>OY776681.1:15573329-20373329 GCA_963675555.1 Leptura quadrifasciata | reverse complement strand
TTCAGCTCACTAGGTTTTATAGTTTTCGAGCAATCAAATTTTTAATACACCTCATTTTCATAGCGTCATTTGCTCTCGGACTCTGGGGCTGCGAGTCGCACTGTACGAACAATCTGCCCATCACTTGGCAAAAAATCCAATAGTATTTTCGCAAGATTGCATGTATTTTATTATTACTTAATTACTTACTGCTATACTGTTGATAGGCCTTGCAAGTTGAATTTTCCGTTTTGGTCATTCGTTTCCATAGAAAACAAAATTCGTAGTACTTTTATAATTATTATTCCTAAGCGATATATGCGCTGTTGTCAATCGAATGAAAATCACACATATCATCCTGATTTTTTGAGTTCTAATGTACCTTATTTTGAGAGATCACTTTTTTTAACTCCAATTATAGCGTCAGATGTAATTTCTTTAATAAGTAGATTAAAGTCTTCCAATTCTTGTGGATATGACAACATATCCAATAACTTAATAAAACAGTGCAAGATAAGTATCTGTCAGCCATTAGCCTTTTTAATAAATTTATCTTTTAATTCAGGAACATTCCAACCGTTATATAAAAAAGCCGACCTCAATGATTATGAAAACTACAGGGCAATTAGTTTACTTTGTAGTTTTTCTAAACTTTTTGAGCTTGCTTTAAAGGACCAGTTATCATCTTTCCTATATGAAAATAATTTATTATCTTCCTAACAGTACGGAATCGGCACTTTGTGAGTTTCATGAATTAATTGTGAATGCCCTTGATCAAAAATAATATGCTTTAGGATTATTTACTGATTACTCCCGTGCTTTTGATGTGGTTGATCACAAAATGCTTCTGGATAAACTAGATAAGTATGGAGTCAGAGGGATGTATGTAAACAGTAATATATGTGATATAACACAAGGTGTACCTCAAGGATCTGTTTTAGGTCCTCTGCTTTTTAATATATATGCCAATGATTTGATATCATACCTAAGTATAATACCAAGTGTCCATACCGTCTGCAGTGCTGATGACACGAATGTACTGATCATAGACAGTGATTTGAATGTGGTTGAAAATACTGCTGAACTAGTGTTTTCAAACGTAATTAAATGATCTGAAGGAAATAAACTCAACCTGAATAAAAACAAAACAAAAACATTGTTATTCACTTTGCAAGAAAACATAGATATCTCTCTCTCTGATAGTGACATAAAAGAATATAACAGTTAAAATATTAGGCATGACTTTTGACAGGCATTTACGATTTACGATGGGGAAGTCATGTTGACACTCTGTGTAATAAATTACGCAGTAGCTGCTACGGGTTTCGCTATATGTCTATGCATTGTAGCAATGATATTGAGTCTCTACTATGCAAATTGTCACTGCCATATAAGGTATGGTATCGTAAACTGGGGAAACAGTACACATATACAGCGCATTTTCATTCTGCAAAAGTATGCCTTAAGAATTATTGCTGGACTAGGCTTTCATGAGAGCTGCCGTAGTACATTAAAAATTTTTAACTGTAACTAATTTATATATTTTTGAAGTTTGTATAATAAAACATCAGGAACTTGACTTCCGAGTTCTTCTTTTGTCATTTCGTTAAGAGGGGATAGGCTTTTCTTGTCTTATGGTCAGATATAACTTTTTGCAAAATTTCCACAGCTCTATGAAGAATTTGATTGTCAGAGAGGTTTAAAGAAGAAGTATCCTGTGAAAATTCCTCATCTGAACTACTGGGTCTAAGATTATTAGCAACTTTATCTGAATCACAAATATTATTCGACTTTTGTCTAATTTTTGCAGCTATAATTTGGTATGAAATATATTTGTTGTAACGAGATTTACGGTATTTCGCATCATAAGCAAAAAGTCGGGAGATCATTCCTGAATCACCACATCTGTTAGCAACGTCTAAAATTTTTCAATTGTCCTGTACCTAATTGATTGAAAATATTAATTAGAAACGCATGATTACAAAAAACCATATAATACAGAAACTTTAACAAAAAAAAAGTGGTGTTTCAGTAGACCTTCGAAAATATTCTTTTTTTTTTTGGAACTTTTTTTGCACTCCAAAGATGAAATTTTAAAGAAATTATTAGAAATTATATGTGTATATGTTGTATAGGGTTTTAAAAATCACATTTCTATGAAGAAAAACTAATCTTTTTCTGTGATTTGGAGGGTGTTTTCAACCCCTTTATCTCAGAAATAGAGCAAGAAAGTAAAAAAATGTATATTAAGATTTGTACTTATCGAGATCTGCTGCTAATTTTTTTCGTCAGTTCGAAGCTGTTTATTTAAACTAGTATTCGGTATAGTAGAAGGGTCAGAAGACATTAACTTGGTAATAATATTTCCTCGATTAATATGCGAACTTCGACAAGATGTATGAAATTTAACACTTTTCATACCAGACAATATTGCATTTTTATGAATAAGAATATTTTTGACAAATTCATTTTGTGGAGATTCAACTGCTTTTATTAAATTTAACAATCCTTTTTTTTGTTGCTTTGTTGACAATCATGGTCCTTAGAAGAGTCACAAAGATTTCCACAAAATATACATAACCAATTTTGTTTCATTTTCAAAAAAAAATTAACTAAAATTATTTGTTTTCGCCTAGTTTTCATATAAGAATTTACTTATGAAACTTTATTTGCCAAATTTTAAAACTTAAATAATAAATATGAAATAGATTATACTCTATAACATCCTAGACACTTGCTCAATACATAAACACTGTACGACTGATCATCGAACGTTTTTACCCACGGGTCCGGCGTATTATATTAACTTTGAAAATGAAACACATTAAAAATTCGATTTCTCGAAAACTATGAGACTTAGTGAGTTGAATCTTTTTTTAAAAAATTTTCTATAGTCTTGTCTACATTTGACTTCATATACAGGGTGATTTATGTAAACATGCGGAAAATAAAATGGTATACAAGTATGTTATGTGGAAATGCCTCTGTAAAATTTTAAAGCGATCTGAGGTAATTTATTATATTTTTTGCATTAAAACCTGCAAAGATACGCTTCTGAACGGGTGAGTTATGCTATCTCGACGTGTTCACACACGTGTCGCTTGTTTGTTTAGCAGGTATTATCAGTTGTCTTAGTTGTCTAAGGTTAGTGGGCCACGCGTTCACTGTTCAGTTCAGTGACTCTTCGACTTCCGTTTAGAGCATTTCCCATTTTTGTTAAATTTTAAACTGTATTTGCAAATATCGATTATGCCAGAGTTCACATCGCAAGAGTACTGCGACATGATATTAAGCTATGGTGCAATGAATGAGTCTTGCAGGGGCTGTACGAAAATACGAGAGAAAATTTCCACATAGGCGCAAACCTAATGAGGGAAAAAATTTAAGTGCAGTGCAACGAGTTCGTGACACTGGGTTTTGTTTACCAGGCGACAGAGAACGTGTAGTAAATCGTCCTGTTGAAGTAGACGAAAAAGTTCTAGAATTACTAGAACAAGACCCTTCAGTAAATACCCTATACGCGAGAATCGTTTTTACCCATACCACATATGAAAGGAAGTGATTTCGTTGCACCGTATTATGTCAGATTGGTTAGTCATAGGCGGCGCACTTCTACAAAAAAAAATAAGGTAATTTTTTATTTCTTAATTTTTTTAACTCCTTTTGGTGGGGACAACCCACTGAATAATTTTCCGCATGTTTAAGTAAATCACCCCATATACATAAATAAATTTTGAATAATAACAGTTGCTCGCATTATTTCCTCGAAAAGGCTATACATTTTGAAAATTTGGAGAGTGTCGTTAGAAGTGCTATACTTTTTGAATAAGTTTATAGAAAATCATAATCATAGCTCAAACCATTGATTTAATAGCGCAATATATAAAAAACATATTTTTCAAATTACTTCTCAGATATGAAAAAAACGATTTTGCGAAATTCGGAATTACTAAAATAAGTTGTAGACATCCATTTCGGATGGCCAAAATTAAGCCCTGCAAAATGGTGAAGGTCCCATTTGGTTGTAGCTTAAAAAAAAAAACTACCAGAAATAAGATAGATAGAGGAGCAATTTTACTCCACTACAAGATCACAGTTAAAGCTGAATCTGCCAAAGAAAGATATTTAGTCTTTGGTGCAGCTTACCATATTTTCCACTAACAACCAGTTCGGATCCCCTAAAGTACATAGGGAAATATGTGTCTGTGACATCTTCTACTTCGGAATCATACTTGAATTTGATGTCAGAAAGTAAGGGGGAAGAAATTTGCTTATAAAATTCTTGTAGTTGTAGAGAAGCATCTGAGGCTTCGTAAATGTGTCTGGAAAATCCCCGGTTTTTTAAAGACAGCTTCCTTAAAAAATCCTTATCAGCTCCATCTCCAAAGGATAAGGAAAATATGGAGACTTTGATGTCTCTGTTGTTTGATGTTACCTGAAATACATATCGCGTAAATCAAATAATTAATCTTTATGTAATACTTATTTTTTACAAAAATAATAAATGTGTAGTAAATTACAAGAGTCCAAACATTCCACTGTTTCCTAGAAAGAAAATAAATTCATTGCCACCCATCAAGGTGCACAATGTGCGTTTCCTTGATGGGTGGCAACAGTAGCTGATTTAGCAATAAGCACGTGCCTAAGGCGGCAGCAAGATGGGAGCGGAAAAATTTAGGTTGGGGGCAATATAAAATAGATTAGATTCCTCTTTATTTGTTCAAAATAGTAAAACAGAATTTTACATGATACCCAATGGGCATAGAACTTGTCATATATAAAACTTAACACTAACGTTACCACTACACTTAACACTAATACAAGATTAAAATAAATGTATAAATTTATATATAAAATAATTAAAATAATTTGTACATACTATCTAACTAAATACCACGAAGTTTTATTATATTAAAACAAAAGTAAGAAAAACAATAAAAGTTTTAAATCTATATATATCACTCAAAGTTGTATGTTATCACTAAAATACTCCTCGATATTATAGTAGGCTTTATTTACTAGAATAAATTTTAGTTCTTGTTTAAGTTTTCTACCTGAGAGAGCTTTAATTTCCTTTGGCAACTTATTGAAAATTTTTATTAGGCAGAATTGTACATTTTTTTGGATATAAGTAAAGTTAGGAATATTTGGTGTTATGAGGTCATGTTTATTTCTAGTATTGTGCGGGTGTGTTTTATCACAATCATTAAATAAAGATTTGTTTTCTGAGACAAATATAACAGCTTCTAAAATATACAGACTAAAAATTGTCAAAATTCTTTTCTTTATAAATACTTGTCGACAACTATCAGTTGGCTTCATGTTTAGTATATTTCTAATGCATCTTTTCTGTAAAATGAATACTTTATTTACATCAGTAGAGTTTCCCCAAAAAATAATGCCATATCTGATCCGGGATTGAATGTATGCATGATATGCAATTAGAGCTATTTCGCAATTTATATTTTGTGATAGTATTTTGAGGGCATAGCAGTATCTTGCCATATTAGTTGTTAGGTATTCTATGTGATATTTCCAGTCCAGTCTTGAGTCTATTTTTATCCCCAAGAACGATGTATTATTTACCGATTGAGATTATGTGGTGTAAAATATTGCTCTAAGGTTTCTATACAGTTAAACATTTTGTTTTCCAAATTTTTTTCATTTGAATCGCTAATAATTAGAGATGTATCGTCTGCATACTGAACTATGTTTTCTGTTACTACTGACAAATCATTGGTGTATAAAATATATAACAGAGGACCTAATATCGATCCTTGGGGGACACCCCTTTGAATCATCATTGGATCAGATTTTACCACTGTGTTATTCTCATCCTTTTCTATTACGTATTGACTCCTGTTTCCTAAATAAGATGCAATTAATTTCTTAGGAATTCCCCTAATTCCATAATTTTCCAGTTTTCTAACTAAAATGTCATGTTCAACGCTGTCAAAAGCTTTTGATAGGTCTAAATATATGGCAACTGTTTGAGGTTTATTATTGAGAGAGTCAAGAATTTTGCATAGAGACTGGTATGCAGCACGTATAGTCGATTTGTTTTTCCTAAAACCATTTTGGGTATCTGATATGACTTGATGCTTTTCTAAAAAATTTATAAATCGGTTATATATTATTTTTTCAAAAACTTTGCTGATATTAGATAATAAGGCTACTGCTCTATAATTATTAATGACGTTTTTTTCACCTTTTTTGTATATAGCTTTAATACATGCTGTTTTGATAATTTCTGGAAAGATACCAGTGTTTAACGTAATATTTATGATGTGCGTCAATGGATGTGATATTTCCGCAGCTACAAATTTTAACAATTTTACAGGTATTTCATCGTTCCCGACAGATTTAGTATTTTTTAGGTTTATTATAATATTGTAAACTTCATGTGGATTAGTTGGTTCTAAGAATAGATTTGTGCTCAAGACTGGACTCTTATTTTCTGGTTTTGTGTCTGACACATTTTTGGGACACTGATTTACAAATGAATTATTTATCATGTTTAGAACAGATTTTTTGTCTTTATTGTGTAAATCAATATTTTTTAAGACAGAATTCACATTCTTACTTTTCGTTCCGTTGTAATGTTTCACTAAATTCCAAACTGCAATGCTTTTATTTTTTGCTGATTCTATATAGGAGATGTTTGACATCTTTTTTGCTTCAGATATGACATTTTTTAGAATACTTTTATACATATTATATTTTTCCCTTGTTATATATCCTCTCACCATTTGGGTATATAACGTTCTCTTTGTTTTACATGACTTTTTGATACCTTGTGTGATCCATTCTTTTGATTTATTTTTCCTATTAATAGGTTTGACAGGAAATATTATATTTAAAAGGTTTGATATTACGGTATTAAATTTTTCATATGCTATGTTTGGATCTACACAAGAAAGAATTTCATCCCAACTTGTATTTTGTAATTCGCATTTATATTGCCGCAATTTTGTGTCAGAGAAAATTCTCCTTTTGCCATTATTTTTACAATGTTCAATATTTTCCATTACCTCTATTCTTAATATTTGCCCCTCATGATCCGATAATGCAGTTGTAACAACTTCACCTTTATAAGAATTTTCAAAGTTTATAAATATATTATCTAGTAATGAAACCGAATTCTTTGTGATTCTTGTTGGTTGAAAAATTGTTTGCAATAGATTATATGTCAAAAGCAAGGTTTTAAATGACTGAGCAACAGGATTTACAGTCTCCAGGTTTATGTTAAAATCTCCACAGAGAATCATTTTGTATTTCTTTAAGCTATTGAGATTTTGACACATATCTAATATTTCAATTAGTTTATCAAAAAATGTATGTACGTTACCAGTAGGTGGTCTATAGATACATAAAACAATACTTTTTACAGCTCTACATATAATCGACGAGCATTCTATGTGCCCCTCAATACTTTTGTTATTAAGATATTCCAGTTCTTCGGCTTCAACTCCATTTTTCACAAAGATACAGGAACCTCCATGTTTCGTATCCCTTCGGGTCCATGCAGATACCATAGCATATTCTTCTAATTTCATGAAGGATTTTTCTGGAGCAGTATACCAGTGTTCCGTAATGCAAATACATAGTGGTTTGGGACTAATATTTTTTGTGGCTAATTCCAGTTCTAATATTTTGTTTTTTAAACACTGTATGTTTTGATGAAAAACTACGAAATTACCAAATATTTCTTGGGGTTTAGTTTTTATTTTGCCAAATGGTGGTGTTTGTCGAATGTGAATATTTTGAAATAACTGTGACAATTGCAGTAAGAGGTTCTGCAAAATGATATATAACAGTGTTTTTATTACAAGTTTGTTATAAACAAAACAGATTTATTTTATTGATAGTATTAGACTCTTCAGGGGCGGCAAATTTAATCATGCCTTGGGTGGCACAAAACCCAAATCCGTCGCTGGGTGGCAATGGATTTATTTCCTTTCATAGGAAACAGTGGAATATTTGAACTTTCATAGTTTATTACACATTTATAATTTTTGTAATAATTAATCCACTGCATCGGCTTATATTTTGTTTACTTATTTTTTAATTACGGTAATCTCTCTGGGGTGTGAACAAATAGCTTATGATTTCTATAAAACCCGTCTACCGAATCCATTAATCAACGGGACTTACCACTTCGACAATTTCTTCAGTTGAACTTAAACCGACATTAGGCTCACCATCAGTTAGAAACACTATTATCGGCTGATATTTTTCACGTTTGCCGGCAAACTTTTCTTGGCCTTTTTTCACCATGTATAGAGCTGTCTGGAGTGCTCCAATTATAAACGTATTTCCATTGGCATCCATTCTCTCAATTATAAATTTTGCATTGTCTATCGCTTTCTCGGTGGCATTTGATGGATCAGGTAAATAGAATTGCTGTAATGTAAAAGAATTGATGAAATTCGTTTCCAAAACAATACTAATAATAAAAAACTCATTATTACAAAACAAAAGGACGATACATTTTAAAATGATATTTACAACCTTGCCCAAAGAAATACTAAATTGTTTATCATTATAAAATAAAATATATAAACTTAATAAAATCAAAGTCAAAACAGACAGGCCTACATGGGTAATAATTAGACAAATACAGACACGTTAAAACTTGCTCATATCTAAAAATTCCTTTACTAGTCAGCCAAATATCAGATGACAAATTATTCAAAAGGTATGGGACCAAGTAAGAGAAAGAAGATTCAAATGCAGTTGTATTGTGTACAGGATATGTTATCTTATTATGTTGTAGGGATATAAGATCTCTATCTGCTATGTCAATGAATGAACTGGAAAGAAAAGTAGACTCTGTGATTGATAGTATGAAGGCATGGTGTGATCGAAATAAATTCATGTTAAATGATACCAAGACAGTGTTTATAAACTTTAATATCAGAAGACCTATAGCCTTAAAAAGTAACCCACTTTCAGAGATCACTAAATTTTTAGGGACCTACGTTGACAACAAATTAACTTGAGTATCCCAGGTTGAACATGTATGTAAACTGTTAAATAAATGTTATTATGCACTGTTACAAATGAAAGGTATCCTCAATGAATCTAATCTGTTAGATATATATTATGCTATGGCTTTCTCGCATATCTCTTTTAATATACAAGCATGGGGGAAGCATTGTAGTTGAGTTTTTATTATACAAAAAAGAATACTGCGGTTATTATTTAACATGAACTATAGAGAGAGCTGTCGAAATATTTTCATTGAAAAGGAGATTCTCACCACCCCTTGTATTTAAATATATAAATGCTTGTTATTTGTTAAAAATAATCCCCAAAATTTCACTAGTCTAAATAGTGGACACTTATATAATACAAGACAAGGTAACACACTGCTGATCCCTAGCCATAAAACGACAACGTTTAAAGATTCCCCTTATTACAACTGCGTAATATTATTCAACAGTTTGCCACATAGCATACGGGACCTCCCACCAAAAACATTTAAGAAGGAAATAAGGGCAATCTTACTAAGAAATGGTTTCTATTCAATGAAAGAATTTTTAGACAAGCAAAACAATCGCTAGACTTGTTTTTATTAAGTGGTTTTTCTGATTTCCCCTCCCTTATTTAAGGATATGTATAACTGATTAGGACTCATTTCATACACATTGTATTTCATATATTTATTTCACTGACTATGTTAATTTTCTAATTACTTCTGACATTGCTCCTATAATGGACATTTCTTAAATATAATATTGTCGCTGTTCTTCTTTTTTATATACTTATAGTATTATTATTTATTTATACATTTATATGTGTGTGTGTTTTTTTTTTATATGTATATACATTGCTCCCTTGTTTGTTATTTATATTGACATGCCAAATGTACAAAATGTATCTATTATTGGTGAATAAATGTCTATTCTATTCTATTATGAGCCACTTCTCTAAGTTTGCTTTTCGATACCAAGTAGGACGGAGCTTTGGTCTTTATCATATTAACAGCTAATACAATGTAGTGAATAAAATGTCGCTCATGAAGTCTTAACATATTAAAAGATCTGATATAAGGTGTAATATGATCTCGTCTTGGAACAAAACGAATAAAACTTACACAAGAGATTTGAATGATTTGTAACCTATTTTTATCTCTTCGGCTGAGAGTAGGACCATAAACAAAGTCATAATAGTTTAAAACAGATAACACTAAAGCCTCAGTTAATAAAATTTTTGCAGATTCGCTAAGGCAATTTCGATATTGATATAGCTACGTCTTAACTTAACGTATGCAGTTTGACATAGTTTGCCTACATGTTGATTAAATGACAAGTTTTTGTCGAAAACTACACCTATGTTTTTTACATGAGTGACATGTTCTTAATGCTGTGTACACGATAGGGAAATATATTTCTCCGGATTCAGTACCAAGGAAATGCTTCTTGACCCATCAGACAAAATTTTCAGACCACGGTTCAGAGATTCCACTATTTCAGGTGCCTCATCTAAGTTCATATGAGTATACATTTCAGTCATCGGCATATACATGAACTTTTGAGTGCATGGGTAAATTTTGAAAATCTGCAATAAAGACGATAAACAAGGTCGGTCCTATAACAGACCCTTGCAGTATGCCAGATTTGATATTTTGTGATAGCGAAATATTATTTTGGTCCAAAACAATAATTTGCTTACGATGAAATAAATATGTGCTGAACCATTGTATGAAACTTTTAGAAATGCCATAATATTAAGACATAATATTTTTTAGTCGCAAACTCCTCTATAAAGTCCTTATATTACTATAAGGAACGTAACTAGACTGCAACCAACAGTAGTAGTAGAGAGTAGCTGTTGGTTGCAGTCTAGTTACGTTTCTTATAGTAAAATAAGGACTTTATAGAGGAGTTTGCGACTAAAAAATATTATGTTTCTATTATTATTATTATTAGCCTTTACTCGAATCCGAGTATAAAAAAATGTTACAGTCGATAGATTGTGTGTAATAAAAAACAAGTAAAAGGTGTAGTCTATTGTAATTCCCATTCATCTACGGTGCACACGACTATGGCTATAGAGGCCAATTCGGGAGAGCACATGTCGACCGCAGTCAGGACAAACATAGACCTGGTTAGTTCTTGGATTCGGCCTTCTTGCAGCAACATTTCCTTGATAGCTGGCCACAAGTCCTCGCCATTCGGCTCTGTCCGCTGCAAGTTGTTCCCATTGCTCGTCTGGAATACCGCAGGATTTTAGGTTTTCATGGAGAACGTCTTTGAACCTGTTTCGTTGACCGCCACGCCTTCTTCTACCGCTTAGCAATTCACCATAAAGTGTACATTTAGGAAGGCGGTTATCATGCATACGATGAACGTGACCTGCCCATCTTAGGCGTGCTCTTGAAATAAGCACCTCGATTGGAAGGCTGTTTGCTCTCCTGAGTACTTCCACGTTTGATATGTGATGGAACCAACGGATTTTCATCATACTTCTGAGGTGTTTTTGCTGAAAACGTTCTAATTCTTTCACATGACGACGGTAAGTGACCCAGCTTTCACATCCATATAGCAGTGTTGGAATGACAACTGCTCTGTAGACAGCCATTTTCGTTGACAAAGCAAGGTCGTGGTTGTCAAATACTCTTTCTCTAAGTCCCCAGAGTGCTCTAGATGCAGCGTTAATTCTATTGCGAATCTCGCTGTCTATGTTTGCTTTGTCATTAACAACGTTGCCTAAGTAATTGAACTGATCCACCACTTCAAGAGAATTTCCGTTAAGTGTAATGTCGATTTGGTTCACTTGATGAGGAGTTGACATAATCTTAGTCTTTCCAATGTTGATTTTAAGTCCCAAGGAATCATAGCTCTGGGCATACACATCTAAAAGTTCTTGAAGCTCTTCCGGCGTAGAGGCTAAAAGTGCACAGTCATCCGCATACTGGAGATCACAAATGAATCGTGTGCGTGTCTTCGTTAAAGCTGTAAAGCACCCTATGTTAAAGAGACCGCCATCAGAACGGTATCTGAGACCTATTCTTCTGACTGTCACTTTGTTGTCAACAATAATTGTTAGAGCAGTGGTAAACAAATTAAAAAGTAGGGGTGCCAGGACACATCCCTGCCTAACTCCAGTGAGGGTTTGGAAAGGTTCGGTTGCCTCATTATTATACATAACCTGGGCGTTGTTGTTTGTATGTAGACTGCGACATACTTCCACAAATTTTCTAGGGATACCTAAGCGGAGCATAATTTTCCAGAGCACTTCCCTGTCCACCGAGTCAAACGCCTTGGTTAAATCAATGAAGGCCATGTGAATTTCTCCTTGATGTTCGAGTGCTTTTTCTTGAAGCTGTTTAAGTGTGAAGATTAGATCCGATGTGCTTCAGTTTGGTCTAAAGCCACTCTGTGTTTCAGGAAGTAACTTTTCCATAACAGGTGTTAGCCTATTTGCCATCGCTTTAGTGAGTATCTTCCCTCCAACAGCCAGGAGAGCTATACCCCTGTAATTTCCACAGTCCACAGCGCTCCCTTTGTTTTTGAAGAGGTTGATTAAAAGTGTATCACGAAACTCCTGCGGAGCTTGACCACTTTCCCACACAACATCAAACAGTTTTTTGAGGTAGGGTATGAGCTCTGACGACACAGCTTTAAAGATCTCAGCTGGGAGTGAGTCGGCGCCGGAAGATTTGTTATTTTTTAGCTGCCCAATGGCGGTTAAGATCTCTTCCGTTGTTAGTGGTTTATCTAAGTCTTCGAAGGTGTCATATTGAGGGATAAGATTTATAATATCGTGATCGGCTTGACTTTGCTGGTTAAGAATGTTAGAGTAGTGTTCTTTCCATCGGGCTCTTATTTCCTGGTCTTCTTTAAGGAGATTTCCATTTAAATCTTTAATAGGGCACATATTTTTTCGGCTGGGGCCGTACACTGCTTTTACTCCTTGAAAGAAATTCCTGTAGTCGTGTGAATCGGCGTACCTTTGAATTTCTCTGGCATTGCTTGCCCACCACTCGTTCTTTATTCTTCTGATTTCGCGTTGCGTTTCATACTTAGATTGGGTAAAAGCTTCTGCTTTTGATGAGTCGCTGGGGTGGTTGATAGCGTTTTGGAAGGCAATATGTTTGCGGCCAAGAAGTTCTTGTATAAAAGCTTCATTATCGTTGAACCAGTCCTCCTGTTTTTACTTGCTGCAGTGCCAAGAATTTCCTCACTCGCACTTTCTAACTGTCTTTAATTTGTGTCCAGGTAGTAGCGACATCTACAGAATTGGTTTCTTCTAGGGCACTCAAATTCTCTTGAACTTTTTGCTTTAGCTGTTCGACGGTTTGTTGGTCACGCAATTTACTAATACAGAGACGGGGTCTACGTTTTACTTGAGTTCTTCGGTGTTTGGGTATCATAACAATTTTCATTTTAGAGACAACAGGACGATGATCGGTCCAACATTCGCTATCAATGCGCGCCTTTGTAATTTGGACGTCCTTGAGATGCTTCCTACGTACGATAACATAGTCCAGTAGATGCCAGTGACCTGATCTGGGGTGACGCCAGGTGCCTTTAAATGTATCCTTTTGTCGGAAAATGGGGTATGTTATAACTAGATCATGTTCGGCGCATTTAGTTAGGAGTAGTTGACCGTTAGCGGTCATGTTGCCCAAACCGTTCTTGCCTATGATGCCTGGCCAGGTGTCTGCACCTCTCCCTACTCTAGCGTTAAAATCGCCAAGAATAACGAGTCGTTCAGTTTTAGGTATTCTACAGAGGGTTTCTTCCAGCTGTTGATAGAAGCTTTCCTTGGTTTCGTGACTTGCATCCAGAGTGGGAGCGTAGGCGCTTATTAGATTTACCGCGTTGCCATCTGATAGCTTACAGCGTAGCAGCATTAGACGCTCGGATAGGCCTTGTAGTACTTGTGTTAAGTTGGATACAAGTTGATTCCGAACGGCAAATCCTATACTCCATGTTGTCTTCTTGAATTGGTGGGAAGACCTTTCCAATAGAAGGTGTAGTACTTTTATGTGAGAGAGCCTTCCTCCAAAAATCGAGTTTCGCTGAGAGCTGCAACGTCAACATTGAGTCGGCGAAGTTCTCTATCTATTAGAGCAGTTCTTCTTTCAGGCCGATCGGTGCGAGTGCTGTCGTTCAAAGTACGAACATTCCAAGCGCCGTAGATGAAAGAATTAGTTTTCTTGGATTTAACTTGTCGGTGTTTTTTCAACATTCGATGAGGTGTCCCTGTGGGCACCCTCCCCCGGAGATCCGATCGGGAGGGTATTTTACCTCTGGATGTTTTTGTCCCACTTGAACGCTCCATCATTTTTTTAAGCCTTAATCAACTGAAAACGAAGCTGCATTTGAAGTTTTAGCTGGAGCAGGTATGCAACTGACCAGCTCGGTTGCGGAAGGCGAGTGGTGTGGTCCCATGGCACAGAAGGAGACTGCGATGATGGGGTAACCAAACGATTCCAAAAGCAACCTTTGTGTGCGGTGGGTTATTTTTACCGCACTCTTCGTGAGAAGGTGCATGTGCTCAGGGCAAAAGGTACGGGTTATTCCGCCCTTACTCGGTCGTTAGAGTCTCGTTAGTAAAAACAGGGTGCACCAAGTTCAAATTGAACTCATCGCGAAGGTGAGGTTAACAATTGAGTAGGAGAGGATATAACTTGCGCTTCACTACCACATTACACCCCTATGTTTCTATATTCCGCTCTCTAAAAGCACATTTGAATTATGCTAAGCGTAGTCTGGCTACTTATTTTTCGATTGCAACAGACACTGGACCGCTAGATGGCGCCTGCTGACGATTTTACATGTCGCTATCCCAAAGATACCGGAATGTAGTAAATGGTCAAGTGATCCTCGTGTCGGTCGCCACATGCCTACCTTGCACTGACGAGAGCCAACAGCTCGAAACTGCAGTCTGCGAGTGGTGTGTGACGACTGGCACGAGAGCACCTTTAAGTAGGATCAGTCTTTCGGCTGGTGTTTGTTGCAATCGAAGCTTTAACGTGTTGATGGTAATATGCAATTATAATACTTAACGCGCCAGGCTTGTAACTTGTAATTCAGCGCTTGGCGGGGCACATAGCCCGGAGAGTAGCTATTGGTTACAGTCTGGTTACGTTCCTTACAGTAAAATAAGGACTTTATAGAGGAGTTTGCGACTAAAAAATATTATATTTTAATGTAAGTACTGTTATTTTGTCATTATCTTGGGCTTTGAGAATATCATCGGTGACTGTTAAAAGGGCTGTCATTGTGCTGTGTTGCTTACGAAAGTCGATTAATTTTCAGGGACAATATTTTTATCAGTGAGATAATCGATTAGCTGCCAATGAAGTGCTGTTTCCGCCATTTTAGATGCAACACATAGTAAACTTATATTTCTAAAGTCAGAATATGAGGTAGGTGAGGATTTTTTCGGGATAGGCTTACTTAGACAAATTTTCCATTATCTGGAAGAGTACTGATTTCAAAGGAATAATTTATTATATAGGTTAAAGGTTCAACACAAAACTGAAGTGAGAGTTGTAGCATTTTGCCAGAAATTTGGTCAGCTCCCATACAATGAGGCTTTTGTTTAGATATTAAATCTCTGATTTCGATGTATTTACAGGTCGATAAGTGAAGTTTGCAGCTTCATTGAAATGGCTTTGATTATAGTAATTAACAGTATTTAAAACAGAAGTGAGGGCAAAAACAGAGTCGCTAAAGTTAAAGTTATCTGCATTACGCATACTGTGTGGAATTTCCACAAAACCATTTGAGTTAATTGGTGCCCATCTTCTTAAATGTGTCGTTAGAATATCTTAGCAGACATTTTCTTTAAAAAGCCTACATCTCCATTTTTAAAGCAGTATTGTAGTAATTTCTAATATGCCAGAAATATTGCCTACGTACTGGTAGCCTGGTTCCTTTAAATTGATTCCAAGCATTATATTTTAATCTCCTAATATGATCCAGTTTCAGTAAACCACGGTTTTTTCTTTTTGTTGGAACTTCTTACAATTGTTTTAAGAGGGGCATGAATATTGAAAAGATACTCCAAATATGAATTAAAACAATTAAGTTTGTCATTAATATCACCCATTGTGTATATGGCATTCTAATACAATTGCAAAGCGGTGTACAAGGTACTCAACCGGTGTTTGCTTGCAAAATTAACTTAGATTAGGAAAATTATACTTACTCTTAGTTGATGAAAAGGGTGTAGTAAATTCATATCTTGGCTCAGAGGTAAAATGGTATATGTCGTACTGTTGATATCCCATACTATAACTTGGCTGTTAAATCCGATGATGTTTATCATGTCATTTTTCCCTACTTCACCCAATATACTTGTCATAGCACCTTTCAGTTGGGTTATTTTGCGTCCACTCATGCTACCACTAGTATCCAAAACAAACAATACGTGCTTAGGTAGAGGATCAAAATCGGTCGGAGCTAAGAAATGCACAAAATAACCGTCTTGAAGCAGTACCTGAAAATTTCTAAACATTGCAAATAACCTCCTGTGTATATAAGACTTTAATTAAATAGGTAAGGAAGGCATGCAATTCAAATAAAACGCGACGGAAGTGCATATAGAATTCAGAATATGGTTGAACAATATGGCGGATGGATAGTTCATCACTATTTCATTGGCTCGCCATAACAAATGACAGCAAGTATGAGTAATAATTGGTTGATCAAAATGGCTACTTCCGTCGCCAAAGATATAAGATAATTGGATTAGCCAGAGCTGAATCATAGTTACCTCTCCGTCTTGAGGGTCCCTTTCTACATCATATTGTAAAACAAATTGTGCAAACAGGCCGTTCGATACATCTCTCTCTAAGAAATGTGCAAATCTTTTCTGCTCTCTCATATTTGGCCGAAATTTTACAATGGCTGTTTTTTTATTTTTCATTTGAACTTGTGAAGATGGATCCAGAAATGATTCGTTTTTTGCTTCACTAATGTTATTTCCACTTTTCAGTGGTGGTGTTTTTACAAATCTCAGTGGCTTGCTCTCAGCGATGTGAACCTTAAAATATGTGTCATATTAAACTTTCTTTTTTGTCCCTCAAAAATATAATTCTAGTTAGAGAAGCACTCATAATGAAATTCTCTGACATGCTAAAATTCCGAGTCGATTCATTAAAAAAATAACTAAGTTATTAGCACGTTACAATCTTATAGGTAGCGGACTCTGTAAAAACATACAATTTGCTAGATAAACATTTGCTTTAAACCTTACAGCTTGATGGAAATGGGTTTAAGGAAAAACATGGCTGGATGATGAATTTCATAACTTGATTGTTTGTAATAAAGACCATTTTAATAAATCTTCAACTATGAAGATGATTGTTCAACAGAAGTCTGCATTATTATAAACTTAATATTTGTAATGTGTACTATTAGTTCCTAGGCTATAACTCTATTGAATTTCATTTACTGTAGTTTGTATCTGAGAAATGTTTAGAATGTAAAATAGATAACCTACCTCCACATTTATATTCCGAACGATCTGGCCTGGACAAATATTTAGAACGAGTTCGTACTGATCATGTACACGCACGAGCATCTCTTCATAAGTTAATGTAAACACTGCTACTACTTTAGGCTCTATATTAACAGATACAGTGAATTTTTTTGAATCCCTAGTAGTCGCCTCCACAAGTCCGGCACTTTGACCTCGAACTAAGGCCTACGACAAATTTGTCAATTATTACTATTTTTTATATTTTCATGTCATCTTTGTTAACTTAAGAAGTTTAATATTTGCATACCGCATTGTAAATATTTTTCGCTACTTCCTTTGCCATTATATTAGATTGGTAAGTTTTCTCATTTATTTTCATGGCAAAACCTGTAATAAAAGCTGTTTCCGTCAGGAACACTTTAAAATTTACCGTCTTTGCACGATTCGTAACATTTCTCAGTTTCCACATGACTTTAGTTTCGGCATAACGATTGGAAATGGTAGAGTTCATATTCATTTTGTCAATAACTACACCATGTTTGGATGGCTCCTATAAAATAAATAAAAACTTTCCAACTAAAATAACAAATAATCAGTCAAAAAAGCATTGGATTTATTGAGTTGCATTTGTTACACAACTGGTTAAGTGCAATTTTAGCATATTAAGTTAACGAAACTGTATTTACTCATTTGATTAACATTTCACCAGGATGTATTAAATTTACTTGAACTATAAAAGCTTACGCTTCTTTTCGGCAAGACAAGAAAAAATAAATAAATTCTTACCTTCTCAACTGGTATTGCATTTAAAGTGGACATCGTTCCTGAAAATATCAGAAGTTTAATATAGCGCGAAGTCAGATATGATTAAATCTACTTGCAACCTGCCTTCGGTTTTTTGGGAACACAATTTTAATGATCGAATTTCTGTATTGGACATTTTGTTATTTAAACACCCAAGATTGTTTAATTTACGCTCACATTCTATTTCATTATCTGATAAGTGAAACCTCTATTATATTCGACAGTATAACAAAAGTATTGTTATGTGCTGCCCTCTAACAGAGAGGAGAGTTGTAATTGCTCCCTGGCCAGTAGGGTGGCGCCATCTGTGGGTCAACTGGCGAACCGCCATTTAGTAGTGTCTAAGAAAACTGTAGAGGATTCCAGTATATTCTGGAAAGTTCTACAATGAGATTCTAGACAATTCAAGTGTGTATATAAAGAGGTGATTCCAGCAGATGGGAGAACAGTTCGGTTTAGTATACAGTACAGTTCTGGTATACAGAGACAGTTTTTGATTAGATAAAAGAGTTGACAAGTGATTTAAAAGTAAAGTACAGTTGTGACTTACAAGTAGTGAATTTATATTAGATTAAAGTTATTATTAGTTGTGTGATTTTTAAGGATTAACTATTGTAATTTTAGTGATTAATAAAATAGTGGTTTGTGAAGATTCTTGTTGCAAATTATTTGAACCTACAGAGTGTTTACTGAAGATTGTAAACACGTAACAGTATTTAAGGAATTACTTTGTGTAATTTGGTTATTCAAATCAAGATGATTACTGTTTAGATTTGTCTGTTTACTTATTTACAATTTGTTTAATCACAGTCAACCCAGCAAGAGGTTTGATTAAAAAATGCCACAAAAATATTGTTAAATTAATTTATTAGCAAATTAGATTGAATATTGTCTGTTATGATTGCTGTGATGTGGCAGACACGTCACTGCAGTTATTAACGATGTGACATCATTTTCATGTCTTTATCACGTAACAGTGTTTAGCAGGTACAATAAGTATGTGAATTCAGTGTACACAATAACAAAGCATTGTCCACAATACTTACCAGCAGCCGTTTCTGATCCTTCTTCATTCACGTTAATAAATGCTCTTTGTTGAACTTTACTTAAGTTTACATCTTCACCCTTGATCACTTCAAAGAAATTAGCGCTGAATACATCTGCGAGTCCTAACTGGAATGAAGAGATCAAATTATGGAAAGGACAAAAGCAAATAAAATTTAGATGATTCCACAGAGGTCAAATACCATATTAAAATGTAGAATTTTTCATACCTCGGTCTAAGAAAAAAAATGAACAAACAATATGAAGCCCAAATATTGAGAAAAAGGTAAGAGAGGGATCGGGGGCGGTGGCAGGTGAGGTTGAGTTCACACCCACTTAGGCCTTGAAATTGGGCCCATTATGCTACTCCTTTAGGTAGTAGCGAGGGTAGTAGCATTCTTTCAGGGCCCCTCATTCTTCAAGTTAAGCAACGTTTGTAATGAATTTAAGGAGACCCGGCGAGATGCCACCTATCAACTGATGAACTGGTGTATTGAGAATTGCTCATGTTAACATACAAAGTTTAATGAATAAGTTAGTTCAAACTGAAATTTTTATCGACAACAACAATCTTGATGTATTATGTTTATCGGAACATTGGACTTGTGGTACAAATGTTGAACATGTTAGTTTACCTAATTTTAAAATCACCTCTTATTTTGCATGTAGTGATCATATCCATGGTGGGTAGTTAATTTTTATTAGTGACTCCTTACAATTTTATAAAGACACAATCTTTAATGAATACTCAGTGGAATCTCATGTAGAAATGTGGTATATCATTGTATATAGACAAAAACATTAAAATTGTAGTATGTTGTATACAGGGTGGACCATTAATAATAGGCCATACTTCAGGGGTATATTCTTTGGGCCAAAATATGAGGATGTAACCAATATGCTTTAGTAAAATGTTGCTGTGGAAAAAGATACAGGGCGTCAAAGTTCAAATTATTTTTTCGTTTTTTTGCAATAACTCTTGACTGATCTTCACCAAATTTGCTAGAGGAACTTTTTTTATTCTAAGAAACAGTAATTTATATATTACATCACGTTAGATCATAAAGGGCGCTGCAGGAATGATTTTTTTTTTTTGACGAAACGTTGTGGTACTAGTGACCAGAAAATTTGATGAGGTCGTCATTTTCACGTATAAAAGGTACACTTGGTAGAACTCCAACCGTTTTCGAGGAAAGTGCCGTTTAACATTTCAATAATTTTTTGAAAGACAAATTCAAATTTAATTAAACAAAGTGTATTTATTGAAAAAAGTACAAAACGCAAGAGAAAACAAAATCGTAAAACAGAGTAAACTCTTCCCCACTTTCTTATGAACTAATGGATTATTTTCATGGTATTATCCGATATATATATATGGTAATACATAAATCAAAAGATTGTCTAAAATAAGGATCTAATCTTATTTGAAGACCAAAAATAACAAAAAAGTTGACTTAATGACATAAAAACTTTCCCCTCATGCAAAAACCCCATTGCTGCAACTTAGAGTAAATGTTCAATATGGTCTCCATATACGTCCGTATCTTTTCTAATTTTATTCCTAAAAGATTTTCTTACATTGAAAAATACATTTTCCTGTCCTAAAAAAATTCGCTACGTTTTGTATTTTGTCCAATAGTTCTTCTCTTGAGTATTTGCATAGACTAAGGACTTCATATGTCCCCACACATAATAATCCAAAGGATTATAATCAAGACACCTTGGTGGACAAGCAAACTCACTTCCTCAACCGATCCATCTGCGTGGGAAAGTCTCATCAAGAAAATTCTCAACTTCAATGGAGAAATGAGGGGCAGCTCCATCTTGCATGACCTACATTCTGTTCCGTATGTCTAGCATGAAAGCATGTAATATATCAGTAAAAGTATTTTGAAGAAAAAACAGATAAGGCTGTCCATGATCGATGATACCACACCAAACATTAATCTTAATTCTTGCTGAAAATGCCTTTCTTTTGAGGCATGAGGATTTTCTACTTCCCAGTAATGGGTATTTCTCCAGTTAAAAACGCCTCAGCGAGTAAAAGTTATTTGATTTTATTTACAGTGAAGTGGATAAAGGAAAATATATTACGTCTACCTTATTTGATCTATCTAAAGCCTCTGATTCTGTAAATGGTCCTGTCTTATTTAGTAAATTAGAAAATATAGGTATGAGGCAATATTCTCAATCTAATAAAGTCTTTTATGAATAACAGAACCCTAACGGTTAAATGTAATGAAGCTTACTCTGTCCCATATCTATTACTGTGGGAGTACCTCAGGGATCTATCCTGGGACCTCTACCGTTTTCCATCTACTCACAATTATGTATGCAGATGATACTACTACAAAATGGACATAATAGCACTTCAAGAGATCAGGTGGATTGGGGAAAAGATATTCCAAAAGAAAAAATACATGATATGACACCCAAAACAACATAAATTTGGGACAGGCTTTATAGTCAGTAGTAGAGTAAAGCACCTAGTAATTGACTTTCAAGCCATAAATGAAAGGCTATGTAAAATTAGAATTAGAGGACAATTCTTCAAGTACTCAATAATAAATGTGCTTGCACGAACGGAAGATAAACCAGAAGAAGAAAAAGAAGAATACTATGAATTAGAGGACAATTCTTCAAGTACTCAATAATAAATGTGCTTGCACGAACGGAAGATAAACCAGAAGAAGAAAAAGAAGAATACTATGAAGAGCTGGAAAAAGCAATACGGAACTGCCCGAGAAATGATATAAAAGTGATTCTAGGAGATTTTAACGCAAAGATAGGAAGGGAAAATGAATACTCACCAACCGTTGGAAAGCATAGCCTACATGAGGAGTCGAACAACAATGGGACTCGCCAATACACATGGCAGCCTCAATGAATATGGTGATAGCCAGTACATATTTCGAGCACAAAAAGATACACGAAGGAACATGGGTTAGCCCAGACAGGCACACGGTGAATCAAATTGACCACATAGTGATCGATGCAAGACATTTCAGCGATGTCATTGATATATGTAGAAGACGAGGAGCAAATATTGACTCAGATCATTATTTAGTTCAATCAAAAATAAGGGCAAGAATATCCAACGCAAAGAAGGGAAAAGGAACTAGGGAAGAGGAGTTTAACCCTTTCAGTCACAAATCTTTTTAAGTGGTCAAAAAATTCTGTAATTTGGAACATGATATTATGTTATAATTATTCAAAAATTTTTGGTAACGTTAATTTTTCCATATGTCAATTTTGACAGGAGATCTGACATGTCCATTGTGATGGACATTGTGACTGGAAAAAATAAATAAACATGAATGGGAGGAGGTAAATCATATTTTGGAGGATCTTCTCGAGCAAACCATTGGACCGGACGTGTTTCAAATATCACATTATTTCTCCATCTAATTTCTTCTTTTTCTGTTAAATCACAAATTTCAAAAAATTCTTTCTGTTCTTTCTCTAATGCTGCCTTTTTTTCTTTTATTTGTTTTGAATGATCTTGGCTTGTAAATCTTCTGTTTCTTCAGTTGCTTCTGTTTTCTTGTTTTCTACAACTTCCTCAATTACATCACCATTCATTATATCTTTCAAAGTATTTTCAATAATATCATTCTCACAGTTGTGAATAAAATCTGATAGGTCCGCAATATTATTGTCATCATCATCATCATCTGAAAATTCTAGAATTACTGAGTCATCGTCTTTCATTAAATAGTTTAGAAGTTGCTCTTCAGTAAGAGGTTTCTTACAACGATTTTTTTTTGCTAGTGGACGGCAGACTTTCCATTTTTCCTCGTATCTAACAAAAAAACGTTTTTGTTCAATTTTACGTTAGTCATTTTGTCCATTTCAATGGACATCATAAATCAACTAAATGTATGAGCTCTCCAGCAACAATATTTTGAAAAAAATTATTACAGCAGGCTAAAACAACATTTCTACTTACCAACTAAAGCAAAAAAACCACTAAAATTATTTTTTATTTACAATATTTAGGATATTTCTTCTCCACATGTAAACAACCTTGCAAACTGTCACAAAATACAGGTTAAATGAGAACTACTAATTTAAACATTTAGGCAACAGATGCCGCTACAGTGTTTTCTATGTTAACTTTATGCACGACCCTGCACATGGACACTGTGACTTGAGTAATATTTTCATGGAACAAATTAATATGTAGTATACAAAATTGAATGTCCATTGTAATGGACATTGTGACTGAAAGGGTTAACCAGGAAGTACTCAAAAATCCGGAAATAGCTAGAAAATTCGAAGAAGCTGGAAAAGCAAATAAATACAGCCGGGGAAGACATTGAGGAATACTGGGGCAAGTGTAGGAGCACACTGGAAGAGGTAGCAACAGAAGTCCTAGGAAAACAATAACCAAAGCGAAAAGAAACAGAACGGTATGATGAAGAGTGCGCACAAGCAACACAAGAAAAAAATCGGGCATACAAAAGGCCACCTATTTATATATTTTAAATGTGCCTATGACAGCGTAAACAGAAGCTCACACTATAACACTATGACAGAATTTAATATTCCCACACACCTAATAGAACTGGTAAGGGCAACCCTCTCTAAAGTGGAATGCAAAGTAAGGGTACAAAGCAACGTGTCGAAGTCCTTCCAGACACGTACCGAATTATGCCAAGGGGACAGCCTATTGTATTTACTGTTTAATATTGCTTTGGAAAAGGCTATAAGATAATCAGGGATAACAACAACAACAACCGTTATTAATAGGAGCGTACAAATATTAACATACGCGGATGACATTGATATAATATCTAGGACAAAAAGGGACCTAATGCAAGCCTTCAGAGCATTAGAGGCAGCAGCGAAGAGAGTGGGGCTGCAAGTTAATGTAGGGAAAACAAAATATATGAAAGTCACTAATAACACTTACGCAACGCCACCCGAAGACCTGGTTAGAAACATACACGTTTGAAGGGGTAAGAGAGTTTATATATCTGGGAATGCAAATAAACAAAAAGAACATCATAAAGTGCAGAAATTAAGAGAAGAGTTTACCTAGCTAATAGAGCCTACTATGGCCTAAAAAAGCTCCTAACAGCAAGTATAGTGAGCAAAAAAACTAAAATAGTAATATATAAAACACTCATCAAATCAGTTCTCACTTACGCGTCAGAGGCATGGATGAAGACACAAAGCGACGAAATCTTGATAGGCTGTTTTGAAAAATAGATCCTGCGGAATGTGTATAGAGGAGTACAAGATAATGGGATATGGTGAAGATGTTATAATTTCGAGCTTTATCAGCACTATAAGGAGCCCGATATTGTACGATCCATTAAAATAAACAGACTAAGATGGCTGGGCCATCTAGAAAGGAAGAGCGACAGTGACCCACCAAAACAAATACGCCATCAAACACCAGCTGGAAAAAAGAAGACAGGAAAGCCAAGAACCAGATTTAGGGACCAAGTCGAAGAACACTAAGAGTCAGAAATTGGAGAGCCAAGGCTCCGAATAGGGAAGAATGGAAGCTGCTACTGGAATAGGCCAAGACCCACCCTGGATTGTAGAGCCAAGGATGATGATGATGATGATACTACTGTATAATAATATATCTCTGCATCTAGCACTGATGAGCTTAGTTCTGACATTGAAACAGTTCTAGATGAGATAAATACCTGGTGTGACCGAAATAAATTAATATTAAATAGGGATAAACAGATAAAAAAGTATTCAGTAGTTTAATGAATGTATATGTTATGCTTTGGCTTATTCATATATAACTCAAAATACACATGGGAAAAATCCAATGGAGTATCCAGAGTATTTGTGTTACAAAAACCATTAATAAGATTGATTATATAAACTTAAGTATAGAGAAAACTGTAGAAACACTTTTGTCTCCAGGAAAATATTTACTGTACCATGTGTCTATTCCTCAGCGTAGGACTTTGACTTTCAAAGAGTCTCTTTATTATAATGGGATAGTTCTATATAATAGCCTTTCTGAAAGTATTAGAGATCTAAATTTATACCAAGTATATATCTATATGTCTTTGTTTCTGTCCATTATTTTATTATTTTAATTATATATCAACATCTCATGATCTTATGCAATATAGTTTTTAACTTAATTAGATATTGATATGCCCTTTATACATATGTTGTATCACACAAATGGTTAATAAATATATTAATATTATTATTATGCTGGCCACGCTGGACTAGAAGTCTGCCAGCGTGGATCTTCTTCTTGTTGAGAGAGTAGGACAATGACACAGCACATGCTCAGCCGTCTCTCATCGACTAGATTTGGAGTTGTCCAGATTTTTCGTGAAATTTGCGTTACGCATAAAATTGCTGTATAGTTTTGAATAAAGGATTATTGAACAATTATCAGAATATCTTAAGCCTTCAAATTGGACTGAAAAAAAAAGCCACCTACCTCACTTAAGTATTTGTCAAGCTCAATGCGTTCCTCTATCACAAATTTGGGGAGAAAAACGTCCATCTGCTGTTTGTCCATGCCATAAATGAATAAATCATAATCAAATTGATCGAACCGATGGCTTGAATTTGATTTGGTGCTAGGTAAAATAACACACAAGCTTATATCACTGTTTACAAAGGGCAGTTCTAAAATCTGAGTATCAGTTCCATGATCATATTTGTAATAAAATTCACCCTTTATTTTCATCATCTGAACCTCAATGGTTTCATTATTATTTACGTAGAACCGTGCCGGTACAGTATTATCTGTGTCGAATGGTTGAGTCCATTTGCCATTAAAATGTAAAGCATTTAGTAATGTCAAACGAGATCCACCACTTACATCGCTAGAATCCATATTAGCCCTTTCAAAAGCTTTATTGGCAATCCAATTATTTAGCATATGAGCAGCATCTTCGCTCCTATTGAAATTCAAGAAGTTTATGTCATAGAGAAAGTTATTAGTTAGGCGGGTCTTGAAAAGCTCCTCTAACTCATGTTTGCACTTAACGAATGCTTTACTTGCCACAGAGACATCATTGCTTACATTAAGCAGTGCTAAAATATCTTTGTAATGTTTGGCAGCCACATTAACATCGGGAATGCGCAGTACATTATTAAAAGCTTGTTTGTTATAAAACCACGGATCTTGAGACAACAACGTCAGGATCGAATATATATCGACTGATGAAACTAAAGTATTTTTATTAGCTTCTTTTAATACTTGGGATAGGCTCTTTGAAAATTCACTGTTTCCATCTAGGACTAGGTCTAATTCAGCCATGATTGCGTTTTAATGTGTCGTTTTTCAAAATACAGGTATCTATATATACATTTTTTTTCAGGCTGAAATTAAATTATAATTTATTAGAACTAAAGCTATCCAGGTGTGTGCCGATGGCAAATATTAAACTAATAATAAATGATTTACTTTAATTTGAATAAAACAAAACATTCTGCGGTCATTCTGCAGTTTGTCCAGTTTGAGATTTTTTTTGTGGATACATTAATAAGAGAGTTATAGGAAGCGTTTTTGATTAATACAACATTTCACAACTGTATAATAATCAAAGAAATTGATGAGAAAGCGGAGCGAATAGAGGTGCTGGGTGGGTAAATATGAGTGAAATTACGACATTTTTAGGTCACTTTGAAATGACTAATATTGAAAAAGCCATTTTCGGCAAGGGTAAATGAGAGTCCCAGTAAACACACATACTGGGTTTAACAGGATCATGGTATACCCCCTTTTTCTCCTTTAATTTTGAAGATATTTGACATATAACAAAAAATAACAAATCTCCCGGCGCCGACTCACTCCCAGCTGAGATCTTTAAAGCTGTGTCGTCAGAGCTCATACCCTACCTCAAAAAACTGTTTGATGTCGTGTGGGAAAGTGGTCAAGCTCCGCAGGAGTTTTGTGATACACTTTTAATCAACCTCTTTAAAAACAAAGGGAGCGCTGCGGACTGTGGAAATTACAGGGGTATAGCTCTCCTGGCTGTTGGAGGGAAGATACTCACTAAAGCGATGGCAAATAGGCTAACACCTGTTATGGAAAAGTTACTTCCTGAAA
The DNA here is from genome assembly GCA_963675555.1 of Leptura quadrifasciata. Classification (NCBI taxonomy): domain Eukaryota; kingdom Metazoa; phylum Arthropoda; class Insecta; order Coleoptera; family Cerambycidae; genus Leptura; species Leptura quadrifasciata. The sequence continues at coordinate 20,346,007 of OY776681.1, read as the reverse complement.
CACAGAGTGGCTTTAGATCAAACCGAGGCACATCGGATTTAATCTTCACACTTAAACAGCTTCAAGAAAAAGCACTCGAACATCAAGGAGAAATTCACATGGCCTTCATTGATTTAACCAAGGCGTTTGACTCGGTGGACAGGGAAGTGCTCTGAAAAATTATGTTCCGCTTAGGTATCCCTAGAAAATTTGTGGAAGTATGTCGCAGTCTACATACAAACAACAACGCCCAGGTTATGTATAATAATGAGGCAACCGAACCTTTCCAAACCCTCACTGGAGTTAGGCAGGGATGTGTCCTGGCACCTCTACTCTTTAATTTGTTTACCACTGCTCTAACAATTATTGTTGACAACAAACTGACAGTCAGAGGAATAGGTCTCAGATACCGTTTTGATGGCGGTCTCTTTAACATAGGGCGCTTTAGAGCTTTCACGAAGACACGCACACGATTCATTTGTGATCTCCAGTATGCGGATGACTGTGCACTTTTAGCCTCTACGCCGGAAGAGCTTCAAGAACTTTTAGATGTGTATGCCCAGAGCTATGATTCCTTGGGACTTAAAATCAACATTGGAAAGACTAAGATTATGTCAACTCCTCATCAAGTGAACCAAATAGACATTACACTTAACGGAAATTCTCTTGAAGTGGTGGATCAGTTCAATTACTTAGGCAACGTTGTTAATGACAAAGCAAACATGGACAGCGAGATTCGCAATAGAATTAACGCTGCATCTAGAGCACTCTGGGGACTTAGAGAGAGAGTATTTGACAACCACGACCTTGCTTTGTCAACGAAAATAGCTGTCTACAGAGCAGTTGTCATTCCAACACTGCTATATGGATGTGAAAGCTGGGTCACTTACCGTCGTCATGTGAAAGAATTAGAACATTTTCAGCAAAGACACCTCAGGAGTATGATGAAAATCCGTTGGTTCCATCACATATCAAACGTGGAATTACTCAGGAGAGCAAAAAGCCTTCCAATTGAGGTGCTTATTTCAAGAGCACCCCTAAGATGGGCAGGTCACGTTCACCGTATGCATGATAACCGCCTTCCTAAATGTACACTTTATGGTGAATTGCTAAGCGGTAGAAGAAGGCGTGGCGGTCAACGAAAGAGGTTCAAAGACGCTCTCCATGAAAATCTAAAATCCTGCGGTATTGCAGACGAGCAATGGGAACAACTTGCAGCGGACAGGACCGAATGGCGAGGGGTTGTGGCCAGCTATCAAGGAAATGTTGCTGCAAGAAGGCCGAATCCAAGACCTAACCAGGTCTATGTTTGTCCTGACTGCGGTCAACATGTGCTCTCCCGAATTGGCCTCTATAGCCATAGTCGTGTGCACCGTAGATGAATGGGAATTACAATAGACTACACCTTTTACTTGTTTTTTATTGTACACAATTTATCGACTGTAACATTTCTATACTCGGACTCGAGAAACGGCTAATAAAATAATTTGACATATAATCGATTTTTTTTCACTTCCGGTTTTGCCGGAAGTGACACTAACTTTCGATTTTTAAATGAAACACCCTGTATATTATTGCATTTTTGAATTCTGTGTAATTTTCTGAATCCAACGATGCCAGATAATTGACATTTTAAACATCAATTTTTTTATAATATAATTTTTAGTTTCCCATTTAAGTGTGTAAGTGACTTTGAATATACTTATACAAGTTGCTGTACATCAGCGTTTTAGCACGTATCACGACTAACAGCATCAGTTATTAGAGTTCCTTGCAACTATGTGACTATAATATTTCTGCCGAAATTATTCCATTAGTGGACAATAATATTGTTTTAGCAGGACATATCTTGATGAAGATGAAGTTGAAAACGCCCAAGTCGATTTGCCCATATGTATTTTAGCACCCGATGAAGATAATGACGCACACATGACCACACATTCTATGAGTAATGATTCCACCAGGCTGAAATACCCATTGCTCAAAATTTCGACATCAAATGATGAATGCGCCTCAGGCGTCTGTCTGTTCGGTAATCCGCCACTGCTAACACGTCATAATAGCAATACGAAAAACGAAAATGCCATGTTTTTGGTGCATAAAAATCAGAAAACATGCAGGACATGTACATGTGACCCTTGCAACAGATATGTCTGACACTTTCTATGTAAACATAATTATGCAACAATTATACATCTGACATGTATTTGTGTTACTGGGGTCATGCACAATTTTATTTGTTTATTATTACATTTCATTGAGTTGTCATGATGCTTATTTTCTGTTACCCTAAAATGATTGTTGAAACGCTTTTTATGTGAAAGCGACATGAAACTGTCATATTTATACTCCTTTTTGCGTTCACTATGTATTGGTCATTGCAAATCTAAGAGATAGTATAGACGTACTTAGTGGATATAATGCTATGTCATAATTCTTATCTTATTCACCCTTGCCCTAAAATGACTTTTTCAATGCTAATCTTTGCAAAGTGATCTAAAAACCTCGTATTTCACTCCCTTTTACCCACCCAGCACCCCTAGTCACTTCAATTTCCCACCAATTTCTTCGATTATATTTGCGCAACGTTTTATTGGTCAATAACTCTCTTATAATGTATCCACAAAAAAAAAAAAATTCAAAAAAGAGAAGTGGGCAAACTGCAGAATTACACTTATTCTTCAGTAGGTTTAATAATATATTTGTCGAACATTTTATAGAACGCCATTAGTCTGTAGTTTTTCGAAAGTAAGTTTTTTCACGAATAATTTTGCTATATATCCAATTTTAACCATCTCTGATGATGTCAGCTTGGTTGGCGAAACTCTCGTCACCATACACTATATTGTCGCAGCAAACGGTATAGTAGAATGCGGTCGCGGTGAGGCGGGAGGTCGAGAAACTTTCATTGGTACGCCAAAATATAATAATCATCTGTCTCGGTTTCACGAAGCGATGTAAAAGATGGACCAGGTCCCTCTCCACGACTGCATCCTGCCATAGTGATTTTCTCGACTATACCTATGCAGTATCTCTGTTTTTGTAGCGAATCTTATAACAAATTGCAGTAGGCCGGTATTCTCATACATGCTTATGTCTTAATATTTCATAATAGTTATTTACATTTACTGAATACCTTTTTTGTTAAAAAAACAATGAGGTTACCTTTCTGTAGCTAATAGTAACTTACCCTGCGTCTGACAGACAGACATTTTGAAGTTGTTCAGAATTCGATGACTTTTACATAATACACACACAGAATATTGAATTGAATATTCCACAATATCAGAGACTAACTGACTAACAAGTCTCTAGAAACTTATGTATACCAAAATTGTCTCATTATTGCAATTAAAAATGTTTATTCTATCAATATGAATGTTATTAGGTAGGTATTTCAAATTATGCATTAAAGATATACCTACATCTAATAAGCTTGATAAATATAACAATAGTAGTATCAACAAAAGCTGACACCATCAACAAATACTTGAAGCTGTTTTGATATAAATTAATCATTACAATTAATAGAAAAAAATCAAACATACCAAGACGTATATTTAGGAAGTCGGATTCAAAGAACAATCACAGAAAACTAAGAGGACAGAATTGACAGTGAAACTTCCCGTCAAAACTTCCCGCCCAAACATGATTTTGGTAGACCTCAAATTCGTCGAATTTAATACAATTGTGTTAACTAAGCAATTATTCCCACGTGCCTTCTAGGTAACCTATTTTTCAAAGCACTGCAAATTGTAATTTGAAGAAGAAAGAGTTTATTTAGATGCTCTAATATATCTAATTCAAATATACCGCTTAAATTACTACCGAAAATAGTCTTCTGTGGTACAGTTAGGAACAATTCTGCGATTCTGTGGTAATTACAGAGATGTGCTTAGAAACGCATGTTCGTTTCAAGATCAGTTGAGTTATAATTCAACTGATCTTGGTTCGTTTGTAGCTGTTTCTGGCAGATTTAAGTGGGCATTCTGTGACTTAGGGCCGGTTTATCAATACAGAGTTAACACTTAACTATTGGATAAATGTCAAACGAAACAATAGGTATCTATTGTTTTGTTTGACATTTATCCTTTGGTTACGAGTTAACCTAATGGCCGATTTATCAATGCAAGGTTAACTCGTAATCAAAGGATACATGTCAAACAAAACAATAGATACCCATTGTTTCGTTCGACATTTATCCTATAGCTAAAATGTTAACCCTTTATTAATTTTGTGTATTGTTAACCGGCCCTAATGTTAACTTTTAAAGCCTATTACTTTAGTAGGTACCTACTATAAAAGTAAACTTTTATTTTAATTTACCAAACGAAATTAGCGGGTTATGTTACAATTGTAGCATAAAAATTGGTTATTATAGGTTAGGAAGTTGATTTTTTGAGAGGCTTTAAAATTTTTAACAGTGGCTATTCTATAACTACTTCTAAATTTTAGAGAACTTTATAAACGTGTCTAAAAAATATTTTTTTAAGCATTTATTTAACGTCGGCCTATTTCCGCTACCAAGGTCTAACACCGACGTCTGTAGACGATGTGCTACACTCCAACCAAGGATTTTGCCGAACATCACTCCTCTTTCGAAGAGTAGGGATCTTTTACTTGCCTAACATTTAATGGACTAGTGACAAACGGCTTTGCATCCCCATCGAAGGATGGTATATCCACTACACAATCCTAGCCTAAGATTTGCTTAACTTCCGCGTATACTTTAATTTAGCAACAAAATATTAAAATTGGTTATAGAATGTAATTAAAACAATTTATTTGAAATTAAAATGGATGTTAAAATTTAAATAAAGTTATTACAGGTTAGATTATTATTGATTTCGAGGGGATTATTTTATTCAATAAATTTTATTCTATTTTAATTTTAAATTATGGTTACATGAAAAATTATAAGGTGTTTGCAAGGTCACTTTTAATAAGCATTGGGCAATGTCGATATCAGAATAATCAAAGTTGAAAAAAATCTGCGTATCATCTGCATATGCCTGGGTATGACAATTATTGACACATTTGAACATATCAGCTGTATAGACTAGAAATAGCAGTGGGCCCAGAATTGAACCTTGTGGAACACTTGAACACACTGTTATACTTTGCGAAACATTGTTGCCTATTCTAACTGTTTGTGTACAGCTGTTTAAAAATATGAGTGAAAGAAAGCTGGTGATAGTAAATCAAAATAATAAGACAACTTGGCACCAAGTAGCTCATGATTGATAGTATCGAAAGCTTTAGAGAAATCCAAACCAACTAATACTGAGGCATTCTCTTTATCAGAAGCTACTAGAATATTATCTGTTAAGTTAAGCAAGGCAGTTGTTGTACTATATGAGGACCGGAAACCTGACTGGTGCTTAGGCAGCATACCATTACTGAAAAATAAGCATTTATTTGCCAAAACACTATTTTTTCTAAGATTTTAGATAGAGACTTATACGACATAGGTTTTGGATAGTGGTAGGATTTTGAACTTTAGGAGCTTCTTTCCAGCATAATGGAAAGTAACCTCTTTCCATGCAGCAGTTAACAATGTGTATCAAATGGGGCAATATCGTTGGTAGACAAAGTTTTAACATAGTTGGAGTAATTTTGTCGCATCCATGTGCATTGGATTTAATTTCATTCAAAGCTTTCAATACAAGGTGGTTATCTTACCATAGTAAATGAGAAGGAGGCATCATTGAAACATGAATTATTATAGAACTGTATCTTATTTTTTCTTCAATATCATACATATAAAAAATTTTATTCCATTATTCATTATTCAAATCGATTAAAAACTGCTCTTCATCGAAGGAATTAAAGTTTCTGAAAGTGACAGAACTTTGGCTAAAATTATAAGAAGGAACTTTAATTTTACAATACACTAATTGATGGTCCGATATCAGATCTGCATTAAGAGTACCAGAACTATTAACAATATTATTATTTGTAACAAAGATTGGATATCTAATAAAGTAACTGAACGATCTGTAATACGGGTAGCCTCATCAACAATCTGAGTAAAAGCATAGGAATCAGTACAGTTAGATAATCTATTGTGTAAGTTAAACATGTCAATATTGACATCTCCAAGCATTATAATATACTCATTAGACGGTACAATTTGTGACAATATTTCATCGAATATATCAATATTTTGTTATCAAAGCTGAAGTTCGGGACACGATATACCCTAGCACCAGCCAAAAGATACCTATTATAATTTCTATCCAAAGATTCTCAATTTCATTGCTATTTTGTATATCCAATGGTATTATCTTAAAATTAATAGGATTTTTAACATGCCGCCACCTCTACTGCCATTCCTATTTCTACGTACAAATTTGTAACCATTTATAGGTCTTGGCCTTCTGAACAATAGTTCTAATGGGGATAGAATCATTAATAGTCCATGTAACAAGGTTCCAAAAAGGCCAAAACATCAAAAGTTTGTTTGCATTTAGGTGTGCAATTGACAAATTTTTAATATGTATACTAGTCATACTAGTATGTGGTTAAATAAAATTAAGACCTTTTCCTACATTAATATAATTCCACAGTTGACAAGGATCATGCTCCATGTTGTTTTCAGCTGCATGGATAGTTATCTTTATTAATTTCAAGCTTGCATGACTGCAAATAACAGGTAGTTATACATTTACATCTTATCGCACTGTTATCAGATAGCGATCTCACTATTCGATAATTAAATTGGCATCTAAAGAAAACAAGACACTTATTTTGCAAATTATTTTATTCAAAAATTTTGTAAATAAATAAAATTTAATTGCCTAGAAAACAATGAATTAGTACCGATTATAGACAAATCTAATAGTTAAATCAAAGACACTTTAAAAATATATTTGTCCATGTATCTAAACGCCAGCCAATTTTTTGGCTTTTAAAAGGCCATTATAATCAAGAGAAATTTGCAACAATTAAATGAATTGTACAATTTTGTAGAAAATCTTTTAATAATACCAAAAAGTTTATTATAAGACACTTTTTACAGACTTTTTTATTGTTAAAAGTTGTTATTAAGACAGAAACGAGGAACAGAAAAGGACAATGGCGAACTATCGTGTAAGACATATAAAAAAAGAAAAATTAATCCTACATAAAATAATGAATACATTAACTCGAAGACATACAAACAATACATTTAACAGGTGGTTAACCAAGTGCTTCCTAAAGTTAATTTTGCGAGGATCAACATTGCATACTGCACGCGTGATCTAGGTACTCTTAAATTAAAACGTTATGGAATGCTATAAATAAATTTGGTATAAACTATTTTAATAATATTGCATTTGGTAAAACTAAGATTTAAAAATAACAGCCAATTAAATACATAACTATACATAACTTTGGTGATTCAATGTTCAAATGGCACACAACGTAAGTGATTTCAAAGTATATTGACTAGATTTTATCAGGAGTTGCTATTTCGCATTTTTGCTTCACTTTGACAACCAAAACTAAGGCGAATAAAATTATATGTGGAAATATAACATCAAGATCGAGAAATACAAACGTGATATTTATCCACTGAGTAGCGATTATGACTTTGCTTGTGGCCAATTTGTATTGCAAGTTCCATTAAATAAATCATCAGTTGGTTTCAATAGTACAACTATCACAATGTACAGGATGATTTACCATAAATGTTCCCCCTCTAATCTGGTTACTTCTGGACCAATTCGAGAATTTCAAAAACCAAATTAAATCATTTAGATGTAATTGTAACAGAGACATGATTGTACAAAGATGAGACTCAATACTATAACTTAGATCAATACACAACGATCCATTATTCATATAGAGAGACAAGGGGAGGGAGCACGGCTAGATATACAAAAAATGGAATAAAATACAATGAGGTGCCATTATCAGAACCAAACACACATTGTAACATTGTTGGAATATATTTGTATTAAATAAAACTTCAAATATGGGGTGTTTATAGACCACCAACGTAAAGTGCGGGGGTTTTGGAAATTTTTTAGCAGGCATCAAGGGAAAAAAATTAGTTATAGGGGATATGAATATTAATCTCGTGTGCAGTAGTCGGTTTGGATAATTTCTTAGAAAAAGGAAACCTCACATTCTCATTAAGTCGACGTTTCGACAAACTTTATTGTCTTCCTCAGGACTACAACAATATAACATAAATCAAATAACTAACAAGAAGTATATAAATTAAAATAAACATGAATAAAAACATTAACCTTTAATCACACAGTAACAATAAAGGGTTATATAATATATATGAAAATTTGGTAAAAAAATTGAGGAATAAATATAATCTTTAAACATGACACTGTTAAAAACCTATACTACTACCCGTATAACCAGCGATACAGGTTTCCGTGAACCTATATAGATTTGATAATATTCTATAAAGATTTGTCGATAAAGACTTAAACTGTATAGCATATTTATAGAACAATTAAATATTTCCTCTACAGATATGTCCTTTATTTAATCTGTACAGTGATTATAAAGTATTATCTTTATATTTCTTCCCTGTATAGAATATTTAATTAACATTTATAGCGCATTTAAAGTATAGTTATATTATCAATAACTCATTAATATAGATCCTGTAAAGTTTTCCGATAAAAACATTCACTGATGTAGAAAATATATTACCACTTTATTAAGCCTATACGCCATCTATACAAATATATGAGTGTTCTATACTAAATAGATACTAAACCTTTACCACAGAGTACCTGCAACATGATTGATAGTGTTCTACAATTTTAGAATACAAAGTGTCCGTGTCATAAACGATTTAACGTGCATCACGATAGATTTTAGATCATGTCAGTCCAAATGGAGACTTATATGGTTTATCAATTTACTGAAACGCGGGAAACGTGTGTGTTGCCTACGAGTTGGGTTGTTAAAGGGCAGGTAATGTACCAGATTTATTTATCTATGAAGTTCTTTGATAAAACATTTCTTGATTTGGAAAATGCATTACTTACTGCTTTATTAAATCTTTATGCTAACTATATACGAATGGGTGCATTATGGGTAATTTATACTAAATAGGTATTGTATCTTTACTGTTTCAACCAAAAGATCCGTGGTTCAAATCCCAGCGTCATTTAATTTTTAATTTTTTTTTTTTATTTTGAAGGGAAATGTTCTATCACTAAAATATTCTATAGATAGATTATTATTAATAATTGTACCTATGTTATTTATACATAAATGTATTTATATTTGTTAAAGGTGAAATATGACAGCAGAAAGGCGTCCGACTATGTAAAAAAAGGAAAAAGGCCTTATAAAAAATGGCCCACCTATAAAGTGGAGCGAATATGTGAAAGATTATTCGGTAACAGTGTACCAAATAAATTACTATTAAACATGTACTTATACAATTTTCTTTACTGCAGATTCTTACGATACTGCTTATAGAGCAGAATCTGTTTTATTAGAGAAATCTGACTTGGAATCTACAGATTTAGAAGCCATTTGCAATCCGACATAAATATTAGAGAAGAAAAGACAGCGAAAACCTAAATTTCTAAATAGCTCTACTGATGATGAGAGTGACTTATCTTCTAGTGCAGATGAGATCGCTGATGATGCTAAATTACCAACATTCATCACACATAATGAAAGTGAAATAATAAATGATACCACGAACTACGGAGATAATAATGAGATTGAGATGATGAGAGATGATAATGAAACTTATAAAGATACACCAGTTGAAATAAATCCTATTGATGTTGTAACTGATGACAATAATGTGCCGCTATCATTATCCACTGAAAGTCAGGTTAATGAACTAAAAGAATTAATTATTGCACAGAACAATTTAATTCAGCAACAAAATATAAAAATAGATAACCTCACTACACTGGTAACTAATATATCTAAACAGTTAAAAACACATAAACTGTATGATGGTAATAATAGTAATAGCAATGTGATGACAGCAACTAGATGGACTTTTCCCATGCAAACTTTTGATCACGTTAAAGACCTTGAGGAAAGCTTATTAAGAAATGAAGAAAATGGTAGCGTCAAAGAACTTGTAAGTAACAATGACAATTACTTCCCTCTGTATTTATTATCATATTATCCGTTTTAGAAATCTTTCTTACTCCAACTTGGAGGAACCACATTAAAAACGGCAATTAAATTTATAATTAAAGAAATATATTCTTTTGAATTGCAACAAAGACTTAACTATTCTGGGCGAGAAGGAAAGTTTTCTACTAAAAATTTAATTCAAACTAAATTAATAATAGGTGAGTAGATATTTCCAAACTAGGGTACAAATTAACGTATTATAAATGTAACTTTCACAGATGTAATGCATCGCAACACCAGTAGAACTCAGGTTGAAGCTATCAACGAATATATGTATCACTTGCAATTTATTTTAGTTATATGTTTTGTTATCATGTAGATCTATTTACTTTGATTTTAATAAATAAATACTTATTCGCAACATAGCAGAGTGTGATTTATAGGTACAACAAAAAAATTATTTTCATCCTTATTGGGAAAGCAGCACATTTTACAAATGATAGGGTCTTCTGTTAATGAAATTTTATCTTCAAATTTTCCAATAAAGAAATAAAATGATTCATAAATTTCTCTGTTGGTTTTAGATAGTACACTTGAATTTATAAAAATTTGTCCTTCTATACCAATGTTCCTTTTTTGTTTTTCAAAACATTTTAATCGGATAATTGTTTTACTGCTTAACATTACACAATTATCACTCTTTCGATCTGTTCGAATTTTAAAATTGTAAAATGAGGCAGTTAAAAATTTGTTTCCTCCCATTGAATGTGTCAATGTTGATTTACAGTGTGGTGCTATTTGCAATTGTTATTTTATTTTCAAATTTAGAATTATCCATATGTATTTTTTTAAGTTCACTCATTCTATTGTAGCATTGCTGTAGGGGACGATTGAAACTGTGCAATTTCTTTTTTATTACTTTTATAAATGCTTCATATAAGTAGCAACTATTTTCATCTAAAGGACCAAGGTATTTTGCATCTTCTGCTAAATGCAGAAGTCCATGAACATTGTAGGTGGCATTTTGTTTACCATAAAGCTTGATAAAATTTCTCACAAAGTGTATTAAAAGAGAACGGGCGTACTCGTTATATTTCTTATAGTATAATGGGGATGTCAATATTCTAATTGCAAGGCTTAAGGACATAAAATGCTCATATGTTTCATTCGACAACACATTTTTTAGCACTATTGGTCCTGTGTAAAGCAACAAAACTCTACATTCTGATGCCTTAAGAAAATGTGCATATTTCAAAGTTCTTGGTTTTCGTTGAAAGTCGATAGGAGTATACGAGTAACACTTTTCGAGGTGTTGGTTAATAATGGTAACTTTAGAAGCTTGTAATTTTTGTGTTCCTGGTTTTCCTAACCATATTTTTACTATCTTCTTTACGACTCCTTCATCAACTAAATGCATTTTATCGACAGGGAATGTTTTTATCATATCAATAGGTAGCCGTTCTAAGACGCTTCTTTCTTTATTCATATGATGTCCTGTATCATCTTCACCAGATAATATTGTCTTTCTAGTTCTGAAACATTCATCCATTCTCTGTTCCGAATAAAGATCAGGGTAAACTGTTTTAGTTTTAGTTTTCTTTTCAGAACATAACACGCGTTCACCTTTTATATAACATTTTGAACAACAGTAATAACCACCATGGCTTTTGATAGCTTTTACAAAAGTCATGGCTGGGGCATCGCATACAATGGCTTTTAACTTCACTGGATGAATTATTCCATTCCACAAAAACCCATTTTCGATTAAATCTTTAATTTCCTCAACAAATTCTAGTAAATAATTATTATAAGATTCGGGCTTTTGCAGTCCGTTAAATATTCCTACCACAAACACATCGGGGTGGCTGCCAAATACGTTTGCAAGATTGCCTAATATTGGCCAAAAACTTGCGCCACCGCTTGTGCTAATGGGCGTTCCGTCCATGTTGAATGACAGCTGCAAATGTGTCAATTTTAAATTTAATATATAGATTCCAAAACGTTCAAAACACGTATTGAGATAGTCTTTAATACCTAAATGAACATAATATCCATTATCCATAGGACGAACGTTTATAACTCTAGGTGTTTTGAGTAATGTTCTTGCATCCAATGGTAGTTCAGGATGATTCCCATCGTACACTAGTATTCGTAACAATTTAGAAACTTGAATTAATTCAATATTCCCATTTATTGCCCATTCATGTAATTTATCGGGAAATGATTTTTGAATTGGCACCTGCTCATCAACTTCAACATTATCATTTGAATAAGAACCTGATAATGTATCTACTATATTATGCACATATTCGGTACTTGCATTTTCTTCGGGAATTTTATTATCTGTAGAATAATCTGCAGTAGTTACATTTGTTTCTTGTGTGTCTTGAGCCATTGATTCTGTAAAACAAATGTATTATGATTTATATAATATACTATCTCATGTCGAGCAAAAAATATCTACCTTTAAATGCCTTTAATCGTCGAGTTTGATATCCTCTAGACGTCTCAGTTCGCTTTTCCGTCCAACGCCGACAATTGTTTGTTTTAGTTTTCAACATTTTAATCACTTATCACTAATTCAAATAATAAAATAACCACCTACATATACAGTGAGACTCGTCTCACAACACAGGGTCAGGTAGCCGAGAGCGTTAAGCCACCATTGCATTACAAATCTAGATCTCCGCCGTAGGTTCGTATCCCATACCAGGATCTCCGCTGCATTAAATATTTAAGGTAAGGTTTTCATACAATTATTTAGTATAATAGAAATTATAAGAATAATAGGTATACCGAAAGTCTGTGGAAAAAACCTCTAAAACAAAAGAAACTATTTTTCAACTTTTTTATTTGCAACGTGTACGTAAATACAATAAAGGTAGATTGACGTATACATAACCAATAGATTACGCACGATGTTTGCTTGCGTAAAGATCCAATACAGATTACATTAAGGAAAACTTAGTATATATGTATCGCTTTCAATAATATCTTATACAGTTTATATATAGTCAGCCTGTATTATTGCGATAGCGATCCGATAAATTAAACTGTATTCAATCTAAATCCGAAATGTATCGTGGCGATAGTGAATCGATAAATACCAACTTTATTCCGTCTAATTCCAGAATGTATTCAAACACGTATCGTCGCTGTACCAAAAGAATACAGGCTGTCTTTATCGAGTAAAGATTTCAATACAGAACCGATACAGTTTATATATAGTCTGGTTATACGGGTACTAACAATATTAGGACAAATCACTCTTACCTAATGAGGAATTTGGCTCTCTGTCAATACAATCATCATCGTCAAGTCAATAAATAAAAATAACGTCACTTATACCAATAGGGTTCCTGTCTTCAATATTTATTCATAGCTGACACAACAATATTTTATTTTGAAAATTAGTTAATATGCGAATGCAGTGTCCAATGTAAACGTACAAACAGAAATGGATCTTTAAATTAATACGAATTTCAACACACACCAACTATATTCACTCATCATAAAAAAACAAAGAATGAAACCTACTAAAAAATAATATTAGCAATCACAAAAAGACACACCAAATTGTTCTTATTTTCATTTGCAATGTTAATAAAAATTATGTATATTTATGAATCACAAATATTATTGTGATGATTATACAGGGGCTATAATTTTACAAAGTTTGTTATTATATTATTATAAATTCTGCTCAAATTTTCTGTATCTGTTTTTTTATTGACAGTATTATTATGTTTATTAATGAATATCATTTCGCTAATCAATCGTTTTTTGTAGTTATGTTCATTGTCCAAAATGCTAACGTTGTCAACATTAAATCCATGATTTAAATCGAAATGATGAGTAGCTAGATCAGTTTTTCCTTTTTTGTTAATGTGTCTTATGTTGCACGAGCATATATGTTCATTTATTCTATTTTTTTAATAATTGTTTAGTTTGTCCAATATATACTGCTCCACAACTGCACGGAATTTTATATACTACATTTGATTTATAATTTAATATTAATTTGTCTTTCATTGTCGAGTATAAATTTCCCACTTTTTTACTGTGATAAAAAACAATATTGGAATGTTCATTAGTTAAAATTCTTTTAATCTGTTGTGAAATGCCTTGTACATACGGTAATTTGAAAAACTGTTTATTATTATTAATCAGTTGTTGTCGATTTGATGTAACAGTATTTATATTACTCAGATTATTATTGTTTATAATAATATTCGCTAATGTACTAGGATAATTGTTATTTAAGAGTTTCTGTTTAAAAATCTCCATATTTTGATCATGAAATCTCTCATTGCTTAATTTTAAAATTCTATTTTTCAAACTTAACAATATATTAAATTTTTGTCTGAAGGGGTGTTGTGAGTGATAGTTAATAATTCTTCCAGAACTAATGCCAATCTCATGCCAATCAGTAATAATCTTCTGATCATTAGTTCTAATTAATAATAAATCTAAAAAAGGTAATTTACCATCAACTTCAGTTTCCATAGTGAACTGTATGTCATGGTGGCATTCATTAAAATAATTCAATATATTGTCTACTTCATTACCGGGAATAGCTAAAATTGTGTCATCAACATAAATCTTTAATAGAGGTACTTCAAATGGTAATAGTGAATGTATAATATTTGAAATATATTCCATAACGATATTGGTCAATATAGGACTTGCTGGGTTGCCCATAGCTGTGCCTTTCTTTTGTTTATAATACTGGCCTTGAAATAAAAAATAACTACAGTTAAAGCAATATTTAATCATTAATTGGAAATATTCCAATGGAATGTCAGTATAGTTTCGGATATTAGGCCATTCTCTGCTTATAAAATCAATCACCAATTTCAGGGAAGTTGGAAAACAAATTAACTACATCCAAACTGATTAAAACATAATTTGGTGGCAACTTTACGTCTCTAACTACATCAATTAATTCAAATGAATTTTTTAATGAGTATTCAAATGTTGGACAAATGTTAATTAAAATACTATTTATATACTTAGCAATTTTGAAAGTGGGGGCCTGTATGCAAGGTACAACCGGTCTTAATTTATTATTTTTATGAACTTTAACGAGTCCAACAATGAGTGAATATAGTTGGTGTGTGTTGAAATTCGTATTAATTTAAAGATCCATTTCTGTTTGTACGTTTACATTGGACACTGCATTCGCATATTAACTAATTTTCAAAATAAAATATTGTTGTGTCACCTATGAATAAATATTGAAGACAGGAACCCTATTGGTATAAGTGACGTTATTTTTATTTATTGATTTGACGATGATGATTGTATTGACAGAGAGCCAAATTCCTCATTAGGTAAGCGTGATTTGTCCTAATATTGTTAGTAGTAGTATAGGTTTTTAACAGTGTCATGTTTAAAGATTATATTTATTCCTCAATTTTTTTACCAAATTTTCATATATATTATATAACGCTTTGTTGTTAAATCATTTTGAATAACAAAAGCCTTATATTGTGTGATTAAAGATTAATGTTTTTATTCATGTATATTTTTTCATATACTTCTTGTTAGTTATTTGATTTATGTTATATTGTTGTAGTCCTGAGGAAGACAATAAAGTTTGTCGAAACGCTGACTTAATGAGAATGTGAGGTTTTCTTTTTCTAAGAAATTATCCAAACTGACTACTGCACACGAGATTAACAAAATTTGTGGATACGAAACACCTTAGTTTAATGGATATTAATCTTCTTAAATCAACAGACAACTGGACACAAGAATATGCAAACAATATGGAGTTAAATGGTTTTAGCATAAAAAACGAAATTAGTGTAAATAATGCGACTAGAATAACGGATTTTCACGTACATTAATTGATCTCGTACTGTGCAATAGAGGCTTAGAATGTAAAGTTAGTGAATTATGTTTCAACCAATTGGGATCGAAAAAGGGTAGTGGTTACGGTGTTCATTGATCTAAAAAAGGCATTTGATGTAGCAGACTATATGATCTTAATGAATAAGCTTGAGTTAATGGGCATAAGAAGAAAAATATACAAGTTGGTTGAATCACATATGGCAAATTGAAACAGTTTGTATCAATAGACAAAACCCATAATAATGAACGTGATGTAAATAATGGTGTACCTCAGGGATCAGTACTAGGACCTCTGTTGTACAAACTTCATGTGTACAATTGCCATTGAACATGGCGCTTAGAATATATAACGGTATCAAAACATATAAGAGATATAGCAAATTATAGTAGCTTTAAGAATAGTATATACAAAATGTATCGAATTAATCAGCGATCTATAATTCTTTAAATAATTGTTTCTGATTGGTTTATAGATTTTATGTTTAGCTCAGTAGTGTAACGTCGTTATTTTCTTAATATGATGTATACAAACTTGCTAGAAAATGATTTAATTTGGTTTTTCAAATTCTCGAATTGGTCCATAAATAACCAAAAGTTACATGTTAAAATATAGATAGAATACAGGCATGGGCAGGTAAGCAAAAAATACCTAATGGTATTTTTAACAACTATTTGTTCCAAGAGAAATGAATTGTAATGACAGTTATTAATGTACCAGAATAGTTTTTTTAAATGTTACTGAGTCAAAAATTAGATTCACTTCCAATATATTGGCCACAAGAAAAGTTAATATATGTAAAAATAAATTGTTATAGTCCAATAAAATGGGACGAAATATGTTGATTTGGATGAAATAATTTAGAGCAGCCTGAAATTTTGGGAGCAGGCTTATTTTGTAGTACTTTTTAACATATCAAAATTCCTCACCCATAGAGGCCGGAGGAGGGAAGGAGAGGAGGAGAAAATAGGTACAAAAAAATCGGTTTTTTGCAAAAAAACTCGGAAAGTACCAATTTTACTATAAAATATGTACACACGAAAATTATAGGTAATAAAAGTCCGCACAATTTCGTTTTTTTTTTGAAATTTTGACAGTTTAAAATCTCGAAAATGGTCATTTAGATCGCAAAATGTTTCAAATGAAAGTTATAGAGTATTCGATTACGAACAATTTCCTTTTATTTTTCATTTCCATTCAATCAATATATTGGCAGAGGATATGAATTTTTAAACATCTTTATAGTGCGCTATCAGAACACTTGTTTCCTGCAAGAACTGTGCATACAATTTTTTTTAAAACTGGCTTTAACCTATTTTTATTAGTCCAAATTTCAAGAAACCTATCTCCAATAGGCTCCAATGGATCGTACGAAGTTAAAAAAAAAACGAAATTGTGCTCATTTTTATTACCTATAATTTTCATGTGGATACAGTAAAATTGATACTTTCCGAGTTTTTTGCGAAAAACCGATTTTCTTTAACCTATTTTCTCCCCCCTCCCCACCCGTCTGTCGGCGTCTACGTGCGAGGACTTTTGACATGTTAAAAAGTGCCACAAAATAAACCTGTTCCCAAAACTCCAGCCCACTTTGAATTATTTCATCCAAATTTTCCCATTTCACTGGGCTGTTATTATTATTATTATTATTAAGTTTCGTGCATTGGGATATTGCTTATTTCGATAATGTGTTAAAAGTAACAACCTCTTAGGGGTTAATAGAAAATTAGCTTCTTTCAACGTTAATAAATTTAAAAATTCAGTTTCAACAACCCAAAATAATGAAATATTTTTATTGCCCATAAAAACACTAACTTCTTGTAAGTCTGCGACTTTCTACTACAACTTTTTCAAGAAATAAAGCACCATTATTATAATTAACGATTATATAAAATATTATGTTATATCTAGGTATCTACCATTTAAACTAATATTTTGTAAAAAATAGCACGTGAATATTTATAGACAAAAAGATTTTAACAACACCTTATTCGACGGCCCAATGCCAAATACCTTATTGAGTAGTTTTAAGGAACGAGATACTAAATGCCAGAATCTGAGAATTGTAACTACCCGTTACAAGAGTATTCATAATAGTCTATTTTGCATAAATGATATTACTAACCAAATACTAATCAGTTCATCAATTTTCGTGGATACGGGGTATTAACGTTATACCAGTTTATTAAAATTATATATAAATATTAATCTCAACAGTCAATGTTTCTTCGGTTTATTAATATTGAGTGGCTTTTCATCTTTCTTCAAAAAAAAAAAAACCAGTTACGCAATTAGACAATGTGTCTTTTTACACAACTCATCTGCTGTCGTGTGTTAAAAATCTTTGGTCACTCAAACTAATTAAATGACGATATTTCTTTCAAGATACTTTGAAATACGGGATTAACTTCGTAAACCTAAGTCTTAGTACCTACAGTAAAAAAAATAAGTGGTCCGTTTAATTAACTTTCTGACTAGTGACTGGGTTTAAACCTTCCAGGACTTCTTTGGTGGTTTCGTGGTAGGTCGCGCACATGAGGCTCCTTGTTTTTTCCATTAGGACTTCTATCTCTTCCATAGTTATACCTTTGGTTTCGATTTGTGGCAAGGCTGTGATCACAACTTTACCTGGAAATTCATCACAAAAATTAATAACGCACGTTACCGCTATACATAATAATTTGACTCGATTAGCTGTGACGTCACAACTTATGCAACCAAACATACTACTGTCACAGAAATTTTGATCCCATCGAATAACATTGGAATTTGAGCCTTATTACCTTGTTAATAAAGACTATAAAATATGATGCTAAAACATTGATACTCATTTTATTGAATTTCTCACTTGAAAGAAATATTTAAGAACTTCCGGCGCCAATCTCGAAAATTTAAATTATGTGTGCAATGCAATGCAGTTAACAATACTCTTGTTTGGCAGACATTGTTTGGTTTCACATTTACGGTTCATAACCTAACCCTTTTTTGGCCAAGGTCATAAACGTGGAAGAAGAAGAAGATAACCTAATCTTTCCTTCTCTAATCAAATTTTGTATTCTTTTTAAATTGTTTGAACTATGAGTTTGTTTTGTTCCTGAATGTGAAAAGTGGTTGTAAAATGTTTAATTTTGCAAAGGATGCCAAGTCAAAAGAAAAGTGGGAGCAACTTATTAGGTAGGTTAGGGTTATTTACATTTTACTTTATTACAAAGTTTTCTAATAGTAAAATGTTGATTTACAGTTAAGAGCACAGCAGTTGTTGTCGAATCATAAAATTCATAAATATAATTGATTTAAATAGGCTAGCCAACAACCACAATGATTATCTTGACTTCTTTACAAATATACCAACCTTATCGCTGCAATTAGCAAACTGCCTTTTTTAAACTCAACGTTAAGCATTCTATATTCTGATATTTTATTTTATGACTGACATCCTTACTTATACATGTATATTTAGTTATATTTATATTTATTTTGTGTATGTTTACCCTAAAAATATACTAGTATTACTGCAACTTTCTTATATGTTATATATGCACTATTGCGAATTTCAATTTGTATATTTTCTTTTTTTAAATTGTATTTTAGAAATGGGCTTAGGCCCGTAAAAGTAAATAAATAATATTTAAACCACTACTATGCACAAAACACATCAATCACAGCATCAAAACATGCCAGGGGCCTTCCACAATGTTCAATACTCCACCCGTCCTGCCGTCTATACTCCTGTTCGGTTCGGCTCGTCGCATCGGTCCCAGCACCAAATCTAGCCAGAGGCCGTCCACAACGTTCAACACTCCACCCGCCCTGATGTCCAGAGCCTTGTCCAACCCGATGTCTAATTATATGCAGCAAGGTTTCTACGGCGGCAGTTCTTCTGCAGTTCTCGTCGCCACAACATCAACTACAACCATTAGTCCAGTGAAAGCAGATCAACAAGAAGCAACCAGTCCAGCCTACCAGTGTCTACTCAACGAACCAACCCTCAATACAACGCTTTGTCTGCCGCCAGCGCACGATCCAAGGCTCTGTTGATGTGGAGAAGAAGAGTACGAACAGTGTACAGCGACTTATAAACATTATAAATTACCGGTTTTAGACTATAAATACACGTTTAAATTCTTTGTAAATTAAGGTCTTTAGCTATTTATATATACTTCTTAGATTATTACCTGTTTTAGACTATAAATATTGTGTGCTGTACTTAGTAATTTTAGTATTATATTCAGCATCTGAAGAAGACACGGTATGATGAAACAATTGTCATGTTTTAAGTTATGCTTTTAAGATACAATAAATTTGTGATAATGAAATGATTAAACCTGTTTTTGTGTACTTTTAACATGGATTTTCACCACGTAATGGTCCAATCTATCAACTATTCCGGGCTGATTGGAAATTCTTTTGCATATTCATATATACCTGTTAGCTGTACGACCTTATAAACTTCTAAACTATGTTTTAGCCCTCTTGATAATAGTCTTTATTAACTAGAGCATTAGACTCAAGTTCCAGTATATTCATTTCGTACCATTATCGTTATGACAGGTGTATGTTGGGTTCTCTATCTCTATTACGTGACGTCACGTCAATTGAGTCCAATTACTTATAGTTTGATTCGATATTCCCCAGAAGTTGAAGTTAGAAAATAATGCAGATTCCCTTACCGTGGTCAAATCTTTTCAGGTCTTTGTCTAAAAAGTAATATCGACTATAGACCACTGGGATAATAGGTAACTGTCCTGTTATAGCCATGTGGAAAGCGCCCTTTTTAAAAGAATGTATCTTTCCGTCGTTTCTCCTTGTACCTTCTGGAAATACCCATAGTTTTACCTGAAACATTAATATAAATTAATACGAAAAGATTGAAACAGCCGATATAAAACCTGTACAATTGCACAGCAACTATCACTAGAAGATTTTGATCAATACAAAGCTTTTAACAAACACGCAAAATTCAATGGTTGTTTTGAAAATCGATAAGAAGTGCTGCAACCATTCTTAAAGGATTTGAAACACGTTATAAAGTATTTGTAATACTATAAAAGGATATCCATTAATTTCAAAATAATTTAAGCATTTCCAAAGTAACTGAACCAGACCGAAAGGATTTTAAAGCCCCGATAATTACTTGCACAAAGTCATTCAAATGTGAAATACATAGTCTCCCAAGCAAAGTGCTTAAAGCCCTAAAATTACTTCAATCACTATTTCGAAGTACTTTACCTATATAATAAAGTTATGTAGTAAGTCTCGGAACAAAGAAGATAATTTTGACAGTGTTAAAACTAGAACCAAATAGTATTAATAGTAGCTGACAAACTTGTAAAGACCGAAACCAAATCAAACCTGTAATTTAATTTTATTTAAAACGGGACCTATACATAATAATTTTGGTCCAGGTCTTGGTCCCGCCTACAGCAAATGATCAGAAGAGCATAGATAAAACAGGGCAAAACCTGCTAGGGTGCAAGGCCCCCAGAGCCTAGTACGGTAGATGACTCAAAAAAAGTCCCAAAGATCTAATGTTGGCCATATCAATGGAGCCTGCATGTAAAAAATATTATCTCACTGCCACGTTATTAAGGTGGAGCTGCTATGTACAAGAAATGTCAGTTTCGCAATACTTTGGCCAATAAATCTACCAAATGAAAAACTAATTAAACACAACCATAAATTAACATGGTCATTGTTCGACATAACATCAAAACCAAAATTTACATAGAATACGACAGCTAATATCAAGGATTATACTCTCAAATAATACAATACCAACAGATATTTATCTTGCGAGTAAAGTTATTTACAAATTATTTGTATAGCACTCAAAGCTGACGTCTGCTTACTATCACATATATAAATAGGATTAATTTTTTTTCCAATAAAATTTTATTTATACAGTTATAGCTAGGTGCGGCTTGATTAAACAAAAAATACCTGAAAATGGCAAGTCTACCACTATGGCAGCGTGAATGTAGGAAGGGATAAACAAGTGTAGTATATGAATAAGGAAAACCACTCATAGACGTTTTTATTAAAAAGAAAACTGATGTAAACAGTCCTACTGAGTTACTCGAGACGAACAAGCCTATTAATATGAATGAGATCAATAGAGGAACGTGGCAAATTAAACATATACATCCACCGCCAGAAAACTTTTAAATTATAGAATATTATTTTGTGACCTTTACTCCCATGAAAAAAATACAAGACATTAAGTTGAATGACAGATATATAATAATACTAAAGTTATATTAACCACTTCCATTGATTAAAGTATTGATTATATGTATAAGTAAAATAATACCTATACAAGATAAACAATAAACTGAAAATAAATAATAGAAAGACACATTTTTAAATACTTATTATTATAATGTGAGAGAAACTGATAGTTTTAAAAGAAAAAAACGTAAAAACGGAGCAAATGAAAATGAAGAACGTTATATTTTGAATTTTTTTTAAGGCAATTTTATTATAATTTATTTTATAAATCATATTTTACATAAATAAAAAATATGAACTAAATAGATTTTAGGCCAATTTAAAAAAATAGCTATTGAAAACAATGCCGAATGATAATTAAATATAAAAAAAAATAGGACAAATCTTATAACGGCATTTTGCTAAAATCTAGTTGTGTACATCTAACTTTAATTTTTGTGACATTGTCAGTTAGTTGTCATAATTTATTGCAAGTGTGGAAAAACTAATATGCCTCATATAAGTTATTGCTAAAGCAGAAGATGGATGGTCAATGAGATAAATTGCACTGTGTTATAATATTGACAAAAATTCGGTGTGTAACATTTTAAGAAAGTGGAGAATAAACGGTACGATTAGTAGAAATCCTGGATCAGGGCGACGAAGGATATCAACTCAACAACAAGATCTGCGATTGGTAAATGCTTTAGTAGAAAATTCAATTTACTCAGTTATTCAGGCTGCTGAAGAAACGAATTTTCCTGGATCAAGAATTTTACTGGTCGCCGGCGAGTAAGAGAATCGGAGCTACACTGTCATGTGGCAGCACAGAAATACTTACTTAAAGCTGAACATAAAGAAGCTCGAGTAGGATTAGCGTATGATGTAAATTTTTGGAACAATGTAATCTTTACAGATGAAAAAACTTTCCAGTCAACACACAGCGGTCGTATTCGTGTTTATCGCCCTCCGAATAATAATAATAATAATAATAATAATAATAATAATAATAATAATCTTTATTTCCATCAGACTTTTACAAGTATTGGAATTGTCAATTGTCATGTATATAACATAGATAACACACAGAATATATAATACATAAAAAGAAAACGGTACATACAAAATATATATACATAAATATTTAAAAGGAATAAAAAAACATACATACATATATATAAAAAAAAACTCCGCAGAGACAAATTGATCATTATTTCATATAAGGACTATTAAGGAAATATTCTGGCATTCAGTAAAAACTCATCAAAACTGTAGGGACATGTTTCAAGAAGGTAACACTTTAATTTCTTTTTAAATAAAAAAATATTAGAGATAGATTTTATCTCCAGTGGAACTGCATTAAATGCCCGCACTGCTCTGTAGTATACTCCCTTTTCGAATGATGATGTTTGATGATGAGGAACTCTCAGTGCATTTGAATTTCGAGTTACCATCATCATACCATTGTACATATCCTCATTTGTTCTAAATTTACCAATATTTTTTTTTACAAATAAAATCAACAGGTATATATATATAAGGTGGGTAATGTCATTAACTCCAACATTTTGAATAATGGCTTACTAGGCTCTCGACTGTTTTTCCTAAGCATGCATCGTATAATATTCTTTTGAGCGATAAACACATATCTGGCATGGACACTAGACCCCCAGAATATTAAACCATAACTAAGTATGGACTGCACATGGGCAAAGTAATAGACCCTTAACACATTAAGATCGACAGAAGATCGTATGTTTCGTACTGAGTAACATACTTTGTTAAGCTTAGATATTGTTGAGTTAACATGGTATTCGAAAGATAGTTTTGAATCGACCACGACCCCCAGGAATTTTGTGTTATTTGCAACGGGAATGGATTTTTCTCTAAACTTCAAGTAGATGCTTGAATCTGGGGTTTTATTACTAAATTGGATAAGTACAGTTTTAGCTTCATTTAGGATAAGTGAGTTGTCACGACACCATTTATCCATTTTATTTACCACAGTTGTACCTTTGTGTGATGTAGCAGTAGTATCTCTGGTAGATATTACACAGGAGGTATCATCAGCATACTGATATATGGAATGTAATGCCAAGTTCTCAGGTAATTCATTGACATACAATAAAAACAATAATGGCCCCAATACTGAACCTTGGGGTACCCCTGTAGTTATCTGTCTTGGTTTAGAATAGATGGTAGTCATGTTATTACCCTCTTTCGTACTAATACAAACTCTCAGGGTTCTGTTAGAAAGATAAGACCTAAAGAAGTTTAAAGCTATACCTCTAATTCCATAGCACTCCAATTTGTAAAGCAGCAGTTCGTGGTTAAGTGTATCAAATGCTTTCGATAAATCAAAGTAAATACCTGTGACACATTCACCTCTATCCAGGCATCCTACAATATAATTAAGACTTTCATATATTGCCCCTTCAGTTGATCGTCCCTGTATAAAACCATGTTGAAATTGAGAAAGTATGTTAAATCGTACCAGAAACATAAAAAGACGCTTATACACAAGTTTTTCGATAATTTTGGAAAATACTGATAATAAAGAAATAGGCCTATAATTTTTAGCTGCCGATCTGGACCCTTTTTTATAAATGGGTATAATTTTAGCATGCTTCCATTCATCTGGGAAAAACCCATTTAAAAAAAAAATACTCGATATGATGAGAAATATATATCTAACAATGATAAAAGTGGTAGATATGTGGGCTTGGATATCGGCACGTGGTCCTGATGTTTTGTGACATATTGAGGAAAGATTTAATAGTGAAACGTATATTAGGATTTTAGACAATATTATGCTCCCTTCTGTGTCACAGTTATTTCCTAATAATGAGTTCATATTTCAACAAGACAATTGTTCCGTTCATACTGCTCATACCGTAACTAACTGGTTTCAAGATAACAACATCAATGTTCTTAACTGGCCCAGTCATAGTCCAGGTCTTAACCCCGTGGAAGAAGTATGGGGACTACTCGTAAGAAGTATCCAAAAACGAAATGTGAGAGCACGGAATGCCGAAGAATTACTGGAAATAGTAAATAATGCATGGGAAAATATTTATACTAATGATTATTGTATAAGGTTATTTACTTCTATGCCAAACAGACATAAAGAAGTTATAAATAGAAATGGTGCAATAACGAAATATTAATAGTTAGTTTCTTGTTAAGTAGGATATCCTTTGTCATTTGATCCAGGATTTCTACTAATCGTACCGTTTATTCTCCACTTTCTTAAAATATTACACATCAAATTTTTGATAATGTTATAACACAGTGCAATTTGTCTCATTAACCATCCATCATTTACTATAGCAATAACTACAGCATTAAAATAAAAAATAAATTAAAAGTGATATCTGTTTTATTTCGGCTACTCATTACATATTCAAATGGAGACAGATTTACATTAGAAAAAAAAGTTGTCCTATTTTTTCTGCTCACGACAGTACCTGTATATGTGTATGTTGATATATTTAATGTAATTTATATATTTATATTAATTTATACAAACTGCATTTACATTTGTTACTATCTTATAAAATTATACAGGGTTTTCCATTTAAAAAACAATCTTCATTATTATTATCACGTGACCTATGCAAGTATGCAAGCAATTGTTTGCATTTAAAAAAATACAAATTTTATATGAAACTATTTTTTATCTGCAATATTAAAAGAAATAAAGGGAGGGTCAATTTCAAATTCCATACAAAACATAGTATACAATGTGTAACCATTATTAGACCGATAATGATTAAATAAAATACGCTTACATATTTTAGCACAATATTATATTAAGATATTTAATTGTCTACAAAGCCTTGTTTGACGAGGATAATGCAAAGCTTGAAATTAAGGTAATAAAAGTTTCAATCCAACAATACCAATTTCAAATATTCATGACCATATATCTAACAATAAGCTTATTAATATGGATTATTAATTCTGAACTCCATAACGAGAACATTTTAAGTTGTCATGAGATGTTGGCTTAACGATAACCCTAAATTAGTATATAATAATAAATCTTAAGTATAGACTCCTACAATAAATAATTATACTTAATTTGCATTCAGTTAATGCTTTCACGTTCAAAATTTGGTAACCGGATCTGTTTTTTATTTACTAGCATCTCATACAAATGTACTTTTATTTTTCCTTTGTATTCTATTTGTTAAGAATGTGGTAATATTATAAATAACACAGATTTATACTTGCTAATTGCTTCAGATCCGTTTTCCTCAAAAACCGTTAATTTTACTATAGTTTATCTTATAAATATTAAATGTCAAAAGTAAATTAAAAGTTTTTATTGCCATGTCCATAGTACTACTAGATTTACTGTAAAATAAAGTTATAGAGGCTTTGTTTTTAGTCACAAACTAAAAACATCTATACTGATGGCTGAAAAACCCTGCCCCTAACCATGAGGATGTCATTAATTTTGAAACTTCAAAAAGGAATATTTTGAGTAGTAAGACTAATAAACTAAATCTGATGAAATTCCTGCTTGTCATATTATTCAATAAATAACACGGTTATAAAAAAACAATGCAAATAAGCAGGTCCAGATTAATGACAACAAGCCAATATTGTGTCGTATCAATTTGTATTTATAGATATCATTTATTTGCCAATAAATTGAGAAACACTTATCCTCATAGAATATTTTTTTGGTAACTATCTGTAGATAATAAGTGAGGTGAGATCGACGGATTTTATTCTAAAATAAGATCAAAAACCTGGTTAGACACTCAGATTAATAATAGTGAAATATTTACCAATGAATACAATATTTTTCGATCAGATCGTAAATTCTCGAAATCTTGCTCAAAAGGTGGAGGAGTTCTTCTTGCTGTTAAAAGACACTTAATGTCAACTGAGTTAAACTTAGATCTGATGCGCTCGGAACATGGGCTAATTGATTTTTTGGATGTTAAGATTCATAATGGTCACTTATTTTTATGTTTTTGTCATCTATATTCCTCCGGTGTTGACACACATCCATTATAATAACTTTTTTGATTCACTGCAAGCATTAGAATACTTACATAATAGTGATATTTACTTTTTAGGCGATTTTAATGTATCTAATTATAAGCAATCACAAGAAAATTATTGTTACACTTCAAATCTTGCAGCTTTAGAATCCTTTATAGAATTCTATAAGTTAACGCAGCATAACAACATTGTAAACATGAATAATCGTTTACTTGATCTCATTCTTAGCAATAATAATAATAATAATAATAATAATATAATGGTAGATAGATCACTGGATCCTTTGGTGAGGGAGGATGCTGAGCACCACCCTTCTTTACTTTTGGAATTCCACGCTGTAAGCACTAAAGTAAGTAACAAATTTCCTGTCAAATGTACAAAGGCATATAATTTTGTGTCTTGGACTCATTTTCTAATGTTGATGATGCATGTGAAAAGTTATATAATGTTATATATGAAATATTTGATAATTGTGTTCCGAAAACAGTGTCCCGGTCCAGAAAGTATCCGTCTTGGTTTACATGCTCCATTATAAAAGATATTAAGTACAAGAACAAGCTGAGAAGAGAACTCAAAACAAATCGGGATAATCATGTTTATGTAGAATTATGTAATCTAAGATCCAAAATAAAAAAAGACACTGACACCTCTCATAAGAATTATTTATTCAATATACAGAATAATATCAAAAGCAACTGTAATTTGTTTTGGAGACACATCAATACTAAAAAACAGACCTCAGCAATACCGGATAACCTTACGTATAATGATTTAGAGCTTAATAATCTTAAACATGCTGTAGATAAATTTGCTACTTTTTTCGAAACTAGTTTTTCAGTTTCTAAGAAATCGCCTACGTATACTAA
The DNA here is from genome assembly GCA_963675555.1 of Leptura quadrifasciata. Taxonomy (NCBI): domain Eukaryota; kingdom Metazoa; phylum Arthropoda; class Insecta; order Coleoptera; family Cerambycidae; genus Leptura; species Leptura quadrifasciata. The sequence continues at coordinate 20,318,017 of OY776681.1, read as the reverse complement.
TAACAGTCGTATCGGTAATGTACTTCACTCATTTTCATTCACAATTGACGACATAACCAAGGCGCTCAAAAAACTCAACCTAAATTTACTACGGGACCGGACGATATTCCAGCTTTCATAGTAAGAGACTGGCTTAAGTTCTTGCGAAACCACTTACTTTTATCTATAACTAATCTCTAAAACTTTGTACCTTTCCGAAGATCTGGAAGCTTTCTCGTATCTGCCCCGTATACAAAAAAGGTGAAAGAAATAAAATTGAAAACTACCGTCTGATAACCATAATCTGTAGCTTTGCTAAAGTGTTTGAGATAGCCTTGCATGAACCACTTTATTCTCACGTAAAAGAACAGCTTACACCAAGTCAACACGGCTTTATACATGGGAGATCAACAGTGACTAATCTCTGCTGCATAACGCAATATATCTCTGAATATTTGGATGCTAATGTTCAAGTTGACATAATATACACCAACTTCTCAAAGGCTTTTTACAAACTAGACCATGGAGTTCTCTTAGAAAAGTTAAACAATGTGGGACTGTCGTCCTCACTTCTTACATTTTTTGAATCCTATCTTTGTATGCGGAAACAATATGTTGAATACTGTAGCCATAAGTCCTTCGAGATTTCGGCGACTTCTGGTGTGCCGCAGGGCTCTGTCCTGGGCCGTTTATTGTTTGTTATCTTTATAAATGATATTGTAGACTCGATAGACATACCATGCTTGTTATATGCCGATGACCTAAAATTGTACTGGCGTACAGAGTCCTTGGAGGACTGTCAGAGAATACAAAATAACCTAAATAAGCTTCATGAGTGGTGTAACAGTAATACTCTGCCATTAAATGCTACCAAATGCAAGGTTGTCTCATACCATAGGAAAAAGAATGCTTTTGAATTCGCTTATCAACTGAGTGGAACAATTTTTGAACGTCCTGAATACTTTTGTGATCTTGGAGTGATATTTGATCATAAACTGTCATTTTCAAAGCATACTGAAAATATTGTATCAGCATCTTCAAAGAACCTTGGCTTTGTCATTAGAAATTCATATGGCTTTACAGACACTCAGGTATTATGTATGCTGTTTAACGCGTTTGTAAAATCTAAGTTAGAATATGCGAGTTTAATTTGGTACCCAGGGTACTCGAAATATAATGACTCCATTGAAAATGTTCAAAGGAGATTCTTAAAATTTCTATGTTATAAAATCGATGGCATATATCCTCCAATTGGAACGGTACATAATGTACTTCTCAGTAAATTTTCATTTATCAGTTTGGCCGATCGCAGAAAGCTTCGCTCCTTAATATTTCTGTTCAATATGGCACACAATAAATATGACTGTGCTGAAGTTTTGTGGAATCTGAGATTTCGTGTGCCAACATTCGGAACTAGATTTGAAGGAACCTTTTACCTCTCGACTTCTCACACAAACTTATTGAAATACTCTCCGTTGCATATCATGTGTAATAATTATCACGGCCTGCAGGATAGTCTAGATATATTTAACTGCTCGATAAGGGGCGTTATGAATTTATTTTCATAATAATCTATTATGTATATATTTTTTTTTTTAAATTTTTTCTTGTTTGTTAATTTTCAATGAATTTCTGTATTTGATTGTTTTATACATACATATATTTTTTCTATGTTATGTTATTTAAATATTGTAAATTTCCCATCCTTTAATTGGCGAAAGCTGTTGGATGGTGTATCCTAAATAAATAATAATTATATACCAAAGTTAAGAAATATTACTTTGAATATCAGAGTCTAATAAAAGTAGTAGATAAATCTAATGCTGCGGTCATTGGAAATAAACAATTTTGGTGTGGTTCACAGTAAAAAGTAATTTAAAAGTACCCTGATATCAACTTGAGAGAGTCTCGATAGCTCAAACAGCCTAGTAGAGTAACCAGAAGCTGCACCACCTTCTTAGTTTAATTAAAACGCAAATCCTTCTTATTCACTGCAGATACTTCTCTCTTATGAGTAATTACTTGATGTGGCATGCTCAATTAATTATTATTATTATAGATCTGATATGAAACCCAAGTGTTCTAAAATATTTTTATTTTACTGAAACAAAAGTATAAAAATTTACTACTTAATACGATATTTAAACTGACCTTGGTGCATACTTTTATGAAATTTCTTTGGAATTTTATCTCGGAGAAGTCTAACAAAGTAGGTGTACTTCATGAAATCTGACAATTAATTTTTAATCTCTCCTTTTCATGTTGTTATTTTTGGTTTTAAGTACCTACACTTTCAGTAATATGTTTTATCTATCTATACTTATGGCATTTTTAAAGCTTTTATCTACAATCATGACATTTATACACTATTTTACTTTGAGCGAAAGTAAAATTAGGTATATTGTATTTTTTCTTTATCATCTATCTTTAACCTAGTATCTACTGCTTTGTTAAATGTATTATGACACCTTCGAAGACTTAGATAAACCACTAACAACGGAAGAGATCTTAACCGCCATTGGGCAGCTAAAAAATAACAAATCTCCCGGCGCCGACTCACTCCCAGCTGAGATCTTTAAAGCTGTGTCGTCAGAGCTCATACCCTACCTCAAAAAACTGTTTGATGTCGTGTGGGAAAGTGGTCAAGCTCCGCAGGAGTTTCGTGATACACTTTTAATCAACCTCTTCAAAAACAAAGGGAGCGCTGCGGACTGTGGAAATTACAGGGGTATAGCTCTCCTGGCTGTTGGAGGGAAGATACTCACTAAAGCGATGGCAAATAGGCTAACACCTGTTATGGAAAAGTTACTTCCTGAAACACAGAGTGGCTTTAGACCAAACCGAGGCACATCGGATTTAATCTTCACACTTAAACAGCTTCAAGAAAAAGCACTCGAACATCAAGGAGAAATTCACATGGCCTTCATTGATTTAACCAAGGCGTTTGACTCGGTGGACAGGGAAGTGCTCTGGAAAATTATGTTCCGCTTAGGTATCCCTAGAAAATTTGTGGAAGTATGTCGCAGTCTACATACAAACAACAACGCCCAGGTTATGTATAATAATGAGGCAACCGAACCTTTCCAAACCCTCACTGGAGTTAGGCAGGGATGTGTCCTGGCACCCCTACTCTTTAATTTGTTTACCACTGCTCTAACAATTATTGTTGACAACAAACTGACAGTCAGAGGAATAGGTCTCAAATACCGTTTTGATGGCGGTCTCTTTAACATAGGGCGCTTTAGAGCTTTCACGAAGACACGCACACGATTTATTTGTGATCTCCAGTATGCGGATGACTGTGCACTTTTAGCCTCTACGCCGGAAGAGCTTCAAGAACTTTTAGATGTGTATGCCCAGAGCTATGATTCCTTGGGACTTAAAATCAACATTGGAAAGACTAAGATTATGTCAACTCCTCATCAAGTGAACCAAATAGACATTACACTTAACGGAAATTCTCTTGAAGTGGTGGATCAATTCAATTACTTAGGAAACGTTGTTAATGACAAAGCAAACATGGACAGCGAGATTCGCAATAGAATTAACGCTGCATCTAGAGCACTCTGGGGACTTAGAGAGAGAGTATTTGACAACCACGACCTTGCTTTGTCAACGAAAATGGCTGTCTACAGAGCAGTTGTCATTCCAACACTGCTATATGGATGTGAAAGCTGGGTCACTTACCGTCGTCATGTGAAAGAATTAGAACGTTTTCAGCAAAGACACCTCAGAAGTATGATGAAAATCCGTTGGTTCCATCACATATCAAACGTGGAAGTACTCAGGAGAGCAAACAGCCTTCCAATTGAGGTGCTTATTTCAAGAGCACGCCTAAGATGGGCAGGTCACGTTCATCGTATGCATGATAACCGCCTTCCTAAATGTACACTTTATGGTGAATTGCTAAGCGGTAGAAGAAGGCGTGGCGGTCAACAAAAGAGGTTCAAAGACGCTCTCCATGAAAATCTAAAATCCTGCGGTATTGCAGACGAGCAATGGGAACAACTTGCAGCGGACAGAACCGAATGGCGAGAGGTTGTGGCCAGCTATCAAGGAAATGTTGCTGCAAGAAGGCCGAATCCAAGACCTAACCAGGTCTATGTTTGTCCTGACTGCGGTCGACATGTGCTCTCCCAAATTGGCCTCTATAGCCATAGTCGTGTGCACCGTAGATGAATGGGAATTACAATAGACTACACCTTTTACTTGTTTCTTATTGTACACAATTTATCGACTGTAACATTTTTTTTTATACTCGGACTCGAGTAACGGCTAATAAAAAAAAATGTATTTATAACAATTGGTAGTTATCAGGCATCTATAAGTAAGTTCAAATTGGCCTTCATTGGATGTATAAAATTTCAATGTGACTATTTAAATATCAGCACTTGCAATAGATTATGCAGAATAAAATATTTGTTCCAATTCCGTTTGAATTGCATTTTAAAAATAAAATTAAAATTTAGTTGCCACCTAAATTCATAATAAATTTCTACATAATGTTTTCAATATACACCTCTATAAAAAATTTTAACATGATTTTAATATATTATTGTACGTTAAGAGTTGAAAGTGCATTCTTGCTTCATGAATATTGCTGTTCCCTTGCCAAATACTATGTGATAACTAATTTAATATTATATAAAGTAATAAATTATAAAATAAATACTATAAAAAGAAGCAGTACAAATGATCCATAAAATAAAATCAATCCAATTTGTTATCTGTAATTCGTTATATCTATAATCCATGTTATGTAATATTTATAGGGTCTATAAATATTTTTAATTGCAATAAATTTGAGATGGTTATTCTTGATGCAGTTTTATTGTGACTATCAACCATCGTAAACATAATTCTAAAATTATGATTGTTTCTTTTATCTACAGGGTCATTAGCCAGGCCTTTACATTGTTGCTAAAAGTCATCTTCTGTCTTTTCTTTATTATTAACCAACAAGCGACCTAAATTATTTCTATTCGATGTTATTGTATTAATACTTAATTTATTTAATCTATTACATACTGAGTTGCTAACCTTATTTACATAATTTATATTATGCCACTTTTTGTTTTCTATATTTGGTACGTTATAAAAATGTTTTTGTAATAATTTTCTCTGTTTATTTTTTATTAATTTGTCAATAAGTGACTCATCATAGCCATTGTTTTTTGCTAGCGTTTTAAGAATTCTAACTTCTTTTTCAAAGTTAACCCTATTTAAGTTTAGAGATAATAGTCTGTATATATGGCTATGAAATGGTGACATTTTTATCTTCCAAGATTGATTACAATTTGCATGTGTAAGAGTGTCAGTAAAAGTTGGCTTTCTGTAAATATCAAGTTCTAGCCCATGTTCTTTACGTGTCAGCGTAATATCTAAAAAGTTTATTGACCGTTCTTTTTCCATTTCAACTGTAAACTGAATTTTGTTGTTTAGAGAGTTAATAAAATGGATAAAACGTGACAATTGTCTCTTAGATCTAGAAAAAACTGACACAGTATTACCTTTATCTGCTTTACATAAAATTAACTGGGTTGGGTAAGAATTGTTGACGATGTGTTTTGCATATGGATCGTTACTGAGAGACAATAATTGTCACATTTCATCCATTTTATTAACTCCCTAAACAACAAAATTCAGTTTACAGTTGAAATGGAAAAATAACGGTCAATAAACTTTTTAGATATTACTCTGACATGTAAAGAACATGGGCTAGAACTTGATATTTACAGAAAGCCAACTTTTACTGACACTCTTACACATGCAAATTGTAATCAATCTTGGAAGATAAAAATGTCACAGTTTCATAGCTATGTACACGGACTATTACCTCTAAACTTAAATAGGGTTAACATTGAAAAAGAAGTTAGAATTCTTAAAATGCTAGCAAAAACAATGGCTATGATGAGTTACTTATTGACAAATTAATAAAAAATAAACAGAGAAAATTATTACAAAAACGTTTTTATAACGTACCAAATATAGAAAACAAAAAGTGGCATAGTATAAATTATGTAAATAAGGTTAGCAACTCAGTATGTAATAGATTAAATAAATTAGGTATTAATACAATATCAAGGAATAGAAATAATTTAGGTCGCTTGTTGGTTAATAATAAAGAAAAGACAGAAGATATTAAAAAATCGGGGGTAGATGAAATAAAGTGTGATGACTGTGATGCCGTATATATAGGTCAGAGTGGCCGTAGCATAGATGTGAGGTTAAGAGAACAGAAACAGTCTATTTTATATAATAAAAAATCAACTGGTTTCGCAGAACATTGCATTGAGCAAAATCACGTTTTTAACGGTAGTAGTGTAAAACTTTTGCATAATGCAAACAAAGGAAAAATCCTAGACATGCTTGAAATTTTAGAAATTAAGAAGGCCCTAAGGAACCATAAACACGTTACAAATACACAAACAGAATTTATGAACAATTCTGTACTAGACACAGTAATAAAATTTCGTAGTTCCGGCCTGTATTGTTAAATTTTAAGAAATAGCAAATCAAGTTATTATCCCCCTCTAGGTGGGTAGAGGATTTATAAGATATATACTGCGAACCACCACTTTCAGGTCAGTTTTTAAGACTCTTTGATAATGGTCGCAAGGCCGAAACAATATGTCAGAGAAATCTGAGAAAAAACTAATGAAACAATAAACCAAGTGCGTATTGTAACTATTCTTTTAGATATTTATAATTATTATATTCGTAAATAATTGCCTTTAGTGCACCAGACTCTCCAATAAAATTATATATAAAGAACCTATTTCTTACAGGAATAGCAACTTTTCTTATCTCTCCACTGCCAGAAGAAATATTCTTATGTCATCACCGCTGTATCAAATATACTGTGCAGAACAGCCAAATGGATAAAATTCAGGATTTTAATTATCGTGCATATTTATAAAAAATCCCGACGTCGATTTTGGATTCTGAAATGATATCCTGCAAAGTACAAATTTTATCTCTAAATTCAACCCCCTTCGAGCGGCAGTTGCAACCCCTAAAATCTTAGGGAGGTAGGGGCTTGTGATAGATCATTTGAAAGGTCTTTCATTCTCTATTCAAAAATGCTATTGTTTTTAATTTTAATGTAGTAAATGTTCAAAATGAGTTCCTTGAACATCTTGGGGGCATCCTAATCGTAAATAAAAATGTCTTCTAATGCTTTTCAACATATGAGGTGTGACCGACCTAACCACATCCGTTATTCTTATTCTTACGTCAGCTATACACGTGGCTTAGTTTTGTATACCATACTTTTCACATATCCTCATATAAAAAAATCTAAGGGTGTAAGATCAGGTGAACGTGCTGGCCATTCTAGCAATCCTCGCCTCCCTACCCACCGATTTGGAAATGTTAAGTTGCGGTATTGCCGGACATCGATTCATTAATGTCACTACCACATTACCGAAACATTTGTACAAGTTATATTAATTGAAATTATAAAACTAAAAAATTAACGATTATTATACAACTATTTTAAGTTTTGTAGACGGTGTTTAAACGTCGTTTAACAAAGTTTTTGTGAGGACATTGTTTTGAGTTATATTAAAGTTTTATTTACGTTGTATAAGCGAGTTGTTTTATAGTCCTTGTTTTGAGTTGTATTGCAGTTTATACCACGTGTTTTATTAAACTTATTTATTAGTTCGATATGAAGTTGTTCTAAAGTGTATACAACGTTGTCCAAGATGTTTATCATGTAACTATATTTATAAGATGCTTAAACGTTTATAGATGCTATAATAAGTACGTAGTTTTGTAGTATTCATTTGGAGTTTTATAACAGTTTTACCAACGTCCGAAGTGGGTAATATTTTAGAATCTTTAAATAGTTGTATTAAAGATATAATGTCGTACACATGTCGAACATAACCTCTGTGAAAACCTGCTTCGCAATATAAAGTGTGTTATTTTCTAATAGACAAAATATGCCTCACGTGCACAATCAACATATTTCTAAACCCTACATATACTACTGATTATTATAGAAAAGTAAAAAAATATTTAAATCAATATTATTACATCAGCAAAGTGAAAAAAGTAATCAAAACTCCAAAGGCACAGTGCGTGCAAACTGTAAATGAGGAAAATATTATCGAAAACGAGCAAAACGTGAATTGTAGAAATATAAACGCCATCAATTTCATCAAATTCGACAATTACCGTTGAGCATCAGGACTACAATAACTTTTTTTACCAAGCAAGTTGTAATATCGTTTTATTAACTGCTGTAGAACTATGCTTTATATCCTTTATATCTGCACATTATTAGTTGGTAGGACAGTTTCAATTCAGTTTTAAGAACTCTTATACCACTATACTATAACTTTACAAAACCCAGTTGTATAAAGTTTCATTGTAGTTTTACTAACTGTTCTGACACTGTAATACAACTTTACATTTATTAATAATCTTAAAAGTTGAAATATAGTTATTAAATCTTTGAAGTTGGAAAATTTCACAGAAGCCATTTTTTCTTTTCGCAATTCTAAGAAATCCAGCGTCCATCTTGTGAATGAGAAAGTTTAATTTTTTAAAATAATTTTATTAATAGTTTTTTAGAACTAGACAAGTAATACTACCACACATTTTTCTGGTTTTGGTGTATGCTTAACATTTTACAATAGTTTAAGAACCACATAAATATAAATGCGGGTATAATTAAAAAATTAATTTATTTTCTTCATTTTCGTTTATTTTCGAAGCCTATTGTTTTTTATCGAGGTAGAACAATTATATTCACGAGCAATATTTATTTGCACCTAATTTTCAATATCAAATAATTCATATTAGCCTATTATATTTATTATTATACACCTCTATATGTCTAATTATGCATGGGCGCTATAAGAAACTCCAAATTAATAATTTCAACAAGAATTGCGATGACCTATTTAGTTTGTCCAGGGTGATTTAACTCTTACAACAATCATTAAGCACCAGATATTGAACAGATAATTACTTTACATTCATAATAAATAATTCATCTATTAATCAATATTAATTCAATGAAGTTATTAGTTTACTATAAATGATCTGTTTATTGTTGTAAATGTAAATACTCATTATTATTTGCTATGGCTCATTAAGGTCAGTATTGATTAAAATAGTAAATACAAGACCAAGGCATATGTTCTGTAAATATCTATTGGGATCAATATAATTTAGATATTTAGCTATTTTAAACAAACATTCAAATTAATCATAGAATAAAGAGCAGACGGTTTTACATCTTAATAAGCTAGAAATTAATTGTAAATTAATAGAGAAAAATTGAAAAACAAACTAGGGAAACGCACAAAACCTGACCTTAAACAACAACACAAGCCAGAATCTAAACTCCATGTTCCTGGAAGATGTTGATGACATTGAAATAAAAAAATTTAATATGTACCCTCAAAAACTCTTCTCCTGGAAAAGATGGAATGACGGTAAAAACACTAAAACTGCCCTCAGGTGTCATAACACATAATGTTAATAAATGGAATTGTAAAATTAATAACAAATATATTAACTATAATAACAAAAAATGTACAATTTTAAATAAATCAAGATTAACACAACAGTATCTGTATCTGCCCCATTTTCTGTAACCTTTCGATTTAGAATAGGGAATGTATTTCCAACAAGATGGCGCTCCTTCCCATAATTCAAGAATAGCAACTGAGATTTGGAGAAAAAGTAATTTCAACAATGGGTCCTGTCAAGTGGCCTCCAAGGTCACCTGATTTGACTCCCCTAGATTTTTTGTTTGGGGTGATTTAAAAAATACTGTCCATACAACCATGAAAACCTGGAGATACAAATAAGACACGCAATTAATTGACGTTATAGAACAGCACTTTGAACAACTGTTGGAATATTTTGTGTTCTTTTATTGTATTCCAAAGCCACCTTATGAACGGTAAATAAATTTTATTTTGTTATTTTCTGTTAGCTGTAATTTTGATTGTACCTATTGCACATTTTAATAAGGCATATGAATAATAGCACCAATAAATGGTACCACGGTACCAATGTGGTTCCATTTGAAAAAATTGTGTTTTGTCCCAAAAAAAAAACAACATTTTGATGAACTTTATTTGCTCATAAACCACATAATTTATGTTAAAATTCAAAATGCAATAATACAGGAGGGTGTTTCATTTGAATTTCAAAAATTAGTGTCACTTCCTGTAAAATCGGAAGTGAGAAAAAGGTTTTCTTCATTGGGAATAGTATCAACTATATTCCAAATATAATTTTTGTCTGTTGTCTTTTAATCAATTATTATAAATACCTAATGATAGTAAGCACATCAAATATAAGAAATTCCTATGGCCATAAAATTACTATAATATCGACATAGAGATAAGAAACGTAGATCCCAGGATCAAAATAATTGATAGTAATCTCTAGATATACTTTGCAAATAATCTGGTTATATTTAACATTTCTTATCACATAAAACCTACAGGTGTTTGACCTTATATAACTAGTGTTTCACTAAATCCTCAAATCCAAAAAGTTTCTGGGCATATGTCAACAGTAAAAAAAATTCCAGTTCAATGCCGAATGCCTTCACTAATAATGACAGTATCTTAGATAATCCCGAAGATATAGTGAATTCTTTTGCTGACTTCTTTAGTTCAGCGTACATCCCTTCAAGTCGCAATATAAACTTGTCGGTAGTAACTAGTGATAATATTAATATAGCAATGCCTAAGATAACTGAGATGGATGTGATTAATGCCTTCAAAAAAATTAAACCAAAATTTACGGCCGGACCCGATGGTTTACCAGCTTTCTTCTTAAAAGACTGCTCAGGTATATTGGCTGCGCCGCTGGCACATATTTTTAACCTGTCCTTACAAACTTGTGCATATCCTGATAAATGGAAAGCATCTAAAGTTTGTCCCATACACAAAAAAGGCAACAAATCGGATATAGAAAATTACCGCCCTATTACAATCATAAATAACTTTGGCAAAGTATTTGAAATCGTCATGTATACTGCACTTTATCCCCAGATTCATCAACGTATATGCAACAACCAACATGGTTTTGTCTCTCAACGATCGACAACAACAAACCTACTTTGTATAACACAACACTTAGCTGAAGTTATGGATGACGGTGGACAAGTCGATGTTATTTATATGGACTTCTCTAAGGCCTTTGATAGGTCGGACCATGGTGTTTTGCTAACGAAATTAGTCTCGTTTGGTTTTAACCTTAGTCTAATAACTTTTTTTGAATCCTATCTGATTAATAAAAGTCAGTTTGTACAATATCATGGTCATAGGTCTATCGAATTTATATCTCAATCAGGAGTTCCACAAGGGTCGGTCTTAGGCCCTTTACTGTTTATCATTTTCATTAACGATATGGTCACTGATATCAGTTGTAAATCTCTCTTATATGCTGACGACTTGAAGATATACTATAAGATCAAAGACAAATCAGACTGCGAAAAGCTGCAGACAGACTTAAGCACAATTCACCAGTGGTGTAACAAATTCAGATTGTCTCTGAACATAAGTAAATGCAATGTAGTCTCGTTTACGAGGAAATTAAATAAAATACAATATGAGTATACTATTAATAAGGCAAATCTGACACGTCATGATAGCTTTTAAGATCTAGGAGTAACATTTGACTTACATCTTTCGTTCAGAGAACACATAAGCAACACAGTGACATCATCTTTTAAAATGTTAGGATTTCTCATACGAAATGCTCGAGACTTTCAAAATACGCGTACCATAAAAACTCTATATAATACCTTGGTGCGACCCAGACTAGAATACGCGAGCGTGATAAGGAACCCCCACTACGACGTACATATTAACAATATTGAAGGCATTCAAAGACGTTTCTTAAAATTCCTGGCATTTACAATTAATCATCAATATCCCCCTATAGGTTATGATCACTCATTACTACTTAATCGTTTTTCATACAATTCTATGAAGCAGCGGAGAGAGATGCAAAGTGTTATACTTTTATACAAACTTCTAAACAACATGATCGACTGTCCGCAATTACTTGAACAAATCAACTTTAGAGCACCTACCAGGTCAACCAGATCTACATCCTTGTTTTACTTTTCTAATACACACACAAATACTTTAATGTTTTCACCACTATATCGTATCTGTCGTAGCTACGAAATTATTGCACATGATGTCGACATTTTTAACACTAGATTAAGTCAAATTAAGTCAAGATTCTTTTAGATTAACAGTTTTTGTTTGTTTCTTTTTTCTTATTTAATGCTTTTCCTTATTTACTTTTCCTTTATTATTGTATATAATTGTATATGTGCGTGTATAGATAAATATGTATATATTAAATTATAATCATTAAGTCATATGTTCACCAAATTCATTTATAGAATTTTGCAATAGTTATATTAGTATTAAGATTTAGGTTATAGTAAGCCATAATATATAACACTAACGTATATTCTAGTTTTAATTTATATCACAAGTTTTGATAATATATATGTATGTTAGTTTCCGGCCCTGTAAATGGAATGTAAATTCTGTTGGGTTTGTGTATGTAAATAAATAAATAAATAAATAAATAAATAAAATCGTGAATAAAATCAACTACATAGATGAAATATTTCCCCCTTGGTACTTTTTTTTTTAAATCTGAATGAATATTTAGAAATAGAGACCATAGGAAGTCGTTACTGTCAATTAAAAATGAAATAGGATGGCATAACTGAGGAAATAAAAATATAATATTAATTATCTCCCAAGATTTAATTGAATGTTTCTACAAAGTTGCAAATAATATCATAGATCTATATGTATTACATGTTTTATAGTGCATAAAGATTACTGATTATGAACAAGTTTTGGTGGATGCAAAATAACCATTTATAATCAGAATGCATTCAATCACATTATTTTCAGTTTATGACTGACGAAATTATCTCTATTTAACTGAAGACTGTAGCATTATTAGTTCAATAAAAAAAGGAAATTAAGCTAAGTTGGGACTGATTTGTTATCAGTATTAATCTAATGGGGTGGCCATGTACAGAGTTATTCATTATATTTAGGCCACCCTTTATTATCGTTATTATTGGAGATAGAAAAAATAGTTTCCAATAAAAGTTGTATGGCTGTAACCGAACCTCATTAATAAATTAATGGGAGCACAGTGGCACGAAGAAATTGAGAGGTACAAGAAGTAATAATATTTTTTTAAATGGAATGCCCTGTATATTGTTGAATTTTTGAATTAAGTACTCTTTGTTTCTGATCTCAAAAATATGGCATATGGCAATCAATCTGTAGTGTTTATATTGTTGTGCATGTGTTTCTTAGGATATACCTTGTTATTAATTAATTCTGACATAACTAAATGTCATGCTGTATTCTGCTAAATAAAGCCTAGTTTTGTAAAGGTAATTTCATTAAAATTTATTTGGCAGAATAAAATAAAATACCTACCTAAGTTACAATGGATAGATTCCTAATACCAGAGAGATTTGATACGGATCCAAATTCTACAAAATAAGCTCAAGAATGGATTCACTGGCTGCAGACTTTTGAAAAATTCATTTCATCTATTAAAGATTTAGACGACAATAGTAAATTAAAAAAACTTCTTATTAATCATATAAGTTCTACAACCTTTGAGTATATCGCTGAATACTTAACTCATGTAAATGCTCTGAAAATTCTAAATACTCTATACGTAAAACCTAAAAATGAAATTTTCGCAAGACATCGCTTAACAACAAGAAAACAGCAGCCTGGCGATCAATTGATCAATATTTACAGATACTTAAACAACTTAATAAAGATTGTAATTTCCACACAGTTACTGCTGACGAAAACAGAGACGATTTCATTTGGGATACTTTCAGTAGTGGTGTATACTGTTCTCAAATTCGACAATGTCTTTTGGAAAATATTACACTTAAACTCCAAGACGCTATAAAATTCCGAAGCTTATGCCCTACCCTTTAGTCTTATCAGTGCCTCCTTTGGAAATAAAGAAGAATCTGAAAAACAACTCTCTGAAAATTTATGCTCTACAGCTGCAGCTGGTAACTGGATTAAATGCTACTTTTGCGGTAATAAAAGACATTTCCGTAACAACTGTCCTGCTAATGATTCTATGTGTAATGATTGTGGAAAAATCGGTCATTTTTGAAAAGTATGTCCAAATAAAAAGAAGAAAAATAAGTTTACTTCTACTACTCTAATGTCTGGATACAATTTATCTGCTACTGCCCCTAATTACCTTTCGAAGACGTTAATTAAAATCAAGGTAAATGGTATCTTGCAGACACTTTAATAGATACCGGAAGTTCAGAGACTTACATCAATAAGGCATTTATTAAACATGCGCAAGTTACACTATATCCTAGTAGTGGCCTAATTAGCTATGGCTTCAACGGATTTACATTCTCAAATAAGCGGTTACTGTTATGTAAATATTGAAGTATTGGATTCTGTTATTCAGATATTAGATTATCTGTCATTCCTAATTTGTGCACTAACACTACTATTGGCCATGATATACTATATACTTGCACAACATTCGAAGACTGAAGTAAGCTTTGGTGGTTCAAAACCAATAATGAGAATTTCGAGTTTAACTTTGGCAAAGTTGGAACCGCCTGCTCTTTTCAATAACTTATCTTTAGATTGTCAACCAATAGCGACAACATCACATCGTCATTCATATGAAGATGCAAAATTTATAACAGCAGAAATTAGAAGGCTACTCTTTGAAGGAATAATCGAATAAATTAAATCTCCCTGGCGTGCACAAGTTCTCGTCACGAAAATCACAAAAGTCGAATGGTTATCGATTATTCATAAACAATAAATCGGTTCACATAATATAGATGCTTATCCATTACCAAGAATTGAAGAGATTGTTAATACTGTTTCGAAATCTGGGTTATTTAGTACAGTCAATCTAAAAAGTGCTTATCATCAAATACCTATTCGCGAAAATGAAAAACTCTTTATCGCTTTTGAGGCCGATGGTAAATTATATCAATTTCTAAGAATTTATTTTGGAGTAACAAATGGAGTGGCCTGCTTTCAGCGTGTTATTGATGGCATAATGGCATGTATACATATTTGGATGATGTTACAGTCTGTGGGAAAGATCAGTCAAAACATGAGGAAAACCTTGAAAAATTTTTGTTTGTGGTAAACAAATATAACTAACTTTAAACAAGGAAAAAATATTTCAAATTACTTGGATATCTAATCCAAAATAAAACAATCAAACCCGATCCTACTAGTCTTGAACCTTTGTTAAATCTTCCTTTACCCAATGACTTATTGTCACTGCGAAGGATTATTGATATATGTTTGCCCATTATTCTAGATGGGTACCAAAATTCTCAGAGAAACTCCACTGTTTAGTGAAATGTAAAACATTTCCATTACCACCTTTAGTTGTAGCTGATGTTGAAAGGGTCAAAACTGATATGTCAGAATCATTAGTCAATCTGGTAGGCCTGTAGCGTTGTTTTCAAGGATATTATCTAAAAGTGAACAGAAACATTCAGCGGTAGAAAAACAGGCATATGCTATTATGGAAGGAAGCTTTAAGAAGATGGCGACACTTTCTCATTGGAAGACATTTTAAGCTTGTAACTGATCAAAAATCTGTATCTTTCATATTCAATGCCAAACACTCTAGTAAAATAAAAAATGAGATGAGAAAATGAGATATTGAGATGGTGTTTGGATCTATCCTGTTATAGCTACGATATTGTATGTCACCCAGGAAAGGGAAACGTCGTAACTGATAACGTTCTCTCGAATCTGTGGTGCAAATATAGAAAATATTTTATTTGACATCCATCTGTCACTCAGTCATCCAGGAATGACAAGGATGATTCACTGGATCCGATCACGTAATATGCCTTATTCCGTTGAAGAAATACGCAAAATGGCTGCTTCCTGTCCTATATGTGCTGAAATAAAGCCTCGAATCATTAAAAACTTGAATGAAATCTTTATCAAAGCTGCTTCCTCTTTTGAAAGACTAAATATTGATTTCAAAGGACCACTCCTTACAACAACTAGGAATAGCTATCTTTTCACAGTCGTTGATGAATATTCCCATTTTCTTTTTGTATATCCTTGTTCTGGTATGACTTCTACTACAGTTATTATATGTTTGAATTATCTTTTCTCAAGGAAATGGTCGGGCGGAAAGATACAATGGAATAATTTGGAAGACTGTGTTATTAGCGTTGAAGACAAGAGGGTTGAAAATTACACAGTGGGAATTAGTTTTAGATGAAGCTTTATATTCAATACATTCATTACTATGCACATCAACTAACTGTACTCCCCACTAACAAATGCTTAATCATCTACGGAGATCCTTAATTGGAAATTTCATACCGACTTGGCTGACCGTACCGGGTCCTGTGCTGATGAAAAAGCATGTTAGACATAATAAGTATGAGCCTTTAGTACAAGAAGTGGGATTAATCGAAGCCAATCCTGAATATGCTCTTGTTAAACACCGTGACGGGCGTGAGAATACAGTATCCTTAAGACATCTCGCTCCACGAGGGGATGTAACTCTTCTTAATAAATCCATTGAGAATTTAGATAATACTAATGACCGTCAATGCATCTTTCCTCATCTTGAACATTCCTCTATATCAAATGATATGAACCAAAATTAAACTAAATCGACTCCTCTAAATAAATCTTTTATGAAACAGTTTTTACAAGATAATATTAGTAATGTTGAAAAATCCTCACATGCTAATGATATACCTAATGATATATACAGTTGTGACGATTTTGGTAGCACAGATTCACCTATATTGCAGGAAATCCCTCATATGCCGAATAAATCACCGCATAGACTAAATACTCCTCAGTTGCAAGAAACAGCTCGCAGACAGGGAAATAAATACTCACCCAAAAACTTAGATGACTACCTTCTAAATTAAGCCGGGTAAAATGTGGTGTTTATATTGTTGTGCATGTGTTTCTTAGGATATACCTTGTTATTAAAGATAGTTAGTAACAGATTATAAAAATACATAATCCAGTTGATAAAGATGGTTACATATTTAAAAATTTAAAAACTCAATTCATGGATATCTTGTTACATTTTGAAGGTAAATCTATGTTTAATAACTACAAAGATACTATTGTTGAAATATTATTATATTCAGAAAATTCAGAAAGTAGTCCGAACAATGCCACCAATAAAAGTTACTCCAAAATTCAACCAAACTAAAAAGGAACAACTACAGACCGTACAAAACATTACCAGTTCAACATTTAATAATGGAAGTTCAGAAAAGGAAACAGCGGAATTTTTGCCGCCAGATGATTTGAAAATTAAACGAAGATCCTGATTATTTCAATAAAAATTATTGTTACAGTTCAATTTAACATTTATACATTATTTAAAAAAATCTCTAAATCATTACTTTATCTCTTACATTTAATGTCTAACGAATTCGTGTTATCCGTCGTCACGCGTAATATTTATTATTTAGTTGTCTATATAAACCCGCAATTGTAAGGAATCTGTTGCACTTAGGTATAGGCATGGCATTATACATTTTGTTGTGTAGTGTGTTGCATATACTTAGGCTCTCTATTTCTGTAATTCTTAAGCTAGGCAACCAATAACTTTTAATTAGTTTATAGGTAGATTCCTATAACTGTATTGACGATCGGTAACACAGATTTATTTCTTCACAATACTTTGGCTTAGGTTTTGTCTTCCAATATTCTGTCACTTTTCACGTGTAGTTCGCTGGAACGCTTGGCAATTTATTAACTGGTATTTTTACGTGCTCGCTGCGATTTTTGAAACAAGTAATTTCACCATTTTGGGATATATTCGCAACGTTATATTTTTCGATTATCCATTTATGTTTGGACGAGTGTATATTTTTATTTGGTAATCGATTGTCTTCATTGGAAGGATCTATACGTAAAAGCCATTTTTGCCAAATTTACACGAGGCCAAGGACATCCAAGGTCAACAACATTTCTCTAAGAAAACCCTCCGAAACGAGGTAATTATTTTATTTTTATATTCAAACTAGCAAAATATCACTTGTAGTAAATTGTTCAATGGTAAAAATTTATTTTTAGGGTTTTTTTTTTCCACCTACGGGTTCGCCTAGTATTTCGTAGTTTTTCCTACGTTTTTTTTGTCTCCCCTGATACGAATAACTTTTTTCCACTGGTCTACACGTACTTATGTTACTTCTCCTTGCTGGACTGGAATTTCTTTTTTGTGGAGGAGCCATCCATTTTCTGGGTTAATTGATAGGCTGGAAGTTGCCCATTCCTGAAGTTTGAGCCGAAGCTGAAGCCCTGCTGCCTGCAGTTTGTATCCTTCTTGCGCCATATATATATTGATTTTTTTTAAATATATTGTAAATTTTACTTAAAAAAATTTCACCACTGTACCTATATATATATATATATATATATATATATATCTATATATATATATATATATATATTTAATTTTGCTAAACATTTTATGAAAATATTCTGTCAATTAATTAAAACATCTATGATATTTGTTGGGGGTTTAAGCACTTACGTAAGACGCGTATACCCAGTTAGATACATTTTTTTTTGTGTTAATTTGTCTGCTATACTTACCATACCCTACGTTATTGTACTGTTGAATGTTATAAAGTTAACCTATTCGTTTATTGTTATTAAAAAATAAAACTGAATTTGAATTTTTCATTATCGTCTTGCTAAGTAATTTATTTAGTAAATTTAAGGTTACATTGTACTTGAGCTGGTATTTGGAGAAAAAAAAATTTACTTGGCGCCCTGATACATCAAGAAGTTTAGAACCCCGACCATCTCCACTGTTAGTCGGCCGGCAAATACCGTTAGTCAACAGACGACGACCAACTAGGTACGTCAGATTGTAGTTTTAAAATTTGACGTAGCATTATAGACCGATGAATCATCATTTTCCACAGTGGGTGTTTTTAGTAGGGAATGGGAAAGAAAAAACAAAAGATTGGTTCAACAAATAAAAAAATCCGGCAAAAAATCTGTTGGCGTTTGGTGTGGCATTATCCACAATAAATAGTGGGACCAATATTCTATAATTTTATTTTAAATCTATTTAGAAGAAATAGTCCAAGAAGTTGAAAACATTCTTTTATAGAATTTTCCAGATAATGATTTGGATGCAGGATAGGGCACCTCGACATAGTGCGCTAGAAGTTCAAGAGCATTTAAATAATGCATTTCTAGTATGGATGGGGAATAACTGAATGGTCTCCGAATAGTCCTGATCTTATTCCACTAGATTAATTTTTATGGGAATTTTTAAAGGACATAAAAATAATAATCACAGCATTCCTGTTATTAAAGAAGCGATTCAGAATGAAATAAATAGTCTAAACGTTGTCAATAACGATATTATCTTGAATTCTTTTTGGAATTTAAGATGATATGAACTCTGCATCCAAAATAATGGTGGCCATATTGAACAACTTTTATAATTTATTATTTTTATTTGTTATTGTATTGTAAATAATGTTTATAATTAAATATTTGAAAAAAATGAGTTTTGTAGTATTCTTCATAATTTATTACCTTTCAATGTTCAATAACTCTAAAATGGTTAAAGATAGGACCTTCATATATCATATCTTTGAAATCATAAAAAAAGAGATTCAAAAATTCAACAATATACAGGGCTTCCATTAAAAAATAAATTATTGCTTCTTGTACGGTCATGAGCAAAAAAAAATAGGACAAGTCTTATAACGGTATTTTGCTAAAATCTAGTTTTGTACATCTAACTTTAATTTTTGTGACATTGTCCATTAGTTGTCATAATTTATTGCAAGTGTGCAAAAAACTAATATGCCTAATATAAGCGATTTAGTTAAATCTGGAGTTATTGCTAAAGCAGAACATGGATGGTCAATGAGACAAACTGCACTGCATTATAATATTGACAAAAATTCGGTGTGCAACATTTTAACAAAGTGGAGAATAAACGGTACGATTAGTAGAAATCCTGGATCAGGGCAACGAAGGATATCAACTCAACAACAAGATTTGCAATCAGTAAATGATTTAGTAGAAAATCCATTTTACTTGGTTATTCAGGCTGCTGAAGAAACGAATTTTTCTAGATCGAGTAGTACTGGCCACCGGCGAGTAAGAAAATCAGAGCTACGCTGTCATGCAGCAGCACACAAATACTTACTTAATGCTGAACATAAAGAAGCTCAAGTAGGATTTGCGCTTGAATTTTTAGTGCATGATGTAAATTTTTGGAACAATGTAATCTTTACAGACGAAAAAACTTTCCAGTCAACACACAGTGGTCGTATTCCTGTTTACCGCCCTCCGAATACTCAATTCGATGGGAAATATATATCTAACAATGATAAAAGTGGTAGATTTTCCGACAATACGTGGACTTGGATATCGGCACGTGGTCCTGGTGTTTTGTGGCATATTGAGGAACGATTTTATAGTGAAACGTATGTTAGAATTTTAGACAATATTATGCTCCCTTCTGTGTCACAATTATTTCCTAATAATGAGTTTATATTTCAACAAGACAATTGTTCCGTTCATACTGCTCATACCGTAATTAACTGGTTTCAAGATAACAACATCAATGTCTTAACTGGCCCAGTCATAGTCCACATCTTAACCCAGTGGAAGAAGTATGGGGACTACTCGTAAGAAGTATCCAAAAACGAAATGTGAGACCACGGAATGCCGAAGAATTACTGGAAATATTAAATAATACATGGGAAAATATTATTACTAATGATTATTGTATAAGGTTATTTAATTCTATGCCAAACAGACTTATAGCAGTTATAAATAGAAATGGTGCAATAACGAAATATTAATAGTTAGTTTCTTGGTAAGTAGTAAATATCTTTTATCCTTTGATCCAGGATTTCTACTAATTGTACCGTTTATTCTCCACTTTCTTAAAATATTACGCACCAAATTTTTGTTAATGTTATAACGCAGTGCAGTTTGTCTCATTAACCATCCATCATTTACTATAGCAATAACTGCAGCATTAAAATAAATTAAAAGTGATATCTGTTTTATTTCGGCTACTCATTACATATTCAAATAGAGACAGTTTTACATTAGAAAAAAAAGTTGTCCTATTTTTTTCTGCTCACGACAGTACCCCTTAATTTCTGCACGCCACTGTTCTTCTATTAACTTAATGGATTCAGTTTCAGGGTGGTTTAAATATAATGAATTACCCTGTATACAACTTTCTTATAAGAAATAATATACTAAATTTCATTCCATACAAAATTTGAGACAAATAGATCCAGTGATTTGGACTTTTTAAAAATCCACTTTTTGTGGAAAATAATGAGTAATCCGTATCATTTTCTGGTTTCTGAGATCTAGGTAGAAAGGGTTTGAACCGTATACATTTTGAAGTTTAAAATTCATAAAATAAATGCTTTATCTTTTTTTTTTTAATTAAAATGTGTTTTGACACACATCATGATGAAAATTGACACTGTGGTCAGGTTTTTTTTTTTTTTTTTTTTTTTTTTATACATTTATTTAACGTCGGCCTATTTCCGCTACTGAGGCCTAACACCGACGCCTGTAGACGAGCTACCCCCAACCAGGAATTTTGCCGAACCTCTTCCCTTAAGAAGAGTAGGGATCTTTTACTTGCCTAACATTTAATAGACAAGGGACCGACGGCTTTACATCCCCTCCGAAGGATGGTATATCTCCTATACAACCCTCGCCTAAGGTTGTATAGCTTCCGCGCATACACTGATATACAAGCCGCTGGAAGATGGGTGAGGCGAGGACGTGGTCTTCGTTGGAACGGTCACCAATCCAACTACTAACCACGCCTAACGTTGCTTTACTGTGGTCAGGTTGAAAGAATAGATAGGAAATTGTGGTAGAGATGTATATATTTATTTGATTACCCTAGATATAGAAATGGGTTTTGTTTTACATTGACGGAATGTTAGGTTCGGGTTTCTATTATTATCTTTATAAATAGTGAATAGTAAACATGTTGTAACAATATATTTATGTAATACAGATATGTTTATTTGCTAATATCTGATAATATTATTATACTTGTGAGAAATACAAGTATATAAGATATACTCTCTGATAAACATATCTGTAAATTGAAATAATAAATTTTTATAAATATTCAAAAGAATAGTTACAAAACGCACTTGGTTTATTGTTTCATTAGTTTTGTTCAGATTTCTGTCTTAAAAATCTGAACAAAACTAATGAAACAATAAACCAAGTGCGTATTGTAACTATTCTTTTGAATATTTATAATTATTCTATTGAATATGTTTCATCAAGAACCTACCGCAGATTCCATCCAATTAATAAATTTTTATGTTAAAATCTTTTTTAAAACGATCTGACACAAAAATTGAAAAGTTTTATATTTTGTACAAACCATCTTGGTATTGAATCTGACTATGTTAAAGAAAAAGCATTTATTACAGCACTCAAGACAAACTCTCATGTAATAGAAATTAAATAAAAATTGTTAGCAAAATTAATAAAGCATTTGTCAGCAGGTATCTACAGCTATTCAAAAATTTATACTTGATTTCATTAGGTGGAACCGCTGTGCTGTATCTGATTATTACTACCTTCCTAAATATTTCAAATGTTACCGCTATGATCATATCAAATCAAATGTATTGCCGAGTGCTGCTTGCCCTATCCGTTTGAAAAATCATGAAATTAAAATTTGCCACTCTGACACAAAAAGTGCATAAACTGTCAACTGTGGCGCTTACAATTCTACAAATAAGTCAAATGTTCCAGTTGATCATTATGTTAGTGATTCCATCCATCTGCTTTGTTTATAACTTGAAACGAGATGCTTTAATTGCCAAAATTATTTATGAATAATACATGTACCTCAGTCAAACTTTTCCGAGTTTAGTGTAAGATCCGTTATGCAGAATTTTTTGGGTTAGTAAGAGATCACAATAATTGTATTTTAGCACTTAACGAAACTTGGCTAGCTGAAAATATAAATTCGAATGATGCACCACCAGGAGTTACAACTGTGAATTATTAGATATTGATTTTCTTGTACACATTTTTTTACATTTCTATAGCATGTTGTATTATATATTTCTGATTGCTTGTTAAATTCTTTTTCATTACAAAATGCTTTATGTAACCAGAGTACGCTGTTGTCAAAAATAATTTGTTAACAGGTGGTAGCGTGCACACACAATTTATGCACAAAACGGTAAAAACGTGTCCAAAATTCAACTTTATGGAAATATGTGTTGGTGTAGATACATTTAAAGCATGAAAAGAAACATGTGTGCCTAAAATATAAACATGTGGAGATATAAGTGCCCTCTTGACCAAATTTCAGCAATATGATGGGTATTGGGTATACAATTTTTAGACTCATTTTAAATATATTTTGACCAAGGGGTGTCGACACGATGTATCAAAATTGTGTCTAATGTTTGCAATAGGCTCAACATACAAACATTTTGGGCACAAAAAACCAAAATGTTTCAATATGGACGCAGTGCCTATTTTGACACAATATTTCATTAATGTGTCTACACATGACCCATAAAATATTACAATTTGGACACAGTGTCCATCCTGACTCAAATTTTGAGCTTTGTGTCGACACAGTGCAAACACAATATATTGTGCCCTGGTCGAGGCGCACTTTGTTCCTTGGGAAGAAAGATGATTCAAAGCTGCAGCTTTCTTTGTTCCAAATTTTATTGCCGTCGAGGACTTTTTAAATAATTTCTGCTATAGCTTACTTTCTCTGTCCGGGACAAATCATGAAATTAAAGTTCCGACGAGTTCTAATTAAGCTAGAGCTTTGAAATTTTGTACAGGTGTATAAGTCTGGTGATAGTACAATACAGTATATCTAAAGTAGAGATTATTTAAAAAGTCCTCGACGGCAATAAAATGTGCAACAAAGCTGCAGACTTGAATCATCTTTCTCTGTTGTAAACAAATCATGGGCAAGAAATTCGCAAGTATCCACCCGTTAAGGGGGACATTAAGTCATTGCGATTTAAGCATATTAAAGTTCTATAACCACAGGCAAATCCAAATTCGTAATATTAGATACATATAGATAGCGGAAAGAAGCCCCAAAGACGCAAATAGCAAATTTTAATCTGAGAAAAAAGTTGTCTTAGTGTTTTAATACGAGTTTTTTTGTTTAAGACCATCAAGTCGTATAAAAATTAAGTACAAATTTACTTACAGGGTACACTCTAAAGAATATTGTTTATCATATTTTGGTTAATTAATTTTACTTTAATCAAGGTATAAGTAGGTACAACTTAAAAAACCTGAGCTGAAAGTGTAGGGTATACATCTCGCGGCACGCCAGGTGCCATTTAATTCTATTTCAGTTTCCAGTGACTGTACAAACAAAACTAACACAATCAAATATTCGCTCTCCAGAATATCTTGAAATTGATTTGAAAAAATTTATGTGAGCAAATAGGTATAGTCGAGTTCATCTGTTATTGGCACTCAAAAAATACAACAAAAACTTTATGACCTAATTAAAATACCGGTACTCTCTGTACTATTTGTTAGCAAAATGACTCGCTTGTTTTTAATGTGCGTCGGTTTGTTTGTTAATCTGCATTATGCAGAAGGAGCCTAGGTATAAGTTTTAATTGTTATAAAACCGAACCAGGCCTAGTCCGCCCGGTCCTGCAATCCGCCATAGCGAATAACGCAGTGGTTGCACGGTCGGACCCGGGTTAGGCCTTGGAGGTAATTATTGTATAAGTTACTGGTAAATAAAGAAGTTTTGAATTGAATTGTTTTTGGTTTGTTTGATGAGAGTAAGCATCTTGGCCTACGGCGATAATAATCATGTCGTAAATTTTTCGTTGTTTTTGAATGCAGATGAACTCGACTATATACCTTCATAATAAATTGATTAAATGTACAACACTCTCCTGCGGGAACCAAGTATAATTAATTACTATCCTATATATCCTATGAACCAATAATGCACAAACTTACCTTATCAGCCTTAATTGTATTAACTGCTTCACTCATAATTTCCTTCGCTCTGTCTGTTTGGACCCTAGGTATAAAAATCAACCCGCAAAGCCAAGCTGCAAGCCCAAAGGGCCAAGCATAAAATAACTCTCTTTTTGCTATTACAGTACATTTGTCCATCGCATGCCATATGTCAAACATCCCTGCAGGAAACCCCAAATTTTATTTAAACAGAACATGAGAAGATATGTAGGTATTTATTTTCAGAATTTTAATATATTAAGAAACAAATTGTTCACTTTTAGTGTTTATTAGTAATATGTTGTTTTAGTGAGGCTGGCAAATTAAAGTTTCCTTTCTTTTGTTATTTTACACCATTGTATATAGTTCATGAATATTGGAGATATTTATTATTGCGACATATTTGTGTTAAAAAATAACTCACTCACCCAAAACATCTATGGAACTTTGGTGATTGGAGACAATTATACAAGCTTGACCTTTCTCCAGATGCTCTCTGCCTCTTAATATCCATCTTAAGCCAATTAAACTGGAAATGTGTCTGCAGAAATCCGATGCTAATCTAAAACGATCATTTTTCAATATTCACATATTTCTTGCAGTCACTATTAACTTACAAAAGGTTTCTCACATTCTTTGGTTTAAAGCAAAACACTGGTATGAGAATAAAGGAATTTATAATTACAATGAAATAATATAAAAAGAACTTTAGGTGATACCGGAAAACATTACTGGATTCGTATACAAATGGTAAAATTAATATACAACCGGCCAAAACAATCTCTGTGTATGAAGCAGTCATGCTTCCAACTTGTTATCAAGTCACAACATTACTGAAAAATCGATTTCCTGAAACGTAAACATTTATTTCCTGTTAAAGAACAAACTTTGAATACAACCGTACGTCATGCGCGACAGACGAAAATCGTGATCGCAAATCAATGGGGACCATTAACAAACCGGAGTCAGGCGCATGCTCTCCTGTCATTATCGAAATTCGACGTATTTCTGAGATTAGTGCAAATTCCAACGCCTTGGATTTAAAAATATACATCAGTGTGTTCCGTATTTCATATAAGACAAAAACTGTAAATTGTCTGTTTCTGTTATGTCTCTTTTTCATTTGAACTAAAAACAATGTATGAAGAAAATAACTACCATTTTGTAAAATTAAGAGCCGTATATTCCATAATTTATACTTGAGCTTATATACATAATAAACTTCATGGAAATAAATATTAGTGCGGTTGTAGCCAAGAAAATTATTTATCTGATAAATTTAATACATGAAAAGATGGGGCTTAATCATTCTAAATTAATAATGTTTTACAGGTTTTAACAAAGGCCTTGATGATTTTCTTGTGGACACCTATTTGCTAAGATCTACACTGTTTATATCGTAGGAGTTCTTGATTTTTTAAATGTCTAGTAAGTAGAACACGTTTTATTAGAAAAATGTTTATAGTTCCTGCTTTGTTTACAAAATTTTTTATATTTCCGTAGATCAAATTACTACGAACTTGTAGCTGATGTCAAATCAAACATATCCTTGCATAATTTGCCCATACGGGTATTAGAATCTGATATAAAAGACTCCGCACGTTTCTTATGGAAATTGCGTTTCGGTGAAATTGGCTGTTTGGCGTTTAATTTGGGTACTCCTGGTTCTCTTTATAACAGCGCCACCCGTTCTCCATATTTTAAGTACATAGCAGAGCTACTACTCTTTTTACATATCCTTCATGCTTAAGCAGAAGTGTGTTCAGATATTCGCAGAACGGACTACAAACATGTCAAAATTGTAGAGATAGGATAGTTTTATTTGTACAAAGTTTATTGTGACAAAAATCTTCTACTTTGGAAATTGATTTTGTTTAAGAATTGCAACATTGTCACAGTTTAAGACCTATGGTAAACAATAAGAGATACGCTACTGGAAATCGAAATTTCAGAACGTACTTAAAACCTGTTTAGCTAAGCAAACATGGCGTGCTTTGTCGGTCGTGTCAAATGATAATGGCATTTTTAACAGGTATTTGTAAATCTGTAGATCTTGTTTTTGCACAAAATTACTTTTTCTTCCACATTATAGTAATACGCATCGAAAATACCTTAAATTTCTCTTATGATGGGGCATAAACTCTAGTCCTTAATTAAAATAGATCCATATGTCAAATTTTTTGTTGTCAATCAGCTGTCATTTCTTGGTCTAACAAGAGAAAGAGTTATTTATGTGTTTATTTTGCAGATAATCACTTAAAATATGTCTCGTACTGAGACTACATTGAGGCCTCAACCTCGACTTGACATTAAATGGCTCAAGACAAATTTGGAAACTTTATTTAATGGACAAGATAATTTAATAAATTGTTGGAATGGATTAATAACAGATGGAGAGTTAACAGGAGACTTTTCTGTAGGGCTACTGAACAGTGCTGGGGTCACCGCTAAGCAAGGAGAATTTGGGAAATTCTACTGTGGACAGAGAGTAAGTGAAGTGAATAGGAAAACCGATACCTGTGTTCATATTTTTCTTAATCAAAGGAGTTAACATTCGGACTCTTATGGAAAACTCAGGGAATTTTAAAATTCCCAAAAAAACATGGAAATCACAGGAAAATTCATAAATTTTTCAAAAAACCTGGAATACTAAGTCTCAATATGAAAAACAATAAATTTCCTAGGACTTTCCAATGTTGCTTTAAATTGTTTTCAAAATTATGGTTATAGATTTAATTAAACGGAAAGTAATTAAAAAAAAAAAAAATTAGCTATGCCACCATTCGAACGGTTATTGTATTGTGTGGACATGACCGAGTGCCTCTGTCTAATGACGAAAATCTGTTCTTTATTTTGTCAACAACAAAGAAAGATACATTCTAGTGAGGAGCAGAATCAGACTCTCTGGAATCAGATACTCTTAAGAATTGGAATAATAATCGGATACTGGGAATCGGAATCTTATTAAGTTTAAAGTTCACAAAAAATCTTGGTAAAAAATCACCTTCATATCCCCCACAAAGATTTAAAAAAGAAAATGCATAAGTTTTCGTAAGTCACAAATGCTTCCTACAATAACAGAACATAAAAAAAGTCGCAAAATTGCAGAAGACACCCCCTTTTTAATTCTGTACTCAAGTTTCGAAGTAAAATTAAGTAGTAGTTATTATACTTAAAACTATGTTTAATGTAAATGTCACAGAAAAAAATTTTTTGGTCATGGAAAACCTGGAGAACTCAGGGTATTTTTTCGGCTACAAGAAGTTCGAACCCTATGTAACTCATCTGATGTTTATAATTGCGTGAGAACAATAATCATCATATTTTACTTAAAAGAACAGTTTCATTGGAAATGCTTCAAAATTGATTTTTAGGTATTAACATGTACTTGCTGCGATGGCATTTGTGGTCCTCACAGTGGTTGTAATTGTCAGCCTTGCCAAAAACTCGATGCTGAGGAATCATCTCAAAATGTCCCTGAAAAGGAAAAAGTACCATCTATGGAATCCCTGCTCAATCGATGGGCTTGGGGTCCTCAACCTAGTAAGTGTTAGCTCTTAAAATCTGTGTACATTTTAGTCTATTTTTAAACCAGGAGGACTAAAAGTAGAATCCCAATTTACACTATAAAAGTTACCAGAAAATTACCCTAGAATATTTTAGGGGTTCTAAGCAACCAACCTTACACGACTACAGTATAGGTGTATGCAGTCTAATATACTTACTAAAAAGGGATCTAGGGATTCCTCACATTCTTAATAATAAATTTCCAAAAAAGAATATTGTTTGAGATATTTGAAATTTGATTTGGTATATGAAACTTATTAAACAATATTAAAAAAAAAACAAATTTAATTATTTTCAATTGATGTGTCAATGATATATATATAATTTTCCCTCCACATCCAATTTTGCCATGTACTGAGGAAGCTTTGAGATATAAAGTGCGTTTAATTTTTATATTAACTACCTGTAAAAAATTAAGTGTGTAAATGAAAGTAAAACAAAGTTTCCCTATTAAATACACAACTGTTTATTATCACAGGGTTCGATTACTGCTTGCAAGAAGAACCAAGAAGAAACTATGTATTATTTGTCGAATAGAGTTTTTCATTGTTTCATCAAATCTGATAATAATTCCTGGTCTTCCTCCAAGTTTTTTTGGCCTGCGTATATTTCCAGTCTTTCTATATTCCCTTATCGTACGGAATACAGTTGATCTTGCAATTCCTAACAGTAAAAGTGTTTAAAATAGGTATGTTACAAATCTTACATTGTTTAATATCTCGCCCACTGCATTCATAATTGTAGATACGATTTCACACATTTTGACCTTTATTTTTCCACTCAACATCTGTTTATACATATTTATTACACATTGCTTCTCAGATAATGCTAAAGCACCCAAATCTAATCGTTTGCATTTTTTTACTGGCGAAACTTCCACTAAACTTGAATTTGCCACAACATCCATATTGAAAAACTTCCAGAATATATATACATATATATAATAAATATAAATAACATATAATTAGTTCTGTAAAGAACTGTTTCCTTTTGCTTTCAAATTTCTACAAACGAGAATGAGTGATGATAAATAACTAATGAAGACACTTCGAAATTTGGTTGTTGAAAGTTGAAATATTCAACTGACATGTATGTCAAAATTTACGATTTGGCCTAGAGTAAAACTGGCGAACGCGCAGCCAATCACATGTGTATGATTTAGCGTGACAAATTCGAAAGAGTCCTCCTGGTTTAAAAATAGACTATAGTACATTTTATATTATCTAACAAAAAACACAAGTGCTAGTAAATTTATTGTGACTAATGTCCGAAAACTAACATGTTTAAGTCTACTTAACTATGAAGAATTTCCTACATGCGGAAATTATAATTTATGCTACTTGCAGGTGTAGAGCAACTGTCAGAAGGCATTTTGAGTTTAAATCATGAACAAAAGTCCCTTTGTTCTCAGGCATCCAATTCTACATTGTCCTCTAGAAGATTATATTACCGTTTATTTATTTTTAAACGATATTTCATTGCTTTAAATCGAATACCACATTCTGTGGAATTTGAAAATGGTTTCATAGCGAGAAAAAGCAGTATAGACTCGAACGATGCCAAAATTACGAATAAAAGTAAAAACAAATCTAATTTAGATCCCGCTGTAGGATTAGCTAGGGTAGGTTCTAGAGCAGCCCTAAATTTTTCTTTCGCTTTTCTTCGGAGAGCATGGAGATTAGGAGAAGATATAGATTTGTGTAGTGAATTACTGAACGAGTCTCTAGACGCTCTTAAGGTGCTTCCCGTTGCGACACTTTTCGAAGAGAATAATGTTTCTCCTGTTTGGCTAGAAGTGGTAGAGAGATCGTCAAAGTTTCTACGTCAGGTCGTGACTGGGTGAGAAACTTTACAATGTTTCTTTTTCCCATCAACTAATACCATTTTATCTTATAGCGACATCACCAGTAGTAGACAGTATTGTAACGTTCCTATCGAGGATCAGCACACATCTTTAAACTTATTGCTTGAATTTTCTCTTCAAAAAGGCACTTTGAACAGTATATTGGATATGGTTTTACTTTTGTTGAACTTGTGGGATAAACGAACCCACATGAACGACAATAGGTATGTATTGTTCATCATGGATGTTTAACTTTCTAAATTTGGGTTTGCTTTTAGATCGACTGTAGACGTGGCTAGCGCTCCTCTTTTACCGTTTATCAGGAGGTTTGCCCGTATCCAACCAGAACAAACGTCATACGTTGTAAAAGATGAAAACGAGGATAATGTAACCAGTACCAAAGTTTTCCTTGACCTTTTGGAATTGCCTGGAGATGATGCTTCCGAAATAGACCTTAGACAGGCCGCAGTTTTTATCATGGCACACTTAGATAGGCTCGCTACTCCACACATACCACCATTGTCATTTAATAAGGTAAAACATTTAATAGATTGTTAAGGAGATTCTTTAAAGCAGCATAGCGATGCACGTTTTTATGTTTATGAGTGCTTTTTTTTCAGTCGACGTCTTACTTCAATGGGCAGAGAGTTTGGGGATGGGGATGGTTATCATGGGTGCTTGGCATCGGGCCTCAAACCTGCGAGGCTATAGCAGAACTCACTATAAAGCAACTGTGTTGCTCTGATAGGGGAATTTTAATTTTAACCTGTTCCGGAAAAGTTTATTATATGTATTATACATCTGAGACGCAGTGTCCCCAGATAATTGAAGGTATATATTAGTTCATTTGTACTTATAAATATTTTTTATGGTAGCAGCTAGGGACGGAACATATTTATGCTTAAACAGTGATATATATGATGTTTTATTTCCTGATGTTTTTAACTTGTAAACTATAAACGTTTTGCAGCTTTAAAAGACAAAGAGGTAATAAAAATTGCGACGCATACAGAGGGCAAGCATTTCATGGCTCTCACAAAGGAATCTGAGGTTTATTCCTGGGGTAACGGAGATGGAGGAAGATTAGGTAAATAGATGCTTTAGTTTGGTTTACAACAACAACACTTTCTCACCCCTTTTTTTAGGACATGGAGATAATACTTTTAAAGATGAACCAACCCTAATACAGGCACTTGAAGGAAAAGATATAATCGATATAGAATGTGGTGCTACTTACAGGTATTATATCTTCTAAAGTAATAAAAACGTTAATATTCAAGCTGTATTAAGTTGGCACTACTACGGGGGGTTGGCGGATCTCAAGGAGGAGTCGACATCACCGTCATGCTCAGCATCCTCGAAGAAAGGGTTAAACAAGTTTGGCTGGCAGGAGACGGCAGATATGCGATTTACCCCTTTTGGGGGTGGTTTTTGGCCGTTTGGGGGGTGGGGTGACCTCGGAGAGAGATTTAACTACCACCATCGTGTTCAGCATCCTCGAAATGGGGGGGGGGGGGGCGGGGGACATAGCCTCGTTTGGCTAACAAAAATTTATATTCCTGCCCGACTTACAGAATGCACTATTAATAGATCTTAATATTTATTGTTTATTAACCTAATTTAAAAAAAAAATTGAATTATTTTTAGTGCTGCTGTGTCTGCTAATGGCTCATTATACACTTGGGGCAGGGGAAATTACGGCCGACTGGGCCATGGTACCTTTGAAGACTGTCCTACTCCGACGATGGTTGCGGGTCTCTCTGGCCAACACATCGTAAAAGTTGCTTGCGGCTCTGGGGATGCACACACCCTGTGTATAACTAGCCAGGGAAGACTATACAGCTGGGGCGACGGCGACTATGGAAAATTGGGCAGAGGTGGCTCGGACGGCTCGAAAGTTCCTCGCTTGGTTGAGAAGTTGCAAAACGTCGAAATAAAAAATGTATATTGTGGTACCCACTTCAGTGTCGCCTTGTCCCAGGAAGGTAAAATTTACACTTGGGGAAAGGTAAGTGAAAATGCCAGCATGGTAACAATTTTACACACACCTTGTACTTACAGGGTGAAGGTTGGCGACTGGGGCACACGAACGAGGACCACGTCCGTGTGCCTGAGCTTGTCGAGGCTCTCCAAAATAAATGTGTTGTATCCGTCAGCCTTGGTACCGCTCATGTACTTGCTCTAACTGTTGAAGGCGAAATTTACGCTTGGGGCAAAAACGAAAACAAACAAATATGCGACAGTTCCGAAACCTACATTCAGCAGCCGATGCTTATTGACGCTTTAACTGGCCAGAGAGTTATCGGGATTGCTTGTGGTCCAACGCAAAGCTTCGCTTGGACTGACGTAAACTCTTTCACTCCTAAAATATCTCTGCCCTTTGTTATTGATCTCAGCGAACACACTTTTAAGTGAGTACTCTAAGCTGTTGTGCATTGGGCCTAATACTTTATTGATAATAAATAATTTTCTTGTAGATTAATCGATCAGCTATTGGAGATAGTTATTGCTAATAATACTCCCTCGACTCAAGATAAAGAGTGTCTGGCAATATCAGCTTTAAATTTGCTACAATTACAGGTAAATTTTGTTATTAAATGATAAATATTGACTATAATAATAATAATAATAAAATAGTTTAATTCATTCCCTTAAAATTGGAGCTGGGCAAAGTACTGTGTATTACTCTATGAACAAAATATTGTCTGAAAGTTATTTGTGGCATTCTACGAATATTCTTTCCTATTATTTGGGTTTTCTACCACATGTATTATTATACTCTCCAAAAACGAATCACCGAATCTACAAAATAATAGAATTATTGGAAAAAAGCCTCTGCACCTGTGACGTTTACGTCAAAAGAATAGTCAGAGGTTATATAAATATTATAAATCGGAATAAACACAGAAATAATGTATTTTGCTGACGTTTCGGAAAGTAGTCTCTTTCCGTTTTCAAAGCTTTTATTTGGAAGAACTCTTATTTTGCTGTGTATATCAAATACACAGCTTTAAGATTCTGTTTATGTTATTTCTATAGATACTTACTACTTACACAGAACACAGAACTGATGATATTTTCTTTACCAACGTTAAAAGAAGAACTTAACAAACTCAACATTATCTAAAAGAAAATTATCGCATCAAGACCTCTAACTAGGGTATCTAAAATATTTACCAATGCCGTACTCATGCTGTGTCCAGCTCTGAAACCTGACTGATTTTCTGGTAGCAACTTATATTTATTAAAGTACTGCGTTAATTGAAAATTGACGATAGTATGCAAGCTAATAGAATGTAAATCATCAAGTGCTTTTGGATTTTTTGTCTTAGGAATAGGAGATACAATAGAAATTTTCCATTGCGCTGGAAAAAATCCTATTTCCAGGCAGCAGTTAATAATATGGGTAACATAATTTTTTATGACCGGCATGCATAGCATTAACATTTGCAAGCTAATTTCATCATGTCCAGAAACATTTGATTTCATTTTAAAAATTATTTTTTCTATCACAAGTTGAAATGAAAATTTTATATAGTATTAAATTTACTATTATTATAGAAACTTAAAGTTTGGTCGTTTACTGGGTCAGTATTAAAGGCTGTTAAGAAGTAATTATTTAGACTTCCAACAATATTTCTTCTTTTTGTGCACTTGGAGTCACACGTCATCTGCAAATATGTTCGTAGTTTCTACCTAAAGCTAGTTAAATCAACGTCAAATTGACGTTAAACTGACGTTAAATTTTCCTAGACAGATATTACTAACCAAACATACTGGGCTACTACAATGTGGATTTAAATGTAATTCTACCTATTTTGGTCAGTATAACCAAATTTCGACTTAGTTTTATTCTCCTCTTATGTCGAATCCACATCATATTTTATTTAAATATGATTAAATCTAATTTTGCGGCTAAATTTATTATACATAATTTAGGTAGTCTCGACGTTAAATTAAATTAATTAAATTTGCTGGGTAGCGGCTTTGTTTTTCTATTTATTCTTGAATTTGCATGTCGAGACTTGCCTCGGAGGGCTTTGAATGAATTTGAAAAGGAGCTTGCTCATACTTCAGAGGTACTTCAAGCACTTCTAAAGCATTTCAGTTACTTGCGAAAATAACTGAAGTATTAAAAAAAAGGACTTCAATTGTTTTAGAAGTAATTGAACTCCTTCCAAAATGAACTGGTCTGAAAAGGCTTTAAAGCCCCAAAAACTTACACAAAGTACTTTAAACGTCAAATACCAAACGCTCTCTACTAGAAGTTATTGAAGTATGAGCCCTAAAACTACCTCAAGCACCACTTCGAAACGCTATATCTGAGTACTTTGCCTAACTCTGCCTAAAATTATACGTTCCTTGTATACTACAAAACGTACCCTTCCCATTTTCAGTTGCACAGCATCATAAGTAACAACTTGGACGCAAAAAATGTGGGTCTGAGTGCAAGCAGTAAATTGTTGGCAAGTTTAAAATCTCAGGTGGTATATTTAGCTAGTGCTGCTAATATATTGTCGACTGTCCAAATAGCAGCGCAGGCAGCGCTCCAAGCTGGCTGGTCCGTTTTGCTTCCTACCGCCAATGGTAGAGCTAGAACGTTGTCATCTTTATTATTAAATACAGGTGGGTGGCTCATTGGTACAATAGGGCGTTTGCCCGTTTTTTAAAGTCGTTGCTTGGAGAGAACACAAGCAACTCCTAAC
The DNA here is from genome assembly GCA_963675555.1 of Leptura quadrifasciata. Classification (NCBI taxonomy): domain Eukaryota; kingdom Metazoa; phylum Arthropoda; class Insecta; order Coleoptera; family Cerambycidae; genus Leptura; species Leptura quadrifasciata. Next base: position 20,282,858 of record OY776681.1, on the reverse strand, counting down.
CTCACTTTAGTTTGCTTGGAGGTAAATTGAATCAAGGATGCTAACTTAAAATGTTTAGCTGTGCTTTGTGATATTCAACATTGTAAGGAACTAAAGTGGCGTTATTTGTTTTTCCTTCAAGCTATGATCTTAAATAATGTGGCGTCACATGCAGATGCTCTATAAGTGCTAAATCAAGGACTGCACTTTGATAGACGCTATAACTGTTTATTACATAGTTTTGAGCAAAGTTCATACCTTTTTTCAGATATGGAACCAAAGATGTGTCGATCCGGCCATAGATTTATGACGGACCTTTTAGTCTGGAGCTTAATGGCGGATGGTGGTCTGGAAACTGCGCTAAACGAAGCTCTAGGTGTCGATATCTCTGAGCTGGCTAATGCCGATGAAAATTTTGAACAAACCTCTTCGCATATTACCATTCCTCTGTTATATCTTGTCAGACAGTTGGTCAGGTAGGTTACTTGATTCTATTTATAATACTTTTGTTGAAATCGATGAAAGTTTGTACAAAATTAAAGAATTTTGGTGGACAGATATGATGAATGTTCTTAATTTTACGTCAAATTTAATGGAACTGAAAGAGAATTAGTATTAAATCTAGCCGCTGATTTATAAAATCCAAACCGAAAGACTGATAAATTTTGAAACATAAAAGAAGCAGAGCATATCAGGAAATTGAGATAGCCGATTATTTGTATATAATTAAAAATTCTAAGGGTATATCAGACCCTTTACTGTTATTTCATACTACTTGAAATATTTCCATACATTTATTATTTTTACATTTAAATCCTTGGACCTGTTTGCTAGAAACTGCGACAACTTATGGTGCATCACAAGTAGCTTGGCAATTTTTAGGAGACTATGTAATGATCCCTTTAAGAAATATTTCTTTCATTTATCATAACTGGACAAAATACTTAGGTAAATTGCTGCAAAGTAGTGCTTGAAGCACTTGCAGGGCTCAAACACTGTATGTTTAGGTATTTGGTGTGTGACATTTAAGGTGAGAATATTCTAGAGAGAGAGAGAGAGGTCCGATAGGGAAATATTTACTGTTTTTGACCATAACTTCTCATTCTAACAGACATATTGGAAACAAACTATAAGACTACCTAAGTAGAACTATAACAAGAGTAGTGTTATAAATTTTCACTCAATAATTTCAAACATTGCGAAATAGTTAAATTTCAATTTAGGAAATATGGAAATTGACTTGATTTTTATTATTGAGTGAAAATTTATATCACTACACCTGCCATAGTACCACTTAGGTAGTCCTATATTTTTTTACCAATATATTTATTAAAAAAAAAGTTATGGCCAATAATAATAAATATTTCCTTATCGGATCTCTCTCTCTCTTGGATATGTCCAACTTAAATTACTTTACATAAGTACTTGAGGCTTTGAAGCACTTTCAGGCTATTTGGATTACTTTTAAAGCACTTCAGTTACTTTAAAAGTAATTTTTTGATACTTCAATTACTTTAGAAAGTAATAAGCTTGAAGCACTTAAGTTTTTTCATTCAGAACCTTTCTAGACAAGTCTTAACATGTAAATTCAGGAACTAATAAAAAAATAGAGCTTATGTTTCTATGTCCATAGTTAGCAGAGCTGGTTAAACTAGTGTTTGAAGCAATCTAACTGCTTGAAGTAGTTCAAGCACAGTCCAAATGGTAATTTATATTTCTGAGGACTTGGTAGTTGGTGTGTTTTACCTCTTTAAATACAGTACTTAGTAATTAAAGTATTTTTGCAAATAAAAGTATTTGGCACTCAGTATTTTAAAGCACTGTAGCTCAGTGCTTGGTTATCGAAGCACTTTGCCCACCTCCGTCAATAAGATTATCTCATTTTTCTAGAAACAGTAGCACAGTCACGCAATCATCTCTAAAGGAATTCAGCTCGACGGGAAAACTTCCGTCCCAGAAGAATCCACCATCGCCTAGTTTGAAACTCCTTCAAAGGTTCCAAAGACTGCTGATTGGTAAAATCTATTTGAAAAACCAAGACTGTCAGGATGCTGCCGAGACCCTACTCATGAAATATCTGGATTGTTTCAGTTTTCACGTATCTGCCACCCTAAATGCAGCCTATGACATAAGTTTGTTGAACTCAAAGAATCTGATTTATGTTATGCAGATCCTTAAGCCTGATATAATCGGTAAGAAGTATTTTCTTATGTAGTTGTATTAAAAATTGTTGTATAAATTCTGATTTTGTGCTAAATATTTACATATGACAAAGTGAATTTGTATTTTCTTCAATTTTGGTGTTCTCTAGATCTTTCTCCAATTAATAACAACATTTTATAGTTTTCTCATAGAAAGAGTTATTGGTGAAAGAACTATCAGTCTTAATACGTAATGTTTTAGTCACAAACTCCTCTATAAAGTGCTTACTTTACTATAAGGAACGTAACGAGACTACATCGGTCGTCACAGCCTACCTTGCACTGATGAGAGCCAACAGCTCAAAACTGCAAGTGGTTGTGAGACGACTGGCATGAGAGCTCCGTTAAGTAGGAATTAGTTTTTCGGCCGGTGTTTGTTGCAATCGTAGCATTGAGTGTTCTATTAGTAATATACAATTATTACACTTAACGCGCCAGACTTGTAACTCATAATCCATCGCTCGGCGAGGCGCATAGCCCGGAGAATAGCTGTTGGTTGCAGTCTGGTTACGTTCCTTATAGTAAAATAAGGACTTTATAGAGGAGTTAGTGACTGAAATATTACGTTTTAATGTTCTGCCCTCTGAAGCACATTTGAACTTAACCATCAGTCTGTCAAAGGCATGAAAATTCCATTCTTCAATAAATACGTGCTACTGAATATTCAACAATTTCTTGATGTTACATTGGTATATTAAAAATCATGAGAAACATCCATTCAATGTGATGGGTATTTCTTTTATACATTTTTCCCACCAGCATAATAAAGTACGTAACTGGTTGTAAATAAAAGACAAATGCTCAATAATCGACACTTTACTACATATTGTGTGTAATTATTGATTTACACGAAATTATCAACAATTGCTCCTACTGGAAAAGTTACAGCTTGAAATACGTTCGTTATACTAGCAAAAGGTAGTTTAATTATTAAACCAGTTATTGTTGTCGCTATCGATAGAAATAAACTCTTGAACGGTAGACGTATGATGAATTTTATTAGCACCAGTACCGAAAGAGTTTCCATTAAGAATTGAGTGAAGAAATTAAGAACTGAAATTGCTGTGTTCTGTATAGGCAGCAGCTGAGTGTCCATCTTGCGTCAAATCTGAAACAAATTGTCAAAAATAAGGGTCTCTCCTTTCACTTGTAGCATTATCAACTTTTATTGTAATAAATAAACAAGTTCTTTATTAGATAAGATCCAATTGGCCATTTACTGAGGTCCTTCAGCCTGTATACAATTGTGAATAACTACATATATATGTTGTTTTTTAATTTTTAGCGGGTGTTAAATGAAGTGTTATTGTACTTCCGGGTGCTCTCCGGCATCGATGGTCGACTCCTCCAGGAAGAGTCAACCATCGACGCGGGAGAGCACCCGCGAATAACACTACATATATATGTTTAAACAATATAAAAATTAAACATGGTTTGTTACAATTTGCAAAAAAAAAAATTGTGATGTATTGAGTTTCTTTAAAAATAAGCAGTTGATAAACAGAATAGATTTTTTAATCCTGTGATTCTTCACTGAAGTGGTTGATGATCTCCCATATTGTTTTCTTGGGGAATTTAAATTTATTGTCGATTAAAGTACTTCTTTCCAAGCAATATTTGGATATTTTCTTAGGTTGTTTGGTGTGTTCGCAATTTTTTTTAGTAGTGATCTATGTCTATGACTTATGAGTTGAATTTTGGTATTATGGAAAAGTAGATTGTTTGGGGGGTTATGTAGAGGATTTAGCGGATGTCTTATTTTATTTATTTATGGGCCTAAGCCCATTTCTAAAATATAATTTAAAATAGAAAGTATATAATTTGAAATTTACGATAGTGCATATAACATAAGAAAATAAAAAGAAAAAAATAATAGCGTGTACTAAGGTAACAATCAGGATACTATAAATTTTTACAATAATAACTCATTTAGTGCCAACAAAACTTTCAGTTTTAGGTTGGCTTCACTAGAGGACGTTCACAATGCCATCTGCAGTATTAAGTCAAAGGCATATGGCACAGATAACATAAGCATTACAATGATTAAATACTGTTGTCTATTTATAGAAAAATATGTATTACATATCCTAAATTGTTGTATAGAAGAAGGGTACTTCCCGAGCAATTGGAAATGTTCTCTAGTGACGCCTAAATAACTAATCCCCTATCATTTGGTGACTTGAGACTTGTTAGTGTTCTACCTGCTTTCTCAAAAATTTTAGAAAAAATAATGTACTCACAAATATTTTCTTATATTTACAAAAAAGATATTTTAAGTAAATATCAGTCAGGATTTAGATGTGCACACAGTACTGCGTCTGCGCTTTGTCAAGTTACGGATGACATTATCAGGGCTAGGGACAGAGGTATGGTCACTGCTTTGGTCTTATTGGATTATTCGAAAGCTTTTGATAAAATCGATCGCGATTTAATGTGTGCCAAAGTAAAAGTTTATGGTTTTGATCAAACTGCTATTAATTTTGTCAAATCATATTTATTCAGTAGGCGGCAGATAGCACGTGTAGGCGATTCAAGCTCAACGTCTGCTTTTGCACTAACTAGTGTCCCACAGGGTTCAATTTTGGGACCATTGCGGATGATACTCAATTATATCACAGTTTCCAAAAAGGTAATTTCCTACTTGCAGAGAATATGATCAATAATAATTTGGAAACAATATACGTGTCTTATAAGCATAATTTATCACTTAATCCTAATAAATGTGTTGTTTTAATGTTCGGCGGCAGATATGATGTAGATGCTGTAAGCCATATGCAAATAAAAATAAATGGAGAAAACCTATCCATTGTTAAATCTGCAAAAAGTTTGGGTGTAGTATTTAACGATTCATTGAAGTTTAATTTGCAAGTAAACAAAGTAATACAAAAAGCTTATATTAATTTAAAACTTTTATATTCCAACAGACACACATTAAATTTTAATATGCGTAAGAACCTTTGTGAAGCATTGGTGCTATCACATTTAAATTATTGGAGTTTCATCTATGAACCCTGTTTGGGCACAGTAGACAACGGCAGATTGCAAAAAATTCAAAATTCATGCTGCAGATTTATATATATATGGCCTCCGTAAATATGACTGAGGAATTTCTGCCAGAATAAAAATATTAGGGTGGTTAAATGTTAGTAACAGGGTGAAGTTACACCTGTTATCCTTTGCACATTCCACGATCCGCTCTGGTGTGCCATCGTATATTGGAGAGAAATTCATAAGAAGGCATCAAAAACATTCTGTAAATATACGGTCACATCATGTATTCACCATGCCAAGATTTAGATAAAGAAAAAATCGTTTTCTTATAACGCAATAAAGCTATATAATTCTCTGCCCCCTTCTTTAAAAACCTGTAATCTGACAACATTTAAATACAAATTAAAAGCATTATTATTGAGTGATAAATACCGATAATATTAGGTAAGTAAAGGAAGTGATAATGGGATACCTTGCAGAAGCAAGCAAACAAGCAAAGTTTATACAGTTAAGAAAGCATTTCACTACTTTTTTCCTGTTTTTTTATGTATTTTTTTTGTCTCTTTCTTTGTTCCCAATTTAATTATCTTTGTGTGTTAATTTAATGTTAAATTTAATTTTAAGTCCATTATAGAGTTAAGTGTAAGATTAGTCCTTGGACTAAACTTCGCTCAATATGACTTTCATTTTGTATTTCAGGCGTTTATTATTATTATTATTAAAATAGCAGTAATACTAGTACATTGCTAGGGCAAACATACACAAAATAAATATAATTATAACTAAGTAAACATGTATATGTATGGATGTCACTCATAAAACCAATGAAAATAATATGAGAATATGGTATGCTTATCGTTGAGGTTTAAAAAGGACAGTTTGCCAATTGCAGCGAAAATGTTGGTGTATTTGTGAAGAAGCCAAGATAATCACTGTGGTTGTTGGTTAGCCTAGAGAACCCGTAATTGCTGATGAGCTGATTCGTGAAACGTAATAACTGAATGGGCAGTTCTTGATGGAACATGAATGCCAAATCTTTCCAGCAAATATGGACAGGAAGCATTAGAATTAATGATGTTAAATAGCAATTTAAGATAGCTGTGTTTCCGGCGAACTCTAAATGAAGATCATTTTTAAGACTTGCATAATCAAGATTTTTATTTGATTTAAAAGCGACGTAACGTAAAAATTTATGTTGTACTTATTCTAAATTCTGGATGTGTATATTATAAGTATGAGGCCCAACGCATAAAGCAAAACCTAAGTGTGGCCTTACAAATGAACAGTAAAGTAGTTTAATAGAAATAATATTAGTAAAATCACAAGAAGTTTGTTTAATGAAACCTAACATTTTTAATGATTTGATAACAGTTTGAGAAATGTGAGATGTGAAGGTTAATGATCGGTCAAGTATTACATCCAGGTCTTTAATAACAGAAAAATGTGTTATTAATGTAGTAGATATATTGAAGAGGATCCTTGTTGCGATAGATCGACATAGAAAGGCAATTACTTGCATTAGTGTGGGACTGCTTGACGGCCCTTACAGAGCTGGGAAGTCAGAACAGAGTGACCGTAGCATGGGTACCAGGACACGAGGGACACAGAGGAAACGAAAAGGCTGACCAACTGGCCAAGGAAGGCGCACTTGAAGCCCCAATATGACCCGAGCCCTTTTGTGGCGTAGCAAAGCCATGCATACGAGCAGCCATTAAGGAATGGGTGCAAAATAAATCTGAAATGGTGGAGAAATCTCCCAAGACAGAGACAGGCCAAAGAGTTCATTAAAGAACGTTCGGCCAATTTTATGGAAGATCTACTAAGCCAGAATAGGAAGGCCATCAGAGTAATAGTAGGCTTTCTAACTGGCCACTGCCGGCTCAATAGACACATGAGTCTAATGGGCCTGGCAGAGGACACAACATGCAGATTCTGCCAAGAGGAAGAGGAAACCTCAGTTCACGTATTGTGCCACTGCAAAGGCCTGATAAGACTGAGATTCCAAGTACTCGGAGAAGAAAAGCCAAGGGCAGACAGCTATACAAAAGGGCCTTTATCAAAGCTGTGAAGTTTAGTACAAAGGACAAAGCTGGATGAGGTACTATAAGGAAGCTATTCTGGGAGCATCATAATAGACCTGAAAAGGTCGCAGTGGTAAAGGCTAAATGACCAACTCCTTTGCTAATCTAATCTAATCTACTTGCATTAAGTTCTATACCATTATGGTGATGCCATGCGATAAGGTTATTCAAATCTCTGATTTATTGCAATCTTCAGAAGTGCTTATTTTAGAAAGCAATTTAAGATCGTCGGCAAATAAGAGGAAACTACCATTAGTAAAACACTCGTGAATGTCATTAATAAATAAATTAACGAGCAAGGGTTCCAAGCGAGAATCTTGTGGTATGCCTAACCTGACATGAATTTCTTTTGATCTGAAATTGTTTACAAGAACGATCTGTGTACGCTCAAGTAGGTAGCTTTCGAACCATTTATGCCTACCAATTTCAACTTGCCCAGTAAAAATCGGTGGTTAACTCTATCCTGTATAGATGGCATGAAGCTGATATCCATTCTCAAGAGCTAGTGACAGGAAGGCAGTGTAAGTGAATAAACTTAATTCTGTGGATCTTCCTGAACGAAAGCCACATTGATTGTCAATGATGGTAATTTTAGTGATTATTCTCAAGGTTGAACGTTCGGCAATTTCTATGGTTGTAGTATAAATCGACATATTGTTTTATATATTTTATCTGCGGTACAGATGTTAATACCTGCGTTCCCATATGTAAGAGTTCTAAAATGTCTTGCTCTACTAGCAATCTTTTGCTGTAAGATTTGGGTGTGATTGTTAAAATTCAATTTGTGATCTATGTGAACACCTAGGTATTTGACTGTTGTTTTCGGGTGAACTATTTTATTTTCAATTGTAATTGTTGGAGAGTATATCTTGGGATGGTGGTTGAAAATAACTGATTGAGGTTTTGTTGGGTTTGATTTCAGCCTCCAGAGATTAAACCATTTTTGTGTTCTGTTTGTTAAATTTTGAAGGATTTCCCTTAGTTTTCTATTGTTGTTATTGCATGCAATTAGAGCTGTAACATCTGCAAATTGAAGTATATAGGCCTCTTTATTAAATTCATTTGGACTTTGTAAACAATAATTGTAGATGTCGTGACTGTAGATATTATATAATATAGAAGATAATGGAGAAATTTGGGGGACTCCTTGTTCAACTTCAAACTTGTCTGACAGATGGTTATTAATTCTTACTTGTAAACTACGTTGCCTTAAAAGATTTCTTATAACATGGATTAGATATTCAGGACAATCTAACTTTTTCAGTTTATATAATAGTCATTCATGCCAAACACTGTCGAACACTTTGTTGATATCCAAGTAAGTTGGTGCTGATTTTTTTGCCATTAGTTTCGCCATTTGTATATTTGATGTTAGTGGAGTAAGTGGGTGAATTGTTGACGTCTTCTCTGTGAACCCAAATTGGTAGCCGGGAATTTTACGACCAACCGATTCTTGTAATAACAGCTAAATTATCCTTTCAAAGTTTTTGCCTAGTACTGGTAACAATGTAATTAGTCTATAGTTCCCAGGACGGCGAAATGAGATGCCGTTCGCGCCAGATGACAGGCTCGACCAACGCTGCTTAACTTCGCCGATCGAGGTCTCAGCGCTTAGACCGATGACGGTACCTCACTTCACTTTTATTGTCTTTATGGGTGCTTTATTTACAATTAATTTGTATTTTCTTCAATTTCGGGGTTTCCTAGATGTTTCTGTGATTAATAACAACATTTTATAATTTTTTCGTAGAATGAGGTATTGGAAAAAGAACCATCTGTCTGTCAAAGGCTTGAAAATTCCATTTGTCAATGAATACGTGCTACTGAATATTCAGGAATTTCTTGATGTTACATTGGTATAGTAAAGAACATGAAAAACATCCATTCAATATGGTTGGTATTTCTTTTATACATTTTTCCTTCCAGTATAATGAATAGTGCTGTCGTGAGCAGAAAAAAATAGGGCAATTTTTTTGTTCTAATGTAAATCTGTCTCTATTTGAATATGTAATGAGTAGCCGAAATAAAACAGATATCACTTTTAACTTATTTTTTATTTTAATGCTGTAGTTATTGCTATAGTAAGTGATGGATGGTTAATGAGACAAATTGCACTGCGTTATAACATTTTTTTTTAACAAAAATTTGGTGTGTAACATTTTAAGAAAGTGGAGAATGAACGGTACGATTAGTAGAAATCCTGGATCAAAGGACAAAGGATATATCCTACTTAACAAGAAACTATTAATATTTCGTTATTGCACCATTTCAATTTATAACTTCTATAAGTCTGTTTGGCATAGAATTAAATAACTTTATACAATAATCGTTAGTAATAATATTTTCCCATGCATTATTTACTATTTCCAGTAATTCTTCGGCATTCCGTGGTCTCTCATTTCGTTTTTGGATACTTCTTACGAGTAGTCCTCATACTTCTTCCACAGGGTTAAGATCTGGACTATGACTGGGCCAGTTAAGAACATCGATATTGTTATCTTGAAACCAGTTAGTTACAGTATGAACGGAACAATTGTCTTGTTGAAATATGAACTCATTATTAGGAAATAATTGTGACACAGAAGGGAGCATAATATTGTCTAGATTCCTAATATACGTTTCACTATTAAATCGTTCCTCAATATGCCACAAAACACCAGGACCACGTGCCGATATCCACGCCCACATATTGACGGAAAATCTACCACTTTTATCATTGTTAGATATATATTTCTCATCGAAACGAGTACTCGGGGGGTGGTAAATATGAATACAACCGCTGTGTGTTGACTGGAAAGTTTTTTCATTTGTAAAGATTCCATTGTTCCAAAAATTTACATCATGCGCTAAACTTCAAGCACAAATCCTACTCGAGCTTCTTTATGTTCAGCTTTAAGTAAGCATTTCTGTGCTGCTGCATGACAGTGTAGCTCCGATTCTCTTACTCGCCGGCGACCAGTACTACTCGATCCAGGAAAATTCGTTTCTTCAGCAGCCTGAATAACTGAGTAAAATGGATTTTCTATTGAAGCATTTACCAATTGCAAATCTTGATGTTGAGTTGATATCCTTCGTTGGCCTGATCCAAGATTTCTACTAATCGTACCGTTTATTCTCCATTTCTGATAATGTTACATACTGAATTTTTATCAATATTATAACGCAGTGCAATTTGTCTCATTGACTGTCCATCTTCTGCTTTAGTAATAACTCCAGATTTAACTAAATCGCTTATATGAGGCATATTAGTTTTTTGCACACTTGCAATAAATTATGACAACTAACTGACAATGTCACAAAAATTAAAGTTAGATGTACACAACTAGATTTTAGCAAAATACCGTTAAAAGACTTGTCCTATTTTTTTTTTGCTCGCGACTACAAAGCTGGTTGTAAATAAAAGACAAATGCTCTCTAACTAACACTTTACTACATTTTGTGTTTATTTATTGATTTACGCAAAATTATCACTTAACAAGTGCTCTTACTGGAAAAGTTACAGCTCGAAATACTTTACTTATAATAGCAAAAGGTAGTTTAATTATATCAATTGGTATCGCTAACAATTTAAATAATATCTTGAAGACAGCAACTGGTATCTGAAGGATATCATGTAGAATATTGAAGGGCAGATGTATGATGATATTTATTAGCACCAGTATTGGGTAAAGCATTTTTATTAACAATTGAGGAGGAAAAGAAATAATTGAAATTATTGGGTTCAGTATAGGCGGCAGCTGAGTATCCATCTTGCTTCAAATCTAAAACAAATTGTCAGAAATAAAAGTTTCTTGTTTCACTGGTAGCGTTATCTACTTTTATTATCCATTTTCATATTTTCACTGTTATTCTGTCTTTATTGCTGCCTTCATACCTGTAATAGCAGCAACTGGAAATACCAGATTTGATGGGAAGGGCAGTTAGAAATATTGGCAGTTTTTCAGCTGACCAAAATATCCGAAACGGGTAAAGATCAGACTGACTGATGTCTTACTTTTCTTTGTTCTTGATGCCTCTGCCTACGGAGGTAATTTTGCATAGAAAACATTTATTAAAAGTGACCGATACAACGCAAATTTTATTGTCAGCGATAGTCAATATACAAATAATTATTTTGAATAAAATAAGTCTCGTAAGATACCTTCTATGCACATTAAAATTATTGATTTTAAAGGAAATTTTAAAAAACGTATTAAAAAACACTTTTAAAAATGGTAGCAGTGGACTAGACGATGTTGTGTGAGAGACAACATGGCTAGTTGCTGTACCACTCCTGAGTTCGCATCTCAGCTGCGACAGATGGCAATGTCGTAGGAAATGGTCGTTGTGTAATTGTCTATGTGTATGTGTCCTGGTTGAGTGATGGAATTGCTAATGTTAAACTCCTCCAGGAGGTTAATCTAAATAAGGTGTTATAAAAAAAATAAAAAAATAATTGAATGTGTATTCTTTTAGCACTGTTAAATATTTCTTCACTATAATTTAAATACGAAGGCAGCAAGCAGTTTAAAACAGAAAGCTGATAACATAGTATATACATTTGGTGTTAGTTGAAATGATCGATAGCAAAATTTACCTTACAACTATCGTTGTTGTCTTGCACTGAATTTCAAAGTTTGAATGATTGTCTTCACGTTCCGACTATTCGACTAATTCATTAGAAAATGTCAGGTGATTCACCCATTAAAAAATTATAACTAAACTTAAACTTTTGCCTTCATTATTATAGATAAGCCTAGTAGTAAAGTTGATTATATTTTCTTGCGATAACCATATAATTAGAAACCAAGATAATCTTTATCAATATATTGGTAATTTTACGTACCATGGACGTATTGCTGAAAGCTTTTTGCTTCTTTTTGCTATTGAAATTGTATATAATTGCTATTGTTGATAAGAAAAATATTATAATAATGTGTATCAAAAAATTCGAAAAACGCAGTTGGCTTTGACATACACTCTTGTGCAAAAATGAAAAGAACAAATCTCAAAGTAGGCCATGACCATTAATTCCATTTATTTTTTCCCTTTCCAATGGTATAAAACATGTCCCAAAAATTTTAACTGATAGTGTCAATATTTAATATTTTACAAAAACCACAATTCATATCATTGAATCCTAAAAATCAGCTATGCCATGATTAGTGAAAAACAATGTACAACAGTTATTAACAAATTTAACAGATTGTCACTGCTCTATGTTGCGTTGTCGAGTTCTAAGTCAAGTTTTATATCAGTAATTATGGTATACACCAAAAATAGTAAATTTCATATGTGAAGGGTTTGAAGATAATAAACATAGCTTAGCCATTCTCATTGATTTAAGTAAGGCTTTTGATTGTGTATCACATGTATTATCCAAATTGAGATACTGTGGTTTTAGGGGAATTACAATAGAGTTAATACAATCCTATCTTTCAAACAGATACTAGTCAGTTTCATTCGGAGGCGGGATAAGTTCAAGCTTACAAATAAAACATGGGGTTCCACAAGGAAGTATTCTTGGACCAATACTTTTCTTAATTTATATAAACGACTTCTCTATGTTAAATGGTTTCTTTAATATACTTTTTGCAGATGACAGAACCTTAGCTTTACACATCAGAAAAGACATAAATGTGGACCCTAACAGAGAGGAAATGATTGAGACTGCTTCTGATTGGTTCAATGCAAATTATCTATGCCTTAATAGAAACAAAAATCTTTAGAGTTTTCACTTAAATCAAAAACAGCCGACGCTGTAAAATTTTTAGGTCTTAACATTGACACGAAATTAAATTGGCAAAGTCATATTAATGAGGAAGTTGCATGATTGTTTTTTATATCATAGATAGATAGACGACAGAAAAATATGCTTCCTCGTATTTGTTCTTTTTCTTTTTTGTTAAAATTGAGGGTGAAAAAAAATATTTATTTCGGCTGAGAATTTAAAACCATTAAAACGCTCTATCGCTAACGAATAGCGTCATTCGTAACCTGTAGCGTCACGTCGTTATTGTTAGAACGTTGAAACATCTAAAAAGAATGCTGTGGTTATAGATTAACGCGTTAGGGGTGTTATGAAATGATTGTCCGTCATATTAACCAATAATTAATAACAAGATTAAGAATAACAACGTAAATTAGCAAATTCAGGTCCAATTAGTGACGTCAAAATGACGTCAAAGCAATATTATAGCGTTTTCAGTCACGTGGTTTTGTTTACACAAAAGTTCAAATTTTAATGTGGCATATTTACGAAGCAAAATTTTTCTATGAGTTTCTTTCATTATATTATCAACTTATATAGTACATATTATGGAAAAATAATAAAATTAAGCATTTTTAAAATCCATGCATCATCCTCATTCTCTCTTGAAAAAACTATCATCCATCATATATGCAGTGAAGAACATTAAGTGTAATATTAATTTGAAAGCAGCTCTAATAAGTTATCATGCTTTTTTCCACAGTAGTATGACTTACGGAATAATAAACTGGGGAACCTCTTATTACATACAAAAAAATTTTTATTCTCCAAAAGAGAGCTACCAGAACATTAGCTGGTGTTCCATATCGTGACAGTTGTAAACCATGGTTTATAAAGTTCAGTATATTAACCTTCCCCTCTGCAATTATATATTACAATTTAGTTTATGTAAAAAGTAATTTGGATAAGTTCAATACAAATAGGGAATATCATGATCACTTGACTTGCTCGAGGTTGAATTTAGTAATCCCTCCTCATAGCTTAACAAACACGAACAAAACATTTAAGAGAAGCACCATTAACTAAATATAAATCAGTCATAAAGAAACACTTAATTGAAAATGCGTATTATGACATAAATTGTTTTAATTTTAGTTAGTCTAATATATCTTTTTTGTTGTTATTATTATTATTATTATATGTTCTTATTTATATTTGTTTGTTAGATGAATACTTTTATTTTCTTTTTTTGTACATTGTAATACTGTCTATTTATAAAACCAGTTTTTATATGTAAGTACTTTACTCTTATATGTATACTAGACGTGTCTAAGCATTACGGTGTAATTGAGACTAATAAATGATATTATTATTATTATTAATAACAAATTCGATACGATTAACATTTATTGTCATTGCAATTTTGACGCTGAGATGGCAGTCACGGTTTACGGAGATAGATTTCCAGATGCTCCGCAGCCAAATCGAACTGTTTACGAAGTTAGTTCAAAATCTAAAAATGCACGGTTCATTTTCAAAAAATATAGTAAAGTGAGGGCATGGTGCGGATAATATAAGAAAAATGAATAGAGTATTGAATTATGTTAACCAAAATGAAGAAACCTCTTTGAGACAGATTCAGAGAAATTGTCGCATAAAAAAAGACAGTGCAAGAAAAATACAAAGGATTGCGATGCTACAAAATGAGGAAAGAGCTTTTGTCTTTGCAACATTTAATTTTAGCTTATTAATGCATAAATATCTGTTTATGTTAACTAAAATAGCATTCATTTTTTGGATAACTGCCTCCAAGTTAACATCACTACATGTTATTAAAGTATCGTCCGCAAAAAGGTTAAGGAATTCGCATTCTACAAACAGTTCAATATCATTAATATATAATAGATATAGGAGAGGGCCTAACACACTACCCTGCGGAATTCCAAAATCGTTATCTATTCCATCTGATATTTTATCATTATAAGGGACTCTTTGTTTGCGATTTTGTAAATAATCTCTAATCCAATCAAGAACTTTACCACCAATACCATATTGTTCTAACTTTGGTAACAAAATCTTTCTGTCTATTGTCTCAAAGGCTCTCTTTAAATCCATAAATACACTAATAACATATTTGTTGTTATCTAAGCTAGCTTTAATGTTGCATAATGTGATTTGTAATGCTGTTTCACATGAGTATTTTTTACGGAAACCCGATTGGTTATTTATTAACATTGAATTCACGGTAACATGGTGCAATAGTTGTTCATGTACAGCTATTTCTAAAAGTTTTTCTATCGGTGGCAAAGTGTTAATTGGGCGAAACTCTTCAGCTTTTGTGGTGTTAGCAACTTTCTGAATCAAGATAACAGTGCTACTTTTTAATATGCTCGGAATTTTACCGATATTAAGAGATGTATTTATCAAATTTAGTATAACATGACCAATTGTTTCAAAAATTTCTTCAACCATTCTACAGTTCAATATTTCATACAAAGAAAATTTATTGTCTAAACTGTTAACTATTTTTTTTTTAAATCTTGGATAGAAAGCATTTGGAAGGTTTCAAATTTTAAATACAAATTATTGTTTAAATTACACCAAATTTCATCACTATTAATACTTTGAACAATATTTCCAATACTTTCAACAAAATACTCATTAAAACTATGTGCAATCTCTGAGATGTCATTTCTAAAACTTATTCTTCTATAATAGATATTACGCGAGATATTTGGTGTAAAATAGACAGATGGTATACTACTTTTCTTGATTTTTTCTTTTGTTAGTGTATTTTATACATTTAAATGAAATAAATAAAATATATTACTATTATTATTAAATGATGGTTGTTCGTACTAATTAAAATAAAATTACAGTTAAAATTGAGGTCATTCGTTAATGACAGATTGTTAAAAAATATAGTTAAAAATACATTAAAAAGATAATATCCGACCGTTACATTGTATTTTACTATTATCAATTTGATACCTATAACTATAGATTTTTTTGTTATAGGTGTACTTCTACCGGAACTGATCATTAGCTTAATCCTACTCGAACAGGAAGTTAGCATGTTCCTAACATCGATGAGCTGGCTGAACATTTTCAACGAAGTGATAAAATCTCTTGATAAACTGTGCAGACTTGCATCAGACATAGAGGTTTTCGACGCGGACGACATAGCTTGGCCGGGCATTACTCAAGCTAGACCGAATAATTTCTCACATAAAACACACGACGATTTACCGCTTATAAGGAAAGCGGACCTTGAAAATCATAATCTAGACGGCGGTCGCTGGGTGGTCATAAACAACAAAGTTTACGACGTCCAGGACTTCAGATGCGACAATTCTTCTATGACAGAGTTGTTGCAGAAATATGCGGGGAAGGATGCCAGCCACATATTCAACAGCTGCCCCCAGAATATACAGCTGTTGTCTTTAATGGAGAACTATGTCGTAGGAAATTACTGCCAGCCCGAGCCAGATTTGCAACAGAATAATCTGGATAGCTTGCATGTTTGCTTTACATTGTTAGATGCTGAAAGAAATTTAGGCTATTTGCTGGGGTTGCACGCATTTAATTTAAGGCAGAGCTTGCCTTTGACACAAGAAGAGAAAGCATCTAGTCAATGGTTAAAATCCGCGTTATTGAGTGGTGGTCTGCAGGTATGAAATATTACGAAATTTTGTATGTATATTTCCACGGTGTAATTACTAACATGCGTCATTACATTTAAAAGTAGTAGGTATATAAAAAATAAAAGAAATTTGCCTCGTGGCTTGTGACCAAGGACTAAACAAAGAGGATGGCCAGAACGACCAAATCTGTCAGCGTAATTCCGCCATCGCTGTCACGAGGCTTCTTTCAGCGCTCTTCCATTTAAAATGCGTGGAGGAAAGCATATTTTCTTTATAAAATTAACACACACACATACGATTTATTGATATGATTGAGGAATGCAACATTTTCAATGATTTTTGTAAATAAATACAGCAATAAAACGAAATAAACTTAAATAAAAAGCTCTATTTTATCATGTTTATATCCATCACAATATGAATCAAATAATGTAAAACTCAAATTAAAATACCTACTTATCAGACAAATTAAAGTAGTAACTAAGTATTATACTAAAGGTAATAGGTAAATACACAATAATAATAATAACGATAATCTTTATTGATAACAAATAATTGATATATATGTCTACAGAGAGGCTGGACATAAAGCGCGACAGAGTTTGCTTTCTTATATACAATTTAAAAAGTACTCTTACAGTCAACCGGAAAAAGGCAGCTATAATCATGCATGCAAATATACATATCTACGTACAAGCAAACAAAAATAATTAAAAACTAATTAAATGATTACAGATTATTTTAAAGAAAAAAGCTATTTTACATATTTTGGGCCTAAAAGAAAAAAAAATGTAAATGTACTTACTGAATGAATTAGTATATTGCGATTTAGTGATTATGAACTATTTAAACCGCCTGAGAAAATTAATTTGTTTGTTTGAAAGTGTAATTGAATTGATTTAAGTTCTTTATCTTATAGAGAGTTTTATTGTATATGTTATAAATATATTCAAGTAATTCAAAATTAAACTATAGTGTATTAAAGTTAATTGTAAAATCTGAAATCTATTAATATTCCTTCCTCCTTGGGGTTTTATCCCGTCCAGATCTTTCTGCATAATTATTTTTCATTCCAAACTGCCTACAAAATTGACTGCTTACTGTTACCAGACACAGAGTAGTTACGAGCTCAGCTACTTCCTGTTTTCTCTTTCTCATGAAAAGCGTATCAGACTGAGCTGAGTTAGTTTTCGTTGCAGTATTTATTCCCAGTGTAGAAACTGCCATTTTTTTCATTGCCCTTTTCAAAGGTACCTATAATCCTAAAACAAAAGTTAATATAATTTCAATTTTATATTAGGGCTGTATGACACTAACTATGTGAAATTTTATATAAAATTTATTAGAAAATTAATCGTCCGATGACAACTTAAATGATAACGTCTCAGTCAATCCGAAAGATATAAAATGTAATTTAAGTTGTAGTAGATTTTTCTTAAATTCTCCATAAAATTCCACATAGTGTCATGCAACTCTAAAACATATGTAAAGGTACAAGTATATATGGAAAATGCAAATTTTTACCTAGTAATTCATTTTGTAGGTCTCGTTCATAATCACTCTCCACAAAATGAACTGAGCTGAGTTAAATTTAGTTAAATTTTTCCTGCCTTTTACACCTGTTTATCCACTCGCCTTTCATAGTTTGGAACACCAGATCTTTGGATTTCGGAAAAACATGGAAAATTATACTTTGCCCAGTACTTTTCTTTGTAGTATAAGTGTCCTTACACCCGTAAATCGCACGCCTTATTCCTGGCATTTTCTTTTAGGTCTATAACTGTAAAATAACGTTTAATATGTAAATTTGATAAATAAAATCTGAAGTCTCTTTTACCTTACATAAATATGTACAAATTTATTATAGAACACTGACAATAATTGTCTTTGAAATCTTAACAAAGTTCGAAATAGTATAGGAAATATTGTCCTTCCACATACGAAATTACTACTAAAAAAGTTTTTTATAATTTAAAAAACGTATAAAACACAAAAGATATATAAATACACAATTCACCACGAAAGAATAAGTACAATAGATTAAATAAACTCCGATATAACACCACCAAACATGGAGAAACGAATGTAAACAAAACTCTCCAGGCCGCGCCATGACGTCACAGCTCGTTGAGAAATGGCGAACATTGAAGCATAGGGATCTGGCCATCCTCTTTGTTTACAATCCTTGGCTTGTGACTCGTATGAAAAATAAAATAAGAAATGTCAACATATTGAGGACTTCTTAACGTAACTTTACTGTAGAATTTCTGGAAAATTCCTTAAATGTTTATTTTTTGAATCCTTTAATTTAAAAAGCATGATGCATAAAATAGAAGTTGGCAGTGAAGTGAAAACTCCTCTGGGGTAAGGAGGCAGTTTAGGCAATTACGCATTATTAAAACAGCAGTTCCCAAAAGTTTCACTAACTGTTTTATTTTGAAATATCTTTTGTAAATATCAATACAGAAACATGTTAGAAGTCACCCTGATTGTTTTTAATGCTAGGTAGGAATTGTTTCATATATATATATATATATATACACACTAAACTATTGCCATGTTATTTTTATATTATCTAAAAAAAAAAGATTGTTCAAGAAATTTCGTCTCAGGTCGACCAGCCCCCAAATCCCTATGAAGAGGAAAAAGGGGAATCCCGAAGTACGAATTCGACAGCGGAAAACACTCCAACAGAGCCCAGAGTAAATATTTCCCAGAAGACACCTAAAAACCTACAGCAACCCATCGACAGGATCAACGCTTTCATAAATGCTCTGGCCGAGAGCAGGTTGTCGGTAAGTGCTCGTTCAATACTGCTTACCTAGTTAGTTTGCAGAGAGAATTAGCTAGTTCTAAAGCTTTCATTTCTCCCTAGGATTCTTACGTAATAGCGTTCTTGGCTATAGTAGAGCAGCATTCGAAGGCGAATAATTTCTTAACTAGGCTGGATTTTTCTTTCGAACACCCTATAGAAGAGATCGGTAGAGTCCTTTACGCGGTTCTGTTAAAACATTTAGGACTTGGTTATATTTTGCTACCTATTTTAGAAGCATGTAAGTCAACTACGATATTTTCAGTAGGAAATCATATTACATAATATTACATATTATCCAATCACGATGTTTGCTTTACGGCTGTTTTTTTTATGTGTTGGTTGCATGCTGTTTGCACATGAAACATATTTCAATTGTATTAACCTATTTCTCTTGTCAAATGTGATGTTAATTGATTGTTACCAGTTGAATATACAATGGTGTGGATGTGGGAGATGTGAATTCTTCCCCTTTTATTTTTAGCATTTGAACACACGACTATGACATTCAGCCAAATATAGTACTAAATGAAGGTAAACTTCAACTAAAAAATGAACCTAACCTCAATTTCTAGGTGTCACTGTCTTGTGAAATCTGTTAATTCACCATTACCAACTATTACGCGAAAACATCATGAATGGATATTTATATATTTAACATTTGATATAAAGGGTGTTTTTGAAATGCTTCTAGAAAAATTCAGTTAATAAGGAGGGTCGGATATATACTCACTCGTATATAGACCTAACTCAATCTAACTTTTCATATTGTTAAATAATCAGAATTACTGATATGTTAGACTTTTAAAACTGTCGCAGGTTGATGGTGAAGTTTTATATTTTTTCGTATTTTCTATCTCATTCTTGCACAAATTGTTGGTTGTCATTAATAATAATAATAATAATATATGCATCTATTTACTTTGATAAAATGTTTATTTACAAAGGAAAAGTATATTATGTAAGTAGAAGTAGTGAAGTGAATCAGATTATTTCGACTCCAGTTGATCTTCCAGTAATTGGTGTTTAATGGTGGGTGGCCTTCTCATCTTTTTTCTTGTCACTAGGATGTCAAGACAGTTGTGATCTAGAATTCTATTGACCGCTATCACTTTCGATAATTGAAAAAGTGTCTTAGAATCCTCAGACATACCAGACATTTTTAAAATGTATTTCAAAAACGCCCTGTACTTTCAGAAATATTGTTATCTATGTTTAGGTTATGTTTCCCTGGAAAAACTTGTCGATATATTAATTTTTCGTTAGATGCATCACAGCCAACCGTAAAAATTCCCAAGATAATTGCGGAGGTGATCAAAATCGTCCACCAAACTAAATGGAACCTTATTAAAACTCATCAGGAGGTGAATAAAGGCTACAAGGAAATTTGCATACCGCTTCTTGAGAAATGCCGTTTTTTACTTTACGAAGTGAAACCCGCCGTAAGCTTAGAGATGGAGGCCTTCAAGAAAGTTAACATACTGTATAAAGAGCCTAGAGTGAGAGCGCTAGTCAAGAAAGTGATTAAAGATCTCAAGTGCGGCCGCCACACGTCGGAGATACAAAAGCCTGAGGACATAGTAAACGCAACCATACAATCGCAGAGCATAGAAAGACACAAGTCTAGCGAAGACATCACCAAAACCACAATGAAAAAGACAAGTTCAGACAGTAAAATATCGGAGAGTAAAAGTGAGACTGACGATGTAAATAACGAGATTAAAAATGGTGCTCAGAAAGCATCTGCCGAGAGCAAAGTTATGACTGATTCTTACAATTCTAACGCTTCGAAACCTGAGCAAAGACTTGCCAAAAATTGTACTGAAATTAAGACTGAATTGGATGAAAAGTGGACCGTAGAAAAAATTGAGAACACCACCAGGATTGAACCTTCTCAACAAGATAAGGAGAAAAAACTAGAAAATCAGATAGCCTTGACTGGAATTGTTGCGAAACTGACTGAAAAACAAATGAAGAAAGTTTGCAATGAGAATTTGGACGTGATGCATTCTATTTTGGAGTTTATTTTGCAGTCTACCTGTGATGTGGAAGTGCTCAGGAAGGTTATGTATAATCAGGTACGTTATAACCTAAAATAGTTGCAGGTTTATTTTTTTTTACAGTTCATAAACTTTTTTGCAAATTATTACGAGGAATTTCAGGTGAAGAGATGTAAGATACGCAGAGACGGCCTACAGATGATATCCCACCTACTAAACCAAACTTACCTTTTAAATTCTGTGAGATACTCTATCATAAATGGTTACTTAGGTTTAGATAAAAAAGGAGAATACACGAACCATTGTCTTGATGACATACAGCTGGTGACGCCATTCCTAAAAACTGAGATGCTCCTGTACCAACTAGCAGTAACAGAGTGGTGTATAGAAACCTTGAGAGGCTACATATTGAGAGACATTCCCAGTCGATCAGGCAAAACAAAGGGTACCAACGCCAAAGTTACCTTAAATCTAGGCACCTACACTCTCCTGAGGGATATTCCAAGGGCTAGAATGCTGTTGGCGATTTTAGGAATATTGGCTTCAAATCGTTACAATGCCCTCGAGCTCAGTCCTCTAGTGAACAGCGGGGTGATAAGTTCAGTACTAGGGCTTCTGAAACAAGCAGGGTCTGATCAGAGTATAGTCAGAAAGGTCTCTGAGTTTTACGTGCTATATGCCGATATGATCGAGAACAGCAAACCCAAGACCAGTTGCTTATCTGGACCTGAATTAGCGAGTTTGATGAAGCTGGGCACTAGGGTGGTTCGTGGGGCTGATTGGAAATGGGGAGATCAGGTAATATTTATATTAATGTATATAAAATAAAATTTCTTAACACAAATCATGTTTTTTAACAAATTTTTTTTTGTCCAAACATTGAAATTAGGTTCATTTGTGGTATGTGCATTTTCAATTATTACTAACATTTAAAAATATAATTCTCAGTTTTTACCTTTACTTACTAAAAAATTTGTTCTAGCCAGCACAATTTTCTCTAATATTTGATGCTTTTATTCATTTATTAAAAATTAATCTAAACTTTATCTGTCCATCACGTTTGATGCCATATATTTGACTCATTCAGTCGTTTATTAAAATTTGACCTAGTCTTCATTGAGCCCCACATCGGGCGCCATATAGTGGATATGTTGTGTTCATTAATTAATTCTACCACCTTTTTACGGAAATTTAATTTAATCCATCAAATTCGGCAAAAAATTCGTTTATCTCTGAAATGAATTAATTTTTAACTGGTTATATGGTGCAAGGTAAACCTTATTTTTATTATTTGTTCATCTTTTTGTAAGTTCTTTCTTTTTTCAATGTAACAATCTACAACTAAACATAAATTAAGGTTTTAACTTTATGATTATCGAAGTCTTATTTTAACAATTTATTTTATTACTATTGGGTATAAAAATATGTTCGTTTTTTTAACTTTACCTTAACTCAATTTCGTAAAAAAAGTTATTTAACCTCGTAGAATTTTTCCGTTATGAAAATATTTAGTTGTATAAAATTATTCTTTTAAATTTGATTTTACTAGCATAATTTTCTTCATATATTTAGTGTTTTGTTTATTTATTAAAAGCTAATCTAACCTTGATCTTGCCAGTAAATTGGACGTAATATATTTGATACATTTAGTTATTTATTAAAGATTTAACATAGCTTCCAACGAGCCCCGCGTTGGGCGCCATATTTTTCATGTGTTATGTTTACTAATTAATGTTACTTTTTTACTGGAGTTTAACCTATAAAATTCAGCTAAAAAATTGTGTGCCTCTTAAGTTATTATTTGTAATTGATTGAATGACAAGGTAACCACTTTATTTTTATTCAACCATTTTTTACATACATTTTCTCTCTTTTTTTTTTCAACATGTCAACGACTAAATTTATATAAAGGTTTTTGACTTATTATGATCATCTAAATTTCATTTTAACATTTTTAGGCCCAGTTTTATAATGTTAGATTAACCCTACGTTTATCTTAAGTTTAAACTTAGGATTAAACCATGATTTAAACTTTACTTTACAAATGCCTGTTTTATAAAAATAAACTGAAATTTATATAGTTGGTACTACTGTTTACCAGAAATTACAACTTCACTTAGTTTGATTCTAACCTATTATGACATTTTGACATGCCTTCCAAGTTATTTTTGTAAAAATGGAATGCAATATAACGACAAATACTGAACACGAGATAATTTTATTAGTGAAATATTTTTAATTATACACAAGGCAGTTGATTTGTATACACTTCCAAAAACGTTGGTAACAATAAAGCAAATATGCATAGAACTGTGAGGTAATCAAAAATAAATCTTTTCCTTTCCGACAGATAATAAATTTTCAGTTGGTTCCAGTGAAGTCACAACCGACTGCTTAGATAATCTAAATCAACCCAAAGTTTTATCATTACATTCTTCCATGTAACTATAGGTCTGATTTTAAAATTCCCAGAACTATTTGAGCGTATTAATAATTTTTGTCATCATCAGATTGTAAATAATCACGTATTTCGAATACATCCATTAAATATACACCGAATTTTATAGACCATTCCAGAACACGTGACTTTGACAGATCCGCCATTTTGCCTGGGTGACACACAAAGCAATTATTTTCCGTGTGTTTACATTCGTTTCTCGTGCTATGGATTGAGTTTATTGTGATTTTTTGCAAATTTTTTCGCCAAGATGTCTCGAAGTGAATATTATGTAACCCTTAGAGGTGATATTAAGTGCAGATATGATAAAAAAATCGAGATTATTGACAATATTGACCACTATGCAATCCCTCCTGAAGAGAGCAGGCTTGAAGTTTATAATATTACCATGATGGACTTCGTGATTTATTTGATACTACCTCATAGTTATTATACTGGTTAACAATTTAAGCCTTATAAAAGCTTGCAAACCTACAAGCTTTACGAATCTGGCTCTGTCCAAGGAATTTTGGCAAAACAAATCAGTGATGAGGCATTTGTTGTCATTGGGAAGGTAAGAAATCAAAGTTAATGCGTAATTTTACATTACAATTAGATTCTATATGTTAATGTATATAATTGTGATATGCTACAGAGGTTTTAAACTTGATTAACATTTTTTAAACATTTGTTGTAGGTTAAACACTCTCAATGAAAGAGGGAAAAGTTCCTTCAAGTTTGGATTATTATTTTAAAGAACACCAGCATTTCCATTGCTCACTGTACATGTATCAGATGTACATCTATATCAGAAGTATGCAGTCATATAGCGATTCTGTTTTACCTGCATGATCGTCCAAATACCATCGAAGACAGTGGTCCTGGTCCAGCGCCCACTGACTTCCCGTTTGGCCAGTACCTTCCATGAAAAATGTAGAAATGTTGCGAATACGGAATATGGATTGGCCAAAAAAGTAGAAAAAAGAGGTTTCTCAGGAACATCCCCCTTTTGATAGATGAAAATGAACTTACACCTATTTATGTCCGTATCTAATTTATGGTCTTTTTTGGCTCAACTGAACCTGAACTTGGATATTTTAAAAGAATAAAGTGAATATTAAATAACAGTTGTTTTACTGTGAATGAAAAATATTATTACTGATGTGCAATATATTGAAATAAATAGGATATAATTATATAAAATTGTTTTTTATTACTAAACACAGTTACATAGATAATTCATTATTTATATTATTTGGTATTTGAGAAGGCACGTGTTTATGATTGCACTACATACCACGACAATTTTATCCGATGCACTCAATTTCCTCATTTTGACAACGTGCTTATGGGTACTGTTTCATGAAAAATCTTTTTTTTGAGCAAACCTACAACTCTACATGAACCCGCACAGTTGCAATATTTCGTGTGTTTTCCAAATCTATAGAATACAACTAAATTTGGCCTTTTGTAAAGGCGGGTATTTGTAGTTTTATCCTCTAAAGCAGCTGGTTTTCCTAAAATCACACGTCATTTAATTCTAACCTTATAAAACCTAGAAGGAGTTTTTGTACAAAAATTAAGTACTTACCAGTTATAAAATGTTTTGAACAAATTCGTCCGTGGTTTTTACTTAGTGGTCCCCGTCACAAAGCCTTAATCCGAGCATTTTTTCTTTCTATAGGCAATGCATTAAGATGATTCCCCTAATGGTTAAAATAGCGGGAAATCGGAAAAACAATCGATGATCTCTTTCACCACGCATTGAACATTTAACAGCAATACAAAAATGCGGCATTTTCTATCAATTAGACCAGGATTAAACAATTTAATTATGAAATACTCGTAATGTTTACATACGCAAATGGTTTTGTATGCCACCCAGCAAATATGGCCGAACTGTCAATGACGTCATTCTGGAATGGTCTATTAATTCTGAGGTTATGAATATTCTGACATTTGATAATCCACGGTTTAAACGATCCCCATGCACCGTTTGAAGTTTTACCTTACTGTGACGTAATTAATCTGTAAACTAAAGATTACTGACATTATAAAACAGACTCTTTTTCATATCCATAGTTTAACCTCTACTTTGAAGTTTAATCCGATATTATAAAACCGGCCCTTAATGAATCCTTGTCTTTTATTGTTGTTAGGTATAAAATTCATGTAAATTTTTACCTCCACCTGAACTCAATTCCATAAACGACTTGTTTTGTTATGAAAATATTAGGTTGAATAAAATTCTTATTATAAATTTGTTTTTGTTTTACTAATTTTTCAGGATTTGTTATAGTCAGCACAATTATTTTCTTGTATTTGATATTTTTATTTATTAAAAATTAATTCAATCTTCATCTGGCTAGCATGTTGGGAAGCGATATATTTGTATATGATCAGTTACATATATTTAAAATATAACCTAGCTTTCGCCGAGCCCCACTTTGGGCGCCATATATTTGATATGTTTACTAATTAATGCTACTTGTTAATTTAAATTTAGCCTATAAAATTCGGCAAACGATTTGTTTATTGCTCAAGTTAATATCATTTTTTAATTGATCAAATGACTTAAGGTACACACATTTTTATTCCTTTTTGGAAATTTTTTGTTTTCTCTTTTTTAAAAGTAACAATTAAATTAAAGTCTTTTTTCAGTGTTGGGTATAAATGTACATGTCGATACGTATGCATTTACAGTTATTACTGATATTTAAAAATATAATTTGCTTTTAGGATGGCAATCCTCCAGGGGAAGGCAGAGTTATAGGGGAGTTAGGCGATGACGGTTGGGTAAGGGTAGAGTGGGCCAATGGCACAACAAACAGTTACAGAATGGGTATCGAAGGCAAGTACGATCTTAATTTGGCTTCACCACCGTCCCCAGTGACTTCTGAAACCGAGACTGAAGAACCTAGTGACCATGGTAAGTTTTCTAAAATGGTACGTTTGACCTACTCTGAAGATGACAAACGAATAGTTTGTATTTTCGTTTTGCAATTATATGCTTGAAACTTTTAGCCTCACAACTGGTGAAGGACAATCAACTGATAAAACTTCTTCGTGATTCAAGCATAAATTTCCTTACAAACATTGCAATCAGCGCAGGACTCTCCAAGAATAATTTACACTCTAACACCCTTCACGGATTGAGTAGTTTATTTTGTACGGCGCTTAATTCCAACTGCTCAGACTGGTGCAACTTAACATTGGTTAGAAGTATTTGCCACACTCAGCAGTTGTGCAGGGCTTTCAGCACAAAGCCTTGGATTAGGATGTTGTTGGGATTTCTGGCGCCGCCCAGTAATATAGGAGGGAATGAACTAAATTTGCCAAAACAGGTAAAAAAATTTTATTGTACATAATGCACATGCACTTTTCTAAATTGTCTTGTTATTCTTTCAAGTATTTTCATGGATTTTTTATTTAAATTTCCGAATTTGTTTACGAAAACTGTCATTATGAACAGAGAAAATAAGGGAAAATAAAAAAATTGGCGATTGAAAAATAATATTCCAAATATCTTTGCAGATTTTAACTATACGGCTTCTGCAAACTGTCCTCCAGTCGTGGGATATGGACAACCCCGAAATTCCACCACTTCTAGAAAAGCTCCTTAACATCCTCGGTAAAATCGTTCTGACTTGTTCATATGATACTGGAAACAAACCCTTATCTACCACAAAATCGTTGGTGCTATTGACCCAGTCGCACAGTAGTACCCTTGCACAAGAAATTATCAATTTACTAAGAACTTTACATGGATTGCTAGGCTGGAACCAAATACTGAACGCTATGTTAGTGCAGAAACTCAATTTGGCAGCTTACTTTCTAAGCGACGCCTGCCTCACGACTATGTTAAATGATGGGCCTATTTCCGATCAACAACATTACATGGTTGTTGCATGTCTGAATGTTATTGGTGCTTGGGATGTCCGACCGAGAATCGGGGCTGTAGCGGAGAGCGACAACAATCAAGGGACAGTGATCAGAGTGACTCCGAAGGGAAAATTGTGTGTCCAAATCCATGAAACAGGCGAAGTGAAGAAAGTGCCAATAAGCAGCCTGAAACTGTTAGGCGCCACCGAGTTTAACTTTGAAAGGATGCTATTGAGCGAGAACTTCATTAAAACGTGGGCTAACTTGTTGTTGATTAGACATAATTCGTTGAATAATCACGAAAGGAAATCGTATCACGGTAAGTGCCATTTAGCCTTAATACCTTTAAAAATGTCCAATTTATCTTCATCCCACATTCTAGAAGTTATTGAGCCAGACTTACCCTTTTCCTGTGATGGTTTTTTCTAGGTCAAGTAAATTTGGCTTATCTCCGCACCCAACAGAATATCCTGTGTGCATTGAACGCAACCCGTGTCCTGCATACCAGCCAGCACAAGTTACGCAAAGTCCTAAAACATCCCGTAAATGGTATGGATCAATCTCAAGAGCAACAGTCAATTGAGGAAGAACTAAACCAGCAGCCAATCCTCCTTATTCAAAAGTTGCTGTCCAAAGCAACCCAACCTAGCCCCTTAAAGCCAGGCTTTAATTTGCAAGAAATGCAGTTAGCAGGTCTGAATTTGAGCCAGTACTTGGCAGCCGAAGGGAACTTTGAAACCCCATCGAACATTAATAACGACAAACCCACCCCAAAAAATGGAACCAGGTGCAATAGCGAATTGGCTACACCAAACAGCGAGTGTTCTGTAAAGAGTGTGGTTAGTGAAAAAACAAATAAGAGAAGAGAGTTAGAGGACGATGTTCCTCCACATCCCTTGGTGTCACAGATCGTAGAAATGGGATTCACGAAGAAAGCAGTGGAGAGTGCTATCAAATCACTCGGTAATAAACATTATATTATATTTAAAACAAAATTAAAGTTAATAATTAGATTTACCCTTAGCAATCGGATCAGACAGTTTAATGACACCAGAATTTATAATAAGCTGGCTGCTAGAACATCCAGAAGTAGCTGCAGAAGACACTGATTCCTTAAGTTCCGTTTATGAGTCCGATACTGAGTCGGTTTCTTATGACAATGCCTTAGGGGCGCAAGCTTTAAACCAATATGTAAGTTCAACGAAAAATAGCAATCAGTTTGACACAGGTCGCTTCCTTTTACTTTTTAGGGAGATGAGAATAACGCAAAGCCCCAATCGTACTGCAGACGGTCGCAATTCTTGTCTAACGATGAATATGCTATGTATGTTCGTGATAACGTAGAAGTGGGCATGCTTGTCAGGTGTTGTAAAAGCTATGAAGAGGTGCAGCTCGGAGATATAGGAAAAGTCGTCAAAATTGACAGGGAGGGCCTTCACGATTTAAATTTGCAGGTGAAAGTTTATTTCCATAGTAAAATGTAAGATGTTATAAGCTTTATTGAAACAAATTGTAAATTTTTTATTAGGTAAACTTCAAGGATCTCTTCCTGGCCTCTAAAATGGCCATTTGAGATCCCACCGCTAATTATTTCTTCTTTTGAAAGTCTTTTTTCTCTTAGGTAAATTGGCAACACAAGGTAAGCACGTATTGGGTGCGCTTTATCCACATAGAACTACTTGGGTTCCCTCCATCTTTGCCGACACCGTCCACCATCAAAATTGGTGATAAAGTTAGAGTTAAATCAAATGTCACCACTCCAAGGTACAAGTGGGGCTATGTTACACATGATAGTGTAGGGGTGGTTACAGGTAAACGGATATTTTTTTACTAGTAGTTACATCATGATATTTGTTATAGAATGAATAGCAGTGACATCTAATGGCTATTAAACAAAGCTTAGAATGTTAACTGATCAATAATAAGTGCTTCATTTCAGTGATATATATTGTAATAACTGTAATGTTCTCATTTTGCTTTAAAATGAGGCATTTTTTATTTTTATTATTTAAATTATAGAACCTTTTTTAAAACAAACAATAATTTATATGACGGCGACATCTATCATGAAATTACTTAACTCAGTAATGTAGGTTATGTCTCTCATCTGCCAATTGTTTTTTGTTTTGTTGACATTCCACACAAAAGTGATCAGTGTCTTATAATCAGAAAAGGCATAGTTTCTAACACGTTACAAAATGTCAACTAATAAAGTGATGTAACTATTTTAGCGATATCCCCAAATGGACATGATTTGACCGTCGATTTCCCAAAACAACAAAACTGGACAGGGTTAATATCCGAAATGGAGATTGTTCCTTCCTGCCATGAAGGCGTCGCTTGCAATGGTTGCTGTGTGACACCCATTAAAGGTCCTAGATTCAAATGCAAAACGTGCGACAACTTTGACTTATGCGATAACTGTTTCTACACTAAGAGAAATCATCGGCACTCCTTTGTCAGGATACACGAACCCGGTGAGACAATTTATTTAGTGAAAATATTGCAATTGTTACAACCTTGATTTTTTCACTAGGATCTCCCGAGGTGTACGCGGGGCGAGCTGGCAGATACTATAGACATGATACTATAGATGCAGATGGGGAAGTAGTAACGGAATGGGGAAGAATCGTGAAAAATGTTACTGTTTCCTCTAAGTATGCGGTACGGTTTGAAATTCCTGGCTCCATATGGCAAAGTTGTGGGACTCAGGGAAAAGTAACGTAAACCGGAATGTACCGTTACATGGCTTAATTGACTGATTTATTTTCAGCATTGGATAAGATTAGAAATATATCCAGATATCATAATTAAAACACTGAAAGTAGGAGTAGATCCTACGGATAACAGCTACATGCCTTCTGTGATAGTCGTAAATGGGGGTCATTCCATGAACTCCATGGCGGAACTAAGTATAGTAAATGTGAAAAATCATGACACTTCAGTTTTGTTGCTGTCCAACCTGGATAAGGTGAAGACATGACGATTTATTATCATAGTTATTTATAATAAAACTGTTTTAGTACTATCCAGTCATCGAAATAAGTATAATAAAATGCCGTAACAATGGCATCGACTGCAAAATCCACGGTATGACTTTGGTGGGTATTAAAAAGCAACCGTGTGGAGAGCTGAAAACATCAGTGTCATTCTTGGCCAACGATTGGGATTTGAGTCAAGACAGCACCCCTGGACCATCAGTGGTGTCGATAAGTAAGTAACAATTTTCTTTACCACTCAATCGATTTCTAATTTACAGTATTTTACTTTCAGCACAAGAATCAAATAGTGAATTTCAGCCCACGACCACGAGTGGCTGTAAAGTATACGTTTGGGGCCTGAACGATAAGGACCAGTTGGGTGGGATGAAAGGTTCCAAAGTAAAATTACCAATTCTGTCAGAATTGTTGAGCCAGCTAAGACCGATTCATATCGCTGGCGGGTCAAAATCTTTGTTTATAGTATCGCAGGAGGGAAAGGTACAAGTATAAATTATTTTTGTGCAAATTTTCAAATTTTTGTTATAGTTGTACGCGTGTGGTGAAGGTACTAACGGTCGTTTGGGATTGGGGCACAACAACAATGTACCGAGTCCAAGACCTATTCCGTTCTTGACTCAATACGTAGTTAAGAAAGTTGCCGTGCATTCCGGAGGAAAACACGCAATGGCCTTGACGTTAGATGGAAAGGTAAGGGCGTACATTGACAGTCCTGTAATTGTAATGAAATGTGAACTTTTGCTTAGGTATTTTCATGGGGTGAAGGAGAGGACGGAAAGTTAGGTCACGGAAATAGGCTCAATTTGGACAAACCCCGCATGGTAGAATCTTTACGAAGCAAGAAGACCAGAGATATAGCTTGTGGCAGCTCACACTCGGCAGCCATCACTAGCAGCGGGGAATTGTACACGTGGGGCTTGGGGGAGTATGGTAGATTGGGCCATGGTGATAACGTCACGCAGCTTAAACCAAAACTGGTTAGTTTTCTTGTTATACTTGTTTGTAACTTACAAGAATGTATAAAAAATCCGTAGGTCAAAGCATTGGTAGGCCACAGAATAGTCCAAGTGGCGTGCGGTAGTCGCGATGCTCAAACGTTAGCTCTATCGGATGAAGGGCTTGTTTTCTCTTGGGGCGATGGCGACTTTGGGAAATTAGGCAGAGGCGGCTCAGAAGGTTGTAACATCCCCCATAACATAGAAAGGCTCAATTTACTTGGCGTTATACAAATTGAGTGTGGGGCCCAATTTTCCTTGGCTTTGACAAGATCAGGTGACATTTGGACATGGGGAAAGGGAGATTACTTCAGGTTAGTCATTTTAAAAATATTTTAGCTAGCTGTTGCAATATTTTTACTTTTGCCACAGGTTAGGCCACGGAACCGATCAACACGTTAGGAAACCCACCATGATTGATACTTTGAAAGACAAAAAGGTTATTCACGTAGCTGTAGGTGCTTTACATTGCTTGGCTGTGACGGAGAGTGGACAGGTATGTTTGTTAACAGCAGAACAACTTTATGGGTTGTGTATATTTCTTTTATATTTAGGTTTATGCTTGGGGCGACAACGATCATGGTCAACAAGGTAATGGAACCACCATTGTAAATCGCAAGCCTGCCTTGGTACATGGTCTCGAAGACGTCCACATAAACCGTGTAGCTTGTGGTAGTTCCCATTCGATAGCTTGGACTCTGCAAGATACCCAAACTGTATCGAAGGTCGAGCCGGTGATTTTTCCTGTAGCAAAAGATCCATTGGGGTCGTCCATATTAGGTTTATATGACGGTGAGAAACCCCAGGCTCGATCACCGAACAAAAACGCACCAACCCTGAGTAGTATTGTAATGTCTTTGGAGAGCAATACTGCAAAACAGCAGGCTTTGCAACATATTCTGAATGCTATGCATATACAGCAATTGAGGCAAGCAATAGTGAGGGCGTTATGTAGCCATACTAATATTAAAAATAACAATTCCAAGGTAACATTATTTAGTATTGGCTAATTATTTTGAAGTTGCAAAAAGGTGTTTTTTACAGCAAAGCGGGTCACCTGATACTCCCCTAGAACGCTCGCTAGCCAATGGCTCGTTAATAAACAAAGATGGGGAAATTACCTTCGGAGGAGGGGAAGCACCTGTGTCCCTTGCAGAAATTGCCGGATTAAATGTAAGTACCTGTCTTAAAGAATAAAATTGATTCATTACACTAACCAGAGAGAAAAACATGAAATTTACGAGACGTGGAAGACGTTCGTAGCCCTTATGATTTGTATAAGTTTCTGCTAAACTTGAAACTAATCATAATCATAACTAACATAATATTTTATTGACAAAACTTGAATACTATGGTGTACGAGACATTACACTAAATCTTTTTGCATCATATTTATATAACAGATCTCAGCTTGTTAAATGGAATAATGTAGTATCTAACCAGAAGTATGTTAAATTTGGTGTTCCTCAAGGATCGGTTTTAGGACCTGTTCTTTTTATTATATATGTCAATGATTTCTTCTTAAATATTGACGATAACATTCTTCCAGTTGCCTATGCTGATGATACAACTTTGTTATTTAAAAGTAAATCTTCAAATGAAATAATAAATGACATTGAACGTTCTGAAAATCTGTTACAAAAATGGTGTTCTAGCAACTTCCTAAGTTTGAACTTGGCTAAAACTAATACACTTGACTTTACAGTGGTACCTTCTAATGTAAATAACAATCCTGTAAAGTCATTAGGTGTCTTTCTTGATAGTTCTTTAACTTTTGCACATCATACTAATGAACTGTGTAAGCGACTATCAACTATAATATTTCTTCTAAGGCAATTACAAAGTGAACTTAGCGCTAATTATTTAAAGATTTCATATTTTTCTATTTTTCATAGTGTAATGGTGTATGCTATTATTCTGTGGGGTAATACTTGTCATGCTCAACAGGTCTTCATATTACAAAAGAGAGCAATACGTGTTTTAGCTAAAGCCAAGCCTACTGACTCTTGTAGACCTTTTTTTAAGGATATGTGTATTATGACTCTACCTTCATGTTTTATTTATTATTGTTTGCTGTACATTAAAAAGAGAATTATGCTGGGTTCTATTCTAACTCAGGAGGATGTTCACGGTTATAATACTAGAGAGAAGAAAAGCTTATGCCTGAAAAGTGTACGCTTGACAAAGACAAAAAACTCCTTTTTATATATGTCCAGTAAATTTTATAATGCTTTGCCACGACATTTACAAAATGAAAATATAGGTATAAAAAGTTTCAAAAAAAATGTTAGGACATTACTACTAAAAAATTGTTTTTATAGTAGTGAAGAATACTTTCAGTATTGCAATTCATTATCTATCTGACTTCTAGCCTAGCCAGTTTTTTATTTTTTATGTTATAGATTTGTTTGTGTTTTACTTATGCATGTTATTTATTTAATTGTTGTATGTTATTTACTTAACTGTTTTTATTATATACATTGTTTTCTAGTTTTTTTTTTATATATATATATAACTTAGTACATTTGTATGCTACTAGATTTATTTTGACGACTGTATACACATTGTGTGAAAAAGAGAGAAATATATTCTATTCTATTCTATTCTATAGCGTGCGGTCTCAGGTTCTTTTGCTAAATTGTCGTTTTCTTGTTGGAAAATTTAGGGGAGCTTTACTCCACAAATAAAACGCCTATTTTACTTAAACATCCATACCGATGGGTTTAATGCTATCAAACAGAAAATACTGACATTGTTTGAAACAGAAAGTTAAAAACAAAACAGTAATTAAACAATAAACACACGAGGTGCAATTTAAAACAATTTAACAGACTTTATGTTTACGGAGGATCATGAACCGATACAGAGCATTTACCCCATCCTCCGGGTTTAATCCACCGTATTCCAAAATTTTACCGGGTAGCGGCTATGCTACCACCGGTATTCACCTAACACACTTTAAAATTAACAAAACCGCTTTGCGAGCAAAACCAAAAATAAATGGGTTTAAATACTTTAACAAAAAATTAATAAATCCGTAGGGAGAATTTGGAAAACAACACTTTTACAATATTTATATATAATTCTTAATTTAAATTTTGGACCGTGCTGGAGTTCGACCTTTCGGTGAAGCGGGTTGATCGACTACTTTTCTTTTCCCACCGCTTCGCTCAGCAACTCACAACGGCCGTAGTTGCTTTATCTTTTGATGAGTAAGGTCTAGCTCACGTTCTGTGGGAACTGCTTTCACCCAGAGGCTCAACACATTGTCATTTATGATTTTAGCAATTATAACTATACTAAAATTTTAATGAGGATTTAAACTAAATAAACAAAACAATTTAATAACAGGATAGAAGGAGGGGGTGATTATTACAATAAATAAAGTTAAAAATTGTTACGGCTATTCTTCTTATCAAACAAAAAGTATTACTACAGTTCATTATTATTTTCGTCATCACCATCATTGGTATAAAACATTGATCTTTCGAGCCGGATATGAACAAAGCTATAATGTAATATATTACAGAAAGTGACATAATATAAATAAAAGTTAAAAATCTGTTGTTTTTTTCAAAATAAAAAATCATTACAGTCCATTAATATCATAATAATTATCAATAAGAAAAATTTGGTCTTTCGAGCCGGATATGAACAAACGGCCTAAGACTGTGAATCTTCGGTTATGTACACTCACATACTTGCTAATTAGCCCACTAAAATAAAAAAGAATAAAATAACAACTAAGTAAGATGCCATGAGGCTTGTCCCATCAGGTGGAAATCTTGGTGGGTTCGAAAAACTGAAGTCTAATACTTAGTTGAATGGGTACATCTGTTTTCTTACATTTTAGAGTCACCCAACCACTCCAGAAACTGAAGACAACCCTGTAGTGCTCTTGCAATCAATGACGGCAAGCAGTTGTTCTGCTAGCATGTCCTCCAAACATTCCCGAATGTCTACTAGTGCCATGTCCGTTATCGCTGCTACGTTGACATCACACGCGGAGGTCATAGGAGATGGGGGTATGACCGGCTTGGATGAGTTCACGTCGCTTTTAACAGAAAATGATGCGAGGTTGTTGGTAGACTTATTAAAATTAGCAGTCGCAGATAGAATTGAAGATGAACAAGCAAAGGAAATACTGTCGACAGTACTAATCAGTAAGAAATGCTTAATGAGTATCAAATTCATTCGTAAAACATCATAAATTTTTTTTTTCCAGCCATGGGAAGTGCTAATACGACTATAGGAGCTATGTTGCTGGAACTATGCGTAACAGAACTCGAAGATACCACAAATAGTACTCAAACGCTCTCTAGCACTCCACATCCTGTTGTTCAAGAATCTAGCCACCCTTATGTCGATGATGTCACATTAAGAGGTATAGTTCTAAAATGTATAATTAATATTTGGTAATTATAACTGTAAATTTTTCAGGTCACGTAAGGCTGCCGGGTGCTGACGCTCTTAGAGTAGAGTTCGACCGGCGATGTTCTACCGAACGTAGGCATGATCCTCTCCAGATAACAGATGGAACAGGCAGAGTAGTAGCCACAAGATCCGGAAGGGAATGGAGCGATTGGTCATCAGAGTTGAGGATACAAGGTAAGAATCATCTTATATTCCTCAAGGTTCCAAACTTGTACCCTTTAATTATCCTTGTTTATAAATAACCCATTTTAAATCATAAGGTGATGAGCTGCGTTGGACTTTCACTAGCGATAGTTCTGTCAACGGATGGGGATGGAGATTTACAGTTTACCCAGTAATGTCGAGCCATGGTTTAAGTGAAATTGGATCTGATCGTGCTATACTTAGCCAGCCGTCGATGGACATGGTTATGAGTTTGTTGGATTCTCAATTATATCCATCTGCAGATGCTGCTTTAATGTCAAGATTAGCGGCTGCTTTAGCAGCTTGCTCTCAATTGAGTTTCCTTTGTGAGTAATGAAACATTTTTTTGTTAATTATGTTTAAATTACAATTCCTTGTTTTCAAATATTTTAGCCGCTGGCCAGAGGATGTGGGCATTGCAAAGGCTACATAGATTGGTTGTTGGTGAAGATGCTAAAGCTGAAGCTGTTGCTACACAGTTATTAGAACTTCGTGCACCTGATAGTGCATTAGGTTCCTTACTTGAAGAGCTACCACAAGCGCTCTTGAGGCAATACGAATATGAGGATGGCTCTGTTAGAGCTGGATTACATTTGATGCATTCTGACTTCTTCAAGGTAATGAAAAACTTGATCGAAGAAATGTCTCTCATAACGAATTAAATATTGTCATTGTTTTTAGGTTTTGGTAGCTCTAGCTTGCGATCTGGAATTGGACAAAATGGCCGGTCTTGTGGACAATCACAAATGGTCATGGTTTAGGAGATACTGCCATGCCGCTAGGGTTGCAAAGTCGTTGATCCATCGTACCCCTTTACCGCTAAATTTCTGCCTCGAGGTTAGAAAGAAATTAGCAGAATGCAACGCGGATACTGCGGAATATTGGGAACATGAGAAACATATCTTATTCAAAAAGGAACACGATGAACAGCTATTAATTTGGTTAAATCGGTAGGACATTCACATTTTTATCTTATAAATATAATTGTTCACTATTTTTTATTAAATTTAACTTTAGTTGTTGCATATAGTCAGGTTTAAATAGAATTTTTCATTGGGACATTTGAACTACCAATTCATTAAGTCACTTGTTCTTTGTTTTTAGCCGTCCTGAAGATTGGACTCTCTCTTGGGGTGGTTCAGGCACTATTTATGGTTGGGGCCACAATCACAGAGGACAACTGGGTGGTGTGGAAGGTGCGAAAGTTAAAACACCAACCGCCTGTGAAGCCTTATCCACTTTAAGACCCGTGCAGTTGCTCGGTGGCGAGCAAACCTTGTTTGCTGTCACTGCCGATGGAAAAGTTTTTGCCACAGGTATGCAAGAAAATCCCTATACCTAAAAGCATCCTAATGCAATGTTTTTAAGGTTATGGGGCTGGTGGCAGATTAGGAATTGGCGGTACAGATTCCGTGCTTGTGCCAACATTACTCGAGTCTATCCAGCACGTTTTTATTAAGAAAATAGCTGTCAATTCCGGTGGGAAACATTGCTTGGCCCTGTCTGCCGATAATGATGTGTATTCTTGGGGAGAAGGTGACGACGGAAAGTTGGGCCACGGAAGTAGAACGTAAGTGTTAGAAACTTAAATCAATCCATATAGTTGCACCATTCTTTCGATTTTTCTTGTAGGTCCTGCGAAACGCCCAAACTTATAGAAGCCCTTCAAGGTTACGAAATAGTGGATGTAGCATGTGGTGGAGCACACTCGGCTGCAATAACTTCTTCCGGTCACTTGTATACTTGGGGCAAAGGACGTTACGGACGTTTAGGACATGGGGACAGCGAGGACCAGCTGAAACCCAAACTGGTAAAAGTATAATATTCTTATGCACGACACATGTATTGACATTAACATCATCACAACAGGTTGAAGCTCTGCTAGGTTACAAGGTTATAGATGTAGCTTGTGGTTCGGGAGATGCACAAACTCTCTGCATAACTGACGACGACAACGTTTGGTCATGGGGTGATGGCGATTATGGCAAATTGGGTAGGGGTGGTTCTGATGGTTGCAAAACCCCCATGAAGATAGAGAGTTTGGCTGGTCTAGGTGTAGTCAAGGTTGAGTGTGGCTCGCAGTTTTCTGTGGCATTGACAAGATCTGGAAGCGTGTATACTTGGTAAGTGCCTGTGATCGATTCACAGCAGTATTTTGTTCACTGTTCTGTTTAAAGGGGAAAAGGTGACTATCACAGATTAGGTCATGGGACTGGTGACCATGTTAGACGACCTAAGAAGGTTGCTGCGCTACAAGGTAAGAAAATAATAAGCATTGCAACCGGGTCCTTGCATTGTGTAGCATGTTCTGATGAGGGTGAAGTGTACACTTGGGGTGATAACGATGAGGGCCAGCTAGGAGATGGAACAACAAACGCCATACAACGGCCCAGGCTGGTCTCACACCTTCAGGTGAGATTTGAACTACCATGTAACTGTGTATGTTGATAACATTTTTTTAAACAGGCTAACGTCAAAAAGATTACCAACGTAGCTTGTGGTTCAGCACACACTTTGGCTTGGTCTACGAGTAATGCCAGCTCAGCCTGTAGTCGATTACCGACGGTGGCTCCTCTAGAGTACGATCTCCTCCAGGAAATATCTCCCTGGGCATTGCATCGCCGTCTAGTCCTCTTGCATCATTTTGCCGAGCTGATATGTCCTTGCATAACGATGTTTCCTATAACGGGCCCAGATTCATTGCATGAACTTAGGAGTATATTGATTTACAATATAAAAGAGGCGACTTTCAGGAAAGTCGTTCAGGCTACGATGGTGCGAGACAAACATCACGGCCCTGTAATAGAACTAAACAGGATCCAGGTGAAGAGGTCCAGATCGAGAGGTGGCTTGGCTGGAGTAGATGGAATGAAGTCGGTCTTTGGGCAGATGGTTAGCAAATTGCCCTTGCTTACATCTGAGACTTTGGCGTTACCTCACAGAGTGTGGAAAGTCGAATTTGTAGGTAAGATTGACATTAATAAGTTCTTGCTTTTTCTGTAAAATATGTGCATCGTAAATCATAATAAACTTTATCTTAAGTCTTGATAGTCAAAATTAATATATTTAAAATTTGGTCTTGTTTCTGTAAAGGTGAAAGTGTGGATGATTGCGGTGGTGGCTACAGCGAGAGCATAGCGGAAATGTGCGACGAACTGCAAAATGGATCTCTCCCTCTGCTTATTCCTACGCCAAATGGTAGAGATGAGGCGGGGGCCAACCGCGACTGTTTTATATTAAACCCGCTGGCAAAAACTTGCCTGAACTTAAATATGTTCAGATTTTTGGGCGTTCTTATGGGTATAGCGATAAGAACCGGTTCTCCTTTGAGCTTGAACCTTGCAGAGCCCGTTTGGAAACAACTAGCAGGGATAGAACTAACGCCAGCTGACTTAACAGAAATTGATAGGGATTATGTGCCAGGGCTTTTGTGTATTAGGGATATGGCTGCAGACGAACCACTTTTCCAAAATTTAGAGATGCCATTTTCAACGCCTTCTTCATGTGGAACAGATGTACCATTAAGTACAAGATATAAGAGAATTACGTATGAAAATCGACTGGAATATGTCCGTTTGGCATTAAACTTTAGGTAGAGTCTTAATTTGGTTCTTAAAATTTTCTTCTTATCTCCTTGGTTGTAGGTTACATGAATTTGACGAACAAGTTAAAGCTGTTCGTGACGGTATGTCCAGGGTAGTTCCAGTCCCACTGTTGTCTCTATTTAGCGGTTATGAGCTAGAAACAATGGTGTGTGGTTCGCCTGATATACCCCTTTCACTACTAAAATCTGTAGCAACATATAAAGGTAACGACCAGTTTGATTGCTAGACATTTAAGTATAACAGGAAAATATTTTAGGAATTGACAGTAGTGCTCCGTTGATACAGTGGTTCTGGGAGGTCATGGAAGAGTTCACGAACCAGGAGAGATCTCTATTTTTGAGATTTGTGTGGGGCAGGACTCGGCTGCCACGTACGATAGCCGATTTCAGAGGAAGAGACTTTGTTATACAAATTTTAGACAAGTATACTCCGCCAGATCACTTCTTGCCTGAAAGCTACACTTGCTTCTTTTTGCTTAAAATGCCTAGGTACTCCTGTAAGGTAAGTGGAGAAATAGTAGTTCAAACAATCAGTCATCCGATAGTTGATGAATAATTATAAAGCTCATTTTAGTAATTAACGTTTTTTACAATCAAGACGGAATTTTGATCCAAAAATTAATCGGTCTTATTTAAATGCATTGAATGGTATATCAATTTTATCGATCACATTTTTACCTAGTTATACAGAGTGGACCATTAATAATAGGCGATAGTTCAGGGGTAGATTCTTTGGCAATAACTCAACAGCCTTTTGATTGATCTTCGCCAAATTTGCTAGACGAACTTTTTTATTCTAAGAAACAATAATTTATGTATTACATCACGTTAGATCATAGAGGGCGCCGCAGGACCTGTATCTGATGATGAATTTTTTTCATTTTTTTTTTTTTTTTTTTTGATGAAATGTACTTCTGACCAGAAAATCCGATGAGGGCGTCATTTCCACGTATAAAAGGTACACTTGGTAGAACTTGATAACTCCAACCGGTTTCGAGGAAAGTGCCGTGAAACATTTCGATAATTTTTGGAAAGACAAATTCAAATTTAATGAAACAAAAATGTATTTATTGAAAAAAAAGTACAAAACGTAAGGGAAAACAAAATCGTAATAACAGCGTAAACTCTTTCTCACTTTCTTACAAAACTAATGGATTATTTTCATGGTATTGAGATAAATACATAAATCAAAAGATTGTTTAAAATAAGGATCTAATCTTATTAGAAGACCAAAAAATAACGTAAAAGTTGACTTAATGACGTTATAAACTTTTGCTTCATTGCCGCAACTAAATGTAATGTTCGATATGGTCTCCTCCACCCACTTCTATGTTTTCTAATTCCATTCATAAAAGATTTTCTTACATTGAAAAATACATTTTCCTGTCCTCTACTTACTTTTCGCTAGAATATTGTTTTTCCAATACAACCAATACAGCCGGAGATATTTGTAAAAAAACGAATAAAAGACAATGTATGTTAAATTTGGTTAAGTGGACATGTTAGACGTATTGAGATCCTGTGGTAACCTTGTAAAACCAAACCCACACTGTCGGCTACTTTGTTTCGCTCAGGTGGCTGGCATAAGATATGTTGCAATTTACACTTCCTATAGCCAATCACCAACTGCACGCAGGGTATGTGTACTTCATATCCTACCAAAAAAATCCCCTACCCACACACACACTTTCTTCGATATACCTATATTTTTACTCCGCTATATCAGTTACATTACACACATTTGCGAAAGAGCTGCTAGATTTTAGTTACTAGTGAAGCAATCATGAACCCATGCTGATATGGTGCAGTTATAAGCAGCATATTAATTTCATTATGTGCGATAATTTCAGTATTATACTTTTTTACAGCACGTTTTGCAGCAGAAACTCAAATATGCCATTCATTTTTGTAAGTCTATCGACAAGGATGAATACGCTCGAGTCGCTATGCAAGGGGATCTTGCCGTTAGTTCAAGTTCTGACGCCGACAGCGACCCAGAGATGGACAGTAGCAACTAAAACCGTTTTACCTCCCGTCCAATTTATTTTTCATTTAACTTATTTTGTACAAATTATAATGTGATGGCAATATAGGTTTCTCCTTTAGACCTATGAAAATTGATGATTGTTATTTTTAATAAAGTATTCCGTTCATAGCAAACGTGAACTATTTATTCGATTAAGTGTATAAGCTTAGCTTGCAAAACGAAGTGTGTAATTGATTTTTCTAAGCAATATTGTTGTTTTTATACAAGTAGCCACCTATTTATTTATCGTATACTTTGTTATATTTACATTCCTCGAATTTAACGCTGTCAATTCATGTATAACTTTTTACACTATTCTACTTAATAAAAAGCTGCTGTATATATTTTGCTAAGCACTTGAGGGCGCCACTTACACCGAAATGTATCTTTATTTCAAGTTATGTTAATTATTTCATTAGTATTATTATTTTACGTTTATTAAATATTTTATATATGTATTGATCTAGTCATATCTTTAATAAAACATAGATCATGAATCTGTCTTTCTTTATTAAGTATGTACCTACCATATACTTATTAGACCAATACTGCTGGTTTATAATATATTGACTCTAGCGTACTCGATAACTTATGTGTATATACTGATCCCTGACCGATGATTAAATCAGGCTGCATATTATCATTTTCGTCGAATATAATAATAATAATAGCCTTTATTCGATAATACCATGTAAAACAGTATAGAACAAGTCAAAATTTTAAGTAAAAATAACATTACAATGTACATAGAAGTTTAAAATATAGTACTTTCATATTATCTAAAAAATTGTAAATTTACATAAAAATAAACATCACTGCTTCACAATGACAAATTAAAATGATGGATTAAAAATTCTGAAACACAGTAAAATGGATTTTGACTCAGATATGTTTTGAGCCTTGCTTTGAAAACCTTTAATGTCAGATTCTGGTATTCCAGTGGTATTTTATTGTAGACTCCTATTAATTGCGTTACTACATTCCGTTGAACTTGTGTGAAACTAGTTTGCGGTTGACGTAACACTGATCTTGCACAGCCTCTAGTATTAAACATATGGTTGGTTTCATACCTGGTAAATAGTTCATGGTAATGTTCTTTGACAAAGCACGCACATACATACATGGCATGGTAAGTATGTTTTCTTTAAATATTTCATGACTAGGGCATGCAATACCGGACTGAATTTTCAATCCCGGGATATCGGTATTTAAAAAAAATGTTTCGGGATCCCGGTATTCAATACCGGCAGTACCGAATTTCAGGAGATTTTAATTAAAAAATAGCGATATTTTATATACTTTAAAAAATATATAAAACGGGCAATTTATTTTTCAAGTGCACTAATCGCAGTAAAACAGAAATAAGCCAAAAATAAATACATGACATAATTAATTTTTATTTATGGGGTTGCATCCTAAACAAACATTCCTAACGTACTACTAAAATAATGGTCAATGGCACTAGGCAATGAGCACTGTCACTGAAAAAACTTAATAAGTAAATAGAAAGTATAGTCAATACAGTTAATAGTTAATGCTTACATTTTACACTATTCTATTTTTCATTAAAATATGATCTTAATAATAACAGTGCATCAAGGATACTATCTCGATCGAAAATACCGGTATTGAAAAATAAATACCGGGTATCAAATACCTGAGAAAAAGTTCCATTCCAGGATCCCGGGATCCCGAAATTTCGCGATCCCGGGATTGGATGCCTTATTCATGACATGACTCTCTTCTAGGTGGAAGATGGTCCTTATTTTTGGAGCTTGAAAATTCTGGTGAGTCAATAGAGTTTCCCCAGAATATAAGCCCATATCTTATTCTGGAATTTATATAAGAATAATAAGCCGATAAAGCTGTTGCTTGATTTATGGAATTTGATATGACTCATAAGGCGTATGTAAATGAATTTATTTTCTTTGCCAGGTAGTGTACGTGTTCTTTTCAGTTTAACTGTGAGTCTATCTCAATGCCTAGAAATTTTGTGTGCTCAGTGGTTGTGAGGATTTTATCATCATAAACTAATGTGAATGGATCTTCTGCTCTCAAGGTAAATTTTAATAAGTGGGTTTTCTCAATGTTATTCTTGAAGTTGTTCCATCTGTACCAGTTTTCAGTTGTTTCAATTGTACCAACGATTTCTGTTTTTAATTCTTGTTCAGTGCTGACCCTTATTATGAGCAAATTATCGTCTGCATAAAGATTTAGCATATGACTAACAATATTAGGTAGTTCGTTAGTGTACAATAAAAATAGAATTGGGCCCAAAATAGAGCCTTGGGGTACTCCTCTTCTAGGCATTTCCCAATCTGATTTAATTTCGGTTTCCGCATCTATTGTCATTACACACAGCTTCCTGTTGGTTAAATATGATTTAAGAATGTAATAAATATTTCCTCTGAAGCTCATTTTTTCTAACAGTATTTTGTGGTAAACACTGTCAAAAACTTTTGACAGGTCCATAAATAAAGAAACAACTTTTTCCTTATGGCTTATTGCTTCCAAAATTTCACATATTGCTATATACACCGCTCTTATAGTTGATCTCCCCTTAATGTAAGCGCTCTGCATTTTTGTGATTATTTTATTCTTATCTGTGAAATCTAATATTCTGTTTAGCAGCACCTTTTCAAAAATTTTTGCTATTACTTATATGAGAGTTTTTGGTCTATAGTTTTCGATATCTT
This sequence comes from Leptura quadrifasciata, assembly GCA_963675555.1. NCBI lineage: Eukaryota > Metazoa > Arthropoda > Insecta > Coleoptera > Cerambycidae > Leptura > Leptura quadrifasciata. Next base: position 20,238,205 of record OY776681.1, on the reverse strand, counting down.
CCTTACTACCGTTTTTATGTATTGGCTTAACTACACTTTTTTTTAGTTCATCCTGAAAAATTCCTTTTTGAAAACATATATTTATTAATCGTGAGAGTGGTTCTGCGAGTTCCAAAGCACAAAACTTCACCAGTTTAGTTGGTATCTCATCATCTCCCACAGCTGCCGTGTCTTTTAGAGCATGTATTAAAGATTTCAGTGGGCGTTGTGTCATGCAAAAACATGCTGTGGTCATTCTTTGGAATATGATCCATAGTTTTCAGGACATTTGCATTAATATTTTCACATATATTTATGAAATAGCTGTTCACCTCATCCAAAACTTCTTTTTTGGTTGTGTTTTCTTGATTTCCTAAGTTTTTAATTTCAAATCTTATCTCCTTTTCTTTTCCAGTGATTTCCTTTACTAAATCCCAAGTCGATTTAACTTTATTATTTGAATTTATGACGTAATTTGAGTATGATTTTTTCTTCACATCATTAATTAATCTCTTAAATTCCTTACAGTATTGTTGGTACACTTTTTTGTCACATTTCTTTTTAGCATTTCATCATACATTTGCCGTTTTATCTTGCTTCTCATTTTTATTTCCTGGTTTATCCAAGTTTTGTGTTCCTGGTTATTAAAGTTATACATTGCCTTAGGATAAATTTCGTCCAGCCCATGTCTAATTTCTGTCAAAACCATTGTTGTGCTGGTATTTGGGTTATCTTCGGCAATTATTTGGTTCCAGTCAATTTTTTTGATGTGTATAAAATTAATAAAAACAATTTTAGAACATTCGTAGTAGTATAAACTATTGGTAACTATAAATGAATACTGTATTGGAAAGTCCACATCTTTAGAGCCGCATTACAAACCTATGAAACTTACAATTAGTGCTAATGAACTTTTAATGATGTATGTGGGAGTAATCTTGTCACAGCGGAGTACATCTGTAATTTAATAATACGCATACACCAACCATGAAAACAGACCGCCAAAAGTTTGGCGCATGAATAGAAGGTTCGTGGTAATCTAAGTCTTGGCCCAATTTTACTGCAAAGGAGATGTAAGAAGCTAGCAGTATACATTCTAATAAGTATATGGTACCTATGCTTTTCTCCCATCTTCACCTTTGTTTTTAAATAAATAAAAATTGAATTAAAACAGGAGACATCCCGTTTCCCCTGTTTGAAAAATATTTTTTGTAGCCATATCCTAAAATGACATTTATTTGATAGTTTCAATGAATCAAAACAATGTCATTATTGACAAGTGAAAAATAAAGAATAAAGTGTGAAATAAACAAATTTTATATACGACTAACAAATAATAATATGATTATGAACATTAAATGGGTGATTTTTGGTATATAATGCCTTCAATTAATCCCACAGGGGATTGTGATGAGGGAGTTAAGGTCATTATACCCCCTCGTGTACCGATCAGAAAATTGTGCATGAATCAGTCTATCTGTGTACATTACAAATGCCATAGAGACCGGTAACTATGGAAAAAAATAAACAGGCCATAAACAATCAAAAACGACTTTTGTGGAATTGTGTTAGTTTGTGATTGAAACAATGGAAAGTGATTCAGAAGATACTATCCTCTGTACTCCACCAGAAATCAAAAAGTTTTTATGATAAAGTGTACCAAAATTTCATGGACTGGCCCATTCAGAAAAAAAGTAACTCGCTTTCTGAAAATGTTTTATTAGCCTATTTTGGTGACATAGCTGACAGATACAAATTGTCATCATTATTATTCCATGCTAAGAGCAGTTTTGAAAATAGAAGACGATATAGATTTGGAAAACTACATTTTTTTTTAAGACAATCTGAAGGATATGGAGTTAAAAAGACGGGGCGAGCTCTTTACTATGTACATACATCGATATGTGATGTAAACAACGTTAGGCACAGTTAGTACTTGGATGGGCGACCGTTTCAAAGAACACCGTGTCCTCGCCTCACATATCTTCCAGCGGCTTGTATATCAGTGTATGCGCGGAAACTATGCAACCTTAGGCGAGGGGTGATATACCATCCTTCGGAGGGGATGTAAAGCCATCGGTCCCTTGTCTATTAAATGTTAGGCAAGTAAAAGATCCCTACTCTTCTTAAGGGAAGAGGTTCGGCAAAATTCCTGGTTGGGGGTAGCTCGTCTACAGGCGTCGGTGATAGGCGTCAGTAGTGGAAATAGACCGAGGTAAAAAAAACTAAAAATACCAAAACTTTGACACAGAAGAAATTAATAAATTTATAAAGGAAGTACCTGATATAGTTGATCTTTTACAAAAGATACGATTGCCACATACTAAATGTCTCAAATCTAACATTACATTTAAGGATTTAAGGTTGTATTAATCATGTGATTATGGGTGCATGTCGTTCTAATGAGCTCTATGAAATGAAAATTGAAGACGTGATAGATCTAAGTACATTATTGATAACTGGATCTAAAACGAAAACCAAAGTGGTAAGAAGTTTTGTCATTACTTCTCAATTTTATGGTATTGTAAAAAAAGTATATGGATCTTCGGCCGTCGCATGTGGCAATAAGAAGCTCATTTTTTAAAAATTACCAAAGGTAAATGTATCATTCAACAAATTGGAAAAATTACGTTTACTGTACAAAACAAATGGTAACTTATTTGAATTTGCCAAATCCTGAACTTTACACCGACCATTGCTTTTGGAGATCTTCGGCTATATTAAATGTAGATGGAGGTGGCGATATTACGGGATTGAAGCGTCACGGAGGCTGGAAGTCCTCACTCGTAGCAGAAGGATACATCAAACAATCTGTTATAAATAAAATGATAACAGCCGAAACTATTTCAAAGAAAGTGACTACTTCGACAGCTGCTAGAGTGGTTAATGCTGATAGTATTACTACTGTTGAAAATAGTGCTAATTATACTATAACACAAAATATGCCCTCATTAGTTCAGTTTATTAACTGTAATAACATTAACTTACATTTTGTTGAAAAGAAATTAACATTTTTTGAGTTTATATATTATGTATGTTTTATCTACAGGTTAGTCGTATATAAAGTATAGCATGCAACTCACTATAATGGCTAGTACTTCCTTGAATGTTTACAACACTTGGTCGCTGCATTCGCTCGAGTTGCAACCTCTATCCTCAATAATAATAGCCTTCATTATAACATCATTGTATAATATACTATTAGCCAATGCCTTGAAATAATAAAACCCCTATCGATACGAAGTAACATACTAACCAAATCTTGTCACTCTAGTTACAAAGGTTCCTGAATTACTTCCTAAAACTTTATCCCAGGCCACCATTTTCAAAGAAGAAGAAATATTTTCGATTCATGTTTATAGGTTTTATTCATATTTTCCAAATTCTCTTATCGACCGAGATTTCAGAACTTCTTGTACGTGCAGTTAAAAATGTGCAATATCTACAATGTATCTGGACTATTTGTAGCATTTTTGACTTCTAAGTAGATAAAATGTACAGTAGCTCAAATGTGTATAGCGGGTTAAAGAAGAATTTAAATTATCTTTGGTCTCAACCAAACGGTTTAATAAAAACACTGATTGGTTGAATCTTATTCATACCAAATGAACATCTATCGATTCGTCATCTCTTGCTGGAATCTGATTGAGCGTCGCCATCTAGTTATTGTCTAACTGCAATATGTCATAAGCAGGTTTATATAAATTTTTTGTTGCCTCATCAGATGAACAAGTAAAATCATATATTCCTTAAGTAACTCTGCGTTTCATGAAATCACTAAAGTACCTAAATGCGTTTCATGAAACCACTGAAGTACCTAAATATATAAGAAGAACAAGAAACTAGCAACGGTTTAGATTAGGATTAGATACTAAAATTCAATAATGGCGAGTAGCGGACATGAACCATTCGATGATCCAACTTTAAAAGGAATATCTAGATATTTCAATAATAAAACTATAAGAGGACGATCTAATGTAAGTATATTATTCTGATATCAGTGAATATAAATATCATAAATTGATTTGCAGATATAATAGCCACTTTATCATCACTAGCTGTGTACTACATATATAGAAAAATTACCAAACCATAAAAACCCGGCGACCGGCGTAGGTATATAACTAAAATTATTTTTCAATTAACAAGACTAGGAATATATTATAAACATGAACAAAATCAAGAAATAAATCATAAATCCCAACAACTCTTGTTTCAAATATATAAATATAATATGGATATGTTCCGTTAACAAACCGAACCGGTAACTGAAAATTTGACAGCGTTTCACTTTTGGTGAGCTCGGTTATGGTTTTTAACGGGACGCAAATTTGGTTTAAACGTATATAGTTTCATACGTCCTTATGTTGGTAATACCTGTAGCATGAGAACACAGAAGTCTAGCAGCGATTCAAATTCAAAGTTGAAAAGTATTAAAAAAATTTATAATGACCGGCGGTGGACATGAACCTTATGATGACCCCACTTTAAAAGGGTTATCTCGATATTTTAACAATAAAACTATAAGAGGACGAGCTAACGTAAGTACATGTTATTCTTATAAGTACCCAATTAATTTAAAAGTTATGTTATAATTTGCAGGTATCAATAGCTACTTTACTGTCTATTGCTGGTTACTACATATATTCTAAATTACCCAAGTCGAAAAAGTGCGAATAACACACTACAAGAAACTTATTTTTACATATATTTTAAAGTTATGTCTAAAACTGCCAAGTTTGAAGTAAAAAGCTGGTACGGAAATTTAATAAATGTCAGTGATATTACCACTCTAAATTTAAAGTATATCTCCAATGAACGATAAAAGCAAACAAACTCTTGCTACTAAGGCAAAATTTTTTCCTAATAAAATATGTAACAGATCTGTAAGGAATGTAGGTAAGTTGAAGTTGTAAATCTTATTAAAATAAAATATCTATAAAATTTTGTAGATTTCTATTGTTATGTTTACGCTCGTTGCAGGGCGTGTTCTGTATCAAAAGCTTACAACAGCGGCGCCATTTGAAAACGATTGTGACTGTGGATGTGGAAGTCGGCGTCTGCCATAATAATTATAAAATAGTTTCGCCTGTTCAAAATTCCCGCTGTAATGTCTTCGTTATGTTGGCGACACTTTAGTTTTATATAACAGATAACCTAAGCTTCTAGAAAACACATGCCTCTTATCGCCTATCTCTGTTTAACACTTTGCTCTGGGCCTACTTAGAAAGTGAAGCGTTGTATATTGTATATTTATGAAGTTCTAGAAATTGTCTCTTTTCTGCACCATCCGTTTGTTCTTTTGGGTAACTTGGCGATTTTGACAAATTAAGGTATTATTATAACTTAATTAACTAAAGAAATAACTTTGCATCTTTCATTTATTAAATGAAATTTTAGAAAATGGCTGGAGGAGACGCTAATGTAGATACATCAAAATTAACTGGTTTAAGCAAAATTTTCAATGGGCAAACGACGAGAGGACGAGCTCATGTAAGAAACTTATGTAATTTTGCAAAATAAGTTTAGCGTTTATTACCGCTTTTTAATTGTTAAAAATCGAATTGTTACTTTAATTTACAAATTGCATTTGTTTTAGGTTGCCATGGCTACCTATGCTAGCATAGGACTTATTGTTGCCTATTTCACCCTGAAGCCAAAATCCAAAAAGTAAAATATTAGAGAAATGTTAGCATTCTAGATGTCTTTTGTTTATTAGAAAATAAATTATTGTATGTAGGTATATTAGTTTCCTTTTAATATGATCATTTGTTAAGTTTACGTAAGTACCACATGTACATTCATTTTTTATTGTAAATTAAAAAATGTAGAAGTGTAGAACAGAGTTAACTGTAGTTTTATTTGGTTAGAAATAAATTTCATATGAATCTTTCGATCAGTTTGTATTTGTCACCAACTAAATGCAGTTGAACTGTTTCGGGAAAACCAAATTATTCAATTTTCTTTCTTTTAAGTTGGACTTCAGGCTTTTCATAGAAAACTTTTATTGTTTATTAAAAACTAGAAGAAAATAGGTAATTCATGCAGAGCTTTTGACATATGTTCATAGCTGGGTTTTAAAATTCATAAAGTAAGCAATAATAGCGCAGGTAGTGATTTTAAAGAAATAGATGAAAGTATGGGTAACCTGTTTGTTATTCTTAAAACCTGGTATACCTATGTATAGGTATTATATTTTTCAAAAAAAAAGAAATGAAATGAAGTTGAGCGAAAATAAAAATTGAAATTCAAATAAACGCCCTTTTTTGAGGTCTGTTTGTAGAATGGTGACAGAAAAACAAACAGCATGGCCTTTGATTTTAAAATGAAAAAAAAAAAAAATTAAAATGCTTAGGTCAAAGATTAAATAAAATATAATTCTATATAGATATAGTTGAAGTAATCAGTTTCCGGCACAAAAAAAAACGTAACAAAAACTTTACGACCTCAATAAAATCCCGGTACTCTCTGTACTGCTGTTCGCAAATTGACTAACTTAGTTAATAGATTTTTAATGTGCGTCGGGTCGTTTGGTGACAGGCATATGCCGCCATGGCCCGCGGCGATAATAATTATGTCGTAAAGTTTTTGCGTTTTTTGAGTGCAAGGAAGTCCTTACATGGACTATATAAATATTTTTAATTTTTGCTTTAGGTGTATACTTATATTAGCAGGTAGCTATAGGATAGGTCTACATTATTTACTACCGCATCTCCCAGTTTCAAATTTAAATAACTTTTCTGGATTATTATTATTTTTTTTTATTGTGATACCGATAAATCAAATTGTTTTATGAAACAAACTGAAATTTTTGAAATTGTGTATCGCCCTCCAAAATAATTTGACCTTGACAATAATTAGGTTTATACTATAAATTCAAATCGGATTATTAGCTACGTTTTACTGAACTGTTTGCTTATAATGATAGATTCAATGAAAGTTTATTTTACTTTACTCATATAAGTATATGTAGTTAGTATTGACATTCAAATTTCCCAGCTTATTTGGTCTTAGAGAGAACCAGTTGATACGAACTATAGTGATAAACGTGGTATGTTTACAAAACAAATACGAGCCCTGTAAAATACCGGCTGAGTCAATTTCACTCATTTCACTCTCTTTCGCGCTGTCAAAAGTAGTGAATGGGCCTGTGAAACGTCAATAAACTGTGGACGATTATTAAACAATGCCCTAGGTTAGTTTCCAAGTAAATTATTTTGAAAAAGGGCAAGCGAACGTGACGTATCCATCCATAAGGAGAACTGTAATGAGTTAAAGTGAGTTTTCGTACAGATATGGCCGAACTAATCCGCACAGGAAGTGGACAGAATGCAGGCATCATGAAAGACAAATTAGGCTCTCCGAGCACAGGAAGCGACGACGGAAACGAGCAAGAGACCCAGGGGGCCATTAAACCTGAGCAAGATGAACCGGACTTGGGCGACAGTGCTCATTATGCACCTCCCGAAACACTTTGGTATCACGGGAGGCTGGACCGCTATCAGGCCGAAGAAAGGTTATGGCAGTGCAACAAACTTGGGGCTTATCTAGTAAGGGAGAGTGATAGAAAACCTGGAAGTTATGTTCTTTCTTATTTGGGGAGGACAGGGATGAACCACTTTCGGATAACTGCGGTTTGCGGAGATTTTTATATAGGTGGAAGACAGTTTGTGTCGCTGAATGACTTGGTGGGGTATTATAAGGAATGCAGTGATCTACTTAAGAGGGAGAGGTTGGTGCACCCCGTGGCACCTCCCGAACCGGTAAATGATAAAAAAGTAAGTACATTTTCAATTACAGTTCTTTTATATTGAAATATTAAACATTTGGGTTTTTATGTTATAAAAGTGCTATTTGATTTGCATATTTAATGTAGCGTGTTATATTTAGGTATTTGCTGTATAAACGCGGATGTATGTTTCATATATTTGGCATAATATTAATGGAAAGTTTACTTTGTATTGATAAGAAATTATCTGCATAACTTCTAAAGCTAACTCGACACACAGTGATAATAATTATTTGCATTGCATTTCCTGAACTGTCCTTATCAAAAGTTGCAGTAGTAAAATTGTTGATCAAAGTTCAACAATTTAGAGCATAGAATCGTAAATTTTATTACTTAAGCAGTAGGCTAAATTTTAAAATGTATAATATAGAGTTACCACTCCTCTTTTTAATATATATTAATAATATAAATTTTTTTCATAATTGTGATTTTATTAATTTATTTGCGGATGACACGCTACTTTCAGTTTCAAATAATAACCTTGATCTGGCTCTATCAAAAATGAACAGTTCTTTAGAAATGATTAACACATATTTAAGTAGAGTCTAGTATACTTTAACTTGACGTGTGTATGTATGAGTTAATATTTCCGTACGATTTCATTTTCTCCCATATTGTACACAAAGTTAAAGCAATAGTCCAGAAACATTGTCTACGTGGACAATATTTCTGGATCTTTGTGTACAAGAGAAAATGAAATCGTACGGAAATATTAACTCATACATACACACGCCAAGTTAAAGTATACTAGACTATACAAATAAACTAAAATTAAATGTTACCAAAACAAAAGTAATGATATTAACTACACCATATAAATATAAGAACATCGAAATAGAACTATGTACATTAAGCATTGAAAACAACGTCATTGAATTTGTTACAGAATTTAAATACTTAGGTTTCATGTTAGACAATTACCTATCGTTTAATTCACATTTTTCATATATCTATAAAAAAAAATTGTAAAAAATTGTTTTTCTTTAGTAGAGTAGCATCATGTCTATCAACTTCCTCAAAAATTACTGTGTATAACATCATAATACAACCTCATTTTGACTATTGTGCCAGTTTACTGTATTCTCTGGACTTAAATAAGTTATCAGCATTACAAAAACTACAAAATCGTGGTATGCGTATTATACTTAAATGCAGTAAATATACAAGTATATCATTGATGCTTGATACATTACAGTGGATTTCAGTTTCTGAGAAACTTTATTTAAATGCCATGATATTTATTTTTAAAATACTAAATAATCTGTTACCTACTTACTTTGATGAATTTCTCATTTATAACTCTCAAATACATACCTACCCGACTAGAACAAATGCTAACTTTTACTTGCCAAAGTACAACTTAAGTAGATCAATGAAATCTCTATTTTATAAAGGCCTTAACGACTTTAATAAATTACCAGATATAACTAAAAATTCAAAATCTGCACTTGAGTTTAAAAGAAAACTTTTAACCATTATTAGAAATAAAATTTAGCCATATAAGTAAAATGGTAAGTTAGGATAGTTGAGCATTGGTGGTATGAAATGAAATATTGAATAATTTTAATTTGTCATTTTCTGTTTTTTATTTTTTATTTTTTTTTCAATGTAATGTGTAATATGTGTAGTGTATTAAATAATATATATTTTTTTTGTATGTGTATTAGGATATTATTCCTATTAATAAATAAAGATATATATTTATTATTATATTATTATTAAAATTAAACAAAACATGTTTCAAAGGTAGAACATATAACTTTTGGGAATCCAAAAGATTTATTGCTTAGGTGTCTTTTCTTTGTTGTGATTGGGACTATTCTAATGAGTAACATCAAGGCTGTTTAAGTTTCATGGGAAATCCAAGCTGTAAAATAACAGATGTTTCTGAATTTTGAGATTGTACAGAAATATCTCTTGTGACTCATTGGGTGCATGACACTTTATCTTTATTTACTTAGGGTATTTTTAAAAGCCATTGTTGTATGTTTAGATATCTGAATTTATATGGCCCTCTAGATCGAAGCCAGAGGGAATAATATGAGGCACATGATCGGATTTTTAATATTCATGGTGGTTTCAATACAATATATTTTGATTTATTTGTAGTAAAGAAATCTATTAAAAATATTCAACAGCAAGTTTTGGTAGGGGTAAACCGCGGCCAAATTTTATACACCAGATTTCCTTTTTGTAGGAGACTTCCCCGGACTTCCACAAGACTTCCCCGGACTTCCTCAAACTTCCCCAAACTTCTTTGAAATTCCCCTAAAAAAATTTCTCTTAGTTTAAAGAAAATCTCATCTGGAATAAAGAGCATTTCTGCAGATTTTAGTCTCCCGTAAATTCAAACTTTTTATGTTTTATATTGTAAGACTGGGAATTCTAAGATAATGAACTAGATTAATATATTTTTAAATGTATGCTTGTTTTTAAAACAAATTCAGTCAATATGAAGGATTGGAGGCAGGTTAAAAAATAGCTTTCAATTAGATCACAGTTTACTTTCCGCATGGTAAAAATCTAAATCTGTTATTTTTTTCTTTTTTTATTTATTTAAACATTTGATAAAGGTATTTTTGTGAAGTTAAAAAAGTCTGAGTCATTTCCCTTGACCTGTTGAATGTAGAAATTTCTTATTTAAATCATATTTTTCTTGTCTTAATTCGTTGAGATTCGTTCAAAAATGCAGTTAAAAAATCAAAAATCCTTCACGAATGCGTACCTTGCTTAGTTGAGGGATGAGAAGGCAAAATTTAATATGTAATGTTCTTATTGAAAAACGGAAAGCCAGTGAAGGTATTAAATAAAAATACAGCAATAACTGAACAAATGAGTTTATTTATCAACAGTACCTAGAAATATATAAACAAAACTACATATACAAAATATACTATATACTGTAATGTATTATTATACCTTGTATACTATAAAGTAGAATATCAGGGTGTTTGCTTTTAACCTACCTCCTAGACATATCTCCGGACTGTATTGGAATATCGTCCTGAAATTTCAACCGAAAGGTTTTTCAGAGAAGACCTACAATTCTAAAATATTTTCGAACTCTTATCACTTCCGGTTATACCGCAAATTGACATAACCTAGAAAATATTAAGTGGAACCATTTTCCTACTTTTTTGGATTCCTTATCAAAATTAAGGGTAAGTTTGATAAATAAACTTGATTCTCAAGTGTTTTTGAGTTATTGCAATTTTTTTAAAATTTGTTGCCCTTGTACCGTCTCCCTTTGTTGCAGTTGTCTTCAAAACTAATTGATATAATTAATCATTTTTTACTTAATGAGTTATTAGTCAAAAAATTTTTTTGAAAATGTTAAAAATGGGGTTAAAAATCTTGAATTTCATAAATATAAAATCTAAAACTCTGTTTCTTTAAATGACACCCCATTTCTTTTATACCGTTACCGAGACCATTACATTAATTGCTCAATTCTTGATAAAAAAGTTATTAAGGACTATGTAGCTAAAATGATCTTGTGCAAAAATTTAAAAAGAAAATGGTTTTACAATAATTTTTTAAATTATTTTACAAATGTTTTTATTTAATAAATTTAACACACTAACACAAGAAGCTAAATAATAACAAAAAAATTAGTACATCTATTTTGTCTGTCGAGAAAATAGTTTTGAAATATTTGGAGTAAAAGGACAATAATTCGAACAATTTCTGTAATAATTCTTTTGTTATTGTTTAGCTTCTTGTGGTACTGTGTTGACTTAATCAAATAAAAACATTTGCAAAATAAAAAAAGTTTTGTATTAAATTAGTTTTTTTAAATTTTATCACAAGATATCAATTTTTTTCACATAGTATTTTATGTCTTTATTACTAAGAATTGACTGATTAATGCAACAATATAAAAAAATATGGGATGCCATTTAAAAAAAAACGTTTTTTAGATTTTAAATTTATGTTTTTATTTCGATTTTTACAATTTTTTTTTCCACAGTTTGATAAGGGTTGCGCATCTTCCTTGTACAATGCGCATTCCTCCTCCAATTGCTACTCCGCATTCTTCCCTCTAATTAATATATTGCTACAACTAATTCATTTATTTATTTATCATTATAAAATATAGAGCAAAAGCAAACATAATATGTAGAACATTAAAACACAATTATAAAAAATATAAAAATACAATATTAAAATACAAATACAGGGTGATTTATGTAAACATGCGGAAAATATTTTTTTGCATTAAAACCTGCAAAGATACACTTCGGAACGGGTGAGTTATGCTATCTCGACATGTTCACACACATGTCGCTTGTTTGTTTGGCAGGTAATATCAGCTGTCTTAGTTGTCTAAGGTCAGTGCGCCACAAGTTAACTATTCAGTTCAGTGACTCTTCGACTTCCGTTTAGAGCATTTCCCATTTTTTAAAATTTTGAACTGTATTTACAAATATCGATTATGCCAGAGTTCATGTCTCAAGAGTACTACAACATGATATTAACCTACGGTGCAACAAATGAAAGTCTTGCAGGGGCTGTACGAAAATATGGGAGAAATGGGGGAAATTTCCCCATAGGCTCAAACCTAATTAGAGAAAAAATTTAAGTGCATCAGTGCAACGAGTTCGTGACACCGGGTTTTGTTTACCAGACGACAGAGAACGTGTAGTAAATCGTCCTGTTGAAGTAGATGAAGAAGTTCTAGAATTACTAAAACAAGACCCTTCAATAAGTACCCTATACGCGAGAATCGTTTTTACCCATACCACATAAGAAAGGAAGTGATTTCGTTGCACTGTATTACGTCAGATTGATTAATCTTAGGCGGCGCACTTCTACAAAAAAAATAAGGTATTTTTTTTTTCAAACTTTTTTATTTCTTAATTTTTTTAACTTTTTTTGGTGGAGACAACCCACTGAATAATTTTCCGCATGTTTAGGTAAATCACCCTGTATAAAATACAAATATAAAACACAAGTGTAAAATACAATATAAAAATGACAACCATTTCCATTGCATGTCCTCCGAACTATTACATTGAATGATTCATGTATTCTCCAATTGAATAAAAACTCTTACTACTAAGAAATAGTTTTAAGCGTGTATTGAATTTTTTTATACGGTTTACATGTTTTAATTCAATTGGCAGTTTATTGTACAGCTGGATTCCATTTACTCGCAGCACTCCCTGATGACTATGCATAGTCCTTCCAATTTTTTAAAGCATATTATACGATTTATGTGAGGAAAATTTTAATCAAAAGGAAAACAAGGGTGATATTAATTTTCCGCTACATTGGAGCCGTCATCAAAAAATCAATTCAAGAACCCCCAACATAATTTTATCCTTTGTGATGCTTGTTTTGCTCGGGTAGCTGGTTTGGAGATTATTCCAGGGTTCAATGTTAATATTAATTAAAATCCAGATCCAAAATAAGACATTTATTTTCCTAATAATTATATGTACAGTGTGGCCATATCTTTTATGGCTTAGGTTGCGACAATCTTGTTATTACATAAGTACATCATAGTAATCGGAGAGAGAGAGAGAGAGAGTGAGAGAGTGTGTAACATATTTCCTCTATGTACGTCGTCGTAACCCCAATTCTCTAATCGAAGTTCCAGGACATAACAGACGCGACTAAGAAATCTGTTTCAGGAGAGATCCAGTTCAACACACTCGAATCAATCTGACAGGAGGTCCAGTTCAACGCACTCGGATCCTCCCTAACAGATACTTGGCCAGCGGCTGCCACGACGCCGGAGAAACTTGAGCTTCCGGTTATCTCAGTTCAACACACTCGAGAAAGGTGCAAGTCAAGCTCTGAATTTACTGGTTTCTGGCTAGCTATTTTATACCCAAAAATCACGGTCACGTGGTTTTGCACCCGGCACGAAATGCACACGGCACGCAAGTTGCGGCCTGGTGAAGTTAGAATTAAAAGTTAACAAAAGAACTAATCAGGTATTGAACTAATCTAAAACTGAACTACTTGCATGATTAAAATAAGTTAAACTGGAATGAAAGTATACAGTATTCCTGTAGTATTGTATACTTCATTACACCTTTATCTTTATTTTAATTCAGCGTAAGTTGGAAATGTTTATTAAACCAACGTATAACGTATAATTACACATACAGGCATATAATGAATGTTGATCGATTACTTAACTTTGAGAATGGATGATTACAACAGGTAATTCGCACGCGCAGATTATTTCTCACTTAAAGATTTCCTCCAACATCTTCCTCTGACATTCCTCAAGACTTTCCCGGACTTCCTCAAGACTTCACCGGACTTCCCCGAGACTTCCTCTGACATGTACACCAAAAACCTTCGTAATTTACCCTTCGAAGTTTTGTCAAAATGTTCATGATGGTTTATGTAGATTATGTGGATTCTTAAAATTTGGCAAGATTATAAGCCTTATTAGGATCCTAACGAAAGGAAAAATCGAAAATTGTTAAAATATTGCCCCTAACACCTCCTAGGTGTGAAATATCAGGGTGTCTCACCGGGAACTGAATCGATCGATATAGAGAAAAGTACGCATCAGAAAATTTTGAAAATTTAGATAATTAGTAATGTCGGTGTGGCCAATCCAACTAAAATAATTACAAGCAGCTGGCACTTCCGCTTATACCGGAAGTCGATACCAACTTGCTTATTTCAAATGGAACACCCTATATATTTTAGGGTTTCCGAAAAGAGCATAAAATTCTGAGTCGAAAATATGTAGCGTATCCTATACCTAAACCTAGCCGTTTCAGAGATATTTGACATTTTACAGAAGATTTGACAGGTGCAACGGTTTGCAAGAAACGTTATAACTTTCTTCGTGTAAAAATCCTCATTTGCTTCTTGTCACATAAAAAGAACACAAGGAGAACTACGTTCTACAACTGAAATAAATTCAATAATACCATACCAAGTGTTCCGTTTTTCGCGTTACATTTTGTCAACTTCAAACCGTAAAAACTTTTTTAGGTCCTGTATTTTTTTACGTCAAGTTGTGTAAAATTGAATTTCCTTTTTTCTGATATTAGCATTGTGGGGGTTAAAGTTACAACTTTTTGAAATATTTACGATTTTATTAGAAATTCATGAATTGTTGTGATCATTTCATCAAAATAGCCATTATTAGAAACAAACATATTATCTTATGTCAAAAAATGCCAGCACGTTTAAATTATACCCATGAAGACTTTTTAAATTTGTTTATTATTTATGGAGAATGTGATAAAGTAATATCAAGAACTTGCAGCACATTTACTACTCGATATCCAGAAAAACGGAAACCGTCACCAAACACTGTAAAACACATACTGGAAAATTTTAAAAATTATGGCTCTGTCAAGGCAAAAATGCAAAGAAGAAAGACTATTGTTGATGACGAAAACATTGAAATAGTCATTCTGGGATATTTTCATGCATTTCCAAGGATGTCATTAGGACAAGCTGCTCTGGAATCGGGATTATGCAAGGATTCAATTCACAGAATCTTATTAAAATATAAGTTTCACCCGTTTTCATTCCATATGGTTCAAGGATTAAAAGAAACAGATTTCCTAAGAAGACGGATTTTTTGTGAATTTATTCACGATTCTTATTTGGGAAATATATGGACAGATTAAGCAAAATTTATTAAAAATGGATTTTTTAATAGACACAATTCGCATTATTGGAGTGACTCAAATCCTCATATGTTTAGAGAGCGAAACTTTCAGGAAAGATGGCAGTTCAATGTTTACTGTGTAGAAACGATAAGAGTGGTGGCATTACAATTTTATCAAGAAAATTTAAACGGTAAATTAAATTTTCTCTTCTGCTAATATGTATAGGTAATTTTTTTTTTTTTTTTTTTAGGTGAAAGATATCTGAATATCTTACAAAATTTGAATAATAACTATTTAGAAAATTTACCTCTCGCCGAACATAGAAACACTTTTTATCAGCACGACGGTGCTCCCCCACATAACGCATATTTAATTAATAATTATTTACAAGAAACTTTTTATGATCAATGGATTGCCAATAATGGACCTTTCTTATGGCCTCCTCGCTCGCCCGATTTATCAGTTCTGGATTATTTCATTTGGGGAACTATTAAAAATAAAGTTTATGAGAGCCCATTAACAACCATTGAAGATTGTATGCAAAGAGTAAGAAATGCATTTTAAAACATATCACAGGATTCAATTAGAAGAGCTACCCATGAGGAACTAATCCGAATGTGCGAAAAATTCGTCGAGGTTCGAGGGCGGAATTTTGAGCATATATTAAATTAAAATGAAATCATATTTTAAATTGATCTTATCTCTGCTATTTTAGTTCATGCCATATCTTCAATTCGATTAATACGCATGTTACAGTGTTAGTGTTGTTTTGCGTTTTTGTTGATATCGAGTTGCAAATGTGCTGCAAGTTCTTGATATTATCACATTCTCCATAAATAATAAACAAATTTAAAAAGTTTTCGTTGATATAATTTAAACATGCTGGCATTTTTTGACATAAGATAATGACTGATTGTTTCTAATCATGGCTATTTTGATGAAATGATTACAACAATTCATGAATTTCTAATAAAATCCTAAATATTTCAAAAAGTTGTGGGGGTTAAACCCCCACAATGCTAATATCAGAAAAAGGGAATTCAATTTTACACAACTTGACGTAAAAAAATACAGGGTGTTCCATTTGGCTTAAACGAGTTTTCGCGGTTTGAAGTTAACAAAATGTAACGCGAAAAACGGAACACTTGGTATGATGTTATTGAATTTATTTCGGTTGTAGAACGTAGAACGTGTTCTTTTTACGTGACAAGAAGCAAATGAGGATCTTTTACACGAAGAAAGTTATAACGGTTCTTACAAACCGTTGCACCTGTCAAATTTTCTATAAAATGTCAAATATCTCTGAAACGGCTAGGTTTAGGTATAGGATATGCTACATATTTTCGGCTCAGAATTTTATGCTCTTTTCGGAAACCCTAAAATATATAGGGTGTTCCATTTGAAATAAGCAAGTTGGTATCGACTTCCAGTATAAGTGGAAGTGCCAGCTGCTTGTAATTATTTTAGTTGGATTGGCCACACCGACATTAGTAATTATCTAAATTTTCAAAATTTTCTGATGCGTACTTTTTTCTCTATATCGATCGATTCATTTCCCGGTGAGACACCCTGTATAGTAGTGGTCTAAGAACTTTTCCCAGAAATAAAAATCAACTCGGACTTGAAATTTATAATACAAAAAACCTTGGAAACATATCCTTGCAACATATTTCCAGAGCAATGAAGGCAAAATAAGATTTCTCTTCATCTCCTGTTATTGATCATCAATTTTTTTAGATTCTTCTGCAATAAAACTATTATTATTATTATTATTATTATGGGATCATGCTTTCATTGTCACATTTACCCATTTTTACATTCCATCAGAAACTAATGGACATATCTGGGGTCCCTACAATGGTCAAGCAATCTTCAAGTCCTTGCTTAAATAACGCCAGTAGTTAAAATACAATAGCTAATTAATTTTTTGGTTAAGGTTCATATAATTAAATATCACAAAAGATTAATGTTTATTATGAAACATGGAAATATTTTCATCTGAAATATTTCCCATGACTACAATAGCTTATATAAGATTACTGTACCTATTGTAATTTATGCAGAAGTAGTAGTCGTTAAATTTCTGTACAATGTTTGGAAAATAGTGCGTCAAAATACACGTATAGTTATGTTTATGGTGTGTATATAAAAATGAATTACTAATAAAACATATAGATCATCTTATCGCATTTTTACAGCACACTTAAATAGCTACTGCCTTGCATAACATTCTTTTAAGTAATATAACTTTCACTTTACCTTATTGATTATAAAACAAAATGTTACTAAAAACTTTGTAGCATTTATTCGTATGTAGCTTTCAAAACAACCCTTATGGCTTTTACTCTATTATTATATAAAGACTTGTGGTTTACTAAATCATTAGCAATGTTTATTTTAGAGAGTCGTGGCAATCTTACCCTACACCAAAATGCCGGATACGGACGAGCTGACGTTCAAAAAGGGCGACATATTTTTTGTGCACAACGATATGGGCAATGGATGGCTGTGGGTTACTGCACATCGAACAGGAGAACAAGGAATGATCTTCCGTGAACTTGTTGAGGATCTGGACGACAGCATCGATCCCAACACAGTCTTTCCCTGGTTCCATCCGAACTGTACGAAAAATGAAGCTGTGGATTTACTTGTCAAAGGTAAAGAAAGACTTATTTGCCGGTGTCACTAATAACACTAATAAGGATCATTGATCTACAGGATGTTTCGGTTAACATTCCCACGGCCAATATCTCGGAAAATTATTCTGTAAACGGTAATAGATTTCTATGGTTAATGCCTTCTTAGGGAAGTAAATTTACTATTATAACATTATCACCAGAGATGGCGCTGCAGTTTAAAAATATTTTGCGATCAAGGAAGGTTTGAAACAACAGACCACAGCCTGATCGCAAGACTTTTTCCAGTTTGTGTAACAATTTATTACAGTATAGTAGTTTTAAAAAGTTAAAATGCGAAAGAATACGAACAGCAAGAGCCTAGGAGAATACGGTTCTAGTTTTACAAACCATTAACAACGATCCCCACTCATCATTGCGACAAATAAGAGTCCCCATCAATATATCACAATAGTCGTGCCAAAGAATCTTAAAAGAAAATAAGTACTTTCCATATAAACCACACTTAGTACATCACTTACTGCTTACGGACTATGATCGTCGGTTAGACTTTCTCGCTGAGTTTTCTGTTCTTTATGAAGGAAATTGTAATTACCTTAAAAATGTACTTTGGTATGATGAAAGTAAATTTCACAGTAACAGCACGATTACAAAACATGTAAATGATATTGGTTGGAAAACAATCCAAGACGGATGATTCGAACAAAAACCCAAACTCTGTTCATCGTAAATGTTTTGTGTGGGTTTTTAAATGATTATATTATAGGTCCGTTTCTATACCATGAAAATTTAAACGGTGTGCGTTATTTAAGATTTTTAGAAAATGGGTTACCAAGACTTTTATAAAATGTTCCCCACAACACAGCTGAAATTTTGTTGTAGATTATTCGAATAACACATTTCCAAGGTGCTGGTTTGGCACCTCAGGACTGGTTAGATGACCCGCGCTTTCTCCAGACGTGACCCTTCTGGACTTTTTTGTGGGGATATTTAAAAAGTCAAGTATGACCAGAGCCAATAGATGAGCCAATAGATGGCATACAATAAAATATACGCTTGCGCTGGTGCAATTAAGATACGCATTATTAAGGACAGTTAACGAAGAATTGTTACATCGCTTTGATCAGCTGTGGGAATGTTAACTGAAACACCCTTTATATCAGTACTTCATCATTAGTTTTATATACGCCGTGTTTTGTTCTTTACGGAGCCCGCTCATAACTTGCCTATCTGGGTTCCAATTGGTTTGGAATTTTGATAATAAATACATATTTATAAGATGATTATCACTATCTTCTATCTAAAATTTCTTATTGTGAAACAAATTTGAATTTTGGATATATTGTAGTCCTTATCGATGCAGAGAATTTACATAAACACTAATTTGTTAATAACTAAACCCCACTTGAAATTTGTCGCAGGGAAGCTAGCTTGTAACTGGAACACATTTCTATTACCTTCTGTTTAAAAATTCCCCTGGTTTTTAGCTGGTCCTGGCAGTTTTTTGGTCCGCCCCAGCGACAACTCGCCTGGTGATTACTCTCTGTTCTTCCACATCAACAACCAAATACAACGCTTTCGAATAGAGAAGAAGGGGGTGCGGTACCTGATGGGTGGGAGAATATTCGAGTGCCTGGATGCCGTAATTAACCGATACAGGAAAGAACAGATCGTCGAAGGCTATACTTTGCAACATCCGGTATGTTTTTTTATGCTGGATTTAATTTAATTTACTTTAGATTTTTGTTTAGTTGGTTGTAGATGGTTCCAAGCAACTAGACTGGGTGCCCGAGAATCAAAAAGCAAAATCAGAAGCCGAAAAAATCTACGCCACTTTGAGGGAGTGCCGAGACCAAGCTGGGTTGAAAAAAATGCGTGGGATCAAACACCAGGGCTACTTGCACAGGAAATCCGACAAAGCGGCCAAAAAATGGAAACTTTTGTATTTCGTTCTGTTGGTGGACGGTACTGATACCCACTTGTACCTCTATGAAAATCCCAAGAGAACTAAACCCAAGGGGCTGATAGACCTCTCTTGTGCTTATCTGTACCAGGTCAGTAATCCTATATTTTGTTTTGAAAATAAATACTAAAACGTAAAATGTCTTCAGGTACACGATAGTCTGTGGGAACGTTCACATTGTCTTCAGCTGGTAGAACGCGCTTTGCCCTGCCTTGCGACGGTCACGCATCTCGCGGCAAGGTCCACGGAAGACTGCCAGGAGTGGGTGAATGCCTTAAAGCCACTGTGCGTTCCGCAACTAAGCAGGGCAACCTCTAAAGTGCCAAGGCTTAGAGAACTTAGGTGCCTGACATTGCATATACTCGATGCACACCGTTTGCCTTATAAGCTAGTGCCACAACCTTACGTCACTATTCAACTGAACAACCAGGTCAGGGTTGCTAGGACGAGGGCAAAATCCGGACCTGACCCTGTTTGGGATGAAGAATTTGTTTTTGAGTAAGTTTTTATTTTACTGGTGGTAGTTCAAATGAACAGTAGGTCACCGATATTTTTTTTTTGGTCATAAATGTTAAAAAACACTTTTTTTAGTGATGTGCCATGTGATATAGTGTCCTTTACATTAACTGTACATAATAAAGGGAAGCGAGGGAAAGAGCAAGAAGTAGCTGAGTTACATGTCGACCTTTCCTCCCTGGGCAATGGTGAAGAGAGGGAGGAATGGTATACGTTGTCCGGTTTAACTCCCATGGGAGAATGGGGCTCTCTAAGGCTTAGAACAAGGTAGCAATTGTATTGTGTCTTTTGTAAATGTAGTCGTCACTTTTATGTTTCATTTATTTAGATATTTACATGATTTGGTTATGCCAGCTGAAGAGTACAGCCCTCTTCAACAGCTGTTGCTCGAGCCGGGACTTACTTCAGTGAAAACTCTGGCGGAAATTTGTCACGCTGACAGGGCTCCTCTTGCAACCGCATTATTGAGAGTGTTTAGAGCCGAGGGTAGGGAAACAGAACTGCTGCGAGAATTGAATTCGGCGGAGGTAAGCCATAGAATATCAATTGGCATTTTTGAAAAGCGGAATTTTTCAGATCACAAGAGAAACCGAAACCTCAACTTTGTTCAGAGCTGCCTCTTTATCCACAACTCTGATGGATCTCTACATGCGGGCAGAGTGTGGGGGATTTCTACAAGCTGCAGTTCTTGAAACCGTTCTGAGGCTGCTAGAAAGTAAACAGAGCGCCGAATTGAACCCCGCCAAGATGGACTCTTTAGATGACGCTTGCAATAATGCTGAGTTTTTGTTACAAATATTAGACCAGGTAAAATTGTAGGTTAAACTTTTATTTCAATCATTTGCCATTTGGTAACTTGAAACATATCGGACACTGCTTATTTTGAAAGTTGCAACAGGGGCATCCCGCAAAGTTTTGTTTCTTTGATTCTAGAAACAATCTTCAGTCTTCAGTGACTGGACTGGTCCAATAAAATACGCTTTTTTTTTTTAATATTTACAATTTACGATAAATATTAATGAATTAAGTCCAGCTTTAACTGTGGAATGTCTTGCACCTCTGACCCGGCAATGCGCTTTTCTCTCCATCGTTCTCGTCTTTTTAGGTTACTCTAAGTATATTCATGTCTCCTGATGCCTGCCCTAGATCGGTAAGATATATTTGTGGTTGTCTACAAAAGGCTGTGATCGCCAAATGGCCCGATGAGAGATTTGTGAGGACCAGAGTTGTTTCAGGGTTTATCTTCTTGAGATTACTCTGTCCGGCCTTGCTTAATCCAAGACAATTTGGTCTAGTAAGCGAACAGCCCTCGCCAGCGGCCACAAGAAGTTTGGTCATGGTGGCTAAGTGTTTGCAGAACCTCGCCAACTTAGTCGAATTTGGTGGAAAGGTAAACGATTTTGATCGTTAAGCGGCTTATTTCTAAACATATTCTTTTTAGGAACCTTATATGGAAGTGGTGAATCCCTTCATTCTGAAAAACAAAGAAAGGATGGTGGTGTTCCTGGACCAATTATCAATGGCGGGAGATCCAGGCGAGCCCCGCATCACCACTAAACCAGATACTGCCAAAGAACTCGCCACATTACATCACATCTGTGTCGCGCATCTCACCGAATTGCAGGCGGTGGCTAAGGTCACCTCCAATATCAAAACGCTGGTTACGGTGGCGGACATGCTGGCCAAGCATAAGCAAAAATACCTAGAGATGATAAGATAGTAGTTTTAGCCGAGGGTTGAGGATTTTTTACTTACTCGGAAAGCTAAGTCATTGATTTATTATTATTATGATGTATTTTTTGTTTTGTTTTAGTACAGGGTGTTTATTTGGTACAAGACGTGTATAGGGTGAGACGAGACTGAAATACTACTCTGAGGGTACCATCAAAGGGCATTTTTAAATAGCAAACTTGTTGAATACATGAGATATTCCTCGATGTACTAACCCTAGTTTTTATTTGCTCACCCTGTACGTTGAATAATATGAATATACTTCATTTACTGAACACAATAGTTCTGTCCATGGTCAAAACATCTATTTACTATTGCCACCTGAAAATTTCTGGAAATACCTTATTAACCGTTTAACTGCGGCACTCAACTTCAATAGACTCATGCAGATGGGTACATTTCCCACAGTTAAAATCGGCATTTTATACATCCCATCCTAAATATCCCACTCTAGAGATATAGTCATGGTAAATGGTATAGTAGAATGCGATTGCAGTGAGATGGGATGTCAAGAAGCTTGCTACGCCTCCGAATGCAGACCCAGAATTAACTGTATTGTTCGCTCGTTTCACTAAGTCCAAACATTTCTATATTATTAAATTATAGGATGGCTAACTTATACCTTCAATTTTTTTTTTAAATAAATGCGATTTAAAAATAATTGAAGGTATAAATAAGTAAGCCTTCTTATAATTTAATAATATTAAATCTAATAATATAGAAACGTGGTCTGGGTCCAATCCCCTGATGGGTAATGGATGTTGTTGGCGTTTTTTCTAATGTGTAACCCCCTTCTGGACAGCCTTTGTCTTTGGGGGTTGTCTATTGTGTGATGTGTTTTATGTTTTTTTTAATCGAAAGTTCCTACATTAGTAGTAATGCAAAGCGGGTTCTGAACCACTGAGTAGATAAACAATGGGGGTTCTTAATGACGTCATGAATGGATGGCATGTGTCCATCAGGAGTCTGAAGGCCTGCTTATATCTCTTTAAAAACTGTTTATAGTTTGAGACCTGTTTAAAACCTGTTCAGAGCTGTTTGAAATCTGCTTTATATCCTGATGGACACGTGCATGACGTCATGTTCAACCGGAGTTGTTCCTCTATTTAGTGGTCCAGAACCTGCATTGCATTACTACTCACATTATGTCGTACCTCTTTGTTTGCGTAAATATCCGGGTCCCATAGATTGATCTATTTTTTTTTTACATTCCTGTTCTCTGAACCAAACATTTAATACCATCTCCTCCGACAGTTTTGATTAATATTCTTGACAGTTGACCGTTGTGTTTAGTAAATGGACATAAATTGTGAAATCCACTCAGGCAAGGTTTTATGTGATGGCATTTCCTGGAAATTGGAAATATAAGAAAGAGAGCAGACTCTGTTCTCTCCAAAACACCACAGGTTGATGTGCTTTTGTTGATTTATTTTTTTGTTAGCGTAACCGGTTGAAATAAAAAACCAGTTTCAATTTAGACTGTACAAGTTTTGTTTATTTTATAAGACTGTCAAAGCAAAGTTAATCTAAGTCAGTAGAAAGCCTAACATTGTAGCCGAACACTTAGGACAACAGGCTTTGTAGCATCAAGTCACAAAACAGGCATGATGAGCAATTTTAACACTGTAACTGGTATCTGCGATGATAACTTGGCTCCATTACAAATTGTCACACACATAAAATCTGCAAACATAATCAGAAGCAAATTGTTATTATTATTATCTTCATAGAATGGATTTGTACATAATGAAATAAGCGTTTACGCCTATCTTTCATCTTTATTATTTCCTTTGGTTCCGGTACCGGGAATCAAACCCGAGCCTCCTGGTTGAAAATTATTTAAAAACTGGCCTGATGTGGCATTATTTGAACTAATGTTGCAGTTCCTCAGCTGTCAGATTGTTCAGCAGGTCATTTCGTTGGTTTTTTGGCAAAATAAATCACATGGTATCAAATCTGGAGAATATAATGTCATGCGTTTGCCTGAATTTACTTGAAGTAATCGTTATTGTTATTACTATTATTATCAACTTTTTTGTGTAAATGTTTTAAAAGAATCCGTCCATCAACTTTCCACAGATCTGGTGTGTCTCTTTCTACTTCAAGCAGCGTTGACCAGGTCTGTAATCATTCAAATGACATTTGTGATTTTTTAGTCAGTTTTCGTCAGCCCCAGAACCACCAAATACCCTGAAATGTAACTCTCGTAAAATAACAATAGAACAGTTTTGTGGCAAATTCCCGTGACCTTCGGCCATTTCCTTGGGTGCATTATAAGTACCGGCTTCGCACAAGTGGATTTGACAGAGTCGGTCTAGTTTATTGCTTTATTAAAATTTACAATAAACTGTGTCTTTCATTATGATGACTAAATAAAGTGAGCCCCGCAATGACGGTGAGACTCATTCAATGCCTGTTTTAACTTAATGAGATCTCGTCCTGCTGCAATGGCCCACGTTTCAGCCCTAAAATTAAATATAAATGGTCTAAGTATAAAAATTACTTAAATCATTAGGTACGTAAGTTAAAAAATATACATATTATTTTATCAACATGGCGAATATTTAAAGAGCACAAAGATGCAATGAAACAGTGCTTTTTACAAAATAATACAATATGGCAATGTGTACAAGGTGATAAAACAGGGATTGAATGATTGAAAACATTTAGAAACTGTTACGTGATACGTAGGTAATACTTAATCTATAGAGTTAAATATCCGTGTTTTAGGTATCCATTCTCACCTATGTACTCTATATTTATGTAAACGAACGTGTATACGTAAATATTCTGTGGCTATGCTTTTTATGAACCAAACCATAATAATAAACGTTTAAAAACTTACCTTGTTGCATCTGATGGAGAACAGAAAAGCCCATACGAGCAATTTGTTGGTGTATTTTTACAGTTTTTAGCTACATATACACTTTTACCTCTTTTTAAAGCAAGTTTGTCCATTGTTTTTAAAAACGTACAGAAACAAAAAAAAACCATAGCGATAAAAACGTTCATTCTAACTAGAGATGTGAATAAATCACATAAACTGCTTTTCACGCACCTAAGAAAATGGCGATGCCATGTGCACCAACTTGAATGCGCCGACTCTTCCCGCCAATGAGAGTTACACTTCAGGGTATTCGGTACCAGAACCAACCAAGAGAGAAACTAAATATCTAAACTATGCTGTTGGGAGTTATGAACATTCCTCTATTTGTTTGTGGGTCTGTCATCTTCATTACAACAAAAGATTCTGTCATCTAAGTCATCAATTGCTCCTGGTAAGCTTTCATCAGGTGGTTTCTTACATTTTCACTTGTTTACCATTTTAGGAATATTTTTAGTTTAGGAAGTGTAAAAATGTCCACATCTTTCTTAACATCTGAAATGAATATGATATTGATTATCTCGACTAGAAGTTGCTGACTTCTAGGCTGTTGGTCCAGCAAAATATACTAAAACTTTAGACCATTCAATGTGCCGCTTACGCTATAATGGACTGCTTATTCGTGTACCTTTCAATGTGCTGAAAATATGATGTTAGACAAAGCACATGGTATTGGTTGTTGCTTGTTCTCACGGAAATGCATACTGAGTTGCGTCTGAGATTTGGAGGGATGTTTGATTGACGATAAAAATAATATCATTTTGATAGAGCCTTATAACAGGCATACAAATATAGTCATGAAACGTGCCTTAACAAACTATAATAGAGAAAAATATACACAAACATGTTGAAAATATCATATGACGATTTCTTGACTTCATTCGTGGCAGACTGTAAATTGAGGTTACAATAACATTGTAACAAATTTCATTAAAATATGAATGTCAGTCATCAGTTCAGGGTATATGCGTAAATTCGGCAACATGGTTACGACTGACCAAAGTTTATTATGTCATATTATTTCCATTTGAACAGAGATCGTTGATCGTTGGGGTTTTCTATCTTTTAAAACAAGAATACTTTTCGTTAATGTAAGAGCAGTCCATTATAGTGTAAGCAGCACATTGGATGGTCTAAGGCTAAAACTGAACATTCTGGTGCTTTGTTAACCGTCTTCTTGTGTGTACTTTTAAAGTTTATATTCTCCTTCATAGAGTCCACAATTTCTTTGGCCATTGTCCAGACAATTTCTGTCGGAACATATTGCTTTCATCACTGGTTTCACTCATTTGCAAGAAAAAGGAAAAAACTAGAGATTAATGTTGTTGCACCTCCATTTTATGTTGATAAGCTTCTCATTTAGCAAAGATACATTTTATTAATTTATAGAAATTCTTCTTGCAGTTAAAGTGTTAAAAATATAAGTATCGGTTTTTGCAAAAGTTTGGAAATACATATTTTTATACAATAACATTTTAGATGTTGATTTTTTGTTTTGCATTATCAAAAATATTTGTAAAATAATGTCCTGTATAAATAATCTAAGACTGAAATAACTGATTCAGAAAAAAATGGCAACCGCTTTAATTTGTGCTATAAAGCCTGTGCCTTATAGATAAATTTCATTACTAATCTTGGAGCTGGGTAAAAAACTCTGTTAAACACATATACCGTCTGTCTATTTTACGAGGGCCACACCAAACATCTCGCTTAATATCTATTGTAGAGGAATAAAGTTATCCCATTTTTTGTGTTGTATTTCAGTAAAAAGAAATTTGAAATCCATAGCCTACTTTGTGAGATATATTAGAAACCTGAAAAATAGGGAAACCACAAACGGTTATAGCTTCCTTATTTGAGGAGATTTGAGGAGATGAGGAGATTTGAGGAGGAGAGGAGGAGATTATATTGAGGAGAAGGGATGAAAGTTGACGGCAAAGATAATAAGAATAATAATGTATCAAAAAATTCGAAAAACGCAGTTGGCTTTGACATATGCTTTTGTACAAAAATGAATAGAACAAATCTCAAAGGAGGCCATGACGTCAAAAATTTTAACTGGATACTGTCAATATTTAATATTTTACGAAAACCACAATTCATATCATTGAATCGTAAAAATCAGCTATCCCATAATAGTAAAAATTCACGTTATAATAATTATAATTCAATAATAATTTATTACAATTTAATATAAATAAGCAAATATCTCATAAATAAAAATACAATACAAAATTAACATCCAAAAAAACGAAAGACTATGTATAACCGTACTATCTACTACTACTAAAGAAAATGTGTGTATTTATTTTTCTAATTACAAATGCTCAAATTGTGCGCCATGCATTCTAATACTTGTGTATTTGTTTGTACGTGCTCTACGAGACACCTCACGCATTACATTTTGGAGCATTTCAGGAGTAATTGCTTCACATGCGTTTCTAATTCTGGTTTTGATGTTCTCAATATTTTCAGGGGCAGTTTGAAATACCTTGTCTGTAATGTAACCCCAGACGAAAAGATCCAAGGGACTAATATCTGGTGATCGAGCTGGCCATAGAATGGGTCTATAGGTGCCTATCCAGCTATCTGGCATAACTTGATTTGAATAATTTGTACATATTACAGCAATGTGAGGTGGGGCCCCATCTTGTTGAAAATATGAATAATTTAATCTTTCTGCCACTGTGAATTCATAAAGAAAATCTTGAAATTCGTTTTGCAGAAAATTAAGGTATCTACAAGTGGTTAATTTGCCATCATAAAAATAAGGTCCAACTACTTTAATCTCTAAAAGACACACCCAAACATTCGACCAAAGAATTTTGCTACATATCAGCGGATCATTGCTTTATTTATTTAACAATTATCTACAAAATCTTACTCTCCTCAGCTTATCTCCCTCATTTAAATGTTGAACTTTCCTCATTTTGTAGCATCGAAATCCGTTTTTTTTTAAATATTTTTCTTGCACTGTCTTTTTTATGCACAGTTTCTCTGAATTTGTCTCAGAGGTTTCTTCATTTTGGTTAACATAATAATAATAATAATAAAAGATCTTTATTGGTCATACACATATAACATATAACCAAAAGGCCATCGACCGAGGTCCTTCAGCCTGTCTATCACATCATTTTATAATTATAAAAATTAAGATTTAAGTATACGTAAAAAAAAACCCCTGACTAATACATATTACATATTAACATTTTATAAATTAAGATGAAGAATTAATTAAAGTCCTGCAGGGAATTTAGTATTTCTTGTATGGTTCTTTTGGGAAATCGACATCTGGGCCTCTGGATTGTTCTCGTTCTCAGTAGGGGATTCATGATAAGGAAATTATGAGGTCGTTGTGCAAACTTTTTAGAAAGCATATCGAGTCTCTTCTGAATTGGACTGACTTTGGTAATGTCATAAAGATAATTGTTAGAAGGCTTGTGGAGTGGATTCCTCGGATGGCGCATCTTCGTAATTATTCTCAAAGCCGAAGTTTCGGCAACTTGAATATTTTTTATAATAGATTTTCGGTAATTTAGGTACAGGGTATGTCCAAACTCTAACAGTGGACGGCATATGGACTTGTAGATTTTGGCAGCAGATTGTGTTAAAATTCCCCCTTTTTTATATGTTAGAGAACGAAAAAATTTTGCTCGTGTTGTAATTCTTCGTTTGAGCAGCTTAGTATGTTGTTTTAGTTTGCACTTATAATCCAGTTCGATTCCTAGGTACTTTGTAGATAAAGAGGGCTGTATTCTTGAATTTAAAATACTAATGGAGGGTGAATTTATGGATAGCATATGACTGAAAATTATAAAACGAGCTTTAGCGGGATTTAATTGTAGTCTCCATGTTTTAAACCATTTTTCAGTGTCATTAATCATCGTTTGTAAATTATCGATGGTCTTGGTCAGAGTTTTGTCGTGAGAAATTAATGTGGTATCATCTGCGTATTGCAGAAGATAAGATTTTGGATCAATTTCGGAAGAAAAAATATCATAGCAGTAAATATTATATAGCACTGGTGATAATGCAGATCCTAGTGGTAATCCTTGCTCAGCAACAAAACCATCTGAAAAGGAGTTGTTTACTTTGACATAAAGATTCCTCATTTCTAGAAAGCTTCTCAGAATATAAACAAGGTAGGCTGGGATCTCTAGTTTGCTCAATTGGTAAAGCAACCAAATGCCATACACTATCAAATGCTTTTTTAATGTCTAAGAAAACAGCAGCTGATTTTAAGTTATCTAGTTTGGCCGACTGGACATTGGACACCAGGATGGTAAGAGGGTGTAGGGTCGAACATTTTTCTTTAAATCCAAATTGAAAAGCTGGAATTTTTTCACTTATGCACTCTAGAATTCTACCTTTGATAATTTTTTCAAAGAGTTTTCCAAGAACAGGTAATAAAGTAATTGGTCTGTAATTTTCCGTTTTTGTGTGATCAGTGTAGGGCTTGGGAATTGCAATTATTTGTCCTTTTTTCCAAATAACCAGAAAATGGTGATTGTTTAAACAGAATTCATAAATTTTAATTATATAGAGATGGATAGTCTAGTTTTTTACAATCGACCAAGGAATATTGTCCATACCTGGGGTCGAGTTTTTCTGTTTATCAAGAATTTTGAAGTATTCTTCTTCATTAATTTCTACACTATCATTTATTTAGATATGATGGAAAAACTGATTATGCCATTCTGTTACCGAATCGAAAGATTCATCATCAAAGTCAGGGTTTACATTATGTACATAAAGTTGCTTTAGGTTTTCAGCATCAGAGCTATAATCTACACCATTTTCTACTATAGTTGAGATGTGCAATTTTTGTTTATACTTGGTTAGTTTGGTTAACATAATTAAATACTTTATTCACTTTTCTTACATTATCCGCAACATGCCCTCGCCTTGCTACTTTTTTTGTAAATTAACTGTGCGTTTTTAGATTTTAAACTAACTTCCTAAACATAGTTCGATTTGGCTGCGGAGCATCTGGAAATCTATCTCCTTAAACTGTGACTGCCATCTCAGCGTCAAAATTGCACTGACAATAAATGTTAATCATGTCGAATTTGTTATTATTGGTGTGCACCATATTTACTGATATAAAACTTGTCTTAGAACTCGACAATGCAACATGCAACATTGACAATCTGTCAAATTTATTAATAACTATATACATTGTTTTTCACTAATCATGGCATAGCTGATTTTTACGATTCAATGAAATGAATTGTGGTTTTCGTAAAATATTAGATATTAACACTATGAATTAAAATTTTTGTGACTTTTTTTTATATCATCGGAAAGAGAAAAAATAAACGGAATTAATGGTGTCATGGCCTACTTTGAGATTTGTTCTTTTCATTTTTGCACAGGAGCGTATTGAAGCACCCTGTATATACCCCATATATATATAAATTTTGTATTTATTTCCAAATTCAAGTAATTATTGCAGTTAATTCATTTCATTTTTACATTTATTTACTCATTTAATATTGAACGCAATAAAGTTACCAGAATGCATTTTAAAATTATGTTCTTTTAAAGCAAAGTTAAACGCTACAGTTTTAACTAAAAAGTTACAGAAAATCGAGTCGAGCCACAGGGTTCGTTTACAATGGACACGATAAGCGTCAAGCACTTCGGTTACTTCCCAGAGTGTGAAATCGCTTACCCTTTTCTATCTTAACCATATAGGAGAAGATAGAGATTGGAGTTTTCCATCTGAAACCCTGCATTAAACTACGCCATATCGAATATTGATGTTGTTAACGTAAACAATTTTCACGTCCGACTTGGGGGACGCGTAAACTGTGACGTCATTTTTACCATATAAAAGAAACTGCAGTGCCCTTGAAAACGGTAATCAGACCCGAGCTACATCGCAGGACATTGGGTTCGCTGTTGCTCTCTGGAGATTACAATTGCACCACCCCTTAGGTACATAGCTGGACATTGAGTTTGCTGTACTGACGCCGCAGACAACCATTCTTTGGCGTACTCTTTATGAAGTGCCATTTTAACCTCTCTGTCGTCTCGACGAGTACGCTAAATGTGAAGAGGGTGGGGAGGAGTATTCACGGGCGATATAACGCTACACAGGGCGCACGGAAATTCTGCAGGCATAAATTTCTAAAGGTGATCGCTTGCTTATTTCGAGACGCTATTTTATTATTGGCAATTGCATTTATATTCTGGTTTCGTCGGGGTGTAATGGGGAAAATTGCCGCATTTGTGGTACTAAAAGAATATTAGATTTTTTTTTATGAGGTTTTGATTTTTAACAAGGAAACAGGATAAGGTTATATTACAGTTTACTTAGTTATGAATTCATTCACGAGTTTAATTCATATGATTTCACTTTCTGAATATTTTACTAGGGAAATTTGCGTTTGCAAAATAACAAGTTTATATTCAAGAACTATATATTTTCTGCTTTTATGCAATGACAAGAAACTTTCACTTCCATTATTTTTCATTTGATGTACTTATTAAGGCTACTGTGTGCCTAATTTTGGACATGTAAAATGTCATAGTAATGTTTATCTTTCAAATGATTATCTGAGATTTCTCACCAGCGATCTATTTGGTTTTCTATGATTATTTAATAATGAACCATCCACTTAATTAGCCCGTAGACTTGTTCGTATTAAGAAGGGTTTACTTTTCGTCGAGTACTGAACCGGGATGTCTCGTCTGTTTGATTTACGTCTACCTACCTTGTTTTACGTTGTTGGACAGTCATACAAAATTTGGTAGACTGCTTGTTTTAATTATAATCAAAGGATTTTTCCTCAACATTCTATGATCTTTTACATGAGTATTTAATGCTAATTTCTCAACTTAATTTTGATAATGTATAAACATGACATGATTCTTGTCCTTTGGTTTGCATTCGATTCATTATTTGGCTATTGCTAACAACTTTAATTATAAATTATTATTATCTAGTGATTGCTAACAACTTTCTTTAATTATAAACCATTATTACCTAGCGATTGCTAACAGCTCTATTATAGATTATCATTGTCAGGCCATTTCCACAACCCTAATTACTATTAAAATAACACAGCATACTTTTGTATCTCAGTTCTTGTTATTGCATCAAAACACTCAGCATATCTATAGTATGGTCATTACTATAGCGACGCAAATTTTCCTATTATAATATTTAGACAATTGTCTCAAATATTTCGATTACTTTTGATTTCATGTTCGACTATTGTTGCATCAATTATTATAAAATGAAATGGTTTTTTTTTACTATTTTTTCCCATCAATTTTTGTCTTATTCTTTCACCTTTACTTTTTTCGTCATAAACTAAATAAATGGTTTTGTTTTAAAGCAAAATGGAAAACAAACTTCAAATAACAATGTACAGTGCAATTTTGAGTAATAAAATACTACATAAATAACATATAATTAACTAGGTCCCTCAAGTCCCTCAATTAATAGACAGTGTAGTCAAGTTTATGAGTTATTTCAATTAATGGAGTGATTAATTTTCTAAGGTATATAGTATCAGACAGAAACAAGTAATATTAAACTTTATATAAAAGAACCTGGGTAATTAAAAAGGGTTATTACACATACACACACACACACAACACAATTTGGGTCCTACACTAATAAAACTAGACGATCACGCAAATGTCCAATCTTATTTGTTTATCCTTCAGATAAATAAATAGTAATTAAAATTACTGGTGACATAATTACAGGATTTCTTTTAGTAATTAAACAGAGTACCCCACAACCTCTTCAGTATGTCAAAGCCAACTGCGTTTTTCGAATTTTTTTTATACAAATTATTATTATTGTTTTTGCCGTCGTCAACTTTCATCCCTTTAACTATTTTTGTATTTCTAAATGATTTGAATGACTATACAGTAGTACTAAAAAAGAATTTTAATTTTTTCAAAGTAACTCAAGCAGTCTGAAGGATTTTATAGCCTCAAGTACTTGCGCAAATTCATTCAAAGGTCAAATAAAGTCTCTCTTAAGAGTAATTGAAGCTCAAGCACTACTTCTAAGTACTTTACCCAGCTCTGCTAATTCTCTTCCCTTGATGCCAATTAAAAGTGTCACTTTACATTTAGTTTATGATTTTTGTACAATTTATAACTGTTTATTTATTATTTTTACAACTGTAGGAATTATTATATATACTCATAGCCACATGCATTTTACTTAAAGTTTGAGATCATGGTCAAAGAACGTAAAAAGTATGTTTTCTGTTTTAAAACTATTATTATTCAAATGTACTCTTATTATGTCATTTATAAACTTATTCGAAACACACAAATTAACATTAAACTTAGGTTTAAAATTTTATACATTTTTATATATTATCCTAAACTAGAGCATTTGTTAAAGTAATTTTTTATAGTATCGCACTTTTATTACCTATATTCGATATTTATTGTACCGGGTGTTTTAAAATACTTTTTTTATTGTTTGGAAAAACAAAATTATGTACAACCCTTTCTTTACCAAGGGTACTTATTTTAAAACACTTTGTATAGTCTGTGACTGTGAGTAGGTGCATTTAACAAAGGCAAAAGTCAATTTTGTATACAAGAGACTTTTGTCTTAGAAAGTATATTTTATGCTTTTTATTGAGAACAAGCATAAAAAATATCTTTGTAAACCAAGTAGTGGGCATGAATGTATGAAACAATATACATTTTTTTCTACAATGGAAAGTGTGCATGTTGTTGGAGTTTTGTGCTAGCTACGTTACTATTTTTTTAATCTGCAATGTAATATATATGTTGTAGATTTTTAAATATTATGTATATCTCAATTGTAGATCACTGTATACTATCCCTTGATATGTACTTTTATATTAAAACTTTATTCAAGCAAGCATATCGACTATTTTATTTGATTATGGATCACCTGGACTTCTTCTATTGATATTTGTCTATAAAAGGTAGAGTATTTTTGGATATTTCACAAGCAGAGAGTGCTGTCGGAAAAGAATGACCAGACGGGGGGACGGTAGCTCAGTGTGTTAAAACGTCTGGCTAGCAAACTGAGGTGCCTAGTCGAATAAGAATGCCAAGATCGCAGGTAATTATCGACCAATCTGGCTACTATCAGTGATCTCAAAATTAGTGGAGGTTATCTTGGACAGGTTAAACTCTACTCAGGAGACACTTCACATTAACGACGAGCATCAGTTCGGCTTCAGAGCGGGAAGAAGTACAGTGCAGCGAGTCATTAGAATCGTGAATGACGTGGCAGTGCAATACAATCTCGGTAAGAGTACCACCATGGTACACTTAGATATTGAGAAAGCCTTCGATACCGTCTGGATCCCGGGGCTAATATATAAAATGAACAACTATGATTTTCCGCTTTACATCACAAAACTCATTCACTCGTACCTGTCTGGTAGAACGCTGCAGGTGCGGGTGAATAACAAATTGTCTACACAACGGGACATTCGCGCGGGAGTGCCGCAAGGGTAGGTCCTCGCTCCTAAACTGTACAACCTGTACATTTCCGATTTCCCTACGTTCCCAAATACTAAACTGGCCAAGTACGCCGATGATACGGCCATGTATGCACATAGTCACAACGCTCAAGCGGCAAATAAGGCCCACATGGTCCGTGCTATGATGTACTACAATCGGTGGAAGATCTGGGTAAACATCGGGAAGTCAGAATCTATAGTCTTCACGCATAGATTCACAGAAAATAAAATCATGACACCAATTTCGATAAGGGGCAACAAAATTCCGGAAAGGGAGTGCGTGAAGTACTTGGGTGTACATTTAGACAAATGACTGACGTTCAACCGACATATTAACGAAACAATACGGACAGTATATTCCATGTCTAGGAGTCTGTACCCGTTCTTAGCCAGGAATAGCAGACTGAGGCATAATAAAAAATTGATATATACCGTTATTGTGAGGCCTGCTCTTACATACGCGTCGCCGGTGTGGTGCAGCGCTTCGGCAACGACAATTAAAAAACTTTCTGTTTTAGAACATAAATTTTTTCGCCTCATTTCAAATTCATCATGTTATACCTCCTTAAGAGACCTATATGCACGCTGTCACGACACAACGCCACTGGTGGACATCAAAGTTACAGCACAAAAATTCTTCAATTCAAACTTGGTGATAGCCCGCTAACAAACAACATTACTCAACACAGACTGCCATACCAAGCGTTGCCCATTTTCTGGCAACATATATAGCCAATACTCTTTATATCTTTAACTAAAAAAACTATAACACAATTTCCCATCTTTAAATTCTTTCGTCCTCTTCTTCGTTTCCTTTTGTTACTTATTTGTTTATTTATTTTTGTTTGTTTCCAAATTAATTAAAAATTACAGTTTTAATTTAAAACCATCTTTGATGAACGATAACTTTTTAAAGCGGTCTGAAATTCCCGCTCATTCTGGCTGAATTATTTGAAATGGGTTTTTTAGCTAACAATTTTCCCGTAATTAACAACCTTTTATACCATCAGTCATGATTATTTTTACACCATTTTATTTTATATTATATACAAATTATCTTAAGTTCCTCTTGTTTACCTGTTTTATGTTATTTACTTTTTAATTTGCTTCCTTGCAAAAGGAGATTGTATTCTTATTTAAATTTCTTTCATGTCCCACCTGGTCTCGTTCCATCTAGCTTTTCAACTGTCACGGCGCTTCGCGCGTGTATGATTGGCTAACATGGGCTAAGTGCCCGGGAAGGACAAATGTATCATTCATAAATCCATGTTGTATTGTGTCTGGCTAGCAAACTGAGGTGCCTAGTGAAATGAGTTCGATTCCCGCCAGGCGAAATAATTTTTCATTAAAAAAAATTGCCCCAAGGGTAGTTTGGAGTCCACATTAAACTGTAGGGCCTCGTCTCTCTTTACCTAGCACAAGATCCTTGAGATCTTCCAGGGGGTTACTTCGGTAACTTGAGAGACAGTTAAGATAACATTTTTTTAAAATAGTTAGCTCTAGATTAGTAGTGTGTAGTATTCATATGAATTTTATAATACAATTCTATGCGGTGATTCGTATGGTATGAATCTTTGTAACCGATACGGTTTCGTATTCATATCAGTAGCATAAATGCTTTTGGGTAAATTTAATTAACAATCAGGCAACAAATGTTAAAAAAAATTGATCAATATTTATTACCTGCATAAAATATTACACAACTTATTAAAAAATATAAAAATAAATTATCCACATCGAACTCAGTTGAAGAATAATATTGAGATAGCCATCAGTATGCAACATGCGCCAATCCAGGGTGATTTCCTTTCTCCTATCCTTGCGCACTTCCAAAAGGTACCCATTATACTAAATTTATAGGCAAATTATTTAGAGTTTGTTAGTGCTGTAAGTTAGTCACTTACCCAACTTTATTTCTATCCATAATACTTGGGAAAAGTCCTCTTAAATAAGCACAAGTACATATTAATAACAAAACTACGGTTAACAAACTTTGGAAATTAAATATTGCTGACTGAAAAACAGAAGAAATGTAATTACTGGTTCAGAAGTTGTTCAACTTACCATTTTCCTTTAGTTATTACACTATTGAGGTCTTTTATTATTGTAAATTAAATTTCTTTTACAAACTTCATTAGTATCAACGTCATATTTAATAACCATTTACCATTTAACATCTGTCATCTGTCTTTTTCAAATTTGTTCTATTACAGAATTTCTACAGTTCCGAATAGTTTCTCATTTCTTATAATGTGCAGTTTAAACTAATTTTGAGTTCAAGCGTACCTTCAAAAATCATTAGATGAAAAAATTAGAGGAATGGGGAACAATCCAAGTCAGTTCCTAATATATCCAATAGATGACGCCATGCGTATTCGGTATGTCATTCTCAATTTGTATCATATATAAACCACTGAACTCTATTACAGTAAATGGAATGCCAATGCCCACAAAAATTTCTACGTACAATTGAACATCGCGCAAGTATGGCGGCCACATAGTAGCGCGCAATCGCACTATGAAATACGTCAGGGCCGGCCTTATTTTTATTGCGTGTTTCATATTTTTAACTTTTTTTAAAAATCACATAAATAAATATAACAATTTATTTGCCTTGAGAGTTATAAAAAAAATCAAAGTTATCGTTATTCCCAAAACATTCATTTTATTTTCAATTTCTTGTAGCAAATGTCGAATATGTATGATCATAAGTTCAATATATAGTTCACAAAAAACAGTCATATATTTTCTATCTCTGGGGTCGAAATATGATTTCAAAATTAATAAAAACTAAAATTGAGGCCTGAAAAAAACCTATACTTTTTTTCTACGATCAATCAGTAAATATATGAATGAGTAGGTACTAGTGAATTTTTATTGAAAACTAAAATCATGCATTTTATATTCACAAATATGTTTGAATTGTCAAATGAAATGAAGAAAAGGTAATAATTAACTATTTTCAAATACTTGGTGTGGTATTATTATTTGAATTTCAAGATAACTTAGCTTTTTTGTTTAAGATCAAATGCCTTGATATATAAGTGATAGATTGTTTTACTCGTTTGTTTATAAAAATACGATATACTCATGAGACAATGAATTGTAAAAGAATATGTAAAGGTGTTTACGTAAAACTTCCTTCTCTATTTGCAAGAGAAAATTAAAGTATAATGTCCATTTATATTTTGACTGAAAGTATGTGGTTTCATCCCCGGTAGTAGTGTACATATACCAAATGTTTACTTGCTACATTAAATAATTTTTCTGACAAAGTAACTGAATAACTAAAATTCGTAATATACTTCGTCTGAAACGTGGAAAATCTGATAAAATCTTGTACTGTACTTTTGACAAATACAATGTAAACATGAACCAAGGGAAGCAACAATTTTCTTACTTTTTATTAAATATTTTGCACTGAACTCTATTGCTTTATTTTCTTTGATTTTTTTAACATCGGTCTATTTCCGCTACCAAGGGCAAGAACCAATACTAGGAGACAAGCTACCCTCAAACTGGAAATTTTGCCAAACCTCTATGAAAGAGTAGGGATTTTTTTTGCTTGCCTAGTATTTAATGGACAGGAGATTAACTGTTTTACATACCCTCCCAAAGATGGTATATCCACTACAAAATCCCCATCTAGAATTAAATAGCTTTGTTAATACACTGAAATACAAGCAGCTAGAAGGTGAGTCAAGATTGCTGCGTTTCTCTGAAAGTCACCCATTCAAGCACTAACTGCAGCTCTTCTTGCTTTATATTTAGTATCGCAGTACAATGTCATAAAGGCAGAGCTGCGCTCGTCCTTAACTGTTCTGTTATAATAGATTTCAGTGGTATCTTGCCATGGTGTGCAAAAAATATTTAAAAATTTTAATAAATGAAACTTCTGCTTAAAAATAGCAGAACTTGTTTTCTGAATATTACAAAATGTCTCGCTAGTAAAATATATAAATTAAAACAAAATTTTTGAATAAATTATTACATAATTAAAAATATAAATTAGTTATAAAATTTCAGGAAATTCTTTTTTTATTCACAAAACGCTTTGTTATATGTCAAACATTGTCATTCTGTTTGTATTTCCATAAATATTTGGCACATATTTGCATTATTTTTAACCGACTGCGCTAAGCAAAGGAGGGTAATGTGTTCCTTATTTATTTTGCATAATACACAAATAATTGAGATGCCTTGCTGCCGCACTCTATTAACTTACTAGTAATATACTTGAGTGTTCCTACTGTCAACTTTACCACGTTGGCTGACTGGTCTCATATTTCACAGTTTGAACTTGCTTGTTTCATAAAATTGTAATATTAATTTACAAAAAGTATGATAACGTTATGTGTTTTCAAAAAGATCTTGGAATCAGTATTATTATCCAGAATATGTTGGATACGTATTTATATTAATACTATTTAGGTACTTAACAATTCACAAATAATAAACTTAAAAATCGCAGCAATGAAAAAATGTGAGGTTACAATATTTTGCATCCTGATATCTCAGGAAGTATATACAGCCTATTTTTAATAAAAATTCGTGTTTAAGTAGGCAAAAGTACTCATTTTAAAAGAAAAAAAATACAAAATCGGACTGTCTTGCCAATATTTAGATGGTAGCTTATTTTAATACAACAGACAAAAGTTGAGTAGGTATACTTACTTAAAATATAACAAACTCGGGATTTCGTCCCGCTTCTTACAAAACAGTACCATACAAGTGCGCACCTATTGTCTTAATTAAGATACACACTGTTTATAAGTCACAAAATTATATACAAAATAACCAATATATCTCACAACTTTTCGCAAACGAAAGGATAAAATCACGAAGACCGACTCTGTAATTCGCATTCAATTTAAGACCTACGCTTTAGAAACAAATAAAACACAAACTTGCGTCAGCGCATAACTTCCGTACACAACTGTTTGAGTCAAGCTCCGACATATTTTTAACCTTAGATTTCCTACTGCGTCGGCGCTTGTCTGTGCATTTTAAATCGCATGTTTATCACATTTTGTTTACGCGCATATGCCTATAATGGCGTTCCATTTACTGTAATAGAGTTCAGTGATATAAACTTTAAAAAAGGCCATAAACGTGGAAGAAGAAGAAGATAAGCTTTAAATAATTTAAATTTCCCGATTTTCCAGAGTTTCCCAATCTCTTATTCGTAGAAATGAGCCAAATTGATAAAAAGGGTTAAGGTAGTTGGTCATTAAATCGTTTAAAAGCGAAGCTGAGAAAAAGAGGTGCTAGGAGTTCATGGAAAAAAGCTGATTTGGTTGAAAGGTATATAATTACATTCATGAACTTGTTGAATTTTCTGTTTATAAATCCACTTTTATTCTAGATTAATCAATTATAACAATATTTTAGTTAGTACACTTGAAGATGAAGATATAGATTACAATTTTAAAACACCAGATTTATCATACTTAGTTGTCGGAAACGGTTATTTTTAGGAAATGAATGTCCTACTGTGTTAAAGCACATTGGTACACAGCAACAAGTTTTCATTTTACATCCTAATTATAACTTTGTTTGTACAAACATATTTTTTTCATATTGACATTGATGGACAAACAACCGAGTCCAGCTGGTGCACTCTGGCGGATAAAATGAAAGAGAATGTTCCCCATTGTTTTTGTTTTCTATTATCATTATTGGACGAATGGACCCAAGAAATTGTAACATCATTGACATCAGTTGTCAATAGTGAAAAATTTGCAAATAATATTGCCATACTGACAGTTGGTAGCTTACAAGGACTGTTTATAATCCTTGGGTAGCATAGACTTGTTGAAGTTGTTTGTAGGTTTGTCTTCTTTGAAAGAGTCAAAAAAAGATAATAGTGTATTCTGTAATAAGTTTGGAATGAAGCATATTCTCGCGGACCGCCCCCCTCGCTTCGCTCGGGTGATAAACTTCCGCTCGTGCAGAATATGCCATTCCAAACGAATTACAGACTGTACTTTTTCTGCGCCTATAAATTAGGTTTATTTGTGTCCAAATGTCTATTTGTTTTACCACTGCAACGGTGCAACGTTAACTGTCAATAGAAACGTCAAATGTAAACAGTATTACAAATTCAAATGTGCTTTTAGAGGGCGGAATATTAAACATAATATTTTTAGACGCAAACTCCTCTATAAATCCTTATTTTACTATAAGGAAAGTAACCAGACTGCAACCAAAGTTACAAATCTGGCGCGTTAAGTGTAATAATTGCATATTACCATCAAAACGCTAATGCTTCGATTGCAACAAACACCAGCCGAAAGACTGATCCTACTTAAAGGAGCTCCCTTGCCAGTCGTCACACACCACTTGCAGACTGCAGTTTCGAGCTGTTGGCTCTCGTCAGTGCAAGGTAGGTATGCGACGACCGACATGAGAATCCTTTGACTATTTGGTACATCCCGGTATTTTTACAATAGCGACATGTAAAACAGCCAGCAGGCGCCATCTAGCGGTCCAGTGTCTGTTGCAATCGAAAAATAAATAGCCTGACTTGGCTTAGCATAGTTCAAATGTGCTTTTAGAGGGCGGAATATTAAACATAATATTTTAGTCGCAAAACTCCTGTATAAATCCTTATTTTACTATAAGGAAAGTAACCAGACTGCAACCAAAGTTACAAATCTGGCGCGTTAAGTGTAATAATTGCATATTACCATCAAAACGCTAATGCTTCGATTGCAACAAACACCAGCCGAAAGACTGATCCTACTTAAAGGAGCTCTCTTGCCAGCCGTCACACACCGCTTGCAGACTGCAGTTTCGAGCTGTTGGCTCTCGTCAGTGCAAGGTAGGCATGTGACGACCGGCACGAGGATCCTTTGACTATTTGGTACATCCCGGTATTTTTACAATAGCGACATGTAAAATAGTCAGCAGGCGCCATCTAGCGGTCCAGTGTCTGTTGCAATAGAAAAAACAAATAGCCTGACTGGGCTTAGCATAGTTCAAATGTGCTTTTAGAGGGCGGAATATTAAACATAATATTTTTAGTCCCAAATTCCTCTATAATTATTATTTATTAATTAATTAACTTAATAATTATTAAATATTATAGAGGAGTTTGCGACTGGGCCGCTAGATGGCGCCTGCTGGCTGTTTTACATGTCGCTATTGCAAAATATTCATGATTGTCATGTCGGTCGTCGCATACCTACCTTGCACTGACGAGAGCCAACAGCTCGAAACTGCAGTCTGCAAGTGGTGTGTGACGACTGGCACGAGAGCTCCTTTAAGTAGGATCAGTCTTTCGGCTGGTGTTTGTTGCAATCGAAGCATTAGCGTTTTGATGGTAATATGCAATTATTACACTTAACGCGCCAGATTTGTAACTTTGGTTGCAGTCTGGTTACTTTCCTTATAGTAAAATAAGGATTTATAGAGGAGTTTGCGACTAAAAATATTATGTTTAGTATTACAAATTGCACTACTACTGGATGGCGCCACCTATGCTTGTTACATTCTCGAGGCATGTAATAAATATTACATATCAGCCACTGGAATATAGGTCATTTCTTATTTAAAATCGACACCATAATGCTCATATTACATAATAGGCGTAGAAAAACCGATTTACCGTACACTTCACTTCACTTTCTCCCACATCACCGCTAGCGCTAAATAACGCGTGCCGCAGCATCGAGCTCCGGGTTTAATTGATTTTGCAATGCTCAGCAACGGTCGATCAAGTTCCGGAAATTGTTATTGAAAATATAAGTATTCAACAATAACCCCTGCCAATTTCAGTCCTTTATATTAAAAAATGGCGCCACACGATTAAAAAAAATTTATCTCGGCTTCAAAAGGTCGGAGAGCAAAATTATTGTTTGTAAATTTATAGAAAAATGCCAGTGATCGATTGGCAATAATGGCATTCCAATAAAATTTAAAATCAAAGATTTTAAAGGTTTTTTGGGGAAAAAAAATCCATTTTTTGACCGATTTTTCGCATATTAGCGATCGTTTCGTGATATGCGCAACAATTGCACATTAGCGCAACTGTTAAAAGAACTTTTCGGACTGGTCCGGTATAAAAATATGATGGCCTGTACGAGCTATTGGACATTAAAGAAAACGCGTTTTTTTAAGAAAAAATCGATTTTTGCAAAAAATTTGCAATATTTTGCAAATCTGTAAAAACGCTCTTATTCGACTTATATTACACTACGCTTTCGACGAGTTTTGTTAAAAAATATCTTTTTTTCACGGAGATACAGGTATTTCAAAAAATTTCGGTTTTTTGCAATAACTAACTTTGCCATTTTTTGAGACCGACCGGGCTAGCCCGATCCGTATTAAAAAGTTACACAACTTTGGCATGTAACTTTTTTTTTGTACAACGCCAAGTTTATTTTTTTAACTTAAAAACTGTTTTTCGCCAACTTTGGCCACCATTTTGAAAAGGACGCATGTTCGTCATTCGTTTTAAAAATAGTATTCTACAGAAAATTTCCAATTTTTTACATATCTTCGTTTGCTGTTAATAATTTTGTAGGCAAAAACCCTGAGTTATTGGACTAACAGTCTTTTAATTTTTGTCATTCATATTATATATTGTGGTGGTCTATCTCCGTTACCAAGACCTATTACGAAGCTAGAGGCCCGCTCATTCGTTGTTATTTATGTAAACACTGGTGATCCAAATCTGAAAATGTTGCAAACCTCCAGTTTTCCATGGTATTGGTATATTGATGCATGCTTCATCACTTGATACCTCTGCATTTAAAGGTGCAGCTAGAGCATTGTATCCGATTGGAAACATAAACTGGCCAGCTTTACTACCTGACCTTACTCTGTTTGATTTTTTGGAAACACATAATATTCTACAATTCTGAGAAGGGATGTCACATGATGTTAATAATTTTTCAAAAGAGGGAGGCAAGATATCCATTATAACGGTCTGATGCGTAGGTAAAAGTTATAAATAAAATAAATGCGGATTCTTTTGTAATAATTTATGGCAGTTTTATACATCTTTGTATAAAAGTTATTAAAAACATTTATTTTGTTAATATAAATATAATAAACAAAATTATAGAAATTTTTTTATATTTGTATATATATAAATAACATATTTACATAAATATTGGTTATTTTTGACCAGAAAAACTCATAAATAAAAACACAGACAAAACTAAGAAATATACATATAAATACACAAGAATCTAAAAACTCGATTCTACGTAAAAAGAATCGTGTATATTTCATAAAATAAATAATAACAGATCGTTATTAACACTATTTTACATATAAACCTGAAGCACTTTTGTTATAGTCACGTTTAGATTTTTATTTACTATAATTTCTCAAAAAGTTCGTTATTCGTATGCTAACGTGGAAACTGTTCGATTTTCTTATACTACGTTAACGGTTTTGCTGATTCTGTAAACAACAGTGTATCAAATGTGTAGCACTATTGGTGTTCTATAATGCACAAGACATTTGTTAGGTGAAACGTATTTGTCTTGTTAAATAAACAGATTACGGTATAAATATAAGTAACTTTTAACTTTTTTGTTAACCTCTCTCTAACTTTAACTTTTTTGTTAACCTCTCTTCAACTTTCATCAAATAATTAATTTTTATTCTTTAGTAATATTCACTTTATTAAGTACTAAATTATAATACTAACTAATTCACTTACATATCGACTGATTGTTAGTCAACATTAACGCTTATTTTATATTTAGTAGACAACTAAATAAATTTAAATGTGTGCCTTAAGCTGTATACTGTATGGATAATTTGTAGGAATGTTGCAGAAACTAACGAAACATCGAACAGCTCCAAGTTAACTATTTTTGATTTTAACTTCACGACACACTTTCCGTACCCACGTTACTTCCGTGTGTCATATTAGAATCTAAACTATTACAGTCTGAGTCGTTTGAGTGCGGGCTCGAATAATTTGCAGCCTCTTGCAGTCGCATTAGCATATTTAAAAGTGGATCTCCATCGTTCTCTGCCTGTGCAGCCTGACCAG
Source organism: Leptura quadrifasciata (assembly GCA_963675555.1). Lineage (NCBI taxonomy): Eukaryota > Metazoa > Arthropoda > Insecta > Coleoptera > Cerambycidae > Leptura > Leptura quadrifasciata. The sequence continues at coordinate 20,193,615 of OY776681.1, read as the reverse complement.
TCTCCAGCCCCACGTCTTTAGCCGAGATCGTGGTAAGTCCCTGAGGAGGGGCACCCGGCCACGGGTAGGTATCCAAAATGAACTGGGTGGGATCTGTCCATGGCGCTCTTCTCCCATAAAGCTGGAGTCCTTCTCGGGCTGCCTCTCGAAGGTAGGGAGCCAAGGAATAGTTCCAGACATCTGCGAACCAGGCTCTGGCAGCGTCTAGTTCCAGAGGGCAACCTGGAGCAAAACATTATTAATAAGACAGTCAACAATTAAAATTTAAAAACTTACTTAAAAACAGCCTAGGTCCGATTGCGACATCCCCACTACTGTGAGTTTCCAAAAAGGCATTCAAATGCTGCCAAACTCTGGGTAGCCATCCCAATATGGCGGCCAGTTCTGGCTGTGGACCCTGTTCTAATTCAAGCGTCGCCAAACGTCTCCTCAATACCCTCCCGAGCAGACCCCGTGCAGGTTCCATGTGCGGTGCTACCAGAACCCATCGGAAACCATGTTGAAGTTGTAGGCTAGTTGCCGAGCACGCACTCTGCGCCATTGTACCCAGAAGGCAAGGAAGATTACGAGGTAGTGAGCCCAAGGCGTCTGCCAAGGGTCCGGCTTTGTGGAGATTATCTAAAACGACTACGCAAGGTAACACGCTGTTGTCACCCGCTGCAGCTTGTTCGCTTAGGTGGGACAGGTATTGACGTAGCTCCTTACCAGATTTGTTGTCAACACTGAAAAATTATCATTTATAGAATTTAAATTAGATGAATTTGTTAGTCGTAATACTTACTTAAAAGTTGCAACGGCTTCGGCTGGATCTCTGCCTAATGACTGGGCATGGAACTCCGCCAATCTCGTCGCCAGATGCGTCTTGCCCGTGCCGGGAGCTCCACAAAGTACTAGCCTTCTGTGTTCGGCAAGTAAAGAGACTAGCCTTTGCGCCACACCTTTAGGTATCAATGCTTCGAATGCTAAGGCCGCTACTGGTTGAAGAACGACATGAAGGGTGGTAACTCTGCCTACCGCATACCCCACCGGTAGTAGATCAGGCGGACCTGAATCTGGTTTTCTTTCGGCTTCACCTAATTTGTAACTTGCTATTGCATCACTTCCTGCAAAAATGAAGATTGTTTTTTAATAAGAACCCAAAATGCAAAAGTCATCTAAAGGTAACTAACTGGTAGAGGTAGCTTGAGGGAGATGTGGAGAGAATGGTAAGAGATGGCGATAAATAAGTTACAAAAATGCTTATTTGTTGTTTGATTATGAGGTAAAACATATAAAGGTGTAAAATATTTGAAATTACCTAATCCTAGGCCTCCTCCTGGATCTAGTCTAGCCACATATTGTTTAAAAGCTCTTCGAACAGCATTATCTAATTGTGCCCAAGAAGTAGAGGCTCCTATATTTGTATGTGCTATGGAAATTTCTGTGTTAGCATTGTCTCCTATGCCGTCATACCCGTAATGTTCAACATAATACCTGTAAATAAACACATCAGTGAATTCCATAACTTACTGAATAAAATTTTACAAAAATTCATTAATTTTCGAGAATAGCCAGTGGCGGGTCATTTGGTCAATACCTTTACGCGCGGATTGCACAATGCTGCAATCCGCGCATGTATGACAGCATTCCTAACCTAAAAGGACAAACGACATCTGCTAACTTATTTTTTGAGATATAATTACATTTTTAATTATACATGTGATATACATCTTTAACGTATTACAATTTATTTTTTCGTCGTTTTATCGAGTTCATAAGTCATTGTTTTATATACCACCTACTGTCTAAGTAAATACAGTTTCGGTAATGGTTATTAAAATATTTCAGTTTCCAATAAACACAATTTTGATTGTACTTTTTAACAAAAATAGGGAATAAGGGCCGTATGTTAACCCAACAAACGGGGTGGATTGACGGATTTAAAAATCTATGAGTAGCTTTTTAGTTTTATTTATATATGTCACAGACTGACCAGTCTGTGCTTTGTGTACTCCGTGGCCGTTACAGAGAAAAATAAGTTAGCCGTGCATGTCTGTGCGTGCATGCACAAACAAAAAACGATCGCAGTTTCGCAGTCCCCCAATCGCGTTTAAAACTGTCAAATACAGTAAAGTTACCTTTCGAAACTTTGTGGTTGGCCCAAATAAACGGAAATCGCTATCCTTTTACCGTCAGTTTCAACATCGGGCGTCGGATCCTCTGTAGGGATGAGGTCACTTAAGGCATCTATGCTACTGGAGCTTCTGGTGTCGGTCAGGTCGGTGGGTAGGTTGGTTGTCCCACTTACCATGCGTTGTAGTCGTTCGTTATTTTGCTTCAGACTTAACATTTCACTCTAAAATTATATAGATAATCAGTTTCTTTAGTGTTCTCATTATAAATAGTAATAATAATATGTAATATATAATACATTATATATAATATATAATAATAGTTTAGTAAGTTTAATTCTTAAGTTTACTAACATTCAAGTAACATTTACTTATTATTTTACACTATTGACCAGGCAACGACAAAATAAAAATGTTTTCAGAAAAAAATGGTAATATAATTCTGATAATTGAAAGGCGGCCAACGCTACGTAAGATTATTATCTAGCCTAGTAATTCTAAGAGTTGCAAGTAATCTGTGCTTATAGCGATTTCATCGTCTTTTGGTCGAGTCGCGTCACCGTTACTCTACTACGAATACGAAAGAGCACCTAACAAATAGTTCTTACCCTCATCTTCATCACCGTGTCCTTCAGGCTCTCGAGCTGATGGGCAGAACTAAGCGCCTCCAACCGTATATCCGTCAGGACCAAGTCTTTCTCTCTAAGCTGCTTCTGTAGCTCCGCCACTTCCTGACCGGCGTCGGTAGGCGCGGGCGGCGGGGGGCTGTGCGTCCTTTCGTTCTCCCCTTCGCTCTGGCATTGCACTTTGGTGACTTTGGCGTTTCGCGAGAAAGCTTTGGTGAAGGAGCTGCGCAACCAGCCCTTCTTCTTCTTCTTATCGTGCTTGTCGAGACTGCAGGCGGATGAGAGACTCGACACGCTGTCGGAAGAGGGTTGGCGGGCAAGGCCCGTGCCTATTCCCGCCTGGATGGACTGGGCGCGGAGGGCGTCCATGGCTTGGCGAAGTTCTTGGAGTTCGGATTCCTGGAAGAGACAGATTTTAAAATTGGTTTTCTCATACATCAATCCACAGACAAATGATCTTAATAAAAATAATCTTTCTTGCGTAGTTTACCTGTACTTTTTTAATTTTTAGATATCGAGCATTATGTTTTTTTCGACGGTAACACATGTGACAGACAACAATTTTTAACTGCTGCGTTTGAACGTTTATTCACATAAAAAACTTGTAAACCAGTAAGTATATGACTATCTAAAAATTAAATTTTGATTACTACGAAGGACCCACTGCAATAGAAATTTTACAAAAATATTTCTGTTCTTGAGTGAGACAAATGCTTGCTCAAATGTGATTTGTCCTTGCATTGTATCTTATTTGAAATGCTGTGATGTTTGTAGTTGTAAGGATTGTTGTAGTAATATTGATGAAATAAATGAATAATTTTGGCAATAAATAGTTTTCATTTGGATAAAATTCAATATTTATGCACTTGATACATTTTATAAACATAAAAAAATAATTTATACATATCTATGTGATTTATAATGTAAAATAGTCAAAGCCAATCCCCGCCGAAGCGATCAACGCGTGTTGATCGCGCGCGCTCGGACTCGACGCTGAACTTTGAACGTATATATCTTTTTTTTATTTATATATAAAAGGCTGAAACTTGCCACAAAACTTCATAATCTATTGTAGCGCACTTTCCCACAATTAAGGACCGATATACCATAATCATAAAGCTAACAAAGGTTATACCTTGAAGGAAAAAAATGCCGACATTCTGGAGGCAGTAATAGTCAACTACAATAGCCTACCGTAAAACCGTAAATTGGAAATTACGCTCATTTACCCATCCCTCGAGAGGGATACGAGAGACTGCCGAAATGCAGTCTTATTTCTGTTCACAAACAATTCACTTGTATATTTAAACTTAAGATTCGTAACCACTTTTTGTTAAGTTTTGTTTAATAAATAACTCCTTCTGAAGAACATTTAATTAGTTGTACCCACACAACATCTATTATATTTTAATGTTAGATAATTATTTATTTGAAATTCGAAACTTTCTCACTCAACTTTTGCGATGGTATCTAATAATTTGCAGATCCTGGCAGTGCTACTTTGAAAATTTGTCACAAAATTAATAAATGTCGAGGGAATTTCGGGCAGGTCTTATTTTCAAGCTCATACTTTGAGGAGTAAGTGCATCAAATTTCAAAATGAAACAATTAAAACTGACGGAGATATAGCGAGTTAAATGTGAAAAAGCATGAGACTTTTATTCTTTAATTTTTCACAAGAACATGATTTTATACATGGACACCCCATTTTTTTGCAAAACTAACTTCAGATTCGTATTCAGTGACCTCGAAAACATAAGAAAAAACTGGACTCATGGTCACTATGGGCTCATTTTAGGGGTGCTTCCCGCTCGCCCATTAGGGAGTAACAAAATTAGCTTAAAAACCGCTATCCAAGGAATCGCTACTCCCAGATCCAGATTTTGTATCCAAGTCTTATAGACACTAAATCCCAATGTAATATTTTACTCCCTTTAATAATAGGGTGGGGCTGGCAATGGGGGTGGTTTCGCTTAGTTCTTGAATACACATTAAATCACATTTTATTTTTATTACTCTTTTTCATAATAGTGTGGGGTGGCTTATGCCTAAAAAAATTCATGCTTTCTTAGAGTCCAGGCACTAGGAAAAATTTTTCCATCGACGTTTGGGCAGGTACACTTGGCAACAGACTATTTGGACCATTTGTTTTGCTTAATAGATTGGATGGGTTAAATTATCTAGATTTTTTAAGAAACAATTTAAGAGATCTGTTGGAGGATGTGCCGTATGATACCAGAAGGACAATGTGGTTCATGTAGGATGGTGCACCTCCCCATTTTAGAATAGTTGTTCGAAATTATTTAAATGCAGCTTATCCCAATAGATCGATTGGCAGAAACGTAGTAGCTTGGCCACCCCGATCCCCTGACCTAAATCCTCTTGATCTTTAAACCTGTTGAGTCCTTTAATTTAGTAATAATTTGTCATTTTTCCTTAGTTTGTTCAAGAGAATAATAAATGCAATTTCACTAATTTGTTCTTTATTATTGATATGTTGACAGCCAACACTATTGATCACGTAATACAGATTTGTTATTGTAGAAAATTGACTGCCTACGGTTTTTATTCTAGTTAAATTATGCAGAAGCAGATGATCGAGAAATTATTATCCTTCTTTTGAATCCTAGATAATACATGCGTTTCTTTAGGTTCATATTTATCATTTTTTTAATGGTTGTCATTTTTACGACGTGATCTGAGTTTTGTTTGGGGTTTTCGTTTGAGAATTAAGTGATAGTGTACCTGATACTTCCAAAATTTAAATCACACGTTATGTAAGTAAATATTTGCGGAATTACCTTTTTCTCCGACGTCGCCGTGAGATGCTGTAGCCTCTGTGTCATCGAAGTGAGGCTCTGCTCGAACGCCGATACCACATGAGCCTGAAACAAAATGAAAAAAACGTAAAAATTCTTATTCACTCTGAAAACATTTCCAAACATGTGTCTGTTCTACATTAATAACGCATATTTTGTTGTCTGTAAAAATATAAGTTCCATACTCTTTGTTTTTGTTAAAATTCTGCTTCCGTTAAAAACAATATTTTACTGTTCGTTTATATATTACATTACAAGATTTATTCAAGCATTTTGTATAATTAAATGTAAGACATATTATCACAGTTAATATTAATATGATAGTATCTAATATTGAACACATGCAATGTAAATTCGATTAAATTCCGGTGGTTCGTTAAACTTCGAGACTTTTCTGGACACTACACTCATTTTCATTTAAATAGCTGCCGGAGGTGGTGGCACATTAATTGTCACCAACTCTTCCTAATACAGTAAATATACCTAATGGAAGAAAAAATCAGTCCCTTGTGGATCCTCAGGATGCACTTTGTAAGGGTGAAGTTTGTTATCGGAAACGATTGTTTGACACCAGGGGCCGCGCTAGCTCTTTTGCCGCCCTAGGCGAAATGGCATTTTGCCGCCCTCCTCCCTGCACTATAAGCAAAATATAAATATTCTCTTTTTTATGGAATATACTTTCGGTCCTGATCCTGATGGTCGTAATTCATATTTTATCTGCGAACTAAAAGATATACTTGCGATTCTTAAAATATTGATAACGCTACGCCGAAAATGCCGCCCTTATAATTCTGGCGCCCTGGGTGGCCGCCCACTATACCCACCGTCTGGAGCGGCCCCTGTTTGACACGATAATTAAGAAAACGATATCCAGTGGCCTCTTCAACATTTCTTATTGTAATATGCGGAGTGTTTCCAACACACTGTAAAACTCCCGCCCTATCACGGTTATTTCTAATTCTTCGTACACATTCACATTTGCATTTCTCGAAACTTCAATGTTGTAACAAATTTTTCTCTAAATTTAAAAATAAATAGTTGTAAAAAACTACAAATAAAACACGCTTTTATTACAACGAAATTAAGAAGTATAAAATAATGTTTAATGTATAACTATAACTGACACATAAATCTATCAAATAGACCCCAGCAAGTAAAAATTAGCGGTGCTCTTAGCACCAAGCAAATAGTAAAGATTGGAGTTCCACAGGGAACAGTCTTAGGTCCTACCTTATTCTCGCTGTTTATCAACGGCTTACTGGACACAAATTTTGGATGCAACATCATATTATATGCAGATGACACTGTATTGATATGTTCGGGAGCGACCTGGACCTTAGCGCGACAAAACGCGGCTTAGGCAATTAGTAAGGTCAAAAACTGGCTAGGCACAAATTTGTTAAAACTAAATATAGCAAAGACAAAATGTATGGCCTTTTCTCCAACGAAGGCAGGACTACCCCAAACGGTGCAACCTATCTTATAGATAGAGAAACGTATAATTACGTTCTAAACACCACTACTATCAAATATCTCGGCGTTATTTTCGATAATCACCTAAAATGGGATAACCATATTAAATATTTAAACACGAAGCTAAGAAAACTAATATAAATTTTATAACCTGAAAAGTATACTAAGTAGATGAAGACTCTCTTAGTGACATATAACAGCCTAGCGGAGTCCCTAATTAGGTATGGTATTAGCAGATAACGCAAAATTATATACTACGGACAATTTTTAACAGAAAAAGTAGAGACAACTGTAGAAATATATTTATTGCTAATGAATTACTGAGTGTGAAGGGGCTGTATATACATGCGGCTATAATATATACTCACAACAAGAAACATACATTTGGATTGCCGGTAAACCACCAATATGAAACAAGAAATAGATCTAAAAACGCGTATCAAACAACAAGACAATCTGTCAGGAACAAATCAATTTCAATGGAATTAAATTATACAACCAACTACCGGAATATATTAAAGTCCATAATAAAAAGAAATTCAAAAGGACATTACAGCACACTCCTCCAACTATTGGCGTAACAATAGAACAAATCCTTCCCCCGTAACTACTGATTCTTGTAACTAACCAAGTTGAAAATAAAGATTATAAAATATAATAAATTTAAATATCATTAATTATATATTCTCCTTGTCTTCCTCTTAAGGTTTCTGATTTCCGAAATTTTTTTCATTCCCGGCAATCGGGAAATAAAAATTGCCGTTCCCGGGAATCCCGGGAGAAATAATAAAGTTTTCATATATTTCTTGAAAAACTAATTTTTTGTTTCAAAATGTCACGCCATTCAAATGTTACTTTTTTAAATGTTTGTTTTCTATTTCTTCCTTTGGTCAAAAAATAAATCCGTCAGTTTTGTTTTGTTTTATTTATAATTAAAAAGACACAACAACAGTGGTCCGCCATCTTGTTTTTTTTCTTATATGAAAATGTTAAAGTAACACGCACACGCTCGGTAAAACTTCGAGAGCGCGCGCACTCTTCCACGTCTTCGAATCTGTGATTCACTCGTTACAGAGTTGATTTACGTGAAGAGAACCCGAAATTTAACATTTTTAAAACTTATTTTTTATTATCCCGCGGATTCGGGAAATCCCGACTGTTATTTTCCGGGAACCGGAACGATAAAAAGTGACATAATTCCCCGGACAGAAACCCTACTTCCTCTGTTCTATTTATTTCACTTTATACAGGGTGTCCCACGACGAACTGCGCCGATCGATATCTCGAAAAGTACAAATTAGAAAATTTTTAAAATTCGGTAGTAAACTAATGTTAATGAGGGCAACTTGGCTAAAATATTTTCAAGACGGTGGCACTTCCGGTTATACCGGAAATAGATGTCAACTTGCTTGTTTTAAATGGGACACCCTATATATTATTACATTTTTGGATTGTACGCAAAATTCTAGGCCGATTTTGTGTTTCATCTTTTATACCTAAGTCTTTCCGTTTTTGACATATTTCAATTTTTATGTCAAAAATGACGTTTGCAGACCCTAAAAGAATTATCAATTGTTCCTATACGGAAGCCTTTATTATCTAATTTGGGTTGGATTCTTTGTTGAAAAAGATCTACTTTAATAGATTTTTATAATATTTTAATAAGTATTAATACAGAGTGTTCAAAAAATAAGAATAAAAATGAAATTGAGAAAACTGTCAAAAATCAATTTTTTCAAATGGAAACCTCCAACTTTTATGATCTTATCTTATTTACCATTAAAAGTAAGGGTAAGTTTGTATATGGAAAGGAAAATTTTTTTGTTTTCGAAATATTACCAATTCAATATTTTTATATGGGGATTTTACTATGAATTTTAAATTCAATTACTCTTAGTTGGCTATGACGGCGTTTAGTGCTAAACAAATGTATGTAGCTGTCACTTACCATTTGACAAGTATTAATTATCATGCCGGGGAGCTTAAATTATACGCACGAGGCTTATTTAAATTTTTTTATAATCTATGGAGAATGTAACAGTTTTATCAAGAACGCGTGAAATATCTGCTAATAGATATCCAAAGAAACAAAAACCGTCTCCTAACAGTATTAAACGAATAATGGAGAATTTCAAAAATTTTGGCACCGTTAAGGCAACAACTCATAAAATAAAACCAATTGTCGATGATGAAAATATCGAAATTGCTGTTTTGGGATATTTTGCAGCATATCCTATGACATCTTTAAGGCAAGTGGCCTTATAAAGAGAAATCACCAAGAACTCTATTCACAGAATCTTTTGAAACACAAATTCCAACCCTATTGCATTTCTATGGTTCAACACCTAAAGGACACCGATGTAGCCAGAAGAGTTCACTTTTGCGAATTTATTTTAACAATGTTACAAGGCGACTTTCGATTTTTGGACAACATAATTTGGACTGACGAGGCAAAATTTATGAAATATGGCCTTTTCAACCGACATAATTCCCACTTTTGGTGTGATTCAAATCCCCATGCCGTGAGTTGCGAAATTACCAAGAAACCTGGCAATTTAACGTGTACTGTGCTGTGAGAAATGATGGAGTCGTAAAACTACATTTTTATGAAGAAAACTTAAATCGTAATGAATTAATACTTACATAATTTCTTTTTTCAAATTACGCATCAACTTTGTTTAGGAGAAGAATATTTAAATATATTACAAGATTTAGATAATGAATACTTCAATAATTTACCACTAGTTGAACATAGGCAAATATTTTACCAACACGATGGCGCCCCACCACACAACAGCTTCCTAAATAACAACTTCTTGCAAGATACTTTTTACGATAAGTGGATTGCTAACAATGGACCTTTTCTGTGGCCTCCTCGTTCTCCTGATCTTTCTGTGCTAGACTATTTTATATGGGGAACAATAAATTATATGGTTTATTTTAATCCAGTCACAACAATGGGAGATTGTCAGGCAAGAGTATAGAATGCTTTCAAAAGGTTATCCCCAAGTTCTATTAGAGCGGCCACCCATGTCGAACTAATTAGGAGATCCGAAAAATCTTGGAAGTTCAGGGTGGACACTTTCAATACTTACTAAAATAAAATATTTTTGTTTCTCTGGATATCTATTAGCAAATATTTCACATGTTCTTGATAAAACTTTGTTACATTCTCCATAGATTATAAAGAAATTTAAATAATCCTCGTATTCCTCGTGCGTATAATTTAAGCGCCCCGGCGTGATAATTAATACTTATCAAATGGTACATGACAGCTACATACTTTTTTTTAGCACTAAACGCCGTCATAGCCAACTAAGAGTAATTGAACTTAAAATCCATTGTAAAATCCCCATATAGAAATATTGAATTGGCAATATTTCAAAAACTAAAAATTTTCGGAATAGACATCCAAAACGTACCCGTATTTTTAAGGTAAATAAGATAAGATTATAAAAATTGGGTGTTTCTATTTGAAAACATTGATTTTTGGCAGTTTTCTCAATTTCAATTTTGTTCTTATTTTTTGAATACTTATCAAAATATCATAAAAACTCTATTAAAGTAGGTCTTTTTCAACAAAGAATCCAACCCAAATTAGATAATAAAGGCATATGTAGCGTATTAGTTAGCACGCACTAATACCGCTCCATAGCCATCTTAAAGAAATGGAGTTCGAGATGGTTGCCAGGAAGCAAAAAAAAAATAATTATATAAATATCAATTATCAAACACAAAAATTCAACTTGTGATAGTTTGAATAAATTAATTTTATTGTCTATCCCACATTGTTGATTTACTTTGTAGTCAACCGACTACAGCTTCCTTATAGGAAGAATTGAAGATTCGAAACTGATCGTGACGATCTCGGTGGAACGAAAACGCAGATTGCGATCTGTGTGGAGGGGATATACTGAGTACAAATATGATGACTATAACACAAGATCGCAAGCGTTCGGATCGCGCTCCGTGGGGAAGAGGTCTAAGACATGATACACAAAATCTGCCTAGAATTTTTTGTACAATCCAAAAATATATTAATATATAGGGTGTTCCATTTAAAATAAGCAAGTTGACATCTGCTTCCGGTATAATCGGAAGTGCCACCATCTTGAAAATAGCCGAGTTGCCCTCATCGACATTAGTTTACTACCAAATTTTCAAAATTTCCCGATGTCTACTTTTCGAGATATCGCGCAGTTCGTCGTGGAACAACCTGTATATTCTCCTTGTCTTCTCCTGTTCTAATTATTTCACTTTATATTATACTATCACACACCACGAGATCCCCTCAGGTGTCATAACACATAATGTTGTTAATAAATGGAATTGTAAAATTAATAACAAATATATTAACTATACAATAATTACAATTCATTGAATTCGGGGCCTCAAAAATTTTGTGATTTCCTTCGGTATATTTTCTTTACCTTTGCAAATAAATACGGCAACTATTTGAAATAAAAATGATATAAACTGTGCGATTGTCCGAAGGTTTAGACATTCGCATTTTGTATAATAATATTATATCCGGTTTAGGTAAAACAACTTAACAAAAAAGGAATTAATTGTAATTCATGTACTTACATTTTGCATTAATGGGTATCTTGGGCGAGCCCGCCACTTATTCCTACATATTTCAGTCCACGCCGTAACTAATTGGAAACATATTTTTGATGTGAGTTTTAGAACGCCATGAGGCGATATTTGTTACTTAAATTTTAACGGGACGCATCATAAAACAGATTAAGAACAATAATAATTGGAGAAAGTACTGGCAAAAAAAGGAAACTATAAAAAATTAGATGGTTTATTAAATTTTTTATAGAATTGTAGAACATTCTTCGCAGTTTCTCGGAAATAACTTAATTTTTAACACGCTCTTATTAGCTTCACCCGTATGTTTGTTTGTAAAGGAATCTTTGAACGTGATTCTCACCCACATCAAAACGTCAGATTAAACTGAAACTTTGCACACTTATCTAGGACCGACAATACAATAATTTGACAACTTTGTCTTAATGTCCTCACCAGGATCATCAGGATAAAATAAAATAAATGACTAATCTATTGTCCAGATTTTGGCGGAGGAGCCGTTGTCATTAATATATATTTTATTATTGGTGAGAAACGTGCCGAGAGATGAATGGCAAGAGGGTGACTAAAATTTTTTTTATAGTTTAAAAAAACTAAAAAAACACGCTTTAATAGCAAACCGAACTAAAAAGTAAAAAATAATGTTTAAATATTAAGATTCATTTTTTTTATTGTAAAAAGCGTGGGGTTTATAACAATTGATATGAAGCACCCCACGCTTTTTACAATAAAAAAATGAATCTTAATATTTGAACATTATTTTTTACTTTTAGTTCGGTTTGCTATTAAAGCGTGTTTTTTTAGTTTTAAACTAATTTTTATAAGTATAAATGCCATATTTGTAATTTTTGTTATCTCCCAATGATGCCAGGTCGGTCGGCGAAACTCTCGTAGATATACATGCAACAATCTCATGCATATTTTTTTGTTTTTTTTGACACGAATTATTTTTAAGTTATATCTTTATCACTAAATTCCTCCAGTTTTTTTATTGCATCCATCGAGTTTTAGAGCTATTTCGAAACTTCCGGCCATGTCTTTACTATTTTTTTTCGTAAATAAAAGTAACATGCTGAAACATATGCCTAGTATCAATGCCTCTCAATAAATCGGGCAAAATATCTCTTGGAAAGGTTAAACTTCATTTCACAACTTCAAGATACAAGAAGAATGGTTTGTGAAACGCTGGTATAAAATTCTTGTATTAGGTTCATATTTGGCGTAATGGCGTCATTATTAACTCAATAGCAACAACCGTAAATAGTCGTTTATTCACTAGTAAAATACAAAGTTTTTTTACGACTGCTTTGAAAAGTGCTCTAACTACGCACTACTAATTACGCTTGAAAATTATTTATTTCACATAGCGTGTGATAAATCTTTTACAGTTTGTAGAATGGATAAGTGGGCCATTCCAGTTAACTGAACGGATATATTTCATATACGTTCTAGGTTGGATATGAAATCGACCAATTACAGTTCGTGTATTAAGTACATAGGCATATTCGTTTTAAAAAATTCAAGTTAGTGCGTTAGCTGTCAAAGTAATTGTCAGTGTGTATTCGCGCAGTTTGAGCTAGAAAATAATTTAAAATGAGTGATTCCAGTGAAGAATCGATAAACGGTATACCACCTAAAATTTTATTGAAATTATTATATGCAGACAAAATTTTAGAGATATATTATGACAAAAAAAAGTAGCTATATGTGGGGATTGAACCAATTCAAAACAAATGTATTCAAATTAAAGGGGTAAACATGTAAAAATGTATAAGCTGCCTCCCCGGCGGGTTTGCACCTAGAGCATAAGATTTAGCAGAAGCAAAGCTTGTGTAGTAAAACTTGATTAAAACTATTATTTGTAGTTTTTTCTTAATCCGGTCGTAGAAAAAGTATACTGTACAACTCGAGTGGATTATCCATATCCACTCTTGTTGCACAAACTACTATAACGCACGGTAACAGTAAGTGAAAACGCTTTCACGTATGGAAAGTGCTATTTACAACATGTAAATTATATATGACCTAACTATAATCACGTGTGAATAATTAATATGATATTAGAATCAAATTTATATTTAATTTACTAAAAAACAGATTTAACAAAGCAAGAGAAAACTCTTTATAATGAAATAATACTACATAAGTAATCAATTAAAGAAATTGTTCGTAGTGGCCATCATTATCTTCAATGCAAAGCTCATAGCGTCTTCTTAAGTTTAGGAAAATATTGTAAATAGCGTTATTATGGTTTCCCTTTAAGTTGTTAATGTCTTCTTGAATTTTTGCTTCAGTGGCCTGAAGATTGTGGTTATGATTAAAATTGACTTCCTCTTTTAAAAACCGCTATAAAAAGCTATCTAATGGCGTCAAATCAGGGTCATTTGGTGGCCATCGAATGGTCCCAGCATTGCCTAGCCAAATGGGAAATTGATTATTTAAATGTTCCCAAACTTCTAAAACGCTATGTGGAGTTGCTCCGTCCTGATGCCAAATCATTCTAGACAATACGTCCATAGGGAAATCTTGAATTAGACGATCTACCTCTGGTAAAATTATTTATATGTTTGTCGTGTCAAAGTAAAATCATAAAATATAGGCCCAATTACTTTGTTTTGAAAAATGCCGCACCAAACGTGGATTGACATCCTACCCGTTTTTTTTATTCGCTTAACTCTTCTCTGTCTTTGTCTTATTCTCCCAGGAACGTTTGTTTTTTCTATTAAAAAATCCTGCCGTGGAAAAACTTCTCATCTGTCCTCATTATTTCTTAAAAAAAATCAGGAGCATGATCTGACAAAACTCCAATCTTCTACGTTTTTGGTCTTATTCAGTTTCTGGACGGGAATATCCTGTAAGGCCTATATTGATGCTTTTTCAAAGTTCTTTGAACAAGCCTTTAATAAACTATTAACCGAATTTGTAAAAAATGTAAAAATAAGGTATCGATGTATTTTTATAATAAATAATTTTTTTACCTTCAAAATATCTTCCTAGTTTGCTGTAACGTTTTCTTGAAAAACTATGGGTCCTATATACATGAAGATAAATATTTAAAAAGGTGTTTACACTAGGAATCGCTCGATTCGCATACAACCGTCATGTATTTTTTTCTTGTGTAGTAGTAGGCTAAGTGTGTCTGGGACACCCTGTAGATATAAGTAATATAAGTATTTAGCATAGCTTGCAATAATCAATATAAAGTAGATAGCGACAGGTAGGCGAGGCAACAAGTAGTTGTAAGAAGCATGTAAAAAAGAACGAAACATGATTGTAGAAACGAAGTACTATTAAATAAAAAGTATTCAAAGGCCAAGTTAATTAATTACGAAAACCCAATATTACACTTGCGACACACTTATTTTTATTATTTTTAACATAAAGGGAAACTATTTCGACCTTTTCAGCCTCACTATAACCCATTTTGATTAAATAAATGTTAATAATGACGGTTTGAAACGTCAAAATTGAATAAACAATAAAATAATTATTTTTGTTTCACTTGTGTTTTGACACGCATGGCTCATTTTTTTTGCAATAAAGCAGCCCATTTGCATTTTGATTGTCAAATATGTCAAGAAGTATTTAAGATAGACTTATACAATGTTATATATTTTACCAGGGGAAAAAGGGCTTCTCGAAAATGTAATAATATATAATAGGGTGTTCCATTAAAAAAAAAAACATATATTTATTTCGTATCACGTGATCGATATATGGTATTGTTTCAATAAAATATAATCCTACAACTTTTATACGAATTTATTTTCTATTTTCAATAATAACAGAAATAAGGGGAGGGGGGGGGTTAATATATAGTGAATAACTTTATACATTCATATTTAAAATATTTCTTGTTAATAGGTATATTAAGTGTGATGTTTTTCTTCTTTTGCCACCTAGCGTACTATTGGTAAATCCGCCTCTGTTTCTACGACATAATACTGTGTAACAGGAATTTGTATAAATTAAGTATTACGAGATATTTAAAAGAACATTAGGTAAGACTTATAAAAAGTCCATATTTTTATGTGGGCACACCTTAAAAAACCTCAAGGATGAAAATGAATTAATCATCATCAATAACACGATGTTATATTTTATGAACGTAATTACGGCTCATCTACTTCGTTTATTATAAAGTAACGTTTATTATTAATAAGTTCTGAATAGGCGATCGACTTATCTTGACAAATGCAATGAGACGTTTTGATTATTAAAAACATTTATTAACGACTAATTGCTTGTTCATGATTCAAGTGGCATTTGATATGGTCGTAAATAATCGCGAAATTATGTAAGTACAAGGCGTACAATCTACACGGTGGCCTCAAATGAGTGCAAACAAATTTTTTTTTTGTATCTGTAAATAGGATACACAATTTTAAGAAATTATTTGAGCACAATGTTTGTTAAATTTCGCCTCGATGTGGATTAAACTGTCAAACGTATAGTTTATCAAAGCTATATTTTTGCGCATTAGACGCGATAAGCGGTGCCATTCGAACGAATAAGTCATGGCGTCACGCTTAAAGGCACTTGCAGCGGTATCGCGCGGCTTCAGAAGTACGCTAGAAAATGACGTCACGCTTAAAGACATTAGTGTAAGCCGCGAGATCGCAAAAATTTAATTCTAATCTTCCGTTGCTATGCTGATGTTCGAATGACCAGTTCTAAAACAAGAAAGTGCTGTGCGAAACTGTTTTCGTGGAACCGGGCAGTGCCGTACGTTTATTTAACCTTGCGCGGTCGTTTTCTCCTAATTAAAAAAAACGTAATATTTACGTATATTTACCTAAAATAATTATTAACAATAATATTTCTTTCAAAAATATTTTTAAATTGGCTTTTTGGAGACCATTTGATACAGAAGAAAATTTACATAATGAAAATGTGGAAGACGAGGTAACGAAGTCGATTGAGTTGAAAGTTTAAGAACCAAGATTTACACGTCCAACCCCAGCGTCTTCTTTTAAATATTTATAATTGTTTAAAGAGAGAAAACATTCAAATGACGGATATAGGTATTATAAAAAGGATGTTTGAATTGAAACTGAAATTAGCTGAATTAGGTCGTTATTATTTTTCCAATGCGTTTTACTTCAGTTGCATCCAAAAGTACAAGAAGAGGTATTCAAAGAACCAGAGAAAATTTAAATAATCATCTAAGAATTCCTAAAACGAATTTAACCTGTGGGCAAAGATGTTTTACATACCTAAGTCCACGAGCTTACAATACGATACCAAATAATATTATATCTTCTTTATACAACGCAAAGGTCAAAATTAAACAATACATTCTAGAAACACCTAGGGATGTAATACATGAAGTCATCAATCCCGAACAGTATCTCATAACATTATTTTAGGTCTCCGTTTCATTTTAGATGTCAAATTAAATAATGTATTCTTTTGTCTACAAAATTATTAATTTATATTTATGACTGCATTACCCTCCAGCTTTAATTTAAGGTTTAAAATTTTAGGTTTAAATTTTTAGAATTTAATAATTTAATTAAATTATAACATTTTACTTTTTTTTGTTTCTTTGTTATATAAACTTTAAGACTATTACATACTGTTTTAGAATGTTTTCTATCTTCATGCACAGCGCTTGTTCTGCACTTCTATGAAGTAGCTAGTTTATTTACAAATCTATATTAGTATTTACTCTGTAATCATAAAATTATTTTCCTTCGTAAATAAACTTATTATTATTATTATTATTATTATTATTATTATTAATTAAGATTCCGATTTCTACTATTAATCTTGTTATTAAAAATGGGTTTGTCACTGTGTTAAAAGAAAACGGAAAAGTAAAAAAATTAGAAAAATTGACGAAAGAAAAAAGACATCCGAAGAACAGTTTACAATTTTTATCAAGAAAATGAAGTCCCTACTTCGGACATGATTTCGAATAAATTGAGCGAATTATAATTATCAATCTTTGGAAACTTTAAGATGCGTTTTATTATAGTGTGGCTTCCAAATATACAAAAAAAATAACCGTTGAATAGTAATGGAAGCACGCCGTGTTGTGGAAATTCGACAAGAATATTTGCGTAAAATAAAAGACTACCGCGAATCGGCAACATATCTTGACGAAACGTGGGTTGGTACGCATGATACTGTTAATAGTCGAGTCAATGAAGGGGGAAAAGGCATGAATAAAAGAAAATGAAAGTACAGTTAGCTCCAAATATTTTTTATGGTAACATGTTAATTATAACCTCAGGATCATTCAGCCAACTGAAATAATGGCTGCTGGCCACGTCCTTTTTTTTACCATCCGTTTTTGGCCAGTCCTGGTAACATTATTATTTTATTTCTAATTTATAAGAAAATAAATATTTTGGCCCAAAAATGGATTCCTATAGGCTTCTTGGGTCGCTAATTACGAATCTGAGGTCAGTTTTCCGAAAAATTAACGTAAAAAGCGGAAAATCGTGAAAAACTGATCGTATCTCGACCCTTTCGCAATTTAAAGATATTAGTTCAAGTTTTATATCGTTTTTTATGTTTTTGATAAGCGAATTTTAACATAAATAAGTGAAAATTTTGAAATATCCCTGGGAAATTTGTGGAACATTCTTGGGAAATGCGGAAAATTGTCATTACAAAACTGTGTAACATGTCGTTTTCGAGGTTTTTTTGTCACTAATGACGAATGAGATATTCAAAACGATAAAAAAAATTTAATTTTCCCGGAAAATTGTGGAAAATTTCTCAATATAAATATATGAATATTCTTTCCTTTTATTTATTTAGTCTGGTCGATAGCCGAGTGGGTTAAGGCGCGAATTGGCAATCGCGATTAATCACACGGACATCGCACCACCGGGTTCGAATCCTGGCTCCGGTACTGGCATTGCCGGAGGAAATGGTTGTATGTCCGCGTTTTTTCAATGTGTAACCTCCTTCCGCACAAGCCCTGGCTTCTGGAATTGGGGGTTGTCGAATTTCTGTGGTGTTTATTATTATTATTATTATTATCATTATTTGGGTTTTCTACCACATATATTATCCTCTTCAAAACCAAATCACCGAGTCTATAAAATAATAAAATTATTGGAAAAAAGCCTCTGCGCCTGTGACGTTTACGTCAAAGGAACAGTCAGAGGTTATTTTTTACAAATAATATAAATCGCAATAAACACAGAAATAATGTATTTTTGACGACATATGGAAAAAAATCCGTGAATTATGTTGTAAACAAAGAAAAAGGATATCCCGTTTTTCCGCCCGTAACGCTTATTGTGGTTCAGGCAGGGAATTATTCTGGTAGTGAGCTTACTGATGACTCCGTTACCATCTAACAATTTTTTTCTCGAAACTATGAGAATTTCTTTTATTATTTTTATTTATTTACATACACTGCTCAACAGGTAAACCCATTTAGAGAGCAAGACAAATACACAAATTTAGCATTACATAGCAGTATGGTACAGGTACAAAACAAACAAACAAAAAAAATATATAGAGAAAGAATACAAAAAATACACAATACAAAATACAAAAAAGTACAAAATCAAATTACCAACCAAGGAAAGACAAAGGTTCAAGTCTTCAAGTAGGGTTAAAGAGTTTTTTAATATCATTGATTGAGCTGTGAAAATGTCAAACAGTCCATAGTTTTTGTTGTAATTGTTACACATAGTATGGAGAGGAGAGAATTTTAAGACATTAGAATGTGGGATGCCGAGGTAAAAAGTTTGTGAACTTCTGGAATTCAAATTCGGAACATGCGGAAATTTAATTGATTTAAAATGTCTTGACAGTGTATATTGCTGTGAACAATATTGTATAAAAATACGAGAGAAAAGTATTCGCGTCTGGTAACTTTATTTTATAGAAAATCTAGCTAGGAGTTCTTGCTGCGGGAAGCCAACCTCCGGGTATACTCCATCCAACTTAAACCAGAGCAATTTTACAAATCGTCTCTGCACACTCTCCAAGGCGTCAATGTGACTATTGTAATGGGGATTCCAGACGAGAGATGCATAATCTAGTTTAGACCGGACAAAAGCAAAATAGAGGATCTTTAGTGTACAAATGTTTGAGTAATCTCTGCTCATTCTGATTATAAAGCCCAGAGTTTTAAAAGATTTGGCTACAACATTGTTTACATGCGGTACAAATGTAAGCTCTTTATCGAAGATTACGCCAAGGTCTACAAGGGCATCAGGTCTCTGAAGCACTGCGCCATCCACATTACAGTCGAAAATAACCGTTCTTGCACTAGTTGTGTAGGTCATAACATTACATTTTGACACGTTTAGATATAATTTGTTTCGAGTATACCAGTTGCATATGCGTGCTAGACTACCCTGCAGTGTGACGCAGTCATCCAGAGATGAGACTGTATTAAATATTTTAAGATCGTCAGCGTACAGCAAACAGGATACTTGAATACGATTCACGATATTATTTATGAAGCTGTTGAATAACAGGGGTCCAAGAATTGATCCCTGCGGAATACCAGATGTTGCACCGTATTCGACAGACCGAAACCCACCATAAGCAACATATTGCTTCCTATTTGACAGGTAGGAGTGAAAAAATGAAATGAGTTGAAAAGAGAATCCAAAATCAGACAATTTATTTAGCAATATAATGTGATCCAGTCTGTCGAATGCCTTAGAGAAGTCAGTATATATTACGTCTGTTTGCTTACGCTAGTCAATGGCTTCTGAGATATACTGGGCGATACAAGTTAAATTAGAGGTGGCGGAGAGCCATTTCATAAAGCCATGTTGATACACCGATAAATGGGCACTAACACTAAAGTAAACAGTATCATGTAGTAAGATTTCAAGAGTTTTACTAAAATTGCACAGAATAGATATAGGTCTAAAATTGGAGATGTCATTTATATCGCCTTTTTTGAAAACTGGGCACACTTTAAACTTTCTTACTTTATAATAGAAGTTTTATTTTCATTGAGGTAAAAAACATAACAATAATTCAGTTTTGTTTGAGATACGACGGCGTTTTAATGAGAATTACCTATGTTTTATTTTATTTTTATCGCTTTTAACAAGATTTAAATATTATAATTATGTTATTAATGTTATAACTGTTAACAGGTTTGTTAAGTTTATTAACATTATATACCTTTCTACTTTACGACCTCATTAAAATACCATTACTCTTTGTGCTACCTCGACCGACCCTCGACCGCAAAGCATCTCGCTCGTTTTTAATGCGCGGCGAGTCGTTTGATCCTTTGATGTTAGGCATGCCGCCGGTGGCTCGCGGCGAAAGTTTTTGTTTCGTATTTTTTTCTCAGGAAGTCCTTACTTGGACTATACTTGCGTATCATTTCATCACTTTCAGTCATAATTTATTAGTTAGACTTATTGTCTGCGAAACAGTGCTACGTGTATAATAAACGATTTTTAAAATATTATAGGGCATGTATTGCCTTGAAAAGTAAGTTACGCACGCCTATGGATGGCACGCGTTCGAGATCGGTTTACAAAGGAATTCCGCGCTGTTATTTTTATATTATTTTAAACTAAGATTGGATAAAGTCTAAACCAATATTTTATGGTAGGAAGCGCATCGTGAGAGATTGCCTTACTAATCTAATACTTTCAGACTAACAGCTTGTCGACTTGAATATCGAAAGATTATGTGTAAAAATGCTTCACTTAGACCTTGTCTTGCCTTTCATAGTAATACCAACAAATCTTTAAGTTTCACACAGAAGGTAAATAAATCTCGAAATTGTTGTTTTGGAACAGGATAAAATGAAATTAAATATACTTGTAAAAAACAACTATCACCTTGCACACCAACAAATCCACCATATGGTAACTAATTTACCTAGTCTCAGTATAATTATTATTATTATTATTACCTTGCTTATTACTATAATTACACTTAACCCCGGGGCCTTGCGACCTTGCCGAAATCTTTTCGTAGGGAATTTATCTCGGAATTTATCATTAAAATATTTGCATTAATTTCAGCATCGGCCTGTACAAATTCTAACCTTATCCATATGCTTATTGTATCATTTGAAATGTTAAACAGTTTTATTTACATAAGGTATGGGGAAAAATGGAGCGAAAAATTTTAGGTGGGTAGAACAATGGTCGATCGTAAATGTTAATTGTTATTAATGAAGTGTTGACGAGTGTGAAGGTAAGAATTTTTGTTAGAAAGGGATTATAGTGGAAAATGAGTAATTATACTGAAATTGGAAAATGTACGATATGATAAAGGGAGATTGACATCGGCCGGGACTTATTGTAGCGACAGATTTATAAAAAATATTTTTAATATTGGCTCCTAGATTGGCAAATCACATTTAAAATAAGTCAAATCTAGTAATAAAACTAAGCTTTCTGAAGCCCTCGGAAACGATATCTAATACATGACTGTTGAGGTTAAAATTATTAGCAAATTTGACACCCAGATCTCAAAGACGCGATCTAATATCGTGTTGTTGATTATGCAGTCATTTTTAATAGGATTTTTTTCCTATGAAACTAATTGCTTTATATTTAGACTCATTGAGTGTAAGGTCACTTGACATAGTCAGTTTACGGGGTAAATTCAACAGTACGGTTAGGGATATCATGCAGAAAACCCTGAACGTCACTCAACCATAGGTCGAGAAAGAGGGACTAAAAATTAGCCCACAAAAAATCACCAGGAGAAGAAACTTGGAGGGATTAACACCCTTAAGACTCTCGGATGAAGAACCGACAATGTCAGGGGAGGTGAAGCACCTGGAACCAGCACATTAAAAGGATAAAACGGACAAAAAACTTGGGGAATTAAACCAGGCATGGTGTAGTGGCTCTATATCATGGTTATAAGACCCTCGATTACTTCCTTGCCAAAAATGGCTCATAGAAACTTATAAAAAATATGTATACATAGATCTATAAGATTCGAGTTGAATAGTGAAACTGTAATTCTCTATAAGTCCTCATTGAACTTTACTAGTTTACAACAGGATTTACATATAAATCTTTAATCAATTTGAAATGGTAATTCCATAAGTAATTCTTAAGTGTCTGTATAAGTTAACTGATGGACGGGAAACTACAAATTCGCATAGATTCTTATGTAAAAGCAACAGGAAATCCAGGATTATTATACAGTTTATTGGAATTTCTCTATTTACAAGTCATTTGAGCATATGAGATTTCATGTGGTTTAACTAAAAAATATTTAAAAAAAAGCTTTTATTTAAAAAAATGTTATAAAAAGTAGAAAATAAACTTTGAAGTAAATCAAATCCATCATTTTGTTACATTATATAATTTTTTTTTGATATAAAAGCTTGTCGCGAGATTTTCCTGTGTACAGGAGATCAAACCTGAATGATCGTATCTATACAATTAGATAAAGTCCCTTTATGAGTATATATATAAGATACTGTAAGAATGTACGTGAAACCTCAATGGAATATATGAGGTTGATGTGGTTCCAAAAGGATACGTCTGGGGATTGAAACCTGAATGATCTATATCTATGCAATTGTATGTTTCCTTTATAGGTGTATATTCTTATACACTGTAAGAATGTACGTGAAACCACAATGGAATATATGAGACTTGCTGTGGTTTCAAAATGGTGTGTATGAGGATCTATCTAGGAATTGCAACCTTCTATCTATGCAATTGGATAAGTTACCCTTTTGAGTATATATAAGAAGAATGTACATGAAATCTCAATAGAATACATGAGGCTTGCTGTGGTTTCAAAATTGTGTGTATGAGGAACTATCTGGGAATTGAAACCTAAATGATCTGTATCCATCCAATTGGACAAGTTCCCTTTATGGGTATATATAAGATACTGTAAAAATGTACCTGAAACCTGAATGGAATATATAAGCCTTGATGTGGTCCCAAAATGATATACGTATCAGTGATAAACACTGTGCCTGCATATTGACTCAGAGAACTCATATAATTATTTCTTGCCAATTAAAAATACTTGGGATGCGATGAAAACCAATTTTGTTATATAATGAGCAACGATAAAAATTAAAACTGTATTGTCTTACAAAAAAGTCGACAATCGAATATTCTATAAAATATTAATTAGTCTCATAAAGCATGAAGTACATCTTTTCGATGAAAAGACAATTGTTATTGTCTTATCAAAACTCAATTACTGACGTTATTCTTATCGATTAAAAAGTTATAGGATACGATAAATACTGAATCTGTATTGTCCTATAAGTACTCCTAAATTCTAGAGTATTTTTCCCAATTAAAAGCGCAAAGGATACGATGAAAACTTTAACAGCATTGACTTATAAGAACGTCAATTATTTCTTGTCGGATAAAAACTCGTGGGATATGTTAAAAACTGAAGCTCTGTTTTCTAATAAAAACTAATAAATCTTCAAACACTTTTTATCTCTTGAACAAATCATAGAATACGATACAATTTAGAATTGTATTATCTTACAAAAACACGAAATATAACAAGAATTTCATGTCTGATAAAAACTTATAGAATTCTATAAAATATTAATACTCTTATACTCTTCAAAACTCATAAATCCCTCACGAACCTCTAGACTGGTGAACAACTGATAGGAAATGATATAAATTGGAATTGCAGGTTCTCCTAAAAACTCATAAAATCTTAAGTATTTTTTGCTGAATAATTACTCATAGATAACTATCAGAATTTGATCTGCGTGGTCTATTCTTGCCTGAATGTGAAGAAAAACAATGATACGCGTGTGGCCGGTTTTGATGATTTACTGCTTACTATTTTCCAGATAGAGTATAATCAAATAAATTTGTATGCCAATACAATTAATAATATGGTTAATGGATCTGGTACGTGTGGCTCTCTCGTAGAAGAAAGCATTTTATATCGGTTTGGATGATCGTTCCATGTTGATTTACTGTAACACAACACATAAATTAATTGCTTTTAGATTATTAATAACGTGATTTTAATGTGCTATTTAAGGCAGAGTGATATAGCAATTGATATAACCTCGAAATTTAACGCGAAAACCGCTTGACAGAAATAGAACATTTATATTCATTTTAAATCTATGAATAAATTATATATTTATTAATTTATTACTGATTTATGACTCGTTGACTCTAGTGCCTTGCAGTGGGGACTTAAGGTTTCGAACTCGATAACATGCACAAGCACCTAATTTGCTTAAACATGTAGTACATGTTTTTGATTGAGCTATATTTATTAATGTAATATTCAGAACCGTGGTAATATGTCTCACTTAAGCGCAAGATGATGCATACACAGCACTTAATTGGGTTAAATTTAAATTATTATCTAGGGTCAACGAGCCTCTAGTTTTAGTTTATTTGTGGCATTGAAGTTAAGCGGTTGAAAAATGAATAATTCTTTGTTTTCCGCTGATAATTCGTAGTAGTTTTGTCGCCATGGATGCATTTGTTTAAACTGATAAAAAACTGGTTATACAGGGTGATAAAACTCGTCGTACACTAAATGTATGTCCAATAGAAAAGGAGATAAAACATTTTGTACGAAAAAAAATCATTCATATTGAAGAGGTTGTAGCCCCAGTGTATTAATTAATAATAAATCCTGGTAATTTTGTTTTCTAGGTAATTAATTACTATTTATTTACCTGAAGGATAAACAAATAAGATTGGCCATTTGCGTGATCGTCTAGTTTTGTTAGTGTAGGACCCTTTTTATAATTATCCCAAGTTGTTTTATATAAAGTTTAATATTACGTGTTTCTGTCTGATACGATCTACCTTAGAAAATTTATCACTCTGTTAATTGAATTACCTGGTAAACTTGAACACACTGTCTATTAATTGAGAGACCTAGTTAATTATATATGTTATTTATGTAGTATCTTATTACTCAAGATTTCACTGTACATTTATAGTTGAAGTTAAATTAAAACATTTAGTTAGTTTATTAACTGTATGATGAAAAACGTAATGGTGAAAGAATAAGACAATAATTGATGGGAAAAAATAGTAAAAAAACACATTTTATTTTATATAAATTGATGCAACAATAGTCGAACATGAAATCAAAAGTAATCCAAATATTTGAGACAATTGTCTAAATATTATAATAGAAAAATATGCGTCGCTATAGTAATGACCATACTATAGATATACTGAGTGTTTTGATGCAATAACAAGAACTTATACAAAAGTATGCTGTGTTATTTTAATAGTAATTAGAGTTGTGGCAATGACCTGATAATGATAATCTATAATAGAGCTGTTAGCAATCGCTAGGTAATAATGGTTTATAATAAAGTTGTTAGCAATCGCTAGATAATAATAATTTATAATTAAAGTTGTTAGCAATAGCCAAATAATGAATCGAATGCAAAGCAAAGGACACGAATTATGTCATGTTTGTGCATTATCAAAATTAAGTTGAGAAATGAGCATTAAATACTCATGTAAAATATCATATAGAATGTTGAGGAAATATCCTTTAATTATACATTGTTTAATGATTGAAATTAGAGTAGGAACAATCGTTCAGATAATCATATTAATCTTGCTGAGGTGAGAATTTACACTCACGTAAAATCTTTTAGAATGCTGCTGGGGAAATCTCCCTATAGTAATTAAATAGAAAAGCAACCAGAAGATTGCCTATGATTGTGAAACATAAGGAGCCGCGTATCCGCGAAGGTAAGAAAGTGCGGTTGCATCACCCTTCAATCGAAACAAGTGACCAGACAACTGCCTGAAATATTGACATCCCTCGTTGTAACTGAACCCAATTGGAGAACAGAACCAGCCAATTGACCGTAGTCAATGTTTCAAACCTTTGTGAAAGTACGCCGAATTCATACAACTATAATATTTTATTGTAGGTAAATGTCCAAGAATCAGAAAATCTTGTGGTTGCAGTAGGAAAATATTCCTAGTGTACTTTAAATATAAAACATTCTTGAAAAACTTTACATGAGATGTGGTGGAAACGAAAGTCCACTATTTGTTTTATAAAAACTGCAGAATAATGATAGACATGAAGTTTGGCTAGTCTGTGATAAAGTACCTTGTTATTGCATAGCTCTAAATATATATAGTGCTTGAATATAAACTTGTTATTTTGCAAACGCAAACTTCCCTAGTAACATATTCAAAAAATGTAATTTTATGAATTAAAATCGTGAATAAAATCATAACTGAATAACTGGTAACATAATATTATGACAGTTAAAAATCAAAGCTAATAAATATTTCATTTAAAAAATCTAATATTCTTTTAGAACCACAAATGCGTCATTTAAACCTTTTTTTAAACACCCCGTAACCAGAATATGAATGCAATTGCAAATAATAAAGTAGAGTCTCGAAATAAGAAAGTAATCACCTTTAGAAATTTATGCCAGCTGGATTTCTGTGCGCTCTGTATAGCGTTATATCGCCCGTGAATGCTCTTCCCCAGCTTCTTCATGTTTAACGTACTCGTCGAGCATAACAGAGAGGTTAACAATGGCAGTTCATAAAGAGTACGCCAAAGAATGGTTGTCTACGACTGAATAGCAAAATTAAATGTGGATTTTCTTCGATCGTTTGACTTGTAGTTTAGATAATTAATATAGTCTAGTATACTTTAACTTGGCGTGTGTACGTATGAGTTAATATTTCCGTACGATTTCATTTTCTCCCATATTGTACACAAAGTTAAAGCAATAGTCCAGAAACATTGTCTACGTGGACAATATTTCTGGATCTTTGTGTACAAGAGAAAATGAAATCGTACGGAAATATTAACTCATACATACACACGTCAAGTTAAAGTATACTAGACTATATCAATACTACCATAAGAACAGCTAGCCCAGAGGGTCAGCGATGTGACTTAGGTAAAATATCCACAATAATACCATAAGAACAGCGAGCTCGAAGGGTCAGCAATGTGATTTAGGTATATTGAAATGCAATTACTCAGGAGCACAGCGAATGATAGCATTCGACGATGTAACTCGGGAGTGATAGAAGTGGCATCCCCTTCGGTAAACAAGTTGGTCTTCTTTTATATGGTTCCTGATGTTACCCTTCTGCCCGGATTATGCATATCCGCTTGTTTCTTGTGGGAATATGTTTATTTTAACGCTATTATAATATTCGACATGACGTAGCCCTGTGCAGCACTTTAGAGTGACGCTCAACTTTCTATCTTTATCTATGGTTAAGCTAGAAACGTGTAGGCGATTCCATACTATGGGAATACACGAAGTACTTGACGTTTATCTGAATATACGATAAACAAACCCTGCGACTCGACTAGATTTTATGTAAATTCTGTCTCAAAATTGTAGCGTTTAACTTTGCTTTAAAAATATAATTTTAAAAGGCATTTCTGGTAAATTTAACGTGTGCAATATTTAATGACTACATAAATGAAAAAAAAATTAAATGAAATGAATTAAATGCATAAATTACTTAAATTTGGAAAATAACTATGACAAAATTAAATTTGTATATGGGGTATATACGGGATGTTTCAATATGTCAAAAGTAACGTTTGTTAATTGTATAGGATGTTCCAAATTTCAATTGTTACTCTTTAAAAGTAAAGGGCATGTACCATTATCTTGCTACACGCGGTACACCCTCATAACATCGGCTATATTTGGTTGAACGGTTAGGCATACACTGGTTGGCTTAATGAAAATTTTGCAAACAGTTGGATAGGACGAAGTAGTCCTCTTATTCATTGGTCGCCACGTTCGCCAGATCTAACACCTTTAGATTTTTGCGCGTATCCTTTTACATTTATTTTAAAATTAGAAGTGTGTACTTTATAAATAGATTTTTTAACTACCGCTCCCGCTATAAACAATTAAATTAAACGTACACATTCGGCTATGTCGTGACGAACTAGGAAGTGTTGAAATTTTTTTATATTATCAATTAAGCCTTTTGAGTATTGCATGTCATACCACGTGAGGAGAACAAAGAAGACTTCCCGCATAAATTGAACACGAACTATTTTGTATGCGTAATGGAATAATGTAATTCGCCCCTTAGGGTGTGTGCACTACTGCCGTTTGGTTAAAATATTGTAACAAGGTGTGGTCCTGTCTAGTGTCTGGGGTTTATTTACAAAACGCATATACTCTTTTGTTTACTTCCAGCTACCTTGGTTCGCCGGTAACGGACACCCGAATTTCACGAGCCAAATTTTGTGGTGGATGAACAGCAGTTTAACAGAACAAATCAATTTAAACAACATTTACCAAAATTAACTTGTTTAACAGCAACATATGGTAGGTAGAAAAATCAAAAAAAAAATTAATACTCGAAATAATATAAAACTAAAAATATTATGTTTTAATATTCCGCCCTCTAAAAGCACATTTGAACTAATATAAAACACCGTTTTCAATTTTGTAACCACTATTATTTGAGCTCATTTATAAATGGCCGTCCGTCCCTCGGGAACAAAGGAACAGTTGGAGGTATCATATATTTATTAAGTTATGACATCATATTTTTTAATTAACATATCAGACGCGTTGTTCATTAAACATGGGCAATTTTTTATGGAGATACACGTTTGCTTTATGAGAATAACCTCTGCACCGTTTGTAGTCCATTCACTAATGAATGATACAAATTATTCAACTTTTTTGGACTGCGTAAAGTTAATATCATTGTCAATGCCTCTTGTTTTCAAACCGTAGTAAAATCATTGGTAACTTTGTCTGCTTATAACTTTTTCATGTTCTAAGTCTAGTATGCTTTAACTTGGCGTATGTATGAGTTGATATTAAGCGTACACTCTTGCTCTTGCACACAAAGTTAAAGCAGTAGTCCGAAAACATTGTTCATGTATGTCCATACGTGAACAATTTAAAAACTATATCTAGCAGCCTATTTTCTTCTTTCGACAGTGGGTATTCGTTTTTATTTCTGATAGGATCCAGCAAATATACCAAAAATGAAATGGCGTTAAAGCCTGATCATATCTCCAAAACATCTTCAAAAGTATATAGTAATATTTTATTATAACAAAGATTTGAACAACTTATTGAATTATTTTATCGTTTTATTTAATCATACTTCTCCACGGCAAGTATAATGCTCGTTAAAAAAAAATTATTGGTTTTTAAAAAATGTTCTTATAATTACTAACGTAGTACGAATGAATAAATATGGCAAGTGATATATCGTTGAAAAGGGAGGAAAATACTCTATTTAATGGCGCCTTTTCCTGCCCGTTTCAAAATAATTTTTTTAACAGCCTGAATAGTAAATCTCGGTTTTGAAAAAAATTAGATAAAACCTCGTTGAAACACTCTGTCTTGCAAGAAATTTTCGCCTTAGAATTTTTCTCGTATCTCTTCAAATAACGGAGATATTTGGCCTAGACGTTTTCCGCATTTTCGATATTTTCCGCCATAACTCTTAAAGTAGGCCATGGATTTCAAATGTCTTTAAACCATTTTGTAGGTTATATAAATCCACAATTTTCGCAAAAATAATTTTTTATGTACGACCGATATTAAGTGAGATATTCTCGAGGGCTCTGATAAAATGGACAGCCTGTATATTATGTTTATAACATAGTACAGTAAATCCCGGCTCAAAAACAAGTGATTTCTGGCTTGTCCCCTAGGCCCTTTTAATGTGAGCATGTTCAGCGGAAATATGAGTCTCAAGAAATAGTACCTATCGAAAACAGAATAAATTTTGAATTTAAATTCCTTGTTTTCGTAAAATTACCATACTTTATTGAAGTAAACAAAGCTTAACGACTGTTTTCTTATTTGAAATTCAAATTTATATCGTCCGCAGCAACGATCATTGTGTAATACGAGATGTAAACAAAACCCATTGACGATTAAATGTTCGCATAATTTATTTGTTTAAAAATAAGTCTTAGTAATCTTGGCGTTAATTGAAAAATTGATATAGTAACCGTTGTTAGTTATTAATTTAACATTACTTGCACAAATTTTGTGGCCGTTGCGTAATTTCTGAGTACGGCTATTTAATAAGTAGTTAATACCGTCAGATTTGGGGACATTGTAAAAAAAACTTGTTTTGTAAGAATTTAAATTTAAAATTATATAATTTAGCACGTGTATTACGTCTTTGTAACTTTTTTAACCATTATTAAAAATAATGGTTACTACTACTTGTGCGTATAAACATAAAATAGTAATAAAAAAGATAGGAGTGTGTCGTTAAATATTAATAACGCATATTTTTTTACATTATGTAAACAATAAATAAATCAAACTATCGAAATATTCAGACAAAACAAACATTGACCTAAATTTTTACATGTTTAAAATGCGATGCGTGATTTTCCTTCTAGTGAAGTAAATCTACCATATTTTTAGGAATAAGGAAAATTTTTAAGGTAGGCTAATTATTTTTGAACTTGTAAACATTATGACAACCAAAAAAGTGCGTTTTCCGGTTTCGCAATGCTCCGCGCGTCTTCCCACGCACGTTTTTCTGACGATGTGGCTCAATTCTGTCTTTTCTACGACCATTTTTAAAACATCTCGACTACTATTGAACGGATTAATCTAAACCAGGCAAATTTTTTTGTAACTAAACTGTCTAACACCTGAAGCACCCTGTATATACCCCATATATAAATTTAGTTTTTTCTTATTTATTTCCAAATTCAAGTAATTATTGCAGTTAATTCATTTAATTTTTCCATTTATTTGCTCATTTAATATTGAACACAATAAAGTTACCAGAATGCATTCATTTTAAAATTATATTCTTTTAAAGCAAAGTTAAACGCTACAGTTTTAACTAAAAAGTTACAGAAAATCGAGTCGAGCAACAGGGTTTGTTTACAATGGACACGATAAGCGTCAAGCATTTCGGTTACTTCCCAGAGTGTGAAATCGCCTGCCTTTTTCTATCTTAACCGTAAGTGGAAATAGAGAGTGGAGTTTTCAATCTCAAATCTGGGTAAATTGTGACGTCATTTTTACCATATAAAAGAAACTGCAGTGCCCATGGACAAGGGTAATCAGACCCGAGCTACATCGCGAGACATTGGGTTCGCTGTTGCTCCCTGGAGATTACAATTAACCACACCTTACGTACATCGCTGGACATTGAGTTCGCTGTACTTTGGAGATTGAATTGAAGCATACCTTAGGTACATCGCTGGACATTGAGTTCGTTTTACTTTGAAGATTGAATTTAAACATATCGAAGTTACATGGCTAGACATCGTGTTCGTTGTACTTTCATCGAAGACAATCACTGTTTAACGTACTTTTTATGAAGTGCCGTTTCAACGTCTTTACGATGCTCTATGAGGACGTTAACCATGTAGAACCTGGGGGAGAGCATTTACGGGTGATATAACGCTATACAGAGCGCACAGAAATTCAGCTGGCATAAATTTCTAAAGGTGATTACTCTCTTATTTCGAAACTCTATTTTATTATTTGCAATTGCATTCATATTCTGGTTTCGACGGGGTGTAATAGGGGAAATTCACGCATTTGTGGTACTAAAATAATATTAGATTTTGCTTTATGAAGCTTTGATTTTTAACAAGGAAACAGGATAAGGTTATATTACAGTTTACTTAGTTATGAATTCATTCACGAGTTTAATTCATAAAATTTCACTTTCTGAATATTTTACTAGGGAGATTTGCGTTTGCAAAATAACAAGTTTATATTCAAGACTATACATTTTCTGCGTTTATGCAATGACAAGAAACTTTCACTTCCATTATTTTTCATTTGATGTACTTATTAAGGCTACTGTGTGCCTAATTTTGGACATGTCAAATGTCATAGTAATGTTTATCTTTCAAATGATTATCTGAGATTTCTCACCAGCGATCTATTTGGTTTCTCTATCTATTATTTAATCACGATCCATCCACATAATTACCTTGCGCTCACAAACTGTACAGGCCATCGGTCAGCACTGGGTTAATTAGCCCGTAAACTTGTTCGTATTAAGAAGGGTTTACTTTTCGTCGAGTACTGAACCGGGACGTCTCGTCTGTTTGATTTACAACTGCCCACCTTGTTTTACGTTGTTGGACAGTCATACAAAATTTGGTAGACTGCTTGTTTTAATTATAATCAAATGATTTTTCCTCAACATTCTATGATCTTTCACATGAGTATTTAATGCTCATTTCTCAACTTAATTTTGATAATATATAAACATGACATGATTCTTGTCCTCTGTTTTGCATTCGATTCATTATTTGGCTATTGCTAACATCTTTAATTACAAATTATTATTATCTAGCTTCTTCTCTTTCTTCTATCTTTTTTTAATTATAAACCATTATTACCTAGCGATTGCTAACAGCTCTATTATAGATTATCATTATCAGGCCATTGCCACAACTGTCATTACTGTTAAAATAACACAGCATACTTTTGTATAACAAAGTTCTTGTTATTGCATCAAAACACTCAGCATATCTATAGTATGGTCATTACTATAACGATGCAAGTTTCCTATTATAATATTTAGAAAATTGTCTCAAATATTTGGATTACTTTGTTCGACTATTGTTGCATCAATTTATATAAAATAAAATGGGTTTTTTTAACTATTTTTTTCCCATCAATTATTGTCTTTTCTTTCATATTTACCTTTTTCATCATACAGTTAACAAACTAAATAAATGGTTTAATTTCAAATCAAATTAGCAAAGAGACTTTAACTATAAAGGTACAGTGCAATCTTGAGTAATAAAATACTACATAAATAACATATATAATTAACTAGGTCTCTCAATTAATAGACAGTGTGTTCAAGTTTAACAGGTATTCAATTGACAGAGTGATTAATTTTCGAAGGTATATGGTATCAGACAGAAACAAGTAATATTAACTTTATATAAAAGAACCTGGAGTAATTAGAAAAGGGTTACTACACACACACAACGAAATTTGGGTCCTACACTAACAAAACTAAACGATCACGATTTATTTGTTTATCTTTCAGATAAAGAAATAGTAATTAGTTTTACTGGTGACTGATTAAACAGGGTACACCACAACCTCTTCACACCCTGAATATTTATCAAGTTTAAATTCGAACGACATAACCTTAAAATCGCCTAAGAATGGAATAACCTAATTTTTTTGATTTTTATCAAGAACTCTTTAGGGAATGAACCAATTTTATTAAAATTTCGGGAAATAATGTAGCTTGTGATTATGAAAATGTGCGCTAAATTTCACATAACCTAGAACAGAAGCGCATTTTACTTAACAAATTGGGGACGCTGTACTATTTGGGCAAGTAATTGTAGGAATTTCTTCAAATTATAGAGTTTTTTATGTACTTTTTAATGATGGAAACTATTTTTTTACATGACCTCAAAAATTGTTAGAAATTTCGGATTTTTCGATTTTTCTAAGGAAATTTATTTATTTTCATAAATCTTTTAGATTTTTTCATAAATAACATTATTATTAAATTTCAAATCGTACATATTTCTAAAGTGCAACTTTATGCAAAAAATTTGCCGTAAGAAAGTCAAATTTTCAAGTTATTATAATGCTTGGCTACGAATTTTTCAATTTGAAAAGTCAACAAGTAAGTGTATGTAATGGACAAAATTTATTTAAATGTCTATAATTTTTATTCAACGCATCTTCAACTGTTAGACATTTAAGTATTATAATGAACGTAATTAATAATTCATTAAAAATAATTATATATATGTTTTTTTAAATTTTATTATATTTTTAGGAGTAGTAGTAGTAGT
This sequence comes from Leptura quadrifasciata, assembly GCA_963675555.1. Lineage (NCBI taxonomy): Eukaryota > Metazoa > Arthropoda > Insecta > Coleoptera > Cerambycidae > Leptura > Leptura quadrifasciata. The sequence goes on along the minus strand of OY776681.1, from coordinate 20,159,280 downwards.
AATAAGAAAATACAGAAAGTCACTCAAACAACAAATTTAAAAGTTTAATAACAATTTCATTTTATATTCATATTCAAAACTAAGATGTACTTCAACGTTTGTTGAGAATGGACTCATGACTCATTGCTATACTGATTTTTATCAATATTATCATATCCTCACTTATTGTTTTAGTTTTTTCTGGCGACATTTCATCTTCAAAATTACTAAATAAACTACAATTTAAATTCTCCAAGGCAGTGGCAATGCCGATGCCCTGCGTTGATACGCGACAAGGCGATAAAAATAAGATTTCAAGAAGTGTGGAGTGTGCTGGGAGTACTACATTCGACTCATATCATCATCATCTTCATATTTCTTGTTTTCTATCTCGTACTCGTTTATTTCAGGATACATAAAACTGCTTTTGCCGAATCTGTATACAGGATGGACCATTAATAATAGGTCTCAAGGGTAAATTCTTTGCACCAAAATATGAAGATATAACCAAACATGCTTTAGTAAATTATTGCTGTGGAAAAGATACAGGGTGTCAAAATTGCATAAAAGTAGATGGAGGCTACATCGAAAATTTACTCAAAGTTGCAGCAAATTAGTTCATAAGAAAGTCAGTGAGTTTGCGTATTTGTCATTCTTCAGTTTTTACTTACGTTCTGTAATTTTCATCATATTTTATAATTTTAAATAATACTGAGCACATTACATTATAGATGCAAATCTTCTAAAAGCATAATCAATCAGAAATACTTCCTTGTATTTTATACTGCTTATCTGTACTTTTAGAGCAATTTAATTGGAAATACCCCTACTATGACAGTTCCTGGGTAAGATTCTGCCTGCTTGGGTTATAAAAATTTGAGCCCTGACAAATTATTGTTCTTGCCTATTACTAATTGTCCTTGCTGCAATAATAATGACAATATAAAAATCGATGTATTTTTTGGAAATTTCAACACCCTGTATCTCCACAACGAAGCGTTTCTGTATGATTTTTATTTCTTAAAATCAACTAAGGCATATCTCCCTAAAATATTTTTACGTACTTAAGTTACAACATGAATAATCATGTGATTTAGTACCTGTTTAAAATCGCCCGGCTGCGCTTTACAGACTTGGATCCGTCTTTTAATCATCCACCAATTATCACAGAGCACGATAAAGGAAACGCTTGGGTAACAAAAACAAGAAACCATATAAATAAAATTTCATACATAATTCATAAAAATGCTGTCTCGTGTCTTCGCGAACCATGACTATATCGCCGGACCGGCTATCGCATAAAATTTTATCGTATATATACATTTTTTTATCTCGATACGTACGCCGTGAACGTGCCAAAGAGCAGCTGGGTAATAAAAAAATGTAGAACAAAGGGCCGCCATATATGACGCTTTAAATTTGTTTCATGTCTCATGCTCTTTTTGTATCCCTTTGTAGAGTGACTATCAGAGCTTGTTGTAATGGATAGGGGTTTTAATGAACGGTCAGGAAAGGTGAATTTAATATGGAAATATTGTTAAATAATGAACTTGTCATCAGACGGTCGATCTGTCGTAGAACGCGCTTGTAATAAATCATATTGCTGATTAATCCATTGACTACCAGATCTGAGGACTTTGTTGGTTTAAAGATTCGAATAAGGAGTGGAGTTGGTCTTTGAGTCGGCCTGGGCACTTCTAAGGTTACCGTCCTCCTGAAAAGCTGCAAATCTACAGGATTTGTATTAAAAATGTAGAAGTCTTAGATATGTGTTTTTCTGACCACAATGTTACTGACATCTTGTGATGTTGAATTGAGCGGTTGTGATTCTAAATCCACAGTAAAAGAATAAAGCTTTTGACTCCTTATATATTAATTGCCTAATTGTAAAATTAAGTACTTATAGCATATCTGCAAATACTTTTTTCTGATTTCAAAATTATTTAAATGTCAGACAACAGAATACTACTATTAATACAGGAAACTCGATACTTACATCACAAAATAGATAAGTTTTATCAGGTGTTCCGCAAGGATCTATTCTTGGGCCACTTCTTGTTTAATATATTTATTTCAGATATTTCGAGGTTTTCACTATATTCAAAACTATACATGTACGCTGACGATACTCAGGTTAATAGTTTTTCTCCTTCCGAATTTCAAATGGCAGAATTTTATATAAATAATGATTTTAAGTCTTATATACCAATGGGCACTCCAAAATACTCTTGTACTGTCGTGAGCAGAAATAGGACAACTTTTTTTTTCTAATGTAAATCTGCCTCTATTTGAATATGTAATGAGTAGCCGAAATAAAACAGATATCACTTTTAATTTATTTTTTATTTTAATGCTGTAGTTATTGCTATAGTAAATGATGGATGGTTAATGAGACAAATTGCACTGCGTTATAACGTTAACAAAAATTTGGTGTGTAACATTTTAAGAAAGTGGGGAATAAATGGTACGATTAGTAGAAATCCTGGATCAAAGGACAAAGGATATCCTACTTAACAAGAAATTAACTATTAGTATTTCGTTATTGCACCATTTCTATTTATAACTTCTATAAGTCTGTTTGGCATAGAATTAAATAACCTTATACAATAATCATTAGTAATAATATTTTCCCATGCATTATTTACATTTCCAGTAATTCTTCGGCATTCTGTGGTCTCACATTTCGTTTTTGGATACTTCTTACGAGTACTCCCCATACTTCTGAACTATGACTGGGCCAGTTAAGAACATTGATGTTGTTAACTTGAAACCAGTTAGTTACGGTATGAGCAATATGATGCTACGTCAAATTTCAAAACTACAATCTGACGTAACTAGTTGGTCGTCGTCTGTTGACTAACGGTATTTGCCGGCCGACTGACAGTGGAGATGGTCGGGGTTCTAAATTACTTTGATGTATCAGGGCGCCAAGTAAATTTTTTTTCACTCCAAATACCAGCTCAAGTACAATGTAACCTCAAATTTACTAAATAAATTACTTAGCGAGACGATAATGAAAAATTCAAATTCAGTTTTATCTTTTAATAACAATAAACGAAGTAGGTCCACTTTATAACATTCAACAGTACAATAACGTAGAGTATGGTATGACAGACAAATTCAACACTAAAAAAAATTATATATTTAACTGCGTATACGCGTCTTACGTAAGTGCTTAACCCCCAACAATTATCATAAATGTTTTAATTAATTGACAGAATATTTTCATAAAATGTTTAGCAAAATTAGCAGTGGTGAAATATTTTTTTTTAAAGCAAAATATACAATATATTTAAAAAAAAATCAATATATATATGGTACAAGAAGGATACAACTTTGCAGGCAGCAGGGCTTCAGCTTCGGCTCAATTTTCAGGAATGGGCAACTTCCAGCCTATCAATTAACCAAAAAAAAAATGGATGGCTCCTCCACAAAAAAGAAATTCCAGTCCAGCAAGGAGAAAAAAAAGTTGTTTGTTTCAGGGGAGACAAAAAAACGTAGAAAAACTACGAAATCCTAGGCGAAATCGTAGGTGAAAAAAAAGAACCCTAAAAATAAATTTTTACCATTGAACAATGTACTACAAGTGATATTTTGCTAGTTTGAATATAAAAATAAAATAATTACCTCGTTTCGGAGGGTTTTCTTAGAAAAATGTTGTTGACCTTGGATGTCCTTGACCTCGTGTAAATTTGGCAAAAATGGCTTTTACGTATAGATCCTTCCAATGAATACAATCGATTTCCAATACCATAAAAATATGCACTCGTCCAAACATAAATGGATAACCGAAAAATATAACGTTGCGAATATATCCCAAAATGGTGAAATTACTTGTTTCAAAAATCGCAACGAGCACGTAAAAATACCACTTAATAAATTGCCAAGCATTCGAGCAAACTACACGTGAAAAGTGACAGACTTACCGGAAGACAAAACCTAAGCCAAAAACTATTGTGAAGAAATAAATCTGTGTTACCGATCGTCAGTAGGTTATAGGAATCTACCTATAAACTAATTAAAAGTTATTGGTTGCCTAGCTTAAGAATTACAGAAATAGAGAGCCTAAGTATATGCAACACGCTACACAACAAAATGTATAATGTCATGTCTATACTTAAGTGCAACAGATTCCTTAGAAATGCGGATTCATATAGACAACTAAATAATAAATATTACGCGTGACGACGGATAACACGAATTCGTTAGACATTAAATGTAAGAGATAAAGCAATGATTTAGAGATTTTTTTTAATAACGTATAAATGTTAAATTGAACTGTAACAATGAACGGAACAATTGTCTTGTTGAAATATGAACTCATTATTAGGAAATAATTGTGTCACAGAACGGAGCATAATATTGTCTAAAATCCTAATATACGTTTCACTATTAAATCGTTCCTCAATATGCCACAAAACACCAGGACCACGTGCCGATATCCAAGCCCACATATTGACGGATAATCTACCACTTTTATCATTGTTAGATATATATTTCTCATCGAATCGAGTATTCGGAGGGCGGTAAACACGAATACGACCGCTGTGTGTTGATTGGAAAGTTTTTTCGTCTGTAAAGATTATATTGTTCCAAAAATTTACATCATACGCAAAAAATTCAAGCGCAAATCCTACTCGAGCTTCTTTATGTTCAGCTTTAAGTAAGTACTGCTGCACGACAGCGTAGCTCCGATTCTCTTACTCGCCGGCGACCAGTACTACTCGATCCAGAAAAATTCGTTTCTTCAGCACCCTAAATAACTGAGTAAAATGAATTTTCTACTAAAGCATTTACCAATTGCAAATCTTATTGTTGGGTTGATATCCTTCGTCGCCCTGATCCAGGATTTCTACTAATCGTACCATTTATTCTCCACTTTCTTAAAATGTTACACACCGAATTTTTGTCAATATTATGACGCAGTGCAATTTGTCATTGACCATCCATCTTCTGCTTTAGCAATAACTCCAGATTTAACTAAATCCCTTATATGAGGCATATTAGTTTTTTGCACACTTGCAATAAATTATGACAACTAACTGACACTGTCACAAAGTTAGATGTACACAACTAGATTTTAGCAAAATACCGTTATAAGACTTGGCAGCTGAATGTTCAAATCAATAATAAAATCATTACATCAATTAATAGCGTAAAAAATCTTGGTATTAATTTTGATCCTTTACTAAACTTTTCTGATCACGTTAGTATTATCTGTCAAAAAGCTTTCTATTGTTTAAAACAGTTATATAACTTTAAAAGTTTTCGGAAATTATGGTTCTATCGCACTTAAATTACGCACATATTTCAATAAACGTATTGTTGAACATTTGGATTTAAGTGACTGGCTAATGGATTCCACGTCCAATGCAAAAAAAAATTCAATATGTCGACTACTTTGCTCTGACTGGCGTTCCACAAGGATCTGCTCTTGGACCGTTGTTATTTATAACGTTTATGAATGGTGGTACCGCAGTTTTAGATATTGATTGCCTGCTTTACTTGGATGACGCGATACAATTTTTACGGGCGGAATGTTTGCACCTTCAAATAGCTCGGATAGGTTGTCGGATTGGGGTGTTGCAAACAAACTTTATTTAAATATTTCAAGCAATGTTTCTGCAAAAAAAATTGGAGTACTATTTGGTTATTATTTCTTTCGCCGTTCGCGATTGTCTGGGGTTAATTTAAAGAAAATTATTAAATCAAAATTGCTAAGGTTCAAATTTGAAGGTTTTATTCTTCAATAGACTTTCCTCAGTTGAAATCATCACAAAAATGTAGCGAGTCTTCTCTTTTTGACAAACGTGTATATATTTGTCTGTAATATTAGTTTCCAATATCATTAATAAAATGGTTGAATCGCTATATATCAGTACACTATATAGAAATAAGGTCATGTGGAGTAAAATAGCTCTTAATTGCGATAACTCTACAACTGACTTTCATATCACGACGTTTAACAGCACAAGTCTTTAAAAATATCTAGAATAATATCATTGACATCTCATCATATTTAGTTAATAAAATAGTAGAAGGATATTTCCCCGAGGAATTTAAAATTGCCATAGTAATATCTATTCATAAGAAAGACCCGGAAGATGACATTGAAAATTACAAGCAAATATCACTGCTTAGTGTTGTTTCTAAAATTATAGAAAAAATTATTTGCAACAAGATTACAGATTATTTAGAAAGAGGCAATTTATTAACAAATAGTCAACATGGTTTTAGATGCGGAAGAAAGTGCATCTACTAAGTTGTTTGATTTTATTTACAGTGATGTGGATAAAGGAAAATATATTGTGTCTATCTTATTTAAAGCCTTTGATTCTGTAAATGATCCTGTCTTATTTAGTAAATTGCAAAACATAGGTATAAGAGGCAATATTCTCGATCTAATAAAGTCTTTTATGGCTAACAGAACCCTAACGATTGAATATAATGAAGCTTACTTCGTCCCACAAGCTATTACTCTGTGTACAGTCGAGTTCAAAAAAAAAATCGGCAGCTACTGGAAGCGGCTGGAACCTCCCCACTCGGTGGATCTTTGAAGCCGAAAAGAGCATTAAATTGTGTAACAAAACGACACTAAACGTAATCCGATCTCATCCAAAACCTTTTCAGATCTTCTGGGGCACTAAAAAACCCTCAACTTAATGAATTTACAATCATCTATGCGAGTTATTACCTACATTATCGCTCGTTGAATAATATACTATTACGATATTAACAACTTTAACATCACTTGAACGACTAAGAAAGCCTAGTTATCCTAAATACTACAGATTTGTAAAGCAACAAACTGAAAATTGGTAAAGTGATAATCTAATAAATTCACCAACGAAGGTACAGAAAGCATATGATATTGATATTGTTACATCTACCTTTAAAGTTTGTGACAATCCACTAAAAGTTACAAATGTGCCGAAATCTTATTAACATGACATGACATGACACCAACGTTATCGGATGACAAACGATGACAATGACAATCATCAAAATTGGCTCATTGCAATCCGATCGCTCGCGGCTGTCTTTGTTAAATCAAACATTAGCATTTCAGTAATTTTACTAGATTTTAGAGGAATATTTGTGGTTTAATTCTTCGATTTGTCTGTAGATATATTTAAAAACGGCACTAAACGTAATCCGCTCTACTTTTAGAGCAGTGAAGAAACCCTCACACGCGAATTGACACGTGATGTGACGAGTTTCACGATGTAACGGCTACACGCATCGATCATGTCATGCGAAATGCGATCTATGCCATATTTGCTTTGTTTTTAATTTTTTTCAGGGAAACCAAATCGAAAGGGCTGAAGTGTGATATATCGTTGAAATCAGAATTTTAACTGCTTTTCAATGGTTCCATTGCAAATTGAAAGTAAATATAAAATAAACAACCTGTTGCGTCAAAATGGCACTAAACGTAATCCGATCTCAACCAAAACCTTTTCAGATCTTCTGGGACACTAAAGAAACGCACATGCAAAGTTTCATTTAAATCCGTTCAGTAGTTTCGGCGCTATCGTGCTAACACACATACACACACACATACAAACATACACACATACACACACACAGACATTTTTCAAAAACCACTTTTTTGGGTTCCTAGGACCTCAAAACGTAAAGATTTGATGTTATCTCAATTTTCGTTTTTGAACCAATTTTAGTAACCTCTCACAATTTTATTGTGGAGAGGTTAAAAACTGGTACACTTTCTTTTAGCTATGTAAATCATTCGTTCTTTGATTGATATTAATAATCTTACAAATGTCACTTTGACGTTAATCAGTGGCGTCATTATTAAAAATGGTTCGACATCTAACAGATATTCAAAAACTTCGAATTGTTTCTAAAATTGAAGATGGTTGGTCCATAAGAAGACTTGCTGCTGAATGAAATGTGAGTAAAACCACGATAATGAGTGTTAAGAAACAATGGGAAACTAGCCAAACGGTACCCCGTAAAGTTGGTTCCAGTAGGCCCAGAAAGAGCAATAATTAAGAAGATGAAAATTTTATAAATTACCTAAGAGAAAACCCATTTCAGACTGCAGTAAATGCAATTTCAGAGACAAATTTCCCTGCTTTGGTACCTACTGCTTGCAGAAGAATGAAACTAGGAAGCGAATTGAAGAGTTGTTCAGCGGCTAAAAAATACAAACTTTCAGAAGAAAAGAAGCAGGGTAGGATTATTTTTGCACTGAACTATATAATCAATGATGGAAACTTCTGGGGACAAGGTTTTTAAATCCTGTAACGATGGACATGTTCGCGTGTATAGGCCTCCTTCCACTAGATACGACGAAAAATATACTTTCGATCCACAAATATCAGGAAGGTTTTCAGTCAATGTCTGGGCTTGGATGAGCCTAAATGGATTAGGTGTGTGTTGGTACAGTGGAGGTCATCTCAATTCCATTAAATATATTGAAATATTTGACAATATTATATTGCCGTCAGTAATAGAGGTGTTTCCGGAAAATAATTTTATTTTCCAACAAGACAACTGCTTCATACATACGGCCCATCGTGTCAGGCAATGGCGATGGGTTCTTAATAAAAACATAGAGTTGATACCGTGGCCATCTAAAAGTCCGGATTTAAATCCAATTAAAAATGTTTGGGGACTAATGGTGAAACATTAAGAAAATTAAATAATCATCCAAATAATGCCCAAGAATTGGAAGGGATAATTGAAGACGCTTGGGAGAACTTGTCGCAAGAATTTGACCTTGCAAGAAATCTGATTTTGTCCATGCCTGCAAGACTTCAGGCAGTTTTTGATGCTAATGGAGCAATGACAAAATATTAGTTAATTCTGTATTACGTAGTTGAAGTTCATTTATTTTATTGTATTTTTATGTTCAGTCTGCATTGTTTACATTTTTTTTAATCTCAAGTGGTATTTTTGTGTTCTTATTTTAAAAATAGAATTATCATTATTCAGTTAGTATTTTAATTACAACCACTATTAGAATTATCCGTGACAAATATTATTTTTTTAAACAATAATATGGCAGGCCTGAAAATGTTTTGAAAAAATTATTTTCTAATTATTTTTAAAAATTCCATTTGAATAAAATTTAAAAAAAAGGTTTTATAAGTTTAAAAACACTAAAAAAACCGGTCTCCTTTAAAAAACCCAGGTCCGAGGTAAATCACCTCTTCTCCACCCCCTCTCGACATGCCTGGCCAGCCCTATTTACAGACATATGCACACAACTAAGCTATTAAGATTTTCTATTACAAGAGTTGTACCAGTTTTTTTTTAAAGCAACTGTACCTCAGGGATCTATCCTGAGACCTGTACTGTTTTCCATCTATATCAATGATCTACCGTCGCACATTAGCAAGGAACTCGCAATTATGTATGCAAATGATACTACTGTGGGTATCTCTGCATCTAGTACTAATGAGCTTAGTTCAGACGTTAAAACAACTGTAGATGAGATGATGTATCGACAGAACACTGTCATGGGAACTGCATATCGATTATGTTTGCAATAAATTAAATAAACCTTATATCGCAATTTATCAATAAAAAAACATGCCAAGTGAAGACGGTTTAATGAATGTATATTATACTTTGGCTTATTCGTATATAACTCAAAATATACGACTTTGAGGAAAATCTAGTGGAGTATCCAGAGTATTTGTAAGACCTAAGATTGATATATAAACTTAAGTATAGAGAAAGCTTTTGTCTCCAGGAAAATATGAACGGTACCATACGTCTATATACAGATTCGGAAATATATGTAAACGTGTAACAGCGCAGGTAAACCACGCCTTGTAGTGAATCAATGTAGGGAGTGGGTACATGTTCTGCGCCACGAGGTCTTAGTTTTGATGCGATTGGTCTATCCATATCTGTTTACTTTTATAAGGGGAGATTACCTGCTCCATGAGGAGGAATAATTATGGGGGGACTGGGGGCGTGGCCTATATTTCCTATATCACCAACTTCATTTTCCGAATCTGTATACAAGTGTCTGGATTCACGTAAAATGCATTCTGCATGATTTTCATGTGCTGTCTGAACATCGTAGATAGATTAATTTTGTATGAAGGTCTTTGATGTTATGTACAATATAATTTTTAATTTAGATGCTGACATGCCATATATACATATTGTATCATACGAATGGTTAATGAATATATTATTATTCCTATTTCGAGGTCTGTCTGTATATTTCTGAGATGCTATAATTGCTTATACCGAGATAATCAAAGCTAAATGCCTTTAACGACTGCCTAATATAATGTGTGGAAAAAGCCTACTTCCATGAGCCATGACCTTTCTTAGCCTGTGGCCGAAATTTTAAATAATTAATTTATTATAAACATTTCGACATACTTCACAGATCTTTAAGAGGAGATTGTGGCTCTTAAGGAAAACAGTATTGTTATATTTTACTATATACGATTTCAAAGAAACTATACAAAAGATTATTCACGGCCTTGCCCGAATTTTTTTTAACTAATCTTAAGGCAGCTCTGATTACATTTTTTGTAATTCCAATTACCCCTATCGCCCTCGGCGTATCATTAGGCGGCCTGAGCTGTCGAAGCGAGAACTTTTTATCAATCAATTATCCATGCTGTCGAACGAAAAGTAAATTATATTTAATTTACTGCGTAATGCGGGTCATATGGTAATGGAAAAGGTAATTTGCTACATGAGAGGATTATTTTACGACAGACCTTGGTATTCAACATTTTATAATAACATGCTAATTTTTTTTTAGAAAATTTCAAGATAATGGACTATTTCCGAAAGTCCATGTATAAATTTATGACTGTAATAAATTGCAACTCATTAATTTGATACTCGGCATTAGAACAGGATTTTGAAATAGGTAATATATATTATGTATATAATAATCTCATTTTGTTAAAAAAAACCTTGGAGAAATAGAGAACATGACATAAAAGATGCGCCTAATATCGATATAGATAATTCAAGTTAACATTCGTAATAAATTATTGTATTAATAATTATTCACTGTTTCGGATAGGTATGTATTCAATGTCAGCGCACGCCCAAGGCACAATTATTTGATATATAACGTTATTTCGATCTTACCATCACCACGCTACTAATAAAATAATAACTGTGAGAACTATTACACTGAATGGTAAAATATCATTTTATCATGATCTGTTGGCCTACATATTTAACATATTATTATTCATTTCTAAAAGAATCGTCTGCGTAGATTTAGCGAAATAGATACTTTACATGTAAGAAAAGATGACCCAATCAAGCAAAGAGGAAAACATAAAAATCTGGTATGGTCGAGTGCTTTTTAAATGGAAATTGATGTTACACCCCAGGTCAGCGCTTCTCGGCACTCACAAAACAGAAAACGCAACAAAAACTTTACGACATAATTATTTTCACCGCGGTCCGTGCGGCATGCCTGTCATCAAACAAGCCGACGCACATTAAAAACCTATAAAGGTAAGCGAGTCAATTTCAGAACGAAATAGTACAAAGAGACCGATATTTTAATGAGGTCGTAAAGTTTTTGTTGCGTTTTTTGAATGCCGGGAAACGCTGACCTGGGCTATGCTAGTATTAATATGTACTACATATACAGGATGATTCACGGTGGATGGAGTATTAGAAGTATATGGAGAACGGGTAAACATATCCTTTTGAAAATTTGTAGGTGAAACTGGCAAGACCTTCGTTATTTTAAATGGAATACCTGTATATGTGAGGTATAGGTAAAAGAAATCGGTTCTTCGCAAAAAACTCGGAAAGTGTCAATTTTGCTATAAAATATGTACACATAAAAATTATAGATAACAAAAATCCGTACAGTTTGTTTTTTTTTTAAACTTTGTACGACCCATTGGAGCCGAGATAGATTTTTTTGAAATTTTGACAGTTTTGCGACGCAACGGAAACGCGCGTTCTTGGTTCAAATCTCAAAAATGTCGTTCGGATCGCAAAATGTTTCAAATGAAAGTTATTGAGAATTCGATTACAAATAATTTTCTTTTATTTTTTATTATTTTGATACCGAGTGAATGGAGATAAAAGGGAAAAGCATAAACAATTGTCATTTTCAAGTGCATTTTGACAAACAGCTATTTTTTGATTGGCTTTAGGCAATAATGACACTAAAGGTTTTTTGAAGAGAATTAAATTATCTGTAAACTGCTAAGTGGCCTTCATACGATTAACGATTAACGGTTCACGAGTTACAGCTGTTTAAAGCTATGAGCAAAAATTTCTTTTTTACAAATTTACAAAACATTTTATTGGGCTACTTAGCAAAATCTGACTTGCAATAAATCGTGTTATCTGCCTACCAAAAAATAATCATAAACTGAACTGCCTGTGACCTGCAAGGTCTGAGGACTTATCATGTTGTAGCTAAACCTCAGTAGTAGTATATAGGGTACATTAAAAGTAACTTTCTTCAAATGATTTATAAAAATGGTCGAAAGTGTATATTATTACTGATTCAGAAAGCTGACACATTTTGCTATTCAGATATGTATAATGTACCTATACCTAACTCGTAGTGTTTTCGAGTTATTCGGAATTAGGTGTAGATTCTAAATATGGACAATATATAGGGTGTTCCATTTAAAATGTCTAAGATGTTGCCAGTTTTGCATACATTTGGCAACGCCGCGTTGTCGATAATAACAAGTCGAATAAACCATAATGAAATGATACCCACAAAATTTGGCGTTTCTCAAGGAAGCATACTAGGGCCAATTTCATACTTATTAATGGTGACAGATTAACCTCTTTACTACTTGCTATGAATGAGACTATAAAAATAATATATAAGAAACAAAATATATACTAACGTGAATTTCAAGGCTAGGGCACGATCTATATCGGCTCTTCCTTGTAGCCAGTTCCCACCAAGGCACACTGGGATTCCCCACAGGGGAAAGGTTGTTGTTTCCGCCACATATTCCAAAACCTGTCCCCGTCGAGTCCTCTGGTACACTAGCAAGGGAGGGCGGCCTAGGTGGGTTCCTTGGGGGACCCACCCTTGGCCTTCTAATAGTCGCGAATCCATCGTAGACGGTTGAGACCGGCATCGCACAATGTATCATCGAAGAGATTGTTTCACTTTTGCTTCACGTACACTACATCTTATATTAAGTCACTTTTATGTACCACAAGAGTTTGTTTTAACACCATTTACGGTCGGTAAATAGTCTTTTATAAGAATGCTTTAAAGGTGTTATTAATTACATAAATTTTTTGGTAGTTTTGTTCAAATTCAACACTAGTAGGGCGTACAGCTAATAGCTTGGTAAGTCCTGAGCTATTTGCCTGCCGGACCAGAGTTTGCAACTGGCTCTGTGCCTGTTTATTTAAGAGTAAATTTTCGGGGAATTTTTATTAATGCTTGCCATTACACCATGCCGGCGCAACTAAACGTGCCTTGAGCCGCCCACAGCTACTTTCTTAATTGTCTCGTCTCTGGCTTTTAAGCTCTTGTGCCTTTAAAGTGTGTTCTTCCTGTGCAGACGGGTTAAAGTAAATATCTAGATAGGTGAGTGAGTAATTGTACTAAATTTAGTACAGTAATTTATTACAAATATTTGTTCGTAAAGCAGATAGCCTTAGTAAAAACGTGGTAATGTAAAGTGATGTTTTAATGAAATTTTTATCCAGTGCGCAACTACTCTATGTTCTATGAATGATGATTATTATAGCTTAGTAAAATAGAAACAAACATACATGTATCTCTTTACTTGTACTGTATCATAGTGCTTATAAAAATTAATTTTAATTGGATGAAATCTGCGGTAGGTTCTTGATGAAACATATTCAATAGAATAATTATAAATATTCAAAAGAATAGTTACAATACGCACTTGGTTTATTGTTTCATTAGTTTTTTCCAGAATTTCTCTGACAGATGTTTCGGCCTTGCGACCATTATCAAAGAGTCTTAAAAAGTTAGTTTTTAAAACTCTTTGATAATGGTCGCAAGGCTGAAACATATGTCAGAGAAATATGAACAAAACTAATGGAACAATAAACCAAGTGCGTATTGTAACTATTCTTTTGAGAAATTGATTTTTCCAGAATATTGAGATATTGAATTTAAATTAATTAATGAATTTATTTTTTGTCAGTAAATGATAAATACGTGTAGACCCCTATTTTTTTTATAAACAACGACCAAAGTCGGACAATTCAGTTTTCGGATCGAATTTTCCAGTTACGTTTTAGGGAAAAGGTGTATTAGTAAAAGTTGTAGGTATTAAAACGACCTTTAATTTCATTCTTTATGCGATAAAATCGATAAATAAATTACCGAGATAATGGCGAAAAAACTCTCATTTTTGCAGTATTTTATAAATGTTAATAACCTTTGCAATAATAATAGTATAATAATAATGGTAAGTGGCATATAACATAACATCTTGGTAACGAGGTGGGTCTTTATATTCAGCGAGCTGGCTGGCTAATAAATTTAATATTACAAATAATTCTAATCTTATCGCTAAAGTCTTAGTCACGCCAATTATATCTGATCATTGTAATATAAAAATTGATATTTTAGACTATAGTGCACCAAAGAAATGTATTTTAGAGGTAAACGATATAATGATGATTTATTAAAGAATAGGGAACCTGTAGGCTGGGGCCGTTACCTTTTTGAGATGAAAAAATTAATGGCAGGCAACGGCTCGCTGGAATATATAGTTGAGGTCATAAAAAATGAAAAAAAACTTTGGAACTTGAGATGAAGGGAAGTAGTGAAATGAGGTCCTATTTAAGGGATGAAAACCGTTCTTCGTTATTTGTGGTAAAACGTGACCTCCTAGAGAAAAGTGTTTCATACAAAAGTTGTAGATAATAAAATAATCTAAAACTTTTATTCTATATATTTTTCGACATAACCTCAAAGTTTGCGAGAAAATGACGAAAAACCGATTTTTCTGTTTTTATTTTTTATCTCGCGTGAAAATTATTTAATTTAAATGAACCTTTGTGAAAGTACGTAATTGTTTGCATATAATAAGCATGAATTTTTTCAATTATGGGAAATAAATATTTTTCGAGATTTTACCATTTTTCCGAAAAAACACCCCTATCTTCGGCTAACAACTTTATTGATTCTTTTTTGGATTTTGATATTCTACTAGTGCTCATTTTTTTCGTCGAGATGTCTACTTTCAAATGATATGTCGATGTTAGTGATTTATTGTCATTTAGCAGCTTAAAATTAAGAAAAACCGAAAAAAATTTTTTCGAATCTCGAATTTGTCGATTTTTTTCATTATTTTCAATTTTTTAGCACATTTATGTTAATAATTCATAATATTTTAATGAAAAAACTTACTTTGGTATAAAATAAATAAAGTTGAATGAATTTCATCACGGAAAGGTAGGGAAAACTTCATGAAACTTAACACTTACATGGAAATCAATAGTACTTTATTAATTTTCATAAGCTACAGTTAAGTTTCGAAAACTTTATATGCATATTAAATTATTCTAAATACATATGATAAAATACAACATACAATTTATTTATATTGGCTACGAATTCTTTACTTTATTTACAAATATTTACTTTATTAATATTGGTTGTGTATAGCTTATAAAAAGAAAAATCAATAAAATAATTGTTAAAATCTAATCAATTTTAGGCCTTCTTTGTTGTGGTTTGTTTTCTTCATCGATCAAACTCTCAAATTCTATATTATCTTCAAAATCATTGGCATTTTCAGGCTCTTCAATTTCGATGTCATTATTCTTTGCTGGCTCTTCATCAATATCTTCAGAATCACTTAAATCTACAAATACTTCTCTGTCTCTATTTGAAAAGTTCTCAGTGCATGTATTGCATAGATTGGTACATTTTAAGCCGTGTTTTCGGCAGCCACACCTTTGATTATTGCATTCACTTTCACCAGTACAGCTAACGCTTTTTAACAACTTTCCGGGAATCAAGTCGGAACTGTCAGAGATGATTTCGGCACGAGTCTTCCTACATTTTCGTTCCAGCCCCAGTCCTTTGCTTTTTTGTTGTCCTGATCGTTGTCAAAATTACCCAACCAAGTTTACAATTGGTAATAGACTCTGTAGGAGTATTGTGCAGCTGCTTCTTCAGTTGGAGGGAGTTTTTCCAATTTAAAAGTGGATTTGTTTGTAGCTTGCTGATACAGCTCAAATCGTAATTGATTTAATGAGTTATAAATTTTCTTACTTTTGTAAATACTTGCTGTAAGTTGAGATTCATTTTTTGCTATGCTTATGTGGTCTGCATCTTTTTGATAATAAACACTGGCTAGGTTTAGTAAATTTTTATTGTCCAATAAAGATCTTACTATTGTTTTTTTCCCCTTTTCAGCAAAACTTGAAGTTGTATCACACCCAGAGAAAGCATGAAGAAACGCTATTACACTTGTGTATGGTTCGTGTTTAAAACAATGGGATGTATAAAATGAATCTTTGACGTTGCTTGAGCCTGGTTTGTGAAAATATATATCCAGCCCATTCGAATTTAATTGGTGTAAAAGAACTAGTAAATCGATGTCTTGACCCACGATTATTACAGTTTTATCACCTTGTTTAGCTAATTGGATCGCAGTATTAACAATCAGTGCGTCAGCGTCTTCAGGAGCTCGCTTACACAAAAAGCCCCCGGACTGTAATTTATTTGATATTGTGATAATTAAATTGTTTTTATTATTTTGATTTGATAAAAAAATTTCCTGTGAAAAGGGTATTTTACTTATACTTTGATATTGAAATGTGGGGGGGTTCGCTGATTTATTGCGACGTGATCGTTCGGATTGTTTCGTGCCCGACGAAATGGTGACAGGTACGGTCGTATATGTAGGTGCAGTTGTATTTACTTCAGGGTATCCATCAAAAACCACATAACTATTATTCGCATAATGACTTCGAACATAATTGAGATATTTCTGTGAGATTTGTCCTACCCCTCTCTACCCCCAACCTTCAGTCGTTTTGGGCGTGCATTTCAAATACCTGTATGCTGAGAAATTAAAAATTTTGTAATTTTTTTTTTTTTTGTTTGAATACGTAACAGTATTTTTTTTGTTTGTATTCAATTTTAGCGTGGTTTCCAATAACTAAATTCATTCAACTTTAGTTATTTTATATCAAAGTAAGTTTTTTCATTAAAATATTATGAATTATTAACATAAATATGCTAAAAAATTGTAAATAATGAAAAAAATCGACAAATTCGGGATTCGAAAAATTTTTGTTTCGGTTTTTCTTAATTTTATGCTGCTAAATGACAATAAATTACTAACATCGACGTACCATTTGAAAGTAGACATCTCGACGAAAAAAATGAGCACCAGTAGAACATCAAAATTCAAAAAAAAATCTATAAAGCTGTTCGCCGAAGATAGGGGTGTTTTTTCGGAAAAATGGTAAAATCTCGAAAAATATGTATTTTCCATTATTGAAGAAATTCAGGCTTATTATATGCAAATAATTACGTACTTTCACAAAGTTTCATTTAAATTAAATAATTTTCACGCGAGAAAAAAAATAAAAACAGTAAAATCGGTTTTTCGTCATTTTCTCGCAAACTTTGAGGTTATGTCGAAAAATATATATAGAATAAAAGTTTTAGATTTTTTTATTATCTACAACTTTTATATGAAACACTTTTCTCTAGGAGGTCACGTTTTACCACAAATAACGAAGAACGGTTTTCATCCCTTAAATAGGACCTCATTTCACTACTTCCCTTCATCTCAAGTTCCAAAGTTTTTTTTTCATTTTTTATGACCTCCACTATATATTCCAGCCGGCCGTTGCCTGTTATTAATTTTTTTTTTTAGTATTAAAAATCCGTAATGGCCCCAGCCTACTGATATAGATACAAAAAATGATTCTCTGTTTGGCAGTCTTTTGAAAGTATTAGATGACATTTGTCTAAAAACAACGTCATAATTCGAAATACATATAAGGGGTGGTTCAATGCTATGGTATTAGAGGCTATTAAGGATAGAGATAGAAAATTCAAAAATTTTAAAATAAGTAATAATCAAAATGATTGGTTAAACTATAAAACTAGTAGAAACGATGTTGTCACGATAATCAGACAAGAAAAATGTAAGTATTTTGAGGAAAAAATGTATAAATGCAAGAACGACTCAAAGAAAATGTGGCAGTCTCTGAAATCTTTAGTATCGAATAAACATGACGAACTTCGAATTCGAAAATGAAACGTGTAAAAACCCAAAACTATTGCTTGAAAAATTTAATGAATTCTATATATTTAGTATTAACGACATAGTGCATAGTATACCTCATAGCAACTGTCAGTCTGAACTTGTCGAGTAAGAGGAGAAAAAAATGCAAAATTTTAAGTTGTTGACAAAAACTGAATTGAAAACAATCGTATTTGATCTAGCAAATAAGAGCAGTCCGGATGTAATTAATATGGATTTCTATAAGGATAATTTTGACAATCTATCTGATCAATTGATTCATATAATTAATGGCTCATTAGGGCGTCGTATTGCGCCTAATTCTTTAAAAGTGTCGACAATAAATTCTGCAAAAAAAGTACTTAAAATCATTAAAGACTGTAGACCTATAAATATGTGACCAGCTTTTGAAAAAATATTAGAGAAAGTAGTATATCTGCAATTTTAAATTTTATAATAGAGAAAAAAATACTTAGTGAATATCAGTCTGGCTTTAGAGAAGGTTTTAGTTGTGAAAGTGCATTAAGAATGTTAGGAGTAATATTTTTAGATTTGTAAAGAGCATTTGAGGCAATGATAGAGAGATCTTATTAGATAAGCTAAGTAAGTATGGAATTGATGGTGTAGTATGGAAGTGGTTTGAAAGTTATTTAAAAAAACAGAAGGTGAAATGTGTAAATGTGTTATCAAGTGAGCTGCCTATACACATGGGAGTGCCTCAGGAGAGCATACTTGACCCTTTACTATTTATAATATATATTAATGATATGTCAAGAATCTTTAAAAATTCCAAATATCCTGACGACACTATAATCTACATTGATGAACATGATTCTAGAGAGTTGGTACGGAAAATAAATCACGATTTAGAACTTAAAACATAATATTTTTAGTCGCAAACTCCTCTATAAAATCCTTATTTTAATATAAGCAACGTAACCAGACTGCAACCAACAGCTACTCTCCGGGCTATGTGCCCCGCCGAGCGCTGAATTACAAGTTACAAGCCTGGCGCGCTAAGTGTAATAATTACATATTACCATCAAAACGCTAATGATTTAGAACTTGTTTATACATAGTTGAAAACAAATAAATTAAAACTGAATATCACAAAAACAAAAAGTATTATAAATAAATAAATAAATACACCACAGGTAATGACAACCCCCTTTATCCCGGAAGGCTCTAGAAGAGCCTTGTGTGGGATGGGGCTACACATTTAGCGACAAGGGACACACACCCAATATTCGTGTATAGTGAAAAAATCCCTGTCACAGTATTTTCCACTGCCACGACCGGGGATCGAACCCGGAACTTTTGGGTGAGAGGCAAGTGCGCTCACCTCTCGACCATCAGTCATACAAATACAATACAATTCTCATAAGTAATCAGCAGAATTTCAAATGGTTCAAAGAAATCAAATATCTAGGAGTTATTGTTAATTGCAATTTAAATTTTAAGTCATGTGGATTTTACATGTAAAAAAAAAAAAAAATTGGCGTTCCTAACCGTGTCAGTTGGTACCTATCAATAAATGCAAGAAAGAACTGTTTATAATGCTATAATACTACCGCATTTTAACTTTTGTATATGACTAATCAGACTGATGTAGAACGATTACAAAGGTTACAAAACACACAGCGATGCGAGTTATCTCAAAATGTATTATACACTAGGATAGATGACACGTTAAAATGTCTTAGTTGGATGAATATAGAGAACTTTTTAAAGTATAACGTTTTAAATTTCATACATCAAATTAACAACGACCTAGTTCCAGATTACATAAAAAATATACGAGAAGTACATGACTATAACACACGAGGAAAGGGAAATTTTGTAATTAAACGGACCAATAGTGCATCAATGCATAGCTCAATTTTTTATAAAGTTGTTGAGTATAACCGATTGAATACCGACTTATGTAGAACTTAGTTAAATACTTTTAAAAGATACCATGATGTGTATTATATATGTATTTCTTTTATTTTTATTTTAAATATGAATTTATTTTTGTCTTGTGTATATATGGTTTCTAACGTTAAACAGAAATTTTACTATGTATTTTTGATCGTATATCCAGGGGCTAAATAAACGTATTATCTATCTATCTAACATTTCAAAAGAAATGAAGAAACAAAATTAATTGTGCTTTATTTCTAGTGCCAAAACTGTTGCTTCCATGAATTTTGAAGTAATTGCAAACAATATGTTGTTGCAGCCATTTTTTCAAAATAGCGCCTCGATACCGTGAGTTATCACCACCGAGATCACCACTGCATTTTGACACAATATAAGAAGTAGGTAATTTCTTTTAAGTACCTACTGTGTAAGTCATTATTATTTTCCTAACGAAGAATGTCAGTGATGGTTTTCTTCTATACATCAGAAATGCTCTGAACATATAGAAGGAAACAATAAATCTGTAGGTAATCAGTAAGTTACTGTGATTAAGCCCAATATCCCATATTAGTACATATATCTAGTGCAAATAAATGTTATTGGATAAGGTTCGACTCATTTAAGCCAATTAGAAGACTATTAAGAATTAAGACACTTGTTTCATTATTGGACGCAAACTTAGTACCTACATGGTTAATCATCGTACGCTGATAGTAATTTAAGACAATCATGACGTCGACGACGAATGAAGGATAATACGAATCAAAGAGTTGTTTACAAACCGCATCGGATTGAATATCTCCTATATTATTAATTGTTTATAACTGCGGAATTTGTTTTTAATAGGATCAGATTCTTAGAACTAGTATCTAATAATAAAAATAATTCATTTATACCGTCTCCGGATTGCGTACAAGGTCATAAGATTATGTATTTAAAATGACTGAAGATGATCAAAACATGAGACAAAACGTAGACAGTGCTAGAACATTTTAAGTTCCGATAACTTTATAATGTGGAATAATACTTATAGTAATTTTGAGACTCTTCTTTGAACTCTTTGGATCACTAGTGAGGCATTCAGCATAAAAGTAAAATGTTGATCAGAAAGATTATATTCAACTGATTGTTTCGAATTTCTCGATTACTTAAAATATCGTGTTCCATCTGTCACCGATAACATAAGATCTAAAACAATTATTACGATTTACAAAAATATGATTTGAACTTTTGTTTGTACATGTGAATTAGGCAATATTTATCAACTAATTGTATAACAATCTTTACTTAATAAAATGTCAAGTGAATGATATTTAGATAAAAATTATCTGATTATTGGTATTGCAATAGGAAATCTACTGATAGCATTTAATACAAGTGAACAATATTAAAAAAGAAGTAAGGAAAGAAAAAATGGTAACTTATAGAGACTATAGGTCTTTCAATTATGAAAACTTTCTTATTGATCTAAATTCTATCAAATGGTGATGTCAATGATGTTACAATTCTGGAATCACAATATAAATGAATTACTTGATCTACATGCTCCATATAAAACTGTTGTTACGAAACATCCGGCTCCATGGCTAACTGAAAACTTGAAATTATTGATGAGGATTAGAGACAAGGCCAGTCTTAAATACAAAAAATGTAAAACTAATTAACTTTGGAGTGAATATAAAGGTATTAGGAATTTCAGGTTCTAGAGTTAATCATAGTACAACCACTGCTGCAGTAGTCCACACTGCGGACGACATTATTAGAGCCAACGATAGAAAATGTAATACTTGCTTAATCTTGTTAGACTATAGAAAAGCATTTGGCACCTTGAATCATCTGACTTTGTGTAAAAAGCTTAAATATTTTGGCATAAGCTGCAGCGCTTTACTATTTTTTCAAAACTACTTAAGTCGTAGATAACAATGCACTGTAAATAATGGTCTGTGTTACAGTTTCAAATCCGGTGATGTTGGTGTTCCGCAAGGCAGTATTTTGGGCCCACTTCTATTTTCTATCTATACCTCCGACTTTAGCAATTTTCGTCAAACATGCAATGTCCATCAATATGCTGACGATACTCAATTTCTTTTTCGATATTCAAAATATTTTAATAGAAAATCACCCATTGTTCAATGGGCAAAAGTTAATTCCCAAACAAGAATGTAAAAACATGCATAGTCGCACCCGACACCGCAATCTATATACTGTTCCTAAGCATAGGACCTCGCAATTCCAAAAGTCTTTCTCCTATAATGCTATGAAAGTCTATAATAAACTCCCCCCTGACATCAAAATTCAGCGTTGTTTCATTTCGAAGAAATGTAAAAAAATATCTACTACTACAAAGGCCGTAATTCTTATTTTTATTCTGACCCCTTCACACTGAAACGCCCAGTATATAGGGCATTTACAAATTTAATTTTTTCCTATTTATGTTTCCAAATTCAAGTAATTATTGCAGTTAATTCATTTCATTTTTACACTTATTTAGTCATTCGTGTTCGTTGTACTTACATCAAAGACAATCACTGCTTAGCGTACACTTTAAGAAGTGTCGTTTTAACATCTTTACGATGCCCTACGAGGACGTTAAACATGTAGAACCTGGGAGAGAGCATTCACGGGCGATATAACGCTATACAGGGCGCACAGAAATTCAGCTGGCATAAATTTCTAAAGGTGATTACTTTCTTATTTCGAGACTCTACTTTATTATTTACAATTGCATTCATATTCTGGTTACGGGGTCTTTAAAAAATGTTTAAATGACGAATTTGTGGTACTAAAAGAATATTAGATTTTTTAAATGAAATATTAGCTTTGATTTTTAACTATCATAATATTATATTACCAATTATTCAGTTATGATTTTATTCGCGATTTTAATTCATAAAATTTCATTTTCTGAATATTTTCTGCGTTTATGCAATGACAAGAAACTTTAATTTCCATTATTTTTCATTTGATGTACTTATTAAGGCTAGTGTGTGCCTAATTTTGGACATGTCAAATGTCATAGTAATGTTTATCTTTCAAATGATTATCTGAGATTTCTCACCAGCGATCTAATTGGTTTTCTATGATTGTTTAATAACGATCCATCCATTTAATTACCTTGCGCTCACAAACTGTACAGGCCATCGGTCAGTGCTGGGTTAATTAGCCCGTACACCTGTTCGTATTAAGAAGGATTTACTTTTCGTCGAGTGCTGAACCGGGACGTCTTGTCTGTTTGATTTACATCTATCCACCTCGTTTTACGTTGTTGGACAGTCATACAAAATTTGGTAGACTGCTTGTTTTAATTATAATCAAAGGATTTTTCCTCAACATTCTATGATCTTTTACATGAGTATTTAATGTTCATTTCTCAACTTAATTTTGATAATGTATAAACATGACATGATTCTTGTCCTCTGTTTTGCATTCGATTCATTATTTGGCTATTGCTAACAACTTTAATTATAAATCATTATTATCTAGCGATTGCTAACAACTTTATGTAATTATAAACCATTGTTACCTAGCGATTGCTAACAGTTCTATTATAGATTATCATTATCAGGCCATTGCCACAACTCTAATTACTATTAAAATAACACAGCATACTTTTGTATAAGTTCTTGTTATTGCATCAAAACACTAAGTATATCTATAGTATGGTCATTACTATAGCAGCGCAAATTTTCCTATTATAATATTTAGACAATTGTCTCAAATATTTGGATTAATTTTGATTTCATGTTCGACTATTGTTGCATCAATTTATATAAAATAAAATGTTTTTTTTAAATATTTTTTCCCATCAATTATTGTCTTATTCTTTCACCTTTACCTTTTCGTCGTATAAGTAATAAACTAAATAAATGTTTTAATTTCAAAAGCAAAATAGAAAACAAACTTCAAATGTACAGTGCAATCTTGAGTAATAAGATACTACATAAATAACATATATAATTAACTAGGTCTCTCAATTAATAGACAGTGTGTTCAAGTTTACCAGGTATTTCAATTAACAGAGTGATTAATTTTCTAAGTTAGATAGTATCAGACAGAAACAAGTAATATTAAACTTTATATAAAAGAACCTGGGTAAATTAAAAAAGGGTTACTACACACACACAACGAAATTTGGGTCCTACTTTAATAAAACTAGATGATCACGCAAATGGCCAATTTTATTTGTTTATCCTTCAGATAAATAAATAGTAATGAAATTAACTAGAAAACAAAATTACCAGGATTTCATTTGTAATTAAACAGGGTACCCACAAGCAGTTTCAACACCTTTTGTTTGAAAACATTTTGTGTTTTATTTTCAAATAATGTGACTAATATCCTATTGATAGTTGCGTGGAAGAACGAGTAATTGAACGTCGCCATCACAATAAATAATAACATATTATATTGTATTATAAGAAAAACAAATAAAGATGTTATTTATTTATTTAAAATGACAATTAAAAATTCTTAAAAGTACTAGCAGTTATTTTATCGATTGTTTTAACGGCAATTGCAGTAGAATGTTTGGTAGAATTTAAAAAAACTATTTGGAACCTTGCCAACTACGATATTTTTGTAATTTTTTTGAAATCTGGATTTGGCTGTGTTTTACTAAGTTTAAAAACATACAAATTAAAACACAGTATTTACGAATATGAAAATAAAGATTATTGATGACAGTAGTACCCTCCATCAGATAAAACAAATATCGACTTCCCCTAGTCGTTTACAAAATGCATTATGTTGATTACAAGGGGACTGACTAGCTTACGCGTACAGGGAAACTACGAAGAACTATAGCCGAATGACACCATTTAACAGCTATATGTAAAAATTTACCATTATATGTACTGGTTAGTTGCTTTTACCTAGAACGAACCACAAATGGGAG
Organism: Leptura quadrifasciata; assembly: GCA_963675555.1. Lineage (NCBI taxonomy): Eukaryota > Metazoa > Arthropoda > Insecta > Coleoptera > Cerambycidae > Leptura > Leptura quadrifasciata. Next base: position 20,134,293 of record OY776681.1, on the reverse strand, counting down.
AAAATAAATGACCCTTCAAGGAAGATTAGAAGATTAAAAATCTATTCAGTTAAAATAACAACATTAAATAAAATACCACCTGTGCAATAAGATGGTGCTCATTAGACCAAGAAGTGCCTCTACTTTATCCAAGCATCTCGTTTGAAGGACCACTCCAAGATTTAAAAACATATAACAATCAGTTTTAAATATCCATGCAGTGTACTAAAAGTTCGCATGTGTTTAAAGATATAGAACATGGTTGTTTAGTAAAACAAATTACTTTTGCATGTTTAAAATGTTTGTTATTATTAAAGATAATGATAATACAAAATTACTTAAGATATTGCATTAATTCTATCCGACATTTTATCTACTTATTAACTCAAGGAAATCGTTATGTTAAATAGGATGTTAACTGTAACGTATAATTGAATATGGAAAAGCAATAACATCTGTATATGTATATAGTAAACAGTAAGATTTGTTTATAATCATTATGTGGATAATTATATAATTACTTTAGTCTGGTATCTTTTTAGAAATAGATGAGCAAAGAAGGTACTAGATTTATATATACAGCTGTTTATTATTATTTTGTTAATACTCTGGCGTGCTTCTTCTATTTTAAGTACAAATTCAAAATTTCCGCCTTAAATAACATATGTGATATAATACGCCAGTCCCTCTGCAAAAAATTTACAAACGGCGAAAGGAAGTCAAATTTATTTATCTGATGTTAACAACTTGAACAACGCGCCATGATAGCTGTACCATCTATAATTTCTAAAGTATTTCAATATGTAATCTTACTACAGCTAATACAATTTTTACATGTAAATATTATATGATCAACGTGGCTCCCGTTCTGGATAATTAACGATTTATTTCATGAAAAGACATTAAATGAATTTGAGAAGGTTGGACATTTTGTGATTTGAATCGGGCGTTTGACTGTTCAATATGATTTGTTGCAGAATAAATTAGATAAATATGGAATAAGACGCAACCGATATCATTGGTTTATTTCCTATATCAGTGAAAGAAACCAAATAAATCGTTTAAAGCAAAATAGACAACCTACAAATCGACAGTATCAAATAACGAAATGGGTATACTCCAAGGATCTGCATTGAGGCCCCATTCTGTTCGTTATAGGCCAATAGGCTTACTGAAGCCTTTACTTCAATGTTTCCTGACGATGTGACTTTCCTTCTTTCAGACATGTCTCGGATCACATTGTAAAATAAAATTGATCCTACTGTTGATCGTTTATGTGGATGGTTTAGCAACAATTTGTTGTTGTTCAGTGCCTCAAACACAAGTTATTTAATATTTCGTACCCGTCAAAACAGTAACATTTTTAAGCTTAATGTAACAAATAATTTTAACATGGAGAAAGGTGACTGCATGACATTCTTCGGCATAAATTTTGATAATATGCTGAGATTTCGTAACCACTGTGTAGCGATTTGTCAGTTATTTTCGTAATTAAGTCCCAATATTACAATATTACTTCTGTTCCTGTCGGGGTGAATCACAGAAGGTAGAGATAACCAAACTAATTATACAGATTTGTTGAAATCATTGGGCTAGGTAATTTTTGTCCAAAGTGTCCCTAGAAGAAATATTATTTAGGTATGGTTTTTGTCTGTCTGTCTGGTTTTACGTGAACGTCTTCGAAAAGGCCAAATAAGCGTGCCAAAGGTTCTAGATTTTTCAAAACATTTGAAGCCGCAGAATTATAAGGTCAAAAACAGAAAACATAATAACTCACAAGAAAATCAATGGACTTTGACATATTTTGTTTTAACCCTGTGCTTGGGATATATAAAGAAATATATTTTGTACTACAATACAGGATGGTACACCATAATTACTGACATAAAACTTGACTTCGAACTCGACAACGCAACATACAACAGTGACAATCTGTCAAATTTATTAATAACTGTATACATTGTTTTTCACTAATCATGGCATAGCTGATTTTTACGATTCAATGATATGAATTATGGTTTTCGTCAAATATTAAATATTGACACTATCAGTTAAAATTTTTGTGACATGCTTTATTTCGTTGGAAAGAGAAAAATAAATGGAATTAATGGAGTCATGGCCTACTTTGAGATTTGTTCTTTTCATTTCTGCACAAGAGCGTATGTCAAAGTCAACTGAGTTTTTCGAATTTTTTTATACACATTATTATTCTTATTGTCTTTGCCGCCAACTTTTATCCCTTTAACTTTTTTAGTATCTCCTCAAGTAAGGAAGCTATAACCTTTGTGGTTTTCCTATTTTTCAATTTTTTGTAACATATATATCTCACAAAGTAGGCTATGGCTTTCAAATTTCTTTTTACTGAAATATAGCGATATTTGGTGTAGCCCTATAAAATAGACACACGGTATGTTGAACGGTATATTAAGGAACAATGGCTTATGATTATTTTATATTGAGATTAAATTAGGCATAGATGTCGTTGAAATCGTTATGTAAAGAAAAATCAGAGATTTCAAGTTGATTTTAATAATAATAACCACAACAAAAAATATCATAACTTGTAATGCAAAAACATGGTTTATCACATGATATTTCAACTTTTCCAACATTTCTTCATAGGAGTTGAATCAAGAGTTTGTTTGTAATACTAATTCATCACATCATTTAGTAATTCGACGGGCTTTGTGGCGGTTTCTGGAATATTTACGTTTAACATTAATTTATTGAAAGGCATTGACTGAACAATAACAAATTATAACATCCTCCAGCTGTTGAAGTCAATCACGTGGAAGCAGTAGTTTCATAATAGTAAATTTATGCGATAATAATTATTTTTGTAGTGTTTTCAAACATAGTGTATTTTTGTATCGAATTGCTTTTATAAGTAATAGCATGACCCCCTGTTATAAATTGTAAGGGAACATCTGCAACTGGTACTGATTGTGTGCTAACTATTAATGGCAATGACTATTTTGGGCGTAATATAAAAAATATAGTTATCACTTTTTTCTAGTTTTATTCGAAATTTAATTGCAAAATATTTTTTCTCTCGATATGGCAAATATGTGGCGTGGAATAGTAAGTAGATTCTTTCTGCGAATGTTAATATTATGTACATCAGTCCGGGAAGATAATTTGTCGTGGAGATAGGATGGACATTTATACTTAATGATAGAAGAACTTATGAACTTACATATTAAGCCATTTAACGTCGTTAAGTTTATGAGATATGCGTTGTCCAGATGTAATACCAAAAATTAGTCGCAGACATGAATTTTGAACATTTTGTATCCATCTGGTGTCGACACTATCAAGGCAAGGACCATAAGCACCATCACAATAATTCAAAATGTGATAGTACCAGACAGTCGCATAGTAAGGTTTTAGTTTCCTCCCCTAAATAGTGTCGACGGCAATATATTATTTTTAAAGAGATATCTATAAGCTTTTTTACACGCTTTATATGAGCTTTACCTGTACGTTTGTAGGTACGTAAACTTTTTTCAATCTTTGAACGTGATTCTCACCCACTTCGAAACGTCTGATTAAATTGAAACTTTGCACACCTATCACGGGCCGATGACAATACAATAATTTGACAACTTTATTCTAATGTCCTCACCAGGATCATCAGGATAAAATAAAATTTAAAAAATAGCTAATGTATTGTCGAGATTTTGGCGGAGGAGCCGCTGTCATTAATATGTATTTTATTATTGGTGAGAAACGTGCCGAGGGATGAATGGCAAGAGGGTGACTAAAAAAAATTATAGTTTAAAAAACTTAAAAAACACGCTTTAATTACAAACCGAACTAAAAAGTAAAAAATAATGTTTAAAAATATTAAGATTCATTTTATTGTAAAAAGCGTGGGATTTATAACAATTGATATCAAACACCCCACGCTTTTTACAACAAAATGAATCTTAATTTTTTTAACGTTAAGAGATGATCTTGACCAGATGCTGTTCTTTTTATAGTTTGTATAATTTTTAAAACGTCTAAATCCGTGGTTGGCTCAAAGGAACATGCACTATTTAAATTATTTTTAATATTATCAGCATAGAAATTTAGAAAATTCAACTTAGGAGGTGTAGTATTACCAGAAGATGTAAAAAAAGTGTTTAGTATTGAAGCACCCTGTATATACCCCAAATATATAAATCTAGTTTTTTCCTTATTTATTTCCAAATTCAAGTAATTATTGCAGTTAATTCATTTCATTTTTACATTTATTTACTTATCTAATATTGAACACTATAAAGTTAACAGAATGCATTTTAAAATTATATTTTTAAAGCAAAGTTAAACTCTACAATTTTGAGACAGAATTTACATAAAATCTAGTCGAGTCGCAGGGTTTGTTTATCGTATATTCAGATAAACGCCAAGTACTTCGTGTATTCTCATAATATGGAATCACCTACACGTTTCTAGCTTACCCATAAGAAAAAGGTAGAAAGTTGAGCGTCACTCTAAAGTGCGGCACAGGGTTACGTCGTGTCGAATATTATAATAGCGTTAAAATAAACATATTCCCACAAGAAACAAGCGGATATGCATAATCCGGGTAGAAGGGTGACATCAGGAACCATATAAAAGAAAATCACACTGTTCAGAAAAGGAGATTCATTTGTAATCCCAACCGAGTTACTTTGCAGACTTCGGTCAGCTGTACTTCGGAAATAAAATTAAACCACGCTCGAGGTACTTTGCAGACTTCAGTCAGCTGTACTTAGGAAATAAAATTAAACCACGCTCAAGGTACTTTGCAGACTTCGGTCAGCTGTACTTCGGAAATAAAATTAAACCACGCTTAAGGTACTTTGCAGACTTCGGTCTGCTGAACTTAGGAAATGAAATTAAACCACGCTCAAGGCACTTTGCAGACTTCGGTCAGCTGTAATTAGGAAATAAAAGTAAACCACGCTCAAGGTACTTTACAGACTTCGGTCAGCTGTACTTAGGAAATAAAGTTCTAATACACCATTGCATCGCAGTACTTCGTGTTCGTTGTACTTACATCTAAGACAATCACAGTTTAACGTACTTTTTATGAAGTGCCGTTTCAACGTCATGCCCTACGAGGACGTTAAACATGTAGAACCTGGGGAGAGCATTCACGGGCGATATAACGCCATACAGAGCGCACAGAAATTCAGCTGGCATAAATTTCTAAAGGTGATTACTTTCTTATTTCGAGACTCTACTTTATTATCAATTGCATTCATATTCTGGTTTCGTCGGGATGTAATAGGGAAAATTGACGCATTTGTGGTACTAAAGGAATATTAGTTTTTATGAAATACTAGCTGTGATTTTTAACTATAAAGAATATTATATATATTTAATTCATAAAATTTCACTTTCTGAATATTTTACTAGGGAAATTTGCGTTTGCAAAATAACAAGTTTATATTCAAGAACTATATATTTTCTGCATTTATGCAATGACTAACAGCTCTAATTATGGATTATCATTATCAGGCCATTGCCACAACCCTAATTACTATTAAAATAACACCAGCATACTTTTGTATCTCAGTTCTTGTTATTGTATCAAAACACTCAGTATATCTATAGTACGGTCATTACTATAGCGACAAATGTTTTCCTATTATAATATTTAGACAATTGTCTCACATATTTGGATTAATTTTGATTTCATGTTCGACTATTGTTGCAACAATTTATATAAAATAAAATGTTTTTTTTCTATTTTTTCTCATCAAATATTGTTTTATTCTTTCACCTTTACCTTTTTGTTATATAAGTAATAAACTAAACAAATGTTTTAATTTCAAAAGCAAAATAGAAAACAAACTTCAACTATAAATGTACAGTGCAATCTTGAGTAATAAAATACTACATAAACAACATATATCATTAACTAGGTCTCTCAATTAATAGACAATGTGTTTAAGTTTACCAGGTATTCAAGAGTGATTAATTTTCTAAGGTAGATCGTATCAGACAGAAACAAGTAATATTAAACTTTATATAAAAGAACCTGGGTAAATTACAAAGGGTTACTACACACACACAATGAAATTTGGGTCCTACACTAACAAAACTAGACGATCACGCAAATGGCAAATCGTATTTGTTTATCCTTCAGATAAAAACATAGTAATTAATTAACCAGAAAATATAATTACCAGGATTTTATTTGTAATTAATTGGGGTGGACTTCAACCTCTTCAGTATATTCACATTATTCAAGTTACTGCCATTGGGAATAGATCTGGTTTTATTTTTACTTATATTGAGTTTTTTTAATTCTAATAACAGGCCCAATGTTGAGGTGATTTACTCTTTTTATATATATTTAATTCATTGCTTCGCAACTTTAGCAAGAATTTTATGTTTTCTGTAATCCATGGACTATAGTGCTTATACGTTTTATTAAAAGTTCTAAGAGTGGCATGCCATGTCAAATAACTGAATGATATTTTTATATGGAAAATCTATTTTTCGTCTGTACTGCCTACATCATAAATCAAAGGCTAATCTTTCCAATAATTTTACTAACCAGTGTACTATAACTTTTACTTAATAAACTTCGAGAAAAATATATTTCGTGCATTAATTTGCCCACTGTATGTCACAATTTTGTATCTGTAGATGTACCTTCTACCGACCACCCAATCCGCGACCGAAATTTGAATATTTTCATAAGAAATAAAACAAAAGAACCTCACGTCAACTACGACACATTGTAGCCTATTCTCAATAATAACGGTGTAACAATGGGGAAATTTAAATTTAAATGAGTGCATGCCCTGCCTTAGAAAACATCAAACTAATTAATAGGAGCATGAAAAACGAACTAGAAGGTGACGTTGAAACCATTACGTTTATTAAAACGATCACTTAGGCTCGGGCCGGTGAACGACGTATATATAACATGTAATTAACCTTAAAAGTTTTCATGAATTTGTATAGAGACTATGTTAAATCTTTTATGGGCATAGCCGCATATCGTTTATTATGCAATGAGGCAGGATGAACTTAGGTTTCAGTAAGGACACATTCTCTATTAATACTGCGAAAATGAGTGGCATTATATATTCACTTTGCAATCCAGTGCTTTACGGTTTAGTCCCAAGAATATATTATGCTTAAGTACAGTTAATTTGTATGTAATTTATTAGCAAACATATAGCAATATTATTGCAATATACATTACTATTACTTCTATGCTAAAAAAGGGTAGACAATTTGAAAACTACTATATCAATGCATTAGAGATGGCTACATTTATCGACTTGGAGGGTATGCACGAAGTTTACTCTGATATTTTTAAGGGATTACTACTACTAGTAGTAGTAGTAGTAGTAGTAGTAGTAGAATCGTGTTATTTTGAATGGAAACTGAAACAAAGCTTAAATACGGTCCACGTACAGAAAAACAAATAAGTTCGTTTGTAGATTATTTATGTTTCAAATCCCTTTTAAGTACATATTTATATATATTTTATTTCCGGATTTCTTCTGCTCTTTTTATTGTGCAAATACCCCTATTTTTAAAAGCTTTTATTAAACTTGCAATGTTTGTTAGTTAGTTTGTTTAGGTAAAATCCTGCAATCAAAATTTCGATTAGTTCTAATTAAGCCAGAGCTTTGAAATTTTGCACATGTGTATAAGTCCAGTGACAATACACTTTAAAATTTTCATATAAGAAAAAAACAAGATGGCGGCTTCAAAATGGCGGACGACTTTATCGTTTATGATTCCATTCGACTCAAAATCGATATCTGGACCTCTATTCTGTAGAAACGTGAGAGCACATTCCCGTGAGAAATGGGCGGAGTTCACTTGAAAATGAATGAAGTATATTCTGTAACTACGAGAGTGATTACATCGTGCGAAAAATGCGTGAACTTACTTCTACTGGTGAATCGTGAGGGAATCCGCCAGTTCCCCGGGAGAACGGCGATCCTAACCGTACTTTTATGATTGCGATGGCCAACAATAATTATTGTTGTCAAATCTGTGAATCAGAATGAACATTGCGGATTTGTTCATCGCCAACGAGGTAATAATAATATAATTCTTAGCAAATATTACAATTACTCTTTTAGTTTATTATAGTCATATTTTTAAAAATATATATTACCAATAACGAGGGTATATCCTTACGGAATTTTTGATCAATACAAATTTATTCTGTCACCTTTTACCTAATTTAATTAATGACATATGATATGACAATGACAACAACTGAGCACTGAACAGCTGATGCTTTTGCGTCAACCTTATTGGTTGTAAATTCGGCTATTCCCGCTGAACCCCTTCACGTTCACCACCTATTCACTGCACTTACAGAAGACAGTCAAGGATGGTCGGGTGAGATGCGTGTGATGTGAGCTCTTGCTTCGCACGATGAATGCTCACTCTCCCCATAATTACAGAATAGAGGTCCTGGGGATTTTCGAGATCGCCAGTTTATGAATTCTTGGTAAAAATTTAGAAATTCAAAATGGCGGCGCCAATATCGCGGACGACTTTTGTCATTTATGATCCAAATCGATCAAAATCGATATCTGGGGGTTCGCCGATTACGAATTTCTAAAAATGGCTGACGACTTTTGTCATTTAGATCAAAATCGATATCTGGGGTTTTTCAGGGTCGCGGATTACGAATTTCTAGTCAAAAATTTAGTTCAAGGACGACTTTATCGTTTATGATCCGATTCGTCTCAAAATCAATATCTGGGGATTACAGCATATCAAAGGACTAAAAAGTAAAAAATAAAATTATATAAAAAAAATATTTAAAAAAAAGCTTTTATTTAAATGCCTAAAAAGTAGAAAAGAAGCTTTGAAGTAAATCAAACCCATCATTTTGTTACATTATATAATTTTTTTTATTATTTAAAAGCTTGTCGCGAGCAATCTCCTTTACACGGGAAAATCGCGCGACAAGCTTTTATATCATAAAAAAATTATATAATGTAACAAAATGATGGGTTTGATTTGCTTCAAAGTTTATTTTCTACTTTTTAGAGCATTTAAATAAAAGTTTTTTTTTTAAATTTTTTTTGATTTATTTTACGCATTATAAAATACAGTGTGTCTCACATTTCACATTAGGGCACATTTTTTATTCAAAACATTATTAATGAATATTTGAAAATTGGTAGCTATTTTTTAAAATACTTAGAACTCGGCATGCCAATATCTTTGTTAACGGAGTGCTTTGGAATGGATTTGACAATTGTATCGAATGTCAAATTAAACTTAAACATGGCTGCACAACAATTAAGTATTGCTGGTAAAATTGAAATAATAAGAATTTTTGGTGACAGTGTGCACTCTTATCGAGATGCAGCCAGTATCTTCAATTTGAGACATCCAGAACGCCCACAGATTCACTACACTACAATTGATATTAGAATATTTAATAGAACTGGAGATGTTAATGCTGAACCACGTGTAAGTGCCAGAATTTTATCTCTAAACAATGTAGACATAAATAAAATTTGGAGGTGCCTTAAACGTCTTAATTAAAAACCATATAAGCCCAAGTCTTTACACACTATGGAAGATTAAGAAGGATCGCAGAGAGGAGATTGGAATATTGCTTCAGGTCACAGGGTTTGTTTTTAAATGACACAAATTTTTTGAAAAAAATCATTTTCAGTGATGAGGTACTTTTACAACAATTGGCGTGGTCTCATCGCAAAACTCAAGGTATGGGTCAACGGTAAACCCACACTGGGTTATAAATTGTAAACGGCAATACTCCGAAAAAGTTAATGTCTGGTGTGGAATTTTAAATAAGACCTTGATTGGACTATTTTTATTTGATGACAGTAAATAAATGAATATTAAATAACACCACGCTCGGGAAGAGCCTTATGTGGGAAGGGGCTATACATTTAGAGACAAGGGACACACACCCAATATCCGTGTATAGTGGAAAAATCCCTCTCACTGTATTTTCCACTGCCACGACCGGGAATCGAACCCGGAACTTTTGGGTGAGAGGCAAGTACGCTTACTTCTCGACCATCACTCATATTGTGTGAGATTCTTAAATTTTTAACACATAAATTTCGAGATGCCGTTCAAAATTTACCTTTAGCCGTACAACAAAACCTCTATCCAACTAGACGGGGCTTCCATTCATAATGCAGTAATAGTTAAAAATTGGCTAAATAACAACTTCCCTATGCGTTGGATTGGAAGAAATACTCCTTTAATTGCGTGGCCACCTAGGTCACCAGACGTCACCCCTATGGATATTTATTTTTGGGGTACCATAAAAAATAAAGTCTATAAAAATAGGCCACGAAATAGGTGGAACTATGTGACAGAATTAGAAAAGCATTTGATGAAGTAACAGTTGAAGAATTAAGAAAAGTTGTTAAAAATAATAAGAAGAGAATTGAAAAATGTATCAGAATTGATGGAGGACTAGTGGAGAAAGATTATATATAATTTCTACTTTTTAAAATTAATTTTTTGTTTAAGTAATAACTACTCAAGTGTTGTTTATAGGCTGGGGCCGTTACGGATTTTTAATGCTGAAAAGAAAAAAATTAATAGCAGGCAACGGCCGGCTGAAATATATAGTTGAGGTCATAAAAAATGAAAAAAAAAAACTTTGGAACTTGAGATGAAGGGAAGTAGTGAAATCGGGTGCTATTGAAGGGATGAAAACCGTTTTTCGTGATTTGTGACGAAACGTGACCTCCTAGAGAAAAGTGTTTCATACAAAAGTTGTAGATAATAGAAAAATCTAAAACTTTTATTTTATATATTTTTCGACATAACCTCAAAGTTTGAGAGAAAATGACGAAAAACCGATTTCTTTGTTTTTATTTTTTTTTTCGCGTGAGAATTATTTAATTTAAATGAAACTTTGTGAAATAACGTAATTATTTGCATATAATAAGCATGAATTTTTTCAATTATGGGAAATAAATATTTTTCGAGATTTTACAATTTTTCCGAAAAAACACCCCTATCTTCGGCGAACAACTTTATTGATTTTTTTTTTGGATTTTGATGTTCTACTAGTGCTCATTTTTTTCGTCGAGATGTCTACTTTCAAATGCTACGTCGATATTAGTGATTTATTGTCATTTAGCAGCATAAAATTAAGAAAAACCGAAATTTTTTTTTTCGAATCTCGAATTTGTCGATTTTTTCATTATTTTCAATTTTTTAGCATATTTATGTTAATAATTCATAATATTTTAATGAAAAAACTTACTTTGGTATAAAATAACTAAAGTTGAATGAATTTAGTTATTGGAAACCACGCTAAAATTGAATACAAACAAAAAAAATACTGTTACGTATTCAACAACAAAAAAAAATTACAAAATTTGAAATTTCTCAGCATACAGATATTTGAAATGCCCGCCCAAAATGACTGAAGGTTGGGGGTAGAGAGGGGTAGGACAAAGTGAGCCTGCACAAGAGCAGCAGAGCTCGTTCTGTTGTGGTAGTAAATCTCTATTCGTCTAGTTGTGTAAAAGTATTTTTTCAGTTTGTGATGCGTCCTTTGTAAACACACGTGGTGATTGAGTTTTCGAATAAAATTAAACGATTACCCTTTTCACAAGAAATTTTTTTATCAAATCAAAATAATAAAAACAATTTAATTATCACAATATCAAATAAATTACAGTCCGAGGGCTTTTTGTGTAAGCGAGCTCCTGAAGACGCCGACGCACTGATTGTTAATACTGCGATCCAATTAGATAAACAAGATGATAAAACTGTAATAATCGTGGGTCAAGACATCGATTTACTAGTTCTTTTACACCAATTAAATTCGAATGGGCTGGATATTTATTTTCACAAACCAGGCTCAAGCAACGTCAAAGATTCATTTTATACATTGTTTTAAACACGAACCATACACAAGTGTAATAGCGTTTCTTCATGCTTTTTCTGGGTGTGATACAACTTCAAGTTTTGCTGGAAAAGGGAAAAAACAATAGTAAAATCTTTAATGGACAATAAAAATTTATTAAACCTAGCCAGTGTTTTATTGATTATCAAAAAGATGCAGACCACATAACCATAGCAAAAAATGGATCTCAACTTACAGCTAGTATTTACAAAAGTAAGAAAATATATAACTCATTAAATCAATTACGATTTGAGTTGTATCAGCAAACTACAAATAAATCCACTTTTAAATTGGAAAAACTCCCTCCAACTGAAGAAGCAGCTGCACAACACTCCTACAGAGTCTATTACCAATTGCAAAATTGGTTGGGTAATTTTGACAACGATCAGGACAACAAAAAAGCAAAGGATTGGGGCTGGAACGAAAATGTAGGAAGACTCGTGCCGAAATACATCTCTGACAGTTCTGACTTGATTCCCGGAAAGTTATTAAAAAGCGTTAGCTGTACTTGTGAAAGTGGATGCAATAATCAAAGGTGTGGCTGCCGAAAACACGGCTTAAAATGTACCAATCTATGCAATACATGCACTGAGAACTGTTCGAATAGAGACAGAGAAGTATTTGTAGATTTAAGTGATTCTGACGATATTGATGAAGAGCCAGCAAAGAATAATGACATCGAAATTGAAGAGCCTGAAAATGCCAATAACTTTGAAGATAATACAGAATTTGAGAGTTTGATCGATGAAGAAAACGAACCACAACAAAAAAGGCCTAAAATTGATTAGATTTTAACAATTATTTTATTGATTTTCCTTTTTATAAGCTATACACAACCAATATTAATAAAGTAAATATTTGTAAATAAAGTAAAGAATTCGTAACCAATATAAAGAAATTATATGTTGTATTTTATCATATGTATTTAGAATAATTTAATATGCATATAAAGTTTTCGAAATTTAACTGTAGCTTATGAAAATTAATAAAGTACTATTGATTTCCATGTAAATATTAAGTTTCATGAAGTTTTCCCTACCTTTCCATGATGAAATTTATTCAACTTTATTTATTTTATACCAAAGTAAGTTTTTTCATTAAAATATTATGAATTATTAACATAAATGTGCTAAAAAATTGAAAATAATGAAAAAAATCGACAAATTCGAGATTCTAAAAATTTTTTTTCGGTTTTTCTTAATTTTAAGCTGCTAAATGACAATAAATCACCAACATCGACGTACCATTTGAAAGTAGACATTCCGACAAAAAAAATGAGCACTAGTAGAACATCAAAATCCAAAAAAAAATCAATAAAGTTGTTCGCCGAAGATAAGGATGTTTTAATGGTAAAATCTCGAAAAATATTTATTTCCCATAATTGAAAAAATTCATGCTTATTATATGCAAATACATACGTTATTTCACAAAGTTTCATTTAAATTAGATGATTGTCACGCGAGAAAAAAAATAAAAACAGAAAAATCGGTTTTTTGTCATTTTCTCTCAAACTTTGAGGTTATGTCGAAAAATATATATAGAATAAAAGTTTTAGATTTTTTTATTATCTACAACTTTTGTATGAAATACTTTTCTCTAGGAGGTCACGTTTCGCCACAAATCACGAAAAACGGTTTTCATCCCTTAAATAGCACCCCATTTCACTACTTCCCTTCATCTCAAGTTCCAAAGTTTATTTTTTATTTTTTATGGTCTCAACTATATATTCCAGCCGGCCGTTACCTGCTATTAATTTTTTCATCTCAAAAAGGTAACGGCCCCAGCCTATTAAGTTACAATGACTTTACAAAAATAAAAGTTTGGTTATTTCATATTTTCTTTAAAGAAAAAATGCTTAAATCGGCGTCATTATTACACGACTACCAAGTTATGTAAATATCCGACAATAAATAACTACTTATTGACTTATTATTACTGAAAGCTTAAATATGATTTTTTTTTGTAAAGGAATGAACATTTTCTAACGAAATTTGGTATACGGGGGTTTTAGATCATGTCGAACAAGATTCTGTAAAAACAAAAACTCTATCTCAATCCACTCAATCGCTAATATAAATTCCTAGTAGGCGTATTTAATTTCGAAAAAAAACTTTTTTAAATAACATTTTAATCGCAATCTGAAACAGAAGAATTATACCAAATTTTATCTAAAACAATCAACAAATAGCCGAGATATTGGGGCGTAGTGGTGAAAAATGAGACACACTGTATATAAAAAAATATATACATGACACCTGCGTACCATTAAAAACATTCATGTACTGTTCAGTTCTTCGTATATTGTTTTAAGCATTTACTGTTTATAATAATCAAACAAAATTATAACCACGTGTACACTCTAATATGTGCTATCCACGTGGCTGAAACAGCTACAGATCTTTAACGCGGACAAAGTATAAAATGATTATACATCGGAATTTAAATACTCATTAATAATGTATATTCTTTTACGATTACATCATTAGAACACATTGCAATTGCGGAGTTATTATTATAATAAGTGTAAATTATTTTGGCCCAAATTTCCCCATAAATTGATACTAGAACTGCAATTCAACAAATTAACTGTTAATTACATAATATAGTCAGCAACAAATAAAATTTCGCATGTAGACAATTTTTCAGACAAACACAGAGTTAAAACGTTACATAAGTAGCAATCCTTGTAATTACTAAATTTGCGACTAAAATGATTTAATAACGGGGAAACGGAAACGAATCTCCGGAAGATGTAACTAATATCTGTCCGACTAACTAATTTATTTATTCTTCTTTATTAACCTATAAATTGTTGTCAAGTATTCATATTGAAATTATTCTGACCTAATTTTTTAGGCGTGTTTGTTATATTCTGTGCCCACCACAAGGCGATATTAATTTGACGAGAATTATATCTAGTAGACCAGTAAAAGCTTGTGTTTGTGTGGACTGTTTCACAGTCTGACGGGCAAACAAATCAAGGTACAATTTCAACAGCGTTGAATTTTTATGTTGAAAAAAGCGGAAAGCTTTGTCAAATCAATTGGGCTGGAAGTATAGGATAGATGAAGGTTGGATGGAGACCAAAACCACAGAAGCAATCTTTAAGTAGAGCTTAATTTCAAAATAATCTACAGGGGGATTCACATACAACTCCCCAGGCAGTTTCTGTAATAACGAAAAGAGGTATTCAATTTCTGTAAAGGCCAGTCGATACATATTTTTGGTGGCTTTATCTTGCCGTTCAAATGTTGTCAATGACAGTAGCGTCCGCGACGTCGCTACGCCGGAAAGAAAGTTCTCGATGACAGGAACTTGTTTGTTTAATTCTAAGTATTTTTTGTAGTCCACGCTTTTCTATTAAAATCTGGTATTTCTGGTATTTATTGATAGGTCGGCGATAGCAGAACATGTCCATAATAACGAGAACCATAAAATCGACTACGAGGACGTCAATATATTAGACAGGAATACACGCTATTATCCGCGAATCATTAGGGAATCACTGGAAATTATGAAAAATGTGAACAACTTTAACAGAGAGGATGGGTATCGACTTAGTAACACGTGGAGACTGGTATTGCCAAGTACCAGCACCGTAGTACGTCACGGTCAACCAAACACGACGAATGAGCAGCGAAGCGAACCAAGCGTGACCAATGACCAGCGAAGCGAAGCGGCGCCTAGGTACATAACGAGGAGTGTAACACAACAGATTCAGTCTTTAGAATCTTTCTGAAGAAGGTGACAGGATGATCAGCGAAACGTCAAGTCAAGTTCGACGACCACGGCAAGACCCAGAAGAATCTACT
The DNA here is from genome assembly GCA_963675555.1 of Leptura quadrifasciata. Taxonomy (NCBI): domain Eukaryota; kingdom Metazoa; phylum Arthropoda; class Insecta; order Coleoptera; family Cerambycidae; genus Leptura; species Leptura quadrifasciata. The sequence continues at coordinate 20,118,627 of OY776681.1, read as the reverse complement.
TCATTAGACAACGGCCGTGAAAACCTGCATTCTACTATTTCTTCCCCAGTTACTTTCAATAAGGTATTTCTATCTACTGTGGCAACATTCGCATATGTTTTGTTGTATAGGTCTGCCATATCATCGATTGGTTTAGTGTAAACTAAATTTTTTAGATGTCCCCTTAAGAAGAAATCTAATGGAGTTAAGTCAGGTGATCGTGCTGGATACCTGATTACTCCATTAATTCCTATCCATCTTCCAGGATATGTTTGTTGCAAGTGTCTAACTGCTATTCTTGAATTATGTGCCGGTGCTCCGTCTTGATGAAACCAGATTGTCCATCATGAGGAATGTTTTTTAATAAATTTGGCAGCTCCTCTTGCAGGAACCTCGGATATCTAGCACCATTTAGCTTTTCATGTAATAGATACGGTCCGACTATGTATCCGTTCAATATTCCACACCATATATTTACTTTGAGACCAATACCGAGTGTTTTGTGTAGCTCTTATCACTCCACAAGAATGTTGAAATAATTCGGAATTTCTACATGTAATACTGACTATTTGGCAATAACATTTATGCGAGGTCTTAAATAATGAACGTATTGTACTTTACATGGACGGTACTTCTTTGACAGAAGGAGTGAAATATTTTTTTCAGATGATAATTTCCGTAAAGACGGGCGCGGATCCAGGGAGGGGCAATGGCCCCCCAACTCACAAAAAAATTTAAAAAACCAACTGAAACGGTCTGTTTTTCCGGAATCGCAGATATAGTTTTAAGCGATTAATCGGGTATTCTAAAAAAATGTTTATTTACGTCGCGTTACACAATACCCTCATAATAAGTAGGAAGTATATTTGATTTTATTTTATGAAGCAATGATAAACATATATTTTATGTTAATCTTCCTCAAAATGGTTTTAATAAGATTTTTGTCATATTTTTAGCGTATTCTATATGTATGTTTCTTTCAATATTTTGTATGCCCCCCCCTAATTTGGGTCTGGATCCGCGCCTGCGTAAAGACATATTTAGATTATTTATAATATTGTTAATTATTAAAGCAATATTTGCATCATTTATAGCCGTTAACTGTTTATTATTCTTTAACTTGTTAAAACTTCCGTAATTTTTCAAATTATTGGTTAAAGAAATAAAGGCCTTATGATCTGGTTCAGGCAAATTGGGAAAACGTAAATGGAATAACCTTTCGGCTTCATGGGAATTTTTTCTACAAACAGTGAATGGCGAAACTTTATGAATTTTTTGTGGGGTTATACAGCATTTGCACAACATCTAGTAGGTGGCAAATTGTTACGGACGTAACCTGTGACACGTGAGTATTTTTAAATTTTTGCTAGCATAGAAGTCGGTATCCTCCAGAATGACCTAATTAACTTTGTAGCTACGGTCAAGAAAATAATGACAAAACTAAAAAGTAAATAAGAAAATATTTGAGGAACCTCCAAAAAGTCTAAGAATTATAAAATGAATTATAAAATGAATCCTCGTCCAGTGGCTGGACCGTATTAGCATCTACGACAGAGTGAATTTTTATTTCATGATTTTTAGTGGTTTTTTTTAGACCGTTAAGTTAAAAAAAATAGGACATGAAAGGTGCATTTCACACAATTTTATCAAATAACTAGTTTCCCAATATTTCAACTTTGTGGCGGGCATAATGGTATATTAATACTGTATATAGCTACAAATTACAAAATATAATCTCCAGGTATCTTGGTTTTTACAAACCGAATACTTTTTACATTACCACGTGATTACTAAAGTTTTTATCACTAAATCCTTACGTCAAACACAACTATATTTCGCAGTTGCGTATAATCTTCGCATTACACCATACACTAATTAAGATACCAATTAATCAAACATAACAATGATTAATTAAACACCAGATAAGAATTTGCGCACAATTTTTTTTTATCGTAAAATTCAAATACGCCGCCGCGCGCTTCTCTAAGTAACCCTATTGATACGTACGAACAGTAACAAGGTTCGATTCAGACTGATTGTCTCCGTCTCCGACTTACGAGTCAACAGTCGACGCGAGCAGTCAGTCATACTCATAAAAGCCAATCTACTAGGATTATTATGTTAACATAACGAAAGCCATAATAAAGGCAGGGTCTCGGTGGAGTCTTGTAAGGGTCATATAAACATTAGCTGCAGCTGATACGTTTTGTATTGCCAATTTGAGGAAATGGGAAAGATCAGAGAGTTATTTACTGGAAGATTTGTGTAATTTTTTATGCCGCAAGGGTTCCTAATAAGGGCGAGAAAAGGGCCCTGGGAAAATAGGACTATTAGCTAAAATTGTATTTGTTACAGGGTGTTTTCAGTTATATGTTCCATTCCAGATAATATATATAATATATAATGATGTTCAATATACAAATTCCCAGGAAATTGTCAATGCCTTTGCTAACTTCTTTCAAACTGCATATTTAAAACCTAATAGTAACAGAAATAAAAATAAATATGAAGATATCAGTAATAGCATCAGTTTATCATTAACAGTGTTTTCAGAAATAGAAGTACTAACCTAAACCTAAATTACTAAAGGACCAGACAATATTACTGTATTTATCGTCAATTAGATTTTTTCTATTCATATCTATAGAATAGGCATCAATACGTGGAATACCATGATTTTAGATCATTTGACGTCATGACCACATCTGGCGTTCCCTAGGGATCCGTACTAGGTCCGCTCATGTTTGTTGTTTTTATAAATTATCTCAATGTAGAGAGCCTCCTATATGCTGATGACTTGAATATATATTGTATAATAGAAAGCGAACAAGAGTGCGAAAATCTTCAGAACAACTTGAATATGGTTAATGACTGATACCTGTCTAATCACTTACCTCTCAATATATCTAAATGTAATACATTCACCTTTTCTAAAATGGGTAACACTATCAAGTACGATTATCTTATAAACGGTCAAATATTGCAGAGACCAGAAACAGTAAAGGATCTTGGAGTAAAAAATGAGGTATGAAAGTGCAAATGGAGTACTGTGTACTGTACTTTCCTACCTTTAATAGTTTTGCCCACCTAAGATATATTCGCTAAGCTACGCTACGCTAATAATATAATAATAATAATAATAATAATAATAAATCAGTTTATTTATGCAAAAAAGAAAAAGGTATTTTTACATAAAAAGGTACTGGGGTCAATTTTAAATTGGTTTTCACCCAGACCAACAAGGAATACATTACAATATTATATAAGTCAGGCATTAAATAAAAATATATATGCAAAAGCTAAAATAACACAATGTAAAGATACTTAAATAGGACAGATATAGACAAACAAGTTAAAATAATGTATGTAAATGGAGCAGTGCGCCATTGTGCCTATTCAGGTCTAGAACTTTATAGTGAAGCTTCCAGTTTTTATTCTATTAATTAGGCTGCTTTTAAACCTAAGATATGACAAGTTCTTAAGTTCAACTGGTATTTGGTTATATATATTTGCAGCTTGGTACGAGAAACTATTTTTGAAATGGGCTGTTGAGTGGACGGGTATGCTAAGAGTGGAGTCACATCTTCTAGTCGTTAGTGTATGTGCTTCTGATCTTTTTTCAAGCTTCTCACTTAGATATTCGGGTTTTTGGAGTTTAATGACTTTATATACCAGGCAACAAAGATGTACCCATCGCCTGGTCTTCATATCCATCCAACCTATGTCTGAGAGGTAAGGGCTAATGTGATCTCGATAGGGAACATGTAAAGCAAAACGTATACATGAGTTTTGAACCTTTTGGAGTTTATGTGCAGTTTCAGCGGTTATGCAAGGACCATAAACAGTGTCACAATAATTTAGGCGTGATAGAACTAGAGAGTCACTAAGTTTTAACTTGGCCTCTTTGCTTACGTAATTTCTCAAATTGTACAGGCTTCTGAGTTTTGCATAAGCTGACTGACATAAATTGGTAACATGCTTCTTGTAGTTGAGCTGGTCATCCATAACAACTCCAAGATTTTTTACGCTTTCACTGAATTTTATTGTTTCGTTTTTCATTTTTAGGACAATTTCTTGTTTAATTTCACTCTTTAACTTCTTGCTACCAATAAGTATAGCCTCGGTCTTTGTGGGATTTATTTTTAGGCCATTTTTCATAGTAATGTCATAGAAACTATTTAGATCTTCATTTATGGATTTGACTGCTTGATCTAACTCACTCGCTTTAAAACTAAGTTTGAGCTGAACATCGTCAGCATAGTAATGAATAGAACAATGTTTAATAGCACTTTCCAAGTTTATCACAAATATATTAAACAACAAGGGACCAAGGATGGACCCTTGTGGCACCCCTGACTTTGTGGTTTTATATTTGGAAGTAGCCTGACCTTGATCTGTTATTAGCTCCACACACTGTTTCCTGTCTTGTATGTAGTTTCGGAACCAGTCCCAGGGCATGCCTCTTATGCCAAAATAGTACAACTTAGCTGAGAGAAGTTCAAAGTCTACACTGTCAAAGGCTTTCGACATATCCAGTAGAACCATAATCGTAGCAAGCGAGTTTTCTGTGGCAGTAATTATGTCATCGTTTATCTTCAGAAGAGCTGTAGTCGTACTGAAACTTTTCCTGAAACCAGACTGTATTGGCAATAATACTTTGTGGGCGTCTAGATATTCTGTTGTTTGTTTATGAACTATTTTCTCTAACACTTTTGATCCTGGTGGTAAGATACTGATTGGTCGTAGATCTTTGACATCAATAGTGTTCTCTTTCTTGCGAATAGGGATTATTTTTGCTTCTTTCCAGAGTTCAGGGACAATTCCAGTAATAAGTGAACAATTAATGATATGACATAGCTCATTTGAGCAGTATGGCAAACATATTTTAAGCACCAGTCCAGTAATTCCTTGAGGGCCTGGCGCGTTAGTCTTTATACTATGCACTGTACGGTTTACTTCTTCAGGGTCAACGGGTGAAAAAACGAAAGTGTCTCTTTCTTGTGGAGAATTATCATAAAAGTGTTGGGTTAGCTGTCCATCAGTTTTAATATCACTTGCACAATAAATAAAGTAGTCATTAACTTCATCTAAGTCGAAATCATCCGTGGTAGCCAGGTCACTATTTTTGTTGGGCAGAAAGCCCCAATGTTTCATTTTAGACCAGAACTGTTTCGGATCATTAATGTACTCTAATAAGTGGTGTTCATGATATTTTCTCCTTTCAATTATTATTGCGTTGTTTACGTAATTTTTTATCTGACAGTAGTACTGCTTGTTGACGTTGTTTCTGTCTTTTTTATATTTTTTGTAGGCGTTTTCTTTGATTTTTATCATGCACAATATGTTATATGTCATCCATGGGGCTTTTTGTTTTCTCTTGTTAAAAGGTATTTTTGGAGCATGAAAGTCAAAAAGTGATAGTATACAGGAATTAAGATGTGCTACTTTTTTATTTATGTCATCTATACGGAAAACTTTAAACCAGTCCATTTTACGTGCGTCTTCATCAAAATCTTTCATGTTTATATTCCTGAAGTTTCTATAAGATTTATTTGTTTGAAAAGATTCCTCTGAATCAAAATGCAATAGTGCATATGAGGAGCAATACCTCCGAAACACGTGTCCGTAGCTGCATTGTTGTTTCTTTTTGAGGAATAAGGCACTAACTCACTTTCTTTAATTATTTGATCTCATAAGCCTTCCATCTTTTATTTTGTATTTGCCAGGAGGAAATAGAGCAGTACACATAGGGCTCCTCGTACTGACTGCTCTCATTTGTGGCCCAAAATGTGGCACATGAGATATGAAAGTGCAAGTGGAGTACTGTACTTTTCTACCTTTAATAGTTTTGCTCACCTAAGATATGTTCGTTAAGCTGCGCTGATGAGGAGCAATAACTCCGAAACACGTGTCCGTAGCTGTATTGTTGTTTCTTTTTGAGGAATAAGGCACTAACTCACTTTCTGTAAAAAATAAAGCAAAACTCCCAGAGCTAACGTCTTGCCTAGACAGAGTTGTCTGTTTTGCTATGTACTCGCTCTGAGCATTTTGTAAAATACATAAGGAATGCAGTTTTGACAGGTTCATAGATTATAAAATTATAATTTTGAAAAAATAGACAGAGAATGTATAAAGACATATATGAAGCGAACTATGCATACAGGAACCGGCAGACAAGGGATACATTGATTGTTTTTTTTTACGGTGGCAATGATAGCAGTTACGTCATTCCATCGTAAAATTTATTTTGCTGGTTCTACTATATAATTTCTAATTTCATTTTTAAATTTCTTTAACTTAAGTAATTGTTTGAGGTGTACTCCTCTTCCGACAGTGCCGGAGCCAAGATTCGAACCCGGTGGTGCGATGTTCGTGTGATTAATCGCGATTACCACCTCGCGCCTTAACCCACTCGGCTATAGACCAGATAAGTGTTTTTATACTTATATTTTTCAGGAGAAATATATATTCTTATTACACATTGGTAAATAAAAAGTAATTTAACGTTGAAAATTTTTGTTTCATGATATAACTTTTTAGTAGAAAAAAGTCTCTCTTTTCTGAAAATAATTTTCAGAACAGCATTTTGGATTGTTTGTAAGATTAATTGTTGTGTTTTAAGCACCACCCCATACTACAATACAGTACCTTATAATTGATTCAGCTAATGAGTTATAAAGCGTAATTAAATTTTTTCTAAAGAGAATTTCTCTTAGCACATAGAACCTATGCATTAGGATTTTCAACCGTTTACTAACGTGAACAATATGTTCTGACCAGCGTATATTTATATTGGTTTAGAATAACTCCTAAGTACTTTGTTAAAGATACTTTTCTATTGTAGGACATTTACATAATATACTTTTTTGACAGTTTGAAAAATGCAATTGTATGGAAAAATCAGTAGGTTGGTTAACAATTGTAGAGCTAAAAGTAATGAATTTGTTTTTTTTAACATTTAAGGTAAGCATATTGTATTCTATCAATTATATTTCATTGATTAGGTGTAGACTTCTTTTGTTTTTACTATTCTATAACTGGGTCGAACGACTTGCCGCATAGAGTAAATAAATAAAAACCATATATTCAAAGTGTTTTTTTAACAATATACATTTTCCGGTGATAATAAAACTGTTTACATAATTTCCAAAGAACACGTTACAAAATATTAGATCGCTTTGGAAGACTAATTGTGAAAGACAAATTACGACCATTTATCTTTTTTGTGACACCATTACAACCCTAAACAGAGAATTTCCTAGAACCAGTGTTGGTATTCTTCTGTGGCCACCCCGTAAGCATTGTAAACAGAACATGTGTGGAAGAAGTGCAGATGGACAAGATGTTGTTAGGTATAAAGCTAGAGAGGCAGTTGAACGTTTCTCTTATGGTCGACTGTTAATATAAAGCGCTCTTGCAAGCTTGTCAACCGAGGAAGATCTTTAGTACAATCATTCCCGTTCTTTGAGATCACTGTTTCATGTCAGATATCATGCTTGTTGATTGTCAATGGCGTGGGGCAGAGGTCTTTGGCGTCCTTCAACATTTCACCGTCATGTCATGATATTTGTACGATCCCGCTTACGAAATATTAGATTTAGTGTGATGTTGACAGAAATTGTTTAGATGCATGTCGCTAATGACAATTTATGGACGTAGACGTCGGAATATTTAAATTTGTTCGTATTTCATTTGGTTTGTACATATTTTTTTTATTAAATAAACAACGGATAGTTAGATAATCAATATAGTAGAGTCTTATAACTAGATCGAATAAAACAATTAGTCTTTGCAACGATTTCTTTGTTTCCATATTGTTCTAGGTATCAAGAGAAGTCCATACTTGAATTTGCAGACAAATCCGTCTACCGCGCGATATTTTTCACGATTTTTCCAGAAAATCATCAATTTTTTCTTTTCCGTTCTGGTTTTCCGCGAACACTTCACTTTCTACTTTACGAAAAATATAGTTACACGTCAGGAGCTCCTCAATCCATCTGCGAGGTGTGGAATACTTCCTTCTTAATCTCGAGACCAATTATTACAAACTATACTTACAATAGATTTTTGGTTTCTTCCCTATAACTTTACACCAAATAGGAATATTTTGATGAAAATTAGAGAAAACGTACTTCTCATGAATATAAATAAAGCTACCAAGTTTCATTAAAAAATATAAAAAAACGTCAAAACTTGGCATGGCAAGCCACCGTAAAAAATTTTTACTTGTCTCAAATTGCACGGTTTCAAGTAGTGCATTCTCGTTTTTTTTTAAGATTGATTGCACAAAAATCGTCCTACGATGGTTTGTCCAGAGATGGCGTCTATATACATATTTTTTATATTCTAATTCTTGACGCTCCTTTATAGCACACTCGAATTAATTTTTTTGGGTGACAATTTTCCAGGGAAAATTTTATTGCTGGATCATATGTGTTTTGACCTCCTGATTCAAAAAAAGTAGATCATTTTTGGTCTATTAGGAACCGAGTAAGAATTACTTCTGCATTTGTGACGATTATCACAATACTAATAACAAAATGTGGAACGCAAATCAAGGCAGATGTGCGCTGTTACTGCTGCTTTTTGAAATGTTCAATATTAAATGTATATTAATACATGCCCGTATTTTAATATAATCACTGATATTTATAGAAAATAAAGTCGATAATCAAGTAAATAATTAATAAATATATACACAGGCTGTCCATTTTATCAGGGCCCTCGAGAATATCTCACTTAATATCGGTCGTACAAAAAAAATTATTTTTACGAAAATTGTGCCGATTTATATAACCTATAAAATGGCTTAAAGACATTTGAAATCCATGACCTACTTTAAGAGTTATGGCGGAAAATATCGAAAATGCGGAAAACGTCTAGGCCAAATATCTCCGTTATTTGAAGAAATACGAGAAAAATTCCAAGACGAAATTTTTTTTCAAAACAGGGTGTTTCAACGAGGCTTTATCTAATTATTTCATAACCCCTGTATTTGGAGATTTACTCTTCAGGCTGTTAAAAAAATATTTTAAAACTGGAGGGAAATGGCGCCATTAAATAGAGTATTTTCCTCCCTTTTCAACGATATATCACATGCCATATTTATTCATTGTTACTACGTTAGTAATTATAAAAACATTTTTTTTTAAACAAACATTATACTTGCCGTGGAGAAGTATGATTAAATAAAACGATAAAATAATTCAATAAGTTGTTCAAATCTTTGCTATAATAAAACATTAACACAATTAAGAAGAATAAAGTAAATTCAGGTAACGAAAACAAATTAATAATAAAAAGAATATAGCACACAGAACATTAATATTTATCCAATCTTCAAAATAATTTTTAAGATATTATATCAAGTGATTGTCCACCGCGATTTCTTATGCACAATCGAGCGTGGCGAGACACTGCATTTAAAACATTACTCAGCATTTCGGGGGTAACTGTAATACATGCCTTGAATTCGAGCTTTTAGATCCTCTACATTTTGCGGTGTCGTCGAAAACACCTTATCTTTATTATACCCCCATAGAAAAAAATCCATTGGGGTTATATCTGGAGAACGAGGGGTCCATCGAATAAATCCATTGGTACCTATCCAATGTTGAGGCAAAATTGAATCTAAATAATTTAGGCAAATCTGGGAATTGTGGGGAGGAGCTCCATCTTGTTGAAAATATTGAAAGTTGTGTTGATTCTCTAAAGGTAGGTCATCTAAGAATTCATTAAATTCATTTCTCAAAAAGTTTATGTACCTTTGACCACTGAGGTGACCATCATAAAAATAAGGACCTATTAAATTGGTGCCTAAAATACCTATCTACACATTTATTGAAAAACGATTTTGAAACACAGTCGGTCTATGCCAGCGTGTATTTTCAGAAGTCCATTTGTAATGAGTATTGCGATTGAAAAATCCATTATTGGAAAAACTTGCCTCGTCGGACCAAAATATTTTACTACATATTAATGGATCGGCACGCTTCTTTTCCAACAGCCTCTCCTTGGTTTGTCCCCGGCTTGTATTTTGTGAACTTTTTTGGCTTTATAACACCGGTAACCAGTTTTCTTTAAAATTTTGCAAGTACTTGTTTTATTTATATGACAAGCAATTTGAATTTCTCTTAATGATGTTTCAAAATTTTCTGTATTTTTATTTCTTACATAATTAATAACTGGGTTCACCTTATTTACATTATCAGTAACACTGTTCAACCTTGTCTTCTTCATTAAAAATGAACCATTATTTTTCAGTTACGTAGCTAGTTTTCTGAACAGAGTTTTATTCGGCTGTAGTGCCTGTGGAAATCTGTTTCTATATTCTACTTGAGCTAATCCTGAATTAAAATTGCATTGGCAATATGTAACGAACATATTATAACGATCAATGTGAGTGAAAATCATTTTTGAAAATTCTAAATTCTTAAACGAGTGTGATTGAGTGAGAGTTTAAGTATTAACTGAGATGATCTGTCAAAAAATTAAATGTCAAGTTTGTTCATAGCCAACTATTTTAAAATAATTGAAATAATAGTGAAATCATGAAATACAAACAAATGGATATTATACTTAAATTAATTGGTAAAGACATTTTAACTTTCTGAGCAAGGAGTGACGCTTTTATGGAGGACCTCAATACATTGGCATAACTGCGAATACTCTTTCCATAATTGCTCCATGTTGCTTTCTTGATTATTATTTTGTTTTTGTTACCTGAATTTACTTTATTCTTCTTAATTGTGTTTTGTGTTAATGTTTTATTATAGCAAAGATTTGAACAACTTATTGAATTATTTTATCGTTTTATTTAATCATACTTCTCCACGGCAAGTATAATGCTTGTTAAAAAAAAATTATTGGTTTTAAAAAAATGATTTTATAATTACTAACGTAGTACCAATGAATAAATACGGCATGTGATATATCGTTGAAAAGGGAGGAAAATTCTCTATTTAATGGCGTCATTTCCCGCCCGTTTCAAAATAATTTTTTTAACAGCCTGAAGAGTAAATCTCAAAATACAGCGGTTTTGAAAAAAATTAGATAAAACCTCGTTGAAACACTCTGTTTTGCAAAAAATTTTCGCCTTAGAATTTTTCTCGTATCTCTTCAAATAATGGATATTTTTCGCATTTTCGATATTTTCCGCCATAACTTTTAAAGTAGGCCATGGATTTCAAGTGTCTTTAAACCATTTTGTAGGTTATACAAATCGGCACAATTTTCGTAAAAATAATTAATTAATATTAAGTGAGATATTCTCGAGTGCCCTGATAAAATGGACAGCTTGTATCTATATAGAGATTTTTTTTTTTTATTGGCATTAGGACATAGTCCATTCAGCCAGATACACAGTTAAATTTAGAAGCGGCTGAAGATCTAACCCTAATTCTAACATGAATAATAACTAGATGAAAACGATAAGGAATAACAGGGACACACACTTCTCTCCTAGGGGCCTGTCAAGGCATTTAAAAAAAAAAACATCACAGGTAAGGTCACGGATCGATTACATGAGGTTAAACAAGGGACTCTAAACCTAAATTTTTATGCCACTTTTATATAGGAATGATATTAAGCAATGTAGAATCTCCGTTTTATTTAGGCAGAGCAGAGATAATATATTGAAAGGTGTATCTATATTTAATTTTAACAGGCTGTTATACAATTCATTTGTTGCATCTGTGTGTTTGATACAGTTAAAGAAAATATGATCTAAGTCACTCTCAACGTTACATATCTCGCACTCATTCGTAGGAGAAATTCCAATTCTATATAGATGTACGGGGTAACAACCATGTCCAAATTTCATCCTATTAATGATGATCTATATAGAGATAAAATCGTTATTTTTGTAGTAAATTGAACGACAAAGCTTAGCTTTCATTACATGTAATTAAAGAAAATTTCATGTGGTAAATACCCAAACTACACAGAGTTGTAACGCTTAGTCTTGCCTGTACTTTTCAATTTTTTATTAAGATTCAGGAGCTTCTCAATTTTTATTACTTTATGAGGTACTTTCTGTAAAATCTCTACTACTATTTATTTTCTATTTTACTATATATTTAGTAACATCCACTATAAAGTCTTCAATTAAAGAGAATATTACTTATTAGTTAACGTTAACAATAGGATTCAATATCAATAACCTGAATTTTTATTGCTATATAAACTTTATTATTATATAAAATTTCTATAGCTCCATAAATGTATTATAAAATGAAACTCCTGTAACATATTAATTTAATAATAAAAAAAATGAACAGATACTGTAATTAGTATTGCCACAATCCCTGCAAATACAGAAGTAGCTTTTATCTGTATCCGAGGTGTGGCGCTTGAACTTATATCTGATTACCTAACAAACAGAATCCAACGAGTAAAAATTGGTAATAGGTATTATCGGTATTGGTAGTATTGAGTAACAGTATTGGATCTAATACTATTTCTTGTGTACATGAGCAGTATCACAATAATTAATAACTCCACTGGTCATTTCATATGTTATATCGATGATACTGCTATAATATTTACAGAAAAAAATGGGAAGCTGTTATACTCACTGCTGAATCCGGTTTACAGATGATAAATTCATTAAATTACAATACGCTTACCTTAAATGTTAAAAAAACGAAATCCGTTACGAAAATATCGTAAAACTAGTCGCAAAAGTAATGGCGCCCAGGCCCGCATTTGAAATATTTAGATCGGTAACTCAGTCGTTCAATTTTAACGGCGCGTTACGGTCTAGTATTATTAACATGTACATTCTAATACATATGAATTTTAAGTACGGCTCTGTACTATTTCGTTCGCAAATTTTCGCTTAACTTTATAGGTTTTTAATGTGCGTCGGCTCGTTTGATGACACCAGGCCGAATGGTCCAACGGGGATAATGATGAGGTCGTAAAGTTTTTGTTGCCTTTTTTGGGTGCACCGTAAATGTGAGCTTAACTGTATTCCGCACTACAATGCTCTCGAGATAGGTCACTGCTGCTAATTTGACAAAGTAAATAGAATCTTTTACAATCAAAACTTAACGGAACTTCGTCGCATCACTACAATCGGATTATATTAACAATTGCGGAGATAAAAGATTTAAAATAGAAATTCACACAATTTAAATCATAATAAGCCGTCTCATTCAATACAGATTAATAATTAACATTTAACAAAAGGATTATTAAACGATTGTTATTAGATGTGAAGGAAAATATTATCTGCACAAAAAGATAATAAATTCTGATTTAATTTTAATGCTATAAGCCCACCTCTCGCCATGTTGCGTTGGTATTATTAAGTTGATTGACATTTTTACAATATCTATTGTGTAGTGATAAATGTCGTTTCACAACGACACTGTCAGTTCCAAATTTCTGATAGGACATGAAATTCAGAGTGAACGATTTGAACAAGTTTCTGATTAAGCCAAGGACGAGCCAATTTAGTTGCTGCATGCCAACATTGTCAAGTATTATCGCCTACTTTATTATTATATTACATTACCTGAAGTAGTTATGCTTATCTATCTTCATTTATATATGCCAGGTCAAATACCCAACTACAGAATAAGTAAACAGTGCTAATTGTATATAGTACAACTACTTTCGAAAGTAACACAAATAATCGTGAATTATTTAAAGTTGGAGTTTATTTCAAGCTATTAACACTTCTTCTCTGAAAAAAAAAACAGAAGACTTACTAACATTTGGACATCTCATGCGATAAATGTGAATATCTATTAAATATTACACCCAATATAATACTGTTATCAACCCTTACAAAAAATGTGGAAAAAATTAAAATTACAAACGTAAATTTTGCTAGTATTGATCAATGTAAAGATGTGAATGAAGCACGTGATATATTTTGTTGTATCCTGAACTCTATCTCCATTGATAGTGTTTCAAAAACATTGGCTAAAACTAAAAAATACCCACCTTGGCTTAATGGTAATATCATTCTATAAAGACAAAATCAAAGCACCCACAGGCGCAACTTAAAAAAAATGGTAACTTAAATGGATTGAACCAATTTAAAGCTTTAAGAGCAAACATAAAAATCGATATTGATAATGCGCACAAAGAATATCTTATCAATATTGAGAACCAAATTACTTAGTAAATGTGCAATACCGTGGATTTTGGTCTATAGATATCTCAGCGACATCAAGTGTTCTCCAAGGTTCTGTGCTTGGGCCTTTGCCATTTAATTTTTTTATAAATGATATCGTCATTGGCTTCACTGCAAAGCATTACTTTATGCCGATAACCTAAATTTTTTTACATCTATCACTAATGACTGCGCTGATTTGCAAAACGGTCTGGTACAGCAATGGTCTTGGTGTAGCGTAAACAATTTACAGTTAAATATCTCAAAGTGTCGCTCTATGACATACGCTCATGCACAAAATCCAATAAAATTAATCTATACAATTAATAATGACGAACTGAAGAGCTGTAGTAATCTCAAAGATCTAGGAGTTATATTCGACCCAAAGCTATCTTTTGTTAGCCATATTAATCAAATAACCGCTACATCCTTAAAAAATTTAGGCTACATTATCCGTAATTGTAAAAAATTTGACGAAAATACACAAAAACTTTCTTTTAATCCATTTGTGAGGTCAAGGCTTGAATATGCTTCGATAGTATGGTATCCTGGTTATGAAAATCATAAATATAGCACTGAAAAACCTCAGATACGTTTTCTTAAATACCTTTGGTTCAAAAGGTCCCGAGATTATCCAGAGAGAAGTTTTCGGCATTGTGACTTATTACATAGATTTAACACAAGTGATTTTCAATGGGTGTATTCACTCTCTTATATTATTTTTTAATATATTGATTGGCACTGCTGACCGCCCTGAAATTCTTAGTTACATTAAGTTTCATGTTCCTAATTTGCAGACTCGCTCGCATTCATCTCTATTCTATTTGCGTGTCCCATGAACCAATTTGCTGTTATTTCCTCCCCTGTACCCTGTACCGTATGTGTTCAACTATGATTCATTATATAATAATATAGATATCTTTAATACTAGTATATTCAAAATGCAAAATGTTGTTCTCAATTATGCACAATAACTGTAGCTTCTAAAATATTAGATTACAATTTTTAGGATTGCACTAATCAATTTTGTTAATTTTTATTATCATTTAATTGTTTACTTTAGTTAAATTATTTAGCTTTAATTATTATTTAGTTTTTTTACGTTTGTAACATTTCTGCCCTATAATTGAATTTCTGTCTGGGCAGTCGTAACCAAAATAAATAAATAAATTCACTTTACAACTTACTAATCTCATAATATAATAAAAAAGTAATTTAATAATATAATTTACGAAATAAAGAAAACTTCATATACATTACCGATATCGTCTGAAAATTTCAGAACAGTTACTAAAAAATCTCGTTTGGTCATTCATATTCAATTCAGCTACAAAAATGTACTTTCCACGATTTTACATTAATTGTTTAAATTCAAAAACCAAAATTAGTTTCAAGTTTCAAATTTTAATATCTTAGTAAATTCAACTGAATATGATTTCTAACAACAAATCACCAAAATCATGAAATCCCTTTATTGCTCTTCCTAAATTCAAATTTTATTACAGTCCCTAATTAATACAAATTTGCTTGCCAACGAAGAGCTGCTTAAATATGCACATAACAAATTCAGTGTTTACCATTTAACCCAATTTTTTTTTCAACATTTTAATTGCAATTACCAAAATTTCAGAAACTTTCATAAATTCGAAAATCATTTAAAATGTTATTAAAATAATTTGCCAGCCAGCATGGTAACTCTCCTCTATGCACTATGCAGTGCAGTATTTTTGTTTTTGTAGGCTTTTATCATAAGTTGCAACGTTTTTTATGTGCATTTTTTTAAATCAAAATATTCTCATAAGAGACGGATATTTTGAAAGTTGTTCAGAATTATAGGCACCACGTTAGGCGCCAAATAAAATCCTGTCAACTGTCAACTATAATATTGCAAATATTTTTTATCTTTTGTCGTTTATTAACTATTTTTGCAGAATGACCATCCTGTGTATTTGTTACTGAATGATATCACGTTGCCTATTATGCCAATAATGTCAATTGCATTCTAAATATTAGTTAGCGTCGACGTTTCTTAATTAAGAAGTATGTTTTTTTACGATTGTAATACTTGGTAAAGATGTGTTTATTATTCACACTTACTGTGGATCTTTTATACCACTTCTTGTATTAAAATGTCCAGAGACTTTATCAAAGCTATGAATTATACATATTTTTAATGTTAATTATAATCACGTCTAAATTGTACACATCAATTATTTCTTATTTTTCTCGAAAACGGTAGATCTCGCGATCCTACTCATTATTATTACTATTTGCTACATAATGTATATATTTTTTTGTGGTCAGAATTGATTTTAATTCCCATAAGGCGAGAAGTTCCTATAACGATGACCATGTCACGTATCTGACAGGAATTACAAATATCTACTTATTAAGTCATAATTGTGTATAATTATACGTTATTTATTGCCTTAATTAGGACTTTTTGCCCCTGCCTGAAGTCGATTATTAACCACAATAACAACATGCTATTCTTGGTAATGCGTTTGGAATTATCATAAGGAAAAAATGAAATAACTAAACCATCCTATATCCTCCTTTCTATAAATAATGTAAGAGATATTTTTTAGCCCGTAAAAGGCCATGGAACTATAATAAGCTGATCGAAAAAACGCGAGATTTATTACAAAAAAGTCGTCTTAATTGATGGCCCATTTTAAAAGTAGACGAGCTTTTTACACGCGCATATTATCAGCATTACAGTTACCAGTATAGATGGATTCTTTTTCGGATCATCGCATCGAAGAGGTATGCTTCAAAGAAATAAATTAGGAAAGTTACCTTACCCAAACCTAAATATGGAAATATTTGATAAAAAAGGTTTAAAGAATGCATTTATGAAACAAAGTAGAAACGATCACGTCTGCTTCAAGGCATATTGCGTTGGAACTGCAATTTTCGGTCCACTTAGGAGCTCTTTTAGTCCTACTTAAAGGAGCTCTCCTAAGTAGGATCAATCTTTCGGCAGGTGTTTGTTGCAATCGAAGCATTAGCGTTTTGATGGTAATATGCAATTATTACACTTAACGCGCCAGACTTGTAACTTGTAATTCAGCGCTCGGCGGGGCACATAGCCCGGAGAGTAGCTGTTGGTTGCAGTTTGGTTACGTTTCTTATAGTAAAATAAGGATTTTATAGAGGAGTTTGCGACTAAAAATATTATGTTTAATATTTAATTTGTTGTTCAATCCTACCTCTCAGGACCCTGCCATAGTCTACCTGTATATGCAATTACGCTCAGTCCTCTATAGTTCTCTGACATTTTTATTATCCACTTTCTTATGGATCGAGCTGATGTAAGCTACCCTCCCTCAATTGATTGGGTACAGTAGTTCCATTTAGGCATTTATTAATGCTGTGTAGTGATAGTCATATAAATGTTTACGAAACTTTTATAATGTTGTAAAAATGTTATAAACTTTAATTTAATAACAATTCGGTGTCAGAAAGTAATATTTTCCACAATTTCAATAAAACAAATTATCGCTAGTAACACCGTTACTGTTAGCTGAGAATTATCAAACGACTTTGCTAGTTGGATACGCTCTCAACAATATCATTAATGAATAAGGTTTAAAAAGGGGTCCTAAAACTGATCCCTGGGGTCACCTGACAACAACATTTTCACCATTACATGCTACATGTACAATTTCAAAAATTGAATTTTAAAAATTCCAAAAAGTCGTGAGATAAACCAAAACTAGTCAGCTTATTTAACGTGGTTACTTCGTAGCCACACGTGGTTTATATAACAAATGTTATATTATCAGGAAATCTACGCAACTTTAATGCTATCAAGTCAAGTGATCGATTGTTATAGTTATTTGTAGAAAAAATTAACTACGTAAATTATAAAAGGCAATAAAAATATCGATTTGCCACAAGGCACAATATTGAGTCCTGTGATATTTTTCTTATATACTATTGAATTTCCCACTTTATTGCGATAAGATATTTTGTGATATATACATTTAAAAAAATGCTTGATTGCCTTTAATTGTATATTTGATAATAATTTCTGTAAGAAATATTGAGGAACAAATAATTTTAAAAAAGTAAAAGTATTTTTCATTCGAGTGCTCAATTACTATTTTTTGGACCTTTTTGCAGTTTTGCTTTTATTCAAATGGCCATTTCTACAGTTGTAAATTAAGATACATGAAAGCCATAGGCGGCGTTCGACATTTAATTTGTTTAAACACGGATGGGTTATGGCAAATTATGAAAAAAGCACCTATTTTTCATTATTTTTTGTTGACAGTGTTAACTGATAAGTTTTTAATACACAACAGAGGTCAGCAACCTCACATCTAAATTAAATTTCTTGTGTATTTATGAATTTAAAAACCGACATGTCGAGGATCAACTTAAATGTACCTGCTTAAGCTGGTTTTAGGTCATTCCATCTCCTCTGAAGGAGCTCAGAGGTGGATTAACATAAACCAAGACGCTAGTAGATAATTTTATAAAAAATGTCAAATGTTAATTCCTTCAGCTTGTTTACCTATGCATTATATTATGTATTAGAGTTTGTAAATAGAAATCGTTTTACTATTTTCACAATTCATTAAATAGGAAACGTGCATATGTTATCTCTTGCCTAGGCACATTAATAACGTAGTGTTCACCTTCAATTCTAAATCAAATAGCTTAGAAGCAATTGATAAAATGATGGCATTGGTTCGATTTACGAAATGAAACCAAACCTTTTATAACCTATGAGATGTTTACCTACTCTACAAAATCTAGAAACTGCTCCCAGAAAACTTGTATCAACTAATAAAATCCTATATCTGTGTAGACTCTTCTTCGTCAAGAATCTGTCAGAATGCATTGTTGATCTATCACCATCAAATCTGGAATACGACAAGGCATGGTGCTGGGTTCCATAATATATTTATTAAACATTTCTCAACCACGTGACGACCGACGAGACTAATAATTGAATTAGATTTCTTATTAACATTGTTGTACAATTCTCACACAATAACCGAAAACTAGTAGATAGTAATAATAACTTTATTTTAATCCAATTTTACAATATTATTTTTACAGCGGTTATTTTTGATAGTATAAATGCACCTGATTTCACAAGGAAATCGTTTTGTGTCTTGTATAAATTAGAATTTGATCTGGGAGTAAAAAGAGCATTGCGTCCATTTTGCTTTGTATTGTGTATGTGGTTTGTTGGTACTCTTAGTTCCCTATTTCTAGAGATAAATTTTGCTATATATAATCCATTTAAATTGAAGACATTACTATCTAGAATAAGTTGTTCTGTAGAATATCTTAGATTACTTTTAATTTTTGAGTAATTTTTATATTTTTGAATTGGCTGTTATATGTTCCACTCCATATTATAACACCGTAGGTATGGATTCTACCAACGATTTATATGTCACTTTTAAGATATTAATTGGAAGAATGTTATGAAGTTTTTCGAATACATGGACAAGCTTTCTTAGTCCTCTGTATTAAGATATTCCGTATGGTCGTTCCATATCATTGTCTTATTTATTATAAGGCTCAGATATTTAATGTTTGTAGTGTTCTCAATTACATTTTCGTATGTGCAGTTTATTAAGTCACATTTTTCGTAGAATTTTAAATTGTCAATTTTCGATTATAGTCTTGAACTATTGCTGAAAGTAATGAATTTTGTTTTTGCATGATTGAGACTTAACAAATTATTGTCCATCCAGCATCTAATTTTATAGTCTCTTTCAGCTTTTTTTGGTGATCTCAGATCAATCTACAGCGGAATGTTAAAGCAGTATCATCAGCATATGCGATGATATCCCCACTTATATCTAGCATATCATTTATGTAGAAACGAAATAATTGCGGACCCAAAACTGTTCCTTGTGGGACACCATATATTACATTTTCTGGACTACTTACTAAGGCTTTTCTACTACTTTTACTAAGGCTTTTCTATTTGATAAATAGCTTTTTAACCAATCTAATGCTACTCGTCTAACTCCATTTTTTCCAACAATAGTTCGTGTGATATACTATAGAAAGCTTTAGCCAGATCTAAAAATATGGCAATGGTTTTTTCATTTTTGTTAAGATGTTCACGTATTTTGTTTGTAAAATGAAATAAGGCGTTTTCTGTGGAGCAGTTCTGTCTAAATCCGAATTGTTTTGGGGATATTATTTTGTGAGGCAGTGAGTGGCTATGACGTCGAGAGAAGTTTATCGCCATATTTAAATATAGGTGTAATAATAGCTTGTTTTAATAAGTCTGGAAATTGTTCATTTTGTGGTTATTTGATCTGATAAACTTGAATAAAATCCAAACGTGGCTAAACAAATGAAAGACCACAGCTAATGGAAATAAATCAGCCCAAGTAACCTTTACATTACGTGCCTAAGTGTAGCGAGGAATCTTGTATTCTGATTGGGCAGATACCCGACATGGCAAAAACATAAATACATGTTACCTACATATTTCCAATGTGCTTTTAGGGGCGGAATATCAAAATATAATATTTTTAGTCGCAAACTAACTCCTCTATAAAAGCCTTATTTTACTATAAGGAACGTAACCAGACTGTAACCAACAGCTACTCTCCGGGCTATGTGCCCCGTCGAGCGCTGAATTACAAGTTACAAGCCTGGCGCGTTAAGTGTAATAATTGCACATTACCATCAAAACGCTAATGTTTCGATTAACGCGCCAGGCTTGTAACTTGTAATTCAGCGCTCGTCGGGGCACATAGCCCGGAGAGTAGCTGTTGGTTGCAGTCTGGTTACGTTCCTTATAGAAAATAAGGATTTTATAGAGGAGTTTGCGACTAAAAATATTATGTTTTAATGTTACCTACATGTTTCTATTGTATTTTTATAACAATATCTTGTAATTAGTTTTTGTAAGCTAGTTTACTAGATTTGAAATTTAATTATGATATTCTACAGATCTGGTCAGGTAGAGAAATGAGTCGATGCTTACAATAAAAATTGCTGCCCAGTATTAAGTCAACCAATATCGTTTCGACTTTTGAACACTCTGTACCAAAACTGAGCGTTTCTTTTCTAAGCGACCTAGACCTCTAAACACATCTCACGTCTCTTGGTGCATGATATACTGTTCACAGATTATATCGGATTACGGAACGGGTTTGTTTTTACAAATAACGCAAATAATAAACTAAATGAGAGATATGCCTGTTTTATTGCCCAAGGAGTGGTAAAATATACGGTTAAAGCAAACAATAATATTTTAACCAGCTTATTTACCGGTATAAAGATAACACCGGTTGCTTTTAAATAAATAAATTATAAGACTTTGACGCTTAAGGATATATGTAGTAGGAGGCTCTTTTTTAGTTACTTCCTGTGCTGACATGGTCGTTTAGTTTTGATCAAATCGTTCCTAACACGTTCGTCAATAATTTTGAGAACTGGGCTAATATATTTATGTCAACGATACAGTTTGGAAAATGTTGTGTATTTCTTTATGCAAGATTTACGTGAGGAATTAACGAAATGATGGAAATGGGTATCAAATATCAAACAATATCTGAAGCTTGCCAGTGTGGAAGGGATAACGGATCAGAACTTTTGAAGTGTACGTTTGACAGACTCGATAACGATATTCGATTTAGTAAAAGTTATACATTTGGCATATATGATTCTTTGTTTTGTTAATACCTAGTTTCCAAACTAATACTCATTTCATCATCGCTGTTTCAATGACAAACAACTTGTGTCTGGAGTGCCTTAAGGTTCGATATTGGGACTTTTATATAAAGACCCAGAAGAACTCTAGAAGCAAAACATATTAATTAATGCACTACCTCGGAGTTTAACTTCTGAAAAAAAGATCCTGATCGGATTTCATTTCTTTTTCTTAAAAAATTGGTAGGAAATCGACCTTAGAAATTTTACTGCCCTATTCGGGGGTTTGCTTTTTTCTAAATGGTGAATTCCGTTACAAAGATTATAAGATTATCGTCACTTCTACCAATCCATCATTTATTTCAATACACTTGTCAATCCTTTTACGCACATTCTTAATAACCTTTCGTTATTTGTCCAGGAGTAATTTCTACGCAGGCTTGCATTATGCTAGCCCGTCATTGTTGTACAGAGTGTGGCCTTGATTTGTAAAGTTTTTGGTTCCTTAAATTCCAAAGGAAAAAAATGGAGTGGCGTCAAGTCTGGGGATCTCGGCGGCCACTCAATCAAAGGATTGTTTCGCCCTATCCAACGATTTTCAAAATGTTCATTTAGCCATTCTCTTACCAAAACAGTGTTATGGACAGAACTTTTAGTTGAAACTTTAAATTAAGGAGATTTTGTAGTGATAAATCATCCAATTTTCTGTAGCAAAACTCTAATCGTCTTTCCTCATCTCCTACTTCATACCACGTCCGTGGGGTGAGTGACTATTGGGTTCGAGTGTCGTATAGTGAGTAGATGTAACGATTCATGTATTACGGCCTTCTGCATTTTTCCAGCTAAGATCTTTGCCGAGTCTCGGCATGCTGGTATGATCTTAAGTTCCGAAAGCAGTGTGTGTCGTGTTCCACCAAGGGCCCCAATATTCAGTACCACAATCTTAACAGTATGGCCTGGATAAAGTCTGCGGAGTTCGAAGAGCAAATCTCGATATTTTGTCCGTTTTTCCTCCTCTTTCAAGACAATGTTGTTCTCAGCGGGAGCCAAGAATTCCACGACATACATTGTCTTGAGTTGGTGGTCGAGGAGTACTATGTCAGGCTTGTTGGCTTGTATTTGCCTGACGGAGGGAAACGAGTAGTTCCAATAAATTAGACACTTCTCATTCCCCACAACGGACTCAATATCCCCCGGAGTGTAAGGCAGCACTGGTGTTTCGTCTATCCCATACGAGTGCCTTAGATGATAGTAAAGCACTCGTAATGCTCCGTCGTGTCTGTGAATATAGGCCGAGACTGCGTATGTCGGACAAGCCGACAACAAGCAGGTCCTGCAGCTGACATCAGGGACCTCCATACCCATAACGCGACGTCGATAGACGAGGGTGTTAAATACACCATCCTGGAAAGCCATTATGAATCCCTCGGTCTCGGAATTCAGCCCGACTGACCTTAAAAAGGCGAAGGTCAGCCTTTCGGATAAGCTGAGGTCTTCTGCAATGGCTTATCCTTATGGAGCTGCAGAAGGATGTTGTGTTTTGCAGCTCTAATGTGGGCTTTTAGTCGAACGGGTTCCAACTCGGTGACAGAGTCGGGGTTTACCCACTCGACGTCGAAGATGACCACCAAGTTCATCGGCTGCTCTCCATGCTACCTTAAAGAGAAAAGCTCCTGCCCCTGCATTTTTATGGTTTCGGACCATGCAGAGGAGGGGATCCGAACTCCTGATGACCTTACATGCTCCATCCAGAACCATTCTGCTATGGACACTCTCCAAGCTCAAAAGTCCACGGCTTCCCCGTTGTCGTGGAACGGACGATTTAGGATGCAGCCTCCTATTGAGATGCATCTTCTTGCGGGTTGCTACATCGAGTTGACGCAGCTCTTCTCGAGTCCATTTCACTACTCCGAAAGAGTATAGAAGGATCGGAACGGCAAGCATATTTGTAGCAGACACCTTGTTTTTCCCCGACAGTTCTGAAGACCAGATCTGTCGGAGTAGGCGCTGATAATTGCCGCGGAGAGCGTTTTTCACTACACCCACTTCTTGGGTGGAGCGTTGCTCGACACCCAAGTAAGTATACGACTCTCCGGCATCTAGATGGTGTAAGGTGCTTCCGTCCACGAGCTGCGCGTCCTCTCTGTAGTCCCCGCATCGTCCTCTCTTGAGATGGATCAGTGCGCATTTATCCAACCCGAACTGCATATCGACAGCCTGCGTGTACTCCTCTACCACCCTCGGGGATTGTTGGAGATCCCTTTCTCCAGAGGCATAAAGTTTAAGGTCATCCATATAAAATAGATGGGTGACCTTATGCCTCCTGTCGCCGGGGGTACCGCAGTTGTAGCCACGGATTTTCCGGAGCGAGACCGATAATGGCAGTAGTGAGATGCAAAACAGAAGGGGGCTGAGGGAATCTCCCTGAAATACTCCTCTTCTGAATGTTACCGACTCTGTTTGGACTCTATCGTTACCCGATGTTATGGTAAAGCGAGTCCCTCTGTGGTGTTTATTTATTATTTATTATTATTATTGAATTCAATCGCAGCTTCTCTTGTCGTATGCACAGTATCGCCAACAAGATGTACAATTTCTATTTTCCCTCTTACAGTAAGACTTCCCATGACTATTAACACTAGATACTGTAATAGCTTTCCTACACCTTAACAATTAACTGTTTCAATTTTTTTCTCGTGGATGAATTAATTTTTAGAATTTTGAAATTTAGCTGAATTTGGTCAAATGCACCATGGTTACTTTATTTTTTACCCCAAGACACCATATTACTAGGTACATTCGGAAGCCCAGAAAAGGGCCATTTTATCTATCTTTTCTATTTATTCTATCTATCCTCTGTAGAATTCTGACCACCTAAACTTGTAAATTGCCCACTGTAGGAAACTTTTAATCATATTACACCCCCTTATAAATTCATTCTTATCCTGAAGTATAGGTACAAACAATTTACATATTGTTTCCTTACGGATACAGTTATTGTTGTTAGGTTAGACAGATAGGACTCTTTGTTAGGTTATGGGAACAGATTAAAACTAATATAACGTAAATTACTGATTCAACCATAGCACCAGAGACCAAATATGGCAGAATCAATTTATGTGCGGATGATGTATTTGTGCAATATGATCTCCAATTAGACAGGAATGTAGCCTCCAGTGCCAATATCCCGTGATTTATTGTAATATCTCAATCTCGACCTTACAGGCGTTGAAATATTAAACAAGCTTCACCTGCCGTAAAAATCTACCAATGGAATAAAATACAGTACGTTGTAACGTTAAAATTGTATAAAATCAATTCGTTGGAATTGCATGTGCATATTCTGCCTAAGTAGTAAAGTCACTGGACTGAGGTGCTTATTTAATATGCGCAGTCCCATCCACGGCGATAATAAATGGCCTTTCTTCTATCAATCTAAAGATTTCGCGTTAAACATTAAGATATGATTTGGATTCAAGAAGGGTTGCGCATAATGATTATTCATGTAACAAATGTTTAAAGCGATGTTTTGCCGCGTGAGTGCGAAGACGAACGACTTTGCGTATACGTGTTGCATACACTATTTTTTTCTACAAGCGGTCTAATTTAGAAAAATATAATTTGTATTGTTATTCTAAAAAAACCCAGTAATAGCACGATCGACATAATTTTAAACCGCCATAGCAGCTGTTTATGTACAGCCAATGGATTTATGACCCAACGGTTTTAGAATTGCCACGCGAAATTCTGCCCAAAAAACTAATATTACAATTTATATTGGACAAAATTCAGAAAGTTTTGAAAATTTGAAAATGCTAAAGCAGTAGCTACTAAACTTTACTTAAAATTATAATAAATGTACCACTTCTACCCTCTTCTCCTATAAAATAACGTGATTTTTAAAGAAGCGATAATATTGTACCTATGTTGTACTTGTTTTCACGTCACCCCAGAGATGAAGTATTTGGCGCGTTTTTTTCGCGGTGTCCCTGAACACGAATTAGTTCTTCGTGATTGCAAAATTAAAAAAGTTTGCGTCGGAGAGCTTTGGTAGCGAATCTTGAGGAGATTCGTGCACTTATTTTCGATTGGATAGTATCGGTTTTAGTTTTCAAAAAAATTAATATTTTCTGCACAAGGGTCAAAGGCTTCACGCTGTATATGCAGTTGGAGCACTTGGTAATTTGTGAACATTCGAAAAAACACTTTTTATTGTCTGTGGCAGAGTATTTTCCATCACCCTGTATATTACTTCTTGGAATAACACACTAGTTTAAAACGAAATTAGATTATTCATTAAAATAACACTGCACAGAGTTTAATACACTTATAATTAACTTAAAATACACTCACATGCAAAAAAAACGCAACAAGTTAATATTTGGTAAAATTTGAGGTCTTATAATTTTTTTATTTTTAGTTCAATTTTGATAAATTTTTAGCAAACTGTAGATGAAATGACTAATTTCAACTTGCATATCCAGTCTTTTGTTAAATGCTGGTGTATTAGTCATTATACAGGGTTAATTAAAAGTTCATTTTATAACCTAATTTTAAAACAGTTTAGGTTTAGTTTACTTTGAGAAATGTTATTTTTTGACGAGCCGGCTTTGCACGTTGTTGCTCTAATGTCATATTGACGGTAATTTTTGTTACGCAAGATCTGTTATACTGCTACTATGGTGGTGCAGACAAGAAATCAACTCCAAGAGGTCCGAGGTACTAATGTTAGTGTGTGGATAGGTCGCCGAAGATTGAAGGAGTTTGGTTTGAAAGCTTGCAGACCGGCAACTGGACCTAAAATGCTTCCTCGTCACCGAGTAGCTAGACTGCAATTTTCCACTGAACAATTACCTTGGAACTTAGGGCAATGGAATAATGTTCTTTTTACTGACGAATCCAGATTCTGCTTACATTCTCCAGATGGACGGAAAAGAGTATGGAGAAGGGCCGGAGAAAGATTTGCAAAGTGCACGTTCAGTCCCCGTCTAAGCTATGGAGGAGGTTCGGTAATGGTGTGGGCAGGAATAACATTTCTCAAAGTAAACTGTTGGTGGCAAGTTCACTTCGCTTTTAAAAATGAACCAGTGCACCTAAAGACATGAACCAAAAAACTAAATATAAGAAAGGAATGATTCTTAACAAAAATTGGTATTTTGAAAGAATTTGACTACGAAATTATTCCACAGAGTGTTTTAAAATTAGGGTTATAAAACGAACTTTTAATTAACCCTGTGTAATGACTAATACACCAGCATTTAACAAAAGACTGGATACGCAAGTTGAAATTAGTCATTTCATCTACAGTTTGCTAAAAATTTATCAAAATTGAACTAAAAATAAAAAATTATAAGACCTCAAATTTTACCAAATATTAACTTGTTGCGTTTTTTTTGCATGTGAGTGTAGATGGCAGAAAAGTTAACTTTTCAACAGCGAAAGTTTTGTCTTGGAAAAATAAAAAATTAACTCGATTTGTGGTTTGATGAGATTTGTAAAAATTCACTTTTTGGCGAAGGTGCCGATTATAATAGTTTGAGAAATTCACTTAAAATTAAATGCGCGAAGTTAGAAGAGATTGGTCGTTTTTTACTTGGAGCTGCCAAGGAAGAACCCGAGATCGGTTGTAGAACGTGTATCCGAATCGACTTGCCCGAGATTCGCTGCGCGGGTCTATACTATCGCTACTCTTGCGTTTGTCGTGCACCGCGAGTTTCGCACAATCGTTTTTTTGTACGCTGGATAGCTACCGCCCATTCCGTGCGAGCACGGTCTAAAGCTGGATAGATCACCGGCCAGTCAGTACGGGCTAGGATTGCACAATATTGCATCATAAAGGGGAAATTGAATAAATTTCGAATTCAAAATTATATTATCATGTAGGGCTTAAAATTAGAAATATTTTGTTTTTTAAATGAAATATGAATCGGATTTACTTTGGAAGATATTTAATAAATTGTCCAAATTTATTGTACTAATTTTCGACGCACCCTCGTAATACGATTCCGCAAATGAGCGCTTATCATGAGGCTGCGGGCTGTAGATTTGATATAAAATATTTCTGCAGATACGTAAATGTTGAAGGAGCGGAACTAAATATTGATGAAGAGCTATGGAATGTTGTGTAGAAAAATAAATGATAATTTATTATTTAAGACGCAGTACCGAATAGACATTTAGATTGAACAAAGAATGGCTTGTAAAAGTTTTATTTAAATGAATTATATTTTTATACCGGGGGTATGCAAAGTGTCTTATGATTGGTTTGATAATATACGGGAGCTATAATTTTAAAGTTATTATTTGAAGATGAGCTGTAAAATGAGCAAATTCAATGTTTTGACGTTACTTTAGGCATCTTTAAGAATTAACGGATTGTAGTGAATTTTTCGGAAAATATTTTGAAAAATTGTAGTTTTTTGATAATTTAAGATATACGGACACTTCTTTTCTAGTTTGACAAGGCGAGCTGAAAGGCGGAAAGCATCCCTAAAACCACCCCCTTTTCATATTTCTTGATACTGTTGCACGTGGGGATTCGTTGGATCGGGGTTTTCAAGGGGATTTCGACATTATCAAGGGAGTTCAGTGACGAGACATGCCATAAACCCCGGGATTGAAACTACCACCACCCCTAAGATTGAAATCCGCCGAAAAATACAAAATAGTGGAAAATGTTTTTTCTCCGTTTTCGAGGGTGCTAAACACGATGTCAATACTATTTCATCCCCCACTATCCATCAACCACTCCCAAATCCCCAAAATCACCCCCTTTTCACATTTAGAAGTACTAGGCATGCGAGCACTTGTCGGATCGGATTTTATTATGGAACTCTGCATATTCTATGGGCATGAGTTTTGGATACGTGTCCCAAAAATGGTGGGCAATCCCTCGGATTTAGGTAGAACTAGTGAAAATAAGGTCACAAGTTCGTATATTTTCTTTCCCCCGAGGTACCTCTACGAAGATATTCGCTCTTGAAGTTGAAGGTTAAAAATCGATTTTTCGCGATAACTTTTTTATTGTTTAATAGATTTTAATCATTTTTGGATCAGTATCATATTATTTCAATCCAGTTAGGTGAGTGTATTAGAACCTTGGATAACATTCATGGGGGCTCGGGGACAGAGCACCCACTGCCTTAATAAGTTGAAAAAAAGTTTCAGCCTATTTTCTTTTATTTATAGGGTTATTTTCAAATTTTCTAGCCATTTTTACGTAAAAAACGTATACTTGTTTGACGTCGGTAATATGAACCGTTTTCGAGAAAAATGCACCTAACGATGAAATTGTGATTTTTAATCGCACAAATAATAGTAATTTCTAAAAATTAAATAAACACGAGGATTATCTACAAAACATTTATTTGATGTAGTAAGTACTTACCTAAACTTATAAAAACAAAAAATCTTGAACACACAAAACACAAAATTTGAAACCTTACTCTAGAAAAGTAATTAGGGACATGGAAAAATGAAGATTTATGAAATTTCATAACAAAAGCTCAATATGGGCACCTCCTTCTCTAATGCATGCTTGTCCACGACGAACTGACGATCGCTGGACTCGCCATCACATTCCTTCGTTTTCTCTAATTGCATTTGAATGGTACATAATTCTCTTGTATAATTCTTCTCTTGTCTCTACTGGTGTGGCATATACGAGACTCTTTAAATGCCCCCACAGGAAGAAATCAAGAGGATTTAAATCGGGTGATCGGGGAGGCCAAGGAACAGGCCCACTCCGACCTATCCACCGGTTTGGATATACTCTATTCAAATAACCCCTCACTATAAGAAATTGCCTTTGATGGCGCGTTTGAATTGTGGCATGTGGGTTTTCCTCGCTCCAAACGTGTAAGTTGTGGGAGTTAATGACTCCATTTCTTCCAAAGCTCGCTTTATCCGTATACAAAACCGATCGAATGAAGACATGGTTTTGTTCATATTTCTGTATAAACCACTGCGAAAATTGCACCCTAGCAGGAAAGTTATCTGGGCTAATGACATGTACTTTCTCTATATGGTACGGATGAAGCAGTTGCTCTTTCAAAATTCTTCCAACGATCGATTTTGGGACATTCATTTGTAATGATAATGATCTGATATTGACAGATGAATTCGCAGGTGACTGCATCCAATACGTTCTCTTCTACTTCAACAGTACTTGCTGTCCGCGGAGCACCCCTGTTTGCGTCATTTGGCGCAAATCGACCTAAGTAGAGATATAATTCTTAGATTTTTAGTTTTCAAAAAAAAATTATCATATTTTCTACCAGTTTTTCTCAGCTGTTGAACAGCACGTTCAAAAGTTTTGCGATCAGGAACCCTTCGATGGCGATACCGTCGAGCGTATAGTCTTCGTGCTTTCGAGGCATTACAAGAAGCCATTCCATACATTAAATGGATATCTGCGTATTCATTGTTAGTGTAAGTCATATTTCAACCAATTAATTACTTAATTAATGTCGGATTAAGCTACTGAAAAATTATGTCACTCCAATTATCTGATATTTTGATCCATGGCAACCATAAACTGTCATTATTACTCGTTTGGTTTTGTACATAGACAGCTACATCGTCTTATCTACATAGATAAGACTATGTAGCTGTTTTTTTAAATATTTAAAAAAATTAATATTAACACGTTCAATGCTGGCCTCAGAACTTGGGCTTCAGCATGTGCGGCACCATTTTTTGTCGTTTTTTTTTCAAATAGTCGATGGGAAGGTCATACGTAATATGACAAAGTAATACTAAGTAAATAGTCTGTTTATTTATTTTTAAAAATTACTATTATTTGTGCGATTTAAAATCGCAATTTTATCGTTAAGTGCATTTATCTCGAAAACGGTTCATATTACCGATATCAAACAAGTAAACGTTTTTTACGTAAAAATGGCTCAAAAATTTGAAAATAACCTTAGAAATAAAAGAAAATAGGCTGAAATTTTTTTTTCAACTTATTAAGGCAATGGGTGCTCTGCCCCGAGCCCCCAAGAATGTTATGCAAGGTTCCAATACACTGACCTAACTGGATTGAAATAATATGATACTGATCCAAAAATGATTAAAATCGATTGAACAATAAAAAAGTTATCGCGAAAAATTGATTTAAAACCTTCAACTTCAAAAGCAAATAACTTCGTAGGGGTACCTCGGGGGAAAGAAAAATATACGAACTTGTGACCTTATTTTCACTAGTTCTACCCAAAACCGAGAGATTGCCCACCATTTTCGGGACACTCTGTATATCATGTAACATATTCAATTCCGCTTAAAAACCCCGATCCAACGGGTTCCCACGTGCTCAATATCAAGAAATATGAAAAGGGGGTGGTTTTAGGGGTGGTTGGTGGAGAGTGGGGAAGAAATGAATATTACCCTCGAAAACAGGGATAACAGTACATTATACACTAAGGGAGAGAAATGTCTTACTTTTCCTGAGGTGTAATTTGAAGCCCGAGGGCAACAAATACATCGAGGGAAAACTGGCGGTCTCTTCCGAGGTGTATATACTATTTTTTCCACGATCGGGAGTAGAAACATTTATTTCATAAATAAAGAATTATAATAAATTGGAGCGAAATTACAATATTTAGAAGCCTTTGGGATATTTCCGTTCAACGTATCATGGCAACAGATATTTTGATTAAAGTTATTTATTTAAATTTTATTTACGCCACTTTGACGTTTATATTTTTACTACCAATGTTAATAAATAAGAATTACATTTTGTTTAATTATTAACTTATATAAGCAAATATGCAATGTCTTATTAATTAATAAATGAGAATTACATTTTGTTTAACTATTGGGCATGAAATAAAAACTCCCCTAGAGAAATTATTGCCTTATTTCGTCCCTAGGGAGTAAATGCTTTATTACTGTCACAATTTTGATGCCATAGAAATCGATTTCTACTCCCGATCGTGGAAAACTAAATTTTCATGCATTTTGATTTTTTTGGGGATATTTTAATATTAGGGGTGGTGGTAGTTTCAACCTTGGGGATGGATTAAGATATTGCATGGTTAAATTTCATATGATCTACCTGAATCCTGCCCAAAAAACCGATCCGCATGCTTACGATGGAAAGAATCGCAAAATTGGGGTGATTTTTCGAGTTTACGGGTAATTGCTGAGGGATGGGAACCTTAAAAATATCACCATCGTGTTCAGTGCCCTCGAAAACGGGGGACGATCCATGTTTCATCCGTGTAATAGAATTTTTGGGGTTTTTCAACTTTATCATGGACTATAAATAGGAGAGTTGCTTAGCATGTCGGTTGTCCAATTTTTGTTTTTTTTTCGACATTTTACATAAGCGTTTTCTAAACGGGTTAGAATTTTGTCAATATCTTTATAAATAAAATGTAAATCGACATTTTTAGAACAAAACGTCTTCCATTGTAGTGTCTAGTAAATTCAACAAAACAGAATACGAAACTAAATCAGCATTCCGTACACCACCTAGAATTAGTATTCTATGCACCTCAAGTACTCCTGCACATCGTTTGATTGACAAACGTAAATAAACGCCGCATTTGAATGCAACAGATTTTATTATCAGGAAAAGAACGTGCACGCCGCCGCCATGACTCTTGTTTCATTTAAAGAAAATGTGACATTTGACAGGTTTCTAAATTAGTTGTTTAGACGTATTACGACTGAAGTCCACAAGCAATTAATATGAAGTTTTGTGTTAATTAAAATACTATTACGACAGAGATAGGAATCTTGGAAATCTTACAGTAATTAGTTGCCATCCAACTTTTCAGACAATATGAAATGGTAGTCGTAATGTATTCGTTTCAGGAAGTCATAAGCAAATAACATACAAAATGAAGCACCCGATGTTAGGGTGTCTTCTAATCTAAAATATTTTCTATTTTTATTCCAAATTTACGTAAATATTATTTTATACAACGATTATTAAACAGTAATTATTAGAGATGCTCCGAAGCTCCGGTTCTGCTTCGGTATCCGGCAGCTTCGGCTGGATTTTAAGTATTGGGTGGAGCTTCGGCAGAATTGGGCCGAAGCACAAAATTCTTGTTAGAACTTGCAATTCTTTCAAGGCGTATTCATGTATTTTGAGTGTTTAGCATTTTACTTGATTATAAGTCGTGTAAGAGTCAGTATACGGTCGTGAGAAAAAAAATAGGACGTCTTATAACGGTATTTTGCTAAAATCTAGTTGGTACATTTAACATTGTCAGTTAGTTGTCATAATTTATTGCAAGTGTGCAAAAAACTAATATGACTCATGTAAGCGATTTAGTTAAATCTGGAGTTATTACTAAAGCCGAAGATGGATGGTCAATGAGACAAATTGCACTCATTATAATATTGAGAAAAATTCGGTATGTAACATTTTAAGAAAGTGGAGAATAAACGGTACGATTAGTAGAAATCCTGGATTAGGGCGACGAAGGATATCAACTCAACAACAAGATTTGCAGTTGGTAAATGCTTTAGTAGATAATTCATTTTACTCAGTTATTCAGGCTGCTGAAGAAATGAATTTTCCTGGATCGAGTAGTACTGATCGCCGGCGAGTAAGAGAATCGGAGCTACGCTGTCATGCAGCAGCACAGAAATGCTTACTTAAAGCTGAACATAAAGAAGCTCGAGTAGGATTTGCGCTTGAATTTTTAGC
Source organism: Leptura quadrifasciata (assembly GCA_963675555.1). Taxonomy (NCBI): domain Eukaryota; kingdom Metazoa; phylum Arthropoda; class Insecta; order Coleoptera; family Cerambycidae; genus Leptura; species Leptura quadrifasciata. The sequence continues at coordinate 20,085,220 of OY776681.1, read as the reverse complement.
GCATGATGTAAATTTTTGGAACAATGTAATCTTTACAGACGAAAAAACCTTCCAGTCAACATACAGCGGTCGTATTCGTGTTTACCGCCCTCCGAATACTCGATTCGATAAGAAATATATATCTAACAATGATAAAAGTGGTAGATTTTCCATCAATATGTGGGCTTGGATATCGGCACGTGGTTCTAGTGTTTTGTGGCATATTGAGGAACGATTTAATAGTGAAACGTATATTAGGATTTTAGACAATACTATGATGCTCCCTTCTGTGTCACAATTATTTCCTAATAATGAGTTCATATTTCAACAAGACAATTGTTCCGTTCATACTGCTCATACCGTGACTAACTGGTTTCAAGATAACAACATCAATGTTCTTAACTGGCCCAGTCGTAGTCCAGATCTTAACCCTGTGGAAGAAGTATGGGGACTACTTGTAAGAAGTATCCAAAAACGAAATGTGAGACCACGGAATGCCGAAGAATTACTGGAAATACTAAATAATACATGGGAAAATATTATTACTAATGATTATTCTATAAGGTTATTTAATTCTATGCCAAACAGACTTATAGAAGTTATAAATAGAAATGGTGCAATAACGAAATATTAATAGTTAGTTTCTTGTTAAGTAGGATATCCTTTGTCCTTTGGTCCAGGATTTCTACTAATCGTACCGTTTATTCTCCACTTTCTTTAAATGTTACACACCAAATTTTTGTTAATGTTATAACGCAGTGCAATTTGTCTCATTAACCATCCATCATTTACTATAGCAATAACTGCAGCGGGGGCGAGCGTAGGTGCGTCTTTACTATGTACATACTTCGGTATGCGATGTAAAGCAACGACAGGCGCGGTTAGTACTTGGATTGGTGACCATTCCAACGGAAACCGCGTTCTCGCCTCACACATCTTCCAGCGGCTTGTATATCAGTGTATGCGCGGAAGCTATACAACCTTAGGCGAGGGTTGTATAGGAGATATACCATCCTTCGGAGGGGATGTAAAGCCGTCGGTCCCTTGTCTATTAAATGTTAGGCAAGTAAAAGATCCCTACTCTTCTTAAGGGAAGAGGTTCGGTAAAATTCCTGGTTGGGGGTAGCTCGTCAACAGGCGTCGGTGTTAGGCCTCAGTAGCGGAAATAGGCCGACGTTAAATAAATGTATAAAAAAAAAAAAAAAATAACTGCAGCATTAAAATAAAAAATAAATTAAAAGTGATATCTGTTTTATTTCGGCTACTCATTACATATTCAAATAGAGACAGATTTACATTAGAAAAAAAAAAGTTGCCCTATTGCGTACGATCTATCGTTTTCGAGTTTTTATCGATTTTATCATGAAATAAGTGTTCTGATAGCACGCTTTAAAGATATTTAAAAATTCATATCTCTGCCAATATTGATTGAATGGAAATGAAAAATAAAAGGAAATTGTTCGTAATCGAATTCTCTACAACTTTCATTTGAAACATTGTGCGATCTGAACGACTATATTTTTGAGACTTTAGCGAAGAACGCGCGGTTTCCGTTGCGTCGCAAAACTGTCGAATTGTCAAAAAACCCATCTCGGCTCCAATAGGTCGTACGCAGTTAAAGAAAAAAATGAAATTGTGCGGATTTTTATTATCTACAATTTTCATGTGTACATATTTTACAGTAAAATTGGTACTTCCCGAGTTCCTGATTTCTTTACCTATTTTCTAACCCCCCCACCACCCTGCCCACCCCTTATGGGTGGGGACTTTTGATATGTTAAAAAGTACAACAAAATAAGCCTGTTCCCAAAATTTCAGCCCGTTCTGAATTATTTCATCCAAATGTTCTCATTTTATTGGGCTAATTATTATGTTTATAATTAAATACTTTTATTTATATATAATGAAAAACCCTGTATAGTTCAAGTAGGAAAATCCTGAGACATAAGAAACCCAACAAAAACTTTACGACCTCATTAAAATACAGGTACTCTTTTTTATGCTGTTCGCAAATTGACTCACTTACCTGTATAGGTTTTTAATGTGCGTCGGGAATGTTTCATGTTAGGCTTGGCGCCATGGCCCGCAGCGATATAATTATGTTGTAAAGATGTTGTTTGCATTTTTTATTTACTGGGATCTATTTACTTTAACTTAACGCCATGGCCCACGATGATAATAATTATGCCGTAAAGTTTTTGTTTCGATTTTTTTGTCTCAGTTTATTCCTACTTGAACTATACATATAAATTTGGAATACAATGATTTATTTTAACTGTTTACCAGGAAAAAGCATTCCTCGGAATAAACCTTATACAAAACAAAGTCTCTATTGTCTAAACTATAAACTGTAATTAGAACTCTACATTGCTCAGTGCAGTGTTTCGTCGGATATGATTTCACGGACTGATAATCCTTGTTTACATTCCTCTCGTTTTTCAAGCCACCAGTATTAACACAAAAGAAGCACCAGAATCTAATTTGTAGTCAGTTGAATTTTATACGACTAAGATTTTCTTGGTCCACCAGCAGGAGCAGAGCGCCTCGAAATTACACACCGAGCCGAAATAGCCAAAGGCTACATCAAACCTTAACTATTTTATAAGTACAGAGTACAGGTGGTTTTTTTTATAAGCGTCATTACGTAACCTGCTGTTTTTAGGGACGGCGCACTGTCACTCAATGATTTACTTTCATATTCTATAACGACGGCTAATAACACAGCATGAAAGCGTTCCGTGTTTTTTTTAAGTTTCTAATTATTATAACTGAAAATATGTATGCATAAAAGGTTAATGGCAAGCCATTGTACAGAAAATTGTATCAGTGCGTTGGAATTACCTTACTCTTATAGTTTGTAAAAAAATTTTCAAATGATTGATAAACAGTTATAGCTCAGAACATAATATTTTTAGTCGCAAACTCCTCTATAAAATCCTTATTTTACTATAAGGAACGTAACCAGACTGCAACCAACAGTTACTCTCCGGGCTGTGTGCCCCGCCGAGCGCTGAATTACAAGTTACAAGCCTGGCGCATTAAGTGTAATAATTGCATATTACGATCGAAACATGCCTACCTTACCATAGTGTTATCAATCAAGATTTAAAAGATGTATTTGTTGGATTGTGTGATAATAGCTTAAAAGTAAACATCGATAAATGCAAATACATGGTACTCAGCAAAAGACATACTAAATTGTCAACAAGTTGGGCAAAGTATTTGTATTAGATCATAAAAACTTAGAAGAAGCCTCGGAAATTGAATACCTTGGATTTATAATAGATGAATCCTTGACCTTCAAACATAATACTGACTATGATGATATACAAAAGTTACAAAAAATGCAAAACAAAACTATGAGGAAGATGTTAAAATGTAACAAATATACACCTATGGACACAATGTTAAATGTTTTAAATTTTTCAAACGTTAGACAACGTATAGTTTTAAAATCACTCTAATTTATATTCAAAATAAAACATGGTAGGGCTCCAAGATATTTATATGATAAATTGAGTTTTGTACGAGATGCTCATGGATATAACACTCGTAGTGTAAATGACATAATAGTAGTGAGACATGAGAATTCAATGGAATCGAAATTTATGTTCTCTCAGGATATTCAATTATTCAACAGTTTACCAAATGAAACAATATATTTGGAAAAATATAATACTTTCACAAATTATGTGTTAGTTATATTATAAAAGAATATTGATTATTTTGTGACTAGGTAAGGTGATTTTACGATAAACTACGTTACATATCATTATTGACTATGTCCTGATTTTTGCTTTATAAATAAATAAATAAATAAATAACACCACAGGTAATTACGACCCCCTTTATCCCGGAAGGCTCTAGAAGAGCCTTGTGTGGGAGGGGGCTACACATTTAGAGACAAGGGACACACACCCAATATCCGTGTATAGTGAAAAAATCCCTCTCACAGTATTTTCCACTGCCACGGCCGGGGATCGAACCCGGAACTTTTAGGTGAGAGGCAAGTGCGCTCACCTCTCGACCACCAGTCATACGACGTCCATATAATTTTATTAGAGCGTAGACGTAAAAGGCCTTAAGATCTAAGGCCGAAACGATATCGATATGCGCGGTTTCCAGTTGCTTTCACAGCTTAAGACCTCTTTAACTGATTTGCCTCATATTTTCCATACAAGGATTTGAACAACTAATAAAATTATGGAACAAATTAGATTTTTACCACAGAAAACTATTATTGGTGCAACAAATACCGAACGAATTTCAAAATTTTTGCAATTACAAAGCCTTTTTTTTTTTAAATAGAAAATAGCTTCATCATCGTCAACGTTTGTTTCTTATTATACGTCGTGTAAATCCAAAATAATGTATCATACTACAAATATATACCGCCAACAAACGAACGTCTAAGCTGAATAGTGAATATGTCTTAGTCATGTCTGTATCCCCCACAAATCTATCTCATTAGTGGAATATAGCACAACGTTTCAAAAAAGGACTTTAATATCTTTACAAGATCATATGTTGCTTTGTACAAGTATTTGTATTGGTATGCCGACTGAATGGAAATGGAGAAGTTATAAATCCTACTGGGTTTTCGGTTTAGATGAATGCACGTTATCAGTTATATTCTGCATCATACATACGTTGATAGTTTTCATGAAATCTATCTAAATACCCCAGCCTGTATAAAAAAACAGTTGATTTAATTTATTACAGGTATCTGAAGGTTGTGGTTGTAAGTCATAGGACGGGGGTTGGTAAATGATAAAGACGTATAGTCGTACGGCCAAATTTGCCTTTTTTTATAAACAACGACCAAAGTCGGAAAACTCAGTTTTCGGGCCGTAGAATTTTCCGATTACGTTTTAGAGAAAAGTTTAGTGAATGTTGTAGGTATTAAAAAGACCTTTCATTTAATTTTTTATACGTTAAAATCGATAAATAAATTATTGAGATAATGGCGAAAAACTTTCTTTTTGCACTATTTTATAAATGATAATAACTTTTGCAATAATGGCAGTAAGTGACACATAAAATATAGGTGACGAGGCCATTATGGGTTCTTATAAGCAGAGGCGCAGCTATGCACGGGCAATTCGGGCAGTTGCCCGGGGCCCCAGAGTTTTGGGGGCCCCGAACCACCGGGTCCCCAGAAATATTAATAATAATTTCGTGTTCGCATCTGCAGTGGTGTGGTTTCTACTGTATGCACCAACTCGGAACTTTCCATTTTTCCCGAGTGACCGCGAGCTTCTCGAGTGGATCGCGGGATGCGGTCGACGGGAACAATCAAAACCAATTTTGCTTTCTATCATGTCACTTGCATCAGTGTATCTTTACTGTCTCTATACGAATATCAGTATTAAAAAAGAATAATATTAATTGACATGAAGCTGCCTTAGTTTTAAATAGAGTTAAGGAAAAAGTGTGCAAACTAAGAACATCATAAGGAACTAAACTCTGAGGTGGAGAAACTAGCACAGAAATGGCAAATAGACAGAAAAGAGACAATCTAAACATAAGAGACATTTTGATGAGCTGACAGATGATCACATATTTGAAAATTGCGAACAAAAATTTAAAGTGAATGTTTTTTATTCTGTAATTGATCAAGTTAGTACACAACTAATTTTAGGGCATGGAGCTTGTGCAAGAACATTTTAACTTTTTGGTTCCAAAAATAGTTCTTGAGTGTACAGAAGATAATTGAAAAATGTAAAAAGTTTTTTAAAAATTATTCAGAACTACTATCTCCCACTTTCACTGATCAATATATTCATATACTCACTTCAGTTAAAAATGATATGTATTCAATTTGTTATAAATGATATTCATTATTATCATTTTTAATATAACAATTTTAAAATTGTTACAATCGTCTTAAAAATCAATTGCATGATAAATGTATTTGAAAAAAGAAGGAAATATTTTGCATTTTCATTTAAAATAACACTACATACATGCTAGAAACAAAGCAAGTTTCCATCAAATACTTATACAATTGTGTAGATTTTTTTGTAATACATTACTAATAATTTTTGTTAACAATATTATTTAATAATAATTCGATGCGAATAAAATAAATATATAAAGAAATTAAATATAGTACACAGGAAAGAATCAGTAATTTTTATGTTTAATTTGAAAATGATTTAATACGTACAAACATATGGCTGCTTCATTAATTTATCAAATATTTAGATTATAAGAAATACATAGTTTAGAATAAAACTGAAGCAAAAGTAAAAGATTTATTGGAAAATTTTAGCATTCACGTTGAAAATAAAGTATGGGTAATAAAACATGTAGATTTTGAATCAAAATATAGGTCTTCATTGAAAATCTGTGAACATTTTAACTCTTAATTTTATAAATAATAGAGATATAATTTTTTTTGCTATCTTGACTGCTACTGGTCGTACAGGGTTCATTTTTTTAAAATACGTTTTTTTGAAACGGCTTTTCAATGCGCTTAAATACAAGTGTTTATCATAAAAAAACAAAGTTATTCTATTTGTTTATAAGCAGAAAAACCTTTTAAACGGACTTTTTAACAACAATTTTTTGAATAGTTTATTTTTTCAACTTACCTTGTATATTCGACCTTTCAAGAATCCATTCCACTTTGTTAAACATCTCTAGATACTATGACGATTGTTTAAGCAGATACTCTCTGGGATAAACAAATGCAATTATTCATAGACTATCAAACTGATCTAGTTGAAATTTTGCATACTTAAAGACCCATAATGATCTCGTTATCATTATTGCAAAAGTTATTAACATTTATAAAATACTACAAAAAGAGGGTTATTCGCCATTATTTCGATAATTGAATGAAAGGTATTTTTAATACCTACAACTTTTACTAATACACCTTTTCTCTAAAACGTAATTAGAAAATTCTAAGACCCGAAAACTGAATTTTCCGACTTTGATCGTTGTTATAAAAAAATAGGGCAAATCTGGTTGTACATCTATATGCATTTATCATTTACTATCCCTCCCCTATGGCTTACAACCTTCAGATACCTGTATTATGTTTTTACGTGAAATCGATCAATTTTTTATACACAGACTGGACTATCTATCATACAATGAAATGTAAAGAAAAATTTGAATTTTTATCATTGATGACTGTTATCTTTCGTACTCTTTTGACAAGGGGGACTTACAACTGGCCAGGCATCAAAGTGCCATTCTTAAAAATACTCCTACCGGATGGTCTTCGGCGTTCCGTTGCCGAGAGGTCACTTCTGTTTAAGGCAAACGCGCGGACAATCGTCTTTGAAAATTCCAATCACTGAATACATTTTTGCGGCAAAAACTCGTCGTTACGGACACAAGGCATAACTGCGCGTTAGCGCTCACTCGCCAGGATGTGCGGGTTTTTCTAAGCACCACTGTTATGGGACATATTTGAAAATTATACGAGATAAATTGCCTTTTGTAATGCCTGCGGCTTGACTGTGTTGACTTGGGATTTAATGTGTTGGAGGAAGAAATATTTGTAGTATTGTAGTTCATTTAACCTAACACACTATTAGTAGGTACGGGATATTAAAAAACTGATATATTTATAACATTTGAGTATTTTCTTTGCGATAAATGTATGAAACATTTGTGTTTTTTTACAATAAACGTCGGTACTTGCTTCCCGAGTACAGTATCAGGATTGTTAATTAATATATTAATATTTGGATCATCCATTAGTACAAAAATATGTATGCTATATTCAGGCAACTGTTTTAGCATTGTTGGACTTTACGCTTTTGACACTGTTGATCATGTTGATCATAGTCTTCTTGTTGCTAAATGTAATTATTTTGGTCTAAATCCTGTATCATGTAAGTTTTTAGAGAGTTATCTAAAGAATCGCACACAAAGTCATTATAAATAATGAAATCTCTTGTGATCTGCCTATTATATTCGGTGTACCCCAAGGCTCGGTCTTGGGGCCGCTCTTATTTTTGTTGTACACTTCTGATTTACACAAACAAGCAAATTACTGTAATGTGCAATTTTTTTGCAGACGATACACAGCTTTACCATCATCTTTCAGCAAATACAATACAGCACGCTACCATGTTATCAACAATGACTTATCAAATATCAATAACTGTGCTAGTAAACACAACCTAATATTGAATCCCTTAAGGTCTAATGTTCTTTTAATTAGTTCAAAAAAACAACGTGAAAATTTAAAATCAGTTATATCCATCAAGATTAATGATCAAATACCCTTTGTAAATATGGCAAGCATTTTTGGGAGTAATATTTGACGAAAACATCAGATTTACAGAACATACCAAAAATGCTGTGCGAATGTTTAGTTCTATCTAAAGTGGTTTACTGCAATATCATGTACCACCCTTGTCCTGATGCAAACACAGGCAACAGACTGTAAAAATCCATAATACTTGTAGGCTTGTTAATAATTGAAGAAAGTATGGTCATATAACGCTTTTATGGATTTGCGATGGCTAAAGTTAAATAATTAGTCGGACATTGTCAAACCACTAAACGTATTACAATTTTCTAGTACTTACATATTACACGTTTTATAGCAGAATTGTTGTTCTTGTGTAGCTCAGTGTGATTTAGACATTGTCAAACAAAATTTCAGTTTTTTTTTCAATCACAAGCATAAAGGCGCTAGGTCAAAGTTTACGCTTAGATAGACCACCCAGTACATAATATGGAATAGTTACGATCCGGAAAAACTTTAAACTTACTAGTAATCATTCAGAACAACATATAGCAATATAAATTGAAATATACTTTGTCTAAAAATGTTCCTGATAGAATTTTTTATTTTATTCCTCTGATTTTAGCATTTATCATCAAATTTCAAAAAGAAAAGATACAAAAATTGAAATATAAATTACTTACATTGGTGCTGAGCTGTGAGGTCAAAGTGTGTACTTTTTCCTGTGCTTCACCTAATTCTCTTCTAAGTTTCCTAATTTCGTGAGCTTGTTTTTCTTCAGCCGAAGAATACAAACTAGAGGCCGTGGACACTAAACTTATAGAAGAGCCGTGGACTGAAAGAAAAAAAAATCCTGTATTGGTTGCAATAATTTGACACCTAGGGTTGGCTGAAAATCTGTACCACCCGTAAAAAAAAATTGAGGTCTTTCAAATGCATCCCGGAAATTGGTTTTCTTTCAATAGAAACATTTTTGGTGCAAAAAGTCTAACGTCCACGACTGATAGCTCCTCCTCATCATCTAAAAAATTTAGAATTTTGTGATAATGTGACATTGTAGAATTTTTGTGAATAGAACTTACTAGTGGTACTGACTTTGACATTACTTGTATGGCTATAGTATATTAATTTTACTTAAGATCATTTTTATTGTTAACTTAGAAAAAATCTAGACCAAGATATTTTAGAGTTGTATATGGTGTAACAGAATGACATGGCATAATGGACCCAATTAGTGTGACGTCACATATTAGGCAACCTAACATGCCACTGTCATAACGCTAACGGCGCGAAATGATTGCACTGGAACTTGACTCTTAATGCTTTAGTTAATACAGACTACTACCAAAAGGGTTAAAACAGCTTAGAATTTCATTTTATTTCTACTTTACAGAAAATATTTAAGAAATTTCAATAACTAATTCACATTCACAAAGTATGCGAAATTATATATACAGGGTGACGCAGAAAATACCTACCCCCTACTTTTTTCTACAGTTTTAAATAAAATTCTGAAATTTGGGAAATCAAATATAGGTATCAATAGCGACATTTTGACCATTCGGTGGTAAAAAAAATCACCAGATATGGCCGGAAATTGCCACACTTTTCTTATTTTAAATATCGCCCTGTATATTTAAGTCACTTTCCTCATAAAGCTATAATTTCTCTTTCCAACGCTTTTTACAGATTTAAAATCGGATGAAAAATAACCTTGGAAATGGCATTTATTTGCTATTTCTAGTTGGCTTTGGAATTCAGGAATAAAGTTAAAAAATGTCGAAATACGTCTTGAATTTGAATAAAAGGGTATTTCTCAATAAATTAAATGTAAAATTGGCCTATTTTCTTAATTTGCTTGGATTTAGAAATGCTTTTTCCATTTTCCATTTCATGGAAATTCAATTTGTCATAATTTCAATTTTTTCAAATAGTACCTTGTATGTTTTATTTTTTTATTAGATAAAGTGGTAAATTTGCTTTAGACTGGTTTTTACCGATTACAAATTGAATATAAATTAAAATAAATATTAAGCTTTTTGTAGAAGCGTTTCGAATTATATGTCCATATCTTGCAGTAAGCCATGAAAAACAGATGAAAATTTGCCCACAGCATCTGTCGAAACGTTATTGTTGAGTGAAATAGAGTCGTATTAATTAATTGTAAATGTATAATTAGGTGCTTTATTCAAAATAAGATACGATTTGCGATGCAATATACACAAAGTGAAAAGGTAGATTTACTTTTAATTAACGGCGATTGTCAGAAAAATGCCCATGCGGCGGCTCTATATTATGAAAGATATTCCGATCGTCAGCCATACAGGCAGTATTTTAAAATTCTAGAAAAGTCATTCGGAAATACAGAAAATATTGAGGTGGCAGAGGACATATTTCTAAGCGAAGAAACTGAAAAATGTATTGGCTTACACACATGTGTACCCAAATGTTTCTACAAGAGAGCTGGCATAAGGGATAGATATCGGTAGTGAGACAGTAAGACACATATTAAAAATATGGTTTTAAATGCTACACATTCCAATTGCATCAAGAATTATATGAAAACGACGGAAACAGAAGATTGATCTTTTGTAATTGTTTTACTCAACACGTATACTTAAACAATAGAATTTTATTTAGTAATGAATCTCATTTTACGAATAATGGCATATACAATAGACATAATCTATATTATTGGTCTAAAGAAAATTTACACGAAATGTTTAAAGGTAACATCAGGATAGATTTGGAGTGAATGTGTGGGCTGGAATATTCGGTACAAAAATTATTGGTCCCATACTATTTCAAGGACCACTAACAGGCGCGCGCGCGCACTTAAGCTTTTGCAAAACGAAATTGAAAACGAACTGGATGAACTTTCCTTGGAAGATTTCAGTAATATGTACTTCCAACAAGATGGAGCACCGCCGCATAATGCTGATTTTGTGGAAAATTACCTTAGTGCAAAGTTTGACAACCGAGCAATATCTACTAATGGAACTATTAGGTGGTCTGATAGGTCCCCAGACCTAACTCCACTTGATTTTTTCTTTGGGGTTATCTGAAGGAAAACTCAACGCCGTCTGCAACATTAGAAGAACTCCAAAATAAAATTTTAAATGCCTTTGAATCCATATCTCCAGTCATGTTACAAAGTGTCATGAGGGAAACGATTCGAAGACTGAACAAGTGTTCTGAAATGGGTGGGCGTCATTCTGAGCACCTGTTATAGGTTTGGTATTTAGTTGTGTTGCATTGTTCTAATTATAATAATATTTATAAATTTAGTAAGTTGCTGTCCAAAGAGGGATCATAAGTTATTAATTGGTTTTGGTTGTGTGAATTTTTGTTTTTTGCTACTGATTCATCAAAATTTTTGTTATATTTATCATAATAAATTTTCTCTAATTACAATTAACTCATCTGTTTTTCATACTTACTGCAAGATAAGGATACATAATTGGAAGCGTTTCTACAAAAAGCTTAAGTCCTTCAGCTCCAAGTCACTCTATAGACTATAATGTACTACCAGATTAGGTGAAACAATTTTTTTTTCTTTTTTGTTTTTGTAAGTACTTTTCATTGCGTCACTATGATAAAGGACTCATTTTTGTAAGAAAATAAAATAAATCCAGAGGAGTAGCTACAAGGGCTTAAAAAGTGTATTTTTACTTTATTTACTTTGAAAAAAATTATTTTTGAAAAAAAAATTTCTTTTTTGTTTTTGTAAGTACTTTTCATTGCCTCCGCTATGATAAAGGACTCATTTTTATAAAAAAATAAAATAAATCCAGAGGCGTAGCCAAAAAAGTGCATTTTTACTTTATTTATTTTGAAAAAAATTATTTTTTTGTTTGTATTGTACTTTTTATCGTTCCAAAATGCTGATTTTTTCTACCAAAAAAACAATTTTGTAGGTGAGTAAGGGTAAAAAAGACAGTGGCGTAGATTTATAGTGATATAAATGTCAACTTTTATTTGAAATACAATGTTTTGTTTATTTTTCTTTGATAACCTATGCTTAAACACCTACAAAACTACTGCAGCATTATATGAAAAGCTTATTATTTGTTGCCACGTATGGCAACTTGTAGTGTAATCAACATGGTGTAAAAATTCCCCTGACTTGGGCAAAATTGCAACACAAATGATTCTTTTTGCATTCTATTGTGAAAAGTATCTATTTTAACATCCATTAATCCCCATTAATCCCGGCGCAGGAAATCAGTCAAAATCCAAGATGGCGGCTGAATTTTGTAATTTTTCATTTCAAAATTTATCACTGTGTATAACTTTGTATTTATAAGGTGTAACTTAGCAAAAAATGTTTAAAATACAAAGATAAAAGCATAAAATAGGTATTGACTCAAATTGCCTATTATACATCAGAGAAAACTTTATTACACATTAGACTTACAAGAACAAAAACCATTATTTCAAAGTATGGGTTATTTTCCTTTATTGAACAAAAATCATAATCCCATTTCTTCATTTTCTATTCGCTGCGGACTATTTTCACAATTTGTTTCTTGACACTGATCACATGAACTGGTACACTCCAAACCATTCTTTCGGCAACTACATTTCATGGCACCACAGCCGGTTTTGCAGTTACATCTTACTAAGCGTAATATACTTTCAGGTGCTGGTGGCAAATCCATTTTTTTCGGTACATACATATTATCATGTATACTCCATCCCCAGTCTGTTGGGTTCAAGCCTTCTTGCATTTGCTTCCATATACAAATTTGCAAATATGCACGGAGGCTATGGTACATGACGGCTGATTCCGTTGGGGGAAGGTTCTGTGGCTGAACGAAACATTTTGCCTTCGATACTTTATCAATAATAGTTCTATACCTAAGTGTATTTAGTGTATCATCTGGATTTCCACCAAAAATACATACAATTATCTTCTTTCCAAATTCTTCAACCTGACTGGGATTAAGGTTTGTTGAACTGAACGATAGTGCAAGTTCACGAAAGTATTGATCTTCAACAACACGTTTGAAAACTGATTGTTTTCCAATATGGAATATTCTGAGGTGCTGTCACATCCTGTATACGAATGTATAAAGAATAGACTGTTCGCTAAGTCATTTCCGAGCGAATATCTAATGGCATTCATATCATAAATGTTATTCTTTTGGAAGGTCTTTTATCACTTCTGAAAAACAGCTTGTGGTATGCTTGATTACACCAATAAATCAACAATACCAATAGGTCAGTGTTTTCTCCTATCACTGTTGTATTTTTAATTTTTGAAGATACCACTGCAGTTTTAACAATGTCAATATCAGCATCATCAACTGCATGAATTACCGAACATTCCTGTTGTTGTCGTATTAGAGTAATTATTTTCTGCTTGTTTCCCTTATTAGTGAGAAACATTTCCTTACTTCCTGTGAATGTCATATCTGGTGTGAAGTTCACGGAGGGGTTCGTATGAAGGTAATACAAAAGTACAAAGTAAATGGCATGCTTTAGTACATAATAAGACTTATTTTGAGTGCACATTTTTTTCCAAAATGGTGGCCTTTAAATGTTTGAAAACTAAATACCTAATTATTTAATTGGCCGCCATTTTGAAAAAAAAAATTAAGTAAAGTCAATGGTTATTTTTTTATACTTGTATCTTTGTATTTTAAACATTTTTGCCAAGTTATACATTATAAATACAAAGTTATAAATTTTGTAATAATAAAAAAAAAAAAAAATTCACCCGCCCTCTTGGATTTTCACTGATTTCCTGGGTCGGCATTAATGGGGATTTTGAATATGTTAAAAAAGACGCTTCACACAGTATAATGCAAAAAGAATCATTTGTGTTGCAATTTTGCCCAGGTCATAATTTATTTTTACTGCACTATTGGTATACAAATGCCATATGGATTGATTGCCATCTGAGGCAACATGCGGTTGAAGGGGTTAATATTTATTTTAATTTATATTCAATTTTGAATCGGGAAAAACTAGTCTAAAGCAAATTTACCGCTTTATTTGATACAAAAATAAAATATACAGGGTACTATTTGAAATATTGGAGTTATGACAAATTGAATTTCCATGAAACGGAAAAATGAAAAAACATTTCTAAAACCAAGTAAATGAACAAAATAGGCAAATTTTATATTTAATTTCTTGAGAAATACCCTTTTGTTCAAATTCAAAGTCTACTTCAAATTTTTTTAAATTTGTTCCTGAAATCCAAAGCAAACTAGAATTAGCAAATAAATGCCATTTCAAGGTTATTTTTCATCCGATTTTCAATCTGAAAAAAGCGTTGGAAAGAGAAATTAACAGCTTTATGAGAAAAGTGACTTAAATATACAGGGTGTTATTCAAAATAAGAAAGTTGTGGCAATTTCCGGCTATACCAGAAGTGATTTTTTTTACCACCGAATGGTCAAAATGTGGCCATTGACACCTATATATTGGCACTGGAAGTTCTTTCAACCGAGAAATTCAATAAAATTTATAGCTATGTTTTAGCATCATACTTTACAGTCTTTATTAACAAGGTAATAAGGCTTAAATTTCAATGTCATTCGACGGGATCAAAATTTCTGCGACAGTAGTTTGTTTGGTTGCATAAGTTTTGACGTCACAGCTGATTGAGTCCATTCTGAAATCGTTTCGGACATATTTTTTGATCACGTTCAGAGCCAACTTCTCTATGTTACCACATAGCATCAGCTTGCGTCGTTCTGCCACACTAACGAAGCAGCAAAAGTGAATAGAGTGATTTTTCGATATGTTAAAACCCAGAATACCACCGGAATATTTTCATACTTACCGTCATCATTTTTAGGTATACTATGCCGCGGTGTATTCGAATGCGTTGGGGAGAGTGGGAACGTCCGAGCGCTCCCCGGCGCCGGGCTGGTGGGCTGCGACCAGTGACTTAAACTGCCGATCGGTAGGCAATAATAAGGTTCCGTTTCTGGTTCGGTGTTTCGGTGCAACATGGAGGGGTACAGTTTTTCGGATTTGGTCGATCTGCAACAAACACTACTCTTAGGGATGAGTCATGCGTCGTTTAAAAAAAATTTGTAAGCATAAACTTTGCGACAAGTGATGGGTTGTGTTGTGTAAGCATAGGAAATGTGTAATGTGAGTTTTCTTTCGAAATGATATACTGTGTCACAATTAAAGCGGACATGACATGTGCGAAGCCAATGGTGGTTTGTAAACTGTTGGTCACGTACTAAATATTTATAAATGCAGTTTTTTTTAACACGTTGACAAGTTGAACACATGTGAATGAAGTGGTGTTGTTCATCTTTCATTCAATTATATTTTTAAGGCTGAATCTAAGAAATGTTTTTTGGATAGCTTGCTCTGCTTACAACCTTTATACAGGGTGTCTCACCGGGAACTGAATCGATCGATATAGAGAAAAGTACTCATCAGAAAATTTTAAAAATTAAGGTAATTACTAATGTCGGTGTGGCCAATCCAACTAAAATAATTACAAGCAGCTGGCACTTCCGTTTATACCGAAAGTCGATACCAACTTGCTTATTTCAAATGGAACACCCTATATATTTTAAGGTTTTCGAAAAGAGCATAAAATTCTGAGTCGAAAATATGTAGCATATTCTATACCTAAACCTATCCGTTTCAGAGATATTTGACATATAGAAAATTTGACAGGTGCAACGGTTTGCAAGAACCGTTATAACTTTCTTCGTGTAAAAGATCCTCATTTGCTTCTTGTCACGTAAAAAGAACACAAGGAGAACTACGTTCTAAAACTGAAATAAATTCAATAATATCATACCAAGTGTTCCGTTTTTCGCGTTACAATTTGTCAACTGTGCTGCAAGTTCTTGATATTACTTTATCACATTCTCCATAAATAATAAACAAATTTAAAAAGTCTTCGTGGGTGTAATTTAAACGTGCTGGCATTTTTTGACATAAGATAATGACTGATGGTTTCTAATCATGGCTATTTTGATGAAATGATTATAACAATTCATGAATTTCTAATAAAATTGCAAATATTTCAAAAAGTTGTAACTTTAATCCCCACAATGCTAATATCAGAAAAAAAGGAATTCAATTTTACATAACTTGACGTAAAAAAGTGATATACAGGGGTTTTAGATCATGCCGAACAAGATTCTGTAAAAAAACCCTATCTCAATTGCTAATATAAATTCCTAATTTTTGCCAATTTCTTTTGATCATAGTAGGCGTATTTAATTCCAAAAAAAAAATTTTAAATAACTTTTTAATCATAATCTGAAACGCCAGCAGTATACCAAATTTTATCTAAATCGATAAACAAATGGCCAAGATATTGGGGTGTAATGTTGAAAAGTGGGACACACTGTAGATAGTTTTCGCTAAGAAAAATCATTTAATTTTTTTTCACGTGGCCACCATTAGACAGAAATGTGTGACCTGTACGGAGTTATTGTTTATGGTCTCTAGATTACGAGTTCAAGTAAAAAAATCATCGGATTTATAAGGTCACAATCTAAATAACAAATCTTTATTAAAAGAGATTTATTTACTTAGTAAAAAATAAGTCCCCATTTCTTCAGTTTCAAAGGTGCTGAGTCTTTCAGTTTTACACGGGGCTACTTTCCAAACTATTAGATTTATCAAAAAATTTATTTGATACATAATGTACACCATCTTTACTAAACTAGAAATGTTCTTGAATCTATAGGTTTTTCGAGAATTAACAAATTTCCATAGACACGCTGGCAGGCGATTTATCACGAACGACAAATCGTGGACGACTTAGCGACAAACGACAAGCGACATCCTGTTCACAGTAAAGCGATTTAACAGTTAGTTTCCACAATATCTTTGCCACGAACGCATCGAATTGATCTTCTCTTGGAAGACGATTTGATTTAGGACTATCTTTTCAAGAGCCAGAGACTATATCGTGTACATCCCATTAATAGATACAGAAAATCATATGGATAATTTCACCACTCGCACAAACATGAAAATATCCAGATAGGTTTTTCCAGTATCTTAAAATGCCTATAAGTACGTTTGACTTATTACTTAACAAAACGGGCCTACTTTGCACTTCTGATATTAAAATTTCTTTAAAATACGCAGTCACGTTGGTGTACAATCGCCCACATCTAACTAAATGTCGTTTAGAAATCAAACAATATTGAATTCAGGGCGACAGGCTTACACGCTAAGAGATTTGTCGCTCATATTTTGTGGTTACTGTAGCCACTTCAATTGAATTGTATATGTTTGAAATACATTTTTGTCGCTATATCACCCACAACTTATCGCTCTGATAAATCGCTCGCCAGTGTGGCCGAACCTAAGAGTATCGCTCTGAATTCAATATTGTTTGATTTCTAAACGACATTTAGTTGTGAGCGATTGTAGACCAACATGACTGCGTATTTAAAAAAAAATTTAATATCAGAAGGGCAAAGTAGGCCCTCGCAGTAGAGCATAAGTAGCGCCATCTCTATCATCATCATAGAGATGGCGCTAGTTACGCTCTACTGCGAGATGCATGAAGCCTAATCCTACAACTGAGATACCAGCTCCTACTTTCATTCTTAAATTGATATCTTGTAATTGTAAAGAGGGTTGCGGAAAACGGTGCAGTTGTGCTAAGGTTGGATTAAAATGTTCAACAATATGCTTCAGTTGTCATGGACAAGGATGTCTTAATTCATTGGTAGAGGAAGAATTACCTGAAGATAATCCAATTATTGAATAAGCAGTTGTTAGTTTTTAGTAGTATTATATTGTAGTAATAAAAACATTTTTGAAGTCTTTTTTTGTTTTCATTGCTAGGTTTGTAAACAACAATCTGCTTTTTATGTAACATTTTTCTGTGGTCAAGGTATTTTAAGTTGTTTATTACTTGTTTTTGCGTAACTTTAGTATTTGATCTAAATTTGTGAGATTAGGATGCTATATAGGGAAAAATTGTATAGGACATAAATTATGTAGAATTTTATAGCGAATAATTTAATTCCTATTCATTTTTGACGTCAGGGTAATGGTTTTCGAGATAAATGTAAGAAACTAGAAAGAGGTAACATTGAAGGGTGGTTTCTTAAGCTAAAGGGGATGAAGCACCCTCCTGAGAGGTGGGAACTCTTTTGATCTATATTCACTTGCCTTTAGAGAGTTCGTACCCAAATTTTTAAAACTTTATAAATTATTTCTCTTGAAAAACCTAATTTACTTCGACTAAAAGTAGAAAGTTTTTGTTAACGTTTTTGAGTGCACTGTAAATTTGAGCTCGGCTGTAATAAGCAATTTTTTATAAGAAATTAAAAAAAGACATTTTGCGGAGAATTTAATAGTTTTTGAAGAAAATACACTTCCTGATTAGCTTCATGACTATTTTTTTGGCAAGCGGATTCATAATCTACAGAACACAGGTAACAAATCGCGCCAGGCCACTTTAGTCTATATCCACGAGCTGGAAGATGTCATCTAGTATTAGGTGTTTTCTAGTGACATTCAAATTTATACAATTTATATATAAATCATAGTAAAATTGAATTGAAATAATGAATAATTACAAAGGAACACTTATTATTGTAAGAGGATTTGATCAATAGGGCAATAACCGGTAATGAATGAATGCTTGAGTTTGTAATTTTCAGGCGGAATCTAATCAATCAACCTAACACCATAAGACCAGCTTCATCCATCTTAGTCAAATACGTGCAAATTGCTTGCCGCTATTGTAACACTTAATGTCTCACTGAGCGTTATTAAATTCATTTCGTAAAAATACGAAGATATAAAGTATGTTCCATTGAAATTCTGCATTTATACATAATTAAAAGAAAATTGCCATAGGTTTACCTACAAGAATTGTTTGTAATTATTTTGTTTCTTAAAACTTTCGCAGTGATATTAGTTTTCAGTTAATTCGATTAGCGATATTGCAGTTATTTGATTGAATCCGTAAACATTGAAAGACCGTCAGTCAATTGAAAGCTTCTGTGAACGATAAAAGACCATTGACAAAATCAGTCTATTTCAGACGATCAATATCACATTGTAGCATACACTCTAGGTTATGCAACCAGTTGTACCCACATGTGCTCAACCGGTTTCATCACATAATTCTTTATAAATATTTAGTCATGAAGAAGTGGCGATAAAATGTATTCAAATTTTGCTTATCCGCTTGCTTATACCTTGGGAATGTCCGTTCTCTGAGATAGCTGTTTATAAAGAAAATGTTAGTATTATGGTTAGTAATAGTAGTCCTAAATATATCGAGAAAATGTGTTTATTCTGTACCTTAAGGTTAAAATATCATATCTCATCCTGATGCAGTATATTGTATACAAAAAGATTTTAAAAATGTTGGCAGTGTGACATGCCATCTTTCGCTGGGGTCCGCAAGTTAATAAGTAGATCAATTCATCAATCTACCTATAGTTAGAAATTACCGATAAATGTCACTACGCTCTAATATTCTATCCAAATTACCACTTTAGGCGTTTCGCCAACAGATGGCTTTCCCTAGGAAAACATATGGATTTATTAAATAGATGTGTATTATTGTGTATATCTTGGGAAATCTAAAATATACACATTACAATAATTGGCGTATAAAAATTGTTTACAAAATGATAGTGTAAAGATAGTTAATGATCGAAAGTCTATAAAAATCGATTTAGTTTTTAACATTTCACAAGTTGGTACCCTGACAGTCGAGCTGTCAGTTTATGTCATTTCCTCTTGTTTTGTGAGTTAGGACTACATCCGGGACATTTCCTAAAAATTCTGCTCTTTCAAACTGGGCGATAGTCCGCTAACAAGAAACATAACATAAATTAGACAGCATAATGCCCCATTTCGGATAAAACATTCTCTACCATACCAGACGTTACCGATCTTCCGGCAATCTCTGTAACCAAACTTCACCAACTATAACTTCCGCTTGCCCTATCCGTCTTTACTGATATTTCACACCTTTGAATCTTTAAATCTTTTCTGTCTCTTTCTTCCTTTACGTTTGTTCATGTTTGTTCCGTTTGTTCTTTGTTTTCCTTTTGTACATCATTGTTTCTAAATTAATTTCTCATCCGAATTTTCCCCAAAAATCAAAATTTTCGAAAAATCAAAATTATCAAAACTAAAGTTTAGGCCAACCTATGTGCAGCCCGGCATTTACTCGTTCAGATGCGCTGCGTACTTGCGTTGGCATCAAAATAAAAAAAAAAATGTGAGAGTATCTAAAACCAAGTTTAAAGTTTTTTAAAATCTGTTTTTGTTAGATATAGAAAATGATACCACCTATTTTAATTAATCCTTTATGTGAAAGGAGTTTAGGTTAAGTTTTAAATTGTGTTTTAGCCAAACCGCCCCACCCTGCAACCCGCCACCGAGAACTACGCGGGGTTAATCTTGAGAATAATTTTGTAATTTTAATTATAGACGATTTTGGTAAGGCCAGATTTAAATACAGACCTTGCCTACTGTGCTATTTTTGGAATATTTGAATTTTTGGATCATTTGCTATTCTTTGGTACTGTCGTGAGCAGAAAAAAATAGGACAACTTTTTTTTTCTAATGTAAATCTGTCTCTATTTAAATATGTAATGAGTAGCCGAAATAAAGCAGATATCACTTTTAATTTATTATTTATTTTAATGCTGTAGTTATTGCCATAATAAATGATGGATGGTTAATGAGACAAATTGCACTGCGTTATAACATTAACAAAAATTTGGTGTGTAACATTTTAAGAAAGTGGAGAATAAACGGTACGATTAGTGGAAATCCTGGATCAAGGGACAAAGAATATCCCACTTAACAAGAAACTAACTATTAATATTTCGTTATTGCACCATTTCTATTTATAACTTCTATAAGTCTGTTTGGCATAGAATTAAATAACCTTATACAATAATCATTAGTAATAATATTTTCCCATGCATTATTTACTATTTCCAGTCATTCTTCGGCATTCCGTTGTCTCACATTTGGTTTTTGGATACTTCTTACGAGTAGTCCCCATACTCCTTCCACAGGGTTAAGATCTGGACTATGACTGGACCAGTTAAGGACATTGATGTTATCTTGAAACCAGTTGGTTACGGTATGAGCAGTATGAATGGAACAATTGTCTTGTTGAAATACGAACTCATTATTAGGAAATAATTGTGACACAGAAGGGAGCATAATATTGTCTAAAATCCTAATATACGTTTCACTATTAAATCGTTCCTCAATATGCCACAAAACACTAGGACTACGTGCCGATATCCAAGCCCACATATTGACGGAAAATCTACCACTTTTATCATTGTTAGATATATATTTCCCATCGAATCGAGTATTCGGAGGGCGGTAAACACGAATACTACCGCTGTGTGTTTACTGGAAAGTTTTTTCGTCTGTAAAGATTACATTATTCCAAAAATTTACATCATGCGCTAAAAATTCAAGTGCAAATCCTACTCCAGCTTCTTTATGTACAGCTTTAAGTAAGTATTTCTGTGCTAGCTCCGATTCTCTTACTCGCCAGCGACCAGTACTACTCGATTCAGGAGAATTCATTTCTTCAGCAGCCTGTATAACTGAGTAAAATGGATTTTCTACTAAAGCATTTACCAATTGCAAATCTTGTTGAGTTGATATCCGTCGTCGCCCTGATTCAGGATTTCGACTAATCGTACCGTTTATTCTCCACTTACTTAAAATGTTACACACCGAATTTTTGTCAATATTATAACGCAGTGTAATTTGTCTTATTGACCGTCCATCTCCTGCTTTAGCAATAACTCCAGATATAACTAAATCGCTTATATGAGGCATATTAGTTTTTTGCACACTTGCAATAAATTATGACAACTAACTGACAATGTCATAAAAATTAAAGTTAGATGTACACAACTAGATTTTAGCAAAATATATAAGACGCCCTATTTTTTTTGCTCACGACCGTACATGAATTTTGGTATATGAATCTGTCCTGATTTATGCATTGTGATTGAGAGAAAGTTTATCTAACCATTGTGAGGATTTCTAAACCCTATTAAATTGTGCTGTGAAGATTTCTACCTCGATCAACAACCTTCAAGACTGGAGCGCCTGGAAACTCTCCAATTTTTCATTGTAAAAGTTAAGTAATCTACTGTATTTCCTCTTTACTGTAAAATTCTTTAAATTTAATAATTATTTTTCCATAGCGTTAGCTTTACTTGCTGTATTCTTGATTATTTATTTTAGTGTATGATTGTTCACATTTTATTTGTACTGCATTTTACTTGTTCTTATAATAAATTGTATTTGATTTTTACTTGTTCTTTTATTTATTCGCTCTCACTACAAGGATTTGTAAGATTTGGGACCTCATTTGCTTATCCCGACTATAGGTCGTAATAGCAGTTGGACTGGGAGGAAGTCTTAAATTAAAAAATCCCTTTGATTCTTAAGGTCCATTTGTTACTTTAGGACTGGAACGAAGTATATTTGGTTGCCTAATAATGGTCAAAAAAATAACGCCCTCATACATGGTAAATAGCTCTTCTCTGAAGATAAAATAGAAAAATAATTTGTGACCAGCTTGATAAAAGCTTCAAGTACGTAACAAAACACAGCATTTTTCTAAAAACTGTGATTTTAGGCAGAAAATTTATTTTATGATGTGGCCGACACGACGAAAATTTTAATATCAATGATCAATCAAATGTAAGGAATTATTTTTAAAAAATTGGGTTTTATAAGATACCTTTATAGACTCTAAAGTTACTATTTGTATAGAAAATCTAGAAAAAAAGGATATAAAAATTATTATTTACTAATCAGATTTTATTAATAATTCAACGAGTCATCTAAATAATTTCTGAATCTTTTGGAGACGGCACGGAGCGAGTGTATGCGTTGGATTAAAATCTATGGTTTTGTTTTTCTCTCACCCTGTATCTTTGTAACCAAAGGCATAAATAGATTTTCTTGAAGGGGGGGGGGGGATTTAAAAAAATTTTAAACTAGATTTTTTTAAATGTTTTTAATGTCACAGAAATACTATATCGTATTGTTACGTGTTTATAGTCTTCAGTAAACACTCTGTAGGTTCAAATGACTTGCAACAAGAATCTTCACAAACCACTATTTTATTAATCATTTAAATTACACAACTAATAATAACAATCTAATATAAATTCACTACTTTTAAATCACAACTGGACTTTACTTTTCTTCTTAAACTTGTCAACTCTTATCTAATCTAAAAACTCTCTCTCTGTATGCTAGAACTGTACTGTATACTTCACTGAACTCCTCTGCCTGCTCAACTTCACTTCTTTATATACACCCATAGAATGTACCAGAATCCTATTCCATAACATTCTAGAATCCTCCAGAGTTTTCTACTATGCGCTAGATGACTGTTCGTCAATGGGCTCATAGATTGCGCCACCCTACTAGCCAGGGAGTGATTACACTCTCCTCTCTGTTAGAGGGCAGCACATAACATTGCCCCCTCCTTAAGCCTGAACGTTCCGGTCAGGAAATTCAGATACCCCAGCATACTTTGCCAACCTGTCCAGGTGCACGATCTTCATCTTGGACTTCTTTCTACGTTGAATCCTATAAACAACGTCGTTGATCCGAGTGATGACAGAATACGGTCCTTCCCAAGGTGAGCGAGGCTTCGAGAATCTTTCTTCACTCCGCTGTGGGTTATACAGCCAAACTGAGTCCCCTACCTTGAACCCTGCCGAACTGGCATTGCGGTCATATCTAGCCTTCATTCGGTCACCACTCCATGTAGGTGACCTCTTGGCAGCCACATTAGCACAAACCTTGCAACTGCGACACCAAGCCTCTACATCCTGACAGCTATTTATCCAGTAAAATCGTTCCCGTACTCTAGCCAAGGTCTTATTTCTGCTAAAGTGCTCTCTGGATATTCCCTCGTGCACTTCCCGAAGTATTTTCGGTACTCGGCACCTGGGTATCAGCAACAGCCCATCCGGGCTCTCCCATGCTCTCCGTAATAGTCCATCTATAACCCTAAGGGAATCCCATTGCGCCCATAAAGCCTTCAGTCCAACACTTTTACTGGAAACGTCCTTCCATTCCGGGCGGATTCCTTTTTCTTTCGCCTTCAACATTGGTCTAATTTCATCGTCGTTCAGTTGTTCCTCTCTTAGAACTTCCTTTGTCCAGTCCTTCGGAACCGCTATCCTAACTGCCTTCACTTCTGCTATATCCTGCTGCTTCTTTACCTCCTTGGCATTCACTTCCTTAGGGCTCCTCTGGCGACAGTACCTCTTGACATGCCCCAATTTGCCGCAATTATAACAGCGGATTCCTTTTGTCAGACCTCCAGCACTTCGCTGTTGCTTCGGCTCCTGTTTCGGCGGTTGCGGTTCCTGTTTCAGCTCCGGTCGCCAACTTAATTCGTTTAGTACTTGTGCGACCATTTTCTGTATGTCTGTTAACATAACAAACAATCTCATCTTATCAGAGCGGACTTCCCCTTTCTTTGCAGTGTTTTTTCTTCTTTCTCTCTTTTTTTTTAATGCCTTGTTTATATTTGCGTCCTGGCGGAGTTTAGCTACAGCTACTCTTCCACTCAACCAGGACGGCGAAATGAGATGCCGTTCACCCATCCAAGTGACGGCCTTGATCAACGCTGCTCGAGGTCTCACCGCTTAAACCGATGACGGTACCTCACTTCACTTTTCGACACTGTCGCATCATACGTCCTGGTTTGCCGCAGTGATAACACTGAATCACCTTCCTTGACTGTCCATCACTCTGTTCTCTTTCCTGCTTCCTTGGAGCATCTGGTTTGGTCATCAACTGGCTTATCATTTTGTGTATGTCAGTCATCAAAGATTCCATATTTGATTTTTCTAAATGGTCCTCTTCTTCTACTTTTATGGCAAGGAAGGCGGTTGTAATCGAGGATCTGACGATGATAATACTAGCTGTCCTCCTTGCGGCTCTTAACTGTCGCTTAAGTTGTTCTACCTCTCCTTTAACTACCTGAAATTTTCCTTCTATATCGGTAGGACCTGACGATGATAATACTAGCTGTCCTCCTTGCGCTCTTAACTGTCGCTTAAGTTGTTCTACCTCTCCCTTAACTACCTGAAATTTTCCTTCTATATCGGTAACTTTCCCTTCTACGCCAGTAACTTTTCCTTCGACGCCAGTAACTTTTTCTTCGACACCAGTAACTTTTTCTTCGACGCCAGTAACTTTTTCTTCATTATCGAATAAAATAACAAATTATTGAACCACTAAAACTAAAAAATTATAAAGTATCTGCAGATAAACCATTTTAACTCTCGCTTTCTTGCCTGACTTTTTATGTTCTAGTCCCCCTGAGGAGGTGTAATTACTACCTCTGACCCCACTTATATACGCCCTTGTTTGTAATAGACGATTCTTTTAAGGTACGGCTTTCACAATGCGATTGAGTATTTCTACAGAAGAGATCATAGATAATTAAAATCTTTTACTTTCCGTCGCCATCTTGCTTTCGTCATTAAACATCAAAAATGATCCGATCGCGATAAAATTAAAAACGTATTTTGTACTTTCACACTTCCAATCCAAATATGAAATCAAAATTTAGTACTAATTTTTGATAAGCAACTTATAAGATGAACTCCCCTCCAAGTGACATTTTGTGACGTTTTAATGAACCCGCACACCTCGCCCTCCTTAAACGCGTCACTCATTTTATTTTCAAGCCTTACAAGGTCGAACGTAAGCCTAATGCATCAGAATTTATTTCAGTTGGTTCAACGAATGTTGTATTTAATCTGATTTCGGCAGTATGTTTGTCCATTATCGGGAAACAGAAAAATTCGAGGCTAAAAAACAATCCGAAGCGATGTCAGGTATGATAGACCTAGTAAATATGGAGTCTTTGCAAAAATTCACATATTTTAAATATCAATGTATCTCTTAACTTTATACTATACTATACTTTCATTTTACTCCATTTTATGTCTTTTAGCTGTATCCTGACTTGTTTCAAATTTGTTAAACCAAAACTGTTTTGAAATAAATTGAATTATCTATCTATCTATCTATCTATGACCTTAAAGTACGTTGAAGAACTTACGGTTAAAAAAAGAAAAATTGACGCACATTGCCACCTTGATACTTGGTGAAGGATTCAAAAATATACTTTGTCCGCCATTTTTGACCATTGTATTTGACTTACAGCGTCCACGTTAGGTGTATTTGACTTACTCATAGATGAGCTTTATTTTAACCAACTTTGGTGAAATTGTTAAAGAACACGATAAAACCCTCGATGTACTTTTCGAAACTGTAACAAAATCCGACTTTCTCGCGACTATTTCGCATGAAAAGCGTGCTTCACGTAAAAGTATCGTGGAAAAGGTTTTATATTTTTAATCATATTTTCGCTCTACGGAGCATTTTTTATGCAAAATTTCAATAACTCATCAAGGAGCGTAATTTTAGAAAGTGTAGTAAATGTCGCTGCACGAGGACGTAATGTCGCCCCGACCACCAAAATTTAGAAACAGTAAAAAAATTTGACGGAAATTTCAAAATTAAAAACCCTTTTACGAATCCACGTTAAGCACTGCAACTCATGCGTTGTGTTAAATATAAGGACAAGTTAATCCAGTCTCTAGTCAAAGTATATCGAGAGTTTTAGCGAAAATAGCCTTTAGCGACAAGGGACCCCCATCATTTCCTAGCAGTCGATTTTGACGGGAAAATGATGGGTTTTAACGGGATTTGCCCTAAACCGGTTCCTCAGTGATTCGGTCTCAGAAAAGTATAGTTACCATGTACTCATATGTGCATGGGACCACCTTGCTTGAACGTATGAAATTGTAATTAATTCAATTAATTCAAAGTCGTTGCGATTCAAGCATTTTTAAGCTCCGAGGAGCGATCAAAATTGAAATTGAACTGTAAATACGTAAATAGACAGGCAAGCAAAAGCCCACCAAAAATTTATAAACATTGAACTTTTCTTGAATCTTTTTGTGTAATCGTTAGCTCAAAAACCGCATATTGGATGGTAGTTGGTACATTATAAGTCGCCCGTTCCTCACCATGTGTTGTACACGGGCCAGACTATAGTCTGTTAAAAACATTTTTCTTGAAGTTGTTGTAGAACATGAATTTTAAAAGAGATTTAATATATATTTTTGAACTTTATATTGTACTTTTCTTATGTTTTCAAAATTCCCTTTCAGGTTTAATTTTAAGAAAGTGTTAGTACCTACTGTGTTAGCTTTATAGTGTTACGACGTCCAATTGATACCATCAGAGAAGCAGTTAAGCATAAACGAACAGTAAGTATAAATTCTGTGTTATTCTCTATCTGAAACAGTCGTTTTGAACCCTTATTTGTGAACGTTAATATTCATTTTTGAAAAATATAGTAGAAGTCCTTCAGACTCCAAAAGATGGATCGTTCACAAAATCACTCCATCTTATTGTAGAGATATTCAATTTTGAATTTTTCAATCATTTTAAATTTGATTGAGCTCGGGATATCGTACAAATCTAGATTTCTTAAAAACTTCATTGCGGACAAGCTAGTATTTCTGTTATTCCGATTAGAGAAAATTCGTGTAAGCGTATCAGAAAAGAGAATAACTTCTGAAGCTCCCCACTTTTTTGAGAAAACATTTTTTGGGTAACTATTGTTTTGAATTTATTTACGTGATGCCATCACCTAGAGCTGCCAATCATGGTTTTGATGTCTTTATCGCTGTTTCCCGATCGCTATAAACTGAATAAAGCCCGGTACAATTTTATTAGTTACACTCAACGTCATCTTTACAAATAATACTCCGCAGAGATGATTCTTCGGGAAACCACGCTGTTGCCATATCTGTTGCAATCCTTCATTTATTTGTCATTCCGAAAAGTTTTTTTTAAGTTTGATTGCGCAATATGTATATTATACGATAAATGCTCTCTTATGAATTTTTTTATTTCAGTTTAAGGTGGGCGGTGCCGGGGGAATAAGTCGACAATTTTTCATATATTAGATTACGAGTTTTTGACATTTTGTTCATGCATAGAAGTAACATCAATACTAATTTTCACCATTGCCACTTATCAACGTAACAACGTTGCCTTACTAATTCCAAGATTTAGTCTGACCAAAGACTCTTATCATTTACAATGATTATACGATGTATAACCCTCTACCTAATAATATTATATTATGTTCATCAGGATGCAAGGAATTTAAAAATCACTACAAAAAGAAGCAGTTCAACATCTGCTACTGTTTTTTCTCTGTGATCGATCACTAGATCACTAAGGAGAGAAACTTTAACCTTAAGATACAGGTGGATTATCGTTTGTGTATCAAAATCACGGAAAATATTGAAATTACTCTGCATAACTGTACCTTATACTATTACTTCGGCTTAATCTAGAAGGGGAATCCCTTAATAACCTGGTATGTGTTAGGCTGCTTCTGTGTCCCGGTAGGCTCGTCAGGGATTCCATGCTATCTGTTTCTGATAACCTTGGAGCTACAGAATACGTATTGCTGGAACAATAAATAACTCATTGATTAAAAAAATCACTCAACATCTACGTTTACAATAAATAACCATATTCTAACCGTTAGAAGATAATACAAATGGCAATAAATTTCTTGCAGTACTTACCTATGCCTTAACCAAGGTGCATAAGGGCTGGTGTTCTCGATGGCTTGGGTGTCTGATAAGGAGCCGTCGCTGGCTTTAGGCCGTCCCTGCCTCATGACTAGGCCGTAGTCTTGGTGGCAGGCGCCCTTTGGAAGACTCTGGGAGCCCATCATCAGCCTTTCTCTGACCGACTGGCTGAGCTGGTTGGCTGCGTTACCTGTCAGAGAGTAGCTTTTAAACTGAGGTGGGCTTGTTTCTACAAAAAAATGGTAGCATTCTTGTTAAAGTTGTCTCTAAGTTTTACCGAAATTCAGTGTTTGTCGGTTGATACTCTTTTTAGCACTTCATTGTAGAAAAGATATAAGTATATTGCATAATATAATGTTAATGTGTACTATATTCCCTCCGTGTTAAGACAACTTTTATATGTTTATAAAGAAAGTACTATAATTCGAAATTAGTAGCTTAATTTTAAGCAGCGAAGATCTATTACTTGGCCGTAGGTATATCACTGTTAACAAGTCTGCCTTACCCGCATAACAATACTAATAAATCATTATTAAATCAAAGAAAAGGAGTGGCCCAAGAACGGAGTCGTGAGGCACGTGTATTATCGCATTCAGATAATGATACCCATAATTTGAGGATATAGGATACAATAGGTTGAGGTCTTGATAAATAGTCAATCATAGTCAATTAATAAATATTAAGTAAATCAAATATTGGTAACTTAAGATAATTTCTAACATTCCATCCCTGCTTATTTGTTGATAGCCAATGAATGCCTCAAGCTTTAATTTAATCATGTTAAAAACATAACATTATAAAAATAACGAAGTATGTAACTCGCCAGAAATTGTTGATAATGTGTTATTTGAAATAAAAAGATAAACTGTGCTTGTAGATTGTTAGTATCAATAACTAATATAGAAATAAAAGTTAATTTCTTAATTTAAAGGTTATATTTATTTATAGAGATACAAGTTATAAATGTTCTGGACATATCTAACCAGGCGAGGTAATGTTTGAAACATAATGACGGTGGTGGATTGTAATTGTATACATAAATTTAATAGTTAAAAAATTTCACAGCATAATGTCTCTCAACTCAAAAACAATATACAATATAAAACATATAACATTACCATTCAATATTACTATTATTTGATTCTGGCGACCAGGGTATAACTCTTTGCCAAATGTATTCTCTAACCATAAAATCAACTGAAATATATTTAAAGAGGAATTGAGAAGCAGTAATACAAGTATTCAAGGATCATGAAATGAAACAAATCTTGTCACCATTAATGTTAATTGGGATAACGGTGTAAAATATTGGGCGTTTAATCGTAGCGCTCCTCTAAAATTTAAATCTAAATAGTCATCTATCGCTTAGGTTTGCTGTCGCAAATCGGTCAGGAATACTGATATATTTCGTTGCAAAAATACTATCCCTGGTCTTAAATTGAAACGAATTTACACTGGAGGACTCAAAGTTGAGCCTCACGTGGAGCGCCAAATGAAATCCTTTTATCTGTTGATGAGGTTTGCTGCAGCAGAACAGATCTAAACTGGAAAACCTGAACTTGGGCCCCACGGAGAGCGGCAAATGATTATCGGTTAGGTTTGCTGTCGAGAATCGGTCAGGTTTTGTGCGACATTTCGCTGCAAAAATATTATCCTTAGTCTTAAATTGAATGAAACCTAAACTGGAAGATTCGAAGTTGAGCCCCACGTGGGGCGCCAAATTAAATCCTTTTATCTGTTTGTTAGGTTTGCTGTAGCAAATCGGCTGGGTTTTGTGCTACAGTTCACTGCAAAAATACTAACATTATTCTTGTAATCGAAGCAGACCTAAACTGGATGTCTCAAAGTTGGGCCCCACATGGGGCGCCAAATGAAACAATTTTTCTTTATCTATTTGTTGGGTTTGCTACCGCTCATCGGTCAGGTTTTCTGCTACATTTCGCAAAATGTTATACTTATTTTTAAATCGAGACAGACCCAATATCTCGAAGTTGGACCGCGTGTGGAGCTCCAAATAAAATCCTCTTCTGTTATATATCTGTTAGGTTTATTGTCACAAATCGATCAAGTTTTCTGCTATATTTCACTGCATGAGTACTATCCTTATTATTGAAATCGAAACAGATCTAAACTGGGTGACTTGATGTTGGGCACCAAATAAAATCCTTTTACTTAGCAGTTAGGTTTTCTGTCGCGAATCGATCAGCTTGTCTGCTACGATTCACTGCAAAAATACTATCCTTATCCGTTTCCTGTCAATTGAAACAGATCTAAATTGGAAGACTAGAAGTTGAGCCCCACGTGGGGCGCCAAATGAAATCCTTTTATCTATCTGTTAGGGTTGCTGCCACAATACGGTCAAGTTTTTGCTACATTTCACTGCAAGAGTATATCCTCATTCTTGAAATCGAAACAGACGTAAACTGGATAACTAGAAGTTGGGCCCCACGTAGGGCGCCAAATGAAATTCTCTTATGTCTTTTTTAAGTTGGTATGTAGAATATCAACCATGGACAAATTCACATATACATGGTGTAAAGATTGCTTTTTTCGTTTCAACTCTGATACTGGTATTTACAAATAATATATAAACATATTAGATTAAGAGGCTAATTTTATATCTATATAACTTATTGACACTGACAATTAGCAACCGCCAGCGCAGCCTGTGTTTTTATTTGAACCATTACATGCCGGAGTAACCAGGCAGTTTTCGTTTTTCTTATATTTTTAAGAGCAGATATATAATGATCAATTTTGACGATGTTGGAAATACTTTATAGTAGATTTTTCAATGGATATAATTACATATGCAATATGCATATTATTTATAGCCATCTAAGTTTATTTAATTCATATAGACAATTTTACTGTACACTTTTAATATTGTTTTCCTTTTTTAGGTTATTCTTTTACTCTACACAATAAAATAAACGTAAGGCTGACAACAACGTATTTGTATTTTATATTAATATTATTATTGCAAGCTTCATTCAAAAAGCAAACTGAAGTTCAAGTCGGCTTTAGATAAACAAATAGTTTGCTTAAATGAAAATTTAATTCTTCTCCTTGAACTTCGGGAGAATACAGCACCTGTAAGAAAGTGTTTGCTAATCTATTTAATACTTACTATGAGACTGTTGGAGATCACTAGAACAAGTTTGCGTCCCTCCTGAAACTTTAACTTTGGTCCTGGGAACCGCCGAGACCGCTGCTGTTTTCCCCGATTGATTTTGGATTACTAAAAAAAAGTAGTATACTTAGAATTATAATAATTGTGATTACTGTGGCCTATAATTATTTACGCCACAGTTATTAAAGTAGAACAGCATCCGCATTTTAACAATGCGAATTTTATTTGAACGATATAAGTTTATTTCTCTACCAATTTATATATAACTGTACAATACATAGGCTTGCCGGAAGACGTGGATGAATCGGTGATGTTTAGTTTATCCTGAAGTACCAAAGAAATTTGTAATTTTCAGAAATTTCACACGTGTTGGCATTAGCAACAGATTGTGAGAATTTATTAGTCTAAAAATAAATGTAGGTAAAACAAATACTAAAATATCAAAGCAGAATTTCTTACAAGTCAATTCTACGTGCAACCCCTATTCGTACTAGTTACAGCTAACAGTTTAAAATAACAAGCAATTAAACTCCTTTGATTCTAAATTGATGTGTGCTTTATTATTTCACGTTTTACTCGCGGGTATGTCCGTACACATTCTTTGAAAGTATCAAGACAAATAAGACATGTTTGTAAATGTGATATCAAATAAGTCTATTCCATTTAAATGCATATTTTTTATAATGTTGCTAGGCGGCCAAATTTATTTTATCCTCTGTACTGGAGTAAAAATAGCCAAAAATAAAGCAATAGAGAAAATAGAGCATAAACATAGAGCAACGCGAAAATAAACTTGTTTTGGTGAAACTAAGAATAACCTGAGTGTTTTCTACATCGAGTAAGGTATGGGAACCCTTTTTCATCCCGAAAATGGGTTAAATTGGTCATTTTTATGGGTGGTATTTCAGTTTTAATTTAATACTAGTTTTGAATCGAGACGATACCCTTTTATTGTCGATGTTTAAGGAACCTTCAGTTCAAAATTCGTGAAAATCGGTTCACTTCCCCCACAATATGTACAGGCTGTCCATTTCATCAGGGCGCTCGAGAATATCTCACTTAATATCGGTCGTAAAAAAAAATATTTTTACGAATATTGTGCCGATTTATATAACCTACAAAATGGTTTAAAGACATTTGAAATCCATGGCCTACTTTAAGAGTTACGGCGGAAAATATCGAAAATACGGAAAACGTCTAGGCCAAATATCTCCGTTATTTAAAGATACGAGAAAAATTCTAAGGCAAAAATTTTTTGCAAAACAGACTGTTTCAACGAGGTTTTATCTAATTTTTTTCAAAACCGCTGTATTTTGAGATCTACTCTTCAGAAATTATTTTGAAACGGACGGGAAATGGCGCCATTAAATAGAGTATTTTCCTCCCTTTTCAACGGAATATCACATGCCATATTTATTCATTGGTACTACGTTAGTAATTATAAAAACATTTTTTTAAAACCAATAAAATTTTAAACAAGCATTATACTTGCCGTGGAGAAGTATGATTGAATAAAACGATAAAATAATTCAATAAGTTGTTCAAATCTTTGCTATAATAAAACATTAACACAATTACGAAGAATAAAAAAATTCAGGTAACAAAAACAAATTAATAATAAAAAGAATATAGCACACAGAACATTAATATTTATGTAATCCTCAAAATAATGTTTAAGATATCATATCAAGTGTTCAAGGTATCCACCGCGAGTTCTTATGCACAATCGAGCGCGGCGAGGCACTGCATTTAAAACAATACTCAGCATTTCGGGGTAACTGTAATATATGCCTGTTGAATTCGAGCTTTTAGGTCCTCTACATTTTGCGGTGTCGTCGAAAACACCTTATCTTTAATATACCCCCACAGAAAAAAATCCATTGGGGTTATATCTGGAGAACGAGGGGGCCATCGAATAAATCCATTGATACCTATCCAATGTTGAGGCAAAATTTCGTCTAAATAATCTAGGCAAATCTGGGAATTGTGGGGAGGAGCTCCATCTTGTTGAGAATATTGAAATTTGTGACGATTCTCTAAAGGTAGGCCATCTAAGAATTCATTAAATTCATTTCTCAAAAAGTTTAGGTACCTTTGACCACTGAGGTAACCATCATAAAAATAAGGACCTATTAAATTGGTGCCTAAAATACCTATCCACACATTTATTGAATAACGATTTTGAAACCCAGTCGGTCTATGCCAGTGTGTATTTTCAGAAGTCCATTTGTAATGAATATTGCGATAAAAAAATCCATTATTGGAAAAATCCTCGGACCAAAGTATTTTACTACATATTAATGGATCGGCGGCACGCTTCTTTTCCAACAGCCACCTACAAAAAGTCGTCCTCCTTGGTTTGTCCCCCGCTTGTAAATTGTGAACTTTTTTGGCTTTATAACACCGGTAACCATTTTTCTTTAAAATTTTTCTAGCACTTGTTTTATTTATATGACAAGCAATTTGAATTTCTCTTAATGATGTTTCCAAATTTTCTGTATTTTTACTAACTCGGTTTACATTATCAGTAACACTGTTCAACCTTGTCTTCTTCTTTAAAAATGAACCATTATTTTTCAGTTTCGTAGCTAATTTTCTGAACAGAGTTTTATTCGGCTGTAGTGCTTGCGGAAATCTGTTTCTATATTCTACTTGAGCTAATCCAGAGTTAAAATTGCATTGGCAATATGTAACGAACATTTATAACGATCAATGTGAGTGAAAATCATTTTTGAATATTCTAAATTCTTAAACGAGTGTGATTGAGTGAGAGTTTAAGTATTAACTGAGATGATCTCTCAAAAAATTAAATTGTCAAGTTTGTTCATAGCCAACTATTTTAAAATAATTGAAATAATAGTGAAATCATGAAATACAAACAAATGGATATTATACTTAAATTAATTGGTAAAGACATTTTAACTTTCTGAGCAAGGAGTAACGCTTTTATGAAGGACCTCTATACATTGGCATAATTGCGAATACTCTTTCCATAATTGCTCCATGTTGCTTTCTTGATTATTATTTTGTTTTTGTTACCTGAATTTACTTTATTCTTCTTAATTGTGTTAATGTTTTATTATGGCAAAGATTTTAACAACTTATTAAATTATTTTGTCGTTTTATTTAATCATACTTCTCCATGGTAAGTATAATGCTTCCTAAAAAAAATATTGGTTTTAAAAAAATGTATTTATAATTACTAACGTTGTACCAATGAATAAATATGGCATGTGATATCGTTGAAAAGGGAGGAAAATACTCTATTTAATGGCGCCATTTCCCGCCCGTTTCAAAATAATTTTTTTAACAGCCTGAAGAGTAAATCTCAAAATACAGCGGTTTTGAAAAAAATTAGATAAAACCTCGTTGAAACACTCTGTTTTTCAAAACATTTTCGCCTTAGAATTTTTCTCGTACCTCATCAAATAACGGAGACATTTGGCCTAGACGTTTTCCGCATTTTCGATATTTTCCGCCATAACTCTTAAAGTAGGCCATGGATTTCAAATGTCCATTTTGTAGGTTATATAAATCGGCACAATTTTCGTAAAAATATTTTTTTTGTACAACCGATATTAAGTGAGATATTCTCGAGGGCCCTGATAAAATGGACAGCCTGTACATATCGTGGGGGGGAGTGAACCGATTTTTACGAAATTTGAACTGAAGGTTCCTTGAACGTCGACAATAACAGGGTGCCGTTCTTGTTTCTTAACTAAAATTTTAAAGGATCCAAAATAAATTAAAACTGAAAACCACCCATAAAAATGATCAATTTACCCCTTTTCACGATGAAAAAAGTGTTCTCCCATCTACTCAATGTAAAAAACTGAGGTTATTCTTAGCTTCACTAAAACAAACTTATTTTTCTATATCGCGTTGCTCTATGTAAAATTTTGTCTATTGCCTTATTTTTGGGTATTTTTACTCCTCGTTAGAGAATATATTTTTTTAAATTACCTTGGACAGTCTGACCATTATTGTTCCCATTGCTGGCTCCATTCATCCCGTTACCATTCCTCTTAACGTACCCGAAACTCTGGGGCACTCCTCTGACTCCCTTGCTACTCTTCTCCTTACTACTGCTGCTGCTGCTGCCATGGGGACTTCCTCTCCGCTCCCGGCGACCCGCGGTAGGACTGGACGGTGCAGGGGCTGGCGGCGGCGGTGATCCCACTCCTGGGGAGTCCGTGTAACGCTTCCATTGCTGGCCATGCTTCGAATCCTGAAGTGGAATGCCGTTACGCGAAGATTTCGATGTAACCCGTGGTGCGGGAGGCGGAGGGGGCGAGTCGCGCGACCCACCCCTTCTGGTGGCTTGCTCTGTCAACACGGTGAGGCCGGGGTTGAGACGGGGCGTTCTGAAAAAGACAACAAAATATTTTTATACCTTGATAAAGTAACTTGGAGCTGAGCAAGAATAAATTATTTAGCACATATCTGTGTACCTAATGTGCGGTTTATCGCACGATTTTGAATGCCTATGGCTCGATTTGCAAGTTTCAATCGCGTGCGGTAAAGATCTTGTTACCACCCTTATATTATAATTTACTGTTATGCAACTAGTGCGATAATAAGGCATTTCCTCACGTGTGTTGCACACAAAGTTTTATCCAGGACTGTTGGTATTAACATATCTGGTGTAATATGCTGAGGATTATTATTGCTTAATTTCTGAAACCACTGTCATGAAAAATTTGCAGGCATCGAGCAGGTCTCTTCTTAAACGTTAAAATACGGCGCACAGTGGTTCAAGAACCGAAATGGGCCAAAATGGTAACTTTTCATTTTCTTAGAAACATATACAATGAAAGAGAAGCTTCCAAATCTCAAAATAAAAAGGTATTTTTATTTCATAAAAACGCTCTCACTAACTTGTGCTAGATTTACATGGAACATCTGAATTTTAATACATCAATATTACCCTTACCTGCATACAAGACTGATCCGAATCAGAGTTTAGAATTCATAAATTCAAAAAAGACTTGTTAAACAATTATAACAGCTTGTTGATTACTTGTAGTACAACACTACATACTGAGGAGACTAATGATTTTATTTGTAGTACTAAACGAAAGAAATGTAAGATTTATCAATTGTTTATAAATAATTAATCTCAATTAATTTAACTCATTTGCATTGTAATAAACAGTGATAACACAAATAGTAGTGTGATCTGTTTTTTTGTCCTAATATGTGTTAAGCTTTTCTGATCAGATAATTTTAATGCATATCTTCTTTCTCTATTTCATGGAGAATTTAGAAAATTTTTCGAAATTGTATCATTAGTCTAAATATTGTTTAAATGTGAATGAGGAGAATGCATGAAATTCAAAAATGCTTAAATTTATGATTTTTCCATAATATGTACTATATAAGTTGAGAATATAATAAAAAAATTTACAAGATTAAAATTCGATTTTTTATGTAACGTGTAACCACGTGACTGGAAACGGGTTTCTTATTGTGCGATGTCGCAAGTCACAAAATACGGGCATGTCAATAGAAGCGGCATTAGAAAAACACAGTTTACTATGATAAAAGTATGTTTTTACTTATCCAAGACGGACTAAGTGTAATTGAGCGATGATGGACACGGGATTTTTGCAAGCTCAGTGGGACAATTTACCCAGAGTAGATGCAGTCATGATGACAGCATTTTTCGCAACAACCGTGATTTCGTGCAGAAATTAAAGGGGCAAAGATTATGATGTTTGTATATGCACGTTTATTTTTTAATAAATATTGTTTTAATTATTGTGCAATAAAATAAAATTCATATTAAAATTTTCTAACCTTGCAAAATTTGACGTTTGTCAACGACCTAATTTTGGAGAATCTTGGTGGCTATTCTGTAACTGCATATATTAAATTTTAAAGCCTGTTATTTAGCGAAAATATTATGGAGAAGTCTCAACTGTCACCAACTTGTATTGGTCGCGTTCCTGTAGTCCTTATGCTGGATGTACCCGAAATACTACTGTGAGAGCTACCCGCTTCTGAATCCTTCACAGCTGATCCTGATATAATTGTCGTAGTTTTAACTAAAAGAAGAGAGAGCAGAGAAGATAGAGACATCATAATCGTTGGAGAAAATATCGATATTCTGGTCATTTTAACTCAAAGGTGTGCGGATTTGAAACACACTCGCACAAAAAATTTATTTTGAAAACCAGCGCATGGTAAAACGTGTAAAAATTTATTCACTCAAAAGTTTTTCAAATACGCTGATCTTACGTGTATAACTGGATTTCTTCATGCATTGTCTGGGTGCGACACAACTTCTGCATTCTCACGGATGGGAAATCCAAATTAATAAACATATTTGTCAAGTATCCAGAGCTGATCCAGGACGTCCTTCATAATTTTTATAATGAGAACGTGTATGTCAAGAGTATAAAATCTTGTGGGCAGAGAATAATAGCCGCTCTTTATGGTTGTTCCATCAAAAATAAGAAAACATTAGGTTTACTAAAGTATGAATGTTTCGGAAAACTGAGCAAAATAAATGTTGCAATTGATGTCAAACTGTCCTCTCTACCATAAACCGAAGGTGCTGCTGATTATCACAGCTTAAGAACATTTTATCAAATTCATCGATGGTATTGTGAAAGAACTAAGGACGCAATTGATTTTGGCTGGTGTAAATTGGAAAATGGACTGATGCCAAAACTACAGATAAACCGCTTGTTTCTGAAGATTTGTTAAAAATCATCACCTGTGATTGTAAAGCTGGGTGGAGATTAACATATCCATTTTTTCATCTCTTGTATAAATTTGCGGCCTTTTGAACACTATTAACAAGAGTTTTAAACAATTTTTAAAGACACGATAAAAACACCGTTAAACCAACAAATGTTTGACAAGCTAAATATTTCATTGTTTTCAAAGCTACCTTAGTTACTTCTTAACATTTAATTAGAACAAAATTGTATTCTCTTATTTTCTCTTAGCTGTAATTTTATTTGTATTTATCGCACATTTTAATATGACATATGAATAAATTCCTTGTTAATAGTACTAATGAATGGTACGGTACCGATATGGTTCCATTTGAAAAATTGAGTTTTGCCCCGAAAACAATTTTGATAAATTTTATTTGTTCATAAATCACGTAATTTAGTGTTTTTAAAGGGATTTCGATTTTTGTGTTATTTAGAATAAATCGGAACCGTCATGGCACACTTAAATGAAAAACTAAAAATTATATTATAAAAAAATTGATCTTTGAAATGTCACTTATTTGGCATCGTTAGATTCAGAAAATTATGCAGAATTCAAAAATGCAATAATATACAGGGTGTTGCATTTAAAAATTGAAAGTTAGTGTCACTTCCGGCGAAATCGTAGGTGAAAAAAAAAATCAATTGTATGCCAAAAAGTGCCGCTTATTATGTATGTAGTATATCCTAAATTTCAATCAATTATCTTCAAAACTAAAGGAGAAAGGGAGGGTACACCATGGCCCTGTTACACCCGGTATAAGGGAGACTGTAGCACAGTGGTTAGCGCATCTAGCTTTCACTCTGAGCATACCTACCAAAGTGGGTTCGAGCGTCACCTACTGCAAAGTATTTTTCAATTATAAATTACCCCCAAGAAGTGGTTCAGATCCCTCTATAAACTGCAGGGCCCCATCTCTTTTACTCACACGAGTGTTGGCTTAAGAGGGTCATTTAAATGATCTGGAAGGCGGTTAAAACATTTTTCTACTCCCTTATGTAAATTTGCTGTTTTGCGTACAGTCTGTAGAATGGATAAGTGGGCCATTCCAGTTAACTGAAGGGATATATTTCATATACGTTCTAGGATGGATATGAAATCGACCAATCACAGTTCATGTACTAAGTACATAGGCAACTATTCGTTTTAAAAAATTCAAGTTAGTGCGTAAGCTGTCAAAGTAATTGTCAGTGTGTATTCGCGCAGTTTGAGCTAGAAAATAATTTAAAATGAGTGATTCCAGTGAAGAATCGATAAACGGTATACCACCTAAAATTTTATTGAAATTATTATATACAGACAAAATTTTAGAGATATATTGACAAAAAAAAAGTAGCTATATGTGGGGATGGAACCAATTCAATTCAATTCAAAAAGTCTTTATTCAAGGTAAAAATGGTATAAACACTGCCTCCCCAGTACCCATCCCGGAACCGACCCTGCGACTACCGCGTTAACGCGGTGGTGCATCGCAAGGCCGGGCCGAGACGGGACTGGTTTGGCGAAAGTAAAAATTGAACAATAGAAAAAATAAAACAACCTGAACTCCTTTTGCAAAAGGGCAAATTAAAACAAGTAATATGATAAAAGGTGCTTAAAAAAGAAAGCTTAACATAAAAACTGGGCACTTAAACATGGTATTACCGCTGGAGCACTAAACTTTTTAAATTTTTGCACCGACGCCGACACCATAACTCGTACGAATTGCCGTCCGCGAGTTGCTTCAACTACAGGTTGCGCAAAGCAGGCCTAAACTGTAATTCTAAATTTTGATTGTTCTGGTATAAAAAATTTGGATACTGTTACAATATTAGTGACGGAAGAAATAATTTACAGACAAAAATGTACAAACAGAAACGAAGGAACAACAAAGGCGACACAAAAATATACAAAAACAAAAGAAGAGGGGGACAGGAAAGATTTAAAGCGGGTGAAAGGTATGAAATATCAGTGAAAGGTGGATAGTGGTGGATGGAATCTAAGATCTCTTGCATTTCGAAGCGTGCATATAACTGCTAGGCTACTGAAGCTTTTATAAAATGTTTGCACCTAGAGCATAAGATTTAGCAGAAGCTAAGTTTGTATATTAAAATTTGATTAAAACTATTATTTGTAGTTTTTTCTTAATCCGGTCGTAGAAAAAGTATAGGTACTATACAACTCGAGTGGATTATCCATATCGCACTCGAAAGATTGAGGCACTCCGCCTACGGCGTCGTGCTCAAACTTCTTTCTCGTGCGATATGGCTACCATATCCACTCTTGTTGCACAAACTACTATTTTAAACATTTATTATTTATATATAAACATATTTACGGTGAGGTAAAGTATAAGGTAAGAAGATCTAACATAATATGCGCATTTCTTATTCCATCACTCTCGTACATTGCAAAATTGGATTGCTACCTGCCTGCCAGCCCCCTTGAGCGTAAATTGATTCCAATTTATTCGAGCACACAAACAATAGACTTCTCACAAATTTTATCTTGTTTACCCAGCGCATTTTCATTCACTCTGAAAACACAAGAATCAGCCTAGCGTTGGTCTTGATGTTGACAAAGCATGTCTAGGAACTTCAAGTGGTGTCTTAGCCATGTCAGATAAAAATGTGTACCTTGACATTCAGCAGTGTTTGCAGTAGTTAAAGATGCATTTTATCTTTTGTGTTTT
The DNA here is from genome assembly GCA_963675555.1 of Leptura quadrifasciata. NCBI lineage: Eukaryota > Metazoa > Arthropoda > Insecta > Coleoptera > Cerambycidae > Leptura > Leptura quadrifasciata. The sequence continues at coordinate 20,043,866 of OY776681.1, read as the reverse complement.
CCGTCGGTTTGAGTGGGGATTGAAGTGATAAAATTGTACAAATATGATTTGTGCGGGTATATTTCTCGCACGAAGGTGTTTGTCGCTCTATTCTTTGTATTTGTACTAAGATTGATGGTTATTGTTGTGGGTGTTATATCTAGATCGAAAAGTTTTACGGATAGAGCTTCCCCTTATCTCTTTATATAAAGTGCTTTCAAGGTAGGGGCTGGAGGCGTTTCGGTTTTCTTGTATTTGGCCAAGGGTATAATAATAACGTATATTGAATAGTAAGAATATTTTTATTTCATTAGTACACTATTCTACGGGTGATGCAATGGAGAATGATGGTAGCAATAAATATACAGGATGTCCAGTTTCCGCGGAAGATTGTGCAAAAACGGATAACTTTATAAAAAAAACTTCCTTCATCTTCACTACAACGCAAAATTATTGTCAATTATACAAGGTGTCACAAAAACGAGTTACACAAGAAAGTATTATCTTTTGAAATGGAACACCCTATATTGTTTTGGCGACAGGTATGCCTCCAAGGGTCCTGTATTACATCCAAAAATATTTCGCCAATCAGATGCCGCGTTGCCAAGTTATGATTTTTTCCTGTTTTTTTTTTTTTGGCAATTTACAATATAAACATTCTTTTGACTGCCACATCTTCAGAAATCTGTGGGTGGAAGTGAAGTATGATAACGTTCACATAGCATTGGGAATTATATACCGGGTGTTAGAAAAGTATGGGAACGGTGGAAAATCTCGAACAGTTTGCATCAAATCGAAAAATAAAAAAATACATGTCAAAAATTTTTCAAAAAACTATCTACTGATACCAAAATGACCTCCCCATTTTTGGGTGGGGCGAGGGTCAACTTTAAAATTTCAAATGGAAACCCCTATTTTTTATTGCGGAATCGGATTCTACGGTAAAAAATACGTAAATTTTATTCCGGACATTTTTTTCGATTCTTGCATGGTGTCGCTGTAATCGCAAAAAATGAAAAGAAAACATTACTGTTTCAAGAGTAGCGTCTTATGCCCATAAAAAACCGTCCAATTCAAAAACTGAAAAACACGTATTTGTTATTTTTACGAAATCTATCCAATGACATTGGACTCGACTCTCCCACCCCTAACCCAGTGGGTGGGGCGGGGCAGCTTTGAAATTTGTAATGAAAATCCCTATTTTTTATAGCAGATTCGGATTCTACGGCCAAAAATACGTGAATTTTATATCGGGAATTTTTTTCGATTCTCGCAAGGTGTCGCTGCAATCGCAAAAAATTGAGTGGAAACATGAAAGTTTTGAACGCATACTTAAAAAAATACGAAAAATAAAACTACTGATCTCAGAGTGAATGATTTCCCGAGCTGTTTTGAGAACAGTGATTTTACACGGTCGTGCGGAAATTACAACAACTATTAACATTCTGTAAATTTATTAGGAGCTAGTAATTTTCAATTTACATTTTTTACAGGGCAATAAAAAAAACTCGATTTAAGAAAAAAACTAACAGTGATTTTACCTCTTAATTGAGCCACCTCAGACGAGTTCTTGATCCCAGCCAGTGAAAGCAAGTAGGTAGCTCAGCCATTTAAGGCAAGGTGAGGATTTCGGCCAGTTGAGGCAATTAGTTTACAGCTTAACTGCTACACTAGCAGGTTTTAATTTCAAGATTATAGCAGGTGTTCAAAATGGTGCCCATTGACCGAGACGAACGTAAAAATTTTCAATAGCACTTCTTATCATTTGAGGCGGTATTTCTGCAAAAATGTTTATTATGCGTTGCCTCAGCTCTTCCAAATCACGAGGTTTAGTGAAATAAACTTTACCCTTCACGTAGCCCCAAACAGAATAATCAAGTGGCGCGAGGTCGGAAGATCTTGCTGGCCATTCAATAGGTCCTCTTCGACCTATCCATCGATTTTCGAAAGTACCATTCAAATAGGCCCTAACAATATCCCGATAGTGTGGAGGAGTCCCATCTTGCTGGAATCAAACATTATCGAACTCATCACCAGCAATCTCTTGTATTGCGGGAACTATTTGATTTGTCAATATTTCCAGGTATTTTTCTCCATTCAAATTTCCATCTATGAAAAACGGTCCTATGATTCGATCCCTGAAAACTTCTGCCCAAACATTTAATTTTTGTGGAAACTGCATGTGTGTTTCAAGCATCCAGTGAGGGTTTTCGTCACTCCAATATCTGAAATTATGGCGATTAACTTTTGCACTGAGTTCGAAAGTTGCTTCATCTGAGAAGACAAGTAGAGATGACAAAAAATTTGGGTTTTGGTTACTCCTTTCCATCATTAATTCATTAAATTCAAGTCGCCGATCAAAATCATATTCATTTAACTCTTGGTGAAGGTGAATTTTGTAAGGATGAAATTTTAAAAGTTTCAAATTCTTATGAACTGAAAATGCACTCATATCAAACTGTTGAATGGCTTTCCTGATTGATAACCTTCGATTTTCAACAAATGCCTGGGCCACTTCCATTTGTCGAGCTTCCTATGTTTCAGATTTTAGTCTTCCAGGTTTTGGGCGATTTTTATTTATCCTTGTGTCTAGGAATCGTTTGATGGTACGGGACACAGTAGATTTCGAAATTCCCACTTGATCTACACGGAAAGTTTCGTTGAATAAAATCACAACTTCATCATAGGACCTTTCTTTATCGCCCCACCCTCGCATCATTAAAAGAGAAATTAGCAAAGTAGCCATTATGCAGAAAAAAACGCGAGAACTAATGAAAAATGAAATAACTTTTTCCGTACAAAAGTGCGTTTCTGCCTCTACAAAAGTTGGAAGGAACTGAACGTTCTCGTAGAAATTTCACAAAACAAATACTGTTATTAAGAACACTTTAAAAAAGAAACATTCATAAAAACCAAGATATCACAGATATTGTTTTTTAAAATGAATGTTTTTTTGTCAACACGAGTAGCTAGAGTTTGTAAATATTTACAAACTTATGGACGCTTAACGTTTATTTCACTTTTGTGCGATTGCAACGACACCTTGCGAGAATCGAAAAAAATGCCCGATATAAAATTCACGTATTTTTGGCCGTAAAATGCGAATCTGCTATAAAAATAGGGATTTTCATTACAAATTTCAAAGCTGCCCCCGCCCCACCCATTGGGTTAGGAGTGGGAGAGTCGAATCCAATGTCATTGGATAGATTTCGTAAAAATAACAAATACGTGTTTTTCAGTTTTTGAATTGGACGTTTTTTTATGGACACAAGACGCTACTCTTGAAACAGTAATGTTTTCTATTCATTTTTTGCGATTACAGCGACACCATGAAAGAATCGAAAAAAATGTCCGGAATAAAATTTACGTATTTTTTGCCGTAGAATCCGATTCCGCAATAAAAAAATAAGGATTTCCATTTTGGTATCAGTAGATAGTTCTTTGAAAAATTTTTGACACGTATTTTTTTATTTTTCGATTTGATGCAAACTGTTCGAGATTTTCCACCGTTTCCATACTTTTCTAACACCCGGTATGTTTAATAATACCAGCAAACTTTGTGGATTAAAATAAATCAAGTAAATATAAGCAATAAATGTGCAATAAAAATTCTTGATTCGTGATTTTTCTGATGCTGATCTTATAAATAATCATTTCATAAATAGTGTGCCTCAATCAGGTGAGTCCTGAGACAATCAGTGTATTGGCACCAACAATAAACAATGTCTTTTGCCTTGAACTTGTATCACAAACAGATGTACTCAAAATGCTACATTCTATCAAAAGCAATGCCGTAAGAGTCGACGGTACTACAGTTAAAATGTTAAAATTTTGTTTGCCATTCTGTCTTGACCCACTAACCCGTATCATTAATTATTCTATAGAACAAGGAGAAATTCCGACCTTATGGAAAACAGCAATGGTTCTTCCATTACCTAAAAATGAGAATCCATTACTTAGTGATCTTAGACCAATTAGTGTCCTACCGACAGGCTCAAAAATTTATTAGAAAAAATGATACGAGTTAAAATTGTCAAGTATTTAAATGATAATAATATAACACCAAAGTATCAATCAGGTTTCAGAAAAGGCCATAGTTGTACCACAGATTTTCTTAAAATCACAAACGACATCGTAGAAGGATATGATGATAATAAATGTACAACTGCGGTATTTTTAGACTTGTCCAAGGCTTTCGATTCAATCAACTTTGAATTGCTATTGGCAAAATTAAGACACTATAATTTTAGTGCAGAAACGATTCATTGGTTCAAAAATTATCTTTATGGTAGACGCCAAATAGTCCGTATCTGCAGTGTTGACGGTTAATACAATATATCAGAACATTTGGAAATAGTGTCAGGAGTCCCCCAAGGATCGATACTTGGACCAATCAGTTACAGTTTTTAGTGCCGATATCAGTAAATCAAAAAAATACTGTAATTTTCATATGTACGCTGATGATCTCAATATTTACATGTCATTCAATTATCAAGAGTTTGAAACAGCAAAACAACTTCTAAACTCTGGTCTTGTAAACATAAATAATTGAGTCAGTAGCAACTCACTGTTGATTAACGCCAATAAAACCAAAGCTATAATGTTTAGTAAAAATAATGTTGATACTTCAAGCCACAGCCTTCGCATTAACGGCACAGATCTCACGTGGTGCGACGAGGTACAATATCTTGGTATACACCTTGACAAAAGTCTTAGTTTTAGTTGTCACCTAAATAAAATCTGCCAAAAATCATATTTTGCCCTGAAAAACATATATGAATATCGTGATTTGTTGCCAAAGTCAGTAAACTAACTCTCGTCGAATCATTAGTTCTATCAATACCTAACTACGTGGATTGTGTGTATGGACCATTTTTAACAGTTTTTAATAAGTATCTTATCCAAAAAATTCAAAATTCTTGCATTAGATTTGTTTGTCGATTAAATAGATATGATCATATAACCCCACATCTACGTGGTGCAAATATCTTAAATATGAGTGAAAGAATATTTGTGCATATGAGTTGTCTAATTAACACAGTTATGAACACTAATTGTCCGGGATATTTAAGTGATCTATTAAGTAGACATGGTGATGGTATACACGACTTAAATACTAGGCATAGAAATAATTTAAGTATACTTATGCACAGAATAGAAGCCCTTTAGAGCTCTCTCTCCTAGCAAGCAGCTCAGACAGACCGATTCGCTCATCCAATACTAGAAGTTTTACAGACAAAATAAAAAAGTTTATATTATATTTAGCAATAGGTTTGCAATTTTTACTTTTACTGATGACAAAATGTGTGTAACATGTGCGTTTTGATATATATTTACATTTGTTTTCATTTTAATTACGCAATTTTTGAATTAAATTAATATTACTATACACGTAAATCGGTATACATGAAAATATGCTTAGCAGTACTATGGACCTTTTGTGACAATTTGTATTTACTTCGTTGCAATAAAGACTATTTTTTTCATTTATTATTTTTTCAAAAAATGTAGGACGTTATTTGATAATGTTGTATTTACTGAAAAACATTTTTGAAATAAATTATTATTATACCGGGAATCCAAAATATTTGGCTACATTTCTTGATATTTAATTAATATCTTTCTCAATTTCTTTAAATGGAATTTTTTTACATGGATGAATAAAGCATACATTTTAATATCATACCCCTTATTTTTATTTCAAACAGTTTTTGAGATATGATTATTTGAAATGATTTTTGCGTAAATTAAGGTGGTCTTTATTTTACCATTAAAATCTAATATGGTTTTGGTCTTTTATTTTGCATCTGTTTTCATTTCATGACATTTCTGGAATGTGTTTAAGATTATCGTGATCAAGTTGAACTAATATTGTTATGTAATATTTAAAAATATGAATTATCATTATTGCTAACAAGATTTGATATCCAAGGTGTATGTTATTGATCAATGTGATGGAAATTGTTTATTGGCAGCAAGAGTGTATCATCAAAAATATCCCTGATATCCCAAAATATTTGCAAGTTCATCGGCAGTCGTATCTTTTTCGAGGGAATAATGCTTTTCTTTGCAAAAAGCTTTTTTTAATAATAATAATAATATTATTAGCTTTATTGCCCAACAGAAGATCCATTTACAGGACAATACATAATAATATATAATAACTAAGTAACTTATTATAAGTAGTTTATATACCAGATGTATCTGTGAAATAAATGATGATTGTAAGACAAAGTATTAAATAACATTTACATCAAATTTAGAATTGCTATTTCAATAAGAGTATCTAATAAACAACAATTAATATCACATAAATTATTAAAATTTTGGCACATAACATATACTGGTGACTTTAACAGGATATTTGTTCTGGGTATATCACATTTAAAGTTTGGGCTATGCCTCGAGTTAAGTCTAGGTACATTAAACTTGATCATACCAAGTAAAGCGCAACAATCAATCGTGTTATATAGTAGCTTGTATAGAAATGTTAATGATATGCAAATCCTTCTTAAATCCAAGCTGATAATATTAGTTAGTACTTTTAAAGTTATATGCTCATTAAAAGTAAATTTACAGTCAAATAATACACCTAAATCCTTGCTGGAATTACGTCGAGATAATGTATTATTTTCAATATGATATGCAAATTCACATATTGTTTCCTTTCTTGAGAAGCTAGTAATCTTGCATTTGGAAACATTGAGGCCTAATTTATTGTCTAGACACCAGGACTGAACATGATTCAGATCAGATTGTCATCAATACAAGTTATAACTGAAAATATTTTTAAGTCATCGGCGTAGAATAGTTTACAAGACTCGATTACGTCATTTAAATCATTAATAAACAACAGAAAGAGAAGGGGACCCAGGTTAGAGTTTTGAGGGACACCTGAGGTAACCATATAACAAGATGAGCTAAAACCATTGTATGCGACATACTGTTGTCTTTTCCATAAATAAGATTTAAGAAATTCTATAGCACTAAGATGGAAACCAAATTGTGTCAGTTTCCTAAGTAAGACGGCATGATCTATCCTGTCGAAGGCCATTGAAAAATCTATATAAATGACACCTACCAGCCCCTGCCTATCTAATATATTTGAGACATATTGGGTAAAAACCGCTAAGTTTGAAACCATTGATCAATTACTCATAAACCCATGTTGATCAGCCGATATTTGGTTGCGAACAGAGAGATAGATGCAATCATATAAAATAATTTCGAAGACCTTCGAAAAATTTGATAGAATAGAAATAGCCCTATAATTATCAACCAATGCCCTATCACCGCTCTTAAACACTGGACAAACTTTGGCCACTTTCCACCGACTAGGAAAGGTCTTTGTTTTTAATTCAAGATTGAATAATATACGCAATGGAACCGCTAGAACACCGATACAATCTTTTACAATAAAGGATGGTATATTATCGGGACCTGACGTCATTTTGTTTTTTAATTTTTTTGTAGCGTTTAAGATATCATTTTCAGATATATTTTGAAAGGTAATATTTTCATGAATATTAGGCAATTCAGTATGTTTTTCATCATATGTTTCAGGTGGTAAGTAGACACTCTTCTCCAAAGACATCCACAATATCTTGGGGTTTATCATAAAATGTATTATCATATGATATCTTACCGGGAATTCTAGAGGTTCTATTTTTAGAATGGACATATGACCAGAAATATTGAGGATCGCTGGAAATTGAGGACTGGACATTTCCAATATAAATATTGTATGCAGCACTTATTTGAACCAAATGTCGTAGTTCTCTAAACTTTTGTAAAAAAGAGTCATTATGAGTTTTCTTATACTTCTTAAACAATCTGGCTTTATTTTTTACATTCTTAATAATATTTGCATCAAACTATAACTAAGCTTATATATGTTTTATACAATGGAACGTTTTCATCAAATGACTTGTAAAGTTGTTCATAAAACTAGCTACTTCAATATCATTTATTTCAGTTAAAAATGACCAATCTAATCTTAATAATGAGTTATGTAAGGCACAAAATCAGCTTTCTTAAAATTGTATGCTTTTTGTTTCGTATTAGATGAAAACTTTGGCTGAGCTGTCCCAATTTTATGAAAACTGATTATTAAAGATGGATGATATACATCTTCTTTAACAAGTGGTGACTTGTCTCGTATAATTTCACAATTCACATTAGTTATAACTAGATCGAGTAGTCTAGCCATGTTGTTTGATATATTATTATATTGTTTAAAATCGAAAAAGTTTAAAAAATTCATGACACAATTAGTTTTTTTTTTCTAAGTTAACAAAGTTTGGAACATTAAAGTCACCAAATACCGCAGCACTTTTTGCTTGCAAAATATCATATTGTTCAAGGGAAGCAAAAAATAATTCAAAATCAATTAATGCTATTGAGGGAGGTATATATACAACTAAAACAATAATTGACTTACAATTTATCGAACATTTAACTGCCAACAAATCAATTGCAGGAAAATTTATATCAAAGGATGAAACATCCAAAACTTCAAATTTAATAACAATTTTTAAGTGCTAGTAAGACCCCTCCGCCTTGTTGATGATTAATAGTTTGAAACTTACGATCCTTTCTATGTACTACATACGAGTCAGGAAACAGTTCACTATTAAAAACATCGTTATGAAGTCCTGTTTCACTTAGAGCTATCAAATCAAATTTACATTCACTTACCGACGAGTAAAATTCAGTAATGTTTGTATTAAGGCCACGAACATTTTGGTAATAACAAGTTATATCACAGGCGCTGCTGGGCTCTTCTAGTTTAAAGAAGTGATTTTGGGAATACCTTTGATATATTTAATCTTAAGATTCTGCTCGCCACCGTCCTCTCGCTCTTTAAGCTCATTTTTTAATTTTCTATAATGTTCAATTTGGCGGGGAGTGCGATAAAAAAATATAGATATATTCCTGTAAGACCTGTTGTTTTTTAGAACATTCGCTTTCCTGTCTTTGCTGTCCTTTAAATTGTTTCCGTTTAGAATGTTTAGTTTCTCGTTTTAACAGGGACACTTTCATTGATAGCTTCGTTAATATTAAATAAATTATGAAATAAATCTAAAAAAATGAAGAAACAAAAATTTTCGCCAAAAACGAAAAAAAATTTTTTTTTACATTTCTTGAGGTTCTGTAAAAAAGTTTCCACCATCAAAAAGATCATAAAAAATCCTACAATTTGGGAAAAATATTCCTACAATGATTTGCCTGAACAGAACGTGTTCCCAATTTTTTCAATCCGTTCTACAGAAGCAGAGATATTTCAAAAATAGTCGAGTGAAACAGCAGAAACAGGAAAACGCATTTTTTGGCTATCCTTGATGTATACAAGTTAACAAAAAATTATCCTGCCCTAAAAATCTTCCTTATTTATTATAAAAATCTAGTAGATCTACTGCACTACTATTGTTTAAAAGTGTTCTTAATAGTCTAGATTCCTAATTTCCTTACCTGTCTATGCCTGAGAGTATAAACTAGATTGTTTTGGATATTAGTATCCACCACATTTAGCAATTTTGTGTTGCAAGAAATGGAGATACAGAGAACTTAGAAATAATGTTTAGTCATAATTGTAAACTAAGAATCTTCATTATGTATGATAAGAAACGTTAGGTAACAACCATTCAAGTTAGGAGTTCTGAAACTTTTAAAACAAAAGGCTTTTAATTAGTGAGCTATATACATGTCACAAGGTAAGCTCGTCGTTAAACCGTACAAGAACCTTAAGCTCGACGTATAATACATACGTGAATAACTTTTTATTAATAGCATCTTTTGAATGTTAGGTAAACGTTCATCATTGTCATAAATGTAAAAACGCCTTCTCGCTGATGCATACGAATAAGAAAGAATAAGCGTCCGAGTCATTTTCTTGAAATTGTTTCTTATTGTTTCACTTTTATGAGTGTTTCACCTCTTTTGTGTGTTATTCTTGTACAATGTAACAATTTCTTGGTTGCAGTTGCAGACGGGGTTATATAAGGTAGTTGAGTATTGTCAGAAGTTCTTTTGATAAATAGCAAAGTCAAATAAAAGTAAATTGCACTGAAGTTAACAACGAAGAAGTTTTACGCGAGATACCCTCACCGAAACACCCAAATAGAGTACTTTTAGCGCTTTTAGAAGTACATTATAAATTCAAACGTAAAAGTCGATCAAGAGCTCAATTGAGCAAAAATTGAAAGCAGCTTTTATTTAATTTTTAGAATATCCGCACATTTTTCAAGTGTGTAAAGTGGAAAGCGAACCAGTATTGTATCACGCGTTTCAGCTAAATACAGGGTGTCTCACCGGGAAGTGAATCGATCGATATAGAGAAAAGTACACATAAGAAAATTTTGATAATTTAGATAATTACTAATGTCGGTGTGGCCAATCTAACTAAAATAATTACAAGCAGCTGGCACTTCCGCTTATACCGGAAGTCGATACCAACTTGCTTATTTCAAATGGAACACCTTATATATTTTAGGGTTTTCGAAAAGAGCATAAAATTCTGAGTCGAGAATATGTAGCATATCCCATACCTAACCTAGCCGTTTCAGAGATATTTGACATTTTATAGAAAATTTGACAGGTGCAACGGTTTGCAAAAACCGTTATAACATTCTTCGTATAAAAGATCCTCATTTGCTTCTTGTCAGGTAAAAAGAACACAAGGAGAACTACGTTCTACAACTGAAATAAATTCAATAATATCATACAAAGTGTTCCGTTTTTCGCGTTACATTTTGTCAACTTCAAACCGTGAAAGCTTGTTTAGGTCAAATGGAACACCCGTATTGAATTCCCTTTTTTCTGATATTAGCATTGTGGGGGTTAAAGTTACAACTTTTTGAAATATTTGCGATTTTATTAGAAATTCATGAATTGTTGTAATCATTTCATCAAAATAGCCATGATTAGAAACAATCAGTCATTATCTTATGTCAAAAAATGCCAGCATGTTTAAATTATACCAAAGAAAACTTTTAAATTCTTTTACTATTTATGGAGAATGTGATAAAGAACTTGCAGCACATTTGTTACTCGATATCCAGAAAAACAGAAACCGTCACCAAACACTGTAAAACGCATACTGGAAAATTTTAAAAATTATGGCTCTGTCAAGGCAAAAATGCAAAGAAGAAAGCCTATTGTTGATGACGAAAACTTTGAAATAGTCATTCTGGGATATTTTCATGCATTTCCAAGGATGTCCTTAAGACAAGCTGCTCTGGAATCGGGACTATGCAAGGATTCAATTCACAGAATCTTATTAAAACATAAGTTTCAACCGTTTTCATTCCATATGGTTCAAGGATTAACAGAAACAGATTTCCTAAGAAAACAGAATTTTTGTGAGTTTATTCTAATAAGGTCTGAGGGTCATGATTCTTATTTGGGAAATATTATATGGACAGATGAAGCAAAATTTACTAAAAATGGACTTTTTAATAGACACAATTCGCATTATTGGAGTGACTCAAATCCTCATATGTTCAGAGAGCGAAACTTTCAGGAAAGTTGGCAGTTCAATGTTTACTGTGCCATAAGAAAGGATAGAGTGGTGGCATTACAATTTTATCACGAAAATTTAAACGGTAAATAAAATTTTCTCTTCTGCTAATATGTATAGGTAAATTTTTGTTTTTTTTTTAGGTGAAAGATATCTGAATATCTTACAAAATTTGAATAATAACTATTTAGAAAATTTACCTCTCGCCGAACATAGAAACATTTTTTATCAGCACGACGGTGCCCCCCACATAACGCATATATAATTAATAATTATTTACAAGAAACTTTTTATGATCAATGGATTGCCAATAATGGACCTTTCTTATGGCCTCCTCGCAAGCCCGATTTATCAGTTCTGGATTATTTTATTTGGGGAACTATTAAAAATAAAGTTTATGAGAGCCCATTAACAACCATTGAAGATTGTATGCAAAGAGTAAGAAATGCATTTCAAAACATATCACAGGATTCAATTAGAAGAGCTACCCATGAGGAACTAATCCGAAGGTGCGAAAAATGTATCGAGGTCTTGATATTACTTTATCACATTCTCCATAAATAATAAACGAATTTAAAAAGTTTTCGTTGGTATAATTTAAACGTACTGGCATTTTTTGACATAAGATAATGACTGATTGTTTCTAATCATGGCTATTTTGATGAAATGATTACAACAATTCATGAATTTCTAATAAAATCGTAAATATTTAAAAAAGTTGTAACTTTAACCCCCACAATGCTAATATCAGAAAAAAAAGAATTCAGCTGTACACAACTTGACGTAAAAAAATACAGGGTGTTCCATTTGATCTAAATAAGCTTTCACGGTTTGAAGTTGACAAAATGTAACGCGAAAAACGAAACACTTGGTATCATATTATTGAATTTATTTCAGTTGTAGAACGTAGTTCTCCTTGTGTTCTTTTCATGTGACAAGAAGCAAATGAGGATCTTTTACATGAAGAAAGTTATAACGGTTCTTGCAAACCGTTGCATCTGTCAAGTTTTCTATATGTCCATATGTTCAATATGTCAAATATCTCTGAAACGGCTAGGTTTAGGTATAGGATATGCCACATATTTTCGACTCAGAATTTCATGCTATTTTCGAGAACCCTAAAATATATAAAGTGTTCCATTTGAAATAAGCAAGTTGGTATCGACTTCCGGTATAAGCGGAAGTGCCAGCTGCTTGTAATTATTTTAGTTGGATTGGCCACACCGACATTAGTAATTATCTAAATTTTAAAAATTTTCTGATGCGTACTTTTCTCTATATCGATCGATTCAGTTCCCGGTGAGACACCCTGTATATTACACTCCCATACAAGAAAATTATGTTAGCCATATCATTTTTTGAAAAATAAAATAAGGCATTTTATCACACATTCACTGGTGTGACAGTAATACTTCATTTTCGCGCCTAATTTTAACATAATCCCAGCCGGTTACATTCTACATTAATAAACCGTACGCGCTAGTGTTTTAATTAAACTTGTCTTTACTACTTAACGTTTATGTGCTTCGTTTTCATAAAAAATATATTCATATGTTAATGAGCAGCTGCGAGCATGAGTTAACAACAGCGACAAAATGTGAGAACCACCCTTAATTTATTTATTTTATTATTTATCTAATCTTATAAAGTTGCCTATTGATTTATTTACATTATCAATGTTTACTGTTTGTCTATCAGTGGGTTTGGTAAGCTTAAATAAATAAACAGACTTTAATTTGGTGTACTACTTAACGAAAATTCAATCCTCTTTACTGATTCTCTGTGAAATATTCACATCGAATCAGTTTATCCCTTTTCAATTAATGTTAATTACAATTGAATTAGCGTTGAAATTGATTGTTCATCGACCTATCGCTACCGCAACATGGGTCGGGCAACTAATTGATATTTCTGTTTCTGGTAAATGTATAAATTCGATCTCTTTGTACCAGATTTGGCGAATTAATTCCTGGCCTATTTCCACCGAATACAAATAAACATGTTTTTTTATCGATCGGCATTTCACAAGACACACTGTGCTGGAGTACTGTTAGTTAGTTAGTAGTTAGTGCTCCCTTGGAAGATTGTGCAAAAACGGCTAACTTTATAAAATAAACTGTCTTAATAAAACTGTAAATATTTCACGTTTACTAGAACGTAAAATTATTTTCTATTATACAAGGTGTCACAAAAACGAGTTACACTAGAAAGTATAATTTTTTTAAATAGAACACCCACACACACATTTCTTGGCGCTAGTTAAGCCTCCAAGGGTTCTGTATTATACTCTAAAATATTTCGCCAATAGGATGCCGCGTTGCCAAGTTATGATTTTCCTGTTTTTTGGCAAGTTACAAACATTCTTTTGACTGCCATATCTGCACGATTTTTGTTTTTCCTAAAATGTAGAACGTTATTTGATAATGATATATTTACTGAAAAACATTTTTGAAATAAATTATTATTTATTAGTCCAAAATATTTGTTTACATTTCTTGATATTTAATTAATCTTTTCTCAATTTTTTAAAATGGAATTCCTATAACTTTTTCTATGTTGACTGGGTTTACAACATGAAAAAATCGAGATTATAAAGAGGTTGTCGTTAAAGCAATGTGGAATGTAACAGCAAAAATTCTTCGAGAAACATATTTCGAAAAATAAAATAGGAGTTTGGTTTAGAGTTTAAAACGCGAGGATTGCAAAACATCCCAATAGAAGAAGCCTTCAAGCTATTCTATAAAAACGCAAATAAAGCTCAGTTGCCATGCTACTAGTTTATCAACCCCTTATTGTGAAGCGGTCGGGGTTGCAAGGTAATACAAAAGGAAAACACACTGTGGCTGCTGTGAGTAGCAGATCGTGGACACTACCTAGCCCGGATAAGTGAAGTAGCATGTTCACGACAAAAATTTCACTAACTCAGAAATCTCAGGGCGTAAAGCCCAAGTTTAGCATAAACTATTAGAAGTTTTTAGTTTATTTAACATAAAGTCGCTAAGGGTTCCATTCCTAGTGCAGACAAAATAATGACACTCCCTCAACATGAAATGGACTAAATTACAGTGTTTACAATTTATGGTTCTCTAATATGAACCTGGTGATGTGTAGTTATAAAGCTATATTCTATTCTAGTACGTTTATTCAAAAAAATAATGAGTAAACGGTCAAATTCAATTAAAACAGACAGATATTTTCGATACCTAGCTGCACCTGGAACCAAGGAAACTAAAGTGGATGGTACAAAAATATGCCCGTGGGAGAGAATACTAACGAGCAGTATAGTCTCAAATCTCGCTAAATCTGGTATTTCCAGTGAACGTTTAACAAAAATAACTGGTCATGCAAATATAAATCAATAAACCCGTATCTTCAGCTAGATAAGGACCGTCATTCAATGTTAATTTCGAATTTTAGAAACCTTACAAGCGAAATTGCAAATAATGGACAATATGTTGATATTCTTGGTTCAAAATCCGAAACGCAAAAAATAGATATTGGTGTGCCCCAAGGCAGTGTCCTGGGACCATTACTTTTCCTCCTTTACCTCAACGACTTGGATAATTCTTTAATAAATTATTTTTGTGCATTTGCTGACGATATCTCTATTGTTGTCTGTGACAAAATTCTAGATAACGTAATTGATAAGATAAATTCTGCCTTGATTAATATAAGTACCTACTTTTATGACAAAAAGTTCGTAATGAATCAAGAAAAAACAGTTTCCCTACGTTTTCACCTTGTTCGAGCTCTTTACACTTCCAGTTTACTGTTAAAACTAAACAGAAAGTCAATTGAACAAATAACTACCTTTAAGCTCTTAGTTAGATTGGAAATCACACGTCTTCTTTATTTGTAGCAAATGTGCTTGTAATTGTTTTGCGTTAAAAACATTGAGCCATATAGCAAACATTAATACTGTTAGAATATTCTATTTTTCTAGTTTGGAGTCTGGACTGCGGTATGGTATTATCTTTTGGGGAAATTCATCTTCAGCAAGTCGCATATTTGTACTGCAAAAAAAGCTATCCGTTGTATGTTCGGTTTAAACTATAGGGAATCGTGTAAATCGACATTTATCAATCAAAATATTTTAACATTACCATGTCTTTATATATTCGAAATCTTAAAATTTGTTAAAAATAACTTGTCAACATTTAATTCTCTCAATGCAAATCATGATTACCCCACACGACATGGATAAAATCTGCAGTACAATATACATAGACTTGAAATATATAAAAATAACTCATATTACATGGGATGTACACTCCATAACAAGCTAAGTATTGATATAAAAAGTATAATTAATGCCAAAAAAATTTTCTCAAAATTAAAAAAGTTTCTTTTAAGTAAAGCATTCTATTCCATTGAGGAATACTTAATGCATTAAATTTTTTCCTTTGTCTTCTCTCTCTTTATTTTTGTTTTTCTTTCATATTTAGTTCATACTGTATTCTTTAGTAGTGTAATTCTACATTTGTATCTTGACTTGTCCTATGTCACTTTGTGATCTATTGGATAAATAAAGTATTATTATTATTATTAATTCTGTTAATGATTAATAATTGGTAAACCAAGAAGAAGAATCTAAAAGTTGTTTATACTAATTATATATTTATATAGATACAATGAATATGTTTGATAAAAAACATTAGAAAAAGTTTCTATATTTTATTGTAAGTTGTTATTTTTAAAATTTTAAATAATGAACAGTTTTGTTGTTCTAAGAATTGTTTTAAATAATAAGTTTTAATCATATATTAATCTTATGTAACATATGAGGTTAATTTTCTATTCGGGTAATTTTTTTTTAAGTGATCCAAACCTGCTTTCCATGAAAATTTTGCTCGAATTAAGGGATGTAGGAAAAATGCTCTGAAATATTAAAATTGCCAACAATGAAGATATCACTTTCACAAATCGTATGAAAATGAAACAAGAACTATATTTTGGTGAAGTTACTAAGCTACAAATAAGTTAAAAATACAAATTCCTCTTTTATCTGTAACCATAACTTCACACAATTTTTTCAATATAATGTTCACTCAGAAACTTACGAAGGCGTAGAAGGGCCACAAAATGTTTATTTTTTAAACTTCGACTTGTAACACAAAATTTAAGAAAACTTCGAGTTATAAGTCGAAGATTAACAAAATTTCGACTTGTAACACGAAATTTAAGAAACTTCGAGTTACAAGTCGAAGATTAATAAAATTTCGAGTTACAAGTCGAAATTTAAGAAATCCTCAACTTATAAACTGAGGATTAGGTTAACAAAACTCTGCTTATCAATGAATTTTTGCAGATACTGGCATGAATGAAAATTAAATAACTTCTGATTCTTTTTACTGTACGTAAGTCTTTCATTTTCAGGATCAAATCATAGATAAGCATAGTTTTATTAACCTAATCCTCAAATTATAAGCTGAGGATTAGGTTAATAAAACTATGCTTATCTATGAATTTTTGCAGCTACTGACTTGTAACTCGAAGCTTCCTTAAATTTTGTGTTACAAGTCGAAGTTTTCTTAAATTTCGTTTTACAAGTCGAAGATTTGTTAAATTTCGACTTATAACTCGAAATTTTGTTAATCTTTGGCTTACAACTCGAAGTTTTCTTAAATTTCGTGTTACAAGTCGAAATTTAAAAAATAAATATTTTGTGGCCCTTCTATACCTTCGTAGAAACTTGATGCATTTGGTACAACAAAAATAACATTATTCCCACTTTATAATTTTCGCTCTTATCTGTCGCATATTTAATTGGAATTTTTAATTATTAATTTAAAATTACCTAAGCGTAAGAATTTGTGCCACGTTTATTGCTAACAAGTTCGCAAAGTATATTTGCGCGTGGAATTAGAGGCAAGTGCAATTTTAATTACTGATCTCACGATAAAATAAGCTTCTCTTGAATTAATTCCACTCATAGTTTGAACTCCAGCACTGCTAGATCCGATAATGCCTTATCGCTTTGAAAGTCTCATCGAAAAATCATGGTTTCCCAGAAATAACAGTTACTCCGATATTTACTATAAAATTATCTCGGCAACACTAGACTAGAATATAAATTCGACATCCCCATGCGAGAACATCGGGGTAGTTGCTGTGCGGAATCTTAACTAACAGGGTCTAGAATTCGGCATCGGAGAGAAAAGATATTTGATAATAAATGGTCAGTGTGAAAAATGAAGCCAAGATGGCCACGCACAAATATAAGTGTGCCTGGAAGAAAAATGGGATGCTGTGTTGTACTGGAAATATTTAATGTGATAAGACTGATGTAATACTAGGAGATACAGGTTTCCAATTCCTAGAATATTAACAAATCTACAGGAATACAGAAAAAACCTAAGTTACATGAAAGTTGCAAATTTGTAATAATCAAACAAATAATAAAAAAACTCTCTTAATTGTTAAGAGAAAATAGAAAGTTTTAAAACTTGCTTTTCTTAAAGTCTTACTAAAAAGTGCGTGCGCACTTTGTATGATTGTACGCATGATGCGCATGCCTTCTTCTTCTTCTTAGCGGTGCAATCATAAATCGCGGCACTCAGGCCTAGTGGCCCATTGTGCATCCGCTAACTGATCAGAGGATGTCCCCATCCAGGCCGGACTCCAGACCAAAGGCCAGAATCCTTCCCAGCGGGGCATTCCTTACCTCCTCCGGCATAGGGAAGCCTATACCGAAGTGCTCGTGTCTCAAGTTCATGAGACTGGGGCATGAGGTTGATGGAAGTTTCCTCCTCCGCGCATGCCTTGCTTTTCTTGAAATTGTTTTTTACTTCTTAGTTATACTTATTTATAAATTCATTCATTGGAAGTGGGTTCCGAGGTATAAACCTAACGGCATTCCATTGTGTTACCGGAACTAACATCGTACCATTTGTACGCGAAAAAACGATGTAGAAGTCTCTAATCAGGCAAGAAACCTTTCGTACTCTACGTTTTGCCGGAGGTGCCGGTTGGATAGTATATTTAATCACTTTTCACCCCCGCGCCTCCTACGTGCGGATATTTGCAAAACGGTGGAATATTGTATTGTTATCCGATCTTGGTAACTGCAATATTTCATCAATTGATCATGTCAGGAAGTGTGTTAAATAAAGGATGCACAAACACACAAACATTAAAAAAGAAACTACATTGTTAAAAGTTAAAAAATGCAAGTAAAAGTGTCTTGATTATATAAACTAGAGGGGGTAATCACTCCTTCGAAAGATGATCATATAACATTAATACTTCACCGGACCACAATATACTCCAATATACTACATAGTATTTCGTGCATACTTCACGATACTTCATCGTACTACACTAGTACTTCATATACTATATGCTACTTCACGATACTCTATACGTGTTTTTAGGTCCTTGTCAAGAGTACTTCTCTTGTCAAGATTAAAAATATACTCCAAAAGTAGCTACAGCGAATTTTACTGAAAACGGACAATGCTTTAGTGTAATACCTGGGAAAAAAAATAAGAATGCTTTATTTATTCTCGATTTATTCTTTTTTACGTCAAATAAATTTGTAATCCACTGCTTATGACTAAAATACTTTATTTATGGTCCGGTCATTTTAGGTTTCATTTTCTTAAAAAGTTGGATTTTTGCATATACCTTTATTTCCATGTTTTAAATAACGTGTTAAAAGTCCCAATCGATATCGTGCTGGAGTTGCGAAATATGCGAGGTCAAAGGTCTCAAAAAATGGTTTTTTGCAAAAACCTCGCGTCCTATGACCCGGATATCGATTATGAAAATTGTAAATCTTCAAATTGCCTACAAAAAATAAATAATAACACTACAGGTAATTATGATCCCCTTTATCCCAGAAGGCTTTAGAAGAGCCTTGTGTGGGTGGGGGCTACACATTTAGAGACATTTCCACTGCCACGACCGGTGATCGAACCAGGAACTTTTGGGTGAGAGGCAAGTGCGCTCACCTCTCGACCACCAGTCCAGGTTCGATACATTTTTTTCGTACAACCAACCGTTGTCGTGGTATAAAGTAAAATAGATGTATCAATGCATTCGTTTATAGGATAATGCACTTCACGGCAAGACGTATATTTTACTTAATATATATAATAAGTATATACATTATTATAGTACGTTATACGTACATAGATGGGGACGGAATATGTGTTCTTCTGGCGATGCATAGTGCTCTAAAATTAGAAAATTCAAACAAACACAAACTACAATTTTCACAATAACCTTAATCGGCATCTGGTACTCCATGATACTACATGAATACTACACGATACATACAAGGGTGGTCAATATACTTCACGAGTGATTACCCCCTCGTCTAAACTAATGGAAATTGTCAAGTTTTGACAGGGTATATCTCAAAAACTGTACATTTAATGTTTCTGCCCGTTGTAGCCTAAGAGCTGGCGAACGTTTTGTTCAATTGGATTTATACTTCCTGGAACTTTTTTTAAAAGTTAGATTTCATACGTTCCTACAAGAGATGAACAGCCTGTCAGTGCGATCATCTTGCAAAACCGCCTCAAATTTTTACTCCTGGAAAAAAATAGACCTAGTTTCATTTTGACAGCTTCTTTATACTTAACGAAGTCTGAAAAAAAATTGGTAGACTATATATTGGGTCATATATATTTAAGTGAGAAAAAAATATATAGATATAGATATAGTGTTATGAAATCACTGTTACGATTATTTTAAGAAATGTTATGTTAAATAATGAAATTGATGAACCTATACAAAGAAAGTTGGGCGCCATATATTGATAAGCTAAAACTTCTGTTTGTATTTTGTGATCAAACTTATAATCATCATTTACAATGCATAACCTAATGAAGTAGATTCTTCCGGGTCTTCCCATGGTCGTCGAACTTGACTTGACGTTTCGCTGATCATCCTGTCAGCTTCTTCAGAAGGATTCTAAAGACTGAAATTGTTGTGTTACACTCCTCGTTATATACCTAGGCGCCGCTTTGCTTCGTTGGTTATTGGTCGCGCTTGGTTTGCTTCGCTGCTTATTCGTCATGTTTGGAGAAGATACCGATAAACAAGAATAAGATGAACCATTTAATGCTCACCATGAAATTTATTCCAGAGGCGTACGCACCCTTTTGGCAAGAAATTACAGCTTGGCCGACTAACGACAAAGAACATGACGATTAATAGATATTATTGTTAATTATTATTGATTTATGGTTAATAAAATGTTCATAATAAATCTGTTTCTCACCCATGATTTTCTTTTACTACAGAATGGTTACATGTCCATATGTCAACAACAGGGGTTAATTCTTGGACCCCTGTTATTCTCTTTATACATCTCGGATTTCCATACGTTTTTAGAAAAGTGTAATATTCATCATTATGCGGATGATACACAGCTTTACCTTGACTTTTTTCCAAGCGAATATATTCTAGCATCTGAGGCGATTAATAATGATTTGAAATCTTTATTAGATATTTCATTAGCACATAATTTAAAATTTAATGCTAACAAGTCGGCGGTAATGTATTTGGGGTCAAAAGCAAAGAGAAACCAACTAAACATTAATTTAAATGGAGAACAACTACCTGTTGTTGATCATTATAAAAATTTGGGCCTTTGGATAGATTCAGACTTAAGACTCGCTAAGCATATTAGTTATTTGTGTCAAGTTTCATACTGCACACTGAAGAAATTATTTTCCCAAAAAGATATTTTATACCCTAAAATTAAACTTCAATTATGTGAAAGTCTAATTATCTCTAAGATATCTTATGCAGACGCCCGGCATTGAGAGTTTCTGATGCCAAACGACTTCAATTATTACAAAATGCCTGCCTACGATTCTCAACACGTAGATTTGATCATGTTAGTTACAAATATTCTGAAGTCGGCTGGCTAAAATTACACAAGCTACGTTCTCTTCATTTTCTCTGCTTAACCCACAAGGTTCTTGATAAGCAAATTCCGACATATTTGTTTGAGAAATTGTCACGCTTTAAATGTAATCAAGTGAATACACGTAAGCGGGATTTTCTGGCAATACCGAAACACTCCTCTGCCATCTTTAAACGTAGCTTTCCATATATTTCTAGCAAGTTATATAACAGATTATCCTCTGACTTTAGGCACTACTCAATTTATAATTTTAAAAAGAAACTAAAGAGATATCTATTTTCTTCTTAATGGTCTGCGTATTATATTTACAATGCTTTGCTTAATGGTACTGTTTCTTCTTTTTTTTACTTTTTAGTCTCCATTTCTTTATGTCACGCGTGTCATTAATTGTTGTATTATTAATATGTATTTGCAATCCATGTTTTTCGTAATTATATTATTTTAAAATTTATGTATTTGTTAAGTTGAAAATCAGCCTTCGGCTGACACTTCGCCATTTCTGTAGGTAGTAGTTGTTAAATATTTACTTATACTACTTATTTTTGTTAATACCTATGAATAAAGACGATTTATTATTATTATTATTATTATTATATGTCAAATTTGGCATTTAAGCTATTTGAAAAAACATAAATCAAATAAATCCAGTGCTAATCAATAGTGGATATCATAAGAAATAATTTGCTGAAAATTTGGAGAAAATAGATGGATTTTAGTGAAAGTAGAAAGTTTTATTCACTTCCTGAATATTTCTAAAACTGGCACATGTCCTCTTCCTGCAATTAGCGATTCAGATAATGAAGATACTTTTCAAATGAGGAATCACAAGCCCTACTTCCCATTTAAAAATTTAGTCGTTGCAACTGCCACTCGAAGGGGGCCACACTGTATATCATAAATTGTGGTCTAGTATAAAACCCTTCATCCATTAATTATGCCCCACAGATTTCAATTTTGAAACGGAAAAGTAATACAAATTTTCTACCATTTGTGTAGTTGTCCTGATGATATTTAAATCAAATAACGCTCGCAATTTCATTCATCTTCAACTGTACATTTATATCGCAATACCTCGCTGATTCAAGTTACAAAAAGAAACCTTTCCAGTTCATTAAGTCTGATATTGATGAATGCTTCCAACGTTCATTTACATGAACAAAACCTTCGAAATTCTATGCCGCGATGCGAAGGGAAAGTACTTAGAATAGCTACAGTGCATTTTTTCAATAAAATGTTAAGACTTTAATGCTCGCCGGAGCTTGCCTTGATGTGCATTGTTGTACGACAGAAAGGACAAACCAAGCCTGAAATATAGCTACAGCGTATAAAGACAAAGCACAATGGAGTTTGTTTTTTTGTTGATGGTGCAGTATAATGTTTTAACCAGAAAGTTTTCTGAAAAGGAGGCGAATACAAAAATAAATAATTTTATGCATTTTTAAACCCATTTGGGATGGTATGGTATAGTTTGGAACCCGTATAATTGTTATACAATAGTGCATCCGACTTCGATACCTCTAGTTCTATGTAGCTAGAAATAAAAAAAAGAATTAGGACACAAAGGTCTTTCATTATTATTACCCGAGGTCCAGTCAGTTTGTGAATAAAAATCGTCTATACGGATCCATAGACGTACTTGTATCATTGTCAATTCCTATTTATATCGAAAAAAAAGAAAGAAAAAGAAAAAAAAGAACAAAAAAGTAAAAAAAAAACAAATAAAATAAAAAAAGTAAAAAAGATTAAAAAAGGAAAAAAGAAAAAATGTAGGAAAAATAAAAAAGATATCAAATAAAAAAGTCTATATGTTTATAGGTTAAGAGAATATACTTGTCTGTCGGTCTGTCACTTGTTGTATAATTGGTATACATAATAACATTGCAATAAAATTTAATACAAAAGGATCCAAAGAATAAAATAATCTAAAGGAAAAAAAGGAAGTTTGGCGAATGGCCTTTGTAACCATAGTCATTAACCCGAGGCACACACACATATACACACACATACACACAGATTATTATTACCAGAATGTTCGTGGCCATAATATAAAAGTTACTGAATTTTACTCGTCGGTAAGTGAATATGAATTTTATTTGATATTTATATTATATATATTATATTTTGGATATTTCATTCTTCGATATAAATTTTCCTGCAATTGATTTGTTGGCAGTTAAATGTTCGATAAATTGTAAGTCAATTATAGTGTTAGTTTTATATATGCCTCCCTCAATAGCATTCATTGATTTTGAATTATTTTCTGATTTCCTTGAACAATATGATATTTTGCAAGCAAAAAGTGTTACTTGATGACTTTAATGTTCCAAACTTTGTTAGGTTAACTTAGATCCAACTGATAGAAAAACTAATTGTATCATGTATTTTTTAAACTTTTTCGATTTTAAACAATGTAATAAATAATATACTAAACAACATGGCTAGACTACTCGATTTAGTTATAACCAATATAAATTGTGAAATTATAGAAGACAATTTACCAATTTTTAAAGAAGATGTATATCACCCACCTTTAATAATCAGTTTTCATAAAATTGGGTCACCTAATACGAATCAAAAAGCATACAATTTTAAGAAAGCTGGTTTTGTCTTTGTATAATTCATTATTAGGATTAGCTTGGTCATTTTAAAGTGAAATAGATGATATTGAAGTAGCTGTACGTGAGAATAACTTTACAAGTCATTTGATGAAAAAGTCCAGTTGTATAAAACATACAAGCGTGCGAAGCAAATAGCATTAGGAATGAATAAAATAAAGCTAGATTGTCTAAGAAGTAAAAGAAAACCCACAATGACTACTTTTTACAAGAATATAGAGAATTACGATATTTGGTAAAGGAACAAATAAGTGCTGCATACAATAATTGTATTGAAAATGTACACTCCTCAATTTCCAACGATCTCTAATATGCCTGGTCATATGTACATTCTAAAAATGGAACCTCTAGAATTTCCGGTAAGATATCATATGATAATACATTTTACGATAAACCTCAGAATATTGTGGTTGTCTTTGGAGAATTTTTTAAGAGTGTCTACTTACCATCTGAAACAGATGATGGAAAACATGCCGAATTGCCTAATACTCATGAAAATGTTACTTTTAAAATATATCTCAATATCTTAAATGTTATAAAAAAAATTAAAGAACAAAATGACGTAAGGTCCTGATAATATACCATCCTTTATAATAAAAGATTGTATAGGTGTTCTAGCTGTTCCTTGCGCATACTATTCAATCTTGCATTAAAAACAAAAACATTTCCTTGTCGCTGGAAAGTGGCCAAAGTTTGTCCAGTGTTTAAGAGCGGTGATAGGGCACTAGTTGATAATTATAGGGCTATTTCTATTCTATTAAATTTTTCGAAGGTCTTCGAAATTATTTTGTATGATCGCATCTATCTCTCTGTGCGTAACTAAATCGCCACATGGGTTTATGAGTAATAGATCAACGCTACAAACTTTGCGGTTTTTACCCAATATATCTCAAATATGTTAGATAGGATAGGTGTCGTTTATACAAATTTTTCAAAGGATAGATCATGCCATCTTACTTAGGAAGCTGACACAGTTTTGCTTCCATCCCCAGTGCTATGGAATTTCTTAGATCTAACTTATGGAAAAGACAACACTATGTCGCATACAATGGTTTTAGTTCATCTTGTTATATTGTTACCTCAGGTGTCCCTCAAGGGTCTAACCTTTTCTTTCTGTTTTTATGAATGATTTAAATTATGTAATAGATTGTTGTAATCTAGTCTACGCTGATGTAGGAATGAAAGATGAAATTTTTTTTGTATGTACATCCCTGTGGCTATTTGTAACCATTTTCGATTCATTGCAGACACCACATCCTATTTTGGATCCTTTCAGGAAGACTCACCAATTGTTACATGGCTTATGTCCATTTAACAGTTTTATATAAAAACTAGTATTTTGTTTATGTTTGGCACAATCTGTGTATCATTTTGATTCAGTTTTTGTAAGTGAAACTGTTTTCAACTAACAGAATTTTACTTGTATAACTGCTAAACCATTTCACACTGTTTTATGTACATATTTTAATATCTTAGGAACTCAGTCATGGTCTATTAACTATTATGTATCTCTGTTTCGTTGTATTATAGCATCCCAGGAAACAATTGTCTACAGAACATTTATTTACATATAAAAATATAAAAATTGAAATATAGGTATTTCAATTTTTATATTTTTGTTTACTATGAAGTACATATGGTTATTTTCCTTACCTTTTCCGATTCTATATATAGTATATCCTATAAGATGTAATATATTTACTGAGTTCTCATAATACGTTTTACTATTTATTTACATCTGTTCATATTTGTGGTTATGTATAAAATAGAAATTACAAACTGAGGCAAAGGCAAATCAGTTGTGGTATGGAAGTAATAAAAACTTTTATTATAGATTCCTTTTATAGATCATATGCCACTATTTTAGTTGTGAGTAAAGGAAATTGTAGAATTTGACCTGCAGGTTGTTGCGCTTAACTGAACAATTGACAGGTGGCTATACCTGTACTATTTTTATATTTTATAGCTTTCAATTTAATTAGGGGATTAGATTTCTCAAGTTTATTTGGTAGCATTATTTTCCAGTAAGTAGGACAAAAAAAGTTCACTTTATCAGTAAAACTCACCAGGAAATCATTTGCTTGCAGCCTTTGTACTGATTCGAACGTATATAAATTTTAACTGCGGACTTCAGTAATTGATATTACATTTTTATATCCGCGTTAACAAGTGTTTAACATACAGGTAAAATTTCATTTATTACTCATTTAAAATTTAATTAATCTTCAATTTTTGTCTTTGATGTAATTTCAATTATTTTTAAAATAAATTTAAATTCAAGGTCAATTCCTTTTAATTTAATAAGTAGTTAAAATACTATATGTACCACATGGTTTTAAAATATTTTTTCCTTTCTTTTTCATTTTTTGGCAATTTATAGTTTACGAAATCAGCTTATATATTTAGATATTTATATTCTTAGATATTTAAATTCTTAAATGCTTATATATTTCTATATATTTATATGTACTTATGTAGTTATATGTTTATGCACATATATACTTATACATTTCTATATACGTTTCTGCATAGCTTCTTCATTCCTGCATATCTTTTGCACAGCTTATCTTTCATATAGATAAAATTTCGTTAATTTTTCATAAACCACCTAGTTGGTTAATTTTCCTACAACTTTCACTCCATTTCATTAAGAGACGTAAATTGCCAAGGAAACTTTAGAATCCATTCTCGCAACAAGAGACAATTGTGGGCCTGGATTGCTGTCCCAGAACCAGTCACCTCAACAATAGCCATCTAGGATCCTGGTATAAATTTGTTATATATATATATATATATATATATATATATATATATATATATATATATATATTTAAATTTCAATTAGTCTTTACAAACCGATTTGTCTATTATTCATGTAATATATTTTGTCATTCATTTTAAACCATCTTTTTATTTCTCTTACCAACAATTTCAGTCTGATGTATAGTAGACCGGTTATTCGAGAAAAAGAGACAATTCTACTTATTTTCACTATAGATGGTGCCCAATTTAACATCAATTTTTCTTTGTCTCCTTTTCTCGAAATAAACAGAAATCTGTCACTTATGCTGTACATGTCAGGAAGGGTAAGTTTCTCCATTCTTATCAATACTCTGGACCCACGGCCCTCTGCTTCAACTTAAACCAGCTAGTCGTCCGCATATGCTGCTTCAATTCTTTCTCAAAAATAAATAATAAGGGAAAGGAGGTAACACAATCATTGCGGCAGATAGTCAATGTATCATCAAAAAATGTGGCCTTATATGTTATCTAATAATTTCTCACCAAATGTTTATAGACCATCTGTGCTGGTTGTCAACTTTCCTGAAAATATAAGGATTTTACGAAGCATTATAATGGACATTGTGCCTGTTAAGAAATCCATTTTTATAAAAATTTGGGTCAACAGTGAATAAAACGTTATTGAAGAAATTAGCATTTTGTTGCTGTTTACCTTTGACCCAATTACAAAACAGTAGACACTTTTGAAAATCGTCATCATTTAGTTCCTGGTGCATTAAGTTTAAATTAAATTCTTTTACTCTGGCAGTAGCTGCATTTTATAGACCACTCAATATCAACATTAATGCTTTTGTAAATGATTTTGACAATATCTTATCCATTTTGTGCCCTACCTGTGATGAAGTTGTCTGTATGGGGGATTTAAATGTTGATTTTTTTAATGTGTCTAACCCTGTAAGCCCTGGTTTTCAATCCTACAATTTTTCACAAACTTTAAATGGGCCTACGAGAATTCCTGGCAGCACTAGTACATTAATTGATCTTATTTTTATTACTAACAATGAAATTGTTCAAGCCTGCAGTACTTTATATGTTGATAATATTTCTGATCACAAGATTTCAGTTAAACGAAAAAAAAAAAAATGAAACCTAAAGTTGTCTCATTTCGTCGTTTTAAAATCTTTGACATACCATTGTTTAATAGTGATTTACAGAACCTACCATGGTATTCTATAATTAGGGAAAATGATATTAATAATAAAATTTCTAATTTCTGTACTTAATGATATGCTAACTTTTCTTTTTGACAAACCTCTTAAATGAGTCAGGGTAACAAAACCTAAAGCCCCGTGGCTTACTCATAACTTAAAGCTGATAATGATGGAAAGAGACCTTGCCTTGCAAAAATATAAATCAACTAAGGCTGAAAATTGGGTGAGATATATAGAATCAAGAAACTATACAGTAGCCATTGTTAAATCTGGAAAAAGGCCTACCTTAGTACAGTATGTAGGGAAAATAACTCTTGAAACACATGGTCAGCCATACAAAATCTAAGTGTTCGATCTGATAAAACTTTACAATTTCTGATCAATTTTCCAATCCCGACGAAATAACCAATTATTTTGCAACATTTTTACAGTCAACCTGTGAAGCTCAGTAGAATAGATTTTCTCTTTCTTAAGCATTATTTTAATTAATGTTGTTTGTATTATATCTAAATTATTCAGTGCATTATTATATAATCCCCCCAAATAATAATGTCATTCTCATTACGGATTCAGCAAAAGCATCGTACACCATGGTTATTTATTTTTTGTTAAGGATATCCCTTAGTTGATAAAACTTAAAAATTAATTTTGTGAGTTTATTTGTAATATGTTATATATAAGCCGTCCATCGTAGGTGTTGATCTACCATGACACCTAGATATTCACTCTTCTCAACTTTAGAGCATAAGAAATTTATGTTTCTGCTACAGTAAATATCATGGACAGTTAGGTTCTTTTTTTCTGGTTGATCCTTTATTGATATCGAAAATGTTATAAATTTTGTCTTACTCACGTTTAAACCCAGAAGCGTAGCTTCTAACCAGCTGTTTATAACATAAAGTTCAATTTCTGCACTATCATATACCTCGCTCCAGGAATTACCGTCAAATACTATCGCTGTGTCATCAGCATAAGAAATTATATGACCTTTTATATCTTTTAATAATGATATTAATTTATATGAGGTACAAAATAGGTCCCAACACAGTTCCTTGCGGGACACCCATGGTAACAATTAACGGATCGCTAAGACATTAATTTATCCTTACTTTTTGTACTCTGTTTGTTAGGTCATCCTGAAGAACTGAGAATGCAGAGACCCTCACCCCTATTTTTTTCCAGCCTCTTCAACAGAATGTCATGATTGACGTTGTCGAAAACCTTAGCTAAATCTAAAAATACTGCCAGACATTTTTTATTGTTGTTGAGAGCATTATCAATGTTATTGATTACATCAACCACAGCATCTTCTGTTGGCATATGCTCCCGAAATCCATACTGACTTTTTGCTAATAAATTGTTTTGCTCTAGAAAAGTTATAAGTCTTTTCTTATAGCATTTTTCGAAGATTTTCGCAAAATTATTAATTATAGATACAGGTCTATAATTTGTAGCCAATTTTTTATCACCTGTTTTACATATTGGTGTGGTTATGGATTCTTTCCACATTTTCGGAATAACGCCTTTAACAAAACATAGATTTATTATATGTACAGTTGATTTAAAAAAAAACTGGTACACTTTCTTTTAGCTATGTAAATCATTCGTTCTTTGATTGATATTAATAATCTTACAAATGTCTCTTTGACGTTAATCAGTGGCGTCATTGTTAAAAATGGTTCGACATCTAACAGATATTCAAAAACTTCGAATTGTTTCTAAAATTGAAGATGGTTGGTCCATAAGAAGACTTGCTGCTGAATGCAATGTGAGTAAAACCACGATAATGAGTGTTAAAAAACAATGGGAAACTAACCAAATGGTATCCCGTAAAGTTGGTTCCGGTAGGCCCAGAAAGAGCAATAATCAAGAAGATGAAAATCTTATAAATTACCTAAGAGAAAACCCTTTTCAGACTGCAGTAAATGCAATTTCAGAGACAAATTTCCCTGCTTCGGTACCTACTGCTTGCAGAAGAATAAAACTAGGAAGCGAATTGAAGAGTTGTTCAGCGGCTAAAAAATACAAACTTTCAGAAGAACAGAAGCAGGGTAGGATTATTTTTGCACTGAACTATATAATCAATGATGAAAACAAGTTGTCTTTTCTGACGAAAAGGTTTTTAAATCCTGTAACGATGGACATGCTCGCGTATATAGGCCTCTTTCCACTAGATACCACGAAAAATATACTTTCGGTCCACAAATATCAGGAAGGTTTTCAGTCGATGTCTGGGCTTGGATGAGCCTAAATGGGTTAGGTGTGTGTTGGAACACTGGTGGTCATCTCAATTCCATTAAATATATTGAAATATTAGACAATATCATGTTGCCGTCAGCAATAAAGTTGTTTCCGGAAAATAATTTTATTTTCCAACAAGACAACTGCTCCATACATACGGCCCATCGTGTCAGGCAATGGTTTCTTAATAAAAACATAGAGTTGATACTGTGGCCATCTAAAAGTCCGGATTTAAATCCAATTGAAAATGATTGGGGACTAATAGTGAAACATATAAGAGAATTAAATAACCATCCAAATAATGCCCAAGAATTGGAAGGGATAATTGAAGATGCTTGGGAGAACTTGTCGCAAGAAGTTGACCTTGCAAGAAATCTGATTTTGTCCATGCCTGCAAGACTTCAGGCAGTTTTAGACGCTAATGGAGCAATGACAAAATATTAGTTAATTCTGTATTACGTAGCTGAAGTTCATTTATTTTATTGTTTATTGTATTTTTATGGTATTTTTGTGTTCTTATTTTAAAAATAGAATTATCATTATTCAGTTAGTATTTTAATTACAACCATTAGTAGAATTACTTTACTTACTTACTTACTACTTTTGAAAAAGTTATTTTTTAATTATTTTTTAAAATTCCATTTGAATAAAATTTAAAAGAAAGGTTTAATAAGTTTAAAAACACTAAGAAAACCGGTCTCCTCCAAAAAACCCAAATCCGGGGTAAATCACCTCTTCTCCACCCCTCTCTCGACGTGCCTGGCCAGCCCTATTTACAGACATATGTACACAACTAAACTATTAAGATTTTCGATTACAAAAGTTCTACCAGTTTTTTTTAATCAACTGTACTAAAGGAATAATTACATGTTCATGTATATTTTTTATTGTAATTGCTGATATACCGTCAGGTCCTGGAGATGCGTTATTTTTTAAGCTGGCTATCATTTTATGATTTCATTTTCTTGTTTTTATCAACTATATTAGCATCTTTAATGTTTTGTTTAGTTTTGTTAACATCATCCCAGGCTTCAAATGATAACATATTATGTAAGCTATTGTAATTTATAGTTTTAAAGCTGATAATTAACAATTTTGTGCTATTTAAAGATAATAATATCATGTGATGATCAGTAATGTTAGTTTCGAATTTAAGTAATATTTTTTTTAAAAGGTTTTTATTATTAACTCTAATAAATATATGATCAATTAAAGTAAAGGTATTATCAGCTTCCCTGGTTGGTTTATTTATATAAAAATTTAAAAACCATAAATTCGCAAGCATGCAGATATAAGAATGTACCTTAACATCAGATACATCTAATTAATAACTCACTTGATGAATTTACAACACTCGCCTGCGGCTCGTGCTGCAAATTTCATCTGCGTGAGTTATTATCTACATTACCACTCGTTGAATAATATACTATTAATAATCTTACTTTAGGTTTTCAGAATACATTGACTCAAATTACGCAAAAACAGCATGATATGGAATTGCAAATTAATTCTTTGCAAACACAAGCACGATTTACAACGCGAGATCCATCAGTACTGAACTATCAATGTGATAGCTGTAGAAGTATAGTCCGTTCTAGAACGAGATTCTCAAATCTAGCAAAAAAATTCGATCCTTCTAATAATAAAATTTGTTATTTTCATCAGCTATACAAAGGGAAAGCTTTTGAATGTGGAGGAACATGGCGTCTTTTTAATTCACAGCACAAGGCAAAGAATTTTAATACAAACAACTAACAGAGACCAATGTCAAGGCGATAGACAACGGTCTACAAGATATCAGTCGCCGTCTTTTTATTTATGACTTTACTAATAAATTGCAATTTTTAATTGACGTAGGTGCAGAGCATCCGTTATTCCACGAAATGCTTTTGAAGATTTCAAAAAGAACGATTATTTAGTTCTTACTTGAAAGTTAATTTAGGGCTTCGATGCGATTTTACCTTTGTCTTCAATATTGTAGTTATTCTATTATTGGAGCAGATTTGTTATTTCATTTAGGAATTATCGTTGATTTAAAGAATAAACGTTTGATTGATAACAATACAGATCTGTCAGTAAATTTTTATGTCAAAATTGTTCTATTACATCACCAAAGATCTTTTCTATAGAGAATGGCTATACAAAATTGATTCACAAATATCCATATCTAATTAGAATTGTGACAGTTCATTTACCATTTTTCCACCCACGTAGATTAGATGCTAATAAACAATAGAATAGTGAAGACAAATGGTGAATCTAGGCATTTGTAGGCCTTCTTCATCATCTGTCTCTTCACCGCTTCATATGGTCCCTAAAAAAGATTTAAACGATTGGCGACCTTGCGGCGGTTACAGATAATTAAATACTATCACTGTAACAGATCCATTACTTCATATGCATTAGGAAAGAGAAATTAAAACCTTCTTTATCTCCGATGTACGAAGGACTTTTAAGGTGGTATCTCGTACTGATCAAGTCATTTGCATAAAAAAGCATGGAGCAGAGTCTGCAATTAGTATAGACAGAGTAAAACCTGCTTATCTTTTAAATGTTGTTACTAGATGTGGGTAATTCAATTTATAAAAAAATTGTTAGATTCGCCATTGATTGTTTGAATGTTTGACTGCTTCTTTTTAAGAGGAGAAGTATTATGGCATATTTACTACTATTACTAGTTAGTTGTTTATTATTATTATCCATATATTAAGAAAGATACCTTTGGTATCTACGTCCACTGCTAATGGTATCTATGACAAGAGAATAATATTTCAAGATTGATATATAGCAACAAATTATGAATTTATTGAGTAGTACATCTACTATGTATTTTATTGTATTGTCGAAAATGTTATAGTTTGCCACCTTTGTTTTATAATATAGAAGAGGACAGCATGTCAAATTAATTTTATGAAATGAGATGAGATTAAATGGCATTTTATTAGTATCATAGAGTACTTTGAAAGCTCTGATCAAATTGTTACTTAAACCATAATTTATTTAAAACTACTTATGACAATGTTTTTTCTCAAAATAGCACAGAGTGAATATGGATATTACCAATTAAGACTTAATAAGTAAGTATTTACAATACGAAAGACTATGCTTTCATACTCAATCACATGATCATATTTTTTATTTCAATTTAATATTTTTAAAGGGCACAGTTATATAAAGTTACAGTACAGATCTGACAATTAATCAGGAAAAAAAGCTGAAAGGTATCCAAGTATCCAGCAAAACGCTTTGCTGACGGATACGACGTTATGAATATTCACCGACCCTGCGGGCACTGACACAAACACTACACCTATTAATTACAAACAAAAAAAATGCACAATCATCATACCAAAAAGTTCCCGCCTCTTGTTGACTAGCCCAGCGTCGATCACAACTGTCATCACAAATGTAAATTATCACAAACTATCGTATTTTTTTTATATTGTTGTTTTCAGTAAATGTCGTGTACGTTTTCGGTAATAATATTTCTGTTAGGCCCTCTCAAGTCTGGCGTCTACTGAAATCGATTCCAGGGGCGCATGTACCCTACAGTTTGCGCGGCGTGCTTTCCACCACGGTTAGATAAAACAGTCGAACATCTGATTTGCGCCCCCTCCAACCGCGTGGTGGGGCGTAAACTGGCCGGAAAGCAACAGGAGGGTGGATGTCGTAAGTTTTCACAGAAGTGGTGATGCGAAGGGAGGAGCGCTTATAGCAGAGATGTGGACCGTGGAAAACAAATTAAAATATACAGCAAGTTAAAAACAAGAACCCCCAAAGAACTGTTTTCTAATGTTATTTATAAAATACCATGTAATGAATACGACAAGGTATATATAGGACAGACAAGAAGATATCTGCAAACAAGATTAACAGAACATACAAGGGATTGTGTAAACATCCACAATTCCATTAAAAATATAAAAATCCCACTAGTCTGGCACTACACTCAAAACTCATACGTTCAATTTTGATCAGATAACCATTTTAAGCAGACAACCTCTATAAAAGAACCGACAGCGAAGTCGTAAAACCTATGGGGCACTGGGCACACCTCACAATACTAATGCCTTCCTTCCAGTATGGGCCCACTGCTGGAGGGTGACGGAGATTTGGATCCGGCTCGTGGGATTTAAAATGATGGAAAACAACGAAGCCAAAATCAAAATAAAGGAAAAATTGAGTCGATGGAAAAGGCAAAGACGGACATGGACGATGGAACAAAAATATTGACAAAACAGGAGATATTTGCAAGAAGAAGCTCCATACTGAGGAGCCCGCCGAGAAGCAGGAGCTCTTCCATGGGAAATATCTGGGGTGAAGACCAGGAGAGGAAGAGAAGACGAGTTGAGTCTCCTAAAGTTAAGGGAAAGGAGGAAGATGTATGGAACAAGGCTGCCGAGGAAATGATGGGGCTAATTACCAAGCTGGAGGAAAACGCCAAAAACCTGAGGGAGCTGGTGAAAATTAACACCAACACCAAAGTGGAGATCAAGACGGAGGTGAGGGAACTAAGCTGGATAGCTGAGTATATCGGCTGGAAGAGCAAAAAGTGGGTCGAGATGACGCAAGAGCTAAGACAAGAGATGAGGGTCTTCATGGAAATGAGAGAATTCTCTACACAGATGGAAGGTCCCTGGCAACGTACAGGTAAAAAGAAGAAGGAGGGAGTAAAGATATCGCGGATTAAGGAAAAAATCGATGGGTGGTCAGGGGAGTACAATAACCTGATCGATTCCGAAAGACGAAATGCGAGAAGGGTAGTCCCAAATGGGGGGAGACGGACGAGGACCTAGCATTGGTAATCGATATCGGAGAACAGCAGGGAGAGAGAGGTCTAATAAGACAAGCACCAGTAGCCTGCCCAATAACAAAGGCCCTCCTGGGAAAAGGACAAAGAGAAGGCCAGGTGGAATACGGGGAGTGTAGTATCCACCTAACCTTAAATCGTGAGGAAGAGCACAAGGACACCGCAAGACATACGTTCCTTCTATCGGGAAAATTGGGAGTAGAAGAAACATGGGAAAACGAGGATATATCTGAAATGCTGAAGAAATGGGCAGCCATATTAACAGAACTAGGGAAAAGGAAGTGCACCCACAAGATGAGGTGGACAGGACAACGCTAATGAGGGTATGCGAACACGCGTTTAGAGAAGTGGATGCAGAAATTAAAATACTCGTCCCTATGGGAAGAAATGCTAAAAATAAGAGGGAGTCGCCTGTGGATACCGTAGGACAGGAAACTCGAGGAAGGAGGTTAAGGGGAGAAAATGTGGGAATAACTATAAAGGCAGGAAATAAATCCTATGCCGAACTGGTAAAGGAAGTTAAAGGGAGTGTAAATATTGAGATTAACGTAAAAGTGAAGAACATGAAGAAAACAAGGAAAGGGAATCTATTGGTTACGGTTGAGGGAGGTGAAGATAAGTGTAAAGCCTGGGGAAAAACCTACAACAGGTAAGGGCTGAGGAAAAAAGGGAGATCAAAACGATATTCATCAGGGATATTGACGCAGCAGCGACGGAAGATGAAATCAAGGAGGCCATCGTAAAAATAGTGGCGAGTCCAGACTTCGAAGTAAAAGATATCGAAATATCCTCAATAAGGGAGACGTTGAATGGGAGTCAGACTGCAACAGTGCACCCAAAGAGAATTGCAGGGCTTCTTGAAAAGAGGGGAGGCGTAAGGATTGGATGGTTAAATTGCAGAGTCAGGGAAAGGGTTAATATCGTTAGGTGCTTTAAATGCTTGCAGTTTGGGCACAGGGCAAGAACGTGTACGGGGGATGATAGAAGCGAGGACAGCCTAAGATGTGGGGAAAAGGGACACATGGTGATGGACTGTAATAAACCTGAGTACTGTGGGAATTGTAAAGTAGGGGGACACAGAAGTGATTCTATGAAATGCCCAAAATACAGGGGCATGATATACGAAAGGGAAGAAAGAGGATGGAGAGCTCAGCTATAAAATCGAGATGGATAAATGGATTCGAATAATGAGGACAAAGAAAGAGGACAGAAGCCCCCCGAACCCCTAATAGATGGGGGATGTAAGGGAAAAACGGGAAGTTTTATTAACACCAAGACACGATGAATGACCCGTTGCCTGATGGGAAGCAAAAGCAATTCCAGGTTACGGGGAAACACTGATCCAGGAGGGGTTTTAATCGGTAGGAGTCCGACACTACCCGGTGCGGTAGAAACTAGCGCCGCGTGTCCATGCAGGATGTACCTGAATAGGAATAATAAATATTTCTAACTATCTATGTAGTTACTGGTTAAAGCCGTGTTTTGTTAACAGCATATGATTGTAAATTATTAATTTGGTTCAAAATATCGGTTGTATATCGATTAACAAACAACAGTAGTCCGAGGATGGACCCTTGTGGAACAATTTATAAAATTAAGTAGCATGAAACGTCGGATTATTGAAAGATTTGACTGATGTCGGTTACATAAGTAGAACCCATAGAAAATTAAAGCGTGATCAATAGTGCCAAATGCCTGATAGCGATACAGAGGGAGAGAGAGATATCATAACCATGATTTGAGGTGGGGTAGCTTCCATATTATATATTTCAGGACACGTGTTCAATAAGCAAAATTCACTAATTCCTCATAAACTAACAGTATCGGCGCACTATTTGTAAGTTTCGATAAACTATAATAGAAACTATATCCATATGGAAAACTTTTGGATACTATTTTCTGTCTGCTGTACGACATTGTTACCTTTAAATTATTTAAATGTTGTGATTAAATTTGTATGTATCTGGGATACTGCGCGGCGCGGCGACTTGATCGACATCCTCCCCGGACTTTCTTCCCTTCTTTGTTCTTAAATGTCAGCAGCGGCAAGGCTAAAAGGGTGTTCGGGTGTGAGTTTCGTATTTCTTGTTAAAACGAGTGTAGATAAGAAAATTGTGCAGGTGTCAGGTTACTTGGCAGGCCAATTTAATTAAAGAAAACGCGAGGGAGGTTCGGATTAGGGTGGATATGATAAAACGTTTAGGTATTTCTAAATTTTTTAGTCGCATGAAGCTTTTCATCTCATAAAGAGATTTATAATTTGACAGTAATGATCTTAACAGGTATCTAAAGCGGTTCTTTTGTTGCTGCAGTCACCTCATTTTCACAAATAGAAGTGCAGGATCTGAGCGCGTTATATAAATAACATTTTTACAGATTTTTAGCTCTTTAGATCAAGGCGTTTTCTAAATTGTCTAAGAAATACCAGATTTAAAAGAGAGTGATCTGTTTTAAGTGTGATATATAGAAGAGATAGTTTAATATTCTCAGACAAATTCCACCAACTTTTAATTTCTCAATAACATTCAAAATATGTTTTAAATTGATTTTTTGATAGAAAAACTAGCAGGGGAAAAATATAGTAATAATACACGTATTCAATGAAAAATATAGCGAAGATAGAGATTTTAATAAAGTTAGCGCTTCTAAGAGGGAGACTTTAACGATGGAGCAGACAGGAAACCTATTTATCAAACAATGAAAATGAGTCTATAACCTTGTCTGTATGCTTCACTTTTTATTTTATTGCATTTTTTATCACAATTATCTACTAACGTTCTGGATTGAGTGTGGACCAAAATAATTTAATATTCTTTTGTAATTTTAAAAAATATTTGTAAATCTACTTGACTTTGTTCAAGACGTATTAATTTGTCTTATAAATAATTCTTTCCAAACAGGTCTTTTACCCTCTTTTTTAAACATCTGATTCATTATCCCGCTTTCTAAAGGCGGACACGTGGAAGAATCATATAATTACCGATTTAAATTTCTACATTATAAAAAATTATTGAAAAATTAATAAAAAAAGAATTGAATTTCATTATCTGGTAATCTATTAAGTGGCAAGCAATTTGAATTTCAGCATAATAAAAACACTAACCATGCAGCATTTTCTTTTCTAAAATAAAATTTACGCCGGATTAAACGAAGAAAATGCTTCTCTTGCCATATTCTGTGATTTGCTTTTTTTGTCCAACGAAGAATATTGCTACAGGAACACTGTAGTTTCAGAGGTATTAATCTCATATTTATCTGTCGGCCGTAATCTAATTCAAGTATTTCTGCTAAACTTAATATAAACTGTGGGGTGCCTCAAGGTCATGTCCTTGACCGAGTCTTATTTTTACTATATATATATTAATGATCTAACTACAATTAATATCAGAAGAAAGTTCACCATATTCGCTAACGATACTGAGATCCTTACTAAGTACAGGATGTTTTATTGATTTTGACCAAATCTTTCTTTAGTCATAGTTATTAAACCACCCTGTATAATCGGTTCATACTTAGAGTACATGTTTCACTTATTTTACTTGATAGAACTTCATAATAAACCAAAATAGAAATCCAGGTCCGGCTTAATAAAAAACTGACAATAAATAATAATAATAATAATAAATAATACCACAGGCAATGACGACCCCCTTTATCCAGGAAGGCTCTAGAAGAGCCTTGTGTGGGAGGGGGCTATACATTTAGAGACAACAAGGGACACACACCTAATCCCTCTCACAGTATTTTCCACTGCCACGAGATGTTTATAATTTAAGAAATTCACATCCATATGCTACATTTAAGACAGAATAAATCCCAACATCGATTTGCTGTTAACATTTGGTGCGGTGTTTTCAACAATCATTTGATTGGGCCACATATCCTCCCTGATAGATTATCAGGTGAACTACCCTGTTTTTAAAATTATTTTACAATAGTTCACTTACCTAGTCCACTCCAGAAGTGTAAGAATTATCACTGTTGCAAGTTAATTTTTTTTGTTAATTGAGATGCACAGAAATGTGCCAATGTAGTGGTGATCCGGAATTGTGTGACTATATTGCTTCCCTTACTGATGAGGAAACTTTTTTACAAAGTGACGAGATCACAGTGTCGATCACAATGATAACTGTAGTTTTTGAAACATATTTCTATGTGCTGGAGCGCTATTATTGAAACATATTTTTGTATACTATTTTTTTGAATTTCGTAATATCCCCCCCACATCTGAATTCACCATTTAAAATAACGAAGTTTGGCCTTTTCAACAATCCAGTTCACTGTTTTTAATTGTATGTCCCAAAAAATATATAAAATTTGATATATCATAAGACCCAAGTAGAAGAAATTCGTAATGTCCTTTGCAGATGCGGCCATCTTGGACGCCATGTTGAATATCTCCGTATGTTTGTGTAAGTAGGTTTTCCCCAAGGTTTATAAAGTAAGATAGGTAGCATGGTAACTTTCGACCAATCAGAGATCACTATTTAAAATGCGGGAACGCGTCACTCTCATTCGAATTTCTGGCATTCAAACCATTTTAGTATAGAAGTATAATTAGTTATGAATTTGAATTCAGTATTTTGTATTTTTTAATGTACAAGCACAAATTAATAAACTGACTTTTTTGATTAATGATTATTAACATCGATAACGTTTTCCTTGGAATTTAAAATTGACATTACTATATATCAACTTTATAACTAATTAATGTATGCAGTTAAAGAAGTACATTTTATATCAAGGGACTGAAGTAGGTTCTTTTAATCTTATGTGCAATTTCTTGCCCGAGACTTCAGTCTTGATTTCATTGCTTTATATAATTCTTAGCGAATTTAATAAGTTATAAGATAGATGAAGAAACATACATGATACTAATTTTCGCCCTAACGAAAAGAGTTACTTAGAAAAGTTTCTTATTTTATGACGTACAGAGTAGAAATTTTTCCCCAGGCCAACCTTTACAATTATGTAGTATTAAAAAATTTTAATGCAAATTTTTTAATAGAATTAGATGTGCATACAATAATTTATTAATTTAACAAGAGGGCCATTACATTTTATCATGTCATATTAGACACAGCAATTAATAAAAAAAAATCACTCATTGGTTTTTTCTAATATTTCTTTATATCATATGAAAATAAATTTTATTTCCTGTATTAAGTAATTTTTGTAGGGAAAGAAAAAACATCAACATCTCACCACTCTCTTTTGCCTTTTTTGAGTTGTTTTTGCAAACAACTACACTACAAACTTTTCCTCCAGTCATCTAATAATTGTATGTAATATTGTTATTTGTTATTATTATGAACGGAAAATAATAAAAACTGTTTACCTTAAAATTATTTCTGTAAATACACAGGTTACAAACTTCTATATACTATGAGTCTATTCTCTTTAACAATTAGATTATACACTACAAATAACTATAACTGCACAATTATAAACACAAAAACAACAAATATTTCGAAATAACTCAACAAATAAGCGCAACATCTCAAAAAATGCATACGTACAATTAAGTTTCAGCAGGCACGATGACGCGCAAGATGGCCGCCTTTATCGTAACCCCTCCATTCCGTTCAAGTTACCATGCTACCTATCTTACTTTACAAACTTTGGGTTGTCCCAATATTTCACTTTCATTCTGTGAACTGAAATAGATATAATTTTACATTAATTTTCTTAATATAGTTCAACTATAACTACTTTATATATTTTGGCAGCAACTTTGGCCGCCATCTTGATTTTGGGTCTATGAGCAATATTGCTCCTTATCATTGATATTCTTATTCTAAGCAATTGACACCTCTCCCATACTTCTATCATTAAGTAATCCACGGAAAGATACTTGTCCCCAAACTAAAACCCTGAAATAAATATTCAAGTTCCAACTGTCTCGATCATTTTAATTAAATTGGATTTATGGTAAGTAATCAAGGTTGACGAACGAAATGCGCAAACAAATCAAGTGAGCTACTCTATTAAATATTTTTCGCTCTTATGCAGTTCTATCAAGTAAAATAAGTGAAACGTATATTCTAAGTATGAACCGATTATACAGGGTGCCTCAATAGTTATGAGCAAAGAAAGATTTGGGCAAAATCAATCAAACATCCTGTATCTCAGCAAGGAAGAACGATGGATGCATTAATGCCGGGTAAATTGGAACCAAAGTGCTCTCTACCCATAAGTAACCCCAACTAGCAATTTGATGTTTTGTAGAAGCTGTAAGAATGTTTAAGGAACATTTTTTATAAAACAAGATTGTTGATATAAACATTTCTAAAACGTTTATACAACGCTTATAGGCGCAAAATGGGCACAGTTTATAAAACAATGTAGTTTTTTAATTTATTTTATTATGTCTCCCACAGGTGTTATAAAATAATTGTGTAAATGGTTACATAGAATTTAAAAAATGATAGACGATAATTATAAAATAGTTTTATAGCAAACAGTTGTCAAATTTAAACCTGTTTTTGTAATATATCAATTATAACATTTTACAAGCATTGTGCTATTATCTTCATTGCTACTTTTTGTTATGTGCAGCAACAACAACAGAGGTTATTTATTTTTTAAATGTCTTTGCAGACAATAATAATTCTCAAAATAGTTTTAAAATATTACAAAGGTAGCTAGATCCTATGTGACTATATATGGCGCCGTAACTAACAACATAATTAGTGAAACATGAGATAAAAGTTAACTGATTAAGACTTGGTTTCGCCAACAGCAAAGCGATTTTGGACTGCGAAGAAAAATTTTCTGTAAAATATGTGGTATATATACAATGAAATTTTTGAGCGCCTTAAAAATAATGAATATTTATCAAAATTAAAAAAAAATAAAGTGAAAATAAATTTTTTGTATTTTATCTTTTTTTGGTGTTGCACCGATTATGTTTCGCAGATAACGTATTTCACAATAATAAATTATTACTAAAATGCTTATATCACAATAATTTTTATTTTTGAACTATTTTTATTCCAAAATGGCCGCTATACAAATAGTTCTAACA
Source organism: Leptura quadrifasciata (assembly GCA_963675555.1). NCBI lineage: Eukaryota > Metazoa > Arthropoda > Insecta > Coleoptera > Cerambycidae > Leptura > Leptura quadrifasciata. The sequence goes on along the minus strand of OY776681.1, from coordinate 20,001,843 downwards.
TAATAACATTATGGCGCCCATCTTATAAAGCATATTTATAATTATAAAAAATGCTATATATAGTCTAGTATACTTTAACTTGGTGTGGGTATGTATGAGTTAATATTTCCGTACGATTTCATTTTCTCTTGTACACAAAGATCCAGAAATATTGTCCACGCAGACAATGTTTCTGAACTATTGCTTTAACTTTGTGTACAATATGGGAGAAAATGAAATCGTACAGAAATATTAACTCATACATACACACGCCAAGTTAAAGTATATTAGTCTATATCAATAAACTGCCAGTCTCCGAGGCAGTGCTTATGCAAGTTTAAAAAAATATAGTTGCTCCGGAAGAGCATCTTCTAAAACATATATACAGCAACATGTTTCAATGTTTTACAAAAACTCTATTTGCAATACTTATAGAGCCAATACATTCTGAATCGCTTCTTAGTCGAACTAAATAAACGGCAAATTTGTATCTCAGGGATCTTTTATTCACTTTTTTATTAACAGTGGACATAAATATAATAATTGTGTGTAGGTATGTAATATTGTGTACCTACATATATAGTTTTAACGTTAGATGTGAGAGATCCATTGATAGGCGCATAAACTCCTACCCATGTTTTATAAAAATGATAACGAACATTTTATAGTCTTTAAAGAAAATGTTCAGTTTATAAATTATTTTATAAGTGTTTTATGACAGCAATACGCCCTTCCTTTATGTAACAATTGTTTAGCAGTTACAGCAGAATACAATATGTTCCCTGAAATCATATGTGTTATGAAGAATCCTAATAAAATTGTTTTATTGTTGCTTAGCTAGACTTTTACAGAATAGTTTTATAGGCGTTTGTCAATTGGCCAATAAGTGCTAGGGGTCATTATTATATATCAATTTTGTTCTGTGAGCTGAAACATCTTCTAATAATTGCTGTATAAACGTTTATAAAACAGCGAAAAATTTGTTTATATTATAAAACATTTTGTAGAATTTGCTACAAAATGTTTTATAATTTAGCTGTAAGAACATTCTTAGCACTTATTTATATGATAATTTAGTTGTGAAGACTAAATAATCACCTTGGCAGTTTTAATAAAACAAAATAGTTTTTGCAGAACAGTAATGCAATAGTAATAAAATAAAATTATCCCATTATTTTAAACCTATAGAACAAATTTGTTAGTTGGGACGTATGTACCTTTAACTTTGAAACGTCCCACATTTCCCGTCATTATAAGGTATTCATTGAAGGTTGCGTGGAAGAGAATTTATATGAACGTTCCACTCTTTTGGTTCCACTATGTTTTTATTATGCTCTTTGCCTACCAAACTGGCAGCATCAGGAAATGATTAAAACTGCAAATATCGGAAGTGCATTATTATAAACGTGACAATGGCCAATGAGAATTTAAGTAGACAACAGACTACTACTGCATACATACGTATTACTGCTGCGGATAAATTTGAAATAAGCAATAACATTTATCATATACACAATGACGTTGACGCTTTACGTCAACCGTGGTGTAATTCCTTCCTGGCGTCCGATCATATGAGCCAGCTGGCGGAGCTGTCGGCGGAACTACGGGGACACGCGTCGGACTTAACCCCAATGGATGATTCATTCAGAGACCGCCCGAAGAGCCGAGGCGATGCCCCCGCAGGACTGGACACGATGACTGAACATTCGTATAATCAGACTCAATTCAAAGTCTTTAATTTTAATGTTTCGAACGATGCCACTCACTTAATACGTCCGTTAAATTATTGTAGTTTATTTATGACAAAAGCCTAATTTTACGGCATGATTGCATTGATTGCGCCTTGATAATTAATCGAAACCAATTTGAATCGAGTGCTTTTACGATCTATTTTAAGACTTCATTTGGTCTAAGAAAGGGACTTAATTAATAGGGGTCGGGGAGGTCTGATACTGCTTGACTCATAAGGTGGAAGGAAATATTTAAAGCGGGAAGTAGAAGTGGTTTTATTTTGTTAAATGAGTAACAGTTTTAGCTGAGCGTAGCCGCTTGCGAATACTTCTTCGGTTATAGTATCGTTCAAAGATTCCCTGCAAATAAAAAATGCAACAAAAATTTTACGAGCTCATTATTAACTCCAGGGAATCAGTCTGTAAAAAAATAGTTAGCTTAATTTATTACAGGTATCTGAAGGTTGTAAGTCATAAGTCATAGAGGGGGGGGCGGGGGTGTGTTAGAAAAAAATGATAAATACGTAGAGACATGCTGCCAGATTTGCTCTATTTTTTTTATAAACAACTAAATAAAGTCCCGCCTTTTTTTTATTATTACATATACACACATACTGAAAACTGGCTTTGTTTTTTTTCCTTTTCTATTTTCAAATACATTTATCGTACGACTGATTTTTAAGACGATTGTAACAATTTAAAAAATATTACGTTAAAAATAATAATAATAATAATGAATATTATTTATAACAAATTTAATGCAAAGAAAATCCATATAAATCGAAGAGCTAAAAAGATCAATCATTTTTATAATAATAATAATAAAACTTTATTTCCATAGACTTATACAAGCATCAGAATATAGTCAAAATTGGACAAATTGGTAACACTTCACAAAAATATCTATTTATACAAATACAAAACATTCAGTTAAAAAAGTAAAACGACAAACAAACATTGTGAAAATTAACAAACAAGGAATTACAAAAAAAATAGTTTTACAACAGGGGAAACAAAAACAAAATCATAGAAATAATATTTCTCTTATTGGCTGGCATTAGTGAGATCGCAGAATAAAATGAATATGTGAGTAGAGGCGATTTAACTTCCCGTTTGAAAAGATGAATAATATCTATTTTTTTTTATGTGAACAGGTAATTTATTAAATAATTTTATCGGCATTAGTTTGGGACCTTTTCCAACGATGGATAAAGAGTGAACTGGTATGTTAAAATTATAATTTTCACGCAGACTGTGACTGGGCTCATATCTGCCATTGAACTGTTCAGAGTGTTCTTTTATATGAATTACACAGTTTAAAATGTAAAGAGAAGGAGCAGTTAAGATACCTTATTCTTTGTAAAGTAATCTGCACGAGTGACGAAGAGGTTTAAAGGTCATTGTACGTATAATTTTTTTTGAAGCTTAAACACTTCGCTAAAACGAGAATAGTTGCCCCAGCAGATGATACAATAACTTAAACAAGCCTGTACGTGCGCATAATAGTACATTTTTAAAAATGTGAATATTGACATAAACGCGAAGCTGCCATATGACAAAGCAATTAGTGGATAGTTTCCTATTAACAAAGTCTACATGGGTACCCCAATTTAGATGAGAGTCCATATAAACTCCAAGGAATTTCACGCTATTATTTTGTTTAACGCTGTCTTTATCGACTTTAACTAAGATGCTATAATCAAGTTTTTCAGTACTGAAAAGTAATAAATCTGTTTTTACATTATTAAGCGTTAAACCAGTACTCATACAGTAGCTTTGCATAGATCTGATGGTGTTATTAGTTTTAAGGCTGAGTTCATTTGTGCTATTAGAATTAACCGCGACAGTGGAATCATCGACAAAAAGTGATATAAAGACATCTTCTATATAAAGCGCGATATTGTTAATAAATAAAATAAATAATAAGGGCTCCAAATACTGCCTTGCGGTGGAAACCTTGAGATAGCTGGACGAGATTGAATTACTGGCATTTCTTAAAACGATGGATTGTGTTCTTTGCGTTAAATAGGATTCTACCCAAGTTAAGGCTGGACCACGAATTCCATAATTACTAAGTTTATCCAGCAGTAACTTATGATCAACCGTGTCAAAGGCACACGTTAAATCAAAAGATAGACACACTGATTTAGATTTGTTTTCAAAACTGTCTAATATGTAATTGCAGAGCTATAAAACAGCACCTTTCGTTGACAAACCTTTCCGAAAACCAAACTGACAAGATGATAATAAACTTTGTCTAATTATAAAATCGTTTAATCTTACGTAATAAGCTTTTTCAAAGGTTTTAGAGAAAGCAGATAGGAGAGCAATGCCTCTATAGTTGAGATAAGGGATTTATCATTCCTTTTGTGAATTGGTAAAATTAAAGATTTTTTTTAAGACATCAGGAAAGATTCCCTCAGTAAAAGATAGGTTTACAAAAAAAGTTAAAGGGTCAACAATGAGTTCTGCTACTTTATTAAGAAGTGAACACGGTATATCGTCATAGTCAGATGAATTTTTTTGTGGAGACAGATTTTATGATATCCAACATTTCACTCGAACTGAATGGTAACAAAAAATGGTGTTTTGATTAAAAAATTGTTTATTATCGTTCAAAATAGAAGGCATTTTATCAGTTAATGTTTTTATTGAGTCGATAAAAAAGTTATTGCTAATAACGTTGCCATCGGAATCAACAAAGTTTTTAGGGAATTCCTGTTTGGCATTACTATTATTGATAATTTGCCAGGCAGATTTTGATTTATTAGTCGAATTAAGAAATTTAAAATCGTAGTAATATTTTTTAGCCTGTTCAATTTTAATACGATGATTTTTTAAAAATATATTATATCTTAAATAAACCTCGTTATCACTCGATGTTTTATAGGTCTTATACAAGTCCCTCAAAAATACTCCTTCATTTACAATGTCATGGGTTATCCATGGTTCATTGTTTTTGTTATTATGTTTAATTTTGCATAATTCTAACGGAATATTTCATTAATAAATTATGTGGATTTCTTTTGTAATACATTTATTACTAATAATCTTTATTAACAATATCGTTTAATAATAATTTGATGCGAATAAAATAAATATATAAAGAAAATAAATATAGTGCACAGGAAAGAATCAGTCATTTTTATGTTTAATTTGAAAATGTTTTATTACGTACAAACAAACGGCTGCTTCATTTATAATATAAGATTATAAAAAATAAACAGTTTAGAACAAAACTGAAGCATAAATAAAAGATTTATTGCAAAATATTAGCGTTCACGTTGAAAATAAAGTATGGGTAATAAAACATATAGGTTTTTCCGGCATTTTCCAATTTTCCAGGGAAATGGAAATTAGTCAGTTGTTAATATTTCGTCCAGATACCCCAAATTTTTTAAAAAATGAAGCTTCTACGTTGTCTAGAAGCCAAGATACTGTAAAATTTTGATGCGCGCTCCGCCTGAAAATGGAGTTCGGGCTGCTCTTCCCACCACTTCACCACGGCGCTCTTGCAAGAGTACCTACACTTTCAAGGGCTAGGTCTTCATACTCATTACATAAATTGTATCAACTGAATCATAAAATATAGGTTTTCATTGAAAATCTGTGAAAATTTCAACTCCTAATGTTGATTTAATGAGGTCGTAAATTTTTTGTTGCATTTTTTATTCACAGGGAATCTTTGAACGATACTATAACATTTTGCTCTGCTCGATTTTTTTAGCTCTAGCCTATAGGAGTTGAGCTTTTGATGGTGAAAAAGTTAATGGACCGATATAAGTTGGACTTTAAATTACATATTGAAGAAGAAATTGAAAAGACCAATTGCACTGGTTTCCCGAAATCTCCTGCTTCAAAAGGAGTGTTAGTGTATTGTGTAGATGCTGTTAGGGGATTTGGTTGTTTCTAATTTTGTTCAAAATAAGTATTTCCAAAATCACAATTGGGGGCGAACGTGGATGCGTCTTTACTATGTACATACTTCAATATGCGACGTAAAGCAACGTAAGTCGCGATTAGTAGTTGGATGGGTGACTGTCCAACGTGTTATAGGGTATTTTCCCTATAAGTTAAAAATAAAAAAACAGAAAAATGCAAAATTTACAAAAAATTCATATCAATTCAGGCACCACGGCAAACCATGAAAAAAGTCAACCAGACCTAGTTTACATCAAAAAACTACATCCAAGGTCACAAAAATCAGAAAAAATTCACAAACATTCTATAATTCCAAAGTAACGTAAAATCACCGAAAACACACTCCCAACATTCATTCCAGTAATTTTACAAAAAACACACCTTAAAAATACAGCCCCCTCATAGTCATCAAATAGGTCAAAACCACTATTCGTACCTAAAACCGCAATAGTTTATTTCCTTTTCATTAACTTTTTAGACCACTTTTACGTTTCGAATTTCATTACTTCTTGACAACCCCTCGTATACTTCAACTTACCAGAAAACACAACATTCAACTTCACTTCATTCAATTCTTGAATCCGTTTTAATTTTTTAATCTTATTATTTTTGACAACCCCCTTTATACACCAAACCACGTTCCCTACCTCGAATCTTCATATTTAATTTAGTTTCATCAAATTCCAGCGCTTCAATTAGTATTTCAAATTTCACTACTTTTCAATCACCCCTCGTAAAACTCCATACAATATCTCGATTACCCTTTCAACAGATATCTCCGCTCAAACTCGATTCGTACCCGGCTAAAAACGTTCGTGCTAGGTTCGTGGGGCACGATAAACGCAGCCAACTAACAGTATAAATACCGGTGTACAGCAAGCCCAAACCAAGTTCAGTTTTGACAGTGACTCTTGTGTTAAGTACTCGCGAAGTGGTCTTGTGGAAAATATAAGTTTCAAAAAATGATTTTTTTGTGTAATAAGCTGATTATGCTATTGCATGAGTCCGGTTACTATTTAACTAATGTTGTAGATACCTCCGTCTAGCTAGGCTTCTTATTCCCAGTCCCTGCATACTTTTCATGGCAAACTGTTCAATTCTAGCTTCCCAGACCGAAACCTGGTTAAAAAGAGTTAATTTTAAGACCTCGCCTTAAGTGGCCCCTCTAGTATTAAGAGACACTTCGCCTTAAGTGGCCCCCTTTTCTATTTCCCTTCGCCTACGAGGCTCAACCGTCAAAGTGAATTTTTCCAATTTAATTATTTTTTAAACATTTTTTAAATATATTTTCAACGCAATCTAAGACATAATTTCTGTTATTGATTAGTTTTCTAATTTCAAAGGAAACTTGTAAGAAACAAAATAAATTTTTCTTCAACTCTGTTCAATACATTTTAATAAATAATTTTGTATTGACCTTTAACAATAGTGTTTAATTTCAAGAAACATAATACACAGGGTGTAGCCGTTGACCCTACACTAGCTGTAAAAGTCGAATCAGTGCTAATTAAAACAAGTGATAAAAAATAGTGCAAAATCCAATATACAGAGTGTAGCAATTGATCCTAACAAGCACTACCAGAAATCAAACCCTGAGACTCTACAAATAAAAAATTAAGTGCACGAACGCCCTTTGGGTCTCAGCTCTAAACCCCCACCGCTCCAGATTTTTTATTTCACCAAACAGAGGGCCTATCCGTGTTCAAACGAAGACCGCGTCCTCGCCTCACACATTTTCCAGCGGCTTGTATATCAGTGTATGCGCGGAAGCTATACAACCTTAGGCGAGGGTTGTAAAGGGGATATACCATTCTTCGGAGGGAATGTAAAACCGTCGGTCCCTTGTCTATTAAATGTTAGGCAAGTAAAAGATCCCTATTCTCCTTAAGGGAAGAGGTTCGGCAAAATTCCTGGTTGGGGTTAGCTCGTCTACAGACGTCGGTGTTAGGCCCCAGTAACGGAAATAGGCCGCCGTTATATAAATGTATAAAAAAAAATCACAATGAATTTAAAGCTTCTTGCACCAAATACAAAATGTCACTAAAAGAACTACACACGAAATATTGTGTTCGTTACTCAAAAAACTATCGAAAAATTATCGAATGTTTATTCAATTTATCGTTTCTATACCGAAATAGAAAAACGATTTTCTTTTTTTAAAGCATATTCAACGGAGTAAGGTTCTATGGAAATAGAAACCTGTATAACTAACTGTATAATAAAATGCTTTTTTAATAATGCAAATAAAAGGTTAAAAACTCATCTGATGCGATGAGCTGCTTTTGGCTTCCGCTCCTTTTTTCTCGCTACATTATACTTTATTGTACTAAGCTCTGAGAAAAGTTTAATTATCCACTGATTTCTAAATATTTCATAAGTATGTCCCGAGATATACAGTGAGGTCCATAAGTAACGGATAAATTCATCATCTACGGAATTAACAATTTATGAGTAAAATCCTAAAATACGTCAATTTTTAATTCTAAAATGACATTTTTTGAGCATAATTTTATACCTCTCCCTTCAACCCCCTTGGAGTGAAAGTATATTGAAAGTTTAACATAAACCACAACTCTACCGCAGTTATATGCTACTAAATGTCATGGTAATAATATATAAGTATAAGTAAACAGGGATTAATAAATTCAAACACACCGTAGATTTCAACAAAAAAGCACATTTTTCTATGTACATAATGTTTCATTTAGTATCAGCATTCAACTTTGTGCCGTGTTGTTAATACCGTGTCGTTACATCCTATTTAAACCCAAATTACCGAACTTTATGATTAATTTCATTTACAGTTATCCAATCTGTTGCATTTTGCCAATATCCAAATCCGGATTTAATTGAACTCATAGCGCAGTTCAGTCACAGTATCCTCTCTTTACGCTTAAACCCCCTCTGGCCATATCGTTCATACACATCATAGACAAACACATCGCATAAACTACACCCCATATCTCCCGATGTCACATTAGCAGAATCCAAACATGGCCACCCCAACATTTGTCCAACCACCGGGAATATACGCTAGTTCACTTACATTAAAGTGGATCGGTTTTCGATTGCTCCTTACGATTTACAAGGAGTCAATTTGATTACTCGAATGTTAGATAAATGGCAGCTCAGATGGCGTTATAAGTAATTGGAAATGAGGTGGAAAACACAGCATATATGCCTTGCAAGGAAGGATAATATGAAATATTTAGATAACACACAGCGTAATGTGGTTCAAGATTAAAATTTATGACAGGGGGATATAATATAGAGTAACTCTATATCAGCTATGCGTCGGACGAAGCAGAGCTTGTCGTAGACGTCGATGTTTTTCTATTTTAATTGGTCAAAACGAGGCACATTTTGAAAATGTACCGGAGTATCTAAATATTAGTGTGTTTGCAGTCTCCAACAACTATAGATGCAACAGATAGGGCTTTTATGATTCCGTCTTTACTGTAAATATGAAAGTATAATTTAGTAGCAGTAATAAAATCGACATAATAAGATGAAAATGATTTAGATGACATCGATATGAGTTAATTAGGTCTGCATCTGGGTTTTCAAAGTTTAAATTACTTCACTACATTTTCATAATGGTGTGGTAAGTAGACATGATTGCCATGAATATAATACTTGAAAATGGACCATAGTAACTAATAATTAAACTATTTTGTTGCCAACGTGTGGTGTGGTATTTTAAATGGGTATTACCGTGTATTTGTGTATTGGTAAATTAAGTAACCAACAATACCTAAATTTCCTCCGTAAGAGGCTTCCAAGTTTATTAAATGTTCCTCATCAATGTGTTGTGTGCTACATGGTTTTGTTAAAGAACACGCCAAAACCCTCGATAAACTTTTCGAAACTGTAACAAAACCCGAATCATTTCGCATGAAAAGCGTGCTTCACGTAAAAATACCGTTGGAAGAGGTCTTTATATTTTAAATCATATTTTCGCTTTATGGAGCGTTTTTTATGCAAAAATTTCAGAAACTCATCAGGGAGCGTAATTTTAGAAAGTGTAGTAATGTCGCTGCACGGGGACGTAATGTCGCCCCGACCACCAAAATTTAGAAAGTGTAACAAAAATCCCCTATCATTCTCTAGCAGTTGATTTTGAGGGGAAAATGATGGGTTTTAACGGGATCTGCCCTAAACCAGTTCCTCAGTGATTCGGTGTTAGAAAAGTATAGTTACCATGTACTTATATGTGCATGGGACCGCCTTGCCTGAACGTATGAAATTGTAATTGCAAAATATAATTCAAAGTCGTTGCGATTCAAGCATTTTTAAGCTCCGAGGAGCGATCAAAATTGATATTGAACTGAAAATACGTTAATAGACAGGCAAGCAAAAACCCACCAAAAATTTTTAAACATTGAACTTTTCTTGAATCTTTTTGTACAATCGTTAGCTATAAACCGCATATTGGATGGTAGTTGGTACATTATGAGTTGTCCGTTCCTCACCATGTGTTGTACACGAGCCAGACTAGTATGTCTATACATTTTCTTGAACGTTTTTGTGAAACATGATTTTTTAAAGAGATTTAATATACATTTTTTGAACTTTATATTGTCTTTTTCTTGTGTTTTAAAAATTCCCTTTCAGGTTTAATTTTAAGAAAGTGTTAGTACTTACTGTGTTAGATTTATAGTGTTACGACGTCCAATTGGTACCATCAGTGAAGCAGTTAAGCATAAACGAACAGTAAGTATAAATTTTGTATTATTTTTCGTCTGAAACAGTCGTTTTGAACCCTTCTTTGTGAACGTTAATATTCATTTTTGAAAAATATAGTAGAAGTCCTTCAGACGCGAAAAGATGGATCGTTCACAGTTTCAGCAGGATGGTGCACCACCACACATAACTTTTACCTTAGACACAATTTTAACAGTAGTGGGTTAAAATGAGCGAACCACTTATTTGGCCTTCTCGGGTACCTGACATGACCCCACTTGACTTCGTCTTGTGAGGTCACTTAAAAAATATGGTTTACAAGGAGCCCATACAAGATAGCTGATAAATGAAATATGTGCCAGTAGTGAAGCAATCAGCGAACATTTACGGCACTTGCGGAACAATCACCTCGTATATTAACCGGTAATTAAAGAAACCAACATCTGTGATATTATGCACTCTCATAAACGGTGCAATAGAAAATTTATATTAATATGATAGAAATCTAAATTTCAAGCAGGATCATTAATGAAATAAATATTTGTTGTAATGTCGGGAGAATGCCTAATTGACAAACACAAAGACGGGTAGGCGTAGCCCACATTTCGTTTATTACATAATTAAAATAGCCTTGCGGAGGGTTGTATAATGGTATCATTTACCCAAAACAAAGCTTAGTAAATTCTAATTATTTCCGACCGCTTGAGTTTTCTAGATGTTTTGGTAATCCGTCTTAAATTTTCGAGACAAATTGAGGCAACGGATTAAAGATTGAATCTAATTACCGCACAAGGCTCTGAACAGATTATTTGGGATTGAATTATTTTTGTCCAATTTGATTTGTGGAGAGTGAGGGTGCATAAATTTCGTTTTTCTGTGATTGGTTAAATGAATATAAATGTGGGAAATCAGAAATTGATATAATTTCGTGCGATAATATGCCTTGCACTTGAGACTTATTATATTATTTTTGCTTTCCTAAGACTTTATTTTTTATAAGGCTACAAATAAAAATTAGAGACCTACCTATAATAGTGCCGCAAAGTGTATTTATTGAAAAGTGTGCTTTGGTTACGTTTTAGTTCTGTCATTTACGTCATTTAATCATTTTATTTTGTTCTTGTGTTCCTCGAGCTAATTTCTTTACCGTCTTTATTTACAATGCCTAGACATAATAATTTTTCAAATAGGAAAATGAGGGATATGATATGTGTTTACGTACAAAATAAGTTTAGCGGACGTGCTGCAGCGAGGAGATACTCCTTGCAATATCCAAATGGAATACAGCCAGACCATAATATTTTCAAAGATCTGTTTCATTTGGGAGAAACGGGTTCATTTCACTAAAAAAATTATATAGGACGACCGAAACGAATGACTCCAGATCAAGAACTAGAAATTTTAGTTCGTGTGGATGAAGATCCTCAAGTCAGTTCAAGTCATTTAGCAGCGGCAACAGGGGTGAGTAAACAATCTGTCCTAAGAGTCTTTAAAGAACGCTTCTACCCATATCATCTCACTCGTGTACAAAACTTACTTCGAAGGAATCTTCCACAAAGGCTACAATTTTGTTAATTTGTTCTAAATAAACACAATAGGGATCGAAATTTTGTTAAGAACACTATATTTGCCGACAAAGCAACTTTTACTCGCCGAGGCGTTTTTAACTGGGGAAATACCCATTACTGGGAAGTAGAAAATCCTCATGCCGTTAAAGAAAGGCATTTTCAACAAGAATTAAAGATTAACGTTTGGTGTGGTATCATCGGTGATCAATTATTGGGACCATTTGTCCTTCCTGCAAATTGAAGTGGACAGCCTTATCTGTTTTTTCTTCAAAATACTCTTGCTGATATATTACATGCTTTCATGCTAGACATACGGAACAGAATATGGTTAATGTAAGATGGAGCTCCCCCTAATTTCTCCATTGAAGTCAGGAATTATCTTGATAAGACTTTCCCACGCAGATGGATGGGTCGAGGAAGTGAGTTTGCTTGGCCACCAAGGAGTCCTGATTATAATCCATTGGATTACTATGTGTCCTTAGTCTATGCAAATCCTATCAACTCAAACAAAGAACTGTGGGACAAAATACAAAACGCTGCGAATTTTATTAGACGATAGGAAAATATATTTTTCAATGTAAGAAAATCTTTTATGAGTAGAATTATAAAAGGCATAGACGTAGGTGGAGACCATATCAAACATTTACTCTAAGTTGCAGCAATGGGGTTTTTGCACGGGGGGAAAGCTTATAATGTCATTAAGTCAACTTTTACGTTATTTTTTGGTCTTCTAATAAGATTAGATCCTTATTTTAGACGATCTTTTGATTTATATATTTATCTCAATACCATGAAAATAATCCATTGGTTCATAAGAAAGTGAGAAAGAGTTTACGCTGTTATTACAATTTTGCTTTTCCTTATCTTTTGTACTTTTCAATAAATACACTTTGTTTCATTAAATTTCAATTTGTCTTTCAAAAAATTATTGAAATGTTTAACGGCACTTTCCTCGAAAACGGTTGTAGTTATCGAGTTCTATCAAGTGTACCTTTTATACGTGGAAATGACGCCCTCATCAGACTTTCTGGTGAGAAGTACCACAACGTTCCGTCAAAAAAAAAATGAAAAAAATTCATCATCAGATACAAGTCCTGGGGTGGACTCTATGATCTAACGTGATGTTATACATAAATTATTGTTTCTTAGAATAAAAAAAGTTCCTCTAGCAAATTTGATCAGTCAAGAGGCTGTTAAGTTATTGCAAAAAAATTTAACTTTGACACCCTGTATCTTTTTCCTCAGCTACTTTTACTAAAGCATATTTGGTTATATCCTCATATTTTGGCCCAAAGAATCTACCCCTGAACTATGGCATATTATTAATGGTACACCCTGTATAAATATATCTCCTGGAAAGTGGAAAAATCATTTGCGCCGCTCTGCAAATATCTGTTTCCATAGAATCTTACTGAATCGAACATGTTTTAAGAAAAGAAAACCGTTTTTCTTTTTCACTATAGAAGCGATAGATTGAATAAACACTGAATAATTTTTCGATAGTTTTTTGAGAAACAAACCCAATTATTTCGTGTGTGGTTCTTTTAGTGGCATGTTGTATATATTTACTTCAAGAAATTTTAAATTCATTGTGATTTTGGAAATACTTTAAAAATCCCTATTTACAACAAACTTTTTTGAAAAACACACGCTACTTGATAAAAAAATCGATTACTTTAATTCGGCCTCAATAGTACATACCGTATTTAGTTTATTTAATTTTTAAAAAACCTGTAGCGTACTTTCCTACAATTAAGCACGGAAACACCATAATCGTAAAGCTAACAAAGGTTATACCTTTAAGGCAAAAATGCCGACAGGCTGGAGGTAGCAATGGCCAACTACAATAGTCAACCGTAATTTGGAAATTTCGCTCATTTACCCATCCCTCGAGAGGTATACGAGAGACCGCCGAAATACAGGCAAAAGAGATGAGTCTTATTTCTGTTCTCAAACAATTCACTTCGTATATTTAAACTTAAGATTCGTAACCACTTTTTGTTAAAGTTTTGTTTAAAAAATAACTCCTTCTGAAGAACATTTAATTAGTTGTACCCACACAACAAACCTTTATTTAATTTTCTATAAATCTTAAAATATTCTTCGCTATAAAGATTGTTTTTTGAAATATTTGTAAAAAAGTTTTCTCTAAATCGGTTCCTGGGAAAGTAAAAATAAAGTAACGAAGTTTCGTTGATCGCCTAATTATTTTCTTTAAATATCGATTTTTTATGGAAATAGAAACCATCCACTAAAAAATCTAACGTTAAACAACAACAAAAAAAACAAATGCCAGGGGTTGTAATTATTTAGACCCACCCTTTGTAATGAATTTGCTGCAACCCCTTTAAATTTTAAAACACTTCTGTCGATTACTACAAATACTTAAACTTAAGAATGTCCTCTAACGTAACGCCACTGTTAGTAAACAAGATTACAAGTACATTACAGTACTCGTAATCTTATTTGTGCTACAAACACGTGTATCTCGAAAACTGGATTTACCATACAATTTATATTAATTTCTACAAGCATTGAGACCAAGATGAAATCCACTGATGGGATTTGTTTCAATTAAAGGCTTCTGTTCGGTTGACAGAATGAATGATAGAGCTCCTGTTTATTTACTCTAATGCATAATTAAAATCTGGCCGGGTAAGGGAAGCGTCGTCGCCCAAAACAAGGCTTAGTATACCAAAGCCATTGAAGCAACCGTTTTCAAATGTTTGAGTTAACAAGTGACTCGAGATCCTATCCATATTTCTTGCATAATTTGGCAGGCCTATTCAGAAATGGGTTGTCTTGTTAGATACTTTCAGGATGATTTAAGATTGGATCATTTTGTTTGGGAACAATTGCGAATGAAAATCCCGTGTGTGGTTTAATTATTGCTATGTAGCTTTTATTAATCATATTTCACTGTTCATTTCTCATAGCTTGATAGTACAGGAAATCGTCAGAAAAACATTTCTTTCTTCAACTGTTAAGAAAATATGACTTTTATGACAATTTTTTTGAACTTAAACTGTCATTTCTTTGACACTTCATCTGACACGGCTTACTTAGTCTCCTATTACCGTTAACGAGCTCTGGGCGGCAGTAAAGTACTTTTCTGCCGGCACCACGAACGGCAATAATAGCTAGTTATGTATCAAGTCCATAATACAAGGCTTTATTGAACGAGTCCGGTTCGGACCGAGGGCGAGTTCAATGATGCCTTATCATGGACGAGTTGCATACAAAAAATTTGGCTTATTAACGAAAAAAATTAATTCAATGGCATTTTTGACATTTTTATTACTGTTGTACATATTTATTTGAAAACGTCAAAATCTGACATCGGCTCATTATTGGAAACGTCTAAATCCGATATAATAGTAAAATAAAGTAACTTTATTTTACTAGTACAATAAAGAAGCACTTTATAGCCGCAAAACTATATCATAAATAGTCCTTTATAACGTGGTCGGACGTAATAGTATTTGAAGAAGAAAAAAATGTATTTATTTCATTCATATTCGACGTTTGAAAAAAAAATAACATGTGTCTCGGCTGGTCTTGCCAGACTTGTTTTGCTTCTCCGTCAAGTATATCCTAGACACAAAAATTGTTACTTTTACTCCAAATAAAGCAGTATACTATTTTTTTCGAACGTCAAAAAATAAGTACTTTTATGACAAGTTTTTTCAATTGAAACTGCCATTTTCATGACACTTCGTCTGACCGGTAGTAAAAGTCTTTTATTGCCGGTCATGAGCAGCGTTAAAAGTATTCGAAGAAAAAATAACAATATTTATTTAATTCATAATCGACGTTTGGAGAAAAAATAGATTGTTATAATGTGTGAGCGTGTCTCCCCTGATCATACCGTACGTCAAGTACATTTTCGACAAAAAAAAAATGTCACCACTTTTACTCCATATAAAAATATACTATTTTAGCGAGTGCGATTTTTAAAAGCTTTTATTTAACTTGCAATGTTTATTTGTTAGTTTAGGTCAAATCTTGCAATCAAAATTTCGATTAGTTCTAATTAAGCTAGAGCTTTGAAATCTTGCACATGTGTGTAAGACCGGTGACAATACACTTTAACATTTGGCGGCTTCAAGATGGCGGACAACTTTACCGTTTATGATCCGACTCGACTCAAAGTCGATATTTGGGTGTTTTCGAGATCGCCAATTATGAATTCTTGATCAAAATTTAGAAATTCAAAATGGCGGCTCCAATATGGCCGACGACTATTGTCATTTAGGTCCAAATCGATCAAAATCGATATCTGGGGGTTTTGGGGTCGCCGATTATGAATTTCTAGTAAAAAATTTAGTTCAGGATGGCAACCGTTTAAGATCCGATTGAACTCAAAATCGATATCTGGGGATTTTATTGGTCGCGGATTATGAATTCTTAGTCAAAATGTCAGAAATTCAAAATGGCGGCGCCAATACGGCTAACGACTTTTGTCATTTAGGTCCAAATCGATCAAAATCGATATCTGAGGGTTTTCGGGGTCGTGGATTACGAATTTCTAGTCAAAAATTTAGTTCAAGATGGCGGACGACTTTACCGTTTATGATCCGATTTGTCTCAAAATCGATATCTGGGGATTGCAGCATATCAAAAGATTAAAAAGTAAAAAATTAAATTATTAAAAAATATTTTAAAAAAAAGCTTTCATTTAAATGCTCTAAAAAGTAGAAAATAAACTTTGAAGTAAATATAATTTTTTTTATGATATAAAAGCTCGTCGCGAGTAATCACCTTAACACAGGAAATTCTCGCGACAAGCTTTTATATCATAATTTTCATAATATTCCAAAATTTCATTTCCGTTAACAGAAAAAGCCTTCATGTGTTGTTCAAACCATCAACTTACGCCCACAAAAATTTCTCCCATAGCTGGCCGGAGCTGAAAGATTAATATCTCAGCTACCCATCGACTGGTTCAAAATAGATGAAAGTCTGTAGTTGTTTCGAATATATAAGGTTGGCAAGGTCGTGATATTTTTTGTCATGTTCTACTCGCTTTTAACTACTTCATTATGCGTTTTTTTTTGGCTAAAGTGACAACCCACATTTGTTAATAATCATTAACGTTTATTTATCTTTTCTGATTCCTTATCAGCGAAATTTATTACTCACGGCCGCGAAATTAATCCTGTATGCATGCATTAAACGCTATGCAATGCTGGTAAATATTTTAATTGTCTTTAGGAAGAAATTCGTGTTTCAAAAATCAAGGTTACTGCATTTGTACAGTTTAGGAATGAAATGAAAGTATGTTCTTCATCTCGTGCGGTTCTGGGTTTAAAAACGTTTCTTTTTTTCTCAAAACTTCCACTTCCGCCCATATTTTTAGCCAATTTGGAAAAATTTTGTCTGATGGCGTTGGTCTATTTCGAAAGCGTTCACGATATAAATGCTTGGCTGCTTTACTGTTCTTTCCGCACTCTCCATAAATTAATATCATGTCCAATTTTTATTCATTAGTGTAAGATACAATTGTATAAATTTATTTAGAAGTATAGCATAATACAAAAACGGATAACACAATTACTAATGAACAGCACACATAACTGTGTTTTCAATTTGACGTTACCAACAATGTCAAAATTCAATTGTTTCCATGGCCAACATGCTGACTCAGAAACAAAATTTTTTAGTGTAGTTTTATCAAATTTTATTAATTTTCTAGAAATTTTTTTAATGGAAGTGTATACTTTTTTACACAGTTGCATGCAGAAATAAAATCTCTACAATAATCGGCAAAAAAGTATAGCATACCATTTGAAAAAAAAAGTTGACTATAGCTACTTTGGCATATGTGATCACAGAGATGACTCAAGGACATCATTTGATAGAGCTTGACAAGCGATTTACAAATATATATATATGGTTTGTTGTGGTTTATCGTTGAAATAAAAAGATGCAAGGGCACGAATACCAAATTGAATCACCCGGTATATGTATGTGTATTGTATAGTTTTTAAATGCAAACATATATATGTATTTTAATTTTGGTGGGGTCGGCTTGGTGGTGTGATGGACAGTGGCGCGTCCTCTCACGCAGACGGCCCGGGTTCAAAACCGGGCCACAGTAAGTCAATGGGATATAGTGCATGAGTAGATCTGCTCGTGTCACCATCTTTCGAAAGAGATGTAAAACCGTGGGTTCCGTGTATCTACGATGTGAGCACGTTAAAGATCCCTACCCCACGACAAACTGTAGGAGTTCGGTAAAATTTCCAGGTTAGATGTCGCAGTGCCTACACAGACACTGATGAGCTTATCCCCTGGCGTCGGTGATTGGCCTTGATAGCGGAAATAGGCCGACGTTAAATAAATGATTAAAAAAATAATAATAATTTTGGTGTGACGTTGCATCTATAGATAAGTAATTATGTGTGGGTGTGTGTGACTCGGGTTAATGACTGCGGTTACAAAGACCATTCGCCAACCTTTCTCTTTTTTTTCCTTCAGATTATTTCTTGGGTACTATTGTATTAAATTTTATTGCAGTGTTATTATGTATACCAATTATACAACAAGTGACAGACAGACAGACATTTATATATAATGAACTATAGACATATAAACTTTTTTGATATTTATCGTTTTTTTGTCTTTTCTTTTCTTTCCCTACTTTCTTTCTTTTTCTTTGAATTTTTTTTTCAATATAAATGGGAATTGACAGTGAAAAGATATATAATTAAAATTGTATACCTATATTTTGTAACTCTGTACTTTTCTTTCATTATTTTAAATTTATATATGAATATATGTATATTTATCTTTGTAAACGTATAGTGTATATATTACTATAAATTATATTGTTATTTTTTAAATTTACTGTATATTATTACTGACACCGAAAAGACAAAGAATTTTTAATATATATTTCCATTGTTTAAGTCACCGAACAAAATATTTTTGGGAGTAGCTTAAGTAGTTGAGTTTCAGCTATAATTAATGATAGGTACATTGTTTTTTATGAACTATTTTTTTAAAGATAACTTGCTGCAAATGAGCTTCGGTGCAACATTATTTATTCATTTACAATTTGGCAATGCAACAGGGAAAATATCGCAATAACGGATTGCAGAGAAATAATAAAACTACGGTACCAAAAAAGATGTTAATGTAAGTTAAAAGAAAAATTGTTTTAGTATAAATGTTGTTTAAAATAGAAAATTATTACGAAAAGGGCTTTTAAATTTCTCACCAAAGCCGGGGGCCGGTACAAAGAGCAAAAATGTATAAGAACTAGAATAGTAACATAAAGAGATTATAAAATGCCAAGTCTTTTTAAATTCCTTAAATTGAACTAGACCTAAAAGAATATATTTTATTTTTCCATAGAATATTTTCAATGAAATGTGTTGCCATTTCTTTACTTTTATTTTTATTTAAAACTGATTTTTGTATTCATTTAACCTGTTTTAAATACTTTTACCACTCTGACCAATATAGGCAGCATTACAGCCTTTACATTCATATTCATATACACCAGATTTATTAAGATTATTTACTTTTTCTTTATCACTGATCAAAGTTTTTTCTTATTCACGTTTATCGTGGAAGTACCTAGATTATTTATTTTTTCAGCAAATTCATCGCTAAATTTGGGGATATAATGATTTATTAATTATATCATTATATCCCAAAATTTAGCGATGAATTTGCTGAAAAAATAAATAATTAATAATTAATAAAACTATATTTTGTACATTTTTTAGGCACCTACAGTGAAAGATTCATTGAAGTGATTTACATTGTTAGTTTTTAACCATATTATTAAGGGCAGTTTGTATACATCATATTTTACAATTTGTTTAATTATATTCATTTCTATATTAAAATCATTTTCATCTCAAGGGATAATATTTATTTATTTATTTAGATACAACCACCCAGCAGGTACAACAGTTCTTATTTGACTTCGAATGCATTGTTTTAACTTAAACTTGGCAAATTCAAGACGTCGCTTTGTATAAATTTAAAGGATATCACGTAATTTACAACTATGGAAACTATAACAAGAATGATGGAGTAATAATCTACCTAAAGCATGATATAATAAACACAACCTAAATTATAACATTAAACAATTTTAAATTTACAAAAATTACATTAAACTTCAAAAACAAAAAATATATCATAAATGCAATATATAGGTCTCCCTCTAGTGGTCCTTACCAATGTATCAGCGAATTAAAAACTTTTTTAGAAGCAAACAATGAATATGCAGACTATACCCTCTTTCTTGGAGATATAAATATAATTAGTAATAACGATGGACCAATTAATAATGAGGCAATAACGTATTTAAATTTATTATACGAGTTTGGTTTTGTTTCAGCTATAAACGAACATACGAGAATTACTGAAACATCAAAATCCTGTATTGATCACATTTTTATTAAAACCAAATTAGATCTTGAGTATATTTTACCACTAATAATTGAAACACATGTTACTGATCACTACATGACTGTAGTACAAATAATATCTAAAAATAAAGCAGTTAATAACTCCCCAAATGACAAATTTATTAAGTACATTAATTACAAAAAATTGAGAGCGTTTCTTAGCACAGAAACATGGGAAACATGGGAGTCAGTTTTGTTAAATGAAGATTTGGATACTATCCAAACCAACCAATACATTTGTAGAAATAATAAAAAATAATGTTGCAACATGTACAGTATATAAAAAAAATAAAATTAGAAAAAGAAAATCGTGGATAACTAATGGCCTACTTAAATCAATTGATACTAGAGATAAAATGTACAAGAAAACACTAAAAGATCCTAACAATACAGAATTAAAAGCTAAGTATAAAACTTACAGAAATAAAATAAATAATCTAATAAAAATAACAAAAGCAAACTATTACAAAAATAAAATAAATCAAAATCAAAAATGCACAAATAATCTATGAAAAAATGTCACAGAAACATGCAATCAGGAAACTAAAACAAATCAAAATGCAAATGATATAAAAAGTATTTTTACTGAAAGTGGAGAAAAAATTGAAGACATGAAGCTAATGTCTAATGCATCAACGATAATTTTATAACGATAGGAAAGAAATTAGCAGAAAAAATAAAAAGTAATCTATAAACCTGATAAAACTCTAATCTTAAATTCGCTCTATTTAGATAACACCAATGGCAAAGAAATTGAAAATATTATTAAAACATTAAAAAACAAGTGGGAGCGGATGGTTTGAAGGCAGAAACTTTGAAACAAATCTCAAATCTAATATCTTTACCACTAGCTCATATTATAAACAAGTCCATTGATACAGGGCACTATCCTTCCACTTTCAAATCATTCATAGTCCTTCCTATATTTAAAAGTGGAGATAGAACAAACCTAAATAATTATAGACCAATATATCTAATCACAAATTTCGCCAAAGTATTTGAGAAGTTATTAAAACAGAGATTAGAAAGTTATATGAAAAAATACAATATAATTTCATGTAAGCAATTTGGTTTCCAAGAAGGAAAGTCCACTCAAGATGCTATCTTACCAAGCCAAGATGTACTCTGCTCTCATTGAAGGCTGCCCATCACTATGTGTATTTATAGATCTTTCAACACTGTGAGCCATCCGTTGGTTTTGGAGTCTTTAGAAGGGATCGGTATCAGAGACATAGCATTATAACTTTTCAAAAGCTATATTACCAATAGAAAACAAAGTGTCAAACTAAAGGACAAGTTCAGTGATTATAAAATAACTGAATACGGCGTCCCACAAGAAACTATATTAGGCTCAGTACTATTCAATATATACCTGAATGGACTATTTTCAGTAAATAGCAATGGTACTATCATTACATATGCTGACGATACGGCAATATTTTACTCAGGTAAGTCTTGGAAATCTCTGAAACAGAGAGCAGAAACAGACATCAAAAATATTAAATTATGGTTTGACTATCAATTACTTACAATAAATTTCGGGAAAACTTATTATTTACCTATTGCCACTTTCCAGTTTTTATTATCCACCTTTGGTACTCTGTATGAAAATTCAGTTACCCCAAAAGAAGAGAACAATCAAACATGTTAAGCATAATTTGATAGAGAACAATAATTATTGATTATATTGAATATCCGGTTATTAGGTAGATACCATCTTCAATAAAACATAAATACTTAACAAAACGGCGCTGGACATTCTCATAATTGTTTATATAGATAGCATATCCTGGGGGCCATATCAGCGAGTAGTATTTCAATTTTGATCGTACAAATGAACCCTTTGCAGTTTCTTATTACAAAGCCTAAGCTTGATCCGGTGAGACAATAGTGAAATTAATATGGTCTTTGAAACTCAGACACTTATCAAAGATAACTCCCCTTTACTGTGTCTGGCCTCTGCAATATTTGACCGTTTATATGATAATTGTACTTGGTGGTATCACGCATTTTAGAAAAGGTGAGTGATATTGAGTGGTAAGTGATTACACAGGCACCAGTCATTAACCATGTTCAAGTTGTTCTGAATATTTTCGCAGTCTTGTTCGCTTTCTATTATACAATATATTTTCAAGTCATCAGCGCATAGGAAGCTCTCTACATTGAGGTCAACTACTATATCATTTATAAAAACAACAAAAATAGCAGACCTAGTACGGATCCCTGGAGAACACCAGAAGTAGCCAGGGCATCAAATGATCTGAAACCACGGTATTCCACGTATTGACGCCTATTCTCTGGGCACGAAGAGAAAAAAATCTAACTGCGACACTGCTAACCCAAATTTACTCAATTTCTCTAATAGATTATCATGATCCAGGTGATCGAATGCCTTGGAAAAGTCTGTGTAAATGGTATGTTTGCATCTAGTTCTTTAGAAATGAATTGTGTAATACATGCGAGGTTAGTCTCAGTAGATCTACTAGGAACAAATCCATGTTGGTTATGTACAATTTGACCCTTTACGTGATTGGATAACGACATAAGCAAGGTGATTTTGAATACTTTAGCGAAATTGCAGGTAATTGTAATGGGCCTATAATTTTCAGCTGTGCTCTTGTTGTTTTTTTTAAACAGGACACAATATTTCCATACATCAGGAAATGTGTGCGTTTTCAATGATAAATTAAATATTATTGTGGGTGGGCCAGCAAAGATGGCTGCGGAATCTTTGACGATAAATGCAAGAATATTTTCTATCTCCATTTAATTTAAACAAATCCTAATTTCTCACAGCCTAACTGTGAATAAAATATGACATTTTATGAAATGCCCATCCTGTAAATACAATTAAAATTTATGTTTATTACTTCTATAATCTTGCAACAGTTTTTTTTCCTGGTGTGTATATTAAAGAATTTCATGGCACAACCCTGATTTAAATATTCCACTAGGATAATATGCAGTAAATTGGATTATTATGTATTCTAATAAACATAAAATACGTTTACACTTCAGGTTTTCCTTAGGTGTTTTTAGTTCTTATTTAATTTACTATTACACTTTCCAAGTGACAAGCCATATAAAGTCCTTAACTCAGGTAAAAGGCAGCCGTCCAGTTTCTTATTTAAATGGCGGAAAATTAAATATGAGGATTATGAGTTTACAAATATAGTATTTACAGTATTTAAAAGGTATCACTGTCAGATAAATCTTTTTAGTTATAAAAGCAATGAAAATATACTGCACAGTTTGTGTGGCTCAAGTCATTCGCATATCTACGAAAGGCTATAAGATAATAATATATGCCAAACTTTTTAAGTATCTATGAAAAAACGAAATCTAAAGAAAATTTATTCCTGTACTTTTCCAATACTTATTTTTTATTTTTTTATACCAAAATTAGGAAGTATAGTAATATTTTTTTTATTTCGAGATTTCAACAAATATACATATCCCAGTTTTCTTATAGGAAAAATCCTGTTCTTATAAACTCCAAAGATATCAATACTTAAATTTTATTGAAACAAAATAACTGATATATTAGAAACTACATATTTCGATATTGAGGCGTTTGACTTAGTACTCGGATGGAACTCAAACACATTTTGTAGTTGATGCGTTTAGGATGGCATTCATGATGAGTAGATAAGATGGAAATATTTTCTGGCAACCTCGTATCCCCGATTTAAACTAACTTGATTTTTTCTGTAGCCCTTCTTGAAAAATATTTAGTATGTGTTTTCTGAAGATGAAAGATTATTGGAGCAATTCATAGTATAACAATAACCACACTGTACACAATGTGATGAATTCAGGTATTATTGGGCATTTAAATAATATTCTTTTCATCATTTCTGTCTGGCCTATATCTGTTACGAATAGGCTTTTTAAAACTAACAGATTTTTAAAAATTTTAAACAGCATAACAAATGTTTTCTTATCTGTTGTAGGTCTATTTGGATATCGCAAATGGAACAATCGTTTTCCTTGTCTAGAATTTCTTCTACATTCCCCATACATTAAAATCACGTTTAACTTATCTTCATTAGTGTACCGAACCATTTTTAATGGATAATGTCTAATTAAACTGCTATTAAATATTTTAACCACCTACCAATAATTTCGTGTATTTCTGTTTGTTATTTATTAAGTATTCAGTTGTTTTATCACAGAATAATCCTACTTTATTATATTGCTTAAAATGGACAGTTAAAATATTATAAAGTTTTGGACCATAGTACGTTAAGTATAAATCTTTGTGTTGTTGTGGGTCTAATTTGAGGTATTGTACATTTAAATTTTATGTTTGTCTTGTGTCGTGTACATGTTGTATTGTACTCAGTATATTTTTATGTTTATGTGTAAATATTATAACAGATTTGGTATATAGGAGTTGCAGATTAAATACATTAAATTGTTTGAATAGTAGTTCAATGCAGCAGTATTTATTTTTTTCTAAGATCTGTTTTCGCGATATATTTAAAAACTCTAAATTTGTTGAATATGCACTTCCCCATGTTATTATTCCATATCTAAGAATTGATTCGACAAATGACCAATACTTTAAAGTGTTAAGAGGCAAAATATTTTTTAGGTCGTAGAATTTCCAAACCAACTTGTGCATTTTGTTGTTTAATTTTTGAATGTGCTCTGTCTATTTTAAATTTTGATGTATAATAATTCCGAGATATTTATTTAATGTTCTTTGTTTGCTGCATATATACAGTCACGCTTTCGTTTATTTATACATGAATATGTATGTAATTACAGTGTATCCTCTTACGTACGTTTCTGTCATATATACTAAAGTACATAAATTTAGTCTTATCTAGGTTAACCCATAGGTAGTTTTCCGATAGCCACTGCTGTAGTTTTAAACACTCCACCACCGTTTTATTGGCAACATTTTCCCACGAACCATCATCAACCAGAAGAACAGTGTCATCTGCATATGCTACCACTTTTCCATTAATTGGAAGTTGAAGTAATTCATTGACATAATTAAAAATAATTGACCCTAGCACCGTTACTTGAGTAATGTCATATTTTATTATTTTTAAATCACTTCAACTTTCACCAACTTTTACACTGCTCCTTATTTTGAAAATAATTTCTGAACAAGTCATTAACTATACCCCTTATACCATATTCGTTGAGTTGGTTAAGTAAAATGTCATGCGACACTGTATCGAAGGCCTTGGCCAAATCAAGAAATATTGTGATTAGTTTCTTATTATTTTTACAGTATTATATATAATTTTTAGAAACTCGTACATACCTACCATCATCAGTACTCATACCTTTCTTAAAGCCATATTGATTGGGAGAAACGATTTTCTTATAATTTAAATATTGTACTAAATATTGTTGATTACCGAGATGGGTCTGTAGTTACTACTGTTTTATCACCTGTTTTGTATATAGGTGTCACAGTTGATATTTTTAGCATGTTTGGAAAAACATTTTTTTCAAAACAAGTTAAATATGTAACATAGAGGTTTAGCAACGATTGCATTCAAAAACTCCAATATTTTTGAGGATTTTTAAAATTTGCATTTTTTAAAATTTCGTCTTTGGTAATAATAATAATAATAATAATAATAACTTTATTTCCTTTAGACCTGTTGAAATACAAGTATAGGACAAGTCAGAATGTGAATACATTAACAATAAAAAAGAAATGATATACTAATAAATAATAAAATAGAATAGATCGTCATAATTATATACATAAAAATCATTGCTTTTACATAGTCATATACAAAAACAAATAAATATATAAAATACATTCGAAATAATATATAACATGGACAATATAAATTTAATAAATAACAAACAACAAACGGGATGTTTGACAAACACTATATTAATTTATTGCATAAAAATACACATAATTATTATGATTCTTATCATACTTAAGTCAGATTACATGTAGTGGTACAGAAGATGACAAATTCGTTTAAAGCAATTGAAGCTGGTAGCATCTTTAAATTTTTTAGGTAAGAGATTATACATCTTGATTGATGTAATAAAAGGACCTTTATTTACTTGGGTTAATCTACATGCTGGTAAATAAACATTTTCGCCGATTCGGGTGTTATAGTTATTTATATCACTACATTTTGGTAATTGATTAATGTTTTTCCTTACATAACATACTGACTGTAAGATATACATGCAGTAAATGGTAAGTATCCCATGCTGTCTAAAGTAAGGTCTACATGATGTAGTGTAACCTAGATTAAACATGCTTCTTATAATTCTCTTCTGCATGAGAAAGACTTTTTGAACTCCTACACAGTTACCCCAGCAAAGTACACCATATGAAAGTATCGAGTTTATACAACCATAATAAAGTGTCTTTAAAGTATTATTATTAACTGAATTTCTAATTTGTAATATTGCAAAGTTCTTACTTGCAAGGTTTTTCAGTACACTTTCCGTATGGTTTTGCCAGGATAAATGGTTATCTAGCTGAATACCTAAAAATTTCACACAATCATTTTGACAGATAGAATTATTATTCGCTCTAACCAGTACACTAAAATCTTTTTTACTTCCAATTTGTGTGAATAACAGGAGATCAGTTTTTTGTGAGTTTAGTATTAGTCCATTTTTATTGCACCAAATTGATATTTCATCTACGCATTTCGTAGCCATTTTACTAAGTGTATCAATATTTTTAGCAGAAATTATAGCTGAGGTATCATCAGCAAAAAGGGTTAAAAAACTGCTATCGCTTACATTATCAATTATATCGTTAATAAAAATTATGAATAATAATGGACCTAACACACTCCCCTGTGGTACTCCAGTTAACACGTTTACATTTTCTGATAAATAAGTCCTCTCATCTTGTATAATTTTTACAGTCTGTGTTCTCCCCTTCAGGTACGAATTTATCCAACTTAATGCCACACCACGAATACCATATATCTCAAGTTTTTTTAGTAATACTTTGTGATTTATACAATCAAAAGCTTTTGAGAGATCAAAAAAAATACCAACCGATTTTAATTTGTCATTAAACTTGTTGAGAATTTTTTCATAAAAGGAGAGAACAGCATCCTGCGTTGATCGGTTTTTACAAAACCCATACTGTCTCATTGATAATATTTTACACTTTTGAAGAAAGTTTGTTAGTCTGATTTGGAATGCTTTTTCAAATATTTTTGAAAAAAACGGATAGCAGTGCTATCGGCCTGTAATTATTAATATCATGTGGATCATGTTTTTTAGACAGGTATTACTAAAAAGCTGATTTTAAGTGATCTGGAAAGTGGCCATTTTCAAATGATATGTTGATAAGGTATGCCATTATTTTAAGAAGGTATTTAGAAACATCTTTTAATAGGCAGCATGGGACTTCATCTTTGCCGGATGACTTTTTTCTGCATACAATATTAATTATGTCAGATATTTCTATCTCCGTAACAGGGGTTAAATATATCGTACTGTCATTATGTTTTCTTATTTGTGCTGTTGAGGTACCAATGTCAAAAGAAGAAGTGAGCTTACTAATAGAATTGATGAAGTGGCTATTGAATCCATTAGCAATGTCTTGTGAATGATCTAGACATTTTCCATTTTGGTATATTATTTTTGTTGGTATTTGACGGTTTTTATTTTTTCCTTGCATATTTTCGTTAATAATGTTCCACATTGCTTTTGTTTTGTTTGGTTCATTGTTTATTTTTTGTTGATTGTACGCACTTTTAGTATTCTTAATATTTATTTCATGATTTTTTTTAATAATATTATATCTAACCTTCAATTCTGGGTCATTTGAGGTTTTAACTTCATTGTACAATTGTCTAAGAAAAATGCCATCATTAACAATTTTTTCTGTTACCCAGTTGTTTTTTTTGTTTATTATATCATTTGTTTTTATTAATTTTACAGGAAATGCTGTATTAAATAAATTGAAAAATAAATCTTGAAATACCTCAAATTTTTTATTGCAATTTGTTTCTAAATAAACCTCATTCCAATTTTCTTTTGACAGTAAAAATTTAAAGTACTCCACATTTTCATCAGATATCACTCTTCTTTTGACGACTTTTTGGCACTTTGTTTCCACATGCATTTTACAAATTAATAATTGAGCATTATGGTCAGAAATACTATTATTTAAGGTTTTTGTTATGAATTCTAAATTTATGTCGGTAAAAACATTGTCAATTAAGGTTTGAGAGTTTCTTTGTACCCGAGAAAATTCAGAGAAACATTTATTATAGCCAAATGATGACAGTAGATTTGTGAGATCTAGTGTCCTTCTAGATACTTCTGCAAAGTTATAGTTAAAATCACCACAAATAAATTTAGGTCTTTTTGTTTTTGTCAATAAAATTAATAGTTTCTCCATAGATTTGACAAAATAATCATGATCTCCATTGGGAGATCTATACAGACAATTTATATTTACTTTTACCTTATTATAATTTATATTAATGGAAACACCTTCAAATTGCTGATCAGTTAAACCAACAGAGCACAAATTTTTTACGCTAAACTCGATATCGTCCCTCACTAATATTGCTACTCCACCACCTTTTACTTCAGTTGGACAATAATAAGTAGCCATCTTATAACTAGGTAGTTTTAATACTACCACTTCTTCATCTGATAGCCAAGTTTCTGTGAGGCAAACTATCTGTGGATAGTTTAGTGTGTGTAAGAAAACACTGAGCATATCCGTTTTCTTTCTAATACTGCATATATTAAGGTTCATTATGCGAAGATCATCAGTTACTGCAGTTTTGTTGTGTGTAAAAGTCTTGGGTATAAAAAATTATTTTTAGAAACTTCCGATTTGTCAGACACACAGTAATTTTTTATACAGGAAGTTTCCGAAACAACTATGTCACTTAGGATTTTTACTGAATCTTTCGTTGAAAATTGATTTTCATCTTTGGTATTTGTTAGACTTGCTTTTGTGCTTAGTGGATCTGTGTTTGATGACAATTCATTTTCTTCACTAATTTCATTTCCATTTTCTGTCCTTAGTGGATGTAACAGTTCACTGCTTTCTACAAATATTAAAGTTTTATTGTGTTTGGGCTTAGTAGTGATTAAATTGATCAGATCCTTGGAAATTAAGTTTTTATCAATGACATAGTTTTCTTTGTTTATTTCGTAGTAGGCTATATTTCCTTCTGATAATTTATTTAATTTATTAATATATCCATTTATTTTACTGTTGAATCTATAAATTTTTTTATTTAAAATGTTACTTTTAGTATAAGGTACTGATGAAAAAATTATATTTGTACTCGTGCACTGCTTTAGTTTTTCATTTATGTCCCTAAAGGAGGGGAATTGGTTTTTACTAAAGTCATTTTTCCCTGCCAGTATAATTATATGGTCATTTTTTCTAAAGTCTTTAGCAAGAGACTCTATATTCTCTATGACATTTCTCAAGTTTGCAGAAGGCTTCACCATGGATATCATCTGACAGTCTTTTACAGCGCTTTGCAATTTAGGTCTAATACCTTTTCCAAGCTCGTCGCACAGTAGCATAATTTTATTTTTCGTTTGGATGCAGAAATCCCTTGTTTCATAGTTTGCATTTTTCAATAGGGTAGCGTTTTCATTATTTTTAATTGATTCGTCAATTATTACATATTTTTTATTTTTTGCTAGACTACATTTATTAAAAATGTTAGTTGATTTGTCGAATTTTGAATTTGCTTTGTTTGTATCCTTTCCTTTTTCTGTGCCACTGTGTATTTCCAGCATTCCATTGTCAGTAGATGTAGACTGATTTTTATTTTTTACTTTTTGTATAGCAGTATCAGTTTGACTGCTTACTGTTTTTGTTACAATTTTTGTTTGCATTTTTCTGTTGATTCTTATCTGGTTCTCCAATTCATCTATAAGTTTTTGTTGGTCTTGAATTTGATTATTTAAAATAGTTTCCGTTTCAGTAGCTTCTTCAAGCAATATGTCATGTTTTTTCTTTAGTTTCTGGATATGACTTATTTGCAATGAATTTTCTTCACTTAGATCATTTATTGTCTTTTCTAAGATACTAATTTCCTCAGCACTGTCGCTCACATCACTGTCGTCCTCACAACAAATAATTTTATGTTGTGTTAAGAATGTTATTTTTCCTTTATTGCGAAGTACACAGCTTTTGTGAAAAATACTATAACACTTTGTACATACATAATTAGTAAGTAATTTGTTTTTACAACATTTATAGCTATTTACTTGAGAGCACTGTACACTTGTGTCCTTCCTGCTCAACATCTTCTCACATTTTGTGGTAGGTTTGTTATTATAACTAATGTTTCTTCTTTTCAATTTACTAACTTGAACTTTCCTTGCCATGTTTTCTCCAATATTCATTAAATTTTCCATAAACATCCTTATTCTTATTATTTACTATTTCGACATTATTTTGATTTGTAATATTTTCTTTGCTAGACCCTTCTCGTTAAGACTTTCATTTACTATTTCCCAGACTTTTTTTGACATTATTTCTATTTTCTAAGATTGCGCTATAATAATAATCTTTTCTTACTTTTTTATTAAATTAACAAATGTTAAATTTCTATATTATTTTTTATATTCATTTATTAGGGTAGGATTTTTATTCTTATTTGCATCTTCCTTAATTTTATCCATTTTTTGTGTTTTTTTTGTAAATTTTATGATAATAGTGTAATGATCTGTAATACTGGATTTTAAAACAATCGGTAGAATATTTATATTATTGGTTATGTTTGGAGGCATGCTAGTAAACAATGATCTATGATCTAGACATGAACCATTTTCTCCACCTATTCCCGCCCATGAAGATATTTAACATCTATTTAAATTCTAGTTCATCCACAGATATGTGGAAAATATGTCGAATATGCCCAGTTTTCAAGAAGGGTGATAGAAATTATGTGATTAATTATAGGCCAATAACAATTATTTGCAATTGTTCCAAGGTTTTCGAAATAGTACTACACAAAATAATTTATGCCAACATTCGCGGGCTAATTAGTGATTCTCAACATGGTTTTATGCAAGGACGGTCAACCACTAGTAATCTGTTTTATATAACTCAACACATCTCAGAATCTCTGGATTCTGGAGCTCAAGTTGACGTTATCTATACTGATTTTAGTAAGGCATTTGACAGACTAGATCATGGTATTCTACTGTGCAAACTACGTCAATTTGGATTCTCAGATAAACTGTCAGATTTGTTTGCATCGTACCTACACTGCAGACAACAATGCGTAGAGTATTGTGGTTTTAGATCTGACGAATTTATAGAATTTTCTGGGGTGCCTCAGGGCTCAATTCTTGGCCCTCTTCTTTTCGTTATTTTTATGAATGATATTGTCAGCATGATTGACGTTGGCTGTCTTCTTTATGCAGACGATTTAAAGTTGGATTGTGATATTAACTCTTTTGCGGATTGTCTTAAATTGCAAATGAATCTTGATCGTATCAATAATTGGTGTATTACAAATAACTTGCCCTTAAATGAGCAAAAGTGCCATGTACTTTCTTTTACCAGAAGAAATGAGCAGTTACATTATGATTAGACACTCAATAACACGTCCCTGAATAGAGTAACTGAATTTAAAGATCTAGGAGTTATTTTGATTCTAAACTTAGTTTTAACTAGCACATTCTGTTATATGGTAGCGGAAAGCATTAAATGAAAACGATCACAGACGTAGTGCGGAATAGAGATGGTAGTGGCGAAGCATAACGCATAGCTGTTTCAATCATTTCAAGTTTTATGTCGCGTGTATTAAAATGAGAGAGGGAGTAATGCTCGTGTTGTTTGCCAATTGGCGCGGACGACAGGTGGGATATGGTACTTCAATGATGGACTTAACTTACTTTTATATATGGCGAAGTAAGGTATATGGGTAAATATAATTAATATATTAATATGTAATAGTTTATATTTGTATTTATATTTGTCTATAAAAAATTCAACCAATTTAATGAAAGTCACTTTTCCATAAGAAAATTGCGTGGTCCGTTAAAAACGTAAACAGACATACACAATAAAGTTAAGTCCAAGTCTGCCTTCTTAGCGTCTCACCTCGCATCTCCCTTGTCGATTAAAGCTTTCCGCTACTATACTTGCTAGTTACAAAAGTCTTGGTGTTGTCATAAGAAACTCTCATGAATTGTGTATTGTTCCTGTTATTTAACACATTCGTTTTGTCTAAACTTGAATACTCAAGCATAATATGGAATCCAGGGTATCAAACTTACAGACACGGTTTGGAAAATATCCAAAGTAAATTTTTAAAATATGTATCCTTCAGGGCTGATGGTGTTTACCCCGCTGTCGGTGCTGATCACTATCAATTATTGGTCAGGTATGATGTATTAAGTTTATCTGATAGAAGGGATATGCATTCTCTTATTTTTTTAATTTAAAATTATCCATAATAAATTAAACTGCCCATCGATTTTAAGTCAATTAAATTTCAATGTTCCGGTAGTCGCTGCTAGACGTACTAATAATACATTTTATTTGTTAACCCCAAGGACCAACTTACTCAAATGTCACCTCTCTTCTGTATGTGCAGTATTTATAATCGTGTACATCACAATTTGGATATATTTTATTGTACTATTAACTGTATCAAAAAATTGTTTTTAAATACTCAGTAGTGTTTTTGTTGTTCTGTATTATTGTTTTGTATTTTTCTGTAAATGCATCTACCATTATTTATTTTTTTGTAAATATATAGTTTTCTGTTAGGATTATGCTCATAAATTGGAAGACACGGTGTTTATAATCTGAGTATTTATTGAAATGAAATACAAAAAATATATATAACTCAAAGTGACAGTTACATTTAACAGTTACAGTTACATTAATTAATTAAATTCACAAATCACACTATCCTGCATAGTCACAGTATATGATACCAAGTAGATGATATCTATGCTAAACACAATTGCGTGTGTCTTGAACTGCGGGGAATTCAAACATCGCTAACACGCCCCCTCAAAATGCACACTGTTGATAATTTTCCATTGTAACAAGTCCAAGATCATCAACACATCCCCAATGTGGTACTTTTGGCAATGCTTTTGTTAAGACATCTGCTACCATTTGGTCGGTCGAAATATGTTCCAGAGTAACTAGTCCTCTCTCGACAGATTCTCGAACAAAATGATGGCGAATATCGATGTGTTTCGTTCGGGAATGATACATCGAATTTGATGCCAGTTGTTGTGCTTCTTGATTGTCAATGTACAATTTTACATCTGACATGTCTTCAAGTCCTATTTCACAAAACAGACTACGTAAATACAACGCTTCCTTCATGGCTTCGGACATGCTGACATATTCAGCTTCCATCGAGGATAATGCAACCGTTCGTTGCTTCTGCGACTTCCAAGTTATTGCCGCACCTCCTAAGATGAATGTATAACCTGTATATCAAGGGCGATCAGTTACACAGCCTGCCCAATCTGCATCACAATATCCGAACAAAGGTTCATTTGCGTTCTGCGTGATACAAGCAAGGTTCTCCCTTCGTTGGTACTAGTCCAATGCTATCTAATTTCTTCGAAAGACACGCGTACCACTGTCGACCTGCTTGACGTAATCCATAAAGTGCCTTTTGCAATCGACAGGCATTTCCACCTCGCTCTAATTTCAACAGCATTTCTGTAGCTCGTTTCTTTACTTCTTGAATTGCCCATTTATCTGTGCCTATTCTATAGAGCATTTCTTGTAATATCTCTGGAATCTCCATGAATACTTTTTCTTCAAGATTTCCATTTAAATATGCGGTTACCACATCAAACTGTCGAATTTCCATTCCAAGTTTTGTTCCAAGAGCCAACATGAGTCGTATTGACTCCAATCTTGCTACTGGGGCGAAAGTTTTATCGTAATCAACGCCATATTGTTGACTATATCTTTTTGCAACTATTCGAGCTTTTCGTCTCTCAATGGATCCATCTGGCTTATACTTGTTGGGCCCGTAACCTGTTAGGATTACCCTCATAAATTGGAAGACGCAGTGGAAGCGTGCTGGGCCTATAACCTGTTAGGATTACGCTCATAAATTGGAAGACACGGTGTTTATAATCTGAGTATTTATTGAAATGAAATACAAGAAATATATATAACTCAAGGTGACAGTTTACATTAATTAATTAAATTCACAAATCACACTATCCAGCATAGTCACAGTATATGATACCAAGTAGATGATATCTATGCTAAACAGAATTGCGTGTGTCTTGAACTGTGGGAAATTCAAACATCGCTAACATTTTCCCATCCTTTAATTGGTATGTAAATACTGTTGGATGGTGTATTGTAATAAATAAATAAATAAATAAATAAAAATAAATATTCCTTAACCTTTACAAGTTTCTTTCTGTCTTAGAATTGAAGATAGTACTGTTGGCAATAATAAAACTTTTGTTTTTTTTGATTACCTATTGGATTAAATCAATATTATATAAATCTCAAACTACCCCTTTAAATATTTAACGTACTCGTGTGCATCTCTAAAGAATGAAGGATATTCTTTTGTATTTAAAATATTGTGTTTTGTTACAGACGTGAGATTTGTGGGTCTTAAGACGATTTACACCCATATTTACGGCTATACATACAAGATATAGACATCTTCAACAACACAATCTTTATTTCTATTTTTAAATCGCATGACGAAGCATCAGGCGTGCACTCGAATAGAATATAGAATCCAAACAGCCGATTAACAACCGCGCCCTTATAATAGTAATAAAGTGCGTTATCAAAGTGATGAATGAAAATGCGCACGGGGCTCCATTGTTATAAATGGGGTTCCTGTACTATTACGGCATTATAAACATTGTTCTAGACAGTAGAGTAAAATCACAAATCACCTACGTTCACCCTCTAGATTAATGGACAGGCTGACGTTTGACGTGCTGTTTTCCGTAAATCCGCAAAGATAAAAGGGCGACGCTGAAATTGCGAAAAAGTTGGATGTCCTGGATAACGTACCTACTAAATGAAAATATCACAAAAAGTAACAGAGATAAACAAAAATAATACAAACTGCTCAGCAAATAAAAAGCAACAGAGAGTATAGTCCATCACGTAAATTTAGTCGGTTTAAAAAAGCATGCTAAAATCTTCTATGATGAGGAGGTTATACGTATATCAAAATTGTGATAATACCTTAATTTCATTGGTAAATATTGCAGAAGGGTCATATTATTGTTATCTATATAATAAACGTGAGTTATTTTGTTATATTTACCTAAAATTATTATTAACTAATATTTCTTTCAGAAAATATTTTTAAAATGGCTTTTTGGACACCATTTGATACAGAAGAAAATTTACTTAATAGTGGTCAGGCAAGCATCAAATTTTAGTGAAAAATGAATTGCTTCCAGTGTCAATTTTTTTTAACATGTTAGTTACATCGAATACTATACGAAATGCACAATTTCTGCCTCTAGCAACCGCCGCTAAGCAAGTTATCGGTCATTTTGTGAAAAATCGACCATTTTGGTCGTTCTAGCTAAATATAGATGAGTATATTTCATTATGTGTAGACCCAAAAAAAGCGAAACAAATTGAGGCTGTTCGTTATGATATACGCTATCAGCGGTTATAATATGAAATTTTTGTCTGCACACATAACCTCAAAAAAACACTGAAAAACTGCTAAATTTTGCTTTTCGTTTATAATTTCGGATGTTTTAAGTGAAATTTAATGAAATTTTCAGAAGTTATGCTATATAATGTAAACAATAACTGGTTAAAATTTTAAGTCAAAATATCTACTACGAGTCTCAAAAATTGACTTCAAATTTCAAAATTGATTGGCCAATAAGTTTTGTGCATCGCATCGTATGAGGTTCTTTTTTTAAAAAAAAAATGTAGGTTTTTTATGCCTTTATGATGGTGAACAAGAAAAAAGTTTTATACTTGAAAAAAAGCGAAAAAAATTGATTTTAAATTTTTATTCATATATAAATTCAATTATCAATTAAATTGACAATGGACATATTGATGAGATAGCGTTTTGATTTGGATATTTCATTATATGTATTTTTGGGTATATATTAATAGTAAAATCATTTACTAATTTTAATTTTTTATTTGATTAAAGCAAGTACAATTCAATAGGGTTTTCCCACTAATTTTATTTTAATAATTTGTGTCGTGAAAATGATATAATAAAACATTTTAATAATTTACAACAATTTACTTTTCTAATAAGAATTATTTCTAAGAAAATATCGTTAAAACAACTTGCTGATAATTTCACTGCTTTTTAAAACGGGCATTTCTACGCGCCAGAATTACGTATCTACCCGGCAAACCAATGAGATTATGGATATAATTAATTTGTAATAGATTCTAACTGTGTGTTAAAGAAAGCTTTCCTCTAAAACTTTTCAGAATTTCAATGCTTGTACTGTGATTGGTCTAAAGTAGTGGACGTGTAAATATTGGCCAATCAGAATCCAGATAATTGCCGCACAAGTTATTCGTGAAAGCGTCGGACGTTAATATTTTGTACTGTAGTTTAGGTTTAACCTTCACCGACGTTACACATCAGATGACTAACCTAAAACGTCAAATTTATATTTTTATGTTTGTATTGTTTGGAGTGAAAATATTATTTTATCAGTTTCTGGTTTATGTTTTATTAATTCTACAATCAAAATGAAATCTAGTGGAAGAGGGATATGTTAAAGGTGCCGCCGATAATTTACCTAAAGTAGAAAAGTTCTGAGTGCTGTCAATAAATAGAGGTTATGTTATGTTAACAGAGACCAAGATTAATAGACAATCTTGAACGGAGACAACCTCTGTGATAGAATTTCAGGGTGTTGACGTCACAACGCGCCAATTTATGGCTGTTTAAAATGAACCCAATATTTTTCAAACTTGAAGTTTTTTTTTGTTACTATTAGTAAAATTAATGAGATAATAAATATGCCATAAATCATTTTTTTACGTGAGTTAAGTATATCAGCAATAATTTTTTTTCCTGGGAAAACCCTATTATGCATTAATTAGTATTATCTCATTTGTGTTTAATATAAATATATTATAACACAGATTTCAGAAATAATAAGCTTGACAGTGACAGATATATTGATGACATGACGTCTTAATTTGGATGCTTGATTTTATGTATGTTTATACTACAATCGTTTATTAATTAACATTAATCAAACTCATTAATACACAATCGACGGAACAGTACTATTTTTTAATAAAAATTCTATAGCTTGAATGACGGTCTTCAGTGATATTGTTAACTACTGCGTTTTATAATAATTATGCTTCAAGCGATACTGAAAATCAGTCTGATGATTCTTTATCAAGCGAGACAAAACGAAGGCGATTAATATAATTTCTCACATATATTGTTTTTCAATTTCGAGTACAATGTTTCTATCTTTTTTATACAGTATTTAAATACAATGCATATACATTTGCATAACAGATAGTGCTATTGAGCTATACCTGAATATAAATATGTATACGTATAATTTTTTTATAATTGATTTTTTGTAATGTTTAATGCTCTTTCAAAAAATTAGATCAGAATATGTCAAAAATTAATTAATAATACAAAAAAGTGAAGTTTTTCGAAAAAATTGACGTAAAAATACAAAAAATCGATTTTTTTCACATTTTTCCAAGTTTAAAATTTTCTTGTTGTTCACCATCATAAAGTGCATACAAAATTACATTAAAGAAAAAAAGAATCTCATACGATGCGATGCAGAAAAGTTATTGGCCAATCAATTTTAAAATTTGAGGTCAATTTTTGAGATTTAGATATTTTGACTTGAAATTTTAACCAGTTATTGTTCACATTATAAAGTATAATTTTTTCAAGTTTCGCTTGAAACATCCGAAGTTATAACCAATAAACCAAAATTTATCAGTTCTTTCAGTTTTTTTTGAGGTCATGTGTGAACTGCAGATACAAACTTCATATTGTAACCGCTGGTAGCCTATATCATAACGAACACCCTTAATTTTTTCGATTATTTGGACCTATACATACCGAGATATACTCATCTATATTTAGAAAGAACGATTTTTCACAAAATGGCCGATAACTTGCGTAGCTGCAGTTGCTAGAGATAGAAGTAGAAAAGTATAGTATTCGATGTAACTAACATGTTAAAAAAAAATTTGACACTGGAAATAACTCATTTTTCACTAAAATTTGATGCTTGCCTGACTCCACTAATATGTAAATGTTCTTCTGTATCAAATGGTACAAAAAATTAAAAATACAGGACCGTTTTTAAAAAAAAGTTGCTGGTGGCCCAGCTTAAACGAAACTTTTTATTTAATATCTGATTATACAGAGTTATAGCTACATTAACACCTAATAAGAAACCTATATAGATTTCTTTGTTATTTTGTTAAATAAGGACAAAAAAGTGAAAAAACGAAAATCTCCAATTTTCCATTTATTAAAATATGTCGAAAACTATAAAAGATATTACAAGGTCGTTTTATTTGTCCAGAATTTTTCCCCATTTAACCTTTCCTGTATCTTCTATACTTTACGAAATACCAATACTGTCCCTGTAAATTAGTTAAGACCCTGTATACGTACCTATCATTTCATCACTTTCAGTCATAATAAGTCTGCAAACCAGTGTTAGTGTATAATAAACGATTTTTAAAATATTGTTGGGCGTGTATTGCCTTGAAAAATAAGTTACGCGCGCCTATGGATGGCACGCGTTCAAGGTTAGTTTACAAAGGAAGTGTGGAGCATTTAGAAACTGCCTTTTCTACTTATAAACTATCTAAAACTATCGCTTACCCATTGGGTATATGCGCAGGCATAGTCTGCAACCTCCTGGTATACAAAGCGGCACCACCCTCAGACATGTAACCGTCCCCTATATCCATGGCTCCGGTATTCCTCAATATATCACCATCAGATAAGTACCCATTGGCGAGGGATATTTCGCAATAGTCAGATCCACCATCAGGTTGTACCCTCTGATAGTGCCTCTGCCTGGAAGGCAACGTCAAAGTACTGCAATAGCCTCTAAGTAAAGGCCTCATAGGTTCGATGCACAGGGAAGTGTTTTCTTCTCGTTCGTCGGTTGAGTTTTCTTTGATATGGTTCAGGATCTTCTTCTGATGTTCAACATCCTTAGGCAAGTCTAATTTTTCCCTATTCGCGATGTTATCGTATGATGATATGTTTTTAGATTCCTTTACGGCACTTGAATTGTTCTGGGGCTTTTCCAGATTTTTAACGCACTCTTTTGGGGTCTGCGGAGCTGGAGGGGGCGGCGATTGCTCCGTCACATCGGTGATGTAAGTTAAAGGTTCTTTTCTATTAGGAATTATATTGTGGTGTTCAGAACCGCTTTCACTGGAAGGCTTGTATATGACAGAGCTCTCGCTTGAGTTGCTGTGATGTCCCGTACTGGCGCTATGGCTGCTCTCGGACAACTGATTGGTGGATTCTTTTTCATTTTTAATCGGAGATACCAAGGCGACCACTGGCTTGTGCTGTTTCAGTGAAACCTGCGAGCTTTCCCTAGACACGCCCGTGCTGTTTGGGCCTTTAATAGAACTTATGCTCGTGTCTCTCGTTATTTTACTTGTACCTTTGATAGCGGCTGTAGGTTTGGGTATACCGGTCCCGGGTGCTGGCTGTGTATTGGCTGGTAGCTGATGAGTTGTTTTGATTGACACATCTTTGTTGATTGTCACTTTTACCTTGGGTTCTGTCAGCTTCGTCGCCGGTAGGTTCGCTACTTTGTGTGCATGTTTTTCAACATCCGCGGCTGTTTTGTTGGTTTTACTGACGATCAAGTCTTTTTTCGTCGTATTCGGGCTATTTTTAGCTTGTGTCGGTTTACCTGGTCGTGTCTGCTTCAACCTAGAAGTATTCCTGACTGGTTTTAAGTCGACGTTAGGTTCTAAACTAGCACTAGAGTCGCTACGCTCGCTCCTAGCTGATGAAACCCCGCTGGAACTGCTAGTTCTTTTGCCGTTGCTCACAGGTGCGGGTTTTTCATTGTTTTTGAATAACTTTAATTTGTCCAACATGGAATTCTTCTGCGTTTGCCCATTACTTTGATATGGGCTCGTTATTGGTGTGGGGGGAGCGCGGGGGATCATAGACAAGGCCGGGCTAGAACTTCTACTCGAACTTGCCACCGGTCGAACTTTATCCGGAGGACATCGTCTGGCGGGTATGGCCGAGCCAGGTAAGGGGATGCTGCTGCCCCCTTTGTGAGGTATCGCCGAGGATCTGGAAGAAAAAATAAATAAAGTTAAAATTGTTTGAGTTCTGAATTATGCGTTCGTTTCATTTGTTTGTGAGGGTTTGTTATGGTTTGGTGGATTGTAAATAAGCGGTCTAGTTTTAAAGGGAAATAAAGTTAAATATAGCGCCGGGCGATTTATTTCTGCTCGTACGGCGCGGAGGAAAGAAGGTTTAGGCGTTAGTCGGTGGTCTTTTATAAAACCAGTACACTTTGACTGTGATTACAAATAACTCTCAAACTAATTTTAAACTCAATTCCTTAGAAAGGTGGAACTTCATTGTATAAAAATCTCAATATTTAACAAAATTTTCTTCACACTTCTGCGATACAACTGACTTAATAGGAAACAACCCTTAATATTTTCATAAACTATAAATAAAATATTAAATTGTGTGACGGCAATGTAATACATATTTTATGCTTAAAAGTAATACATGAATGCCTGGGCATATTAATAATGATATTTGATATAAAATCACTGAAATACTAGAAAACTATATTTTAATGTTCATATTTTTTCCTATTAGCGTTAAAAAGTTTTTCAAATAAAATTTCAGGTCAAACGAGATAAGAAAGTTTTGGTTTTTGGAAATATGGCTATACTGTCATATACGTGTCTATAAAACGCATTCTATTTTTTCTCCACTATATCTGTCAGTGGAATTAAAAATAAAAACGATGCACAAAGTCGTAGCAGTTCAATACTGTTAAATAAATGAATATATCATTTCCAGTGTAAAGAGTGGCCTTTTATAAGAAATTGTGCAATAAAAATTTTAATTGCACGATTTCTAAAAAATTAAAAAACTACGCCAGTTTATTTATAATATCGTTTCCTTAGATTTTCAGTCACGACCATGAAGTAACATAATTAGAATGGAGACTTCAACTACAACTCGAATAATACTAAGCGTCAAAGTGACATTCACAAAAAGTTGATACAGTTTTACAAATATTCATGAAAAATTGCCCATTTCTTACAATAATAGGGTTCTCCCACTAATTTTATTTTAACAATTTGTGTCGTGAAAATGATATAATAAAACATTTTATTAATTTACAACAATTTTCTTTTCTAATAAGAATTAGTTCTAAGAAAATATCATTAAAACAACTTGCTGATAATTTCACTGCTTTTTAAAACGGGCATTTTTACGCGCCAGAATTACGTATCTACCCGGAAAACCAATGAGATTATGGATATAATTAATTTGTAATAGATTCTAACTGTGTGTTAAAGAAAGCTTTCTTCTAAAACTTCTCAGAATTTCAATTTGTAATGCTTGTACTGTGATTGGTCTAAAGCAGTGGACGTGCAAATATTGGCCAACCAGAATCCAGATAAATGCCGCACAAGTTATTCGTGAAAGCGTCGGACGTTAATATTTTGTACTGTAGTTTAGGTTTAACCTTCACCGACATTACACATCAGATGACTAACCCAAAACGCTAAATTTATATTTTTATGTTTGTATTGTTTGGAGTGAAAATAGTATTTTATCAGTTTCTGGTTTATGTTTTATTAATTCTACAATCAAAATGGAATCAAGTGGAAGAGGGATATGTTAAAGGTGCCGCTGATAATTTACCTAAAGTAGAAAAGTGCTGAGTGCTGTCAATAAATAGAGGTTATGTTATGTTAACAGAGACCAAGATTAATAAACAATCTTGAACAGAGACAACCTCTGTGATTGGATTTCAGGGTGTTGACGTCACAACGCGCCAATTTATGGCTGTTTAAAATGAACCCAATATTTTTCAAACTTCAAGTTTTTTTTGTTACTATTAGTAAAATTAATAAGATAATAAATATGCCATAAATCATTTTTTTACGTGAGTTAAGTATTTCAGCCATAATTTTTTTCTGTGGGAAAACCCTATTGGAACGATCGAAGATAAAACGTTGTAAGTAAGACACACCTCTTTATTGCACTCATGTCTTTTTAAGATACACACTATTTCAATATAAACTAAGAAATTGGAGGAACAAAGAAACCGAGAAAATGAGGATTATTTTTGGAAAACATACAAACCTTCCGAACAGAACAACGTGTGTTGGATATTTTCGTCCGACGACGAACGTTTTTTTTAGTTTAAAAAAATAAAAGGCATTATTTTTGAATGTCATTATGCAGCTCTGACTCTTGAAGGGCAAAGAAAAATCTAGTAGGCCAGAAACAGATTTTGTTTGTTTTATAAGCTCTTTGTAAATACGGGTCTTGTCATGTAATTAAATTATAAAAACTTATAATACAGTCATTAAATAAAAAATATGGAAAATTCTACGATGCTAAAATCATTTCAGTTTCAATTTTTAATCCGGTAGCTAGCGACACTTTTTATTGCTGCTACATTTGTTTAAACTTGGTTTATCCTTTTTTTTTCTGTAATAATGTAGCGTATCAACAAAACGAACTGCCGCCATCTCGTTGGCGGGATAATGATTGACAGCAGTATGACCATTATGTTAAAAAAAGAGTATTGAAGTAGTTTCTTCTGGGTCTTGCTGTGGTCGTCGAACTTGACTTGACGTTCCGCTGATCATCCTGTCAGCTTCTTCAGAAGGATTCTAAAGACTGAATTTGTTGTGTTATGCTCCTCGTTATATACCTAGGAGCTGCTTCGCTTCGCTGCTCATTCGTCGTGTTGGCCGTGATTTCCTACGGTGCTGATACTTGGCAGTGCCAGTTTCCATGTGTTACTAAGTCGATACCCATCTTCTCTGTTAAAGTTG
The DNA here is from genome assembly GCA_963675555.1 of Leptura quadrifasciata. NCBI lineage: Eukaryota > Metazoa > Arthropoda > Insecta > Coleoptera > Cerambycidae > Leptura > Leptura quadrifasciata. The sequence continues at coordinate 19,958,525 of OY776681.1, read as the reverse complement.
TTCCTCTTGTTTGGTTGACCGTGATTTACTACGGTGCTGATGCTTGGCAGTACCAGTCTCCACGTGTTACTAAGTCGATACCCATCTTCTCTGTTAAAGTTGTTCCTGTTTTTCATAATTTCCAGTGATTACCTAATGATTCGCGGATAATAGCGCGTATTCCTGTCTAATATATTGACATTCTTGTTATGGTTCTCGTTATTATGGACATATTCTGCTATTGCCGACCTATCCGCGTATCCAAATCTGGTAATCCTCTGATGTTCTTTGATTCTGCACTGGATACTCCGTCCTGTTTGTCCGATGTAGCTCTTACCACATGTGCACTTCAACTGTTAACACCTTTTGTTAACAGTTTGGGACAGGGTCTTTGATTGAGGGTAGCATCTGCTGTATTTTCTTCACCGTTCGAAACCGCACACCTACTTTCTTTTTGGATAAAATCTTCTTCAGCCTATCTGTGACTACTGCGACGTAGGGTAGGCATGCATACGTTGTTGGTTGTTGCTGTTCTTCTTCTGTTGTTCTTCTCTGGTTATTTATTATTCGATGTATATTGCTTTGACTATACCCGTTCTTCTCTAAAGCTTTTTGGACATTCTGATTAACACTCTCTTCTGTTGTGGATGGTGGTGGTGAGATGTCGCATGCAGGTAAGCATAGACCCGATCGGTGTATGTATTCTTTCTGTAGACGAAGAAAACAGATGAAGATAATTCTCCATGTGGCCATAACGAGGAGCATAACACAACAAATTCAGTATTTAGAATCCTTTTGAAGAAGCTGACGAAACATCAAGTCAAGTTCGACGACCACGGCAAGACCCGGAAGAAACTGCTTCATTAGACAACGGCCGTGAAAACCTGCATTCTAAGTTCTAACTCTGTCTATTGTTTATTGACATATCATTAAGGTATAAAATGACTTCTTACCACGTCTATCATAGACCGGTGTCCTCCTGCCATTGGCATAATTATGTGAGGAAAAAAAAACATTGAAACACTACACTTGAGTGTATTACAAATCATTTGATCAATATGCCAACTATAAAAATAAAATATTTTAGCCATATCTGATTCGAATACAAATAACAAAATGCGTATAGTCGAGTACAATTTCGCTAGGCGGTCAAAAAATGCAACAAAAACTTTACGACCTTATTAAAATACCGTTACTTTCTATACTATGTCGCCTGCAAATTGAATCACTTATCTTTATAGGTCGGCTTATTTGCTGAAACCACGCCGAGTGGTTCACTGGTGTTAAAATTAGCTTGTAACATTTTTGTTGTGTTTTTTGACTGCCCAGCAACACTGTACCCGACTTATATCCGGTGTAATATGCGTTTATTGAAATTTTATTTTATGACAATTTTTTGCAGTAAGCACCTGTGGACGAACTTAGCGACTCCTTCAAATCTTTTTACATTGAGGTGTGAGATAAATTACAACAACAAAGATCTGTAAACTTAACTTGTTAAAACTTGGGTAACTTGCCACGCTTAAGTGGAATTTATCTAAACGACTTAGATCGTAGATTTGAACTTTATGTAGCAAAACGGCTTTACGTTATGTTAAATGGTTCTTGTATTTTATATTATACGATAGGGTTCAACGAGAACGTATTATATTATTAGTAATATGGCACAGTAGGATCGTAAAGATAAACTTGTATGGGTACCAACCAGAGAGATATAAATAGTCGAGTGTTTATCGGGATCTCAATTTAATTGCTGTATTAGTATAGTTAAATGGATGGCAGTTGAATGCCAATAAGGTTAATGTCGTGGTTCCAAGTATAAGAAGTGTTTTTGATGTAGCAAAAATGGGGATTATTTATTGTTTAAATGTTTCCTTTACTATGAGATTTCCTCGAAATCAACGATAATGTTTTGAATACTTTCCATTAACTTTCGTCCAATTGTGCGTGTATATACAGGGTTACTGGTAATTCGATACATTCGTTTGGAGATGTGATGGGGCATGATCTAAGAAGTAAATTTAGCCCACATATATTATGCAAAATTCAATAGTTTTTGAGATATCAGTGTATTCTGCGTTGGCATACGCGGCTATGGCACAGAAAATACAATAACAACAACTAATAACAACAACTACGAGCAAAATCAAAATCTTCGATAACTAATTTAACAAGACCAACAAACTTAAGGGACACGGACATAAGAATGTCAGTTAATGACATATGTGCTCAAACGTCAAAGTCAAGGACTGACTGACTTAAATGAAAATGAACGATGTCGTTTAATAAATTCCGCCACCAGCATTATCTTTACTAATTTTTTATTAGAACTATCAAGGGTACATTAAACATTTCTACCTAGTTAGATAGCTATTGAAATAAGGAAGTTTTTATAATAATTTGTACGCGTGCTACATTAATATTTTTTTGAAAAAACCTAATAGGTAAATTTCATAACTGATTTAAAAAAAAAATTTTACAAGTTTTTATTTTAAATGTTCACATGATCGAAATGTTTCCGGATATTTTTCATTCCAAACGTATATCTATAATATTGGACAAGTAATCAAGTAAAAAAAAATTTAAAAATGTCAAGTAGATTTTTCGGAAATTAACTTTTAAGACATTAAGATCTACTTTTTTGAGAAAAACAAAAAAATTGAAATATCTCAAAAACTATTGAGTTTTGCATAATGTATGTTAGGGCTAGATTTACTCCTTAGCTCATGCCCCATCACATCTCCAAAGGAATGTATCGAATTACCAGTAACCCTGTATAATTGGACGAAAGTTAATGGAAAGTATTCAAAACATTATCGTTGATTTCGAGGAAATTTCATAGTAAAGAAAATATTAAACTCATTAATTTTCTTGAGAATAAGATTCTTGTATCAAATAAAAGACAACATTTTACGTTTCGGCTAGGGCCCCTTAGCCTTCATCAGAAAATATTTATTACTTAACTAGATCAAGGTTTCTTGCATTGGAAAAATGTTAATTTTCTTTTTATATTGATTAATAAAAGGTTTCTATTAGCAAATTTAGTGAACATTTCGGAGCAACGCTGAAAACCACGTGTTTTGACAGATGGCGTAGCGAAACGACAAGAAAAATTTTTCTTGTCACATTGTCGTTGTAATTATTATTAGAATAGAATATAATAGAATATAATAGAATATTTTTATTAACGTTTTTTGCCATATAAAATATAAATTAGGTAAGTCAGTGTTAATTATATAAAATACATAAATATAAAATCCTAAAAATTGGACATAGTAAAAACACCGGTTTCATGCAAAAATGAAGGTACCTGGTAGATAATACGTTTATACAATCTATGCCATATTACAACACTCAGTGATAAACTCTTCCAAAGTATAAAAACAACTTTCAATTAAAAATGATTTTAATTTTTTTTTAAACTTAGCAAAACAGCGAGACATTTTAATTGCATTAGGTAAAATGTTAAAGAGACTACAACCTGCGTAGACTGGAGACTTTTTATATTTCTCGTGCAAGCATTTACCAAGACAGAACTTTTCTTTATTTCTTGTTGGGTAATCATGAAAGTCTATATTTTTTTAAAATTTGGTTTGATTTAGATATACAAAACATAATATTTTCAGTATATAGACTGATGTAAAAGTTAATATGCATCTACACTTAAAAGATCCACGGCATGACATTAGTCTCAATATACGCTTTTGTATCATAAAAACGCGAGTAGATTTTGTAGATTGACCCCAGACCGTAATATTATAGCTTATTGCTGAGTATACTTGGGCATAATATAATGACAATAAGGCAGTCTCATTTAAGTCATTTTTTAAAGAAGATAGCGCAAAGAAAGACTTGTTCAACTTAGAGCATACCTGGTTAACATGTTCAGAAAAATTAAGATTTTCATCTACCTGAACACCTAAAAATTCTGTTACATTTGTAATTTTAATTTGAGTATTATCTAGAGAGAAGTTTATGTCTGGTACAGCGCGGTTCCCATAAGAAAATTTTACACATTCAGTCTTATTTAAATTTATAATTAATGTATTTCTGTTGCACCAGAACTTAAATTCCTCTAATATGATAGCACCTAAGAAGTTAACCGCTGATACTACAATTGTGGTATCATCAGCGTACATAAATAACCCTCCGTGTTGTAATATTTAGTCTGGTAAATCGTTTACAAACAAGATAAATAGGAAGGGGCCCAATATACTTCCTTGTGGCGTACCAAGGTCTGTATTATATAATTGGTAGTCCACCTCTCCTACTCTAACAACCAGAGACCTGTCCGTCAAATAAGATTTTATCCAATCATTAATCGATCCTACGATGCCTATTGCTGCTAATTTATTTGACAGAAAAATCGGGTTTATAGTGTCAAAAGCCAGGGCGAGATAAAAAACACACCAACACATACTCGTTGGAATCTATCTTATCATGAACGTACTGCACAAAGTCAATCGTGGCTGTTTCAGTTGAGCGACCAACTCTAAAACCATACTGGCAAGTTGTTAATAATATATTCTATGGTAAAACAGCCCTCTCGATTAACTTTGGGAAATTACTTAAAATTGAAATGGCCCTGTAATTTGACATTTCAAGACAGTCGCCTTTTTTAAACACAATCACAACTTTAGCTGTTTTAAGTAAACTAGGGAACTGACTAAGATAGACAGAATTATTTATTAAAATGGTTAAATAATGTGCAAACTCGCAACAACACATTTTAAATCGTATAAGTATATAGTTATATATAGTCAAGTAGAATTATTTTCTGTATTAATTTCAAAATAATTATTGGTATTATAATTAATATCTAATCCACAGATATTTAGAGATATTGAATAAACACAATTAGTGTACAATAGCCGGATGCTTAGTTTATCAACTTGATTTCAATGTAATACATAACAAAATAATTGTCGGATCAACTACAATGGATAGGACAAATAATAAGTAATGCGAGGTCATCGATTCGAATGTCATATATTAAAGTTTATAAATATTATTATCGATAAACAAACCAAAAATAATATACACTTAAACTATACTTATAACATAGCAGCAAACGATGATGAGTCGGTGGCGACTTCTACTCGAGTATACTCGATAAACATAAAAAATGCATTAAGAAAGTAATCAAAACTAGATTTACGGACGCATATCAATAAATAATTACTGATTTTAAACTAGATTTAATCAAGGCTTCAAGTTTTAAGTACTGCAAATATTTATTTGACGAAAATTGTACTGTTACATACAAGGTGATTGATAAAAGTGAGTTTTAATCATCTCCACGTGGTAACAACTTACTTGGCGAAAGGATTTTCGAGTGTTGTGGTATTTATAGACCTAGACTATAGACAAAAAGAACTCTATACAAAAGCAAAGAAGTGAAATTTCAGCGGCTAAATATAAAAAATTTTAAAAAAATATTTAAAAAAAGCTTTTATTTAAAAAATGCTCTAAAAAGTAGAAAATAAACTTCTATATTTGTTTATCCTTCAGATAAATAAATAGTAATTAGTCTACTGGTGACATAATTACCAGGATTTCTGTTTATAAATATACACAGGGCGTCACAAACGTTTCACTGGTGCCGTGACCAGGATTTCTTTTAGTAAATATACACAGGGGCCACAAACACTTCATTGGTGTCGTGACCAGGATTTCTTTTAGTAATTATACAGGGTACGCCACAAACGCTTCATCTGGTAACAAATGTTTCAAATTTCATTTACGTTAAAAAAATGTCCCCTTTTCTATCATAAAAGTATATAACAAACTACCATATGGATCTAAAAATGCAGCTAATCAAAGTATCAAAAACAAACTAAAAACTCTTCTAATAAACAAAAGCTTGATGAATGAAACCCAATTTCAACTTATTAAAATTATATCATAATGTTTAATAGATTTTACTTTTGTGTATATGTGTATATATTTGCTTATTTTTTTTAGGTTACATACAGGCTGTCAATTTTATCAGGGCCCTCGAGAATATCTCATTTAATATCGGTCGTACAAAAAAAATTATTTGTACGAAAATTGTGTCGAATTATATAACCTACAATATGGTTTAAAGACATTTGAAATCCATGACCTACTTTAAGAGTTATGGCTGAAAATATCGATAATGCGGAAAACGCTTAGGCCAAATATCTCCGTTATCTGAAGAGATACGAGAAAAATTCTGAGGCGAAATTTTTTTGCAGAACTGAGTGTTTCAACGAGGTTTTATTAAATATTTTTCAAAACCGCTGTATTTTGAGATTTGCTCTTCAGGCTGTTAAATTATTTTGAAACGGGCGGGAAATGGCGCCATTAAATAGAGTATTTTCCTCCCTTTTCAACGATATATCACATGCCAAATTTATTCATTGGTACTACGTTAGTAATTATATAAACATTTTTTTAAAACCAATAATTTTTTTTTAACAAGCATTATACTTGTCGCGGAGAAGTATGATTAAATAAAACGATAAAATAATTCAATAAGTTGTTCAAATCTTTGCTATAATAAAACATTAACGCAATTAAGAAGAATAAAGTAAATTCAGGTAACAAAAACAAATTAATAATAAAAAGAACATAGCACACAGAACATTAATATTTATCTAATCCTCAAAATAATTTTTAAGATATCATATCAAGTGTTCAAAGTGTCCATCGCGATTTCTTATGCACAATCGAGCTCGGCGAGGCACTGCATTTAAAACATTACATTTTGCGGTGTCGTCGAAAACACCTTATCTTTAATATACCCCCATAATAGAAAAAAATCCATTGGGGTTATATCTGGAGAACGAGGGGGCCATCGAATAAATCCATTGGTACCTATCCAATGTTGAGGCAAAATTTCGTCTAAATAGTCTAGGCAAATTTGGGAATTGTGGGGAGGAGCTCCATCTTGTTGAAAATATTGAAAGTTGTGTCGGTTCTCCAATGGTAGGTCATTTAAGAATTCATTAAATTCATTTCTCAAAAAGTTTAGGTACCTTTGACCACTGAGGTGACCATCATAAAAATAAGGACCTATTAAATTGGTGCCTAAAATACCTATCCACATATTTATTGAAAAACGATTTTGAAACCCAGTCGGTCTATGCCAGTGTGTATTTTCAGAAGTCCATTAAAAAATCCATTATTGGAAAAATTTGCCTCGTCGGACCAAAGTATTTTACTACATATTAATGGATCGGCACGCTTCTTTTCCAACAGCCACCTACAAAAAGTCGTCCTCCTTGGTTTGTCCACCGCTTGTAAATTGTGAACTTTTTTGGCTTTATAACACCGGTAACCATTTTTCTTTAAAGTTTTCTAGCACTTGTTTTATTTATATGACAAGCAATTTGTATTGCTCTTAATGATGTTTCCAAATTTTCTGTATATTTATTTTTTACATAATTAATAACTCGGTTTACGTTATTTACATTATCAGTAACACTGTTCAATCTTGTCTTCTTCTTTAAAAAAAAATGAACCATTATTTTTCAGTTTCGTAGCTATAATAACAGAGTTTTATTCGGCTGTAGTGCTTGTGGAAATCTGTTTCTATATTCTACTTGAGCTAATCCAGAGTTAGGCAATATTTAACGAACATATTATAACGATCAATGTGAGTGAAAATCATTTTTGAAAATTTTAAATTCTTAAACGAGTGTGATTGAGTGAGAGTTTAAGTATTAACTGAGATGATCTGTCAAAAAATTAAATTGTCAAGTTTGTTCATAGCCAACTATTTTGAAATAATTGAAATAATAGTGAAATCATGAAATACAAGCAAATGGATATTATACTTAAATTAATTGGTAATGACATTTTAACTTTCTGAGCAAGGAGTGATGCTTTTATGGAGGACCTCTATACATTGGAATAACTGCGAATACTCTTTCCATAATTGCTCCATGTTGCTTTCTTGATTATTATTTTGTTTTTGTTACCTGAATTTACTTTATTCTTCTTAATTGTGTTAATGTTTTATTATAGCAAAGATTTGAACAACTTATTGAATTATTTTATCGTTTTATTTAATCATACTTCTCCACGGCAAGTACAATGCTTGTTAAAAAATTTTTTTATTGGTTTGAAAAAAATGTTTTTATAATTACTAACGTAGTACCAATGAATAAATATGGCATGTGATATATCGTTGAAAAGGGAAGAAAATACTTTATTTAATGGTGCTATTTCTCGCTCGTTTCAAAATAAGTTTTTTTAGCAGCCTGAAGAGAAAATCTCAAAATACAGCGGTTTTGAAAAAAATTAGATAAAACGTCGTTGAAACACACTGTTTTGCAAAATATTTTCGCCTTAGAATTTCTCTCGTATCTCTTCAAATAACGGAGGTATTTGGCCTAGACGTTTTCCGCATTATCGATATTTTCCGCCATAAATCTTAAAGTAGGTCATGGATTTCAAATGTCTTTAAACCATAAATCTACAACATAATAGGCTTTTTTTTCTCATAATTCTATTATTTTGTAGATTCGGTGATTTGTTTTTGAAGAGGATAATAATACATGTGGTAGAAAACCCAAATAATAGGAAAGAATACAAAAGTATAAGTTCAAAAACAAAAATTTTCTTAAACTTATTTTTGAGCACAGGAAACTAGTTGTTAATTATTTCATCTTTAATTGCCTATGTCGCAGTCGTTTTAAATAGTTGGTGAGGTATCTATCTGAACATATGTCAGCCCCACAAAACCTATAAAAATTACGAGTTTACTCTATTACGGGAGGTCGGTCTAGTAACGACCCAATCAATAAAAAACATGTGTAGGGCATTGTTTGAAGAGCAGTTTTATTAATTTAATTAATTAGGGTACAATATGGTCCTTGTTGAGCTTTATTGGTTAAATTTATGAGAGCTTTTTTTAAACGTCGAGTTAGAGTTATATAGTTCAATACGTTTATTATACGGGTTGGGTAGCACATGTGCAACGTGCAGTGATTTGGGAGCTAATTATTTTCGCCAATTGTATAGTCGTAGTTTAATAGGACTGATAAATAGCCCCTTTATGGGGTGTCTGAAGACATGTGGATTTAATTTCAAGTAGCGTAGGTTCTGGAGGATAATTTTGTGCGAGTGGAACTTGCATTCTCGCAATTTTTATATTTTATTTTAACAAAATTGTAAGTTAGTTAAATCGTATATTGAAAAAAATCTAAATACTAAGAGGGTGGTTTCTGAGGGGGTTAAAAAATAAATTTTATTTTAAACTGACATTTTGTACTTATGATAATATTGTATCCCCATATTTGGGGTTCACCCCTGCTTATCTTAGAAGTAATAACGTAGGTCATAACAGTTAAACAAAAATGAATTTTTTGTTAGGCAAAGTACCTTTTCTGTAAAAGATGCAGTAAAATATCATTAAGGAAACTTATTCAGATTAAAGTCCTGTGTAAAAAAAAATATATTTTTTATGAAATAGGCTTAAAATGTCATGAAACGTCGAGATTTTAAATTTGAACGGAAAAAAATCTGTCTGTCGGTCTGTCTGTAACTTTTTTTTGTGCGCACGTTTACTCTGGAACCGTTTATGATATTGACTTAAAATTTGATACACTTATGTATTATAACGAGATCTGGAACTAGATATATATATTTTATGTATAATTAGAAAACGCATAGTTGTGGCAAAAAGAGGAAATATGTATCTCACTAATTTACGTAAACCATTCGTTCTAGACGACCTTAGGAGCAGAACACCATTATGATATGTAGGAGAAGGAAAAGGCGAAGGTCAGAGTAGACTCTTTGTTAAGCCTGAGAGTGCCTTGTACCTCGAAACTTCAACGTTTCTGAAATACGGTAAAGATAGACTAAAAAAATATAAATATATATGCAGGCAGGTGTTTCTGTAGATATGGAGACAACAGGTGATTGTTTTATTTACGGCTATATTGGATCTCTGTTTATGGATGGGCGAGAATATTTTAAATGATAGATACTTTCACAAAAAATTTTTTTTCTGATGAAGCAACAGTAAGTTCACAGAATTGCAGATATATTGGTGCTCGGAAAATCCAAATTTTCGTATACGAAGTAGACTGCAATATTCTCAGAAAGTGAATGTTTGATGTGCAATTTCATACTTTGGAATAATTGGTCCATAATTATATGAAGGGAATGTAAATCAACATGCTTACCTGGAAATGCTAAATACGTTATTTCTGGATCAACTCCACAATGTATTCATATTGCAAAGAATGAAAATGTTCCTACAGCAGGACATCTGCCCTACATATTCTGCAATTACTGTCAAGTTAGACCGTCATTTTCCAGAAAAATCCGGATTTAAAGATAATGGATATCAATTTATGGGGATTTTTAAAACAAAAAGTTTATGCTTTTAATTTTGATAATAATTTAGAATTATTAAAAACCAAAATTTAAAAACTGTTGATGATATCTCCAAGGAATTCAAAACAGTTATAGAGGATTAAGAACTATTGTGTGTGTTGAAGCTGGTAGCAATAATTTTGAATAACGACGCGATATATTTATGTTTATTGCTAGATACTTATAGTAATTCTTTAAATTATCATTTGTTAATTGTCATCTGTATTCATTGGTCTCCTAACCCAAAATGTAATATTGCTTCACAATAAAAATTAATAACTAAATATTTTTTCTCTAGACACTTGGTAAACCGGCTAACACTTTTTTTTTCGTATAATGTTTTAAAAATTATACGAATTACATTGGTTAATCTATTTTTAAAAATACAATACAATTTTCTAAAAGAACATTGTCGTATTTGATATTATTTCAAATAAATAAATCGGTAATAACCAAACATCATACCATCTAATAAAAAAATTTCTTAAAATCGATCCTAAAAATGTATTTTAAAAAGGTACAATCTTCGATACGAATTACGAGACAAACAAATATTCAGTCGGTGGTCTCGACCTTATTTTTTTGTAATAAAACCGCATTCCTCTTAATGTTTAACAAATACGCGATGCAGACGAACACTTGAATTGAATCATAGGGGACACATTCTTTTGTGCAGATAACACGCATTCCATTTCCGAAACTATTCTTTTTGTGCGTCAGAGAAGAATATAAAATACAAAACTTAATTGAAATTGGGGCTATTTATTAAGTTGGTTCTGGTTTCTCTGTGATTAAATTAGTAGTACGATTGATTTAGAGACAAAAGCCGTTTTAACGAAATTTTTGCAACTTGTCTGTTTTATTAACGATATTTCCAATTGCAGAGTTGTATACACATACACATAGACAATTATACAATGACCATTCCCTACGACATTGCCCTCTGTCGCAGCTGAGACTCGAACTCAGGAGTGGTACAGCGACTAGACGTGCTGCTTCTCACACAACTTCGTCTAATCCATTGCACCAACTCGGTAGCACATGAAAAACGCCACTAAATATCCATACCCTAGCCAGGATTCAAACAACACGTTTTTCTCGAAAAAATTATACTGAAGTTTTTTTTAAATTTTTTTTATACATTTATTTAATGTCGGCCTATTTCCGCTACTGAGGCCTAACACCGACGCCTGTAGACGAGCTACACCCAACCAGGAATTTTGCCGAACCTCTTCCCTTAAGAAGAGTAGGGATTTTTTACTTGCCTAACATTTAATAGACAAGGGACCGACGGCTTTACATCCCTTCCGAAGGATGGTATATCTCCTATACAACCCTCGCCTAAGGTTGTATAGCTTCCGCGCATACACTGATATACAAGCCGCTGGAAGATGTGTGAGGCGAGGACGCGGTTTCCATTGGAATGGTCACCCATCCAAATACTAACTGCGCCTGTCGTTGCTTTACATCGCATACCGAAGTATGTACATAGTAAAGACGCACCTACGCTCGCCCCTATACCTGAAGTTCAAACGTTCAATCCATGCGTATAAAATCACGAAAAACAGATGTGTCAATTCCGAAAAATTAAAAAATTGTTAGACAATCGTTCTATATTAACGAGGCGCGGAAGATAGTGTGACTACTTGATATGAGATATACAGGGTGTTAGAAAATTCCTATTTCTAACTTTGGACAAAGATAGTACTTGCCAAAATATAAAAAAAAGCCCTATACATGTACTCGGATATGCATCCTAAGGGAGCTAGGGCTCTTTGAAGGTGGTGCCTTAGAATAAGTTTTTGTTTACTATTTTAGGAACTTTTTACTGTTACAGCAGTGAGATTTGATGCACTGTTTAATATCAATAAGGGTTATTATGGTACTAACTAAAATGAAATTCAACCAAAATTGAAACATAGCGTTCCACAAGGGAGCGTTTTAGGTCCATTGCTGTTTTTAATATGCATTAATGATTTACCCAGTTCAGCATTTACCGTTCTCTTTGCTGATGATACTACTTTTGCGAGAAACATAACATAAAAGATATTGACAGCAATGTTAACGATACTGCAAAGAATATTATTAGTAAAGCCTCTGACTGATTTAATGAAAACAAGCAATGCTTAAACTCGGTCAAGACAAACGTGTTACTTTTTTCCACTAAAAGAAACTCCTCAGAACCTGTAAAATTTTTAGGTCTCACTTTGGACTGTAGTCTAACTTGGCATTCGTATATCAATATTCTATTATCTAAACTACCAAAAAAATTGTATGCTATTAGACAAATTAAACGTAGGGTTAATGAAAATGCCGCACTGACTACATATCATACAGTATTTCATAATGCAATGTGGCGTATGGTTTGTTAAACTACGGTAACTCCAACCAAATACAGAGAATCTTCCTTGTATAAAAAAGGGCAGTAAGAGTTTTAGCAGGTGTGAACCAACTAGTAAACTGTAAACTGTGGTTCATTAAATTTAAAATATTAACATTACCCTCACAAGTGATCCAGTCGATTACAATAGAAGTGGTGAAACACATGCATACAACACGCGTAATCGGGATCATTTACAAATACCACGTCATAGACTAGAGTCCATAAAAAAAGAATAGCTTTGGTATTGGTTTGTATAACACCCTGCCAAACAATTTGAAACAGTTACCCATTTCTCAATTTAAAATTAAACTAAAAAGACACCTCTTATTCAATGCTTACTATATATAATATATACAATTTTAGGTATGAGAATCCAGGTTAATTCGACGTTTGTATGTACTATTTATTAATGTTGTTTTGGTATTTTATTTTATGTGTATTATTCTGTGTATGTTTGTATTTGTATTTATTTATGTAGAGGGTTATTTATTATAAGGACCCTTTAGTTAAAAACAACCTAGGCTTTTATAAACAGCGAGGTCATTTTGAGTCCCGGCAATAACTATTTTAAATCGATTGTTATAACTTTCTCAACTTGATATTTGTACGACAGCATCTTTAGATTTGTTTATTATATGAATCTAAATGAATTTAATCAATCATGTTTTTATACAAGGTTTAAAAAACAGACAAAATTAGGATATTGCTTTGATGATTATGATACTAACAATTTAGCCCTGCGGACCTCTGGAGATGTCGGTAAACTCCTGGACTTCCTTACACCGCTATTGCTATTACCCATATTGCACTCTTAAGAAAACGTTCTTCACTTGGCACTAGCACTAATTATCACTTGAATAATCTCATTTCAGACAAATTCATCGATTACTGAATTCAATCGCGTTCATGTAAACGCACATCTTCAGAATGAGTTGTGTATTTTGTTTATGTAACTTTATTTTCGATAGCAGGAATGTGTATTTCTCTCAACACCACACCAGATTTTTACTACATTATCACTTTTCGAATGTTGCGTTTATTTTTTTGTTGACGTTAAATGCTACAAAATAAGTTACTGCTTTTAATTTCAGTTATTTCAAAAGTTTACTTCACTTAGCCACATGTTGTTGAGTTTCAAAAATTAACGAACATATTTAGTTTTACTTACAGCGCGCCCGCAGTACTCGGAAACGACTAAACCTATATATTTTCGGGGATAGAACGGTTACAGGAGCACGTTGAGGGCCCTACCGCTCTTGAACTGCACCGAACTGCACTGATACAGTCGCCACGCGCTCCTGCATTCACTCTACCGTGCTCAGCCACCCCAACAATGAGAAAATGCATCTGCCATTCGCAATGAGGCCTCCCTGCTCCCCTAAATTCGGATTTGCATCAGAATGGGTCGTCGGTGGACCGCCGTGTGTCATTCTCGCTAACCATGGAGATTATTAATATGGAATGCGTTAATTCGACTAATTTGTTTGTGGTCGCTAGTAAATTGGTCTTTTAAAAACATTATTTTTTTTTGTTTTCAATTAGAAAATTAATTCTAATTTGAACTTAATAATCCCAATGAAAGTTAAATTTGTGATATCAGATCTAAACCTTGTAGAATATTATCGAGAGAATTTTTAAAAATTCGCCTCTATACCGTAGCTGCCATTATGCTGGGAGGAGAATTGGACTCAATTAATATGACGTCACGTATTAGGCAACCCTACATACTACTGTCATAATGCTAACGGCGCGATATGAATGCACTGCAACTTGGCTCTTAATGCTCTAGTTAATAAAGACTATTATCAGGAGGGTTAAAACATAGCTTACAATTTCATTTTATTTTATTTCTGCCTCACAGAAAATATTTAAAAGATCTTTCGGCAACTAATTTATATTCACAAAGTGAACTTATATACAGGGTGGATCATTAATAATAGGCCATAGTTCAGGGGTAGATTCTTTGGGCCAAAATATGAGGATATAACCAAATATGCTTTAGTAAAATGTTGCTGTGGAAAAAGATACAGGGTGTCATATTTCAAATTATTTTTTCGTTTTTTTGCAATAACTCAACAGCCTCTTGACTGATCTTCGTCAAATTTGCTAGAGGAACTTTTTTTATTCTAAGAAACAATAATTTATGCATTACATCACGTTAGATCATAGAGTGCGCCGCAGGACATGTATCTGATAATTAATTTTTTTCGTATTTTTTTTGACGAAACGTTGTGGTAATTTCTCACGATATTCCTAAAATGGGGTGGAGCGCCATCATGCTGGTAATACATTCCCGCAATATTTTCATTTTCCAATAACATGGGTAAAAAATTTTGCAAAAAGTCTAAATAAAGTTTACCTGATCAAATGATGGGATTTATTCTTGTCTTACAGCATGTAAATTCTCTTATGTCCAAACATGTGAATTTCTTAAATTATAAACACCATCTCTTGTAAATTGTGCATCATCTGTTAAGAATTCTTCGATTCCGATTAATCCAGGTACTAAAATTTAACCGACGAACTTTATCCCCTTCCTCTAACCTCTGAACTTGTTGAACATGAAATGGATAGAGATTATTTTTTTTAGTGTTCTCCAAACACTGAGATGTGGAACACCTAAAGCATGACTCACTCTTCTTGTACTAATTTTTGGATTATTTGCAACAATATTTAGTATATTCTCTTCCACAGCTAAAGGTTGCCTTACCTAATGCTCATTTAAGGTGGCCGTTGGATACCGACCATGATTTTTGATTTTTAGAATAAGATAGATAAGGGGGGGTGGAGCTGATAATACGTCGGCCTATTTCCGCTACTGAGGCCTAACACCGACGCCTGTAGACGAGCTACCCCCAACCAGGAATTTTGCCGAACCTCTTCCCTTAAGAAGAGTAGGGATCTTTTACTTGCCTAACATTTAATAAACAAGGGACCGACGGCTTTACATCCCCTCCGAAGGATGGTATATCTCCTATACAACCCTGAAAGTTATTTGTGGCATTCTACAAATATTCCTTCCTACTTAGGTAGTCCTATACTTTCTTACCAATAAGTATGTATTAAAAAAAAGTTATGGTCAAAAATAATAAATTTTCCTTATTGGATCTCTCTCTCTCTCTCTCTTGGATATGCTCAACTTAAAATAATTTTGCTGTAGTATGTGAGGACAGTACTGCACTTATTACTGTTTAATGTACCGCATATTTTCTAATCACCTATTAAAATTAACTGCATGCATATTATTACGATACAAACGCAAGTCCGTAGTCAGAAAAATATTTCGGAGGCGGATTTGTGGGATCAAAATCTCGTGATGTTTTTTAGTTTCGTTTTCAACTAATTTAACATAGAAAAAAAATAGTTATGGCTAAGAAATATTTTTTAAAGTATTCGCAAAATATATTTTTCTGTTCCAATTATTCATTATTTTGAATTGAGCAGTTCAACAGTTATGTGAATATTATTGTTTTTGATAAAAATATTCAAATAATTTCTTTTACTAGTAAATATTTAAAACAAAACAAGAAAATATTTCTAACAGGAAAAAAATAATAATAGCAAGTTTATGTCAGTGTTAAGTATTTTTTAAGCGATTCGGCCTACTCAATACTTGTCCCGCTCATACAGCTTCTCTCCTATCTAGTCTACAAATCTTTAACAAAAAGCAGTAATTTAAAAAAGCACGACATTTGATGGTGTGTGGAATTAAGATTTTGTAAGTGGGAAATTGAAGTCAGTGGGAAATTCGAATTAGACTTTTTCCCTTTTAAGTGCACAAAAGCTATTCCATGCCTGGGCTCAGTTTTTAAACCAATTTTTATTATTAATGGGTATATTTATAAACATCGTAGTCACTCACATCTCAAGAAAAAATTTTGAGGGGGAGGGGTAAAATCCTGGTTACAGCCTTGCTGTGTCTCACAGTTGATAGGTACTTATTTCTCTTTGTAATAAGTAAACATACTGGACAAAAGACATTATACTTCTTTCTTACTAAGAAAGTTAAGAAAAATTATGAGATCTCTGAAAATCCAAATCAACTCAACCCAGTACATAGATCTGAGCATGGACATGCTGAATCTAGTCTAAGCGAAGGCAGTGGCACTAGAAAAATTTCCGAAGATATAATTCAGATTCCGTGCAAGTCAGAAATAGAGCCAAATTCTGCCAAATATTCTGGTGACGTAGACATAGGATATTACATAAATAAAAAAAACTAGCCTTACTAATATGGAAAAATTTAACATTTTACAAAATGCATTTGTTCCGTCGGCAGAGTATAATTTTCCGTATTCGGTTGTAAATACCAAAAAGATGTAAAATGTTTTCTATCTAAAAGACATTTTAACATTTTGTTTAATTTCTTATGTTAATGACAATAATATTTTGAGATTTATTTTCAAACACTTATAATTTAAAATGCTTTTTAATGTTTCGTATTAACCCCCCCCCCCATAAGAAAAATTTATTATCCGCATATTCACCATTTAAAAATTGATAAGGCATATTATGTCTTTGTAATATGGGTAATAATATTAATACAAATATTTTAGAATAATAAAACGTAAGTATGTCGAACTAGTAAATATGAACTGTCAAATATTAAAATTTTCAGCATTGCCTACTTGATGATGAGTAAATGCATTATTCGGAATCAAAGAATTCTTAACAGATGAGGCACAATTTACAAGAGATGGTGTTTATAATTTAGAAAATTCACATGTTTGGACAGAAGAGAATCTACATGCTGTAAGACACAATAAATCCCAACATCGATTTGCTGTTAATATGTATGTATTTTGTGCGTGTCCCAATCATTTGATTGGAGAGTGGGCTACATATCCTCCTTGATAGATTATCAGTTGAACTACCTTGTTTTGAAAATTATTTTACAATAATTCACTTACTTAGTCTACAAGTGTAAGAATTGTCACTGCTGAAAGTTAAATTTTGTTGTTAATTAAACCCTGAAATAAATATTCAAGTTCCAACTGTCTCGACCATTTTAATGAAATTGGATTTACGGCAAGTAATCAAGGTTGATGAATGAAATGCGCAAACAAATTAGGTGAGCTTTGGCCAAAATTAGTAAAACATCCTGTATCTCAGTAAGGAACGACAATGGATGCATTAATACCGAGTAATTTGGAACCAACAAAGTGCCCTCTATCCACAAGTAACCTATGCACATTTAACTTTGAAACACTCTGTATTTGCTTCGGTAGAACCTATGTAATCAAGTCAACAAATATTTAGAATCGAAGCATTAGCCTTTTGATGGTAATATGCAATAAATAAATACAACCTGCATTGTAAAAAAGTTAATATTACTGTTTGTATTTACATTTGCCTGATTACTTTCATTTTCGTTCCCCTCGTACGAGGGAAAATAATTTAGATTTTGCGACCACGCCAGTACATTCGCCACCATTTGCTGCCACTTAACGCCTGAATGACACCCTTTGTTTTTGTGGAGGAGCACTATATGTGTCTATGTCGCAGGGAAAATGTGATACAGAATAACAGAGAACACAATGAAGCATTTGTTCGTTTTACTTCACCTTTTGTTTTGTTTTTCTTATGGTGATTAAAAACACAGGCCATATGAAATTTTAATAGCTGATATTTTGCTCTATACTATAAAACGAAGTTTATGGCTTTTTTTACTACAACAAACAGATGCAGGGTTTTAACCCCGGTCGTTATTTTTTTATTTGAAAATGTTAACAGGATATTTTTTAAGGAGTTGTTAAAGCCGACCAACCATTTTATTACCAATTTAGGATATACATATTAGTCTTATAGTTGCGTATGTTTGGATAGATAGTTCAACAGCACGGATGTTAAGGTATAATGATGGATCTTTAAGCATAAAAATTACTTTTCTAGTTAAATTAAGTGCTAGAGTCAAGTAACAATTTAAATGCTTGATCTCGTTTTATAAAGGTTTTATGAACGATGTTTGCAGATTAACTGGCTTTAAATTAGGTTTATTTGAAACCAAATGCATTTCTAGATTACAAGAATTTTTTGAAAGGCCTTGTAGTATGTCTTAAAACTTGACCATAAAACATTTTGGATTTTCCCTGGCTGTAGTTTTGTAAAAGTTTTATTATTAATGTTAAAAGGAATTAACAAAGCAGTTTGGTTTTAAAAAAGCCTTCGAATGCAAATTCGATCGATTCAAGCAACTATAAAACTATGAAGCGTTCAAATGGTTTTAAAATTGCTTTATAAAATATAATAAAGATCTCCTAGTCCTGTATCCTCTTTTAAAACCTTCTCCTCCTCTTATCAAAATACGCATTAAATCAATGACTCGTTTATTAAATACACCTTAAGTCTTATTAGTTTTTAATATACGTGAATGAAATTAAATCTCTTAAGAAAATTATATTAATTTAACAAGAATTCTGAGGCGACATACAGGCTGTCCATTTTGGCACTCGAGAATATCTCACTTAATATCGGTCGTACAAAAAAAAATATTTTTACGAAAATTGTGCCGATTTATATAACCTATAAAATGGTTTAAAGACATTTTTAAATCCATGGCCTACTTTAAGAGTTATGGCGGAAAATATCGAAAATGCGGAAAACGTCTAGGCCAAATATCTCCGTTATTTGAAGAGATACGAGAAAAATTCCAAGGAAAATTTTTTGCAAAACAGAGTGTTTCAACGGGGTTTTATCTAATTTTTTTCAAAACCGCTGCTGTATTTTGAGATTTACTCTTCAGGCTGTTAAAAAATTATTTTGAAACGGGCGGGAAGTGGCGCCCTTAAATAGAGTATTTTACTCCCTTTTCAACGATATATCACATGCCATATTTATTCATTGGTACTACGTTAGTAATTATAAAAACATTTTTTTAAAACCAATAAATTTTTTTTTTAACAGGCATTATACTTGCCGTGGAGAAGTATGATTAAATAAAATGATAAAATAATTCGATAAGTTGTTCAAATGTTTGATATAATAAAACATTAACACAATTAAGAAGAATATAGTAAATTCAGGTAACAAAAACAAAATAATAATCAAGAAAGCAACATGGAACAATTATGGAAACAGTATTCGCAGTTATGCCAATGTATAGAGGTTCTCCATAAAAGCGTCACTCCTTGCTCAGAAAGTTAAAATGTCTTTACCAATTAATTTAAGTATAATATAAATTTGTTTGTATTTCATGATTTCACTATTATTTCAATTATTTGAAAATAGCTGGCTATGAACAAACTTGACAATTTAATTTTTTGACAGATCATCTCAGTTAATACTAAACTCTCACTCAATCACGCTCGTTTAAGAATTCAGAATTTTCAAAAATGATTTTCACTCACATTGATCGTTATATTATGTTCGTTACATATTGCCAATGCAATTTTAACTCTGGATTAGCTCAAGTAGAATATAGAAAAAGATGTCCACAAGCACTACTGCCGAATAAAACTCTATTCAGAAAACTAGCTACGAAACTGAAAAATAATGGTTCATTTTTAAAGAAGAAGACAAGGTTGAACAGTGTTACTGATAATGTAAATAAGGTAAACCGACTTATTAATTATGTAAGAAATAAAAATACAGAAAATTTGGAAAT
Organism: Leptura quadrifasciata; assembly: GCA_963675555.1. Taxonomy (NCBI): domain Eukaryota; kingdom Metazoa; phylum Arthropoda; class Insecta; order Coleoptera; family Cerambycidae; genus Leptura; species Leptura quadrifasciata. The sequence continues at coordinate 19,938,207 of OY776681.1, read as the reverse complement.
ATCATTAAGAGAAATTCAAATTGTTTGTCATATAAATAAAACAAGTGCTACAAAAATTTTAAAGAAAAATGGTTACCGGTTTTATAAAGCCAAAAAAGTTCACAATTTACAAGCAGGGGACAAACCAAGGAGGACGACTTTTTGTAGGTGGCTGTTGGAAAAGAAGCGTGCCGATCCATTGATATGTAGTAAAATACTTTGGTCCGACGAGGCAAATTTTTCCAATAATGGATTTTTTAATCGCAATATTCATTACAAATGGACTTCTGAAAATACATACTGGCATAGACCGACTGGGTTTCAAAATCATTTTTCAATAAATGTGTGGATAGGTATTTTGGGCACCAATTTAATAGGTCCTTATTTTTCTGTTGGTCACTTCAGTGGTCAAAGGCACCTAAACTTTTTGAGAAATGAATTTAGTGAATTCTTACATGACCTACCTTTAGAGAACCGGCACAACTTTCAATATTTTCAACAAGATGGAGCTCCTCCCTACAATTCCCAGATTTGCCTAGATTATTTAGACGAAATTTTGCCTAAACATTGGATAAGTACTAATTGATTTATTCGATGGCCCCCTCGTTCTCCAGATATAACCCCAATGGATTTTTTTTCTATGGGGATATATTAAGGATAAGGTGTTTTCGACGACACCGCAAAATGTAGAGGACCTAAAAGCTCGAATTCAACAGGCATGTATTACAGTTACCCCTGAAATGCTGAGTAATGTTTTAAATGCAGTGCCTCGCAGCGTTCGATTATGCAAAAGAAATCGCGGTGGACACTTTGAACACTTGATATGATATCTAAAAAATTATTTTGAGGAGTAGATAAATGTTAATGTTCTGTGTGCTATATTCTTATTATTATTAATTTGTTTTTGTTACCTTAATTTATTTTATTCTTCTTAATTGTGTTAATGTTTTATTATAGCAAAGATTTGAACAACTTATTGAATTATTTTATCGTTTTATTTAATCATACTTCTCAACGGCAAGTATAATGCTTGTTAAGAAAAATATTTGTTTAAAAAAAATTTTTTTTATAATTACTAACGTAGTGCCAATGAATAAATATGGCATGTGATATATCGTTGAAAAGGGAGGAAAATACTCTATTTAATGGCGCCATTTCCCTCCAGTTTTAAAATATTTTTTTAACAGCCTGAAGAGTAAATCTCCAAATACAGGGGTTATGAAAAAATTAGATAAAACCTCGTTGAAACACCCTGTTTTGAAAAAAAATTTCGTCTTGGAATTTTTCTCGTATCTCTTCAAATAACGGAGATATTTGGCCTAGACGTTTTCCGCATCGATATTTTCCGCCATAACTCTTAAAATAGGCCATGGATTTCAAATGTCTTTAAACCATTTTGTAGGTTATATAAATCGGCACAATTTTCGTAAAAATATTTCTTCTTGTACGATCGATATTAAGTGAGATATTCTCGAGGGCCGTGATAAAATGGACAGCCTGTATACAGAATTTTTAAGTCAAAGTTATCAAAGAGTCTTGAAAACTAATGATAATGGTCGCAAGGCCGAAACATATGTCAGAGAAATCCGAAAAAACCTAATGAAACAACAAACCAAGTGCGTATTGTAACTATTCTTTTGAATATTTATAATTATTCTTAATAAGACACTTTCTATTCACGTTTATTCAAAATCTAAAAAGAAATTAAGGTGTTGTTTACATTTATACCATTATAAGATTTATTATTGGTTTTTACAACTATGCGCAAAAATAAAAATATCGTGTATTGTCGGCCTAGCTAGAGTCCCTTGAGATGAAATGGAGAAGTCATAAAAATGGTCATTTTTTTAAGCACATGTTTGCTGAAAGCATCGGTGTTATTGTATGTATCAATACATCAGACAAATGATAACCAAAAAAACTCTTGCTGTGTACGTATAATGTCATAGAATTTAATGAGTCACTACTGTGAAGTTTATGGTATTACAGTGCACCCTGCAAATATTCACAGACTATAAACCATTTGATTCCGTAATTAGAGACAATAAATATAAGACTAATTGTAAGTTTCAACCCCTGATGTCGGGTTTAACAAGCTACAAAGCGAGCAGTCGAAATATTTTTTAAATGGTGGGCCCATCAGGATGACATCCAAAGCACTTGAATACCTGCCGATGCGGCCAGGTAGCTACATAATATTTTATCACAGCACTTTCTTTAACGTTTTCTTTTACATAATCGGGTGTAAGTTCTGTAGTTTTTTAAGGAGGTGGGGATTATTTATGAAATTCACCTAACATTTTTGATACTCTTAAAATTTAGTATTTTTTCAAGGATATGGCCTAAATTTTTTCAAGCTTCAATCTCCCATATCTCCCAACTCGAATCCGGGGGGTGTGGAGCGCAAAATAACAGAAAAATAATAATACCAACATCTATATGTGAAAATACTGGTAAATATGCAAATATATCTAAAACAAAACATCGACTCTAGGAAGAACACAGCACGTGGCGTTGAATTATGCAATTAATTGATCAAAAATCAAAAGGCTGATCGACGAGAAACCGCAACAGTTTCCGGCATGCGCACAGAAAATCATTCAAATATATTTATTGCATATTTTTTGTGTAAAAACTTTACCTTAATACATACAAATTATTATTATTATTATTATTAATATTATCGGAGTTTTGTAATGTATTGAGAACATGTAAAATAATTTCATTAACCTGACATGGTGTTTCATAGTATTAAGACTTCTTCGTTGACTGTAAAACTTTTCTGTTTTACTACAAGCAACAATAAACTGAAATGTCATTGCATTGGAAAAATATCTATTCTAAAATAAAACAGTTTTAACGATCATTATTTAAGGCACCATGAAAATCTCAATAGACCTTTTCGACCAAATGCTCTTATTAAAGGTTTGATCTAGCTCTCTACGCTTTCACAGGAATAAACTTGGTATAATGCTACAGATTTTTTATACCCGAATCTATCTCAGATATCTTTTGTGACATAAATACTTTGTCAAGTAATATTACTCCTGAAATTATAGTCGAAAATTATAGCCCTGATGTAAATGGTGATACAGACAACAATAGATACAGCAAAACGTTATCTATTGTTCACATGAACATTCGAAGTTTACGAAGTAAAGTTAATGATCTAATTGTGTTCTTGGAAACCATAAACAATCCAGACGTAATCTGTTTATCTGAGTGTCGTCTAAGTGAGGATGAAATAAAATTAACCACAATAAATACCTACGTACTAACGGACTACTACAGCAGAAGTGAAGATACAGGTGGAGGTGTAGCAATATTTGTGAAAGAGTGCTATAATTTCAAAATTAAAAAAATTACAGTTCAAAAAGTTTCATCTAATTTTGAATATGCTTCAGTGGATATATATGTGAGTAAAGAATTAATTGTTAGTGTAGTATGTATATATAGAGTACCTAAATATGATAAACATTCATTGTCAATTTTCTTTGACAATTTAGAAAATCTTCTCTGCAAATTCAATACAGCTTATCCTTTATTTGTTTGTGGCGATTTTAATATTAACTTAGATCCTATGCTAGATCATACATTAAGAAAGAACGCTATTCATCTTTTGAATATATTCTCAATGTTTGGTTTAAAACAATGTATATATGATTATACCAGGGTACAAGGTGACACTAAAACAATTATTGATAATATTTTTTCTAATATCAACGACAATGAACTCGCACCCGAGGTGATAATTTGTGATCTCTCCGATCATTATATGCAAAGGGTATGCTTTGGTTTTGATTTTAATGATAAGGGGGACGACTTGTATATCTACAAGAGGGACTTTAACAATGAATATAGTATTGCAAATTTTAAACAACTTATTTCGATCGAAAAGTGGGTTAATATTGATTTTTTTGCAAATATAGATCTATCTTTTGATAACTTTTTAAATAGGTTCCAGAAAATATTAGATAGTGCTTTTCCTTTACGTAAGGCAAAATATAAAAATACTAGCTTGAATAAGCAAAATAACAAAAAATGGATAACCAGAGACATTATCAACGAAGGCAAATTTATTAGAGAAATGTACAAACTAACTTTAGAATATCCAGAAATAAAAGATTATTATAACCATCTAAAAAATAGCCATAAAAGAAAAATATGTGATGCAAAAAAAATATATTATAATAATATGATGGAATCAGCTTCTAATAAAAATAACACGGCGTGGCAAATTATAAAAAATAACAGCAAAACGGCTGTTAGTAAACGTTTCCCTGATAGTTTTGTTAATGAAAATGGCTCTACTATAAATTCCCACGAGGACGCAGCGCATGAATTCAACCGGTACTTTCTAGATTCTATAAAACAACTTGCGGACAATATGAATATTGATACTAGGACACATCTTGATATACAGTGCTTCAGTAATATGTTTCTGGCACCCATTGTGGCCAGCGATGTAAGTACTATGTTGAAAAAAATAACAAAAAAGAGTTCTGCTGGTTCTGACAACATCCCTTGTTCATTGCTTGCTCACATTATAGATTATATTGCAGAACCACTCTGTAAACTAATTAATCTCTCTTTTGTCGAAGGTACTTTTCCATATTCCTTAAAAAAAGCAATATTGGTGCCGATTCATAAAAAAAATGATAAGGAACTAATTTCGAATTACAGACAAATCTCGTTACTCTCTGTTTTTTCCAAACTATTTGAGCTTGCATTCGCTACTCAGCTGAAATTATACTTAAATAAAAATAATATTTTATCTCCTTGTCAATATGGCTTTAGGGAAGGATATTCCACTCAAGATGCAGTCACATCTTTATATACATTTCTACTTCAAAATATTGATGAAAAAAAAAAGTGTGAATGTCTATTTTTTGATATGTCTAGAGCTTTTGACACTGTAAATCATGAATTGCTACTAAACAAAATGTGTGCTTATGGTATAAGAGGAGTACCTAACTTTTGGATTCAGTCATATCTAAGTTATCGTACCCAGAGAGTCACTTTAAAAGTTGATGGCAAACTGTATGAATCTGATGATAAGTTGGTGCCAACTGGAGTTCCTCAAGGTAGCACCTTAGGACCGCTCCTTTTTCTCATTTTTATAAATGATCTACAAAGCCATTTAAAAGCTACGAATTCCTTCCACGTTACACAATTTGCCGATGATGTGGCGGTTGCATCAATGGCAGACAATGTACATGAGTTGTCATCTAATGCAAACATTTGCACCTCATTAATGAACAGTTATTGCAATAAATTTGGATTAAAACTTAATGGGACAAAAACTCAATTGCTGATGTTTGCCAATAACACTCCTGACCACAGCTTATTGGTAAAAATAGATAACGTATCAATAAAAAATAGCCATTCTGTTAAATTATTAGGTATAACTGTTGATTATAACCTAAACTGGTTCGAACATATTGAAGACTTGTCAAAAAAAATGTCTGTTAGATGCTATGTCATTTGGCAGCTTCGTTCTTGTGTGAGTTTAGAAATACTAAAAACTTATTATTTTGCACATGTACAGTCACTATTAAATTACGGTATTCTCTGCTGGGGCAACTCAAGCAGAATTAATGATCTTTTCATCATGCAAAAAAAAGTAATTAGGACTATGGTGTTCAAACATTCAACCGATTCGTGCAGGGATTTATTCGTTTTACTTAGAATACTAACGCTGCCAGCTTTATATATTCTATCATGTTGTCTCTTTATCAAGTCTAATATTAACCAATTTAATCAATATTCCGATCGAAATATACCTTACAGTTTGAGACACACGAATAACATTTTGTTGCCTAAACACAATCTCTCCGTTGTTAGTAATGGTGTGACGGTTATGCCCATTAAGATATACAATCATCTCCCTAACTATCTGAAAGAAATATCTGGCTTAAAACTGTTTAAATCAAAATTAAAGGAACTACTTTTAAAAAGATCGATTTATAGTGCTGAAGAATATTTTAGCATTAACCTTTAACACTGGTATCTAGTGTTATGTCATTGTTTTAATTCTCTTTATATTGCTTTTAATTTTAGTATTATTTACAGTAAATGTTGTTTGTCTTAATTTGTTAAGCTGTTTGTTATATTTACTTTTGCTATCTATTTTATTACTTTTTGCTATTTTTATTGTATTTTTTATTTTTATTTTTGACTTACCATATCATATACTATTGTATAATTTCATATGGTGAATATATTATTTATTATTATTATTATTATTGTTATTATAACTGTGACGCGTTTGTATATGTATAAATGTGTATCTTTTTATCTGTCTGTTTATATATTTATTTATAGTAAATGTCGTTTGTCTTATTTTGTTAAGCTGTTTGTTATATTTACTGTTGTTATATATTCATTACTTCTTTGCTACTTTTATTGTATTTTTTATTTTGACTTACCATAATATATACTATTGTATCATTCCATATGGTGAATAAATTATTATTATTATTATTATTATTATTATTAGGTTCTTCATCAGTAGGATTAGTTTTATAACAGCTTTAAGCATTTAGCTTTGAAAACCTCACCTAAGTCAAGATGTGTTAATCATAGTATTCTATTGAAAATCATAGAATGTTATGGTTTAAAAGGGTCATGCAATGAACTTTTAAAAGCATACTTAAGTATCCGAAAGCAATACGTTGATTATTTTGGTACCAGATCTGAAGAACTGGAGGTCGACATTGGAGTTCCCCAAGGGAGTGTGCTGGGCCCTCTTTTGTTTATTTTATACACAAACGACCTAGGTAATTACCTATCTACGTTATTTTGTGCTTTTGCAGATAATATCACAATCATTGTATGTGGAAAATCTTTAAATGACGCAATTAACTTGTTAAACTCCAATTTATTCTTGATTTCGGAATATTTTGAAAATAAAAAACTTGTACTGAATCAAAATAAAATTTATGTTTTAGAATCTCATCCTGTTAGTGCACCTTACATATCGAGTGTATATGTGAAAAATGACGGAAAATCAATTCAACAGATTACATCATTTAAATTACTAGGTATCAATATAGATTTGTCTTTAGATTGGAAAGCGCATGTAACTTATTTATGTGGTTGTAGATTGTAGATTGTTTTATGGGGTCGTTTGGCTTCGAACAGCCTTCACTTCGAACTAAAAGATCTTTTGTGACTTACCCTACATCTAGTTGTTGCCCAGGATTCCAAGACTTTTTACAATGCTTGTGATTTTCCTGGGGGCTATTTTCCTTATGTCTTCAGGCGTTAATTCTGCCTGTTCTAGGAATTTTATCCTAGTGCTGACTAATTACCTTGCATTCACAAAGTATATGTTCCGCAGTTTCAGTTGCAGTATCGCAATATCTGCATTTGTTGTCTACCGCCTTACCCATATTCTTGAGATGATATCTCAAGAGGCAGTGGCCAGTTAGAAGGCCTGTGATTAGCCTTAATTCGGACTTTTCAAGTTCGAGAAGCCTTGTGGCATTCTCTGTCGAATAAGTTATAAACTTCTTCGCTTGTCTTTGGCCTAGAGTATTCCTCCAGTAGGACTTTTTCTGGTCCTTTTCCCATTCTTGGATCTCCCCCGCTATGTGTCCCTTGGCCAGGCCACAGAACGGTTCGGGTCCAATGAATGGTGCTTTAGATCCTTTCTTTGCAAGGCTGTCAGCAAGTTCATTTCCTAGTACTCCCTCATGCCCTGGCACCCACATCAAGGTAACCTTGTTGTTGTTGGCCAGTTGCTTCAGGGATTGTCTACATTCCCAGGCAATTTTAGACTCAAAGGTATTGGACCTTAGAGCTTTTAGTGCTGCCTGGCTATCAGATAATATATAGATCTTTGCCCTTCGGATGCCTTTATTTAGGCATTCCTGGACACACAGATCTATAGCGTAAATTTCTGCCTGGAAGATGGTTGGGGTGTTACCGAGGGCTTTGGATAGCCTACGTTTAGGCCCTGGTATGCCCACTCCTACCCCTTCAGCCATCTTAGATCCATCTGTATACCAAATGAGTGATCCTTGTTCCAATCGCAGTGCCTCTATCTTGCTCGTCTGACGGCTTTCGATTAGCACGTCAAACGGGCAGTCAAAGTCTTGTTTGATTGGCATTGAGTCAGTGGGTTTGGTCATGGACTTCAAATGGATTAACTCCAGAATCCTTAAATGACCAACCAGATCACCTGGTTTAAATTTATGTGCCTGGTGCAGTGTAAGGCACTGAGTGCTGCCTCCTTCCTTACATGCAAGTGCAAGGGAAGTAGGTCAAGCATTGCCTCCATAGCTGCTGTGCAGCACGAGTGCATTGCTCCTGTAGTCCCTATACAGGCAAGGCGTTGCAGTTTCTACAATTTTCCCTATTTATGTGATTAGTGTGCAAGTAGTTGCTTTGCGTTGAGAAGATTACGAAATATCACAAGCTTGAGTAAGGCCAATTTTTTTCTCTAACATTGAATCGCGTCTCCGATATGGAATTACTATGTGGGGTAACTCTACATGGGCAAATATAGTGTTTGTGTTGCTAAAAGGCAGCCCATACGCTGTACGTTCGGATTAAAATTTAGAGAACCGTGCAAAATGACATTTAAACAACAAAAAATATTTACTCTACCGTGTTTATACATCTTTGAGATTTTGAAGTTGGTGAGAAAAAATTAACCTATTTTAATTCATTAAATACATACATATCATAGCTATCAAACTCGTCATGGTTTTGACTTGCAACATAGACTTGAACTGTATAAATCTAACTCATATTATATGGGCCCTGTGCTCTATAATAAACTCACTCCAGATTTAAAGAATATTGGTAGTATAAAAATATTTTTATCTAGGTTAAAAGTATTTCTTGTTACAAATGCATATTATTCTGTAGAGGAATTTCTAATGTATTAATTATTGATACAATACTTTTTATTTTTATTTATTTCTTTCATTCAACCCTTTCTTACATTTTTGTGCTTTCTTATCTAATTATAAGTTTCTTTTGCTTGAATTGTCCTATGTCATGTATATGATCTATTGGATGAATAAATGTATTCTATTCATCTTTTGGATAAATCTACCTTTACCCTCACTTGTGTTACTTCAGGTTAGGTTAAGAGTAATTGCTCCCGCTACTATATATCACGCACTCTCAATAATATAACTCTCAAAGGCAATAAGCTTAATTTCGAATACAAACAATACTTTATATTTTAAAATATTTTATTGCACACCTCATTGTACTATTTTTACCTTTGGTTGAATAAACCCGTTTACGACTAATCGGCCGTTTAAACTTAACGCCGTCCTCGACAGCTCTTACTTGCCGCATGGATTGGAAGTTGCTGACGAAACCAGTAAATTCGACTGGTGGTTAACCAATTTCACGTTTTAAAATTTATCCCTACATCTTTACAATATGGGGTAGTACCCTAGACTTGGAAAGTGTTTACTATTGTGTCTGAAGAAAAGAAAGAAAATACGTCGTTATGTCAAGAATTTAGAGTGATAAATACGCTCCCCCCAAATGAGAAACTACTGAAAATATTAGTTAAGGAGCAATTGATAAGTCATGTTGAGAGCAATGGAGTATTGTCAATTTATCAGGCTGGGTTTAGGAAGGAAAATTTTTTTGAAACTGCTCTACAAATAGTTATAGCCAAGTGGAAAGAAGCTATAAGTGAAAGAAAGTATGTGGGTGCAGTGTTTCTAGATTATAAAAGAGCTTTTGAAACAATAAACAGGGACTTACTGTTAGAAAAACTGGAAGCAATTGGTATTCAAGGAATAGCCCTTCAGTGGTTTCGTTCATATTTGGCTGAAAGACAGCAAGTGGTTAAGCTTAACAATAGTGTATCTTGTAAAAGAGAAGAGGTGTACGGTGTTCCACAGGATTCTGTTTTGGGCCTAATTTTGTTTACATTGTGCAATCCAATTGTTTGCCGATAAAGATGAAATTGTCGAAAATTTAAATTCAGATGTAAAAATAATTAAATTGTGGTCTAATGAAAATAATCTTTCTCTTAATTTAGATAAAATTAAGTTCATGCTAGTAGATAACCCATGTTGACCTGAGTGTTACTGTTAGTATTGATGGCAGCAGTATTGAACAGATTTTGGAATATAAATACTTGGGATAATTGATTGTACTAACATTTTCTGATCATGCTAACTATATCATAAAGAAAGTTGCTAAAAAGGTATATTTCTTGCGTAGAATTTGTAAAACAATAATCCTCCCCTATTTCACTTACTATCCAACAATTATGTTTATACTTAATAGCTCGGAATTAAACACATTGCGGGTGAAACAAAATATAGCACTGAGAACTATATTAAATTGTGATAACTACACTAGAATCAGTTTTATGTTGGAGGCGCTAAACTTATTATTGATTAAATGTATTTATACTTATATTTAAATTTTTTAAGAATACGTTCCCAGACATCTTTTGCAACTTTGTACTTTTGTCTACGAAGTCCATGAGCATCTCACCAGGATTAGAGATAATTTCTATGTTGTTAGACAAAATAATAATTATGGTGAAAATCAGTTGTTTGTTAAAGGACTGAAACTGTATAACGAGTTGCCTGATAAAAATAAATAGTACTAGGTAATTTAAATTGATTTAAAAAGGTATGTACAGAATATGTTAAAGATGTATGGCCTATTTATTGACGCTTTTATGTATTTATTGTGATTTATGTGTGAGTTTGTTCTTATGGTAATGTTCCTGGGATCAATGTAAACATTTAGATATGCTAATGAAGATTATTATTATATATTTTACGCTCACTCACTTTGATATGAGGCGAAGGTTCAATTCCTCGGCATTCTCCTGTAATAAGTAGATAAATTCTAAGTGAAATTCTATTTATTTATTTATTTTAAACTTTTTAGAACACTCTTCCATCGTTCAATGATTATTTACATTTGGAAGGCTTTCAAAGTTCTTACACTTTTTTTCAACCAGACAAAGATTTTCGGAATTTTTAATTTTTCTTTTGCATTAAAGGTAATACATTTAAATATGCTAAACACAAGAATATAGAAGTCAAGCAAGAGTGCCTATCCCCTGACTATTTACTACGGTCTTAGATCCATCAAATGATACAAAGCACAATAAAGAAAACACCAAATTTTAAAGACACAGATTTAATAAATGTGTTAAAAAAGAGTGGGCCAAAGTTGGGTCACTGAGGAACACCTGACGTTAAGATTTCGATAGACTGGCCACCATGTCATTGGACATATTGCGATTTGTGAGGCACAATTAAAAAAATTGTAATTAGGTTAGTGAGAAACCGTGAAACTTGAATTTTCGCAATAAGAATGCTGTGGTCTAGTTTGTCAAAAGCCTTGGAAAAATCTGTGTAGATTACATCATTTGGGATTCCGGGATCAATTGATTCCGCTGTGAAATGCGTTATACAAAAGACATTTGTGACAGTAGAGATCGTATTTTAATCAAGCCATGTTGCCAGTAATTTTGATTAATTACCTTTTAATAACCTTTACTTTTCTACATCGATGTCAGCCATTGTAGTGGAATTCCACATAACTTTTGGAACATTCTCCTTATAGCCTTGTGAAGTTTTCTCCTTTACTAAAATTCTAGCAAAACAGTAGAATTTCTCTTTACAAAATTCTACAAACTAATTCCAAATGCTTGATTTTGATGGTATCTTTCGGCATTAAATTTTTAGATTTCTTCCTGGCTTTCGTTTTGATTTGTTTTTCCAAACCGAAATATTTTTTGAAAAATCTTCAACGCTACCCACTACACAATCAAATAATTTGACGTCAATAGTCTATGAAAAAAACCTAAAAGTTCTGTGACAGGGATGAAACATGTATACTTCCCGTTTTCGAGAGCGCTGGACAGGATGGTGATATTTTTAAGGTTCCCACTCCTCAATAACTACCCTTAAACTCGGAAAATCACCCTTAGTTTTCGTTTTTCCATCGTAGGCATGCGGATCGGTTTTTTGGAGAGGATTCGGGTAAACCGTATGAAATTTAACCATACATCTTATCCACCCCCGGAGTTGAAACTACCCCCTCTCCTAGTACTAAAATATCCCCAAAAAATCAAAATGCATGAAAATTTGTTTATCCCCGTTTTCGAAGGTGCTCAATACGATGGTAATATTCATTTCTCCCCTACCCTCCACTAACCACCCCCCAAAAACCCCCTTTTCATATTTCTTGATACTGGGCATATGAGGACGGGTAAATTTTAAACGTTGGTTATAATTATTGAACACTTCAATGAATGAATGAATGAATGAAGTGTTCAATAATTATAACCAACGATTAAAATCACAACAGAAGAAGAAGACGTAAATGGCAGAGTCCCCTTTTTGGATACTCAACAGACAAGAAGGGTAGACAATAAGGTTATAACGTCATGGTACACAAAACCAGGTTCATCTGGACGATATTTACATTACGAATCGTTTCACTCAGAACGACAAAAGATTAATGTATTAGTGGGAATGAAAAACAGGGTTATTAACACCTCACATACCTCGGTTGTAACAGGCAACCTATGAATCTTGTCAGATTTATTTATGAAGTGTGGTTACCCACCAGCGTTTGTAAAAAAACTCATAGCTAATAGTTGCTAAACTGTTGCACGAGACAATGTTGTCAATGAACGCCCTGACGTGGTTGTGCCGATTGTGGGTGAAAACCAGGAGGTTCGTAACAACATATTTTATTTCTCTATACCGAACATAGCGCATGTGTCTCTTAAATTTAGGAAGCTGTTTTCAAGTTTTACTAACATCAAATTAGCTTTCAAAAATAAGGTAACGATTAACATTCTTTTTGCTAAACTTAAAGACAAAGACGACTTAATGAACTATTTAAATGTGGTATATTGCATCTCTTGCAATGATTGTGAAAAAAAGTATATTGGTCAAACTAGCAGAAAAATTAAAGATAGGATCCATCACACAGAAGCGACGTGAGGGTTAATAAAGAATCTTCGATGTTAGCCAAACACGCTCTATCACTTAACCATAACCTCAATTATAACGAGGTTAAGATTTTAGATTTTGAAAAGAACGTTCAAAAAAGAACTTTTCTAGAAATGTGTCACATTCTTAATGAACCTGAAGCTATGAATGCCAGAAATTACATTGAAGGCCTCAGTATTTTATACACATACTTGTTGCATTCACATGCCAATGGCAATCACAGAAATAACACCCTGTACAACACTTTTGAGAATTGATAATTTTTGATCTGTTGGGTTTGGTGTTTTGTTGGCAACAGACCTGAGGCAGAGAGAGAGAGGGGGTTTGACATGACCCCTCTCTCTCTGCTTCAGATTTGTTTTGACAGTTTTTTAAGTTCACATTCTGATGTTTTTCGGAGTAATAAGAAATAACGTAGGTGACTGTTATCTGTTCAGTTTTCGAGGTGGCTGAAACTATTTTAGATTAAAGATTTTTGTTGTTAACTTAAATTCAATATAAATGTAGTTCACAAGTGTGATTTATTTTGTAATAGTTGTGTTTGTTCTGTCTTGATGGTTTGTCAATTTCAATTTTAACCTCAATTTAGTAAGTACTTTTCACTCGTATTAAATAATTTTTATAATGAGTTAAAATTTTTGTAGAATTCCTGAAGAAGAAACAATAAAGTTTCGAAAGCTTGAATTTAAAAAAGAGTTGTCTTTTTTGAACCCGTGACTGTATCCCTGGTGGAAATTAAATTTTTTTTATTTTTAACTTAGACAGTCGTCTAATATTCGTCTCTGTATATATATATATATATATATATATATATATATAGAGAGAGATAACTTTTACTCAAGCGACATATCTTAAAGATTTTCAGCTACATTTTTCTTACTGCTGTTCATACTTTCATGGCAACAAGAAAATTTCAACTTAAGGTTCTGTAACAATACGCTATTGTAACTTTTGTTAAATCTCTATACCCACCATATAAGCCCGAAACAATAAATTTCAATGGGAATTTACGACTTTTTAATAAACCACAATCAAAAGGCACGATTTATGCTGAAGGGAGCGACAATTACGTAACGTTTAGAAATGCCGCCCCAGCGAACGTGGAGCAGGCTTCTATATAAAGATTAAAAAATCATAATAGCAGTATACACACCTGCGTTGGCTCACAGAAATTTACATAACAAAACCACAAAAAAAAACTAAAGGGTATATCATGCACAAAAATCGTCTGTGCACCACTGAAGTTAACACTTGGTTGAGCATTATGGAAGGAATTATTTCCACTTGAAATTAATACGGGGGTGTATTTATCAACTCTTAATATAACATTGGAATATCAACTAGGGTTATTTCAAGAGAAATATTTAAAAAAATGAAAATATTGGTCTTGTTTTATGTCAACATCTTTTTAAAAGTATTTCTTAAGGTTTTTCCAGAATACGCAAATTACCAAAATTTATTTATTTACTCCTCCAACAGGTCGCTATCCAATTACCGGACAGGAAATACATTGTATAATTACAAATATAAGTATTAGGCAAATATAATAGTAGATTACAAATAAAAAATTATTAGAAAAACATACATCAAACCTTAAGGACCTTACATGAAAGAAAATAAGAAAGGACAAAATTAGTAACATACATTACATAAGCAAGGATAGTACAACAGAAAAAAACAAACAAGTAAATAAATAGAATACAGATCAATCAAACTCTTCGATAATAATAAGTTTTCACAGCATTAATGCTTGCTGTAGTTGAATATGTCAATATCAGTTAGTACAGGTTACTTTGTGGTTGAACCAGTGACATAAATTGGCGAGAATTTTAAAATATTCGTACGTGGTGTAGCCAGGTGAAAAACACTGCCGTTACGAGAAGTTCTGGGCATATTAAAACTAATTTTTGAAAGCAGTTGTGGCGTATCAATAGTGTTGTTAATTATTTTCTGATAAAATATTTGTGATAAACATTCTCACGTACGGCTCAGGCAAGTCCTCCTGCAGAAAACCTATCGCTGATAAAAACCTTCTGATCTAAAATGCAATAACTTCACAAACTTACGTTGTACTGATTCTAAACTATTAATACGCACATTGTAGTGTGGGGTCTAAGCAAGTGAGGCATATCGGAGCTTCGATCTAACATAACAATAATAGAGTATTTTCAGTGTATTTAAATTCGAAAAATCATGGGAAGGTCTGGTTATAAGTCCATACATTTTACTATACTCAGTGACAATGGTATTTATATGTACATTAAATGATACAGTTTTATCAAATACGACCCCCCAAATTCCGCAGGGTTTCAAGTCTGTGAAGTATGGTATCATTTATGGTATAGTCGTAGGAGATTGTATTCAATTTGCGTGTATAAGACATTTTTTTGGGAATTTAACGGGAGTTTATATTTAATACACCAGTTCCTTACTTTATCTAAGTTTTTTGCAATCAAATGCAGTCATCAATGGAATTAATTTTAGAAAAAAGTTCCAAATCATCGGCATACATTAAATAGTTAACATCGTCTAAGTCATCTACAGTATCATTGATGAATATAATAAAAAATAGTGATTCAAGGACAGACCCTTGCGGTACCCCAGAAGTAGCCATGAGATATTAACAATCCGATTTTTTTTCCGAATCAACCTTATGCATTATGAACGGAATAGTCCCAGAATTTACTGTCCTATTGTGTTTTATTAACATCAAACTAGAATTTTGTGAGTGTATTAATTTGACTGTGTCTACCACCTAGAAAGATCGTACGTGTATGGTGTTACGGACCTCTAGCGTATGCGACCCACCATACGCTTTAGCGTTTTGTGGGCCGCATTATAACAACTGCTACACGTCCGTAACACATTTCGCTATTCTCCATGGGAGGGCGACACATTTGTGACACGTGATCAACAGGAAAAACGGAAGCAGACATTTTTGGTTGGCTTGGCTTGGCTTGTTGGTTAGTGGTTATTCTGTGAACCTTGATTTTATTCAAGGCATCCGCATGGATTTTAGAATAACCAACTCAAGAAAATTTCCTCAATCCGTTGTTGTTCCGTTTAGCGGAATATTTTGTGTTTGTGAGTAAATTTTATCTGCGGAAGCAGGATATTAAATTACACAAGGTAAGCTAACCTCTTCACGCCATCTTGCCCGTTCTCTACCCACGTGTTTCGCAAATTTGCAGGCTTTCCTGTGGAAATACAGTGTCAACTTTAAAAGGCGACTCAACCCCATTTATCCGACTGTGGCTTCCAGGAGTTTTGGTGGATTGTTCCCTCATCAGTGAGGTAAATTATGTTTCATTTGTAGGTTATGTCAGAATTTCTCACATTAAGCACGCTTCACGTGCATTTCTGACTGTGAATTAAATTGTGATATCTTTAGGGTTCTACGGACGGGGCTTCTACGCACGTCAGTGAAGTTCCACGGACGGGGCATCCACAAACAGTGGAAGGTTCCAAGGCTGGTGAGGCCACGATCAACCCCATCCTTGGGTCCATTTCTTGTGTCCCGAAGGCATCTCTGCAGGGCTTCAGTTCTTCCACCGGACTCGGTATCGTACCACCCTGAATAAGTGTGTTTGTGTTGTGATTATTTTTACTTACCGGGGACCACCTTCAGTGGTTCCGCTGGACATCAATTTATACTTTTTGGCATTTTAACCTGTACATTTTAAAATATTTTATGCATATATTTACATATACTTAAGGAGGTTCTTTAAATCAAACCTTTGTGGCAGAATCTATGACAATTTTATGATCAAATTGTAAACCGATGTGTAGCTACACGAGGCATTTTATGAATGTGTTATAACTTTTTAAGCGTGAAATATTGGCCACAACTGTGAACATCACCAGGTTACATGCTAAAGAACTAATTTTGTAAATTGTTCAATATAGTGCATTTCATTTTTAAAGAAAGTGTCATTATTTCGTCTGCGACCACTACATATGGAAAAACTCAGTGATTTGTTAAGTAAGTAAACTAATAATTTATCATAGTTTGTGTAAGCTTGGGCTTAACGCCCTGAGATAGTCTGAGCTAGAGAAATTTTATCGTAGGCACGTACATCACTTTCCGGGTAAGTCAGTGCCTACGGTATCTGCTACGCCACGGTAGCCCAAGTGATTTCGTTACGTAATTATCTGATAATCATTAAGATCCAACGTATCTATTTGTTTATGTACGTTCAACTCGTAGCAGTGGCGCCCAACTTAAATAGTACAGTTATCTCAAGGCGATAGCAGTGGCGCCCAACTTAAATAGTGAAGTTATCTCAAGGGGATAGTAGTATCGCCCCTAAGTAAGTTTTTTTTGGTGATAAATTGAGTGTTCCATTTGTTGGTGGTTTGCATATGAAATAATATCCTGACACATAGTAACGTTACGTGACACACATCAAAAGGGGGTTACTTTGCCTCAGCGTAATCGCTTCGCTTTTTTTTGGTAGGGGGGTGACTTCGTTTTTTTGTTTTACTATTTCATGAGCGGATTAGTAAACAATAGTTGTTGCGTATAAACCATTGGAAAGATTCCTAAGTGCAGCCAACAGTTTTTTTTGTTGTTGATACGTACCGACGCCCAGCGTCGTTTTGCTAATTTACCCGATATTGTCATTTTTACACATTATTAGGTACTTACTAGTGTTAGTAAACTTTTTCTGCGTCCATACAGTTGCCGACGCCCAGCGTCGTTTTGCTAATTTTCTAGATTTTGTCGTTTTTATACATTATTAAGTGCTTATTAGTGTTTGTAAACTTTTTTTACGTACCGACGCCCAGCGTCGTTTTGTTAACTTACCTGATTTTGTCGTTTTTACTCATTACTAAGTACTTGTTAGTGTTGGTAAGTTTTTTTTGTGTCTATATACGTACCGACGCCCAGCGTCGTTTTGCCAATTTACTCGATTTTGTCGTTATTACACATTGCTAAGTACTTATTAGTGTTGGTAAGCTTTTTTTGCGTCTAAATACGTACCGACGTCCAGCGTCGTTTTGTTAATTTACCTGATTTTGTCGTTTTTTTTGTGTGTTTGGTCGAAAATTCAATATGGCCAGTTCACAAATTAAGTTAGATGTCAATAGATTAGTTAGGGAGGAGCTTGTTTATGAACTACAAGTACGTGGCTTAGGAGATGGTAGCGACCTTACTGTGGCAGAGTTGCGCACTGTTTTAAGAGAAGCCATACAGTTAGAAAAAACTACTTTGGCTATTAAAAGTCCTCCATACCCGTACCAATTCACTGTCGATTCTGAAGCTCTAACGGCATCCCTAGCTACTATTCAAAAACTTATTGATGAATTTGTAGGTAGTGAGCACGATAGTAAATATAAGGGGATTGTTTCCAAGATAGCTCATGCGTTGGGTCGTGTTAACAGGTCCATGCCCACTAATGACGAGCAAAAAGGTGTGAAGTCCAATACTCGGCTTAAGTTATTGTTAGCTTTTGATAAACTTAAGGATAAGGCCCGCGGGGATCGTAAGCTTAAAGAGTCAGCCATCCTCGATATGTCGGTATTGCATAATGCCATGGCTCAGGTTCAGCCTGATGCGCATAGCTCTGCAATAACTACTGATTTTAGTTCAGATGAGGAGGAGGCTGCGAAACCTAAACCCGTACCGGTTAGAGACTGGGGCTTGAAATTTACTGGCCGCAAGGGCGCCATGTCTTTTTCAACTTTCTTAGAACGCGTCGAGGAGAAACGGAGGTCTCGTGGTATTTCACGCGCACGATTGTTTAAAGATGCAGTAGACTTATTTGAGGGAGATGCCTACAATTGGTATAATCTGGTGAAAGACTGGGCCACCGATTGGCCATCCTTAGTGGAGGCAATGAGGGAACAGTTTATGCCAGAGTCTTTTGACCGCGACTTATTTGAGGAGATTAAGCGACGTACTCAAGGTAGTCAGGAAAGTATAGGATTGTACATCGCTAGTATGGTTGGGTTGTTCAAGAAGATGCATACTCCAATACCTATGGGAACCCAGCTCGAAATCATTTTGGAGCGCATAGATCCATACTATCATCCTTTTCTTGCTTTTGAGAATATAACTTCTGTCACGCAACTCCTGCAATGTTGTCGTATGCTTGACTCCAAACGACAATTGGCTAAGTCGTATGTTCCTCCTCCACCTAAGAGTAAATCTCTTATACCAGAGTTGGCTTATGCATCCACTAGTTCTACTACTTCTCGTTCAACCTCTCGTTCTAGTCTCGTCTTGGATGAAGTCCAACATTCTGGAATCAAATGTTTTAATTGTGGTCAAGTAGGTCATGGGCATCGGGATTGTCAGGCTCCTAGGAAGAAGTTCTGCTATAAATGTGGTAAAGCAGAGGTTACTATTAGGTCCTGTCCTAAGTGTTCGCGTTCGGAAAACTGTTCAGGGAGACGCTAATTGGTCGAACAGTTTCTCCCGGTGTAAGTGAGTCGACCAACAATGTTGTTGACTTAAAACAACAAATTTTTCTCGATTATGTCATTTCTCATGTGGTTGGTGATCAGCGTCCTTACTTACAACTTTCGGTATTAGGTTTTCCTATGATGGGTTTGTTAGATTCAGGTGCTACCAGGACAATGGTAGGATCATCTGGTTTTGAGGTCTTCCAGCAGATTGGTTTAAGTTTGAAGCGTTCTGTCAGTGAGTGCAGAGTGGCTAATGGGCAAATCTGTTCCGTTATAGGTTATGTATCTGTTCCTTTCTGCTTGGGTGACAAGGTCCATGTAATAGATGTCCTAGTAGTTCCGGAAATACCGCATAAGTTAATTCTAGGGATAGATTTTTGGGTGGCGATGAATATTATACCAGATTTACGACAAGATGTTTGGCATTTTTCTGAGCAGGAACCACTCGTTGAGGTTAACAGTGTCCTTGACGAAACTTCTTTAAGTGTATCACAGAAACTAGCTCTGGATAGTTTGGTGGACGAAAACCGGAAACTGATGGGTACTTCCCTTGGTCGTACACATCTCGTTTCTCATGAGATCGAGTTACTCCCAGATACCAAACCTATCAAACAGAGATACTATCCTGTTTCGCCTGCCAGACAAAAACTGATTGATGATGAAATTAAGAAAATGCTGGAGTTAAATATCATCGAACCGTGTAAAAGTCCTTGGTCTTCCCCAATATGTTTAGTGCAGAAAAAGGATCAAACTTTGCGTTTTTGTGTAGATTACCGGCGCCTTAATGCTGTTACTAAAAAGGATGCCTATCCTCTGCCGCTGATTTCCTCCATATTAGATCAGTTGAGGGATGCCAAATATCTAAGTTCATTAGATATTAAGAGTGCATATTGGCAAGTTCCGATTGCTGAATCTTCTAAAGACTATACCGCTTTCACTGTACCTAATGGCTTGTATAGGTTTCGAGTTATGCCTTTTGGGTTGTCAAATGCGCCTGCGACTTGGCAGCGTCTTATTGATACCGTGCTTGGAGCTGATTTGCAGCCTTCGGTTTTGGTTTATTTGGATGACATCGTGGTAGTGTCGAAGGATTTCGAATCTCACCTAGAGACGTTGCAGAAGGTTTTTGATCGCTTGCATTCTGCTGGGCTGATAGTTAGTTTTGACAAGTGTCAATTTTGCCGTCCTGAGCTTAAGTACTTGGGATATGTTGTTGATAAGTACGGTTTACGTCCTGACCCAGCGAAAGTAGAGTCGATTTTGAGTGTACCTTCTCCGAAAAACGTTAGGGAAATTCGTAGATTTATAGGCACAGCATCTTGGTATCGAAGGTTTGTACCGCAGTTTTCTACAATAGTGGCTCCTTTGTCGAACCTCACTAAGAAGAATGTTAGTTGGTGTTGGTCGCCTGAGTGCGAGAAATCTTTTAAACTTCTTAAGGAGTGTTTGGTTACCGCACCTATTTTGACCTGCCCTGATTTTGAGCGTACCTTTTATGTGCAGACAGATTCGTCGGCATTCGGTGTTGGTGCCGTGCTCACGCAGCAATTTGATGATGGCGAAAAGGTAATTTGCTATTTGTCCCGTTCTTTGACTAGCCAGGAGCGCAAATATAGCTCGGTCGAAAGAGAATGCATCGGCGTAATTTGGGCAGTGGAGAAGCTACGTCACTATCTGGAAGGTTTCCACTTCAAAATCATAACGGATTGTCATTCTTTGCTATGGTTGCAGCAGCTGAAAGATCCCCAAGGTCGATTGGCCAGATGGGCACTTCGTCTGCAACCTTATGATTTTGAACTGATTCATCGCAAGGGCTCTGAACATACCGTCCCTGATTTTCTGTCTCGTTCAGTACCAGTAACGGTGGAATCCATCGAAGTATTGTCGGTCACGGACCATGCTGATTTTCCCACCGATAAATGGTATTTGAGAATGTTGGAGCGAGTTGAAAGGTCTCCTATGCGTTATCCCTTATGGCGTATACAGAATGGCCAGTTGTACAAGTATGTACGTTTGCGTTATCCCGAGTTAGCAGATCCTGCCGACACTTGGAGACTGGTTTTACCCAAAGAGAAACGCCTAGAAGTAATTAGGTCGTTGCATTGTGATGCGAGTTGTGGACACGCAGGGGTCCATAAGACTGTGGCTCGAGTGGGAAATAGGTATTATTGGCCGAAATTAAAGGCCGATGTGGCTAAGTTCGTTAGGCAATGTGAGATTTGCATAAGTACTAAACCCGAACAGAAGTCGCTTAGGGGAAATTTGTTGAGTAAGACGCCTACCGTGGGAAAACCTTGGCAATTAGTTAGTGCCGATCTGATGGGTCCATTACCCAGGACGGCCAAGGGTTATCAGTTTATTCTTGTCGTGTGTGACAATTTTAGTAAGTTTGCCATGGTGTTTCCGTTGAGGTCAGCTACCGCTAATAGCATATCGCAGGTCATCGAGGATAATGTAATTCTCTTATTTGGCGCTCCGAAGACTATAGTGGTAGACAATGGTCGTCAGTTTCAGAGTAACCGCTTCCAAAATCTTGCGAAAACTTACAACATCGAAATAGCGTACACCGCAAATTATCACCCTCAATGCAACCTGACTGAAAGGGTAAATCGTGTTGTTAAGACTATGTTATCTGCATATGTAAAGGATAATCACAGGGCTTGGGATCAATTTTTGCCGAAAATAGGTTTTGCCATTAGATCGTCCAAACATGAGGTTACAGGCTTAACGCCTAATTTTGTCAATTTTGGTCGTGAAATTTCGTTAGATGGCAACAGTGATAAGTACGTACCTTCCGAGTCTGAGTATCCAGTTGTAAATCCTGAAAACCGTAAACTTGCCTTCGCTAAGATCTATAAGGATGTTCAGAGTAGAATATTAAAGGCCCATAAATCCAGTAAGAAACACTATAATCTAAGACGCCGACCCGATAAGTTCGTTTTGAAGCAAAAGGTCTGGAGACGTTCTCACGCCCAGTCTGATGCCTCTAAATATTTCACGGCAAAGTTAGCACCTAAATTTGTGGGTCCATTCACGATCAGTAAAATTCTCTCATCATGGACTTATGAGCTCGAAGGTTCTGACGGTAAACGTTCGGTGTGGCACATAAAAGATCTGAAAGCACACCCTCCCGATGACAACTAGTTGTGGTCTGTTCTGTTAGTTCCGTTGACGTACTTAGGCATCCGAATAGGCAATGACGAATTCGTTCTTTTTTTTGTGTTGGTCTTAGTAACATGTTTTAGGTCACTTCTTTCGTTAATTTGGTAGTAACATTTGCTTTTCTGGTTCATTGGTCTTGCTCAGGTGGCTGAAACCCACTGAGTAAGTTTTCACCTCTTTCCGCCTCACGGGAGGAAGTGTCTTTGGTTGGATCTCTGTGATGGGGGATGCACGAATACCATCACCGTGGTTATACCTGCGAGGGGTAAAAGTCCCCAAAAATGGTCTTGTGTGGCGCTTGCGTCTTGAGGGACTCCGTCTCGTTGGGGGCGCTCACATTGCTGGCAGCTGCCTTTAAAGGTATCCGTCTGGAGAGGCTCGAGCTTGGGAGGTGCTGCTTGGAGGTAGCCTGGTCTAGGCCTGGTTATCATTACCCGGGTAGGCACTACTGGGCTTCAGACTAACCTCGTTGTCTAGCAAGGGTGGTCGTCGTGGTGTGACGGGGAACACTCCCGTACCTCATTGTTTTGCTGGTGGAGTAGCCTTGGGGCGAGCTACTTCCTAGCTGTTAAGTCCTTATGCGTTTTTGTTCTTTTTTTTCCCTTCTCTTTCTTTTTTTTTCTCTATGTATTTTTTTTTGAGTTGTGTTGTTATGCCTGATGGTAACTTGGGAGACGAGTTAGCCATCCCCGTGCATTTAAGTCTCCTTATTTTTTGACATTATTTTTGTTGTTATGCCTGATGATAACTTAGGAGACGAGTTAGTCATCCTCGTGCATTTTAAGTCTCATTATTTTCATTGTTATGCCTGATGGTAACTTGGGAGGCGGGTTAGCCATCCCCGTGCATATTAAGTCTCCCCACCAATTATCCATCCTCTGGTGAGAAGCTAGTAAGAAAAAAAAATCTTCGATTTTTCGAATTTACCATACGCTTTAGCGTTTTGTGGGCCGCATTATAACAACTACTACACGTCCGTAACACATTTCGCTATTCTCCATGGGAGGGCGACACATTTGTGACACGTGATCAACAGGAAAAACGGAAGCAGACATTTTTGGTTGGCTTGGCTTGGCTTGTTGGTTAGTGGTTATTCTGTGAACCTTGATTTTATTCAAGGCATCCGCATGGATTTTAGAATAACCAACTCAAGAAAATTTCCTCAATCCGTTGTTGTTCCGTTTAGCGGAATATTTTGTGTTTGTGAGTAAATTTTATCTGCGGAAGCAGGATATTAAATTACACAAGGTAAGCTAACCTCTTCACGCCATCTTGCCCGTTCTCTACCCACGTGTTTCGCAAATTTGCAGGCTTTCCTGTGGAAATACAGTGTCAACTTTAAAAGGCGACTCAACCCCATTTATCCGACTGTGGCTTCCAGGAGTTTTGGTGGATTGTTCCCTCATCAGTGAGGTAAATTATGTTTCATTTGTAGGTTATGTCAGAATTTCTCACATTAAGCACGCTTCACGTGCATTTCTGACTGTGAATTAAATTGTGATATCTTTAGGGTTCTACGGACGGGGCTTCTACGCACGTCAGTGAAGTTCCACGGACGGGGCATCCACAAACAGTGGAAGGTTCCAAGGCTGGTGAGGCCACGATCAACCCCATCCTTGGGTCCATTTCTTGTGTCCCGAAGGCATCTCTGCAGGGCTTCAGTTCTTCCACCGGACTCGGTATCGTACCACCCTGAATAAGTGTGTTTGTGTTGTGATTATTTTTACTTACCGGGGACCACCTTCAGTGGTTCCGCTGGACATCAATTTATACTTTTTGGCATTTTAACCTGTACATTTTTAAATATTTTATGCATATATTTACATATACTTAAGCAGGTTCTTTAAATCAAACCTTTGTGGCAGAATCTATGACAATTTTATGATCAAATTGTAAACCGATGTGTAGCTACACGAGGCATTTTATGAATGTGTTATAACTTTTTAAGCGTGAAATATTGGCCACAACTGTGAACATCACCAGGTTACATGCTAAAGAACTAATTTTGTAAATTGTTCAATATAGTGCATTTCATTTTTAAAGAAAGTGTCATTATTTCGTCTGCGACCACTACATATGGAAAAACTCAGTGATTTGTTAAGTAAGTAAACTAATAATTTATCATAGTTTGTGTAAGCTTGGGCTTAACGCCCTGAGATAGTCTGAGCTAGAGAAATTTTATCGTAGGCACGTACATCACTTTCCGGGTAAGTCAGTGCCTACGGTATCTGCTACGCCACGGTAGCCCAAGTGATTTCGTTACGTAATTATCTGATAATCATTAAGATCCAACGTATCTATTTGTTTATGTACGTTCAACTCGTAGCAATGGCTTACTCAGAATTTATGAAACCCGAAATGATAATTTTTTTCATTGATCAACAAACGTCAGGTTAATTATTTTTTATTCATTCCCCATGATGTCATAATTATCACAAAAATATCCGTTTTGATTAACGAAAAAGGACATACGGAAATCGATTTAAAAAATAAGAAAACGATTCATTTTATGATATATTTTTTACACAAGGTGGCTTAAATTGTTTCTGATGATCTGAAAATTAATTTTTTGTGATTATTTTTAGAAATATGAAAAAATAAAAAAAATTATGGGGAAAGATCCACGTCAAACACAAATAGCCCTAATTATTTATATGTATTTTATTGTTATTTGTTGTATCTGCTCATCCCATAATTGGTTTAAGTACTGTTGGATAGGATAGGGTAGGATATAGTAGAGGAGAGTAGAGTAGAGTAGAGTAGAGTAGAGTAGAGTAGAATAGAATTCAATGCAATGTAATGCAATACAATAAAATATCAATTATATTAATCCATGCTCTCATGAAATCCTCTATTTAAAAGAAAATGTAACTTACATAAATAGAGGATGCTTGCTTAAACCATATGTAAATACAATTGATAAGGAGGGTAAAGTTTTTAATAGTTTCAGGGTTATTTGTGACTAATATGAAGCTTACAAGTATTTTTTCAAATTTCTAGTAAATTCGTGGGAAAAGACAAAACGTGCTCAAAATATTTTTAACCTCTCCACAATAAAATTGTGAGAGGTTACTAAAATTGGTTCAAAAACAAAAATTGAGATACCATCAAATCTTTACGTTTTGAGGTCCTAGGAACCCAAAAAAGTAGTTTTTGAAAAATGTCTGTGTGTGTGTATATGTGTATGTGTGTTAGCACGATAGCGCCGAAACTACTGAACGGATTTGAATGAAACTTTGCATGTGCGATTCTTTAGTGCCCCAGAAGAACTGAAAAGGTTTTGGTTGAGATCGGATTACGTTTAGTGCCATTTTAATGCAACAAGTTGTTTATTTTATAATTACTTTCAATTTACAATGGAACCATTGAAAAACAGTTAAAATTCTGATTTCAACGATATATCACACTTCTACCCTTTCGATTTGGTTTCCGTGAAAAAAATTAAAAACAAAGCAATATGATGCATAGATCGCATTTCGCATGACATGATCGATGCGCGTAGCCGTTACGTCATGAAACTCGTCACATCACGTGTCAATTCACGTGTGAGGGTTTCTTCACTGCTCTAGAAGTAGAACGGATTACGTTTAGAGCCGTTTTTAAATGTATATACAGACAAATCGAAGAATAAAACTACAAATATTCCTCTAAAATCTAGTAAAATTACTGAAATGCTAATATTTCATTTAACAAAGACAGCCGCGAGCGATCGGATTGCAATGAGCAAATTTTGACGATTGTCATTGTCATCGTTTGTCATCCGATAACGTTGTCATGTCATGTTAATAAGATTTCGGCATATTTGTAACTTTGAGTGGATTGTCACAAACTTTAAAGGTAGATGTAACAATATCAATATCATATGCTTTCTGTACCTTCGTTGGTGAATTTATCATAGATTATCACTTTACCAATTTTCATTTTGTTGCTTTACAAATCTATAGTATTTAGGATAACTAGACTTTCTTAGTCGTTCAAGTGATGTTAAAGTTGTTAATATTAATATCCTAATAGTATATTATTCAACGAGCGATAATGTAGGTAATAACTCGCACAGATGATTGTAAATTCATTATTAAGTTGAGGGTTTTTTTAGTGCCCCAGAAGATCTGAAAAGGTTTTGGATGAGATCGGATTACATTTAGTGCCGTTTTGTCACACAATTTAATGCTCTTTTCGGCTTCAAAGATCCACCTAGTGGGGAGGTTCCAGCCGCTTCCAGTAGCTTTTTTTGATAAAATATGAAAAAAAGGTGAATTTTTACGAATTACCCTCATTTTAAAGTTTGCTATCGCGTTTTAGTACAACACAGTTAATTTACCATCTTTGCAGGTTGGCCTTTACAAAAGTTCAATATTTGCTTTGGGCCAGAATTATATGATTCTTTTACCAAATATCATTAATATTCATAATATATATGCTAAAACGATATGTATCTTGAAGGGAACGATATAGCATGTGTTCGGTTATTCACTACTTCAATTATCTGGACGCCAAGTGTCAACGATTTATATTTTGCGAAGTATGCAGAAATCTGCAGGATGGCTTTATACTGTAAAAGCCTGGGCAGCTAACTTAAATACTTAGAACGGTGATTTGGCAATCGGCCCAGAGATGGCACTACCGGTCCCAGATTTCTAGATCTGTCTAGATCTCTACTAGACCATGGATGACAAAAATATAGAAAGATCAAGCTTGTTCCAGAATGCTTCTTAAGATATATAAATATATAAAGGCGAAGTTGATGTTCGCGGATCATTTCCATATTGCATAGTGAAGTGAACAGATTCGCTACAAAGTGATCATAGTGGATGAGATAAACAACGAAAAAAACAGTGACTTTGATAATGACAAGTTGTAATTAGTGTTGTATAGTAACCTGCAGACTTACGGTGAAGATAAAACAGGCAATAAAAGCTTTACGACCTCATTAAAATACCATTAAACTAGTCGCAAAATTAATAGCGCGCAGGAACGCATTTGAAATATTTAGATCAGTAACTCAGTCGTTCAAGTTTAACAGCGCATTACGGTCTAGTATTATTAATATGTACATTCTTATACAGACGAATTGTACGGCTCTGTACTATTTCGCCCGCAAATTGTGTCGCTTATCTTTATATAACTTATTTGAAAGCTAAATTAAGCAAAGCTATATATGCCACATTAACTATTAAAAAAAAAATGTTGATTTTGACTTAGTAAAAATAGTGTACTTTGCTTACTTTCAGAGATTGTTACAATATGGAATTGAATTTTGGGGTGGGGCTAGCAAGTAGGTAGCTTTCAGTGAGAACCTGAAGATGGCAGACGAGATTCTGCCGAAACGTCGTTTAGACAACCGTGACTCCTGGAGGAATTGACGCGGGAGAGCACCCGGAAGTACAATAACACTTCATTAATATATATGTGTGCATGTCTAAATATATATAGTTATAACTAAATATTATTAAGGATTATTCTCTTTAGCGTATTAAATATATGTAATTATTGACTGTTACCAAAACTATGTCTTTCCCTACATTTTTAGGTAGGTTCCTTTATTATTACATTATAAATAAGTTTGTTCCATAATTGATTGCACATATTGTAATAATGGTGGGAAGTAAATGTTTACTTACTTACTATAGGTTTTCGTACGTTATAATAAATAAATAACACCACAATTAATTACGACCCCTTTATCCCGGAAGGCTCTAGAAAGCCTTGTGTGGGAGGGGGCTACACATTTAGAGACAAGGGACACACACCCAATATCCGTGTATAGTGAAAAAATCCCTCTCACAGTATTTTCCACTGCCACGACCGGGGATCGAACCCGGACCTTTTCGGTGAGAGGCAAGTGCGCTCTCCTCTCGACCACCAGTCAGTCATACGACGTTACGTCGGCTTGTTTGATGACAGCATGTCGAATGGTTCAACGGCGTTAATAATGAGCTCGTAAAGGTTTTATTTCGTTTTTTATGGGCACGGAAGCTCTGAATTATACTATGCTAATTATTAACTTCTGCATAAATGACAGTAACTAATATTTTTCATAAGACTTTATAGTGATTAGCAAATGTTCTCGACCAGATGTCATTTTTATTGTATAATCACGGTAGTCATGATCGTAAATAAAACAAAAGAAGAATAGATAACAATTCAATTGTCAAAATAATTTTCGAGTGGCATTCTAAATTATGGCCTAATTGGTATGCGGGATTTGTATAGAGGAAGTATTGCATGTAGTTTTTGTCACGAATTACATTATTTTATTTATATTAGCATTACGTTTTACTGTTTAACTGTTAAAAATTGTGCATATGTACGACGAAATACTAAAGCTAAGTAAGTTGTAGGTTTTGTCCAACAATAATTCAAAATCTAGATGCTCTAAATTAAAACTATTTTCTAAAAGGACTTGTATCGTAGAAGCTGAATTAAATTAATAGATTTTTTGTCAAGTAGTCTATATGAAAAATTTTCTTTTTGTAAATAGCAATTCTTATGTTAGTTATATGTCAATATTATTATGACAAGTCATCTGTGGGACTACATTTATTTTTTAAGAGAAAATTGACAAAAATAACTCGATACGTTTTTAGAGTTAAATTCCAGACACTCTTTTATTTTCGGATTGATTTTTTTTGCTGGAATCAGTTTAGAAGACAATACCGATTATGAAAATTCATGTTACCAAACGGTAATCTGGGTCGATATTTTTTAAAACAATGTTATTTATAACAAGAAGAAAAATAACATTCTTTCAATAAAACGAATTTTTTAAACATTTCTTGACCGATTTCCAACAGGAAATGTTCAATAACTTTTTTTTGAAGGTCTAGAAGTATATTAATTTTTTTTACAATACACAATTTTTCATAATATACTTAGACTTTACTGTTTTGTGTTTGAACTTCCAAAAAAAGAAAATTGTCGATTTTATATAAGGCGTGTCTCACTTTACACTACACCCCCAATATCTCGGCCATTTGCTGATCAATTTAGATCAAATTTGGTATAATTCTTGTGTTTCAGATTGTGATTGAAAAGTTATTCAAAATTAAATACGCCTACTATGATCTACAGGAATTGGAATAAATTAGGAATTTATATTAGCGATTGAGATAGAGTTTTTGTTTTTATAGAATCCTGTTCGACATTACCTAGAATCCCTGTATATCAAATTTCGTTCAAAAATATTCATTCCTTTACAAAAAAAGTCATATCTAAAATTTTAGTAATAATCACCCTACTAGTCGAGTTATTTATTGTCGGATATTTACATAATAACTTGATAGTCGTGTAATAATGACGCTAATTAGGCATTAGGACACATGTTTTATCCAAAACACTATTATGAAATGAATATTTGAAAATTCGTAGCTATTTTTTAAAATATTCAGAACTCGGCATACCAATATCTTTGTTTGTTAATTCCTAATTTTTGCCAATTTCTTTTGATCATAGTAGGCGTAATTTAAAAAAAAAAAACTTTTTAATCATAATCTGAAACACATACCAAATTTGAGCTAAATCAATCAACAAATGGCCGAGATGCGGTTGAGTGGAAGAGCGCGGTTCTTCGTACTCCGATGAACAGCGAACTCTGCCGTTTGATAGATATTTAGTTTAAATTTTACCAATCCCATTTTGTATTTCTTTATCTATCAATAAAAGCAATTATTATTATTATTATTATTATTATTATTAGATATTGGGGTGTAGTGGTGAAACGTGAGACACACTGTATATGAAAAAATTATTTGTTTCACTTATGGACCTTACTGTATGTGAGCTTATTACTACAATTGTTTTTTAATTTTACGAATAATAATTTTGCAATTTTAAATTACATTTTATTTATGAAAATATGGGTTGTGTGTGTAAATACACGTCAGTACATATACAGGGTGTCTCACCGAGAACTAAATCGATCGATATAGAGAAAAGTATGCATCAGAAAATTTAAAAAATTTAGATAATTACTAATATCGGTGTGGCTAATCCAACTAAAATAATTACAAGCAGCTGGCACTTCCGCTTATACCGGAAGTCGATACCAACTTGCTTATTTCAAATGGAACACCCTACATATTTTAGGGTTCTCGAAAAGAGCATAACATTCTGAGTGTAAAATATGTAGCATATCCCATACCTAAATCTAGCCGTTTTAGAGATATTTGACATTTTATAGAAAATTTGACAGGTGCAACGGTTTGCAAGAACCGTTATAACTTTCTTCGTGTGAAAGATCCTCATTTGCTTCTTGTTACGCAAAAAGAACACAAGGAGAACTACGTTCTACAACTGAAATAAATTCAATAATGTCATACCAAGTGTTCCGTTCTTCGCGTTACATTTTGTCAACTTCAAACCGCGAAAATTTGTTTCGGTCAAATGGAACACCCTGTATTATTTTAAGTCAAGTTGTGTAAAATTGAATTCCTTTTTTCTGACATTACCATTGTGGGGGTTAAAGTTACAACTTTTTGAAATATTTGCGATTTTATTAGAAATTCATGAATTGTTGTAATCATTTCATCAAAATAGCCATGATTAGAAATAATCAGTCATTATCTTATGTCAAAATATACCAGCACGTTTAAATTATACCAACGAAAACTTTTTAAATTTGTTTATTATTTATGGAGAATGTGATAAAGTAATATCAAGAACTTGCAGCAGTTTCCGGTGAGACACCCTGTATAATCAATATTTTGAACTATAACTTTTGTTGAGTAACGACGACAGCCACATTTTGTTAAATTTAATTTCAATATTACTTTGAATTCTATTCGATGATATAATACAATGTTGATATGTCACATAAACTGTTTTCTCTTTGCAAACTTTACACTCCTTGTCATCTTCTCAATGATTTGTGAGTCTACTTCAAACCCAATAAATTATACACACATTTTTGTCACGGTGGAAAACTTATATTGTGATTGCGAAAGTGATGCATCTGCGAACGGTATGGATCCAGGATCCGGGATAGCCATAAAAATGTAAAATGTATATTAGAAGTATTAAACTCGGTATCTCAGCGACACCAGTTAACGCGCTAGCCCAGAGGCGAAGCGTGGGTACGGCCAAGGCAGACGCGTCTGCTTTAAGATAAACTTGTGCCAACATACAAGGTGCACTATGCTAACATACCATAAAATATAGTTACATTTTAAAACGTTGAAAGATTAGTTTATTAACGAAGCAACTTGGCTTTACCCGAGAGCCGAGAAAACGTTTCAGGAACATCTTTAAGGACTTAAAACACTGCTATATTGTTAAAATAGACGTTACCCTATTCAGTTTTAATAATATGTTAACAATAAAAGACATATATCCACCATCCCTAACTTAATGAATTACAGTAACTTTCTCTTAAATTATTTATTTATTTATTTATTTATTTATTTTCCAAACAGGCACAAGTGCCTAATTACAGGGAAATACAGCGTACATTTAAAGAACAATAACATACAAATGGAATTTAACATGCTAAGTAACTTAATATTTAAACATATTAGACATACATCTATAACCTAATCTAACCTATTCGGGCTTGCGTACCAAGATGATCAAAAATATTTTTAATCATTTTAATAAAAAATTTGATTGGCCATGTAAAATCGATATAATTGTTAGATGAAACTTGGTTGATTAAACGATCATAACAATAAGTGGAGCAAAATAAGTCGTTCTGCGTGTCGGAACAAATAATAGCTGTTGCAATCGGGTATTTCTAGGGGGAATATTAAAGTGAAATAGTGACAGCAATTTGGAGTCATTAATAAAATAATTTAATATTTTGTAACCAAACAACAAGATTGAAATACTGCGCCGATTATATAAAGTATTTATTTCGAATTCTGCACATAAGTGTTTAGTTCGGACAGTGTTATAGTCGGGTGGTCTATTATATTTTTTAAAATACAAAAATCTCAAAAACTTTTTTTGGACCTTTTCAACACTTTCAACATACATATGCGGTTGTGAATGCCACAATATAGAACAATATTCAAGTTTTGGCCTTACCAGTGTGTAATATAGTGTGGTAGTTGCATTTAAGTTATTGAAATTTTTAGATTCCCTAATTACAAAACCTAGAGACTTATATGCCGATGAGGTTATATTTTCAAAGTGTAATTTAAATGAGAATTTGGAATCAATTGTTACACCTAGATCTTTAAAACTTTCGACTCTATCCAGAAACATATGATTCATTCTATAGTGGTACATTATTGGTTGTTTATTGCGAGTGAACGTAATGGTATGACATTTTTCTATATTAAAGTCAAGTTTATTTAACTTGCTCCACTCATATGCGGCTTCTATATCAAGTTGTAATAACTCACAATCGTCTTGGGATTCGATTTCTTTATACAGTTTTAAGTCATCCGCGAACAATAGGCACTTAGAATTAGATATTGAGTCCGGCAAGTCGTTAATAAAATAAAGAAATAGCAATGGTCCCAGATTAGAGCCTTGGGGTACCCCTGAGTGAGCACTGTATATATCAGAAAACATGCCATTATATTTAACAATATATTTCCGATCTTCTAAATATGAGGCGATTAACTTAAGTGCAGAGTCAGATACAGAATATATACATAATTTGCTAAGCAATACATCATGACCGACTTTATCAAAAGCCTTTCGAAAGTCTGTATATACTGCATCCACCTGAACCCCAACTTCAAAAGCCTGGAGGATATGATGACTATAGGTAATTAGGTTAGTAGAAGTCGATCGTTTGGGAACAAAACCATGCTGGTTTTCACTGACAAATTTACTGAGATGATTCCATAAAAAGTTATATAGTATTTGCTCGAGTACTTTAGCGGGTGCTGGAAGTACAGCTATGGGCCTATAATTTTGTACAATTGATTTATCACCTGACTTATGAATCGGACTTATTAGTGATGTTTTCCATAGGGTGGGGAATGTATTATTTTTTAGGACTAGGTTGTAAATATGTAACAGTGGTCTTTTAAAGTATTCAGCGCAGCCTTTTAATATATAAGGTGGTATACCGTCAGATCCCGAAGTACGTTTGGGTTTTAATTTTTTTATTGACATGTCATAGTCCAATTCTGTAATTTTATTAATATGCGGCATATCGTAAAAACTATTGCCTGCATCGGATATTTGATATGATGCAGGTACGTCTGAATAAACAGATAAGAAGTATCTACCAAATGCGTCAGGGACTTCATCCACCGGAATTATGGTATCATTATTATAAAAAGCTGTAGTGTCAGAAGACGACGATTGTTTTTCTTTGATGTAATTAAAGAATGCCTTAACGTCAGTTCGAACATTGATTTGGATGTCTTGTACGAATAAGTGACTTTACCTTTCTTCTTATATCTATAAATTTTATATTAAATGACTCGGATACTGTTCTCAATTTTCTAAATTTTTCTTTTTGTTTAATGAGATTTTTTATTTCATTTGTAAAATAGGACGGGTATTTCTTCTTATTAAATTGTCTCATGACTAATTTTGGCACATTTCTGTCAAATATATTATTAACAAGTTGGTAAAATTTATCTACCGCGATGTCCACGTTATCCTGTTCTAAAACTGCAGACCAATCTGCCTCCCTAAAGCCCAAAGTTAAATTCATGAAATTACACTTCTTAAAATTATATCTCGTAACATTTTTTGCATTATAATCAATACTAACTGGCTCAACAATATTAATTTCTAGAGCTGGGTGATAGACATCCTCAGGGACAAGAGGGTCCATAGCTCTTAAAACGCTCATATTTGATAATTCACTGTTTATTAAAATAAAATCAAGTAAAATATGGTTTACATTGTACACACTATTAATATTTTTTAGTGATAGAAAACTTAAGAAATTGCAATAATTTTCATATTTTTCGCTTTTTATTCCTTTGCATATTTCTGGAAGATTAAAATCGCCAAATATATACGTATTGGAATGAGATATATTATTTTCAATAAAATAGTACATATTGATGTAATGCATATTATTTGAATTAGGTGGGATATATAAAATGATAAACGTATATGGAATACGCTTATACATAAAATCTAAAATTAAGACTTCGAAATGATTTTGTTGTTTAGTTACTTTAGTTATTTTCAGATATTTTGCTCTTTTTGCAGCTATACAAACCCCACCTCCTCTATTTATAGTCTCATCAAGTTTCCTATCGCAACGAAAAACATCGTATATTCCACTGTTACATAATTCACCATCGAAAATTCCATCGTGCAACCAAGTTTCGCTAAAACATATAAAATCATAATTGCATTCTAAAGTGTTTTTATATAGCAAATCTAATTTAGTACGTAAGCCCCGGCAATTTTGGTAACAAATTAACATAATAGCAACTATTCTTTCTTTTAACACAGAAAAATTAAGAAATAATAATAATAAAAGATTTACAAGTTCTCCGCAAGCAAAAGAAGGTAAATTAAAGCAAAATTGAAGATAAAACGATCCGCGATTAATCCTCTATATCTTCATCCTTAAGTATCCTTTTAATTCCATCAATTTTGACAAACACTTTATCACCATAGGTCCATAGATCATGACGTGGGTATTTTTTTATAGCTTTTTGAAACAACTTTAAAGTGTTAGTAGACAATTCTTCATATATTCGAATTCCAGTAGATTTTAGTAGTCTCCTGTTAGAGAGAATATTTTGCCGCTCTCTTACACTATTGAACCTAACTATGATGGTCCTAGAATGTTTTTTAGGCACTTTTTCTGATAAATTTTGAGTGGCGTTGTTTTGTTTTATGAGTCCAATACGATAAGCATCATTAATACAACTTGGTGATATACTTGCTTTTAATAAATTGGTAAATAAGTCGATAACAGTTTTTTCCGTGTTTTCATTTATTTCTTCTTCAAGGCCATGAATTCTGAGTGTACTTTTTATTATAGGTTTTTCTGTAAGGTTTAGCCTCTGATTTAAATAATTATTTTCCTTAATAACCTTATTTAAGTCCATTTCCAATTTATTAATAGTTTTAGATTGCTCTTCAATTAGTGACTTAAGATTAGCACTTACTTTTTCTGCAAGCGAAACGACAAAATTTTCATTCGTTAACAATGAACATATGGCTTCTTGAATAATGCTCGTAATATCCTCTTTTTGGCTTCGTGTATACATGTTTTTCAAATAATTATAGTAACTAATTAGTGGTTGTCAGTTTAAATACACTATTGCAGATTTTAAAGGATATTTTTTTCTTTTATACATAAATTCTTTACTACTTCGCGGGAGCGTTTATAAACACGTCTATTCCATTCAATTTACAATACAATATCTTATTATCTCAATTATCTTCATGAAATTGATATCTTTGCACAATTTTTGCAATCTAATATGAATATAACATCTAATTCGCCACAACTGGCCTTGATAATGTTCCCTCCTTTCTGTTAAATTACACAATACATAGCTGAAATTTTGGATGTACAGGCGCAAACTGATATTATATACTGATTTTTCTAAGACTTTGGACAGGCTTAACCATAATATTCTACTTCGTAAGTTACATGAAATAGGTTTGTCTTAGTCACTGATACAGTTCTTATCTGTCAAATCGAATACAATATGTGGCGTATAATGGAATTAAGTCTGTCATCAGGTGTCCCTCAGGGCTCGGTGCTAGGTCTCTTACTATTCAATATTTTCATTAATGATATAGTGGATATTCTAGATGTTTGTTATCTGCAATATGCGGATGATTTAAAGATCTTTAGAGCGAAAACGAGTACTGAAGACTGTTACCTCCTACAGCATAACCTCGACAGATTGTTACAATGGTATCTAGACAACAGACTGCCATTAAATGCCGGAAAATGTAATGTTATGTCTTTTACGCGTAAATCAACTCCCCATGTGTTTACTACCACCTTGAAAACACCGTCATACCGTGACCTAGATGTAATTTTTGATCCGAAGTCAACATTAAATGCCCATATTGAAAACACGGTTGGTAATGCATTTAAAACGCTTGGTTTCATAATGCTCAGTAGCGGTGAATTTGCGAACATAAGCACTCTACAAACATTATACTGTTGTTTTGTGAGGTCTAACCTAAAATACGCGTCCCTTGTTTGGTATCCCTATTAAGATATACAAGTTATATTGGTATCGCGGTAGCAGCACTTTTTCTTTGTCTTATTTCTGTTAGAGATTCAAGTAACATTTGTACGCTATGAAATATTACACTGGTATCATATTAAAAGATAAAATGTATTATAAAAACGTGATGTCTCGCTATTGTAATTTTTTGTAAATAAAAATCATTGTTTAATGTCACTTAGTGACCGCCTAAATAGACAAAGACTCCAAGACGCGAATCGAAATTCAATAGGAATCGAGGAAGAAGTTGCAGATTCAGTAAACACGAGAGATAAAAACGAGAGACCATACGATTTCGGACTTCGCATGCAACAATTAAGAGCCGTTAGCATATCAAAACTTATGATTTTCCAAATAAACAGACGAGAGACTTACAAATTAACAATTACAATAACATTGCCAAAACAAGGTTAATTGCTAAATTACCCATCAACGTTCAAGGAATTGTAAGACTGCAAAAACCAAATTCATTGGAAGATACTTTAAATTACGTACTAGAGGAGGAGGAATTTCATAATTTTGCTAAATTACAACAAACATCTAGTAGCAGAACCCATAATATAACCTCGAAACCCCATTTACAAAATACAGCTCTCTATAAAAATACTCATAATCAGAATTGTAATCGAAACTTCAATTATTGCTCAAAATTCTAATCAAGATGCAAAGAAATTTCACGTCGCCACAATTCACGAACAATTTTGAGTTATTCTCATCAAAGAAATTCCACTCCACTATAATTTATGAACAATTTTCCAACATACTCTCAGAATCAGTTCCCGTCACAGCCAATTAATGTACAATCAAGGTAAATAAGACTAAATTTTTCTACAAATAGACAAACATTTGGACCACCTAATGACAAAATGTTTGAAAATCAAACCCAAACACTTTCCTACTAAAACCAATACCAATGTCTGGCATATCTCATAACACCCAACAGAGACCTAAGCCAATGTCAGGTGTTAATCATTACTTACACAACACTGAAGTTACTGATCACGTCCCACATTATGGCATTGAAGCATACCATGACGTATTGGAATATGAGCAACTTAGATACGAAGATGTAACACATTTTCAAACCTATCAAGAAAATTATAATAACCAAGAACCAGAACAACAAGAATCGGCACCTAACAATTTTGACCAAGACGTGAACGAAGCCTCAAATTTTATGAACGCCGAACCGACTCGACCTAAATGCGATTAATGCACTGCCATACATCCATATTGTTTTAAAAAATAAAGCTTTCAAACTTCTTGTTAGGGGCGAGCGTAGGTGCGTCTTTACTATGTACATACTTCGGTATGCGATGTAAAGCAACGACAGGCGCGGTTAGTACTTGGATTGGTGACCATTCCAACGGAAACCGCGTTCTCGCCTCACACATCTTCCAGCGGCTTGTATACCAGTGTATGCGCGGAAGCTATACAACCTTAGGCGAGGGTTGTATAGGAGATATACCATCCTTCGGAGGGGATGTAAAGCCGTCGGTCCCTTGTCTATTAAATGTTAGGCAAGTAAAAGATCCCTACTCTTCTTAAGGGAAGAGGTTCGGCAAAATTCCTGGTTGGGGGTAGCTCGTCTACAGGCGTCGGTGTTAGGCCTCAGTAGCGGAAATAGGCCGACGTTAAATAAATGTATATAAAAAAAAAAAAAAACTTCTTGTTGATACTGGATGTTAATTTTCAATAATCAGACCCGCCATAGTTGAGATGAATTTTCCACAAGAACTTTATGTTGACCCAACGACAATTCAAACTTGTGCCAGTAAAACAAAGCTCTTTAAAATGCAAAATACCACCATTTCCAGAATTTTAGTCCAGTGCACCTATCGATTTCATTCTATATGACTTCCATAATTATTTGATGGACTCGTAGGATCTTATTAATGCCAAATTAAATATAAATCTATCTAGCCTTAGAACCAAAATAAATCTATCAAATCGAACTTTAGAAAATGATTACGTGCAAATTCTACTATATTTTAGGGAAGATTTTTCATCTTGCAGTTATGACCTGAATCAAAATTCCTGTATTTGTAGAAAACTTCTGATCCCCGTATTTTACTCAGCTTCTTTTTATGTTCCTGAAACCTTACTGACTAGTATAAACTATTTCGCTGAAGTTCATAACTTGACCAATGTATATAAATTAGTTTCATTTACTGAAGCGCAAAAATCTGTTCCATTTGAAGAACAAAAATACGAAATTTTTAGCTGTAATCTCATCTAATCTCTATCTCATCTCATCTAATCTAATCTCTACTAATCAAAATATTAATTCCCAAATCGATGTAAGAAGTGTCATTAGAATCGATCACATGAATGAGGAAGAAAAGTAATCTATCTTAAATTTATGCTTCGAATATTCGGACATTTTTCAAAACCCAACTGACAAGTTATCCTTCACTAACGTTATTAAACATGGAATTAAGATAACAGATGAAAGCCCTTGCTATTTGACAACATATCGTTACCCACACATCTACAAAGAAGAGGTTCACAAAAAACTTTCGAAAATGCTCGACGATGGTATCATACGACCCAGTATGTCACCTTGAAGTTCGCCGATTTGAGTTGTACCAAAGAAGATTGATGCTTCTGGTCAAAGAAAATGGAGAATAGTCGTCGACTATAGAAAGCTAAATGAGAAAACAATTAGCGATAGATACCCTATCCTTAATGTAACCGACATACTGGACAAACTGGGCAGAAGTTGTTACTTTATTACCTTGGATCTTGCTTCGGGATTTCATCAAATTGAAATGGCTCCTGTGTCAATATCCAAAACTGCGTTTAGCACCGAATAGGGGTATTATGAGTTCTTAAGAATGCCCTTTGGCACCAAGCATATTTCAAAGAATGATCGATACCGTCCTTCGAGAACACATCAACACAATTTACCTAGTATACTTAGATGATGTGATTATATTTTCTACTTCCCTCCATGAGCACATTGCTAATATCAAAAGAATCTTTCAGATTGCCAACCTAAAAGTACAGTTAGACAAATCGGAATTTCTTAAGAAAAACGTCGAATTGTTAGGCCACATTGTTACTCCAAATGGAATCCAACCAAACCCCGACGGTCGTTTAAAGGGATTGAGTTTCAACGTAGGAAAAGGGATCGGACAGGGGTGATTAAGAGATAAAAGATGGGGTTAGGAGGGTAATTTTTTTTCAGTTATGGATGGTCATAGGAAGAGGTCGAGGCCGTGGGGGGGGGGGGGGCAATTACGGAAGGGATGGGAGGGGGGAACGTGCAAAACGGGAAAAAAGCCATATCTCCGGATTTGCTCGTGCGATTTTAAAAAATCAAAACGGGATTTATTTGTCTTTATGGCAGCTACAACTTCCATTTAGTCCGAATTGATTTTTGGCAAACATTCAAAAATGGGAAGCAAAAGAAAAAATTACATTTTTTTCAAATTCTTTTTTTCACCGAAGGGGGGAGGAGAGGGGCTGAAATGCTCCTCAAAAGACGGGGATTTTCATCCCCTTCAAAATGAAAAAAAAAAATTATTCATTAGAAGAGCCAGGACGTCAACTCTTAGTTTATGTCCTGTAGAAGGGCAAGAGAAAGTCTTACGCCCTTCTGTTAGGGCTCATTTTCAAGAGAACAAATTTCTCTTTTTGCTAAAAAAAAATTAATTAGATCGGAAGGTAACTTGCGCTACGCGCGCGAGTTGCATTTATAAATTTATTTCTTTTCAATCAGCAGCTGCAGCGGCACGAGAGTAGACGTGGCCTCTACCGTCTCTACTCTCTCGCCGCTCTCACTCACACAAAGATAAATTCTTTGTGTCCGTGTGAGCCGTCGCGCGCGACGAATATTTAAACTCCCTCAATTCTCAACCGTTTTTAATGATTTTTTTTAATTTCTCGTGAATTTACGCAGAAAATCAGCTCGCCGACGCCTCTCGTGCATGAGGAAGTTTCTTGTCGACGTGAGGGTTCTTTTTTATTCGAAACATTTTTTTGTCCGATTCCTCGATCGCACGCAAACTGGAAAAAACCGATTTTCCATGCGTTCAACTGCCACCACCTCTCCCCTCCCACCTTCCTGGACGACGTGAAAGTGTCAGGGAAGTGGGGGAAGTCGTCCTCTATAAGATGGGAAAAAAATTTCAGAAAGAACACATGCATTCCAAATGCCAGATCTACTTCACTATAGGGAATGATTTTAATACTGAGTTTACTGATGACTCCGTTACGATGTGGCCATTTTTTTCTCTCGAAACTATGGAATTTCTTTTATTATTATTTAAACTTTAGTACTTTACTAAAGTACTATCTTTTTATCTTAATTGAGGTAAAATAACCCAACTAATTGTTTTGTTTGAGATATAACGGCGTTTTAATGAGAATTATGTTTTATTTTATTTTTATCGTTTTTATCAAGAAAAAACTATGTTTTATTTTATTTTTATACTTTTTAACAAGACTTAAATATTATGATTATATTATTAATGTTATTAGGTTTGTTAAGTTTATTCTAACGTGCTACCTTGTTAACATTATAGACCTTTCACCTGCCCATCCTGGAAAAAACTACTCACATCTTCCCGTTGTTTTTTGCTGGACGCTGACATTTTATATAATCAAGTTTTTCTAGTTCCCTGCATTAAGAGTCAATGAAATTTTTATGTTACGTATATGGTCAAACATATGGAATACATCATTCAAGAATTCTACAAATACAATCAATTTCGGCAGCTCTTATTTTAAAAATATGAACACAGATTTACGAGAATATATAGTATAGATGAAATTGGACGTGGTCTCAATGTTTATTTCTATTGAGGAGATTATATACCAATAAGTAAACACTCAAATTTAAGTTCATTTCTGTTGTTTTTTTCTGTAAAGGGTTTTGTAAGATTTGATTTGTAAGCTCATGTTCCTATCCCGGCGCCACTGGATGAGAGTTATCATTAGACTCACGTTAAAGTTTATTGCAAAAGTTTCTGGTATGGTTTCAATATTTCTCGCAACATAAACCCCTTTAATTCAACAGTGCGCCTCCGCAATATCCCTTAGTGCCCTTTGGCGCGCTCCCCCTTTTTCAATAAAAATGAAAGTATGACGAGTGCGTGTGCCGCCTGCGATACGAAATGAAACAGTCTCCTCTTGGATACGGATGATTTCCAACAGAAACTGGCCGCAGTAGGTAATTGGAATTGAGAGGATTTTATCCGCTTAGGGGCTAGTTGGATTTTTGTCAAAGCCGAAGTCGAGGTGGACGTCAATAATTTAAGAGGCATATCGTTGATTAAACGCACCATTCTATATTTAAACCGGTAGGAAAAGAAGGCTTGGGACAGATTTAGATTTGGACAAAAAATTGGTTTAACTCTCACATGAATCCGGTTATAAATCATTAATGAAATAGCTAAAGAACACGCCGTGCTTAGTTAACTGATTCGGAAACAACTGCAAAAATAATTTTTACTGGCTGTAAATTTTAGTTTAGTTTTTCTTTCACGTTACTTAGTGTAAGCATTTTTTATAGCATTTGTAATATATTTTTTTTTATATTGGCTGCCAGTCACAAAATATCTAATTGATAGTCAGAATAACGTTAAATTAATTTATTAAATATACCTGATAATGGTAGCGAACAGTATGACAAAAAATCATATACCTAATTCTAACTTAAAGACGAAGGAAAAAATCGGCAGCTACTGGAAGCGGCTGGAACCTCCCCACTCGGTGGATCTTTGAAGCCGAAAAGAGCATTAAATTGTGTGACAAAACGGCACTAAACGTAATCCGATCTCATCCAAAACCTTTTCAGATCTTCTGGGGCACTAAAAAAAAAACCCTCAACTTAATGAATTTACAATCATCTATGCGAGTTATTACCTACATTATCGCTCGTTGAATAATATACTATTAGGATATTAACAACTTTAACATCACTTGAACGACTAAGAAAGTCTAGTTATCCTAATACTACAGATTTGTAAAGCAACAAACTGAAAATTGGTAAAGTGATAATCTATAATAAATGCACCAACGAAGGTACAGAAAGCATATGATATTGATATTGTTACATCTACCTTTAAAGTTTGTGACAATCCACTAAAATTTACAAATATACCGAAATCTTATTAACATGACATGACACCAACGTTATCGGATGCCAAACGATGACAATGACAATCGTCAAAATTTGTTCATTGCAATCCGATCGCTCGCGGCTGTCTTTGTTAAATGAAACATTAGCATTTCAGTAATTTTACTATATTTTAGAGGAATATTTGTAGTTTTATTCTTCGATTTGTCTGTATATACATTTAAAAACGGCACTAAACGTAATCCGCTCTACTTCTAGAGCAGTGAAGAAACCCTCACACGCGAATTGACACGTGATGTGACGAGTTTCACGACGTAACGGCTACGCGCATCGATCATGTCATGCGAAATGCAATCTATGCCATATTTGCTTTGTTATTAATTTTTTTCACGGAAACCAAATCGAAAGGGTGGAAGTGCGATATATCGTTGAAATCAGAATTTTAACTGCTTTTCAAAGGTTCCATTGAAAATTGAAAGTAATTATAAAATGAACAACTTGTTGGCACTAAACGTAATCTGATCTCAACCAAAACCTGTTCAGATCTTCTGGGACACTAAAGAAACGCACACGCAAAGTTTCATTCAAATCCGTTCAGTAGTTTCGGCGCTATCGTGCTAACAACACATACACACATACACAGACATTTTTCAAAAACCACTTTTTTGGGTTCCTAGGACCTCAA
This sequence comes from Leptura quadrifasciata, assembly GCA_963675555.1. Taxonomy (NCBI): domain Eukaryota; kingdom Metazoa; phylum Arthropoda; class Insecta; order Coleoptera; family Cerambycidae; genus Leptura; species Leptura quadrifasciata. The sequence continues at coordinate 19,894,794 of OY776681.1, read as the reverse complement.
AACGTAAAGATTTGATGTTATCTCAATTTTCGTTTTTGAACCAATTTTAGTAACCTCTCACAATTTTATTGTGGAGAGATTAAAAAGAGAAAATAAATTGAAAACAACAAAAAAGGATACAACAGAGACACACGCTTCCCGTCCTGGGGTCTGTCAGGACATTTAAAAACAGACAATACAGGAAGGACCACCGTTAACAGGGGAAAAACATACGGTAGCCGAACATAACCTAAAGCTTAATACCTGTTTCTTTTACAAGATCAAAAACATACGTATAAACTTTACGAGATTCTAAAGGACAATAAGAAGAGCATATTAAATGGAGCCAATATATTGCAGTTTTGTGCAATATTTGTGATTAATGTATTAGAGGCATTTTGATATTTCACACATCCAAAAAATATATGGTCGAGATCCGCTATGATGTTGAATTGATCACAATTTGGTGAGGTATATATCCCAATTTTGTATAGGTGTGCGGGATAACATGCATGACCAAATTTTAATCTAATAAGAGACGTTACAGCATTTGTAATATTAATACTTCTACTCACGTTTTTGAGTTTAAGGAGCAACACTTTCAGTCAGGATTAAGTAAAAAATCAGATAATGAATTACTTCATTCAGTGTAATTGCAGTAAACTCTTTGAAATATTTATGTAAGTATCATATAATTTTTTGCCATGTTAAATCTCATATTTCCAATAATTGTATTGTAAGCATAAGTTTATAGTGAAGAAGATCTATATTTTGTTGAGTGGAACAGCCATATGAAATAAATTCAGTATCTCAATAATTGCGCATATTTATGAAAAATCCCGAGACACGTCGATTTTGGATTCTGAAATGATATCCTGCAACGTATAAAATTTCATCCCTAAACTCAACCCCCCTCAAGTTGCAGTTGAAAACCCTAAATTTATAAATGGGAAGTACGAGCTACCAATGAAAACTGTTATTAACATTGCACAGTTACCTATAGAATGTTATAAAAATTACATTTATAAATTTTATTTATTTATTGCATCACACCTACATATTTATATGAGTCGTAGATGTGAAATAACCTAGGCCTCACCTTTTGGGTAGGTACCTGCTACCTACGGCTGAAAACCAGTTTTTAAAAACAGAGGAATTTTTTTTTATAAAGGTAAATGGTATATTGGTATTGAGTATAAAATAAACGGTACTTGTGCATTATACTTTTTTAACATAACGGGTTTATACTCAATACCATTTACGTTAATTAAAAAAATGTCCTATATGCGAAGGTAAAAATTAAGGAACTAAAAAGAAATGTTAACTTTATAATCGTCGGGAGCGAAGAGGTGAAGTGGAAGGGACCCAACGTTTGTAACTCTCCGACCATCCTACAGAACCTACCACCAGGTGCAGAAGTGGTTGGGAGTAGAGAAAGAGCCCACCAACTGGAAATGGAGAAGGAGCCAGCATGGGATGACACCGGTGACTTTAACCAAGGAACCAGCGTCGCTAACCCTGTGAAATTCCTGTCATGCAGCTGCCAGAAAGGGTGCGGAGGAGGAAGCTGCTCCTGCCAGAGAATAGGGCTGAAATGCTCTACTCTCTGCAAAGTTTGTCAGGGAAAGACCTGCCTGAATACTAATCCCTTAGCCATGGCTGAGTCGGATGACGAAGTCGACGATCCTTTATCACCAGTATCTAGTAGTAGGTCTAACCCGACAACAGAGGAGTCTCCAGAGCCCCAAGAAGAGTCGTCTGACGAACCTGTACCTTCCAAAAGAACACGACTGTGTCGCTAAGTGCGTAAAGGTAAGTCTAATATTACTTACCTACCCCTCCGTTGTAATTTATTATAAAATTGATTACACATTTCATAAGTACTTATTTACATTGTGTTATCTATTCCTGTCGCAGGATTCAGCTGAGGTCCCGCAACATTTCACGTCCCAGGTCCCCTAAATTATCAAAATAATTTTTATATAATTTTGATAAATTTATATCTTATTATTAATTGTACTTAACTTCATTTTGCATAATATAAACCAGTTTCCACTGAGTTATGTCTTTCACAAAAGCCCAGCAATTCGTCAGGCTCCATTTCATGAAAAATCCGATTTCCATAATTTCTCGTTCTCGAATTCGACCAGCCAGAAGTAGCAGTAGGCAGCTTTCAGTGAGAACCTCAAGATGGCAGATGAGATTCTGCCGAAACGTCGTTTAGACAACCGTGACTCTTGGAGGAGTCGACCATCGACGCAGGAGAGCAGCCGGAAGTACAATAACATTTCATATATATATATATATATATATATATATATATTAAAATGTGCTGTATTTGTTCACATGAATTCACAAATTTTTGTAAAAATAATGACCAGCACAGTTATAGTACTAGACGTACCAGCCAGCTAAGCATACCTCTCCATCATAGTAGCAAATTTAAAAGATCATCACAGTACTCCTCTATAAAAATAAATGCCCGACGAACTAAAAATTATTAGAAATAAACTTCATTTAAAAAAAATCTTAAAAGTAAGGCTGCACATGCTTTCTACAGTCTTTCTAATGTCCGGATGGCCTACGACTAAGTCTAAATTATGAATTTGATATTTTAATCGGAAGTTATTGCTGAAAAATTGAAATTTATTATCCCCCTTTTAAGGGGTATATCTCCCTTATTATTCATTTTCGGAAATGAATTTATATAATTCTGTCAGCCGCAGAAACATCGGGCAATAATTTTGGACCACCTTGTGTATAGGAATTATTTTTATTCACATTCTCCTTTCATCCGAATTTCGTGTGACGTAAGAGAACTAATAGTTTAATGTGTAGTTTAAACACTTCTTACGGGAAATATTTCAGGTTAAAGTCGAGTAAACTGTAACTTGGCGGGTCCAAAGGTCGCTTCGTCGTATAAAGTAAGAAACTATTTACTCGATAGCTCAGGTATGACAGTGGTTCTCAAACAGTTTACAACAATTTACAAATGATTATATGTCTGTAACTGTAATGCAATCGCTAAATAATTATACAAAAACATTAAAGGTGTTATCATAAAATATTAGGAAATATGAACTTCATGCCCATTCTCACGCAGCAGTTCATCAACAAAGTACATTTTTTCCTTCTTATTACTCCTAGCAAGATTTAACAAATCCACTTTCAATGCTGTAGAAGGAAAAGGAATATTATTTTTAGTTAACCATTCTGCAATATCATGCTTTTTCCATTGACAAGTAGGTTGTTTATTTAATTGTCGGGTGTGATACGAAGCATTATCCATTACAATTAAACTTGGTTCTTCAAGATTTGGCAGTAGTTGCTGTTGTATCCATTCTTCAAAATTGTCACAATTCATGTTATGAGGATAATCCATACTTTTATTGGTAGTAGAAAAATTAAGCTTGCTCCCGGAATAAAGTCATCTGATGTTCCTGCATGCAAAATAATGAATCGCTTTCCTACAGTTTATTTTTTATGTTTGACACTTTCTTTTGATAAATCTTGTCACGATTTTCGAACATTTCCATTGGCAAATACCCATGTTTCATCTATAAATACAACCCTTCGAAGGTTACTGTCATAGTTTTCCATAAATACAACCCTTTGCTGAACTATTTGCATTTGTTCACATAAATAGCGATGGTTACAATCTTTTTTATGCCTATATCCACAATGTTTTAATAGTTTTAAGAGACTTACCTTAGAGTCGTCAATGATTCCCTTATTTTTTAGCATTTCCTTCAAAGTATCTAATGTAAAATGTGTTTTCGATTCATAAAAATTATAAATTACTTCCCTTATTCGCATTTTAACGCCTTCACGTACATCTAATGTTTTTGGTTTCTTTTTAATTCGTTTTTTTATTTTCAAGGATACATTATTAATATGTTGGTGCTTAATTCTGCTAACTGTTCTGAGACTTAATGTTTAAGGCTTCAGAAACTCTTTCATGAATTCGTTCAAGAGGTACCAAGGGTCCCTTTCTTTTGTAAAATAATCTATTAAATTTAATACCAACTTCTTTGACTGTTTATTTAAGACGCCTAATTTAGTTGCCATATTTACCAAATATTGCATTTTTATAATTTAATGTTATTCGAAATAAATATTTACACACGTATCTAATTTAGAAACCCGGACACATTTAACGTTAAATAGAAAGACCGGCTTAGCGACCCTCCAAACCGCAAACTGTATATGGTACGTCTGTTTATTGGATAAAAACTATAGATACCCCACGCCCATATCAGCAGGTGATATAGGAATGGGCTGTAAAAAATACCTTAAAAAATAAAACACGAAGGATTGAGGGCCTATGGCCTATGTAATGTATAATAAATAAAAAAAAAATGGCTATGGGTATTCGTCTGACAAGCGAATGAATAACCAGACCATTAAATACCAAGGGATAAACTCGCGCGGAATAATACAAGAAAAATGTTTAACGAAAAGAAAGTTTTAACAAAACTTGCGGCGCGGATTAATAAAATAAAATGTTTAGAAGAAAAATGTTTAACTTTTAATATGATAAAATTTAAAAAAAAATCGGTAGGCAACAGGATTTGAACCCGGATGTTTTATTCCCTTTACCTTACACACTGAGCTATTCCACGATGTACAATTCAGCTATAAAACATGTAATATGTAGATACTAGAAAATTGCAAGTCCTAAGTATAGTGGTTTGGCAATGTCCGTTTGTCGGATGAATATCCACTACCACTAAAAATAGCTTATATATCTCGTATAAAGATGAATTTAATTCTAATATGAGACGATTGTTAAATAACCAATGACAAATCTTCAGAGTTTGAAAATCGCTGAACTTATTGAAAACGTGAAAACGTAGATTAAAATTTATCTCTCTCTTCAGTGTACCTATATAGCAATATTTCTGTCTCAAAATAGGTGAGAGAGAAGCTTGGCATACATACGCGACAGTGTTTTTGGGCTATTACTTTAACTTTGTGTCCGAGAGAAATGAAATCGTACGCGAATTATCAACTGATACACATGTCAGTTTAGAGTTTACTATACTATATGAATAAATATTCATTTTTATCTAAAACTAGGAAGACGTTCGATGGCGTACGGTTTTTTGCAGTCCGCTCTCCGCCAACATCGTAAATATCGTGATATTGAATGGCACCTAGCATATTATTTGAATATTCCCCAATAAGCTTAAAAATTAAAACACCCTGATTAATATTCCTGAAACAGATTTTTTATAAAAGCCTCTGAAGGCCTTTCAGTAATTTAATAATCGGATAAGTACTAAATTTACGCCAGGAACTTTACAACTTAAGGCATTAATTATACAGAGAAAAAAGAGTTAATCCTGAATACATTTACCGAGAAAAATAAACAAGGAATCCGCCTTGTCAACAAGCAACATCTGGCATAAAATATAGCCCTTAATATTATTGTAAAGCCGGGCGGGATCCTTCTGTTTCGCACTTAAATAAAATCAATACAAAATTAATTTTAAAATTGAAGGTTATTTATGTCTGGCGTTGTATTGGAGCAGGTCTGGCACTAGATTTTATGACTACTAAAATCGTAAAAATATCCGAAGGGTAATTCCAAAGGTCGAAAGCAGCGATATATAACGTAACTTTTAATTATCTTCAGTCCCCTAATAGCTGTCAACTTGCATTCAGATTTTTTTTTCGTAATCAATTAAAACGCACTAAAAATGAGTAACATAAATGTGAATGTTGTTTGTCGGTATCATATTTGGAATATTTTAATCATTTCTTATTTTTTAAGGTAACCTCATCACTATTATTGTTCAAGTCACTTTGAAAACTAAATCTTTGTAATAATTATAATCATATAATCATCTCCCAATGATGCCATTTTGGTTTGCGAAACGCTCTGCAATGTAATTTTTTTAAAAAGCAGGTTAGTAGAAGCCTTCTTATAGTAATTTTCTCTTTATTTCTATTAATGAATGAAATGTGTTATTTTGAATGAATATTTATACTCAAAAAAGCTTGAATACGGTCCATGTATAGAAAAACAAATGTTTTTATAAAAGACTAACATTACTACTTCCACGTCCAGTGGTAGTACAGTAACGCAATTTTTTTTTAGGCTTAAAATATTCTTTCCTATTATTTGGGTTTTCTACCACAGGTATTATTGTCCTCTTCAAAAATAAATCACCGAATCTACAAAATATTATTGGAAAAAAGCCTCTGCGCCCGTGACGTTTACGCCAAAGGAATAGTCAGAGGTTATGTTTTGCAAATAATATAAATTGGAATAAACACAGAAATAATGTATTTTGCTAACGTTTCGGAAAGTAATCTCTTTCCGTTTTCAAAGCTTTTTTTGGAAGAACTCTTATTTTGCTGTGTATGTCAAATACACAGCTTTAAGATTCTGTTTATGTTATTTCCATAGATACTTACTACTTCGAATATTCGTAAAATGCCTCAAACAACTTTCAGACAATGCTTAAAATTTCATGAAACATCGATATTTTAAATTTGAGCGAAAAAAAATTTCTGTCTATCGGTCTGTAACTTTTTTTTTGTGGGCACGTTTACTCTGGAACCGTTTATGATATTGACATGAAATTTGGTACACTTATGTATTATAGCGAGATCTGAAACTAGATTATATTTTGATCTAATTCGGTTGAGGGGTTCGGGGGTAAATAAGGGTAAATAGACAAAGCAAGCAGGTAAGAGTCCATAAAATTGTAATTTAGGGCATGTACGAAAAGTCAAGGTCTCAAAATTTTTTTTGGCATCAGCCATCCCTCCCACTATCACCCCCAACACCACCCCCACACTATTGTGAAAGGGAATAAAAAATTAAATTGGGATTTAGTGTGTGTACGAGAACCAAGAGCCTCTAAAATTTATTTTGGCATTAGCTACCCCCTCTACAACCCCCATTGCCACCTCCACCCTATTGTTTAAGGCAATAAAAAATTAAATTGGGATTTAGTGTGTATACGAGAACCAAGGGCCTCAACAAATTTTTTGACATTAGCCACTTGTAGACACACTTTGAAGGAACATGACAAATTACTCACGCAAAATCCTAGGTTGTAAGGATTAAAAACAAACACGCGCCGCGGAAAAAAAGGCAAGACATTTGTGCTGAAAAGGAAAACATTTAAGTGGAAAAGTCAAAGTGAAATTTCATATAGCCTGCAGACAAACCTATATTAGTTAGTTTGCGAAATCTTAAAATGTTTCCCAATTCAGTGAAATTGAAAATGCGTCGTCGTCTTCGTTAAGATGCAATAAAGAAAAATTCAGTATTCGGACAATATACTTAATATGTAATAAATTAGGAAAGAAATGCAAAAAGCTTTTAATATCTGTGCAGACAGGTATAGTCGGGTGTATATTTACTGGGAAGTTAAAAAACACAACAAAAACTTTACGACATCATTAAAATACCGCTACTCTCTGTACTATCCCGCCTGCAAGTTGAATCAGTTTTATAGGTTCTTAATATACGTCTGCTTGTTTAATAAGACCATGCCGAATGGTTCACCGACGTTAATAATTACCTCGTAAAGTTTTTGTTGCGTATTTTGACTGCCTAGTAAATGTACACCACCCGACTATAAGTAATTAATGTACATTTTTAGTTTAATATGTTGTTGAAGTGTATTTTAGTCTCTTATTTAAATAGGTAATTTTACATAATATAGTACGATTTATGAAAAAGTAGGAAAAATTAATTTTGCCAGATTTATGACATTTTTCATAATAAAAAAAGTTGAACTTTCCAAAAAATGTTGTAATTGGCCATTTCAGATGACCAAGGGCCTAATCTATTCTGTGAAGGTCCCATGCGGTTGTACCCTACAATTTTTTTTAAAAACATTTTTGTGGTTTCTTCGGCCGACTAGCTTAAAATAATACTTATTTTTATAATTTTCTAAGCTTGTCTTTCTGGTATAAATAATCAAAATAATCAAAAAATAATCAATTTTTACAGTCATTTTTTCAAAATGACTTCCAGAATTACGGAGCTTCAGGCGAAAATATTTTTTCATTATTTATAAGTTATTTTTTTATTATAATGTATTAAAATCCGTACGATTCAATCAATCAGTCAAATTCAATTAGGATTTTTGCAACTACACATTACTTTTTCGTTTTCGGCTTACCGTACCTCATCAATACCACCATACTGCGGTAAACATAAATTTAAATTACGTTTCCTTTTACTGTTTTATGTTAATGCATAAAACAACCCTTGTTTATGTAAATTCTCGCTCCGGTAAATTACAGCCCTTGTCGACTTAGGGGTACGCGATTAAGTTTATACCTCCGTAATCAAATATAATTTCAATCGGAAGTCGTTTGGAGAATAACAAATAATACAATATTGCAGTTAAAAGGGCTATATCCGATTCAATTTAATCGATTCCAATGCTGTAATGGACTTGAATGTCGGCCGTTCTTAAAATCCATTTAAATGCTTGCTTTAGAAATGTTATACTTTTAATGTGGTCAATGTAGTTAGTAGGTATACTCATATTAATTACGATGAAAATACAAATTATCGACGTAAAAGGTAATTAAAATTAAATTCGCCCCGTCCACACTGACTTGATTTTTTAAATTTAAGTTGTACCCTGCTATACAAAACGTTTTAAAGATTTATATCGTCTAATATTTTAGCGCAGAAAAAGTGGAAGTAGCTCGAAATATCTTGTACTTACAATAAAATAGATACAAATAAAAATATAGAAACTACCTTTTACAAATATTGTTGCTGTTGCAAAAAAAAAAAATTAAAATTTCTTCTCTTCGTATTTTTTATGTTTTGGTTTTGTTTTTTTGTAAATAAACGTAGAAGAGAAAGAAAGAAACATTGTTTATTGTGATATAAAAACTCTTAAATGCAAAATGAAACCTAAATTTGTCACTTTTAGATGTTTTAAAAATTTTGTACTAAATGAGTTTTTAATTGACTTATATAGTTTACCTTGGCAGAATATAATTTGTGAAAATAATATTGACACTAAAATTTCCCTATTCAATGAGTTCATTATCACCTTGTTTGATACTCATGCTCCAATTAAAAATATTAAGGTCACAAAGCCTAAAGCCTCCTGGTTAACCCCAAATTTGAGAATAATTATGAAAGAATTTAAACGGACCAGAGCTGATGTTCAAAAGACTAGGTATTAGCACTTACGCATTTACACTGTGTCTATGGTAAGGGCAGAAAAAAGGGGATATTTAAACTCGGTTTCTGTTCAAAACAACACACGTTACACTTGGTCTGCTTTGAAATCACTCAATTCGTTCAAGCAACGTTTCAACCTCTTAATACTCTCCAATTCACAATGTGTATTTAGGAAAGGGTTCTGTACTGCATGTGCGTTATCTGCTGTTACAGATGAGATATTGTCGGCATTAGACAAAGGCTTGGTTAGTGTTTTGGTACTACTTGATTTTTCAAAAGAGTTTGATACGATAAATCACAAACTTATTTGTGCCAAATTAAAATATTATGGATTTTTGCCTTCGTATTTGAGTGATAGATCACAAAAAATGGTTGTGAATAATATGTCCTCTAAGAGTCTAAATATCAAATCTGGTGTACCTCAAGGGTCTATTTTAGGACCACTTTTATTTACAATTTATTTATTTTTTATTTGATTGTAAAGTACAAGCCTATGCAGATGATACTGTCCTTTACAAACATTTTTCCCTTGATAATAGTGCTCATTCTCTCTCTTGTGTCAATTCTGAACTAGCTAAAATTAAAATGTTATCAACTGAACATGACTTAAAACTTAATTTCAATAAATCTAAAATTTGGCAGTAAAAATATTACGAATTATATAATGGAAAATTTTAACTTTGACATGGATAGTAGTATACTTCCAGTTGTTAAAGAAGCAAACTGTTTAGGTTTAACTCTTTCTTCTGGCTTTCGATTCAAAGGGCACGTCAAAAAACTTGTACAATGGGCGTATTCATCATTGAAATTAATATATTCAAATCGCTATCTCTTGAGACATAAATTGAGGAATATGTTATGTGATTCACTTGTGTTCTCCCACTTTAATTACTACGATTTTATCTATGGTTTTGATCTTGATCAACTTGATAAAAATAGGATACAAAAAATTCAAAATTCTAGTTTTCGAATGGTGTTTGGCTTGTAACGATTTGATTATATTTCACACAAAATTAAAGATTGTAATTGGCTTGATATGATCAATCGAAGAGAGCATCACATTTGTAATTTTGTTCACAAAACCTTAATAAGTACTAACTTCCGCTCAATAATAAAAAACGAATTTATTTTACACTCTTGTGTTCGTGATAGGGATACTAGATTTAAAAATAAATATGTTGTTCCACAGCATCATACTAGGATGTATAAAAGAAGCTTTATTTTCAATGCGGTTTCTATTTATAACTCGTTACCTGAACAATTTAAAATTCTTAATATAAATAAATTTAAATAGAAACACAAAAAATATTTATATTCGAAGCAATTATTTGATATTTTTGACTGATACCATGCATTATTGGAGTGTTGAAAATCTGTCCTGGCTTCGCCAAGTTCTTGGACTGTCAACGTGTGGTGTGGAATAAGTGGCAACAAACTCATTGGCCCCCATATTATTGAAGGCAACTTGAATGGTCAAATGCCGAGACATTTTGGAAAATGAACTGCCAACATTACTTGAAGATTTGAGCTTAGAAGTAGGACAGAAAAGGGGCGAGCGTAGGTGCGTCTTTACTATGTACATACTTCGGTATGCGATGTAAAGCAACGTCAGGCGCAGTTAGTAGTTGGATGGGTGACCATTCCAACGGAAACCGCGTCCTCGCCTCACACATCTTCCAGCAGCTTGTATATCAGTGTATGCGCGGAAGCTATACAACCTTAGGCGAGGGTTGTATAGGAGATATACCATCCTTCGGAGGGGATGTAAAGTCGTCGGTCCGTTATCTATTAAATGTTAGGCAAGTAAAAGATCCCTACTCTTCTTAAGGGAAGAGGTTCGGCAAAAATTCATGGTTGGGGGTAGCTCGTCTACAGGCGTCGGTGTTAGGCCTCAGTAGCTGAAATAGGCCGACGTTAAATAAATGTATATATAAAAAAAAAGTACGACAGAACATGTGGTTTCAACGTGATCGTTGTCCAGCACACTATTCGGTGGTACTGTTAATGGACACGCCAAAACCCTCGATGAACGGGGACGTAATGTCGCCCCGACCACAAAATTTAGAAAGTATAACGAAAATCGATTTCGGAAATTTTGAAAATAATAACCTTTTTACAAATTCACGTTGTTGCGCAATGCAACTCATGCGTTTTGTTAAATATGAAGACAAGTTATCCAGTCTCTAGTGAAAGTATTTCGAGAGTTTTAGCGAAAATAGCCCTTAGCGTCGAGGGTGCCCTATCATTTTCTAGCAACCAATTTTGACAGGAAAATGATGGGTTTTAACGGTATTTGCCCTAAACCGGTTCCTCAGTGATTCGGTGTCAAAAAAGTATAGTTACCATGTACTCAGAACATGCATGGGACCGCCTTGCCTGAACGTATGAATCTATAATTGCAGAATATAATTCAAAGTCGTTGCGATTCAAGCATTTTTAAGCTCCGAGCGACCAAAACTGATATTTAACTGAAAATACGTCAATAGACAGGCAAGCAAAAGTCTACCAAAAAATTATAAACATTGAACTTTTTACTGAATTTTTTGTGTAATCGTTAGCTAAAAACTAAACATTGGATGGTAGTTGGTTACATTATGAGTCGTTCCGTTCCTCACTATGTGTTGTACACGGGCCAGGCTATAGTTTGTCAATACATTTTTCTTGAACGTTTTGTAAAAACATAATTTTTTAAAAAGATTTAATATATATTTTTGAACATTATATTGTCTTTTTCTTGTTTCAAAATTCATTTTCAGGTTTCAATTTAAGAAAGTGTTAGTATTTACTGTGTTAGATTTATAGTGTTACGACGTCCAATTAGTACCATCAGTGAAGCAGTTAAGCAAATACGAAACAGTAAGTATAGATTTCGTATTATTCTCCGTCTGAAACAGTCGTTTTCTACTCTTATTTGTGAACGTTTAATATCTACTTTGGAAAATATAATAAAAGTCCTTCAGACGTGTAAAGATGGATTGTTCACAGTGTCACGTGAAATACTTGATCGTGATTACAATGGTGCTGGATTGGTAGAGCTTATCCGGTAAATTGGCCAGCTAGGCCACCAGATTTTACTTCACCAGATTTCTCTTTGTGGGACTATCTCAAAGACGAAGTTTCAAGCAAGTGCCAACAACAGTCATTTCAAATGCGGATTAATAAGTGCATTGAAAATTTATGCAAATTACAGACAACATATCCGATTCTTTTTACAGACACGTAATATCCCAGTATATTTTCACCAGTAATATTTCTTGTAAGGCTGGGTACTAACGTAAGCACTAGATGTCCTGTAACATTTACCTACCACCAAATATTTTCTATATTTTTTAGGTTTTAAAATTATTTTTACACTCGATAATAATCTCAAGACTATTATTTTATTTACACCAGACTTCGGTGAATTAAATATGAAGGACGAGTTTAACTCAGATATGTATATACAGCATCCACCCTGTAGAAATTGCGATGGTAAATTTTGGTTAGCTGTGAGTCCCCACTGCACTTTGCAAATCGTTAAAATAATTTATTTATCCCTTGGGAGGACAAATTATGATTACGCAGCGATGTTGGTTGTTGGTAACTTCGCCCACGCCGTTTCCATACGCGCGTTGAAAATTAACCTCGTCCACAGCGGTCCTAAAACAAAATTTCCAGTTGGTTTTTGTCTCGCTTTATGGCCCTCCAGGTGAGCGGTGCAGTATTTTTAGGGCCCACCTTGAGAAGGTGCCATTTAAATGTCTTGTTCTAGGAATTTATGGCACCGTTGTGCGTTGTCTGTGAATTTATAGATGGTTTGTGTTTCAAATATATATGAAAACCTTAATTCTCGTGAAAGATGAAGGAAGATAAGTTATTCAACTAGTTACTGTAAATACGGAAAAGTCGAGATTATTAAAGTGAGCTATGAAAATGACAACTGTTACGTTTGATCAGTGACATTTCTTTAATGAAAAATCAAAATGAATTACAGTGAGGAAGAAGAAGTCCAAATATTTACTTGTTATATACAAAATAATAAAAATAAACGTGCAGCAAAAAGAGCATATAGAGTATTGTATTCAAATCAACAGACATATTTTAAAATATAATACAAAATTGAAAGAATTTCTATCAAAATTTTATAAAGATTAACGATATTGAGCTTATAATCAAGAAATGTCACACTTGTCTGAAACAGGTCTAATGTATCCTGTAACTCGTGAAATTACAATTACAAATACAGAATCAAGCTGTGACGGAGATATGGTCGCAACTCCAAATTTTTTATACCCGCGACTCTCTCAATTGTCAATAATAGATTAAGTGGCGAGAGAAAGCCATTCAACGCATCAAAGCACGAACTAAATAATTCAAGAAATCGGCGAGAGATGGATAAAATACGATTGTGTCAAATTAACGCAAGAAGTATAAGAAATAAGAAACTGGAATTAGAAGTATTGTTAGATGATTTAGTTAGTATATGCGAACACTGATTAACAAAAGAAGAAATAAATCACTTCATCTTAAACTCTTGTATTCTGTGTAATTGTTATTGTGGGTCTGATAGGTCAGGAGGTGGTACTGCCTTGTTTGTATCACCAGATTTAAATGCAAAACCAATGAGTTTCTCAGTAGAGTGCATAGAACAAGTCTTTGAATATACATGCTGTTCATTCGTCATACATGGTAAGAAATTTATCTATATTTCCATCTACCGATCACCGGATAATAATTCAGAGAAAATCAATAAATTTTTGGAAGGCTTAGATGAATTATTGAAACTGTCTAGTATGAAATGTGATAAGTTACTTGTTGGAAGGGACATCAATATAAATTTATTGATCAATTCTAATAAAAAAAACAAATTTATTGATATAATGAACTCGTATTCTTTAAAGCAGAGTAACCATCTACCCACTCGATTAACCCCAAATAATAATAACCTATTGGATAATATATTTACAAATATTGATAATGAGAGTATTTTTCTAGAGAGTAGTAATTTTTCTGATCATCTGGTAATAGTAATAGATGTACCAATTGCTAAAATAATTACTGAAAAACATTCCAAGATAATAAAACGAAATTTTAGTGAGGAAAATCAATCTTTGTTCCATAATCTCTTACTCAATGAAACTTGGGGTGAGGTATACTCAGCCATCACAGTGGACGAAAAATGTACTAATTTTGAAAGTATCATTCAATATCATTTTAATACTGCGTTCCCTGAAAAAATCACCTTATGTAGGGCAAATAATAAAACATGGGTTACAGAGGAGATAAAGGCAATGTCTCAAGAATTAAAAACATGTACTAGATTTACACAGAGACTAAAAATTCTGAAGTAAAGTATAAATATAACGAGCTAAAAAATTAATAAAGGAAATAAAAACAATATTCAATGACAGGTACATTTCAAATTCAAATAATATCAGCAAAAGTGTATCGAATTTATTAAATTCAAACTTAAATTAGCCAAAACAAAATCAGCGCCCTTTATTAATTATTAACGGACAACATGAAAAGAATCCAGAAACAATCTCCAAAAACTTTAACAATCACTTTTTAAACTCTGTTAATGAACCTGCAGATAAAATATAAAGTAATATTAAAATGATAAACCACAATCATAAAAGTTACTAAGAAAAAATCGGCTGGACCAGATGGAATACCTTGCTTTATATTAAAAAAAGTAGCTAATATAATCGCAATACCTCTAGAAAACATAATCAATACATCTTTAACAGTTGGTGAATTTCCCTCTAAGTTAAAGGTAGCCAGAATTGTATCAATTTTTAAGAAAGGTGATCATTCAGACATAAAAAATTACAAACCAGTTTCAAATTTATCTGTGTTTTCTAAGATATTTGAAAAGCTTATGTATGAACGTATTGTAGATTATTTTAATAAATTCAAGCTGCTTTCAAAAACAAAATACGGATTCTTAAAAGGAAAATCCACCGAAACTGCTCTTGTAGAATCCATTAATTTCATAAACAAATGGTATAGATGAAAAACTGTTCACCGTAGGGATTTTCTTCGGCCTCACGAAAGCCTTTGATGTCATTAATAAATCGGTGTTAGCACATAAATTAAAATGTTATGGTATCACAGGTCCACCACTAAAACGGTTAATTTCTTATGTATCCGATAGATCACAATACGTTCAAATAACAGCCGAGTCAAATAACATCGCAAATTTCAAATTTTCTTCTGAAATATGTCCAATAAAATACGGCGTACCTCAAGGCGGAATATTATCACCACTTTTATTCCTAATTTTCTCAAACGACCTTAATAGCACTGTATCAAATGACTCTAATTTTCTGATGTGTCATTTTGCTGATGACACCTCGACTATTATCAGTAGTAAAAATTTGGAAAATGCGCAGGAAAGAGCTAATATAATTTCTAATGAAATAACCGAGTGGTGTAGAAATAATGCTCTTATGTTAAACACGCAGAAGACGGTCCTTATGACATTCAAAAATACTCGAGTACTAGAGAAAGAGCCAAGATAATTGTAAGTTAGATCAGAGCAAAATTCGTTATGTAACGCGCCAACAACTAAGTTCTTAGGAATTCACCTAGATGATCGATTAGCATGGGCAACCACATTGCCTCCGTTGCCACTAAATTGTGTAGCGCATATTTTGCCATTGGTAATTTCAAAACTTCCCTAAATATAGAAACTATACTGCTACTCTGGGGATTATTGTCTGGGGATTGACAATGGAGATAGATAGATTGTTTCTGCTGCAGAAGCGCATCGTCGGTTTAATCGACAACGCTGAACATCGGCAGCACTGTAAGTCTATTTTTAAAAAATATAAAATAATGACAGTCTATGCGCTCTACTTTGTTAATTTACTTATTTTTACAAAGGGAAAGATTTTGGACTTAGAAAGAACTTCTGATGTTAATAAAGGTATACAAGCAAGGTACGGTAACCAATTGAGCATACCGATACATAAAACAAGTATGTATGAACGCAATCCACAATATATGGGAATAAAAGCATATAACAATTTGCCTGAACACATAAAAAATATCTCTAATTCAAAAAGTTTCAAAAAAGAATTAAAAAATATCTTGACAGAAAGTGTTTTCTATAGTCACAGTGATTACTCTAATATGTTTTAGACATTTAGAATTCACATAAAGTTTTAATTGAAGTTTTAAAGTGTTTATTTTATTTATATTGTATCTTGTTGTTTATTTTATTTATGTTAGTTTGTAAGGCTACTTGTGACACATCCAACGTTCTTCGGAATCTTATGGGAATAAAGATTATTATTATTATTATTATTATTATTAAAGCGTCACAATCGGAAAATAGTGTCACGAGCCGACATACGGCGGTTCCACCATGTGTCACGACTGCGCGACGGGGGTTAGCAGGACGTCCACGGATATCGCCAGCATCACCCTGTAGAGGGTAAGTGCCGACGATAGCCATGGCTAAAGTCACTTTACTCGCTTGGCATGTCGAGAGGGTAAATTACGTTACTAAGTGAACACACAAATAAAACATAGTGGTAACATAACAGATTGAACATTTATTATAATAGAATCAAACCAAACAATGAAATAAATAAAATATACTACTTACATTGTACTACATCTAGCCACCCTGAGGCATGGCCTCTGGGAGGGAGTTGCCCCACGCACCACCTAGGCCTGCTTCTCTAAAAACCCAGACGACAACTAACTAACCCATTTACTTTTTTCCATTTCGTTTCCCGGTACTTGCACTCTCAGCATTTCTGCAACTAGCGTGCCGTGTGCACCCGTTGCTGAGTTTGCTGGATTTCCACGGTACATTGTAACAAGCAACCTGGTTTACTTTAAGATATCGGATTAAATTAATTTTGTAACTAAATCGTTTCCTGAGTAAAATCATATACCGGGTGGTCCAATAATTGTCTACGTACTGCGTGACAATAGGTTCAAAAATATTTACCGTTTTAGTAGAAAAAAGTGTGTAGTTCAAGCAAACCAGGAAGAACAGCTAGATATACTGCTTCATTTCGATTTTTTTACTAAATATTATTTACTGATGAACCATCCTTTTCTACGGCAGGAGTTTTTAATAGAAAAAGTCGTGGAAAAACAAGCACAAAAGAAAAGATTGGTAAAACAAATAAAAAAATCAGGAAAAAAAACTGTTAGCGTTTGGTGTGGAATTTTCAAAAATAAAATTGTTGGGCCTATATTTTATGATTATACTTTAACTGGAGTTACCTATCTGAATAATTATCCCAGAATCAGAAAATATTCTTTTGTAGAATTTTTGGGAAACCGAACTTGATGATATGATTTAGATGCAGGATGGGGCAAGTCCGCATAGTGTCCTACTCATCCGAGATCATTTGAATAATGTATTCCCAATATGGATAGGAAATAATGGAACAATTAAATGGCCACCTAACAGCCAGGATTTGACCCCTATGGATTTTTGGGAAGACATTGTCAATAGTAATAATAATAGTATTCAAGTCATTAAAGACAGGATTCGACTTGAAATATACAATCTGAATGTAAATAATGAAGTCATTTCCGGTGCAATTATAAATATAAGAAGACATTATCAATTATGCATTGACAACAATGGTGGACACCGAACATCTTTTATGAGTTACCATTTATTTATATTTAAATTTTCTAAATACATTTTTTTATCTATTTTGTATAAATATTTGGTTTCTTTCTACCTCGCTGTAAACCATTTTGATTATTTCATTAAAGAAATGTCACTTATCAAACATAATTGTTGTCATTTTCATAGCTCACTTTAATAATGTTAACTTTTCCATATTTACAGTAACTATTTTAACTAAGATATTCGACGTTTAATAACTCAAAAACGGTACAAAAATGTCTGTCATTATTAATTATATTTAAAAAAGAAATGCATCATTTATGTACTTTTTGCATTGAAATATTTCAAATTAACTCAATTGTAAACAAGAAATACACAAAAAACTAACATATTTTTGGAAATTTTCAAACCAAACTTCAGACTTAGTTTCTTAATACAATTACAAACAGCTTTTCCTTATGGTATTTTTTCATATTTTGATAAATAAAGGCATTTCAGGCCATTTTAAAATATTTAACGACATTTTGGAGGTGTCATAGTTGAGCCATGACAAATATTTTTGGCAACATATTTTTGCAAACTCTATCGTCACTTATCACCTAATGTTCTAGTTCATAAGAAAATATTTTCTTCTCATTTTATTTCGTTCAATAAAAGAATATAAATATAAATTGTTGGTGCTGATTTAGTGTTAAAATGGGAGTGGGTTTTATTTTTTACCAACTCTAGTTCTCAGGAACAGTACATTCTCTGCCAAATTTTTATATAAATTATCTCTATTATTGGCGAGTTCTATTATAGATTTTCAAAGTTATGCTTTATAAAAATGTACCACCCTGTATATGGAACGAGATTTAGTAAATAATGTCTCATGAATTTTTAACGTTTTGTGCAGGATTAGCACATTTTGAGGACCGCCCAACGCTGGGAATTGAGCCGTGTCGTGTGTTGCATACTTCATGGCGCAAGTTAACTCTGCCGTCAACTTTCGTAAGGCATCTCCTGCTATGCGTACGAATATGTGTCTGTGTCTTATCACGGCATTGCAATCTTATTTTATGACGCTTATTATCACACAATTTGAGATAAACAACGTTTATACAAATACGGTTTCGATCTGTAACTTTATTTGGTTTTAGCCTTTATTGTTGTTATGCATAGTAATAAGCGAAAGTGTACTGCCATTTTCATCACAGTATGCAGAATTAATAAAAAACTTATAAAGAGTGCCATTGTTAATATAATTGGCGGAATAATTTTAGGTAATGAGTAGATCCTTTTAGAATGCAAATGATTTTGACTCTATTGGTGACAATAATTTTTAAATAAATGAAATTTTCCGACAAATAATTCAGGATAATTGGTGGAAATCGAAAAACGAAAAAGGAATGATTTTGTGAGCTAAGTAGTTTTTGTCGGTTTTTTTATCATTAACACGAATGAAAATGCACAAATAAAATTAGAAATGCTAAAAATAAAACAAAGGAAACATGGGGTATAATTAACAAACGGTTAGGTAGAACCAAAAATGAAAATGTCCTAATAACGTTAAAGGTCAATAATGGTATAATTACTGACATAAATAGAGTAGTAAACCTTTTCTCTACACACTTTGCTTCTGCGGCTATTAACAACGTTAACGATTTTTTTAGCTACAATTTATCGTTGCCATGCACACTGCCAGACACTATCATGGAATCCATCTATATTTAACCTATTTCAGTTAATGAGCTATATGATGTTATTAGGAATTCTTATTTATTTTATTTATTTATTTAAATAAACATTAAAAACCGGGGAAAAAATATACCTAATGCCTTGAAAAATGTTGATGCAATTAATAGTTACTTCATCAATAGTATTCTTAATATGCCACCCAATCAAAATGTAATTGATCAATATAATAATACCGTTAGAGATTGTATTACTGATACCTTTGAATTTCATCCTCTATCTGAATATAAGGTTCAAAAAATTATATATAATATTAAAACAAACGCACAAGGCTCAGATGGATTTAACATTAAATTGCTATTAATGTGTTGTCCCTTTGTCTTACCGTTCGTCACACATATTATTAATTTTTGCCTACTGAATTGTGTATTTCCGGAAATTTGGAAGGAAGCTATAGTACAACCGGTCCCTAAAAAATCGAATGCTGAACAATTTAAAGATTTGCGTCCCATTAATATACTGCCAGTTTTGTCGAAGGTACTGGAAAGAGAGGCAGACTCGCAACTCTGTCAGCATATTTCAAAATTTCACATTTTGTCTGAGGTACAATCAGGTTTTCGCTCACTCCATAGCTGTGAAACAGCCCTGTTGAACATCACTGATGACCTGTTGAGGGGAACTGATAAAAAAATGGCTACAGTGTTAGTGCTTTTCGACTTCTCGAAAGCATTCGACACTATTAATCATGAAATACTTTTAGTTATATTGAAACCCATCCGTCTAAATAACAATGTTATCAGTTTCTTTCGCAGTTTCCTATCCAACCGAACACAAAGAGTCAAAATTGACAACAGTCTGCCCCCCTCAGTGTGTCGTCGGGAGTTCCACAGGGATCTATCTTGGGTCCACTGTTGTATACTTTATATACTTCAGATTTTATAAAAATATTTAAGAACTGTCACGTTCATTTTTATGCTGATGATACGCAGTTATGCCTCTCTTTTGATCCCTCTAAACATGTCGAGGCATCGACTATGATCAATATAGACATTGCGGCTCTAGTAGAAACATCTAAAAATCATGCCTTGAATATTAATGCCGATAAAATTGTCATGCTTATTTTTGGGCCTCAAAATGTAAGGTCAGTTCTAGCAGAACAACTTCAGATTAATGTAAGCCACTATATATTGCCCACTGAATCCGCAAAGAGTCTAGGCCTAACCTTTGACACGGTGTTGAGATTCAAACCTCATATTAATAACTGTATTTGCACAGCATTTATGAATTTAAAAATGATATTTAATAACCGCCATTTCTTAAATAAAAAGGTTAAAACAATACTATGCGAATTTCTTGTTTTATAAAAATTTACCTTTACTGACTGGGTATATGGTCCATGTTTAGATTCTGAGGACTCCCGTAGAATACAAGTTATTCAGAACTCCTGTTTAAGGTTAATTTTCAGTGTCCGGCGCCGGCAGGGTATTTCGCATAAACTGAATGGAATTGGATGGCTTATAGTCTAGTATACTTTAACTTGGCGTGTGTATGTATGAGTTAATATCTCCGTACAATTTCATTTTCTCTTGTACATAAAGATCCAGAAATGTTGTCCACGTAGACAATGTTTCTGGACTATTGCTTTAACTTTGTGTACAATATGGGAGAAAATGAAATCGTACGGAAATATTAACTCATACATACACACGCCAAGTACTAGTAGACATACCATGGTTAAACGTCGTTTCTTACAATCGGCGTGCTTATTTCACAAAATCATTATAAATAAAATTCCAAATTATCTGCATAAAAAAATTTCGTATAGGTCAGATGTTCACAACCTCAACATCAGATTTAAAGGAACCATAACAACTTCCATGCAGTGAGTAAGTTGTACGAGCTGTAGGTAAGTAAAATGCCGAGTTGGATCTTAAATTTACTCTAGGCAAGCGATACAAAATTCTTGACGTAATTGACTCTGAACTTACCGCATTGTTTATGATTTTCTGAAGAAAAATAACCGAATGCATAATACGCCTCTGATAAAAGCTGCTTAGTTCAAACCTGGCCAATAGCATATCCTGAGGTATTCCACATGGAGGATAAATTCCATCAACAACAAAGTATAAAGATTTGAGATGTCTACGCCGAACTTTCTCTAATTGAGCCGTATACGTTATATATAGAGGACTCCAAACCACTGAAGCGTATTCCAGTTTGCAGCGGACAAAAGTAGTGTATAGAGTATTTAAAGTTTTTATGTTGTTAAAATCTTTACCGTTACGCAAAACAAATCCCAAACTTTTATACGCTGACTCAGTAGTTAGACGAATGTGTTCATCGAATGATAACTTGCTGTCAAAAGTGACACCAAGGTCTTTAAACTGAGTTACTCTGTTCAGAACGACATTGTCAAGCTGATAGTCAAATAACTCAATAATTTTATGGCGAGAATATGACATAATGTTGTATTTACTGATATTTAAAGGTAGATGATTTTTTATACACCAATCATGAAATTTGACTAAATTATCCTGTAACTTTGAACAGTCTAAAATAGATTTAATTTCAATGTAAATTTTTAGATCGTCCACATATAGTAAATAGTTGACATTAAAAAGCTGTCTTATGTTATTGATAAATATAACGAAAAGTAACGGCCCCAGAATCGAACCTTGTGAAACTCCCGATGATTGCCAAAACTTTTCAGATTTGAAACCACGATACTGGACAAACTGTGACCTGTCATTAAGATACGATTTAAAAAGATTAAGTAAATTAACAGAAATACCGAATGTATCCAGTTTTGATATCAACAGCTCATGGTCGAGACGGTCAAAAGCTTTAGAGAAATCAGTATAGATAACATCTACCTGATTTCCCTCATCAAGTACCTCAGAAATAAGCTGAGTTATCTCAACAAGGGTCGACGTAGTAGCGCATCCAGACATAAATCCATGCTGATGTGGGGATATTAAGTCTTTTGTGTGGAAATATACGTGGCAATGTATAATAAATTTCAAAAATTTTGCAAAAATTACAAATAATAGAAATTGGTCGGTAGTTGCTAATTTCATTTCTATAGCGGTTTGGTGAAGATCACTGCACAATCTCTTATTAAAAATGCAGGTATTAAATCTGGACCCATAGTAAAATTTCCTTTAATTTTCTTGATAGCTTTAATTAGCTCTAATTTTGTTTGTATTTATCGCACATTTTAATACGATATATGAATAAATTCCTTATTAATAGTACTAATAAACGGTACCACGGTATCGATATGGTTCCATTTGAAAAAAATGAGTTTTGCCCCAAAAACCATTTGGTGAATTTTATCTGCTCATAAATCACGTAATTTAGTGTTTTTAACAGGATTTCGATTTTGTAGCATTACACGGGTCATTTAGAATAAATCGGAACCGTCATGGCACACTTAAATGGAAAACTAAAAATTATATTATAAAAAAAATTGATGTTTGAAATATCACTTATTTAGCATCGTTGGACTCAGAATATTATGCAGAATTCAAAAATGCAATAATGTACAGGTGTTCCATTTAAAAATCGAAAGTTAGTGTCACTTCTGGCGAAACCGGAAGTGAAAAAATCAATTGTATGTCAAAATTATGCATGTAGTATATCCTAAATTTCAATCAACTGTCTTCAAAATTAAAGGAGAAAAGGTATCCTATTACACCCGGTATATCTTTCTATCGTAGAACTCGAACTTCGAACGCACTATTGCCCCACTCTGTATAATAAAAAAAAATTGAATTATTGGAAAATCGAGATTTCCATTGACTATTCCAAAATTTTGGAAAATTGCCAAAATTTATGCATAGAAAATATGTTATTCTTATTACTGTAACTATTAATACAATTTGTATCTAAACCTTAGCAGAAGAATATATTTCAAGGTTACTTCACTTTTAGACATGCAAAATCTCCTAGATAAAGTTACCGAACTTCGTTACAATTAATACAATTGCATAGTGTACCATTCGAAATTCTGGCGGAGGATCCGGGATCGATTTACGGATGCTATTCATAAGAATCTAATTAAGCTGCAGTAATATCCAGAAAACTCCAGGGAAATATACAGGAAACGTAAGCTCCTGAAATTTAATGACGATAATAAAAAAAGCGAGTAAAAGGACTATTTATTCGAATAATTTTAACTCCAATATAAACACAGTTCGCTTATAGTGGAGGAATTAATGCATGTAGGTCTTAATCGTTGCTACATCAATGTAAAGACTTGATTGAAACCTTTTGCACTATGTTAAGTTTCGGCAACATATGAAATGTATATCTTTGAAAATTAGTGCACTCACCCCGAGGGGGTTCCAGCCTCCATTTTATACCCCCAAAAACATTTTTTTCAAAGCAAAATTGTCCTAAGGGCTGGTTTTATAATATCGGATTAAATTAGAGAAATTAAAAAAAATCTTATATTGCCGGATGGAGAATTAAAAGTCCTTTCAAATGAGCTATCACACGCATCCTCGTTCCATTTAAAAATTTTAAAGGGGTAGCTATCACTCCAAAAGTGGTTTGAAGTAGGAGATATAAAATTATACTGAAGAAATGTCACTTTTGAATAAAAAATTGACGTGTTTTAGGATTTTACTGATAATTTGTTAATTTCTCCGTGATTTATGGATCTCGCTGTATATATTTTTTTCATTAAAACATACTTATAATATAATATTTAATTGCCTAAATGGATATAACAGATTTTGTGTAAATAATGACTGCAAGTCGCGCCGTTAAACTACGCTGCAGATCTTTTCTCTTGGCCTAAGATACCGCATACTTGTAAATAGACATGCAAGAATGCACCGAACTGTATGCCTGGTTGCTTACCTATTAGGCGTCATGTCGCCCAGCTGCTGCTGCTGTGCTCTGGCTTTGGCTGCCTGTTTGTGCCTGGATAGTGCGAAGAAAAGGGCCAAGATCGCTTTCAACTTCCCATCTCGCAACTCCTGGGCAGAAACTCCTTCCACGCCAGCGACATGTTGACTGCGAAGGACATTTAGGCATAAGTTGATGTTCTCCAACTGAAAATAAAGAGAAAACAAACGCGGTTTATAATATTTCATGAAAAAGAACTCGCTTATTTTAACTTAAATTTTCATACAACAGAGCCTAAGTAGAGAAAAACTGAATAGTTTAAAATTGTTTTAAGTAACTGTCCTTTGAGTCCTTTATGCAGGAATCTGTAAGTATGCAGGAATGATAGAAAAATCGGCAGAATGAAGTGGAGGAAAGATAGATTTTGAGAGAAAATTATACATAGAGCAACGCGACAGAAAAATAAGTTTGTTTTGGCGTAACAAAGAACAAAGAATAACCTGAGTCTTCTACATCGAGCAGATGGGGGCTTTTTTCGCGAAAAAGGGGTAAATTGGTTATTTTTATGGGTGGTTTTTCAGTTTTAATTTATTTTGGACCATTTATAATGCTAGTTAAGAAATGAGAATGGTACCAAAATGAGGGTTCTTTATGTACTTTCACGTGATGTAACTAAAAAATAACTTTTTTTTATTTAGCCGATTTTTTGTTATTTTTGGTATACAGAGTGTCCCAATAAAAACTCCCAGGCCGGATATATTCTAAACGAATAGAGATATTTTATTTCTGTGAAAGCCAGTTTGTAGAGCATAAAGAGAGCTTCAGTTTTAAATAATTGTTTTTTTAATATATCAGTATATAGATGGCGCTGTTCTAAAGAAATATTTCAATGGGAGAAACTTTGAAATGGGGTTCGTATGAAAGAAAATGAATTTCTAAGCAGATTATGTTCTAAAAAAAAATACCATAACACTAACCATTTTCGAGATATTTGAGTCCAAATGCAGACATTTGCCAATATTGAATAATTGTAATCTCTTCAACATTTCAGTCCTTTAAGTTGGACAATCTGTATTTAATTTACAAATTTTGGAAGAAAACATTTAAAGAATTGTTCATATCTTATGAATTAAATATATTTGAAGTAACCCTTGAAAAAAAAACGAAAAATATTATTTATCATATAATTCAAACATTTAAACAATAAAAAAACAATTACGAACATAAAACAATTTTTACAAACTAATGAAATTAAAATAACTATTTTAATAGGTGTTCAAAATTATTGCCATTTTCATTAACACACATCGTAAACCTATTAATTAGTTCAGATCTACAAACTTTTAATAATGTATGCCGATTAATGGCTGCAGCACTAGCATAAATTTTATTATAAAGACCTGCCATGTCTTCTATTGGTTCTTTGTACACTTCACTTTTTAAAAATCCCCATAAATAAAAGTCTAATGGAGTAATGTCAGGAGATCGAGCGGGCCATCTAAGTACTCCATTGGTACCAATCCATCTTCCTGGGTATGTTTGATTTAAATAATTAACAACATTGTGATGATTATGTGGGCCTACTCCATCCTGATGAAACCACATATTATCCAACTGAGCGGGCAAATTTCTTAATAGTACTTGTAAATCATTTTACAAAAATTATAAATATCTTTCACCTGTTAAATTCTCATGGTAGATGTATGGTCAAACAATGTAATCATTAACGATACCACACCAAACATTTACTCCAAAACGATTCTGGGATCTGGTATGTCTCATCCACCTAGGATTCTCTTGAGACCAGTGATGACAATTATGTCTTGTGATTACTCCATTGTTATGGTATCGACTTTGTATCTAAAAGATTTGGATTTTCTTCTAAGCGAATTGAAAATTGCGCCAAAAAATCTAATCTCCGCTCATTGTCCCCTGGAATCAAATGATGAACTAAATGAGCTTTATATGGAAAAAATTTATTGGTTTCAAGAATTCTGTGGCAGGTGGAACGTGCAATATTTGTTTCTTCCGTCAACTTGCGTACTGAAATATTTGGGTTATTTTCTACTTGATGTAATACCAATGCAATATTTTCATCAGTTGCAGTTCTTTCTCTTCTTGTTGTTTTTGGTTTTTTAAAACCTCCATAATTTTTCAAATTAGAACACAAACTTATAAAAGTTTTCCGATCTGGTGAAGGTCTGCCAGGAAAACGTGTTCCATATAAACTTACAGCTCTTGAAGCATTTTTACGACATTTCCCATAAATTGTAATCATGTTTAATTTATCTTCATTTGTATGAGAAACCATATTTAATAATAAATATTCACAAAGAAAACAATAATTAAGTAAAATAATACAGTTCTATTGACACACCAATAAACAAAATGTGATTGAAATTGAGAAATGTCAAAACTATTATTCCAAAGGTAACTTTAATTGTATTTAATTTATAAGGTATAAGGGTTATTATACTCACTAGATATCAAATATTTTTAATTATAATCTAACCTAATAACAAAGCAATTATATGAAAAATTCTTTAAATATTTTCTTCCAAAATTTGTAAATTAAATACAGATTGTCCAACTTAAAGAACTGAAATGTTGAAGAGATTACAATTATTCAATATTGGCAAATGCCAACATTTGGACTCAAATATCTCGAAAACGGTTAGTTTTATGGTATTTTTTTAGAACATAATCCGCTTAGAAATGCATTTTCTTTCACATAAACCCCATTTCAAAGTTTCTCCCATTGAAATATTTCTTTAGAACACAGCGCCATCTATATACTGATATATTAAAAAACAATTATATTCAGAAATGAAGCTCTCTTTATGCTCTACAAACTGGCTTTTACAGAATTAAAATATCTCTATTCGTTAAGAATATATCCGGCTTGGGAATTTTTATTGGGACACCCTGTATACACTATGTCTAACTTTTCATGACTTCCATATTATACCGGGTGTTAATTCTTTATCAGTATTTATCGGCATCAGTCAGTCCATTATCTGTTGGATTGACGGAGTTTGGATGGCACCAAACAACAGACAGTTGGCTGTAAATTACAAAGATGAAACACAAACAATTGTAATAGTTGTTCATAATATTGTCCATTGACGTCAATACACTTCTGCATTCATGCAGCTGTATTTCGAATAACTGAGACGAATTGCTGAGCTGTTATACTATTTCTGCACGTTTACTCGTCGTTCTAGGTTTTCGCAGGTTATAATGGGAACTGCGTAAAAAGTATTTTTTAAATAAGGTCAAAGGAAAAGGGAGTTAAGTCAGGTGACCTCGGAGGCCATTGTACAGGACTATTCGTTGGAATGAAGTTGAGCGCCATCTTTCAGGATATACATTTCCTGTTCTAAATTCAAAAGTAATTCCTCTAAAAGCCGTCAACCTCATTTTGTAGAAAGCCAAAGTGCTGTTGAACAATTATTTCGACTCGGTCTAATAGGACGAGAAGACCGACGGAAATACGGAGACTCGGTCTTATAGATCATGGTGGCGCTATTGGAATAGTATATTCTACAACAAGTTGTGGAATGGCCCATATTCCACACGAGCGAAAAGTTTATAGTCCGAGCCGATCCAACTATTCAGATAAATAAGTATTGTGTAACGCAGAGTAAATTAGTCGTGGTGGATCGGCCCTTCATAAAGCCATGTTAATAAACCGAATTTTATTTTATTAATATTACAGTAAATAGCCTCATACAAAATAATTTCGAGCACTTTAGCAAAGTTGCAAATTATAGAGATAGCTCGAAAATTCGAAATATCAGATTTGTTGCCTTTTTAAAAATTGGACAGACTTTCGAGCGTCTCCACAAGATTGGAAAATGACCGCATTTTAAAATTAGGTTAAAAATTATGGTTAACGGAGAAGCTAATATATCCATTCTCATACTGACATTCGCTTGGATGCTCTGCCAATTTTAAAAACCTCCAGAGCACGAAAGTACTGCCCTAATATAATAATTTCTAATTTTAACAATACTGTAACTTTATATGACAGTACTTTTTTTTTTATAAAAGGTGTACTTAAAATGAGTACTTGATTTTTTTTTAATTCGTTAAGAAATAACGGAGATAGAAATTGTGTTAGAAACTGTTAAAAATCAGCAGGACCCGGATAGTGCCGGCGCAGTTGGAGATGTTTAAGGAATAGGAACGTTCGGTGATATAAACACAGCCGAGAAGATCTGATGTTGGATGCGGGGACATTCGGTTACTCACTTTCAAGCACGATGAATGTTATAATAATTAACACTCGTTGAACCTGTAGACTTTTACTATTTCTGCGAATATAGTTTTTGTCAATAATGGGTCTTTTCTTTAAATTCTTACATCAGAAGTTGGGATTCACACATGTGTCCGTGTCAAATGTCAAATCAGTAGGTAGTTGAATAAGTGTGTGCGGACCATGAATTATCGGGCAAACACTGTCTTCAATAAACCACAATACTTAACAAAACAACGCTGACTATTCTCAACAGATTTATATGAATAGTACATCGGCTGTACCATAACAGCGACAGATTCCAAATTTGATCAATTTGTCAGTTGACCCTCCGAGCGAAGTGCTCTGCTTATGAGATAGCGAGTTGGGTTTGATTCTATACTGAAGGCAAATCAAATGGACTCCGTTGGTAAAGTGGATGGTATGGTCCACTGGGGAAGTCCCTTTAGAGTATGAGAGGTATGAGACCATGGATAAACGAAATGCAAAGGTTGTAAGTTTCATTCTGTGGTGTGAAAAATATGAAGAGGAGACGTATGTAGCTAAGTTTGGTTTGTTTAGTATGATACCTTGGTCTGGTCTGTCCAGCAAGGTAGGTAAGTTGGGTATGATACCTTGGTCTGGTTTTTCCAGCAAGGTGGGCACATGTTTGTCCTGATCAGTCAAACATTGTTGTCCGGGTTTGACGATCTGACCAATCGAAGCCGGTAGTTGTAAGAGGGCTTGACGACCTCATCAGTCGGAGTCACGGGACCGGAACATGAGTCGGTGTTCTTGTGGAAATGTATCTTCACAAGGGTCGTGTTGACTCATGGGTACCATAAGTCAGCCAAGTTAGTAGATAATAAGTCAGTTAAGTTAGTAGATAAGTAGCAATTAAGATTTTGATTCATGTTGAATTATTTTATTCTTTTTTCTACTTCCATCTTTAAAATGGCGTTTATCGTATACGTTTCCATGACGCTAAATAATCCTTTAAACACGCTTTCGACAAACCGTGACTTCGTGCATTTTAGTCACGGGCTGAACTTAGCAACGAGATATTAGTCACGGCTGAGGTTAATTCTAGATATTTTAATGGCAAAAATCAAGTTAGTTTTCCGTAATTCTTGTCATCAATCTGTCAAAATAAATCGACGCGTTGTGACAAGAGACAAGTAATTTTGTATTTTTTGGAAAAAAATGAGCCTAAACGACAGTGAAAGTGAAGAAGATGTTTTCATTGGTACTCCGCCCGAAATTACTCAAGCAGCGGCATCGGCAACTGCTAGTTTGCTGCCAGAAAAATCCAAAAGTCAATACGAACGTGCATATAAACTTTTCCAAGATTGGCGTCAAAAAACCAAACAAATTCATTTTCTGAGAATGTATTACTTGCCCATTTCCAAAATTTGTCGAAAAAGATGAAACCGTCCTCTTTGTGGGCAATCTATTCAATGCTGCGGACGACAATTAATCCAAAAAACAATGTTGATATTAGGAAGTACCCCAAATTGTGCGCATTTCTGAAGCGTAAATCAGACGGTTACAGACCTAAAAAGTAGAAAATATTGACACCCCAGCAAATTAGAGAATTCTTATCATCTGCTCCAGACGAAGAATACCTATTTACAAAGGTAATAGTATAAAACCAAATTAAATAAAAATAAACAAAATTATAAATATTTTAGGTAGGGTTACTTTTTGGAATAATGGGAGCTTGTCGGCGGGAAGAATTGACGAAAATTCAAACAAGTGATGTTGAAGACCTTAACACGGCCCTTTTAGTTCACATTCCTGACACGAAAACAAAAACGGAACGTCAGTTTGTTATTGGAGGTAATTTCTATCATACATGCAAGAAATACATGGAACTTCGACCTCCAAACCTGACAAGTACTACCCGATTTTTCTTAAACTACCAGCGAGGAAAATGTAGAAAACAGCCAATTGGAATTAATAAATTTGGCAGCCTCTCTAGCGTAGTAGCAAAATTCTTAAAATTACCTGACCCTGCTGCTTATACTGGTCATTGCCTAAGAAGGTCTTCAGCGACGATTTTGGTGGACTCGGGTGCGGACATCACAGCATTAAAGCGTCATGGAGGGTGGCGATCCACAGCTGTTGCAGAGAGTTATATTGACCACTCGTTAAACAATAAAATTGAGACCGCTACTAAAATCATGAACACTGTTCAAAATAATGCAATGCAAAAAAATAAAGAGAATATTGATATTGCAATTGCTCAAAGTTCAGGCATTGATAAAAATGAAAGTGGACCAAGTATTAGCTTCAATTCAAATCATGAAGCAAATTTAACACAGTTCGATGGAACGCATTTAGGAAAATCACTTAGTTTTTTTAGCAATTGCCAAAATGTTTCCAATGTAACCATTAATATACACAATAAGTACAACAATAGTTTAGTAATT
The DNA here is from genome assembly GCA_963675555.1 of Leptura quadrifasciata. NCBI lineage: Eukaryota > Metazoa > Arthropoda > Insecta > Coleoptera > Cerambycidae > Leptura > Leptura quadrifasciata. Next base: position 19,863,859 of record OY776681.1, on the reverse strand, counting down.
TTTTACTGTTACCATGTTATTGATACGTTAATAAATGAAATATTAAAATAACTTCCAAATTTTTTATTTAGATATTTGCTGTCATAGAAAAAGTATAGTATGCAACACGTTTTATAAACTTGTTAGTCACTCATTTTATTAAACACTCGCTCCGCTACGCGTCGCTCGCGATTAATAAAACTCGTGACTAAAATGACGTTTATAAAACTTGTTACATAATATACTATTTGATTAACTATAATCATTAAAAAAAAACTTGGCCAAGTTCATTGTTTTCATTTCAGGTTAGGCAGACTGTGGATCATCGCGCTGGGCAATGAAGCTGAAAAACATAAGTTATATGTGTTCTCTCATGTCTTTGTTTTCTTTTGTAGAAAGACTGTCTCATTCCAATCATGTTCACGCGAGGACGCTGGTCGTCAGGAAAGGCCGTGTTAGAAATTGTTAAAAATCAGCAGGACCCGGATAGTGCCGGCGCAGTTGGAGATGTTTAAGGAATAGGCACGTTCGGTGATATAAACACAGCCGAGGAGATCTGATGTTGGATGCGGGGACATTCGGTTACTCACTTTCAAGCAAGATGAATGTTATAATAATTAACACTCGTTGAACCTGTAGACTTTTACTATTTCGGCGAATATAATTTTTGTCAAAAATGGGACTTTTCTTTAAATTCTTACAATTGTTTAAGAAAGTCGTTCGCCGCCATCTTTGATCCTGTTACATGGCCTATGTCCATTTAACAGTTTTATTTAAAAACTAGTGTTTTGTGGATAGTTAGCACGACCTGTATATTTTTTGGATTCAGTTTTTGCAGGTGAAACTGTTTTCAACTAACAGAATTTTACATGTATAACTGCTAAACCATGTCACACTGTTTATGTACTTAGTTTTATATCTTAGGAACTTAGTCCTGTTTTTCTATTAACACTATTATGTATCTCATATCCGTTGTAATACAGCATTATTATCCCAGGAAACAATTTGTCTACAAAATTTAGTTACATCAGATATCTATTTTTCAATTTTTATATTTTTGTTTACTATGGAGTACATATGGTTATTTTCCTTACCTTTTCTCATTCTATATATAGTAAATCCTATAACATGTAATATGATTTATCAATACGATTTACTACTTATTTACATCTATTAATATTTGTGGTTATGTATAAAATAGAAATTGAAAAGGCAAAAGCATTGGCATGGAAAATAAACTATTATTATAGATTCCTTTTATCGATTATATGCCACTACTTTAGTTGAGTATGGGAATCTACAAGGCAAGTTGGTGCGCTTAACTTAACCACTGACAGATGGCCATAAGTGTACGATTTCTATATTTTGATAGCTTTCAATTTAAATAGGGAATTAGATTTCTCACATTTTTTTGGTGGCGTTGTTTTCCAGTAAACAGGACAAAAAGTTTACCTTATCAGTAAAACTCACCAGGAAGTCATTTGCTTGCAGCCTTTGTACTGATTCAAACATTATAATTTTTAACTGTGGACTTCAGTAATTGAAATTACAATTTTTATATCCCAGTTACAAAGTGTTGAACATACAGGTAATTTCATTTCATTATACTCATTAAAATATTTTAATTAATCTTCAAATTTTGCCTTTGATATAATTTCAATTATTTTTAAAATAAATTTTGAATTCAAAGTCAATTCTTTTTAATTTAATAAGTAGTTAAAATGCTATATGTACCACATGGTTGTAAAAATATTTTTCTCTTTCCTTTTCATTTTTTTGGCAATTTATAGTCTAAGAAATCAGCTTACTCGTGCATAGCTAATAATTACTATTGCATAGCTAAAATTACTTTTGTACTGCTAATCAGCTTACTTTTGTATAGCTTAAATTAATTTCCTGCAGCTTTTGTACAGCTAGCTTAATATTTCGTGCAGCTAATTTAAATATATTTTGTACAGCTAACTAGCTTATATTTGCTTAAATTTTGCATAAATAACTTGCATAAATTTGATAAACTTTGGTTACCTTTTCATTAAACCACATAGTTGGTTAAACTTCCTACAATTTCCACCCCATTCGTTGAGAGACGTAAATTGCCAAGGAAAATCTAGAATTCTTGCAACAAGAGACAATTGTGGGCCTGGATTGCTGTCCCAGAACCAGTCACCTGAGCCATAAATCATCTAGGATACTGGTATCAATTTGTCTTTTATATATATATATATTTTTTACATTTCAATTTGTCTCAAAACCGATTTGTCTAAATTTTTTTATGTAATATATTTTGTCATTCATTTTACACTATCTTTTTATTTCTCTTACCAACAATTTCAGTCTGATCTATAGCAGACTGGTTATTCGAGAAAAAGAGACAATTTTGCTTATTTTACTATAGATGGTGCCCAATTTAACATCAATTTTTCTTTGTCTCCTTTTCTCGCAACAGAAATCTGTCGCTTATGTTGTACATGTCAGAAAGGGTAAGTTTCTCCACTCTTACGAATGCCCACGGCTCTCTGCTCCGGCTTAAACCAGCTAGTCGTCCGCACATGTTGCCTCAATTCTTTCTCAAAAATAAATAATAAGAGAAAGGAGGTAATAATCCGCCATATTTTTTTTACAACAATTTTCCAGAATGTCAACCTCGAAAAATTTGTTATATTAGGGCAGTACTTTCGTATATGGAGGTTTCTCAAAATTGGCAAAGCATCCAAGCGACACGGGATTTTTGGCTATATGAAAATGGACTAATATGCAAGCACAATCTCTTAGTAAGAAAGCAGGTATGCCGTCAGGACCAATGGTCATTTTGTATTTAATTTTCCTTAAGGCCGTATGAACATCAGTCTCAGAGAAACGCAACACATGAAATTCCGAATTACACTGTACTGTACAATAATAAAGCCGCAACTTGTCACCGATTATGATCGATGTTTTAGTAACTATCAATAATTATGAAAATCCCATAATAAATTCATTTAAAGCTAATTGCTCACGACTTCAACAATCAATAATTGCAATTATAGACTAATAAATATAAAACGTTCCTATATGAATACAGAGAAATGCATAATGATATGTGCTGTGTAATACCAACACCATAAAATATAATCGGATTGGGTTGCAGTTCGAACGATACCAGAGCATGGGAACCAAGGTCAAGATATTATTGATTTTCACTGATTACTGTTTAAAAACAATATGCGCTATTAGATTACAATGTGATTTGTTTTCAGTTGCTGTGAGAGAACAGATTTATCGCGGCCATTCAAGGAATTGGCTCTACATTAGCCACAAATAACGTAATCTTTAGTATGTAGGAGGGAACGCAATTTATTGCTTAAAGATATTTGCCATCAAATCTATGTAGGTCAGCGATATCTGTTATTTACTAACAATAGATTATTAATTCTCTCCGAGCAACTGTTTTAAGATAATTGAATTACTTTTTAATTAACGGTTAATATAACTAAGTCAGTAGTCACTGAGTACTTTAAACTTTTACTTGAAAGTCGTTTTCAACGATGCGGTGTATACTTATTTCTTTCTTCTTGTGATTTGGTCACGGTCCGGTAATATTTTTTCCGGGCAAGGTACATCCGTAGGCAGGAAGTGTGACAAACCTATTTTCTCTCGATGAATAGTTACAGGGGCTCTGATAATTTCCGAGTAGAGCTTTCACATGTTCGACTATAACTTTATGATGCGTTAATAAATCATCAAATTCTACATGATATAAACTAATATTCAATATTTTTTCTATTGATAAATAAATAAATAAACACCACAAAAATTAGACAACCCCAATTCCAGAAGCCAGAGGCTTGTGCGGAAGGAAGATGCGGAAGAGGGTTACACATTGAAAAAACGCGGACATACAAACATTTCCTCCGACAGTGCCAGTGCCGGAGCCGGGATTCGAACCCGGTGGCGCGATACCCCCGATTAACCGCGATTGCCACCTCGCGCCTTAACTAACGCAGCTCGACTGATTTTGATATACAGGGTGTGTCACCGGGAACTGAGTCGATCGATATAGAGACGCATCAGAAAATTTTGAAAATTTAGATAATTACTAATGTCGGTGTGGCCAATCAAACTAAAATAATTACAAGCAGCTGGCACTTCCGCTTATACCGGAAGTCGATACCAACTTGCTTATTTCAAATCGAATACCCTATATATTTTAGGGTTTTCGAAAAGAGCATAAAATTCTAAGTCGAAAATATGTAGCATATCCTATACCTAAACCTAGCCGTTTCAGAGATATTTGACATTTTATAGAAAATTTGAGGTGCAACGTGTAGGAATTAGTTTTGCTCACCCTGTATCTAAGATGCTTAGCTATCAGAGTGACTGAGTCGGACGGGACGGCGCTTTTGCAAGATCAGCTCCTTTTTGGCAAGGAGGATATAGGTTGGAAAGGAGAGACATTATGTGTAGAACTGTTTTAAGAGTAGTACATTGTAATATTATTCGAGTTATAAAGTATTGTTTGCTAATTGTTAATATATGTTTGGTATTAAACGTTACGTTTTCTTACAAACGGTTTGCAAGAACCGTTATAACTTTCTTCGTGTAAAAGATCCTCATTTGCTTCTTGTCACATAAAAAGAACACAAGGAGCACTACGTTCCACAACTGAAATAAATTCAATAATATCATACCAAGTGTTCCGTTTCTCACGTTACATTTTGTCAACTTCAAACTGCGAAAACTTGTTTAGGTCAACTAGAACACCCTATATTATTTTACGTCAAGTTGTGTAAAATTGAATTCCCTCTTTTCTGATATTGGCATAGTGGGGGTTAAAGTTACAACTTTTTGAAATATTTGCGATTTTATTAGAAATTCATGAATTGTTGTAATCATTTCATCAAAATAGCCATGATTAGAAACAATCAGTCACTATCTTATGTCAAAAAATGTCAGCACGTTTAAATTATACCAACGAAAACTTTTTAAATTTGTCTATTATTTATGGAGAATGTTATAAAGTAATATCAAGAACTTGCAGCACATTTGCTACTCGATATCCACAAAAACGCAAAATAACACTAACACTGTATGTAACATGCGTATTAATCGAATTGAAGTTATGACATGAACTAAAATAGCAGAGATAAGATCAATTTAAAATATAATTTCATTTTAATTTAATAATTGCTCAAAATTCCGCCCTCGAACCTCGACACATTTTTCGCACCTTCGGATTAGTTCCTCATGGGTAGCTCTTCTAATCGAATCTTGTGACATGTTTTGAAATGCATTTCTTACTTTTTGCATACAATCTTCAATGGTTGTTAATGGGCTCTCATAAACTTTATTTTCAATAGTTCCCCAAATGAAATAATCCAGAACTGATAAATCGGGCGAGCGAGGAGGCCATAAGAAAGGTCCATTATTGGCAATCCATTGATCATAAAAAGTTTCTTGTAAATAATTATTAATTAAATATGCGTTATGTGGGGGAGCACCGTTGGGCTGATAAAAAATGTTTCTATGTTCGGCGAGAGGTAAATTTTCTAAATAGTTATTATTCAAATTTTGTAAGATATTCAGATATCTTTCACCTAAAAAAAAAAAACAAAAATTTACCTATACATATTAGCAGAAGAAAAAAATTTAATTTACCGTTTAAATTTTCCTGATAAAATTGTAATGCCACCACTCTATCGTTTCTTATGGCACAGTAAACATTGAACTGCCAACTTTCCTGAAAGTTTCGCTCTCTGAACATATGAGGATTTGAGTCACTCCAATAATGCGAATTGTGTCTATTAAAAAGTCCATTTTTAGTAAATTTTGCTTCATCTGTCCATAATATAATATTTCCCAAATAAGAATCGTGACCCTCAGACCTTATTAGAATAAACTCACAAATATTCTGTCGTCTTAGGAAATATGTTTCTTTTAATCCTTGAATCATATGGAATGAAAACGGGTGAAACTTATGTTTTAATGATTCTGTGAATTGAATCCTTGCATAGCCCCGATTCCAGATCAGCTTGTCTTAATGACATCCTTGAAAATGCATGAAAATATCCCAGAATGACTATTTCAATGTTTTCGTCATCAACAATAGGCTTTCTTCTTTGCATTTTTACCTTGACAGAGCCATTATTTAAAAAAATTTCCAGTATGCGTTTTACAGTGTTTGGTGACGGTTTCCGCTTTTCTGGATATCGAGTAGCAAATGTGCTTCAAGTTCTTGATATTACTTTATCACATTCTCCATAAATAATAAACAAATTTAAAAAGCCTTCGTGGGTGTAATTTAAACGTGCTGGTATTTTTTGACAAGATAATGACTGATTTTTCTAATCAAGGCCATTTTGATGACACGATTACAACAATTCATGAATTTCTAATAAAATCGCAAATATTTCAAAAAGTTGTAACTTTAACCCCAACAATGCTAACATCAGAAAAAGGGAGTTCAATTTTACACAACTTGACGTAAAAAAATACAGGGTGTTCCATTTGAACTAAACAAGTTTTCGCGGTTTGAAGTTGACAAAATGTAACGCGGCAAACGGAACACTTGGTATGATATTATTCAATTTATTTCAGTTGTAGAACGTAGTTCTCCTTTTGTTCTTTTTATGTGACAAGAAGCAAATGAGGATCTTTTACACAAAGAAAGTTATAACGGTTCTTGCAAACCCTTGCACCTGTCAAATTTTCTATAAAATGTCAAATAACTGTTAGGTTTAGGTATAGGATATGCTACATATTTTCGACTCAGAATTTTATGCCCTTTTCGAAAACCCTAAAATATATACGGTGTTCCATTTGAAATAAGCAAGTTGGTATCGATTTGCGGTATAAGCGGAGGTGCCAGCTGCTTGTAATTATTTTAGTTGGATTGGCCACACCGACATTAGCAATTATCAAAATTTTCTGATGCGTACTTTTCACTATATCGATCGATTCAGTTCCCGGTGAGACACCCTGTATACTGTGAAACATAATACAAACTGGTTGCAGGTTAGCTTGTTCCGTATTATTTTTGTATAAACATTTACTTTACTTTACCTAATAAGTAGCTCCCTCCCACTTTTTTTTAACTTGGCATCCTATGGAAAATTAAACATTTTACATCCACTTTTACTAGTATGATCACATTTAGGAACAAAAGATAAACTCATAGTTCGAACAATTTAAACTGTATACAAAATTTGATTAGAGAAAGAAAGATTAGGTTATAAACTGTAAGAGAAATCAAACAAGAGTATTGAAATTACATTGCTTTCAGCCCACATAATTGAATTTTTCACATTCTTCATTCCCATTGGAGGAAACTGTTGCTGTTTTATATTTGGCATTATTAAAATAAAATTAAAGGTTTATTAAATCTAATATAAATACATATATTTCAACATATAGATTGGCACTAGAAGTTTTTAAATATTTCAACCGAGAAATTCAATAAAAATGAATGTTTTAGCGTCTTATTTTATAGTTTATGTGAACGAAATAATAAGGTTCAACTTCCAATGTTATTCGACAGGATCAAACTTCCTATGACAGTAGTATGTTGGTTGCATAGGTTGTGACGTCACAGCTAATTGAACCCATACAGGACATTTATACAGTTATAAATGTTATAACCGCTTTCCAGATCACTTGAATGATCCTCTTAACCTACACTTGTGTGAGTAAAGGAGACGGGGTCCTACGTTTATAGTGGGATCCGGACCACTTCTTGGAGGGTAATTTATAATTGAAAATTACTTTGCAGCAGGTGGAGCTCGAACCCACTTCGCTAGGTATGCTCAGAATGAAAGCTAGACGCGCTAACCACTGTGCTACCGTCCCGGTTTGATTATACAATCGGTCTTTGCTATTTTAAGTTAACCGGACGTTTTAAAAATTATTTAAAATTACATAATTAACCCAATGAGATGAACATTTTTTCTCTATAAGCGAAATTTAGGCTTCTAGATACATGTTCATAAGTGAAATATCCCCTTTATTTTCACCTTCGCGTGTAGTGTAATAATCGGTAACGCCTGATAGCAACTTTTCAGTTACGTACTCAGTCACATACTGTATTAACGGAGTTTTATGAGATCATATTACCGAGAAGGTTGCGTAATTGTAATAGTCAATGTAAATTTATAATTATCCCGAGCGGTACCTTTATTGTTTGATCGAATGTGAATAATTTACATCCCATCAACTGTAAAGCATACTGATGCGATGGAAGTGGCGAATTTAAATTTTCTAATGCTGTGTAAATCAGAATTATTACCGGCAGTATTAAAGGATACGGAAATTTTGTTGGGCTGATGTAAACCGCAGTTTTATTAATCTTATTCCAGCACGGAAACCCAATTTGTGGCAACAGTGAAAAATTACTCACGGAAATAAATTGCAGATGATTTGCTCGTGTCTCTGTGTGCGTCCATTCTCTATGAAGCGAAATAATATCTACATACTGAGTAATGTCTAGACATTGTCACGCCTAAATTTATAACGTGCTATTTAAATTGAACCCACCTACTTCATTAGTTTTACAAAATTATGTTGTGGGTCGTGTAATTTTTGTTGAATTGTTCGTATTAGCTTGGGTAGGCCTGTAAAGATCGAAATAAATGTTATATTTATGTTGATAAATTATTTCCGTCTAAAAAATTAATGATGCGTTTTTAACTAGGTTTATAATAATAATAGTTTTTGTTGTCAATGGGGCAAAAATACCAGAAAAAGAAAATACAAAAATATAAAAATACAAAAATTTCAAATTGAATGAACATTGAAACATGCATGTGTTTATAACAGTTCTAATACAGTATGCATACAATTATACCTTATACAAACAATTTATCATCCAAGTAATGTACTGCTGTATGGATAAGTTCCTTCAAACATCAAAAATGAATATCACATAAGTGACACAGCTTATTGAAATTGCTACACATAACATAAACAGGAGTTCCAGGTGTGTTGCAATAAAATGTACAACAATTATACAGGGTGGGTCATTAATAATACGCCATACTTCAGGGATAGGTTCTTTGGTCCAAAATATGAGGATATAACCAAATATCGTCGAATAAAAGTTGCTTCGTCGGTAAATAAAGTGTTTTTAACAAAATTTCGATCCCTGTTGTGTTTATTTAGAACAAATTGATAAAATTGTAACCTTTGTGTAAGATCCCTTCGAAGTGAGTTTTGTACAGGAGTGAGATGATATGGGTAGAAGCGTTCTTTACGTAAGACTCTTAAGACAGATTGTTTACTCACGCCTGTTGCTGCTGCTAAACGACTTGAGCTGACTTGAGGATCTGTATCTTTTTCTACAGCAATATTTTACTAAAGCATATTTGATTATCCCTCATATTTTGGCCCAAAAAATATACCCCTGAAGTATGGCGTATTATTAATGGTCCACCCTGTATATAGATTAGATAATCATTACACGGAAAAATTTAATTGACCTAACAGTTCCGGATAATCAATTTGGTTATGTAAATCTAGGAGTTCCCCAGGGTTCTGTATTGGGGCCACTTATTTTTCTTCTGTTTATAAATGATTTGCCACTCCATATTGATACCAAGTGCGTTGTGCTGTTCGCGGATGACGTTTCCATAGCAGAAGAGACAGACTCCCCTGAGGAATTGCAAGGTAAGCTTAATACTATCTTTCAGCAATTTATCAACTGGTGCGATATTAATAAATTAATTGTCAACACAGATAAAACTATGTTGTTGCAATTTTTTGGTAGGAAAACATTCCAAATTCCCATAAAGATTACATTGAACCAGTCAACTATTACTCCAAGTGAAACAACAAAATTTCTTGGCATATATATTGACACTGATATGAACTGGAAATATCACATTAACAATACCTGTCGGAAAATGAGCAGGGGCTACTATGCAATCCTACAACTTAAAAATATTCTGGACCAAAAATCTCTAATAAATGTTTATTATGCCCTCATTAACTCAGTGTTATCCTACAATGTTATTGTATGGGGTGGGGCCACTGATCGTGAAAGAGTTCTAATTGGCCAAAAACGAGTCATACGATTAATTTTCGGTTTGCAAAAAACTCAGTCATGCAGAGATTTTTTCAGGCAACATTTTATATTGACATTTCCCTGTGTGTACATATATAACTGTATATTATATATAAAAAAGAATATGAGCAAATTTGAAACAAACTCGCAACTGCATAATTACCCCACCAGGCATGATAATTTGTTAAAAATACAAAAACACAGGACTGCCCTATATGAAAAGTCTCCACTACTAGCCGGAGTAAAATTCTTCAATTCTCTACCTTCTAGCATTAAAGAAAAAGCTTCATTATATTCTTTTAAGAAAGAACTACGAAGATATTTAGTAGAAGGATGTTACTATTCAGTCGATGAATTTTTGAACGATAAACGTTTATTTATAACTACTTAAAATATATATTTATGTATTTTACAGTAATGTGTGTTACTTTTATTAATCTGTATCTATGTGCTTGTAATGTATCTATTTCATGTTTTGTATTTTACATAATTTGTTGTCATGTCCTATTTCACCATATTGTGATCGAAAGGATGAATAAATTATTATTATTGTTATTATTATTATTATATTATAAGAGTTTGTACAGAAAAGTAAGGAAAGCACATTTCTTCGTAAGTCTAAGCTAACTACATTAAATCTATTAAGAAAGGGGATGTAAGACATGCAGGGTAAATCCCGCCAACTTTATATGGTAAAAACTTTAAAAATTTTCGTTGCATCCTCATTACTATTATTTTATAACTGCTATAATAAGGATGTCAAACCCTAAGAGCAAACAAACTGCAGCCAAAGTCAAGTTCATCAGAAGGTTGCCTGCCTAAGTATAACCAGAGCTATACGAACAACGCCAACGACAGCTATGGAGGTAATGCCATGTTTACCTCAACTAGATATATATCAAGGAGAAGTGGCTCTGAAAATAATGGTATGCTTCAAATCATACATATAACCAAATGTAGGCTGTGGAGAGGCCAAAGTCGCCTGTGGAATGAGGCTGTCAAAAAGACGCCTCTTCTAAAGGCGTGTACTGATGGCATTTCTCCCCGGTTTGTCTTTGACAGACCCTACATAATACACGAATAAGGAGGACGAGGCTGCTGGCGAAGGTGTGATCAACATTTTCACAGACGGACCAAAAAAGAAGGATGCGACAGGATGTGGAATATACTCCAGAAGCCTGTAAATCCAATATAAATGGACTATGATTGGTTTAAATCTTACTTAAGCAACCCTATGTCTGTGACGATAACGTCAATTGAGGGGGAGTAAATAAACAAATTATTAACAAACCCGGGCTATATAAAATGTGGGGTTCCGCAAGGCTTTATCCTGGGACCAACTTTATTTTAAATATACGTAAATGATGTAGCAGTAAATTCCTCACTTGCGAAATTCTTACAATTTGCTGACGATACAAGAATCACTTTACAACACAAGAATTTGGACGATCTAATTGTATAACAAAGACTTTACTAGAGGAAGTATGCGATCGGCTCGCAGCTAATAAGCTGGTTTCAAATGTCAATAACACCTTTAATATTTTATTCCAATTTAATAAAACACTATCTCATCCTGTTATCTCAACAAATGGTGGAGATGTCTACCACTAAATTTCTAGGTATTCACTTGGACCAACAGTTAGACTGGAGAACCCACATGATAGAATTAAATAAAAAATTAAGCTATGCAGTTTATGTCATCAATACAATTAGACATAACATCAATGTTGGTAAAACAGTGTATGATGCAATAAGGAGTAGAGTTTTGGGGAAACTCAATCAATGCCAAGACAACATTACTAGTAAGAGAACACCCACAACGAATTCAAGAAGCTGTGGAGCTTGCCAGGGAACTACTAAAATATCCCAATAAGAGTACAGCAATAGACTACCTGGGAATGTCCAGAAGAAACCTACGTTTTGAACGGGAATCCAGACTGGACACTGTCCGTCAAGGAAACATGTAGATGTTTCCTTGACGGACAGTGTTGTGTAGACAATATGAGATAATATGAAACACCTCTCTGCAGAGGTTGTGAACAAGAAGATGAGACGGTCTAACATGTACTCTCATCAATCAGAGAATTCATTTTGGTAGAACGTTGGCCTACTTTGGCCGATGTAAGAGAGACGCCTCTAGGCAGCATTACCACTTATTTCGCAAGATTCGGTTAGTTAGAGGCCTAGGCGATAGTCTGCCTACAGGGAGGATGTACAAGGGGCCCAGTGGGGCCTAAGTGCTGTGGTTCCAAATTCCAAATGCAAGCTAATTTTGTGCTTTTTTATTCGATTTTTTTTAGAAAATTTAGAAGAAATTTTACGCACAGAGGTTTAGTTTTACGTTATATCTAAATTTAAATATTTTTTTCAAGGATACCGTTCAAATAATGGTAATTACACTTTCTATAGAATGCGAAATGAGGAACTGAACAAAGGAAAAGTGAACTAAAATCACAGCAATAATTAGTGAGAAATTTGATCTGAAAAGTATGACGGCTTTTACTCACGTGACTTTTTTTTGGGACTTTTACATTAATAGAACATATCCATTGCGATGAATTAATTTATCAATATCGCCAAATACTTCACATCCCAACCTATTATGGGCTGAAATTTGTCGAGTCTATTATTTTTAAATATTATAAACCGTGTATTAAAGGTTCAACTGTTGTATATACTACTTTGACTTAGTCAAGATTTGTAGTACACCCTATTGGTACGAAAATTGATTCAATGTCAATGTCAAATTCGTTATATGGGTTGTGTTAAAATTTGCTTGTAGAATATAGAAGAAATTGGGCAAAAGTTTTTTTAGAATGGACGCAATATTGAAACTTCCTTTTTTCCCGATTATGTGGTTTATGGATTACCTCCCGAGCTGCTTCCGATTCTTCGTAGCCGGTTGCGTACTTTTCAAATTGTTCAGAGATGTGTATTATTACAACCACAATGCTAAACCTGCTGGGGTTTTAAGAAATCGCCCAGACGACAACATTGAACCCATGCAGACACGTTATGGAGGATATAAATCGAACCCGATGCATCCCTATGGATATGGTCCAGACTATCACTGATTTAAACTATGTTTTGTCATTACTGATTTGAATACGTTCCCTCGCGCTCATCAAAAATATGGCAATAAAATTGTTGTAAGTGGATCAAAATTGTTTTATTTTGAAAAGAGTTAATCTAATCTTACTACTGACCATTATATTATTGGATTATTCTTTGGGTTACATCTGTTTGAACTTGTAAAAATCTCACCAAGATTTCAGATCAATAACCAAAATATCAACGACGAAGAGAGTATTTATTTCTAGAAAATAAAAGCTATCTGTGTTCAGTAAATAGTCAAACTACCGCGGTCGACTATTCATATTTGAACAATTCTCTGGACGGGCTCTTTCATTTTATTTCTGTGGTTACCGAAGAGAAAATATGTGCTCAAAAAATTCACAGACATATTAGATAGATAGATAGAAGGCTATTGTGGTGCTTCTAAAATACATTCATTCAGCTTTGTCATTTGTACTGTCGTGAGCAGAAAAAAATAGGACAACTTTTTTTTTCTAATGTAAATCTCTCTCTATTTGAATATGTAATGAGTAGCCAAAATAAAACAGATATCACTTTTAATTTATTTTTTATTTTAATGCTGTAGTTAATGCTATAATAAATGATGGATGGTTAATGAGACAAATTGCACTGGGTTATAACATTAACAAAAATTTGGTATGTAACATTTTAAGAAATAAATAGAAGAATAAACTGTACGATTAGTAGAAATCCTGGATCAAAGGACAAAGGATACGCTACTTAACCAAGAACCTAACTATTAATATTTCTTATTGCACCATTTCTATTTGTAACTTCTAACTATCTGTTTGGCATAGAATTAATTAACCTTATACAATAATCATTAGTAATAATATTTTCCCATGCATTCTTTACTATTTCCAGTAATTATTCGGCATTCCGTGGGTCTCACATTTCGTTTTTGGATACTTCTTACGAGTAGTCCCCATACTTCTTCCACAGGGTTAAGATCTGGACTATGACTCGGCCAGAACATTGATGTTGTTATCTTGAAACCAGTTAGTTACGGTATGGACAGTATGAACGGAACAATTGTCTTGTTGAAATATGAACTCATTCAAATCGTTCCTCAATATGCCACAAAACACCAGGACCACGTGCCGATATCCAAACCCACATATTGACGGAAAATCTACCACTTTTATCATTGTTAGATATATATTTCTCATCGAATCGAGTATCTGGAGGGCGGTAAACACGAGTATGACCACAGTGTGTTGACTGGAAAGTTTTTTCATCTGTAAAGTTTACATTGTTCCAAAAATGTACATCATGCGCTAAATATGCAAGCGCAAATCCTACTCGAGCTTCTTTATGTTAAGCTTAAGTAAGTATTTGTGTGCTGCTGCGTGACAGCGTAGCTCCGATTCTCTTACTCGCCGGCGACCAGTACTACTCGATCCAGAAAAATTCGTTACTTCAGCAGCCTGAATAACTGAGTAAAATGGATTTTCTACTAAAGCATTTGCCAATTGCAAATATTGTTCTTGAGTTGATATCCTTCGTCGCCCTGATCCAGGATTTCTACTAATCGTACCGTTTATTCTCCACTTTCTTAAAATGTTACACACCGAATTTTTGTCAATATTATAACGCAATGCAATTTGTCTCATTGACCATCCATCTTCTGCTTTAGCAATAATTCCAGACTTAACTAAATCGCTTATATGAGGCATATTAGTTTTTTGCACACTTGCAATAAATTATGACAACTAACTGACAATGTCACAAAAATTAAAGTTAGATGTACACAATTAGATTTTAGCAAAATACCGTTATAAGACTTGTCCTATTTTTTTTGCTCACGACCGTACGAAACTCCACAGCTTTGATAAAGGCTCTTTTGTGTAGTTCTGCACCTTTGGTTTTTCTTCCCCGAGTACTTGGAATGTCAATCTCGTTAGGCCTTCACAGTGGCACAATACGTGAACTAAGGTTTCCTCTTCCTCTTGACAGAACATACACGTGCAAGGCCCATTAGACTCATATGTCTATTGAGCCAATAGTGCCCAGTTAGAAGGCCTACTATTATTCTCATGGCCTTCCTGTTCTGGCTTAGTAGGTCCTCCGTGAATTTGGCAGATCGTTTTTTAATGAACTCCTTGACTTGTCCCTGTCTTGATTTTATTGCCGCTTGACTATCAGAGAAAATGGCAATCGACCTAGAAAGGGATTCATCTCTGAGTATAACTCCGTCCCGTGTTGCTGGCTAATTGGCGTTTCGCCTTGTACGAATATGTGTAATGGTAGCAAGTCCAGGAGAACCTCAAATGCCGCCAGAGGAGCAGTTCTTATGGCACCCGTGGCGCACAGGCAAGCAAACCTTTGTACGCCACTTATCACCCTTATTGCTCCCGACTGCACCGTCTTAGTCCATCATACCACTGATCCATAGGTTATCATGAATCTCACTACTCTGGTGTATAACCACAGGTTCATTTTGGGATTTAGCACAGAGTTTTTTCAACATATTTGCCTACACCTTCCCAGGGCGATTGTTGTTTTCTATGTGACTTTTTGGATGTGCGAATTCCAATCCAATCATATATTAAATTAACAGTAAGATAAAAATATTCAGGAACCTCCTCTCATTGATTATACACTGGCGTACACGATGATCCAAGCTGACAGTCGCGGGTCAGTTGGAGATGTATACTTTGAATTAAACTATTGAGGCTGGAGAACGGCTAAACCGAGTTATCTAAAGTCGGTCTCAGCGTTTATGGCGTGTGCATCACGAGAAGCGTATGGTCTAAGACGAATTGAAGCAGGGGACGAACAGTGTCGGCTCAACCAGTTTTGCACTGAGGTTGAAATTAATGAATTAAATAAAATCAAACTCTCAAATAGATTAATTTAAAATTAAACAAAATAAAGCTCCATCAGAAAATGAAAGTAAATAATGAAATAGGTGACTAGATTATATTTTGATCTAATTCCCCTGAAGGGTTCGGGGGTGAATGGGGTAAATAGTCAAAGCAAAGAAGCAAGAGTCCATAGAATAACGATTTAGGGCATGTACGAAAAGTCAAGGTCCAAAAACTTTTTTTGACAACAATCACTCCAGCTATCAACCCCATAACCATCCCCACACTATTTTGAAAGGGGGTATTCCCTCTTGCGATTTTGTGCAGTTAATATCTTTACGAATTTTAATCTTTGCTCGGTTAAAATCAGACAAAGTTAAAGGTAAGGCACTTTTGGAATTTTTTCGGCAAACGATCATATTGGATGAATCAGACATCGTGAAATTGAAATACTTTGTTTTCGCCTCGTCTATTCAGCAGACATCATCAGGTTTATATTCAATGACATTAACTCAAAGAATGTAATATGTGAATATTTAGGCATCTTCAGGTGACCAAATATTTTTATTTATTGACTTATTGTTTTATGATGTTGTTAGGTTAATTTAGTAGATTACTGGGTCAGTAAAATTAAGTAAAATATACCGTAAATTTGGAACAAATTTGTAACAAGCTGTTTGTTGCGTTAAAATATAGGGGAGGGGGTATTAAACATGTCAAGAAAAATTCCAAAGAAAATTCGCAATACGTGTCGTTTAAAGTCAAATAACTTTATTAACTTGGTTGCTATCAAAAATTATGCAAATAGGAGAAAACTTCAAAATCTATAAAGTGACGTTTAGGAATTTGTAATAGGTTAAAAATTAAAAAAGTTAGAGCTTAAAGATGATAAGGTATAAGTTGAAATTTTGTAATTTTTTTATGTAAGAGTTGATTATACTGTTGTGGTGACTTAAAATATATAATAAAAGGCCACATAAAACAAAAACAAATTTTTATTTAAACCACAAAGGTTGCTAAAAGTGAAAACAGAAACAAAATATTAAAGAAATTAATAAATTAAATATCAATCTTTGCTTCGTGTTCTAACAAAAACACAGGTGTTGTATTCTTGCAATATTGCCCAATGCAATGAATGCAACTTGTTGGCATCTTAAATTGTATTTTTCACAGCTGCATAATTTTGAACAGGTTTTTTGCAGCTGCAAAACAAAATATTTAATATAAATTCAGGGACTTAATCCAAGTCCAATTTTCAGGATTAACGTTATTTCCTAGCCATTCATGAACTTGAAAAAACATCGACATTATATGATTTGGCTGCGTTAAAAGTCGAGGGTAAAACTTCCAATTCACAATTATTAAATCGATTTTGGCGGGTGACAAATTGGGTATATTTATACATTTAAATGAGTTCAAATCTTAGCTTTTAAAACCTCCATATCAATATAAAATAAATTTCTCAGCCAACTCTAAAAGATGTGACACATTGGCACGTGGACTTTGAAAATCTTCCAAATGTTTTGAGATTTCCTTGTCATTTTTTAAAATGGTTAGCGTTATATTTTATTCCTTTTTATAGAACGCTCACGTTGTGTCGCAGCCTGAAATTGCATGTAAAAAGTAGAAAATAAACTTTGAAGTAAATTAAACCCATCATTTTGTTACATTATATATATATATTTTTTATGATATAAAAGCTTGTCGCGAAAATATTTATTATTTTTGGCCATAACTTTCTTTTTAATACATATATTGGCAAAAAAGTATAAGACTACCTAAGTAGTACTATGACAAGCATAGTGATATGAATTTTCACTCAATAATTGCAGTTGTTTGCAAAATGATTAGATTTAATTTTATAAATTATGTCAATTTTCGTATTTCCTAAATTTAAATCTACTTATTTCGCATATGTTTGAAATTATTGAGTGCAAATTTATAACATTACTCTTGTTATACTTTTACTTAGGCAGTCTTATAGTTTGTTTGCAATATGTGTTTCAGAATAACAAGTTGTAGTCAAAAACAGTAAATATTTCCCTATCGGACCTCTCTCATTTGGATATTCTCACCTTAATGATATGTGACTTGACAATGACAACAACTGAGCATTGAACAGCTGATGCTTTTGCGCCAACCTAATTGGTTATAAATTCGGCTCGCTGAATGCCTTCACGTTCACCACCTATTCACTGCATTTACAGAATACGGTCTAGGACGGTCGGGTGATATCCGTGTGATGTGCTTCACACGATGTATGCTCACTCTCCCCATAATTACAGAATAGAGGTCCAGATATCGATTTGGAGTCGAACCGGATCATAATCGGTAAAGCCGTCCGCCATCTTGAAGCCGCCATCTTAATTTTTTCTTATATGAAAATGTTAAAGTGTACTGTCACCGGACTTATACACATGTACAAAATTTCAAAGTTATAGCTTAATTAGAACTAATCGATTGCAAGATTTGACCTAAACAAACAAACTAACTAACAAACATTATTAAGTTTAATAAAAGCTTTTAATAAAAATAAAATATTTTTTACCACTGTTTTATCTAATATGAACTGAAATTGGCTTATGTTGGTTAATCTATCAGATTTTTTAAAAAATCGGTATTTTTTTAAATCGGTATCCTGACCTACTAAAATAATCCAATCTTCACTAGTAGAGAAATACTGTGTAGCAATTATCACTATTAGATAATCTGTTTCAGATATTGTATGTTTAATTGTGATGCTAATATTGCGGAATTCTGGTGTTAAGAGGTTTATTTATTAACTGCTGTTTATTAGCAGGATGTGTTAAAAAGTCTGTTTGAGAAATTTTTACATCTGTTTTAGTTGTAAGGCTTACTCCCTGCTGAATATTTTTTGCTCTTCTCTGATGTTCAAAGTTGATATTTTCTGATTATTATACCCATCAAAAAATCAAAAATGCTAACAGACCACTGCGCAAGTTCATATCGAAAACATTCTTTGAAGTCCTCAGGAGCTTTAGTGGCACAAATTTACGACCAAATTGGATTAATAACTGACACTGAATTACCTATTTTAACGCTTTTGTTTGTATATGCAACTGATATTACCATTTCATTATCTAATATAATGACATACAATAAAATTGGTATGCTAATTATAATAGACAAATCGGTCCAAATCGGTCTGACACAACTCAGACAAACTTTTCCATAAGTATTTTCTAACTAGTATATTAGCGTGGCCAGATTGAGATACCAATACACAGAAAGTAGGTAATTCCGCATTAAATAAAAGGGTTATGATATACTTAAACACAAGTAATGTTTTCTAATAACTTTAACCGCTCGAGTCAAGTTAGAAACTAAAAAGTGCCTAATTTTAAGATGGCGATCCAATTTTTGGGGGGTTCCGCCATCTGGATTTTTTGGGCATTTCTTCCTGTTAAATAGAACATCTGCCCCTACACATTCCTCCTAAAATTAATTTGTGATAAAGTTCCGAATTGAATGCTAATTTTACTGGAGTATATTGTGTGTAAGACAACAGTTAGTCGCTGTTATCCTTCCTGAGTTCGGGTCCCAATTACGGCAGATGGAATTGTCGCAGGGAATGGTTGTATTGTAGTTGTTTGTCTGTGATTTCGCGTCATGATTGAGTGGTGGCTAAAATTCGCTAGGATGTTAATCTACAGAGAACTGAAAAATTTCGGTTGCGAACAACTGCATAACTAAACGAATTTCATACACTTTTAATAAAAATTACTATATTTCTATTTATTCATGCTAAACCCTCTGGTGGTTGTTTCATAGCATTAGTGAGGGTTTTTGTTATGGTATTCCTTGAACTAACAAATTCAGCAATTAAAAGTTGACAAAGTCGCCCGCCGCATAAGGCGAATAATATATTAGGTTGCTCAACGTCTTTGTATTTGCCTTCCAAGTCGTGAAAAATGCATTTTCTAAGAAACCGCCATATGACTTATTGTGAAACGTCCCATAACAGAGTGTTGTTTGTTTAAACACGTCGGCTGGCACGATTTGCTCGTTGGTACAACGCGGTAGTTGCGGCGGTGTTGATGTATGGCAGTTATTAGCAGGTATGGCGGTGCATGTTGGCCATTAAGTTGGACGTGTTGGTGCCCAATGTGGTAATCAACTGGGGGCAAAAGCCTGCAATTGCAAATATGGCATATTTCACACCACGCCGCCCGCTCATTGCACATAAATCTAGGATGCCAGGGTCGTGCTCAGGAGCAACAGATATTTATTATTTTGACTGTTCCAATCACACATAATTTTAATTCAATCACAGTTCGTCATTTCTGAATTGCAGCTGAGCAGATTGTATTTCATACCAATTATTAAAAAGAGAAAAGTTAGATTTTAATATCATATATACAGGATGTCTCGAAAATGGTGGGCAATCTCTCGGTTTTGGGTAGAACTAGTGAAAATAAGGTCACAAGTTCGTATATTTTTCTTTCCCCTGAGGTACCCCTACGAAGATATTCGCTCTTGAAGTTGAAGGTTAAAAATCGATTTTTCGCGATAACTTTTTTATTGTTTAATCGATTTTAATCATTTTTGGATCAATATCATATTATTTCAGTCCAGTTAGACAGTGTGTTAGAACCTTGGATAACATTCTTGGGGGCTCGGGGGCACCCATTGTCTAAATAAGTTGAAAAAAAATTCAGCCTATTTTCTTTTATTTCTAAGATTAATTTCAAATTTTTGAGCCATTTTTACGTAAAAAACGTATACTTGTTTGATGCCGGTAATATGAGCCGTTTTCGTGATAAATGCACCTAACGATGAAATTGCGATTTTCAATCGCACAAATAATAGTAACTTTTAAAAATAAATAAACAAAGACTATTTACTTAATATTACTTTGTCATATTAAGTATGACCTTCCTGTTGATTATTTGAAAAAAGAAAAGATAAAAAATGGCGCCGCACATGCTGAAGCCCAAGTTCTGGGGTCAGCATTGAACGTGTTAATATTAATTTTTTTAAATATATAAAAAAACAGCTACATCGTCTTATCTATGTAGATAAGACGATGTAGCTGTTTATGTACAAAACCAAATGACAGAGTAATAATGACAGTTTATGATTGCCATGGATCAAAATATCAGATAATTGGAGTGACATAATTTTTCAGTATTATCTTAATCCGACATTAATTAAGTAATTAATTGGTTAAAATATGACTTACACTAACAATGAATACGCAGATATGCATTTAATGTATGGAATGGCTTCTTGTAATGCCTCGAGAGCACGAAGACTATATGCTCGACGGTATCGCCATCGAAGGGTTCCTGATCGCAAAACTTTTGAACGTGTTGATCAACAGCTGAAAGAAACTGGTAAAAAATATGATAATTTTTTTGAAAACTAAAAATCTAAGAATTATATCTCTATTTGCGCCAAATGACGTAAACAGGGGTGTTCCGCGGATAACACGTAGTGTTGAAGTAGAAGAGAACGTATTGGATGCAGTCGCTGCGAATTCATCTGTCAATATCAGATCATTATCATTACAAATGAATGTCGCAAAATCGATCGTTGGAACAATTTTGAAAGAGCAACTGATTCATCCGTACCATATACAGAAAGTACATGCCATTAGCCCAGATGACTTTTCTGCTAGGGTGCAATTTTCGCAGTGGTTTATACAGAAATATGAACAAATCCATGCCTTCATTCGATCGGTTTTGTATACGGATGAAGCGAGCTTTGGAAGAAATGGAGTCATTAAGTCCACAACTTATACGTTTGGAGCGAGGAAAATCCACATGCCACAATTCAAACGCACCATCAAAGGCAATTTCATATTAATGTTTGGGCCAGAATTATTGGCCGGTACTTATTGGGCCCATTCGAGATACCAAATCGATTTAATGGGCAACTTTATCTTGAATTTCTCCAACAGCAGTTATCACAACTTTTAGAAGACGTTGACATTGCATCTCAAGAGAACATGTGGTTTATACAGGATGGGGCGCCCCCGCATTTTAGTCTTTGAATAGATAAGCTGAACCAGTCCAATTCCGCTCGACCCTGCAATCTGCCACCACGAACAATTCGGTGGTTGCACGGTCGGTCCCCGAGTGGATTCTGGGGAGGCAGATGTAAATTTTAATTGTTAATAAAGTAGTATTGATTGATTGCGCGTAAGGTAGTTTATTCCGTAAAAGTTAGAAATAAAAATATACGTATTTTCTGAGGTGTCGGGGTGAGACGTGGGATATCGATTGCTTTGTATATGGTCTCACTGAACCCGAGTTACGGAATAATTGCCAACAGCCATCCAAAGAGTCTACCCAGTACTTCCGACAATCTATTATGACCGGCCCTGCGCTAACTCAACCGTCTGACAACGATATGCTCTAACTCGTTACACCACACTTATAATACAAATATTCTGTTTCAATTTTCATGGTACATTGGCAATTGCGTTGTGGAAAAATTATGAGGGATTTTACTAGATATGTTTGGAGCATTTGTTGATACTGCAATATTTTGTCAATTTAGACTTTCTATTAGCTCGGTTTGTTCGTTATGTCACTACCGATAAATCCTGTATGACAGAAGATAAATTTTGCATGCATTTTAATGCGTTTGAGCAGACGTACATTTGTGGTTGTATAACTATCACCAATTTTATACATGATAAAATGATAAAATATTTATATGACTGTAAAAGTTTCTAAAATTTAGGTTTTATAAAAAAATAGTCCTAAATCTTTTATTCTGGGATTAAAATGATACTGGATAACTAAATCCCTTTTTTATCTGCATAAGGGTTATTGAGAATTTATCAGATGTTCTTAGAGAGAGTACAGCGGATTTATATGAATACGATCATGTAAAAAAAAAACGGTCATTTTGCCAGTCTGCTATTGCTGTGGGCAACCTAATGGGATGGTAAGAACTTGAAAAAATTGTTCGGGAAACGATCGGACGAGTCACGACAGGCCGAATCGTGATCTCGAAAAGCGTACCCTTGGCCATCCCTAGAACCAAAGACGGGTTCAGGTTTATTCAGGGTGCTTTAGACTTTGCCTTGGCAAATGTTGTCGGTGATGAGCATCCTTACCTTAAGGTTAATGTACTGGTTGTTGAGTTCCTAGGTTTAATAGATGCCAGGGTGCCGGGGCTTCCAGTATTATCGTAGGTAAGAAAAGCTATGAGCAATTAAAGAAATTAAGATTGTCGCTACTTGCGTCGCTCACATAAAGTGTTTCTGTGGCCGAGGGTAACGTGTGCGAAGTCTTCGGGTATTATGATGTTCCTTTTCGAGTCTTAGATACGGTAAAAGTAGTCAGAACACTTATCATCCCGTCCATTCCTCATTTGCTTATTCTAGGAGCAGACTTTTGGCGTATTATGGGCAGTGTGCCTGACCTACGCCATAATCACTGGAAGTTTACCCAGGAACCCCTCACTTAGCGTCCATTACAGATAACTCTCATCTCACGCCCACACAGGCGGAGGAATTGAAGGAACTTGTTGATAAAATTTTCGAAGACGTTCCAACAGGTCTAGGATGTGCTGTGCTAGTACAACATATCATAAAGACACTGATCCGATAAAGCAACGCTTCTATCCGATATCTCCAGCTTTACAAAAACATGTAAACTTGGGGTTGGATGAGATGTTGCGCCAAGGTATTGTAGAACCGTCTTCATCGCCATGGTACTTACCCATGGTTATGGTGAAGAAAAAAGACGAGAGTTACCGCTTCTGCGTAGATTACCGGAAGCTCAACAAGGTGGCGATGACGGAGCGGGGTACTTACCTTTCATATCTGGTACTTGGATAAGCTCAGAGATGCAGTATTTCTTACGTCGCTTGACATAAAAAGTGCATTTTGGCAGGTACCATTAGCGAAAGAGGCCAAACCTCTCACTGCTTTTACGGTATCAGGTAGTGGTTTATTTCAGTTCTGCCGCATGCCAACAGATTGCACAATTCTAGTGCCATATGGCAAAGACTGATAGATAGAGTCATCGAGACGGATCTGGAGCCATTTGCCTTTGTTTATCTGGATGATATTATAATTGTCACACATACCTTCGACAAGCATCTTGGTTTCCTCAAAGAGGTTTTCAAAAGACTGAGAGAAGCCAAGCCGGCTTGAAAGTTGGTCGCGACAAATGTCATTTCTGCAGGTCGGAGCTCAAATATCTTGGCTACGTGGTAGACAAGAGCGGACTTCATGTCTATTCAGAAAAGGTCTCTGCAGAGCTTAGCGTGCCGGCTCCGGAAACTGTTAAGGAGGTGCGTCGCATAATAGATATGACAAGCCAGTACCGACGTTTCATTCCTAATTTTGCTGTTGTTATTGCACCCCTCACCAACTTATTGCGCAAAAATGTAAAGAGCTTTTGGTGACCGCACTGGTAATGAAATACCCTGATGTCTCACGCCAATAATTCTGTATACAGACGGACGCAAACGATTTCGGGTTGGGAGCAGTCCTAACATAGTTGGATAATCACAGCCTCACTATAGTGTCGATGAAAATGAGTGCTTGAGCGTTCTGTGGGCTGTGGAAAAGTTTCGACCATATGTCGAAACCTCACTTCAAGGTTGTCCCGGATCACTTTGCCCACAAGTGACTCAACAGCGTGAAGGATCCTGCCGGTCGTTCGGCAAGATGAAGCGTCCGCATATTTCAGAACCATTTAAAAACAATTACTTGCACGCCATTGGTATTTTGGAATACTGTACTGTAATAAAAGCGTATAGGTTATCCAATATTAGTTTGAAATATTATCTATTCGGCGTCTCTACCAGGGATGTCCGTTGCTATGCCTCTCCACACTGATATACAGCAGGGAGCGCCGCGTTATCGATATAATTTATCCCTTCATATATGAGATGTACTCGAGCAGTGCGGGCGGTCGGTAAAGAATTCAAGCTGATGTTCGGAAAGACCAGTTCTAAAACAAGAAAACGCTGTGAGAGACTGTTTTCGTGGAACCGGGCAGCGCCGTACATTTATTTAACGTTGCGCGGTGGTTTTCTTCAAATAATAAAAGACGTAAGTTGTTTGTCATATTTACCTAAAATAATTATTATTAAATTAAATAGCTTTTTAGGACCATTTGATACAGAGGAAAATTTACATAATGAAAATGTTGCAGACGAGGTAACGGAGTCGATTTAATCGAGTTGGGAGTTTAGAAAAACAACAAACCCAGCTTCTTCTTTTAAATATTTATAACTTTTTATCAAGAAAATGAAGTCCCTACTTTGGAAATGATTTCGAATAAATTACGCGAATACCCTGATTATCTTTGGAAACTTTAAGAGGTGTTTTATTAGAGTGCGAATTTAAATATAAAAAAATTAATAACCGTTTAATAGTAATGGAATCAATTGTGGAAATTCGATAGATATATTTGCCTAAAATAAATGAGTATCGCGAATCAAATAGGATGGTAATATATCTTGACGAGACGTGGTTTGATACGCATGATACTGTTAACTACGGTTGGGTAGACATGCCTCAAAATTGTACTTTAAATGCGCCATATTCAAGGGGAAAACGTATTATAATTCTGAATGCCGGAAGTAAAAATGGGTTCGTACCCAACGCACTGCTCTTATCAGCCAAAAATATAAAATAGTGTTCTGCTGACTATCACCGCGGATTTGTTTGAAAAATGTTTCGCTGAATAGCTGTTACCTAATAATCCCCCAAATTCAGTTATCGTTATGATAACACTTCTTAAATTCGCGACTATTAAATAAAGTACCAAATAATAATACGAAAAAGGACGATATAATAAACTTTATGGGATCTAAAAATATAAATATTCCTGGAAAATTTCCATTAAAAAAAGATTTCTTAAAAACGTACTTTTAAAAAAGAAAATGTTGTAGACCATATCTGCGAAATACACGGTCATAGTTTACGTTTACCGCCATATTAATGCATATTTAATCCAATAGAATTGATCTGGGGCAGTGTAAAGCACGAGTTGGGAAAATGAAATTAGAATTCGACTTTAAGCGCTGTAATTTTACATAATATAAGAACCATAATATCCGATTTAGACAATGCCAACTATTGGAAAAAATCCGTGAATCACGTTATAAATAAAGAAAAAGAGTATCCCATTTTGCCGCCCGTAGAGCCTATTGTTATTCGGGTAGGAAATAATTTTAATAGTGAGCTTACTGATGACTCCGTTACTATGTGAGCATTTTTTTCTCTCGAAACTATGAGAATTTCTTTTATTATTATTATTTAAACTTTCTTACTTTAATATAAATTTTATTTTAATTGAGGCGAAATAAGACTTAACTATTATAATTATGTATTTAATGTTATCAGGTTACGGTATCTTATTAAGATTATATATGTGCCCAAGACAACCAGACAACCATACCGCACCGCACTGAGGATAGACGAAGTAATACTAGCGTATAAATAGGTATTAGAGGTAGGCCAGTATTTCATACAGTCGTCCAACCAAGTAACGCTTAATAATACTATAACTTCTGTCCTATTAATTTTTTTGGTGGTATCAACTACCATTTTGCGGGTGTGTATCTTTAAATTGTGAACTAGAAGTTTTGTAGACCATCAACATTTAGAATTAAATCAACTAAAAAAATACTTCTGATAATAAACAAATTATTAAAAAATTAATATTAAGCTTACGTTGCACTTACTTAAATAAATAGATATCGTTTGAGACCATAATAAACAATAATTATGGTATAAACTGTCCCATTTAAATGATATCGCAATGTAAATATAATTCGTTCGAGCGGTACGTGGAGTCAAAGTGATATTTAAATTAGCATTCTGCACAGTAAAAGATCATCTGAGACCTATAAAGTAGACAGATAATGTCGCTGCGGCACGCAATGCGAACTTGTACATCACTTTACATAATACCCTGTCCTGTAATACGATGCATTGCGGACAGATGCAAACTACGCTAACGTAAACGCAAAACATTAGATAAATAGACAACCTGCAAGTCTGGGAGTAAGAGTGAGTTGTTACATTTGGAATATAGAAATACGGCCGGCTCAGTGGCTCAATATTGAAGCGTAACCCCCCCCCCCTGTTTAATTACTAAAGAAAATAATTGATTGTTAAGTAATTAAGAACTCAATTAATCCCACCCAGTAATTATTTATCTCAATTCTATATCAAGTTAAATAAACAAATTGGCCAATTATGTGATCATCTAGACTCAAATTACGTTGTGTTTGTGATATGCAAAGTTTGATATTACGATTTCCTATCTTATAAGATACTATTTACCTATGCCTTTAGAAAATCAATCACTCATTTAATTAAAATAACTTATAAGTTTGAGCACAACTGAAAAAACTAGTTAATCCTTTATTTTATTTATTTTCTGTTTTATTACTCAAGATTGCACTGTGAATTTATAGTTAAAGTTGGTTATCAGATTTAATTTCATTGCAATTAAATTATTATCATTTAGTTTAGTTTACTTGTATTACCAGATAGATGAAGTGGAAAGAAAAAATAATAATTATTGGGACAACAGTCACAGCCCATTTTATTTTATAACAATTGTTGTAGCAAATAGCCAAACGTGAAGTTAAACAATCCAAATATTTAAGATAATTGTCTAAATATTACATTAGTTGACGTTGCTACAGTAATGATCATACTGTACATGTTTCAAAGTTGGTTATACAAAATAACAAGAACCATGTTATGTAATCGAGTTTCTGTGTTATTTTGGTTGTAATTAGAGATGCGACAAATGGCTGGTAAATCGATTGTTTGAAGTTGATAGCAATCGCTACGATTAAAGGAAATTTTAATGCAAAACAGAGGATAATAATCATGCCATGTTCGTGCATTATAGAATTTACGTGGTAAATGAGAATTAAATACTCATGTAAAATATCATAGAATGTTGAGGAAATATCCTTTAATTGATTACACACACGTCAACTACCGAATTGTGTATGACTGTCCAACAACGTAAAACGCGGTTGATCGATGTAATTTAAACAGGCAAGACGTGCCGGTTCAGAGCTTCGCCGAAAAGTAACCCCCTCCAATATGAGCAAGGTATACAGGACCAATAAACCCAAGCACTGACCGCTAGCCTGTATTGTTTGTAGTTCGTAGAATAATTATAGTGACCGATCGTTATTAAACAATGGTTGAAACTAGGTATATTTTCGGTGAGAAACCTCACACCATAATTCACAACATTCCTGTGAAATCTTACGTGTCAAGTCAAAAGGCACACGTTAAGCCACTGTTGGTACTTCACCTGAAGTATAATTGAAGGTAAAGCCGCTTGTCATTGCATAACCTCTGAAAATATCCAGCTTAAAGATATAAACTTGTTATTTAGCAAATGTAAATCTCCCTAATAAAATATTTAGCAGGTGAACTTTTAACTAATCTCATTATTTCATTGAAAATAATGACTGAGCAAATTGTAATATAACTTCATCCTATTTTCTTGTTAAAAATCAAAGCTAATATTTCACAAAAATCTAATGCTTCTTTTAGTACCACAAACCCGCGAAATACTGATTTCTCACTCAACACCAGAATGTAAATTCAATTTTTAAATAATAATGCAAAGTCCGAAAAAAATTTACCTGAGGTAATATAAACCTCTACGGCATTCTCCGGGACTCTATCGGCGTCCTCGTCTATGCCTGCGTAAGTTGCCAGCAGCGTCGACTTGAATATTGAAATGAAGTTCAAGTAAATACGTTCGTAGTCGATGGCTACGACGGAAATTTTGGTGTTAATAATATGCCCAAAGAGTACGCGAAAATGATAGATTATTTCAAGTTGGTGCAGAGATTCGTTATGTGGAAATAACTTGTACAGCAAATAGTTTGATAATGTGTCTGGAGAGAATCGCTCATATCAAACAGACGCCTAGCTCGTAGTCCTCCTAATGCCGCTAGCCTGCGATTTTATATCATCAGCAGACAGGGGCAGATAGGGAATTATAATTTTTGATTTCTATCTTTTGAATTTCTTTTTAACACGTTAGTTATATTGTACATAGTCAGAATGTTTGTGTATAGTGGGTTGGTCATGTTTATTTCAACACAATTTAGGTATAAACTAACAACTTATGTTGAAGGCAATTTTTAAACGTTATTTTATGTTAATCTAAACTTATGTCTCGAAATTTTAAAACATTCAAAGGGCTGTTGTAATTTTTGTGTTGAATTTAATTTTTTGTAAGATGTAATGATAATTACTGTTTAATCGTTGTTATAAAAATTATGTTTGCATAAATTTTAAATAAAAACAGGAATTATTTTTGAATAGAATGCGCCCTGGTACAGAGTGTTTCAATATTTACGTGTTAGGTTTGAGACCAGAGGTCCCGGGTTCGAGTCCAGGCTAGGGAATCAGTGTTTAGTGGCATTTTCAATGTGTTACTGAGTTGGTATTAGTGGATTCAACGAGGTTGTGTGAGAGACAACACGGGTAGTCGCTGTAGCACTCCTGAGTTTCAGCTGAGCCAGATGGCAATGTCGTCGTAGGGAATGGTCGTTGTTGATGTGGCCTGATTGAGTAATGGGATAGTTAATGCTAAACTCTGCCATTACGTTAAAATAAATAGGACGATAAAAAAAACGCTCTCTACTAGCATTGCCATATGCAGAAGCTGATGCTCAAACCTAGGATGCGTTAAAAGCTGCCGTAAAAGTTTTTTAAAGATTCATTTTTGGTTCTTGACTTTTTGCCTTATTTTTTATTATTGTGTTGAATTAAATGTGAAGTTATTAATGAGGAGTGTTACAATTCATCATCGTCTAAATAAATTGGTTAAAGAAAAAATATTTAATATACACAGTTCAAATATATCCTCCGACTGTTCCTTTGATATGGATGTCACAGGGGTAGAGGTTATTTTCTAGTATACTAGATAATTCTGTTATTTTTGTTGATTTTGTGATTCTGTTTAGAATGGTATACATGTACACCAATTTTCCCTGCAAATGCAGTTATGTTGAACCCCCCAAGCTGCTAGTTGAATTAACTATTCCAAGTTCTCATTTACGTTCGTTGTCCTGCGAATTATCCTCGTAAAGGACATCACGCCGCTCTAAGTCAAAAACCCAATTGAATTTTATGGACTTTCAGCACGCGACCAAGCGATGTGCTGCTATGAACTTGACACAGGAAGCAGGCTGTATTTTCATATTCAGAACTTCAGTAGGTGCGTGCGGCATAAGTTGCAGTAAATTTTGCTTTCTTTCAGAAGTTCATTGTCAAGACTGCTAGGAGAATGTAAATATTTTAAAGATAAGAGTGTGTTGTATTTTGCGTAATAACTTTCGTTATTCGCAAAGTATTTAGTGTTATCTTTGCAAAAGCAGCGCAACTCAGAATTTATGAACTCAGACAAAGGGCTAGAAGCTTTCCAGACTAACGAAATTGCAAATATACGTATAACATAAACAACTTACTTTTTTTTATTGGGAGAAAATCACCATGCAAGGTTAAATAAACGTACGCACTGCCCGGTTCCACGAAAACAGTTTGGCACAGCGCTTTTTTGTTTTAGAACGGATCATTCCAAACATCAGCATCATCCATCAGACATCCTTGATAGAGGCGCTGAATTAATAATATTCCAAATTAAGATTGGCTAAACTATATTATGATACACAAATATATAGAGTGTCCCAAAATCACCGTATCTTTGGTGCCTACAAACCACTTTTACGAAACAACAAAACATTTGAACACTACACTCGAATATACTACTCGACGCGCTGCTGAGTGAAGCAAACTACAGGGTGGGGCCATTAAAAACGAAACACGCCACTTAGACTAGTTTCTTGAAACAGGTCGATTCTTGATTTTTGGGGGACAACTTTTGATGTTAAAGTTGACATTGACATATTGTCAAACTTTAGGTCTAAGTGAATACTTGATAATTAAAACAAGGTACAAGTTTATTATATCACATAAATGAAAATAAAATAAATGCAGTACTTAAAGTCTAACCCTCAGGGAGCCACCCCTAGCAGAGGGGAGTTGGGCCACGCACCATACACCCAAAGAAATGATCTTTTCTTTACATTACAAAAATTCAACTTTCCTATTCCTAGTCCAAGTTCTCCCAGTTGTTACTTTAACTTTGCTAGCTGATTTTCGCGAGTTAGCAATTCCATTCAGTGGCCTAGTTAGTGGATGGCATAGGTAAACACACCAGAGCTGACTCGGGATTCTACTTGAACGTTTTGAAATATTATATTATGAATTATAGATATTAATTTCTACGCAAGAATAAAGTAACATACTGGGTGTTTCAAATGAATAATAAAATAAATAACAATTACTGCCTGACATTATCAACCTCCTAGCCCTAGCAACCCCTAACTCAAAAATTTAAATAGGGAAATTGGATCGAGCGACCCCTCATTTGAAGCGTCTTTTAATTCTCTATGCGACAGCATGGTCGAAATTAGTTTTCAATTTTTTTTCCGTCCCTTTAGATTAACTAACGTGGGGTTTTGTTTGGGAAAAATCCTAAAACACGTCACCTTTTATCTTTTGAAAGGTACATTTTGATGCCAAATTTGACTTTGTCAGGTCAACCTCCTAGCCCCAACAACCCCAACACAAACAAAAATTACGGTAAGGTGGTCAAGTGACTCCTCATTTTAAAGGCCTTTCGAGTCTCTATGTGAGTGCATGATTGTTTTTAGGTTTACCAGTGTTTGGTTTTAAGTAACTGATAAAATGCTCGTTAATTTAAATTTTAAAAAAGTATGCAATATATTTTTATTTACCTTAGGTGTTTATAAAGACCTCCCGAGGCTCAGATATAGTGATTTGAAAGCCCCTTCTGCCCTGAATACTAAACTGTTAAAATTTTTCGAATTTATCGGTTTGTCTTCGGGATTATTTAATTTCAAATTATGAACTCGTTCTTCGTTTGTTAAAAGAAAATTCAATTGTTCAATCTGCCCTTACAAAAATGGGAAAAGCGTAGAAGAAATATTGAAACATCAAATGTAACGCCACAAATTTTTTTTATTAGTTCAACAAATGCTCAAATTTTTTCTTTTTAAGAAGCCTATAGTACACGTTCTCCTTAAGAAGTAGGTTTCGTTCTGTTATCGGAATACGCAGATAATTTTTTAATCTACTTTTTATTAGCCTCCTATACCATCTAACATATCCCATTTGTTTTCAGTTTAAGCTTGCTTGGAAATTGTCATTGTCATTCTGATTCAAAATAAACATTGGTTGTGCAAAAGTGGTTTACTCTATTGCGGAGAGGGTCGAAATGATCGCTTTGTTTTTCAAAAACGTGCAGCAGATTTATTTAACCGAGAGCATCCTGATAAATACGTAGAAAGATAATACGTGTTGGAATTGGTCAAGAAGTTTAAAGAAACAGTTTCAGTAGCCAATAAAAAACGAGACCTTCAACGTGAAGGTCCGTTGACAAATGAGGCTACTGTGGTTAGACTTTTGGGACAAGTGGCTGTAGACCCAACTCTAAGTACGAGGAAATTGGCCACCGTAACCAACATCCCTAGAACTCTGAAGCAGCATAAATTTCATCCGTACAAAATTCATTTAGTACATGAGCTGAATGAGGATGATTTTGATAGACGACAGCAGTTTTGCGAAGTTATGAGAGAGAGAATTGCGGATGCGAATTTTGTTTTCAACATTTGTTTTTCTGATGAGTGTATACTCTACTGTAAATCGCCATCTGTCGGTTTTGGCCGGACGTGAATCCAAGAATTTTCCACGAAGTGCGTACTCAACATCCACTAAAACTAAATGTTTGGGCCGGTATTTTTGGAGACCGCATGATTGGTCCCATTTTTTATGACAATCTGACGGGCGAACGTTACCTCGAAATGTTGGAAGATCTTGTCCAACCATTGATTTTAGATATCGTTGAAAATTATGATCGTTATCTAGAAGACCATTTGACTTTCCAATATGATGGATCTCTACCTCATTATACGCTTGCTGTTCTGGAGTATCTGATCAGAGTGTTCCCGGGACATTGGATTGGACGAAGAGGTGCTCTGGAATGGCCGGCCCGCTTACAAGATTTAAAGCCTCTGCACTTTTTCTTGTGCGGTCATCTGAAAAGTAAAATTTACGCAACGGAACCAGGATCTCTGGAAGAGTTGCGTCGACGCATTATTGAAGAATGCCGCCAAATTCCGCCACAAATCCTCTAAAATGTAAGGAAAAGTTTCGAGCAGAATTTGTATTATTGTATGGAAGGAAGTTGGTGGCGCATAATTTGGGCATTTGTAAATAAAAATTTCTTCTGACGTTGAATATTGATGTTTTAATTTTCGTTCTCACTTTTCCCATTTTTATAAACCTAAAAACAATCACGCACTCGCATAGAGAATCAAAAGACCTTTAAAATGAAGGGTCACTCGACCACCTTACCGTAATTTTTGTTTTCGTTGGGGGTTGTTGGGGCTAGGGGGGGTTGACCTGACAAAGTCAAATTTGACATCAAAATGTGCCGTTAAAAAGATAAAAGGTGGCGTATTTCAGGATTTTTCCCAAACAACACCTCCACCTTAGTTAATCTAGAGGGCGGGTTCCATAGGGACGAAAAAAAATTGAAAAAACTAATTTCGACCATGCTTTCGTATAGACAATTGAAAGACACTTCAAATGAGGGGTCGCCCGACCCCCTTTCCGTATTTAAATTCTTGAGTTAAAGGTTGCTGGGGCTAGGGGGATGATGTGTCAATGTCAAGTTTGACATAAAAGCTGTCCCTCAAAAATCAAGAATCGACCTGTCCGAGCGTTTTTTCAAGAAACTAGTCCAAATGTCCCAAAACAGGCGTGTTCCCTTTTTAATGGCCCACCCTGTATATTTTTCTGTTCGAGCTCGAGCTACAGAATATACAACGAAAATAGCTGTACATGATAACGTGAGTTAGAAGAAAAAAAATTACGCGGTAACGAAAATAATCTCGTATGCGGTTAACCGAGCTTGCACTTGACAATATGACCATCATACATTCTGATAAATACCGCGATACAGACAAGAGCCGGCTGTAAAAAATTCAAACAGTATTTGGCGGAGCGCCCTTGCACACAAAGCATACGACGAGGAACGTGATTTCGGTGCTCAGTGCATCGTACCGCATTACGAGTTCGCTCCAAATATGGAAAATTGCATTGCCTGCCACGGCCATATACGATGTTTTAGCCAACAGAACAATACGAACACGACTAGTCTGCTTCGGTCGCCGGGACAAAAAATTTCAAACACGACTAAGGCTTAACAATAACAATAACCCACGAAGTGTATTAACAAAAATGCTTTTAAGTGATTCATGATTTCTGCAATTAAAAATGGTGCATGCGGCTTTGAATCGTTGTTTTGTACTGTCTTGCTAGGTCAACATTGCAGACATAATCATGCATACAACAATCCATTTGTATCAAAACATAATTAAAATGAGTTTATACAAGTGCTTCCCAATGGATGGAACTGGGAAAATTGCTTTAATTTGACTCAAAATAACATCTGCAAGACAGCACGTAAAATATCATAAGTACACAATATAGTTGGAAAACTGAAAAGGCACACAAAGGAAAAATGGACGTCGTATTCCGTACAAGCTTCTATTTTCAATCATTGTATTAGACGTTTCTCGGAATCTGTCGAGTTTAGAAATCTGAAAATTCGTTTAGAGGTTTTTAAATATGGCGAATTTAACAAAAAAAATATTTTTAACTTTGTATTACTTCTGCATATACCGGAAGTATTGTCAAAGAACATGCCAAACCCTAGAAAATTTTTTTTCGTAACTGCAACGAAATCCGCATGAAACGCGTGCTCTACGTAAAAACGCCCTCGGATCCTTAGAGGTATTATAAAGATTCGCTCCACGGAGCGTTTTTTATGCAAAAATAATGAATGTCGCTCCACGGAGTGTAATTTTAGCAACTAACACACGGGACGTAACTTCGCTCCGGCCACCAAATTTTAGCAGCTATAATGAATGTCGCTGCACGGGGCGTAATGTTGCCCCGACCACCAAAATTTAGCAACTACCTTGAAAACCGACTTTTACTTCCAAATAAATTTTCTTTTTACGAACCGACGTTGTGTGACACTGCAACATATGCGTTATATTAAATATGAGGACAAGTTAAAAGTTCTGAATTCAAAATTTTAAGGGGAGATTTGGCGGGAACGACAAAATTTTTGACAGTGCATTTCCATTTTTTCAGTCGATTTTGGCAGAAAAATTATCCGTCCTGTTTGCCCTTAGGCGGTTCCTCAGTGATTCGGTGGCAGAAAAGTACATATGTACATGGGACCGCCTTGCCTGAACGTATGAATATACAGGGTGTCTCACCGGGAACTGAATCGCTCGATATAGAGGAAAGTGCACATCAGAAAATTTTGAAAATTTAGATAATTACTAATGTCGGTGTGGCTAATCCAACTAAAATAATTACAAGCAGCTGGCACTTCCGCTTATACCGGAAGTCGATACCAACTTGCTTATTTCAAATGGAACACCCTATATATTTTAGGGTTTTCGAAAAGAGCATAAAATTCTGAGTCGAAAATATGTAGCATATCCTATACCTAACCTAGCCGTTTCAGAGATATTTCGCATTTTATAGAAAATTTGACAGGTGCAACGGATTGCAAGAACCATTATAACTCTCTTCGTGTAAAAGATATTCATTTGCTTCTTGTCACGTAAAAATAACACAAGGAGAACTACGTTCTACAACTGAAATAAATTCAATAATATCATACCAAGTGTTCCGTTTATCGCGTTACATTTTGTCAACTTCAAACCGCGAAAACTTGTTTAGGTCAAATGGAACACCCTGTATTTTTTTACGTCAAGTTGTGTAAAATTGAATTCCGTGTTTTCTGATATTAGTATTGTCGGGCTAAAGTTACAACTTTTTGAAATATTTGCGATTTTATTAGAAATTCATGAATTGTAATCATTTCATCAAAATAGCCACGATTAGAAACAATCAGTCATTATCTTATGTCAAAAAATGCCAGCACGTTTAAATTATACCAACGAAAACGTTTTAAATTTGTTTATTATTTACGGAGAATGTGATAAAGTAGTATCAAGAACTTGCAGGCACATTTGCTACTCGATATCCACAAAAACGAAAAATAACACTAACACTGTAACATGCGTATTAATCGAATTGAAGATATGGCATGAACTAAAATAGCAGAGATAAGATTAATTTAAAATATGATTTCATTTTAAATTAATAATTGCTCAAAATTTCGCCCTCGAACCTCGACACATTTTTCGCACCTTCGGGTTAATTCCTCACGGGTAGCTCTTCTAATTGAATCCTGTGATATGTTTTGAAATGCATTTCTTACTCTTTGCATACAATCTTCAATAGTTGTTAATGGGCTCTCATAAACTTTATTTTTAACAGTTCTCCAAATGAAATAATCCAGAACTGATAAATCGGGCGAGCGAGGAGGTCATAAGAAAGGTCCATTATTGGCAATCCATTGATCATAAAAGTTTCCTGTAAATAATTATTAATTAAATATGCGTTATGTGGGGGAGCACCGTCGTGCTGATAAAAGATACTTCTATGTTCGGAGAGAGGTAAATTTTCTAAATAGTTATTTTTCAAATTTTGTAAGATATTCAGATATCTTTCACCTAAAAAAAACAAAAATTTACCTATACATATTAGCAGAAGAGAAAATTTAATTTACCGTTTAAATTTTCCTGATAAAATTGTAATGCCACCACTCTATCGTTTCTTATGGCACAGTAAACATTGAACTGCCAACTTTCCTGAAAGTTTCACCCTCTGAACATATGAGGATTTGAGTCACTCCAATAATGCGAACTGTGTCTATTAAAAAGTCCATTTTTAGTAAATTTTGCTTCATCTGTCCATATAATATTTCCCAAATAGGAATCGTGACCCTTAGACCTTATTAGAATAAACTCACAAAAATTCTGCCTTCTTAGGAAATCTGTTTCTTTTAATCCTTGAACCATATGGAATGAAAACGGGTGAAACTTATGTTTTAATAAGATTCTGTGAATTGAATCCTTGCATAGTCCCGATTCCAGAGCAGCTTGTCTTAATGACATCCTTGGAAATGCATGAAAATATCCCAGAATGACTATTTCAATGTTTTCGTCATCAACAATAGTCTTTCTTCTTTGCATTTTTGCCTTGACAGAGCCATAATTTTTAAAATTTTCCAGTATGCGTTTTACAATGTTTGGTGACGGTTTTCGTTTTTCTGGATATCGAGTAGCAAATGTGCTGCGAGTTCTTGTTATTACTTTATCACATTCTCCATAAATAATAAACAAATTTAAAAAGTCTTCGTGGGTGTAATTTAAACGAGCTGGCATTTTTTGACATAAGATAATGACTGATTGTTTCTAATCATGTCTATTTTGATGAAATGATTACAACAATTCATGAATTTCTAATAAAATCGCAAATATTTCAAACAGTTGTAACTTTAACCCCCACAATGCTAATATCAGAAAAAAGGGAATTCAATTTTACACAACTTGGCGTAAAAAAATACAGGGTGTTCCATTTGACCTAAACAAGTTTTCGCGGTTTGAATTTGACAAAATGTAACGCGAAAAACGGAACACTTGGTATGATATTATTGAACATATTTCAGTTGTAGAACGTAGTTCTCCTTGTGTTCTTTTTATGTGACAAGAAGTAAATGAGGATCTTTTACACGAAGAAAGTTATAACGGTTCTTGCAAACCCTTGCACCTGTCAAATTTTCTATAAAATGTCAAATATCTCTGAAACGGCTAGGTTTAGGTATAGGATATGCTACATATATTCGACTCAGAATTTTATGCTACTTTCGAGAACCCTAAAATATATAGGGTATTCCATTTGAAATAAGCAACTATTCAGAATAATATTATTTATATATTCATACGTTCAGGCAAGGCGGTCCCATGTGCTACATGGTAATTATATTTTTTTGCCACCGAATCACTGAGGAACCGCCTAAGGGCAGACACGCGGAAAACATATAATTTTTCCGCCAAAATCGACTGAAAAAAATGAAAATGTACCCTCAAAAATTTTGTCGTTCGCGCCAAATCTCCCCTTAAAATTTTGAATTTGGAACTTTGAACTTGCCCTCATGTTTAACGTAGTGCCATACAACGTCTCTTCGGAAAAAGAAGATTTATCGGTTTTCATGATAGTTGCTAAAATTTTAGTTCCGGCGCGACGTTACGCCCCGTGCAGCGACATTCATGTTAGCTTCAAAAATTACACTCTGTGGAGCGACAATCTTATTTTTGCATAAAAAACGCTCAGTGGAGCGAACCTTTCTAATACTTCCAAAAACCGTCTTCCGACTGCGTTTTTACGTGGTGGTTTTTTTATGCGGAATATTTCCCAGGTCGGATTTCGTTGCAGTTACGAAAAAATTCTCTAGGATTTGGCGTGTTCTTTGAAAATACTTCCGGTATAAGTGGACGTGACACGAAGTTGAAAATATTTTTGTCAAATTCGCTATACTCAAATACGCTATACTATATAATAATGTATTATCCTCGACCATCGTTTAATAAATTGAAACATCAGGAAGTAATTTTACTTTATTATTAATTTAAGTCAGTTTTTCGTGTATTAGCCATTAATTGTGGAAAAAGAGAGTACTTGATTGTTCTTGGTGTCAGTTTTAAAATTACCTTATCAGTG
This sequence comes from Leptura quadrifasciata, assembly GCA_963675555.1. Lineage (NCBI taxonomy): Eukaryota > Metazoa > Arthropoda > Insecta > Coleoptera > Cerambycidae > Leptura > Leptura quadrifasciata. Next base: position 19,825,221 of record OY776681.1, on the reverse strand, counting down.
AGGCCCTAAGCAATTACGAAATAAATTCCCGTCCCCGTCAATATAAACACATTTTACCCGTTATAGGTTTTTAATCTAATTTTAGTTTTTACTGTCCATTAGGGAACTTTTCTTTTATATGCCATAAAAAGTAATGTCGAGACTTACACGAATAATTATCATTAAAAGCCTAATGTAGGTCAATTATTAATCTTTAAATTGTGGTATATTAGTCATATTTCTTAGTTATTGTTGGAAATATGACGTAAAACGCTACATATAGCTAGAATTGATTAAAATGAAACTGGACTAGTCGACTCGCCTTATCTGTGAGAGCATTCCGGTGCGGAATTTTAATATATGCTGTGTGCTGTGGAAATTGCATCAATATAATTTTCGAAAACGACATAGGGCTTATTGAAGAAAACTTTAGCAAATATTATACTGATAGTATTGAATCTATTACCAATAGTAATGACGATATAACTGAAGATGAAGATGATGAGATACGAAATAACTGTCAGAAATGACTAAACTATTTGAGTTTAAGACAATGAGCTTGAACAAGTTAAGAAAAGTTTTATTAGCTTGAAGAATAAATCTATGGAAATCGAAATATTAAATATTAACTTGTTGAAAGAAATATTTGATAGAGTGGGATATATCCATTATTAAATTTAATAAACACATCGCTGACAATCGGAAAAATATCGACTGAAAGAAAAATCAGGGTTATTCAAAACCGTAAGCAAGCAAGTGAATATAGACCAATAATTCCGATAGTACATAAAATATTAGAAATCGTAGCGCCTCAACAATTGAGGAAATCATTTGAAAAAAATACACTTTTATGCAGTGGTCAATTGGGATTGAGACAAAGTCATTCAAGTGAAACAAGTTTACAATTAGTGTATGCGAACTGTAGAAACGAAATCAATGATGGTAATGTAGTTGTGAGCGTGTTCATAGACCTAAAGCAACCATTTGAACCTATTGATAAATGTAGGTTAGTTAAAAAATTAAGTGAGTATGGCGTGACAGAAGCAGCCTTAACATGGATTGAAAATTATTTAGAAGATAGGTAGCATAAGACCAAAGTGAACAATAGGACATCTATTAAAGTTCCTAGCTCATATGGGGTCCCGCAAGGTAGTGTGTTGGGGACCCCTCTATCCATTTAAATATGTGAATGATATAAGTCGTGTCATTAAATGTTAAAATGTACTAATTAACAATTTTTTGGCTTCCTTTTTTAAAATAGCCTCAAAATAGTATGAAACTGAAACAGACTGCAAATGCTACTAGCCGTTTTTCTTTTAAGAAATTACGTTCAATGTTGGGAGAAAAAATGCCAATTTATCTCCACTTTTTAAAGCCGGTGTATGTAGTTCATGATCAATAGGTGCCCAAGCAACACTAAATGGTTTAATAAACGTTTTTATTTCGTTTATACAACTGATATATACTATATAACGTTTATCGAAACCTATATTTAATGTTCGAATGTCCGCGCTACAAACGTATATATTTGTCTTATCATATATTAAATATAAACGTTTTAAAAAACGTATATATACGGTACAACATATTCTAAATATATACGTCTTAAGAAAACGTTATATTGTTGTCACATCATATACGAGATATATACTTTTATGTGGAACCTAAAATAAACGTATTCCGTTCGATAATACGTATGATGTAAAGGTTTTTCTCACGGTTATCAAAAACCTTCTTTCCAGTTACTGGCATACGTATCATAAACCTTTATTATCCACTGTAATTCATACATACATAGGGTATCCCTGTATGGAATATCTAATACTTACAAGCTTTTTTATTTTAAATTTTTTGAGAAAGTCATTTTTTATAGTGTTGCTTTAGCTTACCAAACTTTTTTTGGCAATGCCAAAATTTAAGTAATATATTCAGAGAATATAAATATCTGTCTTCGCGTAAGGTAACATGTTTCAAATTAAAAATATAGAAGTTTCAAAGCCTCATAAAGCTGGTGAACTATATAGTTAAAAGGAAATTAGATGTAATCGTAAATTATAATTGTTTTTATTTAAATTTTTTTTCTTTTGAAAATCTGAACTTTTCTGAAGGATTTAGTTTTTCTCAAAAAATTTAGAATAAAAAGATAGATAATATCGAGAGATTTTTTAAAGGGAATCCACCTTTGTATCTTTATTAATGAATATAGGCTATAAGTTCCTTAGACCTTTTCTTATATTGTTTTATAAGCTAAGAGCTTATTTTATAAATGATTAAATAGTTTCCATCACTTTATTTTTACCAAAATTACCTTAACTTTCAAAATTTAAATGGGAAATTCTATTATACAGTATTATAGACTAATCGATTTCAAATAACTTTGCAAGTCAGATCATGTCTTAAATCTGAAATCATTTGCTACTTATGATAAAATTGTTAATATATATTGCTGTATAACAATAATAAGATGACATTGAAACAAATTAATTTCTAAGTGCCTTATTTTGTAAAATATATTAATTTTTCTTTAATTATAACAGGGAAATTAGAATTAAAGTTTTTTTTGACTTGCGATACATTTCCGTTTGCAAAATTTTTTAGAATTGATCGGTTTACAACACTATAAAAAAGATAGAAGGTACCCGTTTTTAAATTCGAAAGTTAATATTATAATGATATCCAATTTTTTAAAAGTACATATTTGAAACCTCCTACCTATATATAACTACTGATATCAAGGAAAAATAATTCAATTGTATGCAGATAGTAATTTTAAAAAAATATTTATTATTTAGTATTATCTTTTTTATATTATATTAAGGTTTACCTATTCTGCGGGATTGGCTAAATACGTAAAACTATTTTATCATTTACTATTTAACCCTTGGGGACCTAGGATGTTTGACAACGATAACAAAACACAACATTGTTCATTACTCTTTACTAAAATCCAATAATAGAGTCTATTTATTATTATTATTCTAACTATAGCGGCTTTTGGCAAGCTTCAACCAATCTTGAATCGTCCCTCTAATTTTATTGTCACTGGTCTCACCCACGCCTTCAACGCTAGCCATGCAGAGTTTTACACCTTCTGTGAGAAAAAAATATGCAGTTACTATGCAATTGCTGAGATAAACAATAACTCTTACCAATCACAAGTTGGTTCATTCTTGTAACTTTAACGCACTACAACGTGATAACTCAAGGATAAGGGCGGCTCATCAACATAACCCTTGTTGAATTTCAATCAAATAATATATACGCAAAAACAAACAAGTAAATATTCTTTGTTTCGATCACAAGGCCACACTATTAAGGTTGACTACCACCACACGAAACAGCAATTAACACGACGATCCGCGGCTGCTCACCAGCTATACTGTTGAGACAATGAGAGAGATGTATATATTTATGAGAAATGCTTATGTATTCTGCAACAAAGACAACAATACTAACCCGATTGCTAGCAACTGCGCAATCGATGCAGATTGATATACGTTTAAAAACGGTATGTTATAAACTGCAATATTACTGATCAAATATTTTCATTCGTCATCTATCTATAACAAATTTTTATTAATGTAAATATTTTACTCATATTTCCAGATTTTGTTATAATCTTTCAACTTTTAGTTGCAATTGTTTATGACATGCCTATAAAAAATGTAGCGCAAATACATACTTATCGTATACATTTAAAAATCGTATATTAAAAACTATAATATGGCTGAAAAAATGCAAGTAGTGTCAATTTCACCAATTTACAATTTAAACAGTTGACGGAAATGTAGTCTCAACTCTCAATTAATTATTTCTCAAATATTCTGCGTTACTCCAAAAATTTTAGGAGAAATACATTTATAATATACGTAGAAAAATCGTTTATGAAATAAACGCTTTTCATAGACGTTAATTAAATATACGATAACGAAATTTAAACCATAATTTCATATAATAAACGTTTATTAAACCATCATGTGTTGCATGGGAGGAAAATAACGATCAATAATTACGGATGGAGAATCAGAAAGTTTTTTACGAAAATACAGATTTGTTTTATTTAGAAACACTATACAATTCAGTAGACACCTTGTATAGTATAATAATGTATCCATCCCATGCACTACTTAATAATGAAAATAATGAAACAATATGAACTGAATATAGTAATTTCTATTTTATTTCAAATCTAATAAATAATTACTGAGATGCTTGTGAATGTATATATATATATATATATATATAAAACGGTTGAAAAAGACTACGGAAATACTAGACCTAATTTTTCATTTTAAATTGGAATTCCATGCGAGATGAAAAAAAAAACAGCAAGTCATTGATGCTATTATGGTTTAAAGCCAGGTTCCCTTTTAAGACAAAACTCAATATGCAAGGGTCTCAGTTTCATTCACTTGGTTTTTAACCGCTATAAATACAAATATTCTATTAATTAAATATTTGAAAACGCTATAATGGACCATATAATTATTATATTTTATAACCATTTCAAGCATTCCAGTTTGCCTTCTACGAAATCAATATAATAATTATTTAGAGAATAAACATAGTTATTTCTATAAAATGAGATATTCGTTCTGTGAATTACAAGGTGAAAATTTTCAACTATTGTGTGAATACGGATAGTTTATTAAATACGTTAGACGGTTTAGTGTGTTAAACAAATAGGCTTTTAGTTATCTTTAGAAGTGATAACTCTTCAATTCCAAAGATTTTATTTAGTTAACGCATATTCAGGGGTGGATGGGGTTGGTCCAAGCAGCCCTGCCAATTAAATATTTTTTTTTTTCATCTTCTTTATATTAATGTTCTGGCGGAGTTTAGTTATAGTTATTCGATCACTTAACCAGGACACATGTGCACACAACAGATAACTTATACAACGCCCATATTCTCTGCGGCATGCCATCTATCTGCCGCAGCTGAGACACGCAAATTTATACTAACAATTCTTGAATTTCTAAGAATATCGCAAGTATTTAAAAAAGTTGTAACTTATATCCCTGCAATGCTATATCAGACAAAAATGAATTTAACTTTACAATGTAAAAAAATATAAACAAGTTTTCGTGGATTGATGTTTTCAAAATGTAACGTCAAAAATGGAATACTTGGTATACTATGATTGAATGTAACTCAATTGTATAGTGCAGCTCTCCTTATCCTCTTTCTACATGCTAAAAAGCAAATGGGTATCTTTTACACGAAGAAAGTTATAAAGGTTATTGTAAACCATTACACGTACTGTCGTGAGCAGAAAAAAATAAATAGGACAACTTTTTTTTTCTAATGTAAATCTGTCTCTATTTGAATATGTAATGAGTAGCCGAAATAAAACAGATTATCACTTTTAATTTATTTTTTATTTTAATGCTGTAGTTATTGCTATAATAAATGATGGATGGTTAATGAGACAAATTGCACTGCGTTATAACATTAACAAAAATTTGGTGTGTAACATTTTAAGAAAGTGGAGAATAAACAGTACGATTAGTAGAAATCCTGGATCAAAGGATATCCTGCTTAACAAGAAACTAACTATTAATATTTCGTTATTGCACCATTTCTATTTATAACTTCTATAAGTTTGATTGGCATAGAATTAAATAACCTTATACAATAATCATTAGTAATAATATTTTCCCATGCATTATTTACTATTTTCAGTAATTCTTGGGCATTCCATGGTCTCACATTTCGTTTTTGGATACTTCTTACGAGTAGTTCCCATACTTCTTCCACAGGGTTAAGATCTGGACTATGACTGGGCCAGTTAAGAACATTGATGTTGTTATCTTGAAACCAATTAGTTACGGTATGAGCAGCATGAACGGAACAATTGTCTTGTTGAAATATTAATTCATTATTAGGAAATAATAGTGACACAGAAGGGAGCATAATATTGTCTAAAATCCTAATATACGTTTCATTATTAAATCGTTTCTCAATATGCCACAAAACACCAGAACCACGTGCCGATATCCAAGCCCACATATTGACGAAAAATCTACAATTTTAATCATTGTTAGATCTATATTTTTCATCGAATCGAGTATTCGGAGGACGGTAAACACGAATACGACCGCTGTGTGTTGACTGGAAAGTTTTTTCATCTGTAAAGATTGTTCCAAATATTTACATCATGCGCAAAAAATTCAAGCGTAAATCCTACTCGAGCTTCTTTATGTTTAGGTAAGTATTTCTGTGCTGCTGCATGATAACGTAGCTCCGATTCTCTTACTCGCCGGCGACCAGTACTACTCGATCCAGGAAAATTCATTTCTTCAGCAGCCTGAATAACTGAGTAAAATGGATTTTCTACTAAAGCATTTACCAATTGCAAATCTTGTTGTTGAGTTGATATCCTTCGTCGTCCTGATCCAGGATTTCTACTAATCGTACCGCTTATTCTCCACTTTCTTAAAATATTACACACCGAATTTTTGTCAATATTATAACGCACTGCAATTTGTCTCATTGACCATCCATCTTCTGCTTTAGCAATAACTCCAGATTTAACTAAATCGCTTATATGAGGCATATTAGTTTTTGCACACTTGCAATAAATTATGACAACTAACTGACAATGTCATAAAAATTAAAGTTAGATGTACACAACTAGATTTTAGCAAAATACCGTAATAAGACTTGTCCTATTTTTTTTTTGCTCACGACCGTACGTGTCAAATTTTTTTATAAATGTCAAATATCTCTGAAACGGCTTTGTTTAAGCATAGGGTATGCTACATTTTTTTGACTCAGAATTTGATGCTATTTTCGAAAACCCTAAAATATATAGGGTGTTCCAAGCAATATACTTATGTCAGGGGGGGAGGGGGGCAATAAAGATCGTTCTCGTTCGGTTTACACACAATTTGACTTGTTTCCACGATCTAACGTTATCTTATCGGTTTAGACTCGTACAATCGACTGCCCAATAATAAAAATTACTGTTTTTTTTTAAATTTAGTTACGTTTGGTACGTAGCTTTTGAACAAAATTAACCAAAATATAAGCATCGTTGAACACGTGTCCATTTCTGCAGTCCAATATAAATAAATCTCTTCCACCTAACACAACAGTACATCAATTATTTGTAATTGCTATGTTTTGTATAATTTAATTGCATAAAAACAAAATAATGACTCGGTTTTAATTAAATTTTAATTCCAAGCACTCCCATACATGTTAAATCGGAATATTCTGCATTGTACGGGCACACACACAGGACCGGTTAATTTCCTACCTACTTAATAATGTAACGGTCGAATCCCAACCGTTTAACTTATTACGTAAAGCCAATTTTTTCGGTACAAATTAATACATGACCGATAATTGGTCATGTTTTCCATGTAATAATTATTATGATGATTTACAATTTACATGCCTACATTACAGTTATGGTATATACAAGGTCGTTCCAATATAATGATAAAATAGCCGATACGAATCTTTAGATAAAGACTACCTACCTATAACCCAACGTTGCTCGTGTATGAAATATTTTTCGACTCTTATATGTCACCTCTTGCGCACCAGTTAAAATTTGAGACTTTTCAGTTATTTCGACAGCATTATCTGTGTCAAACTTAAGGTCTTTAGCTCAGTTTTAGTTTTCATTTCAGGGTAAAAAGATACTTTCAGTTTTTTATACAGGGTCTTTGTTCATGATGAGTAGACGCTATTAGAAAGATACCTTTGGTATCTACGTCCGCTGCTAATGGTATCTATGACAGAGGAATAATATTTTAAGATTGATATACATACATACACAATTATACAGGGTGTCTCACCGGGAACTGAATCGATCGATACAAAGAAAAGTACGCATCAGAAAATTTTGAAAATTTAGATAATTACTAATGTCGGTGTGGTCAATCTAACTAAAATCATTACAAGCAGCTGACACTTCTGCTTATACCGGAAGTCGATACCAACTTGCTTATTTCAAATGGAACACCCTATATATTTTAGAGTTTTCAAAAAGAGCATAAAATTCTGAGTCGAAAATATGTAGCATATCCTATACCTAAATCTAGCCGTTTCAGAGATATTTGACATTTTATAGAAAATTTGACAGGTGCAACGGTTTGCAAGAACCGTTATGACTTTGCTCGTGTAAAATATCCTCATTTGCTTCTTGTCACGTAAAAAGAACACAAGGAAAACTACGTTCTACAACTGAAATAAATCAATAATATCATACCAAGTGTTCCGTTTTTCGCGTTACATTTTGTCAACTGTCAACTTTTTACGTCAAGTTGTGTAAAATTTAATTCCCTTTTTTCTGATATTAGCATTGTGGGGGTTAAAGTTACAACTTTTTGAAATAATTGCGATTTTATTAGAAATTCATGAATTGTTCTAATCATTTCACTAAAATAACCATGATTACAAACAATCAGTCATTATCTTATGTCAAAAAATGCCAGCACGTTTAAATTATACCAACGAAAACTTTTTAAATTTGTTTATTATTTATGGAGAATGTGATAAAGTAATATCAAGAACTTGCAGCACATTTGCTACTCGATATCCACAAAAACGCAAAATAACACTAACACTGTAACATGCGTATTAATCGAGTTGAAGATATGTCATGAACTAAAATAGCAGATATAAAATCAATTTAAAATATGATTTCATTTTAATTTAATAATTGCTCAAAATTCCGCCCTCGAACCTCGACACATTTTTCGCACCTTTGGATTAGTTCCTCATGGGTAGCTTTTCTAATTGAATCCTGTGATATGTTTTGAAATGCATTTCTTACTCTTTGCATACAATCTTCAATGGTTGTCAATGGGCTCTCATAAACTTTATTTTTAACAGTTCCCCAAATGAAATAAACCAGGACTGATAAATCGGGCTAGCGAGGAGGCCATAAGAAAGGTCCATTATTGGCAATCCATTGATCATGAAAAGTTTCTTGTAAATAATTATTAATTAAATATGCGTTATGTGGGGGAGCACCGTCGTGCTGATAAAAAATGTTTCTATGTTCGGCGAGAGGTAAATTTTCTAAATAGTTATTGTTCAAATTTTGTAAGATATTCAGATATCTTTTACCTAAAAAAAAAAAAAAAATTACCTATGCATATTAGCAGAAGAGAAAATTTAATTTTCCGTTTAAATTTTCCTGATAAAATTGTAATGCCACCACTCTATCGTTTCTTATGGCACAGTAAACATTGAACTGCCAACGTTCCTGAAAGTCTCGCTCTCTGAACATATGAGGATTTGAGTCACTCCAATAATGCGAATTGTGTCTATTAAAAAGTCCATTTTTAGTAAATTTTACTTCATCTGTGCATATAATATTTCCCAAATAAGAATCGTGGCCCTCAGACCTTATTAGAATAAACTCACAAAAATTAGGAAATCTGTTTCTTTTAAGCCTTGAACCATATGGAATGAAAACGGGTGAAACTTATGTTTTAATAAGATTCTGTGAATCGAATCCTTACATAATCCCGATTCCAGAGCAGCTTGTCTTAATGACATCCTTGGAAATGCATGAAAATATCCCAGAATGACTATTTTAATGTTTTCGTCATCAACAATAGACTTTCTTCTTTGTATTTTTGTCTTGACAGAGCCATAATTTTTAAAATTTTCCAGTATGAGTTTTACAGTGTTTGGTGACGGTTTCCGTTTTTCTGGATATCGAGTAGTAAATGTGCTGCAAGTTCTTGATATTACTTTATCACATTCTCCATAAATAATAAACAAATTTAAAAAGTCTTCGTGGGTGTAATTTAAATGTGCGGGCATTTTTTGCCATAAGATAATGACTGATTGTTTCTAATCATGGCTATTTTGATGAAATGATTACAACAATTCATGAATTTCTAATAAAATCGCAAATATTTCAAAAAGTTGTAACTTTAACCCCTACAATGCTAATATCAGAAAAAAGGGAATTCAATTTTACACAACTTGTTGTAAAGAAATACAGGGTATTCTTATTTGACCTAAACAAGTTTTCGCGGTTTGAAGTTGACAGAATGTAACGCGAAAAACGGAACACTTGGTATGATATTGTTGAATTTATTTCAGTTGTGGAACGTAGTTCCCCTTGTGTTCTTTTTATGTGACAAGAAGCAAATGAGGATCTTTTACACGAAGAAAGTTATAACGGTTCTTGCAAACCGTTGCACCTGTCAAATTTTCTATAAAATGTCAAATATCTCTGAAACGGCTAGGTTTAGGTATAGGATATACTACATATTTTCGACTCAGAATTTTATGCTCTGTTCGAAAACCGTAAAATATATAGAGTATTCCATTTGAAATAAGCAAGTTGGTATCGACTTCCGGTATAAACGGAAGTGCCAGCTGCTTGTAATTATATTAGTTGGATTGGCCACACCAACATTAGTAATTAGCTAAATTTTCAAAATTTTCTGATGCGTACTTTTCTCTATATCGATCGATTCATTTCCTGGTGAGACACCCTGTATATATGGTACTTATCTGAATACAATAAATTATACCAAATTTCCATATGAATAATTTTATACTGTGGTCAAACCCACAAATGACTTTAAGCTCTATGCATCCGGAAAGGATAAACTTTAAAATACTCTAAGAGTCGTTGAACAGCAAACCATTGGCACGAAAATAGAGACGAATGCTTCGAAATATTTTATCTTCAGATTTTTCGGGGACGTACATCTCTTCTAGAACATGCTTTCCGTTTCTGTCTCTCTTTACTCCTATGAAGTAGCGAAATAAGCTATAGATTAGCTAAAGCACTTAAAGATGATGAATATTCATTATTCTACCGTAAGGTGCAATATTGAAAATTGAAAAATGTGATTTCCTGCAAATTACGAGTAAGATTGGTTCTCAGTTTTAATCATCCTCTGATGATGCTAATATGGTTAGCGAAACGCGTGTCGAGTAAATCTTTTGGCGTTTTGTAAAAGTGTTTTTTTGGACAGCGAAGATATTGATTTGTGAAAAATAGGCCTCATACGAAAGCGGCCTCCATCGCCAGCATCCGGACCAAGCGTAGAGTTGCCTCCTCAAACAGAACTACGCATCATAAAAGTTCAAGGAGGTTCTCAGACTCTCATTGAAAAATTTAGTAGCTCCCCTGGTGAATATCGTTATCAATTTCACACAGTAGCTTTAAATTAGTCCTTTACGGACAAAATGTTTTTCGCCCTCACAGCCTCTAATATTTCTTGCTGTAGTTATTGCCTTGACCTTTCAGATGTAATAACGAACTCTTAAATAATATTAACTCTCTTAAGGATTATATATTTATTAACTCTCGTCTTTGATGAAATATTGACTGACATAACAATTCCCATACAGTTCGATTATATAGACAAATATAGTGTTCAGCACATATTGTTTGTTGTTGTTCAATGTACCATAAAGTTAATTATTGATTGTCTTTGGGATAATAATGATGGGCGAAGGTGAGGCTGGTATGTGTAGTAAACAAAGTGACCGGCTTTCAACCTCAATCCGTCTTTGACCTACGATTTCATCTATACGTGTTTTGCCGTAGGAGTCAGTTTTAAGTGATGGGCAATTTGTTGATATCAATGAACTCTAGCTGGAAGCCTCTTGTGTAAAATAATGAATGAACAAAATAGATAGTATTATATAGTAGAACAAAGAATAGCAATTTTTATTCCACGTGATTTTAATTGTCTTATAAAAGCAGTTTAGAGATCATCTTTACCTCAAGTGTTCTCTTAATTAAGCCTACCTTTGATGAAGATAACAAAATTACCGAAGGGTGTATATGCCGTCTGTCTATTTTACGAGGGCCATATGTCTCGCTTAATATCTGTTGTAGAAGAATAAAGTTTTAAAACAGTTATCCCATTTTTTGTAAGCTATATTTCGGTAAATAGATATTTGAAATCCATAGCCTACTTTGTGAGATATATTACAAAAACTTGAAAAATAGGAAAACCACAAACGGTTATAATAATAATAATATGATTTTATTTTAATTAATTAAAAATAAAACATAATACAGAATTGTTTAGAAGGTGGCGAGATCTAGCATAGCTATTCACCTAACCACCCGGCAAGAAAATAAGAATTAGGACCATTTTCAAAGAAAATAGTATAATAGCAGACTTGTGCACATGTGTTATTTTAAACGGGAAAAACACAAAAAAGAAACACATTGAATTAAGTATAGAAATTAAATATAGAAACACAATCTATAGAAGCAATAGGAAGTAAGGATATAATGCAAATAATATACAGCTATTAAACAAATAAAATTACGATACATGATAATTACTTACAAAATTCTTTTAAACGCTTTTTAAACAACATAACAGTCGAGCATGTTTTTATAACAAGTGGTAAAGAATTAAAAGCCTTTACTGCATTATAAATAAACTGCTATGACGAGTACTTCTTAGATGTATGTCAGATCCTTTAACAAGTTTGTTGTAAAGATATACCGGTTGGTGAAACTTATCAATTTTAGATATTAACATACATAAATGCCCAAAAAACCTTTGCTCCAGTTTAAACCATCCAGCTTCCTGATAATATGCAGAAACATGATCAAATTTTTTTAGTCCATAGCAATATCTAATACAACTATTCTGCAGTTTCTGAAGACTCTGTTTATCCTTATATAGCAAAGCAGGCCAGTAAACAACATCACAGTATGCAAGCACAGACAAGATGAGTGTGTCACAGAGTTTTAGCTTTATATGCACAGAGAGAAAATCCTTAAATAAGTAGAGGGTACGCAGTTTCGCAAAGCTTTTATGTAAAATCTTAGATACGTGACATTCAAAGCGCAGGTTATTATCAAAAAATACTCCTACTAAGTTTTTACAAGATTCAGAAAAATTTAAGTTGACATTATTAATGTGTATAATAAAACTGTCACTATTCATAACTTCAGATCTATTTTTACCAAAAATAAGCATTTGGGTTTTACCCTCATTTAATTTGAGTCCACGAAATTTTGAAATTTTGAAAATTTTATCCAAATCTTCGTTAATAAATTTTTTACTCAGGTCAATATTATCGAACTTAAATGAATGGTAAATCTGCATATCATCTGCATACTGGTGACTATAAGAATATTTTAAATGATTACTAAAGTCTGCAGTGTACACAGTAAACAACAAGGGGCCCAATACACTTCCTTGCGGTACACCTTTACTCAAATTTCAATATATCTTCCTTATTTGAGGAGATACGAAAATAGTTAAAGGAATGAAAGTTGACGGCAAAGACAATAAGAATGTCACAAAATTTTAACTGATAGTGTCAATATTTAATATTTTACGAAAACCATAATTCATATCATTGAATCGTAAAAATCAGCTATGCTATAATAGTAAACATTCACTTTATAATAATTATAATTCAGTAATTATTTATTACAATTTAATACAAACAAACAAATATCTCATAAATAAAAATACAAGTACAAAAAGAACATCCCAAAAAAAAAACGAAAAACTATGTTATATCTACTACCATACTGAAAAGAAAATGTGTGTATTAATTTTTCTAGCTACAAATGCTCAAATTGTGCACCATGCATTCTAATACATAAACTCTACGAGACACCTCACGCATTACATTTTGGAGCATTTCAGGAGTAATTGCCAAACATGGGTTTCTAATTTTTGTTTTGATGTTCTCAATATTTTCAGGAGCAGTTTGAAATACCTTGTCTTTAATGTATCCCCAGATGAGAAAATCCAAGGGAGCAATATCTGGTGATCGAGTTGGCCATAGAATGGGTCCATAGATGCCTATCCAGCTATCTGGCATAACTTTATTTAAATTATTTATACATATTACATCAGTGTGAGGTGGAGCCTCATCTTGTTGGAAATATGAATAATTTAATCTTTCTGCTACTGTTAATTCATAAAGAAAAACTTGAAATTCGTTTTGCAGGAAATTAAGGTATCTACGAGCGGTTATAATAATGTCCAATTAATAAATATAGAGTAAGGATCATTCAATGAATTATCGTATCGGACACCTTAATGTACGATCTTTGTTCACTGGCTTTCATGAATTATCAAGCGGGATTTTGAGAGATTCTTATCAAATTTTTGCAGTTACTGAGAGTTGGCTAAACGAGAATATAGATTAAAATGCTGTCGCTATACCGGGCTATGGTATTGCCAGGAGAGATAAGGACACAGGTGAGAGAGGAAGGGGCGTAGCACTTTACATAAAAAATTAAATTCATTATACAGTTATTAATATGGAGGAGAGGTTGATGGCAACTGTGGCAGCCTAGAGCAGTTATGGATTAAATTTAAGAACAAAGGTAAAATGTACGGTTTTGGCGTAGTATACAGGGCTCCCAAAATTAATGTTACTTCGGCTCTCTACAGTTTGGAAAATAGTTTTAACTAATATACTACCCTAAGTAGATGAAGTTATTTGTGTTGGTGATTCAAATATTAACCAGTACAATATTTCTAATTCTTTTTTTTTTTTTTTATACATTTATTTAACGTCGGCCTATTTCCGCTACTGAGGCCTAACACCGACGCCTGTAGACGAGCTACCCCCAACCAGGAATTTTGCCGAACCTCTTCCCTTAAGAAGAGTAGGGATCTTTTACTTGCCTAACATTTAATAGACAAGGGACCGACGGCTTTACATCCCCTCCGAAGGATGGTATATCTCCTATATAACCCTCGCCTAAGGTTGTATAGCTTCCGCGCATACACTGATATACAAGCCGCTGGAAGATGTGTGAGGCGAGAACGCGGTTTCCGTTGGAATGGTCACCAATCCAAGTACTAACTGCGCCTGTCGTTGCTTTACATCGCATACCGAAGTATGTACATAGTAAAGACGCACCTACGCTCGCCCTATTTCTAATTCTGATGTTATTAAATTTAATTCCTTACTAGATGCCTACGGCCTAGGTCAAATTGTCAATGCACCAACCAAAACTACCAATATTAACGAGACGTTAATAGATGTAGTTATCGTAAGTGATGAGTCCATTATCAATAATTTGAGGCTTATTGACAACGAGATATCCGATCATATGCTTATTTATTGTGAATTGTCATGCGTAGTTGAAAAGAATAACCAGTTTTTTTATACCTATCGTGATTTTAAATATTTTGATTATAATAATTTTTTATGTGATCTAAATAGTATTCCTTGGGATCAAATCTATTGTTATGAAAATGTCAATCAAATGCATAGTTTTTTTAATAATAATATTTGTTCATTATTTGACATTCACGCACCTGTAAGAACGGTCAGAATATCTAAACCTAGATCGCCATGGTTAACTGATACTATTAAATTAATGATCAAAAATAAAAAACGTGCATTGACCAAATTCAAACAATCAAAGAGTCTAAGGGATTGGGGGTTCTACAAATATTCGAGAAATATTACGACCTCAGCTATTAGGCGTCAAAAAAAGGGATATTTAAGTTTTGTGCAAAATTCGAAGAACGCTAAAGAGTTATGGCGAACATTACATATTATGAATGTAACTAATTCTAAGGACAGAACTGAGATACCACCACACCTCTCAGATCCAAATGAGTTAAATGAATACTTTACCTTAACTAGTAAATATACCCCTGCCTGCAATGAATTGTTGAATTATTTCGATCGGAATAACTTTCAAATTGATGAGCAATTCTCATTTGAAAAAGTATCGAAAGAGCAAGTGTATACCGCTGCAAATAAAATCAAGTCTAATGCTTCTGGTCTTGACTCTATATCCAAGAAATTGCTCTTATTATGTTTTCCAGATCTACTAGTCTATCTAACGTGCATAATAAATCAATGTATTGTTCAAGGTGTGTTTCCAGATACGTGGAAAGAAGCTCTTGTAAAACTACTTAAAAAAATTAACTCTGCTGAAAATTTCACTGATTTACGTCCTATAAGCTTGCTACCAGTTATGTCAAAAATAACACAAAGACTCATGTATGATCAGATCATTAGTTACGCGACAAAACATCAAATAATCCCTAAAAATCAGTCGGGCTTTACCACGAGCGCACTCCTCAAAGTATCCGACGACATAATAAGAGGCTATGATAAAGGTAAAATGACTACTTTAGTGCTGCTTGACTACTCCAAAGCGTTCGATACTATTAATCATGAATTATTATTATCTAAATTGAAATATTACGGTTTTTCCAACAATACTTTGAAATTGATAAAATCGTATTTTACTAACCGTAAACAAAAAGTAAAGTAACTAAGTAAAAAGTGCTGGAATCTGGTGTCCCGCAAGGATCTATTTTGGGGCCTTTGTTTTTATCCTATATACTGCTGATTTTTTTACTGCCCTCCCAACCTGTAAATCTCATTTTAACGCCGATGATACTCAGATTTATTGCACTTTTGAACCAGTACACACTGGGAAATCTGTTGAAAATATAAATCGGGATATTAATAACCTTGTGAAATATTCTCGTAAGCATTGTTTGTAAATTAATAGAGCTAAGTCTGCTGTTATTGTTTTTGGAAAGGAATAAACAATATATCATGCGTAATACTGAGATCTTTGGGGGAGATCAGAAATTAACATTCAAGGATAAGATAAAAAACTTGGGCCTATTCTTTGACCATGACTTGAAATTTCAACCGCGTATTAATAACCTCATGAGAAAATCCTATTTTGCATTAAAAAAATTATACTCCTGTCGTCATTTTCTAAATGAAAAATTAAAAATAATTTTAACAGAATCACTTGTTTTATCATCTTTTAATTATGGTGATATCGTCTATGGTCCTTGATTAAATCAAATTAATGCCTACAGGGTACAAAAGGTTCAAAATATGTGTGTCAGGTTCATTTTTAACCTGAAAAAGACTGATCATGTGTCCCATAAATTAAAATCCCCAAATTGGTTGAACATGGACTCTAGACGAAAGCTACATCTTGCATGCTTCGTACATAAATTAATTTGTACTGAAAATCCCCCATACTTAAAAGAGCTACTGATCCCCAGATCCCTTATTCTTCATCGCAACTTAAGGTATACGGAATATCTAACGACTCCTCAACACACGACCACATTCTTTAAAAAATCCTTTACATACTCTGCCGTAAATCTATATAACACCATCCCTGCTAGCATCAAGAAACTCTCGGTTAACTCTTTTAAAATTAATTATAAAACATTCCTTCTTGGCCAGTGAGCAAAGGTATAGAAGTAAAAAATATATATTTATTTATTTTTATTTTGTATTGCCAATTGCATACTATCTACATATTGTGTACATATTATATTTATTTGTTATATAATTCCTGTGAAATTTTTGATGGTTGAGTATCTGAGCAGCCCCTAGGCTGGACTCCCCCATATGTTGTTAAATAAAGACACTTTATTATTATCATTATAATTACTTTAGTCCCTAACAGTCCCACCCAAACATTCGTAGAAAATCTTTCGTTTTAATTTTAGACTTATAACATCCATTTTTCGGAACAAATCCTGCGATCCTTGTATTAGGAAATCTAAATTTCGAAAATCCCAGAGTTGAAATTATATTCCAATATTGACACTCCTATCTCACTAAAAGTAACGACCAGATGGCAATTGAAGTATGACCTGAAAGTCCCATAAACAAGTGCCAAAAATCTCGAACTATTTCCGGTCCTTATTTCAATATCAAAAACTATCTTTTGACAGTATATTTAATTTTTACAGTACCTGTGTATGTTATGTTACCTAAATGCTTGTTTTTGTGTTACCTCGTATATCATGCATGACCTAAGCTCGTTTCATATCGAAATGACCGTTTAACGATACTTATTATCTTACGCTTCGCTTATCTTCCTGGAAATTAACATGTTATAAATAATTAGGCATGTCAAAATATTAAATCAGCTTGTTTATGAGGAATAAATTTCAATTGTATGGAGCGGTTATAGGTTAATAATGTTGCACACATTCCAAATATAGTATTATTATGCGTTCTATATATAGCCTGCGTTCAGTGTATGCACTATTTATATCTACATAGACATGAAAACGGTGAACGAGTGACAAATTACTTCATTAACTAATTGAAATTACTATTACAAAAAAATGAAAATTTTATATTTTGGTACATAATCTTTTCTTTTCTCCCCGTTAACTGTCGAAAAATCTACCTAAAGCGATTAGTAAGAATCAGAATTACAACTAACAAGAGATCTACAAAGACTTCTCTGTTGCCAATAGTAACGACTCAAAATAAAAGCATACTTCTCACATTGAAACAAGACCATCTTAATGTAGACCTCAAGTTTACTGAAGGATATTCTTACTATATTAAAATTGGCAGTATTTTATGTATATCATTTTAGCGAAGATTAGTCTCGCTGATTCCTTGCAGGAAATGAAGGCATTTTATTATAAACACATAAATAACTAAATTGTATACATCACGCGTATAGTTTATCCAGTGTCAGTCTAAAATGATATAAAACAAAAGCGCAGCATTCTTTTGTAAACCGACCTCGTACGCGTACCACTTATAGCTTACTTTTCAAGGCAATATATGCCCTATAATATTTTAAAAATTATACACATAACACTATTTTGCATACCGGGTGTAACAGGATCATGGTATGCCCCCTTTTTCTCCTTTAGTTTTGAAGATAATTGATTGAAATTTAGGATCTATTACATACATAATAAGCGGCACTTTTTGACATACAATTGATTTTTTTCACTTCCAGTTTCGCCGGAAGTGACACGCATCTAACGATGCGAAATAAGTGACATTTCAAACATTTTCTTTATAGTATAATTTTTAGTTTTCCATTTAAGTGTGCCATGACAGTTCCGATTTATTCTAAATGACCCGTGTAATGCTACAAAATCTAAATCCCGTTGAAAGCACTAAATTACGTGATTTATGAGCAAATAAAATTCACCAAAATTGTATTGGGGGCAAAACTAATTTTTTTCAAATGGAACCATATCGGTACCGTGGTACCATTTATTAGTACTATTAATAAGGAATTTATTCATATGTCGTATTAAAATGTATAAATACAAACAAAATTACAACTAAAAGAAAATAAGAAAATACAATTTTGTTCTAATTAAATGTTAAGAGGTAACTAAAGTGGCTTTGAAAACAATGAAATATTTAGCTTGTCAAACATTTGTTGGTTTAACGGTGTTTTTATTGTGTTTTTAAAAATTGTTTAAAATTCCTGTTAATTGTGTTCAAAATGCCACAAATTTATACAAGAGATGAAAAAGTGGACATGTTAATTATTTATGGGGAATGCAAAAGAAATGCAGTTGCGGTTACCGACTTTTATGCCCAACGATATGCTGATAGACTATGTCCGGCTAAAAATTATTTTAAACGTGTTGAAAACCAATTCCGAAGAGAGCCCAACAATGATCCCGAAGAAAACTTCATTATTGACGAAGGAACGGAAATTAATGTTTTGGCTCGAATAGAAGTTGATAAGACTGTTTCTTTAAGGTCTATTGGGATATATATACGAGTGATATTGGGGTATTTTTAGGTGCTATTAGAATAGTACCTAAAAGTACCCCGATATCACCTAAAAATATCCCAATATCACCTAAAAATACCCCAATATTACCTGTATATATCTCAATAGCATCTGTATATATCCCAATATCACCTATATATACCTCATTATCGCTTTAAAATATTTAGTTCTCTGTTTTCCCGTAGTTCCGAAGTTGCCCGCTAGATGGCGCTGTTCGGCCGCGGCGGGGGGGCCATACCTAAAACTGAAAACTAAAAATTATATTATAAAAAAAATTGATGTTTGAAATGTCACTTTCTTGGCATCGTTGGATTCAGAAAATTATGCAGAATTCCAAAATGCAATAATATGGAGGGAGTACCATTTAAAAATCGAAAGTCGAAATCAATTGGATGTCAAAAAGTGCCGCTTATTATGTTTGTAGTATGTCCTAAATTTGAATCAATTATCTTCAAAACTAAAGGAGAGCAGGGGGGTATACCATGATCCTGTTACACCCGACATAACAAAATTATGACTGAAAGTGGTGAAATGATATGTAAGATGAATTTTGTATTAGCAGTTTTACATCGATAGTGTCAAATACTCTCGGGGTAAATCAAACATTAGTGATACTACATATCGTGCTAAAATATGAGGCAAAATTTTCTGCTATGTTCTCAATATTTAACTCAATCATACCAGTGTTGTTTAGTTTTATTTTGTCATTTATATTACTTTTTGTGCCGAGCTTTTTGTTTGCTATATTCCAAGTTGTTTTAGCTTTATTAAAGGAAGAATTTATTTAATCAGTATTTAACCTGTGTTAATTTGATTTTATATTTGTAGTGTTTTTTATACCCGTTCGATATAATAATATGGCATTTTACACCCGTTGAATTTGTTTTTAAAAAAATTTCCGCAATAAAAATGGCCCCTCAGTGAGTATCGCTACAGTTTCCATAAATTCATAAACATTATCTAACAATGAAGCTGCCAATATAAACAAATACACCATCAATATCAATATTAGGGTCGCATTAATGGCCTATAATCTAATTCAATAAAACAGATAATAATATAATAAAGCGGACAGCTTCTATTCAAATGTTTTGACATTAATCAATTGTATGCTCTCGACAAGAGTCGTCTTTGTCACGTCACTCACACAGCATTAATTAATGTAGGAGCACCACTTAATTGGCTAATTACAGCTGCTTGTGCAAAGTTGATCGTTTCATTGTGATTTATTAGGCTCTGCCATGAAAGTATAATCTGATAATGGAAAATAGGCGGGCTCCCGAGGATTAATGTGCATATTATTGTGCTATATATTTATTTTAATGGCTAATATATGTATCTTTTATTTACAAAAAAAATTAATTTGGCAGTCTCATGCCAAATTGAAATTGTGGGTCCCATTTGTACTTGTATTCGTATTCGGCACGTATATGGCTCAAGACTGACCCATTGCAGGCTCTATGTACAACACGAAAATATAGTTCACGCCACCTGATCTAAATAATCCTCCAGTAAATAGTTGTTGTATGATACGTGATGTGTAAGATGTTGATAAATATCTCACTCAATAGGCACACGTACGTTTTTAAACAGTAATCATCGTTGATATACGTTTTATGTTGAAATTGTCAACATTATAGTTGAAAAATTCAACGTAGAAAAAACGTATAAAATACGTTGCTACTACGTACTTTTTCAACCAATGCTAGAAGGAAACAGTGGAAAATATTTTCCACAAATGTATATTAACATATAATACGCAATTTACAAACAACATTCAACATGTTAAAGGTAAAGATAATATCATTGCTGTTACGCTTTCACGTATAGATGATTTATCTTCACTGGAACAATGTATACCTACCAATGCTCAAACTCTCCGGATTTAAAAATAATTATCCAAAAAAAATAATATTAAATATCTATTAGAAAGTTAAAATTCCAAATTCGCAAGATGAGATTTGGTGTGATGAAGTAGATTCTTCCGGGTCTTGCCGTGGTCGTCGAACTTGACTTGATGTTTCGCTGATCATCCTGTCAGCTTCTTCAGAAGGATTTTAAAGACTGAATCTGTTGTGTTACACTCCTCGTTATATACCTAGGCGCCGCTTCGCTTCGCTGGTCATTGGTTGCGTTTGGTTCGCTTCGCTGCTCATTCGTCCTGTTTGGTTGACCGTGACTTACTATGGTGCTGGTACTTGGCAATACCAGTCTCCACGTGTTACTAAGTCGATACCCATTCTCTCTGTTAAAGTTGTTCACGTTTTTCATAATTTCCAGTGATTCCCTACTGATTCGCGGATAATAGCGCGTATTCCTGTCTAATATATTGACGTCTTCGTAGTCGATTTTATGGTTCTCGTTATTCTGGACATGTTCTGCTATCGCCGACCTATCCATGTATCCAAATCTGGTATTTCTGTGGTGTTCTTTGATTCTGCACTGGATACTCCGTCCTGTTTGTCCGATGTAGCTCTTACCACATGTGCACTTCAACTGGTAAACACCTTTTGATAACAGTTTGGGGACAGGGTCTTTGACTGAGGGAAGCATCTGCTGTATTTTCTTCACTGTTCGAAACCGTACACCTACTTTCTTTTTGAATAAAATCTTCTTCAGCCTATCTGTGACTCCCGCGACGTAGGGTAGGCATGCATACGTTGTTGGTTGTTGCTGTTCTTCTTCTGTAGTTCTCCTCTGATTATTTACTACTCGTTGTATATTGATTTGACTGTATCCGTTCTTCTAAAGCTTGTTGGACATTCTGTAGTTCCTCGAGTTTGTTCTCGTCGTCGCATATTGTGTTGGCTCTGTGAACCAAGGTTATAATTAACGCTCTCTTCTGTTGTGGATGGTGGTGAGATGTCGCATGTAGGTAACGATCGGTGTGCGTTTTCTTTCTGTAGACACCATGGGCCAGCTTGCCATTGTGTGACCTTTTCACTAATACATCTTAAGAAATGTAAAGCTCCATATTGCTCGGTCTCCATTGTAAATTTGATACTTGGATGCTGTTTATTCAAATGGTCGAAGAAAACAGATGTGGCCATATGATGAACGTATCGTCTACGTAGCGTAGCCAGCACTTTGGTTTATTCTCACTGCAGCAGCAGGCGGCGTTGTTCTTCTACTGGGATTAATGATTTCTTGATAGCTGTCCTCGTTTGTCTTTCAACTCTTGATGTCGGATCCTTTTTAAATTTTATGTACTGCTCTGGAGCTAATAACGATTGTAATTTTTCCTCATATTCTTCTTTCTTTATTACCACTGTGGCATTGCCTTTATCTGCTCTTAAAACGATGATGGTGTGATGTTTCTAATTCCAAATTTCAACCTTACACACCCAACAAAATGAGACGCGCTATTTTTGAAATTTTTCATAATCTAATAACTCATTCAGGAATTCGAGCAACTAAAAAAATTAATTAACAGTACATATTTCTAGCCTAAAATGAATACAGACTGCACCTTTATGGATAAAAACATGTATCAATTGTCAAACAGCAAAAAAACTTACATACAAAAACTCCAATTGGTAAATTCGAAGTTTTGGTCAACTGTTACGTCTTTCTGGGGATTTTTTATTAACTCTCACGATTATACAGATCTGCCGATTTTTACAGCAAAATTACGTGAACATTTTAATAATCTCAATATGACAGATTCAAAACATCATATTTTAGAAAAATCATTTGTCATTCCTGACATACAAACATGTGATTATATTTTTATTAGGAAAGATAAATTAAAACCTTCTTTATCGCCGATGTATAGTGCGGGAAACCTAAAATTGAGAAAGGAGTGCGAGGTGAGACGCTGAGAAGGCGGACCACATGGTTGACCTTCTCTCTCATTTTAATGCACGCGACATAAAAGACGTAACACGTGATGATGCACGGCCACTACCCATTCGCCATTGATTGTTTGAACGTTTGACTGCTTTTTTATAAGAGGGGAAGTATTGTGGCATATCTACTACTCTACTATTACAAATTAGTTATTTATTGTTATTATTTCTATATAAGAAAAATACCTTTGATATCTAGATCCGCTAGGTCCGCTGCTAATGGTATCTATGACAGAAGAATAATATTTCAAGATTGATATATATATATATATATGGTACTTATTTGAATACAATGAATTATACCAAATATCCATATGAGTAATTGTGGTTAAACCCATACCCCTGATCTGGTTACACATGACACAGCTTTGTGAAATAAAATTTGATGGGTATATTTATAAGTATTTTGTCACTTACCCAAAAATCAGACCTCAACCATTTGAACAGGAAATAGAAATTATTTTACTTGTCAAATTTTAAAATGGTCAGTACAGTGTTACAATATCAAGTACGAGATGTAAAAAACGAGACCTCCAGGCCATTTAAATTTTTATTTACAATCGGACCCATAAGAACATCAAAATGTCGTGTGTGGTAATATATGTACTTAATTTGTGATATATGCTGTAAAAAACGATAAAATATTGCGGTCAGACACGGTCGCCCCATAAGACACAATGAACTATTTGAGTGTATTTATTAAGTCAATTGCATTTCTGCGAATCAGATTTAGTCAAAGCTTAAGTGGTTCAGCCGTTAAATCTATCATCAAAACTGACCTTGCAATTTGCGTTAAATTAGTCAGAAATTCAGGGCCGCAACAACAATATAACCAGTCATTATTTAATAACGGACAACCATGATTTGACGTGTAATAAACTAATACAATTAGTATACAATTTTTACACACCCATGTTGAAAATGAATCGCAGATAGCGGGAGATGCATTCTTAAAAAAAAAAATAAGTATTCAGATCCATTTACCTAATTGGGCGGAAAGTCACTTTTCATATTTCTCAATCCCAATTTGTGTGAAATGATTTAGAGAAGAACTCGTAAAAAAATAAAAAAACACAACAATTTTAATATACACATTAAATGATTATATTTAGGTAAACATTTCCATTAGTAATAATTATACAGTAAGGTCCGTAAGTAATGGATACATTCATTATCCTTCCTCAAATAAAGCTAAAACGACTTGGAATATAGTAAACAAAAATCTCGGCAGAAAAAGTTATACAAATGACAAAATAAAACTAAATAACAATGAAATGATTGAGTTAAATATTTATTTATTTATTTAACAATACACTGCCCAACAGAAGATTCCAATTACTGGGCAGGAAATTACAAGTAAATGATTAAAAATGTTTACAAAATATAAGAAAAAGAAATGTAGGAATATCAGATAATTAAAAACAAAAATAAAAACAAAGCTAAATTTAAATTTATACAATTGATCTTTTTATCTCAGCTACATTGCAGTGGAAAATATCAAACCGGTCTTGAAGATTATAATTTTCACACATTTTATATAGTGGCGAGAATTTCAGAACGTTAGTTCTAGAATTCGGCAGATAGAATAGTGAGTTTTGCCCAGAACCGGGTCTAGGTATTTGAAAATTTAATAAGTTCAATATAACGCCGCAATCTCTTATATCATGTAATACTTTAAAAAGAAATATTTGCTGTGCTATCGTTCTGCGTGTCATTAGGCTTGAAAATGAAAATCTATTTAAAAGTGTAGTATGAGGAAAACCAATAGCAGGGTAAACACCATCTTCCTCATAGCATAATGTTTTTAAGAAGCGCCTCTGAATGCTCTATATGTTTTGTATATGTATGTTATAGTGAGGAGACCAAATAATTGACGAATATTCCAATTTGGATCGAACAAAAGATTGATATATATATATATATATATATATATATAGTATAGTATCAGTGTGTTAATGTCATTAAAGTCGTGGGAAAACCTTATTATAAATCCGAGTGTTCTAAAGCTTTCATTTGTGATTGTACTTATATGACAATTAAATGATAGTTTACTGTCAAATGTTACACCGAGGTCACGAAATATTGATGGACGTGTGAGCACTGAATTTTCTAAGCTATAATTAAATTCGACATATTGATGTTTATTAGTAAATATAAGAGTATTACATTTTCGTATATTTAACTGTAATTTGTTTAAGTTACACCATTCACTGATTTTATCTAGAGCATTTTGTAAAGCCACACAATCACTTTCATCATTTATTTTATTATACAATTTCATATCGTCAGCATATAAAAGACACTCAACACCCAATTCAACTGCAATGTCATTAATGAAGATGTTAAAGAATAATGGGCCTAACACAGATCCTTGAGGTACACCTGAAGTAGATACAAATTCAGCATACCGTTGACCATAGTATTCGATATGGTGGTGTCTATTCTCCAGATATGATTTGAAAAAAAACAACAAATTTCTTGAGAAGCTCAACTTCTGAAATTTTGAACATAGAATACCATGATCAAATCTGTCAAATGCTTTAGTGAAGTCTGTGTAAATTACATCAACTTGTGAGTTACCGTCTATAGCCTCAGCTATATATTGGGTGATACAGAAAAGATTGGTTGAAGTAGACCGTCCCTTGAAGAAACCGTGCTGATATTCAGTCATGCGATTCTTTGCATAAGAAAATGTTCATATAATAATATTTCGAAGGCTTTAGAGAAATTGTTGATAATCGTTACAGATCTTTAATTCTCAATATTATTTTTTTCTCCTTTTTTATATAGGGATTATTTTAGAACACTTTAAAACATCGGGAAGAGTATTTGATTTAATGGCCAAATTAAATAGAAATGTAAGAGGAGTTGTAAATTGTAAATATTGAGAACATAGCAGAAAATATTGCCTCATATTTTAGCACGATATCAAATTAGTTGAACATTTTGGAGAAAGTGTATCTCTACCGTGTACACTCTCTAATAATATACAAATCACTATTGTTATCAACTATATTGATGAAAATAATATTATGGAAGCTTCAAATTGTATAAAATATGCAAACTCTTCTGGATTAGACGGTTTTGCACTGAAACTGATAAGATCAATTATAAACATAATAATCACTCCATTAACACTATTAATTAATAAATTCATTGAACAAGGTATTTTTCCTGATACACTTAAACTGTTAGTGTTTACTGTACATAAAAAAATGATCCCACTAATATAGATAATTCCCGACAAATATCATTGTTGGGTATTTTTTCAAAATTAATTGAGAGGATTGTCCACAATTTAATCTCATCCTTTTTAGACACTAATAAAATTCTATAATCAGCTGGATTTAGAACAAATAAATCAATAGAATCGGCTTCCTATCGTTTATTAAACTTTGCATATTCTAAACGCACGGGGAAGATATGTAGTATCACTAATGTTTGATTTATCCCGAGCATTTGACATTATAGATGCAAAACTACAAATTGTATAATATTCGTGGTAATTTGCTAGACTGGATCGAGTCATATACGACTAACAGGAAGATCAGGGTGAAGCTGGAACGTTATGTATCGCAGTCAAAAGACGACACACTTGGGGTTCCTCAAGGGCCAGTGTTGGGCCCACTCTTTTTTATGCTTTATGCCAATAACTTGCCAGATTTCATCAGTAAAGGTAGTGTTACTATGTTTGTTGATGATACCACTATTACAGTTTCTTCTGATACGCCTGTGATTCTCTCAGAAAATATCAGAGTTGTGTCTGAGGAACTCTATATCTGGTGTCACAGAAATCGTCTGATGACACTAAAACAGTTTACTTACACTTCCATAAATACAAGATAATTATAATATTGATATTAAGTTTTCTCAGACTTCTAAATTTTTAGAACTTTGGGTCGATGAAAGATTGTCTTGTCTAAATAGTGGTTATTTTGCTATTTTACAACTAAAATCATCTTTGGATCAGGACGATCTATTAAATGTTTATTATTCATTAGCATTTAGCCATATTACAAATAATATAATATGTTGGGGAATTGCAACTGATATAGGTAGGGTCTGTCAGAAAAGGATACTATATTTAATATTTAATATTGAACTTCGGGCGTCATGCATGGATATTTTCAAAAACAGTAATTTGCTAACAGTGCCTAGTATTTTAATAAATTCAATTTTTTGAGATTAAATGAAAACCGTGAGCATTCAACGCATCATGGATATATATTACAAGTTCCTAGGCATAAAAATACATTCTTTAAGATTTCACCACACTACAATTTCTTAACCACGTACAATAATTTTCCTACTTATTTGAAAAATATCAATTCACTAAACATTTTCAAAATTAAAGTAACTGCCTTTTATAATATTAGTGTTTATTTAAATGAATAATACATAGGCAATTTTAGAAAATATATATGCATATACATTTTCTTTTTTTATACATTTTTATATTTTATTTATATATACATTTTATTTTCTTACAATTCTATATTTAGTTGTTATAATGTTTTTAGGTTTTATTTTGAGTACAAAATATTGTTTATGTTTTACTTAGAATTCACTATATTTTGACATACCATAACGTACATTCAATGCATCGCTAAATGGTTCATAAAGATCTATCTATCTATCGCGCTACCGGGTTTGAGCCCCGGTTCCAGCACTGGCACTGTCGGAGGATATGGTTGTATGTCCGCGTTTTTCCATGTGTAACCCCCTTCCGCACAAGCCTTTCGTTTCTGGAACAGGGGGGGTTGTCTAATTTCTGTGGTGTTTATTATTATTATATTATTATTAAGTTTTTATAACTCAGTTCATAGGTTTTAAAATTTGGGCTTCACAACGTGTGTGAGGGGCTCCACTTTAGCTTAATAAGGTAAACATGTAAACAAACCTGCATTGTTAAGTCGGTGGCAAGTATATATTTTTTGAGGATGGAGCATTCTCAAGAAATGTATATATTAATATCGGATGAAAGTAGTTACAAATAGTTTTAACGTTGTATTTAATATCATGACGTGTCGTCTTGTTCCTCACACAACCATGTCTAGCCTCCCGCTAACTGCTGCCTCGGTAATAATTAAAAATGGGACTAAACTTACCCCAGCCGGGGCTCAAACTCGGGAACCCTCTGGCCTCAAACTTAACACGTAAGCATTGAACCATTGAGTTGAAGCATTCGAAATATTTTTAAAGTCTGTGTTTTGCCTAAATCATTGTTCCAACTTTTAAAAATGTGTATCTGTTAGTAAGATTATTTAGTTTTCACAACGAGGATCAATCGCCGACGTCAGGAGACTAGCTAGAAATTTTACATATATTTTTGTTGTAGCATATACCGAATGAAATTTGAAGGTTGGCGTTTTAAATCAATAAGCTTTTGAGAGATTCTTGGGGTGGTAGTTTTTTACTATAAACCTATATACAAATCTCCTAACTCTATTAACAGTTTTAAAAATTCAGACAGTTTAAAGTTATAATACACCCCTGTATCAGTTACAATAAGTTTTTAGTTTAGCCCTAATAATCTTCTCGTTTCATTCTTAATAATATAATAATTGTTTATGTCTGAATTTTATTTATCAGTTTTATAATATGTACCAGCGATGGAAAGGGCCAGGCCAACGATATTTCGATCATCAATTATACGAAACCAGCGTTTATCTGGTAATTAATTGAGTAACGCAATCACTTTGTTAGCTGAGCAACGAGTATAAATCCACGTCGCGAGTTGCGGTTAATTTTTCACCTTTTTTGGGCAAAATAACGTATATGCAAACAACGCATAGCGTAAACAGAAAGTTGTCTCGATTGTTTATTATACTCGAGCCGATCGTTGCAAAATATTAGGTCACACACAATGTGGCGAAAAGTGCGTTGTGTTTAATGGCATTTTTAGTATCTTATTTATAGTTGGTCTCAATTCAATAACAGAATCTCTGATGAAATAAATATGAGAAAATTTCGTTGAAATTTATTATATCCCAAATATCTGTTTCTAGAATATTTTATTTAATAAATATTCTCCGATTTTGACTTCTGCAGACAAACTTTAACAAATATATTAACCCTTATAGATCAATCGCACTAGACATATTGCAGTTGAACTTACGTAACAACAAATAAAGTTAACTAGAGGAATAATAGGTGAATAAATGCACAAAGAAAGATTTGGTCGTATTCCTCTTGATTCCTAATAATTCCTATACTGCTCAGAATGGTGTTTTAATAACCAATACTAGAAACTCAATAAAGTGTTTTTGGCAGATGCTGCTGAAGGTAACTATTTTTTATCACATTTGTCTAGTTGAGGCTTCTTAAAGTATAGATGCCGTTAGAGGGACCTATCTGAACTATTTCCAAGTTGCCGATTTGGTGTTGCTTGCCATTTATAACATCAGGAGTCTAAATCATCGCTGGTATCCGAGTCTACTCTGCACTGACGAGAGTAAAAAGCTCGAAACCGGCCTACAGATGATTCTGGATACCTGCCGAAGCGGCGAAACTCCTTTATTTAAAAAAAATCTATTATAAGATACTCATCATTGAAAGTTAGAGCCATATGCCAACTTTTATTGCATTTGAATTTAAAAAATCCTACAAATTAGAGTAAATAGCTTTTTGTTTTTTAGCGCAATTAACAAATTCAACTAAAAACTTATTCAAATAGTGCCCCAGCTAAATTGCTACATAATTCCATCCTTTTTCTACAGTTTTTAATTAAAAACACACTTGTGACATTCTAAACTCACATTTTAATGTATAATGCAAATATCCGTTTAAAAATACAAATATGGCGTCCATTTCCAGTATTTTCGGAAGTGTCGCCATTTTGGAAACATTTTATTTAGACTTGCAGCAGTCAATTATCGCCGGCTACCAAATTTCATATTAATATTCCTCATCTGCATATATTGCTTCCAATGGGTTTACCGATTAAATCATTTATAAATAGCAAAAATAAAATAGGCCCTAAGACGGTGCCTTGCGGCACTCAGGATTTTATTTTCTTTGTGCTAAAAGCATTGTTTAGTTTTACTTGCTGCGGTCAATTTGACAGTTATTATTTAAGTAAGTTATATGCATTGCCCCTTATTTATTTTGTTTAGTTTATCTAGTAGCTGGCTATATGACACTGTCGTGAATCTAAAAATTATATAAAAAAATATTTAAAAAAAGTAGAAAATAAACTTTGAAGTAAATCAATCTCATCATTTATTACACTATATAATTTATTTATGATATAAAATCTTGTCGCGAGCAATCTCCTTTACACAGGAAAATTTCGCGACAAGCATTTATATAATAAAAAAATTATATAATGTAACAAAATGATGAGTTTGATTTACTTCAAAGTTTATTTTCTACTTTCTAGAGCATTTAAATAAAAGCTTTTTTTTTAAATATTTTTTATATAATTTTATTTTTTTACTTTTTCGTCTTTTGATATGCTGTAATCCTCAGATATCAATTTTGAGACGAATCGGATCATAAACGTCGTCCGCCATCTTGACCAGAAATTCGTAATCTGCGATCAGATATCGATTTTGATCGATTTGGATCTAAGGCTCAGTTGTATAAAAGTGGATCAACGGCGAATGTTCAGTTGAACTTGGTTCAACGTCCGCGGATATTATTGTTGTAGCAATTGTAACCTTGGATTTTAAACCAAGTTCAATTGAACTTCAGCTGATTCACTTTTATACAACTTGGCCTAAATGACAAAAGTCGGCAACCATATTGGCGGCGCTTTTAAAAATAGGGTTGCATCCAAACAATTAAGGGCAGAAAATGTAAAACAAATTTATTTAAAACAGACATTTTCTCTGACGATGGTTTTAATAATAAACCGAAACGTAATAATAAAATAAAATAGCTTCTTATTTAATTACCGAAATAGCATCCTGGTATAAATAAAGTCTCTTACATAGGATATGTATATAAAACAATCACTGGTTAGGCTCTAATTTGTTTCAAAATACGAGCGTATTTATAAACTCAAACAATCAACATCTTCATTTCGACATTATTATTCAACAATTAAAAGCGAAACGAATATTACTTTTCACGATGACTTGCTAATTAGCCTATAAGTAACTGTATCCTCAGTTAGAATTACAAGAAAAAAGACGTCTTTCTTTGTCATAACCGGCACTATAGTTCTGTCCCATTAAATACGAGAAAAAGCATATAAAAGCAATACCCGTGTGATTTAGTGGGTGAGTAAACAATCCGGCAACACACAGGATTTATTTGATGTTGCACAAGAACAAATATATGTCTAACGGCTAAAGACGGTACACTACCTACATCCGTAAAGTAAACTAATGCTTTTAGACTGATTATTCGAATGGCTAGGGTATAATTAACTTCATGTAAACTGTCCCGTTTCGCTGAATATTCCAACACATTATAAAGTGCTTCAACCCAAATTAATTAGGAAAATGCAAATAAGCATAAGACTATTTAAATAGCTATAGACCTGTTACTTACTCAATGGACATATTCTAGAGTACCACACCATTAGTAGTCAACTATAGTTACATTAAAATAAGCTAGCGAAATGTGCAATAAAACGTTAGACAAAGAGAAATAAATGTATGTCTCAATTTCCACGTGCATGCAATCAAAGAACTTTTAACAACATTGTTGTAGGACAGAAACGAATAAAAAATATTCTAAATATAAATTTAAAACTAATTTACGACTTTGAAAATTTAACGCTTCTCGTGGAATTTTCTAAACGTTTCAATTTTTAATTAACTATTGAATCGGACGAGGCGGTCGCATCTAAATACAGAGCCGGATGAACATGGGTGATGGCCTGTAGGCAAAAATGGGGTTGAGGCATGCTCAAGACCGATGATTTTCGAAAACTCAACTTCCATAACTTTCTGGAATCTGGGGTGTAAATCTTGAGGAGATTTTTATTTAGACTTTGTTTAATAACTTTTTTATATTTATAATTATCACAATTATCCACATTTTATCTACAAGAACCCACAGTCGTACAGACCATTGTGACGCGACGTGATGACATCTATAGGAACGGATGTGTTGCTATGTGGAGATTCTTGACCTTGAATGACCTGCGAGCGCAGACTGCTCTTTATACGAATAACCTTGGACAACAGATTGAACCTTCGTAAGAAATAACATGGGATTTGTGCGCAGAACTGTCATAGTATATCTACTACTGTTTCCCATTCCCCAATTATTCGCGTATTAAAAGTTTGTGGTCGATGTCCGGTAATACCTCGACTTAACATTTCCAAATCGGTGGATAGGGAGGCGAGCATCGCTAGATTGGCCTGCACGTTCTCCTGATCTTACACTCTTGGATTTCTTTCTATGGGGCTATGTGAAAAGTATGGTATACAAAACTAAACTACGCGATATAGCTGACTTAAGAAGAAGAATAACGGAAGTGGTTAGGTCTGTCAGGCCTCAGATGTTATAAAACGTTAGAAGATATTTTAATTTAGGATTAGGATGCTGCCAAGACGTTCAAGGAATTCATTTTGAACATTTACTACATAGAAATTAATTTTTTTTTTAGTTTTCTGTTGTGAATTACGTCAAACGCATGCATCAATTTTTTTACCGTTAATTTTTGCAATAGATATTAAAACTATAGTATTTTTTATTAGAAAATAAAAAAAACTTTTCTTCAAATGAGGTATCACAAGTTCCTTAGTTTAGAATCCAAAATCGACGTGTCTTTGGATTTTTTATAAATATGTACAATAATTATTAAATGATCCAACATTTTCTTATGCGAAGAATCGCATTACTGAATATCAGCACGGTTTCTTCAAGGAAGGTCTACTTCAACCAATCTTTTCTGTATCACACAATATATAGCTGAGGCTATAGACGGTAACTCACAAGTTGATGTAATTTACGCAGACTTCACTAAAGCATTTGACAGACTTGATCATGGTATTCTATGTTCCAAATTTCAGAAATTTGGCTTCTCAAGAAATTTGTTGTTTTTTTTCAAATCATATCTGGAGAATAGACACCACCATATCGAATACTATGGTCAACGGTCTGTTGAATTTGTATCTACTTCAGGTGTACCTCAAGGGTCTGTGTTAGGCCCATTATTCTTTAACATCTTCATTAATGACATTACAGTTGAATTGGGTGTTGAGTGTCTTTTATATGCTGACGATATGAAATTGTATAATAAAATAAATGATGAAAGTGATTGTGTGGCTTTACAAAATGCTCTAGATATAATCAGTGAATGGTGTAATTTAAGCAAATTGCAGTTAAATACACGAAAATGTAATACTCTTACATTTACTAACAAACATCAATATATCGAAGTTAATTATAGCTTAGAAAATTCACTGCTCACACGTCCATCAACATTTCGTGACCTCGGTGTAACATTTGACAGTAAACTATCATTTAATTGTCATATAAATACAATCACAAATGAAAACTTTAGAACACTCGGATTTATAATAAGGTGTTCCCACGACTTTAATGACATTAACACACTGAATCTTTTGTTCGATCCAAATTGGAATATTCGTCAATTATTTGGTCTCCTCATTATAACATACATATAAAAAACATACAGAGCATTCAGAGGCGCTTCTTAACATTATGCTATAAGGAAGATTGTGTTTACCCTGCTATTGGTTTTCCTCATACTACACTTTTAAATAGATTTTCATTTTCGAGCCTAGCGACACGCAGAACTATAGCACAGCAAATATTTCTTTTTAAAGTATTACATAATATAACAGATTGCGGCGCTATATTGAACTCATTAAATTTTCGAATACCTAGACCCGGTTCTAGGCAAAACTCTATTCTCTATTCTATCTGCCGAATTCCAGAAGTAACGTTCAGAAATTCTCGCCACTATATACAATGTGTGAAAATTATAATAATCTTCAAGACCGGTTTGATATTTCCCACTGCAATGTAGCTGAGATAAAAAGATCAATTGCATAAATTTAAACTTAACTTTGTTTTTATTTCTGTTTTTAATTATCTGATATTGCTACATTTCCTTTTCTTACATTTTCTAGACATTTACTTGTAATTTGTAAACATTTGTAATCATTTACTTGTAATTTCCTGCCCAGTAATTGGAATCTTCTGTTGGGCAGTGTATTGTTAAATAAATAAATAAATAAATAACTGAAATACTGAATTAATTCTAGCTGGCTGTTCCACACTATGTTTTTTTTTATATTTTTCTACTCGGGAATTGTTGAAAGGTCACATTGTTGATACACTTCCTTTGGAAAAGTTTGTAATTATATTGCTTAATTTTTTAATAAACTTATTGTATTGCATTGTAAAGACAGGAGTATTGGATAGTATCATCGAGAAAGTTATGGCATAATTTGAACACGTACTGAAATTTCCTAAACCTTCCTTCTTCGGGCTGTTATTAAAAGTAGATAAATATTAGAGTTTATCTCATTCACATATATTTTATCAACCGACCAAATAAAATCGATTTTATTTATAGTACGTAGAAAAACCAAATACGGCTCTATGAAATAACTAAGAATATAAAAAATAGCTACACTGTTTATGTAGATAAATCATTAGTGCCTGTTTATTGACAACAGGCATTTCCTTAATTTCCTTATATGTCAGAATTAATTATAAATTTTCCATAAGTGACTACCCACAACAACTATAAACACTTAGTAAAAATAGCCACGATAATTAGGCATGAGAATAAACAGTGGTAACAACTGTAAAAGTAGTTTCCTTGTACTAATTACTTGCCGGAGCTTAAAAAACACTTCATGGCGACTAAACAAGTGTCATTTTTCACAGGTTCTAATCGGAAATTAAATAACCGAGACTGCCGTCACACTATCTTTTTGAAGTTTTGTGTCATTGAAATTTGAGCTAATAAATAATTTAAAGAAAAATTAAATACAGTTAAGTTACACGTAGTATAGTCCGGGCGCGCCAATATCCATTGGCTGGATGTCGGTCTCGATAACTAGGGCTGAGTAGGACTATTACTCTTTGCACCTAGATTATCTCTGTAGACCTGGACCGGCCTTCGTGAGGGGTGGGCCCGCGTACTTCTACCAGACCCAGCTCACAAATGTGAGATGTATCGTGGTATTTTCTGCGGACCTCCCCTGGTCCTGGCTGTTGAACCTCGCTGGCTGAGGTCTCTTCTGGCGCTCTTCTTGTCTTGATGTTTTCTTTCTTCGCCAGCTTGTCACCCCCGGGGGTAGTCATCGGTCGAGTTGGGTTTATAAAGTTTTGGCTGGGACTGACTGCCGGTACGTAGGACATCAATTGATATCCTACCCCGGATCGTCGGAAAGGTAAGGATGAGCTGTGTAGCTCGGGAATGTGGAGACCTAAGTGCTTCTTTTAGCACTTTCGGTCTCCACGGAGCAGGTAGGACAACGGGCGTCGGACGGTATGTTGTCCGACGGCCGCAAGGAGGTTGGGTTAGGGTTGAAAACGTCATGTCTCTGGTAGTGGTGGTCCATCCTGGCGTATCTGAAACAGATCTGTTAGCGGGAAATAAAGGTTATACTTACCCGTTGTCCAGTAGCTGAACCCTCGGTCGCTTGTGCCTCGGGGCGTCGGCGGGGTAGTAATCAGTGGCCTGTCTGATCAGCGGGTTCCCATGCTCCTCGGCTTGGGCGTACAGTTTCTTCGCTCGTTCCCGGATGACTTCAGTGACCGTGGTGTACTCCAGGTCTCTGACGATGTCTGCGGTTCTCACGTACCATGGGGCGTCAACTACCGTCCTGAGGGCGATGTTCTCCACTGCCTGGATTCTCTTCATGTAGGACTTCGCCTGGTAGCCCCACGCTACCGAGGCGTACGTCAGCTGCGGCCTGATGAGGGTCTTGATAAGCGTGAGCTTGTTCCTCAAGTTAAGTCGGCTCCCATTTCCCGTCATTGGGTAGATGAGGGCTCTCGTACGTCGGGCCTTGGCTGTGATGGCGTCCGTGTTTTGTCTCCATGTTAGGCTTCTGTCCATGACCACGCCAAGGTATTTGACGGTGTCGTGCCATTGGATGTCCTCGCCGTTCATGGAGACATGTCCTGTGGGAATTTCTTTCCGCACTTGTCTGAAGAGGATGGCTTGGATCTTGTCGGCGTTGACTGCGACTTTCCACTTCGTGCACCATCAGGAGTGTGGCCGCTTCCTGGAGTTTTCTGGTTGCGTCTCTGGCCTTCCAGGATCTGGCAATCAGGGCGGTGTCGTCTGCATACAGGGCTAGGGCTGTATGGTCGGTCCGGGGGAGGTCCGAGGTGTCCCACGCCCCTTTTTAAAAGTTCTTATTTAACTTGAAATGTATGTTTGTCAGTTGGTTTAGGGCAAATCTTGCAATCAAAATTTGGATTAGTTCTAACTAAGCTTTGAAATTTTGCACGTGTCCGGTGACAATGCATTTTGACATTTTCATATAAGAAAAATCGGCAGCTACTGGAACCTCCCCACTCGGTGGATCTTTGAAGCCGAAAAGAGCATTAAATTGTGTGACAAAACGGCACTTATCGTAATCCGATCTCATCCAAAGCACACACGCAAAGTTTTATTCAAATCCGTTCAGTAGTTTCGGCGCTATCGTGCTAACACACATACACACGCACACAGACATTTTTCAAAAACCACTTTTTTGGGTTCCTAGGACCTCAAAACATAAAGATTTGATGTTATCTCAATTTTCGTTTTTGAACCAATTTTAGTAACCTCACAATTTTATTGTGGAGAGGTTAAGAAAATAAGATGGAGGCTTCAAGACGGCGGATGACTTTATCTGGGGGTTTTCGAGATCGCCAATTATGAATTCTTGGTCAAAATTCAGAAATTCAAAATGGCGGCGCCAATATGGCTGACGAGTTTTGTCATTTAGATCCAAATCGATCAAAATCGATATCTGGGGGTTGTGGGGTCGCGGATTATTATTTTATTTATTTTAAAAAATGCTCTAAAAAGTAGAAAATAAACTTTGAAGTAAATCAAACCCATCATTTTGTTACATTATATAATTTTTTTTTATGATATAAAAGCTTGTCGCGAGCAATCTCCTTTACACAGGAAAATCTCGCGACAAGCTTTTATATCATAAAAAAAATTACATAATGTAACAAAATGATGGGTTTGATTTACTTTAAAGTTTATTTTCTACTTTTTAGAGCATTTTTCTAAATAAAGGCTTTTTTAAATTTTTTCTAAGTGATTACTAACAAGCTGAATTTTCGCGAATGGCTTCGTTTTCGAGTCTTCCAACTTTTCTCTCTGCGAAAATTCTCGGTAGAGGTAGGCAAAGTTCTACGCAGCCGCTAAACATGTTGATCGTGGAACTAACACTTTTAAGGCGTAGGACTGGAAAACCTGTCAGAAAAGTTGTAGGACAAATTGACCGTTCGATTTTAAAAATATTAATTAAATAATATGTAAAAATCAGCCCGTTAGTAATAGGATTTCAGACCTCGTTATTTATATATTTATTACAACTATGCCAGTCAATAAAACCATCAAACGAAGTTTGCAACCCTGAAAACCCTGTGCTACTCCCGTGGTGCTCGAAAACCTGTGAAATTCTGGTACTTGTTTCAGTTTTTTCGAAAAAACTACCTTAAGGTGTTTTTCGGGTATCTTCATTCTATACTTTCGTAAAGCAAACTAAATTTGCTACAATTGAGCCCAACCCGAGCTCTCTAGGACTCTAGAAGATACAGCCAGTCAAAGATGGCCAATTTTTTCCAAGAAGTCAAAATTTGTCGTT
Source organism: Leptura quadrifasciata (assembly GCA_963675555.1). NCBI lineage: Eukaryota > Metazoa > Arthropoda > Insecta > Coleoptera > Cerambycidae > Leptura > Leptura quadrifasciata. The sequence continues at coordinate 19,787,134 of OY776681.1, read as the reverse complement.
CCTTGTGGTGTGATAACTGGCTTACTCCTCTTAACATTGACAAGTGTGCTGTACTCCATGTTGGTGAAGATAACACCAAATTGTCTTACAGCATCCATGGTGCTGTAATAAAATCCATGAATCATGATCACCGATACTTTAACTTGATCTGAAAACATATTCTTTAAAAAAACGTGCAAAAATATGAATTTAACATTTTAGATGTAACATATGGCTTCAAATAAACATACACTAAACAAATAAATACACTACAGGTAATGACGACCCCCCTTATCCTGGAAGGCCTTAGAAGAGCCTTGTGTGGGAGGGGGCTACACATTTAGAGACAAGGAACACACACCCAATATCCGTGTATAGTGGAAAAATCCCTCTCACAGCCACAACCGGGGATCGAACCCGGAACTTTTGGGTGAGAGGCAAGTGCGCTAACCTCTCGACCATCAGTCATACGTGAACATAAAATAAACAACGTAAACATAAATGTAAACTATGAAATACTATTTACACAATCAAGCACAAACACCGCAGTAGTTTAGAACTTCGCCCTTTTGAAAGGGCCGGGTCTCATCCAGTCTGGATCAGTGAGTGAGGGAGCAGGAAAAGAGACGGCGTTTTCTGGAGGTGGTGTCACACACCCACTAATGGCATGCAGGAACAAAACCATCTCTCGTGGTACCTGCATTTCTCCACGTATGAAGGAATTTGTTGGATATTGGACGTATTCTGATCCACGTCTGCCGCCTTTCTGGAAGTACACGTTCGTCTGTCCAGAGCTTAAGCCGTTGAGGAGGACAAGTAGGTCGACGTCCTCCCCAATGATGAAAACTTGGTCGAACGATAAACCATATCAGCATCGGCGCCTTCTTGAGATTGATGTACCTCGATACCTCGTCTCTCAAATTCAGTACGCATCATGGAGTGATCAGTCGACGTTTTTTAGATTCATTTGCGATCAGTTTTACTTGGTGTTGATTCATGAAACAAAATGTCACTGCAGGACCACCATCAACCATTGTGAACGCTCTGTTTCCTGCGATAATGTTTTCAGTGAGCGGTGGAAATGATGAATAGAAGGAAGATTTGTGTCCTTGCGCATTCCTTCTTCATATACGGTACCATACGACGACCCGCCTCCACCTCCAGAAAACGTCGTCCCTCCTCCCCCACTGATCCCGACTGGATGAGACCCGACTCTTCCAAAAGGGCGAAGTTCTAATCTACTGCGGTGTTTGTGCTTGACTGTGTAAATAGCATTTTATAGTTTACATTTATGTTTACGTTGTAAATTTTATGTTTACGTTTATCTGTTTAGAGTATCCTTACTTGAAGCCATATGTTTCATCTAAAATATTAAATTTACATTCTTGCATGTTCTTGAAAAAAAATATATACCAACATTATTCAATACGATGTTTTCATTATTTTCCCAAAATTCGATGTTTTACTATTTTTTTCTTTTCGTTTTTGAGGAAACTATGAGGCCTAGAGGCACCATTTTGGACCCTACCGATAAATTTTTACTTTTAGGAAAAATTACCCATCTTTAACTGGCTGTATCTTTGCAACCCATGGACCTAGAGAGCTCAGGTTGGACTCAGATTGTAGCAAATTAATTTGCTTTACAAAAGTATAAAATGAAGATACCCAAAAAACAATTCCATAAGATATTTTTTTCGGAAAAACTGAAACAACTGCAAGAATTTTGCAGTTTTTCGAGGACCACGGGAATAGCACAGGGTTTTCAGGGTTGCAAACTTGGGTATAAACTATTCTTAGGGGTACTAACAACATATAAAAAAAATCGCTTTTGTAGGACAAGCGCAGCTCCCTATTTTTGTACACTAACAGGCTGATTTATACACAATAGTGATAGGAACTCAATTTTTTTTATTTGGCCTACTGAAAAATGCTTATTTATCTTTCGTTTTTGTCCAATACAGTTGCTATATCTATCCTACTTTTTTCTTGAACATTGTTAGTACCTACTGCAACAAAAATATTTAGTAATCATAGAGTTACACGTCTCCTATATCACCCGGTAGATGAAGATGTATATTTCATCCAGAAAGTGAAAAGTACTGCTTTAATAGCTTCAATTAATTAAATCATCGGGTTTAATCATCGTAAGCGCAAGATTACATCTGTATAATTTCCATAACTAAAAGCAGCAGCTCCACACAGGTTACTCCTTTGACATAATCTAATCTTACTTGTTGCTTCTCGTGAACCTTGTTTGTTTTGTAAAATTTATCGCCAGTCGACTATTCATAAAAACACTGTTACCATAATTATCATTAATATATTCAAACGTGACACATATTTTTTGTTTGGCTGTAGACATAACGTTCCTATGTATAACAGCAGTTTAGTAAGAGTTCAAGAGTTGCCATAATCTAACTGAAACCGTTTTGGCTGCTACTCGTCAATTCTGCATCCTAACGGGGAATGGTGCAACATGAATAAATAATTTATAATTTATGCATTGCGTATCTGGTCTGCCTACGTAGGAAATATAAACATCTGTTTAGAGTTTGATAATTATTTATGTGTATTTTTTCCACCTTGATTGTTTGGTAAAAAACTGTTATGGTAGCTCTATAAATTAATTTGCGCACGTGTCGAGAGCCGAAAATAACCAATAACGGCAAAAAGGTTTCAAAATGTCCGTGCTATTACCTACTTAAAATAAATCGTTACAACGATTATAGTCCGCAGTGTAATTTTCTATAATTTTCGAATTAAAATAATACCAATGAGTGGCCATGCACCTGTAGTAAATTTCAGATGTATAATAGTATATTCTACAAGTTGTGGAATGGCCCATATTCTACACGAGCAAGAAGTTTGTAGTCCAAGCCGAAGGCGAAAAAATTGTAGTGCAGTAAAACAGGCCAAAAAAATTAAGAGATAGGTATAGTCTGGATACAGCAAGATTATGATTTTATCCTGTTTTTGGTATCACCCGGAGTATATTCCTAAGTTTTGGACTTCGAAAACCTTGTGCTACTTTTTTTATAAACAATTAAAGTTTTTTACCGCGTTTTTCTAGCTTAAAATGTGAAATAACTCCGGTTCTATAAGTCAGATCGGGGCAAACTAAAAACCAGTCTCTTCGTAATAAAATTTCCAATAAATCCTCGTTGGTTTCAAGTCTCTGAAGTACGTACATAACCTACAAAACTAAAAAAACGAGAAAAAATTAGTATTTTCTTCATTTTAGTGTCCAAGACCTTCAACTAGACCAATTTGCATCAAACTTTCAGAAAATATCCTTTTTGATGTAATAAAAAGACCCTGAAAAGTTAATGTCAAAATACTGAACCAATTGGCCAAAATTGCATTTGTCATCTAAAATTTGAAATGCCCGCCATTCTATGCCATGAAGTTCAAAATGAAAAATTATTTTTTTCAAAATATAGATCTCGACGTCAGCTTTCGAATCCAATTAAGAATAATTTTTTTAATGTAATTTTGGTTACTTTTTTACATTTTTTTATAATTCAAATAATAATTGCATTTTTCTGCCATTTTGAAAAAAAATTTTTAAATGTTCTATCAGATCTGGTAGAGAATTTTAGGGCCTTTAATTTAAAAAGAAGAAAGTTCATTTCTGTTAACGTGAACTCAAGATATTTAACTTGTTGCATTTTGGTCGATTGTTAATTAACAAATGCATATTTTGATCTAAAATTTGGACTGTATCATTTAGAAACCTATTCATTTCATGTGATAAATTCAAAAAAAAAATTTAGTTTTATAGAAACTTATTTACAAGCATTATTATGTAAGTATTGTTAATAGAGCTAAAAAGTGATTTAGTTGCAAAATGCAATAACTTCCTTATTTCTTTAAATTCGGAGGACTTTTTTTAATATGTTATTTTTTCCTTAGCTTGAGAAACTTATTTTTTGTTTGTTTTTTATTTAAATTTTTTTATTATTTTTTAAATTTTTTCATAGAGCTTAGTGCAATAACTTCCCTGTTTTTTAACATACAGAGGACATACTTATTAAGAGATAAAGAGATGCTGACTGTTAAACAGTCAACGTGGACTTGTGAGATGTGCTGTCAGTGTGTTTTAATGGTTTTCCAGCGCGGTGCATAAATACTTATAATATATAATAAATTTAAATATTTAGACTTTATATCTAAAACTGATATAATACCTTAAAAATATGTTATTGGCGAAATGAACAAATATAGGTATCTAATAAACAAAAAATAATAAAAATGAATACAATTTTCAAGAAAGTTTAACATTTTCTTATGACAGGCATTTCCATTTACCTCCGCCCACTTACAATAAAGAGATGTCGACTGTTTTTGCCGGCTTTTAGTTTTTATACGGTTTCAATTATGCTCGTATACAGTGTACCTGCGGAACGAATAGTTAATAATATATAATAATAATAATAATATTTATTTATTTTCCATTTGACATTACATGTATACGAATAGTCACAAAACTTACAAATTAACATACACAAAAGTAATCAGATACAGAATAAAAGCATTTATTAAGTAAAAATTCTTTTAGTCTAGATTTAAATAAAATTTCTCTTTTAATACATTTTATATCGTCAGGTAATAAGTTAAAAAGTTTCGGCCCTATAAAATTAGGAGATTTGGCAGTAATTTTTAGCCTAGCAAAAGGAACGTGAAAATTTAGTTTTTGTCTGGTACTAACATTATGATAGTGGCTATTTAAAATAAATTTTGTCTGATTTTTTAAAATATATATATACAATTCAAAAATATACAATATATATTTTATAATTTCTAAAAATGTCTTCACATGGATGAGTATACGGAACGCCTGCATTACATCTTAAAATACGTTTTTGCGCGATAAAAACATAAGAAGCAAAAGTGGAGTTTCCCCAGAAGCAAACACCGTATCTCAGTCGAGATGCAACTTGTGCATAATACAAAAAGACAAGTTGTTCTGTACAAAGAACCGTTCTTATATTTCGAAATAAATAGGTAATATATGCAAGTTTTGAAATTGCAGCCTCACATTGAGATTTCCAGTTAAGGTTGTTATCTAACTGTATACCTAAGAATTTAGCTGTTGGTGCTTCAGTAGATAAAAGCGTATTGTTTGTATTGAAATTTAGCAATTCACAGTGTTTTTGATTAGTATGAAATCTTAAAACCTGGGTTTTATCAGCATTAAAATGTAATGAATTTTTAGAGAACCATTCACTTAGGTTATTAAATAAATTGTTACAAATGAGTTCTAAAATTTCATCTGTTTTGTTTGAAATGATTAAAGATGTATCATCGGCATACATCATAAAATGAGTACTAGATGAAACAGAATCTATTTCGTTTATGTATAATAAAAATAACACGGGGCCCAAAACGGAACCCTGTGGAACTCCCATTGTTAAAAGTGAATAGTCAGATGTAACAGAACTTAAACCATTTGAATTTTTATATCTTATATTAACACGTTGTTTCCTATTTTCAAGATAGGTTAGAACGTAATTTAGCGCTATACCTCTTATACCATAACAACTCAGTTTATATAATAATCGTTTACGATCGACGCAGTCGAATGCTTATAAATGAGGATAAATTTTTACATTTTCTTTCTCTTTCTTATTCCCCACCAGTTCCATTCCATTCCATTACGATTTTGTACACTTATAAGAATAAAAATATTTATTTTTTTATATTTAATATTTTTACCATATTTATTAATCCTCGCCTTTAAAACTTTTTGTAACAAGTATTTATATTACAATATTTACTATTTTCTTTTTTAAATAAAACTTAAAACATTATATTTAGAAGGCAATATAAATTTAATCTAAGTATTCATATTTATATAGAAAAATAGTAATTTTTTTTATACAGGTTTATACGTTAGCAATCGTTAGTACATGTGTTCATTTGAATTTGGAAATAAAAAATAATCATTTTCATTATTAACAAAAAACTAAGTTGATGATCGCATTGCGAGGGAAAAAATAACATATTAAAAAAAAGTCCTCTGTATATTAAAAAACAAGGAAGTTATTGTATTTTGCAACTAAGCTCTATGAAAAAATTAAAAAAATAATAACAAATTTTAAATAAAAAAAAAACAAAAATAAGTTTCTCATCATATTGCTAGGGAAAAAATAACATATTAAAAAAAATCCTCTGTATGTTAAAAAACAAGGAAGTTATGGCATTTTGCAACTAAATCACTTTTTAGCTCAGTTAACAATACTTACATTATATTGCTTGTAAATAAGTTTAAATAATATAAAACTTAAACAATTTTTGAAATGAACAGGTTTCAAAATGCTACAGTCCAAATTTTAGCTCAAAATATGCATTTGTTAATTAACAATCGACCAAAATGCAAAAAGTTAAATATCTCGAGTTCACGTTAACAAAAATGAATTTTCTTTTTTTTATATTAAAGGTCCCAAAATTCTCTACCAGATCTGATTTTAATTTTTTTTTTCAAAATGGCCGAAAAAATGCAATTGTTGTTATTTGAGTTATAAAACAATGTAAAAAAAGTAACCAAAATTTCCTTTCAATTGCTTACGAAAGCTGGCGCCGAGATCTACATTTTGAAAAAATAATTTTTCATTTTGGACTGAATGGCATAAAATGGCGAGCATTTCAAGATTTAGATGACAAATGCAATTTTGGCCAGTGGGTTCAATATTTTGACATCAACTTTTCAGGGTCTTTTTACTCCATCAAAAAGTATATTTTCTGAAAGTTTGATGCAAATTGATCTAGTTGTCTTGGGCATTAAAATGAAAAAACATTTTTTTCAGGTTTCTTCAGTTTTATAGGTTATGTACGTACTTCAAACACTTGAAACCAACGACGATTTATTTTCAATTTTCTTACGCAGAGACTGGTTTTTAGTTTGTCCCAATCCGACTTATAGAACCGGAGTTATTCACGTTTTAAGCTCGAAAAACGCAGTAAAAAAACTTTAATTGTTTATAAAAAAAAGTAACACAAGGTTTTCGAGGTCCAAAACTTAGAAATATACTCCGGGTGATACCCAAAAGAGGATAAAATCATAATCTTGCTGTTACTGGAGTGTGCAAATTAAAATGCTTTTTTTACTGCACTATTAATGTATGTATGTTAATGTTACATAAATATTGAAGAAAAAGTAGTATACTCCTCCACCTTATTCAATTAATTTTATTCAGTAGCGGTTATCATTATTCCAATACAAACAATTATATATGACATTGCATGTTTTTCAGTTCCAGTATAAAAAATTGTGCAGCTAGATTTATTATGAATTTGTTATTTATTACAATATATTTATTTATAATCATTCCACTTCCAAGTACGATTTACGATGCGTGTTAACAGACCCGATTTATCTACAAAGAATAACCGCACAATTATATTTTTTGCATAACCTTCATCCTCAAATGTTCTCAGAAATGTCCAGTCACAACTATTATTTGTTAATTAGCAATTAAATATTACATCGCGCTTTGTTTAGTGCTGTACAAATGTAATAATTAAAGGAAATCTAATTAGTACTTTAAAGTCAATATAGATTTAGACGTTACAGTTTGTTTAATACTAGTTAAAATATTAAATCAAAATCAAATTTAATTTGCAGAATATTTACTTAATGAAGTAAACGAAATTTTTTAAAATTACCTTCCCATTCACTTTATAAAATATGCTGATTGATGATATCTGACTAATACTACTTCGTTACCGAAAAATCAAGTCAAAGGGGCGACGGGAAAGGTGGTCAACAAGTAACTAATGTCATTTGGTACACTGTTAAAGCACAGAAAACCTATACCAGAATGGACTTTCAGCCTTCCCGCCAATATTGAATTTTTCTGAGACAGCCATCTTTTTGGTGGTATTATTGTCAACCTATAAATCTTTTACTGTAATTGGAGTTATTGTTATTGGTATTGTATTTTGAGCTATTGTTATTGTCACTGTGTTTGTAGCGTAGAGTTGGTAGTTTGTTTACTTGATAATTATTCATTATTGTGTTGTGTGTTTTATGATGGGTGGAAAAGGGGGAACTGTGTGTGTAACCGTGAGAATCTAGCTGATAAGGACCCAAATCATTTATACAATAACTTTAGATTGTGTGCACTCCAACAGGTTTTTGGACAGTCATTTCTTTAATTAATTGTATGTGCATAAAACCTTCTAGTAAGCCTTTAATTTTGGTGTAAATTTTTGTTGCATCAATAAATATAATTATGGGACATTTAAATTTCCCGCTTGATACCACCAAAAAGATGGCCGAAGGTCACCCCAATTTGTCAATGAAACATCAAACGTTCCGCCGAAAGTGTCTCTTCTGGTATAGGTCTTCTGTGGTTAAAGTGAGATTAACAGCTAAGCGTAAAATTACCAGGGACTAGCGGGATCTATACACTGTGTCCCAAATTGGGGGTGCATGCATTGTTATCTCTGTTACTATTAGAGATAGAGAAACGGTTAAATAGGGACTATTTTAAAATTTTGTGGCCTTTTCGATGTCGTTTTTAAATTTGGTCTAGCTATCTTCATTTTCGAAATATTTAAAAAAAACTGAAAAAATTCATTTTAAAAACTTCCCGTATCTACCTAATTTGATGACTGGTAATATTTAGTAAGTACATTGTTAGGACACTTTTTTAAGGTGCTTTCGTTGACTTTACCAAAAAATTTCTACCGTCATTTGTTTCTCAATTAATGCCACTAATTTTGTTTTTTCTTATGGACGCCATATTGTATTTTTTGTATGTTCAATAGTGCCCTTTATTCTCCTTTCAATGATGTATCACAATGTCAGAAAAAAATATTTACTGGTGTAAAATATGAAAAAATTAAGTTTTCTAAGTAGGCCATGAAGAAAATTAATTTTAAAATAATCCGACTTAAAATTAAAACACATTCAAATGAGTTGTTGAATTGATTTGCACCGTCCAAATAAAAGAAAATAATGGTACTAATTTTTCTATTAGTAGGTGCCATGGATCTTGTTACCATGACAATAGACAAAAGAATGTTTAATTAACACTCCCTTCCCTGTTGTCATAATTGCTGTTTTTCTTGTTACTATTGTTTCCCTGTGATTTATCATTACTTTGTAATAATTAATTTTGTGCGTTTCTTTTATTAAGTTCTTTTTATTAAATTTATTATGGCTTTGAGATATACAAACGAAGAAAAGTTAGACATGCTAGAGATTTATTTAAAATTAAATAGATATACTGATGAGGCATCTAGAATTTATGAGGATAACTTTCCAGAACGTGTGCAACCGAATCAAAGGTATTTCAGGACTCTTGTTATTAATTTATTAAATTATGGACGGTTTAATGGAAAAATAAATGACACTTATGAGATAGATAATGAAGAGCGAAATAACGTTGTATTAGAATACGTAGATGACAATGCTACAGCAGCTGTAAGACAAATTTGAAATAAGGCAAATGTTCCCAAAACAACTGTGCATAACATTTTAAAGAAAAATCATTATCACCCATCCATCGTTCAAGGTTTACAAGAAAATGACCATGAGAGAACAGTAACATATTGTGATTGGTTTGTACAAAAATGTCCACAGAACCCAGACTTTCATTCAAAAGTATTATGGACAGACGAGACTAGATTCACTAATTGTGGCGTTTTCACTAGACATAACATACACTACTGGAGTATCCAGACCCCTCACATAATTAGCAAAAGAAGGTTCCAAATCAAATTTGGATTCAGTGTCTGGTGTGACATCATAGGTAAACTTATTTAAATCGTTTATTGATAATAATTCATTATAAAAAGGTAGTCCAGGTAATCACATTATTGGACCATTTATTTATCATGTTAATTTGAACGGTACAAATTATTTGCGAATGTTGCAAGAACAAATATTTAGACTTGCTGTTGATTTGGTTTCATCACAATGATTGTCCAGCACATAATAGCGGCGTAGTGACACAATTCTTGAGAGTAACATTTGATAATAGAATAATTGCAAATAATGGCAACGTTCTATGGCCAGCCAGATCTCCTGATCTCACTCCGTTGGACGATTTTCTTTAAGGGCATACAAAAAACAAAGTTTATTCATTTTAACCACCAGAAAATATTCAAATTTTAGAAGAACGTGTAAGAAAAACTTTAAGGAGAGCGTGTAGTTCAATATTAAAGTGATGTCAAAAGTGCATCAATGAATAAGGACGACATATTGAACAATTTCTTTAAGTTTTTAATTAAATTGTTTTAATTTTAAGTTGAAGCTAACAAAATCGGATTATTTTAAAATAAATTTTCTTCATAGCCTACTTAGAAAACTTAATTTTTTTATATTTTACACTAGTAAATTATTTTTTCCTGACATTGTGATACATCATTGAAAGGGGAATTAAGGGAACTATTGAACATACAAAAAATCCAATATGGCGTCCATAAGAAAAAACAAAGTTAGTGGCATTAACTGAGAAACAAATGGCGGTAGAAATTTTTTGGTAACATCAACGAAAGCACCTTAAAAAAGTGTCCTAACAATGTACTTATTAATAATAAACGTTTATTTTCAACAGGTTGACACCCAATTACAGAAAATAATGAACAATATATAAAAACAACAATAATGAGATAAAAATTTACAAAATCACATTAATTTACATTACATAATACATACATGTGTATATACATGATACATATATACATACATACATTACATTACATAATTCATTATTTATTAATTACAAAAAAGATTAGATAGGTATTATAGATTAGATTGTTATAATAAGACTCAATCAGTTAGATGAATCTTTGTACATATGAATAATGTGGTTTAGGCTATCATAGTTGAGGTCGCACATTTGAGCGATTTCATTAAATATCTTGCACATGTTAAATATTGGAGACTTAACCTGAATGTTAGTTCTGCTGGTATTGACGTAAAATGCATTGTGCAGACGAGCGTTCTGCCTTGGTACATTAAAGTTAATTCTATTTACTAAGTGAATACAATCTGATAGGTTAAGCAGTATTTTATATAACAATTGTAGTGCTGTGCAATTTCTTCTGACCAGATGACAGAATCATATTCAAGTTTGCTTCGTATGAATGATATGTATATTAATTTCAGAGTGTTGATATCCGTAAAGCTGCCCCAGTTCTTTATACAATACCCGAGTACTTTAGAAGCCGAAGTAACAATTGTGCTTATATGAGTAGAAAAACTGAGCTTGGAATCGAATGTTACTCCAAGATCCTTAAAATTTGTACATCGTTCAAGAACGGTATCATTAATCGTATATGCGAATAAAACTGGCCTTTTGTTATTGTAGAAGGACATTATCTTACATTTAGATGTATTTAGTTTTAAGTAGTTATTTTCGCACCATTCGTTATCTGAGTCTAACGCTTTTTGCAAGTCAGAACAGTCGTTTGGCTTACTTAATTCAGAGTAGATTTTCAAATCGTCCGCGAAAAATAAATGTGTAGAACTAAATAAAGAAGGATAACTGGAAAGCGCTCACGTCGGAGGGGAAAAAATATTTTTATTTTATGGCATTTAAACGTTTGATACTGACTCATAGTGAGAAATAAATCATTAATAAATACTAAGAATAAAAGTGGCCCTAGGTTGGATTCTTGAGGGACTCCGGATGTTGCAAAAAAAAGTTAAGAGAATTATATCCACCGTATTTCACGAACTGTGTTCTATTAAATAAATAGGATTCAATTAGGGATAGCAAGATATCTGACATTCCAACTGCATTGAGTTTAGAAAGGAGTAGAAAATGATCTATTTTGTCAAAAGCTTTTTAATGTCGGTATAAATAACATCGACTTGTCCTTGTGTGTCCAATATGTCCGAGATATACTGTGTAATACAGGTCAGGTTCGAGGTGGTCGATCTTTTTTCCATAAAACCATGCCGATACGGAGATATATGACTTTTGGTTTCACAATATATATTTTCGTAAATGATAATCTCTAGGATTTTGCCAAAATTGCAAAGGACAGCTATAGGTCTGTAGTTTGTTACTAGGGAGATATCTCCTGTTTTGAGGATAGGACATAGTTTAGTAGTTTTCCATGTATCTGGATAGGTACCTGTTACTAAAATAAGATTAAATAAAAAACGCAGGGGTGCTACAAAAGTATTGATACAGTCTTTAACAATGAAACTCTGTCCTGGTCCGTGATTGGTTTAATGTGCACATGTGTATTATTAAGAGAAATAAGTGGAACTTTGTGAGAGGGGTCGGATTGAAGGTACACGTCCGAGAAAAAGTTGGCGAAGCCATCGACCACACATTGAGGCGTTTCGAAGGTATTAAAAAATCACCAACCATCAAATTAGGCAGATATGGGAAGTTTTTTAAAATGCACCTTTTCATTTTTTTGAAAATATTTCAGAAACGAAGATATCTAGGCCAAATTTAAAAACGGCATCGAAACGGTCACAAAATTCTTCAAAAAAGTCCCCATTTAACCGTTTCTCTATCTCTAATAATAACAGAGATAGCAATGCAAGCACCCCCAATTTGGGACACAGTGTATACCCCAATTTTTCAATAAATCCTTCTCTTGAAAATTCTTAAGGCAATTCCAAAGGCCACCCTGAACTCACATTTCCACGAATTAATAGCCATAACCGCGTTCATAAACAAGTTGTCGCCTGTTCAAATGATGCTTGTCGACGTTTGATAACAACTATTAGAAATTCAGACAATGTGTCAAAATATTGTTGAGAGAATCACGTATCTTTATGCATCTTGATGAATATCAATATTTTACGATCTTATTAGGTGTGACATGAATCTCTTTAGATCCAGAGATATGATTATTACACCATGTCAGATAGAAAATGAATAACTTTGGGAATTGAAAGGACAACGTATTCTGTACGGGTTACAGATGCCTAGGTATGAATGAGTATAATATCTACTATAGCTTTTGAAAACATTGCTTGTTCTCACGGTATGCTGATGATTGTCAATCATTATTGATTAACATATTTTATAGTGTTTATTTCACTCATATTATCATCAACTTTATTGTTATTGCATTTTGTAATCGTTGGCTGAGTTATTTAATAAAACAAAAGATAAAAGCATTGCTTTATACAGAAGTAATAATACAGATATTTTAGATATACATACAGGGTGTCCCACTAGTGCGTGAAAGTCCAATATAGGCCTTCTTAAGAGACTTTGGAAAATTATTTTTTTATGGGAGTGGTATAGTATCAAAAAAGGAGCACATTTTAAAAATATTTTTAAATATACAGGGTGACTCGCTAGCATCTTCGAGGTCATTTTTAAAAAATGGATCATCTTATATATTTTTACATTTATGAGTTCAGCGTAAAATTACCTTTTCAACAACCTCCATATTTTTGGTTTTTGACGTGGCGTCGCCGAGTTACTCGAAAAAATATGAACATTTTGATCGGAACAAGGTTTAACAAATTAATTCGCCAGGGCCGGATAAAGCGGGGGGGGGCAAAAGGGGGCATTTGCCCCGGGCGGCATATTTGGGGGGCGGCAAATCCGATGTTTGTAAATGAAGAAAAGTACAGGTAAAATCTTTAACAAATGATTTACGAATTAATATAGCGGTATAAGAAACCTCAAATCAATATTTTCAAATTTATTGCTTTTTCAAGTTCGTCATTACTCATTAGTTTTCATTTCAGAACAGGGAAACTTTTTGAATCTGATTATCTTATTATCCAAGCACAACGCAACATTGAAAATGGCCTTAGAAGAACTTAAAAAAGGCCATGTGTCTTATCTATCAAAAACAATACAGAACGAGATCATTCAAATGATGGGCAATCGAGTCAGGCAGAAAATCCTTAACGATGTAGATCAGGCTAAATATTATACCATAATGTTTGATTACTGCCGCGGGCAGTCTTATGATAATCGGTCAAACATGGCAGGTGTTTACAAAGGTGTGCAAGCCAGATTGTTGGAAACCAATCCAAAGGCAGCGTATATTCCATGTATAGCTCACTTTTGAAATCTTGTTGGTGTGCATGCAGCATCAATTTCTGCTGAAACTTCTAATGTGTTTGGGGTAGTCCAAAGGCCCTACACATTTTTTGTATCTTCAACACAACGGTGGGAGATTATGAAAAAACACAGCAAGACAAATTTACAGGGAACAAGTCAGACTAGATGATCTGCTAAGTCAGAAGCAATAAATGCTCTCAAAAAAAATTTTGTTGAAATAATCGAAGCTCTAAAAGAACTTAAGGAGGGACAACACCAACCTGAAACCAAGTCCGAAGCTGACAGTCTCCTTCATGCAGTGCTTAATTTTCGATTTATTGCATATTTGGTAGCATGGGCTGAACTTTTGAAAAATAAATAGAGTAAATAAAGAAATCCAAAAGGATGATATAATTCTCTCAAAGTCATTTGATATGTTGAATGGACTTACCACTACACTGGGAAGATTGAGAAACACGCCTAATGACTGGCTAAAAACAGCTAGAGAAATGGCTGAAAGTATCGGTGTTGAACCGACACAGAATTCCTAAAAAGAAAATCATGCCTGGTGAAAAGATGTTTGATGAAGCCAGACATTTTTCTGTCGAAGAGAGGTATTGCCACTCTGTAAAAGAAATAGTGGACGTGGTATTTAGTCATCTAAAAACCAGAATGGAGAGTACTAAACTCATAAACGAAAATTTTTCATTTTTGCATGGGGACGAGCTGGCCAAGTTAAATGATGAAACCCTTCAAAAACGGGCTATATATTTAGCAAATAAGTATGCAGAAGATCTCAGTGTCGAAGAGTTTCCATCAGAGATTTTAGTCTTTCGAGATCAAGTTAAGAGCATCGCAGATCTCAAAAAAATGAATGCTCTTGATTTTCTTAACTTAATCCATAGCAGAGATTTAATGGATGCCTTTCCAAATGTTTGCATAGCGTTAAGGATCTACGTAACCTTACCAACTACATCTGCTGGGTGTGAAAGAAGTTTTAGTAAACTAAAACTAATAAAAAATTATTTAAGGTCAAACATGATACAAGAGAGGTGTACAAAGGTCGCTATACTGTCAATTGAAAGCGAAGAATCTAATTTAGTAAACTATGACGAAGTGATAAACGAATTTGCTGAAAAAAAAGCACGCAAAGTGATTTTATAAACGTGTAGTTTATGAATAAAATATTTTTATGTTATAACATTACCTAAACAAATATATTACTTTTGTTGTTTTTTTCGTCCATTTTGCTTTTTAAATTAAAACGTGCATTGTTTTATGCTTATTGACCAGAATTCATCCATTTTATTAACTAATTAAAAAATGTCGGAAATATCTTCTAAAGGAGGGGGCGGCAAAAGCCAACTTTGCCCCCCAAAAAATAATTGTAGATCCGGCCCTGTAATTTGCTATGTGTGTATTACTGTTAATTAAGAAGATTTATTTTGCATTAATGTAGACAAGGGATGTATTGCAACGACACAACCACCAAATAGTGATTATAATTATACAGGGTATATTTTATACTAGTGCTAATTCAGGACTTTTCAAAGTTAATTTTTTCAATTATTCAAATGGAACACTCTGTATATTATTGTATTTTTGAATTGGCATGTTAATTCTCTACGATTTTTGTGAATAATAGCCTATACTATAATAACTAAGAGCTAAAATCGATATTTTCAGAGATATTTTTACTATTTCATTAAAAACCGTTGAATTATATTACTTTTCATTTCGAACTGATCTAGTAGACATAAAGTGAGAATAATTGAAAGTTATCTTATTGACGTTTAATTATTAACTATTGTGACAAAGTATTTACACTTATTTTAAGTTATAAATTAGTTTAAAATTCGCACTTTCCAATAATGAATTTCTCGATAGAAGAAATGGTCGATATGGTTTATGTTCTGGGTGCAAATGATAAAAATTGTTTGCTATCAACTCGAATTTATAAGGAGCGATATCTGGAAAGAAGACAGCCCTCTAAAAAATCATCTGAGAGGTTGAAGGAACGATTTGACAATAAGGGAAAAGTGGATAATAATATGAGAAAAAGGAACGAGCAAAAATACAGTAAATGAGGAAAACGAAACGATTGAAAATCCTCATCGCAGTATAAAAGAATTGGCAAGATAAAACGATATAAGCCGATCTTCAGTCCATCGAATCCTACAAAAAACAAATGTCATCCCTACCACGTTCAACTAATGTAGCAACTGAATGATAGGGATTATGAAAATCGAATAAAATTTTGTCAATGGGCAAAACACAAAATAGGACAACAAAGAAAATTTTTTGACTCTGTTTTGTTTGCCGATGAAGCAACGTTCCATAAAAATGGACATGTTAATCGTCACAATTTTTATTATTACGACACAACTAATTTTTACATCTCACGAACAAATAGCCAAACAAGATGGTCGTTGAATATTTGGGGAGAAATTGTTGGGGATTATGTGATAGGACCACATTTTTTTGATGGACGTATGAATGGTCAAATTTATTTGAAATTTTTGCAAGGCAGCTTGGAAGAATTACTGGAGGATGTCCCCAGGGATATTAGGGAGAGAATATGGTACCTCCATGATGGAGCACCTGTGCACCACACTGCAGCTGTTCACGAACATTTAAACGACGCTTTTCCAAATGGTTGGATAGGAAGAGGAAGACCCCATAGTTGGCCTGATGGCCCTAATTTGACCAAAATAGGCTTCTTTTTGTGGGGAAATGTTAAGGAGCAAGTGTACAAAACTCCTATAACTACAAAAGAAAATATGAAAGTAAGAATAAGGGAAGTTTTTCAGGAAACTGCTGTAGATATTGTTACATGGCCTATGTCCATTTAACGATTTTATATAAAAACTGGTATTTTATTTATATTTAGCACGATCTGTATAGCATTTTGATTCAGTTCTTCTAAGTGAAACTGTTTTCAACTAACAGAATTTACTTGTATAACTGCTAAGTCATTCCACCTTGTTTTATGTACATATTTTTGTATCTTAGGAACTCAGTTATGTTTTTTTACACTATTATGTATTTCCGTTCTATTGCAGCATCTCAGGCAACGATTATTGATTGCCTACAAAATATATATTTACACTCATATACCTATATTTCAATTTTTATATATTTTTTTTACTATGTAAGTACATATGGTTATTTTCCTTGCCTTTAGCTTTCTAATTATCCTGTTTAATAGTATATCCTATAAGATTTAATATATTTGCTGAATCCTCACAAGTTTACGTTTTACTACTTATTACGGCAGTTCATATTTTTGGTTATATATAGAATAGAAATTACAAATTGTTGCAATCTAAGTCAGCTGTGGTGTTATAGATTCCTTTTATTGATTCTGTAATTTGTTTGAGTACGGGAATCTACATAAGGCAGGTTGTTGCGCTTAACTCAACAACTGACAGATGGCCATATCACTATTTCCATATTTTATAGCTTTTAATTCAATTAGTGGAAATAGATTTTTCAAGTTTGTGTGGTGGAATTATTTTGCAGTAAGTGAGACATTCATCAAGAATTCATTTGCTTGCAGCTTTTGTACTGATTCGACCGTATATAAACTTAATTGTGGACTTCAGTAATTGATATTACATTTTTGTATCCGCGTTAACAAGTGTTTAACATCCTGGTAAATTTTGTTTATTAGTAATTTAAAATTTCAATAATTTTCAATTTTTGTTTTTGATGTAATTTCAATTATTTTTAAAATAAATTTAAATTCAAATTCAATTCTCTTTAATTTAATAAGTAGTTAAAATATTATATGTACCACATGGTTTTAAAATATTTATTTTTTTTTCTTTTTCATTTTTTGGCATTTATAGTTTACGAAATAAGCTTATGCATTTCTACCCATATTTTTTATATATTTATACATTTCTGCATTGCTTCTACATTTCTGCATAGCTTATGTATGTCATTTTGAATATAGATACTTTAAAAATTTTCTTCGTATTGAAAATTTGACTTCTTATTTTATGCTTTAAGCTTTATTTTTTTTTTTATTGAAAACTTGAGCATCCAGATTTGCATTTATTATCTTTTCAAAAAAACCACATTGTTGGATAATTTTCCTACAATTTTCAAACTCCATTTCATTAAGAGGCGTAAACTAAATTGCCAAGGAAACCTTTAGACTCCATTCTTGTAAGAGACAATTGTGGACCTGGATTGCTATTCTAGAACCAGTCACCTCAACGATACTTAATCCCGAATCTAGGATCCTGGTATAAATTTATTATATATATATATATATTTTTAAAATTTCAATTAGTCTTTGTTAACCGATTTATTTATTTATTCATGTAATATATTTTATCATTCATTTTAAACTATCTTTTTGTTTCTCTTACCAACAATTTCAGTCTGATCTATAGTAGACTGGTTATTCGAGAAAAAGAGACAATTCTACATATTTTCACTATAGATGGTGCCCAATTTAACATCAATTTTTCTCTGTCCCCTTTTCTCGAACTAAGCAAAAATCCGTCGTTTATGCTGTACATTTCAAAAGGGGTAAGTTTCTCCACTCTTACGAATACTCCGGATCCACGGCTCTTTGCTCCGACTTAAACCAGCTAGTCGTCCGCATATGTTGCCTCAATTCTTTCCCAAAAATAAATAATAAGGAAAAGAAGGTAACAATGTTTTTAGAAATATCGGTAGATCATTCCAAAATCGTGTACAGAAATACATAGACGTATTGGAAGGCTTTGAACAGTTCCTAAAAACACTAGGCATTATTGACAGTGTAAGACTGATGGTCATGGTTGTTTGTTGGCAAATAATTGTGGCGCATTAAACTTCGCCTTTTATATTCCACATAATAAATAATATTGTTAAGTATTGTCTATGTAATATCTCAAGGAATATAATAAAGACGTTTATTATTATTTATTTCATTAAATTAGGTTGAAAAGTATACAGGGTGCTCCATTTCTCCATTTGAAAAAATTGGGAAAATTCAATTCAAATAGTTTCTAAATTGAAAATTTATGTTTGGCCACCCTATATATTTTTAGGAAGCGAAAATGATTGCAAAACATCACACATATGTCTTGTAATTGATTTACAAAGATCCTTTCTTGAAGTGATTTTTTTAAAATGCATATGCAGATGGCATTCTTTCAGCAAAAAATTCATTACATCCATATAGTCAATAAAAATATAAGGGCGAAAGAAGTCTAAACAGAGGCTTCTAAAAATGTACTGATATTTATAGCATTCCACTTAAAAAATGGTACTTAGTCATGTACAATCGTCTTGGTTCGCCCTGTACATTCGAAAATAACTTCCAGTCATAGACTGTTTTATGTAGTTTACTTGCATTTAAAAAAAAAATTCTATATATCGAAGTTGGACGGGCTTTACCCCGTATATTTATTATTTTGCACATTAATTTTAATAATTAGCTCCAAATTGTTACACAACAAGGTGTATATATTTCCAAAAACCTATTTCCAAACATTTTGTTTGATTCTGCTCATTAAAATATATAAAATATGCGCCCAGTTTACAAACATATCATTAATCTATTTGAACGGTGTAAACTGTTTACATTATCTCACGTTGCCAAAAGCATTCACGTTTCACAACCTCCTGAAAAAAAGAACGAAAACTGCGAACAATGCATCGAGTTAATTCAATTCAACTTTCAATATATGGAAAGCAATTTCAGTTTTATTTTTATCGATTTCTTCTGTATTAGGGGTGAACGCCAATTAACGTAGGTATAACTGGGCAACTAAATGGGAGTTAATTACAACAGAGGTATTTGCAATAGTTTTTTAAGCCCGAGCGCAATAAATGTACTTTCGCACCTACAACAGTGGAGGCGGACAGGTACAAAGGTATCTTTCTGGCGTTCTTTGTATTGTATTTGGATATACTTGAAAATACACTAAAATTTAATGATCGGCCAATTGACTATATCCAAGGTAAAAAAAAAATATACGCAATTTTAAGATTGGAAATATTTGATTATGTTCTGTCCTTAGTCTTGTCCCTTTAACACGGCGGCTATGATAGTTGACAATACTTTTCAGGCAGGTATATGAGAGAGATGCAATTAACAGTTCAAAGCAGCGGACAAAGGGTAACCAACCAACCTTTAAAAAATCCAAGCAGTAATTTACCCAAGAGCTGCTCCAATACGATTATACAGGGTGGACCGTTAATAATAGGCCATAGGTCAGGGGTAGATTCTTTGGGCCAAAATATGAAGATATAACCAAATATGTTTTAGTAAAATGTTGCTGTGGAAAAGATACAGGGTGTGTTTTTTTGCAATAACTCAACACCCTCTTGACTGACCTTTGCCAAATTTGCTAGAGGATTTTTTTTCATTCTAAGAAACAATAATTTATGTGTTACATCACGTTAGATCATAGAGGGCGCGGCAGGACCCGTATCGGATGATGGATTTTTTCCATGTTTTTTTTTTTGACGAAACGTTGTGGTACTTTTGTACAGAAAATCTGATGAGGGCGTCATTTCCACGTATAAAAGGTACACTTGGTAGCACTTGATAACTCCAACCGTTTTCGAGGAAACTGCCGTTAAACATTTCAATAATTTTTGAAAGACAAATTCAAATTTAATGAAACAAAGTGTATTTATTGAAAAAAGTATCTTTGAAAATCTTATGGTCTGTCTGCATTCTATTTGGATATTGCAACGAGTATCTCCTCGCTGCAGCACATCCGCTAAAATTACTTTGTGCGTAAACACATATATAAAGTCTAGTAAACTCTAAACTGGCATGTGTATGAGTTGATAATGCGCGTACGATTTCATTTCTCTCGCACACAAAGTTAAAGTAATAGTCCAAACACACTGTCGCGTATGTCTGCCAAGCTTCTTTCTCACCTATTTTGAGACATACTGAAGAGAGAGATAAATTTTAATCTACGTTTTCAATAAGTTCAGCGATTCTCAAACTCTGAATTTGTCATTGGTTATTTAACAATCGTCTCATATTAGAGTTAAATTCATCTTTATATGAAATATATAAGCTATTTCTAGTGGTAGTGGATATTCATCCAACAAACGGACATTGCCAAACCACTATACCTAGGACTTGCAATTTTCTAGTATCTACATATTACATGAATTGTACGTCGTGGAATGCTCAGTATGTAAGTAAAGGGAAGTGTGTAAGTAAGGGAATAAAACATCCGGGTTCAAATCCTGTTGCCTACCTATTTTTTTTTTTAATTTTATTATATTAAAAGTTAAACATTTTTCTTCTAAACATTTTATTTTATTAATCCGCGCCGCAAGTTTTGTTAAAACTTTCTTTTCGTTAAACATTTTTCTTGTATTATTCCGAGCGAGTTTATCCCTTGGTATTTAATGGTCTGGTTATTTATTTATTATACATTACATAGGCCATAGACCCTCAATCCTTCGTGTTTTATTTCTTGCTAAATAAATAGTTAGACCGAACAGTTTACCGCGGTGTGCCAAAGCTGTAGTATTTTTTAAGGTATTTTTGACAGCCCATTCCTATATCACCTGATGATATGGGCGTGGCGTATCTATAGTTTTTATCCAATAAACAGACGTACCATCTACAGTTTGCGGTTTGGGGGGTCGCTAAGCCGGTCATTCTATTTAACGTTAAATGTGTCCGGGTTTCTAAATTAGATACGTGTAAATATTTATTTCGAATAACATTAAATTATAAAAATACAATATTTGGTAAATATGGCAACTAAATTAGGCGTCTTAAATGAACAGTCAAAGAAGTTGGTATTAAATTTAATAGATTATTTTACAAAAGAAAAAGAAAACAAGGAACCCTTGGTACCTCTTAAACGAATTCATGAAAGAGTTTCTGAAGCCTTAAACATAAGTCTCAGAACAGTTAGCAGAATTAAGCACCAACATATTGAACTGTAACAATATTAGCTTTCGAACAATATTAGTTTTCTATTATTTTTTTTCTTCTAATAACTAACATTGTTATTAACTGAACTGGACAATTCATTTTTTGTTATCGGTTTCAGTTGTGCCCGAGCCTATATCGGTATAATCAGAATTACACTAAAACAACGAAATTAGTAAATTCATATTTCCTAATATTTTATGATAACACCTTTAATATGTTTGTATAATTATTTACCGATTACATTACAGTTCCAGACATATAATCATTTGTAAATTGTTGTAAACTGTTTGAGAACCACTGTCATACCTGAGCTATCGAGTAAATAGTTTCTTACTTCATACGACGAAGCGACCTTTGGACCTGCCAAGTTAGAGTTTACTCGACTCTATCCCACATTTCTCTATTTAACGAAATTAAAGAAATTAGCTCGAGGAACACAAGAACAAAATAAAATGATTAAGTGACGTAAATGACAGAACTAAAACATAACCAAAGCACACTTTTCAATAAATACACTTTGTTTCAATAAATTTGAATTTGTCTTTCAAAAAATTATTGAAATGTTTAACGACATTTACTTCGAAAACGGTTGGAGTTATCAAGTTCTACCAAGTGTACCTTCTATACGTGGAAATGACGCCCTCATAAGATTTTCTGGTCAGAAGTGCCACAACGTTTCGTCAAAAAGAAATATGAAAAAAATTCATCATCAGATACAGGTCCCGCGACGCCCTCTATGATCTAACGTGATGTAATACATAAAATATTGTTTCTTAGAATAAAAAAAAATCCTCTAGCAAATTTGGCGAAGATTAGTCAAGAGGTGGTTGAGTTATTGCAAAAAAAACGAAAAAATTATTTGAAATTTGTCATCCTGTATCTTTTTCCACAGCAACATTTTATTAAAGCATATTTGGTTATATCCTCATATTTTTGGTCAAAGAATCTACCCTTGAACTATGGCCTATTATTAATGACCCACCCTGTATACGGTAAATGTTTATAAAATGTTTATTAACCGCCTTCCAAATCACCTGAGTGACTCTCTTAAGTCTAGGAGATCTACTTACTAAAGTACTTATTACGTAAAATTGACTAGAAAAAGATACGTCCGATTTAAATTTACCAAATGGTTCTAATTTATATTATATTTACGTAAATTATACTAAAATATCTACCTCATTGACAAATCTGCTTAAAAGTAACTTTAACTAAATCAGAAAGGGCAAAACTACCAAAAAAAAAAAACCAAAAATTACCCCAAACGTAAATTTCCTTTGAAGTAAAATTAGGTACTATAATTAGATAATATCAACCTTTTTGGCAACTAAAAATCGTCTTTATAGTAGAATATCCTACTAGGTAGATTTGGTTGGAAATCCTACGTCATTTTATACTTCCCTAGTAACCCATTTAGTGGCTTTATTTACTCTCCTTTAAAGTAATATTAGATCGATATCGTAGACAAATTCTACATTGTTTATATACTTAATTTCTATCAAATAGTCGATTACTATTTTAGTTGACCTAAAAGTCATCCTGAAGAAATAATTATTAACTTCTTTGTAGCAATTACCTGAAAAATCTACCACAAAATAAATTTAGACCCCGCACATTTCTATGGGAAATGGCCCCCGGCGAAATTCGCTGGAATCGATGATATATGTTATTCCTCTTGAGCTCCTGATCAAAAGTTATCATAGCCACAAGGTCGGAAAATGTACAGTTTTCCAGATATGGGGGAGGGAGTCGATTTTTCGGAATTTTTTCACTAATAGTATGGAGCCATGGTCCTTTCAATACGGCTTCGCTAGTGTTCTACGGGAGTTTCTCGTGTCGCTGATTTCAAATCCGATGTCAAAAGTAGCATTTGACAGTTGACAGCTGTCAGTGGCACTGTCAACTCGCCTTATTTTCCGGAAAAGATTTATCAGTGCAAAATATACTATTTTGCAAACAATTGAAATTATTGAGTGAAAATTCACATCACTACACCCGTCATAGGAGCATAGTACCACTTAGGTAGTCCTATACTTTTTTTACCAATATATTTATTTAAAAAAAAGTTATGGCCAAAAATAATAAATATTTCTTTATCGGATCTCTCTCTCTCTCTCTCTCTCTCTTGGATATGCCCACCTTAAAAGAATAATTGCTTGCTTATATAGATATTTAAAATCAAGGAGAAAAGATCTAAGAATATGTAAAAATACAGATTCCTCCATTTGGAAAACAACCTTCATGAGACTTATACAAGCAATTATTTTTAAATTGCATTGAAAAAATGTATATACAGCCGTTCAACATCAATACGAAACTTTTTCTCTCCCCAGTAACAACACAAACAAATAGGGTGTCAAAATATAGTGAATAACCATATATGAACGTGGTTAATTCAACGTTAATCCAATACTCTAGGGATGAAGAAAAAAACAAAATGAAATCTTGAATCTGATTTCCTGCAACTGTAACCAGGGCTGCACAGTTTCGTGCGCAATCAAATGTTTGTTATATTCCTACATCCTAGGACTCAATGTTAATGGAAATTGTATTTACACATAAAGAGAAAGGGATATGCTGTATAACAACAACAAAAAAACTTGCATTAACTCTTTCCTAGAAAAAGAACTTTAATTTATATCGAAAATAACTTTGCGAAGCTAAATAATAATTGTATTATTTATCTTTTAGAAGTCGATAAAAATAAATATTAATTTTAGTATTGTAATTAAATCGGTGAAATGGTACGCATGCTGCATAATATAAAAAAAATGTCAAGAGCTTTTAAGGTACTAAAAAGACCAGCGGTAAAAAGGATAAGACGCATCCACCTGTATTTGTACAACAGGTAGAAGATGCCTTATCTCGTTGCACTTTAATTTAGTTCATTTATAGAACGTCTAGAAACCATAAAACTATAGAAAACAGAATTTGTTATGCTAATCATCTATTAGGAGACAATTATTATCATTTCAATGAAATTTTTGATATTTTAGATACGAAAACTGGAACATAACACCTTTTGACATATAAGTTAAGTTTTTTTGTATAACATTCTATAGGATACTCCAGTTTCTTGGGAGCATTTGTTATTTAATTTTAATCATCTCCCAATGAAACCTTCATCAGTATATTTTGCAGCCATTTTGTTCTTGCAGGATGTTATTAAAGGTTGCAACCCTTTAAGGCTTAGCAAATTTTATATTGACTAATCGACTTAACTCGGCATCTAGTTTAAAAAGTTGAATTGAAACGTTAGCCAAAATACCCTCTTTTGATTAACGAATTTCCTTCGGGCTTTGGATCCATTTTTTAACATGTTACTACAGTCGAGCTCAGATTTACGTTGCACTCAAAAAGGCAACAACAACTTTACGACCTCTTTGTTATCGCCGTTTTACCATTCGGCATGTTGTCATCAAAACAAGCCGACGCACATTAAAATCCTATAAAGGTAAGCGAGTCAGTTTGCGAGCGAAATAGTACAGAGCCGTTCTTAAAATTCGTATGTATTAGAAAATGCATATTAATATAGACCGTAAAATACTAGCCCTTAAAATTGAACGACTGAGTTGCTGATCTAAATATTTCAA
Source organism: Leptura quadrifasciata (assembly GCA_963675555.1). Lineage (NCBI taxonomy): Eukaryota > Metazoa > Arthropoda > Insecta > Coleoptera > Cerambycidae > Leptura > Leptura quadrifasciata. Next base: position 19,761,662 of record OY776681.1, on the reverse strand, counting down.
GTGCGTACATGGGCGCAATTACTTTTGCGATTAGTTTAATGGTATTTTAATGAGGTCGTAAAGTTTTTATTGCCTTTTTTGAATGCACCGTAATTGTGAGCTCGACTATACAAGTAATCCATATTCACATTTCTCCATCGATTAGTTCTATCGTTAGGGACTATTTGAATAAATTCGCTCAGACACGTCGACTTTTAAATGCATTTAGCAATTTTTTATGTAAATTTTTTGTTCTACAAACATTTTAAAAAAAATGTCATTTGGAAGTTCTGCCCATAACACTGTTTTGATAAGAAAATGGCTAAATGAACATTTTGAAAGTAGTTGGATAGGGCGAAACAGTCCTTTGAGATCCCCATACTTGACGCTACTCGATTTTTTCCTTTGGGGTTTAACGAAACAAAAACGCCAGAACAAATACGAAAGATTACTATGAATGTGCGTAAAAAGGTTGACAAATGTATTGAAATGGTGGATTGGTAAAAGTGACTATAATCTTAAAGTTCAGTTTTGTTATAAGTTACTATTTCTTTTTGGATTTGTTAAACCTAGGCATAATAATAATAATATTACCATGTTACTAGAGTTAATTTCATTTCATTATTAAACTTTTAGAATAAATTTATGAAAATGATGTACTGGGCATTTATAATAATGTCTAGAAAAACTTAAAAATTTTCGACAAAATTTAGTACAGGCCCGTTCTGAGGGGTAGTAAATCCAGTGGCGTGCATAGATTTTTCCTAAAAAATCGCTAATATGAATCATTAAAATTTTACTCTTAACATTGGCGCATCCGCCAAATTTTCGAAAAACTGGCTAGACCAATTTGTTAAAACTAAATATAGCAAAGACTAAATTTATGGCCTTTTCTCCAACGAAAGCAGGACTACCACAAACGGTGCAATCTATTCTTGTAGACAGAGAAACGAATAGTTACATTCTAAATGCCACTACTATCAAATATCTCGGCGTTATTTTCGATAATCACCTTAAATGGGACAACCATATTAAATATTTAAACAGGAAGCTAAGAAAACTAATATATAAATTCTATAACCTGAAAAGTATACTAAATAGAAAGACTCTCTTAGTGACATAACAGCCTAGCGGAATCCCTAATTAGGTATGGTATTAGCGTCTGGTACTCAGCCTACAATGCAACGCCCCATCCTATACAGATAACACAAAATTAAATGCTACGGAAAATTTTTAACAGGAAAAGTCGATATAACTGTAGAAATATATTTATTGATAATGAATTACTGAGTGTAAAGGGGTTGTGTAAAAATTTGGCAAATTTTTAAACAATTCCCTAGGCTCTCCTAATTAACAGCTTTTAATATCCCAAAATTAATTTGAAAATTTGTGTGCTCTTTTATATGTCCAAAAATGTTCAACTTTCTATATGTTTTAGTTTAGCCTCAAAATTTGCAAATTTTCAAAACGAAGTTTAGATTTCAAAATTATTATGCAAAAACTAAAAGTCCGATCTTGATGAAATTTGGCGGGAACATTTACTATATTAAAAAGTTTTCTTTAGCCAAGTATGAAGGTCATACGTATAATACAAGTATTTGAAAAAAATTCCACAAATATTTCAAATTTTTTTTAGGATTTGTACTATTTTTGTAACAGTAAAAATGAATTTTTGGATTCGCAACAACTGCATCTTATTGAAAATTTAATAACAAAACTTTTTCACTTGTATAACTTTTCTCTAAAAGCGATAGTTACTGGGATAATGAAAAAATAGGAAGAAAAAACGGAATTTTTAGGGATTTTTTCACATTTTGTTTAATAAACTATTAAGTCCAAAATCTGTCGTACTACCCGATTCACCAACTCAAAACAATACCTACTACCTACTATTATTTGTTGTAGGTTTTTAATGTGCGTCGACTTGTTTGATGAGAGCATGCCGCCTGTCCCATCGGAGATAATAATGATGTCGTAAAGCTTGTGTTGTGTTTTTTGAGTGCTGATAATAGATGAACTCGACTATACCTGAATACATTAAAGTCCATAATAAAAAGAAATTCAAAAGAGCATGTAAAACGTATTATACCACAGTCCTCCAACTATTGGTCTAACAATAAAACAAATCCTTCCCCTGTCAACTTCCGACTCTTGTAACTAACCATGTCGAAAATAAAGTTAATAAAATATGATAAATTTAAATGTAATTAATTATATATTCTCCTTATCTTCCCCTGTTCTAATTATTTCACTTTATATTATACAGTGTGGCTACTTTTTATATTGAACAGTATTGCCATCTCGTAAACCACAGCAATTATAAAGTCGGTTAAATAGGAAAAAAGTTTCATATTTTGAGGGTCAATCAAATGGGCTACAAAAATTTAAAATATTCCGACTGGTTCCGGAGATATCACGACAGAATCCGAAATAGGTCATTTCCTGTTTTTTCTCTAGCGCTGAAGAAAACCATTTGAATATTTTGTTATAAATTGACTTTGCCGCAACTGGTCGTATTTAAATTTTTATTACAACGTTTCGTCTCTCCAGGGCCACCATCAACAATATTTTTTAGATACGGACCTGTCTTCACAAGACCGTTTTGCTTGTTAAAATACAAGGGGTGACTCATCATTTGAAAGTTTAAAAGTTTATTTTATGAACAGTCCAAGGTATTGACTAGCTTTACTAGTCTAGTTCTGCTCAATATTATTCTGGAAAATGGGCACGAAATCAAAAATCATTATCAACTTAACAATTGTATTTCCTTAAACAATAAATAAAGTTTATAAAAACATAGTAACTTGATGTGTGAACATGTACCCTCAATATTATTCACCTTTTTTCGTGTACCTTGAAAAACAAAATAATTTCATTAAATGTCATTTCATTATAGTTTATCGTATTGATGACGTTTATTTTTGTTAGCTGATAACTAAACAATTATAATTATACTTCTCACTATGGTTCGTTATTCTGTAGATGAAAAAAAAAGACATGTATAATATTTACATTAAAAATTATAGAAATGTTGACAAGGTAGTGCAAGAATATGCGAATTTATATCCTGACAGACAAGAAATACTATTTACACTGTGTCCAAGAATTTATGCGAAATTGGCAGTGTTTGTAGATTGGAACGGAAGCACCAAATGAGAGAAACGATAAATGTACTAGCTCAAATATACATAAACCCCGAAAATTCATCACGAAATATTGCAGGAGAATGTGGAATATCGGCAGCAGCTGTTAAAAAATATTAAAGAAATACAAATATCATGACTATAAATTGCAATCAATGCAGAAATTGGTATTAAACATAATATTTTTAGTCGCAAACTTCTCTATAAAATCCTTATTTTACTATAAGGAACGTAACCAGACTGCAACCAACAGCTACTCTCCGGGCTATGTGCCCCGCCGAGCGCTGAATTACAAGTTATAAGTCTGGCGCGTTAACTGTAATAATTGCACATTACCATCAAAACGCTAATAACGCTACGCTAATAAACGGTAATGTGCAATTATTACACTTAACGCGCCAGACTTGTAACTTGTAATTCAGCGCTCGGCGGGGCACATAGCCCGGAGAGTAGCTGTTGGTTGCAGTCTGGTTACGTTCCTTACAGTAAAATAAGGATTTTATAGAGGAGTTTGCGGCTAAAAATATTATGTTTAATATTCCGCCCTCTAAAAGCACATTTGAACTATGCTAAGCCCAGTGAGGCTATTTATTTTTCGACTGCAACAGACACTGGACCGCTAGATGGCGCCTGCTGACTGATTTACATGTCGCCATTGTAAAAATACCGGGATGTACCAAATAGTCAAAGGATCCTCGTGTCGGTCATCACATGCCTACCTTGCACTGACGAGAGCCAACAGCTCGAAACTGTAGTCTGTAAGTGGTGTGTGACGGCTGGCAAGAGAGCTCCTTTAAGTAGGATCAGTCTCTCGGCTGGTGTTTGTTGCAATCGAAGCATTAGCGTTTTGATGGTAATGTGCAATTATTACACTTAACGCGCCAGACTTGTAACTTGTAATTCAGCGCTCGGCGGGGCACATAGCCGGAGAGTAGCTGTTGGTTGCAGTCTGGTTACGTTCCTTATAGTAAAATAAGGATTTTATAGAGGAGTTTGCGACTAAAAATATTATGTTTAATGCAGAAATTACATGGAGGTGACCCAGACCGCAGACTAACCTTCTGCAATTGGTTTAGGAGAAAATTAACTCATAATAGATATTTCTATAATAACATTCTTTGGACTGATGAAACCACCTTTACAAATTCTGGAATGTTTAACAGGAAAAACAGACACTTTTACTCAACTGTTAATCCCCATCTAACGCATCAAGTACGGCCTCAGTAAATTTGTGGTGTGGCATAATTGGCAACATTATAGTTGGTCCAAAGTTCATAGAGGGCAATTTAAACAGTAAAAATTATATGAATTTATTGGACGAAGTATTTGATGAAACGTCATTACTGGTTCGAAAAAAAAATAATATGGTTCACGCAAGATGGTTGTGGTTCAATGCTAATGCAGTCAGAACATATTCAAACAGGCATTTTCAAAGAAAGTGGTTAGGAACCAATAGACCAGCAAGGTGACCACCTCGCTCACCTTGCTTAAATCCTCTAGATTATTTCTTGTGAGGTTTCTTAAAGAACAAAGTCTACTACAACGTGATCGAAAATGTCAATGAATTACGTAGGAGAATTGTTGAAGCTTTCACCTAAATTACTCCAAATATGATTGCTAAAGCTGCTAAACAAATGTCTAAGAGAACGGGACTTTGTATTCAGAGGAATGGTGGTCATTTTCAGCAATTTTCGTAAAGTTACTTGTTCACACAGCAAGTTACTATGTTTTTATAAATTTTATTTATTGTTTAAAGAAATACAATTGTTAAGTTGATAATGATTTTTTAGTTCGTGCCCATTTTCCACAATAATATTGAACAGAACTAGACTAGTAAAGTTAGTCAATACATTGGACTGTTCATAAAATAAACTTTTAAAGTTTCAAATGATGTGTCACCCTTGTATTGCTTAACAAGCAAAACGGTTCTGTGAAAGGCAATGCCAATAAAATGAAAGGTGATTATTTCTCTGACGAAACGTTTTAAAATTGTCAAGTGTGACATACCCACGAATTTAGCATTTCAAATGCTTTAAAAATTTTAAATAAAAAAGACAGGTCCGTATCTAAAAAAATATTGTTGATGGTGGCCCTGGAGAGACGAAACTTTGTAATAAAAATTTAAATACGACCAGTTGCAGCAAAGTCAATTTATAACAAAATATTCAAATGATTTTCTTCAGTTTTTTTCGTAGTAACAGCGCTAGAGAAAAAACAGGAAATGAGCCGTTTCGGATTTTATCGTGATATCTCCGGAACCTGTTGGAATATTTTTAATTTTTATAGCCCATTTTATTGACCCTCAAAATACGAATTTTTTTTTCCATTTAACCGACTTTACAATTGCTGTGGTTTACGAGATAGCGATACTGTTCAATATAAAAAGTAGCCACCCTGTATTATAACCATAAACCTATAGATTGTAATATTCCTAGAAAATACAACGAATATTAACATAGAATAAAATGTGAAATACTGCTAGACGCAACACGAGGTCCCCTCAGGTGTCATAACACATACTGTTTATAATGTAATGATTGTAAAATTAATAAATAACAAATCTATTAACTATATAATTACAAAAAATGTGCAATTTGTAAAAATGTTGCAGTAATAACTAAATAAATAAAATAAATATAAATACTGTTTAAGCCAAATTTAAATAATAAACTCTACCAGGATGGGCTTCCAGCCTGCACTTTTTTAATCAGTACTTCATCTTGAACACGATTCCTCAAAAAAATTCGGCCCATGTATTGCTGTGGCAACCAATTTGTTCAAATAGCAATTCTATTTGTTGAAAAAACTACAAACAATATGTTTTTCTGTGTGGTTCGATTTGAAAAAAATGGTCAACATAAATTGAGCATTCCTGAGTAAGTTTTTAATATCAATTGCATTAGCTATTGAATTACTGTTTACTTTTTCTAAGTGTGTATATGTTTTCTGTAAAAAATGCGATTTAAATGTATATCAATCGTTGATATTTTTAACTCTTTTTTCAACAAGCTCAATTGAAAAAATAATTGCACCATTCAAGGTGGTCTTCTACATTAACCACAATGTAGGGCTGACATTAAAAAAATTATAGTTGTTACTCAACATCCCAGATTCTGATTTTAACGCACACATGGCACAACAAAAATCTAACAATAACGCACCAGGTACGAAAATAAACACGGAAGCAACTTAGTTTAAAACATACCTATTAATTTTAAAAATAAAATTATATCCAGACTCCAAAAAAATAGGTCACAGTACACCGGAAAATACGAACTGTCACAAGCGGCCCATCCACTAGTCCAACTGTTCCCCGCTAATTAGAACCATAAATTAATTAAGGCCGCGGAATGTCAATAATGAGCCCGCCACGATCAATGTGTCAAAACAAAACAGTAACTAACGGGCAAAGAACCTTTTTTGAATTTAGCGTACGCAAAACGAACACGCGACTGACCCGGTCTCAGTGTGCCATGCATTTAGTAAACGAAACAAACGAACGTTTACTGTTTGAGTTTGAAGCGAGCACGCTTGCTGGATCCAGTCTGGGCTACACCCCCACCTTCACGTAACAAGACTACCTTGTCCAGATTATGAGATTAATATTATTTTTTTATATCTTTTTATTTACATAATATGGAAATCGGGTTAGGTTAAGCACCTGAGGATTGTCCGAGTCGGATAGCTGGTAATAAATCAGACGAAAGGGCAAGTGTTGATAGGGCGTTGGTGTTTTGGCTTGGAAATAGGAAGAAGTGTTTCCTCCTTTTTTTAACCATTAATCTGAACTAATAGCATTAGACCACTACTAATAGGTATAGGTATTATTTAATTTGTGTTATTGTAGACGGTTATTTATTTTCCTGATGGAACTCTGATATTATTTCTTGTTTATAATAATAATAGAAATAATATATAATTATTAAATGATATTTTTAAGATGTAAAAAAAGTAATATAATTTATAATTATTTGTGAAAACTCTATTTTGTGCTTTAGAATTTTTAATTGCCGTAAGGAGTCGAATAAACATTATTAACTCTAAAAAATGGGCATGCTAAATAATTCTCAAATTCTAGTCTATCTTTGTTTACTTTAACTTGTTACTGTAATCAGGTATTTAAACGAATTTTTTCATGTTATCAATATGGGTAGGTTATGAACATAAGATAAGAAGCCGGTATTCTGCAACAGATAAAATGTTTTTTATTCATTGGACAGACGTTTTATTTTACAGATATTTTATTTCCCATGGCTAACAGGCGACAAGTTAATAGTATTTGCGTTTTTAAAAAATGAAAACTATATTACTGAATTAATGTAATTATTTGTAAGAATATACAGGCTGTCCATTTTATCAGGGCACTCGGGAGTATCTCACTTAATATCGGTCGTACAAAAAAACTTATTTTTACGAAAGTTGTGCCGATTTATATAACCTACAAAACGGTTTAAAGACATTTGAAATGCGTGGCCTACTGTAAGTGTTATGGCGGAAAATATTGAAAATGCCGAAGACGTCTAGGCCAAATATCTCCGTTATTTGAAGAGATACGAGAAAAAATATAAGGCAAAAATTTTTTGCAAGAGTGTTTCAACGAGGTTTTATCTAATTTTTTTCAAAACCGCTGTATTTTGAGATTTACTTTTCAGGCTGTTAAAAAATTTATTTTGAAACAGGCGGGAAATGGCGCCATTAAACAGAGTATTTTCCTCCCTTTTCAACGATATATCACATGCCATATTTATTCATCGGTACTACGTTAGTAATTATAAAAAAAAAAAATTTTTTAACCAATAAATTTATTGTTTAACAAGCATTATATTTGCCGTGGAGAAGTATGATTAAATAAAACGATAAAATAATTCAATAAGTTATTCAAATCTTTGCTATAATAAAACATTAACACAATTAAGAAGAATAAAGTAAATTCAGGTAACAAAAACAAAATAATAATCAAGAAAGCAACATGGAGCGATTATGGAAAGAGTATTCGCAGTTATGCCAATGTATAGAGGTCCTCCATAAAAGCGTCACTCCTTGCTCAGAAAGTTAAAATGTCTTTACTAATTAATTTAAGTATAATATCCATTTGTCTGTATTTCATGATTTCATTATTATTTCAATTATTTTAAAATAGTTGGCTATGAACAAACTTGACAATTTAATTTTTTAACAAATCATCTCAGTTAATACTTAAACTCTCACTCAATCACATTCGTTTAAGAATTTAGAATTTTCAAAAATGATTTTCACTCACATTGATCGTTATAATATGTTCGTTACATATTACCAATGCAATTTTAACTCTGGATTAGCTCAAGTAGAATATAGAAACAGATTTCCATAAGCACAGCTGAATAAAACTCTGTTCAGAAAATTGCATTGGAAACTGAAAAATAATGGTTCATTTGCCTCCTCCGGCGGAGGCATTCGCGCTTCGCGCTCATCTCCCTCCGGTCGCATCCCCGCAGTTGAGGACGCATGAAAGTCGGAGATATGTTCAAAATTCTAGTTAAAGAAGAAGATAAGGTTGAACAGTGTTACTGATAATGTAAATAAGGTAAACCGAGTTATTAATTATGTAAGAAATAAAAATACAGAAAATTTGGAAACATCATTAAGAGACATTTAAATTGCTTGTCTTATAAGTAAAACAAGTGCTAGAAAAATTTTAAAGAAAAATGGTTACCGGTGTTATAAAGCCAAAAAAGTTCACAATTTACAAGCGGGGGACCAACCAAGGAGGCCGACTTTTTGTAGGTGGTCGTTGGAAAAGAAGCGTGCCGATCCATTAATATGTAGTAAAATACTTTGGTCCGACGAGACAAATTTTTCCAATAATGGATTTTTTAATCGCAATATTCATTACAAATGGACTTTTGAAAATACACACTGGCATAGACCGACTGGGTTTCAAAATCGTTTTTCAATAAATGTGTGGATATGTATTTTAGGCACTAATTTAATAGGTCCTTATTTTTATGATGGTCACCTCAGTGGTTAAAGGTACCTAAACTTTTTGAGAAATGAATTTAATGAATTCTTAGATGACCTACCTTTAGAGAATCGACACAAGATGGAGGAGCTCCTCCCCACAATTCCCAAATTTGCCTAGATTATTTAGACGAAATTTTGCCTCAACATTGGATAGGTACCAATGGATTTATTAGATCCCCCCCCCCCTCGTTCTCCAGATATAACCCCAATGGATTTTTTTCTATGGGGGTATATTAAAGATAAGGTGTTTTCGACGACACCGCAAAATGTAGAGGAGCTAAAAGCTCGAATTCAACAGGTATATATTACAGTTACCCCCGAAATGATAAGTAATATTTTAAATGCAGTGCCTGGCCGCGCTCGATTGTGCATAAGAAATCGCGGTGGACACTTTGAACACTTGATATGATATCTTAAAAATTATTTTGAGGATTAGCTAAATATTAATGTTATGTGTCCTATGTTCTTTTTATTATTAATTTGTTTTTGTTACCTGAATTTACTTTATTCTTCTTAATTGTGTTATTGTTTTATTATAGCAAAGATTTGAACAGCTTATTGAATTATTTTATCGGTTTATTTAATTACACTTCTCCACGGCAAGTATAATGCTTGTTAAAAAAAAAAATATTGGTTTTAAAAAAATGTTTTTATAATTACTAACGTAGTACCAATGAATAAATATGGCATGTGATATATCGTTGAAAAGGGAGGAAAATACCTCAAAATACAGCGGTTTTGAAAAAAAATCGGCACAATTTTCGTAAAAATATTTTTTTTTGTTCGACCGATATTAAGTGAGTTATTCTCGAGGGCCCTGATAAAATGGACAGCCTGTATATAGCGAGGTCCATAAGTAATAGATAGATTCATTATCTACGGAATTAACAATTTACGAGACAATTTATGAATAAAATCCTAAAACAAGTCAATTTTCAACTCTAAAATGACATTTTTTTGAATAAAATTTTATACCTTTCTCTTCAACCCCCTTTGAAGTGACGGCTACCCATTTAAAATTTTTAAATGGAACAAGGGTGCGTGTGATGGCTCATTTGAAAGAGGTTTTAATTCTCCATAAGGCAAAAAAGATTTTTTTGTATTTCTTTAATTTTTTTATTGAAAAATATTACATTTTTAATGTTATTAAGTAAACAAAAGAACATGAAATCGAATGTTCAAACTGGGCGCCTTCTTGACAATAACGAAGACATTGCTGAAATTCTTCTAAAACATTTTGTATCGTTTACGGGGTTATTTGATTAATTTCTTGCCTTATTCTGTTTTTTAAATCATCGACATTATTTGGCCTGTTGAAGTAGACTTTCGATTTTAAGTAACCCCATAAAAAATAGTCAATCGGGATCAAATCGGGAGAACGGGCAGACCACTCAATATCACCGCGTCTACCGATCCACCTATTGGGAAAATCTTGATTGAGATAGGCTCTTATTTCCAATGCGGAATGTGGTGTATCTCCGTCCTGCTGATAGCAAAAATTTCTATCAATTTCATTAGGCTTAGGGAAAAGTATTCTTAACTCTGGAACTAAGAAATTTTGCAAGAAATCCAAGTAACGCGCGCCAGTTAATGTGCTATCAAAGAAATATTGTCCGATAATTTGAGAATTTATAATTCCAGCCCAAACGTCCACCTTCTCAGGATATTGAGTATTGGCCTCTATCATGCAATTTGCATTTTCTTTACTCCAGTATCTACATAATTCACAAATCATAGTTTGTGTTTGGGGTCCGTCTCCATAGCCAATCATCATCAAAATTTCAATTCGTTGAGCTTTACTTATCAAGCTTTAATTACAATGTAACAAGCAAAGACTAATGTGTTACAGCCAGGTCCGTGTGTTGCTAAGTAAGAAAAAAAAATGTAAACACGAAATGTGGAAGTCGTAAAAAAGCTCCTCTACCGGAGTTCGTTCGTAAGTCCTTATACCGGAAAATATTGGCTTTCAAAATGTTAAATGATTTTTTTTCTCGGTAATTTCGTAATGACACACCATCAAGAATTTCGCAGAAAAAAGCATTCGCCGCCGAAATTGATAATTGAGGGAGAAATTGATTTAAACAAATATTTAAAAAGGATAAAAGCATTGTATGTAATCTCGTAAACACGCCGTACAAGTGAAAACGCATGACTTTTGAGTATGGAGTGTATAAAATATTAAATATTAATTCTTATCTGGCGTTATTTTACTATTTACTTTTGTTTAAGTATATAATGCAATCTTTATATGTATTTGTATGTCTTCATATTTGTACAGAAGTTAGTAAATTATGTAAGCATAAAATACTTAAATATATGTCATTCTCAATGTAAACAGAATTGCGATGGCATGTATGTTATCATTTATCATAATTTGTACATATTAACTGAAATTGAGTAGTACTTCGAGTAACATGGTAATATTTTAGTTTGATGAAACAACTATATGAGTTTAGAAAATTATGGTAAAGTGTGTTTTGTAATGCTTTTTCTGATGTCCCCCCAAATGTTTCGCAAATATTTTTCAGTTATCTTCAGAGAAGCATCTAAAGCTACATTCCCAGTCGTTGAGCTTTTCAGGTATTTGTTTTTAAAGTGTTTTGTTTTACTATATCTTTGCATTAAAGGTGAGCGTGACATTAGCCTAAGAAAGACCTAAAGAAGTTCTTTGTAGACAACATTTGACGTCAACAATAAAATTTAAATATAATATGAGACAAACGCAAAAATTTGTGCGTCAATGATATTAATAATAATGGTATACCTTCAACGTCGTTTGCTTAACAAACAAACTTGTATTAATGTTCACTGCCGAGTTAGTAAAAGGAGTAGTTTTATGATGATTGCAATGTATACAGGGTATTCAGTTAGTGTTCCTGTTAAGGAACACGATAGAACCCTCGGTATACTTTTCGAAGCTGTAACAGAATCCAAATATTTCGCATGAAAAGCGTGCTTCACGTAAAAATATCGTGGAAGAGGTTTTTAATATTTTTAATCATATTTTCGCTCTATGGAGCGTTTTTTATGCAAAAATTTCCATAACTCCTCAAGGAGTTGGCGTTGTGTTAAATATGAGGACAAGTTAATCCAGGTTCTATTCAAAGTATATCGAGAGTTTTAGCGAAAAAGCCTTTAGCGACGTGGGACCCCATCATTTCCTAGCAGTCGATTTTGACGGGAAAATGATGGGTTTTAACGGAATTTGCCCTAAACCGGTTCCTCAGTGATTCGGTGTCAGAAAAGTATCTTTACCATGTACTCATATGTGCATGGGACCGCCTTGCCTCAACGTATGAAATTGTAATTGCAAAATATAATTCAAAGTCGTTGCGATTTAAGCATTTTAAAGCTCCGAGGAGCGACCAAAATTGATATTGAACTAAAAATACGTGAATAGACAGGCAAGCAAAAGCCCACCAAAAATTTATAAACATTGAACTTTTTGAATCTTTGTGTGTAATCGTTAGCTCAGAAACGGCATATTGGATGGTAGTTGGTACATTATAAGTAGTTCCGTTCCTCGCCATGTGTTGTACACGGGCCAGACTATAGTTTGTAAAAACATTTTTCTTGAAATTGTTGTAAAACATGAATTTTAAAGAGATTTAATATATATTTTTGAACTTTATATTGTCTTTTACTTGTGCTTTCAAAATTCCCTTTCAGGTATAATTTTAAGAAAGTGTTAGTACTTACTGTGTTAGATTTATAGTGTTACGACGTCCAATTGATGCCATCAGAGAAGCAGTTAAGCATAAACGAACAGTAAGTATAAATTTTATATTATTTTCCGTCTGAAACAGTCGTTTTGAACCCTTATTTTGTAAATGTTAACATTGATTTTTGATAAATATAGTAAAAGTCCTTCAGATGCAAAAGATGGATCGTAACAAAAAGGATTTTTTTTTTAATTAGTATTTTATTTAATATTTATATTTTAATATAGAATAGAAAAAATGATAAAGCTTAACTTTGACGTGCAATTTATAAGAAATAAAAATTACAAAAATTAAAAGTAAGTATACCATTGGAAAGCTGAATTCTTCCTCTTTAAAATGTTACCTTCGTTTTTTTTTCGTTTTTAATGAGTACAAATTGTCTTTATTATGTAGACGCGCTTAAAATATTGAGCCGAACTAGCGAACTGTAATAATTTCTCATGCTACGGGAAACATTTATTTAAAAAAAACTTTTATACTATTTTTATGTAAAATTTCCCGCTCCTTCACGTGGTGCTATCTGTTTTTTTATTATTATTATTTTTCGAGATATTAGCAAATAACTGAATTTATTTCCGTTTCAGAGGGTTGTTTATAATGATTCGCGGAAGTAGATTTTGGTAAATTTTTTTGAACCACTTTCTACTGGCAAAAAACTAGCTTTTCAAGACAAATTAGCGAGGTAACAATTAATTTCGACTTAAAACCCCTGCAACTGGGCTATACCTTTTGGTAGTGCACATAGAGGACAAAAAAAATATGTAAAAGAAAAAACAATTTGAACCTTCAACATTTGATTTTTTTTATTTAAACAATGAAATGGTGTCAAAATATTTTTTTATGGGATGCCTGTGTCTCTCGAGGTGTAAATTAATATTTTCATGTCAAATATTTTATAAACAGTAGTGTTATGAGAGTGTTATTTTCTAGGCATAACTTAAAAATATTTTTATTTTGGGTCTGCCCTGATATTTTATTAATATCCCAGGCATTAGATGGTGAATGACTACTGTAATCAAAATACAAAATTTTATTGGATTCCGTTTAGGCATTGCAAATATATGGCGAAAATAAAATTCTTCCACAGCATATACTACAAAAACGAGGCTGCTTCAGTCATTACTGTATGGGGGTTTAAGATCACCTCAATATTCTCTACCTTTTGGTAAAGTACGACCCTCTCCTCACGAACCACCCTGTATATGTGTTCTATTGAATTTATAAGGTTTAGTCAATAGCTAGGCATTTTCCAATCGACTTAGTTATATACTCTGAGGTATTGTTATGTCCCGTTTAGCTTACATGACACAGTGGCCAACTAGACAGGTTGAGGACCTGTTAATTACGTAATTTAAATTTAACGTCTCTCTATAATTCCTCGACTACCATCAGCTGACTTCTGTAAAAGATTGTCGTCTTTCTATAATCTAATGGTAAAGTTAATAGAAAATATTGCTGCTGGTCTGTAATTATGATTGGCTTTAGCTTTTATATCTTACAATACACGTATAGATTAAAATTTAACGCTACTGCGAAAGCCGCTGTTATACACCACAAATTAACACATATTACAATAGTTGCTATGGCTTGTTTAATATAGTTACGTTATAAGTTAGCAAAATGACTGTTTAAGCAACCAATTAACACATTCATAAAACCATTTTATTATGAAAATTACAGGGTCGTTCAAAATGACTTTATTTGCGTTAACATAAAAAAACCTATAAAAAATTGTGTAATAGTGACATGTTCTTTTCACGCGCAGGGTAAAATTCATCCAGTTATACAGTAATTAATTTTTCAAGAATGTTAATGAAATTTTGCTAGCAATCATAAACACACTGGATCATTCGGTGTCCTCCAGGGATCTGTAACGGGTCCCCTTTTCTACAATATATTTGTCAATTATATTGTTGATGAATTGGACGTTTGCTGTTTAATGTATGCTAATGATCTTAACAGTTAATCTAGAATAACGCACATGAATTACTGCCAAGAACTACAAGCAAACTTGACAAAAAGATATACAATTGGTCTCTTGAAAATGACTTAACCTTAAATGCACAAAAATGTTGTAGTAATAGTTTTTACTAGAAAAACATTAGAACTACAATATGATTATAATATTGATATGCATGTTCCAAAAGAGGAGGAGACATTCAAAGACCTAGGTTTGATTTTTTACAAACTTTAACTTTCATCGATCAACTACAGACCAACGTTGCCGACACTTACAAAGTGTTGTGAATTTAAAATATGTAACAGTTTTCTGATAATAATTCCCTCAAACTATTATTAAAGAATTGCATTAAAAACTGCTTAGTTAAATATTGTTGAAACCTTTTAACACAAACTAGTTAACATCTGACGTCTCCAGATTATGCCGGCTTCTGCGTCGAAGGTAGCGCTCAGCATTTTGGTATTTGTGAGGACCATTTCTATTAAACATCTTGTGAAAAACTATCTCCCATCAACTCATAAATTCGACTACAAGATGATATTGAATGTTATTCATTTTGCTTGTCTACGAATTACCCACGTACATATTCCTTAAAAATGAAATATAAATAAATACGCATATGTTTTTCGTTTCAAATATGGACAAGATACTTTTGTATTAGCTTTGTTTTAAAGACTCATGTTCAGTGAATGGTGAGAGGTTAATTACACCTAAAATATTGTTTGGTTTTATATAAAGGATTGACTCATTACGAGCTATGCGTCTAAAAACAATGAATAGTTTACATAATGGAAAGTGCAGCACGCCTTGCATCGAGCGATGTTACGTACTACATACGTAGTGGTAATCAGTATGCATACAACGAATATTTTTCCAATCACACAAATGGTTCAAACGAGGAGATGCCAGGCGTATTTCAAGAATAATCAAAAGGGTGTAATTGCTTGTATTAGAATATCTAGTAGATAATAAATAACTCGTCCAAAATTGTTAATAATTTCTTATAATTCAAATGTGCTTTTAGAGGGTGGAATATTAAACATAATATTTTTAGTCACAAACTCCTCTATAAAATCCTTATTTTACTATAAGGAACGTAACCAGACTGCAACCAACAGCTACTCTTCGGGCTATGTGCCCCGCCGAGCGCTGAATTACAAGTTACAAGTCTGGCGCGTTAAGTGTAATAATTGCATATTACCATTAAAACGCTAATGCTTCGATTTGGTTTGGATTGGACCGCTAGATGGCGCCTGCTGACTATTTTACATGTCGTTATTGTAAAAATACCGGGATGTGCCAAATAGTCAAAGGATCCTCGTGCAGGTCGTCATATGCCTACCTTGCACTGACGAGAGCCAACAGCTCGAAACTGCAGTCTGCAAGTGGTATATGACGGCTGGCAAGAGAGCTCCTTTAAGTAGGATCAATCTTTCGGCTGGTGTTTGTTGCAATCGAAGCATTAGCATTTTGATGGTAATATGCAATTATTACACTTAACGCGCCAGACTTGTAACTTGTAATTCAGCGCTCGGCGGGGCACATAGCCCGGAGAGTAACTGTTGGTTGCAGTCTGGTTACGTTCCTTATAGTAAAATAAGGATTTTATACAGGAGTTTGTGACTAAAATATTATGTTTAATTTCTTATAAGTTGGTAGTGAAACTTTACTACTTTATGCGAAGGTTTACTTTTTGCTATGGCATGACTTCCACCTCATTTTTAGTGATGGCGCACTTTTCTCATCCTGAATGAATTACTTGTACTATTTAAATCGATAAGCATATAAGCCATTAGAAGTTGATTTAACGCCATACAGGGAAGATTTTTGCAGCATGTGTTGATAGCTTCCCAATGACTTTGTGAGATTGTGAATAAATAAAGCGATCAGATCGAGCTAATTTTTTTATTTTTCTCAAAGTCTGAAAATGTCTAAACTTTTAAATATTATAACTGAATTAAATGCATTTTTGGAAAAATCCTCGGAGTAAAATATTCATTATATATTACGGATCGATACTCTTCATATAGGACGCCCCTGTCAGATTCATCAAACCGTAGTAAATTTATAAACACAGATATGTGACCAGAATATATTGGTGGTGGCATTATGAACATACTGGACCGTTTCGATAAAAGTCGATGTCAATACTAATAAAATTGTAGTTGCACCTGCTATGTTCGTTCATATCGGCATAATTGAAATTTTACTATTTGGTCGTGAATGAGAAAATTAGCGATTCAACCGAGGTAGTAAACACGGAGAATGCTTTGCGTCTGCGCCTATTCAGATTAATCATTTTTATTGACATATTTTATTAACTGTGTTTTTTGTAAAATGTAAAATTTTCCTCTATAAGATGTTTTTAATGTAACTGCTATATCGGTGTGTGGTTAGTTCGAGTATCTGAAATTTCAGATACTTAGGCTTGCAACCTGTTAAGAGATATTCATATACTAAGGGCCGGTTTATCAATGCCAGGTTAACTCGTAACCAAAGGATAAATATCAAACAAAACAATAGATACCCATTGTTTCGTTTGATATTTATCCTATAGTTAAGTGCTAACTCTGTATTGATAAACCGGCCCTAAGTTGGATACATATACAAGCTGTCCATTTTATCAGGGCCCTCGAGAATATCTCACTTAATATCGATCGTAGAAAAAAAATTATTTTTACGAAAATTGTGCCGATTTATATAACCTATAAAATAGTTTAAAGACAATTGAAATCCATGGCCTACTTTAAGAGTTATGGCTCCGTTATTTGAAGAGATACGAGAAAAATTCTAAGGCGAAAATGTTGTGCGAAACAGAGTGTTTCAATGAGGTTTTATCTAATTTTTTTTCAAAACCGCTGTATTTTCAGATTTACTCTTAAGGCTACTAAAAAAATAGTTTTGAAATGGGCGGGAAATGGCGCCATTAAATAGAGTGTTTTCCTCCCTTTTCAACGATATATCACATGCCATATTTATTCATTGGTACTACGTTAGTAATTATAAAAACATTTTTTTAAAACCAATATTTTTTTTTTAACAAGCATTATACTTGTAGTGGAGAAGTATGATTAAATAAAACGATAAAATAATTCAATAAGTTGTTAAAATCTTTGCTATAATAAAACATTAACACTATTAAGAAGAATAAAGTAAATTCAGGTAACAAAAACAAATTAATAATAAAAAGAATATAGCACACAGAACATTAATATTTATCTAATCCTCAAAATAATTTTTAAGATATTATATCAAGTGTTCAAAGTGTCCACCGCGATTTATTATGCACAATCGAGCACGAGGCACTGCATTTAAAACATAACTCAGCATTTCGGGGGTAACTGTAATACATGCCTGTTGAATTCGAGCCTTTAAGTCCTCTACATTTTGCGGTGTCGTGGAAAACACCTTATCTTTAATATATCCCCATAGAAAAAAACCCATTGGGGTTATATCTGGAGAACGAGGGGGCCATCGAATAAATCCATTGGTACCTTTCCAATGTTGAGGCAAAATTTCGTCTAAATAATCTAGGCAAATCTGGAAATTGTGGGGAGGAACTCCATCTTGTTGAAAATATTGAAAGTTGTGTTGATTCTCTAAAGGTAGGTCATCTAAGAATTCATTAAATTCATTTCTCAAAAAGTTTAGGTACCTTTGATCACTGAGGTGACCATCATAAAAATAAGGACCGATTAAATTGGTGCCTAAAATACCTATCCAAACATTTATTGAAAAACGATTTTGAAACCCAGTCGGTCTATGCCAGTGTGTATTTTCAGAAGTCCATTTGTAATGAATATTGCGATTAAAAAATCCATTATTGGAAAAATTTGCCTCGTCGGACCAAAGTATTTTACTACATATTAATGAATCGGCTCACTTCTTTTCCAATAGCCACCTACGTCCTCCTTGGTTTGTCCCCCGCTTGTAAATTGTGAACTTTTTTGGCTTTATAAAACACCGGTAACCATTTTTCTTTAAAAAATTTTCTAGCACTTGTTTTATTTATATGAAAAGCAATTTGAATTTCTCATATTGATGTTTCCAAATTTTCTGTATTTTTATTTCTTACATAATTAATAACTCGGTTTACCTTATATACATTATCAATAACACTGTTCAACCTTGTCTTCTTCTTTAAAAATGAACCATTATTTTTCAGTTTCGTAGCTAATATTCTGAACAGAGTTTTATTCGGCTGTAGTGCATGTTGAAATCTGTTTCTATATTCTACTTGAGCTAATCCAGAGTTAACATTGCATTGGCAATATATCACGAACATATTATAACGATCAATGTGAGTGAAAATCATTTTTGAAATTTCTGTATTCTTAAGCGAGTGTGATTGAGTGACAGTTTAAGTATTAACTGAGATGATCTGTCAAAAAACTAAATTGTCAAATTTGTTCATAGCCAACTATTTTAAAATAATTGAAATAATAGTGAAATCATGAAATACAAACAAATGGATATTATACTTGAATTAATTGGTAAAGACATTTTAACTTTCTGAACAAGGAGCGACGCTTTTATGGAGGGCCTCTAAACATTGGCATAACTGCGAATACTCTTTCCATAATTGCTCCATGTTGCTTTCTTGATTATTATTTTGCTTTTGTTACCTGAATTTACTTTATTCTTCTTAATTGTGTTAATGTTTCATTATAGCAAAGATTTGAACAACTTATTGAATTATTTTATCGTTTAATTTAATCCTACTTCTCCACGGCAAGTATAATGCTTTTGGAAAAAAAATTATTGGTTTTAAAAAAATGTTTTTATAATTACTAACGTAGTACCAATGAATAAATATGGCATGTGATATATCTTTGAAAAGAGAGGAAAATACTCTATTTAATGATGCCATTTTCCGTCGGTTTCAAAATAATTTTTTTAACAGCCTGAAGAGTAAATCTCAAAATACAGCGGTTTTGAAAAAAATTAGAAAAGCCTCGTTGAAGCACTCTGTTTGGTAAAAAATTTTCGCCTTAGAATTTTTCTCGTGTTTCTTCAAATAACGGAGACATTTGGCCCAGACGTTTTCCGCATTTTCGATATTTTCCGCCATAACTCTTAAAGTAGGCCATGTATTTCAAATATCTTTAAACTATTTTATAGGTTATATACATCGGCACAATTTTCGTAAAAATAGTTTTTTTTGTACGACCGACATTAAGTGAGATATTCTCGAGTGCCCTGATAAAATGGACAGCCTGTATATGTTTTTTCTTATTGTTAAACTGTTAACAATGTTAACGATGATATTAATTCTAATGATATCAATTTAATGACTGATAATCTATCACCTCATTAGCAAAATAAAGCTTATTGAAACGTCGGCTTTAAAGAGGATTTTTTTATCCAGTTACCGATGAAATACATTTTGTGGATACTAAACTTATATACTAAAATTAAAAATTACATTATTGTTAACAGTACCCTACGTAACGTGTATATTTTTTCTTGTAGTTCAATAATCATTGTAGCATGTAGTCGAGAAAGTAGTTGTTTGGAAATTTGTGGTTATATTTATCTGTGCCTATTTTGTTTTATTTCTAACCTCATGATTACTCCAGTATTATCGATTTGTCGTAAAATATTTTAAAACATATCTGTGAAAAGAAATCAGTTACAAATTGTGTTCATATAAATATCTAATTTCACTGTGCAAGAGGTACTTTAGGCACATCTTTTGCATTACTGAAAAATCTGTAGCAAATATCTAAACCTAGTAACATTTTGTGGTTTCTGAATACACAATCGTTTTCATCAGAATCGCCAAACCTACAATAGCCTAGTATATTTTACATACATTTGTAAACAGTTTTTTGGGGATCTTTAATTATGAATAAACAAGTAAATAAATAAAATTGGATATCACGCTGCCTGGTCATCACTCAATAAATTACAGGTAAATTATGATGGTGTAAAGCGTATTTAAGCTTAGGATTCAATAAATAAAACGGTTATAAAATAATTATACCCATCCCCACCCGTCCTGTACCTAATACCAACTTAATCTGCAGTTATTTATCCTAAACTCCCCATCCGACATCACCTTCCAATACAAAATTAATTGAAAATCTAATTTACTCCTGACGCACAGATATTAAACGGCCATTAAATGGGGAATGAACGAAAATAAAAAAGCGCCGAGAGTAAAAAATGACTCTTATAAAAACCAGATTATACTTCTCAAATGGCCGTTTGTCCCCAGTGACACCTCGAATTTTTCTTCCACTCCGTTCAGGTACGATTTATACTTAGTCGCTATAATCCTATTTCCAGATAAACGGACATAAATCTCGTGAAGAAGAACGACGCGAATGGTTTTTAACGGTTCGAGAACACCCACGTTAGTTCTTCTGCCTTGTCGGCCAGAGGGTGACAATTTAAGATAGTGCAGGTTATAGGGATCTTTCGGTTTTGGTAGATCATGTATTGATGTGGTCAGGAAAAAATGTAATTGTTGGGCATTGATAGAAAACAGCTTTAAGCTAAACTTAAGGCTACAAGTTTTAAATAACATAATAATAATAGTAATAATAATAGTAATAATACAAATATTAAAGTAAAGCATGTAACTTGTAATTCAGCGCTCGGCGGGACACATAGCCCGGAGAGTAGCTGTTGTTTGCAGTCTGGTTACGTTCCTTATAGTAAAATAAGAATTTTATAGAGGAGTTTGCGACTAAAAATATGTTTTAATATTCCGTCCTCTAAAATCACATTTGAACTATGCTAAACTCAGTCAGACTATTTACTTTTCGATTGCAACAGGCACTGGACCGCTAGATGGCGCCTGATGACTATTTTACATGTCGCTATCCCAAAGATACCGAAGTGTTCTAAATAGTCAAGTGATTCTCGTGTCGGTCGTCACATGCCTACCAACAGCTCGACGTTGCAGTCTGCAAGTGGTTTGTGACGACTGGCACGAGAGCTCCTTTAAGTAGGATCAGTCTTTCGGCTGGTGTTTGTTGCAATCGAAGCATTAGCGTTTTGTGGTGATATGCGATTATTACACTTAACGCGCCAGGCTTGTAACTTGTAATTCAACGCTCGGCGGGGCACATAGCCCGGAGAGTAGCTGTTTATTGCAGTCCGGTTACATTCCTTATAATAAAATAAGGATTTGGAGTTTGCGACTAAAAATATTATGTTTTGATTTAACCTTAGTTTCATCGTAACATAATTCAAACGTAACTAATATGTACAGAAAATCATTGAATGTAGAATTAGACAGCAACTTCCGTAGGGTATACACAATGAAAATAAACGATAAAGAAAATCACAAAATAAAATTAGTATAAGTTAAGTAAGATACAGGTACTGTCGTGAGCAGAAAAAAATAGGACAACTTTTTTTTAATGTAAATCTGTCTCTGTTTGAATATGAGTAGCTGAAATAAAACAGATATCACTTTTAATTTGTTTTTTATTTTAATGTTGTAGTTATTGCTATAGTAAATGATGGATGGTTAATGAAACAAATTGCACTGCGTTATAACATTAACAAAAATTTGGTGTGTAACATTTTAAGAAAATGGAGAATAAACGGTACGATTAGTAGAAATCCTGGATCAAAGAACAAAGGATATCCTACTTAACAAGAAACTAACTATTAGTATTTCGTTATTGCACCATTTCAATTTATAACTTCTATAAGTCTGTATGGCATAGAATTAAATAACCTTATACAATAATATTTAGTAATAATATTTTCCCATGCATTATTTACTATTTCCAGTAATTCTTCGGCATTCCGTGGTCTCACATTTCGTTTTTGGATACTTCTTACGAGTAGTCCCCATACTTCTTCCACAGGGTTAAGATCTGAACTATGACTGGGCCAGTTAAGAACATTGATGTTGTTATCTCGAAACCAGTTAGTTACGGTATGAGCAGTATGAACGGAACAATTGTCTTGTTGAAATATGAACTCATTATTAGGAAATAATTGTGACACAGAAGGGAGCATAATATTGTCTAAAATCCTAATATAAGTTTCAATATTAAATCCTTCCTCAATATGCCACAAAACACCAGGACCACGTGCCGATATCCAAGCCCACATATTGACGGAAAATCTACCACGTTTATCATTGTTAGATATATATTTCTCATCGAATCGAGTATTCGGAGGGCGGTAAACACGAATACGACCGCTGTGTGTTGACTGGAAAGTTTCCTCTGTAAAGATTACATTGTTCCAAAAATGTACATCATGCCCTAAAAATTGAAGAGCAAATCCTACTCCAGCTTCTTTATGTACAGCTTTAAGTAAGTATTTCTGTACTGCTGCATGTTACACACCGAATTTTTGTAAATATAGTCTAGTATACTTTAACTTGGCGTGTGTATGTATGAGTTAATATTTCCGTACGATTTCATTTTCTCTTGTACACAAAGATCCAGAAATATTGTCCACGTAGACAATGTTTCTGGACCATTGCTTTAACTTTGTGTATAATATGGGAGAAAATGAAATCGTACGGAAATATTAACTCATACATACACACGCCAAGTTAAAGTATACTAGACTATATTATAACGCAGTGCAATTTGTCTCCATCCATCTTCTGCTTTAGCAATAACTCCAGATTTAACTAAATCGCTTATATGAGGCGTATTAGTTTTTTGCACACTTGCAATAAATTATGACAACTAACTGACAATGTCACAAAAATTAAAGTTAGATGTACACAACTAGATTTTAGTAAAATACCGTTATAAGACTAAACTTGTCCTATTTTGTTTGCTCATGACCGTACTATAATTTTAGCGTAGATTTTATGCATTAGAACGTAAATATAGAAACTATTTTGTTGATCGTGTGCAAAACCAAATAACTTGATTATTGTGTATTGTATACAATAAAACCTCATATATTTCCATACATGTAAACATGTTTTTGAAATAAAGTGTTTTATTCTACTCTATTAGTGACGGAATACTGCAGAACTGTGCCCAAATTCTTGCGGACTCTCTAAAAGTTATATTCAGCACGTGCATTCGTAATTGTGAGTTGCCTGTATTATGGAAACGGTCGAAAGTATGTCCTATATATAAAAAAGATGATAAGTTTGATATTAGCAATTTTAGACGACCTATATCCATTATCTGCAATTGTTGTAAAGTTTTGGAAATCTTGCCACGTGATTTTCTATACCATCATGTATCCAACGAAATCCCAGTTTATCAACATACTGCTTTATGAAAGGCCGATCTACTGCGACAAATCTGATTTTTGTTACTCAATTCATAGCAGAATCTACAGATATGCAGACACAAACTGATGTTATTTATACAGATTTTTCGAAAGCATTTGATAGACTAGATTTCAGCTTAGTATTTCACACACTGCATTTATCCGGATTATCTGATTCTCTATCAAACTTTTTTAGGTCATACTTATATAACAGGACTCAATATGTTGTTTCCAATGGTTCTAAGTCTACTGAATGTACCGTAATATATGGCGTTCCACAGGGGCCCATCCTTGGCCCCCTGTCGTTCATTATGATATTGTAGATGTGTTGAATGTGAATTGTCTCATTTATGCGGATTATTTAAAGATAGACGCTAACGTTAATGGCCACAATGATTGTCTCCGTCTTCAAAGAAACTTAGACAGTGTAAACGCTTGGAAAACAAGTTGTCATTAAATGCCAGCAAATACAATGTCATGTCTTTTTCTACAAAATCCACTAAAACATAACTTTTGGTTTTAACCTAGATAATGTCAATCTGAACTTCTTCTCTACCTTTCGCGATCTTGGCGTAATTTTTGATACCAAGCTTTCTTTTGCCGCTCACGTTGACACCATTACTTTAAAAGTCAGTGAGACGTATGGATTTTTGGTGCGAAATTGTCGTGATTTTACTCTTTTCTTATATGGTCCACATATTACATCACTTATGTTAATAATTTGGAATCAGTCCGTCTATTTTCAAAATTCGTGAGTTTTAATCGGACGGTGTTTGCCCACCCTTAGGTTTTCCACAAGAGGAACTACTTGATAAACACAGCATGACAAGTCCTGAGGCTAGGGGTGGATATTTTTCTCAGGAATTCCTTTTTAAAATAATAATAATAAATAAATACACCACAGGTAATGACGACCCCCTTTATCCTGGAAGGCTCTAGAAGAGCCTTGTGTGGGAGGGGGCTACACATTTAGAGACAAGGGACACACACCCAATATCCGTGTATAGTGGAAAAATCCCTCTCACAGTATTTTCCAGTGCCACGACCCGGGATCGATATATTTAGTTGCAGTCTTAATGATATTAAAATGTTTTACTTAAGATGAGCTTTGTTCCATTTCTTTGTTTTTTCTTACTATTTGGTATAGTTATGTATAGTTTTGTGTTTATTTTAACCATGTTTATGTTATATTTAACCATATTCGTATTTTCTTAATGTACAGTTCTTTTTAGACATGTCTAATACTTCATCTTTATCTTTTTATCTT
Organism: Leptura quadrifasciata; assembly: GCA_963675555.1. Lineage (NCBI taxonomy): Eukaryota > Metazoa > Arthropoda > Insecta > Coleoptera > Cerambycidae > Leptura > Leptura quadrifasciata. The sequence goes on along the minus strand of OY776681.1, from coordinate 19,736,378 downwards.
CCTTATTGTACAGAGCTTATTTATTAATGTTTTTGTTTTTCTTATCTTCCTGTTCTGTAATTGGGTTTTACCTGTAGAACAGTGTACTGTAAATAAATAAATAAATAAAATAATTTGCCCTTAGTGTTCTTTACCATAAATCTTTTAAATGTCTGTAACCTGGTACCGGATATCATTAATTTAATCGTGACTATTTCCAAAATATGTAGAAAAAAATACGACCTAATTTGTCACATCCAATACGTGCCCATAGGTCTTCGACAAACGGCCCGTTCGTGTTACTTTGCTGCATAGAATATTGTACACTAAGGAATGGTACCATAGCTGGCATTACTATTGTGTCTAGTAGATGAATAGATACTTAATGACTGTGATTATAATACCGCAACGACACGTTTTGAATGTAAATACGAGGTAATTTAGAATTAGAAACTGTATTAAACTTACCATCTGTGAAGGTGACTTCGGTTTCCTGTTGATGTCTGGAATTTTTTGGCATGCTGCAATGAAAAAACTTTTTTAGTGATATAAAACTAAATATTTAATATTTATACTCTATTCAGAAAAGATAGAACGTAATAAAAGCATACATAGGGGGTTTATAAGTAAGTAATAATTCCTTGTATGTTATATTGCTAATCTGTACTTTTAGAGAAATTTAATTGGAAATGCCTATACCATAACTGTTCTTGGGTAAAATTCAGTGATTTATTTTTTTATTTATTTATCATGTGATTTATGAGCAAATAAATTTCAACAAAATGGTCTTTGAGACAAAATACATTTTTTCAAATGGAACTATATTGGCACCGTGGTATTATTTATTAGTGCCTATAACCTATATTTATTATGGAAACAACTTTTGTAATCACAACAGCATTTATTTAACTCCACCGGTATTTTATGTACAACTCAACTCAACGAATCACTTAACCTAACTAACTACTAACTTCAGCACAATAACCTATGGCCAACTGTCTCCTAAATCTTCTGACTAATACATATTAAATATTACTAAATAATAAAGGCTTCCCTACATGTCGCCGCGCATATCGACAGGTCTTCACAGTCCTCCTTTTTTTCCAACTTGAGCGGAGAAACCTTTGGTTGTGGTGTATCTTCTTTTTTGACTAGTGTAAAGTAATATTATTTGAAATTAGGCTTAATACAAAAGTCATTAATTTAGCCAATAACACCGCAGCACACAGTTGATACGAAATTAACTTATAAATAATTAAAAAATATATAAAGAAAAAATGAGAATTGAACATTCCCACCTACCTAAAAATGACCATAAGATATTTTTAGATTAATTATTTGAAGGAAGGGGGGCATAATTTAACCAAAGGGCGTTTAAAAATTCCTTTGGCGGTTCTGACAGTGGCGACCCGTACAATACCATCTGCACCAGGGCGCGATTCAATTATGCGGCCTAAAGGCCAGTTTAATGGCGGGGAAAGTTCATTTTTGAGTAGTACCTATAGCAACAGAAAATTTTGTACTATCATTTACATCTCTGTTGAAGAGTATGCAAGTATTTCTGGTGCCACCGGTTCCAAAAATCCCTATGCAGTTTTTTGCAAAAGCTGCCACCGCGTAAGCCTATTTACGTTAATCTGAGTAACATCAGGGTTAGGTATAGCAGTGTAGCAGTAAAGCTCTAGTGTTAAAGAATGCCCGGGAGTTAATGGTAAGAAATCATTTGGATCTGTGCTGATAGGGGATAAAGGTCGTGAATTTAAGACAGCCTCGATTTGTACTAAAACAGTACTCAATTCTTCATAGAGATTTAGAAATAGAAGAACAAGTAAATGCAGCCGCCCATGTGCAACAAGGCATTAAAGCCTTAAGTGAAATCAAAAAAGAAATTAAGATACTCAACCCAAAAAAATCACCAGGACTTGATCTTATTACCACTAAAATGCTTAAAGAACTACCAGAAGAAGGTTTAAGACTACTTATGTATTTATACAATGCAATAATAAGATTGGAGTATTGGCCCAAAGCACTAAAGATTGCACAAATAATTATGATCCCTAAGCCTGGTAAAGACGCTACTAATGGTGCATCCTGTGGCCCAATAAGCTTGCTATCAACATTATCAAAGTTGCTTGAGGAAATAATCCTTAAACGAATTAACAGAGATATTGATACACAGCACCGGATGCCAGATCATCAATTTGGATTTAGACAGTCACATTCCACGATTCAACAATGCCATAGAGTTGTAGACGTAATAAACAAATCCATGGAGAATCGTCAATACTGCACCGCTACATTCCTAGATGTCAGCCAGGCTTTCGACAAAGTCTGGCACCCAGGTCTGCTATTTAAGACCAAAAGGAACCTCCCCAATAAATACTTCAACCTTCTGAAATCGTAGGTAAATCAACGAGAATTCCTAGCCAAAGTCAATGGAGAAACTTCCAACCGTTTTCCTATCCTTTCTGGAGTGCCCCAAGGAAGTATACTTGGCCCACTCTTGTATATATTATATACATCTGACTTACCAACATCAGAAGATATAACCACCGGTACATTCGCAGACGACACAGCGTTGATATCAACAAATACAAACCCAATTGCAGCATCATACAATCTTCAAGAACACTTAAGAACACTTGAAACCTGATTAAAAAAGTGGAAGATAAAGGTAAATGAATGAAAATCAACACACATAACTCTCACTCTTAGAAAAGAACGCTGCCCTACAGTAACTCTTAATCAAGAGACGATACCACAAGCAGACATAGTAAAATACCTTGGATTCCACCTAGATAGTAAAGTTAATTGGAAAGAACATATAACCAAAATGAGAAAACAAATCGATCTAAAAGTGAAAGAAATATATTGGCTTATCGGGCGTAAATCAAAACTATCCATAGAAAATAAATTGCTATTATATAAAACTATTATTAGACCCATTTGGACCTATAGAATAGAACTTTGGGGCTGTGCGGCTAAGTCTTACATTGCCATTATACAAAGAGTCCAATCAAAAATCCTCCGTATCATAACAGATGCACCATGGTATGTATCTAACCATACATTACATACAGACTTGAACATTCCCTACATAAGGGAAGTCATCCAGGACAAAGTTCACGAGCATCACAATAAACTAGAAGTTCACACCAACCCACTACTAGAGACGCTACTACAACCGTTTATGTATAACAGAAGGCTGAAGAGATGCTATCCATCAGACTTAAATGGACACTGAGGTGACTTCGTTGGATTTTCACCTCTTCACGCCACCAATGCAAGCAACCATAAACACTTGCACATAATAACACATTAGCTAAAAGATGTATCTGATTGCTAATAAATAAATTAAAAAAAAAAAAAATTCTTCATAGGTAAGAATTTGGTCTCCTACCATTCGTACAAAATGCGTTTTCACAGATTTAATGCCTGCCTCCCAGAGTCCACCAAAATGAGGCGGAGAGGACGGATTAAAGTGCCACTGGATGGCTTCTGTGCTAGCAATATCAAGAAAAATCTCCTTTAAATAATTATCAGCGCCTACAAAATTTGTTCCGCAATCGGAGTAAACATCAGAACAGCGGCCACGCCTAGCCATGAACCGTTGGAAGGCGGCTAAAAAACATTCCGTAGATAAGTCTGAGGCAAGCTCTAGATGTAAAGCTTTTGTAACACAACAGACAAATAGACACACATATGATTTAGTAGTTTTGGTGCCGCGTAATTCTCCTAAAGTAATCGTAAACGGACCTCCAAAATCCACCGCTACTTTACAAAAAGGCTTAAGTTCAGATACACGAAATTCTGGCAAATTCCCCATCGAAGGTTGATATGATTTTGGATTTGTTTTCCAGCGCTTGTGGCATTGCAATTTTAATTTAAAATATGTTGTTTGTACTCCTGTATGTAGAAACGTTTTGTGAACTTCAGAAATGAGCAAAGTAGTAAAGCGACTATTGCTGGATAATAATATAGGATATTTTTTAGCATAGCTTAATTTAGAATGATAAAGTCCACTACCTACTCTTAAAATATTGTTTGAGTCTAAAAAAGGATTTAATTTGCGAAGTAACTTTGAAGGAGGAGTTTTATTTCTAATATGGAACACTAGGACTGTCCTTCCGGTGCAGATTGGTCCACGGTGGCAACATCTGTTTATCTAGTAAGGATTGAGTTTGCTGGTGAAGTCGATTGGTAGTTTTTTAACATGTGTAATGTGTTGCTTGTAGCTTTTCACATCTCTCATTAATTTGACTTCATTTCCATTTCTCTCGATCTCCTCCTTTTTGAAACCTACTTTCCAGTTTATTCGCAGTTGTCATATTCTGGGCTATGACTTTATCTCCTGGTTGTATATTAATGTCTCTTGACCCTCTGACTCGATCTTCTTTATTTTTCCCTATCTCTGGCTTCTTTGTCCCCATCTATACTCGTAAGGTAAGCTATGGATGGAATTTTGTCACGAATGTTTCTACCGGAAAGTAATCGAGATGGAGACCTTCCTGCTGTACCATGAAGGGTAATATTATACAATGAAATGAATTTTTGTATTTCAGTTTTGTAGTCAGCTATCTATCTATAGTCGTTTTAGGCTTGACTTATTCATATTTTCCACCTCCTCGTTTACTTGGGGCCAATAGGGTGGTGTTCGGATGAGTATCATGGCTGTTACAAAATTGTTTGAATTCGTTGCTTATAAATTGTCTGCCATTATTAGCTCTAATACTTCTGGAAAAATCGAGGCGCGAAAATATTTCTGCTAAATGATTATTACTGAATAGTAATCAATTATCACTAGTACCATATCCCTGTTCGGTAACAGTACCATTAAGTCTATGGCAAGACATTACCAAGGTCTTTCTGGAAATTTATGCCTTAACATTGGTGGGGGTTTGTTGGGTTGCGATATCAACAGACAATCTTGACATTTTTTGCAAACTGTTCTGTCTTTCGATCTATCATCGGTCACCATACTTTTGCACGCAAACGCATTTTCATAACTGCCTCTCCGGGATGCCCTTCATGAACCAATTCTAAAGCTTGTTGTGTCAATGACTGAGGCATCACAATACGGTTTCCTCTAAGCAGCACTGAGACCATGGAGGAGAAATTTCCCTAAATATGTTACTAGACCCAGGAAGCTACGATTTTCTTCTTTATTATCTGGAGCACGAAATTCTAAAATGGTGTTTACCTTTGGTCTGCATCGATGCCTTGATCGGGTAATTTGTAGCTTACGAATTCTAATTCTTGAACTTTAATGATGCACTTCGTTCTACTTAACAAAACATTATTTTCGATTAGGGCTTGCATGACTTTTTATAAGCAAGCGTAGTGTTCTGTTTCGGATGAACCATATATGATTACGTCATCTAGATAATTTAAGCAATTTTTGCACGATGCCAACATTGTTTCGAAAATTCTTTGGAATATTTCTGGTGCCGAGTTAACACCAAACATAAGGCGTTTGTACCGAAACATTACCTTATGTGTAATAAATGTAGTGATCGAGCGACTATCCTTTTCAAGGTTTAGCTGGTGGTAAGCACTCATCAAATCTAAACGAGAAAAGTATTTCGCGTTTCTTAATTTAGTCATGAATGAGTTGAAAATTCGTAAAGGATAATTTTCTAAAATGGCTTCCTTTGTTGGGCGCATATCAGCGCAAATCCTAATATCCCCAGTGGGTTTGAAAATCACTAAAATGGGTGATATCCAGGCACTAAGCTGTTCCACTCTTTCGATGACTTCGCTTTGCAGTGATTCAAGTAATTTATTTCCTATTTGTGATTTAACACATACTGGAACCCTTCTAAGAGGTTGTTATGCTGGTATCACATATGGATCAATATATTTCCAGCAAGTTCCCCGCTCCTCCCCATAATTCAAGAATGGTGACTGATTACTTTGAAGAGATTCGGAGAAAACATCATTCTGACGAATGGTCTTGACAGGTGGCCTCCAAGGTCACCTGATTGACTCCCTAGATTTTTTGTTTGGGGTTGTTCCAAAAAATCAATATTTTCTTCTATTTCGTCAATATTTTGATTTTGGTTATTTTTTGATGTTATACTTCAGTAGAAAATAATAATAATAAAATGTATAAACCTTCTTTAATTGGTTTTCTGTCTGTTTTTTTAATGTATACATTAATTTCAATTATAATTATTATATAAGTTGCATAACTAAAGAGAGTGATAGTAACTTTAACCTTTGATGATGATTTACATGATTTTCTTTACAGCTGTTTAAAATTTATTCCGCCTAGGTAACTTTTCATTAACATAAATTTAAATAAAACATATATGTTTTACGATATACAACCAGCAAGATCATATTATGTAAACAATTTTTTTTATTATGACTAACTATTGTTTACAACTGATAATACTAAAGTGTTTAAAACTAAAACAAATGTTACCTATTGATTGGTAGGCATGCAGAAATGATTTTAAATGTATTTATTCCTTGTTGGAGCAGGATAATTGATTCCAAGAAGTTCGAAATATAGGCACCAATAATAGCGTTTGCAATCTCCATATATTAGGGAGTGATTTTATAAGAAACCGATTTGCATTTATTCAAATAAATTGTGTTAATTGGTCATTGAAAGTACTATTAAAATTGGGATTTCTTAATATATAGGATGTCTAAAAGATATCTAACTCCTTAAGGGACAATTCATCAAATGTACAACAAACTACCTGAAGATATTATCATAAATGCAGGCACAAACAAATTTCTCAGATCTGATAAAACTATTTTATTAGAAAATGCTTTCTACTCCGTAGATGAATATTTTTAATAGTAATAATATGGTTTATTTGATGTCAAGTGGGTACATCATGTTATTATTATTATTAGCCGTTACTCGAGTCCGAGTATAAAAATGTTACAGTCGATAAATTGTGTACAATATAAAACAAGTAAAAGGTGTAGTCTATTGTAATTCCCATTCATCTACGGTGCACACGACTATGGCTATAGAGGCCAATTCGGGAGAGCACATGTCGACCGCAGTCAGGACAAACATAGACCTGGTTAGGTCTTGGATTCGGCCTTCTTGCAGCAACATTTCCTTGATAGCTGGCCACAACCCCTCGCCTCGGTTCTGTCCGCTGCAAGTTGTTCCCATTGCTCGTCTGCAATACCGCAGGATTTTAGATTTTCATGGAGAGCGTCTTTGAACCTCTTTCGTTGACCGCCACGCCCTCTTCTACCGCTTAGCAATTCACCATAATGTGTACATTTAGGATGGAGGTTATCATGCATACGATGAACGTGACCTGTCCATCTTAGGCGTGCTCTTGAAATAAGCAACTCAATTGGAAGGCTGTTTGCCCTCCTGAGTACTTCCACGTTTGATATGTGATGGAACCAACGGATTTTCATCATACTTCTGAGGTGTCTTTGCCTGAAAACGTTCTAATTCTTTCACATGACGACGATAAGTGACCCAGCTTTCACATCCATATAGCAGTGTTGGAATGACAACTGCTCTGTAGACAGCCATTTTCGTTGACAAAGCAAGGTCGTGGTTGTCAAATACTCTCTCTCTAAGTCCCCAGAGTGCTCTAGATGCAGCGTTAATTCTATTGCGAATCTCGCTGTCCATGTTTGCTTTGTCATTAACAACGTTGCCTAAGTAATTGAACTGATCCACCACTTCAAGAGAATTTCCGTTAAGTGTAATGTCTATTTGGTTCACTTGATGAGGAGTTGACATAATCTTAGTCTTTCCAATGTTGATTTTAAGTCCCAAGGAATCATAGCTCTGGGCATGCACATCTAAAAGTTCTTGAAGCTCTTCCGGCGTAGAGGCTAAAAGTGCACAGTCATCCGCATACTGGAGATCACAAATGAATCGTGTGCGTGTCTTCGTGAAAGCTCTAAAGCGCCCTATATTAAAGAGACCGCCATCAAAACGGTAAACAAATTAAAGAGTAGGGGTGCCAGGACACATCCCTGCCTAACTCCAGTGAGGGTTTGGAAAGGTTCGGTTGCCTCATTATTATACATAACCTGGGCGTTGTTGTTTGTATGTAGACTGCGACATACTTCCACAAATTTTCTAGGGATACCTAAGCGGAACATAATTTTCCAGAGCACTTCCCTGTCCACCGAGTCAAACGCCTTGGTTAAATTAATGAAGGCCATGTGAATTTCTCCTTGATGTTCGAGTGCTTTTTCTTGAAGCTGTTTAAGTGTGAAGATTAAATCCGATGTGCCTCGGTTTGGTCTAAAGCCACTCTGTGTTTCAGGAAGTAACTTTTCCATAACAGGTGTTAGCCTATTTGCCATCGCTTTAGCGAGTATCTTCCCTCCAACAGCCAGGAGAGCTATACCCCTGTAATTTCCACAGTCCGCAGCGCTCCCTTTGTTTTTGAAGAGGTTGATTAAAAGTGTATCACGAAACTCCTGCGGAGCTTGACCACTTTGCCACACGACATCAAACAGTTTTTTGAGGTAGGGTATGAGCTCTGACGACACAGCTTTAAAGATCTCAGCTGGGAGTGAGTCGGCGCCGGGAGATTTGTTATTTTTTAGCTGCCCAATGGCGGTTAAGATCTCTTCCGTTGTTAGTGGTTTATCTAAGTCTTCGAAGGTGTCATATTGAGGGATAAGATTTATAATATCGTGATCGGCTTGACTTTGCTGGTTAAGAATGTTAGAGTAGTGTTCTTTCCATCGGGTTCTTATTTCCTGGTCTTCTTTGAGGAGATTTCCATTTAAATCTTTAATAGGGCACATATTTTTCCGACTGGGGCCGTACACTGCTTTTAATCCTTGAAAGAAATTCCTGTAGTCGTGTGAATCGGCGTACCTTTGAATTTTTCTGGCCTTGCTTGCCCACCACTCGTTCTTTATTCTTCTGATTTCGCGTTGCGTTTCATACTTAGATTGGGTAAAAGCTTCTGCTTTTGATGAGTCGTTGGGGTGGTTGATAGCGTTTTGGAAGGCAGTATGTTTGCGGTCAAGAAGTTCTTGTATAAAAGTTTCATTATCATTGAACCAGTCCTCCTGTTTTTTACTTGCTGCGGTGCCAAGAATTTCCTCACTCGCACTTTTTAAATTGTCTTTAATTTGTGTCCAGGTAGCAGCGACATCTACAGAATTGGTTTCTTCTAGTGCACTCAAATTCTCTTGAACTTTTTGCTTTAGCTATTCGACGGTTTGTTGGTTTGTACATCATGTATATAAATCGTGTAAAACATATAAGTATTACAAACAAATAAACAAAGAACTCACAAAGTCTTAGACTGTCAGTGAGGAAAACTGTAATATCTGATTCATAATGTATTATATCTGTGCATAATGATATACATACACATCTCATACTTGCATAATACAGGGTGTCCCAACCAAAAGTAGGCACTCTGAATAACTTTGGAGATAAATTTTTTTTGAAAAATTGGTGAAACACGATGTCGACCTTGTTTCCAAGGGGAACATATTTTAATATAATACTTGTATACCTATCATCATCCCTCTACTCTACACGGTCACCCCCTCAAAAAATTCAAATGGCAAGGGGGATCCAGTGATACATCTGTTGAAAGGTCGAAATCGTTTAAAAAATCTAAAATACACGCCACTGGGTATTGGAATTTATTTAAAAAAATACCCTTCAAGAGAGAATAGATATTGTCAGCATTTATTTTAAATACGATAATTGTGCTAGAGCTACGGAGCGCATATTCAATAGAAATCACCCAGAGAGAAAAGTTGGTTCTCAGTATGTTTTACAATTATTGAAAAAAATATATGAAAACAGGTTTTGTAGGAAACAAAAAGCATGAACTTCAGCGACCGATTAGAAATGAAGCAGTCGAAGTGGCATTCTGGGTCATTTGCAGATGTATAATACTGAATCGATCAGGAAAGTAGCTGAGGCTTCCAGTGTATCACCAAGCAGTGTTCATCGAATTCTGACGGCCCACAAATCAATAGAAATTTAAATTGGTACACGAATTAAACGAAGATGATTCCGATCGTCGGCTTGAATTCTGGGAGATTTTTAGTGAACAATTAAACGGTAATCCCAATACGTGTTTTTCTGATAAATCGACATTTTATTTAAATGGGGAGGTAAACAGCTACAATTGTAGGTATTGGAGTGAAACCAATCCACATTGGTTGGAGTTTATGGAAATTCGCACCCAAAGGCTTCAGAAGTTAAATGTCTGGGCTGCCATCCTAGGAGATCACATTGTCGGGCCGTTTTTTATTCTTGACAATTTAAATAGCGAAAGGTACCTCGATCTGTTAGAAAATAACATCGACCCAATATTTTACCCAAATCCTCGAAGAGGAGGATAATCTTTTAGAGGGCGAACTGTTTTTTCAACGGGATGGGGCACCCCCACATTTTGCTATAGCAGTCCGTCAATTTTTGGATAATCGGTTTCCTGAGCGATGGATTGGAAGAACAGGTCCTGTAGAGTGACCCGCTAGGTCACTCGATTTAACTCCCTTGGATTTCTTTCTGTGGGGACATTTGAAATCGAAGGTATTTGCAACAAAACCCACATATCTGGAAGAGTTAAGTGAAAGAATTGTTCGAGAATGCCATTTATTGACTCTTTATTGACTGTGTCCAGAAATGTTCGTACAGAATTTAAAAACAGATTATACTACTGTATGGAAGTCGGTGGGGGTCATTTTGAACAATACATACGACAATTTAAACTGCTTCTTTTATTTTTATTTTCCGAACCTAAAATAATGAAACAATTTAATTTTCTCAGGAACGAATCGACAAATGTTTTAAAAAATACACAGTTATGTAGAGAATTGAAAGACCTTTCAAAAGATGTATCACTCGACCCCCTTTGCCATTTGAATTTTTTGAGGGGGTGGCCGTGTAGGGTAGAGAGATGATGATAGGTATACAAGTATTACATTAAAATATGCCCCCTTGAAAACAAGGTCGACGTTTTTCACCAATTTTTCAAAAAAATTTTTATCTCCAAAGTTATTCAGAGTGCCTACTTTTGGTTGGGACACCCTGTATATTTCATTATCAACTTATTCGATAACTACAGTATAGACTTTAAAAAGCTTCAAAATATTGGCTACCAACAAATAACTCTCATAATTAACCAGTAACGAAAAATAATAGCCGTATATAAGAATAAAAAATTTACGAACTAAATTTATATAGATAGGCTTAAACATAATATATATATATATATATATATATATATATATATATATATATATATATATGAAAAATACTAGGTTCTCGGGTTGAACCGCGTCTGAGATTGTTAATGTCTCGACGTTTCGGCTCCCGTTTTGGAGCCATTTTCAAGAGAAAAAATGAGTCAAGTAAAAATTGTCAAAGAAAATAATGCTAGGAGTTCGAGGAACTGGTTCGATTCCGGGGCCTCAATCTGCCTACTCCCCAGATCTCACCACGATCCGTCTCTAAGGCCTCAACCTGCCTACTCCTTAGAGCGAACTCGCTGGCAGTGTCGGACGAAGTGTTATTTATACGAAAGCTGTCTGTGGGTGGGAGAGTGGTGGGGGGTTGAGGGTCTGTTGATGGAGGCATCAGAGCAGAACGGATGCTATCAGGATTATGAGGTGTGGATGAATATTGTGGGGCTAGCCTGGAGATCAATGATTTCCAAGCGACGGGAAGACGATGACCGTCATCCCATTTGTTTAGACAATTGGGACGTTTTTCAATCTCAATTGCTTCGCGGATGATTCGCGGTTTCTGAAAAAATGATGGTGCTATGGTTTTGGTGTTATCGAAGTCTATATTATGGCCTGTTAGAAGGCGGTGTTGGGCAAGTAATGATGCGGGATCGGATTTTCTAACTGCAAGACGATGTTCATATATTCTATTGTTAATCCGTCTGTTGGTTTGTCCAATGTAGGTTTGGGGACAGTTTGAGCAAGGTATTTCGTATACACCGTGGGAATCATTAGGTATTTGGTCTTTTGGGGTTCTGATTAAATTGGAAATTGTTTGGTGTGTTGTGAATATGGCTTTTATGTTATTGGATTTCAGGACTTTTGAAATTTTGTCTGTGACACCTTTGATGTAGGGTAGGAAAGCTTTTTGTTGAGGAAGAGTTTCTGTCTGTTGAATTTGGGAAGGATTTTGTGCTTTGTGTATGGATTGCGTTATATGTCCTTTGTCGTAACCGTTTTGTAGAAGTGCTTCTTGTAATGTTTGTAGTTCGTATCATTCCTCGAGAGAAATCGTCTAGAACTCCTAGAATATACGGTCTTCCTAAAATTCACAAAACCAACATTCCTTTACGACCAATAGTTAGTGCTTTTCGTTCCCCAACTCACAAATTAGCGAGACATCTAGCCCATACTCTACAACCCATTGCTGAACAAGCCCCTTCTTATATCAAAAATTCCACCAATTTTATTGATCTTCTTCAAAATTACTCTATTTCCCAGAACGACATTCTAGTCAGTTTCGATATTGTGTCATTATTCACCAATATCCCACTCACTGAAGCCCTAAACGTACTCAAAACTAAACACAATATTTCTCCCAGCACTCTGACCCTTCTAGAACATTGTCTGTCCAACACCTATTTTCTCTTTCAAGGCAACTATTACAAACAAGTGAGAGGAGCTCCAATGGGATCACCTCTGTCCCCCGTCATAGCCAACATCTACATGGACAACTTCGAAACCCAAGCCCTGAATTCATCCGAACTGAAGCCTACTTGCTGGCTAAGATACGTAGATGACATCTTCGTTATCTGGCCACATGGTAGAGATTCTCTAAACAACTTCCTGTCTCATATTAATCATATACACCCTCAGATCCAGTTCACTATTGAAATCGAAAACAATTGTTCTCTCCCTTTCCTAGACGTCCTCATTACAAAACAAAACAACAATCAACTCTCCTACTCTGTGTATAGAAAACCAACCCACACCAACCGTTACCTTAATTCAAAATCACACCACCATCCATCACAAATAAATTCCGTTGTCAACACTCTTGTAACCAGATCCCTCAGACTAACAGACAATCGCAACAGACAATCCGAACTACAAACATTACAAGAAGCACTTCTACAAAACCGTTACGACAAAGGACATATAACGCAATCCATACACAAAGCACAAAATCCTTCCCAAATTCAACAGACAGAAACTCTTCCTCAACAAAAAGCTTTCCTACCCTACATCAAAGGTGTCACAGACAAAATTTCAAAAGTCCTGAAATCCAATAACATAAAAACCATATTCACAACACACCAAACAATTTCCAATTTAATCAGAACCCCAAAAGACCAAATATCTAATGATTCCCACGGTGTATACGAAATTCCTTGCTCAAACTGTCCCCAAACCTACATTGGACAAACCAACAGACGGATTAACAATAGAATATATGAACATCATCTTGCAGTTAGAAAATCCGATCCCACATCATCACTTGCCCAACACCGCCTTCTAACAGGCCATAATATAGACTTCGATAACACCAAAACCATAAGCACCATCATTTTTCCAGAAACCGCGAATCATCCGCGAAGCAACTGAGATTGAAAAACGTCCCAATTGTCTAAACAAAAGGGATGACGGTCATCGTCTTCCCGTCGCTTGGAAATCATTGATCTCCAGGTTAGCCCCACAATATTCATCCACACCTCATAATCCTGATAGCATCCGTTCTGCTCTGATGCCTCCATCAACAGACCCTCAACCCCCTACCACTCTCCCACCCACAGACAGCTTTCGTATAAATAACACTTCGTCCGACACTGCCAGCGAGTTCGCTCTAAGGAGTAGGCAGGTTGAGGCCTTAGAGACGGATCGTGGTGAGATTTGGGGAGTAGGCAGATTGAGACCCCGGAATCGAACCAGTTCCTCGAACTCCTAGCATTATTTTCTTTGACAATTTTTACATGACTCATTTTTTCTCTTGAAAATGGCTCCAAAACGGGAGCCGAAACGTCGAGACATTAACAATCTCAGACGCGGTTCAACCCCAGAACCTAGTATTTTTGATACCAACGACCGCGGAAGCTTCTCGGAACATATATATATATATATATATATATATATAGAATGGTTTTTAAGTTAGATATGTCTATCCTTAAGAATTAAAATCTAAATTATTATGCTTCTTAGAGCATTACATACATTGTTAAAGTGTATATCCCATCTTAAAAATCTACCAATGGTAATACCTATATATTTCATGGATTCTGCTTGTTCTCTTTTTGTCTCAGAATCGATACTTAGGGAACTGAAATTATGTATTTTTCTGTTATAGCAGCTGAACGGTATGTAACTAGTTTTAGCAAAATTTGTGGTAAGTAATTTGTAATCAAACCAATCCATTATTTTTTTTAAATCTTGCTCTGTCTGTATTTTTAGATCTTGCCAAGTGTTATTTTCATAGAAGATTACCGTGTCATCGGCAAAGCTTATCACTGCGCCCTTGCTTCCTAAAGTAAGCACATTGTTCAAATATGGTATAAATAATATCGGTCCCGATACGCTACCTTGAGGTACACCATATTCAACAACGCATTCTTCACTAAAGGTTGAATTAATTAACTACTTATTTGCCTTCTGTTCGTTAAGTAATCTTAAGTTTTAATACTGGTCCTCTAACTCCCATATCTTCTAACATATCTTACAGTTACAGGTGGCTAACTGTATCAAATGCCTTAGCAAGATCCAAAAACGCACACAATTTAGGTTTACTTTTATCTAAACTTTGAGAAATTTATGATGCTAAAAATGCAATAGCATCTTGGGTAGATTTATGTTGTTGGAAACCATATTGTCTATCAGAGATTAGGTTATATTTTTGCCAAATTACTAATAATACACATATGTCTAAATTAGATGATTCAGTTTTATCAGCATTTTAAAATAAAGGTTTTATTATTGCAGTTTTAAAGGCAGAAGGGCATGTACCCGTATCAAACACTTTATTAATTAAAAGCGAAAATTGTGCGGGGAGATTTCTTCCACAATTTCTTTCAGTATTTCTGCTTTAATCATATCAGAACCTGGCGCTTTATTATTTTTTAATGACTTTATGGTCTCCTGTAACTCATTTTCATTTGTAGGGGTTAAGAAAAACGAATACATTCTGGATTGTCTGGAGGAGTGAATTTAGGTTTCTTAATTTTCATAGCAAGATTTTTCTCCACAGTCGTAAAGAAATTTACAAATATATTAGCCATTTATTTTTCATCAGATGTTACTATATCAGCTTTATTTCTTTAATCGTATTGCTTTTTTTCTTACAATTGCTTATTTCATTTATTGCATATTTTTCTGCAACAATTTTAGTATCTCGTCCAAAATACCTTTTTATGTATCTCTGAGTATTTATTTGTAAAATCATCGTAAAGATGTTTCTTAGTATTTATATTTTATTGATATTTTCAAACTATGTAACTTTTTTGCTGACATGTCCTATATCCTTTATCTGATCTATTGGATAAATATATATTATTATTATCTGAGATGAACCCTCTAAAAATCTCTTCTTTTTGTTGATAAACTTTTAAGGATTATATTTGGCATTACTTAAATATTTTTAACCTCACCACAATAAAATTGTGAGGTTACTAAAATTGGTTCAAAAACGAAAATTGAGATAACATCAAATCTTTACGTCTTGAGGTTCTAGGAACCCAAAAAGTGGTTTTTGAAAAATGTGTGTATGTGAGTTTGTGTGTGTGTGTGTGTGTGTGTGTGTGCGTATGTATTGCTTAAGTTGTGGGGAATTGTGTGTGAATTAAACCAGAGCTGTAGGGACATACCCACTGAACAGTGAATTAAGGGGACATACACCTGTCCCCATTAATAAAAACGTTATTATAGTTGTTATTCTACCACCAAAAAACCATAAGTCTTTACCTATTCTTCACTGCTAAATGCTACTTAGTTTAAACGTGGATTAAATTCAGCTACCCCTATTTCAAACAATTTTACATAGAAATTTTAAAAGTCCCCATGACATACGTTTAAATCTGGAGTGTGATAGATTAGCTATATCCAGTTAATATGGGGACTTAAAAGCCACTCGACTGGTAGCGCCCCCTATAAAAATTAAATAATCCTGCTTGTAATTTAATATTCTGCATTAGGTGTGTTAAGAATTAATGTGTTCTGGATGTGCTGGGGACAATTAACATCATTTAAGACACTAATAATCATTTTATTTGATGGAAATGTCTGCATCATTTATTTAGGGTCTGTTTCTGAAACGTAAAATAAAGTTATCTATTAATAAATATCATAGTAATAATTGTTCCATTGTAACTATGACAGTAAACGAATAATTAACTATATTTAACATTTCAGAAACTGGCTATTAATATATACAGGGTGTGGCAATAGTGCATCTGACCTCAATATCTCGAAATTTACGATAGCTAGAAATTTTTAAAAAAATTGCAACTAGATAAAAAAGTCTATAGCTGGAAATTATTTTCGAACATACAGGGCGAGACAAGATGAAATTACAGAACCAAGTGCCTTTTTTTAAATGGAATTCTATATATATCAGTACATTTTTTTGAAGCCTCTTTCTAGGCTCTCTTCATTCTTATATTAGCATTGAAAATCTCCCAGCCACTTGGATGTAATGAATTTTTTTGTTGAAATAATGCAATCTGCGGATAGATATTAAAAAAATCACCACAGTCACAATTATGGGTTTTAAGAAAAACTTATGTGAACACAAGTTACGAGATATCTAGTTAATGTTTTTGTAACATTTTCATTTCCTAAAAATGTACAGGGTGGCCAGAAATTATTTTTCAATTAAGAATATTTTAAATTGAATTTTCTTAAATTTTTCAAATGGAACACCCTGTATATGTTTCGACGATGTGATGTAGAAATGAAAAACGAACATTTTTTGTAAGTTTTTTTATATTCGACATTTCCAGTTTCCAGAGATCTATCGAGAAGCTTTTGGAAGCTGCTAACATCAGGAATCCTTCTTTCAGGATAACGTTGGTGATAAATTCTATTGGCAAGTAAACAATTTCTGTCTGACTCGCCCAAACAAAAGTCATGTCTACATGTTCCGCTTTATTAAAATTCACATTGTAAAATTCAAAATATTTTAAATTCAATACAAATTGTAACGACCGATAAGTGTGATAAATGCTCCTTTGTACACGACAATTCATACCAAACGAGGTTTTATTGCTTGTCGACTAGCGAAAACAGCAAAAAAATGTACAAAAAACATTACAGTAAAGGACCGGTTAAATACTATTTACTCATTTCAAAGGATTGGAAGAAATAGTCCCACTAAATGGCCTCATTTCAAAATTGCATAAAGACGTGTGTCAATCAAAATGGGCAACATGTCGAACATCCATTATTAATTTTTCTAATGAATTATTTGAGGGAACCTCTTTTTTTAAGTTTGCTCTTGAATTTCACACTTATTTATTTATAAAACGAAAATGGTTGCAATTAGCCCTAGGAAAGTACTTACAAAAATGTTCGTTTTTCATTTCTACATCACGTCGAAAAATATACAGGGTGTTCCATTTGAAAAATTGAGAAAATTCAATTTAAAATGTTCTTAATTGAAAAATAAACACTTATTTATTTATAAAACGAAAATGGTTGCAATTAGCCCTAGGGAAGTACTTACAAAAATATGTTCTTAATTGAAAAATAATTCTTGGCCACCCTGTACATTTTTAGGAAATAAAAATGATTCAAAAATAGTAATTGGATGTCTCGTAACTGGTAGTATTCACATAAGTTTTTCTTAAAACCCATAATTGTGACTGTGGTGATTTTTTAAATATTCATCTGCAGACTGCATTATTTCAACAAAGAAATTCATTACATCCAAGTGGTTGGGAGATCAATGCTAATATAGGAATGAATAGAGCCTAGAAAGAGGCTTCAAAAAATGTACTGATATGTATAGCATTCCACTTAAAAAAAGGCACTTGGTCCTATAATTTCGTCTTGGCCCTCCCTGTATGTTCGAAAATAATTTCCAGTTATAGACTTTTTTATCTAGTTTACGTGCAATTTTTTAAAAAATTTCTAGCTATTGTAGAACTCGAGTATCGAGGTCCGACACACTATTGCCCCACCCTGTATATAAACAAATAAAATAGTTGAAGGTTTTTATAGATCAGTAGGTATAATCATTTATCAGAATCTAACACTTATTTTAGTATAATTCATAGTCGATAAAATAAAATGGCCATAATTTCTATGCTGCTGCATTAAAGATAAAATTTACAATAATGAATGAAATAATAAAGCAACAATGAAAAACCGAGAACGGGAGATATTACAAACCATTCCAGAAGATGTGATATTTAAGACCTTTACAGAGAGTAGATGCTTGTCACAATCGCAATGTTGACATTCTTATAAGTAATTTCTAAATTGAAATTTTTTTTTCTAGCTGATAACTACCATTCATTCAAAATTGAATATCTAATTCTAATCAGCCAGTATATTAATAAAGTAAAATCTATGAAAAGATTGTGTAATAACTGCCCCCTTACGAGAAGTCAACAACAATATCAAAACATATATTAATGAAATATGTATCAATGAAAACATTATGTAAATACATTCCCCCTCCGAGAAATCAATAATAGAATTATAGAAAATACTCTCGTACAAAAAACTGTAAAAAAAAACTAACTGTAGATTCCTTAGCCCAAATTAATTGGGATTCTTCATATAACATTTTTCAAAATACCCCTTCGTTTTCAAGTTATAGCCCCTTTAAAGGGGTATGTTAAAAACTATTTTCATTTTTTTACTCAAAAAATAAAATTGAAAAAAACAAAATAGCAAATGATGATGTATTGATAGGCATCTTGTGAATTTTTTTCGTCCCCTTAACTGCTTTACCAAGGGGTGGAATGGGCAACCCCTAATATATTTTTAAAAATATTTTTAAAATCCATTCATTTTACATTTTAGAATAAAATATTTTTTATTCCTTTGTTAATTCTAATGCTTTTTTTTCTCTTTAAAAAAATGCCGTGTTGCCAACCGTTTTCGTGGTAAAAAATAAAATTTACGTTCATGCACTTTTTATCACGAAAACGGTTAGTAACACGGCATTTTTTAAACAGAAGAAAAAGTTTTAGAATTAACAAGGTAACCAAAAAATATTTTATTCCGAAATGTAAAATGGATTATAAAAATATTTTTAAAAATATATTAGGGGTTGCCCATTTCACCCCTTGGTGAAGCAGTCAAGGCAATGAAGGAAATTCACAAGGTGCCTTTCAATAAGTTTAGTAGATATGCTAAATATTTTGTTTTTTTGAATTTTATTTTTTGAGTAAAAAAACGGAAATAGTTTTTAACGTACCCTTTTAAAGGGGATATAACTTGAAAACGAAGGGTATTTTGAATAATGTTATATGAATTAATTAATTTTTTTCTACTTTATTTACGGACACCCTGTATATATTTTGGTACAAATAGAAGTTTAAAATTTAAAATTATACAGAAACATATAAATTCATGAGTCAATTTTTGAATAACAAAAATATTCATAGATTGAATAAATTCAGGATTAAATACAAAAACATCATTTATAAAAATAAAAACATTTGATTAATAAATATAAAACAAAACTCGAGCAATAATACACACATGGACATATGTTTAAAGTCATATTCTTATGGGTACATTTTGAAATTTACACATTCCTTGAATCGGCTATATTTATAAGGATCCATAAACACAACTTAATGATTACTAAAGTAGTGGGGACATAAATATACACACAGGTAATTATATATTCTTGTAGGAACATTATGATATTTACACTTTTATATGTTTAGCTATAATTGTGATGATTAGTAAACACAGTTGATACCAAATATATTATGGGTACACTAATACACATATCTATTCAGCTATCGTTATGAGGTGTCCCCATAAGAGTTTTCTCCATTTTCTCGAATTACAGCGAGTGTATCGATATGTTACGTGTACCCACGGAATCAGCAGGTTCTGTGTAATATTCCCATATGTGTAACTCCAATGTCCCCATAGACCGGTAAAATTCGGGCGGCCTCACAGTTTACGTAAAACATGTATGTGTGTGTGTGTGTGTGTGTGTGTGTGTGTGTGTGTGTGTGTGTATGTGTGTTAGCACGATAGCGCCGAAACTACTGAACGGATTTGAGTGAAACTTTGCACGTGCGTTTCTTTAGTGCTCCAGAAGATCTGAAAAATTTTGGTTGAGATCGGATTACGTTTAGTGCCGTTTGGGCGCACCAAGTTGTTTATTTTGTAATAACTTACAATGTTCAATCGAATCATTGAAAAGCAATTAAAATTCAAATTTCAACGATATATCACACTTCCACCCTTTCGATTTGGTTTCCGTGAAAAAAATTAAAAACAAAGCAAATGTGAAGCATAGATCGCATTTTGCGTGACGTGATCGATGCGCGTAGCCGTTACATCGTAAAACTGGTCATTTCACGTGTATTCCTATTCAACAATAACTATACAGCTTTACTGTCGCATTTAATTTCAAATATTTTGAATTGGAGAACGGATTTGGATAAAAGTTTGCATGAGGGTTTCATCAATGTTCTAGAAGATCTGAAAAAGCTTTGGTTGAGATCGGATTAGGTTTAGTGCCGTTTTTTTAAATATATACAGAGACAAATCGAAGAATTACACTACAAATATTCCTCTAAAATCTAGTAAAATTACTGAAATGCAAGCTAACTAATGTTTATTTACCAAAGAGTCATGAGCGATCAGTTTGCAGTGAGCAACTTTTGTCGATTGTCGTTTGTTCCCCGCGCTATGTTTTAGTAGTTTGTCATCCGATACGTTGGTGTCATGTCACATATAGGATTTCGGCATATTTGCAACTTTTAGTGACTGTGTACAAGTGGATTGTCATAAACTTTAAAGGTAGGTGTAACAATAGCAATATCATATGCTTTTATTATAGATTATCACTTTACCAATTTTCAGTTTGTTACTTTACGAATCTGTAATGTTTATGGTACCTAATTAGACTTTCTTAGTTGTTCAAGTGATGTTAAACTTTTTTTTTAATACATTTATTTAACGTCGGCCTATTTCCGCTACTGAGGCCTATCACCGACGCCTGTAGACGAGCTACCCCCAACCAGGAATTTTGCCGAACCTCTTCCCTTAAGAAGAGTAGGGATCTTTTACTTGCCTAACATTTAATAGACAAGGGACTGACGGCTTTACATCCCCTCCGAAGGATGGTATATCCCCTATACAACCCTATAGCTTCCGCGCATATACTGATATACAAGCCGCTGGAAGATGTGTGAGGCGAGGATGCGGAACGGTCACCCATCCAACTACTAACTGCGCCTGACGTTGCTTTACATCGCATATCAAAGTATGTACATAGTAAAGACGCACCTACGCTCGACCCCAAATGTTAAACTTATTCATACGATAATAGTATATTATTCAACGAGCGATGATGTAGCAAACTGAATACTATATTTTATCTACGATTATAACAATTAATATTAAATTGCAAGTATACAGAAAGATTATTTACAAAATAATGTCAACAGTTAAACGTCAAACTAATCAAACATGTCAAATCACCTTCCTTTCCTCAATAATAATAATGGACCATTCCATTTCACCGTATCGGAAAGTTGATTGGCTGTATCTAGTGAATTATGCAACTCCCGCTTATAATCCACGCTATTTGTTTATGGATACTATTACTTGTTCAAAAGCAGTTGATTAATGAATATATTATAATCAAATAGATAAAGAGATATAATAATTTCAAATAGATTATAACCATATTAGAAACTATATCAGTTATTAACTTCTGGATGTGAATGAACTAGTGTGTGCGTGTGTATGTGTGTTACCATGATAGCGCCAAAACTACTGAACAGATTTGGATAAAAATTTGCATGAGTTTAATGCTCCAGAAGATCTGAAAAGGTTTTGGTTCAGATCGGATTACGTTTAGTGCCGTTTTGGCACACAATTTAATGCTCTTTTCGGCTTCAAAGATCCACAGGGTGGGGAGGTTCCAGCCGCTTCCAGTAAATGCCGATTTTATGTACAGTGAGTTGAATAAGTGGTAGCTCATTTGAAATGGTTTTTAAATCTCTATCCAGCAATATAAGGTTTTTGAATTTTGTATATCCTTCATCAAGAAAATTAAACTTGAAAATTTTAAAATGGACTGTATACAACCAAATGTATCCTAAACTGTTTTATGTACCATATATCTATCAAATCTGACTTTTCTAATTACTTTTGTGTCATAACATTCAATTTAAATGTATCTTTTTTTCTTATATGCAGGTGGCAAAATATCCAACAAAAAGAAATAAGTAAAAAGAGTTTCTTTTTTCATATTAGAAAAAAATTACAATTTCTTTATTTGCTACATCTGTGCAAACTTATGATTCTAGTTATTTATCGCTGATTGTCAAGTTGACCATTATTTTAACAATGAGTCTTTCGATTAATCAAAGAATTGAAATTTTGATATTATTAGGATGTGGTGATGAAACGAGAACGCAGAAGCAGGTAGGCGAAATCTGTAAGAGCCTATCTCGATCAAGTTTTTCCCAATAGGTGGATCGGTAGACGCGGTGAAATTGAGTAGCCCGCCCGTTCTTCCGATTTGACCTCGCTTGATTATTTTTATGGGGTTACTTAAAATAGGAAAGTCTACTTCAACAGACCAAATAACGTCGATGATTTAAGGGACAGAATAAGGCAAGAAATTATTTCAGAATTTCAGCAACGCCTTCATTATTGTCAAGAAGCTACGGGCGCCCAGTTTGAACTTTTAACTTAAACATATTCTTTTCTGTACTTAGTAATACTAAAATGTAATATTTTTCAATAAAAACATTAGGAAAATTCAAAATAACTTATATTGCTGGATATGGAATTATAAAAACCATTTCAAATGAGCTATCGCACGCACTCTCGTTCCATTTAAAATATAAAGGGGTAGCTGTCAATGTAAGGGAGTTGAAGGGGAAGGTATAAAATTATGCTCAAAAAATGTCATTTTAGAATCAAAAATTTACGTGTTCGAGGATTTTACCCATAAATTGTTAATTACGTAGATAATGAATTTACCCATTATTTATGGACCTCACTATATAAAAAGGATATTTTTGAGAGAAAACTCGATCCTCAGGTCCCTTCTAATTTTGAAAAATCGTCAATTATTTTATAATTTTTTCCCATTTTGATATCTCAACTTTTTGCTCGTTTGTCCGAATCAGGCTTGTAGATTGGGTTATCCAATCCCGATCACACTCGTTAGTAAAGATACGGTACGAGAAACGACAATTTCAAAGAACCGACGTGATTAATCCGAAGACACAACTGACTTATATTGCCACAAGTTTTTTAACTACCAACAGCGTTACCCGTTTCAAGCTATGTTTATTTTACCATATAAGTTGAGTTATTTAAATATCTCAATGCAGTATTTGCATCACAATGGCAGTCGACAGTTAAAACCATAAAAGTAAAGATGAAATCATCACGTTAGCGGCGCGTTAACCCACATTTTAATAAATATTCAACATCTCCGTAGCTTCATTACACAACCAAAGGCCTACTCTCGGCATTAGTATTAACTATATACTTACCACCCATTCGTAATCTTTATTCATTTGGGATGCCCACACTCGTAGTTGTGTGCAGTACACACGCCTTGCATGGTAATTATCTTGAGGAGTTGTCCAATTTTTACTAGTGAATGGACGAATGATTTATAGATCGTAAACGGTTAACTTTAAAGACGTTTTGTCTATTATACGCTTCAACATGGGAAGCAGTGGTGATGTGTTATAGAAATCGTTATTATAGCCATCATATTCCTTTCTCGGTTTCAAATGTAACTTTTACAGATATTTCAAGCCTGGAGTAATAATTTTTAGGGTTTTTTTATATACTGAACGTCGACCTATTTCCGCGACAAGGCCAATCTCGGACACCAGGAGACGCGTCAAACCAATAAGGATCCTTGGAATCATATTGACATAACAGTTTAGAGATCGTGTATTGCAGATTTTATACTTTGGCCGAAAACTCTAGTCAGTAGAGCCAGGGATGTGCGGATTTACGAATTTTGTAAATTCTCTAGTATTTATTTATTTATTTATTACTATAAAATATCCAACGGGCAGTGCCCAATTACAGGATAAGCATCCTAGTGTAGTACATACATTAAATATTGTAAAAAAAATATAGCAAAAAGAAAACAAATACATGAAAATAAAAACGGGGATATTATATAAATAACACATTACATAAAACATTTTTTGACCTCATTAAGACTACAAGATAAAATATCCAAATTATATTCAACATTTGAGTAGTTATAATATTCGATATAAAGGCGACTTTAAGAGAAGGTTAGTGCGCGCCTGAGGGAGCAAAAATAAGCTGTTATGTCTACTATTGATTCTAGGGACTCGATATATATTCTTCGCAATAATTGACTCACATTTTATCCTATAGTGAATTAATTTAAACAAAAAAATAACAGAATGCAGTGTGCGTCTAATGACAAGACTTTGCATGTCAAATCGTTCGAGGAACTGATTATGAGGTACCCCTCTGGCGGGATAGACACCATCTCGAAGAAAAATAGCTGATTTGAAGAATCTTCGTTGAACTCTTTTAACTAATGGTATGTACGTTTTGTATATTGGGCACCATATTACTGAAGCATACTCAAGCCTAGATCTTACGAAAGTAATAAATAGCAAGCGCAGAGTAGAAATATTTTTAAAATCCTTAGAATTGCGTAAAACAAAACCAAGACTTTTGTATGCACCAGCCAAACATACATCTATGATGGGAAAAACTAAGGTTAGAGTCAAGGAAGACTCCTAAATCTTTAATATATTCAAGCCTCTCGAGAATTTGACCGTCAAGTTCATAATTAAATAAAAGTAGTGATTTTTTTAGGATAAAAGGACATAACGTTGCACTTGTTTGGATTTAGCCTCAATTTATTGTTATGGCACCAATTGTCGAGTAATATTATTTTGAAGGTTCTCACAATCAGAGATGGAAGAAATTCTACAATATAATTTGAGGTCATCGACGTATAGCAAACAGTGAACATTGATATCTTTGGCAATATGGTTAATAAATATTATAAAAAAGAGGGGTCCCAAAATTGATCCTTGGGGAACGCCTAAAGTTTGAGGAAAATAGTTAGATCTAAACCCTCGATATTGCACAAATTGAAAGCGTTCCATAAGGTACGATTGGAAAATAAAGTATGGTAAGTACCAGGTCTGTGCAAAGTCCAACTTTGTTGAGACTGTTTAAAAGTAGAGCATGATCAAGCCTATCAAATGCTTTGGAGAAGTCAGTGTAGACGACGTTTACCTGACCTCTGACCCTTATTATTATTATTCTTCGAGATATTAGCAAAAAACTGAATTTTTCCGTTTCAGAGGGTTGTTTATAAGGGTTAGCGGGGTAGATTTTGGTAAACTTTTTTGAGCCACTTTACTAGCAAAAAATTAGTCCTTCATGAAAAAATTAGCGAGGTAACAATTAAACCTTAAAACCCCTGGCAACAGGGCTATCTAACTTTTTAGTGAACACATAAATCCCTAATTCATAAATATTTTCCAATGAAAAAATGTTTTTCTGGTGAAAAGCCTATGCCTTGGTTCAATGATGATTTACATAACATAAGAGATACACTCTGTGTCCTTAAACAAGTGTATAATATAACACCATATCTCATTAACAAAGCGGCTTTCACATCATATCAAAAAAATATATATCGAGATGAAATTTCAAACAATGAGAAAGCGGCTTTTGATAAATTTATGGATGACTTTGTGAGCGAGCGTGGGTGCGTCTTTACTATATACATACTTCGATATGCGATGTAAAGTAACGTAAGGCGCGGTTAGTAGTTGGATGGGTGACCGTTCCAACGAAAACCGCGTCCTCGCCTCATACATCTTCCAGCGGCTTGTATATCAGTGTATGCGCGGAAGCTATACAACCTTAGGCGAGGGTTGTATAGGGGATATACCATCCTTCGGAGGGGATATAAAGCCGTCGGTCCCTTGTCTATTAAATGTTAGGCAAGTAAAAGATCCCTACTCTTCTTAAGGGAAGTGGTTCGGCAAAATTCCTGGTTGGGGGTAGCTCGTCTACAGGCGTCGGTGTTAGGCCTCAGTACTATTTACGATGTGCTAGATGCAATAAACAGGTTGAAACACAAGTAGTTCAGATAATTTATGATATGAACAGCAAAATTATTTAAAATAACATAGATATTCTTATTTATCCATTAAAAATCTATATAAATTTATATTACAGTGAAGGCTTTTTTCCAGATGTCTTTAAGATAGCTAGCTAGAGTAGTGCCTATTTTTTTAAAAGAGGATCCTGATAATCATCGTCCAATATCAATTATCCCAGTGTTCGGTAAGATAATTGACATCATTTTAAAACATTGCTTAACGAAATACTTTGAAAATCATTCAATAACTTACAAATGCCAATTTGATTTTCGGAAATCGCGTTCCACATAGATGCCGTCTGTAAGCTTGTGGATGACATTGTTGAGGGTTTTAAGAATGGTAAATATATGGCGATTACCCTAATAGACCTTAGCGAGACCTTCGACAGAGTCTCTTACAGCCTTCTCATTAAAAACTTGTATGTGACCTTCCAGTAAATTTATTACAATCATGTCTGTACAATCATGAACAATTTGTAAAAAATGATAATAAGCAAATATCGAAATTTAGGATAATCTACTCCAAGGCCTCTGTATTGGACCCTCTGTTATTTATCATTTTTATTAACGATCTTTTTTCTATCCCTTTCCAAGTAAAACTGTTATGTATGCAGATTATGCGATCTTAATAAATAAAAATGATAATTTAATAGCTCTACAAACATCTACATCTGAAACTCAACATTCTGCAGAACATTGGTATAATAATACCATGTTAAAGTTAAATAGAGATAAAAAACCAAAATTGATTTTCTCGGTCATCAACGCAAATATTAAAGGCAACAATGTTAAGCTACTTAGAATTGCCCTAGACGACAATTTTATGTGGGATGCTCATATCGTACAGTTAAGAGTAAAATTTCTAGGTACATTTTTATACTAATTCAATTGAAGAAGTATATGAATGTTAAAACTGTCAATCAGTCACGGATTACTTATGGATTGTACTCTGAGGAACTTCCACTCATGCTTATAAAATATTATTCCTCAAATAGAGCATAATGCCCTTTCCAAGCTTATATTTATTCTCTATCTATTCATCCAGAATAAAGAGACCATCAAATGAATTACAAGCACCCAGATATCGTCTTACAAAATTCGCAAGAAACTCACTAAATTTTAAACTTGGTGCTTAGCGCATCTTTATATTTCAGAGATATGGAGAAAAGTGAGAGTTGTGTTCGTCCCAAAGGCAAGGCGGATGGACTATACCACCCCCAAAGCATATAGACCTATTAGCTTGACCTCGTTCCTGCTCAAGACGATGTATCAGTGAAAAACAACCCTTTACATCCTAACCAGCACGCATACACCCTGGTAAGATCTACCGACACAACCCTCCATGCAGTCGCGAGTCGGATTGAGAGATCCTTGGACAATAAGCCACCCTAGGTGTCTTCGTAGACATGGAAGGTGCGTTTGACAGGAGCACCTTTCCAAAAATTACAGCGGCCCTAGTGGAGAAGAATATCCCCAAGATCATGGGAAACTGGATATCCAACGTGATCTCGAAGAAAGCTGTACAAATCAGTGTGGGAGATGCTTCTGTACGAGGCATGGATAGAAGACTAAAGAAGGTTTATATTTCTTATGGGCAGTGCCACAGGGCGCAGGGCCGTTGGGAGAACCTGGGGAATGAAACCCAAAGTGGTCATGTGGATATACACTACCGTCATAAGACCAATGATAAGCTAAATGCCAAGTGCAGAGAGTTGCCTAAGCATAACCGCAGCTATGAAAACAACGCCAACGAGAGCTATGGAGGTAATGCTGTATCTGCCACCACTAGATATATATCTAGTAGAAGAGTGGCTCTTACAGCAATGGTACGCCTCAAATTCATTGGTATACAACCAAATGTAGGCTGTCGAGAGGCCAGAAGTCGCCTGTGAAATGAGGCCTCAGGAAGACGCCTCTTCTACAGGCGTACAAAGACCGCATTTCTCCCCGGTTTGTCTTTGACAAATCTTACATAATACAAACGAATAGTGAGAATGAGGCTGCTGGCGAAGTTGTGATCAACATCTTCACAGACAGATCAAAAAAGAAGGATAATAAGGCAGGATGTGGAATATACTCCAGAAGTCTGCAAATCCAATATAAATGGGCTATGGATGGGCGAGCGCGTAGTACAGACGGAACTGGCGGGCATAACCATAGCTGCAAAACAGATTGTCCGCAAACAAACTCCGGGCAAAACAATCGGGAACTACGCAGATTGTAGACAATCATTACTAGCCCTGAGAAGTTACAAAATTATCATAGGAGCAGTATGGGAATGTCGCCAAGCACTTGTGGCTGCCTCCAGCATGAATAACATACTGGTATGTTGGGTGAAAGGACATGCAGTGTAGTGGCAACAAAGTAGCCGACAGACTAGCCAAGAAGGCAGCAAGCCTAAGTATCTTTGGACCGGGCGCGGCTAGTCTGTTACCGATCAGGGCGATAACGCAAATAATTAAAGAGAACACCCACAATGAATTCAAGAAGCTGTGGGATGAACCAAACAGCTGTCAGCTTGCTAGGGAACTTCTAAAATACCCCAACAAGAGTACAGCAATGTCCCGTTTTATAACGGGAATCCAGACTGGACACTGTCCGTTAAGAAAACATCTACATAATGTGAGATTAAGCGAAATACTTCTCAGTAGAGGTTGTGAACAAGAAGATTGAGACGGTTCAACATGTACTCTGTGACTGTTCTGACGTCTCATCAATCCTCATCCATTTTTGGAGAACGTTGGTCTACTCTGGCCGATGTAAGGGAGATGCCCCTAGGCATCATCAACATCTGTTTTGCAAGATTATGTTGGTTGAAGGCCTAGGCGAGGGTCTGCCTAGAGGGGTAAGGCACATGAGGGACAATGAGGCCTAAGTGCTGTGGTTCAACAATTTTCATTGACTACCCTCCCAACTAATTCCAATTCGGTAGATGAGTATATGAGCATCTCTATGGAGAGCCTTCGTTTGGTCTTAGTAGTCTTCTCGTAAAGTTTTGCGTGGTAAGTTATAGCTTACCAACATTTCACGTACCGCCACCGATTCCAAACCTTCAATATCTGAACCTCCTTCCTCCCCAATCAACTCATTTTCGCTGTACTTCTCCGTTCTTCGTTATTACTGGCGGCGGCTGTCCATTTTTTATGAGTTCTGCAGTATCTTAAAGACTTTTCGTCGATGTAATTTTTCGGACATTTCTTCATAGGTTGTTACAATGATTTCTTAGGCACTTCTTTCACCATCTCAGAAGATTTTAAAGTGGCTGTGTGTGGGAATCCCTTTAGGGAATAACTCCATTTTACGTCATTACAAAAATTATTGACTAATATGACCTGATAGACATACATAATCATTTGAATTTAAGATTAACTAAAATTTGATATATTTTTTGATGCGTAAACAACACAATAAAAAATAAACCTATTATTTATACATTAACAACAAATCATTTTGTATTAAAGTAACTACATATCTTCTGCTTTCACATTTGCAATGTTTTTTTAAAACTTAACCAAAGACTAACTCAAATGCGAATCAAATTTTTTATTAAAAAGGCAATAAACGTAGATAACACACCACTGGGTTGCCATTGAAAGAGATCTAGGAGTTTTTCGAACTATTTTCGCTATAAAACTGCTATACTTTTATTAAAATAGCTTTACTAACTTAGATATCGACCGTATAAGGATAAATTAGGCACAGCGTATCATTTTACAGAAACTGGCATCGCCGACTCTCAGCTCGACCATTTCGCAAGGAAAAGTGGTAGTAATACCTTTAGTAATTACTATTACTGTTGCCATAAATTGTACTTACTGACAGATTCAATGACCTCAGCCAAAAGGACGCCGTCGCTGCAATCTGTTGCCAAAGAGTTGACTCGCTTTTTGCTCCTGGCCTTTTCCAAGTAGTGGTTGGCCCAGTCGGTGTAGATCTGAAACGGACCAACAAAACATTGCATTATTCACCACTATGACATCAGAAATCTGTGCAGAATTTATACAGGGTGATCATGTGAAAATGTAAATAACCGTTAGACAAATACCTAATCCGGTTTGAAGGTTCGGTAAAAAGTATTTTATTAAATCATCTAAAAACACATATTACCTAATGTTTTGACTTTTATCTATAACTCTTCGGGGATAGAACCAATTTTATTAAAATTTCGGGCAATAAAGTAGCTCGTGGTTATAAATACGTGTGCCAAATTTCCAGACAAATACATAACCTAGAATTGTTAAATACACACACGCTGTACTGTTCGGGTCAGTCTTCGTAGGATTATTTTGCAAATTGTAGGATTCTTATGTGTTTTTTGATGGTGGAAACCGTTTTTTACATAACCTAAAAAATGTGAAAAATTTTGGTCTTTTCGATTATTACATTACAACATTTTTTTAAATTTCAATTATTTCAAGCTCAAATTACCAATAATTCGATGACTCTCGTTTTAAAGTATTTATGGTTAAATTGTTGCCAGTTCAAACTGTTCATGATTCAATTACTTCAAATTCAAATTGTGTACATTCAGGCATATGTCGGTCATTGAATCAGTTGGAAGAAAATGTAATTTGAACTGGCCAATTCAATTATTTAAACTTTAGCTGGATGTAATTATGTTATTAGGAATAATTGAAATATTTATAGTTCAAATATGAAGTAATTCAATTATTTACAGATTTAATAGGAAATAATTAAATTGTTACAAGTTTAACACGAAATTGTGAAAGATTCCTTCAAATTATTCTTAAAAGCCATCTATTGTTATCAAAAATTCTTTTAAAGATATTTATTTGATCTTAGGATTATATGGTAGCTTTTGTACAGACCTTTTAAAACATCCTGTATATTAAGTACACTGTCACGACTTTTCGTATTTCTAAAAATATTATCTATGCCATATGAACAATATTTTAGTAGAAAGTTGAAATTTAATTTTGGTGGAAGAATTTTCTTACAATACGAGTTTTCTGGTAATAGATTTAGCTATTTTATATCGGAGAACAATGCTCCATGCTGGATTGCAGAGGCATGTAGTGCGGAATGTCTGCAAATTATGGTAAGATACTATGGACGGACACATCATTCAATGTCGGAAATTATTCGAATACACGCAAATAAAAACTTAAATCTGCACAAATATTATATAGAAAAATGTTCCATTCCAAATTTAATATTAGCGAAGTTAGTTGCATTTTGCATAACATGAACCTAATTTTAAAAAAGATATTCAATGATTCAAATAACAGGAATAATAGAAGCTTTCATTTTACGGAGGCTTTTTCAATAATTTTATAACTGTAAATTTTTCTTTAAGTTAAAAATTGA
This sequence comes from Leptura quadrifasciata, assembly GCA_963675555.1. Taxonomy (NCBI): domain Eukaryota; kingdom Metazoa; phylum Arthropoda; class Insecta; order Coleoptera; family Cerambycidae; genus Leptura; species Leptura quadrifasciata. The sequence continues at coordinate 19,704,805 of OY776681.1, read as the reverse complement.
TGGCATAATAAGTTATGAAAAGGTTATTACTGCCTAAAATATTGTATGCATTGTTCTAAAACATATAGTCAGCCTGTTAAAATTTTACTACTTAGATATTTCTTTTGTAGCCTTCTGTTGAGAAAATTGGCTGTAATTCAGATTTTTTTTAAAGGATCTGAACGTTGAAAAAGGACTAAAAAATTGAGTTTCCTAGTGGAGTAGTGAAAATTACCTTTCCGTTTCAAAAAACATGGATTGTTATGGACTAATCGGAAGCAGAAAAAACCGTTTAGTATGGCAAAGGTAGGGGGTTTATACCTTAATAAACATATCCAAACCTAAAAATTATATTTTGAAGAATAAAATAATGTGTTATGAAACCAGATATACATTTTCAGATGTATTTATGCATGGTATCTTCCTTGAGAAGAAATAATTATAGCCCAGTTGCCAGGAGTTTTAAGTCGAAATTAATTGTTACCTCGCTAAATTTTTCATGAAAGACTAGTTTTTTGCTACTAGAAAGTGACTCAAAAAAGTTTACCAAAATTTACCCCCGCGAATCCTTATAAACAACCCTCTTAAACGGAAAAATTCAGTTTTTTGCTAATATCTCGAAAAATAATGAAAAAAAAAAAACGGATAGCACCACGTGAAAGAGAGGAAAATTTTACAAAAAAATAGTATAACAAAAATTTACTTTCAAATCATAAAGGTAAAAGTAGGTAAAAAAAGAATTTTTTTTTACTTACAAGCCTTTTTTGACCGTGTTCGATAAGTTTTCAAGTGAAAATTTTCTAACCCTAAAAAATGGAAAAATACCAATGATTTAAAAGTTATTTTTTTTACCCTGGATACTTTAGAGCATACAAATTAATCTTAGATTGAAGTTTAAGGTATAAACAAGGTTTTTTTTAAAACAGTATTTTATTTAATATTTATGTTTTAATATAGAGTGGAAAAAAATGATAAAGCTTAACTTTCACGTGCAATTTATAAGAAATAAAAATTATAAAAATTAAAAGTAAGTATACCATTGGAAAACTGAATTCTTCCTCTTTAAAATGCTACCTTTGTTTTTTTTTCTTTTTTAATGGGTATAAATTGTCTTTATTTTGTGCTTGAAATATTGAGAGAACTGTAATAACTTCTCATGCTAAGGGAAAAATTTATTAAAAAAAACTTTTATACTAATTTCCTCTAACTCTTGCTGTTGGTGTAAAAATATAGCTGGCTTCATACAAAAAAAGAAAAGAAAAATGGTGGTACAACCTTCAATGTGGAATAACCTGGCTTTTCTTCAGGCTACAGGTAATTTTTCTCAGGTGAGGCAGAATATTTTTGATTTTGGGATGCTGCTGTCATATAACGGCTTACGTGGTCTCAAAAGAAAACCTTGACGGGACTTTGACCAAAATATTGGGAATAAAATGGCGATATTCACCATACAGGAAACCATTGACTTTTATATGAGAAATCAGTTTTTAACTCTACGCAACAAGCCTAAAATTATCGAGAAAAATTTCCCGCTCTTTCACGTGATGCAATTCGTATTTTTTCGTTATTTTTCGAGATATTAGCAAAAAAATAAATTTTTCCGTTTCAGATGGTTGTTTATAAGAGTTCGAGGGGGTAAGTTTCAGTAAACTTTTTTAAGTCACTTTCAACTAGCAAAAAACTAGACCTAAAAGTAAATTTTTTACTTCTAGAAGATTAATTCCAGTTTTGTAAAAAAATGGAAGCAATCATTATTAACATTGTTTCGGTTTGAAGTTTGTCCTCGTCGGCAATTGCCCACCTACCAGCCAGGCCAGTCCGACTCTGTGCGGAGTAATCTGTTATAATTTCATTGTTAAATAATCATCTAAATAATTATTTCTTCAAGTATCAAAAATACATGACTTTTAATGACAAACGTGAATTTAAATCCTCATATCTCTGACACTTCATCTGAGCGACAATAAAAGTCTTTTACTGCTGTCAGGCACGAATCTAGGGAGGGGACATGGCCCTCCCTTGCTCACAAAAAAAATAAAAAAATCAACTAAACCGACCAATTTTCCCAGCACCCGGCGTCGCGCATACGATTTTAAATCGCTAATTGGGTATCCTAAAAATTGTTTATTTACGCTGCGATACACAAAACCCTCGCAATAACTAGGAATTATATTGGATTTCATTTTCTGTAGTAATAATAAAAATAATTGTAGCGTATTTTATTTGTATGTTTCTTTTAATATTTTGTATGCCCCCCCCCCCCCACTAATTTGGGTTTGGATCCGCGCCTGACTGCCGTTCACAAACGACAGTTAAAGTATTTTAAGAAAAGACATACTTAGTATATTACTTTATTAGGGGTAAAAGTGGCTTTTACTCCGAATAAGACATGTTAATTTTTCTTCAAACGTCGCGTCGATTAGTTATAAAAAACCGCTGCCCAAGTAATCACTACTTCCACATCCAGATTTTGTATCCAAGTCTTATACACACTAAATCCCAATATTCCAATATTTTATACCCTTCAATAACAGAGTGGGGGGGGTGGCAATGGCGGTGGTAGGGGGGGTGGCTAATATAAAAAAAATTTAGAAGCCCTTGGTTCTCGTATCCATACTAAATCCCAATTTAATTATTTATTCCCTTAAACAATAGGATGGCGGTGTGGTAGAGGGGGAGTAACTAATTCTAAAATAAATTTAGGTTCTCGTACACACGTAATTATAATTAATTTTTTACTCCCTTTAATAATAGGGTGGAGGTGGCAATGGGGGTGGTGGCAAAATATTAATCTAGTTCCAGATCTCACTATAATAGATAAGTGTACCAAATTTCAATTCAATATCGTAAACGATTCCAGAGTAAATGTGCACACAAAAAAAAAGTTACAGACAGACAGACCGACAGACAGACAGACAGACAGACTGACACACAGCAATTCTTTTTGCTCAAATTTAAAATCTCGACGTTTCATTTTAAGCCTATTTCAACAAAAAAAAAATATTTTTTTTTTTTTCGTTACTATACTTCCACTGGACGTGGAAGTAAAAATAAAGATAAAAAATTTAGCTGTGCATTGCCGTTAGCAATGGAAGTAAAAGTTCGCTCCAGCGGAAGAAAAAGTACTTTTATTTTCGTTGCTAATGGCAACGCACAGCCGTCCGAAAAGTCAAACTTTAATGTCATGAAATGAGTAAGAAATGTCATTCATGATTTTCTGACGTTTGAAGAAAAACAACATACTATTATAGCCACATTTGATTTTTTTGCCTCCAATAATAATCCACAATTTTCCAAGTCGTTTCCGTGGTGTAGTGGTTATCACATCCGCCTAACACGCGGAAGGTCCCCGGTTCGATCCCGGGCGGAAACACTTATTTTAAATATTTTTTTATTATAAAGTAAAACTTTACATTTATAAAAATGATGAATAATGAATGGTTAAAAAATAAATTTAACCACTCCTGCCTATTAATATTGATATTAAATAAATAATAAAGAAATAATTTATTTAGAATATTAAAACGAACATACATTTTACACATTCTTAAATACCTTATGCAGATGTTATTTACAATTAATCTGTATTTAACAAAGTTATTCACTTTTTATACTACAAAGAATAATTTAAATGTTATTGATGGAAACGGTGATTTTTTTTGTAAAAAAATTGAACCGTTTTCCAGAAAAAAAATATCTTTTCATCACATGTTCATTTTTCCACAAATTCCAATATCGTATACGGTCCAGTTTGCTACGAGATTCACACGTACATAAACAAATAAATACGTTGGATATTAATGATTATAAGATATTACGTAACGAAATCACTTGGACTACTGTAGCGTAGCAGATATCGTAGGCCACAACTTAACCCGGAAAGTGATGTACGTGCCTACGATAAAATTTCACTAGCTCAGACTATCTCAGGGCGTTAAGCCCAAGCTTACATAAACTATGATAAATTATTAGTTTATTTACTTAACAAATCACTGAGATTTTCATATGTAGTGGTTACAGACGAAATAATGACACTTTCTTTAAAAATGAAATGCACTATATTATACAATTTACAGAATTGGTTTTCTAGCATGTAACCTGGCGATGTTCACAAGGTGTGGTAAATATCTCGATTAATAAGTTATAACATTCATAAAATGCCTCGTGTAGCTACACATCGGTTTACAATGTCCTCATAAATTGTCATAGATTCTGCCACAAAGGTTTGATTTAAAGAACCTCCTTAAATATATGTAAATGCATAAAATTTTTAAATATGTACAAGTTAAAAATGCAAAGTATGTACTGATATCCAGCCGAACCACTGAAGGTTGTCCCCGGTAAGTAAAAAATAAACAACACAATACACTTATTTAGGGTGGTACGATACCGAGTCGAACGTGGAAGAACTGTAGCCCTACGGAGATGTCTTCGGGACACAAGAAATGGACCCAAGGATGGGGTTGATGGTAGCCTCACCAGCCCTGGCACCTTCCACTGTGTGTGGATGCCCCGTCCGTGGAACTCTCACTGACGTGTGTAGAAGCCCCGTCCGTAGAACCCTAAAGATATCACGATTTAATTCACAGAGTCAGAAATACACGTGAAGCGTGCCTAATGTGAGCAATTCTGACATAACCTACAAAGGAAGCATAATTTACCTCACTGATGAGGGAACAATCCACCAATACTCCGGGAAGCCACAGTCGGATGAATGGGGTCGAGTCCGCCTTTTAAAGTTGACACGGTATTTCCAAAGGAGAGCCTGCAAATTTGAGAAAACACGTGGGTAGAGAACGGGCAAGATGGCGTGAAGAGGTTAGCTTACCTTGTGTAATTAAATATCCTGCTTCCGCAGATAAAATTTACTCACAACCACAAAATATTCCGCTAAACGGAATAACAACAGATTGAGGAAATTTTCTTGAGTTGATAATTCTAAAATCCACCAGGATGCCTTGGATTAACCGAAGTACACAGAATTAACAGCTAGCTGTCTCCCAACAAAAATGGTTGCTTCCGTTTCTCTTTGCTGATCACGTGCCTCACGGAAGCAACCATTTTTGTTGGGAGGCAGCTAGTTGTTAATTCTGTGCACTTCGGTTAATCCAAGGCATCCTGGTGGATTTTAGAATTATCAACTCAAGAAAATTTCCTCAATCTGTTGTTATTCCGTTTAGCGGAATATTTTGTGGTTGTGAGTAAATTTTATCTGCGGAAGCAGGATATTTAATTACACAAGGCTCTCCTTTGGAAATACCGTGTCAACTTTAAAAGGCGGACTCGACCCCATTCATCCGACTGTGGCTTCCCGGAGTATTGGTGGATTGTTCCCTCATCAGTGAGGTAAATTATGTTTCATTTGTAGGTTATGTCAGAATTGCTCACATTAGGCACGCTTCACGTGTATTTCTGACTCTGTAAATTAAATCGTGACATCTTTAGGGTTCTACGGACGGGGCTTCTACACACGTCAGTGAGAGTTCCACGGAAGGTGCAAGGGCTGGTGAGGCTACCATCAACCCCATCCTTGGGTCCATTTCTTGTGTCCCGAAGACATCTCCGTAGGGCTACAGTTTTTCCACGTTCGAACTCGGTATCGTACCACCCTGAATAAGTGTCTTGTGTTTATTTTTTTTACTTACCGGGGACCACCTTCAGTGGTTCAGCTGGATATCGATTCATAATTTGCATTTTTAACTTGTACATATTTAAAAATTTTGTGCATGTATATTTATTCAAGGAGGTTCTTTAAATCAAACCTTTGTGGCAGAATTTATGAGGACATTGTAAACCGATGTGTAGCTACACGAGGCATTTTATGAATGTTATAACTTACTAATCGAGAAATTGGCCACAACTTTGAACATCGCCAGGTTACATGTTAGAGAACCAATATCTGTAAATTGTTTAATATAGTGCATTTCATTTTTAAAGAAAGTGTCATTATTTAGTCTGCGACCACTACGTAATGGAAGCCTCAGTGATTTGTTAAGTAAGTAAACTAATAATTTATCATAGTTTATGTAAACTTGGGCTTAACGCCCTGAGATAGTCTGAGCTAGAGAAATTTTATCGTAGGCACGTACATCACTTTCCGGGTTAAGTAGTTCCTACGATATCTGCTACGCTACAGTAGCCCAAGTGATTTCGTTACGTAATATCTTATAATCATTAATACCCAACGTATTTATTTGTTTATGTACGTGTAAATCCGTAGCAGTGGCGCCCAACGTGGGGCTCGAACCCACGACCCTGAGATTAAGAGTCTCATGCTCTACCGACTGAGATAGCCGGGCCTATGCGCCAAGACGTATGGTGGGTCGCATACGCTAGAGGTCCGCAACAAGTTGACCGAGCGACTGGGTTATATCTTATTTAATAATGTTTTGAAGGCAGTTTAATTTTTAGATATATTTTTTACAATTTCTAGAGTATCCTTTTTAGCCCAACAAAATGTGGCGAAATTTGTCGATCTGGATGAAATAAAATCGATAAAAACTCGAAAACGATAGATCGTAAGCATATAGTGTATCTAATGAAAGTTACAGATAATCAAATTTTGAATATGTTGGTGTATGTACAAAATCGTTTTGATAACGAGTGAATGGAGATAATAGGGAAAAACTTGGAAAAATGTCATTTTCAAGTGCATTTTGACAAATAACTATTTTTTTTATTGGCTTTAGGCAATAACGACACTAGAGGATTTTTGAAAAGAATTAAATTATCTGTAAAAAAATGAGCTCCAAGTGGCCTTGATACGATGAATGGTTCACGAGTTACAGCTGTTTAAAGCTAATAGTAAACATTTCTTTCTTATTATAAATTAAAATTTTCCTGCAAGAGCAGCGCAAAACAATTTTTAAAAAAATATGGGTCCAGTATGAAACGACTCAGAAATGCCCACAGAATAACTTCTGATACTTCAAAAAGTTAAAAAAATGTAGTTTTTTGTACTTCAAACGTGACGAAAATTGCCTGTTTGCAAAAAATTTAAAATCAACCGCATTTCCAATCGTCAATTCCTTGTCGTTACTTATTGGAAATCATACACAAAAAAGTGTTTTTTGTAGGAAATTTTGTAGGCTTTCTTTTAGGTCTTAAGAAATTTTGTTCTAAAGTCAAAAGAAACGGTAATATATACAAAAAAAGGAATTAAAAAATAATATTGGTTCAATTTTTCTGAACAAAAACAGTTTTCACGAACATTTTTTAAAGAAAATATACCTTGCGAACGACTTATGCAATTGCATTACTTTCATATGTATATAAACTAATAAAAATAGGTCAAAACCAATTTTTAAAAAATTGTTCCATTACACTATATGCGTACGATCGTTTTCGAGTTTTTATTGATTTTATCATGAAACAAGTGTTCTGATAGCGCGCTATAAAGATGTTTAAAAATTCATATCTCTGCCAATATTGATCGAATGGAAAAGAAAAATAGAAGGAAATTGTTCGTAATCGAATTCTCTACAACTTTAATTTGAAACATTTTGCGATCCGAATGATCATTTTCGAGATTTTAGCGAAAACGTGCGTTTCCGTTGCGTCGCAAAATTGTCAGAATTTAAAAAATCTGTCTCGGCTCCAATAGGTCGTACGAAATTAAAAAAAAAAAACGAAATTGTGCGGATTTTTTTTATTTCTGGATTATTTCATCAAAATTTTCTCATATTACCGGGCTATTTACTTATTTTCCACACTGTAAAAGAATAAATTGTGGCGTTAAAATGCAAGACACAAAATTGCCACGTTTCGAACTTTTGGCGAAGTCGCCGGGACACACGATTAATTATATTCACATAGTTTATCGAAATCCAGTATAACAATCAAGTCTAAAATCTAAACGAGAATGATTGTGTGCTGACAAATTAACAAAAATCCTTTCAGTCGCTTTAGAAAGGTACACAACATACATATGAAATTGAGAACTTTCCTATTTTGAAATCTGTTAAAAATAATATATGATACTGATTACGAGAATCGCCTACGTTACATATGCATATATATTCCAGACACAGATAGGTTTAATTTTTAAACCATGGCTAACAAATAGACTGAAAAGTTAGGTAAACATAATAAACTTTAGCTGCAAACAATGCTGCCAACATTTAGCGAATATTAACGAGTTTGAGCTGGAATTACATTTGTTCAGCGTAGATGCAGACGGCCATGGGCGTAGCGAAGGGTAAAGCGACAAAAATATTGTTTGTGTAGCCGTCCTATGTTCATTAAGAAAATAATTTTACGGCACTAATTTATACATCTTATTAAGCTAAATATTTAGTCAAAAGTTACGTAGTTTTATTATAGCTGGTTTCTGATACATTTAACAAATAATTATCAATTTATGTATTCGGCAATTTACAAAGTGTGTCTTTATATTTCGGTCCGCAGTTATTTCGGTTGAACACCTGTGTACTAGATGCTGTTGTTTCTAGTATCAACATTACTATTTACTCTCTTAAGATACAGCTGTATAGTTTGTCTCTGTCCAATCCCAAGAATTGTTATTTTCAGAAAGCCATGGCAAAATTGCTTAAGCGAGTTTATAAAAATAATGCATGGCAAAATGTACAATGTAATTCATGTATCTGAAAATATCCTCCCTGGAAATTGGAGTTGGCACCATCAAAAAAGTATAATAAAATTCTTACAGAATGGACATAAAAGAATTATTGAAGTGATGGTGTTATTAAACTCTATTTAGTTGGACAACTGTATGAAATATTGGCTGACCTCTAGTAGTTACATGCAATTAACATCTCCCGGCAATGCTACAAATTCTATTATCTAATCCAATTTTTTCTAGTATTAACTAGGACAAGTTTTGATATACTTTACAATGGTATGTTTAATATATTTTTTTGCCTAATGCTTTGATTTGTTAATACATTAAGATTTAAAAATGTTCAGATAAAATTTGGGTAATTCATTATTAGTCTGTGTTTGTTAATAACGATTCCTTAAACTTAGTACTTTATTTCAATCCTCTTTTAGAACATTATTTTTATAGTAGTTATTTATATATTTATAAATGCACCTGATTTCCCAAGGAAATCGCTTTGTGTCTTAACATTTCACTAAAATATTATTTTACGTAACGTTATGCAGTATCAGTATTAACAATTAACACTGTGGATTCTATTTAAGTGTTACTAACTAACAAATAAAAGATCAATTATAATTATTAATAATACCTATTCTAAAATTATGGAAATTAAGTGCAATAATTGAAATGAAAGTTATGAGAATATTTGTTTGAATAAATGAAAATTATGCTTGATAAATATTGACAAATTTTACGGAATAACTTGCAATTGCCTATTGCTTTTATGTATTCAGGAATAATATTATATATCTTTGGACCCGTGAAGCCAATAGATCTTTTGTATAAATTACAATATGGTCTAGGAACTAAAAGAGTATTACGTTCATTTTACCTTGTATTGTGTATGTGGTTTGTTGATACTTTTAGTTACCTATTTCTGTAGATAAATTTGGCTACATTAAGAATATATAATCCATTTAAATTGAAGACGTTACTGTCTAGAAAAAGTTGTTCTGTAGAATATCTTCATTTTCCCACAGCATTATTTTAAGTGTCCATTTTTGAGTTATTTTTATACTTTTCAATTGGCTGTTACATGTCCCACTCCAAATTATAATGCCGTAGGTAAGTATGGATTCTATCAACTATTTATATGCCATTTTTAAGATATTAATTGAAATAATGTTGCGAAGATTATAGAATACATGGACAAGTTTTCTTCGTCTTGTATTAAGATATCGTCATTCCATCTTATTGTCTTATTTATTATAAAACCCAGATATTTAATGTTTGTAGCGTTCTCAATTACAGTCATATTTTCGTATAATTTTAAATCGTCAATTTTCGGTTGTAATGTTGAGCTATTTCTGGAAGTAATGAATTTTGTTTTTGAATAATTGTGACTTAACAGATTAAGATTATTGTCTATCAAGCATTTAATTTTATCCCCTTTTCGCTTTTTTCGGTGACCTCAGACCAATCTGTACCGCGGAATGTTAGAGCAGTATCATTAGCATACGCGATGATATCCCCTCATATATCTAGTTCCAGCATGTCATTTATGTAGAAAAGAAATAATTGCGGATCTAAAACTGTTCCTTGTGGAACACCATATATCACATTGTCTGGACTACTTAATGTTTTATCAATGTTTATTAAGGCTTTACTATTTGATAAATAGTATAGCTTTTTAACCAATCTAATGCTACTCCTCTAGCTCCGTACTTCTCATTTTTTCCAACAATAGTTCATGTGATATTCTATCGAAAGCTAGCCAGATCTAAAAATATGGCAATAGTTTTTTCATTTTTGTTAAGATGTTCATGTATTTCGTTTGTTAAATGAAATAAGGCGTTTTTCGTGAAGTAGTTCTGTCTAAATCCGAATTGTTTTAGAGATATTATGTTCTGTGACAGTGAGTAGCTATGAACTCGAGAGACTTCAAATATTTCGGCTGTTACTAACTACCGATATTGGTCTATAGTTGTTTGTAACAAGTTTATGGCCACATTCAAATATAGGTGTAATAATAGCTTGTTTTAGTGAGCATGGAAATTGTCTATTTTTGAATGAGAAGTTAATCAATGACATTCAGAATATTAGATTTAATTTTTGTAAGCATTTCTGTAGTTATTTGATCTATTCCGGGACCAACATTTGAAAAGTATTTAATAAAAATTCAAGAAACTAGTTTTGCGTTTGTTTCAACTTTATTATTTTGTTCATATATTTGGTAATTACTATTGTCATTATTTTCCTTCACTGAATTTCTTATTATTTGCCGGACTTTCTTTGTGTTTTTGTTTGCTTCGTTTAATTTTTTTGTGTGATGGTATTTTCTTGACTTTTGTTATAATTTAGTTAACGAGTTTCTCTAGCCTTTGTACTGGTTTCATAACTGTTCATTTTTTTTGCCTCTCGAACATTGTTTTTTACATTTTGTCCCTGTTTTTAATTAATGTTATTAGTGCATTTGTGATCCACGGCTATTTTCTTGTATATTTTAATATTTTTACATCGAGTACATTTGTTTATGTGATATTTTAACTGTTTAATGAAGATATTATAATCTTTCCTTCCGCATATATATTATGCCTCGTTTCACCTTGTAGGATGTTATTTAGTTTAATATAATCAATATTAACAAAATCTCCAGTTCTTTTGTTAGTAACTGCTTAAAGTTTTCTAAAATTTTAAGTAGCCTTACTCCACTAAATGCGTTTATTTATTCTCCATAATAGTAGTGAACCAAATAATTTGTTCGTATAAATAAAGTGATTTTTATAGTTTCATCAACCTTCCAGCAGTATTTGGCTCGACGGTTATGTGCTCACGGTATTAACGTTTTCAAAAGGCCGTAAATTGCCGTAAAATACAACTTAACCTGTTTTAAATACGGGAAATACGGCGCGTTAACTAAAGGTAGTCAAAAGCGGAATGCATGCCTATTACTTTGCATAACGTATTGTAACCATAATATAAACCATAACAAATAGTACACTATGGGGTTGAATAACTTGCTGTATGTAAATTATTGTAAATGCACACGTACAAAGTGCTGTTTCGACATGTATTCTAGGGTTGATTTACAGAATGAAACAAAGGTCAACACAAATTTTTATGGTTTTTAAGAACTAACAAATCAATGATCCGTGATTCGAGAATTTTAATTACTAAAAACTGACCTACAATAAGAATGGGATAACTACGGGCATTAAAGTCTCAATCGTTCATTTAAAAAGGGTTGTATTTCAAATTTCCAAAAATATATACAGTAGGATTAAGCGGCAAACAAAATTTGATAATTCTAACTTGTAGATCTACCAGATTTGTCTGGCCCCATTTTTGCGATGACCATAGTAATGCACTGCATGTTATAAGTATAAGTTCCTTTGAATATCAAATAAGTGACACAGCTTAATGAAGTTGCTACACATAACATAAACAGGAGATTTACAGATTTACGTAATATGTTTGTTCTAGGTGTGTTGCAGTAAAATATTACATTATGCTTATTAGATAATATTGACGCGGAAAAATTTAATTATATAATAATAATAATAATTTTATTTATATCAAAGATTCAACTAAACATATATCATAGGCTGCACATATCATGAATATAAATAAAAGAGAATTCGCTTAAGTTTTTTGTAAACTTGATTGAGATTCAATGTTTTAATACTCATTGATGGATGCCTTAATAATATAAGTAGATGATGTTTCCCTTACGATACAAATTTTTATAATATATGTAACATATAAAAGAGCTTAAGAATATATACTAACAATTTTTTATCTCCTATTTACTATTTAAAAATAAAATTATATATACATCTACCTACGCCCTAAAACCACACTTTTTCTAACACACATAAAAAACTACACACATATATGTATCTATCAATACACACACATTAATGATGAATATAGATTCAGACCCTGCAGTTTGATCCATTTTTTGACGTTTCTTTTGAATTTTATAATATTTCTAGCATCTCTGGTACATTTATCCAACATATTAAAAAGTTTTTCACCTATGTATACATAATATCTTTGCCGTATACGTTTTGCCATTTTTTTGATTTTGATGTCATCCTGCTGTTTACTTCTTGTGCTATATTTATGTGTAAAATGCTCATGGTTTTGTTTGTTATTGTACTGATAAATAAGAGTGGTATAACAATAGAGTTGACGTATGCTAAAAAGCTCTGAGTTTTGAAATAGCAGTTCCGTAGGATAAAGAACATTTTTCCCGTAGATAATTTTAAGAAACCGTTTTTGCAAGTTTTATAATGGCGTTAAATACGTTACCCCTAATCCTCCCCAGCCTATTATCCCATATCTCAAAATTGACTCTACCAGTGCTTTATAGATGGCAATTAAATGTGGAGTTTTTAATATTTCTTTAATTTGTTTAAATTTATGTAACAAACCTTTTACTTTTTGCAATATATTTTGCACTTGGTGTTGCCATCTTAGGTGACAATCTATATAAATTCCCAGATATTTTACTTTTTCTGTAGCATTAATGTGGATGGTTTTATTTCCTTGTATTATTTCCAGTTTATTAAAATTTGGTAGGTTGCAATTGTAAGATGTTAAAGGCAAGTAAAATATTTTTTTTATAATTTATCGTTAATTTCAAACTATCAAATGAGTTTTTTATTTGTTTAAGGTCATTCTCGACAATGGTTTTAAGAATTTCCCAAGAGGTTGCTTCATAAAATATAACAGTATCGTCTGCAAAGGAGATTATAGTACCGGGTGTATCAAGGGAAAGTTTGTCGTTTATATAAACTGAGAAAAGTATAGGCCCTAATATTGTTCCCTGTGGTACACCATAAGTCACAATTTCCGGCTGACTTAAGATATTACCAATTTTCACAAACTGTTCTCTTTCACTTAGGTAGCTTTTGAACAACTCCAGTGCTACACCCCTTATGCCAATAGATTCTAATTTATTTATTAATCTTTTGTGACACACCGTGTCAAAAGCCTTCGCTAGGTCTAAAAAAACACATAAGATAAGATTACTAATACAGTTTTTTAATTTCAGATTCATTTGTTGGTGTAATGAAAAAGGAATCCACTATTTTGTTTTTAGTTAGGTCAGGAGAACGTTTCTCAATTTGGTCTGCTAGTGTAGATCCTAATTTGCGTAGTATTTGTTATAGATGTTTGCCATTTCTTTCTTATCTGTGATTTTTTCTGTATTTTTTTTTAATAAATTTGATTTCAGTATTATTTCGTGTTTTTTTTGTTGGTAATTCTGTTCACTCCCTCCCATAAACTTTTACTAGTAACTTGTTCTCTGTATATTAAACTCATTATATAGTTATTTTTAGCTTTGTTACCAGATTATTTATTTTATTTCTGTATGTGGTATATTTATTTTCTCTTTCACATTATTTGGGTTTTTGAGACATTCTTGGAAAAGTATATCCCGTTTATTCATTTAATTAACTATATCGGCAGTAATCCAAGGTTTTCTTTTTCGATTTTTGTTGTTATTTTTTAAGGTCCGTGTAGTTGCGTATAATTGTATTCAATTTTTTAATGAATAGTTCTGTACAAATGTCAGGGTTTTTCTCAAGATATAAATTACTCCAATTTTCATTTTTTATATCTGTCAAAAGTTTCTTTTTATCTGTTATTTCATAAAAATTGGTGTGGATGCAAGATTTTGTTTTTCCATATTAATGCCTATATTTAAGAGAACTGTATAATGATCCGTTATAGTAGTTTGTATTATTGCTGCGATGTTCTCATTTTCTTGGGAATCGCCAGTGGTTTTCAAGAAAACATGGTCTATACACGATTTTGTTGACATATTTTCGACCCTGGTGTAATTATTTATTTGTGAAACAAAACCATTTTCATTCAGCAGATTTACATAATCTTGTGCATATGTGTCATTGGACAGTATGTCAATGTTTATGTCTTCTACTAATAACGTATAGTCTGAATTTATTAAGTGAGACAAATAGTCCCCTAGTTGTTCATTGAAGTCATTGCATTTGATTGTAGGTGATTTTTAAATACCAATTATATTAATTATTTTATTATTTTTTTCTATTTTCACATTCAAAATAGACATACTGCCCAGTGGCACAATAACTGATTCATATTATAATTCTAATAATAATAATTATTATTTTTATTTAGAACCACTTGGTAAACAAAATATTTTAGCATTTAAATATATATAAATCTACAATTAAATATAATAGTGTAGAACTAAATAAATAGATACTCACAAAGTATAGTAAATACTTGTGCATGAGGAACGTTTACAAAATCGTGAGATACAGTAGCTAACAGCAAAATCAATTACTACGATAAAGATAAAATGAAGTCAGGCAACATTTAATTTGAAATGAGTTGATAAATGAAGGGCTGATTTTCAATTTTCCATAATGTGTTAATATCTGTTAATATTTATGATATTGTTTATGCAATTTCTAGGAATATTTTTTATAATTTTTATTATTTTCTTTTTGTATAATTAAAGTTATTTATATTTCTGACTTCTACTGGCACAAGGTCAAATACGCAGGGTGTTAGGTAGGTATAGCATTTTTGTGCTTTATTTTTACGAACTTTAGGTTTTAGAGCATTTATATATTTTTTTCGAGTATCGTAAACATGAGCATTGTATTTTATTAGAGCTTTGTTTTTAAACTGAAATAATAACATTGCCACGTAAAATGATTGACGAATATCAAGGACATCACTAAGTCTAAAACGGTTATCACTGGGGTAGGTATATTCTTTATTACAAATTATTTTTAATATCCACTTCTGCGTGACATTTAGGTTGTTCAGGTGATAATCTGATACTCCACCCCATGCAATAATCCCATATTCTAGATGCGACTGCACTAACGCAGAGTACATCATTTTTAATTCATTAGTAGTGAGGTAGTCTTTTAGAAATTTGAATTTTGGAATTAAGCTTCGTATTTTTGTAACTAAGGATGTTATATGAATGTCCCAGCGAAGATGCTTATCTATGTGTATTCCTAAGTATTTTACAGATTTCGCTTCATTTATAGATAATCCGTTTCCAATATCAAGTGATCCCAAATTTGGCAAGCCCTTTACATACGCTGCGAATGGTAGATATTTAGTTTTCTCATGATTTAACGTTAAAATGTTTGCGTTAAACCATTGTGAAATAATTTTTAAGTCACCTTCGGCTATTTCCTTGAGTTGCTCCCAGGTTTCGGTCTTGTATAATATGGCTGTATCGTCCGCAAAGCTCACAATTGTGCCCTTTGATTGTAGCATTAATAAACTGTTAATGTAAACTGAGAATAAAATAGGGCCCAATACTGTGCCCTGCGGAACACCATAGTGTACAGGCTTACTGGTATTACTAATGTCTTCTATTTTTACAAATTGGTTTCTTTCAGACAGATAACTTTTTAACAGGTTGAACGCAGTACCTCTAATTCCATAATTATTAAGTTTTTCTAAAAGTATCTTGTGACTAACCGTGTCAAAAGCTTTCGCTAGATCTATAAATACACAGATAGAGGGAGTGCTTTCATCCATTGATTCGTATATTTTTGAGATCAAATATGCTATTGCATCTTTTGTTGATTTACCTTTAGCAAAGCCAAATTGTCTGTCTGAAAGTATTCCAAATTTGTCGAAAAATTCACTTAGCCTTGTTTTAATTGTCTTTTCAAAAAGCTTCGCCAAATTTGAAATCAAGGAAATAGGTCTGTAATTTTTTACGTCCATTTTATCACCGGCTTGTTTGAAAAGTGGTTTTATGATGCCTATTTTTAAACATTTCGGAAATATTCCGGTTTTTAAACACGTATTGATTGTATATGTTAAAGGCGCTAATATTTCACTACTTACTCTTTGAAGTGTTTCCGAAGTTATTAAGTCATATCCAGGTGATTTTCCTAATTTTAGTTCCTTAATGTACTCTCCTATTTCCTTTTCTGTAGCATCTTTTAG
The DNA here is from genome assembly GCA_963675555.1 of Leptura quadrifasciata. Taxonomy (NCBI): domain Eukaryota; kingdom Metazoa; phylum Arthropoda; class Insecta; order Coleoptera; family Cerambycidae; genus Leptura; species Leptura quadrifasciata. The sequence goes on along the minus strand of OY776681.1, from coordinate 19,688,289 downwards.
GTAAATTGAGTTTTTTATTGAGAATTCATCTCTAGGACTTTTTTTAGGAATTTTAATTTTTGTTGCTAAATTTTCGCCTATATTACTAAAATAGTTATTGAACCTGTTTGCTATTTTTATTTTTTCAGTAGTAATTTGCCCATTTTCTAATTTAATTTTATTTATATCTGTATTTTTGTTTTTATTATCACTGCATATATTATTGACCGTAGTCCATAATTGTTTTGTTGAGTTTCTGTTTTTTTCTATTTGTGTTCTATAAAATTTTGTTTTTGTCTTTTTTATTATGGCATTTAATTTATTCCTATAAATTTTAAATTCCGTTTCTATATTTTTATTATGTGGATTGTTTATGCATTTTTGATACAACTCGTCTTTAGTTTTTATCGACTTAATTAAACCGTCTGTAATCCAGTATTTTCTTTTGTAGTTACTACGTTTAATTCTAATTCGTGTGGTATTTTTTTCAATGTACATTTTTAATGTATTTATGAGTTGATCTGCTGTATAATTAGCATCGCCACTAGTATAAACACTAAGCCATTCTTCTCTTTGTAAATCAAATTTTAGTTTTTCATAGTTTATGACTTTTTTTAGCATAGGCACCTTATTTTTATTATTCTCTGTTTGTAGGTTAATCCTAGTGTTTAATACTATTGGGTAGTGATCTGTTATTTGTGTTAGGAAAATAAATGATTTAAAAAAGTGAGTTTTTTTTTGTATTTCACAAAATAATGATCTATGCATGATTTTTGGTTACCCTGCACACGAGTATAGTTGTTTATATATGAGGTAAATCCTAGCTCGCTTAGAATATTTAAATATTCTTGTGCGAATGTAACTTCAGAAAGAATATTAATATTTACATCACCAACTAGGATTATCAATTGTATAGTGAGGAATTTTAAATAAGACCTTGATTGGACCATTTTTCCTTGATGACACATTAAATAGTGTGAGATTCCTACATTTTTTAACTCATGAATTTCGATATGCCGTTCAAAATTTACCTTTAGTCGTACAACAAAACCTCCATTTTTAACTAGACATTCATAATGTAGTAATAGTTAAAAATTGGCTGAATAACAACTTCCCTCTGCGTTGGATTGGAAGAAATAGTACTTTAATTGTGTGTCCTCCTAGATCACCAGACGTCATCCCTATGAATTTTTATTTTTGGGGTACCATAAAAAATAAAGTTTATGAAACTAGGCCACGATATAGAGCGGAAATATGTGACAGAATTAAAGAAGCATGCAATGAAGCAACAGTTGAAGAATTAAGAAAAATTGTTAAAAATAATAAGAAGAGAATTGAAAAATGTATCAGAATTGATAAAGGACTAATGGAGAAAGATATATTTAATATTTACTTTTTAAAATTATATTTTTGTTTAAGTAACAATTTTAAGTGTTGTTTAAGTTGAAATGACTTTACAAAAATAAAAGTTTAGTTATTTGATATTTCCTTTAAAGAAAAAATGTGCCCTAATGCTTAATTAGCGTCATTATTACACGACTACCAGGTTATTAGGCTGGGGCCGTTACCTTTTTGAGATGAAAAAATTAATAGCTGTCAACGGCCGGCTGGAATATATAGTTGAGGTCATAAAAAATGAAAAAATAAACTTTGGATCTTGAGATGAAGGGAAGTAGTGAAATGGGGTGCTATTTAAGGGATGAAAACCGTTTTTCGTTATCCTAGAGAAAAGTGTTTCATACAAAAGTTGTAGATAATAAAAAAATCTAAAACTTTTATTCTATATATTTTTCGACATAACCTCAAAGTTTGCGAGAAAATGACGAAAAACCAATTTTTCTGTTTTTAGTTTTTTTCTCACGTGAAAATTATTTAATTTAAATGAAACTTTGTGAAAATACGTAATTATTTGCATATAATAAGCATGAATTTTTTCAATTATGGGAAATAAATATTTTTCGAGATTTTACCATTTTTCCGAAAAAACACCCCTATCTTCGGCGAACAACTTTATTGATTGGATTTTGATGTTCTACTAGTGTTCATTTTTTTCGTCGAGATGTCTACTTTCAAGTGGTACGTCGATGTTAGTGATTTATTGTCATTTAGCAACTTAAAATTAAGAAAAACCGAATTTTTTTTTTTTCAAATCTCGAATTTGTCGATTTTTTTCATTATTTTCAATTTTTTAGCATATTTATGTATAATTCATAATATTTTAATGAAAAAACTTACTTTGGTATAAAATAATTAAAGTTGAATGAATTTCATAACAGAAAGGTAGGGAAAACTTCATGAAACTTAACATTTACATGGAAATCGATAGTACTTTATTAATTTTCATAAGCTATAGTTAAGTTTCGAAAACTTTATATGCATATTAAATTATTCTAAATACATATGATAAAATACAACATACAATTTATTTATATTGGCTACGAATTCTTTGCTTTATTTACAAATATTTACTTTATTAATATTGGTTGTGTATAGCTTATAAAAAGAAAAATCAATAAAATAATTGTTAAAATCTAATCAATTTTAGGCCTTTTTTGTTGTGGTTCGTTTTCTTCATCGATCAAACTCTCAAACTCTATATTATCTTCAAAATCATTGGCATTTTCAGACTCTCCAATTTCGATGTCATTATTCTTTGCTGGCTCTTCATCAATATCTTCAGAATCACTTAAATCTACAAATACTTCTCTGTCTCTATTTGAACAGTTCTCAGTGCATGTATTGCATAAACTGGTACATTTTAAGCCATGTTTTCGGCAGCCACACCTTCGGTTATTGCATCCACTTTCACAAGTACAGCTAACGTTTTTTAACAACTTTCCGGGAATCAAGTCGGAACTATCAGAGATGTATTTCGGTACGAGTCTTCCTACATTTTCGTTCCAGCCCCAGTCCTTTGCTTTTCTGTTGTCCTGATCGTTGTCAAAATTACCCAACCAAGTTTGCAATTGGTAATAGACTCTGTAGGAGTGTTGTGGAGCTGCTTCTTCAGTTGGAGGGAGTTTTTCCAATTTAAAAGTGGATTTGTTTGTAGCTTGCTGATACAGCTCAAATCGTAATTGATTTAATGAGTTATAAATTTTCTTACTTTTGTAAATACTAACTGTAAGTTGAGATTCATTTTTTGCTATGGTTATGTGATCTGCATCTTTTTGATAATAAACACTGGCTAGGTTTAATAAATTTTTATTGTCCAATAAAGATCTTACTATTGGTTTTTTCCCTTTTCCAGCAAAACTTGAAGTTGTATCACACTCAGAGGAAGCATGAAGAAACGCTATTACACTTGTGTATGGTTCGTGTTTAAAAGAGTGGGATGTATAAAATGAATCTTTGACGTTGCTTGAGCCTGGTTTGTGAAAATAAATATCCAGCCCATTCGAATTTAATTGGTGTAAAAGAACTAGTAAATCAATGTCTTGACCCACGATTATTACAGTTTTATCATCTTGTTTAGCTAATTGGATCGCAGTTTTAACAATCATTTCACTACTAATATTTCATTTTCACTTTCACTTTTTTTTTGTTTGAATACGTAACAGTCTTTTTTTTGTTTGTATTCAATTTTAGCGTGGTTTCCAATAACTAAATTCATTCAACTTTAGTTATTTTATACCAAAGTAAGTTTTTTCATTAAAATATTATGAATTATTAACATAAATATGCTAAAAAATTGAAAATAATGAAAAAAATCGACAAATTCGAGATTCGAAAAATTTTTTTTTTGTTTTTCTAGATTTTAAGCTGCTAAATGACAATAAATCACTAACATCGACGTACCATTGGAAAGTGGACATCTCGACGAAAAAAATGAGCACTAGTACACCATCAAAATCCAAAAAAAAATCAATAAAGTTGTTCGCCGAAGATAGAGGTGTTTTTTCGGAAAAATTGTCAAATCTCAAAAAATATTTATTTCCCATAATTGAAAAAATTCATGCTTATTATATGCAAATAACTACGTACTTTCGTAAAGTTTCATTTAATTTAAATAATTTTCACGCGAGAAAAAAAATAAAAACAGGAAAATTGGTTTTTCGTCATTTCCTCGCAAACTTTGAGGTTATGTCGAAAAATATATAGAATAAAAGTTTTAGATTTTTTTATTATCTACAACTTTTGTATGAAATACTTCTCTCTAGGAGGTCACGTTTCGCCACAAATTACGAAAAACAGTCTTCATCCCTTAAATAGCACCCCATTTCACTACTTCCCTTCATCTTAAGTTCCAAAGTTTTTTTTTTTCATTTTTTATGACCTCAACTATATATTCCAGCCAGCCGTTGCCTGCTATTAATTTTTTTTTTTCAGCATTAAAAATCCGTAACGGCCCCAGCCTATATGTAAATATCCAACAATAAATAAATGGAATAGTAGTGATTAGTATTGAAATTTTAGATATGACTTTTTTTGTAAAGGAATGAATATTTTTTAACGAAATTTGATATACAAGGGTTTTAGGTAAATCGCTATTATATATTCCGAATTTTTGCCAATTTCCTTTGATCATAGTAGGCGTATTTTTAATTTCGAAATTTTTTTAAATAACTATTTAATCATAATATAAAACAAAAGAAGTATACCAAATTAAATCTAAATCGATCAACAAATGGCCGAAATATTGAGGTGTAGTGATGAAAAGTGAGACACATTGTACAAAAAATCTAAGAACTCTATCTAATATTACTGTCCCCACTAATAGTTACGCCATAAAAGACCTTTACAAAATAGTTGTATTCCCTAATATTTCGTATGGACTTTAATTTTTAAAAGTGCAAAAACATTTAAACACTTCAATCCAATAATTGCAATTCAACCTCAAATGGCTACACTTTTAACCCACATCTGTCACTTCAAGGCGTACCAAATCCTATTTAATGACAAGGCAGAAGATTACAATAGCTATTTGCGCGTACATCCTGAAGGATTTCGCCGATTTCCTTGTTACTGAAACGCAGAATAAGCCGTATCCATGGTGTACAAGTGGGAGTTCCTGAAAGTCCTGAAACGCATCTGAAGCATGTAATAACCACCCGCCCCATTACGTACATTTTGGGGTAGATAAATACTGGCAATAGGCGTAGTTTAAGGGGCTCAATATTTTAGTAATTTGGTTACAAATTCGTAGAATCATAGCAAAAGTAAACTTTTCAGTAAATGATAGGAAAAATCAGAACCACTTAGTTCAAAATTTAAAACAAACTGATTTCCAAAGAAGAATTAACTTCTAAGATTTTATATTAAGTAAGGAAAAAAAAATGAAAATTTCTTTTAAAATATTTGGTGTCTAAATTCACAAAAAAGCTCATTATTGGTCGAATACAAATCCTCATTGTGTCAGAGAAAGAGGATTTCAAATTAGTTGGCAATTTAATTTCTTCTTGCAGTTAGAGTTATGCTCAAATTTTATGACATTTTAAATGGTAAGATTCGTTTTCAACTTCACCTACATCAATAACTTATTAATTCATTTTAGGTGAAGCTTATCTCGAAATTTTAAATGAATTTAGAAATCTATATTTAAACAATTTACCAGATGTTGAGAAAATGGAAATTATGGTAACAACACGACCGAGCACCACCTCACGGATGAATGATCGTTAATAACTCTTTTGACTAAAAATAACGAAGACCGGTGGCTTGCTAACAATGATTCATTTTTTTGACCACCAAGGTCTCCAGACCTAACGATTCTAGATTTTTTCATAGGGAGCTACATAAAATATGAAGAGTCTGCAACTGCAGTAACAATAAAGAGGATTGCAAATGTTTAGACATCAATGGTGGCGTATGTGAACAACTACTCTAATTCGTTTCTAGTTTAGGTGTTATCTATTACAAAACAAAGTACCTACCCCCCACTTTTTTCTACAGTTTTAAAAATAATCAGTGGCCACATTTTGACCATTCGGTGGTAAAAAAATCACTTCCGGTATGGCCGGAAATTACCACAACTTTCTTATTTTAAATAGGACCCTGTATATTTAAGTCACGTTTCCCATAAAGCTGTAATTCCTCTCTCCAACGCTTTTTTCAGATTTAAAATTGGATGAAAAATAAGCTTGGAAATGGTATTTATTTGTTATTTCTAGTTGGCTTTGGAATTCAGGAACAAATTTAACAAATTTCGAAGTAGACTTTGAATTTGAATAAAAGGGTATTTCTCTGCAAATAAAATGTAAAATTGGCCTATTTTGTTCATTTGTTTAGATTTAGAAATATTTTTTCCATTTTTTTCATTTTATGGAAATTCAGTATGTCATATCTCCAATTTTTCAAATAGTGCCCTGTATGTTTTATCTTTTTATCAGATAGAGTGGTAAATTTGCTTTTAGCACACTTTACAGTTTGCAATGTTTCTTGTGACTTGACTTTACACTTAGCAATTCCACGAAATAAAGTGGCAATTGTTTTAAAATATACCTTTGAAATAAACAGGTATACCCATGTTCTTTCCTATTATTTGGATTTTCTACCACATGTATTATTGTCCTCTTCAAAAACAGATCACCGAATTTACAAAATAATAGAATTATTGGAAAAAAACCTCTGCGCCCGTGACGTTTACGTCAAAGGAATAGTCAGAGGTTATGTTTTGCGAATAATATAAATCGGAATAAACACAGAAATAATGTAAAAATAATGTCGTTTGCTGACGTTTCAGAAAGTAGTCTCTTTCCGTTTTCAAAGCTTTTTTTGGAAGAACTCTTATTTTGCTGTGTATGTCAAATACACAGCTGTAAGATTCTGTTTATGTTATTTCCATAGATACTTACTACTTACACAGAACACAGAACTGATGATATTTTCTTTTAGATAATGTTGAGTTTGTTAAGTTCTTCTTTTAACATTGGTAGCCAGGTTGTACAAATATCTACAGAACAATTCGATACGCACTTATCTTCATTTAATAAGATTATTGCTGATTCTTTAATTTTTCTTTTTTTGGTATCTGTTTCTTTTGTTAAAATTTTTGCCGAGTCCCAGTTTATTCTATGCCCGTTTTCCCAAGCATGTTCACAAATCTTTGATTGCTGAATTTCATTCTTTCTAATGTAATTCTTGTGCCCATTCAACCTCACACTGAAAGGTCTGGATGACCCGCATAACATTTATCACATTCGCACGGGATATTGTAAATACAGTTTTTTGAATTCTACTCCCTGTTTATCGATTTTGTTTTTGTTAATATAGATCTTAAAGTGTTCCCCGTTTGAAATATTGTCCTAATATCAAATTTGTCACCTATATGGCGTAGCTTCTCCGATAGTCCGTATACATAAGGAATTATTGCTGTATAATGACGTTCAGGTTTTTGTCGTATCTGATTGTCCCTATTTTCAACATTTATGAAAACTTTATCAACAAAGGCTTCAGGATATTGATTTTGTACTAGAACCTCTTTGATAAATTTTTTCTCGTTATTTAATATTCCATTATTAGATGAAATTATTTTGGCCTTATTGTATAAACATTTTACAACACCCCTTTTAACATTTATTGGCTGATTGGAGTTAATATTTAGATATCTATTAATATGTATTGGTTTTCTATAAATGCTTGTTTCAATTGTATTATTTACTGTTCTAATTAAAACATCTAAAAACGGTAGTTCATTCCTACTTTCTACTTCTAATGTGAATTTAATAGACAGTTCCATACTATTTATATTTTCCAAAAAACTATCTAGTAAATCGACACCATGAGGCCAAATTGCAAAGATCTCGTCAACATATCTTCACCAGACAACCGGTTTGTTTATACAATTTTGAACATGTGTGTTCTCAAAGTTCTCCGTAAATATTGGTGATAATGCAGACCCCATAGCCATACCAAAATCCTGCTGATAGAACTCATTGTCCAATTGAAAATAGGTTGTTTTTATACACATTGTTAAGAGTTCCATTATGCTATTTACACTTAATTTAGTTCTAGTTTCCAAATTATTATTATTTAGCAACCTGTCTTTAACTATTTTTAAGGTTTCATCTACCGAAACATTGGTAGAAAGACTAACTACGTCAAAACTAACCATCAGGTGTGATTCATGAATATCGTTTTCATAAATTTTTTCTATAAAATGTTTACTATTTTTAATATATGAATCGGTATTTCCAGATAATGGATCAATAATTTTAAGTAAACATTTTGCCAAATTATGACTTGGTGAATAAATAGAACTAACAATTGGTCTTAAAGGAATATTTTGTTTATGTGTCTTTGAAAATCCATAAAAATGAGGAGGCTTACTATGATGTGGCGTAAGGTTCCTTCGTTCAAAATCATTAAATTCATGTTTGTATTTAAACAAAGTTCTGTAAATTTTGCTCTCTATTGATTTTGTTGGATCTTTGTTTAGTTTTGAGTAGAGTCCCTCATTTACAAGAGTCAAGATTTTTGCGTTATATATATCTTTATCTATAATGACTGTGGCATTACCTTTGTCTGATGGCAATATTTTTATACTTTCATCACGTTTTAAGGAGTTTATTGATAGCTTTTCTTCTGGAGTTAAATTATCTTTAATTTCGTATTGCTTCTCTAAAGCAATTTTTGCCCTTATGCGATATTCATTCCCATTATCTGTTGGTAAATTTTGAGCCGTTTTTTCTATTGCCGCTACTATATCAAATTTTGGAACAGATTTCGGGTTTATTGCAAAATTTAAACCATTTGATAAGACAAGCCTGTCTGAAATGGACAAAAATCTTTTTGACATATTAATGACAGTCCTGTCAACTAAAGGATTATTATTTATATTTTGTAATTGCCTAATTTGTTTTTCCCTTATTAAGTTTCTAAATTTATGTAAATGCGTACCTTTTGCAGATTAAAATATTTCTCATAACTCAACCTGACATTCCGGATTATAAACTGATAATCCTATTTAATAGCGTTCCTATCTATGATATTGAATTCTTTCCCTAACCATAGATTTGCTTGCCTTATCTAAAATTTTTCTTGTTTTCGCATTTTGAAAAGATACTTTTAGCCGCAAAAACTTCGGAATTATGTCATGTTCTCGACACCGATTTCAAATCTGAAAAAAGCACTGGAAAGAGAAATTACAGCTTTATGAGAAAAGGGACTAAATATATAGGACGCTATTTAAAATAAGAAAGTTGTAGCAATTTTCGGCCATACCGGAAGTGATTTTTTCCCCACCGAATGGCCAAAATGTGGCCATCGATACCCATATTTGATTTTTCAAATTTTAGAATTTCATTTTAAAACTGTAGAAAAAATGGGCCACCCGATGTATTGATATTTATGCGACCTGTTTAAAAATGCCTTAGTTAGGCTGGTGGTTTATGTTAATAAGTCCTTAATGAGATATTCTTGTAATTGATTTGAATGACTGAGTATACATTAAATGTATATACTGGTTTAAGAAAGCTTCCGCTACGCCACTGGTTCTACGGATAAACTTTCCGCACACGAAATGAGAAATCTGCCTTTATTAAACTTATAATCACGCCATGCCACCAGAAATTAACTTTCTTATATCTAGATATGGAAAACGCTGAGATGACAACATTGTGTTTCCTTTCTTGGGAAATTGCAAGCAATTATCTTTTGGTGGAAAAAACGGAATTATTTATGGCGGTTGGGAAAAAGCACGCTGGCGGAGTTAGATGCAATCTCATTAGAATTTGATATTAAATGAACAGCTTTGTTTCCACAATGAGATGTTTAATCTTCTGATTTAATAGCTACAAGACTGACGTTTCTTTCCTTAGGAAGTACCAACTTTCAGTGTCTACCTATCTACTTGAAAAAAGCGACTACAGTCTTTTCAACTTTGGTGATTACAGATAATTTTTTACTTAAAATGTTAATACAATATTTCGGGGTTCAAAACATGCGATATTTCGGAAAAATTAAATGCTAACGGATTTCTTTTTTTAGTAGATAAATTGATAGTAAATACTGTGTAAACAGTGACAACATCAACGATTCCAATAAGTTTAAGGAATTAGCAACTCAAAAACTCTCAAATAAATATGTAGGGTGGGGAATTAGCAAGTCTATATCCCAGAGCAAAAGTGGTTGGTATCACAGAAGATATCGTATATTTAATTTTTTAAAGTTATAGAACAAAAATGTTATTGCGCCTTGATTGTAAGGTTATCTCCGTAACTCATTTAAAGAAAAATAATAAAATATTGCAAGCTGTGCTCCAAGTTGACAGAAATACATATCGTAATATCTCAGAACAGAGTAAATTATCTGTTGTATAAGATTACTGTAATGTCTTTGATGCAACTGAGATGAGACGATGTTATAAATGTAATGGTTTCCACCACCTTGCAAATAAGTGTGGCATCCAAAAATTATTTTCTTACCAAAAATTTAAAAATTTGTCTCATATACAATACATCCAAAGATTGGGGTTTCACCTCTCTTACTACTCTTATTATATAAATGTGTTTGTTGAATCGACCCTACATGTTTGGATTCCAAATATGTTGTTTCGGGCCCCACGTTGGGCGCCAATTATGTTACCTCCTTTCCCTTATTATTTATTTTTGGGAATGAATTGAGGCAACATATGCGGACGACTAGCTGGTTTAAGTCGGAGCAAAGAGCCGTGGATCCGGAGTATTCGTAAGAGTGGAGAAACTTACCCTTTTTGATATGTACAGCATAAACGACAGATTTCTGTTTAGTTCAAGAAAAGGAGACAAAGAAAAATTGATGTTAAATTGGGCAGCATCTATAGTGAAAATAAGTAGAATGGTCTCTTTTTCTCGAATAACCAGTCTACTATAGTTCAGACTGAAATTGTTGGTAAGAGAAATAAAAGGATAGTATAAATTGAATGATAAAGTATATTACATGAATAGATAAATCGATATATATAACAAATTTAGACCAGGATCCTAGATTCCGGAATTGAGTATTGTTGAGGTGACTGGTTCTGGAACAGCAATCCAGGCCCACAATTGTCTCTTGCAAGAATGGAGTCTAAAGGTTTCCTTGGCAATTTAGTTTATGTCTCTTAATGAAATGAAGTTGAAGGTTTTTGAAAAGTTAATGAATAAGCATAAAATAAGAAGGAAGACAAAATTTTTAATATGAAGAATATTTGATCTATATGCAGAAAGATAAGCTATGCATAAGCTGTGCAAAGGCTATGCAGAAATGTATAAATATATAAGAGTATAAATATATAAGTATATATATAGAAATTTATAAGCTGATTTCGTAAATTATAAATTGCCAAAAAATGAAAAAGAGACAAAAAAAAATATTTTAAAACCATGTGGTACATATAGTAGTTTAACTACTTATTAAATTAAAAGGAATTGAATTTGAATTTAAATTTATTTAAAAAATAATTGAAATTACATGAGACAAAAATTGAAAATTACTGAAATTTTAAATTACTAATAAATAAAATTTACCTGGATGTTAAACACTTGTTAACGCGGACATAAAATTGTAATATCAATTACTGAAGTCCACAGTTAAGTTTATATACGTTCGAGTCAGTACAAAAGCTGCAAGCAAATGATTTCCTGGTGAGTTTTACTAATAAGGTAAACTTTATTTGTCTCACTTACTGCAAAATAATGCCACCAGATAATCTTGAAAAATCTATTTCCCCTAATTATATAGAAAGCTATAAAACGTAGAAATGGTACAGGTATAGCCATCTGTCAATTGTTGAGTTAAGCGCAACAACCTGCCTGATGTGGATACCCGTACTCAAACAAATTACAGAATCGATAAAAGGAATCTATAATACCACAGCTGACTTAGATTGCAACAATTTGTAATTACTATTCTATACATAACCAAAAAAAATGAACTGCCGTAATAAATAGTAAAACGTATTGTGAGAGCTCAGTAAATAGATTACATCTTATAGGATATACTATATATAGTAATGAGAAAGGTAAGGAAAATAACCATATGTACTTACATAGTAAACAAAAATATAAAAATTGAAATATAGTTATCTGATGTAAATAAATGTTTTTAGACAATTGTTTATTTAGATGCTGTAACAGAACTAGAACAGAGATACATAATAGTGTAAAAAAATATGACTGAGTTCCTAAGATATAAAAATAAGTACATAAAACAATGTGAAATGATTTAGCAGTTATACAAGTAAATTCTGTTAGTTGAAAACAGTTTCACTTACAAAAACTGAATCAAAATGTTACACAGATCATGCCAAATATAAACAAAACACTAGTTTTTATATAAAACTGTTAAATGGACATAGGCCATGTAACAATATCTGTCCACGTTGTTCTCAAAATCATAAACTAACTGATTGCAAGTCTCAAGAACTTCGGTGTATAAACTGTTTAAACCCTAATAAAGGCAATACGAAATTCCCAGTTGATTTTAAACATACAGTATGGGATAAAAATTGCCATGTTTATCAACAAAATATGACAAAATTTAAAAATAACGTCCTAGGTACTCAATAGCAATTAAACTTCACAACCTGTGCCTATGTGAAATTCATAAGAATAATTAAAAACACTAAACCTCTGATAACTACCGCGAATTCTCACTATTTATTCTTCTATTATCAGAATGTGCGTGGATTACATACAAAAAGTAGAGAGCTATTTACAAACTCACTCATTGATAGTTGGGATTGTATTGCTTTAACTGAAACGTAGGCTCACTCGGGAATATCAATTGCTGAACTATTTGACTTAAATATTTATAACGTATTTCGCACTGATAGGGAATTTCGAATAATTAATAAAACTCGAGGAGGCGGAGTACTGCTCACAATCAATAAGAAACTTAACGCGTGTATGTTTGATGTTTATTCTTTATGCCCAGCCTTCATCAATCTTAGCCATATTGACTTAGTTGGTGTAAAAATAAATTAAATGATACATATTTGTTTACTATTACTCTATACATACCTCCGAATGTCACATGTGATGATTACGAATGCCTATTTGATAGTATCGAGTCTCTCTATATGATATGTATGGATCTGACATTCTAATCATGGGTGATTTTAATATACCGGAATACGCCCTAGGGTCATCTAGTCGAACTAACAATACCTTGTGACAATTTATGAATGTTCATAACCTCGAACAATAAAATAGTCAATAATAACGATAGAATCTTGAATTTAGTTCTATACAATATGGCATGTAATGTTAAGAAAACCGATACACTATTGTTACAAGAAGACGTGCCTTATGCATTGAATTACAAATTGTTAAAAAATAAATAATTTTCCCAACTTTGTCGACCATCTTTCAATTTTACGAAAGCTAATTTTCATGCACTTTATAGTCAATTAGCTCTACTAGATTTAGTAGTTGCTTCTGGTATGTCTGTTAATGAAGATTTGTTTGTATTTTATGAGCAAATATATGCTGTTTTCAATGAACATGTTCCTCGAAAGATACCACCTCGTAAACAATACCCTCCGTGGTTCAATTCTGATACAATTAAAACGGAAAAGTAAGAGTTGGAGAATATACAGAAAATCTAAAAGTGTGTATGACTTTAGCTGTTTTCGGCAGTCAACTGTCCTCCAATTATTGCACTCATTAAATACCGATTGCCCAGATTAACGGGGGGAACAACTAATATACTCTTGATACCTACATCTCGTACTAACCTCTTGAACTCATCTCCACTGCATGAGATCTGTTTAAATTATAATAACATAGAGCATAGATTGGATATTTTTAAATGTAAAATCTCTGATATAAAAAATATTTTTTCTACTCCAGTATAACAGTTTTTATAGTATTTTTGTTCTGTTTTATCTGTTTTAAACATGTATAGTGTACGCGTATTTGTGTTGTATTATAATGCGTGTATACCGGGTGTAACAGGATCATGGTATACCCCCCTTTTCTCCTTTAGTTTTGAAATAATTGATTGAAATTTAGGATATACTACATACATAATAAGTGGCACTTTTTGACATACAATTGAATTTTTTTCACTTCCAATTTTGCCGGAAGTGGCACTAACTTTCGATTTTTAAATGTAATACCCTGTATATTATTGCATTTTTGAATTCGGCATAATTTTCTGAATCAAACGATGCCGAATAAGTGAAATTCCATTAAAAACACTAAACTACGTGATTTATGAGAAAATAAAATTCACCAAAATTGTTTTTGGGGCAAAACTCAATTTTTTCAAATGGAACCATATCGGTACTGTAATACCATTTATTAGTACTATTAATAAGGAATTTATTTATACAGGGTGTCCCACGACGAACTGTGGCGATCGATATCTCGAAAAGTAGACATCGGAAAATTTTGAAAATTTGGTAGTAAACTAATGTCGATGGGGGCATATTGTCTGAAAGTTATTTGTGGCATTCTGGGGCAACTCGGCTAAAATATTTTCAAGATGGTGGCACTTCCGGTTATACCGGAAGTCGATACTAACTTGCTTATTTTAAATGGGACACTCTATATATTATTCTATTTTTGGATTTTACGCAAAATTCTAGGCCGATTTTGTGTATCATGTCCTATACCTAGGTCTCTCCGTTTTTGAGATATTTCAATTTTTATGTCAAAAATGACGTTTGCGGGCCCTAAAAGAATTATCAATGTTTCCTATAAGGAAGCCTTTATTATCTAATTTGAGTTCGATTCTTTGTTGAAAAAGACCTACTTTAATAGAGTTTTTATAATATTTTGATAAGTATTAATACAGAGTTTTCAAAAAATAAGAATAAAGATGAAATGGAGAAAACTGTCAAAAATCATTTTTTTTTCAAATGGAAACCTCCAACTTTTATAATCTTATCTTATTCGCCATTAAAAATAAGGGTAAGTTTGTATATGGATGTCTATTCCGAAAATTTTTAGTTTTCGAGATATTCCCAATTCAATATTTCTATATGGGGATTTTGCTATCGATTTTAAGTTCAATTACTGTTAGTTGGCAATGACGGCGTTGAGTGCTAAACAAATGTATGTAGCTGTCACTTACCAATTGACAAGTATTAATTATCATGCCGGGGCGCTTAAATTATGCACACGAGGATTACTTAAATTTGTTTATAATCTATGGAGAATGTTACAAAGTTTTATCAAAAACATGTGAAATATTTGCTAATAGATATCCAGAGAAACAAAAACCGTCTCCGAACAGTATTTAATGAATAATGGAGCATTTCAAAAAAATTTGGCACTGCAACAGTTCATAAAATAATTAAACAAATATACTTAGATACAAAAGGTTCTTACATAAAATACTAACAGTATAACTACTTATACTCAGGAAAATATATTATTTTAATAAGTGTTCAAAGTGTCCACCCTGAACTTCCAAACATTTTTCGCACCTCTTGATTAGTTCGTCATGGGTGGCCGCTCTAATAGAACCTGGAGATAATCTTTCAAAAGCATTCCTTACTCTTGCCTGACAATCTTCCATTGTTGTGACTGGATTAAAATAAACCATATCTTTTATTGTTCCCCATATAAAATAGTCTAAAACAGACAGATCAGGAGAACGGGGAGACCACAGAAAAGGTCCATTGTTAGCAATCCACTTATCGTAAAAAGTTTCTTCCAAGAAGTTGTTAACTATGAAGCTGCTGTGTGGTGGCGCGCCATCGTGTTGGTAAAATATTTGCTTATGTTCAGCTAGCGGTAAATTGTTCAAATATTCATTATCTAAATCTTGTAATATATTCAAATATCTTTCACTTAAAAAAGAGTTCATACGTAATTTGAAAAACAGAAACTATTTAAGTATTAATTCATTACCATTTAAGTTTTCTTCATAAAAATTAAGTTTTACGACTCCATCATTTTTCACAGCACAGTACACATTAAATTGCCAGGTTTCTTGATAATTTCGCAATCTTACGGCATGGGGATTTGAATCACACCAAAAGTGGGAATTATATCTGTTGAAAAGTCCATTTTTCGTAAATTTTGCCTCGTCAGTCCAAATTATGTTGTCCAAAAATCGAAAGTCGCCTTGTAACATTGTTAAAATAAATTCGCAAAAGTGAACTCTTCTGGTCAAATCGGTGTCCTTTAGGTGTTGAACCATAGAAATGGAATAGGGATGGAATTTGTGTTTCAAAAGAATTCTATGAATAGAGTTCTTGGAGATTCCTGTTTGTAAGGCCGCTTGTCTTAAGGATGTCATAGGATATGCCGCAAAATATCCCAAAATAGCAATTTCGATATTTTCGTCATAGACAATTGGTTTTATTTTATGAACTGTATAACCGGAAGTGCCATCAACTTGAAAAGCCGAGTTGCCCCCATCGACATTAGTTTACTACCAAATTTTCAAAATTTTCCGATGTCTACTTCTCGAGATATCGATCGCCGCAGTTCGTCGTGGGACACCCTGTATATCGTATTAAAATGTGCGATAAATACAAATAAAATTACAGCTAAAAGAAAATAATAAAATACAGTTTTATTCTAATTACCTTGTTACACATAAGGTGGTTTTGGAATACAAAAAATTAACACAAAACATTACAACAGTTGTTCAAAATGCTGTCCATTAACGTTAATGCACTGCTGAACTCGCATAGCTGTTTCTCGAAGAACGTTCGCCAATTGCTAGGCTGTTATGCCATTAATTGCTCGTCTTACTCGTGGCTCCAGGTCTTCACGAGTAGTAACTGCAGTTGCATAGATAACATTTTTTAAATGACCCCGAACAAAAAATCAAGGGGCGTTAAATCAGGTGACCTTGGAGGCCACCTCATAGGACCATTCGTCGAAATTACGTTTTCTCCGAATCTCCGTTGAAGGTAAGCAATTACTATCCTTGAATTATGGGGAAGAGCGCCATCTTGTTGGAAATACATTCGTATTTAAAAGATTTATAGTGGTATTTGTGCAAAAGTCGGCTTACTGATTGGTGACTGATGTCCAATTCAAACCCAACTTGCCTTAAAGAAACGGTCTTATTAACTTCTATTCGAGCCAAAATACTAATTTTCGTTCCTTCGTCAATAATGAAGTTTTCTTCGGGATTATTGTTGGGCTCTCTTCCGAATTGGTTTTCAACACGTTTAAAATAATTTTTTGCTGGACATTGTCTATCAGGATATCGTTGGGTATAAAGGTCGGCAGCCGCAACTGCATTCCTTTTACATTCCCCATAAATAATAATTAACATGTTCACTTTTTCATCTCTTGTATAAATTTGCGGCATTTTAAACACAATTAACAAGAATTTTAAACAATTTTTAAAGACACAATAAAAACACCGTTAAACCAACAAATCTTTGACAAGCTAAATATTTCATTGTTTTCAAAGCCACCTTAGTTACTTCTTAACTATTAATTAGAACAAAATTGTATTTTCTTATTTTCTTTTAGCTGTAATTTTATTTGTATTTATCGCACATTTTTTAGTACGACATATGAATAAGTTCCTTATTAATAGTACTAATAAATGGTACCACGGTACCGATATGGTTCATTTGAAAAAAATAAGTTTTGCCCCAAAAACAATTTTGGTGAATTTTATTTGTTTATAAATCACGTAATTTAGTATTTTTAACGGGATTTAGATTTTTGTAGCATTACACGTCACCGTCATGGCACACTTAAATGGAAAACTAAAAATTATATTATAAAAAAAATTGATGTTTGAAATGTCACTTATTTGGCACCGTTGGATTCAGAAAATTATACAGAATTCAAAAATGCACTAATATACGAGGTATTCCATTTAAAAATCGAAAGTTAGTGTCACTAGTGATACCTTATTGTATCTAAAAGACATTTACACATTCAGTGTCTGGTGTACTCACTCTTATGTTTGTTAACTTATTTTTATTTGTTATTCTATTGTTTGTTATTTATTATTCATTACTATGTTTTATTTCTTCTTGTAATTATGTTTTTCAATTATTCTGTATAATTGGGTTTCACCCGTTGTTGGATAAATTATCGACATAAATAAATAAAGTATTGTGTAAATTATTAAATTAAAAGTTAATTTCTTATTAGTTACTGAAAGTTCTTAAATATTGTCTGTGATGAAGAAATAAAATTTTAACCCTCTTGATAATAGTCTTTATTAACTAAAGCATTAGGAGTCAAGTTTCAGTGCATTTATTTGGCGTCATTGGTGTTACAACAGTAGTATGTTGGGTTGTCTAATATGTGACGTCACACTAATTAAGTCCATTTTGTAGCATTTTAACGACACTATACCTATAATTTTCATTATCTTACATTTTCATATAAAATGCATAATTTCGTCTTCCTTTTCATTAACTTTTGATGTTATATAGCATCAAAAGAATTGAATTTGTAGAGACATTGTTTATCGACACGTACCATAATTCAAGGGCTAAGGGGTTACTAGTGAATATTTCATATATATGTCATTTCTATTGCCATTTCTCCGATTTGTTTGAAACTTCCTGTGTAAATTTTTTTCATTCGATTCGACAATCAATTTTCTGCTTAAATCCAAAAATTTAGCTTGTTTGCAATTTTTCCTTGGTAAAAACCTACGTAAATTAGACTAGAGTGATAATTGCATGCTACAATTTTAAATATACCAAATTTTAAGTACCTACTTAATACCCAAGAATCTTAAGTACCTACAAGGACCGATAAATCTACACTCTTTAGGTAAGCGCGTAGGCTTAACACCTACACACCTTGAACGTTCCTTTTGATACTCATTAATTTCTTTTGTCTGCAATATAAATACTTAATCGACGGAGCCATCAATTATAAATATTTAGTATTTACTTTAAACAGTTACAAATCAATTTTAAAAGCATTTACATGTAAGAAGAGTGCTCCCTTGACTATTACAACCAACGTCACTGCCTTACACACATTCCTAATTTTAATAGCCACTTCAAAATTAGCACAAGATATGAGATACTCAAAATTGACGAGCTGGAAATCTATATTTCAATCGGACCACACGCAAGTTTTTCTTTGACTAGTTGGGAGGTGAATGATTTTAAAATGCTCTCAATGAATTAACTACTTGAGAGGTGAAAATCTAGCCGCATCTTACCAACACAGATAAATTTTGATCTTGTAGACATTATAGCGTTACATATTATCATTATACGCATTTTGTGGTTATTACTAAACCAGTTATTTATAGCTTTCTGATCGTTTTAAGTGTTTTATAATAATAATAATAATAGCCTTTATTCAATAATACCATGTAAAACAGTGTAGAACCAGTCAAAAGAACATTGTTAGTAAGTAGAAATAAAATTTTAAGTAAAAATAACATTACAATCTACATAGAAGTTTAAAATATAGTACATTCATATTATCTAAAAAATTGTAAATTTACATAAAAATAAACATCACTTTGCTTCACAATGACAAATTAAAATGATGGTTTAAAAATTCTGAAACACAGTAAAATGGATTTTGACTCAGATATGTTTTGAGCCTTGCTTTGAAAACCTTTAATGTCAGATTCTGATATTCCAGTGGTATTTTATTGTAGACTCTTATTAATTGCGTCACTATGTTCCGTTGCACTTGTGTGAAACTAGTTTGCGGTTGACGTAACACTGATCTTGCACAGCCTCTAGTATTAAACATATGGTTGGTTTCATATCTGGTAAATAGTTCATGGTAATGTTCTTTGACAAAACACGCACATTCATACACATACAGACATGGCATGGTAAGTATCTTTTTCTGTTTAAATATTTCACGACATGACTCTCTTCTTTTTAGGTGGAAGATGGTCCTTATGCAACATTTTTGGAGCTTGAAAATTCTAAGTGAGTCAACAGAGTTTCCCCAGAATATAAGTCCATATCTTATTCTGGAATTTATATAGGAATAATAAGCCGATAAAGCTGCTGCTTGATTTACGTAATTTGATATGGCTCGTAAGGCGTATGTAAATGAACTTATTTTCTTTGCCAGGTAGTGTACGTGTTCTTTCCAGTTTAGCTGCGAGTCTATCTCAATGCCTAGAAATTTTGTGTGCTCAGTGGTTGTGAGGATTTTATCGTCATAAACTAATGTGAATGGATCTTCTGTTCTCAAGGTAAATTTTAATAAGTGGGTTTTCTCAATGTTATTCTTGAGGTTGTTCCATCTGTACCAATTTTCAGTTGTTTCAATTGTACTAATAATTTCTGTTTTTAATTCTTGTTCAGTGCTGGTCCTTATTATGAGCGAATTATCATCTGCATAAAGATTTAGCATATGACTAACAATATTCGGTAGCTCGTTAGTGTACAATAAAAATAGAATTGGGCCCAAAATAGAGCCTTGGGGTACTCCTCTTCTAGGCATTTCCCAATTTGATTTAATTTCGATTCCCGCATCTATTGCCATTACACACTGCTTCCTGTTGGTTAAATATGATTTAAGAATATAATAAATATTTCCTCTGAAGCCCATTTTTTCTAATTTTTCTAAAAGTATTTTGTGATCAACACTGTCAAAAGCTTTTGACAGGTCCATAAATAAAGAAACAACTTTTTTCTTATGGCTTATTGCTTCCAAAATTTCACATATTGCTATATACATCGCTCTTATAGTTGATCTCCCCTTAATGTAAGCGCTCTGCATTTTGGTGATTATTTTGCTCTTATCTGTGAAATCTAATATTCTGTTTAGCAGTACCTTTTCAAAAATTTTTGCTATTACTGATATGAGAGTTATTGGTCTATAGTTTTCGATATCTTCCTTACTGCCTTTTTTATGTATTGGCTTCACTACACTTTTTTTTAGTTCATCCGGAAAAATTCCTTTTTGAAAACATATATTTATTAGTCGTGAGAGTAGTTCTGCGAGTTCCAATGCACAAAACTTCACCAGTTTAGTTGGTATCTCATCATCTCCCACAGCTGCTGTGTCTTTTAGGGCATGTATTATATTAAAGATTTCAGTGGGCGTTGTGTCATGTAAAAACATGGTGTGGTCATTCTTTGGAATATGATCCATAGTTTTCAGGACATTTGCATTGATATTTTCACATATATTTATGAAATAGCTGTTCACCTCATCCAAAACTTCTTTTTTGGTTTTGTTTTCTTGATTTCCTAAGTTTTCAATTTCAAATCTTATCTCTTTTTCTTTTCCAGTGATTTCCTTTACTAAATCCCAAGTCGATTTAACTTTATTATTTGAATTTATGATGTAATTTGAGTATGATTCTTTCTTCGCATCATTAATTAATCTCTTAAATTCCTTACAGTATTGCTGGTACGCTTCTTTTGTCACATTTCTTTTTAGCAGTCCATCATACATTTGCCGTTTTATCTTGCTTCTCATTTTTATTTCCTGGTTTATCCAAGTTTTGTGTTCCTGGTTATTAAAATTATACACTGCCTTAGGATAAATTACATCCAGCCCATGTCTAATTTCTGTTAAAACCAATGTTGTGCTGGTGTTTGGGTCATCTTCGACAATTATTTGGTTCCAGTCAATTTTTTTGATGTGTTCTTTAAATAGGTGGCTTTTATCATTCGCGATGAGTCTTTTCATTACCTTCTCTTTTTTCTGAATTGGGATGGAATTAACAGGTATAATGGTTTGTAAGCCAAAATGGTCACTAAATCCATTCTTGTCCACTTTAGTTTCACATTGTTGTATATTTACAAAAACGTTGTCAATTGTTTTTCCTGATATTCTTGTTGCTTCATCTGTGGTAGGTGTTAGATTGAATGATGCCATCAGATCTTTAAATGTTTTTACATCTTTTTCAGACGGAGTTTGCAGGTCTAAATTAAAGTCTCCACAGAAGGCTGTCATGTGTTTCGTATATTTATTTGTTATGAAAATTAATATGTCCTCAAGAGTGTTTGTAAATTCGTCCATGTTGGAGTGTATTGGAGGGCGATACGTGTTTATAATTATAATTTTTGGATTTAAGATTTCTATTGCACTACATTCAATTACTAATTCTGTGCTTTTTTGTTTTAGAAAATCCACTTCTTTAAATTGCAAATTGTTGTTAACGAATATGCAGCTGCCTCCATGTATGGAATGTGACCTAGCAAAGCATGAGGCCAATTTATAGTTTTTAAGTTTAAGTCTATGTTCTTCACCACTTCTAACCCATGTTTCTGTAATAGCTATTACATTAATATTGTGCTCAGAGTTTTTAAGATATATTGACAGTTCATCTATTTTATTTGTAATGCACTGTAAGTTTTAGTAAAAGAGAATAAACGAATTCTTTGTTACACTATTTTGTATATTACTATTGGTTGTTAAGCTAAAAAAGAATTCTGATTGTTTCCAACATGTTGATTTTTGTATTCCCATTGTTTTTTGAAGTCAAATCTCCTGAACCCAACTCCTTTAGGCCAAAATGCAGGATCATATAATTTTTCTTTTGAGATCGAATTTTGCTGCCACCATAAAACATTGTCTATGATTCTGGTTATTTTTTAGTTCTCTTACTACAATATTATCTTCTTCTTTACTCCCTAGTTTATTTTTTAGATATTCTTTTATATCTTTTTCTTCAACTTTCGGTATTATCCTGTATAAATATAGCCAAACTTTCGGTTGTATACCTCTAAACACTTGATTTCCTTCACTTATTGCTTGTCCAATTTGTCTTCCTTTTTGTTCCCTATTTCCTCCATCATTCCTGTTATTCTTGGCATCTTTATTATTATTCTCATGATTTCTGTTCTGTTTTCTCCCTCTACCTTGGAATTTGAAACCCTCTTCATCCACTTCTACTATTTCTGCTCTTTCCCTTTCTTCTATATTCGGAGTTACACTGATATTTTCCTTGATTTGTTCGTATTTTGTTTGAATTTTTGGGCTTGCTGGGGATGCCATCTGTTGCTGTGTTTTAGAAGCCAGTTGTTTAGTTCTTGTCGCCACCTGTTGATTAGTGGGTTTACTAATATTTAAGTTTGCCAACTTTTCTAAAAGAAGTCTGTTATTTTCCTTTAAGATGTTATTTTTATCCTCCATCTCACTCATTAATTTTTTCACATACTGAAGTTCTAATTCCAGTTTTTTATAGTTCATATCTATGATTTTTTGCTCATATGGATTTAAATCACAGCAAATAACTCTTTTCTCATCCAGTTTCTTAATTGTTTTTTGTCTTGCAATACAGCTATTGTGAAATATTGAGTAGCAGTTTATGCATACCATTACTGTGCACTTTTTTCCACAACATTTTAGTTTTAATTCTTCAGTTTCACTTGGTTTTTCACTACTTTTTCGATCAGTGTTTACGAATTCACCATCACTATCCACCATCTTGAAATAAGGGCATACTGTCTATGGTCAAGGTTATAAATATAAAAAAATATATTTTATATGTACAGACAAAATTAATAATATTATGGTTCCACTGAACGTGGAAGTGAAAATTGAAATGAACTATGTAGAGAACGAAATTTTTTTTTTTTAAATCCTCTATCTTTCAAAGTAACTGTACGATTCCAATAAGTTTTTTTAAATATATGCAGAATTCTTAATATACGAAAAATGTATTTTTTCAAAGAATTGAAAATAAGGGAGATGTACACTAAAAAATATTATTAATTTTTTTAAAGTGACGAAGTTACTTCTATTCGTGGTCATGTAACGATGAAGGTTGTTTTTCAAATGGAAAACTCTACATATTTTTACAGATTCTTTTAGATCCTTTTCCCTCTGATTTGAAATATATAAGGGTTGGTAGGTCTACCCGTAATATTTCTTGAAATATCGGACATAACAATACGCACTTAGTATAGGTATTTTAGCATTTCTGATGGAAACGCAGTACTTAATTACTAAAAATTTGAGAATGCATATTTCGTGTGCCATCAGATTTGGCCTGAACAGTTTTTTAAACAAAACTTATTTTTTTCAAATGCAACCATAATGGTGGAGTACTACCATAAAATAGCGGATATTCTAAGGAATCCGCGGAAGTACCCAAAAGCAATTTTTTTCTGGTCATGGAGGCTAGGTAGCATTTAAATGGTCAGTAGGACATTTGTATTGGTAATGGCGGACCAATCCCATGGCCACCAAACAGCCCCGATTTAACACCTTTGGATGTGTTTTTGTGGGCGCCTTTAAAGGACAAAGTTAATTATAATTTTAATTAAAATATTGAAATAATTAAAACTAAATATTGTCTGAAAGTTATTTGTGGCACTCTACGAATATTCTTTCCTATTATTTGGGTTTTCTACCACATGTATTATTATCCTCTTCAAAAACAAATCACCGAATCTACAAAATAATAGAATTATTGGAAACAAGCCTCTGCGCCAGTGACGTTTACGTCAAAAGAACAGTGAGAGGTTATGTTTTGTAAATAATATAAATCGGAATAAACACAGAAATAATGTATTTTGCTGACGTTTCGGAAAGTAGATTAGATTTAAGATTATGTTTATGTTATTTCCATAGATACTTACTACTTACACAGAACACAGAACTGATGATATTTTCTTTTAGATAATGTTGAGTTTGTTAAGTTCTTCTTTTAACATTGGTAGCCAGGTTGTACAAATATCTATAGAACAATTCGATACGCACTTATCTTCATTTAATAAGATCATTTCTGATTCTTTTAATTTTTCTTTTTTTTTGTCATCTGCTTCATTTGTTAAAATTTTTGCCGAGTCCCGATTTATTCTATGTCCGTTTTCCCAAGCATGTTCACAAATCTTTGATTTCTGAATTTCATTCTTTCTAATGTAATTCTTGTGCTCATCCAACCTCACACTGAAAGGTCTGGATGACTCACCCACATAACATTTATCACATTCGCAAGGGATATTGTAAATACAGTTTTTTGAATTCTGCTCCCTGTTTATCGGTTTTGTTTTTGTTAAAATAGATCTTAAAGTGTTCCCCATGAAACATGAATTTAATGATCATAGTAAGCCTCCTCATTTTTATGGCTTACCAAAGACACATAAACAAAATATTCCTTTAAGACCAATTGTTAGTTCTATTAATTCACCATGTCATAATTGGCAAAATTTTTACTTAAAATTATTGATCCATTATCTGGAAATACCGATTCATATATTAAAAATAGTAAACATTTTATAGAAAAAATTTATGAAAACGACATTCATGAATCACACCTGATGGTTAGTTTTGATGTAGTTAGTCTTTTTACCAATGTTCCGGTAGATGAAACCTTAAAAATAGTTAAAGATAGGTTGCTGAATGATAATAATTTGGAAACTAGAACTAAATTAAGTGTAAATAGCATAATAGAACTCTTAACAATGTGTATGGGGGCGAGCGTAGGTGCGTCTTTACTATGTACATACTTCGGTATGCGATGTAAAGCAACGACAGGCGCGGTTAGTACTTGGATGATGACCATTCCAACGGAAACCGCGTTCTCGCCTCACACATCTTCCAGCGGCTTGTATATCAGTGTATGCGCGGAAGCTATACAACCTTAGGCGAGGGTTGTATAGGAGATATACCATCCTTCGGAGGGGATGTAAAGCCGTCGGTCCCTTGTCTATTAAATGTTAGGCAAGTAAAAGATCCCTACTCTTCTTAAGGGAAGAGGTTCGGCAAAATTCCTGGTTGGTAGCTCGTCTACAGGCGTGTATAAAAACAACCTATTTTCAATTGGACAATGAGTTCTATCAGCAGGATTTTGGTATGGTTATGGGGTCTGCATTATCACCAATTTTAAGCAACATATTTATGGAGAACTTTGAGAACACACATGTTCAAAATTGTATAAACAAACCCGGTTGTCTGGTGGACATATGTTAACAACATCCTTGCAATTTGGCCTCATGGTGTCGATTTACTAGATAGTTTTTTGGAAAATATAAATAGTAAGGAACCGTCTATTAAACTCACATTAGAAGTAGAAAGTAGGAATGAACTACCGTTTTTAGATGTTTTAATTGAAAGGATAAATAATACAATTGAAACAAGCGTTTATAGAAAACTAACACATACTAATAGATATGTAAATTTTAACTCAAATCAGTCAATAAATGTTAAAAGGAGTGTTGTAAAATGTTTATACGATAGGGCCAAAATAATTTCATCTAATAATGAAATATTAAATAACGAGAAAAAATTTATCAAAGGGATTCTAGTACAAAATCAATACCCTGAAGCCTTTGTTGATAGAGTTTTCATAAATGTTGAAAATAGGGACAATCAGGTACGACAAAAACCTGAACCTCATTATACAGCAACAATTCCTTATGTATACGGACTATCGGAGAAGCTACGCCGTATAGGTGACAAATTTGATGTTAGGACGATATTTCAAACGGGGAACACTTTAAGATCTATTTTAACAGAAACAAAACCGATAAACAGGGAGCAGAATTAAAAATACTGTATTTACAATATCCCGTGCGAATGTGATAAATATTATGTGGGTGAGTCATCCAGACCTTTCAATGTGAGGTTGGATGAGCACAAGAATTACATTAGAAATAATGAAATTCAGAAAACAAAGATTTGTGAACATGCTTGGAAAAACGAACATAGAATAAACTGGGACTCGGCAAAAATTTTAACAAAAGAAGCAGATAACAAAAAAAAGAAAAATTAAAGAATCAGCAATAATCTTATTAAATGACGATAAATGCGTATCGAATTGTTCTGTAGATATTTGTACAACCTGGCTACCAATGTTAAAAGAAGAACTTAACAAACTCAATATATCATCAGTTCTGTGTAAGTAGTAAGTATCTACGGAAATAACAAACAGAATCTTAAAGCTGTGTATTTGACGTACACAGCAAAATAAAAGTTCTTCCAACAAAAGCTTCGAAAACGGAAAATACATTATTTCTGTGTTATTCCGATTTATATTAATTGCCAAACATAACCTCTGACTGTTCCTTTGACGTAAACGTCACGGGAGCAGAGTTTTTTTTCAATAATTCTATTATTATGTAGATTCGGTGATTTTTTTTTGAAGCGGATAATAATACATGTGGTAGAAAACCCAAATAATAGGAAAGAGTATTCGTAGAATGTCACAAATAACTTTCAGACAATATTATTAATATTATTATTATATGGTAGCAATATTCCAATGCATACCTAGTAACTTTTCCATCTGAAAGACACTTTATAATGTAAATAGATCTAGTTTTTGATAATCATGAAGAAACACAGTCAATTTAAGTGTACAATCACTTGCAAGTGTATAACGACGTGCTATGACAACACTCATCACTTTCGATAAAGAATCATTCGATTATGATAGTGACGATTCACGTACCAGAAACTTCTAGTATTTTTTCGTTTTAGATAAGTTCCTTTATTATTTCTTGTGAGATATTAACTTGTCTTTAATAAATATTTTATAAAGTATGTACGGAAAGCGTGCATTTTTTATTTCTTGAAAACAATATTTCAGCTGATTTCCTCATCAAAACTCTTGACAATTTCAAGTTGCATAAAAATAGATAAGAACATGTATTAAGAAGTTCTAAATTTAACGACTTGGGCAAACCTACAGCATCTAATACAATTCTATTTCCGTATATTACTAAAAAATACACCGATAAAGATCCTCTCAAGTCTATCGTGTTTAATTATCTGTTAAAATGGGAACATTGGGCTGACTTTTTTCAAATATATTGGCAGTAAAAATCCGCCTTTTTGCCATCTGGAAGTAGCTCAATTATCTCATAAAGAGGATAAAGATAACCCTAATGGAATATATCGTTACGTAAAAGCAATACATTAAGAAGATATATGATCCCTGGCAGCTTTCTAGAGTTTTTCAGGTTATAGTCTATCCTCGTTGTTCCCTTAAGGGTTCTGTCTATTAGTTATGTTGCAGTCTCTTAGCTGCTCTATTTATTTTTCAATATTAGGGAACAGTATTTGTATTCGTTTACTTTACAAAAATTGTAAACAGAATATAGTCGGAATTTGCATTTTTTTAATGGTTAAGGAAGTATCTGTATGTTAAATTTGATTTGATTAAAATGATTGGATACTTTTGACGTTTTCCGACAGTTCAAAGAAAAAATGTTAAGAGTTTAATCATCTGTTCAACAACTCATTAAAATTGAGTTGAACGTATTTGAATTTAATAAAATTAAGAATAAAAAAAAGTAAAGTTATACTAACCATAAATTACTAACATTTAGAAGGTACTGACAAATATATAATTTTTATCAATTGAATTTAATTTAGATATAAAATTTAAAAATTAAAACTTTGGATAGTAAAACATGATTTGAAAGGAGCAATTAGAAAACTACGGGAGACAATGAGAATACTTAACACAGCTACAAAAGTTTGAGTTATTGTTTGAAAATATTAAAGACATCACTGATTCTGGAAATGAGTTGTTGCTAGAGTATATCAAAAAATTAATCTATACCGTCTGTTTATTTTACGAGGGCCAAACCATACATCTCGCTTAATATACAGTGTGTCCCACTTTTCACGGTAACACCTACGTAGGTCAGTTATTAATAAATGGATTTATTTCAAATTTGGTTAAGTTATACACCTCTTGAAAGTAACTAAAAGTGCATATACCTATTTAATTTATTCCATAGACGTGCGGACTAAGGGGGTGAAAATGGGGTAAAATTTCAGGTAATTGTATTAAGGATTTTTTTTTTAAGTTTACCACCAGCATAGGGCATCCTTTAAAACCCCTTTGAGCCAAATTTTGTTAAAATATCTCTAGTACCTTTGGAGGTATAAACAAGTACATATGACGTTTTGGCAAGAATTAATGTTCTTTAATTCGAACGAGGTGAATTTAGAAAGAAAGTTATTTTACATTTTTCTACAAATTTGAAGTAATAATCAAAAACATCTTCGTACTCACCAAAAATGCTAATAAAATTAATTCTGCCCATTTATACGTGCCCTATACAGTTTACTTGTTTTAAATCTAGTCTCCTTTGAAATCGTAAACAAAATTATTAACTTGGCAGTAATGGCAGCTTAAGGCTTTGTAGTTTACTTGTGTCATTATTTGTTGTTTAAATAATTATTCAGATTCTTATTTAAAATGGAATATCTTTCTGTTGCTGATAAAGTAGAATTAATTCGGACGGTGGGTGAAAATAGAATTTCATATAGGAGAGCGACCAGAATTTTCAATGCAAGATATCCAGATCGAAGAAATCCCGTAGGAGCAAAAACTGTATATATTATTAGTAGACTTGGTTGTCTTAAGAAGCATAGACAAAAAAATATCAAATATTAAATAATAATATGCTGACGATCCACGAATCATAGCGGGATTCAGAAATGACCCAACATCTAGTATTCGCTCAGTTGCTCGCATTTTAAACGTTAGTAGAAATAAAATTTAGCGTTGTCTAAGAAGAAATAGACTCAAGGCTTTCAAGCCGAAATTTTTACACACTCTAAAAGATGGTGATGAGGAAAGAAGGCTAGAATATTATTTGTGGTTACAAGGGGTATATCTGAATGATCTGAGTTTTATTTAAAACATCGTCTTCACTGACGAAGCCACATTTTCGACTAATGGGGTTTTGTGGTCACAGAACACTCGTTATTGGGCAGTCGAAAATCCGCATTGGGTAATAAATTGTAAGAACCAATACGTAGCCAAAGTCAATGTCTGGTGTGGTATATTGAATAATAAAATTTTAGTCCCGTTCTATGGAATAAATTAAATAGGTATATGCACTTTTAGTTACTTTCAAGAGGTGTATAACTTAACCAAATTTAAAATAAATCCATTTATTAATAACTGACCTACGTAGGTGTTACCGTGTAAAGTGGGACACACTGTATATTGTAGGAAAATAAAGTTTTAGAAATAGTTATCCCAGCTATATTTCAATAAAAAGAAATTTGAAATCCATAGCCTACTTTGTGAGATATATTACAAAAACCTGAAAAAGTTAAACCGCCAAAGTGATTATTTAGTCTTGCTAAGAATGTTCTTACAGCTAAATTATAAAACATTTTGTAGAACTTGTTTTTCGTTGTTTTATAAATGTTTATACAGCAATTATTATAAGATATTTTAGGTCACGGAATAAAATTGATTTATAATAAGGACCCCTATCACTTATTGGCCAATTGACGAACGCCTATAAAACTATTCTGTAAAATTTTAGCTAAGCAATAATAAAACAATTTTATTAGGACTTTTCGTAACACATATTATTTCAGGGAACATATTGTATGTATTCTGCTGTAACTGCTAAACAATTGTTATATAAAGGAAGTACGCATCGCTGTCATAAAACACTTATAATATAATTGATAAACTAAACATTGTCTTTAAAGACTATAATATGTTCGTTACTATTTTTTATAAAACACGTTTATGCGCCCATCAACGGATGTCTCACATCTAAAGTTACAGCTATATATGTAGGTACATAATATTGCATACCTGGATTAAATACAAACACACAATTATTATATTTATTTCCACTGTTAAGAAATAAGTGCATAAAGGATCCCTGAAATACAAATTTGCCATTTATTTAGCTCAACTAAGAAGCGCTTCAGAATGTATTGCTCTATAAATATTGCAAACAGAGTGTTTATAAAACATTAAAACATGTTGCTGTATATATGTTTTATAAGAAGCTCTTTCGGAGCAAATATATTTTTTAAACTTCCATGAGCACTGCGTCGGAGACTGTCAGTTTATCGATATATAGCAGTTCTTCGGAAAATATCTTTATTCTATAAGAGTTTTTATAATTATAAATATGCTTTATAAGATGGACGCCATAATGTTAATATGTATGAACTATTTGTATAGCAGCCATTTTGGACTTTAAAATTAGTTACTATTTTGAGAATTATTATTGTCTGCAACAACATTTAAAAAATAAATAACCTCTGTTGTTGTTGCTGCACATAACAAAAAAGTAGTAATGAAGATAATAATGCAATGCTTATGAAATTTTATAATTGATATATTAGAAAAACAGGTTTAAGTTTTATAATTGATTGTTATAAAACTATTTTATAATTATCTTATATAATATATTATATGTAAACGTTTATACAATTATTTTATAACACCCTGCGAGGGCCATAATAAAATACATTAAAGAATTACATTGTTTTATAAACTGTGCCCATTTCGCGTCTATAAGCGTTGTATAAATGTTTTAGAAATGTTTATACCAACAATCTTTTTTTTATAAAAAATGTTCCATAAACATTCTTTCAGCTTCTACAAAACATCAAATTGCTAGTTGGGTTGGAACACCCCGTAGAACAAAAATATTTTTCGAAGAACTTGTATGTCAATTTCTTTTCTCATTAGGCAGGGGCGTATTGCAAAAGTAGTGGCCATTAATATTTTGATCCGAGCAATTTTACCCGATATTGTTTTTTAATTAACTACGAGGAGTTTCCGACAAAAAGCAACTGTCAGTGTGAAATAAATAAAATACAAGAAGCTGTTATACTTTAATGGGCACTGTTCGTAATAATATATACTCTAATTTGCCCTTTAGATAGAACATACCTAATCACGGATATAGACGTAAACTTCATTGTAAAATGTAGTTCTAACCTCAAGAACGTTTAATATGTTGAAATATAAACTAGACTAATTAAATTCGTAATTTAGAATTTTTTTTCTCGAAATCCCTACATTTTAGAAAAAAGTTATATAAGGTTTTATTAATATTTTATTATCCAAAATGTATTTATGTATTTTTTAACCATGTTAGACCTTGTTTAAAATCTAATCAGTTCTAAGTTAAATGTTAACCAAAACATCCTATAATAATTGCTGTATAACCGTCTATAAAATAGCGAAAAACAAATTCTATAAAATGTTGTATAATTTAGCTGTAAGAATATTCTTATCACTTACTTACTTATATGATAAATTAGTTGTAAAGATTAAATAACCAATTTGGTGGTTTTAATAAAAGCAAATGGCGTTTGCAGAATATTATTGCAACAGTAATAAAATAAAATTGTACTATTATTTTAAATGTATAAAACAACCATCTTGGTTGGGACAAGTAAGTCTATTATTTACGAAGTAGATTTGGTGACAGCCGAACTCCTGCATCTTGTCAAACAGTCTCTCATTGTCCCAAAATATGTGGTAGATGAAATGGCTAAAGAACAAGGTCACATAGTTTCGCGATTACTTCCATATCATTGTGAATTCAATCCTATTGAACTAATATGGGGCCAAATAAATGATCCTCACTCATTATTTCAGCAAGATATTGAAAATATTTCTCCAGTTACTGATAGTTCATGTGGGAATTGACTATTATTCTTCTTCGTCTGAATCAGAAATGCAACTAAAAGCTGTATAGCATAAATATAACCATATACAGGGTGTCTCACCGGGAACTGAATCGATCGATATAGAGAAAAGTACACATCAGAAAATTTTGAAAATTTAGATAATTACTAATGTCGGTGCGACCAATCCATCTAAAATAATTACAAGCAGCTGGCACTTCCGCTTATACCGGAAGTCGATACAAACTTGCTTATTTCAAATGGAACACCCTATATATTTTAGGGTTCTCGACAATAGCATAAAATTTTGAGTCGAAAATATGTAACATATCCTATACCTAAACCTAGCCGTTTCAGAGATATTAGACATTTTATAGAAAATTTGACAGGTGCAACGGTTTGCAAGAACCGTTATAACTTTCTTCATGTAAAAGATCTTCATTTGCTTCTTGTCACGTAAAAAGAACACAAGAGGAACTACGTTCTACAACTAAAATAAATTCAATAATGTCATACCACGTGTTCCGTTTTTCGCGTTACATTTTGTCAACTTCAAACAGTGAAAACTTGTTTAGGTCAAATGAAACACCCTGTATTTTTAGCGCCAAGTTGTGTAAAATTGAATTTCATTTTTTTCTAATATTAGCATTGTGGGGTTAAAGTTACAACTTTTTGAAATAGTTGCGATTTTATTAGAAATTCATGAATTGTAATCATTTCATCAAAATAGCGATGATTAGAAACAATCAGTCATTATCTTATGTCAAAAAATGCCAGCACCATTAAATTATACCAACGAAAACTTTTTAAATTTGTTTATTATTTATGGAGAATGTGATAAAGTAATATCAAGAACTTGCAGCACATTTGCTACTCGATATCCACAAAAACGCAAAATAACGCTAACACTGTAACATGCGTATTAATCGAATTGAAGATATGGCATGAACTAAAATAGCAGAGGTAAGATCAATTTAAAATATGATTTAATTTTAATTTAATAATTGCTCAAAATTCCGCCCTCGAACCTCGACACATTTTTCGCACCTTCGGATTAGTTCCTCATGGGTAGCTCTTCTAAGAAATGATAAATCGGGCGAGCGAGGAGGCCATAAGAAAGGTCCATTATTGGCAATCCATTGATCATAAAAAGTTTCTTGTAAATAATTATTTATTAAATATGCGTTATGTGGGGAGCACCATCGTGCTGATAAAAAATGTTTCTATGTTCGGCGAGAGGTAAATTTTCTAAATTGTTATTATTTAAATTTTGTAAGTAATTCAGATATCTTTCACCTAAAAAAAAAAAAAAAAAAAATTTACCTATACATATTAGCAGAAGAGAAAATTTAATTTACCGTTTAAATTTTCCTGATAAAATTGTAATGCCACCACTCTATCGTTTCTTATGGTACAGTAAACATTGAACTGCCAACTTTCCTGAAAGTTTCACTCTCTGAACATATGAGGATTTGAGTCACTCCAATAATGCGAATTGTGTATATTAAAGAGTCCATTTTTAGTAAATATTGCTTCATCTGTCCATATAATATTTCCCAAATAAGAATCGTGACCCTCAGACCTTATTAGAATAAACTCACAAAAATTCTGTCTTCTTAGGAAACCTGTTTCTTTTAATCCTTGAACCATATCGAATGAAAACGGGTGAAACTTATGTTTTAATAAGATTCTGTGAATTGAATCCTTGCATAGTCCCGATTCCAGAGCAGCTTGTCTTAATGACATCCTTGGAAATGCATGAAAATATCCCAGAATGACTATTTCAATGTTTTCATCATCAACAATAGGCTTTCTTCTTTGCATTTTTGCCTCGACAGAGTCATAATTTTTAAAATTTTCCAGTATGTGTTTTACAGTACAGTGACGGTTTCCGTTTTTCTGGATATCGAGTAGCAAATGTGCTGCAAGTTCTTGATATTACTTTATCACATTCTCCATAAATAATAAACAAATTTATAAAGTCTTCGTAGGTGTAATTTAAACGTGCTGGCATTTTTTGACATAAGATAATGACTGATTGTTTCTAATCATGGCTATTTTGAAGAAATGATTACAACAATTCATGAATTTCTAATAAAATCGCTAATACTTCAAAAAGTTCTAACTTTAACCCCCACAATGCTAATATCAGAAAAAGGGGAATTTAATTTTACACAACTTGACGTAAAAAATACAGGGTGTTCCATTTGACCTAAACAAGTTTTCGCGGTTTGAAGTTGACAAAATGTAACGCGAGAAACGGAACACTTGGTATGATATTATTGAATTTATTTCAGTTGCATAACGTAGTTCTCCTTGTGTTCTTTTTATGTGACAAGAAGCAAATGAGAATCTTTTACACGAAGAAAGTTATAACGGTTCTTGCAAACCGTTGCACCTGTCAAATTTTCTATAAAATGTCAAATATCTCTGAAACGGCTAGGTTTAGGTATAGGATATGCTACATATTTTCGACTCAGAATTTTATGCTCTTTCGAAAACCCTAAATTATATAGGGTGTTCTATTTGAAATAAGCAAGTTGGTATCGACTTCCGGTATAAGCGGAAGCGCCAGCTGCTTGTAATTATTTTAGTTGGATTGGCCACACCGACATTAGTACTTATCTAAATTTTCAAAATTTTCTGATGCGTACTTTTTTCTATATCGATCGATTCAATTCCCGGTAAGACACCCTGTATATTTGCTTTTTGTTATAAATAATAAAGAATTTTAGATTTTTTATATTTATTTGAAACTATACATTTTATCACCTTATTCTCAAAAAAGATTACATCATTTTTTAATTTTCTCGCTTTTATTAATTTATCGCATGGAAAACTGGTCATTGCATACATTGGTCAAAGCACACATAAATTAATGGGGAGTGGCTTAACTATTTCTAGTCAGTACTATAGTAAAATCAATAATGTCAGAAAAGACTCTCAATACTCGTCCATATTCATCACTATTATGAAATTGTAATTATTTCTCAAATCGGTTAATTTCTTGATTTGTATTTATCTAAACGGTTTCGATATTATCAAATTATCTTTTTCAGTGACTTTGCACATATTTAATGTAAAAATATCGTTATTACCGGCGAAAATAGCAAGCACATGTTACAAAATATTTAAAAAAAAATAGTTTCGAGGATATTAATGTTTGCCATTTTGTATGTGTTACCGTACTCTTAAACTTGACATGTAGAGAGTGTAAGAATTGATTGATAGAAAGAAGACACAGTCCGACATCAAAAGACACGACTTGGGGCAAGGACCTTTTGTCCCTTTACAGCTTCCCCACCCTAGCCGAGTTATTTCTGACTCAAATACGCGAACCGTACGTGAGGTGCATTATTTACACCACCTTTATCCAGACTTAGCCGAAAATCTATACTTTTGGGGTAATCTTTAAGGGGAACGTGAAAAAAGGCAAGAAAGTTGCCAGGATCATATATCTTCTTAATCTTAAAGCTGCAGCTGTGCAGCGCGAGTTAGGATAACTCTAATTTTCACGTTGAATAGGTATACGAGGGCAAGTTGATATGTAATTGGTATAAGTATTGAAGAACATCATGTTGTTGAAAATGATGTGATTAGTGCAACGTATAAATATAATTGTCAGATGATATATTCTTTGTTCTAATTTTAAATCAAATCATTTATTTAACTACATTATAACAGAGATTATTTGTAGTAAGTCGAAAACATATTGAAAAATACTGTCGTGAGCAGAAAAAAATAGGACAACTTTTTTTTTCTAATGTAAATCTGTCTCTATTTGAATATGTAATGAGTAGCCGAAATAAAACAGATATGACTTTTAATTTATTTTTTATTTTAATGCTGTAGTTATTGCTATAGTAAATGATGGATGGTTAATGAGACAAATTGCACTGTGTTATAACATTAACAAAAATTTGGTGTGTAACATTTTAAGAAAGTGGAGAATAAACGGTACTATTAGTAGAAATCCTGGATCAAAGGTCAAAGGATATCCTACTTAGAAACTAACTATTAATATTTCGTTATTGCACCATTTCTATTTATAACTTCTATAAATCTGTTTGACATAGAATTAAATAACCTTATACAATAATCATTAGTAATAATGTTTTCCCATGCATTATTTACTATTTCCAGTAATTCTTCGGCATCCCGTGGTCTCACATTTCGTTTTTGGATACTTCTTACGGGTAGTCCCCATATTTCTACCACAGGATTAAGATCTGGACTATGATTGGGCCAGTTAAGAACATCGATGTTGTTATCTTGAAACCAGTTAGTTACGGTATGAGCAGTATGAATGGAACAATTGTCTTGTTGAAATATGAACTCATTATTAGGAAATAATTGTGACACAGAAGGGAGCATAATATTGTTTAAAATCCTAATATACGTTTCACTATTAAATCGTTCCTCAATATGCCACAACACACCAGGAACACGTGCCGATATCCAAGCCCACATATTGACGGAAAATCTACAACTTTTATCATTGTTAGATATATATTTCTCATCGAATCGAGTATTCGGAGGGCGGTAAATACGAATACGATCGCTGTGTGTTGACTGAAAAGTTTTTTCGTCTGTAAAAATTGCATTGTTCCAAAAATTTACATCATGCGCTAAAAGTTCAAACGGAAATCCTACTCGAGCTTCTTTATGTTCAGCTTTAAGTAAGTATTTCTGTGCTGCTGTATGACAACGTAGCTCCAATTCTCTTACTCGCCAGCGACCAGTATTACTCGATTCAGGAAAATTCGTTTCTTCAGCAGCCTAAATAACTGAGTAAAATGGATTTTCTCCTAAAGCATTTACCAATTGCAAATTTTGTTGTTGAGTTGATATCCTTCGTCGCCCTGATCCAGGATTTCTACTAATCGCACCGTTTATTCTCCACTTTCTTAAAATGTTACACACCGAATTTTTGTCAATATTATAACGCAGTACAATTTGTCTCAATGACTATCCATCTCCTGCTTTAGCAATAACTCCAGATTTAACTAAAGCGCTTATATGAGGCATATTATTTTTTTGCACACTTGCAATAAATTATTAACTAACTGAAAATTAAAGTTAGATGTACGCAACTAGATTTTAGCAAAATACCGTTATAAGATATAACGGCATAACTGATGGTCGAGAGGTGAGCGCACTTGCCTCTCACCCAAAAGTTCCGGGTTCGATCCCCGGTCGTGGCAGTGGAAAATACTGTGAGAGGGATTTTTTCACTATACACGAATATTGGGTGTGTGTCCTTTGTCTCTAAATGTGTAGCCCCCTCCCACACAAGGCTCTTCTAGAGCCTTCCGGGATAAAGGGGGTCGTCATTACTTGTGGTGTATTTATTTATTATTTAAGACTTGTCCTAATTTTTTTTGCTCACGACCGTACAATGCAAAGTTTACGTAAGTACTATGACAGAAAGTAAAGTAGAAATAGGTTAATGGAATAGCCACTTCATATATACCAGTAATGTGTGCAACGAATAGAATACATATGTATATATACAGGGTATCCCTTATTAGAAGGCTTTGAAAAATAATTTTTTTATGTAAGTGGTATAGTGTCAAAAGGCGCACATCTTAAAAATGAAATATACAGAGTGACTCGCTACAGCGGAGCACTTTCGAGGACATTTCTTTTAAATGGAACATCTTTCCTTTTATTTGGGATTTCTACCACATGTATTATCCTATTCAAAAATAACTCAGCTAATCTACAAAATAATAGAATTATTGGAAAAAAGCCCCTGCGCCTGTGCCATTTACGTCAAAGCAACAGTTAGAGGTTATGTTTTGCAAATAATATAAATCGGAATAAACACAGAAATAACGTACTTTGCTCACGTTTCGGCAAGTAGCCTCTTTCCGTTTTCAAAGCTTTTTTCGAAGAACTCTTATTTGCTGTCAATTTATTTGTCAAATACAGCCTGTATAATTATAATCAATATTTGGTGGTTGTGTGGTTGTGGTACACCCCTTGTCTACACAATTGCAAAATAAATCTTCTTACTTAATAGTAAAACACACACGGCGAATTAATTTGTTACCACGTTCCGACCAAAATTTTCATATTTTTTTGAATAAGTCGGCAATGCCACGTCAAAAACCATAAATCTGGAGGTCGATGGAAAGGTAATTTTACGCTGAATTCATAAATGTAAAAAAATATATAGGGTGTTCCATTTAAAAAAAATGTCCTCGAAGATGCTTCGCTGTAGAGTGTCACCCTGTATATTTCAAAATATTTTTAAGATGTGCTTCTTTTGAGACTATACCACTTCCGTAAAAATAATTTCCAAAGTCTTCTAACAAGGCCGATATTGGACTTTGACGCACTACTGGTACACCCTGTATATATACATTAAAAGGCACCTACACAAGTAAGTATTCTACATGTCAGGAATTCATGGAAAACTGTCCAATGGACTTATATTGTAGAAATATAATTTTAAAACGAATTTTTTAATTTGCCATTTAAAGTTATTAAAACTTAAAGCTTTCATGTAATTGAGAAGAACATTATACAGGTTAATCTTCAGAATGTAGGTTTTCACGGCAGTTGTCTAATGAAATAGTTTCTTCCGGGTCTTGCCGTGGTCGTCGAACTTGACTTGACGTTTCGCTGATCATCCTGTCACCTTCTTCAGAAGGATTCTAAAGATTGAATTTGTTGTGTTACACTCCTCGTTATATACCTAGGCGCCGCTTCGCTTCGCTGGTCATTGGTCGTGCTTGGTTCGCTTCGCTGCTCATTCGAGGTGTTTGGTTGACCGTGACTTACTACGGTGCTGGTACTTGGCAATATCAGTCTCCACGTGTTACTAAGACGATATCCATCCTCTCTGTTAAAGTTGTTCACGTTTTTCAAAATTTCCAGTGATTCCCTAATGAATCGCGGATAATAGCATGTATTCCTGTCTAATATATTGACGTCCTCGTAGTCGATTTTATGGTTCTCGTTATTATGGACATGCTCTGCTATCGCCGACCTATCCGTGTATCCAAATTTGGTATTTCTCTGGTGCTCTTTGATTCTCCACTGGATACTCCGCCCTGTTTGTCCGATGTAGCTCTTACCACATGTGCACTTTGACTGGTAAACGCCGTTTGATAACAGTTTAGGGACAGGGTCTTTGATTGAGGGAAGCATCTGCTGATTTTCTTCACTGTTCGAAACCGTACACCTACTTTCTTTTTGAATAAAATCTTCTTCAGCCTATTTGTGACTCCCGCGACGTAGGGTCGGCATGCATACGTTGTTGGTTGTTGCTGTTCTTCTTCTGTTGTTCTGCTGTGGTTATTTTTTTTTTATACATTTATTTAACGTCGGCCTATTTCTGCTACTGAGGCCTAACACCGACGCCTATAGACGAGCTACCCCCAACCAGGAATTTTGCCGAACCTCTTCCCTTAAGAAGAGTAGGGATCTTTTATTTGCCTAACATTTAATAGACAAGGGACCGACGGCTTTACATCCCCTCCGAAGGATGGTATATCTCCTATACAACCCTCGCCTAAGGTTGTATAGCTTCCGCGCACACAATGATATACAAGCCGCTGGAAGATGTGTGAGGCGAGAACGCGGTTTCCGTTGGAATGGTCACCCATCCAAGTACTAACTGCGCCTGTCGTTGCTTTACATCGCATACCGAAGTATGTATATAGTAAAGACGCACCTATGCTCGCCCCCTGTGGTTATTTACTATTCGTTTTATATTGCTTTGTCTGTATCCGTTCTTCTCTAAAGCTTGTTGGACATTCTGTAATTTCTCGGGTTTGTTATCATCGTCGCATATTGTGTTGGCGATGTGGATCAAGGTTCTAATTAACGCTCTCTTCTGTTGTGGATGATGGTGAGATGTCGCATGTAGGTAACGATCGGTGTGCGTTTTCTTTCTGTAGACGCCGTGAGCCAGCTTGCCATTGTGTGACCTTTCCACTAATACATCTAAGAAAGGTAAAGCTCCATCTTGCTCGGTCTCCATTGTAAATTTGATACTTGGATGCTGTTTATTCAAACAGTCGAAGAAAACAGATAAAGATAATTCTCCATGTTGCCATATGATGAACGTATCGTCTACGTAGCGTAGCCAGCACTTTAATTTATTCTCACTGCAGCGTATAGTTTCCTCTTCAAGAGCTTCCATGAATAGGTTGGTTATCACAGATGAAAGTGATGATCCCATGGCTGCTCCTTGCTGCTGGGATCATGAAACCTACACCGGCCAAAATTCTTATTGCTTTTTTTTGTAGACAGAAAATCTTGTGCAGTAATAGAGTCACCCCACTGGATATCAGCAAAACTTATAAGATAATGAAATAAAGAGATATTAAAGTGTCAATTTTTTTAATTACGAATTAAAAATATAATACTAGATAGTTTACTGCTGAAATGACCTCTACATGACAGGACCAATTAAACCTGTCATCCAAGACAACACCCAATAACTGACCATAATTACCCTTTACCAAGCCAGTATGGGTGGAAAGAAGTTTTTCAATCTTATCATTATTCATAGCATATTATTGGTAGTAAACCAGTTTTTGACCAGTTTTGCAGTTTGGTCAGAGGGCTGAAGTGACTTTACAATAGTGGGATCAAAGATAAGTAACAATGTCTCTGCATATGCCACACATTTTCTAGGCAACAGCGGAATAAATCATTAATATATAAAATAAATAGGAGCAGGCCCAAGACAGAACCTTGAGGTACCCCATGTGTAATAGACATTATTTTATCAATTATTGTTAAATCTTCACATTGAGTTCTATTTGTAAATAAGAATGGAATAAAACTGAGAGAGTTGTCTCTGATTGCATAGAGAAATAATTTATCCAACAATATTGGATGAGAGACACAATCAAAGGCCTTGAAGGGGTCACATAGGGTAAGGGCTACGTATTTACCACCCTCAAGATTCTCGACTATGTCACTTACTATTCTGTGTACCGCAAGAATTGTAGAGCATTTGCTGCGAAAGCAAAACTGACAACAATCTAAAATTGAATACTTATCTAGGAAAGCAATAAGTCGAGCTTTTTAATATAATTTCGACGACCTTTGGCTAGGATGGGGGATTATAGAAATAAGGCGACAGAGGGTCACCTCCCTTGAATAACAGCAGTACTACCGCATTTTTAAAAGAATCGGGGAAAGATACCTTGTTCAAAACAACCGATGATAATAATTTTTTAGAGGATACAAAATTGCATCCATGGTTAACTTCAAACATTAAATTCATACAATTTACTCTACTTTGACGCACCTGGCACGTACTATATATTATGTATTAAGCCTTTTTAGTATACATTAACAAAGAAACAGCTTGTGCTTTTATTCATAATTAAG
The DNA here is from genome assembly GCA_963675555.1 of Leptura quadrifasciata. Taxonomy (NCBI): domain Eukaryota; kingdom Metazoa; phylum Arthropoda; class Insecta; order Coleoptera; family Cerambycidae; genus Leptura; species Leptura quadrifasciata. The sequence continues at coordinate 19,646,806 of OY776681.1, read as the reverse complement.
AAATTATCACACTTAATATGCACTATCATATTTCTCCGTCGTATTGACATTCGTCATAATTTAACAGAAAAAAGCCCGGCTCTAAAATAGTACCGCAGTACGGGAACGTCTGTTGTGTCATGATGGAATGAGAAGTCGAAGACAGATATACCCTTGTCTGGAAGAAGCGCACACAACTTCTGCCCTAATATGGTCTAGTGACTGATGCATAATAGAACCACTGACGAATCGAATACCTATTGAAATTGCGGCATGGCATCGTGAGAAATTGAAACCAATTAATTGTGTTTTATTGAACTCTTCATGTCAGTTTTTTCTGTTACAGGACAGCTTGGACGTTATTTATTTTCATGTTTTCTGTTTTTAGTACACCTGTCTACAGATAAACATACCTCCATCGCTGTGTATACTTTTGATAATGGTAAGATACGAATGCATATTATTAACACGTTTGGAGGCCCATTTGTTTGGCAAAAACGTGTAAAAGAATTGTTTCAGTATTTCGTTTCTTAAATATTTAAATGTATTCCTATAATAAACATAAAGATACCTTTACTCGGTCTGCTTTTTCCTTCTGGAGACTGGTGCTTTAATACATGTTTAGGCTTGTAGTTTTCTGAATCCATTGTAACCGTTTTTGAAATAATTTATGTCGTTAAAACATTATTTTTAGTCGCAAACTCCTCTATAAAATCCTTATTTTACTATAAGGAATATAACCAGACTGCAACGAACAGCTACTTTCCGGGCTATGTGCCCCGTCGAGCGCTGAATTACAAGTTACAAGCCTGGCGCGTTAAGTGTAATAATTACCATCAAAACACTAATGCTTCGATTGCAACAAACACCAGCCGAAAGACTGATCCCACTTAAAGGAGCTGATTGAGATTATTCGTCGGGGACGTTGCATGCGGAGGTCTGGAGATGTCTGGAAATACTCCCGGCCATTCCGTGCGGACACGATTGCCCAATATTTCATAATATTACATCATCGAAAGAAAAACTGGAAAATTCTGATCTGAAAATTATACGATCGTCTCGGCACTGAAATGGGAAATTTTTGATATATGAACGAAATTCTAATTGATTTCAACTCGGAAGTTATTAACGAAAATAAGTTGAAGAAATTAAGTAAATTTGAATTGACCCCTTAAAGTCGTCCCGAAGGTCCTGCAGTTAGAGTTGAAACGATATGAATTTGTGCCGACAGGTCCGCGGCGAATGAAAGAAAGTAAGTTTTGATAACAAAAAGTGACCGAATGGAAATAAGTTTTGATAATAATGGGGGACGGTAGTACCGGCACTTTATTTAATCATATGAATGGAGATCGATTGGATTCTGATACTAAAGACGCGAAATGAAATGAGAGTCGAATTTGAAAGGAAGATTATTGATAGAAAATTAACGGAAGCGAACTGAAATGTCTCGATTGGAATGTGGAAAATAATTTTGATGTCGGTGAAGTTGATTTAGTGCCGGTATTTTTTAGGGCAATATTTTGTAATGTTAGAGCCATAAAATTGGTAATTCGGATATTTTAAGATATTTACTGACAGATTGGGGTTATTTATGAATTATCGATGAATCGTGATTTTTTTCAGAATTTGTTTATGAAAATTGTTTGAAAAAATAAAAATGTTTTTTGCTGGGAAGCTTAGTTTGAGACTCTTGAGGCCGTAAGTGGCTTTGAATCTGCTGGTCAGGGTCAAGGGTACACCCTGTATATGGTTTTCTTATTCTTTGTACACTGTCTTTTTAATACCTTTATATTTAGCACTGAATGTTTTTAATGTCTTGGACAGGGTTGGACAGGGTCAAAGATTTCACCATGTATATGTATTCTTCTTGGAATAATAACACTTAGTTTCTAAACGAACGAAAATAATTTATTTACATTAAGAGCACAGACAGAAAATTGTAGAATAAAAAATATTAGTTTGAATACTCACTTTGTTTAATGCGCTGGGGCAAATTTATTATCAAAATTAAAGTCTTTTTTACAAAGTTTCGGCCTTTAAAGCAGTACGGGCAGTGCACTTAGATGATCGCGAGATACACCGAAGAAACTGACTTAACCCTAACTCGTCGGGCTCGGTTATTTATATGGTTCGATGGGGACGTGGCTTGCAGAGGTCTGGAAATAGCTGGATAGCTATGCTCCGCAAGTCATTTGGGCTTGATTGCACAACATTTCGTAATATTGCATCATGCATTTTGAAAAATTAAACGTTGGGAACGAAAAGTCATAAGATGAGATGGGCCATAAGAAGGGGAACTTTTTGATGCATGAATGAAGTTTGAGTTGATTTGAGTTTGGAAGTTATTCGCAATGACTGCGGAAGGAATTTAATTCGGAAGTGGTCCCGTAACCTCATCTCTCTCATATGAGTGTTCCTATGGATATGCGTTAAAGTGAAGGAAGTAAGTTTTGATGTCAATCGGAACTTTTGATGAATGCTCAGCAACTTGAATGGGCAATTGAATTTAAGAAAAAATGTCTTATAAAAACTTATAGAAGCGAGTAAATAACGTTGTGACTTGGGGTGTGGAAAGTGAATATGATTTGATGCGAGTTTGTGAGGAGGCTGTATTTTTTAGGACATTAGTTTGTAACTTTTGAGTTGTATTTTGATGAATACGAATGTTGGAGTGGGGTTGTCGATGAATTTGAACTATTCGTGAATTATCGGTGCTCCTTGAATTTTTTCAGATTTTGTTGACTAAAATTGTAGTTTTTTGCAAATTTAAAATTCGTAATGACTTTTTGAATGAATTATTTGGGAAGGTTTCGGCACTTAAACCGATGATCGTACCTCATTTTACACTTACCTTATACTCTTTTACTGCTACGAAACCGATAAAATTTTATTCTACTCTGTTCCATGATTTTTCACCCTGCGCATAGATGACTGACAAACTTACTTGTCAAGGCCAGGCTACGTCACTAGATCTAATGCAATTTATGCAGAACGTATGTGCCTCGCAAAAACTCACACTTTAAAGTGGTTTATTTTCTGAGCAGTACACGACATAAAACTAGCAGATATTCCTTATGCAGAAACCACGCTAATAAATCTTGTACATAAATATAGAACTGCATGGAAGCATTATTGCTATCGAAGTAAGCGCAGGCAAAACATCTGAACATCTAAAGGACCCTTTTATACAAGTGGCCATCCGATACCACTTTAAAGGGTACTTCGCGGTAGCCGCTTCTCGTGCTCACGTTAACATTGACATTTTATGCTGATTTTCTAGTTCTCAAGTGCCACTTTGTAATATTCTTTACGTCTTGTTGATATGAAATTCATAGACTGGTTATGGTGATAAGGTGGATGCAAGCGGGAGATATGGCCTTAAAATGTTTATTCAATGTACACTTGTGATTTAAATAATTCTTCGTACAAAGTCTACAATTCTAATAGGTTTAATTTAACAAAAAATTAGGATAATTTTTTTGAGACAATATTAATACAGTTTTACAGGGCAATACGTAAATTGTATATGTGAGCATACTCGATTTTGGCTAAGTGTAGTGTAAAAAAACATTAATACATCAATTAGAAAGAGAGAACTGGGATGATATTTGTAATTAGTCAAATGTTAATATAGCATCTGAAATGTTTATAAAAAAACTAGAAAACTACATAAAGGCAAATACTATTTACGAATTTAGGAAAATAAAGAACACTGCTTGAATTACAAATGGTTTGATACAGTCTATTGCTACAAAAAATTCACTATATAAAATAACGGAAAACAATCCTTTACAACAAAATATTAATAGATATAAGCAACATCGAAATAATCTAAATTTATTAATTAATATAACAAAAACATATTACTACAAACAAAAATAATTCAAAAATACATGGACATGTGTCGTCAATGAAATGTGTTGTGACAAAACAAAACAGAAATGGAAACAGAAGTTGATAAACTGATAAAGCTGATAAACTCATTAAAGTTTATTCAAAACAGGAATATTCAACATATAGTTCTACTATATGTTGAATACGGGAATTAAAATATGTAGGTGTACATAAACGTGTATATAAAAATATATAGGTATATGGGTGTGCGCGCGTATATATACAGAGTGTCTCACCGGGAACTGAATCGATCGATATAGAGAAAAGTACGCATCAGAAAATTTTGAAAAATTAGATAATTACTAATGTCGCTGTGGCCAATCCAACTAATATAAATACAAGCAGCTGGCACTTCCGCGTATACCGGAAGTCGATACCAACTTGCTTATTTAAAATGGAACACCCTATATATTTTAGGGTTTTCGAAAAGAGCATAAAATTCTGAGTCGAAAATGTGTAGCATATCCTATACCTAAACCTAGCCGTTTCAGAAATATTTGACATTTTATAGAAAATTTGACAGATGCAACGGTTTACAAGAACTGTTATAGCTTTCTTCGTGTAAAAGATCCTCATTTGCTTCTTGTCACGTAAAAAGAACACAAGAAGAACTACGTTCTACAACTGAAATAAATTCAATAATATCATACCAAGTGTTCCGTTTTTCGCGTTACATTTTGTCAACTTCAAACCGCGAAAACTTGTTTAGGTCAAATGGAATACCCTGTATTTTTTTACGTCAAGTTGTGTAAAACTGAATTCCCTTTTTTCTGATATTAGCATTGTGGGGGTTAAAGTTACAACTTTTTAGAATATTTGCGATTTTATTAGAAATTTATGAATTGTTGTAATCATTTCGTCAAAATAGCCATGATTGGAAACAATCGGTCATTATCTTATGTCAAAAAATGCCAGCACGTTTAAGTTACACCCACGAAGACTTTTTAAATTTGTTTATTATTTATGGAGAATGTAATAAAGTAATATCAAGAACTTGCAGCACATTTGCTACTCGATATCCAGAAAAACGAAAAAAGTCACCAAACACTATAAAACGCATACTGGAAATTTTTTTAAATTATGGCTCTGTCAAGGTAAAAATGCAAAGAAAAAAGAATATTGTTGATGACGAAAACATTGAAATAGTCATTCTGGGATATTTTCATGCATTTCCAAGGATGTCATTAAGACAAGCTGCTCTGGAATCGGGACTATGCAAGGATTCAATTCACAGAATCTTATTAAAACATAAGTTTCACCCGTTTTCATTCGATATGGTTCAAGGATTAAAAGAAACAGGTTTCCTAAGAAGACAGAATTTTTGTGAGTTTATTCTAATAAGGTCTGAGGGTCACGATTCTTATTTGGGAAATATTATATGGACAGATGAAGCAAAATTTACTAAAAATGGACTTTTTAATAGACACAATTCGCATTATTGGAGTGACTCAAATCCTCATATGTTCAGAGAGCGAAACTTTCAGGAAAGTTGGCAGTTCAATGTTTACTGTGCCATAAGAAACGATAGAGTGGTGGCATTACAATTTTATCAGGAAAATTTAAACGGTAAATTAAATTTTCTCTTCTGCTAATATGTATAGATAAATTTTTGTTTTTTTTTTTTTTAGGTGAAAGATATCTGAATATCTTACAAAATTTGAATAATGCCTATTTAGAAAATTTACCTATCGCCGAACATAGAAACATTTTTTATCAGCACGACGGTGCTCCCCCACATATTTAATTAATAATTATTTACAAGAACCTCTTTATGATCAATGGATTGCCAATTATGGACATTTCTTATGGCCTCCTCGCTCGCCCGATTTATCAGTTCTGGATTTTTTCATTTGGGGAACTATTAAAATTAAAGTTTATGAGAGCCCATTAACAACCATTGAAGATTGTATGTAAAGAGTAGGAAATGCATTTCAAAACATATCACAGGATTCAATTAGAAGAGCTACAGATGAGGAACTAATCCGAAGGTGCGAAAAATGTGTCGAGGTTCGAGGGCGGAATTTTGAGCAATTATTAAATTAACATGAAATCATATTTTAAATTGATCTTATCTCTGCTATTTTAGTTCATGCCATATCTTCAATTCGATTAATACGCATGTTACAGTGTTAGTGTTATTTTGCGTTTTTGTGGATATCGAGTAGCAAATGTGCTGCAAGTTCTTGATATTACTTTATCACATTCTCCATAAATAATAAACAAATTTAAAAAGTTTTCGTTAGTATAATTTAAACGTGCTAGCATTTTTTGACATAAGATAATGACTGATTGTTTCTAATCATGGCTATTTTGATGAAATGATTTTACAACAATTCATGAAAAATATAGGGTGTTCCATTTGACCTAAACAAGTTTTCGCGGTTTGAAGTTGGCAAAATGTAACGCGAAAAACGGAACACTTGGTATGATGTTATTGAATTTATTTCAGTTGTAGAACGTAGTTCTCCTTGTGTTCTTTTTACGTGACAAGAAGCAAATCTTTTACACGAAGAAAGTTATAACGGGTCTTGAAAACCGTTGCACCTGTCAAATTTTCTATAAAATGTCAAATATTTCTGAAACGGCTAGTTTTAGGTATAGGATATGCTACATATTTTCGACTCAGAATTTTATGCTCTTTTCGAAAACTCTAAAACATATAGGGGTTCCATTTGAAATAAGCAAGTTGGTATCGACTTCCGGTATAAGCGGAAGTGCCAGCTGCTTGTAATTATTTTAGTTAGATTGGCCACACCGACATTAGTAATTATCTAAATTTTCAAAATCTTCTGATGCGTACTTTTCTCTATATCGATCGATTCAGTTCCCGGTGAGACACCCTGTATATGTATGTTGCTAAAAACAATAAAATATCAGGCAACAAAACTGGAGTGAAAACGTAGGTTATTATTCGTGCGTTTGATCCAAAATGTAATGGAAGTTGTAGGAGTATAGCAAAACAGAATTTCCAGAATCCACTCAATCTATCGCCATTCTAGACAGTTTTAGGAATATGTTTGAAGATGGTTTTAAAAAATTGAAACGTTACGTTGGATAATTTAACCAGTTCTGTTGTCTTTTATCTAAAAATTTGTAATTATTTTTTCTGCCTTCATTTTAAAATATGTTTTATACAAGTTTTTAGTACACTTAAGCAAGCATAGCAAATTATATAAGTTTTCAGTTAGCTAAGGTGGAAATTATAATTTTTTCTCTAACCAAAGTGTCAGAGCATGTCAAATTTTATTTCATTTGCAAATGCTCATATCTTTATTAAACTTGAAGCTCAGTGTAGTTACTAACATGCGGCTCTTAGATACATTTATTTATGTATTTATAGAGGTTTCTGTTTTAGGTCTACTAAGAGATAACGCAGGAAATGCGCTATGATTAAATATAAATTAATGGTGTGTTTAACTTGCAAATGGTCATGGTTTGCGTCAAAATAATCTTATGTAAATTTATTCGTGTACAATAGTAAATTGTTAGCTAGACGTCATTACTCATACTGTGTATGCCTTGTGTAATAAATTTGAAAGCGAATATCAATTCGTTCGAAATAATTATGTGCATTTGGACATTTTCCACAGGATAAAGTTCTATCTTACGTTCTTTTCATTATACAGGGTGTTTAGTTCATCGACGTAAAGTTGACAGGAGGTGGTAGGTGAAATAATTTGTAACTTATCTGACCATATTGTGACGAGCCTATTTCAGCCTTTGTAGACGGAGAGGTAAGAAGTGTAAATTTGACACTCCAGCATCAGTAGCGGTGCGGTTGCTCGGGCACCAGTTCCTGTTTTAAGTGTTGGGAAAATATTGCCCTACAAGGCGGTTAAGCAGGGCTGAAGTAGCTCGAGTGGAGAAACGGTACTACTTCAAGTGGGCCAAGGGAAAAGTAGGCTTCACAGACACAGCAGTAAAAGGCTCGGTTGCTAATATTTCAGCATTTATTGAAATTAAATCCAAATCCACAAACCGTGGACAAATTGAAACAGGAAAAATATTCAGTTAAGACAATGCAGACCGACTACTGGGAAATTAAAAGTGGTATTCAATTCATTTAAATACTAGTAAATTGATACTCCTAAAAACCGGCAATACAATACCTCGACTTAACATTTTCAAACCGGTGGATAGAGAGGCGAGGATCACTAGAATAGCCAGCACGTTCTCCTGATCTTACACCCTTAGATTTTTTTCTATGGGGATATGTGAAAAGTATGGTATACAAAACTCAGCGACGCGATATAGCTGACTTACGATGAAGAATAACGGATGTGGTTAGGTCGGTCCCGCCTTAGATGTTGGAAAACTTTAGAAGACATTTTAATTTCCGATTAGGATGCTGCCAAGACGTTCAAGGAACTCGTTTTGAAATTAAGTTTTTTTATTTTCCTATTGTGAATTACGTTAAGTACATGAATTAATTTTTTTACCGTTAATTTTTGCTATAAATGGTACAGGCTCTATCGATATTGTACATGCATGTAAATAATATATTTCGATTTGAGTAATGGAAGTGGGTAGAAGTTATTTTTATAACAGAACACATAATCAATGTTATAAAATAAAAATTTTAGACGCTCTGACGCTGTCAGAACTTATACCAAAATATCCCACATCGTGAAATTTATATGATATTTTCGAACCTTGATAATGAGTTTTGATGAGCATAGCAAGCGGTTGAAAAGATATGACCTTAAGAAGCTTTTGTCACAACTCATAAATCACCCTGTATACCACTTAGTTACACAACTTCCCGTAAATTTAATGCAAATACATCAAACCAGCAGAAATTTTAATTAGCTATTTATTCTGGTATAAACGAGTAAATCATGCATATTAAAATCGTGCCGAGTGTACATGCAACATTTTTTTTTTCGAAATGCAACCCGCGATATCTATCAGTATTAATGCTACGCACGTCACACTGCCGTAGATGCGAATGTCAGATTGATGCGAAAACTATCATTAAGTCTGGTGCAAACAAATATTTCTATCAAAATGATTGATTAACCCCTATCAACCCTATGTTAGACCTTATGTGTAATAGAGCAATATTGGACGAGTGATATTTTCATTAAATTTAAACAAGGAAGGGAATAAAGAAGTTGATATTTGCGGCCACTGTTCAATATGAATATATTAGATCCACATTATTTATTTATCTTGTAGTATTAAAGAAAAAGAAAAGTACCGGTGATGCAGATTTACAAGAAAACGAATAGTACCTGCGCTGGGTTATAAAAATGTTAATCGCACATGAACATTAATGTTAACATGATTTGAAGTTTGTGCAAAAAAAATTATATTGGACATACAGGGCGGACTATCTAGTGCAGAATCAAAGAACACTAGAGAAACGCCAGTAAATATTAATAATAGTTTATTTCCACACACGTAGAAATAAAACGTTGAATAAAAAAAGTATCTATGTTATATATCCTCAAATAAATATTTTATTCATTGTTTTATTTAATCCCTATTTATCAAATCACCGTCAACAGATAAAAATTAAAGGTTCACTTTCCAACCTAACTGTTATTGTTACAGGACTTCCGCAGGGATCCATACTCGGTCTAACATTATTCATTATTTTCATTAACGATACGTCTAATTATTGACAACATCCGTTATGCTTTCTAATATCGTATGCAGATGATGTACTAATACACTAAGACTTCCTGAAGTTTTGAAAAGTTACCTGAGACCTCCTCCAACGTGTATGGACTATAGTCCTGTTTACGCCCGATCCCGGTATAAAGCGTGGGATGGGAGTGTTTTGTTATGAGGACTATTTTAAGAAAATTAAGATTTTTAGTGTCTGTGAACCACTTCACAACACTCCAAAACACTTGAACGCTACATTCGAAACACTCCTCAACGCGCATTTAACTAATCATGTTAGCATTATCAGAAGATAATTAAACCTGAAAGTCAATTTTAATGATGATCGGTAAAACTAATAATTGATTATCGTGTTGTCATCGAAAATACGTCATCGTGCTAAATTTCAAGGCTCTAGGTACACGGAGAATGTAAAAAAAGTACCAAGAAATCAGCGATATTGGGCGCTCAGTCTTGAATCCGACTCAGCTTGGCTAATATAAAATTAAAATTAATCAGTATCGACACATCGATTAATTAATCAATGATATTAGTGATCGAATATTGTATCGTCGATGATAGGAGTTTTTGGGGTCGCTGATTATGAATCCGAAGTAAAAATTGGAAAATTCAAAATGGCGAACCCAAAATGGCGGACTTTAAAAATTAATTCCTGATTTACGCTGTTTCTATTGATTTTACTGAAATACATGTAGTGAAAAAGGTGTTTAGAATCCAATCAAACGGAGAAAGTGAGTTATGAGATAAAAGCATATAAAGGCTGTTTCCTTTAGTCTAATAAATTTATATTTCTGGATGTACTCCAGCTAGTAAATTGAACGTCCGTTATACAGAAAACTACATCATTAATTAAGTATTTTCGGGAAAAGTTCATCATTATATGAGTAACCTAATATGCCCTATCCTAAAAATAACTTTGAGAAGGGTTTATACGGCACAACAAAAGTGCCTCTAATCGATTTATCTCACTCCCCTGTCTGGAGACGGAAAAAATGTCGCTAATAATTCTCTCTCCCGGCCGAAGTTCCATTGAGGCGTTCACTAATATTGCCACAATTTTCTGCCTATCTAGGGTAATGAGTTGGAAACCAACCAGCAATATATATATCGAAAGCGAAACCAAACCCCTCAATATACTGTACTAGAGACAACACAATAACCCCAAATTATAAGCTGGGATGGAACAATTTGCAATCATAATATTTTTGTACGGTTTATTACAATCGGGGGAAATCCTGAATTGTGCGGACAGGATAAATATGGGAATTAAACAGATGTTGGCCTTATTGTTTGCAGATGATTGCTTTTGTAAATCGACACAATGATGAAAGGTATTTGAAATTTGAGCCCTGATTTTTAAACTGGGACAGATAATACATTCAGGATGTGCTTAGATGCGGGTAGTCACGCTGAACTGGCAATTACAGTAGCAATGGTACGGGGTCGAGGCAGCTCATTTTACATAAATTAATGTTCGGTATGTCAGAACCTCTTTTCAAAAGACACCAAAGCTACACCCGAATACACGACTCGACGCGCCTTTCACTAACCACGTTAACATTATTGGGAGATAATTAAAATTTCCTCTTTCGTTCTTTTTATATAATTAAAATTAGGAAATAGAGCAAAAGAATCTATAGTCTATTTCAAAAAACAGAGAGTAATAAAATAATTATGGACCGAGCATAGGTGTACTACTATTTTGTTAATCATCACTGAATAAGCAATTTTACAGTAGAAGGAAATTTTATTAAAAAAAATACGAATTATAATATTCCAACCTATCTGCAAGTGCCTTATATACATCTAATAAGGACTAAACAAATTAAACCAGAACAGCTATTCTCCCAGCATGTATCTTCCAAAATATTCAACCTACCTATGTAAATAGGACCCATAGTTTTTCAAGAAAACGATGTAACGTTATAGCAAACGAGGAAGAAGATCTAGGTATATTGTTATATTTTGAAGGTAAAAAAATTATTTATTCTAAAATAGGTCGATACCTTATTTTAATATTTGTTTTGCAAAATTCGGTTAATAGTTTATTAAATGCTTGTCGTGAAATGGAAAAGAGTTATTACGACATTCAAAGAACTTTGAGAGATCATCAATACAGGGTGTCTCACCGGGAACTGAATCGATCGATATAGAGAAAAGTACGCGTCAGAAAATTTTGAAAATTTAGATAATTACTAACGTCGGTGTGGCCAATCCAACTAAAATAATTACAAGTAGCTGGCACTTCCGCTTATACCGGAAGTCGATACCAACTTGCTTATTTCAAATGGAATATCCTATATATCTTAGGGTTTTCGAAAAGAGCATAAAATTCGAGTCGAGTCGAGTCGAGAATATGTAGCATATCCTATACCTAAACCTAGCCGTTTCAGAGATGTTTGACATTTTATAGAAAATTTGACAGGTGCAACGGTTTGCAAGAACCGTTACAACTTTCTTCGCGTAAAAGATCCTCATTTGCTTCTTATCACGTAAAAAGAGCACAAGGAGGACTACGTTCTACAACTGAAATAAATTCACTAATCTCATATCAAGTGTTCCGTTTTTCGCGTTACATTTTGTCAACTTCAAACCGTGAAAACTTGTTTAGGTCAAATGGAACACCCTGTATTTTTTTACGTCAAGTTGTGTAAAATTGAATTCCCTTTTTTCTGATATTAGCATTGTGGGGGCTAAAGTTAGAACTTTTTGAAGTATTTGCGATTTTATTAGAAATCCATGAATTGTTGTAATCATTTCATCAAAATTGCCATGATTAGAAACAATCAGTCATTATCTTATGTCAAAAAATGCCAGCACGTTTAAATTACACCCACGAAGACTTTTTAAATTTGTTTATTATTTATGGAGAATGTGATAAAGTAATATCCAGAAAAACGGAAACCGCCACCAGACACTGTAAAACGCATACTGGAAAATTTTAAAAATTATGGCTCTGTCAAGGCAAAAATGCAAAGAAGAAAGCCTATTGTTGATGACGAAAACATTGAAATAGTCATTCTGGGATATTTTCATGCATTTCCAAGGATGTCATTAAGACAAGCTGCTCTGGAATCGGGACTATGCAAGGATTCAATTCACAGAATCTTATTAAAACATAAGTTTCACCGTTTTCATTCCATATGGTTCAAGGATTAAAAGAAACAGATTTCCTAAGAAGACAGAATTTTTGTGAGTTTATTCTAATAAGGTCTGAGGGTCACGATTCTTATTTGGGAAATATTATATGGACAGATGAAGCAAAATTTACTAAAAATGGACTTTTTAATAGACACAATTCGCATTATTGGAGTGACTCAAATCCTCATATGTTCAGAGAGCGAAACTTTCAGGAAAGTTGGCAGTTCAATGTTTACTGTGCCATAAGAAACGATAGAGTGGTGGCATTACAATTTTATCAGGAAAATTTAAACGGTAAATTAAATTTTCTCTTCTGCTAATATGTATAGGTAAATTTTTATTTTTTTTTAGGTGAAAGATATCTGAATATCTTACAAAATTTGAATAATAACTATTTAGAAAATTTACCTCTCGCCGAACATAGAAATATTTTGTATCAGCACGACGGTGCTCCTCCACATAACGCATATTTAATTAATAATTATTTACAAGAAACTTTTTATGATCAATGGATTGCCAATAATGGACCTTTCTTATGGCCTCCTCGCTCGCCCGATTTATCAGTTCTGGATTATTTCATTTGGGGAACTATGAAAAATAAGGTTTATGAGAGCCCATTAACAACCATTGAAGATTGTATGCAAAGAGTAAGAAATGCATTTCAAAACATATCACAGGATTCAATTAGAAGAGCTACCCATGACGAACTAATCCGAAGGTGCGAAAAATGTGTCGAGATTCGAGGGCGGAATTTTGAGCAATTATTATATTAAAATGAAATCATATTTTAAATTGACATTATCTTTGCTATTTTAGTTCATGCCATATCTTCAATTCGATTAATACGCATGTTACAGTGTTAATGTTATTTTGCGTTTTTGTGGATATCGAGTAGCAAATGTGCTGCAAGTTCTTGATATTACTTTATCACATTCTCCATAAATAATAAACAAATTTAAAAAGTTTTCGTTGGTATAATTTAAACGTGCTGCCATTTTTTTAAATAACATAATGACTGGTTGTTTCTAATCATGGCTATTTTGATGAAATGATTACAACAATTCATGAATTTCTAATAAAATCGCAAATATTTCAAAAAGTTGTAACTTTAACCCCCACAATGCTAATATCAGAAAAAAGGGAATTCAATTTTACACAACTTGACGTAAAAAATACAGGGTGTTCCATTTGACCTAAACAAGTTTTCGCGGTTTGAAGTTGACAAAATGTAACGCGAAAAACGGAATACTTGGTATGATATTATTGAATTTATTTCAGTTGTATAACGTAGTTCTCCTTGTGTTCTTTTTACGTGACAAGAAGCAAATGAGGATCTTTTACACGAAGAAAGTTATAACGGTTCTTGCAATCCATTGCACTTGTCAAATTTTCTATAAAATGTCAAATATGTCTGAAACGGCTAGGTTTAGGTATAGGATATGCTACATATTTTCGACTCAGAATTTTATGCTCTTTTCGAAAACCCTAAAATATATAGGGTGTTCCATTTGAAATAAGCAAGTTGGTATCGACTTCTGGTATAAGCGGAAGTGCTGCTTGTAATTATTTTAGTTGTATTGGCCACGCCGACATTAGTAATTATCTAAATTTTCAAAATTTTCTCATGCGTATTTTTCTCTATATCGATCGATTCAGTTCCCGGTGAGACACCCTGTATAGGCCTTATAAAATATTACCCGTCCAGGAACTGAATGAAGACCAAAAACGTAGAAGATTGGAGTTTTGTCAGATCATGCTCCATGAATTAGATGAATATCCAGATTTTTTAAAAGAAATTATGTGGACAGACGGGTCAAGTTTTTCCACGGTGGGAGTTTTTAATATAATAGAAAAAACAGACATTCCTGGGACAATAAAAACCAAAGATCAAATTAAAAAAATCGGGTAGAAAATCAATTCACGTTTGGTGAGGAATTTTTCAAAACAAAGTAGTTGGGCCTATATTTTACGATTTTACTTTGACAGGACAAACATATCTCGAAATAATTTTACCAGAGGTAGATCGTATAATTCAAGAATTCCCTATGGACGTATTGTCTAGAATGATTTGGCATCAGGACGGAGCGACTCCATATAGCGTTTTAGAAGTTCGGGAACATTTAAATAATCAATTTCCCATTTGGATAGGCAATGCCGGGACCATTCGATGGCCACCAAATAGCCCTGATTTGACGCCATTAGATAGCTTTTTATGGGGAGTTAATAATAACGGTTTGAAATCTCAAAATCGAATAAACAATTAAATAATTATTTTCGTGGCCTACCATGTTATTTTTGTTTCACTTGTGTTTTGAGATGGCTAACTCTTCTTGCAATAAAGCAGCTCATTTGCATTTTGAATGTATAAAATTATGTATTTGAAATCTGGAAAAAAGGGCTTCTCGAAAGTGCAATAATATATAGGGTGTTCTATTTTAAAAAAATCATATATTTATTTCGCATCACGTGACGTATACATAATATTGTTTTCTTTATCCCGTTTCACAAAATATAGGTAAGATCCTATAACTTTTATACGAAACTTTTTTTCATTCTCAATAATAACAGAAATAAAGAGGGGGGGGGGGGGTCAATATATAGTGAATAACCCTGTACCAATTATATTAAATTTAAATTATTTTAATCTACTAGGTACACGGCTAAATCTGAGAGTAAAATAATTTAGAATAATAGTTCAAATGCAGTTATTTAGAAAGCAAAGAGGTTTTATTAATGTAACAAATTAAGAGATTAAGTAAACAAACATGATAGAGTCGAGTAAACTCTAACTTGGCGGGTCCAAAGGTCGCTTCGTCGTATGAAGTAAAAAACTATTTACTCGATAGCTCAGGTATAACGGTGGTTCTCAAATAGTTTACAACAATTTACAAATGATTATATGTCTGTAACTGTAATGCAATCGCTAAATAATTATACAAAAATATTAAAGGTGTTATCATAAAATATTAGGAAATATGAACTTCATGCCCATTCTCACGCAGCAGTTCGTCAACAAAGTACATTTTTTCCTTCTTATTACTCCTAGCAAGATTTAACAAGTCCGCTTTCAATGCTGTAGAAGGAAAAGGAATATTATTTTTAGTTAACCATTCTGCAATACATGCTTTTTCCATTGACAAGTAGGTTGTCTATTTAATTGTCGGGTGTGATACGAAGCATTATCCATTACAATTAAACTTGGTTCTTCAAGATTTGGCAGTAGTTGCTGTTGTATCCATTCTTCAAAATTGTCACAATTCATGTTATCGTGATAATCCATACTTTTATTGGTAGTAGAAAAAATTAAGCTTGCTCCCGGAATAAAGCCGTCTGATGTTCCTGCATGCAAAATAATGAATCGCTTTCCTACAGTTGATTTTTTGTGTTTGACACTTTTTTTTTGATAAATCTTGCCACTATTTTCGAACACTTCCATTGGCAAATACCCATGTTTCATCTATAAATACAATCCTTCGAAGGTTACTATCATAGTTTTCCATATATTTTCTTAAAAATACAACCCTTTACTGAACTATTTGCATTTGTTGACATAAATAACGACGGTTACAATCTTTTTTATACCTAAATCCACAATGTTTTCATAGTTTTAAGAGACTTACCTTAGAGACGTCTATGATTCCCTTATTTTTTAACATTTCCTTCAAAGTGTCTAATGTAAAATGTGTTTTCGATTCATAAAAATTATAGATTACTTCCCTTATTTGCATTTTAACGCCTTCACGTACATCTAATGTTTCTGGTTTCTTTTTAATTCGTTTTTGTATTTTCAAGGATACATTATTAATATGTTGGTGCTTAATTCTGCTAACTATTCTGAGACTTATGTTTAAGGCTTCAGAAATTCTTTCATGAATTCGTTCAAGAGGTACCAAGGGTCCCTTGTTTTCCTTTTCTTTTGTAAAATAATCTATTAAATTTAATACCAACTTCTTTGACTGTTCATTTAAAACCCTAGGGCGGGCGCGCTATCGGCACTGCATGCCGCCTTTTCACTAATTTAAAGATTCAGCAAATATTATTGGTTAAATCTCATTGTCCATCTAGCTATACTCAAATGGCTATATTAGGTAACTTACTACACACAAAGTACCGCAGTTTATGATTTGTTTAGTTATCAGTGAGTTGTTGAACGTGTAGGTGTTGAGGTTACGGCATTCTGTGCCGCAGCGCGCCCGATCATGTAAGTAAAATTATTTCTGGTTTTTATCAAGTTGCAGCATTAACTTTTATTTATACGGCACAACAAATTTAAAATTTACTTTAATATACTATTTTTATTTTAGGGATAAGCGATATTCAAGAAAACCTTTGACTGCCGGGGAATTACAAGAATTGGCTGATACTTTGTCAGATG
The DNA here is from genome assembly GCA_963675555.1 of Leptura quadrifasciata. Lineage (NCBI taxonomy): Eukaryota > Metazoa > Arthropoda > Insecta > Coleoptera > Cerambycidae > Leptura > Leptura quadrifasciata. The sequence continues at coordinate 19,629,786 of OY776681.1, read as the reverse complement.
TCGAGGACATAGTAGACTTTAGAGATGAAGAGGAAGGCGAGACTGAAGGAATTGGATTGGCTGACAATAACAGTGGATCAGAACTGTCTGGAGATGAAGATTTAGAGGATCTAGAGTATATGGAATTGCAAGAGTCTGATTATCAGTTTTATATTGCCAAAGATGAAGAAAATATTTGGAAGAGTACTCCAGCAACATCAAGTAAAATCAAAGCCAAAAATATAATAAAAGTGCTGCCTGGATCTAAAGGCTCTCGACCAGATTGGAATCATTTTTCACTTTTATGACGACGGATATGATCGACCATATAGCTTCCTGTACCAATATCTACATTGAAAATAGAAAAGCTAAATTTCCATACCAAAGAGAAAGGGACTGTAAATTAACGTCCCGTTCATTTAATTACGATTTATTTTATTTTTTTAATCTATTAGGAAATAAATTTTGCTGTTTTGAATTGATCCGTACATTTTTCTGCTTGCGGCATACGGTGCCGCAATGCGCTCGCTCATGTGATTTTGAAAAGCGCGCCCGCCCGAGGGTTAAGACGCCTAATTTAGTTGCCATATTTACCAAATATTGTATTTTGATAATTTATTGTTATTCGAAATAAATATTAACACACGTATCTAATTTAGAAACCCGGACACATTTAACGTTAAATAGAATGACCGGCTTAGCGACCCTCCAAACCGCAAACTGTAGATGGTACGTCTGTTTATTGGACAAAAACTACAGATACGCCACGCCCATATCATCAGGTGATATAGGAATGGGCTGTAAAAAATACCTTAAAAAATACTACAGCTTTGGCACACCGCGGTAAACTGTTCGGTCTAACTATTTATTTAGCAAGAAATAAAATACGAAGGATTGGGGGCCTATGGCCTATGTAATGTATAATAAATTTAAAAAATGGCTGTGGATATTCGTCTGACAAGCGAATAAATAACCAGACCATTAAATACCAAGGGATAAACTCGCGCGGAATAATAAAATGTTTAACGAAAAGAAAGTTTTAACAAAACTTGCGGCGCGGATTAATAAAATAAAATGTTTAGAAGAAAAATGTTTAACTTTTAATATAATAAAATTTAAAAAAAATCGGTAGGCAACAGGATTTGAACCCGGATGTTTTATTCCCTTTACCTTACTTACTTACACACTGAGCTATTCCACGATGTACAATTCAGCTATAAAACATGTAATATGCAGATACTAAAAAATTGCAAGTCCTAGGTATAGTGGTTTGGCAATGTCCGTTTGTCGGATGAATATCCACTACCACTAAAAATAGCTTATATGTTTCATATAAAGATGAATTTAATTCTAATATGAGACGATTGTTAAATAACCAATGACAAATCTTCAGAGTTTGAGAATCGCTGAACTTATTGAAAATGTGAAAACGTAGATTAAAATTTATCTCTCTCTTCAGTGTGTATCGCAATATTTCTGTCTCAGAATAGGTGAGAGAGAAGCTTGGCAGACATACGCGACAGTGTTTTTGGGCTATTACTTTAACTTTGTGTGCGAGAGAAATGAAATCGTACGCGCATTATCAATTCTTACACATGACAGTTTAGAGTTTACTATACTATATCAATGGAAATGCGAATTTAAAAACAAAATAATCATGAAAATAATTACATAATTCATTTTTGAAATGTCTTCTATTTAAATCAATACACTTTCGTCAACTTTTAAGAAAATTTTGCCTAATACTAGAAAAAAATGAAAACAAATTGCGAGTTTGCATTGCAGCTGCCACTATTCTCCGCCAGAGTTCTTGTCCTGTATTACTTGTTTGATTGTTTTTATCGAAATAATGCCATCTGCAGATACATATTGAAAAATCACTACAGATTCATGTCAAAAACCTTAAAAATTTCTGTAGGTGTGCAATCTGAAAATGAATTTTTATGGAGTCATTTCAATAAATAAAGTACCCCATTAAAGGAAATGTCGAATACAAATGAAGGTCGGAAAATTTAAGATTTAAAAAAAATTATGTAAACTTTTCTAAATGTATTACTGTTTCAATTAATCATCTACAGTGGCATATTTAAATATTTGGCTAACGTTAATCTGTTGACTAATCTACGAGTTAAGTACAAGAATTTTAATAGCCGTAATTACATGGTCGAAACTATAGACTTAACGTTTCACTCGATATATCCAGTTTTTAAAACAAACTCTAGTTGTTATAATCGCTTAAGCGTACCAATCGGACTTTACATCAATTAACAGTTGTGTGTTAGCTAATTTGAACATGCTAATCCTCTTCTGTGAATTGTGTTTCTATCACTATTGAACGTTCCCTGCCATTTTATCAATTCTAATTAGTAGTCGCAAAATTATGGCCAACAAACTGATTTAAAAGGGACGAATAAGGGCGGATGCAGTGTAACTTCATTAACTAATTGTATTGTAGCTATAAAATGTATCTGAGTAGAATAGTAATTAATTTTATATTATTGTGTGGTTCCCTTTGAAGCTGGCTGTAGTGGGAAATTAGGGGAAAATTGGAAATTGGTATTAATTTTGAATTGATTAAAAGGAGACCGGAAAAACTGAACAATGCAGGTTTCGTATCTTCCGGCAGTGTACGTTGACGGCTGATAACAATTCTGATTATAATACATACATATAGTACATGTGTTGATGGTTATGAATTTGACGTGAACACGTTACAGAGATCACGTTCATTTTTAAATATCCAAAGACGTTACTTATTTATTAAAATATTACTGTCAGTAAAATTCTTACCATTCTTTTCTGTGAAAATATTTTAGAAGAATTTTCCAACAAAGGAGATTTCTTATAATAAATAAATAATACACCACAGGTAATGACGACCCCCTTTATCCCGGAAGGCTCTAGAAGAGCCTTGTGTGGGAGGGGACTACACATTTAGAGACAAGGGAAAGGACACACACCCAATATCCGTGTATAGTGGAAAAATCCCACTCACAGTATTTTCCACTGCCACCACCGGGGATCGAACCCGGAACTTTTGGATGAGAGGCAAGTGCGCTCACCTCTCGACCATCAGTCACAATGTATACATAATAACTATGGGAGAGTATGCCCATAAAATATTCAGGATAATATTCGTTCTATTACATACTAATTAATCAATAAATGATTACCACTCTTTTCGGGGGTGTTCGTTAGCCATTAGAGGGGTTGGAGGGGGTCGGAAGAAATGTTAACCATCACCACCGTGTTCAGCATTTTCAAAAACAGGCGTTATATGCATTTTGCAGGTGATATATAAAAAAAGATTTTCACTCCTTTCGGGGGTGTTTATAGGGGTTCAGAAGAAACATTCAGCATCACTACCGTGTTCAGCATCCTCGAAAATGGGTACGCTAAGTTTCGTCTGTGGAAAAGATGTGATAAGCGTTTAATCCCTTTTGAGGGTGGTTTTCTGCAGTTTGGGGGGTTGCGCAACTCCAAAGAAAAATTCTACCGACACCATCGTGTTCAGCATCCTCGTAAACGAGAGAGGGAGGTACTCTCGTTGCTTTCGGCTTTTGTTCCGGCTCACACAAACTGTGGCAGTTCATCGTACCAATAATGAACGAAATTAGCCCTGGCAAGCAATGCAGTTTTAAGGTTCTATGAAATCGTTCAACCATACCATTGCTCTGTGGGTGGTATGTAGTTGTACGAATTCGATGGAAACCCAAAAATTTTGAAAATTTATGAAATAAATTTGATTCAAACTGAACTCCTTGATCAGTAGTGACATGAAGTGGTATGCCAAAATGACAGATATAATTTCGAAATAAAGTTTTAGCAACGGTTTCAACAGTAATATTTGGTATAGGGTATGCTTCCGGCCAGTGGGTGAACCGTTCCGCTACAGTAAGTATGTGAGAGAAACCATGTGAAGGTGGTAATGGACCAACATGGGCCTACAAGATCTATATGGATATGCTCAAAATGACCTCTGGCAATATAAAAATTACCGATTTGAGTTTTCGTATGCTTATTGATTTTGGAAGTCTGACAACTTATGCAAGTCTTGGTCCACAAGTTGCAATCTGTGTTCATTTCGGGCCAGAAATATTTAGAAGTTATAAGTTCTTTGGTAGAACGTATGCCAATATGGGTTAAATTATGAAATATATCGAAAACTGCACATTGTAAAAATTTTGGTACAAAAGGGTTACATTTAGAGAATGAAACATCACACCAAATCTCATCATTCGAATCAGTAATTTTAATTCTTTGTAAAGAGGATTTGACTTTGCAATTTGTATCAGTTTGGCTTGCAAGTAAAGAAGAAAGTTCAAAATCATCAGATTGAACGTCTTTCAATAATTGTAAATTGAAATTAATTGAGTCTACAGGAGAAATTGAAGAAGATGATAAAAAAGTATGTTGTAGCAAAGAAAAATCATTTACGCGAGATAAATTATCAGCTATGACGTTTTCTTTACCTTTAATAGATGTTTGTAAATTGTGAAATATATTCCAAGTGTCTATTTAATGAGGAGTTTTTTCTGCATTTGAAAATAACGCTTTTGTCAATGGTTTATGGTCAATATAACAAATACATATACGACCTTTGTTACATGGCCTATGTCCATTTAACACTTTTATATAAAAACTAGTGTTTTGTTTATATTTGGCATGATCTGTGTAACATTTTGATTCAGTTTTTGTAAGTGAAACTGTTTTCAACTAACAGAATTTACTTATATAACTGCTAAATCATTTCACACTGTTTTATGTACATATTTTTATATCTTAGGAACTCAGTTATGTTTTTTTACACTATTATGTATCTCTGTTCAGCATCCCAGGAAACAATTGTCTACAAAACATTTATTTACACTCATATACCTATATTTCAACTTATATATTTTTATTTACTATATGTAAGTACATATGGTTATTTTCCTTAACTTTTCTCATTACTATATATAGTATATCCTATAAGATGTAATATATTTACTGAGTTCTCACAATAGTTACAATACGTTTTACTATTTATTACGGCTGTTCATACTGTTGGTTATGTATAAAATAGAAATTACAAACTGTTGTAATTTAAGTCAGCTGCGGTATTATAGATTTCTTTTATCGATTTTGTAATTTGTTTGAGTACAGGAATCTACAAGGCAGGTTGTTGCGCTTAACTCAATAGTTGACAGATGGCCGTACTATTTCTATATTTTATAGCTTTCAATTTAATTAGGGTATTAGACTTCTCAAGTTTATTTTGTAACATTATTTTCCAGTAAGTAGGACAAAAAGTTTACCTTATCAGTAAAACTCACCAGGAAATCATTTGCTTGCAGCCTTTGTACTGATTCGAACATATATATACTTAACTGTGGACTTCAGAAATTGATACTACATTTTTATATCGGCGTTAACAAGTGTTTAACATCCAGGTAAATTTCATTTATTACTAATTTAACATTTAATTAATCTTCAATTTTTGTCTTCGATGTAATTTGAATTATTTTTAAAATAAATTTAAATTCAAGGTCAATTCTTTTTAATTTAATAAGTAGCTAAAATACTATATGTACCACATGATTTTAAAATATTTTCTTTCTTTTTCATTTTTTTGGCAATTTATAGTTTATGAAATCAGCTTGTATACTTATATTCTTATATGCTTATATATGCTTTTATATACTTATATATTTTTATATATTTATATGTTTATGCACATATATACTTATACATTTCTGTATACGTTTCTGCATAGCTTCTTCATTCCTGCATAGCTTTTGCACAGCTTATCTTTCATATAGATAAAATTTCGTTAACTTTTCATAAACCACATAGTCGGTTAATTTTCCTACGATTTTCACTCCATTTCATTAAGAGACGTAAATTGCCAAGGAAATTTTAGACTCCATTCTTGCAACAAGAGACAATTGTGGGCCTGGATTGCTGTTCCAGAACCAGTCACCTCAACAATAGTCAATCTAGGATAATGGTATAAATTTGTTATATATATATTTTTTTAATTTCAATTAGTCTTTACAAACCGATTTGTCTATTATTCATGTAATATATTTTAACATTCATTTTAAACAATCTTTTTATTTCTCTTGCCAATAATTTCAGTCTGATCTATAGTAGACTGGTTATTCGAGAAAAAGAGACAATTCTACTTATTTTCACTATAGACGGTGCCCAATTTAACATTAATTTTTCTTTGACTCCTTTTCTCGAAATAAACAGAAATCTGTCATTTATGCCGTACATTTCAAGAAGGGTAAGTTTCTCCACTCTTACGAATACTCTGGATCCACGGCTCTCTGCTCCGACTTAAACCAGCTAGTCATCCGCATATGTTGTCTCAGTTCTTTCCCAAAAATAAATAATAAGGGAATAACACCTTCTAAAATATGCATGAAAAATTTGATTGATGTGTATAATGCCAGCAATTCCTTGTTGAAAGCAGAATATCTTTTCTGAGCATTATTTTAATTTACGAGATAAAATGGCTAAAGGTTGCAAAATCATGTCCATATCCTACATTGAATATAAAAGAATACCCACTTAAAATATAAAAAGGCAACATTAAACTTTTGATAGATATAAACACAAATAAATATAGAGAAAAATCGTGTGGATCCGCATACAAATGAATACAAATTATGAAACCGGCCTCGTAAATCAAACATTCATAGGTTTAAATTTAAAACAAACACATTAATCCAATAAACTGTAATAAATTAGTTAATCGAATTCAATAAATTTCATATCGGTCTCGTTCAATGCTTAACAGTGGTAAATTAAAATTGATTATGGAATGGTGTTCGTATAAGAGAAGTGCCATTATTTACAGTCAATTAAAGATGAAAACGATGCTGACCGATAGAGTAATGTAGACGAGATACGGACGGAGACTGAGTGCACCAACGGTTAGGTCAGTTTAACTTTTTAAGCATTGAAAATAATCCGAAGCTTTTGCTTAGGTTAATTTTATTCATTTATTTAACGCGCCGCCTATTTTCACGACTAAGGTCAATCGCCGATGTTGGGAAGCGAACTTCTTCCGATGTGAGGATTTTACTGAACATCTTGTGGAGAAGAGTAGGGGGTTGTTATTAATATTATATAGACTACCTTACGTTCCTTCCAAAGATTGGGAGGGACTGAGAAATATCTTGCAAATTATCAGCTACTGAAAGCTTTATAACTTAAATATTTATATTTTATATTATTGCCATGCACTTTATTCAATAGTTTAACGTTATGTTTAAAGGTTTAATTTTGTGGTTAAGTATGAGTATCTTTAAGCTAGACTTCGCCACAAATTGTTATTTTTTGCGAAAATAAAGCCGAATTATTATTATTATTATTATATCTAGCATGCAATCCCAACTAGCACAATTAGTCGCGGGAACGTAGCAATAACTATTGTAGGCACTTTAAAATGTTTTGGTACTAATCACAGTAGTAAGAACGTTCCTAATACGTGTTTACGACCAAAATGGGAAATATTTCTTTGTGACGATAACGTTCCGGCCACGTTCCTGGAACTTGTCTGGCTACGTTACAATCACGTTGTGATTCTGGAGCAACGATGTCGTGCCGTAGACGCCGCAACTTTCAGAAAACTCTTTCAAATCGATGTTGCTCCCTCTTTGTCTGGCAACCGATTTTATTATATTTATGTTTCATTCTTACATATGATTCAGGTTCTTGTTCATTTTCCTAGCTCAGAAACTTAATAGAATATCAGAAGAGTAATATTAGATACTTAGATAACAAAGCTTGTGCTATTTTCCAATGGTCTAAAGGCCACAATGAAAACGTATTCAATTTTACTGACAAACATAATGATAAAACGTTCAAATCTAACCACGCGCCTTTAAAATTTCTTAATGAAAATATTGTCTTTAAAATATGTAATGTCATGCGAGAATATGACACAATAGATGGCGAAACCTATTTTTTATTGTTCTTCGGAACTTAAAATTAATTGTTATGCATTCATTTGTTATATTTGGTGCAAAAATGGCGATAAATTAAATTTTTTAGTCAAAAATTATGGTTCATTTGTTATAATAATGGCGTTGAAAGTCTTGGCCGCTGCCACTTTATGGTTACATTTTTCCTAATGCTGATTCGGAACGTCTCCTTGGTACGTATTAGCCATACGTTGAAGTGTAAACTGGACGCGCTACTAATTTTAACTATTTTATTGTAGCCTGATAATCTAAGCCATTCCCCAAGGGGAAGCTTGAGGTCGAATGCCGCCGGTGTACCAGAAGAAGGATGATCAAATTATTCGTGTGTTGTCAAATATACTGGAATATCTAATTTCAGCAATGCTTTGAAACTTGAGAAAGAGCTAATACAGTGCATCGATACGGATTCAGAGGAAGCGTTATTTTTTTTAAATTATGCGTCCTCAATTAACATGCCTATTTCATCCTCACTATGTTTTAGATTGTTCTTGGATCTACATACTAAAAAGCGTACTAAAAGTAAATTAACTTGAACAATTGTCAGATTGAAATGATCTGTTTGCTGAATATTTTGACAATAATGATTCTCAGTCACTGAACTCTCTTAAGGATAATTTGATTTCTCATAAAATCTACAAATCTGCCACATCTAGGTTAGGCATATATATATGAAGTGTTATTGTACTTCCGGATGCTCTCCAGCGTCGATGGTCGACTCCTCCAGGAGTCACGGTTGTCTAAACGACGTTTCGGCAGAATCTCATCTGCCATCTTCAGGTTCTCACTGAAAGCTGCCTACTGCTACTCCTCGTTGCTCGAACTGAACTGACCAGTCAGTTCAGTTCGAGCACGATAATAGGTTAAGTTTATTGCTTTAACTTTATCTATGGTCAACATTGGAAACTAGATGGTGAAATTTACTTCATGGTAAATTTCAGAGGCGACGTGCACTTTGTAGTAGCCATGCACAGTTCTATAAGTAGAGTAATGTCATTAACACCTATGAATATTACAAGTTTCACTACTTTAATGGAATAGTGAAGATTCCCAGAACGTCGCGGCAACTATTAAAGCTACTTGAAAGTTATTGCAACTTTGAAGTCACATTTCAGTGACACGAGTTAGTCGCTGCTACTATCGTTTACCACCTTCAAGTCCCACTGGTAACTACCACGTTCCCATATACTACGAAACCTACGTAGAAGTTGCATAACTATTAAAGTAATCATTAGTGGTAGAAACTACGAGACAGGGACTGCAGACTCGTCAAATGAAGTTACTTTTACATCAAGCATAAATTTAGTCGCAATTACGTAATGATTACTCATACGAGGTTCCCATCTCAGTTACTGTTACTTTGGTGCTAGTTGAGATCTTTCTCAATATGGCTCCTTATCTGCAAGATCTACTGGTACTAATCTATTGAATATTATGCAGGATGCTACCAACGCAATAGAGGATAACATACAGCTGGCTGTTATTTACCCAGACATAGCTAAAGCTGATTTTGATTTCGAAATTTAAAAAATTTGAAATAAATCCTGATATCATCAATTTACTAGGCTCTCATCTCTATAGACGGCTAGCTTATATTTGAATGGTTATCAATCTCCATATTAGAAACTAGTTCTGGCGTACCACAGGGCGGCAGAGAATACTGGAAAAAAACCTTAAATATCTCTTACTCAAAAATACTGGGATATATGACCCCTTTCAAAACCCACCTTCAAAACCAATGTGTATTTATCTAGTCCATTAGTGAGACTCTGTATATTAGGTAACCTCACACACTCAAAATTTGACTTATTTACACAATCTTGTTCCAAATTTGTGCCAAATCTGTTACGTAATACAAGGGACATAGGAGCAATATTATGTATTTATGTGCTTTCTTCTTGTTGTTGTTGTTTGTCTTCTTACTTATATGTAGTGTATTTCTATGTACAACTGTGTAATGGGACTCGTCTGTAAAGTTGTTGTTGTGTATGACTGGTGGCCGAGAGGTGAGCGCACTTGCCTCTCACCCAAAAGTTCCGGGTTCGATCCCCGGCCATGGCAGTGGAAAATACTGTGAGAGGGATTTTTTCACTATACACGGATATTGGGTGTGTGTCCCTTGTCTCTAAATGTGTAGCCCCCTCCCACACAAAGCTCTTCTAGAGCCTTCCGGGATAAAGGGGGTCGTCATTACCTGTGGTGTTATTTAAATAAATAAATAAATAAATAAATAAATATAATTTATTTATTTTTCAGATGCCAAAGGGGTTGAAGTGACAATATCACGACAGAGGCAAGCTGATGAAGAGTTAGGAGTGAAAAACCTTGAGGATCTGGAAACGTCTTTTTCCTTATGAATCTGAATTAAATAAATCCGTATATACAAGTGTCTTAAATAAATAACAGGAATTGAAACAGCCCCTAAATCTGTAGAATTCATATTACAAACCGTCTAATTTGGCGTAACCAAACTTAATATCTAAATATACCAAAGTCTATTTGTCCTATCAACACCACAATTTATAAGTTATTTTAGGTTTCTGATAAACAACCGCTGGCCAAATAGCTCCTCTCCGCCTCTACTCCTACTAATAAATCATTGCATTCCAGTATGGTATTTTAAACATCCACCCTACGCCGACCCTCGTGTGTTTACGGAAGGGGTAGTGTTGCATACAGGACACAGTTGAGACGGTACTCCATTAAACTGTTACTTTTCAACCTATGTTTATACAAGGTCTTTTTATGATTGCTACCACAATGCGGTTTATTATACGACGAATTTATGGACTCTCGAATAGAGACACTTAAAATGTTCATAAAATTTAAGGACTTCCCGGACGGTATTTACTTCTGATTTTATTTCGTAAACAATTATTGTTATAGGTACTCAGAGGTTTCGATTTGCTACTTTTATGATTGCGGGTGACGCAAGTAATTATTATTTCAGAGTTAATGGAAAACTTGTGTATACTTTATCCAATGTCAGTTTAAAACAATATAAAAACAAGAACGCGGCTTTACTTTGTAAACCGACCTCGAACGCGTGGCGTTCATAGGCGCGCATACTTTTCAAGGCAATACATACCCTACAATATTTTAAAAATCGTTTATTATACACATAACATTGTTTTGCAGATTTATTAATTAATAAATTATGGCTGAAATTGGTGAAATGATAGGTAGGTACATGTATATTATATGTTCGTTTGTATAAAGGATTATAATGTAATAATACCTATATACTTTTACATAAACTAACAACAATCTTTACTCTTTTAGTCAATGACTTTTTCTACAGAACGTAAAAATTTCGCTGGCTCTTAATATAAGTAGCTAGAAAAACTTGATATTACAGAAAATGTCACAGTCCCGCAAAGACCAACGGAGAGGTGTAAGCAGTTTTTGCCAGGATGTGAAGGGGGAAAAGTACATAATGTTAGTAAGGTAGAACGTTAGAATAAACTTAACAAACCTGATGACAGCGATGACATTAATAACATAATTATAATATTTAAGTTTTGTTAAAAATGATAAAAATAAAATAAAACATAATTCTCATTAAAACGCCGTTGTATCTCAAACAAAACAGAATTAGTTATGTTATTTTACCTCAATTAAAATAAAACTTACATTAAAGAATGTTTAAATAATAATAAAAGAAATTCTCATAGTTTCGAGAAAAAAATGGTCACATGGTAACGGAGTCATCAGTAAACTCACTACTAGAATCATTCCCTACCTGAATAATAATAATAATAACCTCTACGGGCGGCAAAATGGGATACTCTTTTTCTTATTTTATAACGTGATTCACGGATTTTTCCATATGTAGGTTTTGCCTAAATCGGATATTACGGTTCTTATATTATCTAGAATTACAGCGCTTAAAGTCGGATTCTGATTACACTTTGTCAACTCGTGTTTTACAGTGCCCCAAATCAATCCTATTGGATTAAATACACAGTAATATGACCGCGTCTTGATGGTAATATGCAATTATTATACTTAACGCACCAGGCTTGTAACTTGTAATTCAGCGCTCGGCGGGGCACATAGCCCGGAGAGTAGCTGTTGGTCGCAGTCTGGTTACGTTCCTTACAGTAAAGTAAGGATTTTATAGAAGAGTTTGCGACTAAAAATATTATGTTTTAATATCCCGCCCTCTAAAAGCACATTTGAACTATGCTAAGCCTAGCCAGGCTATTTATTTTTCGATTGCAACAGACACTGGACCGCTAGATGGCGCCTGCTGACTATTTTACATGTCGCTATCCCAAAGATATCGAAATGTACTAAATAGTCAAGTGATCCTCGTGGCGGTCGTCACATGCCAACAGAGCCAACAGCTCTTATAGGGCCAAAATAATTTCATCTAATAATGAAATATTAAATAACGAGAAAATTTTATCAAAGAGGTTCTAGTACAAAATCAATATCCTGAAGACTTTGTTGATAGAATTTTCATAAATTTTGAAAATAGGGACAATCAGGTACGACAAAAACCTGAACGTCATTATAAAGCAATAATTCCTTATGTATACGGATTATCGGAAAAGCTACGCCGTATAGGTGACAAATTTGATGTTAGGACAATATTTAAAACGGGGAACACTTTAAGATCTATTTTAACAAAAACAAAACCGATAAACAGGGAGCAGAATTAAAAAAACTGTATATACAATATCCCGTGCGAATGTGATAAATGTTATGTGGGTGAGTCATCGAGACCTTTCAGTGTGAGGTTGTATGGGCACAAGAATTACATTAGAAAGAATGAAATTCAGAAATCAAAGATTTGTGAACATGCTTGGGAAAACGGACATAGAATAAACTGGGACTCGGCAAAAATTTTAACAAAAGAAGCAGATACCAAAAAAAAGAAAAATTAAAGAATCAGCAATAATCTTATTAAATGAAGACAAGTGCGTATCGAATTGTTCTGTAGATATTTGTACAACCTGGCTACCAATGTTAAAAGAAGAACTTAACAAACTCAACATTATCTAAAAGAAAATATCATCAGTTCTGTGTTCTGTGTAAGTAGTAAGTATCTATGGAAATAACATAAACAGAATCTTAAAGCTGTGTATTTGATATACACAGCAAAATAAGAGTTCTTCCAAAAAAAAGCTTTGAAAACGGAAAGGGACTACTTTCCGAAACGTCAGCAAAATACATTATTTCTGTGTTTATTCCGATTTATATTATTTGCAAAACATAACCTCTGACTATTCCTTTGGCGTAATCGTCACGAACGCACGGGCTTTTTTCCGATAATTCTATTATTTTGTAGATTCGGTGATTTGTTTTTGAAGAGGACAATAATACATGTGGTAGAAAAACTCAAATAATAGGAAAGAATATTCGTAGAATGCCACAAATAACTTTCAGACAATATCTAAGTTAATACTATAAAAGAACATCACTTGCCCAGAAACAAACTTTATAGAAGTTTAGGTGGACGATCTGTATCATATATAGTATTTTATATAGTCTAGTATACTTTAACTTGGCGTGTGTATGTATGAGTTAATATTTCATTTTCTCTTGTACACAAAGATCCAGAAATATTGTCCACGTAGACAATGTTTCTGGACTATTGCTTTAACTTTGTGTACAATATGGGAGGAAATGAAATCGTACGGAAATATTAACTCATACATACACACGCCAAGTTAAAGTATACTAGACTGTATGTAAATTGTATCTAGATACCAATGTACTTTCATTGAATAAATTGCTTACTTTACTATATCATGTCACATGTGTACTAAATTGAAAGAGAATATAATTTTACATCAAATAGTGGAAAAATATGCAGAGGGATTGGTATGGTAAGTACGGTTCGAATTTCTCTGCAATTTTCATTTCCGATATATATTATAACTGGGACATACATAATTAACAACGTCCATAAATTCAAATGTCACTAAAGTCCAATATATTATTAACGTTTCCATCAACAAGTTCACCAAGTTATTTAAAATTTAAGTAATGAGTGTATAAAATATTGACGCAATCAAACGTATGTTTGATGATTTACTGGGTTTTAACGGTTAAAACAGAAACGGCTGGTCTACGCCGAATGTTACTGACTCATTGCCTCAAACATAAACGGCCGCATATATCAAAATTAATCCAGCAGATTTTGTTTATGACGCTTGTTGAATGTGTAAACTTGGAACTTTGTAATGCATGCGGAACGAATTTACCTAGTTTGAGTTACTATTTAATCCATTGCCAGCGGGCAAGTGAGGCAGGAAAATTATTACTCTCCCGATCAGTTCGGCGAAATTTAATGGTACTGAAAGTCAAATTACCGCTCCATATCGTGTCTTAAAATTAGAATCGATATTATTTGTTATTCTATTTGTCTTAAAGACTGCTCGAAGAAAGTTTCATCCACCAGTAACACATTCTAGTTAAGGGTGTCCCGGTGTCCGCCAAATAATAATCCGTTTGAGTTTGGTAACAATTTAAACAACTTGTTTTATAACAGGTTTAGTAAATACCAAATGCACTTAAAGATAGTTTTGTCTTAAACAAAAGTTTACGTTAACATTAAACTATCTTTTAGTTTTTATTTGCTTTTAACTGGCTAATCGAGGTATTTGCTAATCCTTCAATAAAACTCTATAGTTGTTAAATCTAAGCTAAGAGAAGTCTTATTGATAATTTAGAATATGTTATGGCTTTATAATGGGGTAATTTCATGTAATTGATATTCCTAATCATTAACGCATATTTAAAGGGCACCTTCTTGGTGCCTCATAAAAATTTCAGTTCAATATCAAGTAATGCCCTCCCTTAGTAAATTTTGATTTTCTCGTGGCCAATATCTTGTATTTTGTCGCTTAAATAACCCCAAATTTGTGGATCTAAACTCACCCGAAAATAAAATCCTTCCCAAAAAATCATTGTTCAAATGTGTTTTTAGAGGACGGAATATTTAAACATAACATTTTTAGTCGCAAACTCCTCTATAAAATCCTTAGCCTCGCCGTGCGCTGAATTACAAGTTACAAGCCTGGTGCGTTAAACGTTATAATTGCATATTACAATCAAAACGCTAATGCTTCGATTACAACAAACACCAGCCGAAAGGCTGATCCTACTTAAAGGAGCTCTCGTGCCAGTCGTTCTACACCACTTGCAGACTGCGGTTTCGAGCTGTTGGCACTCATCAGTGCAAGGTAGACATGTGACGACCGACACGAGGATCCCTTGACTACTTATTACATTTCGGTATCTTTAGGATAGCGACATGTAAAATAGTGAGCAGGCGCCATCTAGCGGTCCAGTGTCTGTTGCAATCGAAAAATAAACATTCAAATACATAAACAAAAATATACATTCCTTATATTTATTGAAAAGGCTTGAAATATAATAAAGCCTTGAAAAATAACGCGCGCCTATGGATGACACGCGTTCGAGGTCGGTTTACAAAGGAATACCGCGCTCTTGTTTTTTATATCGTTTTAAACTGACATTGGATAAACAGCACAATAAAATTGTATTTTCTTTTAGCTGTAATTTTGATTATATTAATCAAATTTTTTTCTATCCGAAGTGTCTACAGGGGAATGTACAAATAACGTTGGGGAGCATTATCAATAAGAAGAAAGAAGTTATTACTAACAAAGACAAAATTATTTCGTCACTGGAAGATGAAGTAGAAAGATTGAAGGCAGAATTATAGAAATAGAACAGATATGGAAGATTTTAAAAGTGAGTTAGCTGACGTTAAAAATTTGTTGAAAAAGAATTCTGTAAACGACAAGAATAATACATCTCCAACACAATATAAAGATGCACTAACAAAAGATATTATAATACAGCCAAAGAGTGTACAATCTAATAAACTGACGAAAGAAATAATACAAAGAGAAATTGATCCGAGTGCTTTGCAAGTGGGAATAACTAATGTGAAAAAATTAAGAAATGGAGCAATAGCTGTAACATGCAATAGCAAAAAAGACAGAAAAATTCAAATAAACGGCAAAAAATATAATAGGTAACAATTACACTATAAAGGAGCCTGGACAAAGACAACCGATGATCAAAACAGTGGGATTAGATAAACAGTATGACCAGGAAGAGCTGAAAATAATAATATTACGGCAAAATGAAGATACTATTCGATTGAAATGATTAAAAAGCATATGGCAATAGTAAAAGTAAACAGTGAATTTTTCAGACGCATCATGATAGCTAGAGAAGGTAGAATAAATATAGGGTGGTCTAACTGTCATGTTTATGAGCATTTTAAAATATTAAGATGTTTCAATTGTGGTATATATGGGCACAAAGCTGAAGAATGTCAAAATAAAAAGGTTTGTTTAAAGCGTGGTGAAGAAGGACACGATATCAAAGACTGCAATAATAATGCCAAGTGTATTACCTGTATAGCAAGCAATGAGAAACTTAATTTAAATTTACAAGTAAATCACCATATATTATTATGATTGTCCGTAATTAAAAAAGATCCAGAATAGTATATCTGCCAGAGCTAACTATACTTCGTAGCAATCAGTGCAACAAAACAAAATGGTTTATATGAATGAGGAGGGTTATTTGTCACATAAGGATCAGATAACAGAATTTGGTAAAACCAATAATCCAATTATTTTATTCATGGTAGAAACCCACGTGAAAGAAGATGTTGAGGATCATGAATTGAGTATATCTGGATATGAAATGGAAATAATGAGCTCAAGAACAGGTGGAATTTTAATATATATAAAACATGGTGTAAAATATACTTTACTTAGAAATATAGCGACAGAATTAAATAGTTGGTTTATAACAATAAAGTTTAAAAATGTTTTAAATGGACTTTCACTAACAACAGTATATCATTCACCATCAAGTAGTGATGCTACGTTTTTGGAGCTGTTGAAAGAATATATTGAAGATGTGCTTGATAATGATACAATATTTTGGGGAGACTTTAATCTGGATTGGAGTAAAGATGAATTTTACATAAAAAAATTAAAGAATTTGACGGCTGTATATGGCCTACATCAAATAGTTACACATCATGCAAGAATAACTCAAAACTCGGCAACAATGATTGATTTGCTTTTAACAAACACAACTATAGATGTGAATGTATTGGATACACCAAAGATTACAGACCACTCATTAATTGTTTTGACAAAAAATAATAAAGAAAATGAAAATACAACTAATGAAAAAGGTGAAGTAAGAAGAGGGTCTGAACTCGACGTTAGCAAATTTAAAGATTATTTAAGTAGAACGTATGTTAAAGACCATAATAACGCTAACGTGTTTGTTCAAGATGTAGTTAATGCCCTTGATGCTGTTGCACCATTTAAAAATGAATTTAATACTGTGAAAAACCAAAATTAATGGTATACGGATGAAATAAGAGTCTTATCTAAACAAAGAGATTACTATTATAAAAGAGCTAAACTTACTAAACTGGGGTTGATTGGGAAAATTATAGGACTAAGAGAAATGAGGTGACAGATCTAATAAAGAAAACAAAGAAAAAATATTATGAAGCTGAAATAGATGGAAATAAAAGTTATGTAAAAGAAATTTGGAAAAACCTTATAAATATAATCAAAGTGAAAAAAATAATGCAGTCCTATATAACTTTCGGAACTGAAATGATAGAAGAAGAAACAATTATAGCAAATCAATTTAATGATTACTTTCTAGATAGCATAAAAGAAATTATAGAAAGCATGGACACTCCAAATCAGGCAGTAATACCAGATGAAAAAGAGTTTGAAAATGTAAGAGACTGGGATACGTTTACTCCAGTGAATTATGAAAGTCTAAAGGAAATAGTTCAAGGTCTACCAAATAAGGCTGGTACTGATGAAGGGAGTGTATCTATACTGAAGAATTCATTTCATATAAATGGAATCGTGTTATTAGAAGTGGTGAACTATTCCTTAAGATCAGGTATTTTCCCACTTAATTGGAAAACGTCCACGGTTCTTCCAATTGCAAAAGTAAATGGCACTAAAAAAGCAGAAGAACATCGACTAGTTAATATACTTCCAACATATGAGGAGGTCTTAGAATTAGTAGTGAAACATCTTGAAGATAATAGAATTATGATTTCAGAGCAGTCAGGCTTTAGGAAAAGACACTTGTGTGAAACCGCACTACAGTTTGTTATATCAGAATGGAAAGATAGTTTAGAGTCAGTAAATGAAATAGGGGTGGTGTCTATCGATTTCCGTAGGGCTTTTGAATCTGTAAATAGGGATAAGTTGTGTGATAAACTGGAAACATATGGTGTGAAAGGAGTAAAGTTAAAATGGTTCAATAGTTATCTCTCAGAAAGATTTCAAAAAACAAAATTTGGTGGTTGTGTGTCTGGAGAAAAAATGTCTACATATGGAGTGCCACAAAGATCGGTTCTAGGACCGATTCTTTTCATTTTGTATATCAATAGTATAAAGGAAGTAATTAAAAACTGTAGTATTAATTTGTTTGCGGATGATACTATTTTGTATACTAAAAACAAAAATGTTGAATTAATTGAAAGTAATT
The DNA here is from genome assembly GCA_963675555.1 of Leptura quadrifasciata. NCBI lineage: Eukaryota > Metazoa > Arthropoda > Insecta > Coleoptera > Cerambycidae > Leptura > Leptura quadrifasciata. The sequence continues at coordinate 19,611,298 of OY776681.1, read as the reverse complement.
TAAATTTAGTACAAAACTGGATGGCTTGTAATAGTCTCAAAGTTAATTCGTCAAAATTAAAAGTAATGATTATTAGTAAAACTCTTACAAACTTTCAATTAGATATTTACATAAATAATGAAAAACTAGATAAAGTCGAACAGCTTAAGTATTTAGGTGTTATAGGAGATAGTAAATTGAACTTTAAAAACCATATTCGGTATGTTATTAAGAAAATAGCAAAGAAACTATATTTTTTATCTAGAATAAGTCAATATGTATCAACATATGCAAGAATAACTGTATATAAATGTTTAATATCTCCCCATCTTGAATATTGTGGAACATTGTTATATTTTCTAAATCAAACTGAACTGTCACAGTTACAAAAGCTTCAGAATAGGGCAATGAGAATTATCTTACAATGTGGAAGAATAACACCCATTAGGATAATGATAGATGTTTTATTATTTATGTCAGTAAAACAAAGAATAATGTATAACACTCTGTTATTTATTTTTAAAATTAGAAAAGGATTAATGGCAAAATATTTGAGTTCTAAAATTTCCTACGTTAGAGATAAGCACTATTATAGCACACGTAGAGCTAACGACTTTCATTTAGAATTCAAAAGAACGAATTTTACCCAAAATTATATTATAAAGGATTAAAAATGTACAATGAATTGTCAAATTATATTAAGGATATAAATTTTTTTAATGTATTCAAAAGAATGATATGCGAGTACGTAAAAAGATGTGATATTATGTGATATACATAATATGTGTTACAGTATCTAATGAATGTATGTATGTATATAATATGTGTTTATATTTTTAATGTATTGTTAATTTTTATGTATTTATTGTAATAGCCTCTGCTAAATAAACAACATTCAATTCAATTCAATAAGGCGTATGAATAAATTCCTTATTAATAGTACTTATAAATGGTGCCACAGCACTAATGTGGCTCCATTTGAAAAAAATGTTTTGTCCCAAAGACTTCATTTCATTAGTAAAATTCACCATTCCAGACAGCTCTATTCAAAATCTAGTTAGACTTCACTAGATAGTCCATAATAAACAGTTTATGAAAACGTCATTAATAATAGTCAATAAGAACAACTTTATATAAACTAGGTATAAGAATTTCTTCATCATATTTAAACTAAAAAATAATATCAGGATTTGAGTTGTGTTTTTGGAAGTTTACGGTATGATTGACGAGGTATAATATTTTATACATTTCAATTAAAGAGAGCTGTGAACGAGAGCTAAATGACATCAACCATCAATCATCATGTGAAGAAAGGGCCCTTTTACCACAGGAAGTGTAAATTCACATGAACGTACACTCAAAGGTAAAAAAACTTGTAAACGCCCTCATATTATTTACATTCAATAATTACTGGCTGTTTTGGCCTCTCATTGTGCATGATATATACAGATAGATGAAATGGAAAGGTCTATCAGTGATTCCGAGCGACAAGTCATACTTTTTAAGAAGTGTACTGAACTATTTTCATGACATCTAGGAGCAAAATAAAAAAATCGGTCTGGTCGATAGCCGAGTGGGTTAAGGCGCGAGGTGGCAATCGTGATTAATCACACGGACATCGCACCACCGGGTTCGAATTCTGGCTCCGGCACTGGCATTGTCGGAGGAAATGGTTGTATGTCCGCGTTTTTTCAATGTGTAACCTCTTTCCGCACAAGCTCTGACTTCTGGAATTGAGGGTTGTCTAATTTCTGTGGTGTTTATTTATTTATTATTTATTTGCTCTGTTTTAACTCAAAAAGTATTGGATCAGCATTGATGAAACTTAAACAGTTTATAGATTACAAGTCGCCGGAGATCGCTAGTATAAAATAATAATAGATGAAAAGACATGGCTAATAATGTAGAGCATTTTGATGAATACTGGGTGTAAACGTATTTTACGAAAATATCAATATTAAACGGCATAGGCAATGTAATGTTTTCTTTGTAACGGTCTATTTTTATTGTGTGTAAATTTTGCAAAATAGTAAAATGTCATATATAAATCGGTAAAAACAAAGCCTGTAGGCGCGCGACATATTCGTATTCAACTCTAAGGCTACGACTGGTGCATTTTTGGATCCGATTCCCTGATTGATTTAGGTATTTAACTTTGTTTTGATGAGAGATAGAAGATGTGCGGAAGGGCATTCACGTTGATGTTATGGTGTACGCCGAGAGCAACAAATCAGAACGGCGATTAAAAATGGGTAAAAATAAAGATTGCAAGTGGTGTATTACCGCGAATTAATGTGTAAAGTTATGTTAGATAGTTGTTGATTCGTCTAGATATTAAAGTTTGGCGATATTACCCTCCTAAGTTCCACTCTAGAGAGAAGTTTTATTTGGTTAGTGAAAGACGCCATTTATTGACGATGTAAACAGCAAGTACGCCATATTACAAGATACCCACATTAAGTTCTGTTATATTTATGGAATTGGTCCGTACACTGTACTGTTTTATCAAATTGTAAACCTTAGAAACTTTCCTAATGAAATAAAAACTTTTTGGTGCATAGACCCTTGTCTAGTGCGTGCAACCCTTTGTAGACGGATAGTCAGCGACAATTTTAGTTAAGGAACTTCAGACAGGCTAAAAATGTTAATGTGCATTAAAAGAAATATTACTAAACGTAGAATAGCCGGTCTGACAGTCGTGCGTGGAGGGGTTTACCTACCCTGGTTGCCTAAAGGGGTGAAAAGAAACTACTTACTTAAGGTATTTCAAGCACGCTCACGTTTTAGTATATTAAAGTGACATTCTCTTAATAGGGGAAAAAATATCTGCAGACCAAATGGACGCCGGAAAGAGCCGGCAAACGATCATAAAGTGGTGACAATATACCTTAGTTCCATTTATATATGGCAAGCTGAAATTATTAGGTGATACAAGAGGCATATAGGAAATTATTTATTTAAAACGGCAGACCAAAATTCCATCGTTAACATACCGGCAGACCTGCGCTAAGAACGCGAGATAACATACTCAAAAATCAAAGAGATATCAAGAAGCATTCATTTCCATGGGCGACTTAAATGTCTCAGAAATAAGCAAAGACACATTTGGCGTATTCCTATGTGGAATATATAAAATGAAAATCATGACCAACATCAATGAGGCAAGATATGCTATTTTTGCGAAAACGTTCTTAGTGAAAAAAACCAGATGAACCGTTTCAACGTAAAATAAAAGGCATTGATGCAGCGCAAATGCCACCGTGTCAAAGTGAGTTCCATCAGCAATTATTGAGAACCAATTACATCACGACTATTTGGAGAAATGTACATTTTGTAACGTTTCAATTTTGTTTAATTTAGTTAATTTTAATATAACCCCTTGTATATGCCGCTCCTTGGATTTATATGTTAATTTTATAGAGTTAGAGCGCCTAAAAGTATGCAACCAGCGGTGCGCTACGGAATCGTATATTTGGAAAATCAGGAAATAATCACCTTAAAATTTCGTATTGGTCATTTTAAATCCTTTCAATTTTATACATCAAGCTTGTCTTAATATAAGGAATATCCGTAAAAATAAGCATCATATTATATATAATTAATAGGTATTGCCATTATATTTCTGCCATTATCATGTATAGTTTTTCGTATTTTATCGCGAAGTTTTTGTGAGCGAAGGATAAAAACAGGCGTTCGAGTCAGTTACCACGTATTTCTCGTGTGTTAATGAGTGCAATCCACATTTTTCTATATGTTTAACACTTTGAGGTGTTCATTTTGGATATAATTAGAAAGATTGTGTTTATATTGTGGCCGTGTGCTTATGTAAGTTTTTGGACGGCGCACAATATCGGCTGTATTGCTGGATTTGAGGGCATTTGTTACCCCTAATTAACACGTGGTAATCAACCAAGCTCTTGCCTATAGCTTTGGTTACTTCAAGCCACCCTCCATCTACGTAAGTTATTACATTTTTCTTCTTTTAAATGACTGGTTAATGGTAATTTCGTGAATCCTTGTTATAGGGCTTTTCTTCTTTTCCCTGGCTTCTTTCACTTTTTGGTGCAGTAATGTTGGTTTCTAATTTGGGATATTTCTGATATCAAGCTACCGTTAGAAGACCTATTGAAGTTCCTGCGTTCCAGTTCGTTATTTTGGAATTTCTGAAATAGACGCAGTATACCGGCTGTCCTGGACGATCGACCATTGGAGCCGCCATTTGCAGTAATCTCGTGCGAGGACGACATTAAGCAGATAAGCTGTATTTCTTTGAATTTTCTGTATTTTCTATATACTATTTTAATATTTTGCATTTATTCATATTCATTTGTGTACCAAATAATCTATTACAAATTAGTAGTGCATTTTTGTCTGCTACTAATTGAATGGCCGTCTTTTAGGCCCTTGCGCTAAATTCCAGTGATTAATTCATTTGTCTTGACAAAATCTTGACCTGTATTAATATATTTATTTAATTTTTTTTTGGTATTTACTATCATTTTGCAGATATAATTATTACGTCATTTTTTTTTTAAATAAATTATATTGTGCGCCAACCGTGATCACGTGCGGACATTTAATCATTGGTTTACTACTATACATTTTTTTTATACATCTATATATATTTCAACCTAAACATTCACGAGCGGGCATTCATTATTATTAGCTTACAACTTTATGTTTTTTTATATATATATTTCAGAATGGTAGAAAATTAAAGTAGATTTTATATACTTTGGGAATCATTTATTTTTGTAGAATATGCGTTCAAAATATATTCAGTAGAGAAAATTAAGGCAATTGACACCTGATATCGATTTCGTGGTCCAATTATATATATTTCTATTTGGGGTGCTTGAAGTTTTGTAACCGAACTTTAAGCCACTACTTGGAAACGTAGGGCAATTTAGGTTACTGGCGCCCTGAGCTGCTCAGTTGTATATTGGGTAGTTCTAAATAACCGCACGGCCAGCTCCGGCTGTAAGCTAGCCAACGTTTCTCTCAAGAACTTGGACACACCACCATCGAGAGTTAGGTTAGGACCTAATATCTCTCTATAAAATTTTAGTAAGGTGACAATTTAAAAAATCCTACTGAGTTAGTTCCACTCAACAATGGATGGACAGAAATTAATAATTGCTACGATTTCCTATGGTTTGTGGGAGAGCAATTTCCGCCAAAGGTTGGTGATGCCATCGCGTCATAGAACTTCAATGATTATAGGAGTCTCCCAGGTCAGTTATTTTATAATAAATTCGTTTATAGACATTTAACCTGTTAATAATAAATATTAATTAATCTTGTAGATGATAACATGGAATTTGACCGCATGCAGGTGATTTTAAATAAAGATAACAACGATATAGATGCAGATGAAGAATCAGATATAGATAGTCAAGAAAATGAAGAAGATAGCGATTTAAAAAATGATCATTACAAATGTATATCCGATGTTATGATATAAAAATAAAAAGTCAAAAAAATAACAAACACAAAATGCCTTCTCATTTATACAGGCTACTCCGTACTTTATAACGCTTACGCACAATTCTAGTTCTGCCCGTATGTTAACAATGGAATTTTCGTTTGCCGTTTTAAATATACAATCTCTTATATGCCTCTTGTATCACCTACAATTTTCAGCTAGTCTAATATACCTTAAATGGAACTAAGGTATTTTGTCACCACTTTGTGGTCGTCTGCCGGCCCTTTCCGACGTCCATTTGGTCTGCCAATATTTTTTTCCCTAATAGGTGATCCTTTAATATACTAAAACTTGAACCTGCTTGAAATACCTTAAGTAGTTTTTTTTCCACCCAATTAGGCAACTAGGGTAGGTAAACCCGGCCACGCACGACTGCCAGACCGGCCATTCTACGTTTAGTAATCTTTCTTTTAACATAAATTAACATTTTTAGCCTGCCTGAAATTCCTTAACTAAAATCGTCACTGGCTCTTGGTCGTAATTTTCGAACACTACACCCTCCAAATAGTTATTTGGAAGATTTTCATCAGTGCCAACTATTGCTGCATATGACAAGGTGTATCATAAACTGTAAGTACGTTCTTGTTAAGTTCACTCAATGGTTTTCGGCTTTTTACCAGAAAATAAAATCCGTGGCGCCCAACTTTCTTTTCGAGATTATAATTGTGTGTTAATGTCTGAGTAAAGAACTCTTGTTTTTTATATTGATGTATTTTTATGTTCCACGATCTCAGAGTCATGAATTTTATTATTGTAATATAATATTAAATTTAACATCGTTTGTTTCTCTTTAATCCAGTTTTTTCCTCACCTCTGATGTTGAGCTAGCTAGGGCCGTTTAAGTACAAACGTTCTTATAGAAATGTAGATTAAAAATGAAGTTGTTTCATCCTTAACCTTTCGTCGTGGTTCCTCACCCTTTAATTCGACAGTTTCTTTGTCTTTTTTTGCAGTATTATATTACAATATTTGGATTGTAATATTCCATTTTAAAAAACTTTTGACAGTGACTATTTTAAAACAGCCGCTGTTTGCTACAAAATATTGGTGTTTTATGGAAAACGAGATAAGCGGATTTCATTACAAAGTTAAAAATTATTGACGAATGCAATGTGGCTTCGGGCCCTCTCATATTATTGCCAAATCAAATAATAGCCAACCGACTGCGGCTGGGAATTTGTATTTTTATTTTAAAATCGTGTGTTTGACTGATATTATTGTCGTCGAACAAAATGATCCATTTTTAAAATTAACAATTATCACTGTACAAATTGAACCTATGTTATCTTCATGTTATGAAAAATGATGGTAGATTTTCTTTGTACCAAGTTTAGTGTATTTTAAAACTTCTTTTACTACATCAAGTGAATGGTTTCGGCATTGGTTATAAAATGATTTTTATTGGTTATATTAAACCGGAATACAGTTAATCTGTTGTCAAATATTTATAGAGCAGTTACTTGGTTCTGGAAAATACCTCAACGTCCTCAACCAAACCAAGTCCGCTAGAGCTAGTCAAAGTAAGTAGATTTTCAAACAGATCCACCTCGAGGAATCATGCCGGCCCCTCCTGCCACCACCCCCCCCCCTCCCAAGGGGGTTACTGGGTTATTTATTATAAATTACTCAACCCTTATCATCGTTACTATTAACTATAGAAAAAAAGTTTTAAATAATAGTTGTATGAATTTTGTTCAAATCCTATCAAAAGTACAGTACAGTTCAAGGGATACAAAAAATAATATATTTTTTAAATGGGATAAACTTGTATATTATTAAATTTTTGAAACGATCCTTTTTTCCTGATTTCCAAAATATACCATAAGTTACCCCTACCATATACCGTTTTTGAGTTATTAAACGTCGAAAATCTTAGTTAAACTACGTACTGTAAATATTGAAAAGTTAACATTATTAAAGTGGGCTATGAAAATGACAACTTATTATCTTTGATAACTGACATTTCTTTAATGAAATAATCAAAATGGTTTACAGTGAGAAAGAAAAAGTCTAAATATTTACTTGTTATATACAAAATAACAAAAATAAATGTGCAGAAAAAAGACCATATAGGGTATTCCATCCACATCGTCCAACACCATCAGAAAATACATTCAAAAATACTTACCGAAAGGTGAATAATACCTCCAGTTTTAGTGGAAAAAACGTGTACTTCAAACAAACCAGGAAGAACAGCAAGATATACTGCTTTATTTCGAAGGTAGGCCCATCCATATTTATTCGCGAATAGACATTTTTGAAACATTGTATTATTTTTTAGAAAACTCTGAATGTAGTATAAATAATGCAGTCGATCAATTAGGTAAAAGTTATTCCAAAATCCAACGTACGTTTTTTTTTATACATTTATTTAACGTCGGCCTATTTCCGCCTGACGCCTGTAGACGAGCTATTCCCAACCAGGAATTTTGCCGAACCTCTTCCCTTAAGAAGAGTAGGGATCTTTTACTTGCCTAATATTTAATCGACAAGGGACCGACGGCTTTACATCCCCTCCGAAGGATGGTATATCCCCTATACAACCCTCGCCTAAGGTTGTATAGCTTCCGCGCATACACTGATATACAAGCCGCTGGAAGATGTGTGAGGCGAGGACGCGGTCTTCGTTGGAACGGACAGCCATCCAACTACCAACCGCGCCTTGCGTTGCTTTACATCGCATATCGAAGTATGTACATAGTAAAGACGTGCCCACACTTGCCCCCAATGTACGTTAATAAAATTTTATCCATACAAGTTTTAACAGAGGCCTATAAAAGGAAAAATCTGGACTTTTGCAGCCAGATGATTCAAAAGTTGGATGAAGATCTCGATTTTTTTACTAAAATATTATGAATTGATAAATCATCCTTTTCCACGGCAGGAGTTTTTATTAGGAAAAACCGAAGGTCGTAGGAAAACAAGCACAGCAGAAAAAGATTGGTAAAATAAATTTAAAAATCAAGAAGAAAAACTGTTAGCGTTTGGTATAAAATTTTTAGAAACAAAATTGTTGGGCCTCCATTGTATGAATATACTTTAACTGGAGTTACCTGCCTGGAAATAATTATCCCAGAAGCAAAAAAATCTTCTTTTGCGGAATTTTCCGGAAGCCGAACTTGATGATATGATTTGGATACAGGATGGGGTAACTCCGCATAGTGTCGTCCTACTCATTCCAAATCATTTGAATACTGTATTCCCAATACGGGTAATAAATAATGGAAACATTAAATGACCACCTAATAGTCTGGACTTGATCCATATGGATTCATTTTTTGGGGATTTCTAAAAGACATTGTCAATTATAATAATAATAATAGACAAATCATTAAAGACAGGATTCGACTAATCATTTCCGGTGCAATTATGAATATAAGAAAACGTTATCAATTATGCATTGACAATAATGGTGGACACATCGAACATCTTTTATGAGTTATCATCAGTTGGTCTATATTATAACATTGTTTTGCTATAAGACGCCGATAATGAAAAGATCCGGTCCGTAACGTGAATTATTTTGTCATACGAAAAAATTACAAACAATAACCACCTAAAAAAGCTTACGCGAATAACCAGTTTATAACATGAACATCTAGATATAAACGGCATTACTGGTTTAACGACCGATTAACAACATGAACCCCAATAAAATAATTTGTAATTTGTGGCTAATGTCTTAAATATATCCGACAAGACTCACTTTCAAATGAGTATCTAACACCTTAATTCCAATATAATCACGAATTTCTGTGTAGCGGCCCAAATTTCGCGGTTTACATAATGTAAGACAAGGTGCGCAACAGCTGTTAAGCTTTAATCAACATAAAAGCTAAGATATATCATAGTTTCGGAGCTAATTTTAAAACCCATAAATTTCAGCTGTCTTAGTTGTAGTGCATAAAACAGGGGTTATTCTATCATGTATACCAGACACCAGATATTAAAACATCGATATAAACAATTTACAGGCGCATTACAGTGTTCTGTAGGGGAGAATGTTAATGTTTTGCCTTTATTTTTCATGATGATGAGTCTCTATTTGAATGGAAATTACAAGAGTTAGATATTTCAGTATTGTTATGAATTCCTACACTGACGTTAAAATATTGTTGGATGTCTGATTTTGGATGAAAATCAACCTGCATGTGTAATGATGTCTATTGTCCAGTATTTCTATTTACCTAGAAGCTTTTTAATGATTCAAACAACTGTGAATTATTTGTAATGTATAGTTTATTCCTGAGTTCTTACATTACAAGAACGTAACTAGGCTTCCGTGTAAAATTAGCCCTCAAACCGAATCAAATTTCATCAAATCTATCGAAGCACTTAACCTGGGATTGTTTTTTTCAGATTTTGAGATCGTTAACTACCATATTGGAAGAGTATATGATTTTGTAATTTTCGTTTTTAATTTTTTATTTTTTAACGCAATTTTTTTCAACTGAATGCAATTTTTTCTTTGTTAACGCTGCGGGGATCAACAAATGAGGAAGATGGATGGATTTTAAAAATGCCCAAATTTATTATTTTTCCATAGCATGTACTATACCGGGTGTTAGAAAAGTATGGGAACGGTGGAAAATCTCGAACAGTTTGCATCAAATCGAAAAATAAAAAAATACGTGTCAAAAATTTTTCAAAAAACTATCTACTGATAGCAAAATGACCTCACCACCCACCACCCTGTGGGTGGAGCGAGGGACAACTTTAAATTTTCAAATGGAAACCCCTATTTTTTATTGCGGAGTCGGATTCTACCCCAAAAAATACGTAAATTTTATTCCGGAGATTTTTTCGATTCTTGTATGGTGTCTATGTAATCGCAAAAAATGAAAAGAAAACATTACTGTTTCAAGAGTACCGTCTTGTGCCCATAAAAAAACCGTCCAATTCAAAAACTAAAAAACACGTATTTGTTATTTTTACGAAATCTATCCAATGACATTGGATTCGACTCTCCCACCCCTAACCCAGTGGGTGGGGCGGGGGCAACTTTGAAATTTGTAATGAAAATCCCTATTTTTATAGCGGATTCGTATTCTACGGCCAAAAATACGTGAATTTTATATCAGGCATTTTTTTTGATTTTCGCAAGGTGTCGCTGCAATCGCACAAAATTGAAATAAACCTTAAGCGTCCATAAGTTTGTAAATATTTACAAACTCTAGCTACTCGTGTTGACAAAAAAACATTCGTTTAAAAAACAATATCTGTGATATCTTGGTTTTTATGAATGTTCTTAATAACAGTATTTGTTTTGTGAAATTTCTACGAGAACGTTCAGTTCCTTCCAACTTTTGTAGAGGCAGGAGCGCACTTTTGTACGGAAAAAGTTATTTCATTTTTCATTAGTTCTCGCGTTTTTTTCTTCATAATGGCTACTTTAACAGAGGAAGAGAGAGTTTCTATTTTAATGGTGCGAGGGTGGGGCGATAAAGAAAGGTCCTATGATGAAGTTGTGATTTTATTCAACGAAACTTTCTGTGTAGATCAAGTGGGAATTTCGAAATCTACTGTGCCCGTACCATAAAACGATTCCTAGACACAAGGATAAATAAAAATCGCCTAAAATCTGGAAGACCAAAATCTGAAACATCGGAAGCTCGACAAATGGAAGTGGCCCAGGCATTTGTTGAAAATCGAAGGTTATCAATCAGAAAAGCCAGTCAACAGCTTGATATGAGTGCATTTTCATTTCATAAGAATTTCAAACTTTTGAAATTTCATCCTTACAAAATTCACCTTCACCAAGAGTTAAATGAAGATGATTTTGATCGGTGACTTGAATTTAGTGAATTAGTGATGGAAAGGAGTAACCAAAATCCAAATTTGTTGTCATATCTACTTGTCTTCTTAGATGAAGCAACTTTCGAACTCAGTGGAAAAGTTAATCGCCATAATTTCAGATATTGGAGTGACGAAAACCCTCACTGGATGCTTGAAACACACACGCAGTATCCACAAAAATCAAATGTTTGGGCAGGAGTTTTCAGGGATCGAATCATAGTACCGTTTACATAGATGGAAATTTGAATGGAGAAAAATACCTGGAAATGTTGATAAATCAAATAGTTCCCGCAATACAAGAGATTGCTGGTGATGAGTTCGATAATGTTTGGTTCCAGCAAGATGGGGCTCCTCCACACTATCGGGATATTGTTAGGGACTATTTGAATGGTACTTTCGAAAATCGATGGATAGGTCGAAGAGGAACTATTGAATGGCCAACAAGATCTCCCGACCTCGCGCCACTTGATTATTTTGTTTGGGGCTACGTGAATGGTAAGGTTTATTTCACTAAACCTCGTGATTTGGAAGAGCTGAGGCAACGCATAATAAACATTTTTGCAGAAATACCACATCAAATGATAAGAAGTGCTATTGAACATTTTTACGTTCGTCTCGGACAATGCCAAGAAGTCAATGGGCACCATTTTGAACGCCTGCTATAATCTTGAAATTAAAACCTGCTAGTGTAGCAGTTAAGCTGTAAACTAATTGCCTCAACTGACCGAAATCCTCACCTTGCCTTAAATGGCTGAGTTACCTCCTTGCCTTCATTGGCTGGGATCAAGAACTTGTCTGAAGTGGCTGAATTAAGAGGTAAAACTATTGTTAGTTTTTTTTTAAATCGAGTTTTTTATTGCTCAGTAAAAAATGTAAATTTTTTTTTTATACATTTATTTAACGTCGGCCTATTTCCGCTACTGAGGCCTAACACCGACGCCTGTAGACGAGCTACCCCCAACCAGGAATTTTGCCGAACCTCTTCCCTTAAGAAGAGTAGGGATCTTTTACTTCCCTAACATTTAATAGATAAGGGACCGACGGCTTTACATCCCCTCCGAAGGATGGTATATCTCCTATACAACCCTCGCCTAAGGTTGTATAGCTTCCGCGCATACACTGATATACAAGCCGCTGGAAGATGTGTGAGGCGAGAACGCGGTTTCCGTTGGAAAAAATGTAAATTGAAAATTACTAGCTGCTAATAAATTTACAGAATGTTAATAGTTGTAATTTCCGCACGACCGTGTAAAATCACTGTTCTCAAAACAGCTCGGGAAATCATTCACTCTGAGATCAGTAGTTTTACTTTTCGTATTTTTTTAAGTATGCGTTCAAAACTTTCATGTTTCCACTCAATTTTTTACGATTGCAGCGACACCTTGCGAGAATCGAAAAAAATGCCCGATATAAAATGCATGTATTTTTGGCCGTAGAATCCGAATCCGCTATAAAAAATAGGGATTTTCATTACAAATTTCAAAGTTGCCCCCGCCCCACCCACTGGGTTAGGGGTGGGAGAGTCGAATCCAATGTCATTGGATAGATTTCGTAAAAATAACAAATACGTGTTTTTCAGTTTTTGAATTGGACGGTTTTTTATGGGCACAAGACGCTACTCTTGAAACAGTAACGTTTTCTTTTCATTTTTTGCGATTACAGCGACACCATGCAAGAATCGAAAAAAATGTCCGAAATAAAATTTACGTATTATTTGCCGTAGAATCCGATTCCGTAATAAAAAGATAGGGGTTCCATTTGAAATTTTAAAGTTGCCCCTCACCCCACTCACAGGGTGGTGGGTGGAGAGGTCATTTTGCTATCAGTAGATAGTTTTTTGAAAAATTTTTGACACGTATTTTTTTATTTTTCGATTTGATGCAAACTGTTCGATATTTTCCACCGTTCCCATACTTTTCTAACACCCGGTATAAGTTGAGAATATAATAAAAAAACGTATACAAAATTTGAGTCGATAAATATTCGACTTTAAAATTCGAATTTTTATGTAAACAGAACCACGTGGGGTATGTCAATAGAAGCGGCATTAGAAAAGCACGTAGATAATGAATTTATCCGTTACTTATGGACTTCACTGTCTCATACTAACTATAGACACAAAGTCACAAGTCGATGTAATTTACACAGATTTCACAGATACACCTCGTATACAGCTAGTGATTCTCATTGTTTTAGTGAGATTACTTGCATACTAATACATCTTAAAATATCCGTCGACACCGCGTTACGTTCTACCATAAATTGGAGCGGGGTAAATCTTAATTCATCTTATTCAAGGATTAATTAAGGACTTATAAGGGATGGGGTGAGGGTGAGATGCATTTATACCTGTAAAGAGGACACGATGTAAGTAATTAGAGTCGACTGCGGCAATTGGAGATTAGAAGGAAGTCCGCTGCAATTCCCATATGGTTCAGGTTTATTTAAAGGTCCTATATCACTTTAAAAAAGGGATATCTGTTTACGAGGAGGCAAATAAAAAGAGATAGGAAAATAAGTAGCGTATGTTACAGGAAAATGGTGAGAGTTTTTAAATAACAAAAAATTGAGCTTCGAATTCGGCCCAAACAATATTTTCTGGGGTATTGTCACTAAAACATTATTGTATAAAGTTACTTTCACAGAATATGATCAATATCTGAACCACCCTGTAATAAAACGTTAAGTTTAGCAACGCCTTTCGTGAAAATTGCCTTGTAATTTCTTTATTATTTACGAACTACACGTCTAGTTTTGAATTAGAATTTATTAACCTCCAACCTACATAAGGCAAAAGGTTGATAGATTTACAGCTTTGACCAAACGCCATATTTCATATCCGTATATATATACCAGACAATTTCGCACCAAAGTCACTTCATCACTTTACACTCGTAGTTATTTAATTAAGTGCGGTTGTGGCAACACTATCGTCGCCTTTGATGTCTGGCTGGCTACCTTCGTGCATTCTTATTTTTAGAGAAACATAAACATCTACTTCCTCTTGGGCCAAACGAAATATTGGTAATCAAGTCAAAATATTAAATATTGTTTTAGTTAGTCAACTTCAACATGACCTCGGCAAGCGACAAAATTTATTAACAAGCTAAGAATAGGAATAAGACCCATTTATTGTTGTAGTTGATTTCAGCATTTACATGTTTACCACTTTTGTTGGATATATCAATACTCCATATCAAATACTTACGGGTTAGGTGATATTCAGTTTTTTTAACAGATGCAGACCTTTCAAACATAGATAATGTGTATAATAAATATCGGACAGATGTTAATTAAATCCAATTGTAAAGAGACACCTTTTGGGAGAGATGGTGGAGATTAAGGTGATTATGAACTGAAGAAAAAATAATACTGGGTGATAAAAAAATATTACTTCCAATTCAATAATTGTCAAAACGTAATTTTTTTAAAATGGCAACCCCAAAATTTTATTTCAGTTCATAATTATTCATTAAAAAATATTGAAAAACTGTGTTAGCTTTCATATATTAAAACTGCACTGTATTCGAGATACTCATGGCTACCTAATATGCAGAATATGTACATGTTTACCAAAATTGACCTTTGAAACGTGTCGGAATTAGAATTCGTCCAGATAACCTAGACTCAATAGAATTTTGGAAATTTTAGTTACAAAATTATTTCTTTCACGTGAATTTCATTTAATACCGTTCTAGAATCCATATTCTTGTACATTTAACACTATATTTAAATAACCATAAAGGTGTAACAAAAAAGTGAAATAAGCCATTTTACTTATTTTTTGTTCTCTTCGAATATCGTATAGAAACTTCGGAAAAATTATATACAGGGTCATGTTCCTTAGAGGCAGAAAAGAAACATAAATTTTAGTGACTCCGGACCTGGATTTTGTTCATGTCTTACATGTACTTCCGAAGGATCATTACTGTATTAACTGTACCGAATATGTATCCATTATTCCATTCCCTGTCAAAGTTATGACAGAAGGCAGTTTTTGCCAATAATTACAAAACACCCTATACTTCGTAGTGAAGGTCCAATGAGAAATTTCTATGGGAGGTTCTGTTTACCACTGATGCTCTCTACCTCCTATTGAGGTATGACCGTCTTATGATGCAACACTCTGTATACGCCATGTGCATATACGTAATATATACATGTTGGTACGTGGTATATACATATAAATATATTGATATGATATTACTTGTACTTAAGTTTTGGAACATAATCAGATCAAATCGAGTTGTGTATTGCGAATAAAATGCATTTTATTTTATCCGAATAGCGAGTTGCATGCATGTTTATGTTTTCTGTTTTCGTTCATTTGTTCTGTTTGATAAAATACCAAAGTAATTTATAGAAGACAGATATTTTATTAATCATATGCAATTTTTATGTTTTAGACTTTAAAAACAGTTAAGAGATGTTTGTAACATAACTTAGTGATGATTAGAATCAGTTATGTTATTTTAATTCACTTAGTTATTGTTATACTAATTATCAAATTGTTTATAACATTTCGAACTGTTTAGGCATTTATTATGTTCATGTAGATACAAGATTTTAATTTAATTTGTGCGGGAAAGTGATAAAACTGGAAAAAAGCTCAATACCACGTGATGAGAACCAATTCGTTTTGTCAAGTTGATGTCAAGAAAGATTCAAGTTGGTATCGGCGATTTTATTATTAGTAGAAAATATAAGGGAGAGTGTGAAAAAATTGGAAAATCACAAGTTGTTAGGGGATGAAAAATTAATAATAAGAAGAAAATTGTAGAAAATAAAAGGGGTTGAAAATTTTTAGAGAAGAACGAAAATATTAAAAGATACGAGAGAAAATAGACCGTTGTTAGTGAAAGTATAGTAAGAAGAAGGAAGACAAACAGTTTACAAATTTGAGACAAAGAAAAAGAAAATTAATTTATTTCAAAATTCTGACAAGTTGGAGAAAGAAGATAATTATAAATTATTTTAAGGCGCAGAAAACGATTCCTAGTGGAACCAAGATATCACTTGAATTGTATAGGAGGTTAGGAGATTGCAGCTGAACATTGAATTAAGTAATACAGCGCGGTTGGATGTTTTATTTGAGCTACGCGGACTAAAAGGTTGTAATAAACTTCATATAAATTCCTTGTAAATCTTTTTATAGTTTGGAAAGTAATTGAATATATTTTAAATTGAATATTTTGATCATTAATCCTATTTTCGTTAATAAATTTGATTTTAAACAATAATTATCAAAATTATTTTATTTTTAGTATCATATTTATATTTTAGCTAGATAGGGAATCTTATTTCATCTTTTATATGTATCGTATTTTATTGTTCTCACAATACACTGTTCCATTTGATTTGAATTTGTTTTATTGCTGTGTGTTTTCTAGAATTATGTTTAATTTCAATGGCCCGAACTTACGACTTTGAGATCTAAATTAGAAATTATTTACTGCGGTATATTCTTAAACGCCGTCAGCGGATATCTTAGCAGTATATATGCTAGTACATCTCATGTATATATAGAAAAAGATATACATATACTCTGTGGATATATACAGCAAGATAAAAAGAAATGATATATATAAAAGTATATACATAAAATATTACCTCCTTATATTCCTTTATGAACATATCATAGGACGGTATGTATTTTTAATATTGTGGTCAATGACGATAAACAGTACATATATACCATGCCATGTATTGTAAGTTAATGCGCTTTCGGTTGCAGTCTCTGAAAAATGAATTTATTGTATGCCATTTATTAAAATATGCCGTTAGAGAGCTTAGATGGTGCATTGGCCATTTTAGAAAATAAGAAACTGCCGCAGTGGCTACCAAGATGGCCACTAACTATATGAAGAGGACTTATTAAATTAAATTTGCCTTATCAAAATCATACCGTATAACGACATAGGGTAAAATTTTTACTGTACCTGTGTTTTCATATAATAGCTCAGGTTAGATAATTTATTTTTTCGAAAAATTACTCAGTCCATTTTGTGAACGTAATAATTAGGAGAAAAATAGTGGAAATTTGATGTTGTTGCGGACCTCTAGCGTATGCGACCCACCATACGCTTTAGCGTTTTATGGGCCGCATAATAACAACTGCTACATCCGTAACAAATTTCGCTATTCCCCACGGGAGGGCGATACTCTTGTGGCACGTGATCAGCAGAGAGCGGAAGACGGGCAGGCAACCATTTTTGCTGGGTGGTAATTAGTTGATAATTCTGTGAACCTCGGTTTTATGCAAGGCATCCTGGTGGATTTTGGAATTATCAACACAAGAAAATTTCCTCAACCTGTTGTTGTTCCGTTTAGCGGAATATTTTGTGGTTGTGAGTAAATTTTATCTGCGGTAGCAGGATATTTAATTACACAAGGTAAGCTAACCTCTATACGCCATCTTACCCGTTCTCTACCCACGTGTTTCGCAAATTTGCAGGCTCTCCATTGGAAATACAGTGTCAACTTAAAAGGCGGACTCGACCCCATTCATCCGACTGTGGCTTTTGGTGGATTGTTCCCTCATCAGTGAGGTAAATTATGCTTCCTTTGTAGGTTATGTCAGAATTGCTCACATTAGGCACACTTCACGTGCATTTCTGACTTTGTGAATTAAATCGTGATATCTTTAGGGTTCCACGGACGGGGCTTCTACACACGTCAGTGAGAGTTCCACGGACGGGGCATCCACACACAGTGGAAGGTGCCAGGGCTGGTGAGGCTACAATCAACCCCATCCTTGGGTCCATTTCTTGTGTCCCGAAGACATCTCCGTAGGGCTACAGTTCTTCCACGTCCGGACTCGGTATCGTACCACCCTGAATAAGTGCGTTGTGTTTATTTTTTTACTTACCGGGGACCACCTTCAGTGGTTCGGCTGGATATCAATTCATACTTTTGCATTTTTTTAACTTGTACATATTTAAGGATTTTATGCATTTATATTTATTTAAGGAGGTTCTTTAAATCAGACCTTTGTGGCAGAATTTATG
Organism: Leptura quadrifasciata; assembly: GCA_963675555.1. Lineage (NCBI taxonomy): Eukaryota > Metazoa > Arthropoda > Insecta > Coleoptera > Cerambycidae > Leptura > Leptura quadrifasciata. The sequence continues at coordinate 19,593,031 of OY776681.1, read as the reverse complement.
ATAATTTATGAGGACATTGTAAACCGATGTGTAGCTACACGAGGCATTTTATGAATGTTATAACTTATTAATCGAGAAATTGGCCACAACTTTGAACATCGCCAGGTTACATGCTAGAGAACCAATATCTGTAAATTGTATAATATAGTGCATTTCATTTTTAAAGAAAGTGTCATTATTTCGTCTGCGACCACTACGTATGGAAGCCTCAGTGATTTGTTAAGTAAGTAAACTAATAATTTGTGATAGTTTATGTAAGCTTGGGCTTAACGCCCTGAGATAGTCTGAGCTAGAGAAATTTTATCGTAGGCACGTACATCACTTATCCGGGTTAAATTAGTGCCCTACGATATCTGCTACGCTACAGTAGCCCAGGTGATTTGGTTACGTAATATCCTATAATCATTAATATCCAACATATTTATTTGTTTATGTACGTGTAAATCCGTAGCAATGTATATGTTTTGGGAAAAAAAATTATTTGAAAAAAGGCCATGAAAGTGCCGAAAATAGTTTTTTCATATATGCATATAAAAAATACTACGAAACCGGAGGGGAAGTGGCGCGTGATGGGGAGAAGCGCGATCATCACTTCCCCTCCGCTCGAGCGCCCGAACGTCCAAAATTCAGAAATAGCTCGATTTTCAAATTTTAAGGTACTAAACGAAACCTTATGAAAATTTAAAGATAATAGGGTTGTAGAGAATTTCATCAGAACAAATACCTGTTTGAAAAATCGTTCTATGACCATTCTTGACCATTTCCACGCCGTCTTTCGGAAAGACTTTTACATTTTCGCTATTTCCGCTAACAGTTATTACTATTTTTGTATGGTTTAGAGTAGGTAGGTACCAACAAAGGCTAATGGACATATTTAGCGGTTTTTAAATTTTTGTGCAAAAAGTTACTGACCGATTTTAATGATCAAAACTCATTCTTTTCGTCTTTTTACGAACTATTTCATAGTATTTTTTGTATAAAAAAATTTTTTCTTTCGCATCGAAAACGTGAAAAAACTTGTTTTCGGCACTTTCATGCCCTTTTTTCAACAGGTTCTAAATAAAATTTTCTTTCCAAAACATATACATCAAATTTCCACTATTTTTCTCCTAATTATCACGTTCACAAAATGGACTGAGGAATTTTTCGAAAAAATTCATACTACTTTGATATCTGCCTGGATTATAATGTGGTGTTATTTTTTAGATAGTTTCCCACGTTTTCTTATAATTTTTTGATAAAGTGCATTTTTTAATTGATTTTGTTAAGGAGTTCTATATTATTTTTGTTTGTTTGAAGGATTATTAACTATTACTAATTTACACCTCATTGCGCCAATTTTTTTCAAAATTTTCCTAGACGTAAGTTTTCTTATATGTATGTCGATAAAACGTGTTTAATTTTTTATGATTTCGAATTCTTTTCGCATGTGCATTCTAAAAAATAAATAAATAACGTTCGTATTGCCAAAGTTGCACAGTTTGTGTAAGAAATTTTCCTGACGTCTTTTTACTTTATCCTCTAAAGTCTTTAGCAATTCTTATTTCTGTCGAGTAAGGTGGTAGACACAAAGTATTCAATCAAATTGAGAAGAGTGTAAATATAGTTTTCCTCAAACAAGCTGGGGCTTCGTAAATTTATCAAAGGCGTACGGAGAATTGGTTTAGATCACAGAGGAAGCTATACACGAGCGCACAGAAACTCGCTTAGGATTGAAGGAAATGATGTCTTTCTTTTTCAATGTATTATTTTTGTTGTTTTCAATGTTGCTTTAGTTTAATTTCTTGCCTTACAAATGTACTAAAAGTCTGAAGTTAAGCTGTGCTATCGATTGATTATGCCACCATACGCCGGATTGGTTAACACCCATGTCAACTACTTTCATTTATTTTTTAATTTTACTATTTTTTGTACCTCCAAAACTATATATACATGTATTATACAAACAATGTTTGAATTAACTAAAATTTCGATTTCTACTTATTAATCTTGTTATTAAAAAAGGGGTTGTTGTAGATCACTGTGTTAAAAGAAAATGGAAAAATCAAAAATTTAGAAAAAAATTGACGGTGCTTCAAAAGGCGTTGTCCGAAGAACAATTATATTTTTTATCAAGAAAATGAAGTCCTTACTTTAGAAATGATTTTGAATAAATTACGCGAATACCCTGACTATAATTATCAATCTTTGGAAACGTTAAGAGGTATTTTATAAGAGTGCGGATTAAATATTAAAAAATTAATAACCGTTTAATAGTAATGGAATCACGCCGTATTGTGGAAATTCGACAGGAATATTTGCGTATTATAAAGGACTAAATAAGACGATAATAAATCTTGACGAGACGTGGCTTGCTACGCATGATACTGTTAATTACGGACTGAAAATTGTACTTAAATTCGCCATTTTCAAAGAAAAACCGTATTATAATTCTGCATGCCGGCAGTGAAAATAGGTTCGTACCCAACACATTGCTCTTATCAGCCAAAAATATAAAACAGTGTTCTGCTGACTATCACGAAGATATGATCGCGGATTTGTTTGAAAAATGGTTCGCTGAAAGTTGTTACTTAATACTCCCCAAATTCTGTTATCGTTATGGATAACGCTTCGTATCATTCGCGATATAATAAAGTTTAAGATTTAAAAATACACATATTCTTGAAAAAATTCCAGTAAAAAGAGATTTATTGAAAACTATCAAAAAACATAATTTTAAAAAGAATGTGTTGTAGACCATATCATCTGCGAAACACACGGCCATAATCTGTTACGTTTACCGCCATATTACTGCATATTTAATCCAATAGAATTGATTTGGGGCAGTGTAAAACACGAGTTGAGAAAATGCAATCAGAATCCGACTTTAAGCTGTAATTCTAGATAATATAATAATCGTAATATCCGATTTAAACAAAACCAACATATGCCAAAGATCAGTGAACATTTTGTAGCCCGTAGAGCCTATTATTATTCAGGTAGGGAATGATTCTAGTAGTGGCTTACTGATGACTCCGTTACCATGTGACCATTTTTTTCTCGAAACTATGAGAATTTCTTTTATTATTATTTAAACATTCTTATTTTAATGTAAGTTTTATTTTAATTGAGGTAAAATAACATAACTAATTCTGTTCTGTTTAAGATACAACGGCGTTTTAATGAGAAATATGTTTTATTTTATTTTTATCGTTTTTAACAAAACTTAAATATTATAATTATATTATTAATGTTATCAAGTTATCAGGTTTGTTAAGTTTATTCTAACGTCCTTACTAACATCATATACCTTTCCCCTTCCGATCCTGGCAAAAACTACTCACATCTCCCCGTTGATTTTTGCTGGATGGTGACATTTTCTATAATATTAAGTTTTTTTAGTTTCCTGCATTAAGAGTCAATGAATTTTTACGTTCTGTAGAAAATGTCATTGACTAAGTGAGTAAAGTTTGTTGTTAATTTATATAAAAGTATAAGTATTATTGTATTATAATCTTTTATACAAACGAACATACAATATACATATACCTAACTACCTATCATTTCACCACTTCCAGTCATAATTTATTAGTTAATAAGTCTGCAAAACAATGTTACGTGAATAATAAACGATTTTTAAAATATTGTAGGGCATGCATTTCTTTGAAAAGTAAGTTACGGATGGCATACGTCAGACGTCGGTTCACAAAGGAATGCCGCTTTAAACTGGCATCGGATAAGTATACTATAAATTGTCTGCTATATATTTCCTACAGTATCGTAATATTATTTTTTGTGAAATATAATAAATGATTCACGCCGACATATTTAAAATATTATATAAAAAATATGCATGATGAAATTTAGCCCAAGCGATTTTACTTTTTGGAAAATCGCGTCTGGGAACAAGAATTATTATAAAAATATTCAAATACCCAGATGCGATTTGTGCAATCCTGCTGGCGACGCCGATGACTCCCGTACCCAAAACCTTGCTTTTCTCATTTCACTTTCAACGGTGGCATCGTAAATCATACGGCCGACTAAGGTCTATGCAAACTCAACTGTCAATATCACGAAAAATCATATATTGTGTTTTTCATTCAAACAACACTTCCCACATATCGGTTCAAGAAAAATATTTGCAATGCAAGGGAGAACCTCGATCTTGTACTTGAGAAGCTTGTACAGTAATTTCTATCTATTGATCAGATTTGTGAGCTTGAGAAAAGTATGAGGGAGGTAAAGTGGTCTGTAAATAGTTGATATTCGTCAGTTGCTCTTCTTTAGTGGGATATATTTCTCAAGTAAATCATTTTATAAGTAAAAAATGCTAGTTGATAATCTCTATAATACAGCGTATTTTAATGAAAACTCAAGTCTGTCTTTATAACTAGGCCGACGAAAGTTTTTGAGATGTAGCCTATTTAAGAAGAATTTAAGAATGTTTTGCTTTTAAACTGTTAACTTTAAAAAAATGTTTATATAAGTCCAATAAAGATACAGGCCTTTTTTCATAATTTTTATCAACTTCAACAAATTGGTCAAGATGCTCTACACACAGTGGCAATAGCATTGGTACTTAATTTATTTAATTTCCCGATGCGATACAGCACTTTCAGCACCTAACAAATCAGAAACCTGGTGGCTCAGTGAATAAACCATTAGAAGAATCAAGATAAAACTGCGTAGGTGCATGATGAGAGGCCAACAGGCTTAACAATAAATAAAATAATACATTTTAAAATTAAAATTTACATGGACATCTTGAGGATATTTGATATCATAAATAGAAGTCACATGTGATATCAAATCGTACTTTATTTACGTTATCATATAACAAGTTTTACAAAGGTGCAAATATTGTGTATTAGAGAAGGTTAATACTTATATTAATAAATAAGTAAATACAAAGGGTCGTGCACTCTAAATATGTTCCTAATGAGAATCAGAGAACATCTTTGTGTTGTGTATGGCCCTCTAAAATTATTTTTGATATGTACTTACTATACTATTAGTATAAATGATTAAATATTATCTTATAGTTGGAAACAATTAAAATTAATTTAATTATAAAAGAGAATATCATAAATGACAGCATACGTTCCTTTTTTATATTTTTATATAGTAATAATTAGAATAGGGCTATGAAAAGGGGGTAGTAATTTTTACATTTTATTTTAAATGTATTTCTTTTGGCTGCAATCAGTCTAATTTTGAGTGACAGGATATTATAAAACTGAGGGGTAAAGTAGGTTACATACCTTTGAGTTTGAAATTGAACTTTTAGCGATTTGTTAATTATTATTCTAGTTTCATAATTATGGATAACAGATGGATATAAATATTGATTTTTAACTTTAAAATTTAAACAGCTATAGACATAGAGACTTCTATCTAATATTCATTATATTTGTATTTTTGTATAGTTCGTTAGTGAAGTACATTCTATTTTTTTTTTTTATTATTTTTATTATAGTATATTGACACACAGCAGGATTACGTAATGAATTATTGTATAATCCACCCCAAATTACAATGCAGTCTTTTAATATAGACTCATCTAAGCCATTGTATGAAACCATTAACAAATTATTATTTACGAGGGATCCTAATAGATAGAATTTATGAAATAGTTTACGAATTTTTTTGCTATAAAATTACTATGGTCGTTCCATCTCAGATGCTGATCAATAATAACGTCTAAATATTTAGTAGATTTTACCTTTTTTATTTCAGGGCAGTTAGAAAAAGCTATAAATGTTGTTTTTTGATATTTAAACTTAATAAACTAAAATTTAGCCAATTTTGTATCAACTGGAGACCTGCTTCAGCCTTCTCAAATACCTCTGTCCAATTTGCTCTTGTAAATAAAATAGCGGTGTCATCTGTATATGAGATTACAGTTCCATTATTCGGCATGCTTCCAATTTAGTTAATATATACGATAAATAGCAGAGGTCCCAATACAGTACCCTGCGGTACACCCATTGAGACTGTCTGAGAGTTACTGAAAGTTTTCTCTATTTTTACCTTTTTCTGTCAGTTAAATAATTCTCAAACAATCGCAATGTGTCTCCTCTAACACCAAGATATTTCAGTCTATCAAATAATAATCTATGGCATACTGTGTCAAACGCTTTTGCCAAGTCTATACAAGATTCTTTTTATTCTTATTTAGATTATTTATTACTTCAGTATAATTACTGAATGATCTAATGATCATAAACGGTATCCTCAGTACATTTTTTACCGATAAAATCATATTGCTTTCACTAAAATATATTTGGTAAAAGAAGAAAATCCGTAAGCCTTTTTTTCAAACATTTTTCGAAGATCTTAGCAAAGTTGTTTATTACCGAGATTGGCCTGTAATTAATTCAATTGAACTAATTGAAGATCGCCGTTTTTATGTATGGGCATAACAACTGAAACTTTAAATTCTGCAGGTATTATAGAGGTTGTAAAAATTAAGTTAACGATATGTAATAGTGGTTTTAGGATGTAACAATGAATATTTTATTTAACATAAAATATTCATAGTAGAAATTTCATCAGAAATCGGTGCAAAGTATTCTTTCAAAGATGCGATGCATAATATAAGCTCATTCACTGTGATCGGATTTAGATACATTGAAATACTAGATATATTTTTTGATGGAATGCTTTCTTGCCCAGTATGTATAAAAATACATACTATGTATAAAAATGTATGTATAAAAATACATACTGGGCAAGAAAACACACACACACAAAAGTGACATTTCCTTATCTATATTTACATAGAATTTAATAAAATGATTTGCTTTTTCCGTATTATCTGTTATAAGAATATGATTTTGCTTAATAGTATTTATTTTTTATTATTATTTTTACCATTTGTAACCTCACCAACAATCCTCCATATCTGTTTACAATTGTTATTAGTTTGTTCAATTTATGTTTTATAATAATTATTTTTTATCTGCCATAGTAAAATATTCAATTTATATCTATATTATTTGTATTTTTTTATGGCTTCCTCTGTTCCAGGTCTTAATGTATTTTTTTTCATCTGATCTCTATGTCTTATAGAATTTATTAGTCCAAATGTAATCCACGGTTTAATTAATAATATAAGAACTAGAACATAAGAACTAACACGGTAATGCAATACTTCAATATTATGTAACAGTGTCAATTGGGTTGATATTGAGGGTGGCTGCGTAGTATAGAGGAATAGACTTACAATAATTACTTTACCTCGAAGCGGTCGACGTATTTTCACCAATTTCCCAGAAAATCATCATCTCAAAGCTATTTAGAGTGGCTACTGTTGTTTGAAACACCCTGTATAATTTAAAGCCACTATATGGGTCGGCGAAATCCTGTTAATTGAAACAAGCACGTCCTGTATTTACAGTAATGCAGTTACATCCTAGAGATATACCAACATGCTAAATTTATGTTTAAATGAGTAGGGACAATAATTATACCTATAAATCTAATAAGAGGCCGAAACACAGCACGCCCTGTAGATAATAATTAAAGCATTATTCCCACAGCCTATTCCCCACACTCAATTAATCCCATATAGACGAACAGTATAGCCACGGACTTAATTAAATAATAGTTCTAAAACTCGACTAACCTGGACAATGGACTTAGTCTGCTTGGTGATGTCATCAGTGGAGCCCTGTGTGGAGCGGGGCCCCCTGATGCAACCCGGAAACATCCTATGGCGTATTATCCTAGGATCCTTGAATTATCCTCTAGCGAGCCGGTCGTTATCCTTGAATTAGTCTTCCTATCGGCGCCAAGATAGTGCATTGTTTTGAGGTTAGGGTTTATCACTTTCGCATTTAGGCGAATCATTTTTATGTTTATCGCGATGGGGCGAGCCAGACGAAGGACAATTAACACTATATTAAATGTTCCACTTATGTTTAGTAATCATTATTCACTGTGTACATATAGCAGCGTTTCCTTGGTATCTGCTGTAATTTTGAAACTATTAAAAAATTTGTAATTGTTATTTCTAAGACGATGGACTCGAAGAATCATACAAGTAGTTAGAAACATTTTGCAAAGGACCCGAGAATTATATGAAGTATACAGGATTCTTAGCTAAAATGAAACACTCGAATACCAAGTCGGTAAAATTAGAAATCGCCCTTAAGAGATGGAAATATCTTGTTTCAGGTTGAAATATTTAAATACAGAAAACGCCTGACAAATTGTTGCCCTTGCTAGGTTGCCATCAAGGATTTTACCAGAGTATTCTTAATATCTGAATCTGAAGGTATAGACTAGAATGTTTCTTTATATTTATAGTATTCTCTTTCACGATTTTTTTACCCCGAAGTTCTAACTTCATTAGAGCCTGCACGCGCGCATGATACATTCATACAAACGGACGAGAGGAGTGCGATGTGTATTTATCAGAGAGAAGTGGGAACGCTAGGCTCCTCTCCAGGCATCTCGCTGCACGGCTGCTGAATTGCCGCGCTCGTTTTTATAAATGTATCACGCGTGCGTGCAGGCCCTAAGGAAGTTAGAGCTTGGAAAAAAAAACGACAGAAAGAGATTGGTTCAACAAATAAAAAAAATCCGGCAAAAAATCTGTCAGCGTTTGATGTGGCATTTTCCGAAATAAAATAGTGGGACCAATACGCTATAATTTTATGTTAAATCATGCTACCTATCTAGAAGAAATTCTCCCAGAATATGAAAATATGCTTTTACAGAATTTTCAGGGAAATGAACTTGATAATATGGTTTGGATGCAGGATGTGGCACCTCCACACATAGAGCACTAGAAGTTCAAGAGCATTTAAACAATGTATTTCCAGTATGGACGGGAATGGCCACTGAATAGTCTTGATCTTACTCCACTAGATTCATTTTTATGGTAATTTTTAAAGGGCACTGTTAATAAAAATAATAATCACAGTATTTCTGCTATTAAAGAAGCGATTCAGAATGAAATAAATAGTCTAAACGTTATCAATAACGATACCATCTTGAGTGCTTTTCGGTATTTAAAAAGACGATATGAACTCTGCATCCAAAATAATGGTGGCCATACCGAACTTTTATAATGTATTATTTGCATTTGTTGTTGTTTTGTTAATATTATATGTTTATAATTAAATATTTGAACTAAATGAGTTTTGTAGTGTTCTTAATAATTTATTAGTTTTCAATTTTCAATAACTCTAAAACGGTTAAAGGGACTGTCATATGTCATATTTTTGAAATCAGAGAAAAGAGTAATTCAAAAATTCAACAATAAATATGGCGTTCCATTTAAAAAAAAAATATTGCTTCTTGTATCCCTTAATTTCTGCACGCCACTCTGCTTCAATAATAATAACCATTATAAAGGGTGGCCTAAATATAATGAATAAATCCGTACCTTTCCGATGTTTATATAATAATTTCTGCCAAAAAAAATTCTAACTACTGTTGTCAGAAAGTATAGCAACTGATTAATTTACACACCAACTTTTTCTTTTACTCAACGCTTCATACACTTTTTTCTACCCTAGCTCAAAACAGGACGAAAACTTTTCCATTTAGACTTTAATTAACACAGACATTTCAGAGGATTAATTAGTACCATTGAAATAAAGTGAACGTGTGTATGCTGAAGTTCCAGAAGAGATTTATTATTTTTTTTAACACTAAGGCACACAATAAGGTCATCGCATGTTTCTGTGCATTTTTATTTATATTTATTATAAAATACTGACCGAAAACCTGAACTCTTTTAATTTCATTTAAAAAAAATGTTATTATTTCTTTAAAATTAGTTAGATGTATACATATTTCGAGTAATATAGGTTATTCCTTTGTTTTCCAAATAAATGTAGAAACAATGTTAGTTTAAAAATCGACTGGAATAAATATTTCTTTGAGGCCAAGGATTATTTATGTACGGGTGAAACAAATCATTTGTTTGTTTTAACTCTAGTTTATTCTATATAAATCAAAACTTTATGAGGTATTTTTAAACGAATATTTATAATATATACTGAAAGCATATGTATTTAAAGCAACATAAATATAAATTAGTTAATGATGTTATTGATTATATATGTAATGTTAAAAAAATAACTGTATTAGTTCTACAGTTGGATTGTTTTAAAAAAGCACACTAAAAATAAGACTAGTGAGAAAAAAATAACTAGCTATTTTCTAAGAAATACTTGGATTTGCATGAATAAAATTTTTAAGCAGTTACAAAAGCTTAAAGATTGAATGCAATACTTTTTCTAATAGATTTTAGCATTTGCCAAAAATCATACCTACTAAGCACGACGAATCATGAGTGTCTCAATAATGTAAACAAGCGTATGCATCGCGAACAGCGTGGTACAGAGACGAAATTCTTTCATTCTAGGCATCTTTTCTAGGTCGATAATAATATAAAAAGCTCGGGTTAGCGGCATTACGGGGAAAAATCGAGGTGTTCGTTAGATGAGCAGTTCTCTCCGAACACATTACCAAACTACTTGCTGTACAAGTTAGTTCTACATAACGAATCTCTACACCAATTAGAAATAATCTATAGTTTTCGCAATTAGAGTATAGTCTTCGGGCATATTATTAACATCAAAATTGTCGTCGTAGTCATCGACAACGAACGTATTTACTTCGATTTCATTTCAATATTCAACTTGGCGCTACCGTGCACTGCACAATGACAACTTACGCAAGCATAGGCGAGGGCGCCGATAGAGTCCTGGAGAAAGACGTAGAGATATATATTACCTCAAATAAACTTGTTTCGGCGTTATTAATTAAAAAATATTTGAATTTACATTCTCTTTTCGGGTGAGAAATAGAGATTTTGCGATGTTGTGGCACTAAAGAAACATTAGATTTTATGAAATATTAGCTTTGATTTTTGATACAATTTGCTCAGTTATTATTTTCAGTAATACGGTGAGGGAAAGTTCACCTGCTGAATATTTTAATGGGGAGATTTACGTTTGCTAAATAACAAGTTTATATTCTAGAACTGTATTTTCAAAGTTTATGCAAAGATAAGCGACTTTGACTTTAATTATACTTCAGTTGATGTACTATCAATGGCTTACCGTGTGCCTGTACTGACATTACTGACACGTAACATGTCACAGGAATGTTTTGCTTTCAAATTATGTATTCGTATTTTGTCTCTATCTTGGAGACTATCGTACGTATCTACTTCAAAATTGGTAACGACATGTTTTTCAGGTTACTAATTACAATGGTGATACTGCCAATGTCACGTTGTATAGAGCGCGCTAGTTACAGCACATTTATGTGACACTTTAAGCCATAATTTTTTTGAGGTTAGGTCCAAAACCTAACTTCAAAAAAAAATTTTAATTTACCACCCTGTATCTTGAAAACGAAAAGAGTTAGGCCACTACTTTTTGAGTTAAATCGACTTGCTTTGATGTCAAGAATCTACGGCTAAGCTTTGTCCCAATCTTTTCAAAACACCCTGTACCTACACCTACTTATCATTTCACCATGTACGGTCATAATTTATTAGTTAATAAGTCTACAAAACAGTGTTATGTGTATAATAAACGATTTTTAAAATATCGAAAAAAGTTACACACTCGTATGGATGGCACGCGTTCGGGGATGGTTTACAAAGGAATGCCGCGCTCTTGTTTTTATATCGTTTTAAACTGACATTGGAATAATGCATAATAAATAAGTATCATTATTATTAAAAATGCAATAATTGACAGGGTGTTCCATTTCAAAATTAAAAATTAGTGTCACTTCCGATGAAACTGGTCAGTCAATATGCTTAATTTCATTGTAGCAGTTTAGAAAGTGTTATAGTTTAGTCTATTGCACTGTGCTATTAAAAACAAAATAACGTAAAATAATCGTTGAGTGGATTACACGAATATAAAATAAAACCACAACAGTGCAGCATGTGAGTATTTATATTGCCAGTTTTTACTCATCATCTTGATCTCGAGAGGTTAAAAATAAACATTTAACAAGGTTTAACAACTCACACTCCATTTGCTCACTGACCACTTACGAGTTCGTGAATAAGTGATTTAATCGTTTCTCGCGTGTATTTGATATTTACTTCACTTTAATTTTTATTTTCTGGTTTTATTGAAACCGTCGACTTTTTTACTTTACGACTATCTGTATATCTATTTATATGGAGAATGTCTATTATTCATTCACCAGATTTTATTGCAATTTCTATTTAAATCCTTTATATAATATAAATACAGGACTTCCTGGATTTAATGAGTCAAATGCAGTCATCTTTAGTAAAAAATGTATAATAAAAATGGTCGTTTAACAGAGGATACTTGAAATTCATAAATAACATTAATGTTATGCAGTAAACACGTAAAGTTTGGAATAAATTTCTTAAAATCCTTACAAAGCATGTGACAAAAATTCAATCAGACAAGTCGATTTTTAAATGCATTTCTCAATTTGTGCATTTTTTGCTAAATTATTCGTTTTGAAGAAAAGCTAAAATTGATCTGTTGTTGTTGGTTTTAAAGTTTTTAATTGTGAATGGCCATTTCGGCCTCCCGATTTGACCCCCCTTGACTACTTTTCATGGGGCTATTCAAAATCAAAACTGTATATTAATTGACCAAACAATATTGCAGATTTATAAAATAGAATAAACGAAGAAATTCACAACATAGTCCCTGAGGTCATACAAAATGTCATCCGAGAATTCAAAGATCAACTTGTTTATTATCAACAGGCGACTTACGGTCATTTTGAATATTCAATTTAATTAAAAAATATATTGGAAATGCGTTGTGCTTCATTTTATGTAGAGGGTTGAGGTGGGTACAATTTTGTCTTAAATACTTTCAAAACAACGATAAATTAGTTTCAACTTTTCTTCAAAACTAATAACCAAAACCTTTCACAAGACGTTAACGAAATTTTACAATTTCAAAACTAATGCTTCAAATTTAAAAACCTTATACTGCATCAAAGTCCCTTTTTAACGGGATGCTGTACGACCCCCTTCATAATTTATAATTTCCAGGGGTGGTGGGGACGTAGTCATGATTCAGAAGGGGTGAACTCGGGGGTATCATTGTCCTGCTAAAAAACGGCAATTTTAAATTAAAGATCGATCTGTTCATAATTATTTATATAAAACTACTGAAAACAAAGGTAAAGCGGTGTGGGACATCTTCAACGATGTAATCAACGAAAACAACAAAACAAATGAAAATATCTCTCTCATGGTAAATGACGTAAGAATTGATGATCCGCGATATAGGTGATCATTCTATTCTATCCTTTTATTTAGGTTTTCTACCACAAGTATTATCCTCTTCAAAAACAAATCACCGAATCTACAAAATAATAGAATTATTGGAAAAAAGTCTCTGCGCCTGTGACTTTAGTCAAGGGAACACTCAGATGTTATTTTTTACAAACAATATAAATCAGAATAAACACAGAAATAATGTATTTTGCTGACGTTTCGGAAAGTAGTCTCTTTCCATTTTCAAAGCTTATTTCGAAGAACTCTTATTTGTTGTGTATGTTAAATACACAGCTTTAAGATTATGTTTATGTTATTTCCATACATACTTACTACTTACACAGAACTGATGATATTTTCTTTTAGATAATGTTGTTTGTTAAGTTCTTCTTTAAACATTGGTAGCCAGATTGTACAAATATCTACAGAACAATTCGATACGAATTTATCTTTATTTAATAATATTATTGCTGTTTTTTAATTTTTCTTTTTTTGTTATCTGCCTCTTTTGTTAAAATTTTTGCCGAGTCCCAGTTTATTATATGTCCGTTTTCCCAAGCATGTTCACAAATTTTTGATTTCTGAATTTCATTCTTTCTAATGTAATACTTGTGCTCATTCAACCTCACACTGAAAGGTCTGGATGACTCACCCACGTAACATATATTACATTCGCACGGAATATTGTAAATACAGTTTTTTGAATTCTGCTCTTAGCGTCGAGGGTGCCCTATCATTTTCTAGCAGTCGATTTTGACGGGAAAATGATGGGTTTTAAGCATATTTGCCCTAAACCGATTCCTCAGTGATTCGGTGTCAGAAAAGTATAGTTACCATGTACTCAGAACGTGCCTTGCCTGAACGCATGAATCTGAAGTCGTTGCGATTCAAGTATTTTTAAGCTCCGAGGAGCAAACTGAATTGATATTGAACTGAAAATAGGTAAATAGACAGGCAAGCAAAAGTCCACCAAAATTATAAACATTGAAATTTCTTGAATTTTTTTCTGTAATCGTTAGCTATAAACCGCACATTGGATGGTAGTTGGTTACATTATGAGTCGTTCCGTTCCTCACTATGTGTTGTATATGGGCCAGACTATAATTTATCGATACATTTTTCTTGAACGTTTTTGTAAAACATAATTTTTTAAAAAGATTTAATATATATTTTTGAACTTTATATTGTCTTTTTCTTGTGTTTTCAAAATTCCTTTTCAGGTTTAAATTTAAGAAAGTGTTAGTATACTGTGTTAGATTTATAGTGTTACGACGTCCAATTGGTACCATCAGTGCAGCGCGCGCGCCAATATCCATTGGCTGGATGTCGGTCTCGATAACTAGGGCCGAGTAGGACTATTACTCTTTGCACCTAGATTATCTCTGTAGACCTGGACCGGCCTTCGTGATAGGTGGGCCCGCGTACTTCTACCAGACCCAGCTCACAAATGTGAGATGTGTCGTGGTATTTTCTGCGGACCTCCCCTGGTCCTGGCTGTTGAACCTCGCTGGCTGAGGTATCTTCTGGCGCTCTTCTTGTCTTGATGTTTTCTTTCTTCGCCAGCTTGTCACCCCCGGGGGTAGTCATCGGTCGAGTTGGGTTTAGGAAGTTCAGTGCAGCAGTTAAGCAAAAACGAACAGTAAGTATAGATTTTGTATTATTCTCCGTCTGAAACAGTCGTTTTGAACCCTTCTTTGTGAACGTTTAATATCCATTTTGGAAAGTATAATAAAAGTCCTTCAGGCGTGTAAAGATGGATCGTTCACAATCTCCACAACATGCAAGCAGATTTGCAGGAGACCATTGGTCAGAGGCAACAAATATCCTGATTTTGACTACGTTTGCCTAGTGCTTTGTATGTTATGTTGGTGTTGTACATTTAAGTTGTTTTTGCATATTTGAAGTATAATTGGGTAGATTAGGTAAGGAAGTGACACGAATTGTAGTCTGCAGCGAGTCCCTTAAGTTTGTGTAAATATGTAAAATGGGTTACAAAGTGCATTTTTATTGCCTCGAATGCGGACATCCAATAAATTTGAAGGTAGAGAAGGTATTGCATTCAAATAGTCCATTTGAATGATTGAATGAAAGCTGTTCTTGCACTAATAGTTCAATGTCCAATAATTGCTTATTTTTCTAGTTGAGTATTTTAAATGTTCAGTAGTTCTCAATTTTTATTTAAAGTTGAGTAATTCAAACGTTCAATAGTTCCTCAACTTTAGTATAGTGGTTGAAATGTTCAGACATCAATTAGTTGAAATAACCGGTAGCTCTCCATTTTTAGGCGAGAAATTAGTAGATTCTCATTTTTGGCTGAATAGTTCAAATATCAGTATTTCCCCTTTACATTTTAATAGGTCAATATTGGGGTAGTTATCTAATTTTAGTTGAGTAGTTCAAATGTCCAAGAGCTTCCCATTTTGAATATGTCCGGTAAGTATCCATTTTGTTAAATAGTTCATAAATCTAATGAAATAGTTCAAAAGTCCAGTTGTTTCATTTTAGTTGACCAACGCAAATATATACATTAACTCTCCATTAGTTAAGTAGTTCAAATGTCCAGCCAGTAACCTAATTATTTAGAGTGCTGTTGAAACGTCCGGTAGGTTTGTTTTAGCCGAGTAGTTCAATTGTCCAGTCACTCTATTTTGTTTGAGTAGATCAAATAGCTGATAGTTACCCGATTTTAGTTGAGTAGTTCAAACGCCCAGTAGGCTTACTTTTTACTGTGTAGTCTTTCTTTGGCTATTTATAAGCTCAAGAAAATTTATTTTTGAGAAATTAAACGTTTGTCTTGTTTATTATTTCATGCATATGACTGAATTTGTTGTGTTACGCTTTTACGCTACGTCTTTAGAATCCTTCTGAAGAAGCTGACAGGATGATCAGCGAAACGTCAAGCCAAGTTCGACGACCACGGCAAGACCCAGAAGAAACTATTTCATTCAGTCACAAAATCACACAAAACGCGAACGCGCTCAGGCTTGCTTACTTATTGGTAACATTATTGAGCGCCAATGCTACCTCGAGACGTTTTCGTTCGTATTTCAACGGGTTTAATTCAAATCTGTAATAACTTTTTAATATGACTTTAAGTAAAATAAACTGCTACGATGCAACATTTGTACTGGCTTTAATGAAACTATTTTTTTTGTGGCGCAAAAACCCTATTAATCATTTCATTTCCAGCGTCGACTAACCGAAACTCATTTTCTTGTCTAAGTTTTATAACTCCGAATGTTCCGAAATATTTTATTTTCTCGCTGGAACTGAAAGAGACTAATTGAAACTACAGGAAAGCCGTAACGGAGGCATTCTTTGACCTAATAGAAAATTGTTTCACGACCGGTCGTAAAATTACTTACAAAGCTGAGAAACGTTACGGGCTAGTATGCAACATTCAGTAATAATCGTAGAATAGATATATTAAGAGAACCTCAGTACCAGATGTTACATAAATATCCTAGTTGTATTCTTGTCATTAATTTATATTTAGCTATGTTGTTTTTTTTACTGAAGGAAGCAAACTAGGCCAGTAAAATATTTTCGGCAGTCTCACAGCGGCTAATTCATATTGATCTAAAAGTTAACCAAAATAAAATCACTAATGAGTTCATTATCGATGACACGATGACCGGAAATCCGGCAACGTACATTCGTACCATCACGTATCGAGTGGTAAGTGATCCTTCAAAAGGAACACAATGCAAGTAAGTGGCAATTTTTGTATCACTTTACGTCAATTGTCTCGTCACTGTTTTTGATCATGTACTTGCACTGTCTATGCAAATCGTACGATGCTCTCGGACGCACAAGGTCGTTCGTGCGTTACTAAACAATAATATTATCGAAAATACAGTGGCTTTCTTTCACATTTTTGGGGACATTATACCAGTCGATGCGTATGTTACTTCGGTTATTAAATAAAATATGATTATATTTTCTTGCGTTTCGGTTTTTTTAATCATCCTCAGATAACAAAAATTTCATATAACAATGAAAGTATGTACAGAGTTATTCATTATAAATTACCCACCTCTTATTAACAATTTTATATAATAACTGGTATTTTATTTATATTTAGCTCGATCTGTATAGCATTTTGATTCAGTTTTTGTAAGTGAAACTGTTTTCAACTATCAGAATTTTCTTTGTATAATGGCTAAATTATTTCACATTTATGTACCTATCTTTGTATCTTAGGAACTCATCATGTTTTTAACACTAAATTATGTATCTCTGTACAGCACTTCAGAACCAATTGTCTACAAAACATTTACATTCATTTATATTTCATTTTTGTACTTTGTTTACTATGTATATGTCGTTATTTTGTTTACCTTTGAAACTTGCTCATTCTCTTGTTATACCGGGCGACACAGGAGACATGTAACACCCCGTAGCGTGTTTATTTAAAAATATATTATTATGAATTTTAGTACACTTATATAATGCGTGATTGTCCTTTTTTAAGTATAAATTTTTTTTACCACCACTTCCGGTTTCACCGGAAGTGACATCTACTCTGTTATTTTAAATGGCACCCTGTATATTTTTCTTACCTATCTAATTCGTCTCTAGATTCTCTTTTCAACCATGTGTCGGAACATGGCATTTGTTTTTAAAATGACAGTTAATATCAATTTTAGTTTGTTAAGTCTAGGTGGCCCTGATATGAACCTTGGCAGATATTGATGCGTAGTCTACCGTGATATCGAAAAACCTCTAGTATGCGACTTTGTGCCTCATATTTTTTTGGGAATAACCAGTAGCTGAACAGACTAATAAGATCTAACTTATTTAAAAAAAATATCTTTAAACAACCCACGATATCATAAAAACCAAGATAGGAACCCCATTTCTTTATTTCACCTAGTTAAGAAATACTTATTTATGTTTTATTTTTGTCCAATACAATTGCTGTGCCTATCCTATTTTACTTTCTTCATTAAAATTAGTATCGAATGTTATTGCATAGTAATGAATATGGTACTTCAACAAAAATATTTAACAAGCAGGCGGTGGAAACAAAATAAAAGTAGGTAAAAGGATTTTTTTAATAAATAAGAAACATCAGTAAAACACATTTGAACAAAATTGATGAAAAACCATTACACTATGTAATACATTTTTACAACGAATGAATGAAATTAAAATGAAATATTTACTGAAGTACTACATACAAAAACATTTTTTACTGCAGATGCTCAAAATGTTGTCCGTTATTATCTCTGCACAATCGTGTTTTTGTGACGGTAGCCCCAAGCACGTTATTTAACTGTAATTCAGTAATCCCATCGATTGCTCTTCTGACTTTCATTTTCATGTCTTCTCTGTTTGTTGGTGGAGTTCTATAAACGTTTTCCTTGAGGTGGCCCCACACAAAAAATCAAGCAGCGTAAGGTCTGGTGACCTTGCAAGCCATCGAATGGGCCCATTTGTTCCCATCCAGTTTTCTCCAAACCTTTCATTTAAATAATTCACCACAACTCTGCTGTTAGTGGTGGAGCCCCATCCTGTTGAAAAATTATTGGGTTAACATTAGGTGGCAGTTCTTCCAAAAAATCTTGTATCTGGTTTTGCAAAAATCCCAAATATCATTCTCCATTTAATGGACCATCAAAAATTATTGGCGCAATAATTCTTCTGCCAATTACTCCTAACCATACATTAAAACTAAATCGCTCCTGATATGCACTTTCTCTCATATTTCTGGTATTTTCTTGTACTCAATAACGAGTGTTGTTACGATTAAATAATCCCAAATTAGTGAACCTGAACTCGTCGGAAAATAAAATTTGTTCATGAAAATGATTGTCCAAAATGTGTCTATTCAGAAACCAATTGCAATAGTTCAATCTTCTTTGAAAATCATTTTCGTATAAATGCTAGTGTATTTGGTACTTGTATGATTTAAATTTGTGTTTTTTCAAAATGCGTCGAGCTGATTCCCGATTTACACCGGTTTGGTTCTCAATCTGTCTTATCGAAATCGTGGGATCTGCCTCGACAATTGCAAGTACATTGATTTCCGACTCTTCATCGATAATGAAATTTTCTGGTACATCTGGTTCACTTCTAAAATGCTGTTCAACTCTTACAAAATAGTTGTTTGGTGGATGAATTCTTTCGGGAAATCTTTCTTGATATGAGTCAGCAGCCCGCCTGCTATTTTTCTTACATTCGCCATAGATTAGTAGCATATCTACTTTTTCATTTCGTGAATACATGGCAAAACAGAGTTAAAAACGTGATAACTTAGATATAGTTTAATGAAAAATACTTAAATTGCTGTCAAGTAAACAATTCTTAACTGTCAAATCAAAATGACGCCTCCTCGTTTTACCTTCATGCAAATAACATTCGATACTAACTTTAATGAAGAAAGTAAAATAGGATAGGCACAGCATTTCAAAATAATATCTTTTTAAATAAACATGCTACGGGGTGTTACATGTTTCCTGTGTCACCCGGTATAGTGTATCCTATATGATGTAATGTATTTACTGAATTCTCACAAAACAGTTTGTAAACAATTTTGCAATTTATTACCACGGTGCGTATTTTTCTTTATTGATTAAAGATTCCTTTTATCGATTGTAGACCTCTCACTACTTTAATTGTAAGTAAAGGAGCCTAACTTAGAAATGAGGATGTGCGCTTACTATTTTACAGCTTTCCATTTTATTTAGTAAAACTATATTTTTCAAGTTTGTATATATATATTTGTACTATGTTGTAGAAAGTAATATAAAAGTTTTCCTTATTAGTTAAAATCGTGAAGGGGTCATATTGCCTGCTCATTTTGATCTGATTTACATTTTCAAACGTTCTCTGTGAGATCCCAGTAATTTGTATTACGATCATATCCACATTTCATGTGTTTAATACAACCAGGTAATTTTATTTATTAGTAATTTAAATTTCAATAATTTTCAATTTTGTCCCTAATGCAATTTCAATTTTTTTAAATAAATTTAAATTCAAATCTTTTTAATTCAATAAGCAATTAAAATACTACATGTTACCACATGGTTATAAAATAATCTTTTCTCCTTCATCTTTGGCAATTTTTAGTTTGCGAATCAGCTTCTAAATTTATATTTATTCAGCTTTTTCCAAGTCGCATGGTTGGATAGCATTTCTCTGCTTTTGTTAAGACATTTAGGCCTACGATTTTGTATCATTTCTACAATCTTCACACATAAACTTCCTTTGAAAAACGCAGTCTTGCAAGAATAAATTTCCTAAGATATTTAGATTGGATGTTCCAAGAGACAATTGGGGCCTGAATTACACTACTAGACCTTCAACCATACTTATTCTGGAAATCTAGAAGATTGGTATAATATTCACTTATTAATTATTCTTTGTTCGCTAATACAATTTTATAAACATAAAATTTCACCTAAATTTATATTAAGAACTTCACATTATAAAATGTATTTATTTATGTAATATATTTTATCATTCATTTTATACAATTTTTTAAATTCCCTTACCAATAATTTCAGTCTCATCTATATGAGGCTGGTTTTACGAGAAAAAGAGACAAATGGACTAATTATCAACTATAGGTAGTGCCCAAATAATATCAATTTTTCATTGTCTCCTTTTCTCGAACAAAAAATTTGTCTTTTATGTTATACATTCAAAGAGGGTAAGTTTCATATCTCTTACAAGTACTCCGAATCTACGACTTTTTACTCCGGTTTAAACCAGCTAGTCGTCCGCATATGTTACCTCAATTCTTTCCCAAAAATATATAATCAGGGAAAGGAGGTTGGATGAGCACAAGAATTACATTAGAAAGAATGAAATTCAGAAATCAAAGATTCGTGAACATGCTTGGGAAAACGGACATAGAATAAACTGGGACTCGGCAAGAATTTTAACACAAGAAGCAGATATCAAAAAAAGAATTGCGTGCGTATCGAATTGTTCTGTAGATATTTGTACAACCTGGCTAGCAATGTTAAAAGAAGAACTTAACAAACTCAACATTATCTAAAAGAAAATATCATCAGTTCTATGTTCTGTGTAAGTAGTAAGTATCTATGGAAATAACATAAACAGATTCTTAAAGCAGTATATTTGACATACACAGCAAAATAAGAGTTCTTCCAAAAAAAACTTTGAAAACGGAAAGAGATTACTTTCCGAAACATCAGCAAAATACATTATTTCTGTGTTTATTCCGATTTATATTATTTGCAAAACATAACCTCTGACTATTCCTTTGGCGTAAACGTCACGGGCGCAGAGGCTTTTTTCCAATAATTCTATTATTTTGTAGATTTGGTGATTTGTTTTTGAAGAGAATAATAATACATGTGGTAGAAAACCCAAATAATAGGAAAGAATAGAGGTAACAGCAAACCACGTAAAACTGAATCGAAACGAATTTTGATATGAATTATTTATCTTCCATATTTACGACAGTATATCTGTAGTATTAAAAGTGTAGATATATAGGCACTTACTCATTATTTCAATGATTTCTTTTCAATTTTATCGATGACGTCAAGTACAAAAAGAAATAGTCCGCGTAAACGTTAAAAGTATTTACTGAATCTCCCCGTATATGTCTGTTAATTCTGGTTGCAATAAATATACATTGTTCTGGCATTGACATGAATTAACTGAAAACGGCTTCATTCCAGCAAAATTTTATAAACATGTAATCTGAATCGGTACCAAACGAATAATTTATAACATAGCAATTAATAAGAAAATTGTTATAGGAAAACAAACCATTTCGAAATTTATAGCCGCTATATATTATTTCTTGTTTATTTAATTTCTGAAATATGAAAAATAGTTGTAAATATAATTTTTAAAACGCGCTAACAACATTCTTGTCCCTGTGCTGAAAATGTTTGATTTCGACTATATTTTAAGATTGTCTAATTTTATCGTACTTTAACTTCGCTTTTATTAAAAGTTCCAGTCTTAAAGTTAATTAAGATGTTGATAAAATGTTTTAATTAATAGTCGCCCGCCTGAGTCCCTTTAATCTTTTTATGCCGCCAATTAATTTTATCATTATTAAATGAAGGTACAAATTAGATTTATCGAATTAAAAGTGATGAATTGAACATGTAATGCCCCTTTAAAACTTATAATTAAGAGAAGGAAAATATCGTCCATATTCCTTCCACTGAATATTTGATAATTATTTGTTGCAGCGACTATTTTCGTATAAATTTTTTTCCTATATAGGTACCGGGTGTAACAGGATCATGGTATACTTCATTTTATGCTTTAGTATAATTACAAGCAGCTGGCACTTCCGCTTATACCGGAAGTCGATACCAACTTGCTTATTTCAAATGGAATACCCTATATATTTTAGGGTTTTCGAAAAGAGCATAAAATTCTGAGTCGAAAATATGTAGCATATCCTATACCTAAACCTAACCGTCTCAAAGATATTTGATATTTTATAGAAAACTTGACAGGTGCAACGGTTTGCAAGAACCGTTATAACTTTCTTCGTGTAAAAGATCCTCATTTGCTTCTTGTCACGTAAAAAGAACACAAGGAGAACTACGTTTTACAACTGAAATAAATTCAATAATATCATACCAAGTATTCCGTTTTTCGCGTTACATTTTGTCAACTTCAAACCGCGAAAACTTGTTTAGGTCAAATGGAACACCCTGTATTTTTTACGTCAAGTTGTGTAAAATTGAATTAACTTTTTTCTGATATTAGCATTGTGGGGGTTAAAGTTACAACTTTTTGAATTATTTGCGATTTTATTAGAAATTCATGAATTGTTGTAATCATTTCATCAAAATAGCCATGATTAGAAACAATCAGTCATTATCTTATGTCAAAAAATGCCAGCACGTTTAAATTATACCAACGAAAACCTTTTAAATTTGCTTATTATTTATGGAGAATGTGAACTTGCAGCACATTTGCTACTCGGTATCCACAAAAACGCAAAATAACACTAACACTGTAACATGCGTATTAATCGAATTGAAGATATGGCATGAACTAAAATAGCAAAGATAAGATCAATTTAAAATATGAATTCATTTTAATTTAATAATTGCTCAAAATTCCGGCCTCGAACCTCGACACATTTTTCGCACCTTCGGATTAGTTCCTCATGGGTAGCTCTTCTAATTGAATCCTGTGATATGTTTTGAAATGCATTTCTTACTCTTTGCATACAATCTTCAATGGTTGTTAATGGGCTCTCATAAACTTTATTTTTAATAGTTCCCCAAATGAAATAATCCAGAACTGATAAATCGGGCGAGCGAGGAGGCCATAAGAAAGGTCCATTATTGGCAATCCATTGATCATAAAAAGTTTCTTGTAAATAATTATTAATTAAATATGCGTCATGTGGGGGAGCACCATCATGCTGATAAAAAATGTTTCTATGTTCGGTGAGAGGTAAATTTTCTAAATAGTTATTATTCGAATTTTGTAAGATATTCAGATATCTTTCACCTAAAAAAAAAAAAATTACCTTTACATATTAGCAGAAGAGAAGATTTAATTTACCGTTTAAATTTTCCTGATAAAATTGTAATGCCACCACTCTATCGTTTCTTATGGCACAGTAAATATTGAACTGCCAATTTTTCTGAAAGTTTCGCTCTCTGAACATATGAGGATTGAGACACTCCAATAATGCGAATTGTGTCTATTAAAAAGTCCATTTTTAGTAAATTTTGCTTCATCTATCCATATAATAATATAATATTTGCCAAATAAGAATCGTGACCCTCAGACCGAATTAGAATAAATTCACAAAAATTCTGTCTTCTTAGGAAATCTGTTTCTTTTAATTCTTGAACCATATGGAATGAAAACGGGTGAGACAACAATAAGTTTTCTTCTTTGCATTTTAGCCTCGACAGAGCCATAATTTTTAAAATTTTCCAGTATGCGTTTTACAGTGTTTGGTGACGGTTTCCGTTTTTCTGGATATCGAGTAGTAAATGTGCTGCAAGTTCTTGATATTACTTTATCACATTCCCCATAAATAATAAAGAAATTTAAAAAGTCTTCGTGGGTGTAATTTAAACGTGCTGGCATTTTTTGACATAACATAATGACTGATTGTTTCTAATTATGGCTATTTTGATGAAATGATTACAACAATTAATGAATTTCTAATAAAATCGCAAATATTTCAAAAAGTTGTAACTTTAACCCAAACAATGCTAATATCAGAAAAAAGGGAATTCAGTTGTACACAACTTGACGTAAAAATACAGGGTGTTCCATTTGGCCTAAACAAGTTTTCGCGGTTTGAAGTTGACAAAATGTAACGCGAAAAACGGATATTATTGAATTGAATTTATTTCAGTTGTAAAACATAGTTCTCCTTGTGTTTTTTTTATGTGACAAAAAGCAAATGAGAATCTTTTACACGAAGAAAGTTATAACGTTTCTTGCAAAGCGTTGCACCTGTCAAATTTTCTATAAAATGCCAAATATCTCTGAAACGGTTAGGTTTAGGTTATTTTCGGCTCAAAATTTGATGCTCTTTTCGAAAACCCTAAAATATATACGGTGTTCCATTTGAAATAAGCAAGTTGGTATCGACTTCCGGCATAAGCGGAAGTGCCAGCTACTTGTAATTATTTTAGTTGGATTGGCCACACCGACATTAATAATTATCTAAATTTTCAAAATTTTCTGTTGCGTACTTTTCACTATATCAATCGATTTATTTCCCGGTGAGACACCCTGTACATAATAATCGGCACTTTTTGGCATACAATTGATTTTTTTCACTTCCGGTTTCGCCGGAAGTAACACTAACTTTCGATTTTTAAATGGAACACCCTGTATATTATTGCATTTTTTAATTCTGCATATTTTTCTGAATCCAACCTTGCCAAATAAGTGACATTTCAAACATCATTTTTTTTACAATATAATTTTTAGTTTTCCATTAAAGTGTGCGATTTATTCTAAATGACCCATGTAATGCTACAAAAATCGAAATCCCGTTAAAAATACTAAATTACGTGATTTATGAGCAAATAAAATTCACCAAACTTGTTTTTGGGATAAAACTCAATTTTTTCAAATGGAACCATGTCGGTACCGTGGTACCATTTATTAGTACTATTAATAAGGAATGTATTCATATGTCGTATTAAAGTGTGCGATAAATACAAACAGAATTACAGCTAAAAGAAAATACAATTTTGTTCTAATTAAATGTTAAGAAGTAACTAAGGTGGCTTTGAAAACAGTGAAATATTGAGCTTGTCAAACATTTGTTGGTTTACCGGTGTTTTTATTGTGTCTTTAAAAATTGTTTAAAATTCTTGTTGATTGTGTTCAAAATGCCGCAAATTTACACAAGAGATTAACATGTCCACTTTTACATCGACCAATTGCATTGCAATGCAGTGCATTGCATCGCATGGCATTGCATCGCATGGTATTGTATTGTATTGTATTGTATTTTATTGTATTGTAATGAAATTCCACTTACAAAAAGATCTTACAGGAATCGCGTGCAAGACGTAAAGATGCTGTATGATATTTTGGAAATGCAATGAAAATTCCCGAGCAGCGGTTACAAAGAGAGGACGTGACGCCCAACACGGCATAATTTTTCTAAATGTATCGAAATTTCACAAGACGGTACATGATCCCCAAGACGTAATGCACAATGCGTCATTTTAGAAACTGTTTCGAAAAATTACTTCGGAACACATATCGCCATTTTACCATGCATTGTGTACATGGAACCTGCCTTGCCTGAACGTATGACTATAATCTAATCTATTGCGACTCAAGCATTTTAAAACTAGATAACAAAGTGCCCAAAATTACCTATGTGAATGTAATACGCATAAAGACAGGCATGCGAAAAAGCCCACAAAATCGCAAATATAAAATTTTTATATTTGAATATTTTTGGTGCGTTTCGATTACTCTAACGTATGGCATTGAATGGTAGTTGGAAAACGCATTGTCCTAGGTAGTCCTAATACTCACAATGTGTGGTATTGTGGTAATTTATTTGGGAAAACTCCAGGACCAGACACGTTTATCTTTAAGAGTTGTTCGGAGTGTATTAGTCATCCATGCTTCCAATTTTAATTGTAAATGATTTCACGTCAATAAAATGACTTAGCCTAATGTACGGTGTGCTTGGAAAGAGAGAGATAGAGATGTAATAGAATATGACATTGGACAAATTTATTATACCTAATCTTTAAATTTCTCGGTACATGTGAGGACATTAGGCCTAATTTTATTTTAGTTCTACAAAAGGGAAAATGTTTATTTTAATAATACCTATGTGGGATGATAAGAATTATTTTTGCAAATCGAGAATAGAAGGAAAAAATTTGTTTTTTATATATGTACTTTTTTTCTCTCGTCATCCCACATTGTAACATGTTTTTAATGTCTTTTAGTGAAAGCCGTTTTTTTAAAATAATGATTTATATGAGAGTAAATTGAACCGTCTTTCCGGCTTATATCCGGAGCGCTCTTAAATGTTAGCCTCAGTGCTCCGTACAACACCCTACACATTATTTATTGGAAAAAGTTAGTAAACATACATAAAGAGACAATGCATCAGTTTGTAAAATAATGTCACAATATTTAATGGTACATTTACAGTTATTCTTATTCTATTTTTTCCAGTTCAATTCCATTCATCAAACTATTATGATTAACTTCAACAACGGACGTAATTAGTTTTTAATGCAAGATAGTTTCTGTTCAAAACGCGTGTTTATTCTCTGTTAACGATTTTAGGCGCTTCGAGCCGTCAAAATTAGTTTTTATCTTTCATTAGCGTCTGTACCTATTTTTAGGTTATGTTATAGTAGACGTGTGCATCCAGTCTAAAGTTTTGAAGTTAAAAGGACACGCGAGGTAGCATTTTGTAGTTCATTAATCATCATTTATTGACACGAGCTGGCGTCCGAAATGCTCGACAGATTTTCTGTTTTGTAACAAAATCGGTCCTTCACACATATAAAAGATTAGATTTATGAACATGAATTCATTACCTGGGTGTATGGGCTGTAAATTATTTAAAGGCCCATAAAACTGCAGATTTTACAAATGGGATGTGACCAAGTTTAAGTTGTGTTTTATTATAACTTCAGAGAAGGATTTAAAGTTTTAGCGAATAATATTCTTTATTAACATGAGTTATGGATTCCTGTCAAGTGCATCTCATGTTAATAACATCGATTGTTTAACATATTTCATCGCTCGGATCGTGTATCTTACTGTATAATTATCTATAGCTGAGAGTTTATTGGTTTTCTTTTACTCCATAAGCGGTGTTTGAATGTACAGGGTTATTCATGTTACTGTGCACCCCCACCCCTTTATTTTTGTTATTATTGAAGATAAAAAAGTTTCTTGTAACAGTTGTAGGATTGTATAGGTATACAGGGTGTCTCACCGGGAACTGAATCGATCGATACAGAGAAAAGTACGCATCAGAAGATTTTTAAAATTTAGATAATTACTAATGTCGGTGTGGCTAATTCAACTAAAATAATTAAAGGAAGCTGGCACTTCCGTTTATACCGGAAGTCGATACCAACTTGCTTATTTCAAATGGAACACCCTATATATTTTAGGGTTTTCGAAAAGAGCATAAAACTGTGAGTAGAAAATATGTAGCATATTCTATACCTAAACCTAGCTGTTTCAGAGATATTTGACATTTTATAGAAAATTTGACAGGTGCAACGGTTTGCCAGAACCGTTATAACTTTCTTCGTGTAAAAGATCCTCATTTGCTTCTTGTCACGTAAAAAGAACACAAGGAGAACTACGTTCTATAACTGAAATAAATTCAATAATATCATACCAAGTGTTCCGTTATTCGCGTTACATTTTGACAACTTCAAACCGCGAAAACTTGTTTAGGTCAAATGGAATACCCTGTATTTTTTTACGTCAAGTTGTGTAAAATTGAATTCCCTTTTTTCTGATATTGTGGGGGTTAAAGTTACAACTTTTTGAAATATTCGCGATTTTGTTAGAAATTCATGAATTGTTGTAATCATTTCATCAAAATAGCAATGATTAGAAACAATCAGTCATTATCTTATGTTAAAAAATGCCAGCACTTTTAAATTACACCCACGAAGACTTTTTCAATTTGTTTATTATTTATGGAGAATGTGATAAAGTAATATCAAGAACTTGCAGCACATTTGCTACTCGATATCCAGAAAAACGGAAACCGTCACCAAACACTGTAAAACGCTTAAGTACTGGAAAATTTTAAAAATTATGGCTGTGTCAAGGCAAAAATGCAAAGAAGAAAGCCAATTGTTGATGACGAAAATATTGAAATAGTCATTCGGGGATATTTTCATGCATTTCCAGGGATGTCATTAAGACAAGCTGCTCTGGAATCGGGACTATGCAAGGATTCAATTCACAGAATCTTATTAAAACATAAGTTTCACCCGTTTTCATTCCATATGGTTCAAGGATTAAAAGAGACAGATTTCCAAAGAAGACAGAATTTTTGTGAGTTTATTCTAATAAGGTCTGAGGGTCACGATTTGTATTTGGGAAATATTATATGGACAGATGAAGCAAAATTTACTAAAAATGGACTTTTTAATAGACACAATTCGCATTATTGGAGTGATTCAAATCCTCATATGTTCAGAGAGCGAAACTTTCAGGAAAGTTGGCAGTTCAATGTTTACTGTGCCATAAGAAACGATAGAGTGGTGGCATTACAATTTTATCAGGAAAATTTAAACGGTAAATTAAATTTTCTCTTCTGCTAATATGTATAGGTAAATTTTTGTTTTTTTTTAGGTGAAAAATATCTGAATATCTTACAAAATTTGAATAATAACTATTTAGAAAATTTACCTCTCGCCGAACATAGAAACATTTTTTATCAGCACGACGGTGCTCCCCCACATAACGCATATTTAATTAATAATTATTTACAAGAAACTTTTTATGATCAATGGATTGCCAATAATGGATCTTTCTTATGGCCTCCTGGCTCGCCCGATTTATCAGTTCTGGATTATTTCATTTGGTGAACTATTAAAAATAAAGTTTATGTGAGCCCATTAACAACCATTGAAGATTGTATGCAAAGAGTAAGAAATGCATTTCAAAACATATCACAGGATTTAATTAGAAGAGCTACACATGAGGAACTAATCCGAAGGTGCGAAAAATGTGTCGAGGTTCGAGGGCGGAATTTTGAGCAATTATTAAATTAAAATGAAATCATATTTTAAATTGATCTTATCTCTGTTATTTTAGTTCATGCCATATCTTCAATTCGATTAATACGCATGTTACAGTGTTAGTGTTATTTTACGTTTTTGTGGATATCGAGTAGCAAATGTGCTGCAAGTTCTTGACATTACTTTATCACATTCTCCATAAATAATAAACACATTTAAAAAGTTTTCGTTGGTATAATTTAAACGTGCTGGCATTTTTTGACATAAGATAATAACTGATTGTTTCTAATCATGGCTATTTTGATGAAATGATTACAACAATTCATGAATTTTTAATAAAATCGCAAATATTTCAAAGAATTGTAAAATTGTGTTCTTTTTACGTGACAAGAAGCAAATGAGGATCCTATAGGATATGCTACATATTTTCGACTCAGAATTTTATGGTCTTTTCGAAAACCCTAAAATATATAGGGTGTTCGATTTGAAATAAGCAAGTTGGTATCGACTTCCGGTATAAGCGGAAGTGCCAGCTGCTTGTAATTATTTTAGTTGGATTGGCCACACCTACATTAGCAATTATCTATCTGATGCGTACTTTTCTCTATATCGATCGAATCAGTTCCCGGTGAGACACCCTGTATAATTCGTATTTTTTCCTACTAGTATATTTTTTACGAAATAGTATTACATAAAAAGCACACATCAAGTTCTATATTTATGATTTTGTAAAATTCACTCAGTTTGTTATAGATTAATTTACTGAATAGATCACACTTGTAAAAAAATATTTCTCATTATGCTAATGGCTGCCAGATGCTCCCACCAAATTGGGCATTGCACAAAAATGTCCTGCACAAACCGCGAAATGTGCATCTGTCAAATGATGTCACAGGAACATGCCGAATCGCTTCAATTAAAATACCGCTTTTAATATAAATCGTCGTTAACTGTTTTTGCTAGACGTTTTTGTTCTGCTATCACATTAATAATATGTATATGCGGACAGCAGACACGTTTTGGAAAAAATGTTAAAACATGCTCATGGCGCCTAGTCTTTATTTAAGTTAAGATGATATAGATTATTGGCCCGCAAAAATGTGTATCTATAAATATAATTTTTTTAACTTTAGGAGCAAAATCAACACACTTCACCTTATTTCGACTTTTCTATAATAATCCTCTGTATTCTCTAACTTTCACTCTTAAATTAATTTTAGCAGGAAATTTTAGCTTCACTAACACACCTTTAAGCACAAAAGTCACATTTTAACACCTTAAACCACAATTTACACACAATTAGAAACAGTCCGAGTAGGCGCCGGTTCCGTTTCAAAACAGTTACAACGTGTTTAAGTGGGAATTCAGCACGAACCGGCGTCCCGACGGCTGAAAGCGCGGCACTAGAGAGTAGCAGGACGGATTCGAGTTGTGTTTTGACGATTAGCCCGAGGCAACGGCGTGCAGGCTGTGTTTAAGGCCACACGCAAGCGCGGGCACACGCATTTTATGCGTTTTACCGGAAGGAATGTTTTCGTGTCATTTTTGCGGACACTCTCGGTTTTTACCTGGATGATGAGAGGGTTGATTTGGGGTTTGGCGGCTCGAAAGGACCTTTCCAAACTGAAGGGCCGAAGTTAAATATCAAACTGTGACGGAAAATTGATCTGTATATAACCAACCAACGTGTGTATATGATTTTGTGTCCATTTTTTAAGGGTAGAATTTAGATATCGAGATTATGGCGCTGTAAAATACAGTGCCACAGCTTTTCATATATTTCTTAATTTATTGTCTAATGTATAGTAAATACGGCCAAAATTGAAACTCGTCAGTTTTAAAGCACAGGACCGTGCGCACTGAACTTGATATTTTGTCCTATATATTTGGCAATGGTATCGAGATTCGAACGGTAATTGAAACTGTGCAGACGAGTCCGAGACTGGCAATGTAATCAGCCTGAATGAACCATCTACGACTGCACTGGTTTAAAGATAATAAAACGGACAGGCCTACTAGCCACAAAAAAACTCATAAATCGTTTCTTATCAGTCAACGTGGAAGTCTAACAACGTGCTGTCTATGTGCCAGTGCAGTGCATAAATACCTATTATAATATCAAGCGTAGGAGTTTAGTTAGTTACTGTTCACATTTATAAATATTTACTACTGTATAAAAGGTAAAATATTTTAATTATTTACCAATTTACCATGGCTTTCTGAAGACCATTTGAAACAGAGGATAATAGAATAACGCCCGAAAATCCCGAAATAGTTGAACCGGTTATTGTCGATAAAGCCGAAATAAATGTAGAGTTTAAAAACCAAGATTTACACGTACAAAGTCAACGTATTATTTTAAATATACATGAATGTTTGAAAAGCGAAAATCCTGAACAATGTGAGAAAGAAATAATACGACGTATTACCGAATTAACTAAAATATCAAAATCAACAATTTATCGCGTAATTCAAGAAGGCGATGTTATAGATCACAGCGCAAAGAGGAAACGGAAAAATACGAAATTAAAAAATATTGATGATGCCACTAGAGATGTAATACGGCGTATAATTTATAATATGTATGAAGAAAATATAGTTCCTACGTTAAAAATGATTCAAGAAAAATTGAGCGATTATCCTGATTATAATTATAGGTCTTTACATACACTACGAAATGTCTTATTAGAATGCGGTTTTAAACATAAAAAACTTGACAGTCGTATGATAATTATGGAATCGCGACGCATAGTTTCACTTATTTGGAAAAAATTAGAGAATATCGTAAACTAAACAGGCATATAGTGTATCTAGACGAGACGTGGTTTGACACGCATGATGTTGTTCAGTATGGTTGGGTAGATAGTTCGCACAATTGTGTTTTAAATCCTCATCATACTTCATGCGGGAAGTGAAAATGGGTTTGTACCCAATGCGTTGCTCTTGTCGGCAAAAAAATATCACAGTCTTCTGCAGACTATCACGAAGACATGACAGCCGATCTATTCGAAAAATCGTTTTCTCTACCAAATATTCCGCCAAATTCGGTAATTGTATTAGGTAATGCTTCTTATCACTCGCGTATATTAAATAAAATACCAAGTAACAGCACAAAAAAGGAAGACATTTTAAAATTCATGAGAAAAAAAATGGAAATTCCTGTAAAAGTTCCAATAAAACGCGAATTACTGAACAGAATTTCAAAAAGGAATATGTTATTGATAACTTATCCAATATACACGGTCATACACTTTTGCGGTTACCTCCATACTATTGCATATTTAATCCTATCGAGATGGTTTGGGGAACACTAAAAGTACGTTTACGAAAATGTAATAACTCTCCAACATTAAGCGCGATAGTAGTTGATCATATAAGAGAAGTAATAAATAACATTGACATAATACTGATTTATGGAAAAATTGCGTTAGGCATGTAATTGGAGAAGAAAATCAACATCCAACGCTACCCCCTAGTGCGCCGATTTTAATTCAACTGGATAATGATTCCTCCTCAGAAAGTGAAGATTCGGACGCGTCAATTAACATTTAACTTTTCTTCATTTTTTCATTCACTTTTTTATTGTTACATTTCGTGGAATATATTTTATTTAGTTGACAAGAAATTGTAATTTAAGTTACTACATTCTAGAGAAATATTTTAGTTTTGATTTTATTTATGTTTTATATATACAAATATTTATTTTTGTTTTCATATAATAATTCTTTGCTTTGTTCAAGAAACTTACATCTTTATTTCAGAAGAAACTTAAGTTTTTATTTTATTTTTGACTAAAATCGTTGCCCTTCGTTAATCTAACCTGTACCATCCCCTCCTGGCAAGATATGTTCATACCTTCTCGTTGGTCCTTGCTGAGCAATAACATATTTCAATATAATATGGGTTAACTTTAAAACTAAAACCAATAAATTTAAATATTTAGACTTTATATCTAAAACTGATATAAATAATACCTCAAAAATATGTTATTGGCGAAATGAACCTAATAAACAAAAAATAATAAAAATGAATACAATTTTAATATTTTATTATGACAATCATTTTTATTTACCTCCGCCCATGTACCATAAAGAGATACTGACTGTTTTTGCCGGCTTTTAGTTTTTATACGGTTTCAATTCCCGTCGTATACACTTTACCATTAATGTGAGCTTATGTATTTCTCAAACAAAGAAGAAGGAATGTCTTGTCATTTTTTGTCGCAATATTTTACACGAATTTTCACAATTTAATATGCAGGGTTATTCACTATATCTTGACCCCCTTTATTTAATAATAATAAACGTCTTTATTACACTAAGATACAGGTGTAACATACACAGTAACTTGAGTAAAGGGCGAAGTTTAGCTAGTATATCTAGCTATTCTTAACACTTAACGCTTCTGTTGTTATTGAAAATGGAAAAACAAGTTTCAAATGAAAGTTGTAGGATCTTACCTATATTTTATTGAAACGTGATAAAAAAAACAATATCACGTATAGGTCACGTGAGACGAAATAAATATATGTTTTTTTAAAGGCAGAATCTCATCTGCCATCTTCAGGCTCTCGCTGAAAGCTGCCTACTGCTGCCTCTCGTTCAGTTCGAGCAACGAGGAGCAGCTGTCAGCGAGAACCTGAAGATGGCAGATGAGATTCTGCCGAAACGTCGTTTAGACAACCGTGACTCCTGGAGGAGTCGACCATCGACGCGGGAGAGCACCCGGAAGTACAACAACACTTCATATATATATAATTTGGAGTAAATAATGATACTTTGAAAAGTCATTTTTTACCAAAATTGATCTTTGAAATTTTTTATTTCACTGGAATTTCTGTTGTTATAATTTGTATTAGTTAAACGTCACATGCGTACAGGTTATTTTTCCAAAATACTGATTGATTTGATTGATGATGATGATGATTGATTGTGATTAGAAGATACATGTGTAGAAACACTCGAAAAAAAAATAAGAAAGGAATATAATAAATATCGGCGTGTAGCAATTTATGACAATACATTTTTTGATTTTTTCTTTGTGTAACTTAATTTAACACAGACAAATTTGACAGTTCTAGTTCCATTCGGGATATAATTGCGTTTCAGTCCGTATTCTGTTGTCAATATGACATACAATTGGAGATATTCGACGAAAAACAAATTTCGAGGAATATATCGTTTTAAAGAAGATATCGAAATATTTTTTCATAACCTCTACCTCCCCCGACTATATATTTCATTAATACAATTCACGTTTTCAAACAATTTCAGTCAAAATCTTGATTAATACAGACCTAAAGGAAGTTATCTGTTAGCACCATCCTATAATTTATCTTTGATAAGGTCATTTTATTGAAATTTCACACGGTTTATTATTTGTACGTCAACCAAAACCAAAAGATTATCATCAAGAGTACTTTTTTAATTTTCATCACTTGCAACCCGTACAAGAAGATAGCTGTCCATAACGAGAAACTGCAGCATATTTGAAAGTTTCATTTCGCCTTTATGTTTGTTTGCGTTGTTTACTTGATGTGTTTCACCCGGAGCGAACACCTTTTCCCCGTCTAACTTTAGAACTCATTCCAAGCCGAGGCCAGAGATGCGTAAACGTTAGGGCATAACACGGAAAACATCTTCTGAATTGCGTAGTTTGTATGTACCTTGTCATCTGCTTACAGCAACACACCAGACGCTTCTGAAAAAACGTTTTATGATTGTCACTTTTCCTTTTAATTACTTTAATGGGGATTAAGTGCATGGATTCGCTTTTTCTGAGGGTGTAAATGTTATTCATTTGAGGTGCGTATTATTTTTAGAATGGGCGCGAGGACAAAGGGGACAGTTTAGATGCGGTGGCTTACTATTAGTGGTAATGGATTTGCACGAGAATGAAATTGCACTGAAAGTATTTACGAAGATTATTAGCCCCGTTAAATATTCAACCAATCGGAACTATAAGCCACAACCATTGGCCCTGTCAGGTGACCGTTGGTCTATCTGTTTCATAATCTATCGAATGTCAAAATTGATTTGAAGTTAAAATTAAGTGTATATACATTCATAAAAAATCTAGTACTCTGCCTGAACTCTCACAGAATACTTTGAAACGCAAACATTCTTGTGAAATCTTACATGAAACTTCAGGCGGCACACGGAAACCGCTTAAAGTCTAGTAAACTCTAAACTGGCATGTGTATGAGTTGATAATGCGCGTACGATTTCATTTCTCTCGCACACAACGTTAAACTAATGGCCCAAAAACACTGTCGCGTATGTCTGCCAAGCTTCTCTCTCACCTATTTTGAGACAGAAATATTGCGATACACACTGAAGAGAGAGATAAATTTTAATCTACGTTTTCAATAAGTTCAGCGATTCTCAAACTCTGAAGATTTGTCCTTGGTTATTTAACAATCGTCTCATATTAGAATTAAATTCATCTTTATATGAAATATATAAGCTATTTTTAATGGTAGTGGATATTCATCCGACACACGGACATTACCAAACCACTATACCTAGGACTTGCGATTTTCTAGTATCTACATATTACATGAATTGAACGTCGTGGAATTGCTCAGTGTGTAAGTAAAGGGAATAAAACATCCGGGTTCAAATGCTGTTGCCTACCGATATTTTTTTAAATTTTATTATATTAAAAGTTAAACATTTTTCTTCTAAACATTTTATTTTATTAATCCGCGCCGCAAGTTTTGTTAAAACTTTCTTTTCGTTAAACATTTTTCTTGTATTATTCCGCGCGAGTTATTATTTATTGTTATTTAATGCTCTATTTATTTATTCGCTTGTCAGACGAATATCCACAGCCATTTTTTTTTATTTATTATACATTACATAGGCCCTCAATCCTTCGTGTTTTATTTCTTGCTAAATAAATAGTTAGACCGAACAGTTTACCGCGGTGTGCCAAAGCTGTAGTATTTTTTAAGGTATTTTTTACAGCCAATTCCTATATCACCTGATTATATGGGCGTCAATGGAAAAAGCATGATATTGCAGAATGGTTAACTAAAAATAATATTCCTTTTCCTTCTACAGCATTGAAGGCGGCCTTGTTAAATCTTGCTAGGAGTAATAAGAAGGAAAAAATGTACTTTGTTGACGAACTGCTACGTGAGAATGGGCATGAAGTTCTGCGTTTACCACCTTGCCATTGTCAATTTAACGCTATAGAATTAATTTCGGCTATTACAAAACAATATTATGATAAACATTTAAAAATTGATGGAACTGATAAGGACGTTTTAGAAACTTGGAAAAAAGCATTAGAACAGTGTACAAAAGAAGACTGGAAGAAGTGTATCAATCAGACAGAGAAATTAATTAAGCGGTAGTGGCAAAGAGAAAAACTTTTGTATATTCAAGTCGAACCATTAATTATTACTTTTGACGATTCTGATTCTTCTGATAGTGATGATGTCAGTCATAGTGACAGTGATTAAAGTTATACATATTTTTATTTTTTAATACACCAATGTCAAAACGCGCGTCGAATAAAGTGTTCGAGTGCATAGTGTTCGTTGTTTGTGAAAATGCTTTATTGCTAGTATTGTTCTGTGAAATTTGTTTCAATTAGAGTTTTTATATTTTAATACACGAATGGGGAAAAGCGCATCGAGTAGGTAAATTTTTTAAGTGTAGTGTTCAAGTATTTTGTATTTTAGTGTTTGGGCCGCATATAATTCAAATTAATTGGAAATAGCAGTTGCCTTCCTTCTAAATAATGGCTGGATACTTCCTTAATAGAGGGCATCACAAGTATAAGATTTAATCCATTTATATTTAATTTTTTGTATATTTTTTTTTGAAAGAGATAGTGAGTTGCTGTGACACTCGAACATATAGATAGTTAGTTTTCTAAAATACAGTTGATTTTCTCAAAATTAGTAAAATACGCGATAGTATAAATTACGTGATTCATTTGTGGATATAATAGCTAATCAGCTTATTAAGTTTAGTGTGTTGTTAAAGCGATATCCTTTAAATTTCCTTTTAACCCTGTCCCTTTCTCCATCGCGACACAAGTGCAGCAAACAGCCAGCTGAATTTGGTAAGTGTCTATGTTTGTGTTATATTTGTAAGAAATTCAATGAATGAATTTATGAAAATCGCTTCATCGCTGTGTTCTTCTGTGAGAACTGTTCTACTTTATTTATATTAAAATTAATATCAAATTAACAATAAATGTGTAGTAAAATAATAAAATAAATTACTACAGCATGAGACCCACTAATTCTTGTGAAAGGAATTAAAAATTCATTTCCACCGGTTAAGGTACACCATGGCGTTTCCAAACGGCTGAAAATAATGTTACAAACATTGCGACGTACTACATCCTCAATTGGAAAACCTTGCGAAAAACGCAGATAAAATCTGATTGCGTTTTCCGATTAAAGATGTAGTATGTTGCAATGTTTATAACATTATTTCCAGTCGTTTGGAAACGCCATTGTGTACCTTAACCGGTGGCAATGAATTTTTAATTACTTTCACAAGAATTAGTGGGTCTTATGCTGTAGTAATTTATTTTACTATTTTACTACACATTTATTGTTAATTTGATAATTATTGTTGTTAGTTTTATATTTTTATATTAAAATTATTGTTAATTTATTATTTAGTATCTAAGAATTTTCTTTTATTTTGTTTTACCATAGAAATTGATATATTTTTTTATATTTTCTCAAGCAGAATTTACACAATTTATTTTTATTACTTCTAATGGACATTCCAGATTTATTTTTGTTATTACATGAAATATTTTATTTTACTAACATCCTTTCCCCTATTAATATTACCATCCTCTCCTTTCCTGGCAAGAAATGTCCATACCTTCCCGTAGTTCTTGCTGAACTGTAACAATATTAGTTTTCGAACAATATTAGTTTTCTATTATTTTTTTTTTTTCTAATAACCAACATTGTTATTGACTGAACTCATTTTTTGTTATCGGTTTCAGTTGTCCCCGAGCCTATATCGGTATAATCAGAATTACACTAAAACAACGAAATTAGTAAATTCATTTTTCCTAATATTTTATGATAACACCTTTAATATTTTTGTATAATTATTTAGCGATTGCGTTACAGTGACAGACATATAATCGTTTGTAAATTGTTGTAAACTGTTTGAGAACCACTGTCATTACTGAGCTATCGAGTAAATAGTTTCTTACTTCATACGACGAAGCGACCTTTGGACCCGCCAAGTTAGAGTTTACTCGACTCTATCTTTATTTAACTGAAGTATAATTGAAGTTAATGTTGACGATTTACTGATAAAATCCCTTATCTTTGTATAACTCTCATACTTTCTTATTAAATTCAAATAGAAGGTTTTATTAAAGTCTAAATATCTTTGGTTACCTTGGTACCACAATCACGACAAATTGCCCGTTTTCCACCCCCAAAACCAGGACGTAAATTCAATTTTAATTTACAAAGCGCATTACTAAAACAAAATATGTTAAGTAAGTTAAACTTTGAAAATTTTTTTATTTTCCATTTTATGTTTGTTAAGCCAGTATTTTATTTAGTTGCACACTATCTTAACTTCAGAATATGTAAAAGATGAATTATTCTGAAGTTATGTAGCTGGACTCACAAAGAATTTACTTCGTGGGTATATTTGAGGGAAACCGTATAGATTAACGTAGTTCCGGAGTGGCTCACTATCCGTAACTTCTTCTATCATTTAAAATATGTTAAATGAATATACGGCAGTTGGTAATGAAAACATTTTGCACACGGTCCCATAAATTAGCAAGTGCATGTCGGAGGTGGACTATGTAAACAAATCCTAGCCACCCCTTTGGAATTCACATGTTTATTTTAACATAATAAAGCATAATTGATAATAAGTCAAACGCCGTTCTGGAGACGGTTTTTACACTATGCTGGCAACGTAGAGTTTTATATTTATCTAAATTTATGATTTCCTGTCTTCTACTAGAGATCGTTCGACCATAGCAAACTCAATATACTGCGGTTTCTTTATCTTGTAAATTTTCATATTCATGCGTACTTAATCGAAAATAAATTTAAAATGTATACCTCATTCTGCCGGCCACGTTATTATTAGCGCACAAATGAAAAGTTCTCTCACTGTAAGTTTTTTTTTTAAATATTTTACTCGACCTCAAAGAGCTTTTTACTTTTTAATACCCTAACAATTAATAATAGCCTACAAGAAAGATAAGTTTATGTCTTGTCTGGCTATGGATATGTGAGTGGTTCATTAGCCTGCTTATGCGTAACATCCAACCAGATTTAATGCAAAATCTCCAGATTGCTGAATCTGACACTCCGACAAAAATAAAATCAGGTGCGTTCCTCATCTCAGTGACGTCACGTAAAATCAAATAGGCATTGGCTCTCTGCCGCGCCTGACTGCAACTTCTTTCTACTTTCTACTACTGGTGTTAAAGCTTATCCGCCTTACACGTCGTACAGCCAAAGGAATGCAATTCACCTTGTTAAAAACATATAATTTACGGGAGGGTGTTTCTAAGGTGCAAGGAGACTAAAAATAGAATTTCATATGACGCTAATAACTTTGAAACCGAATAAGTTGAAATCGCATGTTTGCTTTCACCGACCCCGAATTTTGTTAGCTAATATGAA
Source organism: Leptura quadrifasciata (assembly GCA_963675555.1). NCBI lineage: Eukaryota > Metazoa > Arthropoda > Insecta > Coleoptera > Cerambycidae > Leptura > Leptura quadrifasciata. The sequence goes on along the minus strand of OY776681.1, from coordinate 19,552,950 downwards.
TGAAGTGAACGAAAGAAGAGGAAGTCGAAATGACACGTCGTGACATATAAGGGGGAATATAGACTTTTAAATTAAAATCCAATTCGTGCTAAATTACTGAGAGTGAAAAATAACACATTATACGTTACAAACTGAAACGCATATGTTAGGCCAATTAAAGGAGATTTTCAAGATGATTTAAATCTGCCATTAATAATAATAATACGTTTATTTTCAACAGGTTGACATCCAATTACAGAAAATAATGAACAAAATATATAAAAATAACAATAATGAGATAAAAATTTACAAATTTACATTAATTTACATTAAATTACATAATACATACATAATACATACATTACATTACATAATTACATAAATTTATTATTTATTAATTATAAAAAAGATTAGATAGATATTATAGATTAGATTGTTATAATTAGACTTAATCAGTTAAACGAATCTTTGTACATATGAATAATGTGGTTTAGAGTATCATAGTTGAGTTCGCACATATGAGTGACTTCATTAAATATCTTGCACATGTTGAATATTGGAGACTTAATCTGAATGTTAGTTCTGCTGGTATTGACTTGCATACGAGCGTTCTGCCTTGGTACATGAAAGTTAATTCTATTTACTAAGTGAAAACAATCTAATTGGTTATGCAGTATTTTATATAACAATTGAAGTGCTGTGCAATTTCTTCTAAGTTCAAGCGAGTCAAAATTGAATGAGTTCAGTAGTGTATTGTGACCAAAGCCCCTAACAGGATAGGACCCATGGGATTTGAAATATATATATTTAAGAAATCGTCTTTGTACTGACTCAACTTGCATTTTAGAATTTTGATAAACAGGTGACCTGATGACAGAAGCATATTCAAGTTTGCTTCGTATAAATGATATATTAATTTCAGAGTGTTGATATCCGTAAAGCTGCCCCAGTCCCTTATACAATACCCGAGTATTTTAGAAGCCGAAGTAACAATTGTGCTTATATAAGTAGAAGAACTGAGCTTGGAATCGAATGTAACTCCAAGATCCTTAAAATTTGTACATCGGTCAAGAACGGTATCATTAATCGTATATACGAATAAAACTGGCCTTTTGTTGTTGTAGAAGGACATTATCTTACATTTAGAGGTATTTAGTTTTAAGTAGTTATTCTCGCACCATTCGTTAACTGAGTCTAACGCTATTTGCAAGTCAGAACAGTCGTTTGGCTTGCTTACTTCAGAGTAGATTTTCAAATCGTCCGCAAAAAATAAATGTGCAGAACTCATAGTGAGGGATAAATCATTAATAAATACAAAGAATAAAAGTGGCCCTAGGTTGGATCCTTGAGGGACTGCAAAAAAGTTGCGAGAATTATATCCACCGTATTCCACGAACTGTGTTCTATTAAATAAATAGGATTCAATTAGGGATAGCAAGATATCTGACACACCAATTGCATTGAGTTACTTGAGTTAAATACTTATAATAGAAAATGATGATAAAAACATGTTCAGATCTAATCTCAAGATGTTAACAAACACTAACTAAAATGTCTCACAAAAAAAACATTAGAATTAACTTTCATTTGACTCTCTGCTAAAACTGTCAATGTTACAAATAATGAACAAAAACCATTAGACCAGATTATCTCAACAATCAAAATTAACATTTATGCCAATGACATATACAAAATAAAATATCTAATTTTTAATTAAAATTGCACCTAAATATATTTTTTTTGAAAAAATGTACATGTTATCTTTAAATATATATATTATAGTAACTGAAAAACCATCGAATACTAACTATATTGGACGTTACTGACAAAGAAAAAAGAAGAGTAACCTCAGAATTTTAAAAAACAACAACAGAATTTTGGGAGATTTTTCTTCACTAATCATCTATAACATGAAATATTAGTGGAGTTACGAGCGCCTGAAAGGTATGTTCAATTCAACAGTACTGTACAAAAAATAGCTATTTTTAAGAGTTAAAAAATATATCATGTTTTAGCTAGAATGAAACTAACACCACCAGATTATAAAGTAGGTTTTAAAGTTTAAAAACCAATCCTGCAAATAATTTTTAGCACAGTAATTCTTAAATGGTATATTTTTGAAACAAAAGTATTTTATTTTAATCGTTTAAGATGAATTTTCAGTTAATTATCCCCAGGGGGTGAGTTTTCTCCTATTTTAAGGGGTGGCGCATCAAAAAAAATAACCATTGGAAGAGATAGAAAATCTGATTCTAACAAAAAAAAGTGTTTTACTTTTTTAATATTTTGTATAAGGGTATAAACACCGAAATTCAAAAAGTAAATCCATAGAAACCTAGATCATTGTTTTGTTTATGTTGGTACCAAATAATTTGATTTCCCAAAATTAGCCAAAAAAATTTTAGAGTCGCTTGGTACTCGTATACACACTAAATCCCAATTTAATTTTTTACTCCCTTTAAATATAGCGTGGGGATGGTAGAGGGGGTAGATAACACCAAAAAGTTTTTTGAGACGTTTCGTTTTTGTATACACACTAAATTACATTTTAATTTTTTTACTCCCTCTCAGAATAGTGTGGGGGTGATATTAGGGGTGATAGGGCTGGCCTATTTCAACAAATATATATTTTGCGTCATGACCAAAAAAATCTTAAATACTGATTTTCGTTAACATTAATCATAACTTAGTTGCTAAATTTTTGGAATGGTTCAAAACACTTGCTTTGAAAAAATGTGGCTCCTAAGTTATACGGGACATGTAACTTGAATAGAAAACCAACGTAAATATTGATTTAAGTAAAGAAAAATACGCAAAATCGTATTTTCTGTACGTTTTCTGTAGTATTTTTTTCTGAAAAATCAATTTTTTACACTGATCTGCAAAATAGCTAAGCAACAAATTAACGTTTTCTTTTTAAAAAATCTTGTATAACATAGAAGCCAGTTTTTTTCAAAGCAAGTGCTTTAAACAATCCCAAACAATATAAACTACATAAGTATGTCCGGGCGAAACCGATTTCGATTTGATGACTGATCATCAACCGGGCAAATTTATTCGGATGAAATATTTTTGTGCCATCTTGTTCAAAATGTGCTCCTTTATAAGAAAGTACAGTTTGCCAGATAGAAATGTGGTCAGGAATTGTTTAAACAAAATTTTTTTAAACAAATTTAAAAAAAAATTCGTTCCGGAAAAAATATTTTTGTATTTTTCACAGCAAAACAAACAAAATATGCCCTTAGACATTTTTCTCTAAAGTGATAGATTTACAGAAAAAAATCTTGTAACTTCAAAAAAATCGAAATTTGAGATTTTCAGGGCTCAAAAACTATATGAAAATTAATGTTTTTTAATGTAAGAAAAATTTGTATCTATTCTTTAAAGCTTATACCACAATATACTGTAGATATATTTTGTTAGTCTTAGCTTAAGTGCTTGTTTTTCAACTGTTAAGATGTGCACGCGCGCGTTTTTATTAAGCCATCTTGCAAAGGCTTTTTTATCATAAATAAAGGTATAAGCATATTATCCTCATATTTGTAACCAAAATGTGTTAGATCTAATTCAATGTATTTGGAAAATATTGTATATTTCCAAATATATGTTTGCGCAGGTGCTTTCAAGATATGCAAGTATCTGACTTGCATGGGATATTATTCAATTTAAATTTTATTCCACCCGAACGCGAAATAATATATTCTAGCATCATTAGCTGTTTCACGTTTTTTCTCCAACAATTGTAAATATTGTTTTTCAAATGCTGACTAGCGCGCGCGCGCATATTTTAACAATAAAAACAAGCACTTAGGCTAAAGAATAACAAAATATATCTACAGTATATTGTGGTATAAGTTTTAAAGAATAGACACAAATTTTCCTTACATTGAAAAACATTAATTTTCATATAGTTATTGAGCCTTGAGAATCGCAAATTTTGCGTTCTTGAAATTTCAAGACTTTTTTCTCGAGAGCTATCAACTTTAGAGAAAAATGTCTAAGAACATTTTTTCTCGGCTTTAGTGTGAAAAATACGAAAATAGTCAGTTTTTCTAATTTGTTTTAAAAAACTTTGTTTAAACAATTCCTGACCACATTTCCATCTGGCAAACTATACTTTCTTATAAAGGAGCACATTTTAAACAAGATGGCATAAAAATATTCCATCTGAATAAATTTTCCCGGTCGATGACTGATTTTGCCCGGACTTTTGAAAATCAGTATTACAGTCATAAGGTAACGATTTTCCATGAGTTTACAGGGAACCCCAGGTGATAACGTTCCTGGTGCCGTCCTGACCTCCAGATGCACAGGGGGCTCATTTGGACATCATACTCAGGTCCAGCGACTCAAAAAATCGCCGGATACTGAAATTCGTTTGATTCGGGTGTTTTTTTGTGGAAGATATGAATTTTTTCTTCATTACTTGAAAAGATGCACTTATAAGAATGCACTTTTCGATGCAGCACTACAATTTCACAAAAGTACAAGACCAAAATATGGCACAAAGTTTCTAGACGAGTTACCGAAACGAATGCAAAAAACCCCATCTCAATCCGACTTACTGCAAAAAAAAAGTAAGGTTGGGGATATTGTTGTGTTATATTTCCTCGCCTATATCCACACATTGTCAGAAGTTTTTTACGTACATGAGATACGTAATAATAATAATAATAATAATAATAATAATAATAATAATAATAATAATAATAAATAAGCAGGAGGGGCTGACTTCCATCTATCAAGCCTTTGGTGAGTAGCGCCACCACTTACTCCAGCTGGGGTGCAAAACCGAACCGGCAGCCCTAGTGCACCCGGGAGGGGAAAGCGTCTTCCCCTCTGGTGTCGGTCGTGGGTCTGCTGGGCTAACCACCCACAGACCCTAAACTTTGGTTCCGGCAGGCCGAAGACAGGGCCCCCACGATCGACCCCGTGCGGATAGGGGTCAAGGGCAAGGTGGTGGGGCCCAACCGGACGGACCGCCCGTTGACGAAATTGGCAATGTCCAAGGACGCTTTGAGTGGACAGATGAACTGAGAGATGAACTTCTGCATTGCTATGAAAGCAGTGAGCCCGCGCGGAGGGGATACATGGCGCGGATGCATGCTCTGTGGTGTGAGAGGCTACCAGAGCATAGCGCCTTCACGCCACAAAATCTGCGTGACTATGTATTCCACCTTCGTAGTAGGGGCTACGTGAGGGCTGCTCCTGGACCGGTGAATGAGGTGGCCGAAGAGCCGCCACAATCACCGGTTGAGGACGTAGCACTCCTCGTTCCGCCAATACCAGAGGGCCTCAGTACCAGAAGGGGGTTACACCATCTGAAAACCCCCGGGCCACAAGACCTGGCCAGAGTGGACGCTGAACTTCGTACAGCGCTACCAGAAGAGGCTGACATCTGGCACATAAATTGTGCCGTGTATGCCGCTGCTCAACGCTCTTCTCAGGTGGAGAGGCGAAATACCTCTTCCCCACAGGAGAGAGCGCAGCGGCGCATACAAAAGATGGAAGCCAAGATCCGGTCGGCGAGGCAACACGCATCCCGTATCCAATGTGTGATGGACTATATGGCGGCCAACAGGCCGTTCACGCCTAAAGTGCGTCGATTAGCCGCCAACCTAAGACGCGTCCATCACACACTCAATGAGGCAGTGCTGCGAACCACCAAACAGCACTGTCTCGACAGGATACGGATGCTAGTGACTTGTAAAAAATCACTAGTGAGGCGGGCGAGAGGGCTTGCGGAAAATAAACTGTTCCGCGAGAAGCCCTCGCGCCTTTTCCAACCGCCTCCGCGTGTTGTAGACAATCCGCCGACTGCAGATCAGGTGGAGAACTTCTGGAAAACGCTATACGAGGAGAGGCTTCCACTCAACCGAGATTCTCCTGCCCTTGCACACTTTGAAGCCTTTTGTCAAAGGCTTCAGCAACCACAGGAAGTGTGCGAACCAATAACCCCAGAAGAGGTTCGTAGGGCTCTTGAGGGCTCTAAGAACTTTGCTGCTCCAGGTCCCGATGGGATAAATAACTTTTGGTGGAAAAAGTTATCGAGCACCCACCACCATTTGGCCAGAATTTTTAATTCCTGGTTAAATGGGGAGCAGCAAATCCCTTCTTGGGTTGTTGAGGGGCGGACAGTGCTGATCCCCAAGAACGGAGATTTGTCCAACCCAAAGAACTACAGACCGATAACCTGTCTAAACGCATGCTACAAGGTGTTTACACGCATTTTGTACATGCGGGTGCTCCACGCAGTTGAACCGGTTTACGAACGGATATATGAGCAACGAGGGTCGAAGAGAGGTGTCGCTGGCTGCAAGGAAAACCTGCTGATCGACAGATGTGTCACGCAGGACTCCATGCAGTATAAGCGGAACCTCTCTATGGCCTGGATCGACTACCGCAAGGCATTTGACATGACATCGCATGAGCTCATTGTTCACTTGCTCCGATGTCTTGTGGTACCAGGCCCCGTAGTGAGATGTATTGAAGAACTGATGCCGCTCTGGAGGACTCGTTTTACCATAACATCGGGTAACGATAGAGTCCAAACAGAGTCGGTAACATTCAGAAGAGGAGTATTTCAGGGAGATTCCCTCAGCCCCCTTCTCTTTTGCATCTCACTACTGCCATTATCCGTCTCGCTCCGGAAAACCCGTGGCTACAACTGCGGTACCCCCGGCGACAGGAGGCATAAGGTCACCCATCTATTTTATATGGATGACCTTAAACTTTATGCCTCTGGAGAGAGGGATCTCCAGCAGTCCCTTAGGGTGGTACAGGAGTACACGCAGGCTGTCGGTATGCAGTTCGGGTTGGACAAATGCGCACTGATCCATCTCAAGAGAGGACGATGCGGTGACTACGGAGAGGACGCGCAGCTCGTGGACGGAAGCATCTTACACCATCTAGATGCCGGAGAGTCGTACACTTACTTGGGTGTCGAGCAACGCTCCACCCAAGAAGTGAGTGTAGTGAAAAACGCTCTCCGCGGCAAGTATCAGCACCTACTCCGACAGATCTGGTCTTCAGAACTGTCGGGGAAGAACAAGGTGTCTGCTACAAATATGCTTGCCGTTCCGATCCTTCTCTACTCTTTCGGAGTAGTGAAGTGGACTAGAGAAGAGCTGCGTCAACTCGATGTAGTAACCCGCAAGAAGATGCATCTCAATAGGAGCTTGCATCCTAAATCGTCCGTTCCACGGTTATATCTCCCACGACATCGGGGAGGCCGTGGACTCTTGAGCTTGGAGAGTCTCCATAGCAGGATGGTTCTGGATGGAGCATGTAAGGTCATCAGGAGTTCGGATCCCCTCCTCTGCATGGTCCGAGACCATGAAAATGCAGAGGTAGGAGCTTTTCTCTTTAAGGCAGCACGCAGAGCAGCCGATGAACTTGGTCTCATCTTCGACGTCGAGCGGGTAAACCCCGACTCTGTCACCGAGTTGGAACCCGTTCGACTAAAAGCCCACATTAGAGCTGCAGAACACAACATCCTTCTGCAGCTCCATAAGGATAAGCCATTGCACGGGATCTTCTATAAAAATATAGAAGACCTCGGCTTATCCGAAAGGCTGACCTTCGCCTTCTTAAGGTCAGCTGGGCTGAAGTCTGAGACCGAGGGATTCATAATGGCTTGCCAGGATGGTGTATTTAACACTCTCGTCTATCGACGTCGTGTCATGGGTATGGAGGTCCCTGATGTCAGCTGCAGGGCCTGCCGCAGGGCGCCGGAGACTGTAATGCACTTACTGTCGGCTTGCCCGACTTACGCAGTCTCGGCCTATATTCATAGACACAACGCAGCATTACGAGTGCTTTACTATCATCTAAGGCACTCGTATGGGATAGACGAAACACCAGTGCTGCCTTACGTTCCGGGGGATATTGAGTCCGTTGTGGGGAATGAGAAGTGCCTAATTTATTGGAACTACTCGTTTCCCACCGTCAGGCAAATACAAGCCAACAAGCCTGACATAGTACTCCTCGACCACCAACTCAAGACAATGTATGTCGTGGAATTCTCAGCTCCCGCTGAGAGCAACATTGTCTTGAAAGAGGAGGAAAAACGGACAAAATATCGAGATTTGCTCTTCGAACTCCGCAGGCTTTATCCAGGCCATTCTGTTAAAATAGTGGTACTGATTATAGGAGCCCTCGGTGGAATGAGACAGACGCTGCTTTCAGAACTAAAGATCATACCGGCATGCCGAGATTCGGCAGAGATCTTAGCCGGCAGAATGCAGAAGGCTGTCATCCTCGGTTCATTACGTCTACTCAGGGCACACGATTCGCGGACCCGGTAGTCACTCACCCCACGGGCGTGGGGAGTGGCTATTGGTATTACCAGCTCCCCTCTGTGAGGGTCGGAGCCACAGAGTAGGGTGACTGGTTTTTTGTAAAAAAAAAAAAAAAAAAAAAAAAAAAAAAAAAAAAATAATAATAATAATCTTTATTAACCACTTAAGATACATTACTTGTATATGTGGTAAGTCACAGGCATAAATTGTCAAAGATAAATGTATAAAATATAAATAAATAAATATATAAAATGTAAATAAATAAATGTATAAAGTATAAAGATATAAAAATGTATAAAGTATAAAGATATAAAAATGTATAAAATATAACACACAGTAAATGTGAAACGATGACATAACATACATAATATAAAACAAAATATACATACAAATACAAGTGTACAAAATAGAAGCAAACAGAATAGTAAACATAAATGGTGGAACTAGTCAATGTATATTATTCCAAAAAAATAAAAACTCCCCAAGGTTATAAAAAACATCAGACAATAAAAGAGCCTTTAAATTTTTTTTAAAGACTTCTATGGATTTAGCATTTTGAATTTCCAAAGGTAGCTTGTTATAAAAAACTATGCCAGCATAGCGTGGCGATTTTTTAAAATATTCATGATCGTGCTTAAATGTGCAGAGTCTGTTCCGACTTCTCGTATTGTGGGAGTGAACATCTCCGTTAGTTTGAAATTTGCTTTTATTGCTATGTATGAAGGTCAACAATTTCATAAGATATATGGAGGTTACAGTGAATAACTTCGAGTTTCTAAAGGTTTGCCTACATGATTCACGGTAGCTTAAGTTAAATATAAGTCTAATAACCCTTTTCTGATGGATGAACACTCTATCAATATCACTAGATTGTCCCTATACGTTAATGCTGTAGGCAATAGCTGAATAAATGAGTGCATAATACACATTTAATAACGAGTCTTTGTTAAGAACATTTTTTAATGAATTAATGACATAAAAACCCCTATTTAGTCTGTTGCAGACTTGATCAATTTGACTATAAAAGTTAAAATTTTGATCTAGACTAACCCCTAGAAATTTCACTTGTTCACTAGCAGTAAGCAGAAAACCGTTAAAATTAAAATTAAGGTTAGACCGATTGTTTTGTCTGTAGCTAAACTCTACTAAAACTGTCTTATCATGATTAATCATCAACCTATTGTCGTAACACCATTGATTAAATTCTTGAAGAACCGTAGATACTTTATGACTTAATATTAAAGGATCGGGATCGGCAACGATTATTGCAGTGTCATCGGCGTACATGAAGATATTACCCAAAGATATATGATTGGGCAGATCGTTCACATATAATAAAAATATTAACGGCCCCAATACACTACCCTGTGGAGTTCCAATGCAACTATCTTTCTTATCAGATGTAGTAGTACCGATTTTTACAACAACTTTTCTGTTTGACAGATAAGAAAAAATCCAGCTATTTAAGGGATCGTGTATTCCTTATACTATGTAATTTTTGAGCTACAAAGTCTCTATCTATGGTGTCGAAGGCCTTAGAGAGATCAAAAAATACACCACAGACACGTTCACCTGAATCCATTTTGTCATAAACAAATTGGCTGAGATCTGTTATACTTGCTTCTGCTGATAAACCTGGTCTAAATCCATATTGGCAATTACTTAAGACAGAGTTTTGATTTAGGAATTCAAAAATTTTATTTGCAACCACTTTTTCTATTATTTTAGAGATTACACTTAAAAGAGCAATAGGCCGATAATTATCTATGTTTTCACTTGCCCCTTTTTTAAAAACAGGTATTAATGCTGCTTCCTTTAGACAGTTTGGGAATTCACCTAAGAGTACCGATATATTAATGATGTCCGCAAGTATAGGTGCTAGCTCATTTGAACATTCTTTTACAAGTTTAATTGGAACTTCATCTAGTCCTGTAGACTTTTTATTTGGTAAATTACTTATAACTAATTTTACATCATATGCGGTAACAGGACTGAAGGTCAAGGGCATTTTTATGACGTTCTCTTGTATAGTGCATTTGGTGGAAAGGTTACCATTAAAGTGGAAGTCAAGTTTTTCATGGATAGCGGTAGAAAAATAATTACCAAAAATATTCGCAATTTCGTTTTTGTCTGAAACGTTAGTATCATTATATCTAATGTAGTCAATTAAACCGTTGCGGGAGTTTTTGCCATTCAAATTATTTACAATACTCCAGATTGATTTAGATTTATTAGTGGAATGTTTAATTTGGGTATTATAGTATGCCTTTTTTTCATCCCTAATTTTTTTGTTGGTTTGGTTTTTATATTGCCTATAATTATTTTCAAATTCTTCATTATGTGTTTGCTTGCGTAGCCAGTTAAGATATTTTAATTCATCAAGTTCTCTGTACAGACTGCTGGAAAATAGTTTTCGTATTACTAAATAATTTTAATAGTAAATACACATTTATTATACCTTGATAATATTCGACAATACATTAATATCTGTTGTTTTAATGCCGTAGAAAATCTCATAATTTTTTTTAATTTGTATTATAACCTTAATGTTACTTTTGGTTCTGTAGAAACAGCTACAACTTATGTTGTAGTAACCACAAGTAATAAACAAATAACAATCGTATTTATTAACTTTTACGTAAATAACGGTTTTATAAAGTGAAAAGTAAATGCAGTTTCACTTCAAGAACATTTTTGGAATCGACAAACCTATGCAAATTATCAACTAGACACATACCTTTTTGGCATTATCCATCAAAAACACATTAATCAAACACCAAAACTTATTTCACACCAGCTCACAAAACCAACACTAACTCGCAAAAAACGACACTTATTATTTCTTGCGTGTAAATATGTTTTTTCGAAGTGAATCATCGGTAGGCTTAAGTTAAGCGCGCAAAGCCTACTCTATTGTGTTTTGATTTGTTCCTTGCAATATGTTTATGGGTACACTAATGGGATCAATTTATATTATCGGATAATTTTCATAGTTTACTGATAACATCCGGGATGGTGTGATATTTTATGGAATATCATAGTTATGAGAAATATATTATTTAAGAATTTCTCAAGCAAAACTTCTACGCTGAAAAGAAACTATTACCTAATGTTTCATCCAAGGAGTTTTAAAAAAAATCATAATACATATCTCCATTTAAATTTCCAGGAAATACAGCGTGTCCCATTTTGATTTGGAACCACCCCTATATAAGTTTATTTAATGTCCGATTTGAATAATTTTTTTTTAAATATAGATCTTTGAAAATCTCATCTTTGTGTTATATTAAATTTTACAAAACATAATGGCGTGGCCTACTATGATTTGACTGATACCATGTAAACTAGTGTCCAGATGGCCTATGACTGAGTTTCAAATATGAATTTGATGTTTTAAGGAAGTCGGAAGATATTACAGAAAAACTGAATTTTATTATCCCACTTTTAAGGGGTGTATCTCCATTATTATTCATTTTCGGAAATAAGTTTATATAAAAACTACTATTATTTTTAGATGTACTATTAGCCGCAGGAATATCGAGAGATAATTTTAGACAATTTGTATGTGAATCTGGTAGATATGTAAAATTGCATAGCATAGTTTATTTCTTAGAATAGGTAATGCTTGAACTTCTAAATTGAATTCAGTATTAAAATAAATACGTACACAGGGTGTCCGCGAGACCAGGTACCTCTCCGCATTTTTATTCATTTTCAAGATAAAAATTTGAAATCAGAGTTCTACATTTCTTTAACTAATTAATCTAAAATGCACTTTCGGTTTAACCGGAAGTACTAGTAACTTTTTTATTTTATATAGCACCCTCTATATTTTTAAGTTTTATCTGACAGAAGTTTGAATTATCCTTACAATGGTTTTTCCGAATTCAAAATCGAATCAGATCTTACTCAGTGGCCATGAAAATCGAATGAATAAAAGTAATAAAATGCATTTGTTGTTACGTTTCTTATAACTACCTTGCTCAATAACAATTTCTTATTATATTGCACAGAAAAGCTACGAGAAAACATAATGAACTAAAAATTCTGACTTTAATAATATGCCACAAACGATAATTGAGAAAACCTAACACCTCAGGCAAATACAGTTTCATATGTCACATTCTAACAATACGAGAATACACGCCTGGATGTTTTTCCAAGATAGGGGAAAGAAATACAGAAGGATAAAAAAGGTCGAATCGAATTTGTGTTTGTTATGAAACGGGATAAATTTAAGACAAAATTGTATTGTGAACAAGATGTAGAAGAGCTTTGTATATTTGTTTTCGTCAGAGCGAATTTGCGAGGGTGATATCCACAGATAGGTTAAAGCGAATTAAAATATATACTATATAATATATTTTTTAAGTTATTCTTTTTCAAAAATGTACCTATTTCGGTTTATTACAAGAGAAAATTAAATCTCAACTAAGTTATTTATTATTGTGAAACAAATCTAAATTTTCTGAATTATTGCGTTTTCCGTTTCTCATTTTAATTTTGTAGCTCCGAAAGTTTAAGCAACAAAAAAGGAACACAAACCTTTTGTCAAATTGTCCGTAATTTTCAAGTCATTAATTTACATCAAAAGAGAATACGGTCAGGAATAAAACCTTGCGGAACATCATAATTTACTTTATTTCACTATTTTATTGAAATATCTATAGGATTAAATTCAGTCAAATGAGGTAGTTCTGAAGCCATAACAGGGGCTTTTATGTAGGATATAACCTTGATGTATATTGCATATACAAGGTGATTCACGTAGGCAGTTCGTTAGAAGTTTTTCAACTTGCAGTTGGATTACAGACTTGAAACTTGGTACTTGGTGTGCTGCCATAATCGATCATACCCGTTCTACCTAAAATATTTTTTCAGTCCTCCAGCTATACAGGGTGCACCAAAAGACGGTACTAACTTTCTTATTTTAAATGGAAACTTATATGGTTCGAGTTTAGACAGCAAGTTATGTTTAACCTATCTTTTACAGGTTTTGGTGTCAATCTTTTAAAAAAAAATTTCCACTGTAGTAGTTTATACACAAATTTGTATATCACAAACCATTAAAAATTATAAAACTAAATTGATGAAGCAGTTATTTGGAAGTCCAGGCTATCACCTGATATTTTATCTTGTACCATTGGACGCAGGCGATTTTCAAATGTTGCAATGAAAAATCGTCAAAAGGTCGATTTTTTCAAATGGTACTGTCGTGCGTCAAAAAAAAGGGGACAAGTCTTATAACGTATTTTTACTAAAATCTATTTGTGTACATCTAACTTTAATTTTTGTGACATTGTCATTGTTATTTTCGGCTACTCATTGCATGATCAAATTGAGACAGATTTATATTAGAAAGAAAATAGAAAAAAATCCCTATACCTTCAACCCCAATCTAGTTATTCAATAAAAATCAAGAAATACCTTATCTTGCCGAGATATTGCTTGGTTTTTCAAGTATGCCATGGAAACAAATGACAATTCTAACAATTTACTTAAAAATATGTATGCATATCTTGAGCTATTAGCATTTCTTGAAAGAAATATATTTTTTTCCTGAAGGGTAGTACGCTTTGAAAATAATCGTTTCATTTCAATTTTTATTCAAAAATTGTATTGCAGTAACAAATAACAGCAAATGAAGAGATTAACAAAATAATTTATTCAGTGCAAATGCTCAATATGTACACCGTTTTCATTGAGACAGTCTATAATACGCTCCTGAACAGACTATGTTGCTCTTCAAATTTTGAAAGGTTCCAAACGATCAAAAGCTCCAACTATCAAAAATTATGATCCTGAATCCTTATAAAAAATTCTTCGCAAAAGTTGACCCCGCGTACGTAGTTCCGGGGATGTAGTTTTTGTAACCTTATAAATGTATAAGGATATAACTTATGACGACAAAGAATTCTTTGCAACGAGGTATAAAAAAATCCCTGCTGTTCTGATGGAAGCACGTGGATATACTTTGAAAATATCCCAAGGCGTTAGTTTCAATATCTTCATTTCCTGTTATAGGTTTAGTTCTCACAAGAGGCTTAAATACCTTCCCATGATGAAAAAAAATATTTATATATATATATATATATACAAAAATTTTTAATTTCCACCAGGGATACAGTCACGGGCTCAAAAAAGAAAACTCTTTTTTAAATTCAAGCTTTCGAAACTTTATTGTTTCTTCCTCAGGAATTCTACAAAAATTTATTATAATCAAAATTATTTAATACAAGTGAAAGGTACTTACTAAATTGAGGTTAAAAAATGAAATTGACAAGTCATAAAGACAGAACCAACACAACTATTACAAAATAAATCACACTTGTGGACTACATTTATATTTAATTTAAGTTAAAACCAAAAATCTTTAATCTAAAATAGTTTCAGCCACCTCGAAAACTGAACAAGAAGCAGTCAACTACGTTATTTCTTATTCCTCCGAAAAACATCGGAATGTGAGATTAAAAAACTGTCAAAAACAAATCTGAAGCAGAGAGAGAGGGGTCATGTCAACCCCCCCTCTCTCTGCCTCAGGTCCGTTGCCAACAAAACACCAAACCCAACAGATCAAACCTTACTAATTTTCAAAAGTATTGTACAGGGTGTTATTTCTGTGACTACCATTGGCATGTAAATGCAACAAATAAGTGTATAATATACTGAGGCCCTTATTTGTTGCATTTACATGCCAATGGTAGTCACAGAAATAACACCCTGTACAATACTTTTGAAAATTAGTAAGGTTTGATCTGTTGGGTTTGGTGTTTTGTTGGCAACGGACCTGAAGCAGAGAGAGAGGGGGGGTTGACATGACCCCTCTCTCTCTGCTTCAGATTTGTTTTTGACAGTTTTTTAATCTCACATTCCGATGTTTTTCGGAGGAATAAGAAATAACGTAGTTGACTGCTTCTTGTTCAGTTTTCGAGGTGGCTGAAACTATTTTAGATTAAAGATTTTTGGTTTTAACTTAAATTAAATATAAATGTAGTCCACAAGTGTGATTTATTTTGTAATAGTTGTGTTGGTTCTGTCTTTATGACTTGTCAATTTCATTTTTTAACCTCAATTTAGTAAGTACCTTTCACTTGTATTAAATAATTTTGATTATAATAAATTTTTGTAGAATTCCTGAGGAAGAAACAATAAAGTTTCGAAAGCTTGAATTTAAAAAAGAGTTTTCTTTTTTGAGCCCGTGACTGTATCCCTCGTGGAAATTAAAAATTTTTGTTTTTAACTTAGACAGTCGTCTAATATTCGTCTCTGTATATATATATATATATATATATATATATATATATATAATATATATATATTTAACATTTTATTTAACGTCGGTCTATTTCCGCTACTGAGGCCTATCACCGACGCCTGTAGACGAGCTACCCCCAACCAGGAATTTTGCCGAACCTCTTCATAATAATAGACAAGTGACCGACGGCTTTACATCCCCTCCGAAGGATGGTATATCACCTGCACAACCCTCGCCTAAGGTTGCATAGCTTCCGCGCATACACTGATATACCAGCCACTGGAAGATATGTGAGGTGAGGACACGATCTTCTTTGAAACAGTCGCCCATTCAAGTACTAACTGCGCCTAACGTTGCTTTACATCACATATCGAAGTATGTACATAGTAAAGACGCATCTCCGCTCGCGTCGATTTTGACGGAAAAATGCCCTAAACCGGTTCCTCAGTGATTCGGTGGCAGAAAAGTATCTTTACCATGTACTCAGATGTGCATGGGACCGCCTTGCCTGAACGTATGAATATATAATTGCCACAATATAATTCAAAGTCGTTGCGATTTAAGCATTTTTAAGCTCCGAGGAGCGAACTAAATTGATATTGAACTGAAAATACGTCAATAGACAGGCAAACAAAAGCCCACCAAGATTATAAACATTGAACATTTTCTTTTCTTTTTGTGTAATCGTTAGCTATAAACCGCATATTGGATGGTAGTTGGTTACATTATAAGTCGTTCCATTCCTCACCATGCGTTGTACACGGGCCAGGCTATAGTTGTTACTCATTTTTTTGAACGTTTTGTAAAAACATAATTTTTTAAAAGAGATAATATATATATATTTTTGAACTTTATATTGTCTTTTTCTTGTGTTTCAAAATTCCTTTTCAGGTTTAAATTTAAGAAAGTGTTAGTATTTACTGTGTTAGATTTATAGTGTTACGACGTCGAATTGGTACCATCAGTGAAGCGGTTAAGCAAAAACGAAACAGTAAGTATAGATTTTTTGTATTTTTCGTCTGAACGAACCCTTCAGGTGAACATTATAATATCCACTTTAGGAAGGATAATAAAAGTCCTTCAGACGTGAAAAGATGGATCATTCATACTACATGAGAGATTACTTAAAAATAAATACTTCTACAACTTCGACGATTTACTCGCAACATTTTTATTATCTACAGATACTGTAAACATTTACGTATCTTTTACTTCATCCACTCACTTTTGTCGGCCAGAAAAACATGTAACATTATGCAAAGACCTAAGTGACATTCCTGATCTTTAAATAAACACTTAAATCATTTTATTTGTAGTCATAAATAAAAATTTTACATCCTGTACGTTTCAAATACGAGTTTCTTTCATTTTTCAATAGACCGAGGCGGTCGCCCGCCAGCGCAGCGGTCGCAATTCTCAACCGATTAAAAGGTAAACACCCGTAAATAGCTATTCCATATTTCATAACAGTACCAAAAAAGTTCAATTTACGGCCGAGTGTAACGTAAAATAGTGAAACGCGGTGCTGTGACACCTAATATAATGTGTAGATGAACTGCAGGATGTTTAAAAATAGCCAGGAACACTGACTCGACGTCTCCAAGTTTCGCACGTGCTGCAGGAGGATTTAAAACGGGAGAAACAGCTGTTTTTTTATTTTATTTTTTTTGTTGATTAGTTACCTGCTCAGTTGATTTATTATGAATTTAATTCATCTAATTATTGCAGTTTATATTTTTATGTTGCAAAATCGCAGTGAAAGCATCGTCAAATAACGAACATTAACAAAGTAACACAATATATTATCGCTATGTCAAAACAGTTTTTCTCTAGGTCAATAGTTCCAGAGTGCATATGTACTTATACAGTGCATTTTAATGAAAACTACCCACCCTAAATAAATTTTGATATATTGATTTGTGAAAGAAACGCAAAAACATGACAAAAATAATGATACACAAATGTCTTTAGAATAAATAAATTATTATTTATTCTGTACCAGGTAGATATTAGCAGATTACAAAATATGTCCCAAGTGGCTTGACGATCTCGTACAATTTCCTCCCATTTATTCGTACTACACTTGTTATAAGTTAATAAGGTGAAAAAAGGGGTAAACCTCGGAACGAAAGATAATAAACTATATGCATACTTGTATAAATCTTTGTCTTGTCATGTATTAAGTTAGCTTAAAAGTCTCATAGAATTTCGTGTACGCGAGTCAAGATATTCAAGGTCAAAGGTCGCAATAACTGTTGTTTTTTTTTGTAAATATCTTGTTTCCTTTGCTCTAAATGACATTTGGAGTTATTAGCAGAGTTATAGAGGATAAAATTCTCTACAAATTAGCTCTTAGGCAATTAACTGCTCTCTAGATAGAGCGCGAAGAGTGGGAAGCGCTTAGTCGTACGTATGATGACGCTAGGTCAACTGTGGGATCCAATACATAGTGCGGTTTATAAAGTTAATTATTTACTAAAAATATTATCCTCCTAAGTCCACATGTACTTTGTGAAGAGCAAAATTCATTTAATGGTTCAGTCCTACCAAGTAACATTTCAACAACTACCGACTACTTTTTTACTAATTCCAACATCGAAATTAGTGCAAATAGTAGTCGGTAACTTAGATCTTCTAGCCATGAATTGACCACGGAGCAACGTTCCTTGGACCACTCAAACCTACTGCTTTAGATTGAAACACCTGCCAACGTTGGTTTGATGTCAGAAAATGACATATTTAGGTTTGGTATGTTTTTAAGTAATCTTCCAACGTTGGTTAGACGTTAGTAGCTGACTAAATAGAACTGGTTCTTATGAGTCCTTTCAACGTCGGTTAGACGGTGGTAACCGACGTATCAGATTTAGTTCTTTTTAGTCATCTACCAACATCGGTTAAACGTAGGCGGCTGCCTAAATAAGTCTTTCATTTTCCAGTAACCTACCAACATCGGTTAGACCTTTGTAAGACGTTGGTGAGATACATTTTTATATTTCATATTCCATATTTATTGATTCTATTGAAATCAAGAATAGGCGGCCACGTTGGATAAACGTTTGCAAATATTTTAGAAACACTAAATTTATATAATATTTTTAGTCGCAAACTGTTCTATAAAATCCTTATATTACTATAAGGAATGTAACCAGACTGCAAACAACAGCTACTCTCCGGACTATATGCCCCCCCGAGGGCTGAATTACAAGATTACAAGCCCGGCGCGTTAAGTGTAATCATTGCATATTAAATAAAATAAATAAATAAACACCACAGAAATTAGACAACTCCCAATTCCAGAAGCCAGGGGCTTGTGCGGAAGGGGGTTACACATTGAAAAAAACGCGGACATACAACCATTTCTTCCGACAGTGCCAGAGCCAGGATTCGAACCCGGTGGTGCGATGTCCGTGTGATTAATCGCGATTGCCACCTCACGCTTTAACCCACTCGGCTATCGATCAGACTATTATTACCAACGAAACGCTAATGCTTCGATTCCAACAGAGACTAGCCGAAAGACTGATCCTATTTAAAGGAGCTCTCGTGCCTCGTCCCACACCACTTGCAGACTGTAGTTTCCAACTGTTGGCTCTCATCAGTGCAAGGTAGACATGTGACGAACGACAAGAGGATCTTTGGACTATCTGGTACATCTAGGTATCCATAGAATAGTGACATGCAAAACAATCAGCAGGCGCCATCTAGCGGTCTAGTGTCTGTTGTAATCGAACAATAAATAGCCTGAGTGGGTTTAGCATAGTTCTAATGTGCTTTTAGAGCGCGGAATATTAAAACATAATATTTTTAGTCGCAAACTCCTCTATAAAATTCTTACTTTACTATAAGGAACGTAACCAGACTGCAACCCCGGGCTATATGCCCCCGCTGAGCAGCAATGGGCTCGCTCCACTCACAATGACAGAACAGCCAGCATCCGAGAACGTATTAAAATTCATTTTATGCACTTGTCGAAAAGGATGTGGCGGAGTATGCAGGAAAGCGGGTGCTCTGTTCTGTGTGGCTTCTGCAATGGTCGGTTATATGAAAATGTACCAAAGATTCGTATCGACAGTGAGGACGAAGGTGATGAAGATTTATCAATGGAAGAACAATGGATTCTCAGAAGCACCGATGATGATCCCATTGACGACATTAACCGACCAGGACCATCAAAAAAGTTAAAACACTAATAATATAATTGCGTTGCTCAAGTGTCATTTACATCTAAGATCGCGAAGCTGTGGATTACGCCTATCGAGGATACCACAATAAAAAAACCGCGCCATTTACTCTACCTCAAGGTGGTGTGGACACGAGTATACTTTGAACTTTGAAAATTAATATAACTAATGTAATAAATAGAGAGAAATAATTGAAAAATCACAAAAATGGGGTTTTACAATTTTTTTGGGAAAAACGATCTTCCCGCCGCGCGCCGCTGTAACTCGTTACATATTAGACTGCCAAAAAAATTTTTATACAAAAAATGTGGGGAATTGTATCTTCTTTAACTTTGTTGCAGACATTTTCGTTATTGGATCAACAGCCTCGGAATTATTTTCTTCAAAAAACGAATTTTTTGTACCTTTTAATCAAGATGGCGCCGCGAGCGGTTCCTAACCCCCCCCCCTCCCCAAAGTCTACGTGGATTTTTTTATCACGGCCCAGTCTTTAACTACATATTAAACAATTGTTACTACTCCACCGTTTGCAGGGCAAAACTCTCTACTGACTGCACTAATAAGGGAGTAGAAAAAAGTATTTTACAAAATGTTCAGCAATTGCAGAAACAGTTCAATAATCTGGCAAATAGTATGTATAATTCAAATGTGCTTTTAGAGGGCGGAATATTACACATAATATTTTTAGTCGCAAACTCCTCTATAAATCCTTATTTTACTATAAGGAACCTAACCAGACTGCAACCAACAGCTACTCTCCGGGCTATGTGCCCCGCCGAGCGCTGAATTACAAGTTACAAGTCTGGCGCGTTAAGTGTAATAATTGTATATTACCATCAAAACGCTAATGCTTCGATTGCAACAAACACCAGCCGAAAGACTGATCCTACTTAAAGGAGCTCCCTTGTCTTTCGGCTGGTGTTTGTTGCAATCGAAGCATTAGCGTTTTGATGGTAATATGCAATTATTACACTTAACGCGCCAGACTTGTAACTTGTAATTCAGCGCTCGGCGGGGCACATAGCCCGGAGAGTAGCTGTTGGTTGCAGTCTGGTTAGGTTCCTTATAGTAAAATAAGGATTTATAGAGGAGTTTGCGACTAAAAATATTATGTTTAATATTCCGCCCTCTAAAAGCACATTTGAACTATGCTAAGCCAAGTCAGGCTATTTTTTTTTTTTTTCGATTGCAACAGACACTGGACCGCTGGATGGCGCCTGCTGACTGTTTTACATGTCGCTATTGTAAAAATACCGGGATGTACTATAGTCAAAGGATTCTCATGTCGGTCGTCGCATACCTACCTTGCACTGACGAGAGCCAACAGCTCGAAACTGCAGTCTGCAAGTGGTGTGTGACGACTGGCAAGGGAGCTCCTTTAAGTAGGATCAGTCTTTCGGCTGGTGTTTGTTGCAATCGAAGCATTAGCGTTTTGATGGTTATATGCAATTATTACACTTAACGCGCCAGACTTGTAACTTGTAATTCAGCGCTCGGCGGGGCACATAGCCCGGAGAGTAGCTGTTGGTTGCAGTCTGGTTAGGTTCCTTATAGTAAAATAAGGATTTATAGAGGAGTTTGCGACTAAAAATATTATGTTTAGTATGTATAATGTTTATATTTAGTTAAATCATGTGTTTCAGTTTCCCGATAGTGCCTTAGCTCACACGTCCGTGGGAAATAGTTATTCGCATAATAATTACATGCAGGTAGTTGGTATCCTCCAATGTATTCTGCATACAACTGAGGCCGGAGGATGTCTAGAAAGACAGAGAATCTCCTGTGACTCACAGCTCACCGACCGGTTGGAATGACGGCGAACTGACACAATCACGAATTTATAGGAAAACGTGACTCGCCAGTCAACACCGCCATATGTAGGATATCCTTTATGGATTTTACATCTCATTGTCGTTGGATTTAATCTTATATGTAATGAAATGGTCTGCATTTGAACAGTTTCTGTTCCGGGAACCAGTTTAGATTAGTGCCTGATATAGTTGAAGCTCTAAGTAGATGCATCTGTATTAAAGTATTAACGATCCCTCTAGGAAAGAACTGCTTATATAGTCTGAAATAATAAATTTATAGGAAAAGATGCTTTGGGATTATAATATTAATAATAGTTGTTATAGAGCAGGAAATATTATCCTGGCGTTAAACCTACTTTAGCGCTATCAAGTCATGTTAGCTGTATAAATGGTATAAAAAGTTTATACCACTGACGCCAGTATACATAGTGAAATTTTAGTAGATGGTAAGCAAAAGAAAAATAGCCAAGCGGGGGCTGTGATTGAGGGAGATTTTATTCATTTAAATTATGTTCTGTATTAACATATGGGTTGCAAATCGATCTGAAGCTATTAACGACGTAATTAAAACAGTAATAAATTAGTAACTTTTACCGAATTCTTTTTATACGAATGAAATTTTAATTAAATTGCAAAATTATCTCGGTAGGATAGCGAAAACAGATAATATTATGTTCTGTAACAAGGTTAGAATGAAAATGCGATACGAGTGGAAGATTCCGAACTCGAGCGAAAGCGAGCCTGAGGAACCAAGACTGTCTCAAAACGCCGCATTTACATTTAACACTGCCAGTTTTGACATCCACGGCAATCTATGTATTTTGTTGAGCACAATTATGGAATGCATTCTGGCACTTGTTATAGAATGACAATACATGCAAAACACATAAGAAGCAAGTATTTTAGAATAAATATTCTATCTCAAGAGTGAGAATTTTTACTTTCTATTATTAAAAATGATTTCGGAATTATTACATTCTATAATGGTCGTAGAGAAAATATATTCCGGATGTTTTGCGAGATTGAAAATTCGCAGGAATATTTCAATACATTACTTGAATGTTGTTTGAAATTTGCACCTTTTTCCAATTTTCGAAAATATTGATCAGCAAGAGTGTATATGCTCTATCTTTAATTTTACTATGCCCGTTTAGATTTAGGACGCCCTGTACAAGATGGCTATTATTGATTAATTATACAGGGTGTTTCACGAGAAAACGGACATGGTTTGATCGGAGACAGACAAAGAAAATATCCAGGTGCGGACTTGACTAAAAGTTGTTTTTCTTGTTTTTCAAAGAAACAACATACGCTTTTAACTAACTCATTTAACGTTTAAAGACTTATTTTAATCGTTAGATTTATAAACGATAGACTATTTTTTCGTAGAGAGAATTATTGACAATTTTCACAATATTTTGGGCCGAGTGAGGATATTTTGAAAGTAAAATTTAATTAATTGTATATACTTTCTAACAAATTATTGGTTTTTGATAGACGTAAAAAGTCAATGTTTAGCTGATTTTTATTACGAGTAGGGTACGAGTGAATCTGATCACGTGGTATGTAATTTGTTTCTTGTCTTCCACATAGAGGAGACATTGCAATATATAAGCGCTATACAAAGTTAGAATCTTTAATTTCCTGAATGAGTCTCTGCAATCGTCTCTGTAGCCTAAGCCCGCAATTACTCTTACTGCACGTCTTTGGATAGCAAATACAGATGCAGTATGTGAGGAGTGAGTCCAAACCAAAATTGCATAGGTGATTACTGAATGTATTAAACCATAGTATGCCTTTAAGATGGTTATCTGCGATACACAATTTACAAGGCAGCGTAGAAGAAATATATTTTTGGAAACCTTGTTACAGATAAAATTAGAACGTTAATTTGTTATCCATTTGGACACCTAGAAATTGTACACAATCGATGGAAACAACATCGTCTAATGTCTGGAATCTTAAGCTAAAGAGCATTGTTTCAGTCTTACTCTTGTTTAACTTTAGCCTATTTGATAGGAACCAGTCATGAATAGTTGACAGGCTATGCCGTGGTATCCGAGTTACTGAAAATCAAGGTTGTATCGTCCACAAAAAGAACCAATTTAGGTTTTATAGTATTATTAGGAAGGTCATTTATGAAAATGAGAAAGAGGGTTGGGCCTAATATAGAGCCTTGGGGTACCCCAAATGCTATATCTTCCTGTTGTGGTGGCGCACAAATTGAGTTTCTCTTCTAGATAAGACGTAAATAATTTCTGACTGTCGGTGGAAAATTTTTTTAGCAAAATATCATAAGCTACACAGTCAAAAGCTTTGCTCAAATCTAAAAACTTGGTATAGGAGATTTCACTTTGTTCGTAACCCTTATTTATTAAGTTCGTCAATGTATTTATGGCTAGTGTAGTAGATGACTTAGATCTAAACCCAAATTGACAGTTATTAAACAAATTGTACCGATCAAAATAAGATGTTATGTGAGATTTTAAGACCATTTCAAAGATTTTAGCGAAAAAAGTAAAATGGAGATTGACCTATAATTAGAAGGATCATCAATACTGCCTTTTTTATAAATAGGAATTGCTTTTGCAACTTTGAGAATTTTTGGAAATACGTTGTTTCTGATACACTGATTTATTAGATTGGTTAACGGGATGTAGATTTGGTATTTAATACAGTTTAGAATTTTAAGATTTATGTCGTAGGGATCTTTACTGTTGGTGTTTTTTAAATTTTTTGTGTGCATGTGCATATGCAAAATTGTTAATTACAACATAATATTTACTGTTAAAAAAAAAGTAAATAAATAATTTCAATTGTGGAAGCATTTGTAGCAAGTGTCATTCATGGATATTTTGATAAATCTCATATTTTGGTATTTAGTGGAATGTATTTCGAGAACGGTGAAAGTGTGGAAAACAAATTAATGAAGCCATTTTACTCATTTTTTTATGTACTATTCGAATTACACATCGAAATTTGAAAAAAATATATATACAGGATGGGGGTGTTGTTTCTTTGAAAAACAACAAAAACAACTTTCTGTCGAGTCCGGACCTGGATATGTTCTTTGTCATATATGTAATTATTCACTAGCGTATTATATCAGCCAAATATGGACTAATTATTCCATTTCATTACAAAGTAATGACCAAAAAAAATTTTGGCAAAAATACATAAAATACTATTCTTCAACGGATGCCTAACCAGCCTTTTCTATGGGTGATTTCTATCCGTATTGTTTACATATATTTACAAAAGTACGTTTACAGAAAATGCAAAATTACTGTTTTCGTAACTTGATCATTTCCACAATCACGCTATTTTGTTTACATATTGCAAGGGAAATAAAAATGGAGCATTTATATAGGCATTAAAAACGATAGGTATAATAACTTATCAAGGGCAAGTCTTCATCATATTCCCAGCGCAAATCCTCACTTTTCCTCTCCCTTTGCCATCAAAGAAATTAGTCGGAAAATCCAAAGCCATACGAAAATACTTGTAAGCTCTTTGCGTATCTTAGATTTGAAATAAAATGCCACAAAGCCCGCAGAAGTTTTTATATTTAGATTCAGAAGTTCTCGAAAGAGATTACAATAAATCTTATAAGAACTAAATCACAATATCATATGCTTTCATCGTGTATTCTGAGAAGCAGCGATTTCATAAATAAATATTAAACATATGTTTACAATCTTTACTAAGAAAATACATACTTACCAACATAATACAGCTGGTAGGTCTTTCCGACCTTCATCAGTGGAACAGTTGTTGCACTGAAGAAGTAAATAGCGTTATGATTGTTTTCATTTGAGTCTAATTAATATTTACTTAGAAACAATCCTCTAAAAATTTATGTGGTTTTCTTAGTATTATCTCGTGAATATAAATTTTATTGATAAATCAACATGTGTAGGAGATTATATGCAAGATTGTTCTCGCAACAAGTTTCTGTTGTAAAACAAAATTGTATCTGTACTATTAAATACTGCTGATATAACAATATTTACTATGATCAAAAATATGCAATCTACTATATCAAGTTGGAACGTGTCCTTAAATACCAGAAAAATATTGCGATAATATATTGCCAAAGTCAAACATAAATAATAATAATAAGAATATTTTTATTTATTTGAAAGTAATTGACATAATAGTATATATTACAAGTTCAAATATTGTGCCAGTTTTTATAATTGTGTTTCTTAATTTATTCATAAAAAATATTTAAACATTGTTATTTATTAAATATCAAATACTTATGTACTAAGTAATAAAAGGTTCAAATATGACACTTAATCTCACAGGGAGCTTGTCTTGTGTCTACCTATTCCTAATTATTTAATGTGTTTAATTACCGAGAACTGAAAATATATATATTTGTGCATCATATTATACTTTAAACGAGGATAATTGAAACTGGTCAGTGTTAAAGCACAGGACCGTGCGCACTGAACTTGATATTTTGTCCTATATATTTAGCAATGGTATCGAGATTCGAATGGTAGTTGAAACTGTGCAGGCGAGTCCGAGACTGGCAATGTAATCAGCCTGAATGAACTATCTATGACTGCACTAGTTTAAAGATAATAAAACGGACGTGCCTACTAGCATAAAAAAAACTCGTAAATCGCTTCTCAGTAGTCAACGGTGGACTTCTGCTGTGCTGTTAATGTGCCAGTGCAGTGCGTAAATACCTGTTATAATATCAAGCGTAGGAGTTTAGTTAGTTATTGTTCATATTTATAAATATTTACTACTATATAAAAGGTAAAATATTTTAATTATTTACTAATTTACCATGGCTTTCTGGAGACCATTTGAAACAGAGGATAATATAATAACGCCCGAAAATCTTATTATTTTCTTATGACAAGCATTTCTATTTACCTCCGCCCTTGTACAATAAAGAGATGCCGACTGTTTTTGCCGGCTTTTAGTTTTTATAAGGTTTCAATTAAGTTCGTTTACACTTTAATACATCTAAATACGATAGAGAAAAAAGAAAGAACAAAGAAAATAAAAAGCGTCTATACTAGTAGAATGAATCGAGTACAGAGGGTAACCAATAATATTATTTTCCCAAAATTTGTTTTTTATCTATATTTTCATTTACCTACATATATTTTCTACTCTTATATTTTTTTTAATATTTTATGTTTTTTACCGATACAGGTAATTTAATTTCCATATAATCAGAAGAAGAAGGCTGTGTTCGTTGGTTTTGGTCTTATATATTCTTTGTTTCCCATCAAGCGAGTTAAGTAATTATGATTATGATTTATTCTTTATCTTGGGATTTTTTCATACATAATTCAGAATGTCTATTCTATAATATATAAACTGTCCATATCCAATCCTTTCATATTTGCAAATAATAATTGTGTTGAATAATATTTAGGTTTGTTTAAAACAATTTTTAAAATGTTTTTTTGAATTATTTTAAGGTTATTTAAAGTACTGTCATATGCCCCTCCCCAAATTATTAAACCGTACTTAATTATAAACTCACTTAGGCTTTATAAATATTTATGAAATAATGTAAATCCACGTATTGTCTAAGCTAATAAAATTTATATACTAACTTTCGAATTTTTCCTGTTAATATATCCACGTGTTTGTCCCATTTTAAAAACTGGTCAATATATAAGCCTAAGTATTTGATGTTTTCAGTTGATTTAATATAATCTTCACAACTGTTGCAAGTAATGAGGTTTTTACATTCATGAAATTTTAATTTACTAATATATACTAGAAAATGTTAAAAATTTTGTTCTATTAAGAGTTAATAAATTATTTGTTAACTAAAATTTTACGTTGTGGAGTCCCTTCTCCACTTTCATTTTAACTTCCTTCCAGCTGACATCGGAAAAAAGATTGTATCATCGGCATAAGAGATGATTTCCCCTGAAATATCTAAATTAAGCATGTCATTTATGTAAATTTGAAAAAGAACTGGACCTAGAACTGTTCCTTGAGGTATTCCATACGTAACTAGTTTTTATTTACTTTTTTCTGAGTCTATGCTGATAATCTGTTTTCGATTTCTTAAATAGTTTCAGAGTAAATCACCGCACATGCCTCTAAAACCATATGTATCTAATTTTTTTTAGTAGCTTTTGATGAGAAATCGTGTAAAAAGTCTTTGCTAGATCTAAAAATATTGCAAATGGCTTTTGATTATTATTTAGCTTTTGATATAAATGGCTTATCACATTATACATTGCATCGACCGCAGACAATCCTCTAAATCCAAATTGGGAATTTGATATTACATCATATTTATTAAGATGTTCTAAAAGCCGCTTCTTAATGCATTTTTCTATAACTTTTGCAATATTACTAATAAGAGATATGGGACGGTAGTTTGAGATAATATTTGCGTTGCTTTGTTTAAATATTGGCTTTATAATAGTTTTTCTTAATGCTTGTGGGAAATAACCTTATTGAAATATCAAATTTATAATGTATTGTAATGTTTTTAATATATAAGTCAGAGATTCTTTGATTGTTTTTATTTGAATTGCATCAAGATCCGGTGCACTATTGTGTTTTAGACTATACTATTTATGATTTCATTTTCTTAGACTGGATACAAAAATATTGCTTTTTTTATTATGTATTTTCTGTCCAAATTTCATACTGATTATTTTTTATTATATCTTGAGCCATTTTGTGTCCAGTTTCAGAAAAATAGGTATTATATTCGGAAGCAATCTCCTTGGGGTCTGTTACTACTTCATTTTCTGTTTGAATTTGATTCATTATTGTTATATTTTGTTTTATGATTTCATTTGTTGATTCTTTTATTAGCTCTCTTACTTTTTTACATTATGACTCGCTTCTTTGAATTGAACTTTATAATATTCACTCTTTCTTTTTCTAATTAATTTGTTTATAATATTCCTGTGCTTTATGTATTTGTTTTAATTTGTCCCTGGTTTGTATAGATTTTATTAACCTCTGACTTATCCATGGTTTCCGTTTCTGTACATAATTCATTTTAGAGCATATTATTTAAAAATACCCAATATACTAATGGAACGAATGGGAGAAATTAAAATTCGTAAAAAAATACATCTCGCCTAATCAAGCGGTAATTGCAGAAATTCCAAATATTTCTTAATCATAAACATGCGAACACTAAATGTAAGTTGAGCAATAGGAAATTTGCTTACAAACTACGAACTAGTGAAAATTTAGAAAACTTCTAGAAAATCATCTGTGATTTCGGCATTCACAAAAATATAGTTCTATAACTAAAAACACTTGAAAAAACAATAGAAAAACCTTCATAGAAACCTCAACCCGCCTCAACATAATGATTTCTCGATATCCGCCAAGAGGGGCTCTGGCACGGAAACCAATTAAAAACCAATAAATCACCTTGAAAATAGGCACTTAAAGCCAACATTTTCCCTACAGCGAATGGCTGATTGCACCTAACTTGTTCATAGGTACGTAAATTGAAGTTGACATTGATCTAAGGTCTCCCAACCAACTGTAATTCATTGATGAGGTTGATCTGGAATTGGGGACCCCGGTTAGGGTCTCCAAAGTGTATGTGACTCACCCTCATCATCACGTACTCGTTTTATACTGTCAGTAGTGTAATGTGAACTTATAAGTTTGTGTATAGAGGTGGCTAGTCACTAATCACGTGCCGAAAGCAATAATAAAAAGGCGTTACTATGGGTAGATGTCAATTAACTTGTATCTTTATTTGTGCATTATGTAAAGTATTCAATTGTATAAAGTGTGTTTCTTTTCTTTCAGGGGACGGTAAAATTTAAAAACAAGTTAAGTTTTTCGCATAGAGAAAAGGCTAACATGGAATCAGCATATTTAGGAAGCAACTATAAAATCATCGACATATTCAGGGGCAGTTTGAGATACCTTGTCTTTAAAGTAAAATCACTGGGTCAACAGAGACAGCTTATCACATCATGACTGAATGTGCGGCTATGGATCACAGGAGAGCAGAAAGATATTTACAAAATTTCAAAAAGGGTAGTTAATTTCACCCCCTTGTGTACATTCTAGATGGATGAAGTAATTTTCGTTAAATGCCTTTTGATGAGTAACCGAGATGTGCCAAATTTCATATTTTTCCAATTACATTATTTTAAGATAGAAATTAAAAAACCCCTTTAAGGGGGTGTAGCTGGCAGGAAAGTGTTATTTTAAAAAATTGTATACGAAGAACACGTCTTAATTTTCGACGGGGAATCTACAGTTAAATTTATTGCATGTTATTACGGGACATCCTGTATAATGTAATTCACGAACAAAATCTTGAAACTTGTTTCTTGGGAAAGTTAAGAATAAAAATTTAATAATTCTCAAGATATTTTACTATCACAGACATGTAATTAGTGTAGTATAACATTTTCTTGACTTTCTTCGACCAGACATAAAGCTGGCATTCAATTTTTAAGGACATTTTCCATTTAGAGAAAATCACAACCTCTAAATTATTTACCAAGACAAGAAATGTGCAGCAATCTTGGACGTTTTACGTAGATGAGTAGGTAGGACGAAACAACGAAAACCATTACGGTTTTTGTCGGTGGAAAGGGTGTTTTTGTGTGCACTTCTTGAAACAGAAAGGACCTTTGTTATAGTCAAGTGGTGGTTTTAATTACGGTAAAGAGTCATTGTTTTCTAAAATTCAATTTGTTTAATATTTCCTTTAAATGGCACATCTGTTGTTTATATATTAATCGATTCGTCTTATGTTTAATCGCTGAGCTGAGCGTATTGAAATTTTATTGATCATAGGATATGGTGATAGAAGATGAAGTTGTGACCAACTAGTGCATATTTTTAATTAATTGCATCCCGATCGGGAACCTCTTCCTAATTCAACCGTTTCAAAAACATTCTTAAAGTTTTCATGAAACTGGAGGTGTCAAAGATCAACCAAAAAGTGAAAGACCAGTAAGCGTTACAAATGAACAAAATTTTAAAACAAAAACGGCTTTAAATAATAATATGAGTCGATATTCCATTAAATAAATTTGCAAACGGGATAAATTCCATCCATATAAAATTAGTTTGTTACAAGAATTGAGTGAAAACGATTTTTATCGTAGAATCGAGTTCTGCGAAGTTATTATGGATAAATTAAACCAAAATGTAAACTTTGTCAACAACATATTGTTTTCTGACGAATCTACATTTTGTTTAAACGAGCACGTAAACTGACACAACTGTAGGTATTGGTCAGACCAAAATCGACGTTAGATTGAGGAAATTCACACCCAACGACCACAAAAAATAAATGTTTGGTGTGGCGTTATTCGTGGACAAGTCATAGGACCCTATTTTATAAACGGAAATTTGATCTATGAACAATATTTTTTACTTTTGCAATAGCATATTATTCCAGAGGTTAAACGATTATTCCCGAACAATAACAAAAACAAATACGGTTTCAACAAGATGGGGCTCCTGCACATTTTGGACGTATGTTACGGCCATATCTAGATGAAACTTTTCCTGATAAATGGATTGGATGCAAGGGGCAATTGAATGGCCAGTTAGGTCTCCCGATATGACCCCGCTTGACTTTTTCTGTGGGGTCACACAAAAAATGTAGTCTACAAAAAATAGGCCGCAAAATATGAAAGAGTTGCAAGAAAGGATAAGACATGAAATTTCCACTATTCCTCCCAACACCCTTTTACATTCACTACAAAATTTTGTTCAGCGAATTCATTACTCCCAGAAGGTAAACGGTGAACATTTTGAGTACCTTATAAAATAGAATTCCAAAGAAAATATTTGTTGCTAATTAAAACGTATATTGTGTCTTTTTTTCTGGCATAACTATTGTTTTCATAAAATTTAAAATATACAGGTCATCCATTAAAAAATAAATTTTTTCGTTACATGCATTTTTATCAACCATGAACAATTATTCTTTTTCATTTTCTGTAAAACAATAATATTAAAATTCAATCATGTCCATATCCTCCACCTTGTGTAATTTTCATAATAAATAAATATCCATCATTTCGGGCTTTTTCTTTAATAAATTTGTGAGTAGTAAAAAGTTAAGTTAAATTTAGGTATATGATGTGGTAGATGGATTTTGTTTAGAATTTCGAGAAGGATTGAAATATGTTTCTTCGTGACTTTTTGACTGATCCGGATCCTGAAATTTCTCCATTGTAATAGATTTTTAAAAAACCCTAAAATTTGTATGCCTTTCTATACATATCAGCGACCCTGGATATAGTGAAGGAGTTCCCTTAAGTTACGCAGTGACTGGTGGTCGCACGTGGTCTATGGGTGATAAATCTGGATATCTGGCGGGCCATTATATTTGTAATTCCGTTTCTTCTAAGAACCTACCAGTGGTCATACATGTTAAATAAGTTGATGTCTCTAAAACCCATTTTATTAAAATATTATTATTTAAATACATTCAAATATTAATTTAATATCAGTATTTAAAACAAATTACTTGTAATTGTTGGTAAGGTTTGTGAAGAGAAGGTTCGAAGCAAATAACAAAACTGAATGTAGAATAAATGGAATAATACGCTGGAAGAAAGGTATAAAAATGTTGTTGATGATGCTCTTAAAATTGTATAGATTGAAGAATATAAAAAATATTTAAAAAAATTTGTTTCCCATGATGCTTACGAACAATGTCCACAAAGAAGCTTAACTTACATTCTTAATTTAAATAAAGAAAAGTTTAGAATATATACGACGTTCAGTGTTGTTATACAGGCTGTCCATTTTATCAGAGCCCTCGAGAATATATCACTTAATATCGGTCGTACAAAAGAAATTATTTTTACGAAATTTGTGCCGATTTATATAACCTATAAAATGGTTTAAAGACATTTGAAATTCATGGCCTACTTTAAGAGTTATGACGGAAAATATCGAAAATGCGGAAAACGTCTAGGCCAAATATCTCCGTTATTTGAAGACATACGAGAAAAATTCTAAGGTGAAAATTTTTTTGCAAAATAGAGTCTTGCAACGAGGTTTTATCTATTTTTTGAGATTTACTCTTCAGGCTGTTAAGAAAATAACTTTGAAACGGGCGGGAAATAGCGCCATTAAATAGAGTATTTTTCTCCCTTTTCAGTGATATATCACATGCCATTTTTATTCATTGGTTAGTAATTATAAAAACATTTTTTTAAACCAATAAATTTTTTTTAACAAGCATTATACTTGCCGTGGAGAAGTATGATTAAATAAAACGATAAAATAATTCAATAAGTTGTTCAAATCTTTGCGATAATAAAACATTAACACAATTAAGAAGAATAAAGTAGATTCAGGTAACAAAAACAAATTAATAATAAAAAGAATATAGCACACAGAACATTAATATTTATCTAATCCTCAAAATAATTTTTAAGATATCATATCAAAGCGTCCACCGCGATTTCCTATGCACAATCGAGCATGGCGAGGCACTGCATTTAAAACATTACTCAGCATTTTGGGGGTAACTGTAATAGATGCCTATTGAATTCAGCTTTTAGGTCCTCTACATTTTGCGGTGTCGTCGAAAACACCTTATCTTTAATATGCCCCTATAGAAAAAATCTAATGGGGTTATATCTGGAGAACGAGGGGGCCATCCAATAAATCCATTGGTACCTATCCAATGTTGAGGCAAAATTTCGTCTAAATAATCTAGGCAAATCCGGGAATTGTGGGGAGGAGCTCCATCTTGTTGAAAATATTGAAAGTTGTGTCGATTCTCTAAAGGTAGGTCATCTAAGAATTCATTATATTCATTTCTCAAAAAGTTTAGGTACCTTTGACCACTCATAAAAATAAGGACCTATTAAATTGGTGCCTAAAATAACTATCCACACATTTATTGAAAAACGATTTTGAAACCCAGTCGGTCTATGCCAGTGTGTATTTTCAGAAGTCCATTTGTAATGAATATTGCGATTAAAAAATCCATTATTGGAAAAATTTGCCTCGTCGGACCAAAATATTTTACTATATATTAATGGATCGGCACGCTTCTTTTCCAACAGCCACCTCCTTGGTTTGTCCCCCGCTTGTAAATTGTGAACATTTTTGGCTTTATAACACCGGTAATCATATTTCTTTAAAAAATTTCTAGCACTTGTTTTATTTATATGACAAGCAATTTGAATTTCTCTTAATGATGTTTCCAAATTTTCTGTATTTTTATTTCTTACATAATTAAATAACTCGGTTTACCTTATTTACATTATCAGTTTCAACCTTGTCTTTTTCTTTAAAAATGAACCATTATTTTTCAGTTTCGTAGCTAATTTTCTGAACAGAGTTTTATTCGGCTGTAATGCTTGTGGGAATCTTTTCTATACTCTACTTGAGCTAATCCAGAGTTAAAATTGCATTGGCAATATGTAACGAATATATTATAACGATCAATGTGAGTGAAAATCATTTTTGAAAATTCTAAATTCTTAAACTAGTGTGATTGAGTGAGAGTTTAAGTATTAACTGAGATGATCTGTCAAAAAATTAAATTGTCAAGTTTGTTCATAGCCAACTATTTTAAAATAATTGAAATAATAGTGAAATCATGAAATACAAACAAATGGATATTATACTTAAATTAATCGGTAAAGATATTTTAACTTTCTGAGCGAAGAGTGACGCTTTTATGGAGGACCTCTATACATTAGCATAACTGCGAATACTCTTTCTATAATTGCTCCATGTTGCTTTCTTGATTTTTATTTTGTTTTTGTTACCTGAATTTACTTTATTCTTCTTAATTGTGTTAATGTTTTATTATAGCAAAGATTTGAACAATTTATTGAATTTTTTATCGTTTTATTTAATCGTAATTCTCCACGGCAAGTATAATGCTTGTTAAAAAAAATTTATTGGTTTTAATAAAATGTTTTTATAATTACTAACGTAGTACCAATGAAAAAATATGGCATGTGATATATCGTTCAAAAGGGAGGAAAATACTCTATTTAATGGCGCCCGTTTCGAAATAATTTTCTTAACAGCCTGAAGAGTAAATTTCAAAATACAGCGGTTTTGAAAAAAATTAGATAAAACCTCGTTGAAACACTCTGTTTTGCAAAAAATTTTCGCCTTAGAATTTTTCTCGTATCTATTCAAATCACGGAGACATTTGGCCTAGACGTTTTCCGCATTTTCGACATTTTCCGCCATAACCCTTAAAGTAGGCCATGGATTTCAAATGTCTTTAAATCATTTTGTAGGTTATATAAATCGGCACAATTTTCGTAAAAATAATTCTTTTTGTACGACCCATATTAAGTGAAATATTCTCGAATGGCCTGATAAAATGGACAGCCTGTATATATTTTTTTCTTCTATATGCCCAAAGAAATTTTTCTATTTGAAGATTATTTCACCATTCTCGCGTAGAAAATAACACAATCTCATCACAGGTTAGACAATTCCAGAGAAATTCTAAATTATTACAAACGCTCTGTCGTCCTCTCAAGGGTCCCTTGGAAAATTCCCTTGTAAACTGCCTTATGCATCCCCATACACATTCAGTAATTACTTGTAAATTGACTTCATAACCAATGGCACTTGAAGTGCAATAGCAAGGGTGGTGGAGCGATAGCAAAAGTAAATTTGTCCTTCACCACCCTAAAGTCTTCTCTAGTTTGAGATGGGTGGAAAACTTTGCTAATATACAGGATGTGTTTTCAATTTAAATACATGGAAATGTTTTATTGCCAGTTTTTCATTACAATTACACTACACCGAACAATTTTATGAAGTTTGCAAATCTGAAGCTTTGAAACTGAAAATAATATTAATAGTCATATTTTACAGTTGACTAAAGTAATAAAACTTGTAGCTTACCAGAATCTATATCTGCCACTATGTTTTTCATGCCTTACAAGGAAATTGAAGTGCAAATATAATTCTACAATTAAAAAGTTATAGTTGGATTAGATGAAATTCCTGTCAGACTTATTAAAAATCGTTATGTATAAATAAGTCACTATTAAACAACAATTATTAACAATTCTGTACTAGATGGAAACTTTTCAAAGCAATTAAAAATTCTCAAAAACTATTCTGATATTAAAAAGGGAGACCCAACACTAATAGAAATTACAGACCAATTGTAATTCTAACCTCCATATCAAAAATAATAGAAGAAATTGTTTATGAGACTTTTTTTTTAAACAAAAATAACCTAATCACGAACCGTTAAGACAGTTTCAGGGAAGGGCACTCTACAAAAGCAGCAACAACAGGAATTTTTCAGAATATTACCGAAATATTGGACAAAATTGATCAATCGAGGGCGTCTGACACTCTTGATACCAGCATTCTATCTAGAAAGTTAGATAACTGTACATAAAAGGAAATGTAAACGAGTGGATTGTTTCATTGATCACTCACATACAACTAGTTGTTAATATTGAAAATATATATATTCAGAGGAGATTGAAGAGGAGCTAGGTACTCCACAAGGCAGTGTTCTAGGGCCTCTACTCTTTTTGTTATACAGGGTGTCCATTAAAGAATGGGCCATAGGGGAACAGTGGATTCCTGACATTAATATATCACGAGTTAACCAAACTTACCTTAGTTCAAAAGTTGATATTAACAGAGATACAGGGTGTATTATATTTATAATATTATATTTATAATATACCTACATAACTTTTGAAATTTTTCAAATATTGGTACGAAAATTAGTGGATAGAGTTGTTTTGATATGAGAAATTCAAATTTTCTCCTATTTTTGGTGTAAATCCTAGAAGGAGCCACATAAGTAAGATTTAGGGTGTAAATGTACGCTTAACTTTTTCACCCGTAATGTTATAGCCTTTCTTATTAAAAAATCATGAACTTACATCATTTTGACGGCGAAAAAATGTACTTATCATTAGCCTTAGAAATTGACCGTTTTCGAGATAATCGCATTTTAACAATTACCCGCATAATTCATTATAAGAAATATTAACATAGTAGGCGCCGATGTCAACAATACTTTTGACAATTAAACACGGTTAAATCTGAAAAGCACCCACGCTTTTTACAATAAAATGAATTTTTTTGTCAATCACTTCATTCTTATTTTAAACTTATTACAAATCATTTAATTATATTGAGTTAGTGGACTTTCTACCGCTGTTGAACAAAATCTTAATATTTAAACATTATTTTTTACTTTTTAGTTCGGTTTGCTATTAAAGCATGTTTTTTTGGTTTTTTTAATTATTTTTTTTCTTTTTTTCATATAGAGACGTCTTTTGTTCTTTTTCTCTCCTAATTCCTCGCTAGAGAATTCTGATATTTTTTCTGTTAACGTTTGCCTTTTTTCACCAATCTCCTGTTTCTTTGTGTTGTAGTTTCATTTTTCATTGTTGTTGCCACGAGTAATGGACAATTAAACAGTCAACCCTCCCAGAGGTCCGATAGAAGGATAAGGCTTTTATACAACAGGGTGTGCCCGGTTTCCTGAGGTTGACGCTAGCGACATGACATTTTTAGTCAGCCTCTTGCCATTCATCCCTCGGCACGTTTCTCACCAATATATTGGATTGGGTGAATTTTAGAATTAGCATCATGAACACCGATACATATAGAAACCAGCTGATACCCGTCTGCTTTTCGAAACCGCCGAGTATCCGCTAGTAGTACATAATTAATATTATATCATAATGTATGTATTAAAGTTGGAACTAACGTTTAACAAAGGCTTATACAACAGCAAATACATTACAGACAATTCCGAAGTTACGTATAAGTATTCTGGTATGCAATGATCATAAACTGTACCGCGGTTGCTTAACTCTCGTCGAGAGCTGGATGTTAATGCTTATATAAAATTACAGCGGCGCCTCCGGCAAAATCTCGACAATAGATTAGTCATTTTAAATTTTTTATTTTATCCTAATGATCCTGGTGAGGACATTAGGACAAAGTTGTCAAATTATTGTATTGTCATTGGTCCTTGATAAGCTCAACGCCAAGTAGATTGGTTATTGAACATCTTAAAAAGATATGTCTATATTTTGTGATCTCTTATATAAAAATACTATTTTGTATTGCCCTGGGTTTCATGCTAGGAATAAAAACTATCCATCTTTTTTATTTAATTAAATGTGCAGATGAAATTTTCATTTAATTAATTACAAGTTTACTATTAATTTGTGTATTTGTAGAATCCGTGTTTAGCCAAGTTCATTAAATTGGTCGGGAAATATCACTACACCCACCACGCAGCATCATGTTGTAAAGTGTCCGTTCACTCTCCCTTAAACACCCTTAATATTAAACATTAGCATGAATGGAACACATTTGTTCTTTCACCAAATCATAAATGTTGACCTCATCCATGTTACAGTTTGATAACTAAATTTGTTCGTTCTTCGGGATAAAAGGGTTGCCTTTGTGCAAACGATGTGTCGTTAGTATAAATATCCTCCCTCTACATTTTAAAGTAACTGAAACTCGGAAATTTTAACATGATATTCAAGCTATTAGTTTCAATAACTGCCCCCGGCGACATAACAAAAGTCTCGAGATCCAAACACCCCCAGTTTAAATTAAATTAATTGGAATATATGTGATTATAAATCCGACGTTATAGGTGACGAGATGAAGTTATATAATTTTCAGTGTCACATGGAAACTTTTAGTATATTTGGACGAACATGGTCATACTCTGCATCGATGCAGACATTATTTTAATTTGTTCTAATTGCTTAAATTAAGAGAATTCTGCATTTTTTGACACGTGGGGTCGTGGTTGTTAAAGGATTGAAATCGCCGTGTCTTCTAATACAATGCAATACTTCTTAACATCTTTAGGAATTATGTTCTACCGGG
Organism: Leptura quadrifasciata; assembly: GCA_963675555.1. Lineage (NCBI taxonomy): Eukaryota > Metazoa > Arthropoda > Insecta > Coleoptera > Cerambycidae > Leptura > Leptura quadrifasciata. The sequence continues at coordinate 19,514,591 of OY776681.1, read as the reverse complement.
TGACACAGGAGACATGTAACACATGTTGATTAGAGTTTTTAAATAATAAAAATGTCTTTTCAAAATACATTACCGTACTACTTCATTCGCGGTACTCTTTTAAGTAAATATTCCTATCGAACTTCCACAATACGGTGTGATTCGATCACTATTCTTATTAATTTTTTTATATCTAAATCCGCGCTCTAATAAAATACCTGTTAAAGTTTCCAAAGATTGATAATTATAATCAGGGTATTTGTGCAATTTATTCGAAATCATTTCCAGAGCAGGGACTTCATTTTCTTGATGAAAATTATAAACCAAAATTTTTGAGACCTTGACTTTTCGTACTGCCCTAAATTGCAATTTTATGGAATCTTACCTGCTCGCTTTGCCTATTTACCCTTATTTACCCCATTTACCCAAATTTCAAGACAATATCATAAACGGTTCCAGAGTAAACGTGCGTACAAAAGAGTTACAGATAGACCGACTGAAGGTAATTTCTTTCGCTCAAATTTAAAATCTCGACGTTTTATGACTTTTAAGCATATTTCAACAAAAAAAAATTGCGTTATTATACTTCCACTGGACAAGTAAAAATACACCTTTATACACATAATTAGAACGGAAATTTTGATCAATTATGTATGTGATGTAATATTTTGCGCAATATAACACCAAGTCAAAGAACAGCATTTCACAACCACCTCACTTGTGGCGTCAGGATGCTTCTGTACCTAAGGCCATTAAAGAGGGAGCGATCATAATATAAATCAAACCCTTGAAGTGCAATCATAAGAAAAATAATGAAAAAGGGTACTTAAAAAATGCATTGCAATATTTTACTAAAAATAACAATATAAATGTTCCCTTTCATAAACTCAGTGATAAAAATCTCGGTAGATAAGGCAGGTAGGCGCAAAAGGTTCGTCGGTGTAAGATATCCCTAAAGATAAGGCAGGTAAAATAATTTATATCGCAATTGTTGATCGACATAATTACTTTTAATTACCCTTATTTGCACCTGAATTACTCTTAATTAGTCTCACACCGCTTCAATTTGCTCCCACCACTTTAATTACCTCCCACCATTACAATTTTCAATTGAAAATTTGAATTTCTGATGTTGATGTATTTCTTCACTTAAATATAATTTATATTTCCCATTTTTAAGAATCAATTCAATAAACCTGCAATAATTAAATTCCTAAGTCCATATGTTGCATATTTTCCCCAAATGTTCAGTAGCCCTAATAAAGACACAGTTATAAATGCAAACGCCACCCCGATCCTCCACATAAACGAAGAGATAATGACGAATAAATACACCTATCTAAATTCGAAATCTCTAAACAGGATGACCCGGAAAAATTTGCATTCAAATGAGAAAATGAAAAGGAATAACTTTTGGAAAGGGCACCATGCACAACAACGAGCGTCCAACCCTTCAGGACAATATAGCATAGATGAGGGTAAGTTCAATTATTGCACGGTTCGATGGGCTATCTGATTTGTCTGATCCGTGCCCGGCCTCCCTAACTCACGAACTCAACGATTTCGCAACTTGGGAATATCGAACTGAAAGTCACCCTATATCTTGTTAATGTTACATCGAGCAGCGATAGCATTGCCCATACTATTGTTTTAAGATATATTAGGATGGTAATATATCTAGTTACTCGTGGAAGCCATGTAAAACCTTTTAAAACTACACAAATTGAGTGATACAAAAAAACATTTCAAATTTTTATTGATTATTTTTTGAATAATAATTAATTTAATAATCGGTCTATGTGTAAAAAGAGAAACTTGAATTAAAACTGTTAAATAAAATATTATACAGTGTGTTATATAAATAATGCAGATTTCCACTCCTTAATTATTCAGTTGAATTAAAACAAATATTTTGGATAAATGTGGTTTTAATAATAATAGTTTACAAAACGAATCCATTGAGGCAGCCGTATGGTAGGCATGTTCCCTCAATAGAACAGCTTTATTTTTCATTCAGTTAGGAAGAGATCTGTGTACCAAGTCTTGCTTAAGGTGGGCATATCCAAGAGGGAGAGAGATCCGATAAGGAAATATTTATTATTTTTGGCCACAACTTTTTTCTATACATAGGTATTATTGGTAAAAGAAGTATAAGACTACCTAAGTATAACTATGACAGATGTAGTGATATTAATTTTCACTCAACAATTTCAGTTGTTTGCAAAATTAGTCAATTTAAATTAAAAAGTAGTTCCAATTTTCATATTTTGTTGTTTTAAGTTGATAAATATTGAAAAATTATTAAAATCAAATTATTTCATTTTCATATGCGATCTAATTTAAATTATTTTTAGTGCATAGTAAAGGATCCTAATTTCGATAATTACAGAAAATTGTCGTGATTATACGTGAAATACGTAAAACATACAGAGCCAGAGGCCAGCGCCAGTCCACACAGTGAAAAGCGAATGAATCCGTCTCGTAGGACTAAGTCGACTGAGGTCCATTTACGCTGCCTATACAGGGTGGACCATTAATAATAGGCCACAGTTCAGGGGTAGATTCTTTGGGTCAAAATATGAGGATATGCTTTAGAAAAATGATACAGCGTGTCAAAGTTCAAATTATTTTTTCGTTTTTTTTTTTATAACTCAACAGCCTCTTGACTGATCTTCGCCAAACTTGTTAAAGGAACTTTTTTATTCTAAGAAACAATAATATATGTATTACATCACGTTAGATCATAGAGGGCGCCGCAGGAGCTGTATCTGATGATGATTTTTTTTCATATTATTTTTGACGAAATGTTGTGGTACTTCTGACCAGAAAATTTGATGAGGGCGTCATTTCCACGTATAAAAGGTACACCCGGTAAAACATGGTAACTCCAACCGCTTTCGAGGAAAGTGCCGTTAAACATTTCAATGATTTTTTTTAAGACGAATTCAAATTTAATGAAACAAAGCCATTTACGTCATTTAATCATTTTATTTTATTCTTGCGTTCATCGAGCTAATTTCTTTAACTTCATTATTTACAATGCCTAGACATAATAATATTTCAAATAGGGAAATGAGAGATATGATGTGTTGTAACATTTGAATAATCAAATTTACCATTTATTCAAATTTCCCCATATTTCCTTATGCTTAGCACGCCCTGTATAACACATGGATGGATTTTTGTAGCTGAAATTCACTGAAGATTGCAACTATTTGTTAAATATAGTGTATAACAATTTTGTACTGTTATTGTTAGTACCATACTTTAATAGGGCTTGTATATTAATCATAGTTTAGTTATATTTTATATCATTTTATCATTTTTTGTACAGTTCCAGTCTTCCAGGCGGCTTCATCCTAAAACATAACTTTATTTAACTACAGTTAACACTTAATGATTAATGTGAAACTATACAGGTATATAATATGTCAATTCATACTTTCTATTATTCATAATATTTAGGTTTAAATGTTAAATAATTACTTACCTCTATGATTTATAGGTTATCCAATGACAATTTCCAATAAATCGTAACAAATCAGTTTGTCAAACGTCAAACTAACATTTATTATAGCAGACTTTATTAACAACTTAATGTAAAGCGCTGACCTCTACTGGTATAGAAACTAATAGTTTAGTGTTTACAGAGTCGTTTATTTGTATAGTGGTGGTACTTACATAATTCGATACCAGGTGGCGCTACCTTTTACAGAATGCATTTTTAAAGTCGACAGTATAAACATTAGCTATTAAAATTAGGTTTCTTTACTTTTGCGAATTTACCAAAATGGTGCTATTTCAACTTAGTTCCTTTAGATTTATAAATCTCTTTTCTGGTACGAAATTAGTTTTCTTTATTCAAATAGAACTAAAGAACAATCATTTTCAATTCGACTTTTGAGATTGGCAGACCACTTTTGAACTCATTTACGAAATATAGTAATTCTTCAAGATTACATCTTTGGGTCATAAATTTAATAGTGTGCTTACATCAGAAAGAGGTAAATCTTTTATTAATTAAAATTTTAGTAACTATTATTTCAACATATATTTTTTATCGTTTTTTTAAAGTATTATACCTGTAATTTTTTATATAGTTTCACGTTTATCAATGAGTGTAGCTAATCTATTTTTTTTCTCCCTTATGGCTTCAGTTCATACCAATTTAAATAATATCCAGATTGATTTAAATAATATCCAGATTAATTTATATAAATATCAAAATTAATTTAAATAAATGAAAATTTAATTTAGAATTTATTTTAAATTTAAATTTGAGATTTAATCCGAATTGAAAATCAGAATTTACCTTCGTGATTCATCCTGTCTTATATAATTATAAGAATACCTTGAGGCTTGATCATCATAATTGAGATTATGATATATGTATTTTTGGAGCACGTATTGCTAGAGTACATAACTACCTAAATTCCCCAGCGGAATTGTTCAAATTTTATTAAAATAAAGTACCACAAAATATTTATGCTTTGCTAAGAACTACTAACTGGTTATATGAACTGATCCCATCACCGCTAGATATAGAACAAAGGACCAAGACTGCTGGAAGCTGGAACTGCTAGGGAACTCCTCGCCAGAATCAACCAACTCCCGATTTGCGACTTGGTAATACCTATTTCATTGTTAAATTAATTTCAACGACTTGAATTTATTATATTAAAATATATTTTTTTCTTGTACATACTTTTTATAGCAATCATCAATTTTCTCTTTTAATATACATTTATTTTAAACTATTCTCGTTTTAATTGAACATTTCAGATAACTCAAATTTGTCTATAGAAATTTGTTTTTGAAAATTTAAAGAGCAGCACTGAATATACTATAGATGGCGCCCTCTAAATATCACTAATAATTTACCTTAAATTGCTCTCTTTTTATTGACAAAATTTAGACTGATTAACACAGAATATTTTCCAAAATAAATAAAAATTTATTTTTCCCTGATCACGGCCCATTTAAGCTCCCGTACTATACCAGCTAGCCTTTCGCAAATGTGTTGTGCTTTTGTTCTGTTTTGAGCATTCTTTTGGTCAAAACAGAGGAAAAGTGTAACAGTGTTTACGCACAAAATAATTTTAGCGGACGTGCTGCAGCGAGGAGATGCTCATTGCAATATCCAAATAGAATACAGCAGCCAGACCATAAGATTTTTAAAGATCTGTTTCGTCGTTTGGGAGAAACGTTTTGTCAAAAAAAAATATGAAAAAAATCATCATCAGATAAAGGACCTGCGGCACCCTCTATGATATAACGTGATGTAATACATGAATCATTGTTTCTTAGAATAAAAAAAGTTCCTCTAGCAAATTAGGCGAAAATCAGTCAAGAGAGTTATTGCAAAAAAAACGAAAAAATAATTTGAACTTTGACACCCTGTATCTTTTTCCACAGCAACATTTTGCTAAAGCATATTTGGTTATATCCTCATATTTTGGCGCAAAGAATCTACTCCTGAACTATGGCCTATTATTAATGGTCCACCCTGTATACAATATTCAATATTGTCAGGTTTATATTTTTACACTATGTTTTTTAGGTCTTTTTAACATAGGGAGCTTTAGAGCTTTCACGAAGACACGCACACGATTCATTTGTGATCTCCAGTATGCGGATGACTGTGCACTTTTAGCCTCTACGCCGGAAGAGCTTCAAGAACTTTTAGATGTGTATGCCCAGAGCTATGATTCCTTGGGACTTAAAATCAACATTGGAAAGACTAAGATTATGTCAACTCCTCATCAAGTGAACCAAATAGACATTACACTTAACAGAAATTCTCTTGAAGTGGTGGATCAGTTCAATTACTTAGGTTCAATGACAAAGCAAACATGGACAGCGAGATTCGCAATAGAATTAACGCTGCACTCTGGGGACTTAGAGAGAGAGTATTTGACAACCACGACCTTGCTTTGTCAACGAAAATGGCTGTCTACAGAGCAGTTGTCATTCCAACACTGCTATATGGATGTGAAAGCTGGGTCACTTACCGTCGTCATGTGAAAGAATTAGAACGTTTTCAGCAAAGACACCTCAGAAGTATAATGAAAATCCGTTGGTTCCATCACATATCAAACGTGGAAGTACTCAGGAGAGCAAAGAGCCTTCCAATTGAGGTACTTATTTCAAGAGCACGCCTAAGATGGGCAGGTCACGTTCATCGTATGCATGATAACCGCCTTCCTAAATGTACACTTTATGGTGAATTGCTAAGCGGTAGAAGAAGGCGTGGCGGTCAACGAAAGAGGTTCAAAGACGCTCTCCATGAAAATCTAAAATCCTGCGGTATTGCAGACGAGCAATGGGAACAACTTGCAGCGGACAGAACCGAATGGCGAGGGGTTGTGGCCAGCTATCAAGGAAATGCTGCTGCAAGAAGGTCGAATCCAAGACCTAACCAGGTCTATGTTTGTCCTGACTGCGGTCGACATGTGCTCTCCCGAATTGGCCTCTATAGCCATAGTCGTGTGCACCGTAGATGAATGGGAATTACAAAAGACTACACCTTTTACTTGTTTTTTATTGTACACAATTTATCGACTGTAACATTTTTATACTCGGACTCGAGTAACGGCTAATAATAACAACGTGACGTCATCTGGCACATGCGACGTCACTTGGCACGGAGAGAGCGTTTCAATGATTTTGTATTCACCCAAAATAAATAATTTTTTTAACCCTCAATTTTAACAAAAAAAAAAAAAATTACCAGGAAGCATATTTTTCTGTCGTCTATCTATCTGCGATATAAAAAAATAACGTGCAACTTCCTCATTGTAACTAATCCCGCCCACACATTTATTTTTTGCGGATACTGTGTGTGCTACTCTCGTATCTCTCGAGGAATTTCCTTTACCCACTACTAAGAGGGAGTACACATAATAATAATAAACAATGGGAAAGAAAGTAATCAAGTCAAACGGACCTACATCGCTAACATCAAAATTTCGATTCTTAAAAAAAGTTTCACTTCTGTAGCTATAAAAAAATTTTCAGCCCAAAGCCTTCTACTGTTCAAAATTTAAGTGTATAAAGCATCGTTATCCAGTTCATGATGAACTCAAATCAACCCAAAATCATATAGCGCAGTCGACTTAAATTAATTGTTGCTTTGAAAAATAGACTCGCAGTGTTCTATGTTTTGTGATAACTTTTAAACGTTTATAAATGAATTGTCGTTTCTAGCGCGATATTTCATTCGGACATTTTCTCCCTAAAAGTTCAGGGATACTTATCGCTCAAATAAATCTGCTACCTACTGTAATAATCCTGAAGTTATAAAATAAATAGGGGTGAAGCTAGGCTATCTTGATGTTGATTAACTATTAAGATTTTATTGTGCAACGCTTAAGTGTTTTGTGATTGGAATATCTTTATTGCATCGCGAGGTATGATGTCCTCTATACTTTATATAAATATAGTTTACGAGAAAACCAGAACGAGCAGTTTATTTTGCTTATGGTGGTTGATGCAAATACTGCTTGAAATTTCGATACTGATTATCAAAAATTTACTTGTTTGTCTTATATTTTCCATCAGACGCGTGTTGGGACAATTTTAGGGGTCGAGAAAATAATCTGGAAAGGACCGCAGGTTGTATTTTTATTATTATTATATAGCCAATATTAAATTCCAGGCAAGCTTTATATTACTAATGTGAATAATAGGTGCATTTGATATATATCCAGAACTACTCATTCCTTTTTACTTAGAACTCGATTTTTTTAAATACTTGCAATTACTTTATCCACTAATTAAGTATCTTGAACTACAGTAGATGAATTAATCCCCAACATATGGAAAATCATGTTTCTATTCCCAGAGGAGTAATCCCAGCAAACATTTTGTTCTAATTTAACGTCGAGACTATCTAAATTATGTATAATAAATTTAGTAGCAAAATTAGATTTAACCATATTTAAGTGAAATATACGTTGACACGACGTGGATTCGACATAAGTGGAGAATAAGACGACGTCGAAATTTGGTAATATTGATCAAAATAGGTAAAATCTATTCTAAATATATAAATCCCAATACGTTTGGTTAATAATACCTGTCTAGGGAAATTTGACGTCAGTTTAACGCCAATTCAACGTTGATTTAACTAGCTTTAGGTAGAAACTACGAACATATATGCAGATGACGTGTGATTCAGAGTGCACAAAAAGAAGAATTTTATATTTATTTGGTATTTTTATCCATAACCAGTAGAAATATTGCTGGAAGTCACCAACACAACTAAAACATGTATCTAATTCACAGCAAAGATTCAAAATGAATGAATGTCGCAATGTCAGTGAAAAAAGTATATGTAATATAATTGCGATGTGGTGCATGTTTTAACACTTCTACTTTGAAAAATAACAATGCCCCTCCAAAATACTCTAAGAAAATTCCTATTATGTTACATTTGTTTTGTATTACTTCAAAAAACATTTATGTTTTTTTGGCATTTTCATCCGTTTGTTCTGGATAAGTTCACTTTGAAAATTTGAATTTTGGAATCGTACTCTAATTATGCTAAGAAAATATGGCGTGTTGTGCTAATTCGACCTAAAATTTAATATGACCATAAAAAACTAGGTATTTTAGAGGTAGCTTTTTATTAAGTTGAATTACCTTAAAGTTTGCGACATGTTATTTAACTTTACTTATTTAAAGAATTATTAACTTGTAAGTTTCATCAAAAATTTACCTGTAGGTAAATATAACATATTCTTGAAAATGCTACCTCATTTCACCTACTAAGTGAAAATTTTTATTTAACGTGTGTTGACAAGTGAATTAGAGGGAATATTGAGTCGAAAATGGTATAGAGGAGCTCTTTCTAAGAGGTAGGTAGAGGTAGGTTTTCCAGAGAGTAGGTAGAGTATTGGACGGAGGTGAGTGTATGTTGCTCCCGTTTTTGTTAAAGTTTTAAGTGATTCCTAGTGTGTTTCTTATTACTACTTCGACTTGACATGTGAGTTAAGATACATGGAAACTCATAGAATAATCTAAATTACTAAATAATAATGAGAAACAAAGGAAAAGTGGATTTTTCATAGAAAGTTTTAATATGAAAACCGAATTTATAATTTATGATAAATGCTGCTATTGCTCAAGCAGAAACTCAATTGAAATTGAATACCTATATAAATTTGGCTAAAAATGAGGAGTCAACATCATTCAATGATGAAAAATGGAGTGAAGTAGTGAGATCAAAACGTAAAAAAAGGCAAGTCATTGTTGTAAGTAATATGGAATCAACGAGTGTTATAGGTGTACCAAGTTTTGCTATGTTACACGTGTACAAGATAAAACTTCAAACTACAGCTGATGAACTCACAGATCTTATGAAGAAACATTTTCCTGAGATTAAATGTGAATCTTTAAATTCAAAATATCCTGATCTATATTCTTCTTTTAAGGTTACGATACTGGCAAGTAATTTTAAAAAAGCAATGAATTCAAGCTTATGGCCTTATGGGGCTTGTATTTGTCGTTTTTTATCGAGGCGCACGACGAATTCCACGGTGACATAATATTTAGTCCAAAAATTATGTTACTTAATGTTAATACCTTAAACTCTGATAAAATTAACTTTATTGAAACAGATTTGGATCTGTTTAAAAATATTGAGTTTATATGCCTAAATGAAATAGGAGTAAAACAAGAATGTCTAGATTTCTTGCAAATAAGTAATTTTAATTTAAGTAGTTCCTACTGTCGCCCTACTCTCAAATGTGGTGGTGTTAGTATATGGTTAAAGTGTAGTAGAAATATTTTTAAAAAATGACTTGGACAATTTCTGTATAGAGCAGAATTTTGAGATTTGTGCATTATCGTACAAATCATACAAAGTTGTAAACATTATTTTAAATTGTTATCGCTCTCCCAGTGGGGAAGTATAGCTATTTTTTAATAGAGTTAGTGATGTTATAGACTATTTGTATCAACCAAATGTTACAATTTTTTTATGTGGTGATTTTAAGTGTTCTGATTTTGTTAAATTATGTAACCTTTTCTCTTGTTTTGGTCTCAGTCACGCTGTTAATGGGCCTACCCGGGTAACCACCAGCTCCAGTACTATAGTTGACCAAATATTTACAAATGCTTGTGATAACAGTTTTTTATGTTGTGTAGTGGATAATGTTTTTTCTGACCATAGAAGAGTTTTATTAGATACAGGTTTTAATCCTAATCAAATTGTACAAAGTAAAATTATTATGAAAAGAAATTTTAGCGAAGCTACTATATCTAATTTTAAAAATGCGCTTAAGAATGAGAAATGGTCATGTGATAGAACGGATTTTAATGATGCTTTCTCTTTATTTTATGACACTTTTCGATTTAAATTTGAAATATACTTTCCTAAACGTAGACTACATCTAAAAATAATAATAAAAAATGGGTTGATATGGACGTCGTTCGTTCAAGCCAGCAATTGAAGGATTTATTTATATTTAAAGGTGTCAATGAGACATATAGTGAAGCATATAAAAAAGTAAAAAAAGAGCATATCGATTTATTGAATAATAAAAAGAGACATTATTATCAAAACCGTATAATTAATTCTGATAACACAGCGAAAGCTTCATGGAATGTGGTATCTGAATTGGTAAATAATAAAATATCACACTCTAATATTCATATTAATAAAAATGGTATTTTAGTGAAAGATCCATATGAGATAGCTACAGATTTTAACAAATTTTTCGTTGATACGCCGGCTCAATTAGTGTGTCAAACACACTGTAAAAATGCGAGTAGGGAGGTAGAGTCATGTGTTTTTAATCAGCACTCATTGTATTTGAAGCCTTTTACAGAAAAAGAATTATTAATATTCTTTCCTATTATTTGGTAGAATGCCACAAATAACTTTCAGACAATATTAAGAATTATTAATTTTATTATATGGAAAATTGAAAAATAAAAAATTCTCGGGGCCAGATGACATTCCAAGTTTTATTTTAAAACAAGTCCTTGACGTAATTATCGCCCCATTAACGTATTTAATCAATAGGTCTTTTGATTCTGGCATGTTTCCGCAAAATATAAAGACTGGGAAAGTTACCCCATTATATAAAAAGAAAGATCCACTCTGTTTGGAACATTATAGACCAGTTACTATCCCATATGGATTTTTAAAAATATTTGAATATGCATTTTTAGATCGTCTTTTGCCATTTCTCAATAAATTCGAAGTTGTATCAGATAATCAACATGGTTTCTGCATGAACAAATCAACATCATCTGAATGTTATCTTTATATCAACAAATCGAATGCGAATGCCCAGCGGTGATATTTTGCGATCTAAGCAGAACATTCGACTGCGTCAACCATACTCTATTACTATGTAATTTAGAAACATATGGCATAAGAGGCGTAGCACTAAATTGGATATCAACATTCCTTGAAAATCGAGAAGAATATGTATATTTAAAAGTTGAAAATGAGAAATCTGTAGATTATGTGAAGTCTGAGTGCTTGGATGTAAATATGGGGGTCCCTCAAGGATCAATATTAGGTCCTCTTTTGTTTATTTTGTACGTAAATAATATTTCCACAGTGGTAAAATGCAATTATTATGCAGCTTATGCTGACGACTTTTCTCTTGTTATATCATCAAATAATTCTAACACATTGAATGCTAAAAGTGCAAAAGCTGTCACCAGAATATCGGAATATTTTAATAGTATTCATTTATTTTTCAATGCCGAAAAACCTGACAGAATACTCAGAATACACAATCGCCAAAAGGATGCAGGTGTTCATATGGATGAATTTCTCAACTGGAAACAGCATTGTCATAAACTAATTTGTAAAATGAATTCGTTAAAGTTTCTCTTCATTAATTTGCGAAACTGGAAATGCCTCAGCTGCTTCAGATTTACTCTGCTCAAGTAGATTCAAGGTTGAGATACGGGATTTGCCTGTGGGGAAATTCTACTGACGCAACAAATGTGTTTATAGCACAAAAAAGATGTATGACAAAAATTCAGAGAGAATTAAATATATTACCTCTTCCATGCTTATATATGAGTGTCTATGTATATAAGAATAAACTAAGATTTATTGCCAATAAAGATATACATAGTTATAATACGAGACATGTTGATGAGTTCCATGTGCCGTTCGCTAGACAATAACTTTCTTTAGATGCTCCTAAGTGTATTGGACCTAAGATGTTTAACTCTTTAGCAAAAAATATTAAGGATTGTCAAAATTTGTACATTTTTAAAAGAAATTTAAAAAATTTTTTAGTTGATGGATGTTTTTACAAAGTCTCTGAATTTTAAAAATAACTGACGAATCCCATACATTGTAATTGTCTTAGTGGAAAATAAAATTATTATTATTATTATTAAATATATTTATACGATTTATTGTTTACGACTGTAATGGCTTTTTAAAATGGTAGAAATTCTCAAGAATAATGACGAAGACAATAACTAAACAGCCTAATTGTTAAAATGACCTGAATAATACAAATTTTAAAAATAGATTATGTATGGCTAGTTTTTAAATTGGTGGTTTATAGTCAAATTTACTTTGTGGTCGATTTTACAGGTAATTGCTACAAAAAAGTTATTAATAATTGTTTCTTCAGGATGACTTTTAGGTCAACTAGATAAGTAATCAACTATTTGGTTGAAATTAAGTAGATAAACTAATATTACTTTAAAGGAGAGTAAATAAAGCCACCAAATAGATTACTCGGAAGGTATAAAATTACGTACGATTTCCAACCAAATCTACGTAGTAGAATATTCTATTATAAAGACGATTTTTAGTTGCCAAAAAGGTAGATGTTGCCTAATTACGGTAACCTAAATTTACTTCAAAGGAAATTTACCCTTGGGGTAATTTTTGGTAATATTTTCTAGTAGTTTTTTCCTTTCTGATTTGGTTATAAGCAGATTTGTGTATAAGATAGATTTCTTGATATAATTTACGTAAATTTAAATATAAATTAGAACCATTTCCTAGGTCAATTTAAAGCTAATTTTATAGAAAATGTTTGCTAAGATCATGAATGGTATAAAATTATTTAATGGTTTAGAACTCTCAGACAATTGAAGCAAATTGCAGCTTCTATAAAATATGATGATGAACATTTTGATGATACAAATTTACAGTTAAATTTAGTGTTCTATCTATCCGTGATGATGTCAACTTGTACGAAATACGCCATGAGTGTAATGCTTTTTGGTGGTTGTAAAGAATATTGAATTTAACATTGTGTATAACACTAAATTAAAACAAGGAGGCTAAAAAAAGAATATACATAATTCAACGCACAAAATCATGACAAACTGACTAATTAAAAATTTTAAAACGCCCTTAGGGACATTAAAATTCCATTATGGAGAGTGTTAAAACAGAACAGCATATTACGTTGTCTTTTCAGAAGGGACGAAGTGCCAAGCAGGCTAAACTACTTAAAGAAAAATGCAAATTAGTATATTTACTCCCTTGTAGTAATCTCCTAAAATGTCAGACGGAATCTGCGTCGTCGTTCCCGTTTCTTTTAAAAGGTTCAATTTTCTTTATTCATGACTATTTCTTATACCACAACGCTTTCAATTGTATAAACTTTAAATAATGGCTAGTGAACAGAAAATACAGCGAAATAATAATAATAATAATAATAATAAAGTCTTTATTGCTAAAGATGTACATACAATACATACATGCATTCGCAAGGCGAAGTCTAGCTACAGCTATTCTACTTAACCTTAACTTAAATGCATAAAGAATAGTATACAATAATTTAAAAAAAATTTGAGCTGTAAATCATGTGGTAAAATGAGTGAAAATAGAAGAATATTGAGTAATATAATAAAAATAATATAGAGGGAGAGAAATATACATACCAATAAAATATCAGGAAAAGGTAACAAGCGGTGAAGGACCAGCTAAGGGAGTGCAAATAAAGTTTGCTACAAGTGCATATCCGCGAGTTCTGGATAGGTGTAATTTTCTGCCATAATGTTCAAAATTCACTTTTAAATACAGCATTTCAAAATACTACACTAAACTAAAGTAAGTCAATAAAATAAATTCTAACTATATAAAGATACAGAAGAACGTGGTACAAAAAAATCGAAAAAGAACAGAAGCAATGACACAAAAGAACCGTGTGATTGTACGAAATCAAGTAACCGACATGAATTAAACTAAAGTATTTTTTCTAATAACAGTTAGCTCATGCTATTCGCTAAATAATTTAAATTGGAAGATGTATCGGTGCAGTCTTTTATATGCATTCTGACTAACTAGGTAGATAATAAAGCCGCAAAAGTAAAAACACAAAGATAGCCGCCGCTACTTTATCGGTGACACTCGACGGTTTACATCTTAATTTGACGATCACTGTTTGATTAGTGTTGTCAGATGTATGTGATTTTCACATGGCACAATGACGAAGTTTCATGGTATTTTTTAATAAATTATGGTAGTTTTGGTACTTATACGTTATTGTGTGTATTTGACAAACTCGAAAGGGCAAAAATTTGTTTTTATTGGTTAAGTATTTAACGCAAATTAAACTTTATTCATTAAAAATAGGTAAGAAAAAAATATTTTTAAACTTAACCTAACCTTTTTAAGGAAAAAAAAATATTTTGTGATTGATGATGGCTCCATACTATTCAGAATACAGACCGAACAGAGTTACGCGGCGCGCCGATTTGTAAAGTAAAATGTCATGAAACGTCGATATTTTAAATTTGAGCAAAAAAAAATTCATGTCTGTCTGTCTGTCGGTCTGTCTGTCTGTCGGTTTGCCTGTCTGTAACTTTTTTGTGCGCACGTTTATTCTGGAACCAGACTTGAAATTTGGTACACTTATGTATTGTAACGAGATCTGGAACTAGATTATATTTTGATCTAATTCCGTTGAAGGGTTCGGGGATAAATGAGGGTAAATAGGCAAAGCAAGCAGGTAAGAGTCCATAAAATTGCAATTTAGGGCATATACGAAGAGTCAAGGTCGCAAAATTTTTTTTGGGATTTAGTGGGTATACGAGGACCAAGGGCTTCTATTTTTTTTTACATTTGCCACCCCCTCTCTATCAACCCCACTCTATTATTAAAGGGAATAAAATATTACATAGGGATTTAGTGTGTATAAGGCTTGGCTACAAAATCTAGATGCAGAAGTAGTGATTCATTGGGCAGCGGTTTTTAATAAAAGTGGAATAAAAAGGTAAAAAACTGTAAATAATGGTATAATTTATTACTTAAAAAAAGTGCAGGTATACAATAGAAAATAATAATAATTGTATAAATACTTTAAAAATGGTACGATTGGCAACATTGCAAGTAATTATGCACGAATATCGGAGCATACGTAAATGTCTGAATCAAGCCTACCTCAACATTCCATAAGGGCGGCAGGCCTTTAAACTTTTTATGCCAATTAGGGAGATGTACAGCCAGCGAAGTATACAACAGAGTTGAATTTGAGCTTGGTTCAAATTTCACTTCCATTCTGGAATATTTGCCTGCCTCAATATTCCAGAAGTTCTCAACCAATTTTATTAACAATTAATTAATTTTTTAAACATTTCTCCAAAACTATGGACTTTAGATCCTATGTTATATAAGACTTTTTTGTTTGTTTGGTCGTTCCCATTACCAGTTTTTTTTAATGACATGAAACCCTTTGGTAATGGCACCCTGTACATGTAGATCACGCAAAATATTGCTTTCTGTCACTAAAATACAAGGAAAAAAAAATAGTCAGGGAATCAGTAAAACCAATCGCATCGATTAGTATTCCTGCTTGTGTCGAGGCAAACCACAATCAAATTTTAGAAACCATTAAGTAAAATAATCTCTTTAATCTTTTCATGAATTTATTTACAAACTGAATAAGTCTAAAATAAAACCTTCTCGCACTGCAGAAACTTGCAATAAAAAGCCCAACATTGTTCCACATTTTATTGTTGCAATTTCTTATAGCCAACAAGCCTCATTTGCGTTTTCTCCCTCATTTATGTGATTGAGAGAATATCTCGCCCTCGAAAAAGAGACAAAAGGGCCTAATGTAATCGGGAAGGCTTCTTAAAAGGGTCTTGTGTTTTCCTTACACACATATGTTAACGTTTTTTGTTTCAGCTATACACGGGGGAGTTGAAATATCGACCTACCAGCGACGCGAAACTTATATCTTATTTATTGCATATAACAGTTATAAAATATCCAAAACTTTTCCTCTCATATTGTTAAAGCACGTTTTTGAAAATTTGTCACATGTAACCTATCCCAGAGAGATAAAAAGACTAAATCAATAGTTATTGGAGCTATTAAGACTGCGTTTGCACGCACCAATCATTCGCGAGTAAATTTGTAAGTAATCGAACTACATCGTCCTGTCGATTCAGCCATACTAGTCTATGTTATGTCTATATGTACCAGTTACAATAAATTTTTGCAAAACCTTTTGAAGTATTGTGGGTTGTGCGTATTTACACAGAACCAAATAATAATAATTCACCTGTCACTAACGATAATTTAATAGAAAATGTTACGTAGTTATTAATTATTTTTGTATTTGAGTGTTTGCAAACCATATATATTAGCCTTGTAATATTGGTTGTCTATCCAATGCATTCCTACATATATATATTTAAGTCCTATCATTTAAGTTTTTTCAGAGTTTTTTTACATTTTCGCGTTTTTGCAAGGTGGTATAGCACAAACTTCGAATAAGGAAAAAAGGCTCACTTGTTCATCGCAAAATTTTGTATATTATTCGCTCAATAATAATTGTTCTAACTTTGTTGTCTAAAATTTATGTGTTGTATAATTTGTGCATCGAAGACGGAAGAGCCGGCCGGCAGAACCGGGAGCACCAAAAACCTCAGAGGTGAGTTTTATGCCACTCGATTTTAAGAAATACAGTCCATTATTTATTCTATTATTCATTTGGGATATTTACAACCAAATAACGGTTAAAACCCATACAGAAAATAAAACCGACATGTGCGTTAATGCACTAAATAATAAACCTGACAAAAGATTGCTGATTTTGTGCGATGAGAAAAATAAAAATATAATTCATCAAATTACTAAAACTTTTGTAGCAAATAATTTTAGCTGTCTAATCTTCAGAAACCCAGGGGTCCAATACAATCAAGTTACAAATGATGTCAGTAATCTTGCCAAAGACTTTAATTTAAGTGATTATATTTTAATATCAGCAGATGCAAATGATTTTTTAAATCGGAAATATCCATCTTTCAAATATATCAGTAATGTGGTGCAATCATGCCCAAATACAAATTTTATTTTTGCTGCTCTACCTCATTCTCGTTGTAGTAAATACTTAAAAAAATGAAAAAATTGACAAATTTAATAGTGCGTTAAAGAATTTTGTGCATAAACTTGATTATTACAGTGAGGGTTTTATTCACTTCATGGATACTTGCGATCCACATGAGGTTGTTTCTAAAATAAGACATAATAAATAAAAAATTTAAAGTAAATAATAACTTAAAATATATTATGCTAACAGAGGAGAAGAAGAGTACATTAGCAGAAGTTATTGAAATTCCCATAGAAGGTAACATATCTGCCGAGAAACATAGTAATGTGCAAAATATTCACAATGAATCAACAGACAACTTTAAGTTTTTTTAGTTTCCAGTGTAAATATAGCCTAAATATAATTCATCAAAATATCCAGTGCTTAGCTAATAAAATATTAAATTTGGATAATGTTCTTGTTGGTAAATATAATTGTGATATTCTTCTGCTTACAATCAATCAATCAATACAACTTTATTAAGAATTAAAATTTACATCAGCCTCCCCAGAACCCACTCCGCGACCCACCGTGCAACCACCGCGTTATTCGCTGTGGAGGATTGCAGGGTTGGGCGGAATGGGACTGGTTCGGCTTAAAGACAATTAAAATAGTTAAACCCAAACACCTTCCATCGCAGATGGATTAAATTAGGTTATAAAATTAACATATCTGAAAACAGATTTAATAAAACTTAAAACTACACCTTTTAAAAACTCACGCACTGTCACTTATCAAATTTTGATTCTGACGCAGGCACCTCAACTTGTACAAGGTGCCTTCCGCGAGGTATGTCAATGCTGGGCTGCGCGTGGCTGGCCTAAACTTTGATTTTAAAAATTTTGGTTTTACGAAATTTTGGTTTGGTGAAAATTTTGTTTTTTGTGTGAAATGAATTTAGAAAACAAAAATGCACAAAAAGAAAATAAACCAACAGAACAAAAAGAAACAAACATAAAGAGGGAGGGGGACAGGAAAGATTTAAAGATACAAAAGGTATGAAATATCAGTAAAGGTGGATAGGGTAAGCGGAAGTTATAGTTGATGAAGTTTGGCTACAGAGGTTGCCGGAAGATCGGTAACGTCTGGTATGGTAGGGTGTGTTTAATCCGAAATGGGGCATTATGCTGTGTAATTTGTGTTATGTTTCTTGTTAGCGGACTATCGCCCAGTTTGAAGGAATAGAATTTTTGAGAGATTTCCTGGACGTAATCCGCTATTGGGGTTATGTCGTGGCAAAGTGCGTATAGGTCTCTGAAGGAGGTGTACCTTCCAGAATTTGATATGAGGCGCATAAATTTGTGCTCGAGCACTTTTAGTTTTTTCATTGTCGTCTTCTGCTTACGGAGCACTGGCAAAATAAAGACCAATTAAATAGTGTAAAGTTATGCAACTATACTTTATTAGACTGTTTTTGTCGTAACGTTCAGAAGGACGGTGGTGTTGCTGTCTACAAGAATAAACAATTCACCTCGGATATTATTGTTCATTCTATAAATGATTTCTGTGAGGAAGGTATTTTGGAATGTTGCTGTGTTGAACTTATATATTATAAAATTATTATTGTGGTAATGTACAAACCTCCTTCTGGAGATTTTAACACATTTTTAAATTTATATAACGGTTTATAGTACTGAAAAGTCAATAATTATTGGCGGAGATTTTAACATTAATTTTTTAGGCCATAGTATGAATTTGTCACTGTTTAAAGACCTTCTCTGTTTCTTTGATCTTCACATTTCTGTTAACTCACCAACAAGAGTAACTTCAGTTTCCAGTACATGTATAGACAATTTTTTAGTCACAACAAATATTAATAATTTTAAAGTCAGTGTTGTTGATCTGTGTATTTTTCTCAGTTTCTTTCCATTAAAGTAAAAAATAAATGTCAAAATAAAACCAAATATGTATACCGTAGAAATTTCAGCACAGAAAATATTACACGGTTCCATGATTATTTGCAGAATGAAAATTGACAAGACCAATTTACCCAAAATTGCCCTAATACTGCCGTGGATAAGTTTTATGACATAATTTTGTATGATTTTTAAGCAAGTTTCCCTGTAAAGCGTTTTAATATTAATAGTAGAAAACTAAATGTAAACAAATATATGACACCTGAAATAATTAGACTAAGAAACCAGGTAAACTTATAAAGTGACATAGCAAAAATAGATAATAATTATAAGGGCCTTAGTACACGTCTGAATAACTTATATCGTAATAAATTACAGACCGCTAAACGGGAGTATCATGATCGTGAAATCTGCAATTCAAGTAACAGGACTAAAACTATGTGGAACATAATTTAAAAAATTCAGGGGTCAAGTTCAATTTCTAAAGATATATGTTTTAAAAAAGATGGCGATGAAATACCGATTGAAGATGTAGATAATGGCTTTAATATTCACTTCACAAGCACCACAAATATAAATGCCTTACGCGATTTTAATTTCTTAGAATCTAATGTGCCTAATTTTCATAGATCTATATATATATCTGCAGTTCTCTTCATAGAGAATGGTATTTTCCCCAGCAAATTTAAAAGGACTATCGTCCATCCCCTTTATAAGAAAGGAGATCCAAATGAGTATAGCAATTATAGAGCTATTAGTTTATTATGTAGTTTTTCAAAACTTTTCGAACTCCATCTCAAAGAGCAGTTATTCAACTTTCTGCAAAAAAAATAATCTGCTTTCTCCTGCTCAACATGGTTTCACTACTAATAAAAGCACTGAGCCGGCATTATGTAATTTCCATCACCAAATTATTAAGGCGCTGGACAATAAAAAATTTGCTCTGGTCTTTTTCTAGATTTCTCGCGAGCTTTTGATATGGTAGATCACCAGTTGCTCAAAGCTAAACTCGCACGATATGGTGTTCGAGGGAAAGCTTTGGAAATATTTTCATCCTATCTTGATAACAGAGCTCAAACTGTAAAAATGGCCTGTGGAGCTGAAAGCGAGACTTGCTGTGTCAAGCAAGGAGTTCCACAGGGTTCAATTTTGGGACCACTATTGTATATTGTGTTTGCCAATGACATTATCGATTACTTGCAAAGAACATCAAATATCCATGTCGTGTGCTACGCAGATGATACAAATGTTCTAATTACAGGAAATAACTCAAAGAAAGTAAAAACAACAACTGAGATAATTTATCAGGAAATTTATGCTGGTCTTATAAAAATAATCTAAATTTAAATAAAACTAAAACTGTTTCCATACAATTTACATTAAATAAAAATTCCGAAGGCCTAACACTTTTTAACGGTACTGACCTTGAATTAAATGCCTGTGATAATAATTTGTTAGGTGTCACGTTTGACAAACATCTGCAACGGGCTCATCACATTGAAAATCTGTGTATAAAGCTACGAAAAAGTTGTTTTGCTCTAAAATTTATGTCTAAACATTGTAGCCAGGATATCCTTAAAACCCTTTATTTTGCCAATTTTCATTCTCATCTGAGGTATGGAATTGTAAATTGGGGTAATAGTACTAATGTAGCCAGGGTATTTTTACTGCAAAAATATGCAATTCGTATAATGTTAAATTTGAGTTACAGAGAAACTTGTAGAGATGCTTTTAAAGTTTTAAAAATTTTGACTGTTGCTAGCCTATACATTCTGGAAGTATGTTCATATGTCCACAAACACAATCCACTTTTTTAAATAATCAAGTTGGACATTCACATGATACTCGATCTAAACATCTCCTACTGCCTGACTGTCATAGAACTACTATGTATCAGAGAAGTTTTCTGTATCTAAGGGTGTAAATTCTATAATTTATTAGACGAAGATATTAAATCCTTTGGTAGTATACGTGTTTTTAAGGGAAAACTTAAAATATTGTTGCTAAACAAAAACTGTTACACAGTTAATGATTTTTTATATTTTAATATCTCCTTGTTCCATATTATTGTTTTTTCCTCTTTTTAAATCCATATGACATAAATCTAATCTATTTTCATAATTATGTTAGGGTCTGACTAAGTCCAAAAATGTTTTATATATTTTAGCCACATTATTTTATAGTGTATTGTTTTCTATTTTTGGTACTGTTTTTTTAATTATTTATGTGACATTTTCTTCATCGACCTTATGTATACCTTTTTGCGTACATATGTTTTTTTCAATGGAGAAATAAAGATTATTATTATTATACGAAATATTAGTAAATCACCGAATTTAGCTATCACGAACACATAAGTGCTGTGGTATAATCTGATATAAGTATAGTTTGAATAACAAATACGTAGGTATTTAGAACACTAGGAAATGTACAGACTTTATTCATGGTTGTATGTAATACTTAAATGTTTAGAGTTATAAATAAAGAGGAAATTAGTGAGCCAAGTAGAAACTTTTCTGTACACCCTTAATAAGAATCTGTACCACAATGGAAAATAAAAAATTGCTTTTGGGCATTTCCCATCTCACAAACAATGTTTTAGTATTCTGTGATCTAAGAGTGCTATTTTAATTGTCATTTTCGAGGACTAAAGTGTATAAGATGGGTTCTGTCCCTCGAGGAGTAAAATAGATCTGTACTTTACTCCTTAAAAATGATTATTACACTAGCAATAGCGCACTGTTAGACTGCGGAGTGCATAAAAACTAAATAGTTTGTATACCAATATACCACCAAGCAAAACTGCTTTTTAATTCCTCCTGTAATTGATCCTTCACACTCGCTGATAAAAAATGAACTTAGTCCCAGTACACTACGTATAATGATATTTTCGAATAAACAGTACAGCCGTTTATTAGAAAGTAATATTTAATAACAGTGCCACTGACAGATAGTTACTGAAAATGTGTGAACAAAAATAAATTAAAACTATTTTGCAGACATCAGTTTTACTAAAATCGACAATCGTATATAATTTATAACCTTAATTCCTACCAAGATTTAAAATATTATTCACATATTAATTCGGGAATTGGGCAGTAAGCTTGAATGAAATTGTAGTGTTCTAATATAATGAATACAACTGGTGCATCTAAGCCAGGCCTAATAATCACATATTACCAACAGAACGCATCAAGCTTCGATTGCAACAAACACCGGCCGAAAGACTAATTCCTACTTAAAGGAACTCTTTTCATATGAATTATTATTATTATAGACTGTAACCAACAGCTATTCCCAGGGCTATGTGCTCCGCTGAGTACTGAATTACGGGCCTGGCACATTAAGTATAATAATCACATTATTACCGACTACTATTGTTGTCCCTCACATTTTACACTCACATCGACTCTTACTGAACGCTATACTCATAGCCGAAATGAAATACAAAAATACGGAGCAACTTTCATTCATTAAAAAAATTCAATAAACCAGAAAAGTCAAACTACTTCCTGAAAGCGCTGACAACGGCATAATAAATATTAACGTCCTCTCATGTTTATTAAATTCTCCTCAGTATTTACCATAAATATAAAACATAAAAATTCACGTATGTATTATAATCCGGCAGAAAACCTAATAAATTTCGGGGTTGCTTTATGAGTTCGTGATTACATTACATTTTTACGTTGTCAAAGGGCTACGACACGAGATGCCACAACAGAAGTTGGTTAACGCAAAGGCAGATTTGAATAACAAAAGGTATGTTGAACGGCGGGCTATTTATTTGCGATTTTCTTTCCTTGGTATATAAATATGTAGAGAAATGTTAAAAGTATTCAGATAGTTGTATATTCAATGTATTTTTTGTTACGTCACATACCGGAAGAATGTTAAGTATCCTCCTAGAAGTTGGATACAAATATAATACATATAGGACAGGAGAAAATCGATCACATTTGATAATCACGCAATTTTGTATTCAATCAATCATTCAATCAAAATATACTTTACTGTCCAGAAGAATAATTTTGTTGACAAAGCATAAAACAAATAAAATTATACATATATAACTTATATAAAATATAAATATATAAATCTATAAACATAAGATCGTACAATAAAACACGCTACAAATCACATTTTTTAGTCAAACATTAAAAACATAATATATATCTACATCAGAATGTATCATCTAAATATTCCTTTATTTCATATGGTTTATCAATAAGTAGATTTTTCACTGCGTTTTTGAAACCCTCATTGGAGACGATGTCCCTAATATGGCTCGGTAAGTGATTATACATTTTAGGATCATTGTAAACCACAGAATCCCGGACAAGTGTAGTTCTTGGGACTGGCAGTGTAATATTACCTACTTGTCGAGTGCTATATGTTGAGGTCGTAAAAACATTATTTTTGTACTTATGAATTAAGACTACTGTATTTAATATGAAAATAGATATCACAGTCAGAATTCTGTTGGCTACAAATAGTTCCTTGCAAGAGTCGCGAGCCCTAGCCTTACACAGATATCTAACGGCACGCTTTTGTAACACAAGTATTTGTTGCAAGAGAAATTTACTACATATGCCCCAAAACGCAATCCCATAACTCAGGTGTGATTCGATTAATGCAAAATATACAGCTCTGGCAGCTGAATATCCTAATTCATTTGAAACCACCCTGACTGCGTAGCATCCAGATGCTAATTTATTATTTAAACCAATAATATGTTATCTAAACTTTAATTTGCAGTCAATATTTAATCCTAAAAATTTCAAGCACGTTTTGTTTTCAAGTACATGGTTCCCTAGGGGTATATCTGGCAAATCACATTTGAAAGTTATTATGTTTGTTTTTCCTATATTGAACGACAGTAAGTTCGAATCACACCAATCTTTGATTTTCTTAATGTCGTTGCATATGCTTTCATGCAGAATATTTTTTTCCTCGCTATGCCATAATATTGTAGTATCGTCGGCGAATAGAGTAAACTTTCCTGTGATATTAATAGTAGTTATGTCGTTAATATACAGTAAAAATAGAATTGGACCAAGAACAGAGCCTTGAGGTACCCCACAGTTTATGTAAAGTTCGTCAGACCTATTTGGATTTTTAACAATTTGCTTACGGCCTGACGGATATGATTTAAACCATTCAAGAGTAATGCCTCTGAAACCACAGCGCTTCAATTTTTGCAACAATATGTAGCGGACCTCTAGCGTATGCGACCCACCATACGCCTTAGCGTTTTGTGGGCCGCATAATAACAACCGCTACGTCCGTAGCAGAGTTTCGCTACTGTCCACGAGAAGCGCGAGATACTTCCAGTTGGTGAGGAAGGCAACCATTTTTAATGGCGGTATATAGTTGATAATCTTACAACCTCGGTTTATCCAAGGCATCCTGGTGGATTTTGGGATTATCAACAGAGGAAAATTTTCTCAATCTGTTGTTGTTCCGTTTAGCGGAATATTTTGTTGTTGTGAGTAAATTTTAACTGCGGAAGCAGGATATTTAAGTATACAAGGCTTTTCTTTGGAAGTATCGTGTCGACTTGAAAGGCGGACTCGACTCCATTCATCCAACTGTGGCTTTCTAGGAACATTGGTGGATTGTTCCCTCATCAGTGAGGGTTCCACGGACGGGGCTTCTACACACATCAGTGAAGTTCCACGAACGGGGCATCCACACACAGTAGAAAGTTCCAGGGCTGGAGAGACAATAACCAACCCCCATCCTTGGGTCAATTTCTTTTGTCCCGAAAACACCTCCGTAGGGCTACAGGTTCTTCCACGTCGAAGTCGGTATCGTACCACCCTAGATAAGTGTGTTGTCGTTTTTATTTACCGGAGACTACCTTCAGTGGTTCTGTGCGGTTATATTTGATTCTACTTTTGTATTTTAACTTGTACATATTTAAAGATTTTATGCATTTATATTTATTTAAGGAGGTTCTCTAAATCAGAACCATTGTGGAAGAATTTATTACCATTTATCCTCACGTTGTAAACCGATGTGTAGCTACACGAGGCATTTTATTAATGTTGTAACTTATTAATCCCTACCACGTTCAACTAATGCAGGAACTGATTGATAGGGATTATGAAAACCGAATACAATTTTGTCAATGGGCAAAACAAAAAATAGGTAAACAAAGAAATTTTCTTGGCTTTATTTTGTTTGCCATAATTTTCATTATTACGACACAACCAATCTTTTCATCTCACGAACAAATAACCAAACAAATTGGTCGTTGAATGTTTGGGGAGGAATTGTTGGAGATTATGTGCTAGGTCCACATTTTTTTGATGGACGTGTGAATGGTCAAATTTATTTGGAATTTTTGCAAGACCGCTTGGAAGAATTACTGGAGGATTTCCCCAGGGATATTAGAGAGAGAATGTGGTGCCTCCATGCTGGAGCACCTGTGCACCACACTGCAGCTGTTCACGAACATTTAAACGACGCTTTTCCAAATGGTTGGATAGGAAGAGGAGGACCCCATAGTTGGCCTGTCAGAAGCCCTGATTTGACCAAAATAGACTTCTTTTTTTGTGGGGCTATGTTAAGGAATAAGTGTACAAAGTTCCTATAACTACAAAAAAAATATGAAAGAAAGAATAAGGGAAGTTTTTCAGGAAATTGCTGTAGATATTTTAAGAAATGTTGGTAGATTATTTGAAAATCGTTTACAGAAATGCATAGACGTACTGGGAGGCCACTTTGAATAGTTCCTATAAACACTAGGTATTATTTATTTTATTAAATTAGGTTCAAAATAACTTTGAAACGTCCTGAATTAGCGCTGCTAGTATAAAATACACCCTGTATAATTATAATCAATATTTGGTGGTTCTGTCGTTGTAGTACATCCCTTGTCTACATAATTGCAAAATAAATCTTCTTAATTAATAGTAATACACACACAGAGAATTAATTTGTTAAACCTTATTCCGGCCAAAATTTTTATATTTTTTTCTCGGCAACTCGGCAACGCCCCCTTAAAAACAAAAATCTGGAGGTCGTTATAAAGGTAATTTTAGGCTGAATTCACGCGTTCTTGTTTTTTATATACCTTTAAACTGAGATTGGATAAACTATACAGACATTCCTTATTACTGGAATACCCCATAAAAAAATTCTTTTAAAAGCTGTGAAAAATAAACATGACTTACAGTAAATTGCATTTTTCAATTATAATAATCATTACTTTTATTACTGATCGTCCATATTCGTGTTAATAAAATAAACAAACGAATACATATGGGTATGTGTTAAAAAACTTGATATACCTACTTACCTGCGACCTTTCCTCTACACAACAACAATCCGGCTGTATCCGCTCAATTTTTCCTCGTTTCTCTAAAGGATATTTCTTGAAACCGTTATCCTTATCGGTGTACGCCAGGAAACCGTACACTGAACCGGGAGAGAGAGGAGATGCGATGCCTGAGTCTGTATCGGACACTTTTCCCGTCTTGGCGCTATTGTATTCTGTGAAACGTATGAGAATCAGAAGTGGGATAAATGTGGCGAGGTGAATGGTAAAATGTGGAAGGAGTGTGTTTGATTTTTTATTGTCTCGGCTGACAGCGTGAAATTGGGTCTAGATATTTATAACGTTATATGACCTTTTTTTCTATTAGAAGTCCTGCATATATGTATAACATAGTAATAATTCATATATGTAAAGAAGAGGACCTTAAATGTATGGTGATGAATTTTCTTATAGATTATTAAATTTTAGAAAACACAGAGTGGTCTAGTTATAACACTTTTAGCTACACCTAATTCAAATTGTTTTGATAATGGGAACGTCTTATTACATTGAGAGATGTTCTTTTAGTAGAGTCAAAATAGCCGAAAATAAAGCGGTGGAGAAAATTTTACATACAGCAACACAGCATAGAAAAATAAGTTTGTTTTGGTGAAACTAAGAATAACCTGAGTTTTCTACATGGAGTAGGAGGGGCAACCCTTTTTTTCGCGGAAAAGGGGTAAATTGGTCATTTTTAGGGGTGGTTTTTAAATTTTAATTTATTTTGGATCTTTTAAAATGCTAGTTAAGAAAAGAGAATGGTATCTTTTTATTGTCGATGTTCTAGGAACCCTCCAGGTCATATTTCGTGAAAATCGGTTCACTACCCCCCCCCCCCCCGCGATATGTATAATGTACACAATGAAAAAACGTAAAAAACGAACTTAGTCAAAATTCAACCGTATTTGATGAAATTTTAGATAAAAGTATTATATATTACCAAGAAATGGCCAGCCAAATTTCAGCAAAAAATACCCA
This sequence comes from Leptura quadrifasciata, assembly GCA_963675555.1. NCBI lineage: Eukaryota > Metazoa > Arthropoda > Insecta > Coleoptera > Cerambycidae > Leptura > Leptura quadrifasciata. The sequence goes on along the minus strand of OY776681.1, from coordinate 19,487,133 downwards.
ATAGTTTGGACGCAATTCCATTTTTAGTCTAAATTCCACGAAATTTTCAAAACGTTCCCCAATTTGTCCAAATAGTCGTACGATTTTTTTACCAAAATAAAGGTTTTTTATGTACTTTCACGTGATGTAACTAAAAAATAATTTTTTTTTAATTTAGCCGGTTTTTTGTATATATATATATTTTTGTATATATATATATACGTGCGAGGTGATTTCCCGTCATTTTTGGTATTATGCGTATGCGCACACAAGTATATTAATCCAGGCGTTTTAGACTTTTGCTGCCAAATTCGTGCTCTATGAAAGTTTTCTTTTATCGTGTTTATTTGGACGTCCTGAATAACACTTGGTAGTTATGCCACGATACACCAGGAGGAATTCGTGAAAATCGCTTCGGAAGGTCGCGGAAATCGCGGATTCGCGATTAACTCAGTTTTATGGCCCAAAACGGGAACAATTCCAATATCAATAATAAAAAGTGACTGTGAGCAGGTTTTAATTTTAGATAAAATAAATTCTCGAAGGTAAGATATCATTGTTTTTTTCGAAAATTCACTTGATTTTTATTAAACTTTATAAATATATTCATTAGTATTTTGTGTTATTCATGTGTTCTTTTTCCAGTAGTTGTACTAGATGTGCTACTTACTGCAAGAAGTATCTAATTCCGAATCGCTAACTGGAGTTTTGAATATATCTTCACTCTCGTCATCGCTAAAATCGTATACATCTGAAATATTCTCCGAAGTACAAACATCTTATCGGCATCAGTTCATTATATTTTGTTCATCCTATCAGTTTTGGATGTCAGCAAAAAACAGATAATGACTGATGCCGATAAGGACTGATAAAGCTCCTCTTCTTAATGAATTACTCATTATAATTGTTTGTGATTGTAAGATCGTTTGCAAAACTAAACGTTGCTCATGCAAAACCATTGGCGTTACATTCATCAATTTAATCCAGAATGGAAGGAATACTTTGTGTCAAAATGCAGTTAATTAAAGCTGTGGTTGATGAAGAGCCTGAGCAATTAGAAATTAGTCCTGATATTTATGATATTGAGGAATTCGAAAAATTTGATGATTATGAAGGAGATATTATTACCACATCTATACTTAAACAGTAACATTTGTGAATTTCATGTTCGTTGTGGCATGTCTTTATCGCAGAATTAAATCTGGATTCTAAACACGATCAAAACTACAATTCTGACAAGTGTCTATAAATTGCCGGAGTCGCCGGGAAGATGAAATATTGACTTTGAGGTTACTGACATGAGACAAATTGACCAGGAACTAATTCTTAAATAAACCTGAGTTTCCTTAGAGACAATAAATACTCTAACTATTGTTTAATGCTAAACAAAAATATGATAAAGGAATTTATACAGAGGGTAAGCCCATTAGTGAGAGGAAGTCCAATATCTGGCCTATTATAAGAAATATTAAAAAATGTTGTAAATAAAAGCTATATGGCATACATTGTTGCCTATTTCTAAAATATGTTCCTATAAAGTGGGAGAGGTTCAATGTCGAATTCTTTAAATGACACACCCTATATATTTTTACACGGTTGATTTCAGCGTAAAATTCTACGCTCAATACTAATTTTTACTTTGAAAAAATGTTAATGTCAGTTAAGATAAATCATTTAGTAAGTGCAAAGATAAAAGTCAGATAAAATGTATGAGAGAAGCGAACATTTATTTTTATATACAGATTTTATATAGGGGCATCAACTTGTCTATCTACAAACATCTAGAATTTCGTTTTTTCAAATGGAACGCCCAGTATATTATTCCTCCATTTTGTACAACTATTATACCCTTTTAAATTGATTACAGGGATCTTAGGCCCCAGAATTAATAGTTTTTGAGATATGTTCAATTTAATTGATAACTTAAAATTATTGCGTTTTTCACAAGTATGACTTTGATATTTCAAATTCCTGTTGTAAATAAATGAAGACAAAGTGACAAAAGTTGTTTACTTGCGACAAGAATTTATAAATAAAAATACCCAGATAGAAAGCAGCCCAGGAAAGAATCTTTTGAAAATTTACTACAGCGATTTACCCGGACGTAAAATGTTGCATATGAAAAAACAGAAAGAACCTAGTCCGAATTAACTGAAGAAAATAAAATTACTGTTCTGTTAAAACTTACAGAGAATCTTCATATCTCGAATAGAGAAATATCAAAGCAAACTAACATAAGTCGGGCTGTCGTGCAAAGAATTTTGCGGAAAAACAAATTCCATTCGTATCATATGCAATTAATGTAAGAGTTATTCGACAAGTATTTTGAAAAACGGGTAATATTGTGAATGGGCTCAGCAACAGTTCTTTCGAGATAGGGATTTTTTGATAATGTATTATTCGTTGATGAAGCAACATTTCATAAAAATGTGTTTGTCAATAGACATCATTTTCATTATTATGCAACCGAAAATCCACATAAGAAATTGTATCATTGGGCCTTATTTACTTGAAGGAAGATTTAGCGGTCAGATTTATCTAAATTTCCTGTTGCCGCAGTTAATTAATCATTTACCCCTTCCACTCCAACAGAGAATCTGGTATTTACACGACGGAGCACCAGTCCACTACACGCTATCTATCCACACACATTTAATAATGAATATTCTGGAAGATGGATAGGTAGAAGAGGACATTTGAAAAAACGCGGATATACAACCATTTCCTCCGACAGTGCGAGAGCCAGGATTCGAACACGGTGGTGCGATGTCCGTGTGATTAATCGCGATTGCCACCTCGCGCCTTAACCCACTCGGCTATCGACCAGATCAAGCACCCGCTTTTTACAATAATATAAATTTTTTAAACATTATTTTTTACTTTTTAGTTCGGTTTGTTATTAAAGCATATTTTTTAGTTTTAAACTATATTTTTTTCACAATATGGCCGACAACTTACCTAGCGGCGGTTGCTAGAGGTAGAAAATGTCCATTTCGATTCGATATAACTAACATGTTAAAAAAAATTGACACTGAAAACAATTTCTTATTTTTTTCATATAAAATAATAACATATATATTAATAACAGCGGCACCTTCGAAAAAAAAAAAATGACAATGGATTAGTCATTTTTCTATTTTATCCTAATGATCCTGATGATGATATTAGGATAAAGTTGTCAAATGATTGTATTGTCATCGGCACTTGATAAGTGTGCAAAGTTTCAGTTTAATCTGACTTTTTGAAGTGGGTGAGAATCACTTTCAAAGATTCCGTTGCATAAAAACAAACAAACATACAGGTGAAGCTAATATAAAGCCTGTAAAAAATCGTCCATTTTGGTATTTCTTTCTAAATATAGATGACTATATTTCGGTATGCGTAGGTCCAAAAAAAGCAAAAAAAATTGAGGCTGTTCGTTATGATATAGACTATCAGCGGTTACAATATGAAATTTTTATCTGCACACATAACCTCAAGAAAAAACTGAAAAAACTATTAAATTTTTGTTTTTCTTGGTTATAACTTCGGATGTTCTAAGTGAAATTTGATAAAATTTTCAGAAATTATACTTTATAATGTGAACAATAACCGGTTAAAATTTCAAGTCAAAATATCTAATACAAGTCTCAAAAATTGACTTCAAATTTTAAAATTGATTGGCCAATAACTTTTGTGCATCGCATCGTGTGGTTCTTTTTTTAAAACATATAAGTTTTTTATGCACTTTATGATGGTGAACAAGAAAACATTATTAAACTTGAAAAATAGTGAGAACAATCGATTTTAAATTTTTATTCGTATACAAATCCAATGATCCATTAGATTGATAATGACAAATATTGATGACATGGCGTCTTGATTTGGATATTTCATTTAATGTATTTTTGGGTGTTTATTCTAAAATCGTTATTAATAGTAAAATCATTTATTAATTTTAATTTTTTATTTGATTAAACCAAATACAATTCAATTATCCATTGATTAGTATTATCTGATTTGTGTTTGTAAATATTTATATTATGATGGTGAACAAGAAAACATTCTTAAACTTGAAAAATAGTGAGAAAAATCGATTTTAAATTTTTATTCATATGCAAATCCAATGATCCATTAGATTGACAATGACAAAGATTAATGACATGGCGTCTTGATTTGGATATCTCATTTAATGTGTTTTCGGGTTTCGTTATTAATAGTAAAATCATTTATTAATTTTAATTTTTTATTTGATTAAACTAAATACAATTCAATTATCCATTGATTAGTATTATCTGATTTGTGTTTGTAAATATTTATATTATAACACAGATTTCAGAAATTATAAGCTTGACAGGGACAGATATATTGATGACGTGACGTCTTAATTTCGATACTTGATTTTATGTATGTTTATACTAAAATCCTTTATTAATAGTAACATTAATCAAACTCATTAATACAGAGTCGACGGATAAGTACTATTTTTGAATAAAAATTCTGTAGGTTGAGTGACGATCCTGAGTGTTATTGTTAATTACTGCGTTTTATAATTATGCTTCAAGCGATACTGAAAGTCAGTCTGATGATTCTTTATCAAGTGAGACAAAACGAAGGTATAATTGCTCACGTATATTTATTTTTTCAATTTCATTTTTTTATACAGTATTTAAATACAATAAATATACAGATGCATAACAAATAGTATTTTTATTGAGCTATATCTAAATATAAATATGTATAATTTTTTTTATAATTAATTGGTTTTTTTATATTTTTTAATGCTCATTCGAAAAATGTCAAAAATTAATAAATAATACAAAAAAAAATAAGTTTTATCAAAAAAGTGAAATTTTTCGAGAAAATTGACGCTAAAATACAAGAAAACGATTTTTTCCACTTTTTTCCAAGTTTAAAAATGTTGTCTTGTTCACCATCATACAGTGCATAAAAAAACCTACATTTTAAAAGAAAAGAACCTCATACGATGCGATGCACAAAAGTTATTGTCTAATCAATTTTAAAATTTGAAGTCAATTTTTGAAACTTGTATTAGATATTTTAACTTGAAATTTTAACCAGTTATTATTCACATTATAAAGCATAATTTCATCAAATTTCACTTAAAACATCCGAAGTTATAACCAAAAAACCAAAACTTAGCAGTTTTTTTAGTGTTAATTTTTTTGAGGTTATGTGTGCAGATAAAAATTTCATATTGTAACCGCTGATAGCCCCAATTTTTTTCGCTTTTTTTGGACTTACACATACCCGAGATATACTCATCTATATTTAGAAAGAACGACCAAAATGGTCGATTTTTCACAAAATGGCCGATAACTGTGTAGCGGCGGTTGCTAAAGGTAGAAAATGTCCATTTCGAATAGTATTCGATGTAACTAATATGTTAAAAATTGACACTGGAAACAATTCCTTATGTTTTGCTTGTCTGACTCCACTATATGTAATAAATAGCGGGGAATAATTAAAAAATAATTGGGAAAAATGGCCATCTTCCCGTCACTGTAACTTGTTACATATTAGACTTACAAAGAAAAATTTTATGCAAAAAAGTGTGAGGAATTGCGTCTTCTTTAATTTTGTTCAAAATATTTTCGTCGTTGGATCAACCACTGCGGAGTTATTTTTAAAAAACGAATTTTTTTTTCCTTTCATTCAAGAAGGCGGCGCGAGCGGTTCCCCCCTCCCCCAAGGTCGAACATTTTTTTGTCACGGTCCAGACCTGAACAACATTTAAAAATTATTACTACTCCATCTTTTGCAGGGCAAAACTCCCTACTCACTGGACTATTATACATTCCTTAGCTTTTTAAGTAATTTGAAAATCTCACATTGTGTCAAAACTGTACAAGTTATAATAAGTCAGTGATAAACCATAAGGCAAAATGTGTTTCTTTATTCGCTAATTTTAGCATTTAAAGAACAAGCACTTAAACGTTTTTCGTACCATATTTCTAGACCCTACATTGATTTGTATATAACTTAAAAGTTTCAACATTGTATCCAAACTCCATTAAAAAATCAGCACATTTCTTCTAGACGAGCCGTAAAACAACTCACCCTGCAGACTCCTTCTGTCACCTCCTCCACCCCCCATTCTCTCTGCTCCGCCGATACCACTCCGGCTCACGACGTTTCCTTCTTTAAAACTTCCGTGCGTAATTCCAGTTGGTAAACAGTTTGTTTCGATAAGATATTCATTTTCACGAGGAAAACCCCCATTTAAAGTCAACCGTTTCCTGTCCTTCGTACATTTTCCTTCTCCCTTAAACGATTCTGGATCTACTAGGACATCGACGGGATAATGGGAATAACAGTTCAACGTACTTAAATAGTTGTTTTCCTTTGCGGCTTGATCCCCTTTTTTGTTTCGGCTGAACTGGACTTGTCTGGAAATATATATCAAGTAGTTATGTATTAAAGGTATCAAATCGAATCAATGATTGATTATTTAAAAAATATATTAAGTCTTAAATAAAATAAAGTAATAAATACGTGTCCTGTCTGTAGATTTTATATTAAAACAAAAACTAAATTTCACGATATTGAGAAGAAATATTTAATAAAGGCTTTTAAAAAATGCTAATAATACAGTCATGTAAAGTGAAAAAAAGGGGAAACCTCAGAAGGAAGGATAATACACTTCTATAAATATTTGTTTTGACAATTTATAAGTATAAGCTCAAAAGTCTCATAGAATCTCGTGTACGCGTGTCAAGATATTCAAGGTGCAAGGTCGCAGAAACCGGTTTTTTGTAAATATCTTGTTTCCTTTGCTCTAAATAACATTTGGGATTATTAGAAAAATTGTAGAGCATCAAATTTTCTACAAATTCGGTCTTAGGCAATATTTTCTACAATGAATCGTTGTCGAGATAGAGCGCGAAGCGCTTAGCCGTATATATCATAATGCTAGGTCAACTGTGGAATCCAATATATAGTGCGGTCTATAAAATTAACTATTTACTAAAAATATTATAATTATTAAGAAATCTATCTTATCTTATCTTCTAATTAATAAATGATATTTATACAGTGTGTCCCACTTTTCACACTGCACCCCAATATCTCGATCATTTGTTGATCGATTTAGATCAAATTTGGTATATTTCTTGTGTTTCAGATTGTGATTAAAAAATTATTCAACAAATTTTTTTTCGAAGTCAAAAGAAATTGGCAAAAATTAGGAATCTATATTAACGATTGAGATAGGATTTTTGTTTTTACAGAATCTTGTTCGGCATAGCCTACAACCCCTGTATACCAAATTTGGTTAAATAATATTCATTCCTTTACAAAAAAACCGTACCTAAGGTTTCAATAATAATCGCCCGAATCACCAAATCACCCGAATTCGAGTTATTTATTGTCGGATATTTACATAACTTGGTAGGCGTGTAATAATGACGCTAATTAAGCATTAGGACACATTTTTTTTATCCAAAACACTATTATGAAATGAATATTTGAAATTTGGTAGCTATTTTTCAAAACACTTAGAACTCGGCGTACCAATATCTTTGTTGCCATGGAGTGCTTTGGAATGGATTTATAATTGTATCGAATGTCCAATTAAACTTAAACATGGCTGCAGAACAATTAAGTATTGCTGATAAAATTGAAATAATAAGAATTGTTGGTGAAAGTGTGCGCTCTTATCGAGATGCGGCCAGTATCTTCAATTTGAGAGATCCAGAACGCTCACAGATTCATTACACCACGGTTGGTTCAATTAATAGAATATTTAATAGAACTGGAGTGTATCCAAACTTAGAGCCAAAAAATACAACGTTACCGATCGTCCATTGGATCAAGTAATATTAGATGCCGTTAATGCTGAACCACGTGTTAGTGTCAGAGATTTATATCTAAACTTGAATATAGACAGAAATAAAATTTGGAGGTGCCTTAAACGCCATAATTTAAAACCATATAAGCCCAAGTTTTTAACCGCTATGGAAGAAGGAGACGCAGAGAGGAGATTGGAATATTGCTTCTGGGCATATGGTTTGTTTTTAAATTCCACAAATTTTTTGAGAAAAATTATTTTCAGTGATGACGCTACTGTTACAACAAATGGCATGGTCTCATCGCAAACCTTAAGGTATTGGTCATCACATGAATTTTGAGATGCCGTTCAAAATTTACCTTTAGCCGTACAACAAAACCTCTATTTCCAACTAGATGGGGCTTCCATTCATAATGCAGTAATAGTTAAAAATTTGCTGAACAACAACTTCCCTATGCGTTGAATTGGAAGAAATAGAAATTACGTGGCCACCTAGACCACCAGACGTCACCCCTATGGATTTTTATTTTTGGAGGAGCACAAAAAACAAAATCTATAAAAATTGTCCACGAAATAGAGCGGAAGTATGTGACAGAATTAGAGAAGCATATACAGAAAGTAACAGTTGAAGAATTAAGAAAAGTTGTTAAAAATAATAAGAAAAAAATTGAAAAATATATCAGAATTGATGGAGGACTAATGGGGAAAGATTATATTCAATATTTACTTTTTAAAATTATGTATATTATATTTGTTTAAGTAATAATGTTATGTGTTGTTTAAATTACAGTGACTACAAAAATAAAAGTTTAGTTATTTGATATTTTTTTTATAGTGGAGTGGATCGGGCAGAAAAAAGATCCTCAATTCGTAGTCCTCAAATGGACATTTTTTTTGATAAAAGTAGAATTATGAAAATATGGCAAAAAGCACCCCAAGCTTTTTACAATAAAATAATTTTTTTTTTGGTCAATCACTTTATTTTTGTTTTGAACTTATTAAAAATCATTTAATTATACTGAGTTAGTGGACTTTCTATCGCTGTTGAAGAAAATCTTACTATTTAAACATTATTTTTTACTTTTTAGTTCGGTGTGTTTTTTAAGTTTTTTTAAACTATATTTTTTTTCTGTTAACTTTTGCCTTTTTTCGCCAATCTCCTCTTTTTTGCGTTGTAGTTTCATTTTTCATTGTTGTTCCCACGAGTAATGGACAATGCCCGGTTCCCTGAGGTTGACGCTAGCGACATGATATTTTTAATCGCCCTCTTTCCAGTCATCCCTCGGCGGCACGTTTCTCACACAATATATTGGATTGGGTGAATTTTAGAATTAACATCATGAACACCGGTACCTATAGAAATCAGCTGATACCCGCCTACTTTTCGAAACCACTGAGTATCCGCTAGTGGTAGATAATTAATATTACATCATAATATATGTATTAAAGTTGGAACTAGGGTTTAATAATAAAATAATAAAATATACATTAATAACAGCGGCGCCTTCGGCAAAATCTCGACAATAGATTAGTAAAAAATATATTTTTTATTTTATCCTGATGATCCTGGTGAGGTCATTAGGACAAAGTTGTCAAATTATTGTATTACCATCGGTCGTTGATAAATGTACAAAGTTTCAGTTTAATCTGACGTTTTGAAATGGGTGAGGATCACGTTCAAAGATTCCGTTACAAACAAACAAACATATAGGTGAAGCTAATAAAAGCATGTTAAAAACAGGTTTTTGCGACCTTTGACCTTGAATATTTTTACTCGTGTACACGAGATTCTACGAGACTTTTGAGCTAACTTATAAAATGTCAAAACAAAGATTTATACAAGTTTATAGCCTATTATCTTTCATTCCGAGGATGAATCATTATTTGACTGGATTACAAGTAATTTTTTTATTTCGGAAAAATGTGTTTTTCATTAATACTGATTAGAATACGTAGAAAACATCACTCGATTTTCCTAAAGATAAAACGCCTATAGAATATCAACGAATCATTTTCCATTAGCCAGAAAACTGGCCACACATGAAAAATATCTATCCCTACGTTAGTCTCTTTCATACATATTAATAATTTGATGCACTTACCTTGTCCTTGTCTTATCCACAGCACTTCTCGCTGAAAAGTCCCGATCATAACGAGGATTGTTATCCTTAGTCAAGTCCACCTTATCCTTTTTGTAGACCACATATTTGTTTTGAACGAAGTTCTGTATATGACGAATCCTCGCTTGAGAATCGTCGAGACTGAGCACTTTTATGTGTCTGGGCGTTGATTCTGCGTCTCCTAAGTTTGTTCGACAATATTTCAGGGTTAGTGTGGGATATTTATTTCAAAGAAGAGTTTAAAATTGGGCCACAGTAATGTGTTAATAGTAGACTGCGTCAGAATGATTTTTCATACACTAACATTTGCATATTACAAGATTTAATATCACGCATACTGAACAGAATTTGTGGTGGATTCCTTGTGAAACATCTTGACAATAATTGTTTTTAAGCAAACACTGCTTTTAGATGTGTCAAATTATTAATGTTTTGGCTTTTTAGGCCTTTATCAAGAGTATAAAGTGTGTACTAGAGTAACAGAAATGGTTATTCTAAATATATATACCTAAAAACATTTATGACTTAATATCTTTATGACTTAAACTTTAGTTATGGGAATTTTTCGGGTAGACCTAACGTAATAATGTATATCAAAGAATAATAAACATTTTATCTAGTATAGAAGTATTTAAGAAATTTTGCTGGTCACTCGTGGTTTTAAGAGATTTTTAAAATTCTAATTGTTCAAGAAGATTTAGACGTTTACTTTTTCCTTCTGTACGAGGCAAATTTAGGTTAACTGTGTCTATGAAATGGTTATTTTCAATGCAGTGTGTTGACGTTCCCGTATTTTTATTATTTAAAATTGCTTTTTTATGTTCTTTTACCCTGTTTTCAATATTTCTACCACTCTGACCTATATAGACGGCATTACAATTTTCACATTTGATATCGTATGCACCTGATTCATTAAGTTTTGTTAATTTTTCTTCATTATTCAGTAATATTTTTTATAAATTCGTTTTATTCACACTTATTGTAGAGATACCTAAAGTATTTCACTTCCTAGAAATTTTGTCACCATATTTTGGGATATAATTAATAAAACTATATTTTGTTGGTTTGTTAGGTGCGTTGAAAACATTTTCGTTGTTTGTTTTTAATCATATTATCTATTGATGATTCACTGTATTGGTTATTTCTTGCAATTTGTTTAACTGTATTCGATTCCCTAACAAAATCGTTTTCGACTAAAGGAAAATTTGTAAGTCTGGGAATAACACAAAATTAAGTTCCTTTGACGTTAAAAGCCTGTTCACCTCAGTCCTGCTCGCACAACTAAAATTAATTTTGAATAATTTAATAGATAACTCAGAAATTAGCACAAATGAAAATATAGAATTAAAAATCTGTCCAAGGTTTGTATTGAACAGAATTATTTTCAGTTGACAAGTTTAATAGACAAAAAGACGGCTTACCAATGGGTTCACCTATTCTTCCTTTGTTAGCTGAGATATTTATGGCGAATTTAGAAAACTTAATTTTCAACAGTAATAATAATTTAAATACACATGTTTTCTATTGGACCCGTTATCCAGATTCGATTTTCTATTTACTCTTACACTTTACTTCCTTCTCTGTTGCCTTAATTTTTGAATGTATTTTTAGCCACAGAAAACTTGCCCAACCATTCAATGACGCATCTACTAAAGTAAAACCTCTTTTACATTTTAATCAATACCCATAAATAATTGATTAAACTCTGTTTAACAGAAAGAATCCATAAACCCTAATATATTACCTGACAAACTTTGGCCCTTAACCACAGTCGCTTGACCTATGTTACTGCTAAAACCCCTAATAGGAGTCGGCGGATCATAAACCGACATTGATCTATTAGGTCGTCTCTCTGGCCCACATTTTTTCCACTTATCACAAAATTCGCTGTCTCTGGAATAATTTCCTCGGATAGCGTTATCCAGACAATCATTTTTGCCGCACGCACTCTCCCGCCTTGCGTTTCTCCGGGTCGTGCTATCACGATATTCATTATTCTCACCGGACGTCTCCCAACAGTCCTCGGCACGAAATTCTACAAAGGACTCGCTGGAGACTGGACGGCGTTTAACGGTGCCAGTTTTGTTTGACGGAGAGTCCCAGTCCAGTGAGTTTGAAGCAGATTTCACAGCTTCCGTCTGCGATGTTAACCCTTTTCCTCGCACCCGCGCCTTATTTGACATGTTTTCGTAGGCATTATTACTGATATTTAACACCTGTAGTACTTAAAACTATCGAGGGCAATGTTTTCAATGCTTAAGGATAATAAATCTTGTAACAGATTCCTAAAAAATTTAAATAGTTGTATTTTGTTTTTCAATTCAGGCCAATCTGCAGAGTGAAAAATAGACCCAAGAAGGAAATATTTTTCAACCAGGATTTCTTTACATTTTCAGGTGTATCTTGAGACAAAAAAGTATGCCCTCAGTTTGGATACAATGTTCTTGATTTATAATATAAATAAATAAACACCTTGGTTCCACATACACTGTGTCCCAAATTGGTGGTACATGCATTGCTATCTCTGTTATTATTAGAGATAGAGAAACGGTTAAATGGAGACTTTTTTGAAGAATTGACCGTTTCGATGCCGTTTTTAAATTTGGCCTAGCTATCTTCGTTTCCAAAATATTTTCAAAAAACTGAAAAGGTGCATTTTAAAAAACTTCCCGTATCTGCCTAATTTGTTGGCTGGTGATATTTTAATAACTACATTGTTAGGGCACTTTTTTAAGGTACTTTCGTTCACATTACCAAAAAATTCCTACCGTCATTTGTTTCTCAGTTAATGCCACTAAATTTGTTTTTCTTATGAACGCCATATTGGATTTTTATATGTTCAATAGTGCTCTTAATTCTCCTTTTAATGATGTATCACAATGTCAGGAAAAAAAATATTTATTGGTGTAAAATATGAAAAAATTAAATATTCTAAGTAGGCTATGAAGAAAATTTATTTCAAAATAATCTGATTTCATTAGCTTCAACTTAAAATTAAAACACATTCAAGTGAGTTGTTGAATTGATTTGCACCATCCAAATAAAAGAAAATGATTGTATTAATTTTTCTAATAGCAGGTGCCATGGATCTTGTTACCATGATAATAGACAAAATAATGTTTAATCGACACTTCTTGTTCTCATAATTGCTGTTTTTCTTGTTACTAGTGCTTCACTGTGATCTACCATTACTTTGTAATAACTAATTTTGTGCGTTTCTTTTATTAAGTTCTTTTTTGAATTTATGATGGCTTTGAGATATATAAATGAAGAAAAGTTAGATATGCTAGAGATTTATTTGAAATCAAATAGAAATACTGATGAGGCATCCAGAATTTATGATGATAACTTTCCAGAACATGTGCAACAGAATCAAAGGTATTTTGTTCTTGTATTCTTGTTATTAATTTATTAAATTTTGGACGGTTTAATGAAAAAAGAAATGATATTTATGATATAGATAACAAAGAGCGAAATAACGTTGTATTAGAATACATAGAAGACAATGCTACGGCATCTGTAAGACAAATTTCAAATCAGGTAAATGTTCCCAAAACAACTGTGTATAACAACCCATATAAACCAACCATCGTTCAAGGTTTACAAGAAAATGACTATGAGAGAAGAGTAACATACTGTGATTGGTTTGTAAAAAATGTCTACAAAAGCCAAACTTTCATTCAAAAGTATTATGGACAGACGAGACTAGATTCACTAATTGTGGTGTTTTTAATAGACATAACACACACTACTGGAGTATCTACAACCCTCACATAATTAGGCAAAGAAAGTTTCAAACCAAATCTGGATTCAATGTCTGGTGTGGCATCATAGGTAAACTTATTTAAATCGTTCATTGATAATAATTCATTATGAAAAAATACTTTCCAGGTAAAAGTCACTATCTCTAATAATAACAGAGATAGCCATACATGCACCCCCAATTTGGGACACAGTGTATACAGGGTGTCCCGTAATAGCCTGCAAAAATTTAACTGTAGATTCCCTGTCGAAAATTAAGATGGGTTCTTCGTATCATTTTTTTCAAAATAACCCTTTCTTATCCAGCTACGCCCCCTTAAAGGGGTGTGCCAAAAACGGTTTTCAATTTCTATCTCAAAATAACGTAATCGGAAAAATACGAAATTTGGCACATCTCGGTTACTCATCAGAAGACATCTAACGAAATTATTTCATTCATCTAGCGTATACATAGAGGGGTGAAATTAACTACCCTTCTTGAAATTTTGTAAATATTTTTCTGCCTGCTATTTTCTTTCAATTAAAAAAAATAACTGAACATTTGATTCATTTAGAAACTTTTTTATTTCTAGAAAAAAAATCATAAAATCGACCATTTTTGAGAAAAAAAAATTATATCTGCCTAAGTTATCAACCAAAAGTGATGAGCACAATTATATTAATGTAAAATATTAAAGTAGGCTGGTGTCAAATTATAATTTGACAATATTACGTATTGATATGACTATTTGGTGCTTATAAATTGCACGAGACGAAATGGCTACCCCATTCAGAGAAATTTTCAATACAGACACGTTTTTCATACTAACTTCTTCTTGGACGAATTCTTTGCGTTATATAAATCAGTTTAATGGGTAGTATTTTAATTTTTTGTTATCAAAATGTAAAAAAAATCCTGGCTGGGAAAAATTTCCTTATGCAATCGTCTGGGGAATTAAAAGGTACTTCAAAAAGATCACCCTGTAACTCATTAGGAAATAAAATTAACAAAATGTCAATTTGTATACGGTTCCATGGATTGTTTAGTCTATACCCAAATCTCGATCAATTTAGCCCCGAACCGATAAATAAACAAACTCCCACCATAGACATTTAAAATTTTCTAAACCCACGTGCTCAACCACAACAGAAACTTAACCGGCTTATCGACAACCGGAAACCCAATCCTATCAATGTACTGCATTAGAATCCGGCTGCAAAAACACCAGATTACACTAATAACACGGCACAACACCACACGGCACAATACACCACCATAATGATATCAAATTTCATCAGGCGATTAATCTGTAGGGCGATCACAAGACAACTGAACGTCGGTACAGACAAGCGGGGGTGCATATCGCGGCACAGGATTCACCCGCCTCTTTTACCCGCGGCGGCTTGGCACTCTTTGCTCTCTTGCAGCGTGTGTATGTGCAGTTGAAACAAATGAAACAATCTCACGCACCACTTTTGGGATATTACCTTAATCAAACACGGAGTGACAACGTTCATTTATAGGGGTGGGTTGGTGAAATATTGAGATTGGGGGCGGCGATCAACTGCACCCATGATCGAATTACAAAGTTAGGCACAGTAGTCATGAAAAGTGGGCCTGCTTAGTAATGGAAAGTAACTTACCAAAAATTCCTGACAAATCAATTGCCAACATAATCTATTTATACTTGTTCGGGTCACATGATGACCTGCAACAACTACTTTTTATAAAAATAGTTGGTCCAACGATGTTTAACAAAGAGTATCTTTGAGTTATTTTGATCAGGAAAGCTTATCATAAAACTGGGATACTGCCAGATCGATGCTTTCCTGGGTAGATAGGGTTGATCAGTCGGTATTCCTCTAGTAATTGTTTAGTTCATGGAAGTTTGCTTTATGGAAGAGGAATGCCTTTTTAATGTGTTTGCTTTGGAGGATATCGATGTGAGCAATATCTATATTAATTTCTAATGGAGGATAATATACATCGACTGCGCTTAAGGGTTCACTAGCCTGCATGACTGAGACCTCAATATCATCGCAGAAAATTAAGTCCAAAAGCCTGCCCTGGTGATTTGGTATATTGTTGTGCTGTTGAAATTCTAAGTGGGAAATATTGTCAATGATAGTTTCGATGCGGGGGTCAGAAGTATAACTTGGAACAAGAATATCCTCCTCTAAATGCCAGGAAATAGAGGAAAGGTTGAAGTCTCCAGATACTGTGATATTGTCCTTTCTATGACACCTTCGGACCTTAAGGAGATTATAACAATTGGTATGGGGACTGAACAGAGTTGGGTGGAAAATACACGCTGCAGATGATTAATTCTCTATTACCTATAACTGCTTGAACCCAGACATTTTCAAAAGCTGGGTTAACAGGCACTGTAAGCTGTTCAGCAGCTATTGTTGTGTGCACACATATTAAAGCACCACCTCCTCTTGAGACACCTGTGTTGATATAGCTACGATCATGTCTAAATACATGATATTTAGAACCACTAATTTCACTGCTAAAGTAGCTGTTGTATATTAAATGAGGTACAAAATGTCATTGTTGTAGATTGAAGAAGTTCTGAAAGGTTAAATAAAAACCTATTTTAGAGCACCACATTGAAAGGAAACATGATTATAGAAATACTATCATCACCTAAAAATAACGACAGATATTTGCAGACACCCTGTAATACTGAAATCAAATAATGTATTTGCTAATAATCCAGTAGAGAACTCCCAAGACATGTTCCGTTAGATGAAACCTTAAAAATAGTTAAAGACAGGGTGCTAAATGATAATAATTTGGAAACTAGAACTAAATTAAGTGTAAATAGCATAATGGAACTCTTAACACTGTGTATAAAAACAACCTATTTTCAATTGGACAATGAGTTCTATCAGCAAGATTTTGGTATGGCTATGTGGTCTGCATTATCACCAATTTTAAGCAACATATTTATGGAGAACTTTGAGAACACACATTTTCAAAATTGTATAAACAAACCGGTTGTCTGGTGGAGATATGTTGACGACATCTTTGCAATTTGGCCTCATGGTGTCGATTTACTAGATAGTTTCTTGGAAAATATAAATAGTAAGGAACCGTCTATTAAATTCACATTAGAAGTAGAAAGTAGGAATGAACTACCGTTTTTAGATGTTTTAATTAGAAGGGTAAATCATACAATTGAAACAAGCGTTTATAGAAAACCAACACATACTAATAGATATCTAAATTTTAACTCAAATCAGTCAATAAATGTTAAAAGGGGTGTTGTAAAATGTTTATACGATAGGGCCAAAATAATTTCATCTAATAATGAAATATTAAACAACGAGAAAAAATTTATCAAAGAGGTTCTAGTACAAAATCAATATCGTGAAGCCTTTGTTGATAGAGTTTTCATAAATGTTGAAAATAGGGACAATCAGGTACGACAAAAACATGAACGTCATTATACAGCAATAATTCCTTATGTATACGGACTATCGGAAAAGCTACGCCGTATAGGTGACAAATTTGATGTTAGGACGATGTTTCAAACGGGGAACACTTTAAGATCTATTTTAACAAAAACAAAACCGATAAACAGGGAGCAGAATTCAAAAAACAGTATTTACAATATCCCGTGCGAATGTGATAAATGTTATGTGGGTGAGTCATCCAGACCTTTCAGTGTGAGGTTGGATGAGCACAAGAATTACATTAGAACATGATTGGGAAAACGGACATAGAATAAACTGGGACTCGGCAAAAATTTTAACAAAAGAAAAAGAAAAATTAAAGAATCAGCAATAATCTTATTAAATGAAGATAAGTGCGTATCGAATTGTTCTGTAGATATTTGTACAACCTGGCTACCAATGTTAAAAGAAGAACTTAACGAACTCAACATTATCTAAAAGAAAATATCATCAGTTCTATGTTCTGTGTAAATAGTAAGTATCTTTGGAAATAACATAAACAGAATCTTAAAGCTGTGTATTTGACATACACAGCAAAATAAGAGTTCTTCCAAAAAAAAGCTTTGAAAACGGTAAGGGATTACTTTTCGAAACGTCAGCAAAATACATTATTCATGTGTTTATTCCGATTTATATTATTTGCAAAACATAACCTCTGACTTTTCCTTTGGCGTAAACGTAACGGGCGCAGAGGCATTTTTCCAATAATTCTATTATTTTGTAGATTCGGTGATTTGTTTTGAAGAGGATAATAATACATGTGGTAGAAAACCCAAATGATAGGAAAGAACATTTTACAATTATTTTGACATAAGTGAAAGAATAGGTAAATTGCAGATTTTAATTCAATAAATCTAGAAATAAGACATAATTGACACTGTTAAAGGTGTATGGGTTCTAATTAGACCTGTTCCGAGCACTGACAAGAAGTGCTCTCTTTGGTTTTGCTCCAGTATATTGATTTGAGTGTATTCACTGCACTCTAAATGCCAAAATAAAAATAGTCCCAAAAAATCAAGTGGTCTCAGAAATGTCTTTAAAACTATGCAATCGTACTTAAAATTATCTCCGGAATTCAAAAAAGTAAAAATAACAGGGTATTCCATTTAAAATGTCAAAATTGAGGTAATTTCCGGAGAAACCGGAAGGGAAAATGTCAAATAGTGGAAAATTGGCCGTTTGCGGTATATATTATCCCTGTCAAGTTTAAGACATATCTTGAAAACTCTGGATACTATGGCTTGTCTAATAAGTCCGTAGACACCCGGTATGTATTAATTTTCACGATTTTCAAAAATTTCGGAAAAATTAGTACAAAGCTTGACGTTTCAAAGTTGATTCTTATAGAAAAAAATCATTTGCCACACGTTTCAACCCTAACGTTTTGTAAAATAAGTGTTAGAAACGAGCCACTACACGAGTTGTGCTTTAATGTTCTATATAAATGCCCAAATTTTCGCAATTTTGCGAAATTTTGGAAAAACTAGTAGATAAATGAACTCTACAGTATTTGTATACTGTAAAAATCCATCTATTACACTTTCTATCAATCAAAGTAACAATAAGCGACAGAAGTTATTTTCTGCAAAGTACGCGTAAATAATAATGTTATGTACACGCATACGTCACTGCCTCATAGAATATACGAGAAGAGCCAGATCCGCCGCGAAGCATAGACAAACGTTCGAGAATAAAGCGCTTCAGATATATAAGGTGGATCCCGCGCACGGAAGACATTTTGTATTAGACGAACAAGTGAACAGACAAAATAAGAACAGTATAATAGTGAATTATATTAATGTCTATAGTGGTAAATAGTGTCTTATGGTAACGATTAATTATTGTAATTAAGTATTAAATAAAGTAGTGGTTAGTGAAAAGTCTTGTTGCGATTATTTGAACCTACGTACATGATATTTATTGGAGATTGTAAACACGTAACAATTAGTACACGGAAATTAGCAAAAATAGAAGAAAAAATTATAATAGGCTGATATTTTCTGAATTGACAGTTGATAGGGGTAGGAATACAGTTCTCATACCTAACTGGTGAGCATCATCTCTTTTCGCCCTTATAATGACACCGTGCTGGTTTTTCAATAATATTTCGGAAATGTGATGTTCTACGACAAAAATAGAGGTATTGAAAAATATTCACAATTAAATTTTCTATAAAACATGTCCTATAGGTTGTTTGCAGATTATTAAGGGTGTTTACGTTAATCGACGGCAAACTTAGAGGTAGGTAATAAAAACGCTTTTGGATGGAAACACAATATTTATCCAGCCTTGTAATATTCTGTTTTGTAGCATTCGGTTTCAACAACTTTTTATAAATTATATATAATTTAATTAAAAAAGAACCAAAAATAGTCATTATTAGCAATTTCCAAACCAAACTCGTTTCCACACCACCCAGGAGGTAGAGTTTGTCGGTGCGTTTTTTATGTGGTTTAACCTTGAGGCCTAATCCACTAAAGGCTTTACTCTTGCTCAAATTCAATTTTGTTGATCCGTTCCGCATTAAAGCATGCTTGTCCGTGACAGTTCATACACATAACCGAACATTTTAAACCAACCTTTAAACATCCGCATCGCTTTCCGCAGCCCTTTTTTCAAGCACACGAAATTAACCCTAAAATTGATAAGGGAGCTGCTCCTTCAGTAGTCAAAACAGGTATTAAAATATCACCTGATTTCTTCCATCCCCATTCTTCTGGATCTAAAACATTTTCATGCCATGCCTGAATTTGATGGTAAACCCACTGATGATTTATTGACGTCTCATTTTTTCGTGCATTATATAGTGCAAGAGCAAATATTTCCCCAACCTCAGTAATATCCTGTTTTATAGCATTTGGTTTGTTAAAGGTTTTAACAACTTCTTGTATATTTGTTTTCGAGTTTAATAAATTTATAGTTTGGAGTTTGCCTTTTCCAAAAAAAAGCAGACGTTGTGTCACTACCACTAAATGCATGAGCAAAAATAACTGTTTTTCTTGAGTTCTTAAGGACATTTGACAACTGTAAATCTTTAGAGCTATAAACTGTGTTTATGAATAAGGCGATTAGGATTGTATTGGATTATTTGAAATATTATCAGGCTGCGTTATGTTCGATTAACCGTATTCAATATAATCAGACTTTCATTTTTGTTTAATGGGGCGAGCGTAGGTGCGTCTTTAATATGTACATACTTCGGTATGCGATGTAAAGCAACGACAGGCGCAGTTAGTAGTTAGATGGGTGATCATTCCAACGGAAATCGCGTCCTCGCCTCACACATCTTCCAGCGGCTTCTATATCAGTGTATGCGCGGAAGCTATACAACCTTAGGCGAGGGTTGTATAGGAGATATACCATCCTTCGGAGGGGATGTAAAGCCGTCGGTCCCTTGTATATTAAATATTAGGCAAGTAAAAGATCCCTACTCTTCTTAAGGGAAGAGGTTCGGCAAAATTCCTGGTTGGGGGTAGCTCGTCTACAGGCGTCGGTGTTAGGCCTCAGTAGCGGAAATAGGCCGACGTTAAAAATGTATAAAAAAAAAATTTTGTTTAACCCTACAGTTTACGATTTAATAACATAAAAAGTAGTAGAAATATCGATACATAATCCACAACCTTTTTTGTAGAGAATTTTGTGCAAACCTTTTTCTATACTTATGTATTTCCCTAAGATAAGGCGTTTAAAAGATATTGTAAAAAAAGTAGTGCGGTGTCCTTAAAAAAAAATGACTAATTTCCTTGTTACTAAATAGCATTAAAACACGATTATTGCTGCTCCCACGATTTTGAAAATATATTCCCATTAAAAGACTCGTAGTATTAATACGTTTTTATATAGAGAAATCGTACTCGCCAAAAACATGTTTCTTTTGGCTATTTTCTCTAACTAACCTATACCACTCTGGTACATACAGGTGCACAAAATTCTTTTTAATGCTTAGATTATTATTATATACTTTTTCGCGATACATTTTTGCACAAGATTATAATTAACTTCTCACGTGCAATTGACCCACCACAGCGCACATAGGGGTGGTTCTATTGCTTATTGCAATGCGAATGCACTGACCACCCTCGCTATTCCCTGATGCTATTTGCCGTACTGTGAGTCATGGATCGACGATGAGATTCCAATAGGGAATCCCCCGCAATGGCCTAACACTGTTGCGTTTCAGAATTACACTTGCGCTGTAACGCAGACTCCGTTCACTTGTACAATACACCACGGTGCTACGCGATGTTCGAGGAATCGAGGAAATTGGATTGAGGTGTACTTGCAGTTAAGAAGAAAATTGTGATTCATTGGCGGGTTTATTGACTTTAAAATATCTACAAGGTATTTTTATGACTCAGTGCCGAGGAGTTTCGACGTTGAGCGGCATAAAACTGTTAAAAATCATTTTCTGTTGTGAATTTATCTACAAAAGGTAATATCAGCTTGGAAATAATGAACCGATGGAATTTTGAAGGCGATTTGGTTTTATGTGTCTGTATGTAAAAGGCGGTGTTACAACTATAAATACTTCTACTTCATCTGATGTCGGCTTTCTGCACAATATTATTTAGAACATATTCGAGACTTTTGTTGTGAATTATGATAACATTGCAGAAATATATTATATTAATTAGAGAAAGTTTTTCATCACCCGCCCCAATATTTCAATTGAAATTGCATTAATCTCTGTCTTTTGCCTTTTGATTTTAAGTAGTTGATGTCCCTAAATTTCGAGATGACATGACCAGGAAAAACATTCATTGCAAAATTGTCATAGAATCACTAGCAATGTGGGAAATGGCTTCGTTCTGCTGAAACCATATTCTTTGAATATCCACATCAAGATTACAAAGTTATTGTTCAAAGTTACGCAATATCTGTTGATAAAGTTGTGATGTAATAGTAACCATCAACTCATTTTCCTCAAAGAAGAACAGCCCAAAAATTCCAAAGTCGGATAATGCACACTACACAGTAACCTTTTTGCTATGAAGCGGTACTTCGTGCAATTACAGATGATTTTCCGTAGTCGGGTAGCGAAAGTTCTGTTCTGACATCAGCAAGCAATCAACGATATTCGGGTTTTCAGCAAATAGGCCATCGAAACATTAGCAAAAATCAACGCGTGTTCAAATCGTCGATATGGATTATGTTCTGGGTACGAGTGATATAAATTGTTTGCTAGCAACCCGAATGTATAAGGAGCGATATCCTGAAAGAAAACAGCCCTATAAAAAATTATTTAACCAGGTCGAGATTCCTTTTACTTTTATACAGGAAGTGTTTAAACAAGAGAAGTGACATCCATTTAAAATACATCTTATACAACTATTATCTGATGATCCCGAATGGATTTCTTCCAGATATTAATGAATATGTGCAATGATAATCCCTTTGAAGTAAAAGATATGATTTTTGCGGACGAGTTAACTTTCACATTAAATGGTGAAGTCAACCGCCAAAATTGTAGGTATTGGGAAATGGAAAACCCTCGATGGATGCGGAAGCAGCCACTCAGTATCCACAAAAGATAAATGTGTGGGCGGGAATAGTTAAAAATAGGATAATCAGTCCCTACTTTTTCGATAGTATAAATGGACCAAGATACCTACAATTTTTACAAGAATATCTGATCTCTACTTTAGTGAGCTTATTTCCAAGTATAAACAATTGTAGAACTCCTAATTATACATTAGGTGTTCGAATATATCTTGATCAAGTATTTCCATATATCCATATATATATATATATATATATATATATATATATATATATATATATATATATATATATATATATATATATATACATATACATATATAGTTAAAATTTTAAAAATTTAAACTTGGGTATGCAGTCGTGTGGCACAAAAAATTAAAGAAAACTCTTTATTTCTGTTCTAGCTTTCGAGGCTTTATTGTCTCTTCATCAGGAACGCTACAAAGTATGACATCATATTATACTTAAATTAGGGTTGATATTAGAGTACTTACGATATTTTGAGGTTATATAGAAGTTGCACATGTGAAACAATTTTTCAAAAATATGGACCAACACTTAACACTAATAGTAGTTAACAAACTTACAAGTTAAAAATTATTAAAAACATAGTTGGATGTCAATTGATAAAATAGAATTGTTAAAAACATTAAATTTAAAAAAGCATGGTATCCTGAAGGGATCCATCTTGTATTGTAAGGTTAAGTTGGAACTTCCTGTGAAGATGGCCAACCTGTCAAATTTATTCCCCAAGGATAAAAGTAACTAACCTGCACTTGTACCAGGTGTCCCATTCGATGCCACACCTGTTGGATTATATTGGTTATTGTTGTCAAGATGTAGAAGAAAGGTGTAAATAATGTTGAGCCCTTCTATGTCCTTTTTCGAGTTTAAAGCGTTGTTACTTTTGTAAATATTCGTCATTTCGAGAAATTCTCGTTTGTGTCTATTGTTCTCCTTACCCAAAATACTAACGTCATCATATGCTACAACGTGATTGTTGTCAATGGCATGTTTTGCTAAAGTACAGGATTTTTTGTTATTCCTGATATCGCTTCTATGAGAAACCAACCGGTCCTTTAGGAGTCTACCGGTCTGGCCTATATATTTCTTATCACATGCGCCACAAGGTATGCAATACACAACACCGGACATCTCCAACATCTGATCTTTGTCTTTTAATTTGGAAAAAATGTTGCCAATGGTAACATTGTTTTTGAAAGCAAGTTTGATATTATTGTAGTTATTGAAAATTTTTTTGAACTCAAACCTTAAGCCCTGTATATGAGGTAACGTATAATATACTACATTATTGTTGTTCTGTGGTGTAACATTATGTGGGTTAACAGCATCTATGGTAGAATCTCTGCTAAACAAGAGTTTGTAAACTAGGTTAGCTGGATATCCGCTCATTTTGAATAAGGAACTAAGTTTTGTTAGATTTTGTTGTCGTAACGAAGTATGGCTGGTTTTGATGACTCTGTTTTTCATCCCTAGGATGAGGTTTATTTTTTGTCGTTGTTGATGGAAGGACTCATAGTGGAGAAACCTGCCTGAAGCACCTGGTTTAGTGTACCAGGAGGTAATGACAGTGTTTTCAGCAGTTCTAATGAGCTTGGTGTCCAAAAAAGGAACACTATTGTTGTTGTCCTCCTCTTCGATGGTGAATTTTAACAGTTCATCATAACTGTTAAATACTTGTAGGAGTTCATCTTTGCCACCTTGTGGTATACTTAGTATCAGATCGTCTACATATTTTTTAATGAACGGAATTTGAAACGTAAGTTTAACCAAACACTCGTCTAGCAGATCGTCCATCACGTACTGTGCTAGTATAGGAGAGACTGGGCTGCCCATTGGCATGCCACGTATTTGTTTATAGTAAATGTTGGAAAAAGTGAATGTAGTGGTGTCAAAAAGAAAATCAATTAACCTTACAAAAAGATCCTTGGAGATAGAACAATGTTGTGAAATGCATTCCCAGTGTTTGGTGATGCTGTTCTTGGCTCGATCTACTGAAATGTTATTGAACAATGCCTTGACATCAAGACTAATGATGACATATTGCTCGGGTAGTTGAAATTCGTTAATAAATTCGCAAAATTCAAACGAATCTTTAACGAAATAATTGTTATTGTTATTATATGACAACGTTAGTACATCGGTCACTAGTTGTGCTACACCTCTATTAGGGCTGTTAACACCTGATATTATAGGACGAAGTTGCAAAATTGGCTTGTGAATTTTAGGGAGGCCATAGAATTTGTTAATTACACCGTTATAAATCTTGTACGATTTACTTTCTTGGTCAGTTAACATTCTTTTCTTGTGTAGTTCAGTTATTAATTTGTTGGCTTTTTGTTGAGTGGTAGACGAGGGATCTCTATTTAACACAGTATAATAATTATTATCATTCAAGATGTCACCTGCTAGTGCATCATATTGTTGTTTAGTAATGATTGTTGTAACATTCATTTTGTCTGAAGGTATAACCCTAAGTTCAGGGTTTTCCTTTAAAAATTTTTGACATTTCTTGTATGAAATTTGTAGTTGACTGGCGTGTTCTTGACCTTTGTTAATGAAATTAGTTATAATATTCGTGGTTTGTGTTAAAACAAGATTCCTGTCGAGCCAAGAACAGCATCACCAAACACTGGGAATGCATTTCACAACATTGTTCTATCTCCAAGGATCTTTTTGTAAGGTTAATTGATTTTCTTTTTGACACCACTACATTCACTTTTTCCAACATTTACTATAAACAAATACGTGGCAGGCCAATGGGCAGCCCAGTCTCTCCTATACTAGCACAGTACGTGATGGACGATCTGCTAGACGAGTGTTTGGTTAAACTTACGTTTCAAATTCCGTTCATTAAAAAATATGTAGACGATCTGATACTAAGTATACCACAAGGTGGCAAAGATGAACTCCTACAAGTATTTAACAGTTATGATGAACTGTTAAAATTCACCATCGAAGAGGAGGACAACAACAATAGTGTTCCTTTTTTGGACACCAAGCTCATTAGAACTGCTGAAAACACTGTCATTACCTCCTGGTACACTAAACCAGGTGCTTCAGGCAGGTTTCTCCACTATGAGTCCTTCCATCAACAACGACAAAAAATAAACCTCATCCTAGGGATGAAAAACAGAGTCATCAAAACCAGCCATACTTCGTTACGACAACAAAATCTAACAAAACTTAGTTCCTTATTCAAAATGAGCGGATATCCAGCTAACCTAGTTTACAAACTCTTGTTTAGCAGAGATTCTACCATAGATGCTGTTAACCCACATAATGTTACACCACAGAACAACAATAATGTAGTATATTATACGTTACCTCATATAGAGGGCTTAACGTTTGAGTTCAAAAAAATTTTCAATAACTACAATAATATCAAACTTGCTTTCAAAAACAATGTTACCATTGGCAACATTTTTTCCAAATTAAAAGACAAAGATCAGATGTTGGAGATGTCCGGTGTTGTGTATTGCATACCTTGTGGCGCATGTGATAAGAAATATATAGGCCAGACCGGTAGACTCCTAAAGGACCGGTTGGTTTCTCATAGAAGCGATATCAGGAATAACAAAAAATCCTGTACTTTAGCAAAACATGCCATTGACAACAATCACGTTGTAGCATATGATGACGTTAGTATTTTGGGTAAGGAGAACAATAGACACAAACGAGAATTTCTCGAAATGACGAATATTTACAAAAGTAACAACGCTTTAAACTCGAAAAAGGACATAGAAGGGCTCAACATTATTTACACCTTTCTTCTACATCTTGACAACAATAACCAATATAATCCAACAGGTGTGGCATCGAATGGGACACCTGGTACAAGTGCAGGTTAGTTACTTTTATCCTTGGGGAATAAATTTGACAGGTTGGCCATCTTCACAGGAAGTTCCAACTTAACCTTACAATACAAGATGGATCCCTTCAGGATACCATGCTTTTTTAAATTTAATGTTTTTAACAATTCTATTTTATCAATTGACATCCAACTATGTTTTTAATAATTTTTAACTTGTAAGTTTGTTAACTACTATTAGTGTTAAGTGTTGGTCCATATTTTTGAAAAATTGTTTCACATGTGCAACTTCTATATAACCTCAAAATATCGTAAGTACTCTAATATCAACCCTAATTTAAGTATAATATGATGTCATACTTTGTAGCGTTCCTGATGAAGAGACAATAAAGCCTCGAAAGCTAGAACAGAAATAAAGAGTTTTCTTTAATTTTTTGTGCCACACGACTGCATACCCAAGTTTAAATTTTTAAAATTTTAACCTTAAATAGCCAGTCGAGCTAATTTTACCTTAAAAATATACATATATATGTATATTCTATAATGAATATATTTTTTTTTCAGTAATTGTCAATGTATTTGTTCAATTCTAGAAAAATGTAATATACGTATTCGTTTATCACTCTTATTATATTACATATATGCTACATACCATCATTTATGTATTTGTTAATAATGTTTCTTTGTATTTTATATACATATAATTGATATTGTGATATATATCTCTTGCAAATAAATAAATTATTAGTATTATTAATTCCATCCTTTATTTATTAATCATCACTCTACAGGAACGATGTTCCCAATTACAGAGTTGTATACACATACACATAGACAATTATAAAGCGACCATTCCTTACGACATTGGTTGCGTTCATCACGGTGAGCGATCAGGTAGCGCTCACTGATCACATGCTTAAACTATGCTTCTTGCGCTGTCCTCATTGGCTTCTTGCATAATGATACGTGAACGCTCAGTTAGCGCTACCGCGTGATGAACGCGACCATTGCCATCATCTGTCGCAGCTGAGACTCGAACTCATGAGTGGTATAGCGACTAGACGTGTTATCTCTCACACAACCTCGTCTAGTCCACTGCTACTAACTCAATATATGCACTGTATATGTATTATTGTACCTTGAGTTTATTGAGAATGCAATTTATAGTACGATGTCGAAATAGTTTTTCTTGTTTGAAACCAACAATGAATGCTACTTCTGGTCAATAATTTTAAAAATTGCATTTTTTTTTTTCAAATAGGAAATAAAATCTTACCTCTTGTATAAAACAAGATACTTACTGAAATTAATATTATTTTAAACCTATATTCGTGTCAATATATTTAATACGTATAACATTTATTTATGACATAGTAAAATTTATGATCAAATTGCGAGCGGCAATAGATACGAAACTACACGCTCTGTTTATTGGGGGAATGAAACGACACCCCAAATTAAAAGTGCGATATTATTTCTACATGGGATTATTTAGAATGGGACGAAGAATCATATGCACCGTCATAAAGGGGCGCCTAAATATTAAAACGAGTGATTTGTGGCCACCTCCTCCTATTGTAGTTAAGTGCTTACGCTAATCAGACAATCTGTTTCATTTATAAGAGAAAAGATGCCGTTGCTATGCTTTTCATTTAAAAACGTAACAATGACTTGATCTTGGACAAAATTATTTCAATATGAACCAATATTGGCGTAATTTTATATTAAAATAAAATAAAATTCGATAACAAAATGCGACTGTTGCTTTTTCTATAAACAATACCCGCTATAATTAAATTAATAAAATTTTCATTGTTTTAGATAAAATGTATTTGTTCCAAGAGAGAAACGGCCCACAATGCTCTACAAATGTACATAAAATTAATTATCCAAGGTTTAATATCGTGGATGTTGATAACTTTTGTAAAGGGTTATTTACTATATTTTGACATTTAAAAGGACAATATACAAAACACTCAAAAACCATTGCAATAAAAGTTATAATTATTTCTGAGATGGTATCAATAACATTTCCTTATCTCTTTTCGAAATATAAGTAATATTAAACAAAGTAATAAGTTTTTAGTCAAAAATAAAAGGTACAAAATAAATTCATAACGCAACATTAGTAATTAAAACTCAAAACTATTTATAATGCCCATTAACTAACTCTGATTTTTTAACTTTTCGGACCTATAATATCAGAACGAGAAACAGTAATATCAAACTTTACAAGTTAATCTGGTTTATAAAATTCCTACCACAATTAAATTTGGTTCCAAACATGAAAAAAATTAGACGAAAACGTAAACGGCTTATGCTTTTTTGTGTTGTTTTACAAAATAAATAGCACAATTAGAATCCCGGTTATATTTAATAACTACGTAATTTATATCAGTTTAATAGAATATTTCACCAAAGTTTTCCTATAATTACCCCCGGAATGATTCTGACTTTGTCATAGAATCTGCATGCAAATTCTAGACGCTGTAAAAGAGATTACCAGGCCTTGAGAAAAGCCAAGACCCGCCGAGGCACGCACTAAAATTGGCGTAATTTAGGCAAGAAGGTCCAATGCCTTGACGACTATTACGCCGCCCAAACACAATTTGGATTTTCGCTGAAAGCGGGGCTCGCACCGCGCGAGCACAGTCATAATTTAACGGATAAGCCCTTGAGGTACACCTTTGCCATTGCCTGCTACTTGCAGCCAGCAGGAAGTGAAACTTCAGCGCCCACGGTCGCTGTAATTCGATTGCGTTTTGTATTTACTGAATGTCCCTAGACGCGCAAGTTTTGGTCTAGTGGGGCTTATGTGAAACTTTGTCTTTTACCAGTAATATAGAGAGTTATTGGACATATTTATATATGAAATAAAAAATTAGTAGCTATCACAATTTCTTTAAAAGTTTGGAATATTGCGAATACAAGTAGAAACTCAAATCAAATCAAAAACAACGTTATTAATAATTCAAAGAATACAACAATACTGTCCGAGACCTGGACCGGAGCCAGCCAAACGTCTATGCCGCGAAGCGTCATGGAAATTGAGAGGCTGGGCGAAGCAGGTCCGGCTCAGCTTAAAAAGCAAGGAACACATTGCGTATGCGGTGTATAAATAAAAACTAACTTCTTCTACCAAAGCGGTAAATTAAAAACAGTAATATACAGGGTGTCTCACCGAGAACTGAATCGATCGATATAGAGAAAAGTACGCATCAGAAAATTTTGAAAATTTAGATAATTACTAATGTCGGTGTGGACAATCCAACTAAAATAATTACAAGCAGCTGGCACTTCCGCTTCTACCGGAAGTTGATACCAACTTGCTTATTTCAAATGGAACACCCTATATATTTTAGGGTTTTCGAAAAGAGCATAAAATTCTGAGTCGAAAATATGTAGCATATCCTATACCTAAACCTAGCCGTTTCAGAGATATTTGACATTTTATAGAAAATTTGACAGGTGCAACGGTTTGCAAGAACCGTTATAACTTTCTTCGTGTAAAATATCCTCATTTGCTTCTTGTAACGTAAAAAGAACACAAGGAGAACTACGTTCTACAATTGAAATAAATTCAATAATATCATACCAAGTGTCCCGTTTTTCGCGTTAAATTTTGTCAACTTCAAACCGCGAAAACTTGTTTAGGTCAAATGGAACACTCTGTATTTTATTACGTCAAGTTATGTAAAATTGAATTCCCTTTTTTCTGAATTGTGTGGGTTAAAGTTACAACTTTTTGAAATATTTGCGATTTTATTAAAAATTCATGAATTGTTGTAATCATTTCATCAAAATAGCCATGATTAGAAACAATCAGTCATTATCTTATGTCAAAAAATACCAGCACGTTTAAATTATACCAACGAAAACTTTTTAAATTTGCTTATTATTTATGGAGAATGTGATAAAGTAATATCAAGAACTTGCAGCACATTTGCTACTCGATATCCACAAAAACGCAAAATAACACTAACGCTGTAACATGCGTATTAATCGAATTGAAGATATGGCATGAACTAAAATAGCAGAGATAAGATCAAATTAAAATATGATTTCATTTTAATTTAATAATTGCTTAAAATTCCGCCCTCGAACTTCGACACATTTTTCGCACCTTCGGATTAGTTCCTCATGGCTCTTCTAATTGAATCCTGTGATATGTTTTGAAATGCATTTCTTACTCTTTGCATACAATCTTCAATGGTTGTTAATGGGCTCTCATAAACTTTATTTTTAATAGTTCCCCAAATGAAATAATCCAGAACTGATAAATCGGGCGAGCGAGGAGGCCATAAGAAAGGTCCATTATTGGCAATCCATTGATCATAAAAAGTTTCTTGTAAATAATTATTAATTAAATATGCGTTATGTGAGGGAGCACCGTCGTGCTGTTAAAAAATGTTTCTATGTTCGGCGAGAGGTAAATTTTCTAAATAGTTATTATTCAAATTCAGATATCTTTCACCTAAAAAAAAAAACAAAAATTTACCTATACATATTAGCAGAAGATAAAATTTAATTTACCGTTTAAACGGGTGAAACTTATGTTTTAATAAGATTGTGTGAATTGAATCCTTGCATAGTCCCGATTCCAGGGCAGCTTGTCTTAATGACACTCTTGGAAATGCATGAAAATATCCCAGAATAACTATTTCAATGTTTTCGTCATCAACAATAGGCTTTCTTGTTTGCATTTTTGCCTTGACAGAGCCATAATTTTTAAAATTTTCCAGTATGCGTTTTACAGTGTTTGGTGACGGTTTCAGTTTTTCTGGATATCGAGTAGCAAATGTGCTGCAAGTTCTTGATATTACTTTATCACATTCTCCATAAATAATAAACAAATTTAAAAAGTCTTCGTGGGTGTAATTTAAACGTGCTGGCATTTTTTGACATAAGATAATGACTGATTGTTTCTAATCATGGCTATTTTGATGAAATGATTACAATTCATGAATTTCTAATATCGCAAATATTTCAAAAAGTTGTAACTTTAACCCCCACAATGCTAATATCAGGAAAAAGGGAATTCAATTTTACACAACTTGACGTAAAAAAATACAGGGTGTTCCATTTGACCTAAACAAGTTTTCGCGGATTGAAGTTGACAAAATGTAACGTGAAAAACGGAACACTTGGTATGATATTATTGAATTTATTTCAGTTGTAGAACGTAGTTCTCCTTGTGTTCTTTTTATGTGACAAGAAGCAAATGAGGATCTTTTATACGAAGAAAGTTATAACGGTTCTTGCAAACCGTTGCACCTGTCAAATTTTCTATAAAATGTCAAATATTTCTGAAACGGCTAGGTTTAGGTATAGGATATGCTACATATCTTTGACTCAGAATTTTATGCTCTTTTCGAAAACCCTAAAATATATAGGGTGCCCCATTTGAAATGAGCAAGTTAGTATTGACTTCCGGTATACGCGGAAGTGCCAGCTACTTGTAATTATTTTAGTTGGATTGGCCATACCGACGTTAGTAATTATCTAAATTTTCAAAATTTTCTGATGAACACTTTTCTCTATATCGATCGATTCAGTTCCCGGTGAGACACCCTGTATGTTACTATGTTAAAAATATGGGTAAGCCTATGATGGATCTTGAAGACTTCAGAAAAAATCCATTGTTTGGTATTGATTGTTCTTGTCAACCTGATGCAATTAAACCATCCACTGTCGACATTAGAACAGAATTTGAAACACGAAAGTTGAAATTCTCCGAGCAAACTCGAGTATATGCGCTTAGACTTCACAATGCTTATTTAACGTACAACACATTAGATAGTTCTAAGTAAAGACTATAACATAGTAATCCATAGTTTCCTAATTTGATCATGTTTGCAATATAAGGACAATGAGTTTATAGTGAAAGTATTGGCTGCTGTCTGCTGTAACACTGAACAACAAGCACAATATATTTTCAGACCATTATGTCCATTCTCATCATTTACAAATGGTGAAAAAAAAGTACAATATCAATAGTTGGGGAAGCATTTTCATGACGTAAAATGGAGTCACGGACATATTCAGCTGAAAGAATTGGCACTAATCTTTGGACAACTTTGTCAGAATCAATATAATTTACCATTAACCATGTTATAAGACTATGAATAGTTGTGACCAAGAAGAATTTCCTACAGTGGAATCTTAATGGATATTCACCGCTTCTATAGTTGGGAAGAAACATATACGACACTGTTTACATTTCCATAATTAGCACAAAAAGTTAAACTGAAGCATGAATAAATACATCCTTGGGACACTTTTTTAAGGTGCTTTCGTTGACGTTCCCAAAAAATTTCTACCGTCATTTGTTTCTCAGTTAATGCCACTAACTTTGTTTTTCTTATGGACGCCATATTGGATTTTTTGTATGTTCATTAATACTCTTAATTCCCCTTTCAATGATGTATCGTAATGTCAGGAAATAGTTATTTGTTTAACTAGGCAGCAAAATGGTAGATTGACTGCCGCGGCTGATAATTCCTCAGCCAAGGCAGTCAATCTATTTTGCTGCTGAGTTGAACATATAATTTTTTCGTCGATTGTTTAAATATATTCTAAAATAATGAAATTATTACAATTCTCAATCTCTCTATTTTTGTTGTAATAAATTCAATAAAAATTCATTAAAACTCGCAGTTGTTACTAGTTGGTTACCATGGAAACTGTCACTTTCACTGCCCAGGCAGGAAAGTGACACTTTGCTGATTGATATTAGTCAGCAAAGTTAGTACTTTGCTGTTAATCGGCGAAAAAAATTATTTACTGGTGTAAAATAGGTTTTGTAAGTAGGCTATGAAGAAAATTGATTTTAAAATAATCTGACTTTATTAGCTTCAACTTAAACTTTTCATGTTTGTTTACTGTACTTAGATTTTTATCTCTATTTATGTATTTACTATGTATATTTATAATTGTTTGTTTCTTTGTTGAACATTGTAAATAAACCTTATTATTATACATTATTTGCACCGTCCAAATAAAAGAAAATAATAATATTAATTTTTCTAATAGTAGGTGCCATGGATCTTGTTGCCATGACAATAGACAAAAGAATGTTTAATTCACATTTCTTGTTGTCATAATTGCTGTTTTTCTTGTTACTAGTGTTCTACCGTTACTTTGTAATAACTAATTTTGTGCGTTTCTTTTATTGTTTTTTTTTTAAATTTATTATGGTTTTAAGATATACAAACGAAGAAAAGTTAGATATGCTAGAGATTTATTTGAAATCAAATAGAAATACTGACGAGGCATCCAGAATTTATGATGATAACTTTCCAGAACGTGTGCAACAGAATCAAAGGTATTTTAGGACTTTTGTTATTAATTTATTAAATTATGGACGGTTTAATGAAAAAAGAAATGATACTTATGAGATAGATAACGAAGAGCGAAATAACATTGTATTAGAATACGTAGAAGGCAATGCTACAACATCTGTAAGACAAATTTCAAATCAGGTAAATGTAAACAACTGTGTATAACATTTTAAAGAAAAATCATTATCACTCATACAAACCAACCATCGTTCAAGGTTTACAAGAAAATGACTATGAGAGAAGAGTAACATACTGTGATTGGTTTGTACAAAAATATCTACAGAACCCAGACTTTCATTCAAAAGTATTATGGACAGACGAGACTAGATTGACTAATTGTGGTGTTTTCAATAGACATAACACACACTACTGGAGTATCCACAACCCTCACATAATTAGCCAAAGAAGGTTTCAAACCAAATTTGGGTTCGATGTCTGGTGTGGCATCATAGGTGAACTTATTTAAATCGTTCATTGATAATAATTCATTATGAAAAAATACTTTCCAGACAATTGCATTATTGGACCATTTATTTATCATGTTAATTTGAACGGTGCAAATTATTTGCGAATGTTGCAAGAACAAATACTAACACTTGCTGTAGAAGATATTAACCAGATTCGGTTTCATCACGATGGTTGTCCAGCACATAATAGCGGCATAGTAACACAATTCTTAAGAGCAACTTTGATGATAAAATAATTGCAAATAATGGCAACATTCTATGGCCAGCCAGGTCTTCCTGATCTCACTCCGTTGGACTATTTACTTTGGGGGCATACAAAAAACGAAGTTTATTCATTTGAACCACCAGAAAATATTCAAATTTTAGAAGAACGTGTAAGAAATGCTTTGGCTGCTGTTAACAGAAATACTTTAAGGAGGGCGTGTAGTTCAATATTAAAGCGCTGTCAAAAATGCATTAATAAACAAGGAGGACATATTGAACAATTTCTTTATGTTTTTAATTAATTTGTTTTAATTTTCAGTTGAAGCTAATAAAATCGGATTATTTTAAAATAAATTTTCTTCATGGCCTACTCAGAAAACTTAATTTTTTCATATTTTACACCAGTAATTAATTTTTTCCTAACATTGTGATACATCATTGAAAGGGGAATTAACACTAGAATTAACAAAAAATCTAATACGGCGTCCGTAAGAAAAAACAAAGTTAGTGGCATTAACTGAGAAACAAATGACAGTAGAATTTTTTTGGTAACGTCAAAGAAAGCACCTTAAAAAAGCGTCCTAACAACGTACTTATTAAAATATTGCCAGTCATCAAATTAGGCAGATACGGGAAGTTTTTTTAAAATGCACCTTTTTCAGTTTCTTGAAAATATTTCAGAAACGGAGATAGCTAGGCCAAATTTAAAAACGGCATCGGAACGGTCACAAAATTCTTCAAAAAAGTCCATATTTAACCGTTTCTCTATCTCTAATAATAACAGAGATAGCAATGCATGTATATACAGTGTATATTCTCTAGTATCAGCCATATTCCCGAATACATTTCATTTAAATGCACAATTTACCAATATTTTACGATATAGTAGCTAAAAGTCTGTATAAGCAAGGGTATCCTTATACCTATGTAACCTGCATTGCAAAGACCCCCCCCCCGTGTCTAGTATAGTCGTATGAAACAGTGTTGAGTAGTAAGTACCACGATGGCTCAACGATATGACGTTTGCGTTAAAGGACGTGTGTTCAAACCCCACCTGCTCAGCTCTTTTATTCATTATAAATCTAAAATGACCGTTCCCAATTTCCCGAATCCCATTAATTCAAATTATTAGTAATTATTGTATATTAACTAATATATAATATATTCTCTGATGTTAGTAAAGATTTGTGTAGTTTCCCAGAATCCTGAATCCGTCACGTTTTGCCTCGAACCCACCCATTCTCATTATCCTGAACGAAAATTCTGCTAAATGAACCTCCATAAGAAAATACATGGGATTTTGCTCCAGAACTCTCCTAGCCTATCTACTTAGCAACGTTGGCAAGAGTTTGATAAATAGACCTGACCTATTTAGTGTTACCAACGTACTGCAGGTTCTATGGAGAAGTAGAGGAAATTTGCATCCACCTCATAACCTCCTGCGAGGCATAAACACTTCGGTATTGGCTTCCCTATGCAGCAGGAAATAAGGAATTCCCGCTGGGAGGGATCCTGACATTTGCTCTGGAATCCGGCCTAGTTGGGGACATCCATCCACTGACCATCTAGCGGATGCACAATGGGCCACAAGGTCTGAGTGCCGCGATTTATTATTGCAGCGCTAAGAGGAAGTTACCAACGTCAAAGCAACTTTGGTGAATGTTCCATTCTAAACTAGCGGGATTGTCAGATCTCAGCAATGTTGTTACAACGCCAATTCATAAATATAAAACTATAACTATTATTTGCATATACATTTTAAACGTCAGAGTTCCATATCAAGGTAATTTATGCAACAAATCTCAAACCACTGGTGCATTAGGCATACCAGTGTCTCCCAAAATACAACATATATTTGCCCGTGCTCCGAATTTTAATTACATGCACCGCTTTTTGCCTACAGGGCACTATTTCACTACTACAAAGCGAATGCCGGTTCAGTCCTATTGAAGTCGGAAATTAGCTGCAGCACGAAATCGATAACAATTGCGAACAACAAAGTGATTATTGTTAAGATTTCAAAGATCTTATAATTGAGCGTTTGTGTAAGCTTACTGCCATAATAGAAGCCATTTATTAAACAACGATGTACTACACTAACGAACTGCTTACTTGTTGTATAAACTCGCTAAAGTTAATTACCTGGAGCTAGATTTTAGCGATGCACAAGTATAATTGATGCTTTTTCTCATTACGTAAATAAAACGGTGAAATTGGCGAAAATTTAGGGTTTAAAACTAAAGATTCACACTAATCTCAAAATCCACGTGTGATCGTGCTTGTGGGCTACAAATTTATGGATAAAGTAAGAGTTACGTTCACGTTAACTAAAAATATATAGTTTTAAATATTTCATTTTCTTAAAAAAGAGTGATTCGAACTTTCAACGGGGGTTGGCGCAGGTGCATCTTTAATATACGCATATTTGTATTGTTATTTCGCTGAACCCACCCTGCTCCGTCCAGCCCCTCATCTATAACGGCGTTTAGCACCGTGGTTGACTGACTGGTTCCGGTACAGGTCCTGGGGAGTATAATTGTAATTTAATTTACACTATTGTAAATAAAGTTGTGTTCTATTCCATATTTCAATATGTGATGTAAAGTAACGTCAGGCACGCTTTGTACTTGAATGGGTGACCGTTCCAAGTGTTATACTACATTTTATACATATACGAAGAAATAAAATTTAAAAACTGCTAAATTTCCAAAATAATCAATATTATCAGCTCATCACCATGTCACACAATGATAAAAAGTCATATAGACATTGAAATGAACAAAAAACCACAATTTAATTAAATAAAATCTGAAAAAATTCATTAATCTTCGGCAATTCACAAATAACCTAAATTCACAAATAGCAAACCTCTAACATTCAAGTCAACCATTTTACGAAACTATATTGCCCTAAAAATACCGCCCCCATATAATATTCAACGATATCAAAACTATTTTCCACAGCCCCGTTCAAAATATTTTCGCGTCCACAAATATTTTATTAATTATCTTTCTCTCTCCAATTCAACTTTTAGCTCGATTTTACGTTCTTATATCAAAATACACTTCATTAACATCCACAATGTTCCATAGAGGTGCCAGCACCGCTTTCATCAACACTTACTTCAACTTCGTTTCAATGCAGACCTATCGGATCATTCTCATGTGATATCAACATGGCTTGAAGGACTTCCGAAATACCTTACGGGAGCGGTTCCATATTCAGCAAGTTATTCAAACAGTTATTGCAAATAACTCCCAAATTCGATCCGATTCGAATTTCAAAAATATATCAAATAATTCTCGTTTTCATGATTAAAATTATCATATATTTTTCAGTTCTGAAATCTTACATCTTCTATGCAATTGCGCAATAATTTACAATCGAGCCCACATGAATGTCGGGGGACCTTTCCAGACACCATAAAAAGAGGGAAAAACGTCCCGGAGATATCAAACCCCGTCGAAACGAAACGATACCGCACCTATTTAAGCTCAGCTCATTCAAATCAAGTTCTAATCCAGCCAGTTAGTACGTCACGTCAAGTTACATATTTTCGCGAGTGAAATCATTAGTAGTTTTTTAAAAGTGATTTTAAATATATAAGTTAATATACTAATGCTTCTGTCCGGTTTCTAATCAAATAAAAAATTTTTTTTGCTGAAATAGTCTTAAAATGTCATGAAACGAGATTTTAAATTTCAGCGAAAAAATATTTTCTGTCTGTCGGTCGGCCTGTAATTTTTTTGTGCGCACGTTTACTCTGGAACTGTTTATGATATTCACTTGAAATTTGATACACTTATGTATTATAACGAGATCTGGAAGTAGATTACATTTTGATCTAATTGTGTTGAGGAATTCGGGGATAAATGGTGTAAATAAGGGTAAATCGGCACAGCAAGCAGGTAAGAGTCCATAAAATTGCAATTTACAGCATGTACGAGAAGGCATGATCTCAAATTTGTTTGGCATCAGCCCCCCCCCCCGCACTATCACCCCCCACCACCACACTATTGTGAAAGGGAGTAACCAAAAATAAAATATGGTTTAGTGTGTATACAAGAACGAAATGTCTCAAAAAATTTTTTTGCGTTAGCCACCCCCTCCCTATTATTAAAGGGAGTAAAATATTACATTGGAATTTAGTGTGTATAAAACTTGGATACAAAATCTGGATGTGGAAGTAGCGATTTCTTGGGCAGCGATTTTTAGATTCGTTATATATATATAACATGTCCAACAGTTTTATTCTCACGATACACCAACTTGTTTCTTTCAAATTTTATTATAAAGCTACATCCTGTGCAAAAAGTCAACTTATCTGAATAATGTAATATATTTTCTGATATTTCAAGTATCTTGGTGTTTTCTTAAAGACCTAGACTAGAGTGAATTTTTAAAATTCGATCACTCTGGTACGCTGAATTTTTTAAGCTAACTGGAATTCCTTGACACCTCTTGTTATTCTTATTATCATAATTAGATACTTATATGAAGCCGCTCCCGTCTTCACTGCTCCACTGTAAGCAAAACCGAAAGCATACATACGCCCAAGTCTCATCCAGTTACATAGGGATAAAATAAAACACGTAACAACAGTAAAAACATTAAAGTGTTAAATAAAATCATACAATTAAACAAAGTATATACCAAGTCCCACAAACACATATACAAGGTGTGGCAATTGACTCGAACCAATACTCGAGAAAACAACCTCCAAGGCTTCTCTCAAACAAAATAAAGTGCACGTGGGCCTCCAAGAGTCTCAACCAAAGCTTTCCGGTTCAATCTTTTCAATTTTTACATTCAACGGAGGCTCCCGCGTGTTCACAAGACAACACGTATCCTTACCCACATCTTCTTGCATATCAGTGTATAAGCAGAAGCGAAGCTATACAATCTTAGGCGAGGATTGCGTAATGGATATACATACCATCCTTCGGATGGGATGTAAAGCTGTCGGTTCCTTGTCTATTAAATGTTAGGCAAGTACGAGATCCTTACTCTTCGAAAGAGAATAGATTCAGCCAAATTTCTGGCTGGGGGTAGCTCGTCTACAGAGGCATCGGTGATAGGACTCCGTAGCGGACATAGGTCGACGTTAAATAATTAAATATAAAAAAAATTCCAACGTAGTTCATAAATAAATTTAATAGAGTAATTATTTGGTAGTGAACACATTTTTTAAATACTTTGTAGAAAAGAAAATAGATGAAAGAGTTGATAATTTCTACAAATTCTATTTAAACAAACACACTGAAACAAACAAAGCGTCAAAATAAGAACACACAGTTTAATGAAACTCTGATACCTTCCTTTTCCATTCTTGATTGTGAAAATAAACGAAAGCGTACATAGCAGTTTATAATCCGATAAGCCATGAAATGAAAACCCAAACTGTGATCATACATCATACTTAATACGACTTTTATATTTATCTTCACTTTATATGTTATATTTCACAAGTTTCCAGATAACACAAAGCACGACATAACGTGTTAAATGACTATTAAACGTTTATTCGTAGTACCATGTTCACTTCTTTATCTTAATTTTTACATGTATTCATTTTTTAGTAATTATATGGTAAATAACTAAATGATGTGTCAAACCTAGCGGCAAAAACGTTAAGTGAAGGAAATGAGGATGTAGTAAATTAGTCTTTTGAAGTACATTTTTATATTGTTAAAAAACTGATCTTATTGCGTATAAGTTAGTAGCGCCCTCACGTAACAATTCTTTGAACTCAACTGTATAACTGCAGAGTGTAATCATCAAAATGACCTCCAATTTAAAATTTGCTAAACAGTTAGAAATATTATTAAAAACGTAATTAAAAATATTATAAAGAACATATACTTAGTGATGCATTTTCGCCTCCGGATTTACCTAGTCTCGGAGGTCAGTCAGATGATTCCTTGTACGTATACGGAGGTGAATTTGTATAATTTTGACGATTAATAAACGATTGCTACACGTTACCGTGATCGCTTGCAAGTTTTGTACAAGCATCTAAAAGGTGACGTTAAATCATTATGTTATTTTGTAGCTCGCCATCCCAAATACTAACCGCAATTCCTGCCTTACTTTTTCGAGTATAGTCAAGACAGAGCAGAGTTGTGTTCGTCCCAGTCCCGCAATATGTCTCATTATATCTTACGCGACTTTTCTCAAATTTATTTTCATGTGATTTCATTTAAATATTTGATATTGACATCATTTGCACATTTGATATTGTTATTATGTGTATTATTATATGTATGTTGATATTATATTATTATGTATTATATGCAAACTGTTATTGTTATTATTAAATTAAGATAAGTTAATGTTGCCATTATTTCTATTTATACATTTGTCTATCTATGAATATAAATAA
Source organism: Leptura quadrifasciata (assembly GCA_963675555.1). Lineage (NCBI taxonomy): Eukaryota > Metazoa > Arthropoda > Insecta > Coleoptera > Cerambycidae > Leptura > Leptura quadrifasciata. The sequence continues at coordinate 19,446,318 of OY776681.1, read as the reverse complement.
ATTATTATTATTATTATTCTTGTTATTTTTTGTTTTCTGTATTAATAATTAATAATATATAAAACTACAATTTCATTACGTTACAGTTATGCTTTAATTTATCATTTGTTTTAAGTTTAAACTACATTGTTTTTTGTTGTGTAAGATACAAAGAAACAAGCAAATAAATGAATAAATAAAGAAATAGACAAAAATTTGGACACAATAAATGGTTTTAGTTCCAACTAACTGTGAACATACAGGTTCTCCATTTTATCAGGGCCCTCGAGAATATTTCACTTAATATCGGTCGTACAAAAAAAAATATTTTTACGAAAATCGTGCCGATTTATATAACCTACAAAATGGTTTAAAGACATTTGAAATCCATGGCCTACTTTAAGAGTTATGGCGGAAAATATCGAAAATGCGGAAAACGTCTAGGCCAAATATCTCCGTTATTTGAACAGATACGAGAAAAATTCTAATTTTTTTGCAAATAGAGTGTTTCAACGAGGTTTTATCTAATTTTTTTTGTTTAGTTTCTTTTTTTTTATTATTAGTTTAAATTTTATTGTTTGGTTGTTTTGTTTGTAAGTACACCAAATCTACTTTTAAACCGCTGCTGTATTTTGAGATTTACTCTTCAGGCTGTTAAAAAAATTATTTTGAAATGGGCGGGAAATGGAGCAATTAAATAGAGTATTTTCCTCCCTTTTCAACGATATATCACATGCCATATTTATTCGTTGGTACTACGTTAATAATTATAAAAACATTTTTTTAAAACCAATAATTTTTTTTAACAAGCATTATACTTGCCGTATGATTAAATAAAACGATAAAATAATTCAATAAGTTGTTCAAATATTTGCTATAATAAAACATTAACACAATTAAGAAGAATAAAGTAAATTCAGGTAACAAAAGCAAATTAATAATAAAAAGAATATAGCACACAGAACATTAATATTGATCTAATGCTCAAAATCATGTTTCAGATATATCAAGTGTTCAAAGTGTCCACCGCGATTTCTTATGCACAATCGAGCGCGGCGAGGCACTGCATTTAAAACATTACTCAGCATTTCGGGGGTAACTGTAATACATGCCTGTTGAATTCGAGCTTTTAGGTCCTCTCCATTTTGCGGTGTTGTCGAAAACACCTTATCTTTAATAGAAAAAAATCCATTAGGGTTATATCTGGAGAACGAGGGGACCATCGAATAAATCCATTGGTATCTATCCAATGTTGAGGCAAAATTTCGTCTAAATAATCTAGGCAAATCTGGGAATTGTGGGAGGAGCTCTATCTTGTTGAAAATATTGAAAGTTGTGTCGGTTATCTAAAGGTAGGTCATCCAAGAATTCATTAAATTCATTTCTCAAAAAGTTTAGGTACATTTGACCACTGAGGTGACCATCATAAAAATAAGGACCTATTAAATTGGTGCCTAAAATACCTATCCACACATTTATTGAAAAACGATTTTGAAACTCAGTCGGTCTATGTCAGTGTGTATTTTCAGAAGTCCATTTGTAATGAATATTGCGATTAAAAAATCCATTATTGGAACAATTTGCCTCGTCGCACCAAAGTATTTTACATATACATATTAATGGATCGGCACGCTTCTTTTCCTTGGTTTGTCCCCCGCATGTAAATTGTGAACTTTTTTGGCTTTATAACACCGGTAACCATTTTTCTTTAAAATTTTTCTAGCACTTGTTTTATTTATATGACAAGAAATTTGAATTTCTCTTAATGATGTTTCCAACTTTTCTATATTTTTATTTCTTACATAATTAATAACTCCTTACCTTATTTACATTATCAGTAACACTGTTCAACCTTGTCTTCTTCTTTAAAAATGAACCATTATTTTTCAGTTCCGTAGCTAACTTTCTGAACAGAGTTTTATTCGGCTGTATTGCTTGTGGAAATCTGTTTCTATATTCTACTTGAGCTAATCCAGAGTCAAAATTGCATTGGCAATATGTAACGAACATATTATAACGATCAATGTGAGTGAAAATCATTTTTGAAAATTCTAAATTCTTAAACGAGTGTGATTGAGTGAGAGTTTAAGTATTAACTGAGATGATCTGTCAAAAATTAAATTGTCAAGTTTGTTCATAGCCAACTATTTTAAAATAATTGAAATAATAGTGAAATCATGAAATACAAACAAATGGATAGTATACTTAAATTAATTGGTAAAGACATTTTAACTTTCTGAGCAAGGAGTGACGCTTTTATGGAGGACCTCTATACATTGGCATAACTGCGAATACTCTTTCCATAATTGCTCCATGTTGCTTTCTTGATTATTATTTTGTGTTTGTTACCTGAATTTACTTTATTCCTCTTAATTGTGTTAATGTTTTATTATAGCAAAGATTTGAACAACTTATTGAATTATTATATCGTTTTATTTAATCATACTTCTTCATGGCAAGTATAATGCTTGTTAAAAAAAATTATTGGTTTAAAAAAAATGTTTTATAATTACTAACGTAGTACCAATGAATAAATATGGCATGTGATATATCGTTGAAAAGGGAGGAAAATACTCTATTTAATGGCGCCATTTCCCGCCCGTTTCAAAATAATTTTTTTAACAGCCTGAAGAGTAAATCTCAAAATACAGCAGCGGTTTTGAAAGAAATTAGATAAAACCTCGTTGAAAAACTCTGTTTTTCAAAAAATTTTCGCCCTAGAATTTTTCTCGTATCTCTTCAAATAACGGAGATATTTGGCCTAGAAGTTTACCGCATTTTCGATATTTTCCGCCATAACTCTTAAAGTAGGCCATGAATCTCAAATGTCTTTAAACCATTTTGTAGGTTATATAAATCGGCACAATTTTTGTAAAAATATTTTTTTTTGTACGACCGATATTAAGTGAGATATTCTCGAGTGCCCTAATAAAAAGGACAGCCTGTATAACTTACTAAGTTAATCACTCTTCGAGAATATCACATCATGCAGATATTTTAGTAAATTTGGCAATCAACCAAAAACACTGGCACGAAGTAGAAATAAAGAAATGATGTTAAATATTATTGAAAGTATTCCTTAACAAAATAGGTATGAGTTACTCACTTTAGAAGTAAAAAATAAATTAACAGAATTTAAACTTATTGAAATGCACAATCTGAGAATAGTAGTTTGTACAACAAGAGTGGATATGGATAATCCACTCGAGTTGTACAGTATACTTTTTCTACGACCGGATTAAGAAAAAACTACAAATAATAGTTTTAATCAAATTTTAATATACAAACTTAGCTTCTGCTAAATCTTATGCTCTAGGTGCATATATTATATAAAAGCTTCAGTAGCCTAGCGGTTATATGATCTCTTGCATTTCGAAGCGTGCCATTTCCATTTTTAAATGGAAATGGCACGCTTCGAAATGCAAGAGATCATAGGTTCAATCTCCACATATAGCTACTATTTTTTTTGTTATAATATATCTCTAAAATTTTGTCTGTATATAATAATTTCAATAAAATTTTAGGTGGTATACCGTTTATCGATTCTTCACTGGAATCACTCATTTTAAATTATTTTCTAGCTCAAACTGCGCGAATACACACTGACAATTACTTTGACAGCTTACGCACTAACTTGAATTTTTTAAAACGAATAGTTGCCTATGTACTTAATACACGAACTGTGATTGGTCGATTTCATATCCATCCTAGAACGTATATGAAATATATCCGTTCAGTTAACTGGAATGGCCCACTTATCCATTCTACAGACTGTACGGAAAACAGCAAATTTACATAAGGGAGTAGAAAAAAATTATATCTGGCTTACCTAATAAATTAGGTATTGATGTTATATCCACAAGAATTATAAAAACTGCGTTTGAGGAGGATGATTTGTTGCTGTTTTGGTTTAATTTGTTGGTTCCTTATTTATATAAGGCACTTGCAGATAGGTTGGAATATTATAAGTCCTATATTTTATATTTTTATAAAATTTCCTTCTGCTATAAAATTCCTTATTCAGTGAAAAAAGATTTATTTTTTACGTAGAATTTCAAATTATTTATCAATGTTTGTAGTTTTTTTAGCTAATAAAGATACATCATCATTATTATTATTATTACTCTTAAAATATCAGCTGCATACATACATATGGTATTATGGCCGTGTTATCCAATAAAACGCAACTTCCGCAACAAGTCTCAGCATATTTTTAGAAGCTAAGAGCCGTGTGCTCATTCGTTTGAAAATATTACATGGCGATAATGTCAATTTTCCATTACATAGCACCGGATAAAATGTAATAGAATAAAGAAATAACGTAGCAGGAGAAAAGTGCAGGAATACAACAGTTCAACTCCTGCTGTTCAATCATTGCAATACATTGGCGTAGCAATATGAAATTCTAATTCGTTACAATGATGAACACAAAGCAAAGCAAAAATATGCACTATGAAAAATTTCTTTATATGAACAATGCTCCACTGAAAATTCTTGCAATGCTAGAAATTATCTGTTTTTTTTTGGTCTAAAATTTATATTCGGCAAATGATAAGTCGGGGCGAGCGTAGGTGCGTCTTTACTATGTACATACTTCGGTATGCGATGTAAAGCAACGACAGGCGCAGTTAGTACTTGGATGGGTGACCATTCCAACGGAAACCGCGTCCTCGCCTCACACATCTTCCAGCGGCTTGTATATCAGTGTATGCACGGAAGCTATACAACCTTAGGCGAGGGTTGTATAGGAGATATACCATCCTTCGGAGGGGATGTAAAGCCGTCGGTCCCTTGTCTATTAAATGTTAGGCAAGTAAAAGATCCCTACTCTTCTTAAGGGAAGAGGTTCGGCAAAATTCCTGGTTGGGGGTAGCTCGTCTACAGGCGTTGGTGTTAGGCCTCAGTAGCGGAAATAGGCCGACGTTAAATAAACGTATAAAAAAAAAATGATGTCGCACCTGGCTGTATCGACATGTCGTAATGCAAAAAAAAACAGAACTAAATTATATTTAAATCATTATTTTTACTAAGTATTTTGCCATTCATCAGGTTTATATTACTACGTATTTACACCCCTTCGATACGTGACATCATTGTTCCGAATGGTGTTAGAATACGGCCTTTCTCAAGATGGCTGAAGCCTCGAAGTTCCTCCTTTCTTTCGCTGTAGGTTTTACACCCAAACCAAATCCCCCATCTTGAATCCTGTTGAACTAATGGTACGTACTGATGAGCCTTTATTCGATTACTATTCCTCGTAGGTGATTCCTTGGTGTTCGTATCCGCACAAACCATGCGTTTGCAACACCACGACTGCACATCATGATGGCTGTTTATGCAGTAAAATCATTCCCACGCTCTGGTCAAAGTCTTATTATACCAAAATCCTCCCTGGGCATTCTATCGCGCACTTCCTAAAGTACTAGCAAAAGGGGGTGGATCAAAATTGCTGGGTTAATAGAAACCAAAATGGGGAACGTAATTGAAAAATTTCCTCGGAGTTGAAATTTAAAATTGGCGGTTTTAGTTTTCTGTTAAATTATCTATCAGTAGGTTACTTGCGTATACCTAGTAAACTTCAGCATTTTATGTTGGCATTTCTGCTTGAAACAGTGTTGTCAATAAGCAGATGTCATATGAGGTTAATTTGTTTTGTAGGCTGCAAAACTTTATATTTTTCTACAAGAAATAAACAGGTAAGTAATTTCATATCTTGCTGAAAAAATACCTTAATATAATTATTCACAAAAGCTAAAAATTCTGTAAAGTTTATGAAAAATGTTTATTTTTGTTGTAACGTCACTTTTCTCAGAATTTTGGGGTCATCAGAAACAGCCGTTTTTAAGTTTATTTATGTTTTGTAGCATAGTATAAGAGCTCGAAAAGCCATTTTTTATTTTTTCTTTAAATTTGCATTGCAAGTTTTCCTCCTGATATCAGTGTCTTATATTGTTTCTCTGATTCGTAACATGTTATAATGGTTTGTTACAACAAAAAAAACGGTTTAAATAACGTAATTTTATTATTTTTTCTTAGTTTTTTTATTTTCATTTTTTTTATTTTTCAAGTTTCCAGCGAAAAAAATCACCCAATTTTTTTAGTTAGTGTTTCTGTTCACTCCACATTGCGGGGTGAATAGAAACATATACCTTTTATTTTTTTTTTTAGTCGATCTGGTCAAATTTCTGGAAAAGTAATATATGCCTATGCATCTACTAGTAGGGACCAGAGTTTTCCATATGTTTCATTTTGAGAAAGCCGATTAGTTTCTCTACACAAGCCGCAAAGTTTAAAATGTGTTTCTATGCACCCCCTTTTACAGTACGGTCCTGAGCAAAAAAATAGGACGTCTTATAACGTTATTTTGCTAAAATCTAGTTGTGTACATCTAACTTTAATTTTTGTGACATTGTCAGTTAGTTGTCATAATTTATTGCAAGTGTGCAAAAAACGACTATGCCTCATATAAGCGATTTAGTTATATCTGGAGTTATTGCTAAAGCAGAAGATGGATGGTCAATGAGACAAATTGCACTGCGAAAGTGGAGAATAAACGGTACGATTAGTAGAAATTCTGGATCACGGCGACGAAGGATATCAACTCAAGAACAAGATTTGCAATTGGTAAATGCTTCAGTAGAAAATTCATTTTACTCAGTTATTCAGGCTGCTGAAGAAACGAATTTTCCTGGATCGAGTAGTACTGGTCGCCGGCGAGTAAGAAAATCGAGCTACGCTGTCATGCAGCAGTACAGAAATACTTACTTAAAGCTGAACATAAAGAAGCTCGAGTAGGATTTGCGCTTGAATTTTTAGCGCATGATGTAAATTTTTGGAATAATGTAATCTTTACAGACGAAAAAACTTTCCAGTCAACACACAGCGGTCGTATTCGTGTTTACGGCCCTCCGAATACTGGATTCGATGAGAAATATATATCTAACAATGATAAAAGTGGTAGATTTTCCGTCAGTATGTGGGCTTGGATATCGGCACGTGGTCCTTGTGTTTTGTGGCATATTGATATCGTAACTAACTGGTTTCAAGATAACAACATCAATGTTCTTAACTGGCCCAATCATAGTCCAGATCTTAACCCTTTGGAAGAAGTATGGGGACTACTCGTAAGAAGTATCCAAAAACAAAATGTGAGACCACGGAATGCCGAAGAATTACTGGAAATAGTAAATAATGCATGGGAAAATATTATTACTAATGATTAGTGTATAAGGTTATTTAATTCTATGCCAAACAGACTTACAGAAGTTATAAATAGAAATGGTGCAATACCGAAATATTAATAGTTAGTTTCTTGTTAAGTAGGATATTCTTTGTCCTTTGATCCAGGATTTCTACTAATCGTACCGTTTATTCTCCACTTTCTTAAAATGTTACACACCAAATTTTTGTTAATGTTATAACGCAGTGCAATTTGTCTCATTAACCATCCATCATTTACTATAGCAATAACTATAGCATTAAAATAAAAAATAAATTAAAAGTGATATCTGTTTTATTTCGGCTACTCATTACATATTCAAATAGAGACAGACTTACATTAGAAAAAAAAGTCCTATTTTTTTCTGCTCACGACAGTACTCTTGGTACCTGACAGCTAGAACTCATAGACACAGTAATTGTTTCCCATCTGGGCCCTCTCTGCTCACTTCAATAGAATACATTCGAGCCTAAACGAATCCCATTACATCCATAAAGATTCCAGTCCAACACTCTTGTCTGAAACGTCCCTCCATTCTGGTCGCATTCCCTTTTCTTTCGCCTTCAGTATAAACCGAACTGCACTATCGTTCAGTTGTTCTTTCCTTAAAATTTCCTTTGTTCAATTATTGGTTACCTTTATCTTAACTGTCTTGGTTATTATCAAGCCCTACTGTTTCCTGAGACTCTCCCCCAACTGTCAATTGCTCTTGGAATTCCGTCGATGCATCCAAGTAAACTAATTGCGCCAGTCTCTCCTTTGCAGCTTCAGGTTCTTGTAAGCTTTCTCCAACCTTTTGTAAACGCGACTTCAGCTGAGTCCGATATACTTGAGCAAGGTGTTGGTCGCCATATCTCAAGTGTAATGTACCCTCCAAAACTTTAAAATCTTGTTGTTGCCTCACTGGTATCTGGATAACTGCGATGCTTGACCACTTAATTGCTAGAACTAATGCCGTACCTTTGTCCTCACTATTCTAGTTGTTAGCATTCGCAAGTGCTTCAACCTGTCTTTTATACGTTTACCACGAAGTTTGATCGTCAAAGGAGAGAGGTAATTGTCGTTTAAGTCGCTTCAATTCCTGTTCGACCACACTTACTTTCCCTTCGACCGCACTTACTTCGCCTTCGATCATATTCGATTAACTTTTTTCTTGATCTTATTTACTTTTTCTTTGATTTCATTAACTTCAACGTTTACAATACCCATACCCTCCTTAATTTCATTTTTAATTTATTCGGTGACTGAAAGAATAACTTCCTATTGTACGATTTTCCTTAATCATTACTGGCGTACCCGTTCTTCCCGTTTTCCCTCATGAAGTCCTCTCCAGGTCTCGCATTATTTTTCTCAATTCTTCCTGATGCCATCACTCTTGATCTTCTTCCTTTTGACGTCTCATTTCTTGCTCTTCCTTTTCTTCTTGACATAGGTATCTTTTGTTCGTCTTTTCTTGGTTTTTTCTTTCTTTTTCACATTTCTTTTCGTATTCTATTTTTTTTTTCACTATGATCTTCCATCATTTGCTAAATTCGGCAAAATATGTCCTGTATTTGTTTTTCAGCAGTCATATTTCCATCAGAATATTCTGAAATGTTCTCGAAACTGCATTAACTAGTCTTATTTAGAGTCTATATTGGGTACACATCAAATATTTCTACAAAGTTGAGGATATAATGAGAATATTTCTCAAAATGTCACAATAGTTCTTATTTAGTATCTATCATTTTCAGCTGTTAAAATTGAACTACTTTTACCAATTTCCAAATCGATTGTTTTACAAATTTTCTCGAACTAACACAAATAAGTCTTATCCTAAGGTCTATATCACTTTTCAGTGAACTTTTCTAAATTTTTCATAAAATTAGTGCTTGATGAATTTGAAGTAATCGATATTATCGAAAAAAGAAAACCTGAAGAAGGAACCAGTTAATAGAAAGGGAAAAATCTGACGCCAAAGAGTGTGGTCATTAAATATCTGATTTATTTCTGAATTTCGCAAAGATATAAATTACTTTATTAATCGCAAACAAATCTTAGTAACGAATTTCTTGTAACAAAAATCAAGTCAATTGCACTGCGTTAACATTAACAAAAATTTGGTGTGCAACATTTTAAGAAATAAACGGTACGATTAGTACCTGGATCAAAGGACAAAGGATATCCTACTTAACAACAAACTAACTATTAATATTTCGTTATTGTACTATTTCTATTTATAACTCTTATAAGTCTGTTTGGCATAGAATTAAATAACCTTATACTATAATCATTAGCAATAATATTTTTGGATACTTCTTACGAGTAGTCCCTATACTTCTTCCACAGGGTTAAGATCTGGACTATGACTGGACCAGTTAAGAACATTGATGTTGTTATCTTCAAACCAGTTAGTTACGGTATGAGCAGTATGAACGGAACAATTGTCTTGTTGAAATATGAACTCATTATTAGGAAATAATTGTGACACAGAAGGGAGCATAATATTGTCTAAAATCCTAATATACGTTTCACCACTATTAAATCGTTCCTCAATATGCCACAAAACACCAGGACCAAGTGTCGATATCCAAGCCCACATATAGACGGAAAATCTACCACTTTTATCATTGTTAGATATATATTTCTCATCGAATCGAGTATTCGGAGGGCGGTAAACACGAATACGACCGCTGTGTGTTGACTGGAAAGTTTTTTCGTCTGTAAAGATTACACTGTTCCAAAAATGTACATCATGCGTTAAAAATTCAAGCGCAAATGCTACTCGAGCTTCTTTATGTTCAGCTTTAAGTAAGTATTTCTGTGCTGCTGCATGACAGCGTAGCTCCGATTCTCTTACTCGCCGGCGACCAGTACTACTCGATCCAGGAAAATTCGTTTCTTCAGCAGCCTGAATAACTGAGTAAAATGGATTTTCTACTAAAGCATTTACCAATTGCAAATCTTGTTGTTGAGTTGATATCCTTCGTCGCCCTGATCCAGGATTTCTTATAATTTTTGTCAATATTATAACGCAGTGCAATTTGTCTCATTGACCATCCATCTGCTGCTTTAGCAATAACTCCAGATTTAACTAAATCGCTTATATGAGGCATATTAGTTTTTGTACACTTGCAATAAATTATGACAACTAACTGACAATGTTACAGAAATTTAAGTTAGATGTACGCAACTAGATTTTAGCAAAATACCGTTATAAGACTTGTTCTATTTTTTTTTTGCTCACGACCGTACTAGACTCTTATTTTTGGTTTGTCAGAATTTTTTGAGAAATGTCAATCTCCTTTGATCAGCAGTCATCGATATATCATTCTGCAACTGCAGAAGAACGCCAATCTCCATGTTTTTTAAGTGTTAGCAAATCACTCCCAGAGTTAGCTAGTAGGGTTGCAGAACCACGATGGAAGTAATGTCCTGTGTATGTATTAGGTTTAGGCAGTTTTAAAAAAATTGTTATTTTGCTTGGAATTTTACTAAATAAATTTTTTCCGATCGATTGCACTATGTATTTAGTATTCTTGTAATAAATGAATAGGCGATTATGAGGAGTGTTGGTAGATCTAAGGGAAATATATTTGTTGTAAGTATGTTGTAAGTAGATTCAATCCATCAACTGTTTTGTTTGTGACTGTAAACGTTCTTGTAATATTATTTGTTGTTTCTTGAACTGTAACAATCCATACGTCTCCTCTATTATATATGTGGTCAAGTTTCATATTCAACAACTCATTTCGACGACAAGCTGCATATAATCCTATAATAAGAGAAACCTACAATGCAATGCTAATAAAAAACATAATTAGTTCATCTTAATTTATTTGTTTACCTTAATCATAAGATATTCCGAATCATCTGCTTCCTTAAAAAATTTAATGCATTGTTCTTGAGTTAAAATTTTTTTAGACTTTTAACAGGTAACTTTATGAAAATTATCAAAATTAATATTTTCCGTGAATTTAAGTGTTTTTCAACATTGAAAATTCAGGCCATAGTGTACCTACATTTACAATCTTTGATCTTTCCGATAGATAAGCAAGTAGAACATTTTCTGTTAAGTTTTTTGCTTTTTTATTCTTTTTCCAGTTATTGAACAATTCATAAAACTTTTCGTACCGTTGTCTTGACTTTGTAGATAAAAAAATCGGAGAAACATTGCTAGTTTCCCCTTGCAAGCCCGGTGGAGTATTCGTAAATTCTTCGTCACTGTCTGAGTTACAATTCATTTTAACTCATTCACAGAATTACAATTGTTCACAACTTATTGTTATTTTACACTTTTGTTGTTTGTTTTGATTCATAGTTTTGGTTTGAAAAATTATGTGAAAAGTAAAAATATGCAAATGACAATCAAAGGTGTCTAGATTGTGAAAAACTACAAAGGCCTGTTGTTATGAGTTTAGCGGCCCAAGGGACGATAAACATTACTTTCTGTCATATTTGTAGGGCTAATATAATTCATTTTCACATATGCTAGACGAAAAAAGTATTTTAAGTAATAAATAACATAGAGTGTCGTAGAAAAGACAGATTTGGGATATTTATTTTTTAAGAAAAGAACATCAAGATTAATTTCAGGAACATTTATAGGTCGACTTTTTTGTTGTTAAAATTCTGGTTACATCCTGGACACCCATGCTTCTGCATTCTTGTCGTATTCCTTTCGCGGCAGTATGGATTTGCCATTAAAGGCGGGATTTCGGGCGCATGTCAGAGACGCACGTGTTCGGGATACTGGATGTGCCATCCTGACACCGGACCGCCAGCCTGCGTGGCAGCTCTCGCCTTCTTGGGGGAGCAGCGGGAACTCCCTTTTCGGGTTTACGTCTGGGATATATCTTGCCGCATCTGCATAACATCGATATCTTATTCCTATTCGATGCGGCACGAATTACAACCAGCTCACATTTGAATGCAAAAGGAAGAATTACGAGAAATTTACTACGTTCATTGCGTTTTATACAGCACAGAGAAAGTCTACGGTTGTAAACGTGGCTGATGTTAAATTTGCGGAGTCTATTGTCCACTAAACTGCGAAATGCTTGATATGGATGTTATAGTGCCTCATATCTCACTGTCTAAAATTTCTCACCTTTTCCGCTCAAATGTTGGTTGTTTATGAGTGCGTTTGCATGCACCAATTCAATTCAATTCAATTCAATTCAACATAACTTTATTAACATTATAATATAATACGTAACTCCCCAGAACCCATCCCGGGACCGACCGTGCAACCACCGCGCTATGCGATGGCGGATTGCAGGGTCGGGCGGAACGGGTCTGGTTCGGTTAAAAAACAATTAAAAACTTAAACCTAAACTCCTTCTAAGACAAACAGATTAAAAATGTATTAAAATTACTTACATCCAACATAAAAGATTTAATAACACTTAAAACTACACATTTTTTAGAGAACTTGTTCACTTATCACTTTTTTTTTAAATTTCGTAGCTGACGCAGGCACCTCAATCCAAACGAGGAGCCTTCCGCGAGGTGTATAAATTGCGGGCTGCGCAAAGGCGGGCCTAAAGTTTGATTTTAAAAATTTTGATTTCACAAGGTTTTGATTTTGTAGAAATGTGCGATGAGAAATGAATTTAGAGACAAAAATGTACAAAAAGAAAGCAAGAAAAAAACAAACGCGACAAAAGATTACAAACATAAAGGAATCGGGAGACAGGAAAAATTTAAAGATATGAAAGGTATGAAATATTAGTAAAGATGGATAGGGTAAGTTGAGGTTACAGTTGGTGAAGTTTGGCTACAGGAGTTGTCGGAAAATCGGTAACGTCTGGTACGGTAAGGGGTGTTTAATCCGAAATGGGGCATTATGCTGTCTAATTTGTGTTATGTGTCTTGTTAACGGACTATCGCCCAGCTTGAAAGAGTAGAAGCTTTGAGAAATCTGCTGGACGTAATCCGCTATCGCGGTTATGTCGCTGCAAAGTGCGTAGAGGTCTCTGAGGGTGGTGTACCTTCCAGAATTAGAGATGAGGCGCATAGATTTGTGCTCAAGCACTTTTAGTTTTTTCATTGTCGTGGTCGGTATGCTGCACCACACCGGCGCCGCGTATGTGATGGACGGCCTGACCACCATTGTGTACAACAGTTTTTTATTATGTCGGTTAAATCTGCTACCCCTGACCATGAGCGGATACATACTCCTGAACAAGGAGTAGACCGTCCGTATTGTCTCATTGATGTGAGTATTAAACGTCAGTCATTGATCTAGTCTCACCCCCAAGTACCTCACGCACCTCTTGGTAGGAATTTTGTTTCTCCGGATCGAAATTGGTGTTAGAATTTTATTTTCTCTGAATCGGCGCATGAAGACTATGGCCTCCGAGTTTTCAGCGTTTACCCGAATCTTCCACCGGTCGTGGCACGAGCCATGTGCGCCTTCGGCAGCATATTCGCTGCTTGTGCATTGTGGGAATGCGCATACATGGCCGTGTCATCGGCGTACTTGGCCAGTTTGCATGCACCAGGCAATCATGAGTAAATTTGTTAGTAATCGAACTACATCGTCCTGTCGATAATACAGAAGCCACACCAGTCTAGGAACCAGATTCGGCGTACAGGACCGTACGAACTGTAATCGCGACGCGATTTTTATGTTTAAATGTGCCAGTTTCAACAAATTTTTACAAAACCTCGGTGACACACAGAACACCTTGAAGTATTGTGGGTTGCACGTATTTAGTTGGCAAAAATGATGAAATAAATCACCGAATTTAGCTATTAGGAACACATAAGTACTGTGGTATAATTTGATATAAGTATAGTTTGAATAATAAATACGTAGGTAATCAACGGTACAACGACGACGAATGAGTGGTACGGTAGATTGTAGATTGTAGATTGTTTTATGGGGTCGTTTGGCTTCGAACAGCCTTACTTCACTTCGACCTAAAAGATCTTTTGTGATTAACCCTACATCTAGTTGTTGCCCAGGATTCCAAGACTTTTTACAAAGCTTGTGATTTTCCTGGGGGCTAATTTCCCTATGTCTTCAGGCGTTAATTCCGCCTGTTCTAGGAATTTTAGCCTAATGCGGACTAACACCTTGCATTCACAAAATATATATTCCGCAGTTTCAGTTGCAGTATTGCAATATCTGCATTTGTTGTCTACTGCCTTGCCCATATTCTCGAGATGATATCTCAAGGGGCAGTGGCCAGTTAGAAGGCCTGTGATTAGCCTTAATTCGGACTTTTCAAGTTCGAGAAGCCTTGTGGCATTCTTTGTCGAATAAGTTATAAACTTTTTCGCTTGTCTTTGACCTGGAGTATTCATCCAGTAGGACTTCTTCTGGTCCTTTTCCCATTCTTGGATCTCCTCCGCTATGTGTCCCTTGGCCAGGCCACAAAACGGTTCGGGTCCAATGAATGGTGCTTTAGATCCTTTTTTTGCAAGGCTGTCAGCAAGTTCATTTCCTTGTATTCCCTCATGCCCTGGCACCCAGAGTGGTACGGTAAGTTGAATAATTAAGGAGGAGAAAATTTTGGAAACTTAATTTTTAACTAGGATACAGTACAAAATATAATAAAGGTCCTTGTCTTAAGTTTGCTAGTTTACATAATGAAATCAGTTCTGAATTCCGTTGGCTCGTTTTTCAGAAGAGTATAAAATAAGAATGAAGATATTTAACACACTATTTGACCTTGGTAACGCACCCTTAACTCGTATTGAATTTCGTATTAGAAATAATCTAAGATATAAGGGTACATATTAATTTAGTTTTTAGTTACAATCGAGGTTATAATGCTGCAGAAACATATGCCTGATAATAAAATAATCCTGAAGCACAAAAAAAAATTAATACACCAAAGGGGGTGGCCCCATTTTTGTGCCAACGTAAAACTTTGGGAACCTAAATCAGACCCTGCACATAACAGCGAAAAATAAATAAAAAAGAATTAAGTATACCTGGATAGTTTCCTGAGGTGTATATTTTCGTTGTTCCGTCGTCATATCCGCTCCATGCTAATAGCGTCCCTGTAACAGAAAAGGAATTACTAAAATTTTTCTACTTCCCTATTGCATTGTTTCGTATGCACGTCGATTTGTAAATGCTAGAAATATCTCTAGCAATTAGAGCCGTGTTTTATTTGTAAAACTTTTAAAGTCGAGTTTAACATGAATAATACTTGCTGAAGGAAGACAAATGACTGTACTACGAGGTAGACTAAAATGAAACTATTATTAATTGTAGTCGGTGAATGATTATTTTCTTTATTAGTTTTCTTACTACGTGAAGGTGTCGGTTCTTAAAATGAATATTGTTTATTTTAGCATTTATAAGTGGGAAACAGCTATTTACACAATTAGTAAGGAAATTATGGCAATTATCTTACGAATATGAAATTAGCAAAATGACGGGTATTATTTTTTTTAACAACGTAAGAAAAAATATAAAAATTGTTAGTTCAAAAAGTGACGGTCGAATAATTTATTGACTAAATGAGGGCATTACAAAATATCTATAACATTATTAGTACCTAGTCAACAATTAAGGCGTGTAGATTGTCTATTAATTGAATATTACTTATACACACTTGGTTACTTATATTTTTACTTGTTTTTCTTTAACTCACAATGTAGTATTTACGAATGAATAATATTTGTCCTTAAATCTTGCATCCTTCATTTACCATACTTCCTGACACAATTAATTGATGAAATTTTACACAGTTACTAAGATCGGATGAATTTACAGTATTCCAACTTTTGCAAATATAAGCACGTAGGGATGCGGGGGTGAAAATTGATTAAATATACTATCCAATCGGCACCTCCGGCAAAACGTAGATTTTAAAAGGTTTTTCGCCTGATCAGAGACTTCTACATCCGTTTTTTTTTTCGTACAAATAGTACGATATTAGTTTCGGTGACATAATAGAATGCCGTAAATTGCCGTTATAAATAATTAAAATATGACTAAAAAGTAGGAAATAAAAAAATATTTTTTTAAACTTGCTTTTCTTAAAGTCGTACTAAAAAGTAAAAAATAATTGCAAGAAAATCAAGACGTGCGCACATGCGTACAATCATACAAAGTGCGCACGCCTTGCGCCTTTATAGAGGTTTTCAAATATTGGTGGTACAAGAATGAGTTTATTCTGATAGAGGTTTTGCTATTAATTATTTTGTAGCGATGTAATATTCAAGATTTATGATGTCGTGCCGTCGTACATATTATTTTCCAGTGATCATGTTTGAATTATTAAACAATCTCACAGACCACTGTGAGAATCTGTTTTCACGTCACAAATTTGTTAACCAGATCACACTCTTCTCTTTTGTATTTTCCTCGTACTTAATATATAAATATATCAAACAACATTAACTTATTCTCTTGCAAGGTCACAGAGCAGTTTTATGTTTTACTTTTATTTATATTTTATATATCACCCTTCGATCTTTGGTTTTACTGCATATAAAGATTTTTAATATGAGGCAAATGACGAACGTCTAAAAACATCTTCTAGAGCTGTCTATGAGCCTCTGATATTTATTTTACGTTACAAAATAACGAACAATGTTAATTATTTTTGCTCATTTCGACTTCTTCTTCAACTTCTTAATTTCAATCACCTTTACCGTAGAATTGAAGCAGCAACACTTTTTGTGGTTCTCCATTACGGCTTTCTAAAGCCCACAATGACGATTGAAGGGTGAGATTATAAGCAAGCTAACCGGACGTGACAAACATACGTTAGCCCTCTATCAACGCCCGGGTAAAAACACTATTGAAGGGAAGCGGAAAATAAAGTAGGACAGTGGGTGAATTATGGGGCTTAAAGTAACATCATCATTTATTAAAAATGACTGAAGTTTTTGTAATTATATTTAATTTCGTGTTTCAAGTTGACGAGTATACAGGGTGTCCGGGAAAAATTCACAACAGCAAACTAAAAAAAATTGATTTCAATATAGTAAATGCTTAAAATGAGTTCCTTGAACGTCTTGGCAGCATCCTAATCTTAAATAAAAATGTCTTCTAACGTTTTCCAAATCTGACGCGCGACCGACCTAACCACATCCGTTATTCTTCTTCTTAAGTCAGCTATATCGCGTGGCTTAGTTTTATATACCATACATTTCACATATCCCCATAGAAACAAGTCTAAAGGAGTAAGATCAGGAGAACGTGCTGGCCACTCTAGCGATCCTCGCCTCCCTATCCACCGATTTGAAAATGTTAAGTCGAGGTATTGCAGGACAGCGATTCGGTAATGTGGTGGTGTTCCATCCTGCTAGAATTTGTGGGTTTGCTTGAGCAGGATATAAGTTTCCCAAAGTTGACACGACGTTATTTTGGAGCAGAACTAGTTAATTTTCTCCATTCAAATTGCCACCAATGAAAAGGGAACCAATGACATGGTTTTCAATTATCCCCGTCCAAACATTAACCTTTTTAAGATCTTACGCATGTAATTCTCTCATCCAATGACGATTTTCATCAGCCGAGAAGCGACAGTTTTGACGATTAACTTGGCCATGAAGAGTAAAATTGGACTCATCCGAGAACAAAACATTTTCCAGTTGGATAACATTGTTATCTAACCTTTACATCATTTGTTCACAAAAATACGTTCTTTTATCAAAATCGTCTTTACTAGGCTCCTGAGTTGGGGTCAGTTTATGATTGTTCTATTTTCGTGTTTTTAAACAACTTTCTATTTCGTTATTTAGCTTTAACGTCTCGTTTAATATCAGGCGTGTACCAGGGAGGCAATTTATTATCTTAGTCTGTACTTTCAGAACACACCTGTCAAATATATTGTATAATATTTCATAAAATGATCTAATACTTCATTTACATCAGATATTGAATTTAATACATCCCAATCTGCTTGCCTCAGTTGATAATAAAGATCTAGAAAATCTGCTCGTTTAAAATTGTGTATAGTGTATCTAAGTTAGATTTAGATGTAGTAAGATGTATGTAATATGTACTTTTAGACTTGGATGAGTGTCATCTTCATTAATAATTGGTTCGTGATCTCTTTCTACTAAGCATTGCTCATTAGATACAACAGCATCTAGTTTCCCACCACTACCATTTACTGATTGGTTTTAGTTTAACTGGATAGGGATGAAAAAGTCTGATGCTTTTGAAGGGACATCCTAAGTTCATTTCTTGAAATTCTTGATAACAACATTGCCAATATTCACACATTTTATTTTATTACTATTAAGAAAGTTTATAAACTATACAGGGTGTCTCACCTGGAACTGAATCGATCGATATAGAGAAAAGTACGCATCAGAAAATTTTGAAAATTTAGATAATTACTAATGTCGGTGTGGCCAATCCAACTAAAATAATTACAAGCAGCTGGCACTTCCGCTTATACCGGAAGTCGATACCAACTTGCTTATTTCAAATAGAATACCCTATTTATTTTAGAGTTTTCGAAAAGAGCATAAAATTCTGAGTCGAAAATATGTAGCATATCCATATAGCATATATAACTTGCAGCACATTTGCTACTCGATATCCAGAAAAACGGAAACTGTCACCAAACACTGTAAAACGCATACTGGAAATTTTTTAAAATTATGTCTCTGTCAAGGTAAAAATGCAAAGAAGAAAGCCTATTGTTGATGACGAAAACATTGAAATAGTCATTCTGGGATATTTTCATGCATTTCCAAGGCTGTCATTAAGACAAGCTGCTCTGGAATCGGGACTATGCAAGGATTCAATTCACAATCTTATTAAAACATAAGTTTCACCCGTTTTCATTCCATATGGTTCAAGGATTAAAAGAAACAGATTTCCTAAGAAGACAAAATTTTTGTGAGTTTATTCTAATAAGGTCTGAGGGTCACGATTCTTATTTGGGAAATATTATATGGACAGATGAAGCAAAATTTACTAATTTACTGGAGTGACTCAAATCCTCATATGTTCAGAGAGCGAAACTTTCAGAAAAGTTCAATGTTTACTGTGCCGTAAAAAACGATAGAGGCATAGTGGCATTACAATTTTATCACGAAAATTTAAACGGTAAATTAAATTTTCTCTTCTGCTAATATGTATAGGTAAATTTTTGTTTTTTTTTTTTTTAGGTGAAAGATATCTGAATATCTTACAAAATTTGAATAATAACTATTTAGAAAATTTACCTCTCGCAGAACATAGAAACATTTTTTATCAGCACGACGGTGCTCCCACACATAACGCATATTTAATTAATAATTATTTACAAGAAACTTTTTCTGATCAATTGTGGATTATTTCATTTGGGGAACTATTAAAAATAAAGTTTATGAGAGCCCATTAACAACCATTGAAGATTGTATGCAAAGAGTAAGACATGCGACATGCATTTCAAAACATATAACAGGATTCAATTAGAAGAGCTGAGGAACTAATCCGAAGGTGCGAAAAATGTGTCGAGGTTCGAGGGCGGAATTTTGAGCAATTATTAAATTAAAATAAAATCATATTTTAAATTGATCTTATCTCTGCTATTTTAGTTCATGCCATATCTTCAATTCGATTAATACGCATGTTACAGTGTTAGTGTTATTTTGCGTTATTGTGGATATCGAGGAGCAAATGTGCTGCAAGTTCTTGATATTACTTTATCACATTCTCCATAAATAATAAACAAATTTAAAAAATTTTCGTTGGTATAATTTAAACGTGCTGGTATTTTTTGACATAAGATAATGACTGATTGTTTCTATCATGACTATTTTGATGAAATGATTACAACAATTCATGAATTTCTAATAAAATGGCAAATATTTCAAAAAGTTGTAACTTTAACCCCCACAATGCTAATATCAGAAAAAAGGGAATTCAATTTTACACAACTTGACGTAAAAAAATACAGGGTGTTCCATTTGACCTAAACAAGTTTTCGTGGATTGTAGTTGACAAAATGTAACGTGAAAAACGGAACACTTGATATGATATTATTGAATTTATTTCAGTTGTAGAACGTAGTTCTCCTTGTGTTCTTTTTATGTGACAAGAAGCAAATGAGGATCTTTTATACGAAGAAAGTTATAACGGTTCTTGCAAACCGTTGCTCCTGTCAAATTTTCTATAAAATGTCAAATATCTCTGAAACGGCTAGGTTTAGGTATAGGATATGCTATATTATATTTTCGACTCAGAATTTTATGATCTTTTCGAGAACCCTAAAATATATTTATATATTTAGTTGGATTGGCCACACTGGCATTAGTAATTATCTAAATTTTTTAAATTTCCTGATGTGTACTTTTCTCTATATCGATCGATTCAGTTCCCGGTAAGACACCCTGTATATCATTATATTAACACCTCTGATTTATCAGCTGTAAATGAAAGAAACAGAGGTAAAAAAATTGAAAAAAAAACAATACATTACTAGAAATAAAATAATAACATTCCAAGTAGATACTGGGACCAATCCAATAACTAAATATCCATTGACAGAGGTCCTATCAACAAAAAATTTTTTGGGGTATCCCGTAAATCGATTTATTCGATACATTCAAAGATACTCGTATCTTCCAAAGATCGACACTTTTACAGTCAAGACCCAATAGATTGGACACCCTGTAAAATATAAAACTGCTTCGTTAAGGGCCCAGGAGGGGAACCTTCCACTTCTGATAATTTTTTACAAAAAAATTATATACACACGCGTGATATACACGCATGAATAACACACCTAACCATCCTAATTAAAAACCCATTTATCTGAAAGGGCGTAGGGATTATTTCGGGTAGATATGATACGAGATAAAAGAAAAGTTCATGAATTTTAACTGATTTTTGTGAAGGCAGCAAAAGTTTTGTTGTGGTGGGTGTACCCAGTAAGTCACGTGTTTTTATAATGCTCAGTGCACCGCACCGACACGAAATTTTATAACGTTATATCGATCTCTAATTGCAACACCTGGTCCGGAAAGCCGGAAGTTTCTGACAGCCTACATGTGCCTACTAGAGGCGCAAGTGGCGCATGCGAAGGGGTGGACGTGGGGAGGCACGGAAACATTTTTTGTGCATAATGAAAAGGGTTGATGAGAAATTTATTTATTCTGAACAAAAATTTTCAAACGTTAGTGTACATTATGTTTATTTTGAGGTTTTTTGTTTAATTTGCGCATTTTTTATAGAATTTATTTTATAGTGGTTAAAAATATAGGGGATAAATGAAATATCTGCAGTTTTCATTTAGCTTAACCGCTGTTGAAAGCGTAAACAAAATGATAACCAGACTTAAGTCAAATGCCCTTGGTGTGGACAATATTTCGGAGTATTTGCAGTTCATTTATTGATAAATATATAACGCACATCATCAATTGCTATATTGAAATTAATTACTTTCCTGATTCTTGGAAAATTTCCATTACCAAAAAGATCTAATCTCGCAAATTTTTCAGACCTACGTATTATAAGTATTCTTCCTGCGGACTCAAACATTTTTGAAAAGATTTTGTATAAACAAATTTATAATTACGTAACTTCTAACAATATTTTCCTGATAGTCAGTGTGTGTTTAGGAAGGAAATGAGTACAGCAACAGCTATAGTTAATGTTACCAATGACGTTTTCCAAGCATATGATAATAAACTGGAGAGTGTGCTGAAGCTACTTGATTTCTCGAAGGCATTTGATACCATTAACCATAAGTTTATTTGTGCTAAATTGAAATATTATTGTTTTAACACTTCATCTGTCAATCTTATCAACTCACACTTACTAAAAAGATTGCAGATTTTTGTTTACAATAATGTGTATTCATCAAATAATCAAATTTATTCATGTGTTCCTTAAGGTTCGGTCCTTGGGCCTTTGTTATTTCTGATTTATACTTCCGATATATTAACATCCTTAAGAACATGTAAAGTATAAACATATGCTGATGATACGCAAATATACCTACATTTTGATCACAATGACTATTCTCTCACTTCTACCCTTATCAATAATGATCTGAATTTAATTAATCAGCTTGCCTTTGAGCGTAATTTGAAACTGAACTCCTCTAAATCTGGTGTTATGTTGTGTGGAAATATAAATCATATTCACACCCTCAAGGAAAACTTAAACATAACTATTGAAAACACTCTTGTGCCGATTATTAATTCAATAAAAAACTTAGGCATCATTTTGGATATCGACTTCAGAATTAAAAATCATGTTAAAATACTTAAACCGAGACTTAAACTTAAAAAAAACATTGTGTAATTCACTTGTATTGCCTAATTTTAACTATTGCGATTTTCTCTATGGGCCGTGCTTGGATTTTTTGACTAAAATAGAATTCAAAAAGTTCAAAATTCTTGCATTCGTTTAATATATGGTATAAGAAAATTTGACCATGTTTCACATAAATTGAGCTGAACTGGTTAACTATGGAGGAGCGTAGGGTGCATCATCTTGGTAAGTTTGTAGTGAATATAATGCATAAGGCCTCTCAAATGACCATAAGAAACAAACTAGTATCTCGAATTCATATACACCCCGTAAATATAAGACATAAAAATAAACTTACTATGCCTCATCACCGGACTGCCTTGTTTAAAAAGTCTTTTATTTATAATTCAGTTAAGCTTTACAACTCTTTGCCCGATGATTTAGCCATGTTAACTCCTAACCAATTTAATTATTGTCTATGGATGAGACTTTTTTGGCAGGGCTCGTTTGATAGCTAGCAAGAATCACTATAAACCAGTTTCTCCAGTCAACCAAAAAGATTAAGTACTTGCATTTGGGGCTGTGGATCTCCCACTCCGATGACTGTCAGTAACGAAAGTGTCTGAGAAATATATGGAGCTCCAGCTTTAGGAATATTCATGGATAAATACCTATCAATTCTATCAAAGCATACATTGTCTTCTTGATAATTAGTTCAACAAGCTTATTCCATTTACACACTAAGACATACAGATGCACTTATTCTTCTTATGCTTCTAGAGCGATAACAGCTGTGACAGAACAATTCTCTGTTACATCTACATGATTAATATTGACGAATTCTTTTCCATGCATGATTTTGGCAAAAGCTTGGCTTTAAGCACTAATATTCAATAGCATAATAAAAGAAAATTGTGTTCAACGACATCCTGATTCCCCGTGTAAATTCATATTCTTAAAAACTAGCTAAAACTATGAGAAAAATAGCAAAATCAAGTCAAAACCCTGAATAGTTAAAGAATAAAGGACAATATAATTACATAATTGCCATTTCCAAATTAGAAATGAATAAGGCACGTAACGCCACTGCTATTCACGCGCTATACCGCCTCCGTGTCTGCTTTCATGTGCATAGCACTGTTTTTAGTTTAATTATGTATTAAAGTATGACAGAAATGTAAATATTTACTTCGTTGTTCATTCCGGTCTGGCCAAGATTTCGTGAATAAACTGAATGAAATATACATAATCTATTTACAGTTTACAATAAATAGATTTGTATGTAATCGTCTTTGTTATATAATACAGCTTTTTTCTTTTATGTTTATTATTAACTTTCATGTCTGCTACAAAACCATCTGGTTACTTTTAGCGAAACTGTTTCAGCTAATTGATGGTTTATAAAAACTAACTAGCTATTTTGTCTCTCAAAACGTGCAACCATAAATTTCGCTTTAAAACACATTAACAGCGTTTGTTATCCTTAAAAACTACTGAAATATCAACAAATGTTTGTTAACGTGAAAAAGGTTTATTAGATCAGTCAGAAAACTGATATATGAGATTTTTTACTATAGCCATATCTACTAGGGAATTTTATTGAACTACCCTGCAAAAACTGCCAGATTAATGCACAAACACAAAAAAATATAAACAGTTTATAAGTCTCGTTAAAGATTTATAATCTTAATCTGTATTTTTTTGTCTTCTATCAGTTTTTACAAGACGAGAAATGCTTGAAAGTTTACCAGTTGTAATAAGATAAAACAGTTTGAATTTATATCGTAGTCTAGTTCATTAGACAGGGAATTATGATGGGTATATGAGTTTTATTAAGACCACGCAGATCAAATTTTGATAGTTATCTATGAGTACTTATTCAGCAAAAAATAGGTACTGAATAATTTATGAGTTTTTATGAGAAACTGTAATTCTAACTTTACAGTTGTTCACCAGTCTAGAGATTTGTGAGGGATTTATGAGCGTTGAAGAGTATTAATATTTTATGAAATCCTACAAGTTTTTTAGCAAACATGAAATTCTTGTTATGTTTCGTGTTTTTGTAAGATAATACAGTTCAAATTTTTATCGTATTCTATGAGTTGTTCAAGAAATTAAAAAGTGCTTCAAGATTTATTAGTTTTTATTAGAAAATAGAGCTTAGTTTTATCATATCCCAAGAGTTTTTATCCGATAAGAAATAATTGACGTTCTTATAAGTCAATGCAGTTAAAGTTTTCATCATATCCTTTGAGTTTTTATTTTGGAAAAATACTCCAGGATTGAGAGAAGATGTACTTAATGCTTTACGAGACTAATTAAGTTAACATTTTATTTAATATTCGATTGTCGACTTTTTTGTAAGACAATACTGTTTTAATTTTTATCGTATTCGATGAGTTGCTCATTATATAACAAAATTTGGTGTCATTGCATCACAAGTGTTTTTAATCGGCAAGAAATAATTATACGAGTTCTTTATGAGTCAATATACAGTTACAGTGTTTATCACATCCTTTGAGTTTTTGTTTGGAAAAAGTACTCGAGGGTTTAGGAGGGATTATTTAGGTTTTGATTCCCAGATAGATCCTCATACTACACATACTATTTTGGAATCACATCAAGCCTTATATATTCCATTGTGGTTTCACGTACATTTCTATAGTGTCTTATATATACTCATAAAGGGAACTATACAATTGCATAGATATAGATAATTCAGATTTCAATTCCCAGTTAGATCCTCGTACGTATCATTTTGGAACCACATCAAGCCTCATATATTCCATTGAGGTTTCACGTACATTCTTACAGTATCTTATACTCATAAAGGGAATTTGTCCAGTTGCATGGATACAGATGATTCAGGTTTCAATTCCCAGATAGCTTTTTTTTTTTTTTTTTTTACATTTATTTAACGTCGGCCTATTTCCGCTACTGAGGCCTAACACCGACGCCTGTAGACGAGCTACCCCCAACCAGGAATTTTGCCGAACCTCTTCCCTTAAGAAGAGTAGGGATCTTTTACTTGCCTAACATTTAATAGACAAGGGACCGACGGCTTTACATCCCCTCCGAAGGATGGTATATCTCCTATACAACCCTCGCCTAAGGTTGTATAGCTTCCGCGCATACACTGATATACAAGCCGCTGGAAGATGTGTGAGGCGAGAACGCGGTTTCCGTTGGAATGGTCACCAATCCAAGTACTAACCGCGCCTGTCGTTGCTTTACATCGCATACCGAAGTATGTACATAGTAAAGACGCACCTACGCTCGCCCCCTACAGATAGATCTTCATACGCATCATTTTAAAATCACAGCAAGCCTCATGTATTCCATTGGGATTTCATGTACATTGTACATTCTTACAGTATCTTATATATACTCATAAAGGGAATTTACCCAGTTGCATAGATACAGATCATTCAGATTCCAATTCCCAGATAGATCCTCATACACACCATTTACAAACCACAGCAAGTCTCATATATTCCACTGTGCTTTCACGTACATTTTTACTGTATCTTAATATCCTTATAAAGGGAACTTATACAATTGCATACATATAGATCATTTAGGTTTTAAATCCCACATAGATCTTCATATATACCATTTTGGAACCGTATCAAGTCAATGTCAAATAAAGCTTATAACTCAAGGAAATTTAAAAAAAAAACAGTTCTGTTCGACTTACAGTTTTCGAAATTTTGTTATTTAAAGCTGAGTTTTTCGATCGTAGATGCGCCCACCGCGGCGCCACGCCAGTGTGTGAACTATTCAATATGAGTATAATCTTATAATGTCAGTTGGAGACAAACTTTTCCTTGTGTAATGTGAATACGAATGAGTAATGTTTATTTTTATTGAGTTTTTACATATTATTTAGTGCTTAACAATGGAATGTTTATTTTGTGAACAAACTTTGAAGTAAAATGACAAATTAGTGACACAAATTCTTAGATTGCAAGGATTAAAAAGAATTATATGTGCCGAGGAAAAAAGGCAAGACATTTGTCGCGAAAAGATTTTGCAACAAAAGGAAAACATTTTAAGTGGAAAAGTCAAAGTGAAATTTCATATAGCCTGCAGACGATACAATAAAGAGAAATCCAATATTCGGACAATTAGCTTAATTGATATAAATTAGGAAAGAAACCCAAAAAGCCTTTAATATCTGTGCAGATAGGTATAGCCGAATGTATATTTACTGGGTAGTCTAAAAATACTTACTAATATTATTTGACATACTCACATATCACTATTTAAGCAAAAAGAAGTTTTATCTCATGATGTTTTTTTTTCTTAATTAAAGCGCATCTTTTGATGACATTTTTATGTACTAATTTGCTCAATTCTTTTTAATAATAATGTATAGCGCTATTATTAAAATTTTTATTCTTATTTACTGACTGGGAAAAACACATATTCTAAAATAATCGAAGTTGCCCAAAAGCGACATGGTTTGTAAATTAGCCGGTTACAAAGATCTCTCTGCATATGATGCTAAATATCACAAGAGCTGTTATTGTCGGTACATAGGCAAACGAAATATCAAAGCTTGTCAAAATAAGTCTGCTGCTACCACAACTCTCCAATCAATAAAAGACCAAATGTGTTACATCAGAATCGTGAAAAATATTAAAGAGTTTAAAACCCCAAAAAGTTATTTTCCTACTCCAGGTGATATAAACCAGAGAGAGTTTGAAAATCAACTTCCTAATGAATTGCCAAAATTTGAATCATGGTATTTTAAAATAAATAATTAGCTCGTTTTTTTTAATTCCAATATTAAGTTTTAATATATTAATATATGAATTTTAAATAAAGTGCAACGTAAATAATGATAAGTAAAACCTTCTAAGTGCTCATGAAAATAAAATCTATATTAAAGATATGTCAAAAATAATATTTTACTTATGCACCCACAACACGCATAGCACACTGATTAAAGCACAGTAGGGTACAGCATTTTTTTGAAAAACTTCCTTGATGTGTAGCTTCATTTTATAAGCATACACTATGGCAAAATTCCTTAAAACAGTTTTTCACTTACTGAAAAAAGGGCTGCAAGAAAAATAAATGTTAAAGTTTTACCTAATTTTACAAAAAACTAGATTTTCCATAAAGACTAAATTAGCTCAGTGATCTCCGCTCACGTTTCCTTTATCGACTAAATAAAAATCTTGACCATCTCAATTGGTTCCGGGAAAAGATTTATGACATTTTTTATAATAAAAAAAAGTTGGATCTGCCAAAAAATGTTGTAATTGTCCATTTCAAATGGCCAAGGGCCTAATCTGTTATTCTGTGAAGGTCCCATATTGTGGTTGTACCTTAAACAATTTGTTTGAAACATTTTTGTCGCTTTCTCAGTCGACTATAAATATTTCTGATGGGGTCTTCAGATAGATCCTCATACATACCTACCATTTTGAGACCACATTAAGTCTCATAAATGCCAGCTAATTCCATTATTTTTTCCGCAGATATTCTCAAAAGATTTCATGATAACCGTTTGCTATTTCTAGTGAAACCACATGAAATCTCATATATTCAAATGACTTGTGAATAGGGAAATTCCAATAAACTATATAATAATTTATCTAGATTTCCTGTTGTTTTGCATAAGAATCTATGCGAATTTGTAGTTTCCCGTCTATCAGTTAACTTATACAGACTCTTAAGAATTACTTATGGAATTACCATTTCAAACTGATTAAAGATATATATTCAAATCCTATTATAAATTAGTAAAGTTCAATGAGGGCTTATAGAGATTTACAGTTACACTATCCAACTTGAATCTTATAGATCCATGTATTAGATTTTTTATAGGTTTCCATGAGCCATTTTTGGCAGGGTGGAGTTACAAAACGTTGCAATACATTATTTTCTTCGTCGTAAAATCAAACAGTTTCATTAGAAAATGTTAGGGGAAAAATAAATGGGCAATAAGCATGCGCTGTAAACTTACATAGTATAGTCATGAAAAACAAAAGGGCCTTACTAAATATCCCAATTTTAACAATAGGTAGTTAATTTTTTTTATTTTCCAAAATTTCAAAGTGACTACTTTTTCTTTCTTTATTTTTTCAGATAAATTATTCAAACTTGATACATCATCTGTAACAAAATCACAAGAGAGAATATTTTTGATAAGTATTCGCATATTAGTTCCTTATATTTCCTTCATGTATTTTTATTAGAACGAAATCTTCCATTTAACTTCACAAATTGTAAACAAATGGCATATACATACCAC
The DNA here is from genome assembly GCA_963675555.1 of Leptura quadrifasciata. Lineage (NCBI taxonomy): Eukaryota > Metazoa > Arthropoda > Insecta > Coleoptera > Cerambycidae > Leptura > Leptura quadrifasciata. Next base: position 19,417,704 of record OY776681.1, on the reverse strand, counting down.
TATGTATACGTCATGCTGGCGCGTGCCTAGTAGTACGAGATTAGTTCCACATGGTTCTAAACAAACAAATGGCACCAAACACAAATAATATCCAAATTCAATCGATCAACACTTGTGTCACATTCTGTTTTTAATAAGGCAGTTCCGAGAAGAAATTAAAACCAAACACACATTGACACTCCTAACGATGGCATTAAGAGATGATACATAAACAGAAGCAAAAGTTGACATAAGTAACTGTTCTGGAAATGGATACTGCATTATTTCGTTGAATAATATTTTTTGCAAAAAAATACAATAAGGTATTAATTTGAATATAAAAAGCAATTTTTTAAATAGAATATAATGAAAAATGTTATACAAATAAACACTATACATTTTATAGTAACTACTACTAAACTAACAGTTTTAGAAAATTACTAAAATTAATTGATTTGTAAACATTTTTTAAAATAAAAATTATTTAGAAACACATTTTGCACACATTTCAGTTAAAAGAATGCTAAAAAATGAAGCATTTTGTAGATTTTAAAACTAATAATTTTTTTCTGACAATAACAGAATCCCTTGACGTTTTTGGCTCAATCAGTGATGTGAGTGACTTGAGCTAGATGTATTGGAACTATGTTTGCCGAAAATTATTCTAAAAATCATTTAACGAAAGTTATTTATCATTTAAAAAACTTGATTTTTGACTGATCAATAACCAATGTCATTCGTACATATCCCTTTGATGATTTTCAAAAAAAATAAAACATCTTGATCAAGATCTTCTTGTCTGATAATTATTATTTCCGTCAAACCTTATATTTTTTAAACAGGCAACGCAACTTGCAAAGTTTGTAGTGCTATTTTACCAATAATATTTTTACATTTTTCAGCACATTTAAAGAACCGTCACTTATGCCAGCGGCGAAAATACAACCACCAATTCGCTGAGTGGTTTATTCACTTTCGCCTAATTTTCCGCGTGAACCACCTGGATTTCCCGTAACCACCCCGGAATTTCCGTACACGTGTTCACCAGGTAGGCCGTGGCGCGATACTGTTTTAGTATAGAGTGCTCTGGAACGCCCACGCACGTACCAGAGGGTTGCAATAAGGCCTGCGCTGATAACGACGTTTCAGCTTTTTCAGGTCTGAAATAATTTTATTTTTATTTCAAAGAAAGACGGAAGGACGCTGAAGGATGGTGCCGAGGTGTCTTGTGGGAATTCCCACATAATAGGAATATGGGAAACAATGTTTTCTCCTCATACAGGACGAAGTGAAGCGTGTGCGGGTATAGTGGTTAAGTATATAATAAAACATACATTTTTTTTTTTATTTAAGCAATGCAATGGAATTTTGTATTCAGGGCCGCTATATCCATCTGTAGTTATATTTATTTAGCAGATAATTTCCTTGGAAACAATTACTGTATTAGTGGTTGTTTACATGGGATTTATCTACTAGATAAATTTAACAGAAGGTGAATATACCGACCCTAGTAGAATATTTTGTAAATAATAACTATTGAAACAAGATGTAAATGTTTCTCTCATCCAAGAATAAATATCCACATTTTAATAGCAAAAATTATTGGGAAAATAGTGAAGAAATAATTGTTGGGTTTTATCTATCAATCCGTTAAGTGAAAATCAATTTGTATTACAACGTAATTGAAAATAATATGATATAATGTTTTCTTTCCCAAAGAAATTGCTCAAGGGATTTTGAGAGTATGGAAGATGCAAACATTTTACAAGAATTTATGAGCATTTGCAATATTTTCTAAAGTTTCAAAGAGACATTTCGTTGTAATTCCTAAAGGTATTTGTAAATTTTGAAAATACTATAAGTAAAAATCGTATTTAAGAGATTTTGCAGTTACATGATTAAAAGCTTTCACGTGAGCTTATGAATGAAGTTTGTATAAAATTTGGAGAGGTTATTTAATTAACAGTTTTTCAAAGCATTTTGAGGTAAAGTGTAGTAAACTTTAACTTGGCGTGTGTCAGTGGCGGTCCCAGAATTTCGACATGGGGGGGGGGGGGGTAGACAGCACAGCTGTGTACACCTAGCATCAGCTGCAAGGGGATTAGTGAGCGAAGATTTTTTGAAAGAACAAAATTACTCTGATTTTCAAGTACCACATCCAGCGATCTGTTGAAAATAAATGTATGGTAGAGAAATCTTCATAATTGGTAATCGACAGTTACAATTTTCATGTGTTCATGGGGGGGCTAGGCCCCCTCTTCGGACTGCCACTGGCATGTGTATGAACTGACATGCGTATAACTGCACACAAAGTTAAAGCCATAGCCCAAAGACATTGTTCAGGTATGTACACCTACCAAGCTTCTCTCTCATCTAAAGAGAGACGGGAATATAAAATATACATTAAATAGAGAGAGATAAATAATATATCTTTCCATAAGTTCAGCAATTCTCAAGATTTGTCAATTGTCATTATGAACTATTATTTATTTGGGTTAAAAGTCATCTCACACTGAAATTAAATTCATCTTTATATGAAATATTTAAGTTATTTTCAGCGTTAAACAGTGGATATTCAACCGACAAACGGACATTGGGAAATTATTAAACGTACTGCAATTTTCTGGTACTTACATATTACACGTTTTATAGCGGAATTGTTGTCCTCGCGAAGCTCAGTATATAAAGATACTCGAATTGAATTAGCAATGGAATATATCCGAGTTCAGATCTTGTTGACTTCTTTCATTTTTTTTAATATTGTTATATCCATAGTTAAAAATTTTCCTTCTAAAAATGTTATTTTATTAATCAAGAAATTAAGAAAACTGTTAGTAATTTTTTAATCTCATGCCTGTCTATGCCACTGAATTTAGGATACCTTTAAATGGGTGTGACCGAAATTTAATAAAAAAATTTGGTTTCTAACAGAAATATACCTAGCGTAATTAATATTTATATTATGTTATCAAAATATTTCAAATATTCGTCATATAAATCACAATTTTTAATTACAATCACAATTACAGTTACAAGTAAAAGTTAATTAACTCGAAATTTAACTCAGCATTGAAAGACTGGGCGATAGAGACAAATATATTTTTATTACTGTTTCAAATGCACATATCAGGTGTTTTAGAATTTAACATCTTACTTGTTATTTTATTAAACTTTTATAAAACGTTATAAGCTTTTATAATTTTTTTGGAAGTGATATTATCATGTCCCGTTTGTTATACTTTTATTTTATCATAGGTAGCGCCCATAACAATAATCAACAAATGAGTTTTCCATGGTGGCCTACTAAAATCCAACAGCGGAACACGTGTATACCGTTACCGTAAATAACGAGTTTCCCCTAAGAGCGATGAACATCCCCGCATTCTTGCATGTCAATTAGGGCTGCATTGCCCGGCTGTAGCTTTTCCTTATCCTAGCTCGCGCTTACTCGCCAAATCTACACGCCTACACGGACCTCTAACCCCTTATCAAAATCGAGTCCTAAGACATTTTCATCTTATCTTGCCTGTCTTTACATTTGACAAAGGGTTGACCGCTAGACAGCAACTTAAGTTGTCTGTAAAGATTGTCTGTAGGTACACAAGTTTAATAGTGCTGGGTGTTTGTGGTGTAGGGTGGCTCATACGTATGAAGGGTTTTTATAGCGCTTAGAGAAAACACTTGAAAATATAATCATGTAAAGTTTAATGAAAGTTTCATTAGGTGCACTCATTAGATTTCAGGGTAGTGAATTCGACTCCGCTGCCAAAATGTGTCAGTTTCAATTATATAACATTTTTCAGGAAACGGGTTCAGAAACTCCGGTTTTTTCAACAAAAAAAAATTTGTTGGAATATTTACACAAGACTTTCCTTTCTATTCTTTCCTATTATTTGGGTTTTTTACCTCATGTATTATTATCCTCTTCAAAAACAAATCACCGAATCTACAAAATAATAGAATTATTGGAAAAAAGCCTCTGCGCCCGTGACGTTTACGCCAAAGGAATAATCAGAGGTTATGTTTTGCAAATAATATAAATCGGAATAAACACAGAAATAATGTATTTTCCTGACGTTTCAGAAAGTAATCTCTTTCCGTTTTCAAAGCTTTTCTTTGGAAGAACTCTTATTTTGCTGTGTATGTCAAATACACAGCTTTAAGATTCTGTTTATGTTATTTCCATAGATACTTACTACTTACACACAACATAGAACTGATGATATTTTCTTTTAGATAATGTTGAGTTTGTTAAGTTCTTCTTTTAACATTGGTAGCCAGGTTGTAGAAATATCTACAGAACAATTCGATACGCACTTATCTTCATTTAATAAGATTATTGCTGATTCTTTAATTTTTCTTTTTTTGGTATCTGCTTCTTTTGTTAAAATTTTTGCCGAGTCCCAGTTTATCCTATGTCCGTTTTCCCAAGCATGTTCACAAATCTTTGATTTCTGAATTTCATTCTTTCTAATGTAATTTTTGTGCTCATCCAACCTCACACTGAAAGGTCTGGATGACTCACCCACATAACATTTATCACATTCGCACGGGATATTGTAAATACAGTTTTTTGAATTCCTGTTTATCAGTTTTGTTTTTGTTAAAATAGATCTTAAAGTGTTCCCCCTTTGAAATATCGTCCGAACATCAAATTTGTCACCTATACGGCGTAGCTTTTCCCATAATCCGTATAAATAAGGAATTATTGCTGTATAATGACATTGTGGCCTAGTAAAATCAACATTTATGAAAACTCTATCAACAAAGGCTTCAGGATATTGATATTGTACTACAACCTCTTTGATAAATATTTTCTCGTTATTTAATAGTTCATTATTAGATGAAATTATTTTGGCCCTATCGTATAAACATTTTACAACACCCCTCTTAATATTTATTGACTGATTTGAGTTAAAATTTAGATATCTATTAGTATTAGTATCTAAAAACGGTAGTTCATTCCTACTTTCTACTTCTAAGGTGAATTTAATAGACGGTTCCTTACTATTTATATTTTCCAAAAAACTATCTAGTAAATCGACACCATGAGGCCAAATTGCAAAGATGTCTTCAACATGTCTCCACAAGACAACCGGTTTGTTTATACAATTTTGAACATGTGTGTTCTCAAAATTCTCCATGAATATGTTGCTTAAAATTGGTGATAATGCAGATCCCATAGCCATACCAAAATCCTGCTGATAGAACTCATTGTCCAATTGAAAATAGGTTGTTTTTATACACATTGTTAAGAGTTCCATTATGCTATTTACACTTAATTTAGTTCTAGTTTCCAAATTATTATCATTTAGCAACCTCTTTAGTCTTTAACTATTTTTAAGGTTTCATCTACCGGAACATTAGTAAAAAGACTAACTAAATAAAAATAACCATCAGGTGTGATTCATGAATATCGTTTTCATAAATTTTTTCTATAAAATGTTTACTATTTTTAATATATGAATCGGTATTTCCAGATAATGAATCAATAATTTTAAGTAAAAATTTTGCCAAATTATGACATGGTGAATTAATAGAACTAACAATTGGTCTTAAACGAATATTTTGTTTATGTGTCTTTGGTAAGCCATAAAAATGAGGAGGCTTACTATGATGGATCTTTGTTTAGTTTTGAGTAGGGTCCCTCATTTACAAGAGTCATGATTTTTGTGTTATATATATCTTTATCTATAATGACTGCTGGCAATATTTTTATACTTTCAATTTGTTTTAAAGAAACTTATTTTAGTTCCCTTTCTATTTGGTATCTTTTATTTATTAACTATTCCTTTCTTTCGGGTGATCACCTCGTATTTTTCCACAAAAAAACTACGTTATTTTATTCATTTTTGGGATTCAACAAATGCAACAAAAGAAATGCATTTCTCTCGCAAATTCCAAGAACTTTAGTATAGATACGCATATTTTCTAGTACCTACAATAGTGATTATACATATATAAATGATTAAACATTAAAAACAATTTAAGTTTCAGACTAAACTCAAATGTATATTACTTTTTTTTGTAGTTTTGGTTTGTGATTTTTGTGCGTCTTACTATGTTCTCAGAACCACTGCAGCCTGAGTTTCTTTGTGACACCCATTCCAATATTCTAGTCTCTTGTACCATTTTTTTACACGCCCAGAATTGGTCAAGTGTCATATTATTCCGGACATAATCTTGGTGGTCCATATAGAGCCTGTCTCCTATGATTCATAGCCTCACATTCAGTCAGGATGTGATAAGCTGTCTCTCTCCATTGTACACACATGTCTATTCTATATACAGATGTCCTTTCAAAGCACAATTAATGCCCTGTCAGGAGGCCTGTGTTTATGCGTAACTGATTCCTGCTCAGTAACAGTAGTTCTTCAGTCTTCTTTCGAGATAGTTTATCATTAAAAAAGTTTTTCCATGTTGGTGCCCGGTTGTTTTTTCCCAGTATTTTTTGTGATGGTTTTTGGCCCATCCCCTTATTTAGCCCCGTATAGTGGTTTTAGGTAATACCAGGGACGGTTCTGAGCCAACATATGAAGCTGATGATCCTTTTCCTACTAGCTCGTAAACTTATTCGTTGCATTCGATACTGGAGTGTCCTGGAACCCACATTAGAGTTATCTTGTCGTGGTCTGCCAGGGTTCTTAGTTCTTCTCGGCATTCCCATACCAGTTTAGATATCACTTTTGGGTCTGATAGTGCCCTTATAGAGACGCTTGACTGTCTGTTAATATGCTGATCCGCCTATTTCTATAGGCCCTCAGATTATTTTCTTTTACACAATGCCTCTGCCTAACAAATAGAAGTATATCGTCCAAGTGATATGCCAAACTGTGTGTTTCTCATATCAATCTATATGCCAGCTTCAGTGCCTTGACCTGCCTGTAAACCAGGTAAGCTCCCCAGGCCTTTTGCTGTAGCTGTCCTCTTTCCATTCACTTCGATCTAAGGTTTTTACCGCGAAGTTTCTGTTGAAAGTGTGTCAAAGTAAATCATGTGGTCCGTTCCCATCATATACGTATTAGAACCAATACTGCCAGCTTCCTATATCACCCTTGCACAATTGCAGTAAAAGTTAGGCCAGCACTGAGCGTACCGCGAACCTTCTACTTATGCGCCAAACTTTTGGCGATCTGTTTTCATGAGGTCTGTTTTGTTTCTGACTAGAACAGTTCTGGAACAGTTCCCGTCATGCGTAATGAAGAAATAGTCATGTGTAATGTATTAAAATTGGTAATTTACCAAACTGCACAAGACGGGAACGGTTCTGAACTGTTCTTAAATTTGAACCGAAACAAGCCTATGGTTGATGTATGCGTATTATCAAATTAAAGACGTACTCCCAAAAGCCGCTGTGTCATATATTATTAAAAGTACATTAGCTTGTATTGCGCCTCTAAAGAAGTGAATTTTCCAATACAGGATTTAATTATAGTTACAAATAGTTTTGTGCTATAATGAAAGTTCTAATTTAATTCTAATTTAATCATCTGCCAGGGATCAGTACATGCGCATAAGTTATTGAGTACCCTCGACTCTTGGCCTAACAAAGTATTCTGAACTGGCAGTATTGGTTCTAATAAGTACATGGTTCTCATATCAGATATGCTAACCCCCATTCGGTTCCTGAGTTGGTTTTCTCTAATCCTGCCTAAATGCCACTTGACTCGAATGTGTATTACGTAGTTTCTTGATTTTCATCGACTTCAATTTTTGTTTTCTGCCAATTTGACACCCTCAAACTTCACAAACTTGGCCTTACTTGCGCCCCCTCCGCCCAGATCGATCAGTGCCAAAATTCGTTCTACGGAAGGTAATCATAATATTTCTTTTTATTTCATTAATAACTGTTTGTGAAGCCTACAAAGTTGAACATGTAACTTTTATATAACTTTTTTTACAGTAAACTTTTTTGAGTGGGAAGGTATGGTGCCTCATTTACTAAGTATTTAATAAATTATAATTTTTTTTCTGATTTCATTGACGTCCAGTCCATTTCGTATCTGTGCTACTTATATCTGTTTTTCAATCTTATTTCAATCACATAAAAAAATACTGCTTCAAAATAATTTAAAGAGTCTATTGAACCTGAATGTGATTCAGAGTAATAATAATATTGTATGTATGTATGTATGTATGTATGTATGTATGTATGTATGTATGTATGTATGTATGTATGTATGTGTTACTTAAATTAATCACAGAACATTCTTCTCTTCATAATTTCGTATTGCTTTCAAATCCAGATATAGATCAAGAGCGACTGATTTTTTCAATGGACATATTATGGGAATGTCCTTCAACTTTTATGATGGGCACCTACTTTCCTGTTTAGAGAAAACACTACGCTGAGACCGGTTCCTGGCGTTTTCGTATAAGAATTATTTTTAACAAATCTAAAAACTACCTTTGCAATACGCCGAAATATTTATGAACACTACTCCCCACGCACTTTCGCTAACCATGTCAACATTGTATGGGGAAACGAATAAGATTGGTTTTCAGTTTTAACCACCGCATGATGCTAACATGGTTAGCAAAACGCGCGTCGAGTAGTATATTTAAGTGTAATGATAAAATGTTTTGGCATTTTGTAAAGGTGATGGTTTTTAAACACAAAAAATATTGATTTGTGAAAGCCTTCATACGAAATCGCCTCCACCTCCCCCAGCTAGTAGGCATGGGGTCGCTTTAGACCACCCCCGGCCCTCCATTTTTACAGCCAATCAAAGTGCACTCTTCTATGGCGGGAACTTCAAAAAATCATTCGCTCTCCGCCTCCGTCAACATACAGAACGTCAACAGAAAGTAATATATATTTTTTGAGGCCATTTTGCACACAAAGTTGTTAAATTTGGTATGGTTATACCTATACTTACCTACTAATACTAATACCTCTCCGGCTTTTAATTGGCATGGCGAAGTGATCTTAATTTTTATATTCATTTTTATAGGTAATTTTATAAAATTATATCTAAATTCGCCGCAAATGCAGATATAAATAGTTGGGCTTAAATTTTACACATAATAATATATTAGCGATATGCTAAAATAAATAAAGGAATTTTTTCGTCCTTCGATCAAATCACGCAGCTTTTTTAAAAACCCCAACTTGTAAAACAAATTGGCACTATTGAAAGCCTAGGATGCATTTAAGAGCGTATACAATAACTTTTAACAAACGCGCTATGAGTAGGTAATCATAGAAGGCGAGCTCCATTTGTTAATAACAGAGGAGTTAATAATATTTAATGAAAGAGAATATTTAAGTAACGAAAAATTAACAGTATTACCAAGAAAAGAGCTACTTTATTTCTGTGAAAATCTGCAGGGTAGACACCCTTAAATAACAATTGTTTATTTATAGATACCTACTCGCATCCTACTTTCACACTGCATATAAATAACAATAGTTTCATTCGCTATGTGACTTGGAAAAATAAACAATTCAGAATATAGGTAGGTACAAACTAATAAACAACCTTACCTTATTTACAAATACACATCCACACGAGACAAATTTAGAAAGAGCAGCTTCAGTTTTCAAAGCACAAAAACAATTCTGAATCACACGCGGAAAAGCATTATAGCAAAGATCACTCGTAGTAGTGTTGAATTTAGACATTCCATTTGTTTTATTTGACATCCATATTTCCACAAAACAATAAATTCATCAAACACTAACATACTTCCCGCAAACTTATCAAAACTTCAGTAAACAGTGTTGCCACGACAGAATACCACCAGGCGGTATTGTTCAATGTTCCGTAACGGATAAGCGCGAAATTTAAATGAAATTTTACAAAATTATTTGTGAGACGATCGAGCCCCTTACATGAAACATATTTAAAATCCACACTACTTTAAATTTATTGAAAGGAGGCATTAACTACTTCAAGTACGTTAGTTGTTCACTCAACCAAAATAATGTCATTTCGAATTTAAGTTTATTTATTCTCAATTTCCACTAAAGAGCAGATATAGTATAATACCTATTGTTAGTTTTATTATGCGAATGTAATATTTCACTATACTTAATGTTTATATTACTAATATCTGTTCAATAGTAATGGGAGCATCACCGGTGATTTATGAGAAGGGGCAGTGTAGGATGTAAGTAGGTACTCTTACATAAATTAAAGTACCGTACTTTTTCGATATTTTGGCCTCTTCTCCTATGTAACAAAATTAATAAACTGACGATTTTGTTGCGTTTACTAATAATTAAAAAAATATTTGCTAGGAATTAATCTGAAAATATTATGTGCTCCTTGTTATGATATGTATTATAACACCACTTTAGACTCCCAGCTCCCAAGAAAGCTTATTGGTAACTCCACTTGCAATCCTGTACCAATAACTGTGTTACATAATTTATTAACACCCCTGTATAATAATCTATTTTTGTAACAAATTCGAAAGTTTAATATATACACTAAGCGGCAAAGCAAGTGCATACATCGGGCCTCACTTACATGCGAAATAAGTAGGCAACTGACTTGCAGCACACTCAGTGGAGTAAATGTAAATACCTTCATATAGCACGCGATAAGCCGCATAATCGAGCCCCCACCATTTACATTCCTTTGTTCCCTTATGAATTCAATCTGTTTTTAGCACCTGTGAATACGAAATATCTAGATACCCATAAATTCGTCCATGTACTTGGCAGCCGCTATCTGTATATAAAAATCTATTGTAGTAAATGGAATACCACTTAATATTTAACCAAACCACTGGAATGGGTCAGATTGATTTCATTTATATGGATTCTCCACAACTTACAACAGTCTTGATTACTATACTTATTAGCTGTACAAACTGTTTTACTTTGATCTAACCAAAATTTTTCACAGCCTGGCTGTGATTCCTGATCTTTCGAAATTTTTATAATACGTATTCTCCAAGGCTCTGTGTTTTGGCCTTTGGTAGAAACCCTTCTACTCAAAATTGGAACCAAAATGGTACTAACATTTTATTTTGGTCCAGGTACCCGATTATTAAAATGAATGGAGACAGTTGTAGTTACTATGGGAGAAAAGGTTTCTATATATATATATATATTTTCTTATAGGTTTTTAACAATTTAGCATAAGCCACATGAATTTATAAACACACTGTATACATACGTTTTTTATTGGCATACTCTAATGTTGTTGAATGTAATCTTCAGATGAAAGCGTGTCTGGAATCTCCTTCAACTCTCATCCGTAGTCCTATTTAAGGAAGTAACACACTACATTGGTGGTGGAGGCGTTTCAGTATGAGGGCCGCTTTTTACTACACACGAATACACTACTCAACACGTGTTTCATTAGCCATGTTAGGGTCACCAGAAGACGGATAAGGCTGGTTTTCAGTTTTAATCGTCTCCTGATATTGCCAATATGGTTAATGAGACACATTAAGTAGTGTATTCGATTGTTCAAATATGTCAGCGTTTTGTAAACGCGGTTTTCAGACACCAAAAATATTGGTCTGTGAAATATAGTTTTCGTACGAAAACGCTCCCACCACCAGGATGAGATACGGACACAGCGTCGAGCTGTCTCCTTAAACAGGATTACAAGCCATTAAAGTTGAAGGGGGTTCTCAGATGGATTGGTAGACGTGCACCAGTAGAATGGCCAGCTAGATCTTCTCACCTAGCCCCACTGGATTATCTTTTATGAGGTTACCTTATATCCAAAGTATATTTTAATAGACCGAACAATGTTGAGGACTTAAAAGAGAGCTGTTACTAAACACTGTGCTTAATGCTCGTCTAAGCATTTTTGTGCTTGGGGGCACTGTGCTTAGGACCACTTTCTAAAAACGGTGCTTACGGCTTCCAGCACTTTACGAAAAACTTTGTGCTTAGTAATTGCATAAAGTGTTCTCGAGCACTCTGAAAGTGCTTATGAGCACTTTGGTGCCCACAAGCACTCAAAAAGACTTGCAAGCACTGTAGTACTCGTACTTTAGAAGTCTAGCGAGAGAAGCATCATTTTTACATGAAATTTATATATTGGACAAGACCACATTAACATCATTAAAACTTCAAACTCACATCCAATTTAGGAGAAAAAATTAGAAACTATTTGAAAAGAAATTGATATTATGACAATACATATAAATAACGATGGATTGCTCTGGGGTTATTACATTTTTATAATAATGTCCGATCAGAAGTGGTAAAATGTTTTGTCTAACAAAATAACTGAATAATTCCTCATCAGATGTATAATACCTCACATAGTGCCCTCTATCTCAAAAATTGCTGCTAGTGTTAAATGGTTTCTTTCCTTACAAAAAAGAAACCACCAAATTTAGTGAAAATCCTATAGAATACTGAGTTATTCAAAAAAAAAGAAAACAAATTTCTACCTTACTCAGTCACCGACATTTTAGTCAACCCCTCATTTTGACCTTCTATGTTTCTACATATATTGAGTAAGCGTACGATAAAATAAAGAAAACTTGTAATACCTAACGGCATCAATTTTAGTTAATTATTACAGTTTTTATTTATTTTATTGTTTACATAGTTGAATCACGAAGAAGTAAGAATATAGTCTTGACCAATGTTGGTAAATCAGTAACAGCCAGTTTCACAAATTTTATCTTCAAAAACAATTTTTACATAAGAACTTGCTTATAACACTATATCTCTCTTTAGTAGAGTCTATCTTATGCTATGGTATCATAGCTTGGGGTGTCCTCTATATCACAGCATTGAAACTGTTAAATGTTGTCCAAAATAAAATATTAAAAATTGTATTCAGGAACCCTCATTAGATTGAATTTACATATCTACGCATTTTTACGCTTTTTCCTTTTGGATCAGTTCCTTTATTTGTTAGAGCCTCTCGGCTAAAGGAGTATATCCAAAGCCAAAACTGGGGAAAAAACCCTCATTTATATCCTATTCAACTTTTATACAAGAAAATAAAATATATAACGTGCGATTATTATTTACACGTCGTGTGTTGCTATGTCTATAGGAATAACATTTAAAAAGATATATACATCATGGTCAGTCCTTTTTTATAAACAACACTGAATTCAACCGAGTTTTAGCCTCAATATACAGGGTGGACCGTTAATAATATGCCACAGTTCAGGGGTGGATCCTTTGGGCCAAAATATGAGGATGTACCCAAATATGCTTTAGTAAAATGTTGCTGTGGTAAAAGATACAGGGTGTCAAAGTTCAAATTATTTTTTCGTTTTTTTGTAATAACTCAACAGCCTCTTGACTGATCTTCACCAAATGTGCTAGAGAAATTTTTTTATTCTAAGAAACAATAATTTATGTATTACATCGTGTTAATAATCCAAAGGATTATAATCAGGACTCCTTGGTGGCCAAGCAAACTCATTTCCTCAATCGATTCACCTGCGTGGAAAAGTTTCATCGAGATAATTCCTGGCTTCGATGGAGAAATGAGGGGGACCTCCATCTTGCATGAACCATATTCGGTTCCATATGTCTAGCATGAAAGCATGTAATATATCAGCAAAAGTATTTTGAAGAAAAAACAGATAAGCCTGACCATTTAAATTTGGAGGAAGGACAAATGTCCCAATAATTGATCGCCGATGACACCACACCAAACGTTAATCTTAAATTCTCCTTAAATTCCTCAACGGCATGAGGATTTTCTACTTCCCAGTAACAGGTATTTCTCCAGTTAAAAACGCCTCGGCGAGTAAAAGTTGATTCGTCGGTAAATAAAGTGTTCTTAATAAAATTTCGATCCTTGTTGTGTCTATTTAGAAGAAATTGACAAAATTGTAGCCTTTGTGAAAGATCCCTTCAAAGTAAGTTGTACAGGAGTGAGATGATATGAGCAGAAGCGTCCATTACGTAAGACTCTTAGGACAGATTGTTTACTCACGCCTGTTGCCGCTGCTAAACGACTTGAGCTGACTTGAGGATCTTCATTCACCACACTAAAACTTCTAGTTCTTGATCTGGAGTAATCCGTTTCAGTCCTACATCGTTTTTATGGCAAAAGGAACCCGTTTGTCCCAAATGACGAAACAGATCTTTGAAAATCTTATGGTCTGGCTGTATTCTATTTGGATTTTGTAATGAGTATCTCCTTGTTGCAGCACGTCCGGTAAAATTGTTTTGTGCGTAAACACATATCGTCACTTTATAACGATTTTACAGAAATTATTCCAACTTTTACGTGCTCACTGTCCGTAACTGCATCAAGATCTGCATACAATCTAGAGTCGTCTTGTCTCTATAACTTTGGCAAGGAAAAATAAAACGCTCAAATCTACTTAAATAATATATTTACAATCTACTGAACTTTACAGCTTGTAACCTATAAATTAATTAACTGTATAAAAAAAGGGGTAAAATATCGTAGACAAGATCTAAATAGGTGTACACTATGCTACATAAAAATTAAATAACTATAATAAATAATACTTCGTAAGTCAAAATAAGTCTCAAATTTTTAATTTGAAATGAGTTGATACATTTAAAGGATGAAATTTTTTGTTAGTTAATGGAAAATTTCTATCATTACTAAAAAAATAAATACTGTATCAAATGGCAACAAGCTATCCAAAATATTTGGATACAACAAAATAAAAGAAACTTTCTTTTTCCACATCAGATTTTCGCATTAACAATAATAGTACCGTGATATAAAAAAATGCACTTTGGTATATAATAAATATAATTTTCTTGTACAAGTTATACAAACATCACAAAATTTAAACGAACAAAGCTTTGGCTAAAAAACCTACGTGTAGTGATATGCTTCAAAATGCTTTTGGGACATTTTATGTATTATATTACACAGCATGTAATTTGCAAGAAAGCAGTGGCGGCCAGTGCTAAATGTACACATCCTCCCTGGCACACAAAGTATAATGTACTTTATTTGTTTTATATTATAAAATCTTTGTGCAGCAATCTCAAGCAAGACGTATTCTCACCAGAATTCATTTCTTAACGAACTGTAAAATTTGTTTCCAACACCACCAAACAATGACCGTAGTTGACGATGAGATAGTTTTTCAATTAGGCATATTTTAAATGTTTCCCACTGATAAATATCAATTACCTACTGGTCAAAAACCAGGCGATACAGTTGGCAATGCTTCTAATAACTTGCATATTGTCATGGAGTCAGTCATTTAACTCCTAAACAATTCCAAGAGGGCTGAAATTCTGCATACATTCTCTCAAGTTATAAATAAAAAAGCAGCATTTTTAAATTGAGAGAAAGTGAAGAGAAAGTAAGTACTGCACTAATTTTGAAATAACACGATGAAACCCAACAAAGTTGATAAACATTTCAGATGTGTATTTTTTTATCCGAATAACCGCGGAAGTTTTAAAACTTTGGATATTTGTAGATTTCGACATCCTCAATAAAATACAAAATCCTATCGCTACCGCCATTTTGACAAAATGGCGCCTAAACTTAAAATGCAATGTTAAAAGGACACTAAAAACAACTGATCACGATTGGACTGAAGCAGTTATCGCAAACCAATATAAAAAGACTACTAATAAAACTGTTGTGCATAAACTCATAGACTACGGTAAATTAAATGAAACATTAATGGAAACCGATTGGAAATATAGCTGTACAAAGTTGATGATGTCTATAAATGTTTTACGGAGGCCGATTATGAAAAATATCCAAAAAGCAAGTGAGGTACGTACTGTTATTATAAAGAGAACAAGGAGTAGTTTAATGGTGAAGTTTACAGAGCAATAGAGAATAAACCAAAGGCATATGATAAGTATATAAGTACTAAACTAAACGAGGACTCGGCTCAGTATAAAAAAGAACGAAACATATGTACAGCCGGTATAAGAACTACGAAGCAAAAATATATAAATGAACAAATAGAAGAAAACAAGAATGACTCAAAAAACTATGGAAATTTCTGAGGGAAGTACATTATGAAGACAGTACTTTTAGCCTACCTGAAATCATTGCAGGGAAATTTAATTTACTATTGTGTGTCTAGTATTAACGAGATAATGGAGTCAATAGCAGATGAAAATGGAATAGAACCATATATAGAGAAGATTAACTGTGATGGATCATGGCAGTCACACTGAATCAAGTAAAGAAAACTATGATGGAAATGAAAAAGAGTAGTAGAGCAGACCCTATAAATTTAGATATGACGAAGATAATGTTTCATGTTATTTGGGTATCCTTTACTAAATATGATTAATACTTCACTAAAATATGGAAATTTTCCTAGTGATCTAAAAACATCTACAGTAGTACTAATACCAAAAGTTAAGATACAAAAGAGTGCAGCGAGATGAGACCATATGTTGCAAGATTTGAAGATTATGAGGAACTCGTTTATAAAACATACTAAGCAACGTACAGGTGGGATTCAAAGAAAAACACTCCACTGAAGGTGTGGTGCAACATACGGGAATCGAAACAGGGACAAGAATGTAAATACTATCGCAGTATTCCTAGATTTGAAATGTGCATTTGAAACAGTGGATAAGGGGATACCCCTAAAGAAACTAACTGCATATGGTTTCTCAGGCACAGTAATTGAGTGGTTCAAGAGTTACTCAGATAAGAGATGTCAGATGATTAAGTGGCAAGGAGTGTTGTCTAATAAAGAAAACATTATACATAGTGTTCCTCAAAGCAGTATATTGGGACCACAACATTTTTGTCTGCATATCAATGAACTACCTGGAATTTTAAAATACACAGAAATTAAGCTCTTTGCGGATGATGCATGATGATTGGAGTTTACTGCTGGAGAGGATATTAATGAACTAGTAATTAATATGAATGACGAATTATGAAATATCTCCAGTTGGTTAAACTATAATAGGTTGAAGCTGAATATTAAAAAATCAAAAGCAATGGCGATTAATATCCGCAGACAGAGGATATAGTGTTAAAAGGTGAATATAAACAAATTGTTATTGATGGTGAGCAATTAGAGTGA
Organism: Leptura quadrifasciata; assembly: GCA_963675555.1. Classification (NCBI taxonomy): domain Eukaryota; kingdom Metazoa; phylum Arthropoda; class Insecta; order Coleoptera; family Cerambycidae; genus Leptura; species Leptura quadrifasciata. The sequence continues at coordinate 19,400,775 of OY776681.1, read as the reverse complement.
GTTGAAGAACATAAGTACCTAGGGGTTAATATTGGCAGGAAGCTAAAATTTAAGGAACATATTAACTATGTGGTTAGGAAAATTGAAAGTAAAATTGGCTTCATGGCACGACCTACTAATAGTTTAACCATGGCATTAAAAATAAAAATTTATAATACAATAGTAGTAGTAGTAATATTTTAACTACTGTTCACGATATTATATATGGCCAATAACGCCGAGTTAGACAGGACTGTAAGTTTTGCAGAATCGAGGAATCAGAGCTATTTTAAGGTGTGGTTCTTACACACATAAAGGAGCTGAATAGCTGAAATGATTGAATGTGAGTCAGTTTTGTCAATATAGTGCGTTTGTTTTCATTTTTAAAGTATATAATAATTTTGCTGAACCAGGTTTAAGGCACTTGCTAAAACCAAATTGTGAAAAGCATGAACAATACAAGAACTGGTAAACATTTTCGGTTGCCTTTGGTTAAAACAGAACTGCTCAAAAACAGTACATTTTTAATGGTGTAAAAGATTACAATAGATTACCAGAGATTAAACAAGCTGGGAATTAATTTGTCTTCAAGAGGAAGCTAAAAGAATACCTGGCACACAAAATGTGCCTTCTAGGATAAATAATGTTTACTATATGTTATCGACATTGTTTGTATTAGTATTTTTTTGCTAAATAAAGTTTCTATAACAATAAAAATTAGTTTAGAAAAAATACATCTCGATATTTGGCAAAAAAAAGGTTGTAATGAAATTTTGAAAGAACAGAAAATGTTTGAGGTGATATATCGTTATGGTTTTTAGCGGCAAGTTACTTCGGAAGTTAAACCGATAGCCAAGATTACCTGGATCTGGTTTCGACAAGATTATTATCGTCCCCAGATAGTGTCGTAATTCAGGGTTTCTTGAATAATACAGGTCATTTACAGAGTGGATAGAGGCCACTTTATGGACAGCTAGGTCTCCAAACTCAGCTCCAAATCATCGTAGAGCTAATAATCTCGAAGAATGTGGGTCGAAAAATTGTAAACGCATTCCAACAAATTGGCACCGATATGTTGTCAAATGTTAGAACAGTTTCTATGATCATTAGGTTACTGTTTAGCTCAAGAAGGGGCCTATTATGATCATTTACTATAATTCCTTTTTTTGTTTTTAACGATTTTGTTAAAGAAACATTCTTTTATAAAACCATTTAGGGCTGAGTCATCCTGATCCTGTTAAATTTATGTGATTATATTATCATTTCTAGATGCTCTGGACCCACGTAATTTGAAACTGGAACAATTCAGAATGAGACTATCTCTTACTGGCATCAACGTGGTACTACATAGACGCTAAAGTAGCTCAATTTATAGCAACAATTTATTAGTGTTCACTGCAAGTCCGGTCCATGTACATCTCACTCGATGGTCCCACGTGATCTCCCGAACCTACATACTAGATCGACATTTTACAGTTAGATTGCGGCAGAGAAATTAATTGCCATTGTTCATTGGCAACACTGTTCCACTAACATTGCAAACACGCTAGCAGGTGCAGACTAATAATTTTTCATTTCCAGTGTTTAATAATAGTTACACCCATTCCAAAAATCTCGAATAGTACAATAATCTAGACCGATTTTTCACATCTTTTGGATTTTATTTCTCAGGGGATAATTTTCTGATCAATCGATGGGGAAAAATGTCAGGAATAACATATTGAAATGTTTAAGACTTGGGTGTTGTAGCAATTTTGCAAATAAAGAAAAACTATCAACAAATTGACCTTGCTCGACTTTAACGCGGTATGACGGCCATAAAATACTTCTAATTAAATAATAATTAAAAAATAAATATCATGTTGTAGAGAAAAAAATTCTCTACAATTTTGATACCCCTCTACAATGGTTAATTTTTTTTAAATCAATTTTTTAAGATTTTTTGCCAAGTTGTTTTCGTCTGGTGAGCTGACCTTTGTCGCCACAGCGACATGGCGGAACGACGCATGCTGCACTTGACAAAAAAATCTTAAAATTGATTAAAAAAAGTTAAGCGTCGTAGAGGGGTATTTCCCGTATAAAAATTGTAGAGAATTTCTTGCTCTACAACATGATATATATCTTTTAATTATTAGAAGCATTTTATGGCCGTCATACTCATACCGTGTTAAAGTCGAGTGAGGCCAATTTGTTGATAGTTTTTATTTATTTACAAAATTGCCCAAGTTTTAAACATTTTAATATGTTATTCCTGACTTTTTCCCCATCGATTGATCATAAAATTATCCCCTGAGAAATAAAATCCAAATGATAGATTAATTTTATTGTACTAGTATACAATAATACTCGAAAAATTTAGACAAGTTAACATATTACCAGTATATGAAAAAACAATGGACTACACACTGCATGGATAATAACGTTTTAATAGAGAATCAATCTGGATTCAGAAAAAGTTATTCTTGTGAAACAGCCCTTCAATTCATTATATCAGATTGGGTTGACAGTGAGTAAAAATCAAGTTAGTTGCAGTTTTCTTAGACTTTAAACACGCATTTGAGATGGTAAATCGGCAATTAGTGGTATCAAAATTGGAAAAAATGATCATTGGGGGGACTGTACATAAATGGATTGAATATTACCTAACTGCAAGAAAACAAAGAATAAGATACGTAAATCGTACATCTAACATAATAGACAATGACTTCGGAGTACCACACGGACCAGTGCTAGGACCCTTATCATTCGTGCTGTTTATAAATGACATAGTGAAATCAATAAAAGATTGTAAGGTACATTTAATTGCAGGTGAAACGTTAATTTATTATTATGGAGAAAATGTAAATGATGTTACTAATGTTATCAATCAAGATTTAAAAGATGGATTTGTCTGGTTGTGTGATAGTAGGTTAAAAGTAAACACCAATAAATGGAAATACGTAGTTCTCGGCAAAAAACATACTAAATCGTCAACAAGTTGGGCAAAGTTTTGCATTAGATAAAAAAAACTTAGAAAATGTCTCGGAAATTAAATACCTTGGATTTATAAGAGATGAATTCTTGACCTTCAAATATAATACTGACTATATTTAATGATATACAAAAGTTACAAAAATGCAAAACAAAGTTATAGAGGATAATATTAAAATGTAACAAATATACACCCTAGACACAATGTTAAATGTTTTAAATTTTTTAAACATTAGACAACGTATAGGTTTAAAATCACTACAATTTATATTTAAAATAACACATGGTATGGCTTCCAGATATTTATGTGATAAATTGAGTTTTGTACGAGATACTCATGGATATAACACTCGTAGAGAGGCATGACAATTTAATGGAATTGAAATCTTTGTTCTGTAAGGGTATTCGGTTATTCAACAGTTTACCAATGAAACAAAATATTGTGAAAAATATAATACTTCTCAATAATATGCGTTAGTTATATTAGAAAAGAATATTGATTATTTTGCGACTAGGTTAGGTGATTTGACGAAAAACTATGTTAGAATACAAAAAGATCGATAATTATTTCAGTTATTACTATATGCATAGATTTAAGATGAGTGTTTTTTTTTGCCTATAGTGTCAGACTACTGAGCGGAAGATTGAAGCTCACTACTTTACCAAATTAATGCCAGAAGATAGTTTAACATCTTGGCTACTCAAATCATGACAATGTTACCAACATTAAGGTCCTCAAAGGGCCGACTGATATCAGCAGTTTAAAGACGGAAAGAGATTCTGTTGAAATAAAATCGAAAATGTCGAGTTGAATACGATACGAACTATCTCTAAAAGTGAAAAACAATCTCATTCCAAAAACTATCACTTTGGTTGATATCATAAGGCATTAATAGGCATCAGAAGAACCCGGAAGTTAAAAAAAAAATTGGTGATCTGGAAAATGTTCTGAAAATTACCTCACTTCAGCCATGATGTCACATTCAGTGTACAAACTAGAACAGTAACTTTATATGCTTTATAAGACTACTTTTTACCCTTCCATAAAATATACCACCAGCCGCCACTGCAAATAAAATTACAAAAGATCATAGTTTCTGCTAAAAAAGCAAATTAAAAACTACGTTAAAAACTGTACATCACAATTTTTTATTTAGGCAGAGTGCAGACCTCACTGTATTGTCAAATATTTTTGTATATGCTTTCACAAATTAATATTTCAGAAATATATATATTTTTTAAATTTGGTTCCTTGCTAGCTGCAGCTAAAGAAGTACTATTAAGGTGTCTAAAATTCAATACCTGTAATATTTCTCTATCCAGCAACATTATTATCAATTAAATGTGTATAAACACACGGCCAGTATTAAAAAAAAATAATAATACAAAACAAGCAACATTGTGTAACAACATATTTAATGTGGAACTATCTTTACTTATGTACTTTTGGGATGTACTAACAAGGATTATCGAACAAGATTTATATTATGACCAAGTTTCATATTTACCCCCCTCGACCCCGATTCTTGGGCGAGTAAGTGGGGCAAAAATATGAAACTGTACAAAGAGCCTGCATAGGCCATGGGTTTGTTGTGGTATCGCTTCACTGTTTATTGTTGTTACCTCCTAGTACTTATATTTAATTTTTACGTTAGAACAACCTAATGAGGACAAATAAATGAATCAATTCCACTTACTTTTGGGCAATAAAATAACCGCCATATATATTCTATAAATGGAAGTCCTTATACGTTCTATGTACACATAATATATTTCACATTTGTTTAGATCTATATTGCTCGTATTCGATAATTTCTGAAGCCTTCAATGCCCCGTGAGGATACGCATCTCCTGTCAATCTACGTCTGCCTAATACACAATATCGTACAGTGGTGTAATCAATAGTAGTTAAATAAATTTGTACATAATTCCTATAAAAAAATCTACTTGCAACTTTAGCAGTTAGCAAATTGAAGCCATGGATGATCTAAGACGTCTTCCGCGGAAAATCGCAATTCGGGCGCCAACTGAAGCATATTTTGAATAAGTTCCTTTGCCAGAGCGGAGACATCATGCCAGTACTCTTCGGGGAAATCATACTGGCCCGATAAAATGCAGTCGAACAATTTCTCTTGGTCGTTGTCCTGGCTGACGAAGGGAGGGTAGCCGCAAAGTAGAATGTAGAGGATAACTCCTGCTGCCCACACATCGATCTAAACAAACATCGAAAAACATAATTCAAGCATGTTGGCTTTGATAATAAAAAAAGGGAATAATCATACATATTATTTAATGCTTTAAAAAGTGTGGTTGCAATAAAAAAAAACAAGTTTTGGCTACCCAAGTAACGATGCACAATTTTTTCTATTTTATCAACAAATTTGACACAGCGTCACTGTTGTATGTTGTGTTGTCGAGTTCTAAGACAAGTTTTATATCAGTAATTATGGTGTACATCAATAATAACAAATTCAATATGATTAGCATTTATTGTCAATGAAATTTTGACACTGAGATGGCAGTCACGGTTTACGGAGATATATTTCCAGATGCTTCAAAGCCAAATCGAACTATGTTTAAGAAGTTAGTTCAAAATCTAAAAACGTACGGTTCATTTAAAAAAATAGTAGTAAGACGAGAGCATGTTGCGGATAATGTAAGAAAAGTGATTAGAGTATTAAATTATATATTCTTTTCTATTATTTGGGTTTTCTACCACATGTACTATTATCCTCTTCAAAACAAATCACCGAATCTACAAAATAATAGAATTATTGGACAAAAAGCCTCTGCGCCCGTGACGTTTACGCCAAAGGAAAAGTCAGAGGTTATGTTTTGCGAATAATATAAATCGGAATAAACACAGAAATAATGTATTTTGCTGACGTTTCGGAAAGTAATCTCTTTCTGTTTTCAAAGCTATTATTTGGAAGAACTCTTATTTTGCTGTGTATGTCAAATACACAGCTTTAAGATTCTGTTTATATTATTTCCATAGATACTTACTACTTACACAGAACATAGAACTGATGATATTTTCTTTTAGATAATGTTGAGTTTGTTAAGTTCTTCTTTTAACATTGGTAGCCAGGTTGTACAAATATCTACAGAACAATTCGATACGCACTTATCTTCATTTAATAAGATTATTGCTGATTCTTTAATTTTTCTTTTTTTGGTATCTGTTTCTTTTGTTAAAATTTTTGCCGAATCCCAGTTTATTCTACGTCCGTTTTTCCAAGCATGTTCACAAATCTTTGATTTCTGATTTTCATTCTTTCTAATGTAATTCTTGTGCTCATCCAACCTCACATTGAAAGGTCTGGATGACTCGCCCACATAACATTTATCACATTCGCACGGGATATTGTAAATACAGTTTTTTGAATTCTGCTCCCAGTTTATCGGTTTTGTTTCTGTTAAAATAGATCTTAAAGTGTTCCCCGTTTGAAATATCGTCCTAACATCAAATTTGTCACCTATACGGCGTAGCTTTTCCGATAGTCCGTATACATAAGAAATTATTGCTGTATAATGACGTTCAGGTTTTTGTCGTACCTGATTGTCCCTATTTTCAACATTTATGAAAACTGTATCAACAAAGGCTTCAGGATATTGATTTTGTACTAGAACCTCTTTGATAAATTTTTTCTCGTTATTTAATATTTCATTATTAGATGAAATTATTTTGGCCCTATCGTATAAACATTTTACAACACCCCTTTTAACATTTATTGACTGATTTGAGTTAAAATTTAGATATCTATTAGTATGTGTTGGTTTTCTATAAACGCTTGTTTCAATTGAATTATTTAACCTTCTAATTAAAACATCTAAAAACGGTAGTTCATTCTTACTTTCTACTTCTAATGTGAATTTAATAGACGGTTCCTTACTATTTATATTTTCTAAAAAACTATCCAGTAAATCAACACCATGAGGCCAAATTGCAAAGATGTCGTCGACATATCTCTACCAGACAATCGGTTTGTTTATACAATTTTGAACATGTGTGTTCTCCATAAATATGTTGCTTAAAATTGGTGATAATGCAGACCCCATAGCCATACCAAAATCCTGCTGATAGAACTCATTGTCCAATTGAAAATAGGTTGTTTTTATACACAGTGTCAAGAGTTCCATTATGCTATTTACACTTAATTTAGTTCTAGTTTCCAAATTATTATCATTTAGCAACCTGTCTTTAACTATTTTTAAGGTTTCATCTACCGGAACATTGGTAAAAAGACTAACTACATCAAAACTAACCATCAGGTGTGATTCATGAATATCGTTTTCATAAATTTTTTCTATGAAATGTTTACTATTTTTAATATATGAATCGGTATTTCCAGATAATGGATCAATAATTTTAAGTAAAAATTTTGCCAAATTATGACATGGTGAATTAATAGAACTAACAATTGGTCTTAAAGGAATATTTTGTTTATGTGTCTTTGGTAAGCCATAAAAATGAGGAGGCTTACTATGATGTGGTGTAAGTTTCCTTCGTTCAAAATCATTAAATTCATGTTTGTATTTAAACAAAGTTCTGTAAATTTTACTCTCTATTGATTTTGTTGGATCTTTGTTTAGTTTTGAGTAGGGTCCCTCATTTACAAGAGTCATGATTTTTGTGTTATATATATCTTTATCTATTACCTTTGTCTGTTGGCAATATTTTTATACTTTCATCGCGTTTTAAAGAGTTTATCGATAACTTTTCTTCTGGAGTTAAATTATCTTTAATTTTGTATTGCTTCTCTAAAGCAATTTTTTCCCGTATGCGATATTCATTACCACTATCTTTTGGTAAATTTTGAGCCGTTTTTTCTATTGCCGCTACTATGTCAAATTTTGGAACAGTTTTCAGGTTTATTGCAAAATTTAAACCTTTTGATAGTACAAGCCTGTCTGAAATGGACAAAAGTCTTTTTGACATAATAATGACAGTCCTGTCAATTAAAGGATTATTATTTATATTTTGTAATTGCCTAAACTGTTTTTCCCTTATTAAGTTTCTAAATTTATGTAAATGCGTACCTTTTTGCAGATTAAAATATTTTTCATAACTCAACCTGACATTCTGGATTATAAACTGATAATCCTGTTCTGTAATGTTCCTGCTTAATTCATTCTCCGTGTAAGTAATGTCACCAATAGTTCATTCTTTTTGGTATCTATGATATTGAATCCTTTCCCTAACCGTGGACTTGCTTGCCTTGTCCAAAATTTTTCTGGTTTTCGCATTTTGGAAAGGTACTTTTAGCCGTAAAAACTTGGCATAAACGTCACGGGCGCAGAGGCTTTTTTTCCAATAATTCTATTATTTTGTGGATTCGGTGATTTGTTTTGAAGAGGATAATAGTACATGTGGTAGAAAACCCAAATAATAGGAAAGAATATTCGTAGAGTGCCACAAATAACTTTCAGACAATATTAAATTATATGTTAACCAAAATGAAGAAAAATTTTTAGGACAAATTCAGAGAAACTATTGCATAAAGAAAGACAGCGCAAGAAATATATTTAAAAAAACGGATTTCGATGCTGCAAAATGAGGAAAGTTCAACATTTAAATGAGAAACCGAGGCGAGTAAGATGGTTGTTAAAAAAAAGGGAATGGCCCGCTGATATGTAACAAAATACTTTGGTCAAACGAATCAAATGGCAAATTAACCGCTCATAGATACCTTTATTTCCTGTAAAAGTCAAACAGTATATAAAGTAGATCACAAACAAGTAAATGCGAGATTTGTAAAAGACAAACATTGTACATCGATATGTGTATACAATACATATAGTATTGTTATGTGATGCCCTCTAATGGGGAGAGATATGATTAAGTCCCTGGTCAAAGTGGAGGGAAACCTGTTATTCTGTTGATGGCCGGTAGGTGGGGTGGCGCCATCTCTGGGCAGATTGACGAATAGCCATCTAGCACATAGTAGAAAATTCAAGAATGGAATAGGATTCTGGTACATTCTAAGGGTGTATATAAAGAAGTGAAGTTGAGCAGACAAGACAGTTTTTAGTTTAGATAAGAGTTGACAAGTGATTTAAAAGTAAAGTACAGTTGTGATTTAAAAGTAGTGAATTTATATTAGATTAAATTTATTATTAGTTGTGTGAGTTTTAAGGATTAAGTATTGTAATTTTAGTGATTAATAAAATAGTAGTCAGTGGATTCTTGTTGCAAGTTATTTGAACCTACAGAGTGTTTACTGAAGACTGTAAACACGTAACAGTATTTAAGTATAAAATGGCCTACATATTTTTTAAATCTCTCATCCACTGAGAAATAGGCAAGTCTTTAGGAGAAACTCCTTTATTTTGTTTTTGAAATTTGTTGGGGAAAGTAATTTTACATAGTTCGGAATTTCATTGTAAAGCTTAACACCATGATAGGAAGTACCTGTTTGGCCTCGAGATAATCGAGTGTAACCCGTGTATAGATTGTTTCTATTTTGTGTGTTGTAATCATGGATATCACCATTTGCATGGAAATTTTTTAGGTGGTTATGAACATATAGTAAACATTGTACTGCATAGATACTAGGGAGTTAAAATTTTTAGGTGCGTATACAAAACTTTAGTGTCATCGCGGTACCCAGCCCCACCTACAATTCGGACAGCCTTCCAAACCAGACCAAAAAGTCTTCGTTTTCCTGTAGCATGCCCCCATGCAAGAATAGCATATGACAATCTAGAGTAGCATTGAGCAAAGTAGGCTGATCTAAGTACTTCTTTCGATACGGAATTTGAAAGTTGCCGCAGGGCATAGATATTTTTCGTCGGAATATCTGATATATAGTTAACATGAGCATCCCATTTTAAAGTCAGGTCTAAAAATACACCCAAAAATTTGGTGCTAGCAGAGTTATTCACGTATGGATGAAATCATCTTTACTGTTTTAGTTTCATTTAATGAGAGATCATTTGAGAAAAACCAAGTTTTAGCAATTGACTGTGCCTCTTTACATTGATTTTCTAAATGTTCCATGTTGTGATGAGACACTGAAAGAGTTATGTAGTCAGCATCAAAACAAACAAGCAATGGTTCCAAGAGCATTTGATAAATCATTAATATACGTCAGGAAGAGCACAGGGCCCAGAATCGATTCCTGAGGGACGCCTACCTTGACATACAACTCACTTGAGTTCTCACCCTCTAACCGGATTGATTGTTTGCGATTTTCAAGATATGAATTGATCAGTTTTATACTAATTGTGTTAAAGTTCAATGTGTTTAGTTTCCTTAGTAATATGGCATGTGACACAGCCAAAAGGCTTTGCTGACGTTGCAAAACAGTGCAAACCATTTTCGCATTCTGAAGTGTGTTCCATAAATCTTAAAATGGCGACAGATGTTGACAATTTTTCCCTAAACCCATACTGATACCTATTTACTATCTTATGTTTTTCCAAATATTTGACAATTTGGTTTTTTATTGCCTTTTCGAATATTTTTGAAATTATTGGGAGAAGTGAGATGGGCCTGTAATTACCAAGATCATCTTTATCGCCTTTTTTAAAAATAGGTATAACGCATGCTACCTTTAGGATATCAGGAAATATACCTGTTCTAAAGCTTTCATTCACAAGTTTAGTAAAAGAAGTATTAATAGATTTTGAACAGTTTTTAGGAGGGTAATGTTTAAACGATACATATCCCTGCTATTGTTGTCTTTTAAACTGTGCTTTTCATTTTTGCACAAGAGCGTATATCAAAGCCGAAGGGAATTTTTTGATACACATTATTATTCTTATTATCTTCGCCGTCAACTTTCATCCCTTTAACTTTTTTCGTATCTCCTCAAATAAGGAAACTATAACCGTTTGTGGTTTTCCTATTTTTCAGGTTTTTGTAATATATCTCACAAAAAATGGAATAACTGTTTCTAAAACTTTGTTCTTCTACAATAGATATTAAGCAAGACATTTGACGTGGCCACGTGAAGTAGACGGACGGTATAAACAGTTCTTATGAATGTCCCGTAGGTTATTAAAAAACTTGTTACTTGGGTACTTTTATATGATGATGAAAACTGATGAACATTTTATATTAGAATTTTCTTTGCATGTCAAAATTTAATTTGTTTGTAAAGAATTGTTTTGGGATCCAAAGAAAATGGTTAAAACTTGAAATAAAAAAAAAAAATCTTTCAGTTGTTTTAAAGTACTCTCAAAAATGCTATTCAGTCCTTTGAGTTTTTTGAGGTTAGTTTATTTACAAATAGTAAAACTAAATCACTCATTATTTACAAAACAATTTCCCTAATTACGGAAATCTTATAACACCACAGTAAACAATAGTACAAACTTATAAAAAATGAAAATAGAAAAATCAATAAATTTTATACATGTGTCCAATGCACGCTACTGAGCTGACAGAATGCTGAACATTGGTTACGGCTCAACAAGCAGTTGTATTATTCATTTGTAAAATGTATCATTACACTTGGAACTACTGGTGTAGTCTCTGCAGATGATTTACATCCTATGCACTATCTATTTACAAAGATAGAAACATCTGATGCCTTTGATCAGCACATAAATTAATGATGTGAACGACAACATTCAAGATTTGAACTTTAGAAGTGGAAGCGAAATTCGGGCCATTATGTACACTATTTATTCCATTATTGATTAAGTTGTATTATCGACCACATAAGAAATTAATTTGCATGAAATTTTATATATACAACTTACTTTAAGTCCATAACCAGATTCTGCTAAAATTTCCGGTGCAACATATGTCGGAGTACCGCATACAGTATACAACGGTCTTACAACTTCACAAGCTAAACCAAAATCCCCCAGTTTTAAGTAATTGACTCTGCTGCCGTCCAGTTCAACCTACAAAACATTTATTGAATAAAACCTCCAAGACAGTCTACAATATAAATAAAGCCATTCTTAATTTATAATTTACCAAAAGGTTCTCAGGCTTAACGTCTCGGTGGACTATATTGAGGTTATGTAAATAGGCTAGTGCGGAGACTAAGTGATTTATCATCAAGGCAGCTTGGTCCTCGGAAAATTTTTGAGCCACTGTGATTGCATCAAATAAATCCCCGCCTAAAAATCAATACAGATTTTTCTACTGTGTGCCCTCTCACTGGATATTCGTAATTACACGAAATAAAAAAAAAAAAATTATAAAGTATTACCTGCAACATATTCACAAACTAAGTACAGCATGTTCTTTGTGTCTTGCTCGGCGATCAAAGCCATTATATTCGGATGGTTCACTTTGCGAAGAATTTTCACTTCATTTTCTATCATATCTTCCTAGAAAATGCCAACAGTAATAGATATGCATAAAAAAAGAATCAACGAGAAACTTACTTTTCCTTTGCACTTTGATTTGTCTATAATTTTTAATGCATACTCTTTATTTGCTACCGAGTCTTTACATAATCTCACAACTGCAAAATTACCTAAAACAAATACAAAAAAAAGAAATATAAAGATAACTTAACTGTAGGCGAAAATTACAGAGTGGGCGACATCTTCATTGTGCAGTGAATAACAAATCAATTTGTTGTTGAGATTAAATGGAGCCTAATTTTGTTGACGTGATAATTGAGTAATTTCTATGATTTTTCAAATAAAAAGTGCACTAAAGTATTACTGTCTTTTGTAATTAATGACGTATTTCCACTATTTTAAGAATCTGCGATTAGGGTAACTTTTTATTGGTATTGTTGGAATGTTTAAAACTTTTAAAAAACCTATTTTGGTTTATAACTGTTTTTTGAAATAAATATAAATATAAACACCACAGAAATTAGACAACACCTAATTCTAGAAGCCAGACACTTGTGCGGAAGGGGGTTAAATATTGAAAAATGCGTACATACAACCATTTCCTCAGACAGTGCCAGTGCCGGGATTCGAATCAGATGGTGCGATACCTGTGCTGATTGCCTGTGATTGCCACTTCTCGCCTTAACTAACGCTATCAGTCAGACTAATGTAATGAGGATGTAAGGCTATTATTAAATACTATATAAATAAAATAAGTGTGGTTATTATATTTTTTATTTAATGAAACCAAATGCGGAAGGGTTTTTACTGATAATACAAGAATTGTGACATTTCTTTATTATTTATTGAAATTCTGTCGTACTTTCTTAAAATAAATTGACAATGAAAATTTTTTATTATTGCACTCATGTCATATGACTGCATTTGCTATTAAAAATTGTTTAATTTAAATTCTGGAACTCTGATCAAATTCAGATTAGAATGAAAATCAGAAAAGCAGTGGAAAAACTTGCAAGATATTTTTTAAGACATACTTGCATGTAGACCAGTCAAATGGTACACTAGAAATCGCTAAAATCGCAAAGTAACGGCTAGTTCTGATTTTTTAATATGTTGTTAGGACCACTACTTGTATTGTATATCCAAGTTTGCAGCTTCGAAAGACCTGTGCTAACTTCGTAGCACTCAAAAAACCGTGAAATTTTCGCACTTGTTTCGGTTTTTACATTATATCTCCTAAACTATGCGTTTTTTCATAAAATATGTTATTTACGTTTGTAAATTTTCTACAATTTGAGACCAAAACCAGCTCTGTAGGTCCAATAGTTACCAAGATACAGCCCTCCAAAATTTGGCAATTTTTTTTATAAAAATGGAATTTTAATATTCGGTCTACTTTCGTCCCAGAATTTGGGAAAAATACTCATTTTATGGGTAAAGTCATAGGGGGAGATGTAGCGAATATAATTATCTTTAATTTAAGCACAAAACGACGTCCGTAGGTCTAATAGTTTCCTCACAATGCTTGAAAGTCCAAAAAATGTCCAAGTATAACATTCTTACATTTTAATTTCTTCTCGCATTGCAAGTTTACTTTATTTCATATCTGTTTATTTAGACAAATTTCACTATGATACGATTTGTGTCTTTTACCATTTCTACCATTCCTCCGTTAAATCAGATATCCTTTTGTGCATTTTTTCGAGCATTTTCTAGAGCGCACGAGTTATATTTACATATTCAAACATCTATATAGTTATATTCTGTACCTTGTGCAACAGAAAATCACTGCACGCAAGTACATGTATGCCGTAAATGGCAGAAAATGGATCGAATTTTTATATTAAACACTTTTTGAGTCATATCACAAAAAAGTACATAAAAAAACCTACATTTTAACGGAGAGAAAATTGTCGTACGATTAACGGCCATAAAGTTACAGCGTTTTAAAAATTTCGTAAAATTTTTGAAAAAATGGCATTGTAACCAAACTAATGGAGCTATTCACTTGAAATGTGGCAGGCTATTTGTAGGTATTTTGAGCCACCTTCACCCAAAATTTCATCTGATTCGGGCAAGAATTGCCCAAGTTATCACAAAATCAATTTTTGGTAAAAACGTACATACATAATACATATGAATTATAGGAGAGAGGGGTGAACGTAGGTAGCATCATGAAAATTTAAGTGGAGGTTCTTTGAACATTGACAATAAAAGGACCACATTTTCTTTGCTTAATTTACAGTTTAAGGGGTCCAAAAAAAAATCGAAAATTGCCAGAAAAGGGGGTTCATTTACCTCTTTTTCGAGATTAAAACAACGTTTCGACACTTGCAGAACGTAGATATTCTAAGAATATCTTATTTTTAAGGCAACTAACAGCTACGCAAAGTTTGGAATCTCTACGAAAAATTGTATAACACTTCGATTACCATTCTCTACGGTCTTTTTAAATATTTTAGGAAGTTATGTATCTATTACAAAACACAACTTTATTCAATAAACCATTTTGTTTAATTTTTTAAATACCTATATGGCTAATGTCAAAACTTTGTTGTTCACTACTCAATTTGTCAATTCAGAAATTAGCAACGCCATCTATTGATAGGCGATTCTCGCCTATACCTCACTTTTCGAACTTACCATCGCCTATCGTCCTTCCTACGGCATATTTGTTCTTCAAAGCAGGCGGCAAAATGATGTCATTATCCTCGCTCAACTTCTTCAACAAACTCTCCTCGGATTCGTACGTTCTATTTAATTCTTTCTTGGGCATTTTTGGCTTAGGACCGGCACTAAAATGCAAAAAATTATAATTGAATTCCATGCTTGCCCCACTCTAACCTAATTGCACGTTTAGGGAAAAGTGGGGCGAAATTTGGCAAGCAATTCTCACCCATTTCTAAGGCCAGGAGTTCTCTTGTATTGCTGTATTGCTTTGCTCTCTTCAAATTCTAATTCGAAGTCGTCTTGCGAGGGTCTATCGTTGCCGTACACGAAGAAGACGTCCTCGGAGGCGAAGAACTGAGGTAGATCGTTGACGTATGTACCTGATAACGTGAATACTTTCCTTACTGCTAACTGGGCTACTTCAGAAAACGCACTTAACACCTGTTCCATACTCGACGAGTTTCTTTTGTTTAGTAATAATCGTAAGGTCTGGAAAAAAATCAGTTTCGTCATACATTATAAAAAAAAGACGAGCCATTTCTAATCACATGTATAGAAATAACCAATCGGAACAACATTGCAATGGTAATCTCCCTAGAATAATTATCAGTTATGTCATACCTAGGTGGACAGTTTAATAATTTAAAAATAATGTTTTTCTTCAAACGTCAGAAAATCATGACATTTCTTACTCATTTCAAGACATTAAAGTTTGACATTACAGACGGCTGTGCGTTGCCATTAGCAACGGAAGTAAAAGTACTTTTTCTTCCGCTCGAGCGGACTTTTACTACCGTTGCTATTTTATTTAGGAGTAAAAGTGATACTTTTGTGACGAGTCACAAAAGTGGCTTTTACTCCAAATAAGACATGTAATTTTTTCGTCAAACGTAGATTAGCTATAAAAAAATAAAGATAAAAAATTTAACTGCGCGTTGCCATTAGCAACGGAAGTAAAAGTCAGCTCGAACAGAAGAAAAAGTACTTTTACTTTCGTTGCTAATGGCAACGCACAGCCGTCTGAAATGTCAAACTTTAATGTCATGAAATGAGTAAGAAATGTCATGATTTTCTGACGTTTGAAGAAAATAGTATATTGTTTTATTAGGAGTAAAAGTGATACTTTTGTGACGAGTCTGTAGGTTTGCCGGATGAATGAAATGAGTAACAAAATTTCCCAACCTCATCAACGTCAGACCATTAAAAATTGTGTAAAATTGTGTAATTGTGTAAAAATGAAAAAAAATAGAATTCATTTTTTATCATGAAGGAGTGGAGTTGAGGACTCAATTTTTTTTTTAATAGAAGGGTATTGGCAGATATTTTGTTGGGCCGGAGACTGGGGCGGTGGGATAATTAGTAAGTGGGAGAGGGGGGAAATGAAAATATTTCACTGCTGATAACTCCCCGTGTAATTGACCTATCGCGATCAGACCGACGTACATTTTTTTATTTGCTACAAGATAGCACTCGCATAAAAAAAAATTTCGCACACAAACGCTTGGTGCGCGAAATAAAAATTTCACGTTTTTCCAAACAGTCTTTTTGGCACGAAGGGAAAGGGTGGGGGAAAAATCCTTTCCGCCACTTGATAGCTTATTTATTAACGTGTAATTTCCGCCCGACCAGATCACGATAAAATGATTAGGAAGGGAGACAGCAAAGTTTTAGCTGTATAATGGGAGAACGGAGAGGAGTCAGGGGCTCGGGCCGGGATGAAAATTTCGGGAAAATATTTTTCTTTTTATTTCGCCGTGTCGAGAATCCGTGGCACCCATACATTCCGCTCGCGCGCGAGTTAAGAAAGAGAAAACTGAATGAAAAAGGCGAGCCAAAAAAACTGTTTGAAAAAACGTGCAATTTTTATTTCGCGCGTTTGTTTGCGAAAAAATCATTTTATGCGAGTGCTATCTTGTAGCAAATAGAAAAATGTGCGTCAGTCTGATCGCGATAGATCAATTACACGAGAAGTTATCAGCATGTGAAATATTTTCATTTGCCCCTCTCCCTCCCCTCCTGATTATCCCACCGCCCCCAGCCTCCGGCCCAACAAAATATCTGCCAAAACCCTTCTACAAAAAAAAATTGAGTTCTCAACTAAACTCCTTCATGATAAAACTGAATTCTATTTTTTTAATTTTTGCACCTTGGATTCACGATATCTCGCGAATCAATGGTCCGGCGTCGATGAGGTTGAAAGTTGCTTATTTTCATGAGCTCTTCATTTTTGGTCTGAAAAGATGTCGTTTCCCCCCTCCCCCCCCTTTGACATCTGCGGCACAAATGTGTCGGAATGTTGGGGGGGAGGGAAATTCTATTTATTGGCAAAAAAAATCACAATCAGACGTTTTCTCATTCCAAAGCCAGACCAATTTTAAAAACATAAAACTCCCATTTTTCTTTAATAGGCACGAAGTCAAATAAGTTTGCTACACATTCTTTATTTATGAGAAAATCAAAGAGAAATGTAAGACCCACAATGAGGTCCTTTCTTAATACAAAATTTCAAAATACACCCCTTGAAACTAAATTTTCTCATCTATTCAATCGAAAGATGAGACTGAAAGTCAATTGAAAGTAAAAAAAAAGTTACGTAAGGTTTTATACGTAAGTGACGGGTAATAATCATACTGGCCATTGGGATGGCCAACAAGTATTTTTGCTTTTTAACAAATCAGGAATGTGTCTCTAAAACCGTGATGGGTCCTCCAGTTTTCACTATATTCACTATATTTGCTTTCTAGCACGCGAATTACCAGAAGTTTCTTAAGTACGCCACAGTAAAAATATATTTACTCACCTTCCTTGGTTTAATTCCATTCCTAATAATTGTAACAATTCGAGGCCGAACACAATCTGGAGATATAACTTTTGGCGAGCTGGCGGTATGGGTGGTGAATTTCGTATTAGACAGCCTTTTTGACCTTAAAGTATCAGTTTTTGTGTATTCGATTTTCTTGAAGAGTTCCCCTTTCCCGCTGACGACGTACTCCTTGCCATCTTCTAGGTCGTCTATGCTGCACACCTGAAATTATTGAAATAACAATGGGCATAAACTTTATTGATTACAGTTTACGTTTAAATAATGGATGATATAGGGTGGGCGATCGTCGTAATAGAAATATCTGCTTAAACGATAATTATTTGAACTGTTTACGTTCTGCAAAATATTAATATCATCGTCAATACTTATACCTGCACACATATTTAACTTCTGCGCAAGTGTCTTAACCATCGATGAGAATGAAATCCAGGTAACAACTTACATACAAGTGAGCCTAAAAAGGCAATTTGCATTCATGAGAATTTCAATCTAACGAATTTCGTAAATTACATAATACTTCGAAAAAATGGAAGCCTGCCTGAAATGCATGAGCTAATATCTTGAATATATAGTAAAAAAAATATTGGCCGATTCTACTTAAATCTGACGACATGTTACTTGATATTTCTCTCCACGTATTATAACGGACCGCACATATTTGTCCTTTGGCGTTGTAGCCGTTAATATAATTTCAGTTTACAATCAGTGGTCTTTATGTATAGTGTGTTGTTTATGAATTGGGCGGTATTCATCATAGTCCCTTAAAATTTTATGTTGTGAGTGCTTTAGGGAAAATAAGTATATGTGCATATTAATTGTGCGATATCGTAATATTTTTAAATATGAAAAATGGAAGCGGTTTCCGGTTGCTCAAAAGAAGTGGTAAAAGTGGGGGCGAGCGTGGGTGCGTCTTTATTATGTACATACTTCGATATGCGATGTAAAGCAACGCCAGGCGCAGTTAGTAGTTGGATAGGTGACCGTTCGAACGAAGACCGCGTCCTCGCCTCAAACATCTTCCAGCGGCTTGCATATCAGTGTATGCGCGGAAGTTATACAACCTTAGGCGAGGGTTGTATAGGGGATATACCATCCTTCGGAGGGGATGTAAAGCCGTCGGTGCCTTGTCTATTAAATGTTAGGCAAGTAAAAGATTCCTACTCTTTTTAAGGGAAGGGGTTCGGCAAAATTCCTGGTTGGGGGTAGCTCGTCTACAGGCGTCGCTGTTAGGCCTCAGTAGTGGAAATAGGCCGACGTTAAATAAATGTATATAAAAAAAAAGTGGTAAAAGTTCATATCCCTAAAAATTCTCCATTGAGCTACAAGGAGAAGAAAATTGTATATCATGCATTGAAGAAAGATTATTCGATGCTACAGAAATCAGGATCAACAGGTTTGGTTAATATGAGTTCAAGGTTTATCGGCGTGAGTGAGTGCGCCGTTTACAAAATTTTAAGAGAAGAAAAAAATGAAGAGGATGTTCAGAAACCTAAAGCGAAGTTTGGAAGGAAAAAAACTCGGAAAAAAATAATAAAATAAAATTTTACAGTCCTTGAATGAAGATAAAGATATACCTAATGACTAGGTGCACGCTATTTTCAGCGTTGGGTGCACTCCTAATCACGAACGCCTTGGATGTGACGTCATTCATGGAGTACGCGGTAGTGCTAATTTATATAGTAAGAAGTATGTAGGTTCCTCATCAGCAGTCCGTGGTATAGTGGTTAGGTTGCCCGATTCTCACACGTGAGGTCGAGGGTTCGAATCAACTTTTTACGGTTTTTTTTACTACATTTTGTTAATAACTAAAATAGGTAATACGAATATTTCTTTAGGTTAGTTCGTTAGGTTAAGTATGTTAATATTTTTTTATGTAATATAGTTGCTTATGATAGATAATTTCCCTTGCCCTTCACATTCTGTTAACAACTAAAATAGGTAATGCGAATATTTCTTTAGGTCAGTTCGTTAGGTTAAATATGTTAATATTACTTGATGTAGTGTGGAGTGCCCGCGCTCTGTGGGCGCTCACCAATCGTAGCTGCGCATTTATTTCCCTATTCTGCACGTAGTAGGATCTGCGAATATGCTGGAGTGCACCCAACGCTGAAAAAAGCGTGCACTCTGAAGTGCACCTAGTCTTTGCGAAAGATATACCTAAAATGGACAAATTGACGCTAAAAAAATGTTTACATGATATGAACTTTGTATTTGTAAAAGTAAAGAGGAATAAATTGCCTCCTACTTGAGAGAAATGATATTATTTGCTGGCGAAGAAATTAAATTCGGGCAATTAGAGCTGCTCGTGACAGAGGAAGAAAATATTATTTAGATACGTGCCACCCGAATATTTGACCTTCGTCTATAAAAGCTCCGCCTATTTCACACCAGTCAACAAATTATTAGGTATAAATGGGGCATGTTCACACATTCAACCTATTTGGTCGACTATGGCAATGACACAGAATGTCCTAGTCGTGGTTTTCATTTCTGGTTCGAGGCAAAAATGGATAACATTTAATATATTTCTATGGTAGAACGAGTTGCCGCTTCGGTATTAAATAACACCTAAATCCTTTGACGAGAATGCCGCTGATTTTTTGTTCTACTATGTACTCTTTTTTGGCACTACTTATTATATATTTATTCTATAAAAGCAACTGGGAGCTTTAAGAGTCCCGTTTGCAAAGCACACAACTACTAGGCCGGTAAATTATAATAAAAACACTGTACCAAGGGGTGGAGCTTGCATTGCGGTTATTATTTTGCTATTGGCGTAAATATTACCTGAGATTTCATCAGAGTTGGAGTCGAGCTCATTTTGCCGTTTGTGGAGTGAATTATCGTCAGAATGTTCGGCAGTAAATGAGGCCACAAATAACACTGAATACGCGTAGAGACGCGCGGAGATATTGCATATACGAAAATCGAAAAAGAGTCACACAATAAAAAATACTTACAGTTAAGATAATTATTATTTTTTTTTTTTTTGTGATAAATGTTAATATATTCTACGTTGCTGTGTTTTTAGTTTTTTGATTTTCACATTTTAAAATTTTGAAAATTCGTAAAGAAAAAAGTAAATTTTTTTTCAAAAAATTCCATGCAGCGACACAGATTGAACTTTTATGTATTTACTCTCCAAATATCGTATTCATATCTTCTCTAATTATGTCACAGTTATCTGGCTACGATTTCATGTTTCTCGTGAACGCAAACGGAACTCTTAAGCAGTTGTTACAAAAGTATTTATAACTGTTTCATAAGTGTTTCAAAATTAGCAACTTGTAAACAAATTAGATTTATCCACAGATTTAAATAAACGACTTAATAAATGCCGATCTACACGTCATTTCCCGAGGTCATTATTTCGAAAAATAATAAAGATAATTTGATTTTTGTAAGTGGAGAATGATCGATATCAAGAAAAACTTTATATAACTTTAGTCAGAATTTCTCATTTGCAATACAAAGAGATAGATGGCGCTACCACGCAAAATTATTTTTCGGTGGCTGGAACCTTGGAACATGATTCACATGATTAAGGACTAATTTATGGATAATTCTGACTCTATAGACAATTTTGTAAAAACCATCCATTGTGGAGCTACATGGATTTGTTTCTTCATTCTTTCAGTACATGCAAGTCGATTTCATATTTTCCAATTTTTAGAATACCCTATACAATTTATCTTAAGTTTGACCGCTGTTCGTGGGTTCTTAAGACAAACAAAACATTTTATAAAGAATTACGCGGCAAATCAAAAATAAGAAAGAGTGCGGTACCTCATTCGAGGATACACTGTATATAGATTTTCTTTTAACAGACGACAAATTACTCGATGGCGTGCTGTTGATATCTGACTACGGTTCTCGAAGGAATAAGATACTTTTATGGCCTCAAATGTATCGTACAATGACTTCATTCTGAAGTCATTGGTATCGTATATCGTCTCTGAAATCGATATAGAAACTAGTGCTAAACTTTTCTGAACTCACAGATCAAATTAAATCGGAGAATGTTATAAAACGGGGTTTTCCGAACGAAATCAGATTACATGAAATGTACATTTTTCAATACTTTAAGCTTCATCGAGCCGCCCTAATATATCTAAACAATGTTTCTAATAGTTCAAATGTGCTTTTAGAGGGCGGAATATTCAAACATAATATTTTTAGTCGCAAACTCCTCTATAAAATCCTTATTTTACTATAAGGAACGTAACCAGACTGCAACCAACAGCTACTAGCCTGGCTATGTGCCCCGCCGAGCGCTGAACTACAAGTTACAAGCCTGGCACGTTAAGTGTAATAATTGCATATTACCATCAGAACGCTAATACTTCGATTGCAACAAACACCAGCCGAAAGCCAACAGCTCGAAACTACAGTCTGCAAGTGGTGTGTGACGACTGGCACGAGAGCTCCTTTAAGAGCGCTCCGGATATAAGCCGGAAAGACGGTTCAATTTACTCTCATATAAATCATTATTTTAAAAAACGGCTTTCACTAAGACATTAAAAACATGTTACAATGTGGGATGATGAGAGAAAAAAAAGTATATATATAAAAAAAAAAATTTCTTCTATTTTCGATTTGCAAAAATAATTCTTTTCATCCCACATAGGTATTATTAAAATAAACATTTTCCCTTTTGTAGAACTAAAATAAAATTAGCCCTAATGTCTTCAAGTGCACCGAGAAATTTAAAGTTCAGGTATAATAAATTTGTCCAATGTCATATTCTATTACATCTCAATCTCTCTCTTTCCAAGCACACCGTATATTCGGCTGCGTCATTTTATTGACGTGAACTCATTTACAATTAAAATTGGAAGCATGGATGAATAATACACTCCGAACAACTCTTAAGAAGGATCAGTCTTTCACCTGGTGTTTGTTGCAATCGAAGCAATTAAATAAAAATGTTACTCTCCTCGACTTATCTCCTTCATATAAATGTTTCCTCATTTTGTAGCATCGAAATCCTGTTTTTAAAATATTTTTTTTCACTGTTTTTTATGCGACAATTTATCTGAATTTGGCTCAAAGAGGTTTCTTCATTTTGATTAACATAATTCAATACTATATTAACTTGTCTTACATTATCCGCAACACAAACAGGCGACAGTATGTAGAATACCGTGGTTTCAGGTCTTTTGATATTATAGCTAGCTCAGGTGTTCCTCAGGGATCGGTACTGGGACCACTACTGTTTAATATTTTTATTAACGATATTGTTATAGACCTGGATGTTTCAAGTCTATTATACGCAGATGACTTGAAAATCTATCATGTAATTGAAACTGAGGCAGATTGTGATAAGCTGCAGAATAACTTGGATAAGATAAATCATTGGTGTATATTAAATCAATTGCCTCTTAATGTATCTAAATGCAACGCGTTTACATTTTGTAGAGCCCGCACTCATGTCACCTACAATTACCATTTAAATAACCAAGAGTTACAAAGACCTGATATCATTAAAGATCTTGGTGTTACTTTTGACAGAAATCTAAGTTTCAATGAGCATATGAACTTAACTGTATCGTCAGCGTTAAAAAACTTAGGGTTCGTAATTAGGAATTGTAAGGGTTTTAATAATACGGACATTACGAAACTGTTATATTTTTCCTTTGTGCGGTCGAAACTGGAATATTGTTCACTGGTATGGTCTCCGGGATATGCTACATACATAAACAATATAGAGAACATCCAGCGTCGTCTGGTTAAGTATTTATGTTTTGTTGAAGATGGCAACTATCCTACAATCGGTTACCCACAAAGCATTATGTTAGAAAGGTTTCACATATCGAGGCTACAAAACAGAAGAATGGCACACTCCGTGGTATTCTTATATAAAATTATTCACAATATCTTTGATTGCTCATCTATTTTGGAACAACTATGTTTTCGGGTACCTCGTATAGAAAGTAGAAATCGTGAAACTTTTTATCTCGTTACCCCTCGGACTAATCTATTAAAAACTTCACCCATATATTTTATGTGTAAAAATTATAATTCGCTGCAAAATGAGCTTGATATATTTAATTGTAGCCTTGCCTCGATAAAAAATCTATTATCTGTGTAACATGAATATTAGTGTATAATAAGCTTAATACTATTTGTATGATAATTGTATCTTTTCTCCGTCTTTTTCACCTATTCTGTTTTCTATAACTCTACATTCTGTTTGTTGTATTTATTATATTCTACTGATCTGTAATATTTGTACCTTATATACATTATTATTGTAATTGTTCCCACCCTGTAACTGGTTACCTGTTGGGTGGTTGTATCTAATAAATAAAATAAAATAAATAAAAATAAAACATGCCCTCACCTTACTACTTATTTGAAAATGAACCGTACGTTTTTAGATTTTGAACTAACTTTCTAAACATAGTTCGATTTGGCTGCTGAGCATCTAGAAATCTATCTCCGTAAACCGTGACTGCCATCTTAGCATCAAAATTGCGCTTTCCATAAAGGAAGAGTCTCGGGGTCCGCAAATTGCGTATCTATATCCTGTTCACTTGGAGTCCGACGGGCAGTCTGCGGACCTCTATTCTGTAGGTTACAATTCCGCAACTTGCGTTCCCGTATTTCCATTTGTTCAAGGTCCTCAAATAGCGGACTACTCTCTTATTTTTATAGGGATCCGAAAATCATAACCCTACTTTTTACCGCTTGATGTGTGTTGTAGACTCATAGTGTTGTAGGTAAAATGGACCATTAAATAAGGAAATAATAGTTCAGTTTAGTGACTTCTGTGAAAATGGCCAAAATTTAATAGGGTTTTTTGCTAAAATTTTTGGTTTTTGCCGTAAAAGACGATTTTAAGTCGGGGGAGCAAGGTTTTTGTTGCTAAAAATGCAAAAAGTTGCGAAATATTTGATTAGAAATATTCACCAAAGAGCCTAACCTAACCTTTGATTGAAAATGTTCACTAAAGGATGTGACCTAACCGTTGATTGAAAATATTTACTAAAGAATCCAAACTAACCTTTAAATGGAAATATTAGGAATGGAAATAAGTTAGTTTAGGTTAGGTTCTTGTTTTCACACAAGTTTTCTTTATTAAATAAGTATATTTTGAAATACAATTTTGGTGAAAAACACTAAATAAAAATCATCAAAATTGTACTTCGTACCTACATAAAAAGAAAATGGACGAACGTTTGACTTGTAACTTTTTTCTACTAAATCTGCAATATATTTACAATAAGCTGATTGTTTTTTCTTTCAGTTATAAACCATACAAATTTTTTTACAACGATTTACAGTTTTATGTTGGATACCTAATCAATTCGCAGCCTTAAACTGCATCGTTTGATTGAATGTCTTCCAAATCATTGGACTGGTCGTAAAGGAGAATTTTCTTGGCCAGCGCGAAGCCCTGATTTAAATCCCATAGACATTTCTGATTTGGGCTACATCAAAGGTAACATTAATAACTATGGTGAGTTTTGGACAAAGATCGAACAAGCTGCCAATTGTAATAAAAGTTATCAACAAATACTGTTTACATTAGAATTTTTTATTTTAAACATTTGCTGTAAATAATGTTTTTGGTGATTGAATAACTTAGTTTTGACCCACCGCGCATAAATGCGATATAAGAAATGATTACAAACTTCCTATTTAAGTTTTTCTGCAAATATGAAGTGGGGCATAACGATAATCAAATGAATTGCGTTGAATAATAAAAGTAGGTGACTAACCATGTTTACGTTCAGATGGAATGGAAGGCACACTTTCTTTATATTACCCTATTATGTGTATTCGTTTTATAATAGTGTACTTTTCAATGCAGAACTGATAGCAAATTAAGAAATCAAACGAGAGCGGAATGAGTGGGAGTCATTCTTCTTTCTTGTTGTGTTTACGCATTGTTTCAGATTAAAATAACAATCAACTTAACACTAAAACAATCATTCTCTTTATGTGGATTATAAACTTTTCCAAAATAGTTTCAAATACTCAATTTAAACGTCTCTTAAATTCATTTGCTATTGTTTCTGATAAATTAGTTCCTTGTTTTTACTTTTACTTTCTCATATATTTGTTGTTACATTTGCTTTTTCATTCAAATACATTACCTATTTGTAATGTATACCTTTCTAAAGACAAATGGGAAAAGAAATAACTGACTAATATACAGGGTGGGGCAATAGTCCGGACCTCGATATCTCGAGTTCTACGATAACTAGAAATTTAAAATAAATGCAAGTAAACTAGGTAAAAAAAAGTCTATAACTGGAAATTATTTTCGACCATACAGGGCGAGCCAAGACGAAATTACAGAACCAAGTGCCTTTCTTTAAAATGGAATGCTATGTATATCAGTACATTTTTTTGAAGCCTCTTTTTAGGATCTATTCTTTCCTATATTGGCATTGGATATCTCCCAACCACTTGGATGTAATCAATTTTTGTTGAAATAATGCAATCTGCAGATAATAATAATAATAATAAATCGTCTTTATTCATAGGTATTAACAAAAATAAGTTGTATAAGTAAATATTTAACAACTACTACCTACAGAAATGGCGAAGTGTCAGCCGAAGGCTGATTTTCAACTTAACCAGAGCAACAACAAATACATGCATTTAAAAATAATATAATTATGAAAAACATGGATTGCAAATACATATTAATGATACAACTACAACTCAAAATTAATAACACGCGTGACATAAAGAAATGGAGACTAAAAAGTAAAAAAAAAAAAAAGAAACAGTACCATTAAGCAAAGCATTGTAAATATAATACGCAGACCATTAAGAAGAAAATAGATATATCTTTAGTTTCTTTTTAAAATTATAAATTGAATAGTGCCTAAAGTCAGAGGATAAACTGTTATATAACTTGCTAGAATTATATGAAAAGCTACGTTTAAAGATGGCAGAGGAGTGTTTCGGTATTGCCAGAAAATCCCGCTTACGTGTATTCACTTGATTACATTTAAGGCGTGACAATTTCTCAAACAAATATGTAGTAATTTGCTTATCAAGAACCCTGTGGGTTAAGCAGAGAAAATGAAGAGAATGTAGCTTGTCTAATTTTAGCCAGAATATTTATAACTAACATGATCAAATCTACGAAGTTCTGTTGAGAATCGTAGGTAGGCATTTTGTAATAATTGAAGTCGTTTGGCATCAGAAACTCTCAATGCAGGGCCTTAGATAGCGTCTGCATAAGATATCTTAGAGAAAATTAGACTTTCACATAATTGAAGTTTAATTTTAGGATCTAAAATATCTTTTTGGGAAAATAATTTCTTTAGTGTGCAGTATGAAACTTGACACAAATAACTAATATGCTTAGCGAATCTTAAAGTCTGAATCTATCGAAAGACCCAAATTTTTATAATGATCAACAACAGGTAGTTGTTCACCATTTGAATTAATGTTTAGTTGGTCCAAGGTGTTTCTCTTTGCTTTTGACCCCAAATACATTACCGCCGATTTGTTAGTATTAAGTTTTAAATTATGTGCTAATGAAATATCTAATAAAGATTTCAAATCATTATTAATAGCCTCAGATGCTAGTATATATTCGCTTGGAAAAAAGTCAAGAGAAAGCTGTGTATCATCCGCATAATGATGAATTTTACACTTTTCTAAAAACGTATGGAAATCCAAGATATATAAAGAGAATAACAGGGGTCCAAGAATTGACCCCTGAGGAACGCCAAAATTAACAGGCAAAGCTTCTGACACTTCAGAATCCAAGAGAACGCTATGTGAGCGATTTGATAAATAATTTTGTATTAGAGAAACGGACGTATTATCAAAGCCAAAAAAAGATAATTTTTTACACAACAAACTGTGGTCTAAAGTATCAAATGGCTTACTATAGTCTATTAAAAAAATCACCACAGTCACAATTATGGGTTTTAAGAAAAACTTATGTGAATACCAGTTACGAGACATCTAATTAATGTTTTTGAATCATTTCCTAAAAATGTACAGGGTGGCCAAAAATTATTTTTCAATTAAGGACATATTAAATTGAATTTTCGCGATTTTTTCAAATGAAACACCCTGTATATTTTTCGACGACGTGATGTAGAAATGAAGAACGAACATTTTTTGTAAGTACTTCCCTTTTATCTTTTTCCACAGCAACATTTTAGTAAAGCATATTTGGTTATATCCTCATATTTTGGCTCTAAGAATCTACCCCTGAACTATGGCCTCTTATTAATGGTACACCCTGTATACCTTAATTTATTACCATGTGCATCCCGTTGTGTGCTAGATTTGCTGTGCTAACTTTATATATACCTAAAGTCAGCGAGTAGGGTGACGCCTCATCCTGCACAGCGAAAATTAGCAATTACGTCCATACTGCCAATTGACGAAATATAACAAACTAGGTTTATATTTTTATGTGGTTGGACACATACTCGTAATTATCGTATCGTATTAGATAAAATTTATTTCTCTGTAACCCGAAATAAACCAAACCAAAATTGCATATTATTAATTTTAATTGCCCATTACATATTCCAATGTTTAAATCCAAAACGCGATAAATTTTTATTTTGCACTAAATTTTATATGAACATATTTAATTATTCTGGACACTGGAGCATACGTGTTGCTGTTAACTATTCAGGTTGCGATACGAATACCGCATACCTACCTCATATCAGATTACGGTCGTCCACGGTCAATTCTACATTATTATTACATCGAAAGAGAACACTTATTTTATGAATCCTGTACACAAAATAGCGTAAAATATTTCTTATTAGCCGCAGTGTTTACCGAACCTCATATAACTCAGCGAGTAGTAAATATTTGGTAGATTTGCTCAAGCGTTGCGCAATAAAAGGTATTCAAAATAAACTTTGTTGAAAAATAACAAACAAAATTGGGAAATGGAAAATAATATTTTTATAACTCAATATAAACGAGACTTGTAATGAAATGAAAGTCTGGCGGAGCATAAAATAAACATTCGCCTTTCAGAATCCATTGCGATTTATTTACATTTTCGCGAAAGAATAATATAAAAATATATTTTTTTAATACCAGGGCTGCGCCTATTTAAAACAGTTGATTCAAATCAACGACTTCAGTTTAGAAATCCACGATTTTTAAAAATACCTATTAAAAAAATCGGCAGCTACTGGAAGCGGCTGGAACCTCCCCACTCGGTGGATCTTTGAAGCCAAAAAGAGCATTAAATTGTGTAACAAAACGGCACTAAACGTAATCCGATCTCATCCAAAACCTTTTCAGATCTTCTGGGGCACTAAAAAACCCTCAACTTAATGAATTTACAATCATCTATGCGAGTTATTACCTACATTATCGCTCGTTGAATAATATACTATTAGAATATTAACAACTTTAACATCACTTGAACGACTAAGAAAGTCTACTTATCCTAAATACTACAGATTTGTAAAGCAACAAACTGAAAATTGGTAAAGTGATAATCTATAATAAATTCACCAACGAAGGTACAGAAAGCATATGATATTGATATTGTTACATCTACCTTTAAAGTTTGTGACAATCCACTAAAAGTTACAAATGTGCCAAAATCTTATTAACATGACATGACACCAACGTTATCGGATGACAAACGATGACAATGACAATCATCAAAATTTGCCCATTGCAATCCGATCGCTCGCGGCTGTCTTTGTTAAATCAAACATTAGCATTTCAGTAATTTTTCTAGATTTTAGAGGAATATTTGTAGTTTAATTCTTCGATTTGTCTGTATATATATTTAAAAACGGCACTAAACGTAATCCGCTCTACTTCTAGAGCAGTGAAGAAACCCTCACACGCGAATTGACACGTGATGTGACGAGTTTCACGATGTAACCGCTACGAGCATCGATCATGTCATGCGAAATGCGATCTATGCCATATTTGCTTTGTTTTTAATTTTTTTCACGGAAACCAAATCGAAAGGGTGGAAGTGTGATATATCGTTGAAATCAGAATTTTAACTGCTTTTCAATGGTTCCATTGTAAATTGAAAGTAAATATAAAATAAACAACTTGTTGCGTCAAAATGGCACTAAACGTAATCCGATCTCAACCAAAACCTTTTCAGATCTTCTGGGACACTAAAGAAACGCACACGCAAAGTTTCATTCAAATCCGTTCAGTAGTTTCGGCGCTATCGTGCTAACACACATACACACACACATACACACACACAGACATTTTTCAAAAACCACTTTTTTGGGTTCCTAGGACCTCAAAACGTAAAGATTTGATGTTATCTCAATTTTCGTTTTTGAACCAATTTTAGTAACCTCTCACAATTTTATTGTGGAGAGGTTAAAAATGAAACAAAATTATTTTCTTCAAGTGTCAAAAAAACATGAGTTTCATGAGAAATTGTTTGAACTTAAACTGTAACTTGTCCGACACTTCGTCTAGCCGGCTTGCTTACTAGTGGAGTGTATGAGTCGGGAAAAAAATTATAGCTTAAAAAAACTAAAAAAACACACTTTAATAGCAAACCGAACTAAAAAGTAAAAAATAATGTTTAAATATTATTGACAAAAAAATTCATTTTATTGCAATAAGCAATATCAATTGTTATAAATATTTTACAGGAATATTTTTAAAAAAAAATTTTTTAGTTCGGTTTGCTATTTTTTTAAACTATAATTTATAAAATATATTATATTAACAGCGGCGCCTCCGGCAAAATGTCGACAATAGATTAGTCCCTTTTTTTTTTTAATTTGATTTTATCCTGATGATCCTGGTGAGGACATTAGGGCAAAGTTGTTAAATTACTGTATTGTAATCGGTCCTTGATTAGTGTACAAAGTTTCAGTTTAACCTGACGTTTTGAAGTGGGTGAGAATTACGTTCAAAGATTCCGTTACATACAAACAAACAAACATACAGGTGAAGCTAATATAAAACGTGTAAAAAAGACGAAAATTTTATGTATTTTGCTATGCAATAAGAGTGCCTCCCCCCTCACTCGTTTTCGAGGATGCTGAGTACGATGGTGCTGGTAGAATTTCTTTTTGAAGTTGCGCAACCTCCCAAACAGTCAAAAACCATCCCCAAAAGCCCAAAAGGGGTTAAACGCTTATCACATATTTTTCAACGGTGGTGAGGCTGAATGTTTTCTTCGACCTCCTCCGACCCCTCTACTAGCTAATAAACACCCCCGAAGGGGTGAAAATCTGTTTCTTATATATCACCGGCAAAATCCATGTAACACCCGTTTTTGAGGACGTTGAACACGGTGGTGACGCTGAATGTTTTTCTGGCTCCCTCCAACCCCTCTAACGGCTAACAAATCATCCCCGCAAGGGATGAAAACCTTTTTTTATATCACCGGAAAAATCCAGGTAACGTCCGTTTTCGAGGATGCTGAACACGGTGGTGATGCTGAATGTTTTTTCTGACCCCCTCTGGCCTTTCTAACGGCTAGCAAAACGCCCCCGAAAGGGGTGAAAATCTTTTTTTGTGGGCGGTACATTTTGCCGGTGATATATAAAAAAAATTATTTTCACCCCTGTCGGGGGTGTTCGTTAATCGTTAGAGGGGTTGGAGGGGGTCTGAAGAAATGTTGATCATCACCACCGTGCTCGGTATCCTCGAAAACGCGTTACATACATTTTGCTGGTGATATGTAAAAAAAAACGATTCTCACCCCTTTCGGGGGTGTTTATTAACCGTTAGAGGGGTTGGAGGGGGTCAAAAAAAATATTGAGCATCACCCCATGTGTTCAGCATCCTCGAAAACGGGGGGGGGGGGAGTACTCTCGTTGCATAGCAAAATATTTACAAGTTCGTCCAACTCGCACACTGCACTATACTTAATGTCAATTGTTGTCAAAAATAAAGTAATAGGTAGTCGTCTGCAATTTTACTCTGCAGATAAAAAAGACAACAAAAACTTTACGACCTCATTAAAATACCGTTACTCTCTGTACCATTTCGCCCGCAAATTTAATCACTTATAGTCGGGTGTATATTTACTGGGCAGTGAAAAGACGCAACAAAATTTTACGACCTCATTAAAATATCATTACCCTTTGTGCTATCCTGACCGCAAATTGACTCGCTTATCTTTATAGGCTTGTTTGATAAGACCACGCCGAATGGTTCACTGGCGTTAATAATTAGCTCGGAAAGTTTTTGTTGCGTTTTTTGTCTGTCCAGTAGATATACATTGGACTATATTTTATGCACGTCGGTTTATTTGATGACACCATACCGAATGGTTCACCGACATTAATAATAAGCTCGTAAAGTTTTTATTGCCCTTTTTATCTGCACCGTAAATCCGCAGGCTACTATATCCTCAAAATATACTTAAACCGAGGAAATTATTTCAAAAGTATTAAAAAAAAAACATTTTTCCAACGAATACAAATAACTTCACTATCACAATGTTTATGTAGAATTATTATATTTTTTTAACATTTATTTAACGTCGGTCTATTTCCGCTACTGAGGCCTAACACCGACACCTGTGGACAAGCTATCCCCAACCAAGAATTTTGCCGAACCTCTTCTCTATCGAAGAGTAGGGATCTTCAACTTGTCTAACATTTAATAAGCAAGGGACAGACGACTATGCATAGACTCCGAAGGATAGTATATCCACTACGCAATCCTCGCCTAAGATTGCATAGCTTCCGCGCATACACTGATATGCAAGCCGCTGGAAGATGTAATGCGAGGACGTGGTCTTCCTTGTGAACACCAGGGACACTCCGGGAATAAAAATAATAATAATTTGGACCTCAGTTTGAGACTCTTGGAGTATCTCGTGCACTTTTAATAGATGTAGACGTCAAAAAACACTTTGGAAATTTTTGATGAGTTAAAACCGAAAAAATTCACTGTATGAAACTCGAGATGAAAATATAATACTACGGTGAAGGCGTCCAGGTGCGTTTTACTTGTTTAGGCAAGGATGCCAACTTAACAGTACTCGGTTACAGGGAAATTTACTCGCGAGGCCGACGACAAGGTATGGTACAATAGGAACGAACAGTGTACTACAATAGACAACTGATATTCGATACCGCCAAACTGCACACAAAATTTTACTCGCGACGAGGTGGTGCGTAAAGCAGGAAAAGTGTACTAGGTAGAAGATACTAAAACAATATGAGTTATACAATCTACAAATACAACTAGTAATTTCACTTATTAAGGTAAACCGCTTAAACTAACACTCGAAGATGTATAACACGAAATAATCACTGGAGAACCGACATGCAGGTGTGTAAACAATGTAAAAATCTGGGCCTTATATAGTGCCAGAAGTGTTTCGTTTCGCCGGGGACAGTAGTCTCGCCCGATCGTTGATTAGTTTTTTTCTAGCGTTTGCCGTGCACCGTCCATTCCTTTCGGTGATGGAGCATTTTTTGCATTGAAAACAGAATTTTTTGGAAATGAAAATTATATAGAAAGTTGGGCATTAATAAGGGGCATCTTTTGAAGTAACTCTGGTGACTACATGAAACGGCTATTGAGTTATTCGAGATTAACTACGAGATAGGACGGACTGACGTTTGTTCGGTTCGGTAATGTTTCACGAAGGCCTCCAGTTCGATATGAACGCTGAATGTGTGTATCGGAGGTTTCGGAGTTTACGTGAGAGCTTTAGCGTATAGGCTTATGCTCTGCATTTTGTTGAAGGGAAGTAAATTTTGATGAGAAAAGTTACGCTTCAGTTTATGAGTTTGTTATTAAATTATTAATTAATTAATAATTAATTAAAAATTAATTGAATGATTTGAACACTGGAAAATTGAATTAGACGTTGAATTATACTAATAAAAATAGAAATTGATGATATGAAATATGAATGTGGATTCAGGTAACGATTTGGACGAGATTGAAGTTCATATGGGGGTTTTGTTTTTAGGGCGATAATTTGTAATATTTCGATTGGAAAATGGTTAACTGAAAAGTTTAAAAACTATTATCGATAATTTCGGTTATTTGTGAATTATATAGGTAGTCAATTTTTCAGAATTTGATTGCTAATTTTTTAATGGACAAATCCTTACACAGGAAATAGGTGTTCTTTCCACACGTCTTGGAGAAGCCTCAGCGCACAAAATTAGTAGGTATTATAATGTCCAATACTTCTGTAATATCTGAATCTCTTATATCTCTTTGATCTACTATAAACGGGAGAGTTAAGTTGAGGCGTCGCGTCGGTCGTATGATTACAAGATGATAAGTCGTCAGTATTTCATACAGTCATCCAAATAAGTCAAACAAGTAGCGTATATACCACAACTTCCATTAATTTTTTACGGCCGTTGTATTACGATTTGATTATACTTTTTTTTCATTACATCAACTCCAATTTAAAGGGTGCATCTCTTTAAATTTTTAAGGATAAGTCATCTATATCTTTCTGTATACACGTGTTCATCCACCATTAATACTGCATTTATATAATGGACTTCCAATTAAACTGTAAATTGTAATAATCTGAAAAATTATTCATCTCGTATATTTATCTCGTGTTGTAACGCGAGGGAGAAAGTAACCATTCCAGTCTTTTAACAATAATTTATTTATGATTAAAATAATAATTTATTTATGACCTATTTCTTATTATAGTTGTTCTTACATTAAAAATTTAAATACCTACTTGCAATCCGTATTGTTGTTAAATATATATTTGTTATTACGATAAAGGTAAAGCGATTAATTTTCTAACTAATTTAACTGATTAGATGTGGATGAAAAGCAAGAGTAAACAATGCGAGTGTAATTAAAACGGTTTAATTTTAGAGCAGAAGCGTTGAAATCGGTCTAGTTTTAATTGAATGTGGAAATACACATTTATTTTCACTATTCACTGTTTACGTTGTCACAGGATGTACACAAATGTCGGGACCTGCTTTAACAAGTAGTTCTTTACGTAGATCAGAGTGGGGCAAATTTTTGACGCACTAAAAAGCCATAAAGTAAAATTTCTGATTACCCTACTAGATTGTGTGTTTTGTATTCGATGTAAATCATGATCATATAAAATACTAGATTGCCAAAAAAAAAATACGGTCAGAAATGTTACAAAACTAGTAAATTCAAGAGTTTATTTATTCATTATTTCCTAATTGTACATAAAATATGAATTATTATCAAAGAAATTTTAGAAAAGCCTGCTGATTTCTCAGAGATTTGCCGACGCAGTTGCTATCTGTAGATTAAATTAACTTTACAAGCATTTCTAATAATATTGTAATTTGCCTGCTCACTTAAATGACCTAAAACTGATAATATTTATCAGTATTAATTGATTGCTTTTAAAATGAAATGAATACTTATACACAAAACAGAAATGCGGTAACGATTGTTATCGGACATAGGCCACTAGACAAAGTTACTGAACTGTAAAAATGATTAACGTGAAAGTAACTTTTTTACTCCGCCTTATTCTTATCACACGGCTGGATAAAATAATTATTCATTCGATGTGGCTTTTTTACAACTTTTAGTAACCAAATAGAAACTCCGTATGTTGTTATAAATCTTGGAAGGTTATCTAGGTACAGTCGTGGTCACTATAAGGCTTCCAACCTGAACAACTTATTTTACGATTATTTTATACAATCTATCTGTTAAATAAGATGATGTCTAAGCTTCGGCTAATCGGTTGCTATTGTCAAAAAACCTACCAAACCATATCCAAAGTCATCACACTTGAAATCATCAAAAATCTTCTTAAAGGAGTTTTACGGGCCTGTAACGAAATCCGTGAATATTTTGCATGATAAGTACCAATAGAGGTGGAGGTTGAAGACAACCATCAACCATTTGGAATACTTTATAAAACTGGCAACTCCTATAGACGCAAATGGCAAGTTACTGCTAAAGTAGAAAGGCTTCAAAACCACCTCAGAAAATTTATGAAGTATGTATCCGATAGTGATGATAGTGAAATAGAACTCGATACTAATTCCAAAAGTTCTGAACTGAATGAAGTAAATACCATCAAATCTTCTGATAATAGTGATATTGATACTGAAATTCAGGAAATGAATTTAAGTCGAAGAAGTCAGTCAGGCACATGTCGAATAGGGCTATCAGACGCGATGGAAACTTGGTTAAATTTAATTTCTGACAAGAAACTTGAATTCTACAAGGAAACAATCATGATTAGATTCTGTCATGCAATGGAACTTTTTACTTCTTGACCTATTTGACTAGTCCAAAAAAGAAGCCGTTTTTTTTGGAAAGGAAATGAAGATATTTAACATTAAATAATTGACAACACTTTTTTACAATATTTATAATTTATTTTTTTCAGGAAACTGTAATACTAATGCTCTAAACTATGAAGATGCACAGAAAGCTGACGATTGGCTAAGTAGCTATTATCCAGAATTTGTTCCCGGTTTCCTAAGTTTTCAATTGACAGATCATGATGTGTATCCTAGAACCATATCTCAAAACGAAATTTTAATAAGCTTTAATGAGTATAAATGGTGGATATTTGTCAGAGAAAAAATTATGCACAAATTAAATAAATTAAAAAAAAGACGTCACATCTTCTGCATCAGAGATACATCGTTATGAAAATTTAGTTATGAGCGATTTTTTTTCAAAATTGTATAGCTGTCCCGCATCTAGCGTGGCAGTAGAGAGAATATTTTCAACATTTGGTCACATTTGGAATAAGACGAGAAATAAGCTTGGAACTGAAAAGGCTTCAAAGTTTGTTAAAATTTATAGACACTTAAATAAAACATAAATGTCTTTTGCCTTTTATATTCTAGTTTGACGAGAATGTCTTTTCTTAGATGATTTTACTTTTAAAAAGACAATTTTTTGTGAGGTAAAAATATTCATCGTCATTCTTATAAAAAAAAAAACTAAATTCTAACAAAAACCCACATGGGCTTTTCTAAATCAAAAGCCCACAAAAACCCACCCATTTTCCCCATCGGGTATTTATAATGGTAGGCTTTTGGGTCAACCCTGAAATTAACACATTTTTTTGCCGAAGTCAGTATTACCACGCCCGTAAATCATCAAGGGATAGTTTTTATGGACTGATTCTTTTTCAGGGACGTAGAAATTTGTCGTAACCCGAAACAATTTGTCACGAATTTCTAGTTTGCAAAAATAGTTAAATCAACACATTTTTCTCCGTACTCATCATTACCACCCCCCGTAAATCACCAAGGGGTGGTTTTTTTGGACTGATTCTTTTTCAGAAATTTGCCGTAAGGGACGTAGAAATTTGTCGTGCCACTAAACAATTTGTCGCGAATTTCTAATTTACAAAAATAGTTAAATTAATAAATTTCTCTCAGCGTTCATCACTACTTCCCCCGTAAATCATCAAGGGGTGGTTTTTTGAGCTGATTCTTTTTCAGGAATTTGCCGTAAGGGACGTGGGAATTTGCTGTGCCACGAAACAATTTGTCACGAATTTCTAGTTTCCAAAAATAGTTAAACACATTTTTCTCCGTACCCATCATTACTACCCCCGTAAATCATCAAGGGATGGTTTTATTGACATTCGTTTTCAGGAATTTGTCGTAAGAGACGTAGGAATTTGTCGTGCCACGAAACAATTTGTCGCGAATTTTTAGTTTGTAAAAACAGGAAAATCAATACATTTTTTGCCGAAGTCAGCATGACCACGCCCGTAAATCATCAAGTGATAGTTTTTATGAACTGATTCCTTTTCAAGGATTTGTCGTAAGGGACGTAGGAATTTGTCGTGCCACGAAATAATTTGTCGCGAATTTCTAGTTTGTAAAAACAGTTAAATTAGTACATTTTCTCCGCCTCAACATTACCACACCCGTATCATTAAGGGATGGTTTTTTGGACATTCTTTTTTCAGGAATTTGCCGTAAGGGACGTAGGAATTTGTCGTACCACGAGACAATTTGTAGCTAATTTTTAGTTTTTAAAAATAGAAAAATTAATACATTTTTTGCCGAACTCAGCATTACCACCTCCGTACTTAAATCATTAAGGGATGGTTTTTTGAACTGATTCTTTTTTAGGAATTTGCCGTAAGGAACGTAGAAATTTGTCGTGCCACGAAACAATTTGCCACGAATTTTTAATTTGCAAAAATAGTTAAATTAGTATATTTTCTCCATCTCTCCGACTCATCATTACCACCCCCGTAAATCACCAAGGGATGGATTTTTTAACTCATTCTTTTTTAGGAATTTGCCGTAATGGACGTAGAAATTTGTCGTGCGTCGAAACAATTTGTAACGAAATTCTATTACGCAAAAATGGGGAAATTAATACGTTTTTGTCCGGACTAAGCACTACTTACCTCCCCATTAAATCAAGGGGTGGTTTTTTGAGCTGATTCTTCTCCAGGAATATGTCATTCCACGAAATATTTTGTCGCGAAATCGTATTATGCAGAAATAGGGTAATTAATACATTTTTCTCGAAATTCAGCACTATCACCCCGTAAATCATCAAAGGGTGGTTTCCGCATATTATTTGCTCACGGCAAATTCACGACAAATTATTTTGATACTCAGAGCCCTCTTCTCGATCATTTTAGACCCATCCGGAATGTGGTAATGCTAACTTGATAATCAAGTTGGCATTACCATGGGTATTTCTTAATAAAGCGCGTCGTTTTATTGGTTTATTTTTCAGGAATTTGTCATGAGTGGCCTAAGAATTTGTCGTGCCAGAAAACAGTTTGTCGCGAATTTTCTTACGCAGAAATACGAGAATTAATACATTTTCTCCGTACTCACTACCAGTCCTGTAAATCAAGGGGTAGTTTTTTGGGCCGATTCTTTTTCAGGAATTTGTCGCAAAATTATATTACGCAGAATAGGGTGATTATTACATTTTTTTATACTCAGCACTACCACCCGCGTAAATCATCAAGGGATGATTTTTTGTACTGATTCTTTTTGTCATAAGGGGCCTACAAATTTGTCGTGTCAAAAAACAGTTTGTAGCGAATTTCCATTGCGCAGAAATAGGAGAATTAATAAATTTTTCTCTATACAGAGCACTACCACCCCCGTAAATCATCAAGGGGTGGTTTTTGGCATATTACTTACTCACGACAAATTATTTTGATACTCAGAGCTCTTTTGTCCACCATTTTAGCCCGTTTCGGAATGTGATAATGCTAACTCGACTATCAAGTTGGCATTACCATGGCTCTTTTTTTAATAAGGCGCGACAAATTTTTTCTTTTCACGACAAATTTACGACAAAAAGCGACAATTAATCCATATATTGACATTGCAAAATTTCAATATGGTAATGCTAACTTGATGGATGACATTTCTTTAAGTTGATAGAATTACGCTCAACAATTTCAAAACTATCGTCAAGAAGTGGTTCGGATCCCACTTTAGACTGTAGGGTCCCCCTTCTTTATTCGGACCAATCTAGATCTCCTAGATTTAAGGTCATTCAAGTGACCTGAAAGACGGTTAAAACCCATTTGAAAATAAAGAAACAAAATAAAAAGATTTATTTTTTTATTAGTGTTATTTTTTTTCACTAAAAGAATGCCACTTTTCTTCCTAGAATGGTACAAAGTAATATTGTAATATTTCTAGGTATAAAAGTTAATTAATGTCTTTATGTTTAGTGGAAACATACACAGGTACACATTTCTATTTAGTTAATGGTATTTAAAACAGATTACTTCTAGTATACGCGACCACGAGCATTATCTCATATATTAACCTCATTAGGGACCCAAAGCGAAACTGAGCTATCGAAAGAGGCCCAGTTCAAACAGGAAAACTTTTTGCAACAACTACTTCAGATTGAGGACTTTATTGTAACCACAACTGTACATACTACCTTACTGTAAACACGACTGTACACACCATCGCCACTATTATTCATAAAAACAAATCACTATTTACCTATTTACACATTAATTTGATTAAATATTGCATTTTACGTACATTATATGGATTTATGACGTTTTGAAATGTATTAACAAGTTACTGGACACAAAAATCGTAATTATTGAAAGATGCAATCGATGACGCAATATTATTCAAATTGAAATATTGAAAAGAAATTGGTTAGTTAATTTACAAACCAGAAACCTAGATTTATGTGTCTAGTTTTTTATTAAAAATAAATTTTCTTTTTTAAAAAAATTACTTATAGGTACTCTTGCATAAAATTATGTACCAAGTAGGATACAGAGTTCCAAAGTTACTTGTGGATAGAGGGCACTTTGGCGGTTTCAAATTACCTGGCATTAATGCATTATTGAGTAGTTGCTAAACGTCAATGAGAATGTAAGAACTTGTACCATATTTATTATCTTATTAATTTTACTAATAGTAACAAAAAAAAACTTGAAGTTTAAAAAATATTGGGTTCATTTTAAACAGCCATAAATTGGCGCGTTGTGACGTCAACACCCTGAAATCCAATCACAGAGGTTGTCTCTCTTCAAGATTGTTTATTAATCTTGGTCTCTGTTAACATAACATAACCTCTATTTATTGACAGTACTCAGCACTTTTCTACTTTAGGTAAATTATCAGCGGCACCTTTAACATATCCTTCTTCCACTTGATTCCATTTTGATTGTAGAATTAATAAAACATAAACCAGAAACTGATAAAATAATATTTTCACTCCAAACAATACAAACATAAAAATATTAATTTACCGTTTTAGGTTAGTCATCTGATGTGTAATGTCGGTGAAGGTTAAACCTAAACTACAGTACAAAATATTAACGTCCGACGCTTTCACGAATAACTTGTGCGGCATTTATCTGGATTCTGATTGGCCAATATTTACACGTCCACTGCTTTAGACCAATCACAGTACAAACATTACAAATTGAAATTCTGAGAAGTTTTAGAGGAAAGCTTTCTTTAACACACAGTTAGAATCTATTACAAACTAATTATATCCATAATCTCATTGGTTTTCCGGGTAGATACGTAATTCTGGCGCGTAAAAATGCCCGTTTTAAAAAGCAGTGAAATTATCAGCAAGTTGTTTTAACGATATTTTCTTAGAAATAATTCTTATTAGAAAAGTAAATTTGTTAAAATAAAATTAGTGGGAAAACCCTATTCTTACACTTCTAGACTAGGTAAGTGAAATACTGTAAAATAATTTTAAAAAACATTGTAGATTTGCACACATAAATCAAAATACTACTTAATTTTGTTAGTCTAAATTTAAAAATAACATTATTTCAAATGTATGTATGTACAATAATAATAAATAAGTGAAAGTAATAAATACAACTACAATAACTGTTCAAAGTGGACTCCATTTCATTGAATACATTTCCTTGCTCTTGTAGTAATATTTCTGATTGCACGTCTAATAGTATCTGGATTATTTCTAAGTTCTACGCAAGTGTTATTAACGCGTTCCAAAAGTTCCTCTCTACTATTAATGGCTACGTCATATATCTTTGCTTTTAAATGTGCCCACAGATAATAATCAACAGGATTGAAATCCGGTGACCTTGAAGGCCAATGATGAGGTCCATTTCGATCTATCCACATATTTGGAAAATTGTCATTTAGGAAATTTCTCACGATATTCCTAAAATGGGGTGGAGCGCCATCATGTTGGTAGTACATTTCCGCAATATTTTCATTTTCCAATAACGCGGGTAAAAAATGTTGCACAGTGTAAATAAAGTTCACCTGTTAATCTACCAGGGAGGATATGTGGCCCAATCAAATGATTTGTTATGTGCTGCCCTCTAACAGAGAGGAGAGTTGTAATTACTCCCTGGCCAGAAGGGTGGCGCCATCTGTGGGCCAACTGGCGAACCACCATTTAGTAGTGCCTAAGAAAATTCTAGAGAATTCCAGTATATTTGTGGAAAGTTCTACAATGATATTCTGGACATTCCAAGTGGGTATATAAAGAGGTGAAGCAAGCAGATAGAAGAAGAGTACAGTACAGTTTAGTGAAGGATAAACAGTTCAGTTTAGCATCCAGTACAGTTCTGGGTAATC
Source organism: Leptura quadrifasciata (assembly GCA_963675555.1). Taxonomy (NCBI): domain Eukaryota; kingdom Metazoa; phylum Arthropoda; class Insecta; order Coleoptera; family Cerambycidae; genus Leptura; species Leptura quadrifasciata. Next base: position 19,359,096 of record OY776681.1, on the reverse strand, counting down.
TGTGGTTCTGGTTACAGAGACAGTTTGTAGAGGAACAGTTCAGTTGAGTGAAGTATGCAGTTTAGTGAAGTAAACAGACAAGAGAGTTTTTAGGTTAGACAAGAGTTGACAAGTTTAAGAAGAAAAGTAAAGTGCTTAGTGTTTTAAAAGTAGTGAAATTATATTAGATTAAGTTATTATTAGTTGTGTGATTTTTAAGTATTTGCTAGTGTAATTTTAGTGATTAAATAAATCAGTGGTTTGTGAAAATTCTTGTTGCAAGTTATTTGGAATCCACAAAGTGTTTACTGAAAATTGTAAGCACGTTACAATTGGTGTCAGAAGCGGAATTGCAACAGAATTTCTGAAGAATTCGACGAAGTTCCATAGTGTTCTATTTGGAAACCACTGGAGATAGTGAAGTGAGTCGAACTGGAAAGTGATATAGACATTAGACAAGTGCTAGTGTGAGAAAATTTATAGAACATTCTATTCTGAATTTTGTGGACATATTTGACGTATACCAGATATAGACTTTAAATAAGACTTGTTAGTGTTGTTTGTTAGTTTTTGAATGGAAACAAGAAGCATGGCTGCTGAAAAACAAATGCAAGACATGTTCGAGCAATTTAGAAAAATGATGCTAGACCAAAAAGAAGAACAAGAGAGACGCGAAGAAGAAAAAGAAAGGAAACGTCAGGCAGAAAAAGAAGAACAAGAGAAACGACGCCAAGAAGAAAAAGAAGAACGAGGAAAACGACGTCTAGAAGAGAAAGAAGAACAAGAAAAGCGACGTCTAGAAGAGAAAGAAGAACAAGAAAAACGACGTCTAGAAGAGAAAGAAGAATTAAGGAAAATTATACAGGGGCAACAAGATGTTATCCTTTCAGCCACTGAAGACCTCAAAAGCGAAATTAAAGAGGATATAGGCAACATAAAGACTGAAGTAAGTGAAATCAAAGGAAAAGTTACTGGCGTCGAAGAAAAAGTTACTGGTGTCGAAGAAAAAGTTACTGGCGTCGAAGAAAAAGTTACTGGCGTCGAAGGGAAAGTTACCGATATAGAAGGAAGATTTCAGGTAGTTAAGGGGGAAGTAGAACAACTTAAGCGACAGTTAAGAACGCAAGGAGGCCAGCTAGTATTATCATCGTCAGGCCCTCGATTACAACCGCCTTCCTTTGATGGTCAAACTTCTTGGTCAACCTATAAAAGACAATTTGAGGCAGCGGCATACGCAAACAATTGGAGTAATGAAGACAAAGCTATGGCATTGGTGCTAGCATTAAGGGGCCAAGCCTCAGAGTTGCTTCAGACTATCCCAGTGACGCAGCAACGGGATTTTAAAGTTTTGGAGGCTGCACTAGATCTAAGATATGGCGACCAACACCTCGCCCAAGTATACAGGACTCAGCTCAAATCACGCACACAAAAGGCTGGGGAAAGTTTACAAGATTTTGAAGCAGCTGTTGAGCGACTGACATACCTGGCTTACCCGGATGCACCCAAAGAATTCCAGGAACAATTAATAGTTGGTACTTTCATCGATGGCATAAGAGATGAGGAGATCAGGCGAGTCCTTAGATTAACTCGAGCTAAGACTGGTAGCGAAGCCTTGATCCATGCCCTCGAAGTTGAGGCCGCTTATGAAGAGACTCTACATCCGAGAGTACGAGCCATGAAAGTAGAAGAAGAGAACCATTTAGAAAAGTCAAATATGGAATCTTTGATGGCTGACCTGCACAAAATGATAAGCCAGTTGATGAACAAACCAGATGCTCCAAGGAAGCAGGAAAGAGAACAGAGCGATGGACAGCCAAGGAAGGTGATTCGGTGTTATCAGTGCAGCAAACCAGGACATATGATGCGGCAGTGTCGAGAACGGAATCCTGGGGAAGTAAACACTGCAAAGAAAGAGGAAGTTCGCTCTGATAAGATGAGATTGATTGTTATGTTAACAGACATACAGAAAATGGTCTCACAATTACTAAACGAATTAAGTTCGCGACCGGAGCTGAAACAGGAACCGCAACCGCCGAAACAGGAGCCGAAGCAGCAGCGAAGTGCTGGAGGTCCGACAAAAGTAATCCGCTGTTATAATTGCGGCAAATTGGGGCATGTCAAGAGGTACTGTCGCCAGAGGAGCCCTAAGGAAGTGAATGCCGAGAGTGTAAAAACGCAGCAGGATATAGCAGAAGTGAAGGCAGTTAAGATAGAGGTTCCGAAGGATTGGACAAAGGAAGTTCTAAGAGAGGAACAACTGAATGACGATGAAATTGGACCAATGTTGAAGGCGAAAGAAAAAGGAATCCGCCCGGAATGGAAAGACGTTTCCAGTAAAAGTGTTGGACTGAAGGCTTTATGGGCGCAATGGGATTCACTTAGGGTTATAGATGGCCTATTACGGAGAGCATGGGAGAGCCCGGATGGGAAAGAAGTTACCATGCGGTTGCTGATACCCAGGTGCCGAGTACCAAAAGTACTTCGGGAAGTGCACGAGGGAATATCCAGAGAGCACTTTAGCAGAAATAAGACTTTGGCTAGAGTACGGGAGCGATTTTACTGGGTAAATAGCTGTCAGGATGTAGAGGCTTGGTGTCGCAGTTGCAAGGTTTGTGCAAATGTGGCTGCCAAGAGGTCACCTACAGGGAGTGGTGATCGAATGAAGGCTAGAAATGACCGCAATGCCAGTTCAGCAGGATTCAAGGTGGGGGACTCGGTTTGGCTGTATAACCCACAGCGGAGTGAAGAAGGATTCTCGAAGCCTCGCTCACCTTGGGAAGGACCGTATTCTGTCATCACTCGGATCAACGACGTTGTTTATAGGATTCAACGTAGAAAGAAGTCCAAGATGAAGATCGTGCACCTGGACAGGTTGGCAAAGTATACTGGGGTATCTGAAATGCCTGACCGGGACGTTCAGGCTTAAGGAGGGGGCAGTGTTATGTGCTGCCCTCTAACAGAGAGGAGAGTTGTAATTACTCCCTGGCCAGAAGGGTGGCGCCATCTGTGGGCCAACTGGCGAACCACCATTTAGTAGTGCCTAAGAAAATTCTAGAGAATTCCAGTATATTTGTGGAAAGTTCTACAATGATATTCTGGACATTCCAAGTGGGTATATAAAGAGGTGAAGCAAGCAGATAGAAGAAGAGTACAGTACAGTTTAGTGAAGGATAAACAGTTCAGTTTAGCATCCAGTACAGTTCTGGGTAATCTGTGGTTCTGGTTACAGAGACAGTTTGTAGAGGAACAGTTCAGTTGAGTGAAGTATGCAGTTTAGTGAAGTAAACAGACAAGAGAGTTTTTAGGTTAGACAAGAGTTGACAAGTTTAAGAAGAAAAGTAAAGTGCTTAGTGTTTTAAAAGTAGTGAAATTATATTAGATTAAGTTATTATTAGTTGTGTGATTTTTAAGTATTTGCTAGTGTAATTTTAGTGATTAAATAAATCAGTGGTTTGTGAAAATTCTTGTTGCAAGTTATTTGGAATCCACAAAGTGTTTACTGAAAATTGTAAGCACGTTACAGATTGTTGAAAACACCGCACCAACTATTAACAGCAAATCGATGTTGGGATTTATTTGGTCTTACAGCATGTGGGTTCTCTTCTGTTCAAAATATGAATTTCTTAAATTATAAACGCCATCTCATCTCTATAAACAGACATCTGTTAAGAATTCTTCGATTCCGAATAATCCAGTTACTAAAATTTAATCGATGAACTTCATCCCCTTCATCTAAACTCTGAACCTGTTGAACATGAAATGGATAGAGATAATTTTTTTTTAATGTTCTCCAAACACTGACGTGAAACACCTAAAGCATGACACACTTTTCTTGTGCTAATTTTTGGATTATTTGCAACAATATTTATTATAAACTCTTCTACAGCTAAAGGTTGCCTTACTAGCTTGACGCTCATTTAAGGTGGCCGTTGGATACCGACCATGATTTTTAGAATAATTGACAACTTTAGCAAAAGTTTTATGATGAGAAATTAGGCGTCCAGGAAATCTTCTTTGATATTCTCTCACAGCAGCCCGTCCATTGCCATCACAAAACGCATACACATAGATTATATCCCGAGTTATATCCGCATATTCACCATTTGAAAATTGATAAGGCATATTATGTACTTTGTAATGTGGGTAATAATTCGGTAATAATATTAATACAAATAACAAAGCACCCATGGGATAGCACCCATGCAAAACTAGAAACACATAAACCATCATGCGCAACATGGAAACTGCCAAAATTAACACATCGCAAACAGGTAGCCTTAACAAGATTAAGAATTAGTTACACGCATACGAGTTCTCTCTATCTGCTACGAGGAGATAGACAACCAATCTGCCCAACATGTGACTATTTACAGTTAAGTATATACTTTTGGAATGCCAAGAATATGCAAATATTCGTCGAGGAATAAACCTCCCAAACAATATTGAAAACTGCCTTAAGAATGAAAATGTGGGGAAAATAATGCAATATTTGAAAACAACAAATCTACTTAAAAAAATCTAAGAATTTACCAAAATTAGTAAAAAGTTATTACTGCTTTTACTAGCTTGTTGTGAAATTATCTGTTTCTTCAGGCTCTTTATACCTCTGGAAATAAATTTATATATCCAAGTATCCAAGCAGGCCCTAGATTTCTATTTTGGTTTATTATGAAGTTCTATCAAGTAAAATAAGTAAAACATATATTCTAAGTATGAACCGATTATACGGGACGGTTCAATAGTTATGACCAAAGAAAAATTTGGATAAAATCAATAAAACATCCTGTATCTCAGTACGGAAGGGCGATGGATACATTAATGAAGGGAAATTTGGAACCGCCAAAGTGCCCTCTATCCACAAGTAACGTAAGTATGTATATTTAACTTTGAAACAGAAATTTAAATGAAATTTCAAATACTATATTGTTTTTATCAATCACTGTTTCACTGATAATGATATTACATAAACAAATAAAATTTAAATACTTAGAAACAGAATAGAGCAGGTATATAGGTAGTGCTGTTATGGGATATTGCGGATGTGAGGAAGAAGCGGCTGTACTAGTTCTTACATTCTCATTGACATTTAGCAACTACCTAATAAGAGGGTAAACTGCTAGGAAAAGTACACAACATATTTCATACTTTGATTATTTCAGAGTGCAACAAATAGTTCATTATATAATTTGTGTTATTTTTATGGTTTAAAGTTTTCGCCCTTTTTTTTTAAAGTACCTCCTTACATCGTATTGCACAGCGGTTAATCCTCCCACTCAATGTTTATTTCAAACAAGCTTTAATAGTATAAAATGCAATACCTGAATGAAAATGTACACAAGATTTTTGGACAAAATAGGAGTTGAGAATATCAGCTATCAATATCTCATCTATCACATGGGCTGTTGTTGTTTCTTTGGATATTAAATAAATATTCCTATATCCGGATATAAACACGAATAATGTTTGGCTAGTTTTTACAATGTTACAATAATTGTATCAACAGTCATAGCCAAGAATCTTGAAATCTAGTTCAAATTTGGCCCTATTTATACACCTTGCACCAATTAGAATATATGCTGCAAGTCTATTTTTAATTTTTAAATACAATCTGATACCTACGGACATCAACTAATTTTGCCAGAGCATTTATTTGATTATGGATATTGCCTGCACCTGCCTGCTGTTTAACTACTCAATAAATCAAGCAGACAATAGCATTATAGCACACCACTTTAGGGAAGGGTAAAAAATAATCAATAAACTAAGTAAGGCTTGTAATGAATCCTCTCACCTTTTTCCCATCCATTGAATAAACATTTCGGACACCACTAGGTAACGTAACACTTTTAGTCAATATATTAGTCAATTCTGATGTTAAACTATCAAAGGATCTGTAACGTTCAGGCCCCACTGGTATAACTATGCCGTTAAAAAATTTATTACCATTATGATAGAACCTTATCCTTTTCGCTTTTTGTGTTCTAGATGTGGATGATGGTCTGTTGCCTTTACTACCTAAACTTAAATCTTCAAGTCCACTATCAATAATTTCACTATCAGAGATTATGCTATTAAAACTGTTTGAAGATACACTTCTAGAGCCATTTAGGTTGTTTCTTGACATTTTCCTTGTTGTTTGGGCACCGTTTTTTCACATGAACATTCTGTTAAATTAATCAACTTTTTTTCGGGGAATTTTCAATGCAGGTACCGCCTATTAGTCACACAGCTGTCAGTATAAACCTTAATCAACTTGAAATATCACAATATTCTCATTCCAATTACCAGTTTAGATGTAGGACACATAAAGCACAACAGCGGAGCAGCAACAAAACTACCGAAAAAAGTTAAAATTGTTTAAAAATAACTGTTTATTACTGAGAAAAAAGGTAATAACCTCTTTTCGGCTGGTGGGAGGGATAAAATTTGTTACACACTCTTGCCAACCTTGCTTCTCAGTTCCATGATAAACTGTTCGATAAATCAATCATATAGCTAGTAACTTTCTTGTTGCTATGTTGAGATGTCTGTCAAAATGTCAAGGGTTTTGTATTAGTGATTTGTTTTTTACATGTGCTTTTAAAAGAAGGGAAAATGGTAAGAAAATTAAAATACCATGAGCAAAAGCTGCTCAAGAAAGTCGATTTTATTTCCTGGGAAGTAGACAACAATTTACATGAGGTAAAAGTACTGAAGAAGTACTATGTGCAGAAGAGAGAAGACTACACAAAGTAAGGTTATATTTTATTAATATTGATCCTTTTTATTAATTTTCTATTTTAGGTATAATAAATTAGCTAGAAATATCAGAGAACTTGCTAGAAAAATAAAGGAAGTAGACTCTAAGCACCCATTTAGGACGGAAAGTAGCGCTCAACTATTAGAAAAACTGTAAGTTTTCCGCTACCAACACGAAATATACCCCTTAATTTTATATCCTCTATTTCAGTTATTTAATGGGGCTGATAGCAACAAGGTGGGACCTTAGCTTGGCAGAAAAAGTTACGGCATCTTGTTTTTGTAGAAGAAGGTTACCCGTTGTTATGGTTAGAAATAAAATGTCTGAAACAATTAAAGGTGCGACAAAGCTGATAGAGCAGGGTCATGTTAGAGTAGGTCCAGAGTTGATTAAAGATCCTGCGTTTTTAGTTACTAGGACTTTGGAGGACTTTGTTACGTGGGTTGATAGTTCGAAAATTAAGCAACATGTATTAGAATATAACGGAATGGTAAGTTTATATATAGTTTGAACTAAGTTTCAATAGGTTAAATAGCTCAAGTCATGGTACCACAGCCGGTTAGAGTACAATTATTTTTTTACAAATAATAGAATAGTTGACCACCTACCAAACTATTTGTGTTGTAATTTACCAATATGATGGTGTGATATCAGTACCGCAGTCGAGACCGCAGTGGTTTCATGAACATTTTTATTGAAATATATTACGATAGTGTTAGACTCTAAGGTATGGTCGAAGTATGGTACAATAGCCGTGGGTCTGGCAAAGGCGCAAAGAAAAACTAAATATTACATACATAATGTGATTAATTTGGGAAATTGTCACCTATCAACAGGGACATGGCGTGATAACACGGAATTTTGGTAACAGGCTGCCATACTATGAATGTTATAATAATAATAAATTGCTTTTATATAAAGTACTAATTATACAATACTTAGGGCGAAGCCTAGCCAGAGCTACTCTACTAATGCCTCTTTTATTTTTATGGTAATCTGTCTGGACAGTTTTAACTAAATCACTTGTTAGCTTTATATTTCGTCATGTATATATACGGCATTGGGGACGAAAAGGTTAATACTGCATTATGACATATCCATATTGTATAAGGAGTGAATTTTCTTGTTCTAAATATAACTGTGCAGAAATTCACTTCTGCTTGTTAAGATAACCATAGTCCAGCAGCTTCATGTTTGGACGAAAAGTGTTTTTCCAAAATAAAGAATAACATTTAAAAAATCCTATTTAAGGATATCACAATTTGTCAGCAGAAACACCCATAAGAGCAAAAATGATTTTTTCTTAACGGCGATTTTTTATTTTTTTGAAAAAACTATTATTTTTATCAAGCAGTGAGGTAAATATCCTCATTGCTAGTTACCGTCCGCAGAAGCAGCATGAGTATTATTTGCTTCTCCCATTACATTAATTAAACATACTCCAATCAAGTATTAAGCAAATATTTGAACAAAACTCTTTTGATTGTTCTCGGAAGTGAAAGATAATTATCTCACAAAAAGTAGCTGCAAGTGTCATACACCACCGCCTCATGTCAACTTATCTGTTGTATTTAATATATACATAACGATCTATTTCATTTTACAAGTGACTATATTTAGATAAATTCTTATCTGGTTAATTACGTTTGATAAAATCTTTATCAGTGTAATTCGGGAAGGATTATGTTGAGATATAATCATTAAACTAATATTAATTTTTGGTAAATTTGTTGACTGTATGCCGCTATCATATAGTTTTTCTCGTATTTCAAATGATCAAACATTTTTTGCTGATCATTCTTAATTCTTATTTTTTCTTTTCAGCGGGACGATTTTGTATTTTAAGGCACTACATTAATATTAAGTGAATTTATTTATTTATATATAAAATAGGATACTTAATAAGTACAAAATAAATGTATTAAAACACTGTTTAGTTCGTCAATTATTTTAATTACCTTACTGGCATAGTACAAAAAAATATATAGAATATGAATAATTTAAATAAATCTACTAAAAATAAAATCCAACCTTTAAATTGGAAAAATAGCCGTTACGCCTGTAACGTTTATGTCGAAGGAACAGGCCATTTTTTGCCTAGCTGTGCATGTTAAATACACTGCTTTAACATTGTGTTTACATTATATTAATAATAATAATATTTGTTAATTTCAGAAACTGTACAGACTAGTGCAGTTAAGAAATATTGTCGACAGAATTATATATACATATAAAAAACTATAAAAACAAATAACATTGTGACACTTAACACAAAAAATACATGTAAACAGAAACAAATAAATATGTTAAGTAAAATGTAACATATAACTGACATATATTTATCCAAAATATTATTAAAAATTGTGATATCATAGCTTATTTAATTTACTTAGCCTGTTGGTGATAGGATCAAATAAGATATACGACTACATTGTAGACTATAAAAGAAACCAAAGTTAAGTTATAGGTTAAATTCGTACACCCTATGTTTTCCCTGCGAAGGTTATCCTTACTTACCGAGGTCTACCCAGTCTTGTCTAAATTACAATAATGTCCTGATCAACACCTGGATGAGAAACATGTAACCCTGTCTTTTCCTGTCGTATTTAACTGATATCTGTGTTGGTTTGAGTTAAGTTTGGTTTCAGGTACAAAAAAAAAATGTTTCTTTGTTTTTTTTTTTCATTGCATACTCAAACTGTTATTGGATGCATGGTTTACGACTCAAAACTATTGAAGAAACAAAAAAAAAACACGTATAATAAAATGTACTGAAAATAGTAGAGATTACATGCATGATAAGAATTCGTCAACAGTATAGCCGTTTATGTCCAACAATAAAGATTTTAAAACCCTCTTAAATTTATCAATTATTGTCATGGATCTAACATTTTCCAGTACGCTGTTAAAAAATTTACAATCCATATAAAACAAAGACCTTTTAGATATAAAGTGAAAAAATATATATAAGTAATAACGTTACCATTAAATTGTTTCGTGACCAAATCAGTCCTAAGAGACTGTTATTTTAATTTTAACCAATTACATTAAGTCTAATGAAGCCATTCTGTTGGCGCCGCCATTATGCATCCACTTTTCATACGAACCAATCAGTGCCTTCCACTCGAGTGGCCAGACTACTTTATAGGTACTTTAGATAATGGCAAATCGACGCGCCATCTGGCGTAGAATAGCAACAGGTGTTTCTGCCGTTTCTTTATTAGCATCGTATAGTAATAATTTTGTTTAAATGAATCGATTCAAAAAATTTTGTGGCATAAATACAAGGAAATACCTTTCCCTTGCTTTGCAACCACACTACTAAACAATCTCAGGTTTTCTACATCTACTTCAGCTATTCTGGAACAGATGGCGCGTCGATTTGCATTATTGAAATCTATTTAAAATCTAATTTAGAATGTAAATGGATATATATTTAATTCTAAACCGCAACCCTTTTTGCAGCTGAGTGAAAATAATAATATGATTTTGCAAACATGGAAATATTGTTAGAAAATGACAATAGTTTACCTAAAGAAACCACAGTACTGTTAATTATTAATAGAATTGTGCCTAACAGTGAACTAATATGTTATGATTCGCATGATAATGAACAAGCAACCGCACTACATACAATTTCATTGTCTCTGATAAAAATGCTATATTAATTTTAACATAATTCGAAAGCATTGAGCAAGAAATAAGTAGTTGCAGTGAGATAACGCCTCTTATAGCACAAGAAAAAAAAAGAGGAGGGTAATAATAAAGTAGACATATTCTTGAGAGAGTCAGGAAATGAATTACAGGAAGTTGTAGATCAAGATGTTAATGACATTTATATTTTCTTGAGAGATGAAGGACATGTATCACAAGAAATTATAGAAGGAAAAAATCAGCAGCTACTGGAAGCGGCTGGAACCACCCCACTCGGTGGATCTTTGAAGCCGAAAAGAGCATTAAATTGTGTAACAAAACGGCACTAAACGTAATCCGATCTCATCCAAAACCTTTTCAGATCTGCTGGGGCACTAAAAAACCCTCAACTTAATGAATTTACAATCATCTATGCGAGTTATTACCTACATTTTATCGCTCGTTGAATAATATACTATTAGGATATAGTCGAGGCAAGAATTCAAGCGATGCACGTCACAGATCGATTCTATAAATAAGACACTATTGCTAAGAATCATGAAACCCCATTAAACTGTACCTATTTCTGAAAAAAGCTTAATAACTGGGTGTCAAGAATTACTCTTTTTAACGTAATTAATGATTAAAAATTATGTTAGTATTAAAATTTCTTTAATGAGATCACGCGTGACGTGCATCGCTTGAATTCTTGCCCCGACTTTATTAACAACTTTAACATCACTTGAACGACTAAGAAAGTCTAGTTATCCTAAATACTACAGATTTGTAAAGCAACAAACTGAAAATTGGTAAAGTGATAATCTATAATAAATTCACCAACGAAGATACAGAAAGCATATGATATTGATATTGTTACATCTACCTTTAAAGTTTGTGACAATCCACTAAAAGTTACAAATGTGCCGAAATCTTATTAACATGACATGATCCCAACGTTATCGGATGACAAACGATGACAATGACAATCATCAAAATTTGCTCATTGCAATCCGATCACTCGCGGCTCTCTTTGTTAAATCAAACATTAGCATTTCAGTAATTTTACTAGATTTTAGAGGAATATTTGTAGTTTAATTCTTCGATTTGTCTGTATATATATTTAAAAACGGCACTAAACGTAATCCGCTCTACTTCTAAAGCAGTGAAGAAACCCTCACACGTGAATTGACACGTGATGTGACGAGTTTCACGACGTAACGGCTACGCGCATCGATCATGTCATGCGAAATGCGATCTATGCCATATTTGCTTTGTTTTTAATTTTTTTCACGGAAACCAAATCGAAAGGGTGGAAGTGATATATCGTTGAAATCAGAATTTTAACTGCTTTTCAATGGTTCCATTGCAAATTGAAAGTAAATATAAAATAAACAACTTGTTGCGTCAAAATGGCACTAAACGTAATCCGGTCTCAACCAAAACCTTTTCAGATCTTCTGGGACACTAAAGAAACGCACACGCAAAGTTTCATTCAAATCCGTTCAGTAGTTTCGGCGCTATCGTGCTAACACACATACACACACACACAGACATTTTTCAAAAACCACTTTTTTGGGTTCCTAGGACCTCAAAACGTAAAGATTTGATGTTATCTCAATTTTCGTTTTTGAACCAATTTTAGTAACCTCTCACAATTTTATTGTGGAGAGGTTAAAAAGTAGAAGATATTAATAATATAAATAATTTTTCGAAAGATGAAGGAAATATATTACAAGAAGTTATAAATAATGACACTGCAAGTGATAGTGGTAGTGACAAAAACTATAAACCTGATTCAAACTTACAAGTGAATACAGATGAGGGAAGTGCTGATCTAAATAATATTTCTTTACCTGCAAATGGAATCCAAAATATTTCAAATGTTGGAATAGAAGATAACAAGACACTCTTTTCTGCCGAATGACGCTGATTTTAGCGATATTAAAAAAGCACTAAGATACCAATAGCGCATATGCACTCCAGATGAATACATGAATATAATGAGAACCTGTAGGAAAACTAAAAAGAAATTGTGTGATAAGAATGGAAAAAATGATTGTGTAGGCACTACCAATTTGGAAATGGGATAACTAACTGGAAAGTTGATATGAAGTGTGTGTATTTTTTGTATCTAGTTGCTAAGTATTTATTTTTGTTGTAAAAATTTTAAAAAATTTCTATTATTTCCGGAAACAAAATTAAATGGTTGAAAATGAGGCAGATAAAAATAAAAGATGAACCTGATTTGTTGTACATAAAAAAATAAATACGACATAACGTCCAAGTATGTTATAAACATTAAAAGAAAAACGAGGTCTCACCATGAGGAGTCTTTAATTCCTCTCCGGCTAGATGGGAAACCTATTTCAGAACTAAAAATGAATGACCTTAAATCATTATATAGTTTAATACCAGAGGATGCCATGCACTTTTATATAAATTAAAAGCTAACCCTCTCATCGAAGATGATTTAGACGGATATAATGGATCACTAGACTATCAAATAACAAAAAATGAATAAATGTGTGTAATATTTTTGAAAATAAAGGATTATTATTGCCAAAAAAATTGGTTTCTATATACATCTGTCTATAGCTACAAAAATCAATTTTACAATAAGGATCCAACCAACATTTTTATATTTAAATATCAAATTTCGAAAAATAAATTAAAACTAAACTACATAATAAAAATTACTGTATGATACGTGCAAAAAGAAAAAAAATTAAAAAAGCGACAAATATAATAATGAGGAAGTTGCATGATTTTTTTTATATCACAAATAGATAGACGACAGAAAAATATGCTTCCTCGTATTTTCTCTTTTGCTTTTTTGTTAAAATGGAGGATGAAAAAAAATATTTATTTCGGCTGAGAATTTAAAACCATTAAAACGCTCTATCCCTAACGAATAGCGTGATTCGTAACCTGTAGCGTAACGTCGTTATTGTTAAAACGTTGAAACATCTAAAAAGAATGCTGTGGTTATAGATTAACACATTAGGGATATTATGAAATGATTATCCATCATAGTAATCAATAATTAATAACAAGATTAAGAATAACAACGTAAATTAGCAAATTCAGGTCCAATTAGTGACGTCAAAATGACGTCAAAGCAATACTATAACGTTTTCAGTCACGTGGTTTTGCTTACACCAAAGTTCAAATTTTAATGTGGCATATTTACGAAGCAAAATTTTTCTACGAGTTTCTTTCGAGTCTCTTTTGTTATATTATCAACTTATATAGTACATATTATGGAAAAATAATAAAATTAAGCATTTTTAAAATCCATGCATCTTCCTCATTACGGAGAAAACAAAAAAAATAAATGAAACCACCATTTTCTTAGATCACCATCAGTTTTGGTTGGATCCCTTTTGCATAACACGATCTATTTGTGACATATTTGTATATATGGCAAGTCACTTAGAAATAAAAACGTGTGTATAAATAAAAACTTCATAGAGCAGTACTTAAAAAAAAGAACAAACAAAACTGATTGTTATATTATTGCCAATACCCTGCGTTAATACACGACAAGGTGATAAACATAATAGAAATAATATAAAAATATATGCTTAAACGCGAAAATACAGAATTTATATAAAAATTGGACAATATAGATGTCTATTCGTATTTAGAATGTAAATCCCATTTTTGTTACGGAAAATACTTTCACTTTTATTAATAAACGTACCTATCTTATGAGTACTAATTAAAGTGATAGTCTTAGTCTCAATGTTGAATAAAAACCAGAACAGCTTGCCATAGAGAAAAGTTTTCGAAGTATGAAATTATATGTATTATTCTTTTACGATTATTAGGCAACCCCATCTTTCTTTCCCGCCTATAGCAGGCAGATGGATAACTAAACTGTTTTATAGATGATGTATTTCTTCCCTGACATCATTAAATTTTCCTAGCCTTTGGCAGAATGAAAACATGAAGACAGAAGACATAATGTTACACGAATCAAAAGTATGAATAATAATAAATCAAGAGGTGGCAATCTCTAGCATTTTTTTAATATCTACAATCTTCTCCCTTGGTTTCCCTAACTTTTTACCCTCGCTCTGCTCAGATTCATCAATTTTTTCCCAACCGCTCCAATTTACAACCTGAACGTTATGTTTGTTCAACACTTTTGTAATTTCCTCATAACCGCCTTTGTTTTCGTTCACCAAATTTTCAGCCTTCATATCATGCAATATTAAATCCGCTACACCAAACGCGTTGCTCATAGTCGTGAGTATCACACCTATTGGCCCCATGCCAACCCAACCTGATGTGTACACACCTTTGTCTACTTTACTGTTTTCATTTTTGACTATGCCACGTTCGTGATCGAATGGAATGTCTTTGTCGACTGGAACAGATACATAACCAATACTAGTCACAGCTAAGTCACATTTTATACATTCCCTACCATCTGTCAACACCGCTTGTTGATTTAAAATATCATCCCCTTCCAACCTGTTAACGCCCAGCACGACTTCCTCTACTTTACTTTTACCCAAGATTTCTAACGGTGAACGATAGAAAATCGGTTTAAATTCATTGGTACATGAAGAACTTCCTTGCTCTTTAAGCGACTTTAGCATAAGTTCTGTAATTCGCCTTCTTGGTCTCGCCAATTTCGGTACATGTTCTGGGATCCCTATAAAATCTTCTGGCCGCCACGTTGTTTTGCAGTTCTTTAAATTAAGCATTTCTCTAAGTTCCTTGATGGTAAAAGCAGCTTGTAGTGGACCTCTGCGACCTATTAAGCTAACTGTTTTCACTTTCGACTTGGTCAAGGCATCTAAGGCATGCTGTGTTATATCGGTTTTCTGCAAAAGATAGATTTGTTAATGATAGGTTGTATGATATGTAACATTATTATTATAATCATATAATTATGTTATGACACATGGGTAACTACGTAGGATTTGGCAACATATCAACAGCATAAAAATTGTTAATTTGGAGGTTATGTTTCACTGTATTTGTGTGTAGTTTCTTACTTATAAACCTAAAACTTGGAATTAGCTATCTATATTTAATTTTAAAATGTGCGTCTTTGTAATCTAAACAGAAGCAGCCCTTAAAGTGTAATGAATGTTGACTGCCTAAATTAACTGAACTATGTTAACATTCTGTTTGCATGAGATCATACGTAATAACAGTCCATGTATCTTACGTGATTCCAGGTTCGCTGAGATAGTCTGGTTTCATTTATCTTACCTTTAACTCATCAATTGGCGTTAGCAATATTCTAGCTACGTCTATGGCTACATTTCCTTGGCCAAATATTGCTACCGTTTCCCCACTGAGGTCTATATTTAAATCTGTATCCCAAGGGATGCCATTATACCACCCTACAATTTTTCTAGCTTCTATGACATTGTTGATACCTTCCCCTGGTATGTTCAACTTTCTGTTTTGCTCTGCTCCATAAGTCTACGAACATAAACAAATTTATAGGACACGTTAAATTAAAATGTTATTTATTCTTTCTACTCACAAGCAGTACTACATGATAAGCATTTCTTAACTGTTTTAAGGTAACGTTACTGCCAAGATTTATGTTACCAACAAATCTAATGCAAGGATTCTGTGCAGTTTTTGTGAAAGTATGAATGACATTTTTAACTTCTGGGTGATCAGGAGCTACACCAAATCTAAAAGGAAATATTTAAAAAATGGGTCAGTAAAAGTCGAAATACTTACCTAACTAGGCCAAAAGGTACTGGTAAGCGTTCATAAATATCAATTTCTGGGTTATCCAATTTTTTTACTAAATGCTGAGCAGCATAAAAGCCTGCGGGGCCACTTCCCACGATGCAAATTTTTGGTTTTATATGCCCAGTTGATAGAAGCCTTTTAATAATCAGTGGAAACTGTGTTTTCAAACTCATTTTTTAAGGTTAGGACAACATGACAGCTGACAGCGAGCGACCAACGTCATTGGTTGCGTTCACCACGGTGAGCGATCAGGTAGCGCTCCTGATCACATGCTTAAACTATGCTTTTTGCACTGTCCTCATTGGCTTCTTACATAGGATATGTTCCGTTAACAAACTTCAATAACCAAACCGGTAACTGAAAATTTGACAGCGGTTCTCTTTTGGTGAGCCCGGTTATGGTTTTTTAACGGGACGCAAAAAACAAACAAATGGTGGGTATGACGAATTCCCAATAGTTAATAGAACAACATAACCTAAATTTTATGGCTAATTATCTTGTCGGGTAGGTAAAAGCCATAAACGTGGAAGAAGATAACCTAAATTTAAACACTTAAATCTTTTTATGTCCACAAACCTTTGTTTATCTTGTAAGCAAAGTAAATGCTTAATTTGACAGTTTACTTTTGACAGATCCCCACCAATTTACCGCATTCACCTATTCAAATACGTTGGTCATTTTGGTAGTAAATTATTTATCAATTTTTCAGGAACCACGTTCCGTTAATCAACTTAATTTCAGGAATTAGACAATTACGAAACGCAAAAAGTGTAACCAAACCGACCAAGGTGATTAACGGAACATATCCATAATGATACGTGATCGCTCAGTTAGCGCTACCGCGTGATGAACGCGACCATTATATTAGGGGTTTACGAAAATTTACTCAGAGCCACAGAGTGTCAGAGCATTCAGATCACTATATCTGTCTTTGTTATTACTTATTTTTATAGTTAGAAAGAATGTTACTTTCAAATTGCTCCGAGTGAAATTTCGAAAATCCCTCTTGTCTTCTATCTCAAGACTCTCAAGTGTCAAGTAATACCAAATGAAGTATTCGAATACCAAAAATAGTTATTGTTTAACTAGGCAGCAAAATGGTAGATTGACTGCCGCGGCAGTCAATCTATTTTGCTGCTGAGTTGAACATATAATTTTTTCGTCGATTGTTTAATATATTCTAAAATAATGAAATTATTATTACAATTTTCAATCTCTGTATTTTTATTGTAATAAATTCAATAAAAATTCTTTAAAAATCGTAGTTGTTACTAGTTGGTTACCATGGAAACTAAGTGTCACTTTCCCTGCCTAGGCAGGAAACTGCTCACTTTCCTGCCTAGGCAGGGAAAGTGACACTTTGCTGATTGATATTAGTGAGCAAAGTTAGTACTTTGTTGTTAATCGGGGAAAAACCAAATTACACTAATTACAGTGTGAAATGCACAGTATAAAAACCATTTATACTGTGAAATTTTTCAAGAAAAAAATATGGAGTATAAGAATGATTTTTTTTTATGAAAATGTAACTTGAATTCACAATTATATAACAAATTTCTTAATTATAAAGTTGAAACGAAGCGTCGATATTTATAAAAAATGCAAATTTATTACTAAAAAATTTTTACATTAGCCGCCTTCGGCGTCTAGGTCCTCGGATTATGGTCAAAATTCTAAGATCGGTCCTCGGATTAGGCTCAAAATTCTAAGCAATTTTTTAAATTTATAATATTCATTTTTTCGTTTTCCATTGTTTTATATTTTTCAGTTTTTCATTTTTCAGTTTCTCATTTTAGAGTTTTTCATTTTTCAGTATTTCATTTTTCATTTCACATAATGGATGGATGTCAACTTTTTGGAGGAAAGTGTATCGAATGGGTACGATCTTTTTGGAGGGCAGTGTATATAAAATTATTTGAATTGAATCATCCTATTTAAATTTAAAATTTGCGCCAATTACTCATGTAGTTTCTTCCCATCCGCGAGAGGCGCTGAAGTACTGTTTTATTTTTATTTTCTTAATTTATATTGGAGTGCCGTGGAGTGCCCTATTTAATGGTCTCTGATGATAATGTGCTAAATGTGTGGCTGATGTTGAGTTGTTTTTATGAAATTGCTGCGTTAATTCTTCATCACAGAGTCTGTGTTCTTCATCCAATTCAATAGAAGTGGTTCGTAACATGTTTCATGCCTCTACATCCGTATTTTAAGGTTATTTTATGGTGTGCTCTGTTTTACATCTTTGTGCACGTGTTTACTAACATTGTTGAAAATGTATTTAATGGTTATATAGAATTTATAAAATTAATAACTATACAATGGTCGACATCAATATAGACTTAAATGACTTCGAAGCAAAAAAATCTAATAAAAGAAGAGCAATATTTACTAGCGAGAACTCCATGGATGTAGATGTACACAGTGGAATCGAGGGAAAAAGCAAAACTAGACCTCCAAATTCAAAACGTATCAAAACTCAGTCGTTTTCTGATAGTAAAGATGATATAAGGAAAATAGCCGTACCTAAACATAGGTATTCACCGTTAAGGGAAAATTGGTTGAAAATTTTTACACCAGTAGTAGAACATTTACAACTACAAATAAGATTTAATTTAAAAACTAGATGTGTTGAAATTAAAACATGCGAAGAAACTAAAGATATCAGTAATTTGCAAAAGGCTGCAGATTTTGTAAAGGCATTCGTTTATGGTTTTGAGGTAGAAGATGCGTTGGCCTTACTTCGATTAGATGATCTGTTTGTTGAAACTTTTGAAATTAAAGATGTTAAGACATTAAAAGGAGACCATCAATCCAGGGCTATTGGGAGACTTGCCGGAAAAGGTGGAAGAACCAAATTTACGATAGAAAATGTTACGAAAACAAGAATAGTGTTAGCTGACAGTAAAATTCATATTTTAGGAAGTTTCCAAAATATAGCAGTGGCTAGAAGAGCTATTTGTAATTTAATCTTAGGATCACCTCCCTCAAAGGTTTATGGTCAATTAAGAAATTTTGCTTCTAGAATTTCAGAAACGTTATGAATTTATTAATTTTTTTATTTATAGATTAATATGTCATTATTTGTTGTCAGTGCTATTTGATCACCTTGGAAAATAGTGTAATAGAACTTTATTAATGTTTTAATAAACAGAAAGCCTTAAAAACTTAATGAAGAATATTTAACCATATGCATGCATCTCCATCACAAAACTCTGAATCGTGATCCAGCAATCTCCTTGTCCCAGAGACAAAATATTTCTGATCGTGAACCTCAACTCGTAAATTTCCATAGGACCCGCACATTTCTTATGTGAAATGGCCACTAGAGAAATGCACTGGAATTGATATATGTTATTGTTATTCCTCTTGAGCTCCCGATCAAAAGTCCTCATAGCCACAAGGTTGAAAAATGCACAGTTTTCTAGATATGAAGGTGGGAAACTCGATTTTTCGGGAATTTTCACTAATAGTATGGAGCCATAGTCCTTTCAATGCAGCTTCGCTAGTTCTATGGGGGTTTTTCGGGCCGCTGATTTCAATTCCGGAGTCAAAAGTAACAGTTGACAGCTATTATTCACAAGGATTTAAATTTAGGGATTTCCACTGTAGTATTCTAAGAAATATTTTAGAAAGTAAGACCATTTTGGAACCCTTAGTTAATTATGAACTTATGTTAAATGCAATTGGGGAAAACCCCTTTACTTTCTATTACCCTTGCAGGTAAGCAGATGTAATGGCTAACCAAGTCATGTTTTTGTATCATAACTGAGCTTACGTTTAGACAAGAGAGCATTGAGTAAGGGTTGTGCGTGTGCACACCGTACCCTTAGTATTTGGCAGAGATTAATACTTGTTATATAATGTTAAAATAAATGTATAATTGTTGTTTTAACAAGTGTGTCCATATTACTATAAAACAATTTTCTAGTTTTAAATCTGTGAAATTATTGGTACCTAGTATACAAAATGTAAAAAATAAGTCCAATAATCCTTTGCTCGTATAATTTTCCAAATAGCTGGAACCAAATGGTATATGCAGTGTATTTATTGCATGTGAGTGATAAACTTTGCACATCTTCGTTCAGCAGCTTTCATAGGCATGCGATAATAATATATAGGTAATATCTTTGCTACTTCATTTCAAACAAATGCAGTATTTTTTTAAGTTTTTCAAGTTACTTATATGGCTTTTTGACCTATTTATGTTAGACATTTATAAACTTGAACTAACAGCCATTCATAATCACCAGAAAGGTGTGAAACAAATAATTTATTTTATTATTATTTACTCTGAAAACATGATATGGATTGAGACATTGTACAATTTTAAATTTGAATGTTATTTTATTTTACCGTCAACTTATTTTATAACTGTTATCTGCAAATAACATTAACAGACTATTAATTGTCTTCGAAAATAACAGATATGCGAAATCTGTTATTCAGAAAATATGTCGACACAGAGCTTCGCGCAGACTAGTATTCTCATAGTAGTTTGCGCGAAATGGTGTCACCTGTTTTCGAGGGAGCGTATTGTTGCTATAAAAGACAACGCCGCTGACGAGTGAAGGCAAGCAGTAGTGTAAAATAGTATTTACTGCGATACCAACACTCTCTCTGCTAGCTGTTATTTTAAACTGTTACTTAAAAATAACAATGACAGGTTAAACCTGTTATTGAAACTAACAGTTTTGCCCATCACAGTTGACATAGTTAATGTGAACGATCCATCTTTTAACGTCTGAACGACTTCTTATATATTTTCCAAAAATGAATATTAACGTTCACAAATAAGGGTTCAAAACGACTTTCAGACGGAGAATAATACAAAATTTATACTTACTGTTCGTTTTTGCTTAACTGCTTCTCTGATGGTATCACTTGGACGTCGTAACACTATATCTAACACAGTAAGTACTAACACTTTCTTAAAATTAAACCTGAAAGGAAATTTTGAAAACACAAGACAAATACAATATAAAGTTCAAAAATATATATTAAATCTTTTTAAAAAATCATGTTTTACAACAATTTCAAGAAAAATGTTTTTGAGAAACTATAATCTGGCCCGTGTACAACACATGGTGACGAACGGAACGACTTATAAAGTACCCACCATCCAATATGCGGTTTTTGAGATAACGATTACACAAAAACATTCAAGAAAAGTTTATAAATTTTCGGTGGGCTTTTGCTTGCCTGTCTATTTACGTATTTACAGTTCAATATCAATTTTGATCGCTCCTCGGAGCTTAAAAATGCTTGAATCGCAACGACTTTGAATTATATTTTGCAATTACAATTTCATACGTTCAGGCAAGGCGGTCTCATGCACATATGATATGGTAACTATACTTTTCTGACACCGAATCACTGAGGAACCGGTTTAGGGCAAATCCCGTTAAAACCCATCATTTTTCCGTCAAAATCGACTGCCAGGAAATGATGGGAGTCCCTTGTCGCTAAAGGCTATTTTCGCTAAAACTCTCGATATACTTTGAATAGAGACTGGATTAACTTGTCCTCATATTTAACACAACGCATGAGTTGCAGTGCTTAACAACGTGGATTCGTAAAAGGGTTTTAAATTTTGAAATTTCCGAAATTCAAATTTTGTTACTGTTTCAAAATTTGGTGGTCGGGGCGACATTACATCCCCGTGCAGCGACATTTACTACACTTTCTAAAATTACGCTCCTTGATGAGTTATTGAAATTTTTGCATAAAAAACGAACGAAAACGAAAATATGATTAAAAATATAAAAACCTCTTCCAACGATATTTTTACGTGAAGCACGCTTTTCATGCGATTTTGTTACAGTTTCGAAAAACACGTCGAGGGTTTTATCGTGTTCTTTAACATTGACAGTGGCAATGACAGCTGTCAAATGCAACTTTTTGACATCGGATTTGAAATCAGCGACCCGAAAAAATCCCGTGGAACACTAGCGAAGCCGCATTGAAAAGACCATGGCTCCATACTATTAGTGAAACAATCCCGAAAAATCGACTTTCCCCCCTCCATAGCTGGAAAACTGTACATTTTCCGATCTTGTGGACACGAGGACTTTTGATCAGGAACTCAAGAGGAATAACATATATCCGATTCCAGCTAGTTTCACCGGGGACCATTTCCCATAAGAAACGTGCGGGGTCCTTTGCCTTTCCAGTGTCACGCTAAAGCGCTCTTGTACAGCTCAGGAGCACTCCAGGCGCAAGATCTGCTGGCGTGCACCAATCCATTGTTAAGCGTTCCAGTAGTTTCGAGCTTGATGTGACTGAACTGCTCAAGGGCTGCATACCCCCGCCTCCTCAAACATCAAGAATTTTCTGGTGTTTTTACTGTTTAGTGCACCAAAATAAGGGAGGGGCACTTTCAAATTTATAATAGTGTATCAAGCTTCTTAGCTCTTGCCACAGGAATTTGGCAATTACAAGATGCCTACATATGAGTATACGACATAATTTGTGCCTTCAGTGAACAGATCCAGAGATTTCCGACAAGTTATTTATAAGCATAACATCATAACCAGACACAAATGTAAACAACTCTCTTTCAATGTCCGTGAACACAATGCGCATGTTTGTTGCGTAGAAAAGCCTACATTTGTAAATTTTTTAGCGTTCCCAATGGCGAGTTCTCCTGTGCGACAAGTGTACCTGAACTGTACCGAAGCTTTATGTACTTTGCGATATGACACTGGAAAGCGGCTCTATTTGAATTCGAACACAGAACAAGTAGCACAAGCAACACTCTATGCCGCCATTGATGTATTTGTGTGACATGCGCCATCTTTTATAGACACTTTTGGCGCCAAATTTAAAGAAACAAGCTTTTGTTTACATTTAAATTAGTAAGTAAATTTATTCTTTAGCAAAAAGTATAGTAAATAATTACAAATCACAACAACAAAAAATACATTAAGAAAGGGATATTAAGTTAGATACATTTAAAATTTCCTTTCAAATGATTTTAAATTTGGAGCAGATTTAACTTCATGTGGTAGGTTATTAAATGTCACTAGAAAGTTCTGCAGATATTTGACAAGAATTGCATATTTAAACAAATACATCAATGGCAAACTTCGAAAAAACGAATTATTTTCAAAGAATATACCTCTATGTTCTTATACATCTAACATTACCTAATTGGCTCTTTGTATTTTCAAAGAATTTACACTGGTCAACAGGCTGACCAACTTCTAAACTGGCTGCTGGCAGCAGAGTTTGATATATTGTCTAAACTTACAATTTTATACAACGCATACACTACCCCAGATTAGGAATTCTTAATCTGAGTAGAGTGAAAAGGAAAGTGCTGAAGCTATATTATTTTTTTATCATTAGATTTTATTTTAAAGAGTTATAGGAATTATGGCCGATTGCACCGTTTTTATGTTAAGCCGAGAATAACTATGGGTCACTTAAATTTTAAGGGTGGCTTAATATGAAATCTGTTGCACCAACAATATTTAAGCGTTTCATAGTTAAGTAGAGAATATAGTTGGCAACGTTGCAAATTAATATCTAATATAGGGATTTTTGTGTTGTTCTCTAGTGAAGTTTGTCGCAGCACGTGATTTTATTGACTTACTTTAACCTCAATCTTGGAAGAACGAAATCAGTAGAATTTAGCCATTTGGAGTATTATAATTTTCTGGCACATAAAAATGGCAAACCGTTGTGATTCGGACAATGGTATACAAAAATCCGTGAGATCGACGAACTTTACGTATCAAGAAAAAGAAATTTTGCTCGGACTAGTTCTCAAATACAAACACATTATTGAAAATAAATTAACTGGGGAATTTAATGCTCAGGCTCATCCTAATCCGTGCAAAATGACTACTTCTACTAATAAGCAAGACGGTGGGCTTTGTTAATAGAAATCTTCTAAAAAACGATAAGTTATCCATGTCAAGAAATGGCTCCGTCCTGTTGTATACTGTTCTTGGATATCCATACTCCAAGATATCTAATATGTCCAAGTCGTCAATTAACATGAAATCGTGATCAATTTTTATTTCTAAATAAATTTAAAAGAAGCAGAATAGAAACGTGGAATAGAAATAACCTCCGAATCTAAAATGACAGCTGTCAGCGTTTGAAATACGCATGCCTTAACCATTCCTTAAATTTAAGTCATGTTTAAGCCGTCATCGGTGGCGGCTTAGATTAAGGAATCCTTAAAATCCATTTATGGAACGGTGCAAGTGAAAACAGAGTTTTAAGCCAACCTTAACGCTAAGCCGTCCTTAAAAACATGCGGTGCAAACGGCCGTTAGTGGAAGTGTAATGACTCAGTGATACCAATCCAATTTTCGCCATGATACTATTCATCAAACTTTCTTTCGTGCAATAGGTCAATTAACTTGAGCAGGAGTGGACTGGCCATAAGGGAGTTCCGGTAAATGCCCGACGGGCCGTTGCTAATATGTTAAAAATGGGCCAGGCCTGTCCTGACGACGCGTTCATTTTACGCAGCAAAGCGCCTTGTTTTTTCTAAGGACTTCATCAATCTCTGCCCTAGGGAAAGCGAGCAGGATGCACATAATTCTGGTCCCAGTCCGCACCTGAACTTGATCAACTCTATAAATTAAATACAAGTAAAACCTCTCAACTTTAATAATTATCGTTTATTTTATATTCATCAATTGTATATAAGTAACCTTAAACAGTATTGATGTACAAACATTCAGTATACTTGAAACATACCAAATCCGCTCGCAACAGATGATCTGTTCATTCTAGTTCCGCTAGCAGACCTGTCAACAGTCGTTCCTCTTCTCGGGTGCCCCGGCCTGTATCGATAGCCATATAATTTCAATTTTGCTTCTTTTGCAAGTGTTTTATCTAATTTTAGCTGAATCCGTACAGATCTGGGTATCTGGGGTATCAAATAACCAAAAATTGAGTTACACCAGAATATCATATGCTAGAATAACATTTCATGGTGTTAGTTTTTGCGGTAACTACGATTTAAAAATTTACGTAAATCTAGTATTTTCTAGTATTTCCCCTTCCCCCACCTTATTGATTTAAACTCATTCAAAATACAATTTTTTTTTTTTCTCAATTTTAAGTGGTTTCATGAAAAATAAACCATCAACATATATAGACCTGTTAACGCCAGAAACACCCTGCTGTGCAGTTGGGTTGGTTGCACCCCCGGCCCTTTGCCGGTCACAGTTTTTTAGTTCGCATCCTGAGCTCAAAGAGTATGTATCTCGGCCAGCGAGTGCATTGTTTATGTAACTTTTTGTAACTTAGTACATAAGCAGAAATAAAGTCAAGTGTTAAAGAAAAAATCATAATTTTAATAAATACAGTCCACTTAACCATCAACATTGGTCCTTCGAGCCGGATAGATTTCCCGTTTAATTAGAAAAAAAAAGAGGCTAAAGGTTAGCGTTGCAACAAGTCGACGGCTCGAGTACTGTTCTTGGAAGGCGTCAGGCGATAAGAAACAAGGTCAAGTTCCCTAGTTCGAGTAAGTGTCCATTCCTTTCATTTTACCCTGTTTTTTATATTTTATATTATTATTTGACTACGTATTCATAATGGAGTCATTGGCAAAGCTTCGTTTTAAACGTAATAATTTAAAAGGGCAATTAAGTAGATTGCAAGAATATTATGGGGGTGTGGAGCTTAATAGTTCAAGTTGCGTAATAATTAACGCACTCAAATTTTTTTTTAATGTAAATATCTCGGAAACTACTTGTTTCCCAGATTCCGAAAAAATCACGCTCATTCAATGCAGAAAAAGGTATGATTTCACATAATTTCATGTAAATTTAATAAAAAATTTAAAAAACGAAAAATCGGTTTTCCGCTATATTCTCGGAAAATGTGAGGTTATGTTGAAAAATGCCTTATAGACCATTCCAGAATGACGTCATTGACAGTTCGGCCATATTTGCTGGGTGGCATACAAAACCATTTGCATATGTAAACATTACGAGTATTTCATCATTAAATTGTTTAATCCTGGTCTAATTGATAGAAAATGCCACATATTTGTATTGCTGTTAAATGTTCAATGCGTGGTGAAAGAGATCATGCATTGTTTTTCCGATTTCCCGCTATTTTAACCAATAGGGGAATCATTTTAATGTATTGCCTATAGAAAGAAGAAATGGTCGGATTAAGGCTTTGGACGGGGGCCACTAAGTAAAAGCCACCTAAAACACGGTAGTATTTGTTCAAAACATTTTATAACTGGTAAGTACTTAATTTTTGTACAAAAACTTCTTCTAAGTTTTATAAGGTTATAATTAAATGATGTGTGTGATTTTAGGAAAACTAGCTGCTTTAGAGGATAAAACTACAAATACCCGCCTTTACAAACAACGATCAGGACAACAAAAAAGCAAAGGACTGGGGCTGGAACGAAAATGTAGGAAGACTCGTGCCGAAATACATCTCTGAGCGTTCCGACTTGATTCCCGGAAAGTTGTTAAAAAGCGTTAGCCGTATTTGTGAAAGTGGGTGCAATAATCAAAGGTGTGGCTGCCGAAAACACGGCTTAAAATGTACCAATATATACAATACATGCACTGAGAACTGTTCAAATAGAGACAGAGAAGTATTTGTAGATTTAAGTGATTCTGAGGATATTGATGAAGAGCCAGCAAAGAATAATGACATCGAAATTGAAGAGCCTGAAAATGCCAATGATTTTGAAGATAATATAGAATTTGAGAGTTTGATCGATGAAGAAAACGAACCACAACAAAAAAGGCCTAAAATTGATTAGATTTTAACAATTATTTTATTGATTTTTCTTTTTATAAGCTATACACAACCAATATTAATAAAGTAAATATTTGTAAATAAAGTAAAGAATTCGTAGCCAATATAAATAAATTGTATGTTGTATTTTATCATATGTATTTAGAATAATTTAATATGCATATAAAGTTTTCGAAACTTAACTGTAGCTTATGAAAATTAATAAACTACTGTTGATTTCCATGTAAATGTTAAGTTTCATGAAGTTTTCCCTACCTTTCCGTGATGAAATTCATTCAACTTTATTTATTTTATACCAAAGTAAGTTTTTTCATTAAAATATTATGAATTATTAACATAAATATGCTAAAAAATTGAAAATAATGAAGAAAATCGACAAATTTGAGATTCGAAATTTTTTTTTTTCGGTTTTTCTTAATTTTAAGCTGCTAAATGATAATAAATCACTAACATCGACGTACCATTTAAAAGTAGACATCTCGACGAAAAAAATGAGCACTAGTAGAACATCAAAATCCAAAAAAAAAATCAATAAAGTTGTTCGCCGAAGATAGGGGTGTTTTTTCGGAAAAATGGTAAAATCTCGAAAAATATTTATTTCCCATAATTGAAAAAATTCATGCTTATTATATGCAAACAATTACGTACTTTCACAAAGTTTCGTTTAAATTAAATAATTTTCACGCGAGAAAAAAATAAAAACAGAAAAATCGGTTTTTCGTCATTTTCTCGCAAACTTTGAGGTTATGTCGAAAAATATATAGAATAAAAGTTTTAGATTTTTTTATTATCTACAATTTTGTATGAAACACTTTTCTCTAGGAGGTCACGTTTCACCACAAATCACAATAAACGGGTTTCATCCCTTAAATAGCACCCCATTTCACTACTTCCCTTCATCTCAAATTCCAAAGTTTTTTTTTTTTCATTGTTTATGACCTCAACTATATATTCCAGCCGGCCGTTGCCTGTTATTAATTTTTATTTTTCAGCATTAAAAATTCGTAACGGCCCCAGCCTATAGGTTGGGTTTATTTTCAGAGAAACGTAGAAACAGGGCCGGTTGAAACTTATTTCTACCAGATGTTTTAACTCTTAAGGGGATTTTAATTTCTATTCCTTCCTTTTTGATAACAATATTTTCTGTTTGTATTAGTGAAAACGTTTGGAGCCTGTGACTAAAGCCATGAGAGTGACCAGTTTTTGTGTTAAAATTTCTAAAGGAATATGTTTATTAATTAAAGTGTTTAGATAATCAAGCGCAATGGTGGGGTCCCATGTAGAATGATATCTAGGTCCTGAAGATCTTAGGTTTTGGACTCCTTTGAGGAGTTGTTTTATTCTAGAGTCAATGCCAATCTCTGGTCCCGTGATTAAGGACACAGCAGACCTAAAGCTATTGATCGTTCCTTACGCAATCCCCTTATCAAATTGAGAAACTTTATTATATGTAATACTGATGGATTGAAGAGGTCTATGCCTTCTTTTTTATAGAAGCCCCACCACGGTTTTAGTCCGGAATCATATTGCCTAATTGTAGAATTTGTGGTTGATGATAAAAGGATTGTGTGTGTGTGTGTGTATTGCCCCATCTTCTTGGGAGCATAGGATTGGTTGATAAGAGCCCTCTAACCAGGGTAAGATTCTCCCAAAGCAGATGAGGCTCGCCGCTGGAAGAAAATAGAAGATTTTTATTTGGTGAAAAAATAATAGGTTTGGCGATAAGTATTCTTTCAAACAGGGGAAACAGGGTAGAGTCCTCCAGAGAGGCACTATTAGAATACCTTCTGCATCATCTCCAGTAATTTTTGAGATTTAAAATGAACCAAAAGGACCCGTCAGGTTTTTGTCTCAAAATATTTTTGATAGAAACTGATGTTTGTATGGGGTGCAAGTAACTACTGCACCGGCATTGAGTAAATGTTTTACACATTGATTAACATTGTTTTATTTTAGACCACAATGTCTCCATAGGTGGAATATTCTGGGATACCTTTCTGGTGAAAGGAATACGTAAACCTTTCAACCAGGATAGAATTCGGCTATTTGACGTTAATTTTTCCCATTCGCTGACGTATATTGCTAATCTACCAGCATATTTACTTACTGATTCGCTTAGATTTGCCTCCTTCTTTCCATATTGTACTACAGTTTTCGACTGTGGATTGCCTGGCTGTTCTTCCTCTGAGGCTGATATTTCCGTCCGCCTTGACGAGGATTGTTCAGGTTCTGTCGGGGTGGACGCTTCGAGTTTAAAGACCTCCTACTGGGATTAGAGCTAATGTATTTCTATCTTTGACCTCCGCCTTAAAATCATTACTAGATTTTTCCAGGGTCTTTGCATCTTTAACTTGCTCATACAAATTTTGACCAAATAGCCATTCATCGCGAGGTTTATTGGTGAGAGTGTCTTTTAACTTTTTTGTTTAGGTTGGCAGCCACCAAAGCACGCCTCTGTCTCTGGATGATGCGCATCAGAGAGTTAGAATAAAATAGAGTAATAAAGTGGGCGTGACAACTGGTCCCGAGACAAGTTTGTTTACCCACTTACGAAAATGGCAAAAACATGAAACAACCGCATCGATAGTATCCGACAAGAAGTGAGAAAATAGTTCCGCCGTCGCCCCGCAGCTCCATATATTCAATTTATGTAGTATATTAAACAATTCAAGTAGCGGCATACGGATTATATCTCTAGTCTATTCCAACTCTCTGGTGCACATCTGTTAACAGGCGCCCGGCATCACTTAGTAGCTCTATTAGCACTATGTTCCCTGCTTCCCCCTTTACAAATTGTGATCTTGAGAACGAGGCGGGAAATATAATGTCAATTTTGATTCTTTTGCAAGTGTTTTATCTAATTTTAACTTAATACGTACAAATCTGTGTAACTGGGGAACAAAAAATTGCGTATATGTTAGAATAACATTTCATGATGTTAGTCTTTATATGGTAATTACGATTGAAAAATTTACGTAAATCTAGTATTTCCCCCGCTTTGTTGATTTAAACTCATTCAAATTGAAAATTCAAATAATTTTTTTTTGTTTTTCTCAATTTTAAGCGGTTTCATGAAAAGTGAACCATCAACATAAATAGACCATAAAGTTTTCGGCGGAAGATTTTATTTTTTTTTTTTTTCGAAAAAATGTAAAAATATTTCGGAAACTATAGTTGCTTCCCAGTTTTCAAAAAAATCATGCTTATTCAATGCAGAAAAAGTTATGATTTCACATAATTTCATGTAAATTGAATTATTTTTACGAGAAAAAATTAAAAAACCGAAAAATCGGTTTTCCACTATATTCTCGGAAAATGTGAGGTTATGTTGAAAAATGCCTTGTATGAAAGTTTTAAATTTTTTTCTTATCTACAATTTTTGTAAAGGACATTTTTCGCTAGGAGGTCATGTTTCGCCGAAAATAGCAAAAACAACTTTCAACCCCTAAACAATACAATTTTACATTCTCTCGTGTTTAATTTTTGTTTTTATCTCTTAGTTATAACCTTAACTAAATTGTCCGGTTCTTGTCTGTTAATATTTTTTTGTTTTCAAAAAAGTATTGCGCCAGCCTACTAAGGAACATGTGTTTTTTACTTTTGAAGATTCTGAATAGAAAATTTTCATAATTCCAATTGTGTATAGGAGGTCTATTTTTCCATAGCTCCTGAGGAAACATATCGCTAATACCTTAATGAAGCATATTAAAATCATAAAATTTTCAATTTGAATTTTTACCACTTTTGGTTGATTTTTTGGCGCCTTTTCTGTATAGGCATGTACATACCCCAAAAATTAACACAAAAATAAATCTCCATGTTAATTGAATCCAATAGTCGCTGGTCAAGTGATACTTTTGTGGGTGATCTGGAGGGAACCGCAGAGATTTGTAATAACATATGTTTGGATTTATGTGCCCTTCACTTATGAGATCAATTCCATAATCCTTTGTGGCAAACTCTAAAATAAATTTTCTACATGTATAAAAAAAATTCTGAGATGACACTATCGGCAATAAAACGCCAGACGAAGAGAAATGCATATCTCATCTTTTCTCGCGCCTATTCGAGCAGAGAACGATTGCAGCCCCGCCCCTAAGTTTGTAGATACACGTGGTTTCATTTCTTGTCTTGCTCAAGAATTAAATAAGGATAACTTCTGAAAGTGTAGATACAAATAATGAAGTACTTATTTCATTATTTTTATTTACACTTTCAGAAGTTATCCTTATTTAATTCTTGAGTAAGAGCAAGACAAGAAATGAAACCACGTGTATCTACAAACTTAGGCGCGGGGCTGCAATCGTTCTCTGCTCTAATAGGTGCGAGAAATGCATTTCTCTTCGTCTGGCGTTTTATTGCCGATAGTGTCATCTTAGAAAAATTTTAGTATATTTTATTTTGGAAAGATCTGCACAAAAAACTAATAAATTTCCGAGACCAAAATACTGTTCAACCCAAATAGTGAACACTTAAATATTTTTTTTTTTTGCTTTTGATGGCAATGAGAAGAACTGAAAAAAATGGTGTGTGAAATATGCGGCTTCTTTGTACATTTTTTATTTCACTTTTTTGATCAGTTTGTTTAGTTTTAATTGATTATAATCAATTTAAAAAAAAAAAGACAATGTGTGTTTTTATATCGAAATAATCACTTTAATTACAGACATAACTTTGAAAAAATACCCTTATTTGAGCCACTACTGTAAATAATAATATTTATTTTCACTATTTCATCGTTTTTTATATTAATCGTAAACACTTTAGTGCAATTTAGGTTGAATTCTGAACTGAATACGCAAAATAATATTAAAGAGTATGAGTTTAAATCGTCATAGAGAAGTCTCCTAACTGAGAAATGATATAGCCTAGTAGTTAATTCGATGTTTGATGCTTCCACTTTTAAGTAAAACCAAATACTTTTATCCACCTATAAAACACGTTTAAATAATTGTATTTTCGAATAGACTCACCTCGAGAAATCATGGCAGCTCCCCCTGACCCCCTCCAAGAACGCTATTCTGTCCATATGTCCATTGTTTAATTTCTGTGATGTTTATTTATTATTTTATATACATATAGTCATTATTTGTACTAGAGTCGCCCTGTAAACTATATGTTTTCGTGTTCGATTTTCACCATTTTTTTTTAAATTGTAGAGTTTGTTAAACTGCATTTTTGGAGCAAAAAGCACCAGATCCCTACAAAATCCAAGGCCTACTACGCCAGTTTTTAGGAGGGAAATTTTAATAATTTATATTAGCGATTTTTTAGGAAAAAAATTATGCACGCCACTGGATTCACTACTCGTTAAAAGGGGTCTGTACTAAATTTTGTCGACCATTTTTAAGTAATAACGTTTTTGTAGACATTATTAAGAATGCACAATACATCATTTTCATAAATTTATTCTAAAAGTTATCCATGAGAAAAAAAATTGAAATAAAATTAAACGCTAGTAACACGGTATTATTGTTATTTTTATGCCAAGTTTTAACAAATCAAAAAAGAAAAAATATAGTGCCAAAAAGACTACATAATGGAGCAAAAAATCGGCGGCATTCTCGTCAAACGATTTAGATGTTATTTAATACCCAAACGGTACCTCGTTCTACCCATAGAAATATATCAAATTTTATCCGTTTTTGCCTCCTACCAAAAATGAAAACCACGACTAGGACATTCTGTGCAATTGCCATAGTCGACCAAATGCGTCGAATATGTGAACGTGCCTCATTTATACCTAACAGCTTTTATAGACGAAGGTCAAACATTCGGGTAGTTCGTCATCCAGTGACGCTACACATATATTTATATAGGTATATATAAAATAATAATATTATTCATATTTTTCATCATTTTTTTTTTCACTACATAGACAATCCAAAATATTTTAATTTAAGACTTGGTAGCATAACACGATCCAAAGGCTTTCATTTTCTCGAAATATTATGGTATTATGGAATTTACGAAATTCGTAAATGCAGTCTGGTTACGTTCCTTAGAGTAAAATGAGGATTTTATAGAGGAGTTTGCGACTAAAAATATTATGTTTTAATATTCCGTCCTCTAACAGCCCATTTGAACTAGGAAGATGAGTATTACCACGGTGTAGTATATTAGGTGGTCCGACACACCTCACTTGCCATGTTAATCGACGGCTTCATAAGTGCTTGGTTTCTATTTAATTTAGTAGATGGCGCCCGGAATATACCTCTGCTAGAGACTTTATAAAGTAGAGACTGGCCACTCGAGTGGGAGGCACTGATTGGTCCGCATGAAAAGTGGTTGCATAATGGCGGCGTCAATAAGAGTTGTTCTTTTTATGTAGCTTTTAGACCTACTCGGAGATATTTTAACGGCAAATTAACATACTAATTTTAAAAAAATTAAATAAACAACAACATAATATGTACTTAAAGGATTGCCACTTTACTGATCATTAGACACAATGTAATAGGTTAAAATTAAAATAAGTCTATTATGACTGATTTGGTCATGAAACAATTAATGGTAACGTCATTACTTACATATTTTGACTTATTTTTCACTCGGAGGTATCAAAAATATTTATTTCTCCACTTTTCAAAACAAATGCCGCAACCTACTTTTGACGCTTGCGATACTTGTAAACACACTTGACGGACATGCGAACACTCAAACTATCGCCGCCATTATGCAACCAGTGACCAGTCTCTACCAAACTATCTAATCTATGGTCTCTACTTTATAGGGTCTCTAACCCCTGCAATTACCTAGGCATAGATAGACGGAATTCCTTTGATGCATGTAGTGTTGCATACATACACAACTAAACGGCAAAACTAAGACAAAAAGAACGAACCAAAAGGCTCTTTAAATATAAATAAACAAATTTACAGAGCATTAACTATTTTATGTAAAGGAAAGAATATTCATCAGATTCATATTCAATGGTAAAAAGCCGGGAATGTATGTAACGCAGCATGCACAGAACCTGTAAAACTGTATTTATAATATTTCTATACGTAAGTAACGACGAGACTTTATTTAGTTCCAATGTGCTTTTAGAGGGCGGGATATTAAAACATACTATTTTTAGTCGCAAACTCCTCTATAAAATCCTTATTTTACTATAAGGAACGTAACAAGACTGCAACCAACAGCTACTCTCCGGGCTATGTGCCCCGCCGAGCGCTGAATTACAAGTTACAAGCCTAGCGCGTTAAGTGTAATAATTGGATATTACCATCAAAACGCTAATGCTTCGATCTCAACAAACACCAGCCGAAAGACTGTTCTTACTTAAAGGAGCTCTCGTGCCAACAGCTCGAAACTGCAGTCTGCAAGTGGTGTGTGACGACTGGCACAAGAGCTCCTTTAAGTAGGATCAATCTTTCGGCTGGTGTTGTTACCGTTTTAATGGTAATATGCAATTATTACACTTAACGCGCCAGTCTTGTAACTTGTAATTCAGCGCTCGGCGGGGCACATAGCCCGGAGAGTAGCTGTTGGTTGCGGTCTGGTTACGTTCCTTATAGTAAAATAATAATTTTAAAGAGGAGTTTGCGACTAAAAATATTATGTTTCGAGTCTTTATTTGACCTGCCATCTATTGCATTATACACAACTAAACACTTACGAAGCCATTCGTACGGGCCTTGTCGCATCACCTAATATACTACACCGTGATTATTACCAAGTGGTTATTTCATACGGCTCTGGGTATGGTTATTGAACTGGCCCGTACTGTCACTGTCATTACTGTTACAAATTAATAAGCCTTATTGAGATGTTCAAATAGTGGAGTATGGTAAACTGAAAATAGTGGAGAATAATACAATTTTTCGTAGATATTCCAAACTTTGGGTAGTTGTTAGTTGTCCTAAAAATAAGATATTTCTAGAATATCTACCTTCTGCAAGTGTCGGAATGTTGTTTTAAACTCGAAAAGGTGTAAATTATCCCTCTTTTGGGGCAATTTTCGATTTTAATTTTTTTTTGAAGCCCTTAAACTGTAAATTGAAAAACAAAAATGTGGTCCTTTTATTGTTAATGTTCAAAGAACCTTCAGTTAAATTTTCGTGATGTTACGACCCCCCCCTCCTCCTTCCTGTAATTCATATATATACATATATATATATACACGTTTTTTTTTAACAAAAATTGATTTTGGGATAACTTGGGCAAATTTTGCCCTATTCAAATGAAATTTTGGGTGAAGGTTGCTCATAATATCTACAAATAGCCTGCCACATTTCAAGTCAAAAGCTCCATTAGTTTGGCTACAATGCCATTTTTTCGAAAATTTTATGGAATTTTTAAAACACTGTAACTTTATGGTCGTTAATCGTACGACAATTTTCTCTCCGTCAAAATGTAGGTTTTTTTATGTACTTTTGGGTGGTGACTCAAAAAATCTTTAATATAAAAATCGATCCATATTTGGCCATTTACGGCATACATGTACTTGCGCATAGTGATTTTCCATTGCACAAGGTACATATAACTATATAGAAGTTTGTATATGTAAATATAACTCGTGTGCTCTAGAAAATGCTCCCCCTTTCCGAGTTTAAAACAATGTTCCGACACTTGCAGAAGGTAGATAGGAATATTTTATTTCTAAGACAACTAACAACTGCCCAAAGTTTGGAATCTCTACGAAAAATTGTATAACACTTCGATTACCGTACTCCACTAAAAGTAATCTATCTAAACCAGCTTGTGTCGCTATTTTGAATGAAATCTTCTTTGATTCATCAGAATCTGACGACGAGGAAATTGAGGCCTAACGTTATTAACGTTAGCACCTTTAAAAAATGATAGAATAATAAACTATAGGAGCGAGTGCGTCTACGGAACAATTTCTATCCAATTTTTTTCCTGGGTAAAAAGCTGCACATTCGTCAAAACACACCAACTTAATGAACGGTCAGATTTTTACCGAGCGATGTTTTTGAACGGGCAAAATTTGGTTGATAATGGTTCAGCGCCTTTACTGAACGTGCTCCAGAGTTATAGAAACTTAGAACGAAACTGAAACAGAAAAAAACTACAAGATTATCGTCACTTCTACCAATCCACCATTTGATAATGTGTTTGAAAATCTACTTGTTTTGACCAGCTCTATGCATGGTTATAAATATTTGGTTTGACTGAAAAGTAGAAGCATCGAGGCATTTTCGAGAAGCAAGTAAATTATACTACTAGTACTTACTGGAAAGGGTAGAATTAACAAATCCTTTTAAGTCGTAATCCACAGTGTGTTGGTATATTTCTCTTTCTATAAAACTGCCGGTAAATGCTATAACAAATGCCTAAAAAATATACACACATATCTTAAAAGCCATTAAGTATGTCCTGTTAAATACAGGACAATGGTGCAAATGTATTCGGGTGTATCGAAAAAACATTAAAACCTATTACGTAATGATTCTAGACTAAGTGAAGGAGAAAATGTTCTAAGAACATGAATCTGGCAACGCTTGGTTGGAAAGATAGAGAGATAGATATAGGTAATGTATCTATAAACATTACCTTGAAAGGATAAGCGAATAACTCTATATTTGCTGATGTAGTAAAATATAGTAATAAGATACCGGGTGTTGGAAAAGTATGGGAACGGTGGAAAATCTCGAACAGTTTGCACCAAATCGAAAAATAAAAAAGTACGTGTCAAACATTTTTCAAAAAATTATCTACTGATAGGAAGAGCCGACATCGAAGGATCAAAAAGCGACGTCGCTATGAACGCTTGGCCGCCACAAGCCAGTTATCCCTGTGGTAACTTTTCTGACACCTCTTGCTGAAAACTCTTCAAGCCAAAAGGATCGATAGGCCGTGCTTTCGCAGTCCCTATGCATACTAAACATCGGGATCAAGCCAGCTCTTGCCCTTTTGCTCTACGCCTCCCCACCCACCACCCTGTGGGTGGGGCGAGGGGCAACTTTAAAATTTTAAATGGAAACCTGTATTTTTTATTGCGGAATCGGATTCTACGGCAGAAAATACGTATATTTTATTGCGGACATTTTTTTCGATTCTTGCATGGTGTCGCTGTAATCGCAAAAAATGAAAAGAAAACATTACTGTTTCAAGAGTAGCGTCTTGTGCCCATAAAAAAACGTCCAATTCAAAACTGAAAAACACGTATTTGTTATTTTTACGGAGTCTATCCAATGACATTGGATTCGACTCTCCCACCCCTAACCCAGTGGGTGGGGCGGGGCAACTTTGAAATTTGTAATGAAAATCCCTATATTTTATAACGGATTCGGATTCTACGGCCAAAAATACGTGAATTTTATATCGGACATTTTTTTCAATTCTCGCAAAGTGTCGCTGCAATCGCACAAAATTGAGTGGAAACATGAGTTTTGAACGCATACTTAAAAAAATATGAAAGGTAAAACTACTGATCTCAGAGTGAATGATTTCCCGAGCTGTTTTGAGAACAGTGATTTTACACAGTCGTGCGGAAATTACAACAACTATTAACATTCTCTAAATTTATTAGCAGCTAAAATTTTCAATTTGCATTTTTTACAGTTCAATAAAAAACTCGATTAAAAAAAAACTAACAATGGTTTTACCTAAGGTAACTCAGCCATTTAAGGCAAGGTGAGGATTTCGGCCAGTTGAGGCAATTAGTTTACAGCTTAACTGCTACACTAGCAGGTTTTAATTTCAAGATTATAGCAGGTGTTCAAAATGGTGCCGATTGACTTCTTGGCATTGTCCGAGACGAACGTAAAAATTGTCAATAGCAGTTCTTATCATTTGAGGTGGTATTTCTGCAAAAATGTTTATTATGCGTTGCCTCAGCTCTTCCAAATCACGAGATTTAGTGAAATAAACCTTACCCTTCACGTAGCCCCAAACAAAATAATCAAGTGGCGCGAGGTCGGGAGATCTTGCTGGCCATTCAATAGTTCTTCTTCGACCTATCCATCGATTTTCGAAAGTACCATTGAAATAGTCCCTAACAATATCCCGATAGTGTGGTTCTTGCTGGAACCAAACATTATCGAATTCATCACCAGCAATCTCTTGTATTGCGGGAACCATTTTATTTGTCAACATTTCCAGGTATTTTTCTCCATTCAAATTTCCATCTATGAAAAACGGTCCTATGACTCGATCCCTGGAAACTCCTGCCCAAACATTTAATTTTTGTGGATACTGCGTGTGTGCTTCAAGCATCCAGTGAGGGTTTTCGTCACTCCAATATCTGAAATTATGGCGATTAACTTTTCCACTGAGTTCGAAAGTTGCTTCATCTTAGAAGATAAGTAGAGATGACAAAAAATTTGGGTTTTGGTTACTCCTTTCCATCATTAATTCACTAAATTCAAGTCGCCTATCAAAATGATCTTCATTTAACTCTTGGTGAAGGTGAATTTTGTAAGGATGAAATTTCAAAAGTTTCAAATTCTTATGAACTGAAAATGCACTCATATCAAGCTGTTGACTGATTTTCTGATTGATAACTTTCGATTTTCAACAAATGCCTGGGCCACTTCCATTTGTCGAGCTTCCAATGTTTCAGATTTTGGTCTTCCAGGTTATGGGCGATTTTTATTTGTCCTTGTGTCTAGGAATCGTTTGATGGTAAGGAACACAGTAGATTTCGAAATTCCTACTTGATCTACACGGAAAGTTTCGTTGAATAAAATCACAACTTCATCATAGGACCTTTCTTTATCGCCCCATCCTCGCATCATTAAAAGAGAAACTCTCTCTTCCTCTGTTAAAGTAGCCATTATGCAGGAAAAAACGCGAGAACTAATGAAAAATGAAATAACTTTTGCCGTACAAAAGTGCGCTCCTGCCGCTACAAAAGTTGGAAGGAACTGAACGTCCTCGTAGAAATTTCAGAAAACAAATACTGTTATTAAGAACACTTGAAAAAAAACATTCATAAAAACCAAGATCACAGATATTGTTTTTTAAACTGAATGTTTTTTGTCAACACGAGTAGCTAGAGTTCGAAAAAAATGCACGATATAAAATTCACGTATTTTTGGCCGTAGAATCCGAATCCGTTATAAAATATAGGAATTTTCTTTACAAATTTCAAAGTTGCCCCGCCCCACCCACTGGGTTAGGGGTGGGAGAGTCGAATCCAATATCATTGGATAGACTTCGTAAAAATAACAAATACGTGTTTTTCAGTTTTTGAATTGGACGTTTTTTTATGGGCACAAGACGCTACTGTTGAAACAGTAATGTTTTCTTTTCATTTTTTGCGATTACAGCGACACCATGCAAGAATCGAAAAAAGTGTCTGGAATAAAATTTACGTATTTTTTGCCGTAGAATCCGATTCCGCAATAAAAAATACAGGTTTCCATTTAAAATTTTAAAGTTGCCCCTCGTCCCACCCGGGGGGGTGGGTGGTGAGGTCATTTTGGTATCAGTAGATAGTTTTTTGAAAAATTTTTGACAAGTATTTTTTTATCTTTCGATTTGACTGTTCGAGATTTTCCACCGTTCCCATACTTTTCTAACACCCGGTATAATAATAACAACACTCTTTGTTAAGATTTATGGTGGTGTCATAAAATTTCGAGAACGTTCCCAGATGTAGTAAGGTAGGTGGAGTACCAATACGATCAGCTTTTATATTCAAAGTATGACCCAGTATGACAGTGATTTTTTATGTTAGTAACTTACATTTGTCACAGTACTAAGATACGTGAGATCAGTCATTATCCCATTCCAAGCTCCTATGCCTTCTTTTAGTCTAGGGGTAAGTCTCCTGGAATGTACAGTTAATTTATGAGCTAGCATGCGAACCTCCAAAATATTATTCAGTAAGACGCACAATGGAGCTAAAGGAAAAGCGGCTACAAACAACGTCACGTGGCCATACGCGATCACTGAAACATATTATTTTATTTTATTTCATTTACATTATTCAACAGGTCGTGCGACCCAATTACAGAATGGGAGAAATACACCAAAAAAATACACTTAATTAAAAATAAAGAAACCTAAATTAACAAGAAATATTTTAAATATAATAGTGGAGTAAAAATAACCAAAAATAACATGGAGCAATGAGACATAGAAAAATAAGTTTGTTTTGGTGAAATTAAGAATAGCCTGATTTTTCTACATCGAGTAGGTGGGGGAACCCTTTTTCGCGAGAAAGGTGTAAATTGGTCATTTTCAGGGTTGTTTTCAGTTTAATTTTAATAAAATTAATTTATTTTGGACCCTTTAAAATGCTAGTTAAGAAACAAGAATGGTACTTTTTTATTGTAGATATTCAAGGAACTTTCAGTTCAAATTTCGTGAAAATCGGTTCACGGCCTCCCACGATATGTATAGAAATATACTGAAAAAAACGTAAAAAATTGAATGACGGCTAACTTGGTCAATATTACACCAAATTTGATGAAATTTCAGATGAAAGTAAACTATATAACCAAGAAATAGTCTGTCAAATTTTAGCAGAAAATAACCAATAGTTTGGCCGTAATTCCATTTTTAGTCCAAATTTCACAAAATTTTCAAAACGTTCCCCAAGTTGTCCAAATGGTTGTACGAAATTTTTCTTTTACCAAAATGAAGCTACTTTCACGTGATGCAACTAAAAAATAATTTTTAGCCGATTTTTTGTCATTTTTGGTAAAGTATACGTGTAATTATCAATTATAAAAATTACAATATTAATAATAAAAAGTGATTGCGAGCAGGTTTTACATATTTAGATAAAAAAACTCTCGACGGAAGATATAATTTTTTTTTCGAAAACACTTGGTTTTTATTAAACTTTTTACATATATTGATTATTATTTTATTTTATTCATGTTTTCTTTTTCTAGTAGTTGTACTAGATGTGCTACTGCAAGAAGTTGCCTACTTCTGAATCGGTAACTGAAGTTTGGAATATTTCTTCACCCTCGTCATCGCTAAAATCGTTTCTTATGGCACAGTAAACATTGAACTACCAACTTTCCTGAAAGTTTCGCTCTCTGAACATATGAGGATTTGAATCACTCCAATAATGCGAATTGTGTCTATTAAAAGTCCATTTTTAGTAAATTTTGCTTCATCTGTCCGTATAATATTTCCCAAATAAGAATCGTGACCCTCAGATCTTATTAAAATAAACTCACAAAAATTCTGTTCTCTTAGGAAATCTGTTTTTTTAATCCTTGAACCATATGGAATGAAAACGGGTGAAACTTATGTTTTAATAAGATTCTGTAAATTGAATTCTTGCATAGTCCCGATTCCAGAGCGGCTTGTCTTAATGACATTCTTGTAAATGCATGAAAATATCCCAGAATGACTATTTCAATGTTTTCGTCATCAACAATAGGCTTTCTTCTTTGCATTTTTGCCTTGACACAGCCATAATTTAATAAAAATTCCAGTATGCGTTTTACAGTGTTTGGTGACGGTTTCCGTTTTTCTGGATATCGAGTAGCAAACGTACTGATATTACTTTATCACATTCTCCATAAATAATAAACAAATTTAAAAAGTATTCGTGGGTGTAATTTAAACGTGCTGGCATTTTTTGACATAAGATAATGACTGATTGTTTCTAATCATGGCTATTTTGATGAAATGATTACAGCAATTCATGAATTTCTAATAAAATTGCAAATATTTCAAACAGTTGTAACTTTAACCCCCACAATGCTAATATCAGAAAAAAGGGAATTCAATTTTACACAACTTTACGTAAAAAAATACAGGGTGTTCCATTTGACCTAAACAAGTCTTCGCGGTTTGAAGTTGACAAAATGTAACGCGAAAAACGGAACACTTGGTATGATATTATTGAAGTTATTTCAGTTGTAGAACGTAGTTCTCCTTGTGTTCTATTTATGTGACAAGAAACAATTGAGGATCTTTTACACAAAGAAGGTGATAACGGTTCTTGCAAACCGTTGCACCTGTCAAATTTTCTATAAAATGTCAAATATCTCTGAAACGGCTAGGTTTAGGTATAGGATATGCTACATATTTTCGACTCAGAATTTTATACTCCTTTCGAAAACCCTAAAATATATAGAGCGTTCTATTTGAAATAAGCAAGTTGGTATCGACTTCCGGTATAAGCGGAAGTGCCAGCTGCTTGTAATTATTTTAGTTGGATTTGTCACACCGACATTAATAATTATCTAAATTTTCAAATTTTTCTGATGCGTACTTTTCTCTATATCGATCGATTCATTTCCCGGTGAGACACCCTGTATACATATCGTGGGAGGCGGTAGACCGATTTTCACGAAATTTGAACTGAAGGTTCCTTGAACATCTACAATAAAAGGGTACCGTTCTAGTTTCTTAACTAACATTTTAAAGGGCCCAAAATAAATTAGAACTGAAAAACCACCATTAAAAATGACCAATTTACCCCCTTTCCGCGAAAAAAAAAAGGGTTCCCCTATCTGCTCGAAGTAGAAAACTCAGGGTATTCTTAGTTTCACCAAAACAAACTTGTTCTTCTATGTCGCGTTGATCCATGTAAAATTTTCTCTACAAATCTATATTTACTCCACTATATTGATTTGACTAATCTCTAGAAACCTATGCCTAGTCCTTTGGCACAAAATTTAAGGCATCAGTACATGTAATGTGCATACCAACGTTGAATTTATACTGTCATGGATAAGTGAATTCCCGATAAATACTTCTGCCTTGGTCTCCTACTCATTCTACCGATTCAAATTGTAACATAGCCCTCGAAAACTTGCAACAGAAAATGGTATACATACTTTACTCATTTGCACATTAACTGTTGAGCAGAGATGATATGGGCACAATATAATTGAGAGTTGTTTTATAAAAATATAGAACTACATTCATATTCACCCATGC
The DNA here is from genome assembly GCA_963675555.1 of Leptura quadrifasciata. Lineage (NCBI taxonomy): Eukaryota > Metazoa > Arthropoda > Insecta > Coleoptera > Cerambycidae > Leptura > Leptura quadrifasciata. Next base: position 19,316,438 of record OY776681.1, on the reverse strand, counting down.
TGTTAAACTCGCTTGCTATTAAAAATCTCTCTGTCGGCTTAAGTTTGTAATCTGCTTCGTATTGTGGTATTCCTTCATACGAGATTTCACCTTTACCGAGTAAAGTACCAATACAATTTCTACAGTTGCTGAAAACAAGAGATACAAGGTATTTACCAAACAACATAGTAATCATATATAATAACATAAGAGTACAGCAATTCCATTTTTCACCGATTGACAACAAAGTACTAACTTTTCTGACTAATGTCAATCAGCAAAGTGTCACTTTCCCTGCCTAGGTAGGGAAAGTGACACTTAGTTTCCATGGTAACCAACTAGTAACAACTGCGATTTTGAATGAATTTTTATTGAATTTATTACAACAAAAATGAAGAGATTGAGAATTAATGAAGTAGATTCTTCCGGGTCTTGCCGTGGTCGTCGAACTTGACTTGACGTTTCGCTGATCATCGTGTCAGCTTCTTCAGAAGGATTCTAAAGACTGAATCTGTTGTGTTACACTCCTCGTTATATACCTAGGCGCCGCTTCGCTTCGCTGGTCATTGGTCGCACTTGGTTCGCTTCGCTGCTCATTCGTCGTGTTTGGTTGACCGTGACTTACTACGGTGCCGGTACTTGGCAATACCAGTCTCCACGTGTTACTAAGTCGATACCCATCCTCTCTGTTAAAGTTGTTCACGTTTTTCATAATTTCCAGTGATTCCCTAATGATTCGCGGATAATGGCGCGTATTCCTGTCTAATATATTGACGTCCTCGTAGTCGATTTTATGATTCTCGTTATTATGGACATGTTCTGCTATCGCCGACCTATCCGTGTACCCAAATCTGGTATTTCTCTGGTGTTTGTCCGATGTAGCTCTTACCACATGTGCAGTTCAACTGGTAAACACCTTTTGATAACAGTTTGGGGACAGGGTCCTTGACTGAGGGAAGCATCTGCAGTATTTTCTTCACTGTTCGAAACCGTACACCTACTTTCTTTTTGAATAAAATCTTCTTCAGCCTATCTGTGACTCCAGCGACGTAGGGTAGCCATGCATACGTTGTTGGTTGTTGCTGTTCTTCTTCTGTAGTTCTCCTCTGGTTATTTACTACTCGTTGTATATTGCTTTGACTGTATCCATTCTTCTTTAAAGCTTGTTGGACATTCTGTAGTTCCTCGGGTTTGTTCTCGTCGTCGCATATTGTGTTGGCTCTGTGGACCAAGGTTCTAATTAACGCTCTCTTCTGTTATGGATGGTGGTGAGATGTCGCATGTAGGTAACGATCGGTGTGCGTTTTCTTTCTGCAGACACCATAGGCCAGCTTGCCATTGTGTGACCTTTTCACTAATACATCTAAGAAAGGTAAAGCTCCATCTTGCCCGGTCTCCATTGTAAATTTGATACTTGGATGCTGTTTATTCAAATGGTCGAAGAAAACAGATAAAGATGATTCTCCATGTGGCCATATGATGAACGTATCGTCTACGTAGCGTAACCAGCACTTTGGTTTATTCTCACTGCAGCGTATGGCTTCCTCTTCGAAAGCTTCCATGAATAGGTTGGCTATCACAGGTGAAAATGGTGATCCCATGGCTGCTCCTTGTTTCTGCTCGTAGAAGTCTCCATTCCATAGAAAGTATATTGCAGACAGGCACAGTCGGGCCAGATCAGGTATGTCTTCTCTTAATCCTTTAGGTACAAGTTGTTGACGAATCAGGTTAACTGTTTCCTCAATTGGTACATTGGTGAACAAAGATTCGACGTCAAAACTAACCATGATATCATTACTCGTTATTTCCAAGTTTTCCAAAATTTCTACGAAGTGTCCGGAGTTCTTTATGTGACTACTAGTCTTACTTATATAGGGTTGCAGTGTGTCTTGAGAGAGAGATTGAGAATTGTAATAATTTAATTATTTTAGAATATATTTAAACAATCGGTGAAAAAATTATATGTTCAACTCAGCAGCAAAATAGATTGACTGCCCTGGCTGCCCAACTAGCAATTTGATGTTTTGTAGAAACTTAAAGAATGTTTATAGAACATTTTTTATAAAACAAGATTGTTGATATAAACATTTCTAAAACGTTTATACAACGCTTATAGACGCAAAATGGGCACAGTTTATAAAACAATGTAGTTCTTTAATTTATTTTATTATGGCTCTCACAGGTGTTATAAAATAATTGTGTAAACATTTACATACAATTTTAAAAAATGGTAGATGATAATTATAAAATAGTTTTATAGCAAACAGTTATAAAACTTAAACCTGTTTTTGTAACATATCAATTATAAAATTTTATAAGCATTGTGTTATTATCATCATTGCTACTTTTTTGTTATGTGCAGCAGCAACAACAGAGGTTGTTTATTTTTTAAATGTTTTTGCAGACAATAATAATTCTCAAAATAGTTTTAAAATATTATAAAGGTAGCTAGATCTTATGTGACTATATATGGCGGCGTAACTAACAACATATTTAGTGAAACATGAGATAAAAGTTAATTGATTAAGATTTCGTTTCGCCAACAGCAAAGCGATTTTGGACTGCGAAAAAATTTTTTCTGTGAAATATATGGTATATATACAATGAAATTTTTAAGTGCCTTAAAAATAACGAATATTTATCAAAATTAAAAAAAATAAAGTGAAAATAAATTTTTTGTATTTAATCTTTTTGTGGTGTTGCACCAATTGTGTTTCGCAGACGTATTTCACAATAATAGATTATTGCTAAAATGCTTGTATCACAATAATTTTTATTTTTAAACTATTTTTATTTCCCAGAATGGCCGCTATAAAAATAGTTCAAACATAATAACATTATGACATCCATCTTATAAAGTATATTTATAATTATAAAAACACTTATAGAACAAATATATTTTCCGAAGAACTGTTATATATCAATAAACTGACAGTCTCCGAGGCAGTGCTTATGGAAGTTTAAAAAATATAATTGCTCCGAAAGAACATCTTATAAAATATATATACAGCAACATGTTTTAATGTTTTACAGAAACTCTATTTGCAATACTTATAAAGCAATACATTCTGAAGCGCCTCTTAGTCGAGCTAAATAAACGGCAAATCAATTTTGTTCCGTGGGCAAAAACATCTTATAATAATTGCTGTATAAACGTTTATAAAACAGCGAAAAACAAATTCTACAAAATGCTTTATAATTTAGCTGTAAGAGCATTCTTAGCACTTATTTATATGATAATTTATTTGTGAAGACTAAATAATCACATTGGCAGTTTTAATAAAACAAAATAGCTTTTGCAGAACAGTAATGAAATAATAATAAAATAAAATTATCCTATTATTTTAAACCTATAGAGCAACTTTGTTAGTTGGGTGAGTTCCTAACCTCGCTAGCCGCGGCAGTCAATCTACTATTTTGCTGCTTATAGTTAAACAAATAACTATTCCTTACGCGAAATAACTTTTTCAAAAGTGTTTCATTCTAAGACAATAAAGCATGTCTTGATTGAATGATTAATATTATATAGTGATATAATGCCAGTATAGTTATTTAAGTGATGAAAGTAGTGTAAAAGTTGCTCTTACTCTATTACAATTTTCACCACGTTGATGGAAAATGTTTTCAATATCAACAGGAAGCACATCATTATACATATTGAGAAAATGCAGCTCAAAGGCTGACAAGTGTCCCTCTCCAAAAATGTAAAGTGTGTATTGTGATAATTCGGTACTGTATAAAGTCGACCCTGAAAAATGGAAATCAAGAGGCTAAAAATTAACAAACTGCATACCTGGTGACACAGGCTACTGGCTCATTTCTATATTTCCTTTGTTTTTTAACTTTGGGGCGCATAAAGTAAAAATGTATTTTGGGACATAAAAACGGTATGAGACAATTTCCGGTTTACCCGGAAATGACCGCAACTTCCGATTTTTAAATGGAACATCCTGTATATTTTTATATATTTGGATTCAGGACAACATTCTGAGTATACCATGAGTCTTTCGAGAACTTTTGAGTCGATGTTAATTTTTTTAAGTATTTAAACCATTCGCCTAGAGTGCTTTGGAATACCAAAATTTGTTCTACGGCAGGTAAAGTCCATAGGAAAATATAATCTTTCGTTTCATTTAATTTCATTAATAGCTATTTGCGAAGCTTCCAAATTTGAACATATCACTTTTTATCGGAAACTTTTTTTCAAATGGGAAGGCGATAACTTATAGTGTTCAATAAATTATAGATTTTTTCCTGAATTCATTGATATCCATTCCAAATCTATGCTATTTGTTTTTCTAATTTATTTAATTTATTTAAAAATAAAAAATCATTTTCAAAATAATTTTTATTGACCCTTGTAGTCTGCACTAGTCCTTATACCTATTAAGAAACAACAAAGAGAACTAAAAGGTTATTTAATCCACTGAATTTAGGATTTAGGAAGTGGGAGTGTAAGGATAAAATTTGGCAACGCTGTAAAGGGATAAAATCTTGCTCTGAAACTAATTTTCCGAGATATCTCGGCTTCTATTTCTGACGAGTCTTCAATCGGTTCAGCATTCAAGCAAGATTGTCCATGGCAGTTGCCGGAAAGTGGTGAGCAATTAAGTTCCAACCTCCGACAGCCGCACAATGGTCCACAGCCCTTCGTACAATTGCAGAAAATCATCTTCAAAAGGCAATCAGGTGCAGGAAGTTGGGATGTTGTTCTTGGCCACAATATGGTATCTTTTACCATCCGCCCCACTGTTTAGGATTCAATACATTACCCAACCATTTCTGTACTTGAAAATAAACACGAAATAGATGATGTTGAGCTGCGCCATGAGTGGGTGGTAATGAATTCGATTTCACTGGTTTGCTTTTGCTCACAGCTTTACAGCCGTATGCACCGTACATACTTAAACGAGATTAACAGGTTAACTCGGTTTAACTTGAACTTTTCTTATGCACCGTCACTTATGACGTGCTTAATCAAGTGTAAAGTAAACCTACAATTTTGGGCGTTTAACTACGGGCGTTTAATCCTGGTTTTCGTACATGCATATTGCAAATATAACCTCAAAATTCCTAGTATGCTATTATTGTTTACCTAAAATTACGAAAATCCAGAGATGGAAATAGGAGATGAAATATATTTATATGGATAACGATCTAGGCATATTCCGGGTAAACCAGAAATGTTCTCATATCGTTTTTATGACCAAAAATCCATTTCTACCGGTACTTTATGCATCCCAAACTTAAAAACAAAGGAAATATAGGGATGAGTCACTAGCCTATGTTACCCGGTATAGTTCAAAGTATAATATGTGGGATGTAGGTATACCACAATCAAATTTCAATTCAAAATGTTTATTAAAACGCTTAAAAACATATCAATGAATTTTGTTACAGCCAGGAAATGTTTCAAACTTGAATTTATTACATTGGCTTTCTTTTACCACTCACTTTTAAAAAGGCTGAGTAGAAGAAATTCAAATAATTGTTTACAAAAGATAAAAGATATCTCTTGTACAAATACGATTTGTCGTAATCATTTTGCGTCCTTGGGAGTTCCAAGTCCGTCAACCAAATGCACAGCTTTCCGTATACCTAAAATACAATACAATATCAATCTTAATAAAATTTTCTGTGATGTATTGTAACTATGTAGAAAACTAAAAAAATGTTAACCCTCGAAATGAAGTTACTATCAATATAGTGAATATAAATGGTATTCGAATACGCAATCGAAGTCATAGAAAAAAAAAACTATTGAATTTTTACAGGAACAAAGGTAAATTACAAGCATGAACAAAATCCGGAGTATAACCGGAGTCAAAACTCATTTAGATACTCAGACATTAACACATAAAGTTGGGTGCCACGGATTTTGTTTTTTGGTAAAAAGCCGAAAACAATTGAGGGAACTTAACAAGTACGTACTTATAGTTTATGTTGCACTTGGTCACATGAGCCAATAATTGGCACAGACGTAAAATCTTCCGAATACCTACTTGGAGGGCGTATTGTTCGAAATTTACAACTTAACCCCTAATTCATTAAAGGGGGCACGCACTAAACAAGGGTCTGTGTCCCAAAAAGTTTTATTTCACTAGGAAGTTCCTAAGGTTTGGACTTTGATAAAACACTACAGTATACGAATTAATACCGTAAATTAACAGAATTTAACACCGGTAGCTTGTAATATGGCGTACTTGCTGTTTACGCCGTAAATAAATGGCGTCTTTCACTAACCAAATAAACGGTAATCTCGCCAATCTTTAACATCAAAACGACTCAACACTTATAGTGCACCACTTTACACATTAATTAATAAGCAAGCTACTTATATCTGAAGGGGAGATTCAGATCTCCCGTTCGGCCTCACTTATTGCCGCCCATCTTGCCGGCTTCTCGTGGTGGATGCTCCTGCGCGCATCCTCTATCTTTCATCAAAACGAAATTAAATACCTAAACCAATCAGAGAATCGGTTCCAAAAATGCACGAATCGTAGCCTTAGAGTTGAACATAAATATGCCGCGACGCTGCAGGTTTTGTTTTTACCGATTTATATATGACATTTTACTAATATTTAGCTAAATTTACTCACGATGGACATATGGACAAATGGACATATTTACAATTAATAAAATATACCTATTTGCGGGGCTTACCCTAGAAAATATTTTTATAACGAGTACGTTTAAGAGGGACCCAGTTATCATATAAGATATAGTCGAATTTTCTCTGAAATAGAGAATTGGGCCCCTATCCAGGATCGCTTCAAAGACTACTTCAAATAGTATCATTCCAAAAACTCCTACTATTACCAGAAAGGTCTGAAAAATTTACTGTATCATTTGTTTGTTGCACTAAGGATTACATTTAACAATCAGTCGATACAAAATCAAATTACCTATGCTTATGCTTTGTCTCGACCTTACTTACCATAAAGAGACAGAAAGAAACCGATAAAGCCTTTCTCAAATATATAATATGTTTTTTTACATATGGTTCTAATTGGCCAGTTCCTCGGTTGAGTCTAAGTTCTTTTGCAGCGTCCATGTACTCTCCCCTGAAAAGTTTATAAAAGCCATTATACGTCCAAGGTGATTCTGTATAGTCGAATACAGATTTACTAGGCACTCCAAAAACTCAATAAGAACGTTACGACCTCATTAAAAAACCATTAAACTAGTCGCAAAAATAATTGCGTCCAGGTACGGTCGTGAGCAAAAAAAAAATAGGACAAGCCCGGTATTTTGCTAAAATCTAGTTGTGTACATCTAACTTTAATTTTTGTGACATTGTCAGTTAGCTGTCATAATTTATTGCAAGTGTGCAAAAAACTAATATGCCTCATATAAGCGATTTAGTTAAATCTGGAGTTATTGCTAAAGCAGAAGATGGATGGTCAATGAGAAATTGCACTGCGTTATAATATTGACAAAAATTCGGTGTGTAATATTTTAAGAAAATGGAGAATAAACGGTACGATTAGTAGAAATCCTGGATCAGGGCGACGAAGGATATCAACTCAATAACAAGATTTGCAATTGGTAAATGCTTTAGTAGAAAATCCACTTTACTCAGTTATTCAGGTTACTGGCCCAGTCATAGTCCAGATCTTAACCCTGTGGAAGAAGTATGGTGACTACTGGTAAGAAGTATCCAAAAACGAAATGTGAGACCACGGAATGCCGAAGAATGACTGGAAATAGTAAATAATGCATGGGATAATATTATTATTGTATAAAGTAATTTAATTCTATGCCAGTAAGTAAGTAAGTAAGTTCTTTATTCATCGTGTTAAGTTACACAATAGTGAAACTAAGACTAGTCAAAATAAATAAATACAGTTAAAAAATAATAACAGTTAAAAAGAGTAGTGAATATCTGAGTAATAATACCAATAATATAGTTATAAATACTAAGATTGTAGATACTCGTCTAAGGAATAAAAAGCATTGTTAAGTAAGTACTTTAACAAAGTATTTTTAAAGGTATTAAAATTGTTAAAATGACCAAAGCGTCGGGTAAATTTATTAAAACAGTAGATTCCCTGAAAAACGTGAATTTTGGCCCACACTTAATCTAGAAAATGGCATCCTAAGTTCAGTGTGGCTGCGTGTGTGGTAATTGTGAACATCATTATTTCTTAAAAACAGAGTTTCTTGCTTTTTTATATTTGTAACAATTAGATATATATAAAGTGAAGGTAGAGTTAAGATAGATAGTGCAATAAACGCCTCTGATAAGAAGGACCAACCATACAACGAATGATTTTCTTTTGTGCGATGAATACTTTGTAAGTGTGTGAAGAGTTTCCCCAAAAAATTAAACCATAGGACAAGATAGATTGAACTAATCCAAAGTGTGCTAATCTTAACACATTAAGGGAGATGGAGGATTTCAGGTATCTAATAACAAAACAAAATTTACTCAATTTCTTCAATAAATTTTCAGTATGAGTTTCCCACGTCATTTTACAATCCAAAGTTACTTCCAGGAATTTTGTCACTTCTGTATGCACAATCGATTTATGATCTGCCTTGATTAAAATGCTTGAACTATGAACATAGTTCTTTGGCAAAAACGACATAAAAACGGTTTTGTCAACATTCAGTGCAAGACCATTGTTTGAACACCATTTGAAAAACTCCTTTACAGATGTATTATCTTTAGTGATTGTGGTCTCTGAAGAGTTACTAGAAATCAAAAAGTTTGTATCGTCTGCATAGACAATTGCTGCATTGGGTGTTGTACAAGAGTGTGGCATATTATTTATAAAGATTAAGAAAAGCAAAGGACCTAGAATAGAGCCCTGTGGCACGCCAGTGGTCACATGCCTGAAATCTGATTTAAAGCGATCAATTATTACGGCTTGCTTTCTGTTAGTGAGATAGGAGTTGATCCAGTCGTGAGCAGGTCCACGTACACCCAATCTAGATAGTTTCTCTAAAAGCAGATTGTGATCGACAGTGTCGAAAGCTCTACTGTGATCGGAAAATAGAGCTATTGGTTGTTCTTTGGTTGTTTAATAAATTATAAACATAGTCACATAATTTTTCAATAGCGTTTATTGTTGATTTTTTCCTTCTAAATCCGTATTGGCTAAAGATTAACAATTTATCAAATTCTAAATAGCTTAATAACCCATTATTAAAACAAAGTTCAAAAACTTTTGCGAACTGATTTTGTACACATATTTCTATATTTACAAGCCTCCATTTTCGATCCCTTATTTTTATATTATATTGGTATAGATTTTGAAATTTTCAGTGAATCCGGGTACTGGCCACTAGCAAAAGATTCATTAATTAAGTAAGACAGCGGAGCACAAATTTCTTCAACCACTGCTCTTAGCACTTGACCTCTTGTCTCGTCAATCCCTGCAGCTGATTTACTTGTTGTTTTAGGCAATTTCACTAACTTCAGCTGGAGTGGTAGGGGTTAGGTAAAAGTTATGTATAACATTGTCAAATAAAATTAATTTGCTAAAATCAGGTTTACGACTTTTAAAATTCAAGAAGAAATTATTGAAACCGTTACAAGTATCATAAGTATTAGTAAATATTTTATCATTAATAACAATTTCTGTAACTGATTGCTTTGGATTATTTTTTGCTTCATTTATAATGAGCCAACTCTCTTTCATTATATTTTGGGCACACTTTATACGCCCGTCATTGTAATTTGTCCTAGCAAGTTAGAATATATTTGTTTAAATCTTAAACACCTATTTTTAATTACTTCGTTGTTTGGGTAATTTTTATTAATTTTATGCAACTCGCACAGAAAATGGTGCAGCTGTTTTAATTCATCATTGAACCGTTTTTCATTATGCCAAACAGATTTATAGAAGTTATAAATAGAAATGGCGCAATAACGAAATATTAATAGTTAGTTTCTTGTTAAGTAGGATATCCTTTGTCCTTCGATCCAGGATTTCTACTAATCGTACTGTTTATTCTCCACTTTCTTAAAATGTTACACACCAAATATATGAGCAATTCGTGCGATCGTCTATTGCTCACTTCATTCGTGTGCTCAACTCCACTCTCGTGGGCAATAGACGACTTATCGCGTTTATTGCACAATATACTATTATGTTTACCTAATGGATAGTGCAGGATGTGGATAGTGCACGTCCCACTTCAATTTCAACTTAATCTCTTTCCTTCTCCACCAGTGTACAAATGAAGTTGCTAAAAAAATCATACAGTTACTAACATTACCAGAAATAACAATTTTAAGGTCATACCCCAAAATGACATAAAAATTGCGAAACCTACAGTTATATAATTATCAAACACATATTTGTATTTAGCGTAGGGACAGTATGAGGAGAGTTTTGTGAATGTACAATATTTTCCAAGCTGACACGTGGGACATATCCACATGTTATCTTCATGACAAATTTCTTCTCTAAAACGAAACAAATTAGTAAGTGGTGTGGATGGTTACAACCTCAAAAAAGTTAAAGTTAAGAACAGAAATTGTTCAAAGTGGCGTCCCACTGACTACATCTTATCCAGATACGAATGACGTCTCATTCGTAATTTGTGCATCTATGGAGTCGCTGATATCCTAAAGTAAGACAGCTAGCGAAAAATGTTAAGATACAAAAGTTTTAGGCTTCTTTAAAATCTATTACAGTAAAAAAAACTGAGTATACAAGATCAGTCAAAAAGTCCTGATGAATCAAAGTAGCTTTCTCTTTAATGAAACACCCTGTATATTATTCCATATTTCAATTTTTCTCGAAATTCTAAACAAAATTCATGTAGTACATTATACAGGGTGGACCCTTACTAATAGACCATAGCTCAGGGGTAGATTTTTGGGCCAAAATATGAGGATATAACCAAATATGCTTTAGTAAAATGTTGCTGTGGAAAAAGATACAGGGTATCAAAGTATAAATTATTTTTTTCCTTTTTCTGCAATAACTCAAGAGCCTTTTGACTTATCTTCGCCAAATTTGCTAGAGGAACTTTTTTTACTCTAATATCTAGTATCTATCTAGTATCTGATAATTTTTTTTAATATTTCTTTTTGACGAAACGTTGTGATACTTCTGACTAGAAAATCTGATGAGGGCGTCATTTCTACGTATATAAGGTACGCTTGGTAGAACTTGATAACTCCAACCGTTTTCGAGAGAAGTGCCGTTAAATATTTTCATAATTTTTTGAAAGACAAATTGAAATTTAATGAAACAAAGTGTATTTATTGAAAAAAGTACAAAATGTAAGAGAAAACAGCGTAAACTTTTTCACACTTTCTTATGAACAAATGGATTATTTTCATGGTATTGAGATAAATACATAAATCAAAAGATAGTCTAAAATAAAGATCTAATCTTATTAGAAGACCAAAAAATAACGTAAAAGTTGACTTAATGGCATTATAAACTTTCCCCCCATTCAAAAACCCCATTGTTACAACTTAGAGTAAATTTTCGATATGGTCTTCACCTTCACACTTCACCTGCCTTTTCTAATTCTATTCATAAAAGATTTTTCTTACATTGAAAAATACATTTTCGCGTCCTCTAATAAAATTCACTGCGTTTTGTATTTTGTCCCACAGTTCTTCTCTTGAGTTGATAGTATTTGCATAGACTAAGGACTTCATACATCCCCATACATAACAATCGAAAACATTATAATCAGGACTCCTTGGTGGCCAAGCAAACTCACTTCCTCGACCGATTCATCTGCGTGGGAAAGTCTCATCAAGATAATTCGTGACTTCAATGGAGAAATGAGGAGGAGCTCCATCTTGCATGAACCACATTCTATTACATATGCCTGGCATGAAAGCATGTAATATATCAGCAAGAGTATTTTGAAGAAAAAACAAATAAGACTGTCCATTTAAATTTGGAGGAAGGACAAATGGTCCCAATAATCGATCGCCGATGATACCACACCAAACGTTAACCTTAAATTCTTGCTGAAAATGCCTTTCTTTAACATCATGAGGATTTTCTACTTCACTAGAAGAAACCAATTCTGTAGATGGAGCTGCTACCTGGACACAAATTAAAGACAGTTTAATAAGTGCGAGTGAGGAAATTCTTGGCACTGTAGCAAGTAAAAAACAGGAGGACTGGTTCAATGATAATGAAGCTTTTATACAAGAACTTCTTGACCGCAAACATATTGCCTTCCAAAACGCTATCTACCACCCCAACGACTCATCAAAAGCAGAAGCTTTTACCCAATCTGTGGGCAAGCAAGGCCAGAGAAATTCAAAGGTACGCCGATTCACACGACTACAGGAATTTCTTTCAAGGAGTAAAAGCAGTGTACGGCCCCAGTCGGAAAAATGTGTGCCCTATTAAAGATTTAAATGGAAATCTCCTCAAAGAAGACCAGGAAATAAGAGCCCGATGGAAAGAACACTACTCTAACATTCTTAACCAGCAAAGTCAAGCCGATCACGATATTATAAATCTTATCCCTCAATACGACACCTTCGAAGACTTAGATAAGCCACTAACAACGAAAGAGATCTTAACCGCCATTGGGCAGCTAAAAAATAACAAATCTCCCGGCGCCGACTCACTCCCAGCTGAGATCTTTAAAGCTGTGTCGTCAGAGCTCATACCCTACCTCAAAAAACTGTTTGATGTCGTGTGGGAAAGTGGTCAAGCTCCGCAGGAGTTTCGTGATACACTTTTAATCAACCTCTTCAAAAACAAAGGGAGCGCTGAGGACTGTGGAAATTACAGGGGTATTGCTCTCCTGGCTGTTGGAGGGAAGATACTCACTAAAGCGATGGCAAATAGGCTAACACCTGTTATGGAAAAGTTACTTCCTGAAACACAGAGTGGCTTTAGACCAAACCGAGGCACATCGGATTTAATCTTCACACTTAAACAGCTTCAAGAAAAGGCACTTGAACATCAAGGAGAAATTCACATGGCCTTCATTGATTTAACCAAGGCGTTTGACTCGGTGGACAGGGAAGTGCTCTGGAAAATTATGTTCCGCTTAGGTATCCCTAGAAAATTTGTGGAAGTATGTCGCAGTCTACATACAAACAACAACGCCCAGGTTATGTATAATAATGAGGCAACCGAACCTTTCCAAACCCTCACTGGAGTTAGGCAGAGATGTGTCCTGGCACCCCTACTCTTTAATTTGTTTACCACTTCTGTAACAATTATTGTTGACAACAAACTGACAGTCAGAGGAATATGTCTCAGAAACCGTTTTGATGGCGGTCTCTTTAACATAGGGCGCTTTAGAGCTTTCAAGAAGACACGCACACGATTCATTTGTGATCTCCAGTATGCGGATGACTGTGCACTTTTAGCCTCTACGCGGGAAGAGCTTCAAGAACTTTTAGATATGTATGCCCAGAGCTATGATTCCTTGGGACTTAAAATCAACATTGGAAAGACTAAGATTATGTCAACTCCTCATCAAGTGAACCAAATAGACATTACACTTAACGGAAATTCTCTTGAAGTGGAGGATCAGTTCAATTACTTAGGCAACGTTGTTAATGACAAAGCAAACATGGACAGCGAGATTCGTAGAATTAACGCTGCATCTAGAGCACTCTGGGGACTTAGAGAGAGAGTATTTGACAACCACGACCTTGCTTTGTCAACGAAAATGGCTGTCTACAGAGCAGTTGTCATTCCAACACTGCTATATGGATGTGAAAACTGGGTCACTTACCGTCGTCATGTGAAAGAATTAGAACGTTTTTAGCAAAGACACCTCAGAAGTATGATGAAAATCCGTTGGTTCCATCACATATCAAACGGGGAAGTACTCAGGAGAGCAAACAGCCTTCCAATTGAGGTGCTTATTTCAAGAGCACGCCTAAGATGGGCAGGTCACGTTCATCGTATGCATGATAACCGCCTTCCTAAATGTACACTTTATGGTGAATTGCTAAGCGGTAGAAGAAGGCGTGGCGGTCAACGAAAGAGGTTCAAAGACGCTCTCCATGAAAATCTAAAACCCTGCGGTATTGCAGACGAGCAATGGGAACAACTTGCAGCGGACAGAACCGAATGGCGAGGGGTTGTGGCCAGCTATCAAGGAAATGTTGCTGCAAGAAGGCCGAATCCAAGACCTAACCAGGTCTATGTTTGTCCTGACTGCGGTCGACATGTGCTCTCCCGAATTGGTCTCTATAGCCATAGTCGTGTGCACCGTAGATGAATGGGAATTACAATAGACTACACCTTTTACTTGTTTTTTATTGTACACAATTTATCGACTGTAACATTTTTATACTCGGACTCGAGTAACGGCTAATAATAATAATAATAATAATAATTTCTCCAGTTAAAAACGCCTCGGCGAGTAAAAGTTACTTCGTCGGTAAATAAAGTGTTCTTAACAAAATTTCGATCCCTTGTGTGTTTATTTAGAACAAATTGACAAAATTGTACCCTTTATGGAAGATACCTTAGTAAGTTTTGTGCAGGAGTGAGATGATATGGGTAGAAGCGTTCTTTACGAAAGACTCTTAGGACATATTGTTTACTCACCCCTGTTGCCGCTGCTAAACGACTTGAGCTGACTTGATGATCTTCATCCACACGAACTAAAATGTCTATTTCTTGATCTAGAGTAATTCGTTTCGTTCGTCCTACATCGTTTTTATGGCGAAATGAACCCGTTTCTCCCAAATGACGAAACAGATCTTTGAAAATCTTATGGTCTGGCTGTTTTTTCTATTTGGATATTACAATGAGTATCTCCTCGCTGCAGCACGTCCGCTAAAATTATTTTGTGCGTAAACACACCTCATATCCCTCATTTTCCTATTTGAAAAATTATTATGTCTAGGCATTGTAAATAAAGAAGTTAAAGGAATTAGCTCGAGGAACACAAGAACAAAATAAAATGATTAAATGACAGAACTAAAACGTAACCAAAGCACACTTTTCAATAAATACTCTTTGTTTCATTAAATTTGAATGTCTTTCAAAAAATTATTGAAATGTTTAACGGCGCTTTCCTCGAGTTATCAAGTTCCACCAAGTGTACCTTTTATACGTGGAAATGACGCCCTCATCAGTTTTTTTGGTCAGAAGTACCGCAACATTTTGTCAAAAAAATATATGAAAAAAATTCATCATCAGATACAGGTCATGCGGCGCCCTCTATGATCCAATGTGATGTAATACATAAACTATTGTTTCTTAGAATAAAAATAGTTCCTCTAGCAAATTTGGCGAAGAGGCTTTTGAGTTATTGCAAAAAAACGAAAAAATAATATGAACTTTGACACCCTGTATCCATTTTCACAGCAACATTTTACTAAAGCATATTTGGTTATACCCTCATATTTTGGCCCAAAGAATCTACGCCTGAACTATGGCCTGTTATTAATGGTCCACCCTGCATACCTAAAGTTAACCTTGTTCGAGATATCGAACTTTGAAAATCATTTTCTTATAAATTATACAAAAATATTTTAGTGCTTTAAATTTATTGTCCATCAAGTTATCTTTGAAAGTGTCTAGCTCCATAATAACGCCGCATCGTTCTTTTGTCTAACAGTGATGATCTTGACAACAAGAATTGAGTGAAAACGATTTTGATCGTGGAATCGAGTTTTGCGAAGTTATCATGGATAAATTTAACGAAAATGTCAACTTTGTTAATTACATATTGTTTTCTGACGAATCTATATTCTGTTTAAACGGGCACGTAAACTTACATTTGATTAATGGGAACCGACGACACAAGCATGTAATTGATTATAATCGCCAAACCTCCAACGAAGGCAGCCGTTATCAGCTTAGAGTTGAAATATTCGAGAAAGGCAAAGTAAAAAGCTATTTCACATCCGTAATATTTCTGGATCATGTCTATTGGGCATTCTTTATACCAGCAAGATAATTTGGACCAGTGATGATACAGTAACTAAAACAAATATGTTTATTAGGAAAAAATATCTCCAAAAGTAATTGGTAGTAACGCAGATTGCATATTTTCGAATAACAGCCAATATATAAGCGAGAAGAATTCGGTGAATATTTGATTTATTTCAGTACCAGAAACGGGAATAAAAGTGGAGCTGCCAAAGTTGTGATGAGAGGGGCAGATACTAAAAGTTTGTTGATCTCTCATGTGTGCCAGGTCATCCGACCTGTCAAAAGTTTATTGAACACTTTCACGTCTGGTGGAATATTTGGACTATTTAATTTTTCATGAATAAAATTCGTAAGTGAATGTCGATTTTAAAAACAAACATTTTTCTCAAAATTAATTAAAGTACCAACTTTCTCTAGTATACAGGGTGTCTCACCGGTAACTGAGTCGATCGATATACAAAAAATCGGCAGCTACTGGAAGCGGCTGGAACCTCCCCACTCGGTGGATCTTTGAAGCCGAAAAGAGCATTAAATTGTGTGACAAAACGGCACTAAACGTAATCCGATCTCATCCAAACCTTTTCAGATCTTCTGGGGCACTAAGAAACCCCTTAACTTAATGAATTTACAATCATCTATGCGAGTTATTACCTACATTATCGCTCGTTGAATAATATACTATTAGGATATTAACAACTTGAACGACTAAGAAAGTCTAGTTATCCTAAATACTACAGATTTGTAAAGCAACAAACTGAAAATTGGTAAAATGATAATCTATAATAAATTCATCAACGAAGGTACAGAAAGCATATGATATTGATATTGTTACAGATGTAGATCCTTTAAAGTTTTTTTACAAATATGCCGCAATCTTATTAACATGACATGACACCAACGTTATCGGATGACAAACGATGACAATGACAATCGTCAAAATTTGCTCATTGCAATCCGATCGCTCGCGGATGTCTTTGTTAAATAAAACATTAGCATTTCAGTAATTTTACTAGATTTTAGAGAAATATTTGTAGTTTAATTCTTCGATTTGTCTGTATATATATTTAAAAATGGCACTAAACGTAATCCGCTCTACTTCTAGAGCAGTGAAGAAACCCTCACACGTGAATTGACACGTGATGTGGTGAGTTTCACGACGTAACGGCTACGCGCATCGATCATGTCATGCGAAATGCGATCTATGCCATATTTGCTTTGTTTTTAATTTTTCTCACGGAAACCAAATCGAAAGGGTGGAAGTGTGATATATCGTTGAAATCAGAATTTTAATTGCTTTTCAATGGTTCCATTGCAAATTGAAAATAATTATAAAATAAACAACTTGTTGCGTCAAAATGGCACTAAACGTAATCCGATCTCAACCAAAACCTTTTCAGATCTTCTGGGGCACTAAAGAAACGCACACGCAAAGTTTCATTCAAATTCGTTCAGTAGTTTCGGCGTTATCGTGCTAACACACATACACACATATACACACAGACATTTTTCAAAAACCACTTTTTTGGGTTCCTAGGACCTCAAAACGTAAAGATTTGATGTTATCTCAATTTTCGTTTTTGAACCAATTTTAGTAACCTCTCACAATTTTATTGTGGAGAGGTTAAAAAGTACGCATCAGAAAATTTTGAAAATATACATAATTACTTATGTCGGTGTGGCTAATCCAACTAAAATAATTACAAGCAGCTGGCAACTCCACTTATACCCGAAGTCGATACCAACTTCCCTATTTCAAATAGAACACCCTATATATTTTAGGGTTTTCGTCGAAAATATGTAGCATATCCTATACCTAAACCTAGCCGTTTCAGAGATATTTGACATTTTATAGAAAATTTGACATGCGCAACGGTTTGCAAGAACCGTTATAACTTTCTTTGTGTAAAAGATCCTCATTTGCTTCTTGTCACACAAAAAGAATACAAGGAGAACTACGTTCCACAACTGAAATAAATTCAATAATATCATACCAAGTGTTCCGTTTTTGGCGTTACATTTTGTCAACTTCAAACCGCGAAAACTTGTTTAGGTCAAATGGAACACCCTGTGTTTTTTTTACGTCAAGTTGTGTAAAATTGAATTCCCTTTTTTCTGATATTAGCATTGTGGGGGTTAAAGTTACAATTTTTTTAAATATTTGCGTTTTTATTAGAAATTCATGAATTATTGTAATCATTTCATCAAAATAGCCATGATTAGAAACAATCAGTCATTATCTTATGTCAAAAAATGCCAGCACGTTTAAATTATACCAACGAAAACTTTTAAATTTGTTTATTATTTATGGAGAATGTGATAAAGTAATATCAAGAACTTGCAACACATTTGCTACTCGATATCCACAAAAACGCAAAATAACACTAACACTGTAACATGCGTATTAATCGAATTGAAGATATGGCATGAACTAAAATAGCAGAGATAAGATCAATTTAAAATATGATTTCATTTTAATTTAATAATTGTTCAAAATTCCGCTCTCGATCCTCGACACATTTTTCGCGCCTTCGGATTAGTTCCTCATGGGTAGCTCTTCTAATTGAATCCTGTGATATGTTTTGAAATGCATTTCTTACTCTTTGCATACAATCTTCAATGGTTGTTAATGGGCTCTCATAAACTTTATTTTTATTAGTTCCCCAAATGAAATAATCCAGAACTGATAAATCGGGCGAGCGAGGGGGCCATAAGAAAAGTCTATTATTGGCAATCCATTGATCATAAAAAGTTTCTTGTAAATAATTATTAATTAAATATGCGTTATGTGGGGGAGCACCGTCGTGCTGATAAAAAATGTTTCTATGTTCGGCGAGAGGTAAATTTTCTAAATAGTTATTATCAAAATTTTGTAAGATATTCAGATCTTTCACCTAAAAAAAAAAAACAAAAATTTACCTATACATATTAGCAGAAGAGAAAATTTAATTTACCGTTTAAATTTTCCTGATAAAATTGTAATGCCACCACTCTACCGTTTTTTATGGCACAGTAAACATTGAACTGCCAACTTTCCTGAAAGATTCGCTCTCTGAATATATGATGATTTGAGTCACTCCAATAATGCGAATTGTGTCTATTAAAAAGTCCATTTTTAGTAAATTTTGCTTCATCTGTCCATATAATATTTCCCGAATAAGAATCGTGACCCTCAGACCTTATTAGAATAAACTCACAAAAATTCTGTCTTCTTAGGAAATCTGTTTCTATTAATCCTTGAACCATATGGAATGAAAGCGGGTGAAACTTATGTTTTAATAAGATTCTGTGAATTGAATCCTTGCATAGTCCCTATTCCAGAGCAGCTTGTCTTAATGACATCCTTGGAAAAGCATGAAAATATCCCAGAATGACTATTTCAATATTTTCGTCATCAACAATAGGCTTTCTTCTTTGCATTTTTGCCTTGACAGATCCATAATTTTTAAAATTTTCCAGTATGCGTTTTACAGTGTTTGGTGACGGTTTCCGTTTTTCTGAATATCGAGTAGCAAATGTGCTGCAAGTTCTTGATATTACTTTATCGCATTCCCCATAAATAATAAACAAATTTAAAAAGTCTTCGTGGGTGTAATTTAAACGTGCTGGCATTTTTTGACATAAGATAAGGACTGATTGTTTCTAATCATGGCTATTTTGTTGAAATGATTACAACAATTCATGAATTTCTAATAAAATCGCAAATATTTCAAAAAGTTGTAACTTTAACCCCCACAATGCTAATATCAGAAAAAAGGGAATTCAATTTTACACAACTTGACGTAAAAAATACAGGATGTTCCATTTGATCTAAACAAGTTTTCGCGATTTGAAGTTGACAAAATGTAACGCGAAAAACGGAACACTTGGTATTATATTATTGAATTTCAGTTGTAGAACGTGGTTCTCCTTGTGTTCTTTTTACGTGACAAGAAGCAAATGAGGATCTTTTACACGAAGAAAGTTATAACGGTTCTTGCAAACCGTTGCACGTTTCAAATTCTCTATAAAATGTCAAATATGTCTGAAACGGCTAGGTTTAGGTATAGGATATGCTACATATTTTCGACTCAGAGTTTTATGCTCTTTTCAAAAACCCTAAAATATATAGGGTATTCCATTTGAAATAAGCAAGTTGGTATCGACTTCCGTTATAAGCGGAAGTGTCAGCTGCTTATAATTATTTTAGTTGGATTGACCACATCGACATTAGTAATTATCTAAATTTTCAAAATTTCCTGATGCGTACTTTTCTCTATATCGATCGATTAATTTCCCGGTGAGACACCCTGTATAAGATTTTAGTGTTAGTAGACCATTATGCACTCACTGTCACTGACGTGCGATTCAAACCTTTTTTAGATATATACCTGTCGGTCATTGGAATACATTAATCGATCATTGTGGATATGGCCATCATGCAGGGCATACGCTGTCTCAACTACTTTCTTTTTAATTAACCGGGAAATCCCTTTGTCATACATGCCATTACCATATGTGGTATTTTCTAGTAGTTTATTTATGATGATTATTCGCTCGGCAGAGGTAAATTCACTAAAAAAAAAACATGATAAATATACGTTAAAAAAGGCGATGGTCGCTACACTATTTCGAAATCACCTAAACTTTCAAGAAGTTTGTGTGTGATTTTCGCCAATAAAGCAACAGCGCAACTATATTTTAACATGCTTATTATAAGAAACAGGATAAGAAACAGGATTTGAAATAATTATAGTCAATATATTAGTTTGAAGAAAATTAAAATTTAAAATTAAAATAGTAATTTTGGAGTTAATGAGGAAAATATCTAAATAATATTGAAACATGGATTAATAGTTGAATTAGTGGAAGATTCATTTAATTTTATTACAATTTTCATTTAAAATTTTTTTTTAAATTTGTATTTGCTTTTAAATTTTTTATATTTGCTGGTAATATATTATAAAGTTTGGGCCCACAATAGAAAATGAATCTTTGGGTATGCATCTTTCCAAATATTGATACTCGTATGGAAAAATTTGTATTCCAACCTGTTCCATAATTGTGGTTTGATTGATGGTGTTTTAATCATCCACAGTAGACACTCATAGGTATATAATTGTCCTACACTATATAAATCTGTTTCGTTATATAATAATTCCGTGGGATACCGTTTTTCTTTATTAAATATTATTTTTAATACAGTAATCTGGATTATTCAGAGAATTGTTAATAAGGCCACCCCAGACTGTTATGCCATACCGAATAATAGATTCAGCAAAAGCGGTATATGTGATAATAAGGTTTTTCCTGTTAAGAATACCTCTTAGTTGATAGAATTTGTATATAAGCTTTCTTAGCCTGTTCGTAAGATATTCAGTGTGTACATTCCATCTCAGATGATGATCAACCATTAGACCGAGGTATTTTATTTCACTTTGTTTATGATTGGACAGTCACACATTTCCTCATTTTTACATGTATATTTGTGGATTGTTAAATTATTTTTCTCCGGTTGATCATCAGCTGATATGGTAAATGTTAAAAAATTTGTTTTAGTAGTATTGAGGCTAAGAACACTTGCATTTAACTATGAATATACTTTTTTTATTCAAGTTTCTGAATTGGAATATACTTCAGTCCAGTTCTTGCCTTGAATTGCAAGGGCCGTATCGTCAGCGTAAGATACAATATCATATTTTGAATTTATAGATTTTGATATATTGTTAATATATATTAAAAATAATATAGGACCTATTACTGTGCCCTGAGGAACACCAGTTGTAATTTTTAAAGGATCGCTGAATATTTCATTAATTCTTACTTTCTGCTGACTGTTCGTCAACTAATTTTTAAATAAATCCAATGCAGAACCTCTGAAAATGGAAGCAAACGTAAGACGACGCGACGCTGTTAAGAAGCGACACATAATCAAAGTTATATTTTACGCTGCTTAAAAATGACGGAACACGCCTTTTCATATTGGTCTAGAATCTGTAGCATATAAAGACAAATAATTCTATTATTAACTACCTCAAGGATCAATATTGGGACCATTCCCAAATAGCATTTTTCCATTTTCCGACCAAATTTTTAATAATTGCCACTAACTTTTAGCCAAAAGTTGTAACACGACGTCTAAGCGATGGTAATCTGACGTCGAAACCTCTCTATTTGTCATAGTTTGAATATTACATCACAACCGACGTTTGTATTACGTTATAATATGTGTAGTTCCCACTAATAACTACTACCCCACCACAACCAACGTTGGTTCGAGGTAGTTGTCTCTCCTTAACTACGACCGTGTATTTTCGTGGTGATCACAAGGTCAGCTGGAAGTTGGCAATACTGACCATAGATTAGCTACAAGAAATTCTACTACTTATGTAGAGGGCGATTACCATAAAACTCCCCAGGCAGTTTCCCTATAGACGAAAAGAGGTATTCAATTTCTGTAAAGGCCAGTCGTTACATATTTTTGGTGGCTTTACTTTGTCATTCAAATGTCAGTGACAGTGGCGCCCGAAACGCGGCGACGCCGGAAAAAAAATGTTCGATGACTGGATTTTTGAAAGTATATTATTAAAGTTTATTTAATTCTAAGTACTTTTTGCAGTATACACTTTTTTATTAAAACCAGTGGATAAATCGAAAAAAAAAAATATTCAGTAAAATATTTGGTAATTAACAAAAAAAATAAAATTCGCTCAAAGGTAGTCACTACATACAATAGGTACTTAGTTTAAAGTGATTCGCAATCTTTCAAATGGTTGTACAAAGGTTGAAGTGCAAAATTATTATATATTAGTTTTTCAAAAGAATTGATGAAAAAATACAAAAAATCAATGTTTTCCCCTTTTTTTTAAGTTTAATTTTTTTTCTTGCTCACCATCATAGTGTATTAAAAAACCTACATTTAAAAAAAAAAAGAACCTTGTACGATACGATACAAAAAATTATTGGCCAATCAATTTTAAAATTTGAAGTAAATTTTTTCAGATTTGTATTGAAATTTTTAACCAGTTATTGTTCACATTATAAAGTATAATTCCTGAAAATTTCATCAAATTTCACTCAAAGGATCTGAAGTTATAACCAGAAAACCAAAATTTAGCAGTTTTATGTTTTCATTTTTTTGAGGTTGTGTGCGGATAAAAATTTCATATTGGTACCTCTGGTAGCCTATATCATAACGAACAGTCTCAAGTTTTTCGCTTTTTTTGGACCTACATATACCGAGATATACTCACCTATATTTAGAAAAGACGACCAAAATGGTCGATTTTTCACAAAATGGCGGATAACTTGCGTAGCGGCGGTTGTTAGAGGTAGAAAATGTCCATTTCGCATAGTATTCGATGTAACTAACATGTTAAAACTGGAAACTACTGGAAACAATTCCTTTTTCACTAAAATTTGATGCTTGTCTGAATCCACTAACGACACATTTTTTAAAAAGGCCAATGTCTTTCAAATGATCAAATATCAATCGATCAATCAATCACAATATACTTTATTGTCCAGAAGAATAATCTTGTTGACAAAGCATAAAACAAATAAAATTATACATATATAACGTATATGAAATATAAATATATAAAACTATAAACATAAGATCATGCAATAAAACAAACTACAAATCACATTTTTCAATTAAACATTAAAAACATATATATCTACATCAGAATGTATCATCTAAATATTCCTTTATTTCATAATATGGTTTATCAATAAGTAGATTTTTTACTGCTTTTTTGAAACTCTGATTGAAGACGATGTCCCCATAATATGGCTCGGGTAAGTGATTATACATTATAGGACCATTGTAAACCACAGAATCCCGGAAGTGTAGTTCTTGGGGTTGGCAATGTAATATTACTTACTTGTCGAGTGCTATATGTTGAAGTTGTATAAACTTTATTTTTGTACTTTTGTATTATGACTACTGTATTTAATATGAAAATAGATATCACAGTCAGAATTCTGTTGGCTACAAATAGTTCTTTGCAAGAATCGCGAGAACTAGCCTTACACAAATATCTAACGGCACGCTTTTGTAACACAAGTATTAGTTGTAAGAGGAATTTACTACATACGCCCCAAAACGCAATCCCATAACTCAGGTGTGATTCGATTAATGAAAAATATACACATCTGGCAGCTGAATATCTTAATTCATTCGAAAGCACCCTGATTGCGTAGTATCCAGATGCTAGTTTACTATTTAACCAATAATATGTTCTCTAAACTTTAACTTGCAGTTAATATTTAATCCTAAAAATTTCAAGCACGTTTTGTTTTCAAGTACATGGTTCAATAGGCGTATATCTGGCAAATCACATTTGAAAGTTATTATGTTTGTTTTTCCTATACTGAACGACAGTAAGTTCGAATCACACCAATCTTTGATTTACTTAATGTCGTTGCATATGCTTTCATCCAGAATATTTTTTTCCTTGCTATGCCATAATATTGTAGTATCGTAAATAGGGTAAACTTTCCTGAGATATTAATAGTAGTTATATCGTTAATATACAATCAAAATAGAATTGGACCAAGAACAGAGCCTTGAGGTACCCCACAGTTTATGTAAAGTTCGTTAGACCTATTTGGATTTTTAACAATTTGCTTATGGCCTGACATATATGATTTATACCATTGGAGAGTAATGCCTCTGAAACCATAGCGCTCCAATGTTTGCAACAATATTCCATGCTGAACACAGTCAAAGGCTTTTAACAGACCGCAGAATATGACAGCGGCGATCTCCCCTTCATTTAGTTTCGTGTAAACAGTATTTAGAAAGGAGTACATTGCGTCGTTAGTGCTTTTATTGCGTTTAAAGCCAAATTGATTGTCACTAAGCAGATTGACAGATAACAAAAACTCAGTAACCCTTTTTTATTAGTTTTTCTATAATTTTAGCGGTAGTTGGATGGGTTTTCTACATCCCCGCCTTTATATAGTGGGATAACTAGAGAAGTTTTAAAAAATATTTACAATTTTTAAATTTTTTAAAGTATAATTTTCGTTAACCCCTGTATTGTTTTGCTAATTATATAAACTAGTGGCCTAAAGTTTAATTTAATAGCATAAAGTCAAGTACATTGTGTAGTAATTGATTTTGACGTTTGTTTACATACAATCAATTTCTAAGTTTTTGAATACGTTTGTCATTACATAATTCAGAAATGGTTGTGCACACCAACGAAGACAAATTAAACATGATTTTGATCTACGGAGAATATAGACAAACTTCCCATGAAGCCGAAATGTTATTCCATTTACGTTTTCTCAATTTGCCTAAGCCAGATCATAAGACCATTATTTCTTTAGCCAATAATTCGAAAAATTTCGGAAATTTTAAGAAATTATAGCATAGCAAACAGTTAACGGCTACAAATGATGCAAATACTGCTTTACAATATTGTAAATAATCCAAATATATCTTTACGGAAACTATCGTCTGAAACAAATATTTCCTACTCCTCCTGCCAAAGAAGTTTAGAGAAAAATAAGTACCGTCCATATAAAGTTCATTATGTTCATCATTTAAGACCTGGTGATTTTCAGCGTCTCATAAATTTTATTGCCGAATTGTCAGTATTACATGAAGAAAATCCGAATTATTTGAAAAATGTGTTGTGGAGCGATGAGAACTGTTTCCATACTAATGGGCTTGTGACTACAGAGAACGCTCGGTATTGGTCTCAAAATAATCCGAGGTGGGTACAAAGAACCAGAAATCAAACCGTTTTTAAAGTAAATGTATGGTGTGAAATACATGTGGAACGAATACATAGTCGGGCCTTCTCTATTTCATGAAACGTTAAATGCTGCTAGATATCGGAGGTTCCTGCAAAAGGCGCTACCAAATTTATTGAGAAACATTCCTCATAATGGGCACATAATCTGGTTTCATCAAGACGGGGCACCGGCAATTAATTCAAGAATAGCGTTTGCAACGAACATATCCTGGAAGATGGATAGGAACTAATGGAATAATCAGGTGGCCAGCACGATCACCTGAATTAACACCATTAGATTTCTTCTTATGGGGAAATCTAAAAAATTTAGTTTACATTGGACCAATCGATGATATGGTAGACCTATACAACAAAATGTATGCGAGTGTTGTCGCAGTAGATAGAAATACCTTACTGAAAGTAACTGGGGAAGAAATAATTAAACGGTTTAACATGTGTATCCGAAGGAGGAAACAATTTTGAACATTTACTTTAAAAATAAATACATACATATGTACATATTTCAAAGTCAAAACAAATTATTAAAGAAAAATTATTTGACTTTATATTATTTCGATTTATCTCGAAAACCACTGGTTTTAATAGTAAAGTATATACTACAAAAAGTACTTAGAATTAAATAAAATTTAATAATATTATACTTTCAAAGTTCCAGTCACCGAATATTTTGTTTCCGGCGTCGCGACGCCGCGTACGCCACTGTCATTGACAATATTTAAACGACAAAGTAAAACCACCAAAAATATGTAACGACTGGCCTTTCCAGAAATTGAATACTTTTTTTCATTAATACGGAAACTGCCTGGGGAGTTATTTGTGAATCACTCTGTATATTATGACTCAATTGTAGCTATTTAGCTAATAAAGATGCATTATTATTATTTTGAGTATTTAGACAGCTAGTTGCAAAAGCCATCTTTTGGTCATTGCCTGGACTTTTTACGACTTGCAGCAAATTTCATTAATCTCAATGTTTTCCTCTACATCTCCTATTATATCGAACTAATATTTACCCTTTCTTTTTAATTGGTATGAAGGAAATGGGAGTTGTGAACAGAGTGGAAAACCACATCGGTTTTACAGTCCTGAAATCCATTCTGTGTTCGTTTAAGCCAACATCGTATACTTGAGAAAAATGTTTATTTGCTTTCTCTGGTAAATGAATCAATATAAATGTCTTGTTTACTGTCTGAAAATTATTATTTTTGATTATATATATAGGTACATAAAATTTGCAGTAAATTTTGAAGTCTTACTTGACCTTGGACTACTTCAAATTCCAATCCCAATTGCTCCAAGTTGGACACATAAGTAACCAATGGGTCCATTGACCCCTTAGGTACTATTACATAATCAGCCCTTCTTCTTTTGTCTGTAAAGTAGCACCCTTCCTTATTTGCATCTGTTCTACTCAGAAAATCTTTTATCCACATTTTTTTATCTCTCGTTCAGCTGACGTTTGTTAAATTGACGTCAAATCTCTCAAACGACATTAATGTTACAGCGGGCGTATACACTTCAGAATAAACTTGTCATACTTTACAAGGAGACAAAAAAGTCATGTTGATGTAACGATCTCATTATATATTCAAGCTTTCAATTCTCCTAGATAGTAATTGTTAAGAAGTTCTAAAATTAGTATTTTGATTTTTGCTATCATGTAGCCACCAAATTTTCATTATACCAACGTTGGTATACTGACCGCTATAATCAATTATCTGTTAGAAAGTAACATAAATATTTTTATTCTAATGGGTGATCTGAATATTAATATATTAATGTACTGTCTGCGTACCTAAATAACTAGAAATTTTACTAGATTACTGAAAACTTCTAGTATCTGATAGATGTTGCTGTAAAAAGCTGTGGTATATGGATATGCACTGTATAAAAGATCATATGTTTGTATTATGTAAGGAGGAAAAAGTAAGCCCAGATATAATTTATTATAGGAATTACATTTTTTTAACATAAGTGCCGTTACGTATGATGTCATCTATGACACTTTTTGGGAAGATACACTTAATTTAGAAAATTTAAACTCAAAGTTAAAATAGGTCTTTCGTCGGTAATTGGATAAAAAAAATATATTTTAAACAACGAAACTCATAGCATATTAAAAAAAAATCATAGACTAAGTTTTGCTACTGGATATAAATTTATGTTTGATGTTAAACTGGTAACGATGATATTATGTCTGATTTTAATGACTGATAACTTTTCACCTCATTAATCCTGAGAAAAACAATAAAGATTTTCAAAACGTCGACTCTAAAGAGGAAATAAGGTTTGCTTTTTATCCAATTACCGACGAAAAGCCTACTCAACATTCATTTTGTGGATACGAAACTTATGTACTAAAAATTAAAATGTTTTGATAGTAATATATATCTGTTTTAATTGTAATGCCCCCATTGTCCTCTTGGCAAAAAACGTAAATACTGTCCTTATGTAAGATATAATTTATGCAAACGATTAAAGAAGAAACAAAGATCACAAAAATATTATTCCCAGCTTTTACCATCGATCTCCCAAGATACTTACTCATTGTCGTGTTCACCTTTATGCAGATAAGAGATTGAGATGTACTTTTATTCTCACTAAATAATTGGATAAAAGCCATAAAATATATAAATGCTGACATACTGAAATTCAGGGGTCACAGTAGATGGATTTTTGTCCTTCAATGACCACATTGATGGATTTGAATCTGAATGATTTCAAATTATGGTCAATAATGATTATTTTTAAACTTCAAGTTCCAAAATCTATCACCGATATATTCGACCATAAAACTGAGTTCATTTGAGCTCTAAAATCGGTATAATTATCATGTATGATAGGGACAACTCTAATTTAGAGCTGCAGGTATGGGCTATTGATCTTCGATTTATCCCCTTTGATCCGTTAAAAGTTATTTTTCGAGGATTTTCTGTTAACAAATCCGCGCGCCAGTGCAGAATCTCAAAAACTTTGTTAAATCCTCATCGCATTCATGTATGAATTTTTTAATAATTGTTAATATTTTCGATTGTTCTAAATCGAGATGTTCATCAAAAATTTTTTTTTCTGGCGTCGCTTCTCTTCGAATAAATTTCAGATAAAAGTTCATAAGGTATAAAATTTCTTAGAGTAGTTTCCAAGCAGTCAATTACAGTTATAATTACTTAAAAAACGAAGAACACATAAAGTATGACGGTAAATAACACTAGAAGACATTTCTGTCTTGAAAATTGAATAATTGGAAAGTAGAAATTTCTATTTTAAAACTAGAAATTTCTACTTTTGAAAGTAGGAATTTCTACTTTAAACCTAGAAATATCTACTTCAAAAAGTAGAAAGTTCTAATTTAAAACTAGAAATTTCTACTTTTAAAGTAGAAATTTCCATTTTTTAAATTTTTTGCTGTGGCCCTTCAGAGCCATAATAGTACACTGAGAAAATGAATGTATTTTTAAGGAACAATCTTTCCTTACGTCTAATCTTCATTAACTTGAGCAACTTAAAATTAAATGGAACTGAAAGCATATAATAATAATAATAATAATAAAGTCTTTATTGCTAAAGATGTACATACAATACATACATACATTCGCAAGGCGAAGTCTAGCTACAGCTATTCTACTTAACCTTAACTTAAATGCATAAAGAATAGTATACAATAATTAAAAAATTTGAGCTGTAAATCATATGGTAAAATGAGTGAAAAGAGAAGAATATTGAGTAATGTAATAAAAATAATATAGAGAATATATAACATTTATTTTATATCCATCAAAGTATACTATAATTCAGCGTACTTTTAAACTAATAAAAGTTGGCGTTTCAACAGACGTTCCCCTTCTCGGCGTGCTCGGTTGCCCTCTCCAAGGCCATTGTCCTTCGTAAAATTTATATCTTGCTTCTTTTGTGAGCTCCTTATCCAATTTCAGTTGAACTCGCACAGATCTGGGTATGTGGGGTATCAAATAACCAAAAAATACATTGCCCAGCAGTACCATATGCTAAAATATTTATAGGCCAGTCATTACGGACTTCGATAATGGAAAGTTCGACAATAATTTCAAAAATTTTTAAATTTTGAGACAACATTGGAGAAGATAAAAAAATAACAAATCCAGTTTTGCACCCTTTTCCTCCCCCCGGAACATTGTTACTTAAATTAACAAAAAACGAAAATTTGTAATAATTTTTTTTTAATTCCGAAGTTTATGCAAACTTTGGAGAACATTTTAATAATTATTAGACAACTTTTGTTAAGTTTGCACCTTGCTACGATGACCGGAACATTGCAAATAGTTGTTATATACTTTGATATATTTTGCGCAAAACCGGATTTGTTATTTTTTACCCTCTTCAATGTTGTCTCAAAATTTGAAAACTTTTGTAATTTTTCATACCTTTTTTACTCTAATGACTGGGGTATTAATAACTTGTTACATTAAACTTACAAATGTAGCATGCCAAACGGCAGGCAATTTAATACTGGAAAAATTCAAAGTGGATATATTATGATTATAGTCCTTGAAGAAAAAACAAGAACCGGTTATAGTCGAGCCAAAAAGAGTACATAGTAGAGCAAAAAATCAGCTGCATTCTCGTCAAAGGATTTAGCTGTTATTTAATACTAAAGCGGCACCTAGTTCTACCATAGAAATATATTAAATTTTATCCGTTTTTGCCTCCTACCAAAAATGAAAACCGCGACTAAGGCATTCTGTGTAATTGCCATAGTCGACCAAATGAGTTGAATGAGTGAACATTTATACCTACTAATTTGTTGACTGCTGTGCAATAGGCGGAGCTTTTATAGACGAAGGTCAATTATTCGGGTAGCTCGTCATCCAGTGGCACCACACATATATTTATATTGATATATATAAAATAGTAATATTCTCCTGCAACATTCCCCTTTACTTCGGCCCAAATAAGCTCAATGGGGTTCAGTTCACAATGGTAAGGGGGCAGTCGTAATACCCCCAGCTTTAGCCATTTTATTCATGCTGCGGTCTCCTGATGTTATATACATTACAAGTAACACCATATCGGCGACTTACAAATTTATTTATTTATTTATTTCTACAACTATCCAACGGGATAACATCCCAGTTACAGGATAGGAAACAACAATATGAAATTAAGAATAATACAATTTTCAAAAAAAAAAAGTAGTGACAATGTGTAAATAGTAATATGTAATAGAGACATAGGTATATAATAGTGACATGCGAGAAAAAGACAAACATTCCTAACAAACAAGTAAGGTAAATAACAAAACAAGCACTAAACAAAATTGACAGAACTTAAGATACAAAAACATTTTTTATATGTGCATTGCTAGAATTAAATATATCAATATTCTTTCCTATTATTTGGGTTTTCTACCACATGTACTATTATCCTCTTCAAAACAAATCACCGAATCTACAAAATAATAGAATTATTGGAAAAAAAGAGCCTCTGCGCCCGTGACGTTTACGCCAAAGGAAAAGTCAGAGGTTATGTTTTGCAAATAATATAAATCGGAATAAACACAAAAATAATGTATTTTGCTGACGTTTCGGAAAGTAATCTCTTTCCGTTTTCAAAGCTATTTTTTGAAGAACTCTTATTTTGCTGTGTATGTCAAATACACAGCTTTAAGATTCTGTTTATGTTATTTCCATAATAGAATGCCACAAATAACTTTCAGACAATATAAATATATCAATGCTGTAGGGGCGAGCGTGGGTGCGTCTTTACTATGTACATACTTCGATATGCGATGTAAAGCAACGTTAGGCGTGGTTAGTAGTTGGATTGGTGACCGTTCCAACGAAGACCACGTCCTCGCCTCACCCATCTTCCAGCGGCTTGTATATCAGTGTATGCGCGGAAGCTATACAACCTTAGGCGAGGGTTGTATAGGAGATATACCATCCTTCGGAGGGGATGTAAAGCCGTCGGTCCCTTGTCTATTAAATGTTAGGCAAGTAAAAGACCCCTACTCTTCTTAAGGGAAGAGGTTCGGCAAAATTCCTGGTTGGGGGTAGCTCCTCTACAGGCGTCGGTGTTAGGCCTCAGTAGCGGAAATAGGCCGACGTTAAATAAATGTATTAAAAAAAAAAAATGCTGTCTTGCACGGTGGAGTAATTGCGGCACATCGTATACAGAGGAGAGTAATGCAATTATATTAGAATTAGCCGTCTTTACATAAAAATTTTCATAACGTCGCCTAGTATATGTTGGTACATGAAAATTGATTTTACTCAGTATTTCGGTCGCATCATGAACAGAGTTTATTATGTTAAACAGAAATATAACGGAGTGCATATTACGATGAACCAGTAAGGATTTATAGTTGTGTGTGTCAAGTAACAGATCGTGCGGAAAGCCAATAGGAGGATACACTTTATTCTCTTTATAGGACTATAGATACTTTAAAAATCTCCGTTGCACTATTTCTAATACCTCGATATATTCTACGTAATTTGGGCAGAAATTACAGAATTATATTCTAGTCGGGATCTGACATATGAGTTGTATAACAGTTTAATTGTTCACGGGAATTACGCATCATAAATCCTAAATTCTATTGGCAGCTGAAATTACTTCATCTATGTGATGGATAAAATTTAATTTTGAATCAAAAAGTACCCCTAGATCTTTGATACATTCTGGTCGTAAAATACCGTCAATACTGTATAAAAACATTAACATATCTTTTTTACATGAGTATGTGATAACTTTACATTTGTTTATATTAAGTGGTAACTTATTTTCGCAGTCTACATACAAATAACAACGCCCAGGTTATGTATAATAATGAGGCAACCGAACCTTTCCAAACCCTCACTGGAGTTAGGCAGGGATGTGTCCTGGCACCCCTACTTTTTAATTTGTTTACCACTGCTCTAACAATTATTGTTGACAACAAACTGACAGTCAGAGGAATAGGTCTCATATACCGTTTTGATGGTGGTCTCTTTAACATAGGGCACTTTAGAGCTTTCACGAAGACACGCACACGATTCATTTATGATCTTCAGTATGCGGATGACTATGCACTTTTAGCC
Organism: Leptura quadrifasciata; assembly: GCA_963675555.1. Lineage (NCBI taxonomy): Eukaryota > Metazoa > Arthropoda > Insecta > Coleoptera > Cerambycidae > Leptura > Leptura quadrifasciata. The sequence continues at coordinate 19,283,810 of OY776681.1, read as the reverse complement.
TCTACGCCGAAAGAGCTTCAAGAACTTTTAGATGTGTATGCCCAGAGCTATGATTCCTTGGGACTTAAAATCAACATTGGAAAGACTAAGATTATGTCAACTCCTCATCAAGTGAACCAAATAGACATTACACTTAACGGAAATTCTCTTGAAGTGGTGGATCAGTTCAATTACTTAGGCAACGTTGTTAATGACAAAGCAAACATGGACAGCGAGATTCGCAATAGAATTAACGCTGCATCTAGAGCACTTTGGGGACTTAGAGAGAGAGTATTTGACAACCACGACCTTGCTTTGTCAACGAAAATGGCTGTCTACAGAGCAGTTGTCATTCCAACACTGCTATATGGATGTGAAAGCTGGGTCACTTACCGTCGTCATGTGAAAGAATTAGAACGTTTTCAGCAAAGACACCTCAGAAGTATGATGAAAATCTGTTGGTTCCATCACATATCAAACGTGGAAGTACTCAGGAGAGCAAACAGCCTTCCAATTGAGGTGCTTATTTCAAGATCACGCCTAAGATGGGCAGGTCACGTTCATCGTATGCATGATAACCGGCTTCCTAAATGTACACTTTATGGTGAATTGCTAAGCGGTAGAAGAAGGCGTGGCGGTCAACGAAAGAGGTTCAAAGGCGCTCTCCATGAAAATCTAAAATCCTGCGGTATTGCAGACGAGCAATAGGAACAACTTGCAGCGGACAGAACCGAATGGCGAGGGGTTGTGGCCAGCTATCAAGGAAATGTTGCTGCAAGAAGGCCGAATCCAAGACCTAACCAGGTCTATGTTTGTCCTAACTGCGGTCGACATGTGCTCTTCCGAATTGGCCTCTATTGCCATAGTCGTGTGCACCGTAGATGAATGGGAATTACAATAGACTACACCTTTTACTTGTTTTTTATTGTACACAATCTATCGACTGTAACATTTTTATACTCGGACTCGAGTAACGGTTAATAATAATAATTTTCCCTACACCACAAATCAAGCCTATGGAGGTTTTCCTGAAGGATAATGCAATCCTGAGCGCAGTTTATCATTTAACACAAATTTTCATATCATCTGCGTATAGTAGATGAGGAACATTCAAAGAGCTAATAGCGTTATTAATGAAGATGTTGAAAAGTAACGACCCCAGGATCGATCCTTAAGGAACACCAGATAGGACTTCAAATTTAGTTGAAGCAAAGCCCCTGTAGCATACGTATTGTAATCGATCAGAGAGATAGTATTTGAAAAGTCTCAGTGCATTCTGTGACAGACCGCATTTATCTAACTCAAGGACCAGGATAGTATGAGTGAGCCTATCGAAGGCCTTGGAGAAATCTGTATAAACTAAATAATATAAATCAAATAGGGCGGGACCTATTTCTACTATTTATAAGTTGCCGATATGGTGTTCTTTGCAATGTATATAACATCAGGAGACCGCAGCATGGTTAGTGTCTGAGTCTTCTGCTATGCACTGATGAGAGCCAAAAGCTCGGAAACCGGCCTGCAGATGACTCTGGACATTACCAATGCTACGGAACTCCTCTGTTTCAATAATGAGTACCTTCAGGGGTATCTGCTATAAACACTTTATTGCGTTTCTAGTAATTGCTGAATAAAATGCCATTCAGATCGCACATCCTAATAAAAATATTAGGTTTTAAGAGAAATACGACGAAACGTGACTTTGTTCATTTTAACATACTAGCCCTACAACTTTTGTCTAAAACATTTCTTGCTAAAACACAAAGCAAAAATTAAAAAAACGGCGGCGGTTCAAAGTCTTCAAAAAATCCTCAAAATTTTATTTTGAATCAAATATGTACATGCGATACATCGTTGGATAGCGCTCATCTAACCCTACAACTTTTGTCTAAAACATTATAGGACGAAATCTACCTTTCCCACTAGCCCCTGCCACCGGGGTTTTTTAACTATAATAGGGAATCCGTAATATTTCATTTTAAGGCATGGTAGCTCATGCATAGTAGCATAATATTATGAAATTCTTTCTACTATTTATTCTTTTTGGCCAGGCTTTCACTTGAGTTTATTTCTCAACCTTGATCTTCCAATATACTATAGTCACTGACTTGAAGTCTTAACTCTGAACCTACCTTTTTTTCCACATTATTTTAATGCCACCAAATGAGGCATTTTACAATGATAAAATTTCTACGTTGAATTTTTCCACTTTTGATGGTTTTTTGCTTATAGATACATACCTCAAAAATTAACACAAAAAGAAGCTTGCATATCAACTCAAACCAATAATCGTCACTTAATTGGTACCTCTTTTGATGATCTGGAGGAAAACGCAGAGATTTGTAGTAACATATGTTTAGGTTTTTGTGGCCTTCACTTGCGAAATCAAATTTATAGTCCTCTGTGGCAAACTCTAAAATAACATTTCTGTACATGATGTATCCAATAGATCTAAAGCTATATTCCATTTAACGAGGTCTCGAACATCAACAGTTTGTAGAATCTTTTGCAATACATTTCTTCCCCCGTTTTCGAGGGTGAGAAAAACGATGGTGATGTTTCGAGTTCTGAAACCCTTGCGTAGTACTACCCCTATCAAGGAAAAACCACCCCAATTTCCGACTTCTCGGGCTTGGGCTGCGAGGGATCGTCGGATCGGGTTTTTTTGGGGGGAATAATAATAAATTCAGTTAATTTGCATTAGAGTACCCCGGACCGACCCCCCCCCCCCCCCGGGAGTTGAACCGTAATAGCAATATCCACAAGAAATTAAAAAATTCGGATCCGACAAAGTTTTTTATGGGTTTTCTAGGGCTAGTGGTGTCATTTTTCACCCTACCCTCCCTCAACTACCCCTAACGTATAAAAACGACTTCCTCGTCCGTGCTGTCGGCCCTAGGCATGCGGGGATTCGTCGGACCGGTGTTGTTATAAGAATATCAGGGAAACTAACCATTACACTAAACCACAGTTGACCTAAGCAACCCACGGGGGTTAAAACTACCCTGATCGCAACACCGAAATCCCTCGAAAAACGGGAAAACGGACTTCTCACGGGTTTCGAGGGCGGTAATCATGATGGTTGTATTCTTTCACTTATCCTCTCGAAACTATCCCTACGTATAAAAACCACCCCCTCTTCCATGCTGTCGGTCCTAGGCCTGCGTTGATTCGTCGGATCGGGGTTTTTATGGGAATATCAGGGAAGCTAACCATTACTGAACCATAATTGACCTAAGCAACCCTCGGGGGTTGAAACTACCCCGCTGACAACACCGGAATCCTTCGAAAAACGGGAAACCGGATCGGAACGGGTTTCCGTGGGCGGGTTGTTTAATAAAACTTCGCACCTGATGGGCCCGAAGTCACGCCCCTCTCGAAGTCCGGTGGTAGTGATTAGTGTCTAATGTAATTCTGTTGTGTTCTCTTTACTAGAAAAATCTTTTCAAAAAACATTACAAAATTCAGCAAAATGCAACAGTACAATGAAAAGGCCTTAAAACTAACAACGCATTTGCTTAGTGAACAATAATTTTGCAAAAACTTAAAATTAATTTAGGGGTTCTTCGGTGGCGCCTTCTTCTCGCTTGAGCTTTCGGCGAAGGCGTCGCGCGGAGCCCGGATCGGAGGCAGAGGCCGAAAATCGTCAATGTGCACTAACGGCCTACTGCCATTTTTGTCTACCTTATAAACACCGTCCCCCTTTACACTAACTATTTCGTGAGGTCCTGACCATGTTCTCCCGAAACCGCGTCGCTCTGCCTCATGTGTGCGAACCAGCACTCTGTCGCCAATGTTCATATGGACCGGCACGGTCCGTGGTTCAGGAGAGGTTCCTTTGGATAACCATTTATTTGTTATAGTCGAGGCAAGAATTCAAGCGAAGCACGTCACAGAGCGATTCTATAAATAAGACAACACTGCTAAGAAACATGAAGCCCCATTAAACCGTACCTATTTCCGAAAAAAGTTTAATAACTGGATGTCAAGAATTACTCTTTTTAACGTAATTAATGATTAAAAATTATAGTAGTATTAAAATTTCTTTAATAAGATCACTCGTGACGTGCATCGCTTGAATTCTTGTCTCGACTTTATGCACATTTTGGATGCGTTGTTCGCGTTCCGGTGGCGCATTCTGGGCCGGTCCCCGTTATACAAGGTGTTGCCAGGACTCAGGCATCTAGAAACCTTATTTTTATTGTTTGTTTGGTATCTGTTATTTGCGATTTCAAGTCTTCTTCACATTCTACGTTTCAGTGTCAGATTATAATTCTTAGATACCTTAAAAAATCGATCACAAATCGATGTGTGAGACGCGACGTTTTTCAAGGTAGCCTAGTATACGAAATGAAAGGAAATGAACTCAAATGATCGTTGTCCAATTCAATGAAGTCAAATGGTTACTACCTGTGTGTGTGTGTGTGTTTGAATTTTGCAATACTTACTGGAAAGGGTCGAATTAACATATCCTTTTAAATTTGAGTCCACCTTATGTTGGTATATTTCTCTCTCTATAAAACTGCTGGTGAATGCTATAACAAATGCCTAAAAAATATGTATAGGTATACCAGGTGACAACGATATTAGTTCCGTTCCAATTTCTAGGTTGATTTTAGGAATACAATTTCGAAATTTTGGCATATCATTGTCAATATCTATTGTAGAAGAATAAAGTTTTAGAAACAGTTGTCCCATTTTTTGTGAGATATATTACAAAAATCTGAAAAATAGGAAAACCACAAACGGTTATAGCTTCCTTATTTGAGGAGATACGAAAAAAGTTAAAGGGACGAAGGTTGACGGCAAATACAATAAAAATAATAATGTGTGTCGAAAAAGTCGAAAAATGCTGATATACGTTCTCGTACATAAATGAAAAAATAAATCTCAAAGTAGGCCATAAAACCATTAATTCCGTTTACTTTTTCTCTTTCCAATGATATAAAACATGTCACAAGAATTTTAACTGACCGTGTCAATATTTAACATTTTACGAAACCACAATTCATATCATTGAATCTAAAAATCAGCTATGCCATGATTAGTGAAAAACAATGTATACAGTTATTAACAAATTTGATAGATTGTCACTGTTGTATGTTGCGTTGTCGAGTTCTAAGACAAGTTTTATATCAGTAGTTATGGTGTAGACAATAATAACAAATTCGATATGATTAGCATTTATTGTCAGTGCAATTTTGGCGCTGAGATGGCAGTCACGGTTTACGGAGATAGATTTCCAGATGCTCCACAGCCAGATCGAACTATGTTTGGGAAGTTAGTTCAGAATCTAAAACCGCGCGGTTCATTTAAAAAAAAGTAGTAAATCGAGGGCATGTTGCGGATAATGTAAAGAAAACTGAATAGAGTATTGAATTATATTAACCAAAATGAAGAAACCTCATTAAGACAAATTTAGAGAAACTGTCGCGTAAAAAAGGACAGTGCAAGAAAAATATATAAAAAAAAATGGATTTCGATGCTACAAAATGAGGAAAGTTCAACATTTAAATGAGGGAGATAAGCCGAGAAGAGTAAGATTTTGTAGATGGTTGTTAAATAAAAAAAAAAAATAGGAATGACCCGCTGATATGTAGCAACATTTTTTGGTCGGACAAATCAATTTGTTCTAATAATGGATTTTTCAATAGAAATATGCATTATAAGTGGACACGAGAAAATACACATTGGTGCAGAGAGACTACTTTCCAAGAAAAATGTTCTACGAATGTTTGTGTAGGTCTTTTAGGGACTAAAGTAATTGGACCTTATTTTTATGGTGGCAAATTAACCCATAGATACCTTAGTTTCCTGTAAAACGAATTTCAAGATTTTTTTATGAATTAAGAGTGGCAGACAGATTAAATTATTCATATTTTCAACAAGATGGAGCCCCACCGCACACTGCTGTAATATGTACAAATTATTTAAATCAAGTTATGCCAGATAGCTGCATAGGCACCTATGGGCCTATACTATGGCCAGCTTGATGACCAGATATTACTCCCTTAGATTTTTTCATCTGGGGTTACATTAAAGACAAGGTATTTTAAACTGCCCCTGAAAATATTGAGAACATCAAAACCAGAATTAGAAACGCATGTGAGGCAATTACTCCTGAAATGCTCCAGAATGTAATGCGTGAGGTATCTCGTAGAGCACGTTTTTGTATTAGAATGCATGGTGCACAATTTGAGAACTTGTAGTTAGAAAAATAAATACACACATTATCTTTTCAGTATGGTAGTAGGTAGTACTGCTATACATAGTTCTTCGTTTTTTGGATGTTCATTTTGTCTTGTATTTTTATTTATGAGATATTTGTTTGTTTGTATTAAATGGTAATAAATAATTGCTGAATTATAATTATTATAAGGTGAATTTTTACCATTATAGGATAGCCGATTTTTATAGTCTGAGAGCTGACTTTTTGTGATAATTTACGAAGTTGAAATGCGGATTTCACTTATAGCTTTGGCTAGCTTTTAGCGGTGCAATGCTTCGCCAAAGGGCTTCAAAGACTGCAGGATAGAATAAAAAATGTCTAAATCGAGCGAAGCCAAACCTTTTTTAATTTGTTTATTTAGACCATAAATAATCATAAAAAACTTGTCTGGCATCATTCTGATGGTGCAAAAATTAGATCATAAATAATTGAAACAAACTTGTCTGGCATAATTATTCTGATGGTGAAAAAGTTGTCTGGCAAGTGATTAAACGGAGCGCGCGCGATGCCTGTAGACCGCGCACGCGCCCCGCAAATGCGCGCAAATCCTTTTAAAAATGATCATGTCAAAGCCAACTTTTTCGAATTTTTTTATGCAAATCATTATGCTTATTGTCTTTGCCGTCAACTTTCATTACTTTATCTTTTTTGGCATCTCCTCAAATAAGGAGCTAAAACCGTCTGTAATTTTCTTATTTTTCAGGTTTTTGTAATATATCTCACATTTCAAATTTCCTTTTACTGAAATATAGCTCACAAAAAATGAGATAAACAAACGATGTATAACAAGTAGGTAATTGTTTTCAAAATGGCTAAGTTGGCAACTCCAAGACTGTGTTTTCAAAAAATGCCCCCAGTAGACCTTGAATCTGAATCTTTCGCATTCATTTTTATTGTTGTATTTCGATAAAAGTTTATTTCGTGCAAAAACCACTATTTTGAATTGAAAAACAATTTTTTGAAAAATATAAAAGCAAATGAATTTTATTCAATTTTTTTAAATGGTAACCATATTTTTTTACTTGCACCAACGAAGCCCAAAACATTAGCCTTTCCTTTAATGTATAATAGGTCTAGTTTCGGTACTAATTTGCATTGAAATTACTGGATTTCTGTAGGTTTCATTATATAACTGGAGAATAGCATCTAGTAATATCAATGTAAATTGGTACCGAAACTAGACTTATTATACATCAAATGAAAGGCTAATGTAGAATCTAAATATTACCTACTTGTCATACATCATTGTAATGAGAATTTCATGTGGCATCTAAATATGCAAAAATATACAGGCTGTCCATTTTATCAGGGCACTCGAGAATGTCTCACTTAATATCGGTCGTACAAAAAAAATTATTTTTACGAAAATTGTGCTGATTTATATAGCCTACAAAATGGTTTAAAGACATTTGAAATCCATGGCCTACTTTAAGAGTTATGGCGGAAAATATCGAAAATGCGGAAAACGTCTAAGCCAAATATCTCCGTTATTAGAAGAGATACGAGAAAAATTCGAAGGCAAAAATTTTTTGCAAAACAGAGTGTTTCAACGAGGTCTAATTTTTTCAAAACCGCTGTATTTTGAGATTTACTTTTCAGGCTGTTAAAAAATTACTTTGAAACGGGCGGAAAATGGCGCCATTAAATAGAGTATTTTCCTCCCTTTTTAACGATACATCACATGCCATATTTATTCATTGGTGCTACGTTAGTAATTATAAAAACATTTTTTTTAAACTAATAAATTTTGTGATTTGCCGTGGAGAAGTATGATTAAATAAAACGATAAAATAATTCAATAAGTTGTTCAAATCTTTACTATAATAAAACATTAACACAATTAAGAAGAATAAAGTAAATTCGGGTAACAAAAACAAAATAATAATCAAGAAAGCAACATGGAGCAATTATGGAAAGAGTATTCGCAGTTATGCCAATGTATACAGGTCCTCCATAAAAGCGTCAATCCTTGCTCAGTAAGTTAAAATGTCTTTCAATTAAAGTATAATATACATTTGTTTTCACTATTATTTCAATTATTTTAAAATAGTTGGCTATGAACAAACTTGACAATTTAATTTTTTGACACATCATCTCAGTTAATACTTAAACTCTCACTCAATCACACTCGTTTAAGAATTTAGAATTTTCAAAAATGATTTTCACTCACATTGATCGTTATAATATGTTCGTTACATATTGCCAATGCAATGTTTACTCTGGATTAGCTCAAGTAGAATATAGAAACAGATTTCCACAAGCACTACAGCCGAATAAAACTCTGTTCAACAAATTAGCTACGAAACTGAAAAATAATGGTTCATTTTTAAAGAAGAGGACAAGGTTGAACAGTGTTACTGATAATGTAAATAAGGTAAACCGAGTTATTAATTATGTAAGAAATAAAAATACAGAAAATTTGGAAACATCATTAAGAGAAACTCAAATTGCTTGTCATCATATAAATAAAACAAGTGCTAGAAACATTTTAAAGAAAAATGGTTAGCGGTGTTATAAAGCCAAAAAAGTTCACAATTTACAAGTGGGGGACAAACCAAGGAGGACGACTTTTTGTAGGTGGCTGTTGGAAAAGAACCGTGCCGATCCATTAATATGTAGTAAAATACTTTGGTCTGACGAGGCAAATATTTCCAATAATGGATTTTTTAATCGCAATATTCCTTACAAATGGATTTCTGAAAATACACACTGGCATGGACCGACTGCATTTCAAAATCGTTTTTCAATAAATGTGTGGGTAGGTATTTTAGGCACCAATTTAATAGGTCCTTATTTTTATAATGGTCACCTCAGTGGTCAAAGGTATCTAAACTTTTTGAGAAATGAATTTAATGAATTCTTAGATGACCTACCTTTAGAGAATCGATACAACTTTCAATATTTTCAACAAGATGGAGCTCCTCCCCACAATTCCCAGATTTGCCTAGATTATTTAGACGAAATTTTGCCTCAACATTGGATAGGTACCAATGGATTTATTCGATGGCCCCCTCGTTCTCCAGATATAACCCCAATGGATTTTTTCTATGGGGTATATTAAATATAAGGTGTTTTCGACGACACCGCAAAATGTAGAGGACCTAAAAACTCGAATTCAACAGGCATGTATTAGTTACCCGCGAAATGCTGAGTAATGTTTTAAATGCAGTGCCTCGCCGCGCTCGATTGTACATCAGATATCGTGGTGAACACTTTGAACACTTGATATGATATCTTAAAAATGATTTTGAAGATTAGATAAATAATAATGTTCTGTGTGCTATATTCTTTTTATTATTAATTTGTTTTTGTTACCTGAATTTACTTTATTCTTCTTAATCGTGTTAATGTTTTATTATAGCAAAGATTTGAACAACTTATTGAATTTTTTTATCGTTTTATTTAATCATACTTCTCCACGGCAAGTATAATGCTTGCTAAAAAAATTATTGGTTTTAAAAAAAAATTGTTTTTATAATTACTAACGTAGTACCAATGAATAAATATGGCATGTGATACATCATTGAAAAGAGAGGAAATTACTCTATTTAATGGCGCCATTTCCCGCCCGTTTCAAGATAATTTTTTTAACAGCCTGAAGAGTAAATCTCAAAATACAGCGGCTTTGAGAAAAATTAGATAAAACTTCGTTAAACACTCTGTTTTGCAAAAAAATTTCGCCTTAGAATTTTTCTCGCACCTCTTCAAATAACGGAGATATTTGGCCTAGACGTTTTCCGCATTTTCGATATTTTCCACCATAACTCTTAAAGTAGGCCATGGACTTCAAATGTCTTTAAACCATTTTGTAGGTTATATAAATCGACACAATTTTCGTAAAAATAATTTTCGTAAATATTTTCCGCCATAACTCTTAAAGTAGGCCATGGATTTCAAATGTCTTTAACCCATTTTGTAGGTTATACAAATCGGCACAATTTTCGTAAATTAAGTGAGATTATCTCGAGGGCCCTGATAAAATGGACAGTCTGTATATAGGTTATTGTTTAAAAATCAAAAGTTGTTGCTATTTGAAGCGATATTTTTCATTTAATACGTGAAAAATGTGGCTGTTTGTGTCACAATTGATATGTCTAAATTTCAAAATTGTATTCCTAAAATCAACCTAGAAATTGGAATGGGACTAATCTCGTTGTCGCCCGGTAGTTATTTGGTTTAAATAATAAATCCTTTTTGGCCTTTTTGATTTTCTCAACACAACTAATCCCAACATGTAGCACGGGTGATAACGAATTCGTTTTACAAGACGCCATTTAATCGTCTTTTAAGGTCTTTAAGATTGAAACTTGGTTTGTGATTATTACTATTGGAAGTCGAGCAGAAAAACTAGAAATTATTTTTAAATCTTATATCCTCCACAGCCTCAGTCCCTGCATTTTTTGTATAACAGGTTGTCATATCATACTAGTATAGTTTATCCGCTACGCCGCGACGTGCTTAACTTTTCCATTCGTGCATAATGTGCTTCTTACAACACTCATTACGTAATAATATACTGTAAAATTATCCTTACATTTGTCACTGTACTGAAGAAGGTGAGGCCAACCAGTATGCCATTCCAAGGTCCTATTCCTTCCTTTATTTTAGGGATAGGCCTTCTGGCATGAGCAACTAATTGATGAGCTTGCATGCGAACTTCCAAGATATTATTCAATAGGACAAGTAACGGAGCTAGAGGAAAAGCGGCTACGAACAGTGTAACAAGGCCATACGAGATAACTGAAAAATATTGGATATTACCGATTAGAGTAAGCTCTGCTCAACAGTAATTATGCAAATATAGTTATTTAAGTTACGTTAACCACCCCAGGGAGTTGAATACGCACAACATTAATATTGTGAAGAAGATGAAGAAAAGAACAGTAACAAGTTGTGATTGAAAGTAGTGAATTTATGTTAGATTAAAGTTATTATTAGTTGTGTTATTTTAAAGAATTAATTACTGTAATTTAAGTGATTATTAAATCTGTGGTTTGTGGGAATTGTTGTTGCAATTTATCGAACCTACAGGAGGGTGTAAACACGTAACAATATTTTTCAGAGCCGATTCTTTATTTACGGCCAACTTCTATAGATTCAAACGACGTGTTAAATCATCTGCCTCACACCCAACAACGCTCTTAGTTGTGTGATTTTAAGAATTGTGAGGAATTTCTCTGCTAGAGATTTTATTGTTTTGATTTACTGTTGGAAAGACGGGAAATACGAAGACAGGTTTAACATGTGTATCCATTAAGGAGGGAACAATTTTGATTATTACGTATTATGCATTTAAAAAAAATAGTCTGTCAAAATTATTTTGTCTTGTTTGTTTTCTGTATTATTTTGGAATATTCTTCGACTGTGCTTTGACATGCCAAAAAGTACATAGTAACTTGGTCAAATAAAGCCCATTCCATTCTATTCCATTCCATTCCATTCCATTCCATCCCATTCCATTCTATTCTATTCTATTTCACTCCACTCCATTCCACTGCATTCCACTCCATTCCGTGCCCTCCTCTTCCCTTCTGTTCCCTTCTCTTCCGTTCTGTTGCGTTCTGTTCTGTGCTATTATATTCTATTCCATTATACCTTAACATCTCTTTTTATTCGCGAGTCTTGAAAAACATTTGTGATAGACAGAAATTCTTCATTATCATCTTGTCAAATAATTTCACCTACCCTAAATCAAAAGGCATCAGAGCCATTGTTACCAAAATTGATGCACAATATCTTTAGTGGAAGTTTAGTACCATCATCGGTTTAAGCGCTGAGCCCTCGACCGGCGAAGTTAAGCAGCATCGGTCGAGTCCATCACTTAGATGGTTCAACGACATCTTGTAGTGTATACTACGTACTATCAAAAAATTAACTCAAAAAGTTCCAAAATTTGTCAAATTACTCCAAATTACTCGATTTTTCCGCCCGCAGTGGCCAACCCCATAAAAAAAGTGTCCCTGTACTTTACTTTATCAAAAAACTGCAATTTCTAAAGATGCCTAAAATATCACTGAAACCTTCAAAACATTCAATCTGTCCATTCTACAGCCAAAACTTCCAAAATTATCAACTTTAAAAATTCTCAAACCATTCATAATACTCTTCATATATCCCCAGTATCGATTTTTAATTCGTTTAAATAAAAATTCTACAAGCATTCAGTCGTGCGATCTAAAAGTCTATCCGAAATCGTCGTACATAACAAACGATTATTTATTTTTCTACACGTCCTCCCATAGCCCCACAAATATTTTATATAAAGTCTACATCTTGTAGCACTTATAATTTATATTTATCGAAATTTACATTCGTTCCGAGTGCGCCAATAATAGCACTTAGTATGACCGCAACCGTGAGTAAGTTCTGGCCTGGGGATTAATAGTACGGATGTTAGGCGAAAATTAACAAAATATTTTCAGACAAACCTTCAAATAACTCCTACAATAAAATAGATACAGGGTTCATCAAAAACCAAAATATTTCTTATTTTAGGCTCTACATGACGATATATTTTTGCAATCAGATTTCAATCAATTTCTATTATTACGCAGTTAGTGCACGCACTAACTGGCTGGGGCAAAAAAACCAGTTTTAGACCAAGCCCGCACGGAATACGGGGACCTTTCCAGACAGCAAAACAACGATCGTGTGAGATTCGATGGGGCACGACAAACGAAGAACCGAAGCTACGGTATATAAGCTCGGATCCGACAAGGCTCGAGCAAGTCAAGTTCGTCACGTGCAAGCCACCACAGCTCCTTCCAAGGCCGAAACCTTGTAAAAATAGTTAGTTTTTTCAGTGAAAACTCTGCCCTCGCGCATCTTTAATTTTAAGCGAATTTATTTAATATTTAACCGGCACCTTCGCACAAAAGTGAACTTTTAACATTCCTCAAAAATCCAATCGAGTTAATTTTTTTCCGTTTACGACGAAACTTTCGCAGTTGAAAAGTTACCATTTTATTAGAATATATTTTCAGTTATTCTTTAAACATTTTTACTGATCAGTAATATACAGGGTGATACGAAATTACCCTGCCAACTTTCCTAAAGTGAATTTTTCGAACATTTAACAAAAGTTAAGTGCTCCGACTGCTCATACAGGGTGAAGCATTGACCCTGATACCGAAAATTATTTATTTCTCTGAAACATTCTTACAACCAAAAATAAGTGCATGAACGCCCTAGGGGGTCTCTATTCAAGTTCTCCGGCTGGCATATTTTTTATTTCCTCAACTCGAGGCGTGCGTTCGTGTTCAATCTCATTTGACTGTCCTGGTTGAGACGAAGAGTAGCTGTAACTAAATTCCGCCAGGATGTAAATATAAACAAGGCATTAAAATAAAAATAATACTAGCAAAGTACACTAATGTATACAGTTACCAAAGAGTCAAACATGTCCCTGTCCTATTCACCACGTTTTACAGTACTAAATGGCATGTCTATTCCAATAGAAAAAGCAGTTTTTTTAAAATTATTCCTAATGCACTAGATGTATTATTAGTTACCTGCTTCGAGTTGCAATCCTCGGTCCCAATATTCATACATACATTTAAAATAAGCGATGCTGTACTCTTTTCCTATTTTTGCATATTAATTGTTGAGCAGAGCTTAGAGTAAATTCGAAAAGAAGTTACAGGGTTATAGACCGTGGGATAGTGACAGATTTTTTAAAACGTTTGGTTCCTATCTGGCCTTTTGGGAGGCTTTTGTGCCTAATTTGTACTAACCATTTTCGTGTTTTTCAAACGATTATCCAGGGTTCCTCAGCGGAAAACAACAAAAAAATTTCATGAAAATGAACAATTTCAAACATTTTGTTCCTATCTCAAGTTGGACTTACGTTTTAAGGAACAACATCCGACGGAAGCTTATCGCCAGACAAATTCCATGGGCCCTAAGGCCCGAAATTTCAATCCGAAGTTGTAAGAAAAATAGTCCAGAATCAAACGATTTGGTTCTTGTCTGGGAATTGTATATATTGGTAAATAGATTATAATTATCACGATATAAACGCCAGACAAATTCCGAGGGCCCAAGAGTGAAAATTTTTTTTTCAAGTTCAAGTCAACTATTCCACGAAAATCAAACGATTGGTTCTCATGTGAAATTTTTTTTTTTTACAAAAATTAACCAAAGCGAAAATGTATTGTATCATTCACAGTCATTTTTAGTGGGCCAAACCTATTTTAAATTTTAAAAGAAGTGCACGAAAAATAGCAATTTTTTTCAAACGATTTATTCTTGTCTGGCATTTGGATTTTAAAAAGATATGGTAATAAATGAACCATATTTCAAGTCTCAGAAAAAAAATCTGCAGCTACTGGAACCTCCCCACTCGGTGGATGTTTGAAGCCGAACAGAGCATTAAAATGTGTGACAAAACGGCACTAAACGTAATCCGATCTCATCCAAAACCTTTTCAGATCTTCTGGGGCACTAAAAAGACCCTCAATTTAATGAATTTACAATCATCTATGCGAGTTATTACCTACATTATCGCTCGTTGAATAATATACTATTAGGATATTAACAACTTTAACATCACTTGAACGACTAAGAAAGTCTAGTTATTCTAAATACTACAGATTTGTAAAGCAACAAACTGAAAATTGGTAAAGTGATAATCTATAATAAATTCACCAACGAAGTTACAGAAAGCATATGATATTGATATTGTTACATCTACCTTTAAAGTTTGTGACAATCCACTAAAAGTTACAAATATGCCGAAATCTTATTAACATGACACGACACCAACGTTATCGGATGACAAACGATGACAATGACAACCGTCAAAATTTGCTCATTGCAATCCGATCGCTCATGTCATGCGAAATGTGAACTATACTTCATATTTACTTTGTTTTTAATTTTTTTCACGGAAACCAAATCGAAAAGGTGCAAGTGTGATATATCGTTGAAATCAGAATTTTAACTGCTTTTCAATGGTTCCATTACAAATTGAAAGTAATTATAAAATAAACAACTTGTTGCGTCAAAATGGCACTAAACGTAATCCGATCTCAACCAAAACCTTTTCAGATCTTCTGGGGCACTAAAGAAACGCACATGCAAAGTTTCATTCAAATCCGTTCAGTAGTTTCGGCGCTATCGTGCTAACACACATACACACATACACACACACACACACACACACACACACAGACATTTTTCAAAAACCACTTTTTTCGGTTCCTCGGACCTCAAAACGTAAAGATTTGATGTTATCTCAATTTTCGTTTTTGAAACCTCTCACAATTTTATTGTGGAGAGGTTAAAAGCGTGAGCTAAACATATTTTGAATCTTAAAAGAAGTGCACGAAAAAAATCCATTTTTTTCAAACGATTTATTCCTGTCTGGCATTTGGATTTTAAAAAGATATGGTAATAAATGAACCATATTTCAAGTCCCAGAAAAAAAGCGTGAGCCAACATATTTTAAATCTTAAATGGAGTGCACGAAAAAGAGGCATTTTTGCAAACGATTTCTTCTTGTCTGGCATTTGGATTTTAAAAAGATATGGTAATAAATAATCCATATTTCAAGTTCCAGAAAAAAATCTTGGGCCCAGCCGTAGATATGTTGAGTGAAAGTATCGAAAAATAAAAAGAACAGTCGTGTAAAAACAACAGCAGCTGTTAGGAATGACACATATAGCAAATGTGTGGAGAAATATTCAATTGATGTAGCCTTCGACACTCGAACCAGTGAAGTACGGGTGGAATTTGCAGGATTCCACATACGTATTGCATTGGTTCGAGGCTGACGGAGTACCACCGCTCGTCGAAGATGTAGTTATTGAAGACCGGGAAGGTGAAGATCAAAGAAATAAATACTTCTATATTACTGTTGTAATGTCACAGTAAACTAATTGTATCTAAAAATTATATTTATAGAACCCGAAGACAACAATGAGGAGTATCCACGTGACGATGATACTGAAGACGACGTCGATGATACTTCTGAAAATCTAGATATGGATGAAGATTTTGCGTTAAGTAACATCCTTTACAACATAGATATAGAAAACGATAATTCGGAAACCGAGGACGGAGAATGTTTTTTTTTTTGGAATAAAATTTTGCATTTCAATAATATATGTCAAATAAATGAGCGATATTACCTACTACACGACGAAAACTGTATTTCAAATACTAATAATATTCTAAAAGAAATGGTTTTCAATACTTTTTAGTTTTAAGAAAGAGTAAGTCATGCACCCCATAATATTTTTTATTCCATATGAATCCCCTAAATCTATGATAATATATTAATAACAATACCCAAATGTACAGTGCGGCAATTCGAAAACGAGGCAAATCTTGAGAAAATCTTTTGGGCATGTCAATTTTGTTTCCTTAGGGCATGAATTTTAGTGTGACCAGTGGTGTAGGAAGGGGGCAAGGTTGTTTCTTCAAATAGCAACTACTTTTTATCGCATAGTATGACAGCTTAGGTCGTTCTGGTTAATTTGATGTGCAGCATGTGCTGGGTTGGTCATGAACATTTTCGAAAACAATCGAAAAACCCGTTTACTACGAAATTCTCTTTGAAAATTTTCCTCACCAACCCCCCCACATGTTGCACATCAAACGAATTAGAAAGAGCTAAGCTTTCATACGGTGCAATAAAAAAAGGTGGTTGAAAAAACAATTTTGCCCCCTTCTGCCGCCACTGTAACATTTTTAAGAACTGAACTTTGCCAAAGTTCATGCCCCAAGGAAACAAAATTGACCTGTCTGAGAGATTTTTGTAAGAATTGCCGTTCCTAAAACTTTTGGGACGCACTGTATATGTAAAAATGTTGCTTATAATTAGCCTTCTATAAACATACATTTTCAAGAAACCAAATGCCATACGACTGTGAATCATTTGGAAATGCATCGATTTTTGCGCGACTGTTTTTCGATCTGTCAAGAGTTTCGGTCAAAATATCTACAGCTGCGCCCCAGATTTTTGTCTGGAAGAAATATGGTTTGTTTATTAACATATCTTTTTAAAAAAACAAATCCCAGACGAGTGTAAATCGTTTGAAAATGCATCGATTTTTACACCACTGTTTTTTGATTTTTCAATACTTTCGCTCAACATACGTACGTATGGGCCCAAGCTTTTTATCTGGGACTAGAAATATTGCTTATTTATTAACATGTCTCTTTAAAATCCAAATGCCAGATAGGAATAAATCGTTTGAAAAAAAATAGCATTTTTCGCGCTTTTCTTTTTGTCTGGCTATCCAGGAGCCAATTCGTCTGGGACTCTTAAATTGAAACTACCTATTGCCTAATATTAACAAAAAACCAAATGCCAGGCGAATATAAATCGTTTGATTTTCGCGGAAACGTAGACAATTTGAAAAATAATGTTTTCACTGTTGGGCCCTCGAAATATGTCTGGCGTTTGTTATATCGCGATAATTATAATCTATTTACCTATATATACAATTCCCAGATATGAACCAAATCGTTTGATTCTGGACCATTTTTCTTACAACTTCGAATTGAAATTTCGTGCCTTAGGGCCCATGGAATTTGTCTGGCGATAAGCTTTCGTCGGATGTTTTTCTTTAAAACGTAAGTCTAACTTGATGCCAGATAGGAACAAAACGTTTGAAATTGCTCATTTTCATGAAATTTTCTTTTTTGCTTTCCGCTGAGGGGCCCTGGATAACTGTTTGATAAACATGAATGAAAATGGTTAGTACAAATTAGGCACAAAAGCCTCCCAAAAGGCCACATAGGAACCAAACGTTTCAAAAAATCTGTCACTATCCCACGGTCTATTATACGCATATTCACCCTTGTCACTAAAGTTGCATGTTATAAGGGATCTATTTGGAGTTGTAAGCCTGTAATCTGCTTCGTATTGTGGTACTCCTTCAAACGACGTTTCATAACGCCTGCCACGTAATTTATTAATTATATTTATACAGTTGCTAAAAACAGAAACACAAACTGAAGTATTGACCTACACACATTTCCCCTTAAACTATACTCGTTTGGTGTAATCACAGTGGTGCTGTGTGGTATTTCTATTTTGCAGTGTTACCCACACTAATTTTAGATTAATAGCTAGGCCAAATTTAAGATTAAAACTTAAAAAAAACGAACGGGGTAAATTTCACAAGGGCATAGAGTTTTAGTAACATTAATGGTTTTCATCTATTTCGTTGTTTCAATTTTAATTGTAGATTGTACTCTGTACATCTTTTCCAAGTTCCAACAAAATTGGCCCATTTTCTTAAAAAAAAAAATACTTTGCTTAAGAATGTCCAATTTTGCAACACACCATATTTTTAAATAATTATAATAATAATAATCGGAGTGAATTCTGTTATACAGGGTGTTTCAGGTATGAAGTCTTTAATTTCTACGGGCGATTCTACATCAAAAAATATGTTAAAAAGTTCATATAAATATTGGCCCGGAAATCCCTCCTAAGAACGCTGCGGGACTCCGAAGTGGGCACACAAAATATACATTTTATTTAATATCCCAGGAACTCCTTGAGCTATAGAGACTAGTTTTTCTACGTCATTCGATATCAATAAAGATCATTGTCGGTTGGTATCCACCAAGGGTAAATTCAATCAGGGGTGCACAAAATTGGAAAGGGAGGAATTACTTCTCCCCCCAAATTTTTTAATGAGAATTTTCTGTGATTACCTCATAGGTTTCCTGAGATATTATTATCAATGAAGATTTTCACCTCAGAATTCTCAGAAGTAGATCGATTTAGGAATGAATTGAATATCTTGCTATTGTAGAAGAATAAATTTTTTGAAAGAGTTATTCCATTTTTTGTGAGCTATATTTCAGTAAAAAGAAATTTGAAATCCATAGCCTACTTTGTGAAATATATTACAAAAACCTTAAAAATAGGAAAACTACAAACTGTTATGGGCTTATACGAAAAAGTTAAAGGGATGAAAGTTGACGGCAAGAACAATAAAATAATAATATGTATCAAAAAATTCGAAAAACGCAGTTGGTTTTACGCTCTTGTGCGAAAATGAATAAAGCAAATCTCAAAGTAGGTCGTGACACCATTAATTCCGTTTATTTTTTCTCTTTCCAACGATATGAAACATGTCAGAAAAATTGTAACTGATAGTGTCAATATTTAATATTTTACGAAAATTACAATTCATATCTTTGAATTGTAAAAATCATTTATGCCATAATAGTAAAAATTCACTTTATATTAATAATTATAATTCAGTAATTATTTATTACAATTTAATATGAACAAATATCTCATAAATAAAAATACAAGTACAAAATGAACATCCAAAAAAACGAAAAACTATGTATAACTATGTATAACTACTACCTACTACCAAAAGAACAATAGACAAAGAATTGATAATGTATTTTACAATTTTCGTAAGGCAGATTTCATAGGGCTGTATGAAAGTTTAACTCATATAGACTGGAGTTTCTTAAATAGTTATGCCGATGTCGACAGTTCTTGTGATGCTTTTTATACAAAATTGTATGACTTGCTTGATACTTTCGTACCTAAAACCAAACCTCATAGACGAATGTACCCACCTTGGTTTAGTGCTATCATTATAAAATGTATCCGTCTTAAATATAAAGCCTGGAGAGACTATAAAAGATATAAAGACCCCATCGCGTTACAAGAGTTCCTATTCTTAAGGCAAAGAATTAAAGCCGATATAGAAAACTCTTATAAAGAATATTGCAGTCGCATTGAAAGCAATATAAAAAATAACCCCAAAGAACTATGGCAATTTCTTAACAATAAAAAAAAAAATAATGGTATGCCAAACAATATGATATATAACAATAGTTTGATAAATGATCCAAAAAACATTGCAGATGCTTTTGCAGACTTTTTTCAGAGTTCTTATACAGATAGCACTCATTTTGAAGTTACCTCTCAAAATATCCTAACCGATAGCTTACATTTAAAGCAATTTACTGAAACTGAAGTACTCAATAGTCTTAAAAAATTTAAACCCAAAGGAACTGTTGGCCCGGATAAAATACCTGCTTTTTTTCTACGAGACTGCATGTCTTTTTGCAATACCACTTACCATAATATTTAATCTCTCCATTAACACATCTACATATCCCTCTTCTTGGAAGTTCTCTGAAGTAATACCTGTATACAAGAAAGGAGGGAAAAACCAAATTGAAAATCATAGACCCATTACTATTATCAATAACTTTTCTAAGTGTCTTGAAATGCTTCTCCATGATTTCCTCTTTTTTCATTTAAAAAACAAAATCACACCTAAACAACACGGTTTCATGAAGGGAAGATCCACAACTACGAACTTATTCTGTATAACGCAATTCATAGCTGATACATTTGACACCGGTCTGCAGGTGGACGTTATATACACTGATTTCTCGAAAGCATTCGATAGACTCGATCATGGTATTTTGCTTAACAAATTAGATCTTTTTGGCTTGTCAAAAAATCTGCTATATTTTTTCAAATCGTACCTTGAAGACAGAAAACAGTTTGTACAATGTTGCGGCCAACAATCTACTGAGATATCTGTCACCTCTGGGGTCCCTCAAGGATCTATACTGGGACCATTATTATTTAATATATACATTAATGATATCATGAGGTGGAAGCAAATTGTTTATTATACGCGGATGATATGAAAATATACACTGCTATTAAGTGCTCTGATGACTGTAATAAGCTACAATTAGCATTAAGCGAAATTAATAACTGGTGTACATCAAACAGTCTGCCACTAAATCCTTCCAAATGCAACGTAATGTCCTTCTCTCTGAAACACAATGTCATAAAATATGACTATACCATTGATGGAGTTTCCCTGCATAGACCTAACACTATACGTGACCTTGGCGTAATTTTTGATTCTAACCTATCCTTTACAGACCATATAAATGATATAGCACAGACTACCAGACTGGCAACTCAATGTTAAATTTTTGTCCAGAAATCTATCTCTCTCTCTCTCCGATTTGTAGAAGCCAAATTCAGAGGGCGCCACAGTTGCAGACGCGGGAGATTTGACCATTTGTTTACTTTAACTTACAGTTTATGTACATATTTGACATTTAAAATTTGTAATCAAAGTGCAATGCCGTTTCATGCTTAATCTTTGATCACAAATTTCAATGTCAAATACGCCATATTATATATATATTATAGGAAATTAAAAGTCAAATTTATAATACATCATAGAACTTTATTTTGTCAGATATAAATAAGCATGTAATAAAAAGTATGACAAAGGAAAAATACATAGTAAAAGAAAGCATAAGAATTAAAAACACACATATCCTTAACCTAAATAGATACTTTAAAAATTACATCATAAAACTTGTATTTTTATGTGGTCGAGTGGAAGAGTAGCTTTGCTGAACTCAGCCACAAATAAAGACAGTTTATTACTATTATTAATATTTAAGGCACTTTTGTTTTATTATATTCAATTAAATTATCAATATCAAGAGAACCATATTTATATTTTACAATAACTCTCTTGCTAATTTCTTTTCGTGTGCATTTATTAATTGTAGTAAATACTCGCCTTGCAACCTCTTACATGATAACAATGTTCTCCAAATTCGAATTTTCAATGATGACGAGGTTAGTACCTCAATAAAAAAAACTCAAGGCAAACATGACTACAGTGGCCGGATTCCTATCGAAGTTCCTATCGAATCGAATCGATATGATAGCAACGAATTTCAAACATGTGTCGTTTGAAATTCTAAGTTGTTATAGAGTAAACTGTTATAATATCGTAAGACTGAAACAATAACTTCTTTGGTATCGAGCGTATTCTGTCGACTAAGAGTTAAAATTGTTATAAGATACGTACTTAGAACCAGTAAGTATCGTATCGACTTAATACGATAGCAACTTAGAATCCCGCCGCTGGACCTGATGAAATATATGGTTTTGCACAGTGTAGTTGAGATATTAAAAAGTCAACAGTACTTGACTTTAGGTCCTTAAAAATATTTCTGACATCAGAGTTACTCAGGTCACACATTTCTTTTATTTTATTTGCTCGCTCTTTATACAACTTTTTTAATTTTCGTATGTGATCTGCCTTTTTGGAAATTACCTTAAACATAACTTTCTTCCTTGGGGTTGTATCTTCTTGACACAATTTTTTAAAAATTGAACTTTGGCCTCTGAATCCCCCAGATTTGGTATACGATGGTAGAGGTGTTGATGAACGATCAACTGGAGTACTTGGCACACTACTAGATGTGTTTGGATGCGGGTTTTCTAATTCCTCATTATGTGCAGAAGAAACACGAAGACCACGTGATGTCGATGGTAGACATATATTTTCTTTGGGTTCCTCGACCTGTATGGGTACAGGTGTACAATCCCTTTGTGTTTCTACTGTGTCTCCACATGGATACCGGGTAGGAACTGCGTTTCTATTGAGGATGTAATCGGTATCATTTGAGTATGACTCTACTGTGAAGTCCTTATTACAAATTCTAAGATGGCGTATAGTATTTTCTGACACTTTCATTCCCATTAAGTCCTGCCACATTTTCGATCTGAAAACGATAACATTTATTTATTTATTTGAAGTAGATACTGTGGTAAGGCAGAACAATAATTTGAAGTAGTCTTACGATATTTAGGAATATATATTGCACTGTACAAAAACTAAAAACAAAGACTGGAGCAAATGTACACTTACTTATGAAGGTTCCTGGGAAAATAGTGCAATTTTTGCACATCAACTTCTTCAGTTTCACAAACAATGCAGAAGGCAGAAGACATTTTAAGAAATAATCTGTAAAATGCAATATTATATATTACTGTAATCCAATGTATATTTGCACAATAACACTCACCTAACTCCTCTTTGGAAATAGAAATTTTTAAAGGGCACTAAAAACTACGTATTCTATGTTAAAAAGTCAAGTTTCTACAAAAATAATATGACCAGCACAACACAATCACAGTACACAATATAAATAACATAATAACAATGGACGACGTTTGACGTTTCAAACGACATTTGCGTTAAGAGCGACATCTGAATTTGGCTTCTGTTGCCTCGACCTTGACCGGATAAATTTCTCAGGGAAGTTGCCAGTCTGGTAGTCTGTGGATATAGTAACAAATTCCTTCAGATCTCTTGGCTTTGTGATACGGAATACACGCGAATTTAATGATATTAATACCATCAAGTTATTATACTGCGCCCTTGTTAGACCTCGTGTCGAATATGCCTCCATCATATGGTGTCCTCACTACAATATTCATGTGCAAAATATAGAAAGAGTTCAGAGACGTTTTTTAAAATATCTTAGCTTCAAGAAGGACAATTTATATCCACCAATTGGATTTCCGCATAAAGAATTACTGTCTAGGCACTCTTTCGACGCTCTTGAAAATCGCCGTATTATTGCCCAACTAGTTTTCTTACGCAATCTAATAACTAATGACATTGACAGTGAGGAGATTCTCAGCCAGTTGAATTTCTCAATTCCCCATGTAATATTACGGCAATCTCCTACTTTCAATCTCCAAACACCCCGTATTAATGTACTGAAATTCTCACCGCTTCATCAAATTTGCAACAATTATAACTCTGTCCAAACCAAGTTTGATTTGTTCAACTGCAATGTGGCCTTGATAAAAAACCTAAAACTATAGTGTGTACCGATATTTATTATATCCGAACTTCTAATAATTTAGCGGCACTTTGTATTATCTTTTCTAATATTTCTTGTGTTACTGATTATTGAGTATTGTTATAAATATCATAACTCTGTATTGTACCCATTCAATAATTGGTGTTATACTGTTGAATGGTGTAAGTTAAATAAAATGAAATAGAAATAGAAATAGAAATAGAAATAGAAATAGAAATAGAAATAGAAATAGAAATAGAAATAGAAATAGAAATAGAAATAGAAATAGAAATAGAAATAGAAATAGAAATAGAAATAGAAATAGAAATAGAAATAGAAATAGAAATAGAAATAGAAATAGAAATAGAAATAGAAATAGAAATAGAAATAGAAATAGAAATAGAAATAGAAATAGAAATAGAAATAGAAATAGAAATAGAAATAGAAATAGAAATAGAAATAGAAATAGAAATAGAAATAGAAATAGAAATAGAAATAGAAATAGAAATAGAAATAGAAATAGAAATAGAAATAGAAATAGAAATAGAAATAGAAATAGAAATAGAAATAGAAATAGAAATAGAAATAGAAATAGAAATAGAAATAGAAATAGAAATAGAAATAGAAATAGAAATAGAAATAGAAATAGAAATAGAAATAGAAATAGAAATAGAAATAGAAATAGAAATAGAAATAGAAATAGAAATAGAAATAGAAATAGAAATAGAAATAGAAATAGAAATAGAAATAGAAATAGAAATAGAAATAGAAATAGAAATAGAAATAGAAATAGAAATAGAAATAGAAATAGAAATAGAAATAGAAATAGAAATAGAAATAGAAATAGAAATAGAAATAGAAATAGAAATAGAAATAGAAATAGAAATAGAAATAGAAATAGAAATAGAAATAGAAATAGAAATAGAAATAGAAATAGAAATAGAAATAGAAATAGAAATAGAAATAGAAATAGAAATAGAAATAGAAATAGAAATAGAAATAGAAATAGAAATAGAAATAGAAATAGAAATAGAAATAGAAATAGAAATAGAAATAGAAATAGAAATAGAAATAGAAATAGAAATAGAAATAGAAATAGAAATAGAAATAGAAATAGAAATAGAAATAGAAATAGAAATAGAAATAGAAATAGAAATAGAAATAGAAATAGAAATAGAAATAGAAATAGAAATAGAAATAGAAATAGAAATAGAAATAGAAATAGAAATAGAAATAGAAATAGAAATAGAAATAGAAATAGAAATAGAAATAGAAATAGAAATAGAAATAGAAATAGAAATAAATAAAATAAAATAAAATAAAATAAAATAAAATAAAATAAAATATTGAAAAGAAAATGCGTGTATTTATTTTTCTAACTACAAATGCTCAAATTGTGCACCATGAATTCTAATATACAAACGTGCTCTACGAGATATCTCACGCATTGCATTTTGGAGCATTTCAGGAGTAATTGCTTCACATGCGTTTCTAATTCTGGTTTTGATGTTCAGGGGTAAATGGGGTAAATAGGCAAAACAAGCAGGTAAGAGTTCATAAAATTGCAAACTAGGGCATGTACGAAGAGTCAAAGTCTCAAATTTTTTTTTTGGCGTCAGCCACCTCCCACCCCCACTGTCACCCCCAATACCACCCCCACACTATTATGAAAGATAGTAAAAAAAATTAAAATGTGATTTAGTGTGTATAATAATAATAATAATAATAAATGGTCTTTATTTTATACTCGCCGAAGTCCAGGTCACCCTGCTCTACCCCAGTTTAGAAAATACAAAATGAAATAAAATAATAACAATACAGTTTGTTACGATATGCAGTGAACACAGTATGAATAGCACAGTATATACACAGTATGACATTAGGTAATGAAATAATATTAAAAAATAAAACCAGAAATTCATAAAATTAAATAATAATCAATTAATTATACCTGAGTTTGCCTAGAAAGTAAAATATTATACATAGATGTTTTAAAACGTTGATGGTTATACCTTTAAATTCAGCTGGTACAGCATTATATAGTTTTGAGGAACAATAAGTAAATGAACGCCTGAAAAAGATAGTTCGGTGTCTAGGGATACTTAAATGATGCTGGTTCCTAACATTAATATTATGAGACGAGTGACGAAAATTAATTTTTTTCAACAGATAATTCGAGTATTTTCTTAATATAAGTTTATGTGCGAAGCAAACCAGAATACAAGAACGAAACGTGCTAAAAAAAAATTTCTGGCGTTAGTTACCCCCTCTACCACCCCCACCCTATTATTAAAGGGAGTAAAAAAATTAAATTGGGATTTAGTGTGTGTACTAGAACCAAGGCCCTTTAAAATTTATTTTGGCATTAGTTACCCCTTCTACCACCCCCATTGCCACCTCCACCCTATTGTTTAAGGGAATAAAAAATTAAATTGGGATTTAGTGGCTATACGAGAATCAAGGGCTTCTAATTTTTTTTACATTTGCCGTCCCCTCTATCGCCCCCACTCTATTACTAAAGGGAATAATATATTACATTGGGATTCAGTGTGTGCAAGACTTAACTACAAAATCTGGATGTGGAAGTAGTGATTCCTTGGGCAACGGTTTTTTATTTAACAACCACCTACAAAATCTTACTGTCCTCGGCTTATCCCCCTCATTTAAATGTTGAACTTTCCTCATTTTGTATCATCGAAATCCGTTTTTTTTAAATATCTGTCTTGCACTGTCTTCTTTTATGCGACAGTTTCTTTGAATTTGTCTCAAAGAGGTTTCTTCATTTTGGTTAACATAATTCAATACTCTATTCACTTTTCTTACATTATCCGCAACATGCCCTCGTCTTACTACTTTTTTTGAAAATAAACCATGCGTTTTTAGATTTTGAATTAACTTCCTAAACATAGTTCGATCTGGCTGCAGAGCATCTGGAAATTTATCTCCGTAAACTGTGACTACCATCTCAGCGTCAAAATTTCACTGACAATAAATGCTAATTATATCGAATTTGTTATTATTAGTGTACACCATAATTACTGATATAAAACTTGTCTTATAATTCGACAACGCAACATACAACAGTGACAATCTGTCAAATTTGTTAGTAGCTGTATACATTGTTTTCCACTAATCATGGCATAGCTGATTTTTACGATTCAATGATATGAATTGTGGTTTTCGTAAAATATTAAATATTAACACCATCAGTTAAAATGTTTGTGACATGTTTTATATTGTTGGAAAGAGAAGAAATAAATGGAATTAATGTCGTCATGGTCTACTTTGAGATTTTTTTTTTTTTCGTTTTTGTCCAAGAGCGTATGTCAGAGCCAACTGAGTTTTTCAATTTTTTGATACATATTATTATTCTTATTGTCTTTGCCTTGTCTACCCTTTAACTTTTTTCGTATCTCCTAAAATAAGGAAGCTATAACCGTTTGTGGTTTTCCTATGTTTCAGGTTTTTGTAATATATCTTGCAAAGTAGGCTAACATAATTCCTATTGAAAACTCCTGGCAACTGTGCTATATTTGTAACTTCAAAAAAATAATAATAATAATATCTCCACTACTTATGTTTTTCCTGTGTGATTGAATGATCCATAAACGCCTTGGGGGAAAAAATAAGGTGTTCTTATGAATTTGCGATTGTGTTTTCAACTTATTCTCATTAACATATATGTTACTATTCGGTAAAAATATGGTAAAGAGCGCTCTTACTGTATCAGGATTCTTATCACATGTATGAAAAAATTTTTGAATATCAGTAGGAAAGTCATCAAGATGACCATTGAGAGCATGCAGTTCAACGGCTGACAGGTGTCTCTCTCTAATAATGTAAAGTACCTGTATCGGTTCGGCAGCGTGTAAAGTCGACCCTGAAAAATGATAATCAAACTGCTGACAATATTAATATTAATATATAATATTATATTCTAGTTCGTTCGCCTTTCAGCTTTCATTACTTACTCTTAAAAATGCAATGTAGAAGAAAATCAAATAATTGTTCACGAAAGATAAAAGGTATTTCTTGTATAAATACGATTTGTCGTAATCATCTTGCGTTCTTGGGTTTTCCATATCAGTCAACCAAGTGCACAATCCTCCGAATACCTAAAAACAACATAAATTTTATAGGCTGGGGCCGTTACCTTTTTGAGATGAAAAAATTAATAGCAGGCAACGGCCGGCTGGAATATATAGTTGAGGTCATAAAAAATGAGAAAAAAACTTTGGAACTTGAGATGAAGGGAAGTAGTGAAATGGGGTGCTATTTAAGGGATGAAAACCGTTCTTCGTTATTTGTGGCGAAACGTGACCTCCTAGAGAAAAGTATTTCATACAAAAGTTGTAGATAATAAAATAATCTGAAACTTTTATTGTATATATTTTTCGACATAACCTCAAAGTTTGCGAGAAAATGACAAAAAACCGATTTTTCTATTTTTATTTTTTTTCTCGCGTGAAAATTATTTAATTTAAATGAAACTTTGTGAAAGTACGTAATTGTTTGCATATAATAAGCATGAATTTTTTAAATTATGAGAAATAAATATTTTTCTAGATTTTACCATTTTTCCAAAAAAACACCTCTATTTTCGGCGAACAACTTTATTGATTTTTTTTTTTTGATTTTGATGTTCTACTAGTGCTCATTTTTTTCGTCGAGATGTCTACTTTCAAATGGTATGTCGATATTAGTGATTTATTGTCATTTATTAGCTTAAAATTAAGAAAAACCGAAAAAAAATTTTTCGAATCTCGAATTTGTCGATTTTTTTCATTATTTTCCATTTTTTAGCATATTTATGTTAATAATTCATAATATTTTAATGAAAAAACTTACTTTGGTATAAAATAAATAAAGTTGAATGAATTTCATCACGGAAAGGTAGGGAGAACTTCATGAAACTTAACATTTACATGGAAATCAATAGTACTTTATTTATTTATTTATTTATTTTTATTTATTTATTTATTAGATACAACCACCCAACAGGTAACCAGTTACAGGGTGGGAACAATTACAATAATAATGTATATAAGGTACAAATATTACAGATCAGTAGAATATAATAAATACAACAAACAGAATGTAGAGTTATAGAAAACAGAATAGGTGAAAAAGACAGAGAAAAGATGCAATTATCATACAAATAGTATTAAGCTTTTTATACACTAATATTCATGTTACACAGATAATAGATTTTTTATCGAGGCAAGGCTACAATTAAATATATCAAGCTCATTTTGCAGCGAATTATAATTTTTACACATAAAATATATGGGTGAAGTTTTTAATAGATTAGTCCGAGGGGTAACGAGATAAAAAGTTTCACGATTTCTACTTTCTATACGAGGTACCCGAAAACATAGTTGTTCCAAAATAGATGAGCAATCAAAGATATTGTGAATAATTTTATATAAGAATACCACGGAGTGTGCCATTCTTCTGTTTTGTAGACTCGATATGTGAAACCTTTCTAACATAATGCTTTGTGGGTAACCGATTGTAGGATAGTTGCCATCTTCAACAAAACATAAATACTTAACCAGACGACGCTGGATGTTCTCTATATTGTTTATGTATGTAGCATATCCCGGAGACCATACCAGTGAACAATATTCCAGTTTCGACCGCACAAAGGAAAAGTATAACAGTTTCGTAATGTCCGTATTATTAAAACCCTTACAATTCCTAATTACGAACCCTAAGTTTTTTAACGCTGATGATACAGTTAAGTTCATATGCTCATTGAAACTTAGATTTCTGTCAAAAGTAACACCAAGATCTTTAATGATATCAGGTCTTTGTAACTCTTGGTTATTTAAATGGTAATTGTAGGTGACATGAGTGCGGGCTCTACAAAATGTAAACGCGTTGCATTTAGATACATTAAGAGGCAATTGATTTAATATACACCAATGATTTATCTTATCCAAGTTATTCTGCAGCTTATCACAATCTGCCTCAGTTTCAATTACATGATAGATTTTCAAGTCATCTGCGTATAATAGACTTGAAACATCCAGGTCTATAACAATATCGTTAATAAAAATATTAAACAGTAGTGGTCCCAGTACCGATCCCTGAGGAACACCTGAGCTAGCTATAATATCAAAAGACTTGAAACCACGGTATTCTACATACTGTCGCCTGTTTGTTAAATATGAAGTGATTAAATCTAATAATGCTAACGATAATCCGAAATTATTTAGTTTCTGTATCAGAATACCGTGGTCTAAGCGATCAAAAGCTTTGGAAAAATCAGTATAGATAATGTCAACCTGTTTGTTGTCATCCAGTTTTTCGGAAAGATATTGTGTAACACAGGTTAGATTAGTTTCAGTGGATCTACCTGGTACAAATCCATGTTGATTTGTTACGATCTGATTTTGTAAGCTACAATTAAGTTTCGAAAACTTTATATGCATATTAAATTATTCTAAATACATATTATGATAAAATACAACATACAATTTATTTATATTGGCTACGAATTCTTTACTTTATTTACAAATATTTACTTTATTAATATTGGTTGTGTATAGCTTATAAAAAGAAAAATCAATAAAATAATTGTTAAAATCTAATCAATTTTAGGCCTTTTTTGTTGTGGTTCGTTTTCTTCATCGATCAAACTCTCAAATTCTATATTATCTTCAAAATCATTGGCATTTTCAGGCTCTTCAATTTCGATGTCATTATTCTTTGCTGGCTCTTCATCAATATCTTCAGAATCACTTAAATCTACAAATACTTCTCTGTCTCTATTTGAACAGTTCTCAGTGCATGTATTACATAGATTGGTACATTTTAAGCCGTGTTTTCGTTTCGGCAGCCACACCTTTGATTATTGCATTCACTTTCACAAGTACAGCTAACGCTTTTTAACAACTTTCCGGGAATCAAGTCGGAACTGTCAGAGATGTATTTCGGCACGAGTCTTCCTACATTTTCGTTTCAGCCCCA
This sequence comes from Leptura quadrifasciata, assembly GCA_963675555.1. Lineage (NCBI taxonomy): Eukaryota > Metazoa > Arthropoda > Insecta > Coleoptera > Cerambycidae > Leptura > Leptura quadrifasciata. The sequence goes on along the minus strand of OY776681.1, from coordinate 19,252,990 downwards.
GTCCATTTTTTGTTGTCCTGATCGTTGTCAAAATTACCCAACCAAGTTTGCAATTGGTAATAGACTCTGTAGGAGTGTTGTGCAGCTGCTTCTTCCAGTTGGAGGGAGTTTTTCCAATTTAAAAGTGGATTTGTTTGTAGCTTGCTGATACAGCTCAAATCGTAATTGATTTACAAAAGACGCATCACAAACTGAAAAAATACTTTTACACAACTAGACGAATAGAAATTTACTACTACAACAGAACGAGCTCTGCTGCTCTTGTGCAGGCTCACTTTATCCTACCCCTCTCTACCCCCAACCTTCAGTCGTTTTGGGCGGGCATTTCAAATACCCGTATGCTGAGAAATTTCAAATTTTGTAAAAAAAATTTTTTGTTTGAATACGTAACAGTATTTTTTTTTATTCAATTTTAGCGTGGTTTCCAATAACTAAATTCATTCAACTTTAGTTATTTTATACCAAAGTAAGTTTTTTGATTAAAATATTATGAATTAATAACATAACTATGCTAAAAAATTGTAAATAAGGAAAAAAATCGACAAACTGAGATTCGAAATTTTTTTTTCGGTTTTTCTTAATTTTAAGCTGCTAAATGACAATAAATCACTAACGTCGACGTACCATTTGAAAGTAGACTTCTCAACGAAAAAAGTGAGCACTAGTAGAACATCAAAATCCAAAAAAAAAAATCAATAAAGTTGTTCGCCGAAGATAGGGGTGTTTTTCGGAAAAATGGTAAAATCTCGAAAAATATTTATTTCCCATAATTGAAAAAATTTATGTTTATTATATGCAAATTATTACGTACTTTCACAAAGTTTCATTTAAATTAAATACTTTTCACGCGAGAAAAAAAATAAAAACAGAAAAATCCGTTTTTCGTCATTTTCTCGCAATCTTTGAGGTTATGTCGAAAAATATATAGAACAAAAGTTTTAGATTTTTTTATTATCTACAACTTTTGTATGAAACACTTTTCTCTAGGAGGTCACGTTTCGCCACAAATCACGAAAAACGGTTTTCATCCCTTAAATAGCACCCCATTTCACTACTTCCCTTCATCTCAAGTTCCAAAGTTTTTTTTTCATTGTTTATGACCTCAACTATATATTCCAGCCGGCCGTTGCCTGCTATTATTTTTTTTTTTCAGCATTAAAAATCCGTAACGGCCCCAGCCTATTAGTTCTCCCACCATGTCAAGTTTTCGTTGGGCCACCAATAATGTCAATAATATCATTGAAGTGGCAATACTGTTTGCTTTTAAAAAAATAAATGCACTACTTTTTCGCTAGACTTACCTTGGCAAATAGTTTTATGAAGATTAGATTCAGTATAGAACCACATACCAAATTGAATTGAGTTGAATTTGTCCTCATATAGCGAATAGAGCCCGTATCCATAGTCGCCTTAATTATCACTCTAAGCACTATGATTCCACAGACCCCTGCGCCCATCAGAATAATCTAAAAAAGTTGTTGCAAATCATCAAATAACATTGTCTGGATAGAATTGAATTCGAGTAATAATGCCAGTATGAAAAATATTGTTTTTAAGCGCTGGGCATGCAAAAGTTACTCCAAACAAACCCATGTCACATATTTCAAGAGCCACATTGTCTTATCGAACATCGAGTTCCTCTGACGAGAGAGCTTGCGAAGTGACATAGCCAAAGACATTTGGATACTGGAGATACATACGTAGACAGGGCCGGATTTTGAATTTGACACCCGTTCTCAGACAAAAACCTAAGTATTTAAATGTGTATGATTATATTTAAATGTATGTTTGTATATACCGAGTGTAACAGGATCATGGTATACCCCCTTTTCCCCTTTAGTTTTGAAGATAATTGATTGAAATTTAGGATGTACTACATACATAATAAGCGGCACTTTTTGACATACAATTGATTTTTTTTCACTTCCGGTTTCGCCGGAAGTGACACTAACTTTCGATTTTTAAATGGAACACCGTGTATATTATTGCATTTTTGAATTGTGCATAATTTTTTGAATCCAACGATGCCAAATAAGTGACATTTCAACCATTAATTTTTTTTATAATATAATTTTTAGTTTTCCATTTAAGTGTGCCATGACGGTTCCGATTTATTCTAAATGACCCGTGTAATGCTACAAAAATCGAAATTCCGTTAAAAACACTAAGTTACGTGATTTATGAGCAAATAAAATTCACCAAAATAGTTTTTGGGCCAAGACTCAATTTTTTCAAATGGAACCATATCGCTACCGTGGTACCATTTATTACTACTATTAATAAGGAATTTATTCATATATTGTATTAAAATGTGGGATAAATACAAAGAAAATAAGAAAATACAATTTTGTTCTAATTAAATGTTAAGAAGTATCTAAGGTGGTTTTGAAAACAATGAAATATTTAGCTTGTCAAACATTTGTTGGTTTAACGGTGTTTTTATTGTGTCTTTAAAAATTGTTTAAAATTCTTGTTAAGAGTTGGTCGGAGTGTATTAGTCATCCATGCTTCCAATTTTAATTGTAAATGACCACGTCAATAAAATGACGCAGCTGAATGTACGGTGTGCTTGGAAGGCGAGAGATAGATATGTAGTAGAATATGACATTGGACAAATTTATTATACCTAATCTTTAAATTTCTCTGTGCATTTGAGGACATTAGGGCTAATTTTATTTTAGTTCTACAAAAGGGAAAATGTTTATTTTAATGATAATTATGCGGGACGATAAAAATTATTTTTGCAAATCGATAATAGAAGAAAAAAAATTATTTTTTATATATACTTTTTTTTCTCTCATCGTCCCACATTGTAACATGTTTTAAATATCTTTTAATGAAAGCCGTTTTTTAAAATAATGATTTATATGAGAGTAATTTGCACCGTCTTTCCGGCTTATATCCGGAGCGCTCTTAATTGTGTTCAAAATGCCACAAATTTATACAAGAGATGAAAAAATGGACATGTTAATCATGGTACCGATATGGTTCCATTTGAAAAAATTGAGTTTTGCCCCAAGAACAATTTTGGTGAATTTTATTTTATTTGCTCATAAATCACGTAATTTAGTGTTTAAATAGGCAAAAACACCCTTTACAAGGAAAGTTATTGTTTCACAGTATTCTCAGAACAAATATGAAATTATTAAAAAATATATTTTCTTGTACTTGTAATTTAAAAACTTATTAGGTGTTGTGATAATTTTTTTAAAAAATTAATATTGAGGCTAATTAGAGGAGGTTGAAACTACCCCAAAATATAAAAATAAAGATAATACGATAAACAAAATTTTAATTATGATTTTGCTTTCCAATTTTGTAACTCATAATATTTATAAGGAAAAAATCCATTCCAACCACGAATAGGGGTGTAAATAACCCTTGAATAATTATTTTTTTATAATTTCATATATCTTATAAAATGCATTATATAAGATAATTTAAAAAACACACTCAGAATTTTGCGAAAAACCCCCAAAAAGGGGTGTCCCCCCGCAATTTGACTGGAGTAATTATGTAGAATTCCAAAATGCAATAATATACACATTTAAAAATCGAAAGTTAGTGTCACTGTTAAAGAACACGCCAAAAACCTCGATGAACTTTTCGAAACTGTAACAAAATCCGAGGAAACATTTCGCATGAAAAGAGATTTTCGCTCTACGGAGCATTTTTTATGCAAAAATATCAGAAACTCATCAAGGAATGTAATTTTAGAAAGTATACTAAATGTCGCTGCACGGGGACGTAATATCGCCCCGACCACAAAATTTAGAAAGTATAACGAAAACCGACTCCCTCTAGTCAAAGTATTTCGAAAGTTTTAGTGAAAATAGCCCTTAGCGTCGAGGGTGCCCTATCATTTTCTAGCAGTGGATTTTGACGGAATATGATGGGTTTTAACGGTATTTGCCCTAAACCGGTTCCTCAGTGATTCGGTGTCAGAAAAGTATAGTTACCATGTACTCAGAACGTACATGGGACCGCCTTGCCTGAACGTATGAATTTATAATTGCAAAATATAATTTAAAGTCGTACAAGCATTTTTAAGCTCCGAGGAGCGAACTAAATTGTTATTGAACTGAAAATACGTCAATAGACAGGCAAGCAAAAGGCCACCAAAAAAATTATAAACATTGAACTTTTTACCGAATCTTTTTGTGTAACCGTTAGCTAAAACTAAACATTGGATGGTAGTTGGTACATTATGAATCGTTCCGCTCCTCACTTTGTGTTGTACACGGGCCAGACTATCGTTTGTCAATACATTTTTCTTGAACGTTTTGTAAAAACATAATTTTTTAAAAGATTTAATATATATTTTTGAACTTTATATTGTCTTTTTCTTGTGTTTCAAAATTCTTTATCGGGTTTAAATTTAAGAAAGTGTTAGTATTTACTGTGTTAGATTTATAGTGTTACGACGTCCAATTGGTACCATCAGTGAAGCAGTTAAGCAAAAACGAACAGTAAGTATAGATTTTGTATTATTCTCTGTCTGAAACAGTCGATTTGAACCCTTCTTTATGAAAGTTTAATATCCACTTTGGAAAATATAATAAAAGTCCTTCAGATGTGTAAAGATGGATCGTTCACATCATTGCCGGCGAAACCGGAAGTGAAAAATAATTGTATGTCATAAAGTACCGCTTATTATGTATGTAGTATATCCTAAATTTCAATCAATTGTCTTCAAAACTAAAGGAGAAAAGAGGGGTATACCATGATTCTGTTACATCCGGTATATCCTCCTGTCAACTTTGTCATCGTCGCAAATAAACAGTTGCGTCTTTAACCTTATGGAAATTTTACTTACCATGAAAGCACAAACAGAAACTGATAATGCCATTTTCAAACACCTAATAGGTTTCGATACATATGGCTCTATTTTTCCAGTTGCTTTGTTACGTCTAAGTTTATTTGCAGCTGCAAGGTACTCGCGCCTGAAAAGTTAATAAATATTAATTATGGAATTATGAACTATTCATTTTACCTCAGTAAATCAAGCCTTTATTTGGGCTTACAAAAAGCTTTTTGCGGAGTTTGGTTTTGCTTTCTGTGGAGACCAGTGCGAACATCCTCTGAATAAATGGTTGACAAACAAACGGTTAAGGCAAGTGCGTGGATATAGTTGAGAATAGAGAGCTATGAGGGAATTCTGACGGCTGTCAGCATGATGTGTAAATTTGAATATTGATGTTAAAAAGTATTGTTATTGTTGTTAATGATTTAATAAATGAGAACTGGAAGAGGATTGTATTTTATTGACCGAATAGCGGGTCAGCACACTTTCCATAAAAAAATCCAAGGCCTCCAAAAAACTGTTATTTTACTGAGCTACTAGCAAACCTTCGTTGTGGACAGTGACTCGTAAATAATCGAATAATGCTTCCTTCATTTTATTCACTGATTTATTAATAGTGGAGTGAAATCGGCTCATAATTATGCTGTTTTTTAAATCAAAGTATACCTAAATAGGACTTCACCTTTTTGTAGAACATAATTCTGGCCATCCGAAATGGGATATTACAACTTTTTTTAGTACCTAGGGCTGAATTTCGCAAAATCAAATTTTTCATGCCTGAGAAGTAATTTGAAAAAATGTGTTTTTAAAAGCTTTTTCGTACGCCTATTATGTAATATGAGCATTATGGTGACGATTTTAAATAAGGAATGACCTATATTCCACTGGCTAATATGTAATATTTATTACATCCCTCTAGAATGTAACAAGCATAGGTGGCGCCATCCAGTTGTAGTGCAATTTGTAATACTGTCTGCGTTTCTGTTGACAGTTGACGTTTATATTGACAGTTAACCTTTCACGTTTCACCGTTGCAGTCGTAAAACAAATAGACATAGATGCGCAAAATATGCTTCATTCCAAACTTATTACAGAATATACTATTATTTAACTTGCAATGTTTGTTTGTTAGTTAGTTTGTTTAGGGCAAATCTTGCAATCAAAATTTCGATTAGTTCTAATTAAGCTAAAGCTTTGAAATTTTGCACATGTCTGTAAGTCCGGTGGCAATACACTTTAACATTTTCAAATAAAAAAAAACAAGATGGCGGACGACTTTACTGTTTATTATCCGATTGGACTCAAAATCGATATCTGGGGATTTTCGAGATCACAATTATGAATTCTTGGTCAAAATCTAAAAATTAAAATGGCGGCGCCAATATGGCGGACGACTTTTGTCATTTATGGTCCAAATCGGTCAAAATCGATATCTGCTGGTTTTAGAGTTCGCCGATTACGAGTTTCTAGTCAAAAATTTAGTTCAGGATGGCGACTTTAAGATGGCGGACGACTTTATAGTTCATGATCCGATTTGACTCAAAATTGTTATCTGAGATTTTTCGAGATCGCCAATTATGAATTCTTGGTCAAAATTCAGAAATTCAAAAGGGCGGCGCCAATATGGACGACAAGTTTGTCATTTAGATACAAATCGATATCTGGGGGTTTTCGGGGTCGCGGATTACGCATTTCTAGTCAAAAATTTAGTTCAAGATGGCGGACGACTGTACTGTTTATGATCCGATTCGTCTTGAAATCGATATCTGGAGCTTACAGCGTATCAATAGACTAAAAAGTAAAAAATAAAGATATATAAAAAAATATTTTAAAAAAGCTTTTATTTAAATGCTCTAAAAAGTAGAAAATAAACTTTGAAGTAATTCAAACCCATCATTTTATTACATTATATAATTTGTTTATGACATAAAAACTTGTCGCGAGCAATCTCCTTTACATAGAAAAATTTCGCGGCTATCTAATCGTATTCAGCGCCATAAGCAAAAAGATAGTTATAATTAGCAAGCCGTGAGATCATTTCTGAATCACCACATCTGTTAGCATCAGCCACTAAAATTTTTGCCCTAGTTGATTGCCCTGTACCTAATTGATTGGAAGGACGTATTAATTACAAACATATGATTGCAGAACCATATAATACAGATGATCTTACAGAAAAAAAGTGGTGTTTCAGTAGACCCTCAAAAATCTTTTTTTTTTTTGGAATTTTGTTTTGTACTCCAAAGATATTTACTTTACTACTTACTTTAAAGAAATTATTAGAAATTATATGTATATTTGTTGTATAGCGTCTTAAAAATCACATTCCTATAAAGAAATTTTTTTGCTTAAATTAAATATTTTTTTTCTGCAATCTGGGGGGCATTTTCAACCCCTTTACCTCAGAAATGTAGCAAGAAATTGAAAAAAGTATATTAAAATTTGTACTTATCGAGATCTACTGCTAATTTTTTTCATAAATTCTGAAAATTCTGTTTGTATGGAAGTAAATTTTTCTTGTTTCTTTTTTCCCACTCTCTTACAAAATAAACACATTTTACGTATTTCAAAGCAATCAGTACTTCGAGCTAAAAGCTGTTCATTTAAACTATAGTAGGTATTCGGTAAAGTAGAAGGGTAGGAAGGCATTAACTTGGTACTAATATTTCCTCGGCTAATATACGAACTTCGACAAGATGTATGAAATTTAAAACATTTCATAATAGACAATATTACATTTTTATGAATAAGAATATTTTTGGCAAATTCATCTTGTCTAGATTCGGTTGCTTTTATTTAGCTTAGTAATCCTTTTTTGTTGGTTTGTTGACAATCATGTCCGTACAATAAAATCTCTACAAGATCCTATATACTTGCTCAATACATAAACAATGTTAATATGACTTTTCATCGAACGTTATTACAAAATGCAGGTGCGACTTCGCGGGTCCGGCGCATTATATTCATTGTGAAAATGAAACGTATTAAACATTCAATTTCTCGAAAACTATGAGACCTGTTGAGCTGGATCCTTTTTTTGAAAACTTCCCCATAGTTTTGCCTACATTTGACTTCACATGTACATACATAAATTTTGAATAATTAACATACTTGCTCACATGGTGAAGTTTTCAATGCACGGATTTGCTAGTCGCAACTTTGAGGTTTATTTTTTCGAAAATGCCTTAAATTCTGAAAATTTGGAGAGTACCGTTAGAAGCGTTATAGTTTCTTTAGTAAGTTTATAAAAATTTATAATCGAGAAATAAGCGAGAGAGAGTAGCGATTTTACTCCACTATAAGTAACACAACACGCCACAGCGCAAGCATAAATAACGTTCCTTCTACTCTTTTATTATTTACTTAAATATAAATATATTCTACTTGTTACATGCTTAATGCATATGCGACCCGCAACACACATTTGTGTTTCGCGGGTCACATATCGCCAAGCCGCGATCCGTGGGTGGCAGAGATTTAGCTTTCGTCCACTAGGGAGCATTCGCGTGCTTCCAGATGGTGGAAACGAGAAGGTGAGAAGTGGTTAGCTTCGTGTACGCTGCCGATAATTTCTAAAAGCCTTACTTATTTGAGCCATCTTAATGGATTTTGGATTATCTGCAACCGTAAAACTTGTTGCTGTTCATCAGAATATTTCGTTGCTACGGAGGGAGTTTAATCCGCATTTGTGCGGGATTTATGTGTGCACACGTGAGTAACTTTATCATCGCCATCTTTTTCGACCTTATCTACGTATTTCAAGTATTTATAGGCTGGTTGACACTTTCCCTTGGGAGTATCTTCGCTGTCAATTGTGATGCAGCATTGTACAAAAATTTTGGTGGATTATATCCCACAACAAGTCAGAGGTAAATTTCTTATTATATTATTATATTATATCTGTTTTCAATCGCTCTCAGTAGGCACGTTTTACGTGCATTTCCGACTTACAAATTAAATGGGTATATCTTGGGGTCCACGGACTGGGTTGGAACATTTCACGGACTAGGTTAGAAAGCCCCGCAGACTAGGCTGAACGTCTAATAGTTTATGTTAAACTTGGACTTAACGCCTTGAGATTTCTGAGCTAGCGAAATTTTGTCGTGGGCACGTTACATTACTTATCCGGGCTAGCTAGTGTCTGCGATCTACTACTTGAAGATAGCGCTGATAAAGTTACTCACGTGTGCACACATAAATCCCGCACAGATGCGGATTAAACTCCCTCCGTAGCAACGAAATATTCTGATGAACAGCAACAACTTAAAACGAAGGAAATTTTACTGTTACCGATAATCCAAAATCCGTTAAGATGGCTCAAATAAATAAGCTTTTAGGAATTATCGGCAGTGTACACGAAGCTAACCATTTCTCACCTTCTCGTTTCCACCAGCTGGAAGAACGCGACCACTCCCTAGCGGACGAAAGCCAAATCTCTGCCACCCACGGATCGTGGTTTGGCGATAACTGTGGATGGCGGCTTGCCGATATGTGACCCGCGAAACACAAATTTGGGTTGCGGGTCGCATATGCATTAGGCATATAATATATTTTACCTGACATATTGTATAATACTGTGGAATCGTATGTCCCATCTTAATATCAACTTATTCTCTTTCCTCTTCCATCTATGCACGAAGTAAGTTGCTAAAAATGTGTTAATTAGTAACAGTAACAGATGTAATACTTGCAATGTCATACCCCAAAATGATATAAAAACTGCGAAGCCTACAGTTGTGTAATTATCAAATGCGTACACGTTTTTAGCCTCGGCACAGAAGGAGGAGAGTTGTCTAAATGTGCAGTGTGGCCCGAATTTACACGTGGGGCATATCCACACGTTATTCTCGTGACAAAGTTCTTTTCTGAAATGTAACATAGCTTATTAAAACGTTTAATATTTTTCAGACACTCATTCTGTTCAGAATAATTCACCATATCGCGTTGCGTCGTCGGTTTAGTCGACTCAAAGATTTTAGATTATTTAACAAGTAAATTCAATGATATACGTAGCGTTAAAATTTCAAAGAGCCCACCAAATCATATCTAAACTCATCACGCTTGAAATCAGCAAAAAATCTCATCGTAGAAATTTTGCGTAACTATCATGAAATCCGAAAATCCGGAAATATTTTTCCTGAACAACGTGAAAACATCATCGGAAGATATTTTTGGAAGTACAAGGAAAAAGGAATTATAATAATTTTCGATTTTTCAACAAAATTTAATTTTGCGTAATTGCACCGAAAATCCAATATTTTGCAAATTATCATTAAAATCAGTTCCGGGAGAGGAATTATAGTAACTGCAATAAACGACGTCCCGTGGATGAAAGTTTTGTCAGTTTGTGCAATGAAAATTTAAATTTTGTAAACTATTGAAAAAATTCAATCCGTAAACGTAATTATTGTAAGTGCAATAAATGCCGTCTCCAGGAAATATGTCTTCGAATTTATAACAGAATATATTTAGCAACTGCAACAAAATTTCGCTTTTAAGAACTATTGTGGATGTCGCTGCACGGAGCATTATTTACGTAAATATAATGAATGTCGCCCCGACCACCAAAATTTAGCAACTATCTTGAAAACCGACTTTTACTTACGAATAAAGATCTTTATTACGGACCGGCGTTGTGTAGTACTGCATCTTAGGTATAACATTGAATAAAAAGTTACGTATTAAAATTTCTGAGGGGAGATTTGGCACGAGCAATAAAGGTAAATTTGAAGGTAAATCTCACTTTTTGCAGTCGATTTCGGCGGTAAATTTATACGTTTTCCGTCGTGTTTGCTCTTAGGCGGTTCCTCAGTTATTCAGAGGCACAAAAGTATCCTTACCATGTACATAGTGCAAAATTGTGGTGTTCCGAAGGGCGGGCGAGGGAGGAAATTAAAATGTCTAAAAGAGGCCTATAATGAACTGGTTCCAACAGTAACATCTTTTGTCCGATTTAAAACGGTATTTACTTATTCTCAACTCCCTGACCATTGGCCTAGTTTTTTTAATATGTTTGAAATATTTTCCGACCTTTTGACATATAGGTTATAGATATACATTTGCCATAAACATCGGCATATGGGATAAGGTCAGGTATTGTTAACTCAACGTATTCTGTTTAACTCATTCGATGTGGGGTGATTCTACATACAGTAATGGTTGAGGCGGCCCCATTTTAGAAGTATATATTATAGTATTATATTTTGTAGAAGAATGTTCTTTTCGCTATATATCCATAATGCGCAAACGGAATCCAATGAAACTTTGTATTTTGATTACAGTAGTCATTCACCATCTAATGTCTGGGATATTAATAAAATATCAGGGCCGGATCAAGAATAAAAATATTTTTAAGTTATTCGTAGAAAATAATACTCTGTATACTGTTTATAAAATATTTGTGCACGAACATATTAATTTACACCTAGAAAGATACAACATCCCATAAAAAAATATATTGGCATCATTTCATTGTTTAAATAAAAAAATAAAATTTTTGAGGGTTCAAATTCTTTTCTTTTACATATTATTTTTTTTGTCCTCCATCTGCACTACCAAAAGGTAGTGCAAATATGGAGAATCAAAATTCATCACATATACCTGGTAAAATATAAAAAAAATATTTTGTAATAAATACACCACATGTAATGACGACCCCCTTTATCCCGGAAGGATCTAGAATAACCTTTGTGGGAGGAGGCTACACATTTAGAGACAAGGGACACACATCCAATATCCGTGTATAGCGAAATAATCCGTCTCACAGTATTTTCCGCTGATAGGACCGGGGATCGAACCCGGAACTTTTGGGTGAGAGGCAAGTGCGCTTACCTCTCGACCATCAGTCATAATGAATGTGTAATTAATAAGCTTAACAAAATAATAAATAATGAAAATTAACAATTTAATTACAACATAAGAAATCAGTCAACCTAACTAAATCCAATTAAATTATTTAGAATCACAGTTTATTTTCAAAGTGACCACTGCCAAATTCAATACATTTTCTTATTTCAATAATAATCTCACAGGTCATCATATTTTTGAAGGTGGATTAAATGGTGAGAATTATTTAGAGTTTTTACAAAATACCCTACAGAATTTATTAAATAATGTAAACACAAAAGGAATGTAGTTTCAACATGATGGGGCTACGCCGCATTATTCGGTATAAGTCAGAAACTATCTGAATGAACAATATCCAAATAGGTGGATTGGTCGGGGTGGTCCAGTTGCATGGCCCCCGACATCACCAGATCTCACACCCCTTGACTATTTTTTGTGGGGCTATTTAAAAACTGAAGTATATAAAGAAGAAATAAATACCAGAGAGCAGCTGATTGCAAGAATTGAGCACTTTTGCAATGAAATTAAAAACAATTTAGAGATTGTTAGAAGAAATATAAACCAAATGACAAATTGATTAAGAAAATGTATCGAATTTGGTGGTGGTCACTTTGAAAATAAACTGTGATTCAAAATAATTTATTAGATTTAGTAAGTTTGACTAATTTCTTAAGTTGTAGTTAAATTGTTAATTTTTATTATTTATTATTTTGTTACGTTTATTAATTAATTACACATTCATTACAAAATATTTTTTTATTTTACTAGGTATATGTGATGAATTTTTATTCTCCTTATTTGCACTATCTTTTAGAAGTACAGAGAGAGGACAAAAAAATAATATGTAAAGGAAAACAAAAATGAACCCACAACAAATTAATTTTATTATTTAAACAATGTAAAAAAAATGTGCCAAAATAATTTTTATGGAATGTTGTATCTTCCTAGGTGTAAATTAATATGTTCATGTCAAATATTTTATAAACAGTATACAGAGTGTTATTTTCTAGGAATAACTTATATTATTAAATATTTTTATTCTGGGTTCGGCCTTGATATTTTATTAATATCCCATGCATTAGATGGTGAATGACTACTGTAATCAAAATACAAAATTCTATTGGGTTCCGTTTACACATTACACTTATATGGCGAACACAAAGTTCTTCCACAAAATATAATACATCCTGTAGTATATCGAAAACGGGGCCGCTTCAGCCATTACTGTATGGGGATTTAAGATGACCCCAATGTTCTCTATATTTTGGTAATGTACGACCCTCTCCTCACCCTCTATATTTGCTATTATTTTGATTTGTGCAGTTTGTTGTTTTATTGTGTATTTTGTGTATTCTCTTTTTTATAATAAGTAGGAAACATTTCTTAGGGCAGTATTTTACTTTATTCCCTTTTGGCGTGTTTTGCGTTTTTTCCAAAAATCAATATGACTTTTATTTAGAATGTATAGTTTTCATTTAGAGACACTCACTGAATGTCGAAAAATCGAATATGTAATGGATGTATTATATGATAGTTGTAGATAATCGTTCAACGAACGGTAATGTAGGTAATAACTCACGCAGATGAAATTTGCAGCACGAGCCGCAGGCGAGTGTTATAAATTCATCAAGTGAGTTATTACCATTATAGCAAGTTGAATACTATACTTTATCTACGATTTTAACAAATCAATATTAAATTGCAAATATACAGAAACATTATTTACAAGTATCAACAGTTAAACGTGAAAATTAATCAAACATGTCAAATGATCTTCCTTCCCTCAATAATAATAATAATAATGGACCATTCCATTTCACCATTACCATTATCGGGTATTTGATTGGCTGTATCTAGTGAATTATAATATATAACTCACGCTATTTGTTTATGGATACTATTACTTGTTCAAAAGCAGTTGATTAATGAATATATAATCTAATATGAGTAGATAAAATAATATAAACTTACATTTGTGTAATGGGATACGATGCGACAAGTATGTAATTTATTATCATCACCAAAGTTCCAATGATGGCAGCAGGTAATAGCATATAGTTCAAAAATTCCAACCAGGCAAAATAAAATGCTGTTTCACACCCGAAATATCTGTAAATCATGTCGATGGGCAGATCTTTATACCAGTAACTTAATTTCGACCAGTAATGAAACAGCAACTGAAAGAAATAGCTTTGTTATGTTAGAGAATGATACCTCAAGTGAATTGAAAGTATTGTACTGTGTATTGCTAAGAACTTTTGTGTTAGTGAATACTACTTTAGCGTTAATGACAGATTAGCTCAAGATATGTACCTGTCGGTCATTGGTATACATTAAGAGATCATTGTTAAAATAACCATCATGTAACGCATATGCTGTCTCCACCAATCTTGCTTTAATTAACTGTGATATTCCCGTTTCGCCTATGCCATCACCATAAGGAGTTTCTTCTAGTATGTTATTTATAATAAATATTCGTTCCGCAGAGGTAAATTCGCTAAAAAATAGATGAGGAGAATGAGCCGATAACTTCTCTGATGAGGCTAACTTATGTTTAGATGGCTCTGTATATACAGGGTGGGCTATTAATAATAGACCATATTTCAGGGGTAGATTCTTTGTGCCAAAATATTAGAATATAATCAAATGCGAATTTTTTTCATATATTTTTTTTTGACGAAACGTTCTGACCAAAAAATCTAATGAGGGCGTCATTTCCACGTATAAAAGGTACACTTGGTAGAACTTTATAACTCCAACCGTTTTCGAGGAAAGTGCCGTTAAATATTTCAATAATTTTTGTAAAGACAAATTCAAATTTAATGAAACAAAGTGTATTTATTGAAAAGTGTGCTTTGGTTATGTTTTAGTTGTGTCATTTACATCATTTAATCATTTTATCTTGTTCTTGTGTTCCTCGAGCTAATTTATTTAACTTCTTTATTTGAGATGCCTAGACGTAATAATTTTTCAAATAGGGAAATGAGGGATATGATATGTGTTTACGCATAAAATAATTTTAGCGGACGTGCTGCAACGAGGAGATACTCATTGCAATATCCAAATACAATACAGTCAGACCATAAGATTTTCAAAGACCTGTTTCGTCGTTTGGAAGAAACGGGTTCATTTCACCATAAAAATAATGTAGGACGACCAAAACGAATTACTCCAGATCAAGAACTCGAAATTTTAGTTCGTGTGGATGAAGATCCTCAAGTCAGCTCAAGTCGTTTAGCAGCGGCAACAGGGGTGAGTAAACAATCTGTCCTGTTTTTTCTTCAAAATACTCTTGCTGATATAATACATGCTTTCATGTTAGATATACGGAACAGAATGTGGTTCATTCAAGATGAAGCTCCCCCTAATTTCGCCATTGAAGTCAGGAATTATCTTGATGAGACTTTTCCACGCAGATGGATCGGTCGAGGAAATGAGTTTGCTTGGCCACCAAGGATTTCTGATTATAATCCTTTGGATTATTATGTGTGGAGACATGTGAAGTCCTTAGTCTATGCAAATACTATCAACTCAAGAGAAGAACTGTGGGACAAAATACAAAACTCAGCGAATTTTATTAGAGGACAGGAAAATGTATTTTTCAATGTAAGAAAATCTTTTATGAATAGAGTTAGAAAAGGCATAGAAGTAGATGGAGACCATATCAAACATTTACAAGTTGCAGCAATGGCGTTTTTACATGGAAGGAAAGTTTATAATGTCATTAAGTGAACTTTTACGTTATTTTTTGGTCTTCTAATAAGATTAAATCCTTATTTTAGACAATCTTTTGACCTATGCATTTATCTCAGTACCATGAAAATAATCCATTAGTTCATAAGAAAGTGAGAAAGAGTTTACGCTGTTATTACAATTTTGTTTTTCCTTACGTTTTGTACTTTTTTCAATAAATACACTTTGATCCATTAAATTTGAATTTGTCTTTCAAAAAGTTATTGAAATATTTAACGGCACTACGTTTCGTCAAAAAAAATATGAAAATATTCATCATCAGATACAGGTCCTGCGCCGCCCTCTATGATCTAAAGTGATGTAATACATAAATTATTGTTTCTTCGAATAAAAAAAGTTCCTCTAGCAAATTTGGCGAAGATCAGTCAAGAGGCTGTTGAGTTAATGCAAAAACACAAAAAAATAATTTGAACTTTGACACCCTGTATGTTTTTCCACAGCAACATTTTACTAAAGCATATTTGGTTATATAATCATATTTTGGCCCAAAGAATCTACCCCTGAACTATGGTCTATTATTAATGGTCCACCCTGTATAGGCCCGTCATATTTTATATTAAAAACGCAAAGCGCGATGTAAAGCTGAATTTTTTGTATGCTATTTGGACCAGTCAGGGAGGTGTGAAACTACGTTTTGCAAGCAAAAAAAGTTGTGCTAGCTGCGTAAAACTTTAAAAACTGCAAAATTTTCGGACTTTTTTCAGTTTTTGCAGTTTAACTCAGAAACTATGCGTTTTTTGTCATTAGTTGTCATTTAAAGTATATTAAATTTGTGACAATTTAAGTTCATCCATCAACGCTCTGTTGTATGTCTAATGCGCCGTTTTACTGAAAACAAAATCCTAACACCAATCTCGATCCGGGGAAACAAAATTCCAACCAAGAGGTGTGTGAAGTACTTGGGGGTCCGACTGAACCAGCGACTGACGTTTAACACACATATAAATGAGACCGTACGGACGGTCTACTCCCTGCCCAGGAGTCTGTATCTACTCATGGCCAGGGGTAGCAGACTTAACAGACAAAATAAAAAATTGTTGTACACGATGGTGGTCAGGCCATCCATCACATACGCGGCGCCGGTGTGGTGCAGCATACCGGTCACGACAATGAGAAAACTAAAAGTGTTAGAACACAAATTTATGCGCCTCATCTCTAATTCTGGAAGGTACACCTCCCTCAGAGACCTATACGCACTTTGCCACGACATAACCCCAATAGCGGACTACGTCCAGGATATCTCCCAGAAATTCTATTCTTTCAAACTGGGCGATAGTCCACTAACAAGAAACATAACACAAATTAGACAGCATAATGCCCCATTTCGGATTAAACACACCCTACCGTACCAGATGTTACCGATCTTCCGGCAACCTCTGTAGCCAAACTTCAACAACTATAACTTTCGCTTACCCTATCCACCTTACTGATATTTCATACCTTTACATCTTTAAATCTTTCCTGTCCCCCTCTTCCTTTCTGTTTGTTTCTTTTTGTCTCGTTTGTTTCTCGTTGTCTCTTTTTGTATTTTTGTCTCTAAATTCATTTTCCATCAAAATTTTATAACAAAATCAAAGTTTTCCGAAAACCAAAATTTTTTAAAAAAACCAAAGATCAGGCCAGCCTATGCGCAGCCCGGCATTTGCACGTCTCGCAGATGGTTCCTCGTCCAGATTGAGGTACCAGCGTCAACACCCAAATTAGAAACAGTGAAGTGCGTGAGCTACCTTATAAAAGTGTAATTTTAAGTTTTGTTGAATCTGTTTTTTTAGATGTTTGTAAATTTGATCACCTTTTTTAATCTGCATTATACAGAAGGAGCCTAGGTATAAGTTTTAATTGTTTTAAAACCGAACCAGGCCTAGTCCGCCCGGTCCTGCAATCCGCCACAGCGAATAACGCAGTGGTTGCACGGTCGGACCCGGGTTAGGCCTTGGGGAGGTAATTATTGTATAAGTTACTGGTAAATAAAGAAGTTTTGAATTGAATTGAATTGAATTGTATGTCTAATAATTTTTGAGATATGGCACTTCAAAAATTGGTATTTTTTCCAAAAAATGAAAATTTTAGCTTTTACTTTTGTTTTCAGCCAAATATCGGCACAACCGCTCATCCTACGAGAAAAATTATAAGAAACTAAGTTTTAATGCATTTAATTAGCTTTTATATAAGCGTAAAACGCTTCTCTTGCAATCGCTAAAAAACAAAAATTGCGAAAGTAGAATTTTTAAGACATTGGACACTTATAACATGAAATTATGGGCATTAGGCGAAAGAAAAAACCAGGCAAAAAGTTGTTATGTCTATTGACATTTATTATGTTACGGAAAATAATTAAAATGTTACAAGAAATTAAATTTTACATTTTTTTTGAGGGTCCCGGTGAATCATCTTGTTGAGACAACATCTCCTACAAAGATAAAGATTTGTCGATGTATTCTTCGTTATCGGAGTCGTCTATTTCAATTGTGGGGACATTTTGGCATGACTTGCCCTGGCAGAAATGATAGAGAACAGAGCACTTTAGCCCTGCTTTCTAGCATGTGTAAACTCGTCCAATGCACCCTTTGCGGCACTTGCATGATATGAATTTTAGGAGGGTTTGAGGAGCTGGGTCCTTTGTGGAAGCCACGGGTAACAACCTCTGCTGGTTACTGGTCCAGCCTCAGTTGATTGGTTCTTTTTCTACACCCAACCACTCCTGAACCTGGTAGTATGTTCGATATGCATGTCATGCTGTAGCCTCCTCAGTTGGGGGCAGACGAGAAAGGTGGACCTTAGCGTTAGCAGCTGATCGCACGAATATTTCGTAACGGAGATTGTGAAGAGTGCTGGTAACTCCTCCTCCATACAGATATACAAGAAGTTTATTTCCAGCAGCGGCTATTTCTTCGTGCGTGCCATCAGGCTGCAGGAAAATGGTACCCATATCAACCAGCCGTGGATGTTTTTGGAGGACGCCCAACATCTTGATCTTTCCATATCAGAAAAGGGCGGAAGTAGTGTCACAACCGGAGAAGGCGTGCGCAAATAATACAATTCCAGTGGAAGAAGATAGCTCTCCGTCATTGAAAGATGTAGAGAAAAACGGTAGAGAGCTTGATTCACCCCTGCCACTTGTCTGGAAGAACACATTGTCCACACTAGATCCCGATCCATTTAGGAGTACCAAGAGGCCCATATCCTCTCCAACTAGTATTATTTTTTCATAGGTACTGCTCTTGTCTAGCGCTGTTCTCACTATAATGCAGTCTGCGTCCTCTGTAGCTTACTTTGTTTTCGTTTTCCAATCCTGAGCAGAGGAAGTCGATAATGCGCCGCTTGTTGTTATCGTTTGACAGCAATTTCTTTTCGGGCACCTTGATCAATGTTAATGTTATAAATGTCAATAGACATAGCAACTTTTTTCCTGGATTTTTCTTCCGCCTAATGCCCACAATTTCATGCTATAAGTGTTTAGTTAGGCCCATATCTTAAAAATTCTATTTTCGCAATGTTTGTCTTTTTAACAATTGCAAGAGAACTGCAAGGCCTACTGACCCCGCTTATATGAAAGGTAATTAAATATGCTAAACCTTAGTTTCTTATAATTTTTCTCGTAGGATGAGCGGTTGCGCCGATATTTGGCTGAAAACAAAAGCAATACTTAAAATTCTAATTTTTTGAAGAATATGCTGATTTTTGAAGTTCCATATCTTGAAAATTATTAGACATACGGAGCTGTGGATGGGCTTAAATTGTCACAAGTTTAACATACTTTTAAAATGGTAATGACAACTAATGCCAAGAAACGCATAAGTTGTGTGTTAAACTGCAAGAACTGAAAAAGGTCCGAGAATATTGCAGTTTTTCGCATATTACGCAGCTAACACAATTTTTTTTGCTTGCGAAACGTAGTTTCTCACTTTTCTAACGGCTCCAAATAACATACCAAAAATTCAGCATTACATCGTGTTTTGTGTTTTTATTAAAGTTTTTACTTGTAAGACACGACTGGCCTATATAAGTAAAATTATCGATGTTTCGATTTCGTTATAACTATATTATAGATATTTACCCTTTTTTCTTATATGGCATGTTAGAAATGGGTGTTGTGCAAACGCTGGAAAACCACAGTCTTATAAACTGAACATCCGTTCTATGTTCTTCTAAACCAATATTATGCATTTCAGCAAAATACTTGTTTACTTTCATTGGTAAGTGAATTAAAATAAACTTCTTCGGAATTGTCTGAAAGTGATTATTTTTGTTTGTTTCTAAAATCAGCAATTAATACTGAAATCTTACTAGGCCTTCGGCTACCTCAAACTCTAACCCCAACTGCTCCAAGTTTCTTATGTAAGTAAGTAATGGTTCTAGTGAGGCTCCCGTAGGTACTATGACATAATCAGCTCTTCTTCTTTTATCTTTAAAGTAGCACCCTTCTTTCGGTTCACTTCCACCACTCGAAATATCAGTAGTAAAGACTCTTCTTGTCCACATTTCTCTTTGTTCTAAATTAATCACTTTTTTTCTTGACGTTTGATAACGTTAAACTGACAACAAAACTCTTAAATGACGTTAAGGTTAGGGCTGGTGAGTACATGAGCTGCTTTCGTTCGACACTGTGATTCGTAATAACAATGAACATGATACACGTGTAAACGTTCGTTCGCTTCCGATTATTTTACCCCCACCCCGAGATTCGAATCATGATCGGTAATCCTCTTGCCTCTCAGAAACATAGAATTTTCCTGATTAGATATTTTAATCCTGTTTAGTTATATTACCTAACCTCGCAAATCGTAAATTCCCATAGGTGACGCGCACAATTTGACAGCTGGCCTACCCCAAGGATAATAAACTGAAAAGGATAGCTTAATCTGGTTTAACGTTCATTAGCCACTTCGACGCAACCCTTTGTACATGTGTGACGTCACTACAGATGCTGAATTCGTTTGTGTTTATGTAGCTTCCATAAGAGCCCGTGCTTTTTATCGATTCTTTGCGAATTATTGTGACTTTTGTGTGTTTCTTGCCGTTGTGTGAAGTTATATTTGAGACATTTTATTTTCAAGACCATATTATAGCAATAGACTATTTGGTTTGGCCCAAAAAGCCGGCCAAGCCTTTGGTTTTTGAAAGACTATTTTAACCTCACTTTTGTGGATTTCGAACTATTTCTTTGAATTATCAGCTTTATTTCCTAGGTAAGTCATTTTAAAAATAATTTATATATCTATATTTGGTTACATGGCACGCATTTGCTTATTTTTCAGACCAGACCATGCCTGGACGAGTATGTGCTGTTGCTTCGTGCGAAAACAATCAACTGGCCCTTAAGAAGAAAGGCTCCAATTTAACATTTCATTACTTTCCAAAGGGTAATGCTTTCGTATCTTCAACAATGCGGAAAGAATGGGTGCACCGTTGTAAAAGAACAGATAAGTTTAATGCCGATACTGAAACAATTTGCTCTGACCATTTTACCGATGGTGACTATGAAAGAGATTTACAGCATGAATTGTTAAGTAAGTAGGTAAAGCTGGATTCATTTTATAATTGGTGTAAAGTAAGCAGTAAAAAATAAACTTTGATTCATAGTAAATAGTAGTAGATATATATACCTATGCAGTTTAATTTTTCAGAGCTTATATTTAGGGCTTACATCCAAAGACTATGGCGGTGTTGATTACTGTTGATTACATGTTTATTTTTCTTGCCTCCTATTTTTATGTTATGAGTCTTACAGCAATTATTTCATCCAACTTAATACATAAAAGCTAAGTCTTAAAAATAACAATCTTTTAATATTGTTTTATTTTTTCCAGATCTGCCTTTACGCAAATTTTTAAAGAAAACTGCAGTACCCACAATAAAATTAGGAGGTAAAGAAAAGCCAGCAGAAACAACACCTCGGGAGAAAAGATCCCAAAAAAGAAGAACAAGGAGATAGTTGATTCATTACTTGCTTCCACAAGCATCTATGATTCAAGCTTAAAGCAGCCTTTACCATCAACATCTAAAGAGGGCTCAAGTGTTGACAATTTGACCCCAGAAGTTTTGATTGCCACAGGAGAAAGTATACTACCCCCTCCAGCACCTCCGTTATATCAGACCAATCCACAGACCACAGTACAGCCTGGTTTAGAGTTGACCAAACTCAGAGTAAAATATGAAGAATTGCTACAAAAGTATACTTTGTTAAAAACTTCCTCTAATAAAAAAATCAAAGGATTGAATGATATGGTAAAATATTATAAAAATAGATATTATAATCGTGCAACATCAACTGGAAATAAAGCCCAGGTGGCAGAAAAATTACTTAATATGGTCTTGACAAAAAACCAGATAGATTTACTGTCGTGTCGCAAAAAGTTAGTTCACTGGACTCAAGAAGAAATATCAATAGCATTCACGATAAGATATTATCGCAAAAAATGCTATCTATATTTAAAAAATAATTTAAATTATCATTTACGTTCTTTATCAAGCTTAAGACGTTGGGCATCTCGATTGGATGTTAGTCAGGGACTGCTTAAAGACGTTTTATTGATGATGAAACTGGCTGGAGAAAATTATAATGATTTTGAGAAAAGAACTGTTCTTCAATTTGATGAAGTGAAGGTGAAGTCTGTGCAAGAATATGACGTGGCCAAAGATGAAGTACTGGGACCATGTAGTCAAATGCAGGTAGTTCAAGCTCGAGGCCTATTTTCAAAATGGAAACAACCTATTTACATTGCATTTGATGAAAAAATGACAAAAGATGTATTATGCAATATTATCACTGAATTGCACAATATATCATACAATGTTGTAGCCTGTGTAAGTGATTGTGGAGGGGGAAACGTTGGATTGTGGAATCAACTGTAAGTTGATTTAGAACAGCCTTTTTTAAGCACCCTAGTACCAATGAAAATATTTATATGTTTGCCGATGCGCCACACCTATTAAAACTAATTCGTAATTGGCTACTAGACACTGGATTTATATTAGAGGAGGGTCAAAAGATTACAAAGGAGCCTCTACAAGAACTAATTAATTTAGCCAATAAGGAGGTTAATCCCTGTTGGAAAATCTCCCAAAATCACATAAACTGTGAGAAAAATCAGAGGCAAAATGTCAAACTAGCTGCTCAACTTTTGTCCAATGCTGTATCTACAGCTCTTTTAAGATACAAACCAGGCAATGACAAAGAAATGGCTGCAGATTTGGGAGAATTTATTGGAAATGTCAATACATGGTTTGACATCTTTAATAGTTACATGGAAGAAGGCTCAGTGCCTACCAAAAGTGCATATGGAAAACAACGTACAAAATCAGCACTTAGACAAAATGATTTCTACCATATCAAATATGCGAGCAATTGGTAAAAACACCTTGCAAATTTTTCAAAAGGGAATGATAATGTCCATGAAGTCTTTAAAATTGCTGTTTTCTGACATGAAAACTAAATTTGATGCAAAATACATTTGTACACATAAGTTAAATCAAGATGCTCTCGAAAATTTTTTTATGCAAATTAGAAGCCGAGGACCAAATGAACATCCTAGTCCCTTGGCAGCTATCTACCGTATAAGGTTGATAATATTAGGTAAAAATGCTGGGATATTAGATGCGAAGGTGAATACAAAAGAACAGATCGATGAAGAGTGCATATCCCCTAAACTTTTAGAAAAAGCAAACCTTATGCTTAAAACAGAGAATTTTGATAAGACGATGGCATCAAATTGTAGTAGCTCCTTTTCCTCAGCTGATAGTCCTAATCGATCTGGAAGTACATCATCTTTTCAAGAAAACGCACCAGAAACAACGGAGGATGCTTTAGAATACATTGCTGGTTGGCTCGCCCATAAATATAAAGAAAGTGTTTCTAATTTAGGAGATTTTACATACAAATATAAAATGGATCATAGTTACCATATTCCCTCTTGCGTGCAGCAATTATCGTATGGTGGACTTATTAAACCAACTACACAGTGGTTGGAAAAAATTAAAAAGTGGAACAAATATTTTGAAACTTATCATAGAAACGAGCTGCAGCGTGGTCCCAGAATTGTTGCTAAATTGGCAAATAAAATAAAAAAAAGAAAGCAGCTTGCCCTATAAATTAATTTTTGACTTTTGTAAACTTAGAACAGTCATTAGAATTAATTATAATAATTGTAAAGCTCAAGCTAGAAAAGATTTAAAAAGAAAGTGCACTGATGATTTTGAAAGAAGTAGAACAAAAAAATATAAAAAGATTTTGAATTAATATAGGCCTCTCTGCTAGGCCTCCTCTCTGCTAGGCCAGTAAATAAAACTTTTCGATCTTTGTGATAACACATACAATGTTTTATAAAAGTAACGGCTTGCCCTGTGAATATTAAATTTGTACCCCAATTCCATAAATTCAAAATTTTTTTAAAGCTTCATTAATGTCAAAACCAGTGCTTCAAATTTTGACAAGGTACAATTTGGATTTTTTATTAAATAAGGCTCGACTACCGAGTACACAAATTTTAGAACTGGAACAGTTAGTCCTGTATAATATCGACATTTTTCAGGGTTATTTTCAAATTCATCGTACTTGAAATTTTGAACTTCTGTTCTTAATTTATAGACCTCGTCCGATATTTTTGTGTGATTAAATTATATTGCAGTAGCGGCACGTAGGCATTACTTTGTAGTATCATTACCATCTATGATGTTGACACAGTGTAAAATCTCAACTTTATTTTTGATATACCTATTTCTAATCTCTATTTTCAATTATATATATAGGTACCCCTATATGTTTAATAAATTATTATTATAGCAACATTATGTTTAACCTGCTGTCAATATTATTTTTGAATGAAACTTTATATAAAATAAATACAATTTTTAAGTGTGTTATTTGTTTCTCTACAATAATCATCCTATAATCCTATGTACCCAAAAAATAAAACACAATTTCATCTAATTTTTATTTTAAAATACAATAGTTAATAATTTCTCATTTTGTGTCAATAATTTTTAAAAATGAAATGGTCGTAATTTCCCAAAATTAAAATAATGCATTATCCATATTCACTTTATAGCTCTCACAAACCGAGCATCTGTGGTGACGTCACAGTAGGAGTGGCGCGCGGCTGACAGATTCGAGAAAGTAAGCAATCCTTTTCAGTTTATTATCCTTGGGCCTACCCTGGAAGTAACATAACCTATTGCTGACATAGTATTTTTATGTAAAAAACTGTAACAAATACACAGATGTATCAAATGTTTTTATAACAGTGTTAAAATTAAATATAGATACACCTTTTAATATATTATCGTTGCTGTCTAAATAAAACTGAGATTCTACATTGCTTAATATCATTCCTATACAAAAGTGGCATAGAAATTTACGTTTAGAATTATTAATTCTTTGTTTAATCTCACGTAATCGATCCATGGCTTTACCTGCGACGTTTTTTTTAAATGCCTTAGCAGGCCCCTGGGCGAGAAGCGTGTCTTATTATTCCTTATCGTATTCATCTAATTATTATTCGCGTTAGAATTAGGGTTAGATCTTTAGCCGCTGCTAAATTTAACTATGTATCTGGCTGTACGGACTATGTCCTAATGCCATAAAAAAAGTTAGTAATATTGGGAACATTGAACAAAAATTTTGAATTTGCGTGTAGTAAAAATGGTTTCTAAAAACAATTTTCTAACACTGCGCATCAGTTTTGACTTTAATAATAATAATAATAATGAGATAATTGAAAACTTATCAAAAATTTTATTGCTCATTTGTACAGCAAATATAATTGGATTCGATCAAACTTTCTTCTTGCCGCTTGTGGTGGGAAGCCGTCCTTCGTCTTTTGGGGATATTTTCAAATGTTTCTCGGCAAACTGTATTCTTGCTTCTTTCGCAAGTTGTTTGTCTATTATCTTCTGTCGTCTTATGTCTTTAGGTATATCTGACATTACGTAAGATACAAATCCGTGGCATAACATTACCACGTGCTAAAAGTAATTGTTTATATCATATCGTACTACATATTTTAGTGGCATCAATTTACTTCAAATACGAATACAAAAAATAGTCTCCACGTAACTTCAACCCAATACTCTTTAGTCAGCTGGTATCGCTTTCGATGATCGGGAGGGTAACGCTTTGCTCTGTAGTAGCAAATGTCTGGGTAGGATTTAAGGTCAGTGAGTTGAGCCGAATCTTTTACAGAAAAAGCTAGAACAAAATAATATACTTTATTTTGTTACCAAACTCCTTATCATGAGGATAAAAACGATTGCTCGACGTTCGTTTTGGCTAGGTATTGTCACAGTGTTTCGATAAACTAAAAATAATTGGAAACGTCGAATAGGCATTTATAGATGTAACAATACAGAATGGATTAGATTATTTTATCGGAAACCTGCGGAAATTGACATAATATCAGTTACAGTCGAGGAAATCACTATATTAGAATGCGGTCGCGGTGAGACGGACGGAGTGGGGCGGAGTTTATATCCCGCCAGCTAGTCCGTGTTTCGATCGCTTATGTAAAAGCGAGAAAGATGTTACTGCATGAATGATTGTGTATCCAGAGTCGGTATTGTCTAGTTATAGATTTGTGCGAGTTTAGTTGTGGAATGTTAAGTGTAATATGTAATGTAATTATATGTAATAATAAATATTTATTTGTCCATTTGCTGGTATTTATTTAAAAATAATTGGAGGCATAATTTAGCCTCCTTATAATTTAATACTATTAAATCTAATAATACAGAAATGTTTCGACCCAGTGAAACGAGCAAACAATACAGTTAAATCCGGGTCTGTTTTCGGAGGCTTCCCGACCTTCCACCTTACCGCGACCGCATTCTACCAAAAGTTTGCCGCGACTATACTAAAACGAATTTTTTGTGTTCAAGATACCAGGACATTAGAACGCCTTTCACCACAAATTTCATATTTCGATTTCAACCCACAGTGGGCCAGAATCGTTGAACTTTCGTCTCCTTGAACACTTCCTAACTATTAGGAATTATGTCATGATTTTTTTTTTATACATTTATTTAACGTCGGCCTATTTCCGCTACTGAGGCCTAACACCGACGCCTGTAGACGAGCTACCCCCAACCAGGAATTTTGCCGAACCTCTTCCCTTAAGAAGAGTAGGGATCTTTTACTTGCCTAACATTTAATAGACAAGGGACCGACGGCTTTACATCCCCTCCGAAGGATGGTATATCTCTTATACAACCCTCGCCTAAGGTTGTATAGCTTCCGCGCATACACTGATATACAAGCCGCTGGAAGATGTGTGAGGCGAGAACGCGGTTTCCGTTGGAATGGTCACCAATCCAAGTACTAACCGCGCCTGTCGTTGCTTTACATCGCATACCGAAGTATGTACATAGTAAAGACGCACCTACGCTCGCCCCCTTTATGTCATGATGATCAAGAGTCTTCGCTAAAATTATTCCGCGTCAAACAATTTTTGGCATTTAGGTCAATCTTCTCGAACTGTTTGTTCATTAATTTCATTGATATGGTTGGTATTCAACATTTATATAAAATTAACCTAAAATATATTTAACACTTACCAGAAAATGTAGAGTTGATATATCCTTTTAACTGGGCGTTTGCGTTATATTGATATAATTCCACAAAATTACTCGTAAATGCTAAAACGAATGCCTAAAAATAATAAAATTATAAGTTTTTGCTGCATGCAGGATGTTTTTGAATATGTCCATATATTCAAACCTATAAATATTTAAGTCTTTCTGATATACGTAAAAATGCAGATTTATCAAAATGTACAAAAATAATCGAGAAATTCTGAATATTGCAAACAATTATCATGTTTATCCACGATTCCATTTGGAGTTTCCTTGACTATCTCAGTGGTTTCATTAATTAATATGTTTTTCATCTATAGATGCTTCCATGTCTTGTATTAAGTCATTGAATCTATATGGTGTTAAACATTCGTATTTCTTTCTGTTACTTCAGTTTAAACAAGATTCTCCACGATAGTGCGCGCACACCGCAGAGCAGCCAAGATCTATCATTTTTCTACAGTTACAGCTCACACTACAGCCTATATTGTAGTTGCAAAATATAGTATTGGTAAAAGGGTTTGAATCAGTTCCACAGTATTATTGGCAGTCTTTTACCACCATTCTTCTTGATTTAAATCATTGTCAAACCATTTTTGGACATTTAAATACACTCTAAATAAATTTTGGTGTGCTGTATTGAATGTGGGCGGTGGATTTGATCATTTTATGAGGCTGTCTTTACAAATGAATGATATCAGCGGAAATCAATAGAATTTTCCTTCTGTGGCGCGTTGTACATCAGCTGATAGTATGGATCAATAAAATGTGATTTTTACTGCCCTTAAAATTCAAAAACATTTGGATGAACACACTTTTGTTTTCGCTTTCCCTTTCCACAAAGTCAATGGTTCATTTATTAATAATTTGTCCGATTTCACCTTGCCTTAGTGAAACCCGCTTTGTTTTTGTCTGATCTCTCTTTCGCTGAAGCTTCAAGCATTTTAATTTTTGTCTCGGTAAATGAATCCTCATCGAAAATTGATGACGCATTGCATGCAAGTTGCATGTTTTTTTATCACAGAAGATAGAAGACAGAAACACATGCTTCCCCGTATTTTAATTTTTATTTTGGCTGAGAATTTAAAATCATTGAAACGCTTTGTCTGTGCCGAGTGACATCATTCGTGACTGGCGACCGATGTAACGTCATTATTGTTGAAGAAAAATTGAAAAATCATGGCTTAAATTTTTTCATTTTTTTTTAACTGAAAGTTTATCTGTGCTACAATTATAGAAATAGGTGGTAGGTGAATTAATGAACTTACGTTTACGGCTGTACTGAGGTAGGTGAGGCCTAGTATTATTCCATTCCAACCACCGATTCCTCCGGTTTTCTTGGGAACAGGTCTCCTATACCTCACCACTAGTTGATAAGCATGCAATCGAACATCCAGTAAATTATTCAATAGGATACACATTGGAGCAAGAGGAAGAGCAGCCACGAAAAATGTCACGAGGCCATATGCAGTAACTAAAAATCGTTACGTGTTAATGGCAGTTAAATAATAATTGGAAACATTTAGTCATTTAACTCGTAAACATTTACATTCTGATTATTTTTTAAGCAAAAACGAAAGTATTCTTAGTTAGTAATATTTGCCAAAAAAGAATAATCTGAAAAGTGCTTCCAATAATCATCTTCAGATTATAATTCCAGTTATCAAGGCTGTCCTCGATCATAGAAAAAACGATAAATGTGAATTCTCGTGTAAAAATCCTTAAAATATTATAGGGTCTTGTAATAGCAATTTTATTATTGAAATTTATTCTTGATGTCTCTAGAAATATGGAAAAAAAGGGATTACGTAGGTCGAAATAATTTACTAACGATTTAGAACAAATAAATTTTTAATAACGCCATACAACAATAAACAGCACACCATATAAGAAGTTTGTATATCTTATTATGTTCATTATGTTCGTTATGTGCAATATGTTGAATATGTTCAATATGTTAATTATGTTCAATATGTTCATTATGTTCGTTACGTTCGTTTATGTTCAATATGTTCAATATGTTCGTTATGTTCGTTATGTTCGTTATGTTCGTTATGTTCATTATTTTCATTATGTTCATTATGTTCGTTATATTCAATACGTTCACACATTTAACATATCTGTAATAACGCCATGCAACAATAAACAGCACACCATATAAGAAGTTGGTACATATTATTATGTTCATTATGTTCGTTATGTCCAATATATTCAATATGTTCATTATGTTCGTTATATTCGTTATGTTCGTTATGTTCATTACGTTCACACATTTAACATATCTGTACTAACACATAAATTTTCATGTGCCAAAATTTTGTTACTTATTTTTTAAAACTTTGAGAAATAGCCCTTTAAAATCTGGGTTTGAAATTTCTCTTGTATTTAGACTTTATATTGAGCAAATGACCAAATAGAAACAAAAACTGGAGCCAGTCATTTGTAGAAGTAATTCAAGCATAAAATATAAACTTACCCATGTCGCAGAAGCGGTTAATTAACAAAAATCTGTCTGTAGAGAGAGTATATTCTTCTTCATATTGCGTCATTTTTGATACGTTCCTTGAAGTTAATTTTTGAAAGCCGCTTTTACAATTACTAGAAAAACGGAACATTGCTCGGTTAGGGGAAGTTTTGACACAAGGTCCAGTAGAGTAATAGCAAATCTTACGGTATCAGGAACGCTAGCGTGTTCTCTGCAAGCCTTTTCAGCAAAAGGAAGAAGAGCAACATTATACATAATCCCAACATACAAGATAACGGCTGACAGGTCTGTTTCTGGAAGATGGCGAATTTTCCGAAGCGGTTCGGCACTGTGAAGAAACGGCCCTTGAAAACGAAAGACCAGTCAAAATATTATTAACAGGTACATTAATAGATACTAGCAGTAGGCTGCGATCTCCAGAGATTTAGAAAATTTCATTTTATTTCCTAAGAACGGGTTGTAATGTTTTGACCTAAACTTGTTCGATTTTGGTTCTGACTTGAATCCAATTTTAAGGTGAACTGCATATATGTATGTGTATACGTATACATACATAACATAAATTATTGTGGAAAGTTCTCTATTGAGATTGAACGATATCTGGTATTAAAAGGTGATTATAAGAGGAATGTTTTATAGAAAATACGTTTTGTTATATTTTCAGACAAAAAACTACTAAGGTCCTTAACAAGCACACAAAAATACATAGATGTACAAGATATGGACTTTAATTAACACGCCAATATCAAATATAGGATATAAATTTCAAATACCTATGACTTTACAATGTATGTGTAGATCGTTCCTTATAAACAATTTCACAGGTTTTGGATGCCAACTAATTTTTTTTTTTTTTTTTATATATATACATTTATTTAACGTCGGCCTATTTCCGCTACTGAGGCCTAACACCGACGCCTGTAGACGAGCTACCCCCAACCAGGAACCTCTTCCCTTAAGAAGAGTAGGGATCTTTTACTTGCCTAACATTTAATAGACAAGGGACCGACGGCTTTACATCCCCTCCGAAGGATGGTATATCTCCTATACAACCCTCGCCTAAGGTTGTATAGCTTCCGCGCATACACTGATATACAAGCCGCTGGAAGATGTGTGAGGCGAGAACGCGGTTTCCTTTGGAATGGTCACCAATCCAAGTACTAACTGCGCCTGTCGTTGCTTTACATTGCATACCGAAGTATGTACATATTAAAGACGCACCTACGCTCGCCCCATACCCCAACTAATTTATTAATGTATTATTTATATTTTCTAGGTTGGGTTTAGTTCCAGTTACATGTAGGTACTGTCGTGAGCAGAAAAAAATAGGGCAACTTTTTTTTTCTAATGTAAATCTGTATCTATTTGAATATGTAATGAGTAGCCGAAATAAAACAGATATCACTTTTAATTTATTTTTTATTTTAATGCTGTAGTTATTGCTATAGTAAATGATGGATGGTTAATGGGACAAATTGCACTGCGTTATAATATTAACAAAAATTTGGTGCATAACATTTTAAGAAAGTGGGGAATGAACGGTACGATTAGTAGAAATCCTGGATCAAAGGACAAAGGATACATACTTAACAAGAAACTAACTATTAATATTTCGTTATTGCACCATTTCTATTTATAAATTCTATGTCTGTTTGGCATAGAATTAAATAACCTTATACAATAATCATTAGTAATAATATTTTCCCATACATTATTTACTATTTCCAGTAATTCTTCGGCATTCCGTGGTCTCACATTTCGTTTTTGGATACTTCTTACTAGTAGTCCCCATACTTCTTCCACAGGGTTAAGATCTGGACTATGACTGGGCTAGTTAAGAACATTGATGTTGTTATCTTGAAACCAGTTAGTTACGGTATAAACAGTATGAACGGAACAATTGTCTTGTTGAAATATGAACTCATTATTAGGAAATAATTGTGACACAGAAGAGAGCATAATATTGTCTAAAATCCTAATATATGCTTCACTATTAAATCCTTCCTCGATATGCCACAAAACACCAGGACCATGTGCCGATATCCAAGCCCACATATTGACGGAAAATCTACCACTTTTATCATTGTTAGATATATATTTCTCATCGAATCGAGTAAACACGAATACGACCGCTGTGTGTTGACTGAAAAGTTTCAAAAATTTACATCATGCGCTAAAAATTCAAGCGCGAATCCTACTCGAGCTTCTTTATGTTCAGCTTTAAGTAAGTATTTCTATGCTGCTGCATGACAGCGCAGCTCCAATTCTCTTACGCGTCGGCGACCAGTACTACTCGATCCAGGAAAATTCGTTTCTTTAGCAGCCTGAATAAATGAGTAAAATGAATTTTCTACTAAAGCATTTACCAATTGCAAATCTTGTTGTTGAGTTGATATCCTTCGTCGCCCTGATCCAGGATTTCTACTAATCGTACCGTTTATTCTCCACTTTCTTAAAATGTTACACACCGAATTTTTGTCAATATTATAACGCAGTGCAATTTGTCTCATTGACATCCATCTTCTGCTTTAGCAATAACTCCAGATTTAACTAAATCGCTTATATGAGGCATATTAGTTTTTTGCGCACTTGCTATAAATTATGACAACTAACAATGTCACAAAAATTAACTAGATATTAGCAAAATACCGTTATAAGACTTGTCCTATTTTTTTTGCTCACGACCGTACATTACTTATTCTTTTTATTACTTACCTTAACAAAAGCGATATAAAAGAAAATGGCATAATTATTTACAAATGAAATCAGATATCTCTTGTACACAAACGAATTACCAAAATCTTGGTGGGTCCTTGGATTTCCAAATTTTGCTAACAGAGTACACAGTTTTCTGTATATCTAAAATTTAATGTATACATTATTCGGAACAATTGTAATAAATAATGACGGACAGCATTAGTAGTATAGTCAAATTATTATTTTATCAACTGTAAAATCAAAAGAGCTTTTTTTATCGGACAGATTTCTCTTTGTAACGAAATAATTTTGCCTATCAGTGATTTTGTAAGGAAAACTGACATGAAAAAATCGCGAGACCGGGGGTCTCAATTTTATTCTTGAAATTTGTATAATACATAGCGCAAGTACCATGCGGTAGTGTGCTTAGGTTCTTGGTTCTTAGAAATTCATCTGCTGATATCTAATACCAATTAGGTAGAAAATATCCAAAGTAACAATTTAATGATGTTTAGTTTGGCTATCGTTTTATAAGGGTTTTATGAAGGATGTTTATTTGAAACTATGTATTTTTCGAGTACGAGAATTTTTTGAAAAGCCTTGTAGTACATCTTAAAACTTGACCACAAAACCTTTTGGCCTTACTCTGGCTGGGGTTTAGAAGAAATTAGAAAATAAACCGGTTTTATTCCTATAGTGTTCATTTTTGACGTCGTGTCGTCCATTTGACCTATTTTTTAGAAAAGTATAATCAAATATATTTATTCCACTATTTTCTGTGTAAAAACTTTACTTTAATACATAAAAATTATATTACCGGAGTTTCGTAATGTTAGTAATCAAAAAATTGGAAACCAGTATTTTTATAAAACTTAAGAATTTTCATAAAATTCAAAACCTACTGAGGGGTATTGAAAATTTAGAGCTAGTTTCATACATTTCAACAGTAAACTGTTGTTTGAAACTTTTGGAAGTACCAACATCATTTGGCGGCTTTCTACAAACGCATTGAGAACATAAAATAGTTTCATTAACCTGATATGATATTTCATAGTGTTAAGTCTTCTTCGTTGACTGTAAAGCATTTCTGCAACAATAAACTGAAATGTAATTGGAAAATAAACATTTTAAAATAAAACACTTGTAAAGATCATTATTCGTGCTTCGTTGATCATGAATCTACTATCTAAACTTCTGCTCTGACAGGTTTTTTGTATTATTCATTCGATACCCATCCTCTCTGTTGAAATTGCTCTCATTCCCAATGATTCTTTGAATGTGCTTGGTAAAACCTATCTTTATATCCGAGTCTGGTGTTTCTCCAGTGCTCTTTGATTCTGCATTGGATACTTCACTCTGTTTGTCCAGTGTACTTATTACCACATGTACACTCCAATTGGTAAATTTATTTAACATTTTATGAGTGGGATATTTCAAAAACTTTTTCTCTTATTTCATATAACAAATTTCAAGAATTAAATTTTTAATCAAATCTTGTTTATACAGGGTGTCCCAGATTTAAAGTGACATAGACTAATGAGAGATAGAGCACACTTTGCTGAGTTCAAAACACCCCCACACTTACCTTTGAATCCTCATTACTTTCAAGATACGAGGTGCACAAATAATCCATAGATATTTCAATAGTTATCTACCATTTACAAAAAACTGATATACAGGGTGATGTAATTGGCCCTAAATGAAAAATAATAAAAATTGAGTCCTGTCCTGGAATTTTTCCAAACTAAATTATATTATTGATTGGACTAGGAGTTCACTATATGTGTACCAACTTTTATCCAAATACGTCTACCCATTCCAAAAATATGGTGAATTTTAGTTTCTGTCAAAATTCATAAAATATTAATTTTGAAAATAGTGAGGATTCAAGGATAAGCAGCAAAGTCTGCTCTATCTCCCATTAATCTATGTCACTTTAAATCTGGGACGCCCTGTATGTAATTTGGAAATAATTTGACGCAACTATAAAGGTTTATTTATGTAAGAAGCGTACCAGACTAAACAGTTGTATGAAAACCATTTGCGTTAGGGAACCAGCTACCAAAGCTACCAGTCTTCCGCCTTGTTTTAAAAAGAATGCTTGGGTCGTGTCCATTACTGCGGAAATGGTTAGTTCATATACTATAATTCCAATGAATCCGGCCAATGCCAAAAAAATCTTAAAAAATAGTATTATTATTCTTCTATGTAAAGACCGAAAAGGTTTTATGAGGTCAGCTCAAAATTTCAAAACAAATTTTAAAGTATTGATAAAATTGGTAACAATTACACTTACCACAAATAGATTAAAAATAACTGTTACAGTTATAAGCAAAATAGTAATATATTTTGGAACGGATTTCTCTTCCTGTCGAGTTATTACATGAACTTTTGTAGAATCCCTAAGTCCTTGCCTAAAATATAATAAACAATGGGTATTCTTTCATGCAGCCATTTCCTGTAGTTTTGCAATTGTGTCTGATGGTGGAGGTAACTTTTTTCGAAATGTTAAGTGAATTATGAGAGATTTTCGCAGTTTTATAATACTTTTATGATGTTATTATTTTAAAATCTCACTGTTTCACTCATTGTTCCATTTATTATGATATATAATTATCGTTTGTCTCCTTATATGTAATTACTTTTTCATTCTTTTAATCAGTAAACGCAACAATTAAATAATGCATCAACCCAGTAATCAAGTTAACATGAAATTCACAATACAAGCATTCTATGCTTAGGTGTTTTCATATAATTTTGGTGCTGTTCATTTGTATATTTATATATAAAAGAAATATATAACTAATTTCAATTTAATTGTTCTTTTGTTACATTATACTTATACATAAATTATTGCAGACTTTAGTATAGGATGAACCTATGTAAGAATTTTGTATTCTTTTTGGTTTAATAAATTTGGAACTTGAAATTTTTATGGAAATGAGTTAAGTTTAACAAGACACATTGTAGTACAGTGCCTAGAGATGATCTCTTTAAGAAACAAAATATTACAGGATTGTTTGATAGCGATCTTCGTCTTAATCCGCGATGAAATTCTGATTTTGTTGAAAATTGCAAATCAATTCCCAACTTTGGCGCGCCATAGAACGGAAACTGTCGGTCGCAAACAAAAAATGCAAACACCAAAATTGTGCACAATTTTGTTCTCTACATTTTTCATTTGGACTTTTTTCGATAGCACTTACCACATCGGCGCTATTTCCCACAAAGCGTCGCGATTCAGAGTTTTCATCCCCGCACCCCTCGAGCGGCAATCCCCCGAGGTTGCAAACTGAGGTAAACTATCAGGGGACCTATGTCTACCATCCCACCAAATTTCACTTCTTTCCGACCTTTTGCGAATAGATATACAGATAGAAACCCCCCATTGCCTTGAACTAATGGTTTTTATAAGTTTTTATAAGTGATTTTTATAGTAAAAAAATTTGCAAGTATTAAAAAATTCAAAATGTCTGCTGTATTGTGGCGAATGCAAATGGGGTGCAATTATTTGTAAAAAAAAGGCAAATGGGCAAAAAATAAAACTGTCAATATATTTGAAAAACTGTATAGAATCTTCGTTCCCGAAATTTAATTCTCTTTCATTTCCAACACAGTTAAATTTTTTCTCCCCTCATAAAATGGCCAAGCATTCGCACAATGTAGTACTTGATGAATTACTGTTAAAAGATAGGAGAAATTTAATTCATTACAATTTTTATAAATTAAACCTCTTAGCTATTCTGCTGTTGAACACTGAACATACATTTTTGGACAAAAATTTCACATCACAAATAGTACAGGCAGGAAATATCTAAGAATGTCCGTCTTCAAAAAGGTGTTAAACTTTCGTAGCTAAAAACAATATTATATATATATTTGATGAGTCACCCGGCGAGCTGTATGGGCGAGCCCATCGAATAGAGTCAAAAAATTGAAAATTATGCCCAATATAGAGCTCGAAATAAGTTCGAAACCGCAAACACTTGGCACTATAGGAAAAATGTATTAAAATGAAATTTCGTCGTTACGAGGAAAGGCAGAATTTCAGATGTCAAAACTGAAAAATCAGAAAAGTGTAAAACCGACTCCAGGAACCTTTGGAAGGGTCAGATGTGAATCAAAAAGCCTTATAGAATGTTTCTCTAAAATGTATTGTTTACCAGTAATAGGAAAAAAAATTGAAATTTAAACGTTCGGTCAAGCGACGAACCTCGATGGTAGTAGATTTTGGCGAAGGTGCCGGTTAAATCAATATTGCTAGCCAATATGATCTAAGAGATTTCAAACAAGTAAAGGGTGAAGAATTGAATACGTTGACATAAATAGATAAATGAACGATTTTACTGGTTATTTGCCATACAGCTACTGCGTATATTAATGTGAATTATCGCAAACTTCGATACGAGGAACGAGGAATATATATCTTATAATAGAGAAAATTTATTTATTTATTTAATACAATACAAACTAATGTTCACAATAAAATTTTTAATACAACTAGTATATTGATTTTCTTTCTTAACTTATTTAGTGCACTTAAGTGACTTAACACCTGTATGTGCAAATTGATGCAAAAAGGGTATAAGGTTCTTAATCATTAGTACTTCAATGTAAAGACTTGAAACTTTTTGCATTATGTTAAGTTTCGGTAACATATGAAATGTATACCTTTGAAAATTAGTGCACTCACCCCGAAGGGGTTGCAGCCCTCATTTTACACCCCCAATTCAATAACTCGTAAAGTTTTGACGAAACTGGCTAAAATTAAAAAAAAAATTGGGGTCCGTAGTGAAAATTGGAAAATTCAAAATGACGGACTTTAAGAATTAATTCCTGATTTACGCCGTTTCTATTGATTTTGCTGAAAAATATGTATAGTAAAAAGTGTTTAAAATGCCATTTTGCATAAGAATACACCATTTTGGTAACCACATTATTTAACACTTTCGCTTCTGCTTTGTGGAAAATCTCGTAGGCCTGACCCCTTCTTTTGCAAAAATGGTGATAAATACTTTTTTAAATTTTCTATTATAGTTTAATAACATTGGACTAATAACATTGAAATAACCAACAAAAATTAACCCTAATCGTTTCAACCCTTTACTGAGGGTGAACATAGAGCAACCTCCCAAAAAATACGATTTTTCTTCAATTTTTACTAAAAGCTGATCGGAGAAAATCTTTTCTCTTATGCAAAATCGCATTCTAAACACTTTTTTACTCTAGGCATTTTTCATTAAAATACTACTCCAATAGGATAGTAAAGTGAACAGAAAAGTAAAAGTAATCAGACTTATGAAAGATTTACCTGTAGTCCAGCGTAGAGCTCAGATGCTCCACTTCCCATCTGAACCGTAGGCTGTTTTCTTTCCTTTTCCACCGTTTAATAAAGAAAATAGCTAAAATAAAAGCCAGTTAATAATTTGATAACATACAACGTTAATTGTGGTGCCTTACTCCAAGCTGACATAAAAACTGCAAAACCTACGGTCAAATAATTATCAAATATATAACTCAATTTAAACAAAGTACAGAACGAGGCGAGTGTCTCAAATTTACAATATTTCCCGAACTCGCACGTGGGACATACCATTATATTATTCGCATCACAAACTTCGCCCCTGGAAAAAAATATGTAAATTATACAAGGACAGATTTAATACATTTATCTCACAGGATGACCTAAAATAAGTTATACAATAAATGTACAAGTAGAAATGTAACTAGAGTAGACGATATGTGTCAAAGAGTGATCCAATTTCGAGTTACTTACGAGAAAGTGTCAAAAACATCTTATCTTAATACATTAATATGTCTGTATAACTGAAAAGAAAATGCAAAGAAATATTAATCTAGCCAAACAGGGTTCAACCTCGGAATGGAAGATAATAAGCTATAAACTTTTATAAATATTTGTTTTGACATATTATAAGTTAGCCTGGGCAGAAAAAAATAAATTAAAATTGAATGTGCAAAAAACTTTGTCAATTCTATTCAATTCTGTTAATTCTTGTGCTGTACACCAATAAATTATTATTGTTATTGTTATTATTATTATTATTAGATCAAAAGTCTCATAGAATCTCGTGTACGCGAGTCACGATATTCAAGATCAAAGGTCGCAAAAACCGTTTTTTGTAACTATCTTGTTCCCTTTGTAATAAATGACATTTGAAGTAATTAGAAAACTTGAAGACCATAAAATTATCTACAAGTTCGGTAGTATTTTTAGTATAGTATTTTTGGGATCTGGGACCTGCGTCAATTAATCCAGCGTATCAAAGTACGTCAAATCGGATACTAACGCATTAACATGTCTTTACTTCTAAAAAAAAAATTATACACTATAATTGTGATTTTCTCGTAAATAACTCGAGATTGGAACACTAGAAATACATATAAAAATTTTTGGAACTCTAAGGCCTTAAGGCGGAACCCCTCCTTCAGCATTTAGACTAATATACTTTTTAGACATTTTTAAAATGATATTGATTTTAAACTTAACACACTTATTTGTGAATAGAAGGAACATCTTTACTCAAAGTTTCATTAAAGTTTGTGCCATTCTCGTCAAGTTATTAAGAAGTTTCAAAAAATTTCTCTTCGTTACATTTTAAATTTCTTATAGATTATACAATGAAGCTATAGGATTAAACATTTCACGTAGTCTTCCTCTATTAAAAGAAAAAACTATGAATATCTAACTTACAGTGGAACGATATAGAAGTTTACTAAAACTGTCATATTAAAGAAGGTCACGAAAGTTCCAATGATGGCAGCCGGTATTAGCATATAGTTAAAGAACTCAAGCCAGGCAAAATAGAAAGCTATTTCACATCCGAAATACTTCTTAATCATATCAAGGGGCATTTCTTTGTACCAGACTCCTAAGTTTGACCAATAATGAAATAACATCTAAAATAATTAATAATTAAGGTAAAATATATCTACAAAATGTGTAGTGAAAGGTGGAAAGGCATGAATTTATATTATTCAGGGTGTTGCATCATGAGAGGGACATAGCTTAATAGGAGGTAGAGAACATCAGTGGTAACCGGAACCTCCCATAGAAATGTCTCATTGGGCCTTCATTACGAAGTTACAGGGTGTTAAATAATTTTTGGCCAAACCTGTTTTTTGTCATAACTTTGACAGGGAATGAAATAACGGATTCATATTTGGTACGGCTAATGTACTAACGAGCCCCAAGAGGTACATGTATAAAAAAAATATATCCAGGTTCGGACTCACTATAATTTATGTTTCTTCTTTGCATCAATAAAACATCACCCTGTATATATTTTTTTGAAATTTCGATACGATATTCGAAAAGAGCAAGAAAAAACAAACAAAATGGCCTATTTCATTTTTTTGTTACACCTTCGTGGTTATTTAAATACGTTGTTAAATGTGCAAGAAAATGGATTACAGAACCCTATTAAATGAGAGGCACGTGAAATAAATAGTTTTATAACTAAAATTTGCAAAAATTCTATTGAGCCTAGGTGGTCTGGGTGAATCCTAATTCCGGCACGTTTTAAAGGTCCATTTTGGTAAAAAAACTGTTTTCCTAATAAGTAATCGGGTATGAAATAACAAAATTTTTAATCAATCACAGTAGGCTTGTTCAAAGTGACATATAATAAAAAGAAATCTCCTAAACAGTTGAATAATTGTTTGTTAGTAATTTAATGTGTCAATAATCCGCATTTAGTTAGTGAAAACTTGTGAAAATATTTTAACTATGCCAGTAAAATTTACAAACGTGGAATATGCTGACATAATATTCATCTATGGTTTCTGTAATGGAAATGGTAGGTCGGCGGAAAGAGAATATCGGCTGCGTTTTCCTGGTCGTCGATGCCCTAATCATAAAACCTTTAGTACGGTATTCCAGTATGCAAGACAACACGGAAAGTTTCCTACTTCTGCAGTTGTGGAGCGTGTTTTACAACAAGGTGTGCAGGAACAAAACAATATTATAAACGTAGTTCAAGAAAACCCAAATATGAGCACTAGACGAATCAGTTTGGCAACTGGTATTCCTCATTGGCGAGTATGGAGAACCCTAAAAAGAGAACGTTACCATCCATATCATATCCAGCAGGTACAGCGTCTTCAACAAGGCGACGATATCCCCCGCCTGGCATTTTGTCATTGGTTGTCTAACCATCGCCCAGTCATTTACAGAACCTTATTTACGGATGAGGCACAATTTACAAGGGATGGAGTAAACAATTCACGAAATAATCATAAATGGGCACAGGAAAACCCACATGCGGTACGCCAACGCCGTTCGCAACACAGGTTTTCTGTAAATGTTTGGGTCGGACTTGTGAATAGACATTTGATAGGGCCACATTTTTTTGAAGAAAGATTGAATGGTGAAATTTACTTTGATTTTCTTCAAAACATTTTACCGAATATGTTAGAAAATATCGGTATAAGAGGCATGTTGTTTCAGC
Organism: Leptura quadrifasciata; assembly: GCA_963675555.1. Lineage (NCBI taxonomy): Eukaryota > Metazoa > Arthropoda > Insecta > Coleoptera > Cerambycidae > Leptura > Leptura quadrifasciata. The sequence goes on along the minus strand of OY776681.1, from coordinate 19,212,372 downwards.
ATGATGGGGCCCCACCACATTTTAACCTTCAACTTAAACAATGTGTATCCTAATAGATGGATTGGACGTGGGGGTCCACATAAATGGCCACCAAGATCTCCTGATTGTAACCCTTGTGATTACTTTTTATGGGGCCACTTAAAAAACGAGGTTTATAGCATTGAAATTGAAAGTAGACAACATTTAATCCAGCGCATCGTTACAACCTGCGACGAAATACGGAATAATCCAGAAATGATACGTCGAGCAATTGGTGACCTTTCTAAACGCGCAAGAAAATGCACAGAATGTGGGGGAGGACATTTTGAAAATTTACTTTAGTGTCAATTACGTTTTATTTTTAAACACATTTAGTTATTGTTTTGTTATTTATTGTTAATTGAATGGAAAATATTTTATTTATTTAGATTTTAGTTTGTTCTCTTTACCAATTTTTATTAAGTAGAAAATGTTGATGATTTTCTTGATCAAAGTAACTGGTTGCTTAGGCCTAAATGGTTTAAATTATCTGTCACTTTTATTCTTTGAACAAGCCTACTGTGATTGATTAAAAATTTTGTTATTTCATACCCGATTACTTATTAGGACCACAGTTTTTTACCAAAATGGACCTTTAAAACGTGCCGGAATTAGGATTCACCCAGACCACCTAGGCTCAATAGAATTTTTGCAAATTTTAGTTATAAAACTATTTATTTCACGTGCCTCTCATTTAATAGGGTTCTGTAATCCATTTTCTTACACATTTAACACCGTATTTAAATAACCACGAAGGTGTAACAAAAAAATGAAATAGGCCATTTTGTTTGTTTTTTCTTGCTCTTTTCGAATATCGTATCGAAATTTCAAAAAATATATACAGGGTGATGTTTTATTGATGCAAAGAAGAAACATAAATTATAGTGAGTCCGGACCTGGATATATTTTTTTTTATACATGTACCTCTTGGGGCTCGTTAGTACATTAGCCGTACCAAATATGAATCCGTTATTTCATTCCCTGTCAAAGTTATGACAAAAAACAGGTTTGGCCAAAAATTATTTAACACCCTGTAACTTCGTAATGAAGGCCCAATGAGACATTTCTATGGGAGGTTCCGGTTACCACTGATGTTCTCTACCTCCTATTAAGCTATGTCCCTCTCATGATGCAACACCCTGTATTTAAACTAGTGCACAATTTGTTGTTAAAAATAACCTTTTTAAAGACTAACTAATACTACGAAAATATCAAATAAACCTTGTTACCTGTCGATCATTGGTATACTCTAAAATATCATTGTCAATGGGGCCATCGTGTAATGGATATGCGTCCTCCACCAAATTTACTCGAATTAACTTCGATAATCCCTTTTGGTTTGGACCTTCACCATAACTAGCAGTTTCTAGTAGTTTATTTATAACGGTTATTCGTTCCGTATTAGTAAAAGTACTAAAAATCACATCTATTTAGCAAATGAAGACAAATTACGTGGGAAATTGAAAAAACTCGGTACAAAATATTGGGACCTTGTATATTGGTACATTGGTTAATAGGAGATCCTTTAAAGAAGAACCTTCCTGTGACTGTGTATCATAGAATGTACAAAAATAATTTCAAGAATTGTGAAGCATTAATATTAATACAGTCCAAATTAGTCCAAGACAATTAGCTTGAAAATAATGCAATCTTCCAAAAATCGACCTCTCCACAATTTTGTTTTTTTAAACTGCTATAGCCAATAGCCAAATAGCCAAATTCGGGTACGCAACGTGAATCGCCGCATGATGGAAATTAAAATGAAGATAATTGATAGACAAACTTCGTGACATCGCATGGATTAGGCCTACTGGGGAAACCATGACCAAAACTTATCTTTCGTGTTTCATAACTCGAGAACAGGTAGGTGTACGAAAACTAAGCTGGGCTTTAAGAAAAGGCGTTTATTTATAAAAATATAATTATTGCCGTTTGAGCAGTAGTAAGAAATACGGCGATCCACGTTGCATACCCGAATTTGGCTATTTTTGCATTGCGGGGAGGTCGATTTTTGGAAGACGATTACTAATTGTCCTGGATTAAATAGAATTTGAAATTGAACTTTTCCATAAGCACGAGAAAGTTACCTAACTTGGACAAATTCCAAGCTGTGGTTTACTAAAATCGTACTCTTTTGTATATTTCGCTTTCCTTAAGAATAATCGTTCAAATTCACTACTAAATTCACAAGCTAAAATTCTTATTTTTGTAGTAAGAATACAATTAAATCAGAGGGTATAACTAAGTATTGGTTTTATATATTGTAAATGAAAAAAGCACTTGAGTTAATTACCCTTTTTGTTTGTTTGGTACGTAAGAAATGGGCGTTGAATACGAATAAGTAAATAAAGGTGGCTCTCTCAAAAAAGTTCTTCTTTCTTCTGTACCAACATTGTATGCTTCAGAATAATGTTTCATTGCCCGATGCGGTAGGTGAATTAATAAAAAACTCTTCCGAATGATCTAAAAATGATTATTTTTATTTGCATACAAAATTTACCCATGTCCGTATTCAGTACTGTCTTACTTGGCCTTTAGCTACCTCAAATTCCACCCCCATCTCTTCCAAATTTTTAATGTAAGTCACCAACGGGTCTAGCGAATCTCCCTTAAGAACTATGACAAAGTCAACACATCTGTGTCCGTCCTGGAAATAACAACCATCGTCCACTTGAAATTCACACATTATCTTTGGAGTGTTCTAAACTCTAATTTAATTCTTTTCAACGCATATTAATGTCAAAATGACATAAAAGCTCTAAGTAACTGTCAGCTCAACGTGATATATTATCAGCTGTGTTCCATTGTCTTGTCAGTATTTATACTCGTAGTGCATTGTGTGTCGGATGGAACCTCGAAAAATATGATTTTTTCTTAGCCTAACGAGACTAAGCCCTCCCCCCCCCGTTTTCGAGGATGCTGAACACGATGGCGGTGATTAAATCTATTTTCGTGGTCACCCCATCCCCCAAACGGCCAGAAACCACCCCCGAAAGGGGTAAACTGCGTATCCTTCGTCTCCTACCAGCCAAACCTGTGTTGCCCCCGTTTTCGAGGATGTTGAGCACGATGGTGATGTGTCGATACCTCTCCTCGACCCCAAAAACCACCCCCGAAAGGGATGTCATGCGGATAGGCCGTTTTCTCTCAGCTAAACCCGTGTCACTAATGTTTCACTGGAAAGTGATTTTATGACGATGTTTTAGATTTATATATATATATATATATATATATATATATATATATTTATTTAAATATTGTCTGAAAGTTATTTGTGGCATTCTACGAATATTCTTTCCTATTATTTGGGTTTTCTACCACATGTACTATTATCCTCTTCAAAACAAATCACCGAATCTACAAAATAATAGAATTATTGGAAAAAAAGCCTCTGCGCCCGTGACGTTTACGCCAAAGGAAAAGTCAGAGGTTATGTTTTGCAAATAATATAAATCGGAATAAACACAAAAATAATGTATTTTGCTGACGTTTCGGAAAGTAATCTCTTTCCATTTTCAAAGCTATTTTTTGAAGAACTCTTATTTTGCTGTGTATGTCAAATACACAGCTTTAAGATTCTGTTTATGTTATTTCCATAGATACTTACTACTTACACAGAACATAGAACTGATGATATTTTTTAGATAATGTTGAGTTTGTTAAGTTCTTCTTTTAACATTGGTAGCCAGGTTGTACAAATATCGGTTTCGAACTTATTAGTTCTCCTCAGTATGCCATAGGTCACAAATTACATTGGCTACCAATTTTTCATGACTTGTAAGGTGTAATTCAATGCAGGTCGGGGTATTTGCCCGCTGAGTAGTTGTTTCCTGCAAATCATGTATAATAACAGTATATAGGTTAAGTCCACCAAGGGCTGAAGGTCGCCGCTCTCGGTACTTGCAAAATGGCAAGTCGCTATGCACCACGGACACATCTATGATGTCTGGTGTATAGTAGCATTACATGAGAGGATTCAATTACCTCTCACCACTATACCATATATATATATATATGAAGTGTTGTTGTACTTCCGGGTGCTCTCCCGCGTCGATGGTCGACTCCTCCAGGAGTCATGGTTGTCTAAACGACGTTTCGGCAGAATCTCATCTGCCATCTTCAGGTTCTCGCTAAAAGCTGCCTACTGCTGCTCCTCGTTGCTCGAACTGAACTGACGTTCCCCGCGTTGTGCGGCTCCTTATATATGCTTCCGTCTTCTCCAGGTACTAGTAGAATCTGTTGTAATCGCTTGGTATGCGGTGTCTTCCAGTAATTTTGCTATTTTACTGTGGTAGTCCTTGCTATTCATTACTACAGTGGCATTGCCTTTATCTGCTGGCAAGATTAGGATGTTCTGGTTTTGTCGTAATGCTTTCAATGCCCTTAATTCGTCACGTGATATATTTCTCTTCGGTGCCCTTGCTGCTCTCAGTATACGCGATGCATCTTGGCGTATAGTTTCAGCTACGTTGTTATTCATATTATAAATTGCTGATTCTACTCCACAAATTATATCTTCTACTGGAACACGAGCTGGTGCGATTGCGAAATCGCAATTACTTGTGTAAATTGTCATTTAATTGATAATATTTTGGTAATGGACCTTGTTTTCTATAGTAAGACATCACACTGCACTTTTCAACATTTAGTGGAAGATTATTCAATGAGCACCAATCATTTACCCTTTACGAACCGTTCTGTAATTTTTCGAAGTCTGCCTCAGAGCTAATGTTGTAAAACAACTTCACGTCATCCGTATAAAATAAATAGCATACATCTAAATTATTTACAATATCATTAGTAAACAGTATGAAAAGGACAGACCCCAGAACAGAGCCCTGGGGAATAAGTTTGAGACCGTGGATCTATTTTTAACGAAACCGTGTTGATGCACACTAATCTTTCTATATGAGGATAGAGCACGTTACGTAGAGCTGTTTCAAAAACATTACAAATTATAGTAATTTGCCAATAGTTTTCTACATTTTTATTTTTCGCCCTCCTTGCAAACCGGGCAGATACGAGATTTTTTCCATATATCCGGAAATATGCCAAATTTCAAAGACATATTAAAAATTATAAGGAACGGGTCTACAAATACATGTGCATAATCCCTAACAATAAAAACTGATACATCATCAGATCTTTTTGTAAATTTAAGTTTTAACTTTCTCAAGGCAGATAAGACATCATCTGTAAAAAATTTATCAATATGTAAATTACTATTTATTATTCGGATTGAACGATTTGTTAAACGAATCGTTATTTGTTGCTCTGGGTTTAATAAATGAGGCACTGAAAAATATTGCAAATCCGTCCACAACTTCTTATGTATTATTTAACTGGTCATGTCTATATGCTAAATTTTGGGAGATAGTAGATGCACCTTTCTTAGAGTTAATATAGTTCCAAAATAATTTAACGTCGTCTAATATTCTTTTGAATATTGTTTAAACATGTTTAAATAACTTCCAGATTCTAGTTTTTTCTTTTAAGTTCTTAACAATATTGTTATCGAACAATTTATTTGTTTTTAAAACATATTTAAGCACGCAAGAATCATATAATGCTATACAGGGTGTTGCATCATGAGAGGGACATAGATTAATAGGAGGTAGAGAACATCAGTGGTAACCGGAACCTCCCATAGAAATGTCTCATTGGGCCTTCATTACGAAGTTACAGGGTGTTAAATAATTTTTGGCCAAACCTGTTTTTTGTCATAACTTTGACAGGTAATGAAATAACGGATTCATATTTGGTACGGCTAATGTACTAACGAGCCCCAAGAGGTACATGTATAAAAAAAAATATATCCAGGTCCGGACTCACTATAATTTATGTTTCTTCTTTGCATCAATAAAACATCACCCTGTATATATTTTTTTGAAATTTCGATACGATATTCGAAAAGAGCAAGAAAAAACAAACAAAATGGCCTATTCCATTTTTTTGTTACACCTTCGTGGTTATGTAAATACGTTGTTAAATGTGCAAGAAAATGGATTACAGAACCCTATTAAATGAGAGGCACGTGAAATAAATAGTTTTATAACTAAAATTTGCAAAAATTCTATTGAGACTAGGTGGTCTGGGTGAATCCTAATTCCGGCACGTTTTAAAGGTCCATTTTGGTAAAAAACTGTGGTCCTAATAAGTAATCGGGTATGAAATAACAAAATTTTTAATCAATCACAGTAGGCTTGTTCAAAGTGACAGATAATAAAAAGAAATCTCCTAAACAGTTGAATAATTGTTTGTTAGTAATTTAATGTGTCAATAATCCGCATTTAGTTAGTGAAAACTTGTGAAAATATTTTAACTATGCCAGTAAAATTTACAAACGTACAGACATTTACAGAACCTTATTTACGGATGAGGCACAATTTACAAGGGATGGAGTAAAAAATTCACGAAATAATCATAAATGGGCACAGGAAAACCCACATGCGGTATGCCAACGCCGTTCGCAACACAGGCTTTCTGTAAATGTTTGGGTCGGACTTGTGAATAGACATTTGATAGGGCCACATTTTTTTGAAGAAAGATTGAATGGTGAAATTTACTTTGATTTTCTTCAAAACATTTTACCGAATATGTTAGAAAATATCGGTATAAGAGGCATGTTGTTTCAGCATGATGGGGCCCCACCACATTTTAACCTTCAAGTAAGAGAACACTTAAACAATGTGTATCCTAATAGATGGATTGGACGCGGGGGTCCACATGAATGGCCACCAAGATCTCCTGATTGTAACCCTTGTGATTACTTTTTATGGGGCCACTTAAAAAACGAGGTTTATAGCATTGAAATTGAAAGTAGACAACATTTAATCCAGCGCATCGTTACAACCTGCGACGAAATACGGAATAATCCAGAAATGATACGTCGAGCAATTGGTGACCTTTCTAAACGCGCAAGAAAATGCACAGAATGTGGAGGAGGACATTTTGAAAATTTACTTTTGTGTCAATTACGTTTTATTTTTAAACACATTTAGTTATTGTTTTGTTATTTATTGTTAATTGAATGGAATATATTTTATTTATTTAGATTTTAGTTTGTTCTCTTTTCCAATTTTTATTAAGTATAAAATGTTGATGATTTTCTTGATCAAAGTAACTGGTTGCTTAGGCCTAAATGGTTTAAATTATCTGTCACTTTTATTCTTTGAACAAGCCTACTGTGATTGATTAAAAATGTTGTTATTTCATACCCGATTACTTATTAGGACCACAGTTTTTTACCAAAATGGACCTTTAAAACGTGCCGGAATTAGGATTCACCCAGACCACCTAGGCTCAATACAATTTTTGCAAATTTTAGTTATAAAACTATTTATTTCACGTGCCTCTCATTTAATAGGGTTCTGTAATCCATTTTCTTGCACATTTAACAACGTATTTAAATAACCACGAAGGTGTAACAAAAAAATGAAATAGGCCATTTTGTTTGTTTTTTCTTGCTCTTTTCGAATATCGTATCGAAATTTCAAAAATATATATACAGGGTGATGTTTTATTGATACAAAGAAGAAACATAAATTATAGTGAGTCCGGACCTGGATATATTTTTTTTATACACGTACCTCTTGGGGCTCGTTAGTACATTAGCCGTACCAAATATGAATCCGTTATTTCATTCCCTGTCAAAGTTATGACAAAAAACAGGTTTGGCCAAAAATTATTTAACACCCTGTAACTTCGTAATGAAGGCCCAATGAGACATTTCTATGGGAGGTTCCGGTTACCACTGATGTTCTCTACCTCCTATTAAGCTATGTCCCTCTCATGATGCAACACCCTGTATAAAAGCTTTCGCAGGCTGAATTTACATCACTAAATGAATTTAGAACGGTCCAGTGATAATTTCTGATATCGTCGTACAATGTGGGATAGTTTGCCTTACGGAAGAAGATTCAACGTAATTATTTATATATAGTTGTTGTTTAGCGATCGATGGTTTATGGAAAATGATATATTTAGAGCAGAATGATGTAAATCTTCTTTTATTAAGACATCATCAGATTTAACTACTTTACAAGCTTGGTTAGACATTATCAAATCTAGTATACTTCCGTTTGAATTTAATATTAATTGAGTATACTCTTTCTGCGATGAACAATCAGTATATACCTAGCACTTCCAACGTAATAAGTGTAATAATTTATTATTTGCTCAAAATAATGATATTTATGTACACGGTTCCTCGGTTAGAATTGTATGTTCATTAGTCGATTCAAAACGCGGGGGGGGGGGGGGAGTGTCGAACAAAACACCGGTTCCTGACCTGACTACCTTTACTTCTTGTTTTTTGGATTGGGATTCCCGCAGTCCTAAAATGGTTGCGTCACCCTTAAAAATGCAAAAACCCATCTTTTAGGGTTTTTCGCAATAATTTTAATAATAATCAATAATAATCGAATGAAATACGCTTTTTTAAATATTCTTTTGTACATGTGATTGGTTTATATCAAATCAAGCCAAACTTGATGATAAGGGATAATCCTAGAGGTTTAAAACTACCCCATATTGACTAAAAATTAAAAAAGTGCACAAAAAATTTGTACACATTTTTTTCCATCTTTATGCTTTTAATTCGATTAAATGGGTATTGTCAAACGAAAATAAATTATTTTCACCTTTAAGTGGGTAAAACTACCCCTACATTCCCCTATATTGACTGAAAATGGAAATAAAATGTATAAAAAAATTAATAAAAAAGTAATCTTTTCAACCTTATGCTTCAAATTCGATTGAATGGGTATTATCAAAGTTATTACTTATAAAATTATAAATTTTACTTCAAAACAAGTTAATTGCAATTGATATAAGCTTCACAATTATTTAAAAAACAGATGAGCCCGCTTAAATATTCTTTCGGGCGGCGTGGAGAATATTATGATGCATTGTACGGCCGTGAGCAAAAAAAAATAGGACAAGTCTCATAACGGTATTTTGCTAAAATCTAGTTGTGTACATCTAACTTACTTTTTGTGACATTGTTAGTTAGTTATCATAATTTATTGCAAGTGTGCAAAAAACTAATATGCCTCATATAAGCGATTTAGTTAAATCTGGAGTTATTGCTAAAGCAGAAAATGGATGGTCAATGAGACAAATTGCACTGCGTTATAATATTGACAAAAATTCGGTGTGTAACATTTTAAGAAAGTGGAGAATAAACGGTACGATTAGTAGAAATCCTAGATCAGGGCGACGAAGAATATCAACTCAACAACAAGATTTGCAATTGGTAAATGCTTTAGTAGAAAATCCATTTTACTCAGTTATTCAGGCTGCTGAAGAAACGAATTTTCCTGGATCGAGTAGTACTGGTTGCCGGCGAGTAAGAGAATCGGAGCTACGTTGTCGTGCAGTAGCACAGAAAATAATAAAAAAATAAAAGTAAATAATGGTAGCTCAGTGTGTTAAGGCGACTGGCTAGCAACGATGAGGGGCAACCAAATTTCAATCAAGGGATGCTGAAGTATCTGGGGGTGAGACTGGACAGAAGACTGACGTTTAATACGCACATAAATGAAACCATACGGACGGTCTACTCCCTGTCCAGGAGTCTGTATCCGCTCATGGTCAGGGGTAGCAGACTAAACAGACAAAATAAGAAATTGCTGTACACGACGGTGGTCAGGCCGTCTATCACATACGCAGCGCCGGTGTGGTGCAGCACGTCGGCCAAGACAATGAATAAACTGAAAGTACTGGAACATAAGTACATGCGCCTCATTTCAAATTCTGGAAGATACACCTCCCTCAGAGACCTCTACGAACACTGCAACGACATAACCCCGATAGCCGACTACGTCCAGCACATCTCTCAAAACTTCTATTCGTTCAAGCTGGGCGATAGTCCACTAACAAGACACATTACACAAATTAGACAGCATAATGCCCTATTTAGGATTAACACCCTTTACCTTACCAGGCGTTGCCAATCTTCCGGCAGCCACTCTAGCCAAATTTTCACCTACTATACCTTCTCTAATACTCATATTACTATTACTTTCACTCATACTTCATACCTTTCATCGACTTAATTCTTTCCTGTCCCCCTCTTCTTTTGTTTTTGTGTATTTTTGTGTCGCGTTTGTTGTTCCTTCATTTCTATTTGTACATTTTTGTCTGTAAATTCATTCTTCCGTCACCAGTATTGTAACAGAATCCAAATTTTATCTTAGAACAATCAAAATTTTTAGAATCACAGTTTAGGCCTGCCTTGCGCAACCCGTAGTTGAAGCAATTCGCGGATGGCACTTCGTGCAAGTTATAGTGTCAGCGTCAGTGCCAAAATTAAAAACAGTGAAAGTGCGCATAAACGGCGAAAGCCAAAGTGTTCGTATTTCCATTTTTAATGTTAAGCTTTCTTTTTTAAGCAATGTTTTGTCAGATTACCTATTTTTATTTTAGTATTGTTAAAAAGAAGTTTAGGTGTTTTTTAGTTCGTTCTAATTTTTATACAATTATTGCTAACGCCAAACCGGTCCCGTCTCGGCTCGGCCTTGTGACGCACCGCTGCGTTAACGCGGCGGTCGCAGGGTCGGTCCCGGGATGGGTGCCGGGGAGGCAGCTTATACATTTTTACATGTTTACCCCCCTTTAATTTCAATAAATTTGCTTTTGGTTGGTTTTGGTTTGGCTAGCAAACTGAGTTGCCTAGCGAAGTGGGTTCGATTCCCGCAAGGCGAAACAATTTTTCATTAAAAAAATTGCCCCAAGAGTGGTTCGGAGTCCACAATAAACTGTAGGGCCTCGTCTCTCTTTGCCTAGCACAAGATGCTTGAGATCTTCCAGGGGGTTATTTCGGTAACTTGAGATGCGGTTAAGAAAACATTTTAAGAAAACATTTTAATGCATGGGAAAATATTATTACTAATGATTATTGTATTAGGTTATTTAATTCTATGCCAAACAGACTTCTAGAAGTTATAAATAGAAATGGTGCAATAATGAAATATTAATAGTTAGTTTCTTGTTAAGTAGAATATCCTTTGTCCTTTGATCCAGGATTTCTACTAATCGTACCGTTTATTCTCCACTTTCTTAAAATGTTACACACCAAATTTTTGTTAATGTTATAGCGCAGTGAAATTTGTCTCATTAACCATCCATCATTTACTATAGCAATAACTACAGCATTAAAATAAAAAATAAATTAAGAGTGACATCTGTTTTATTTCGGCTACTCATTACATATTCAAATAGAGACAGATTTACATTAGAAAAAAAAAGTTGTCCTATTTTTTGCTGCTGACGACAGTACGCATGGAATGTAATTCGGCTTCAGTTGTAAGTTTCATGTATACACACGTGTTTCAACGTTTATTCAGCTTGAATTATTATCCATTTTTTATAAATTTCTGTTTCAATTAAAGGTATTAAAAGTTTTAATAAAAAAATTGTATATTTTTAATTAATTATCAAACTGACTGTTGGTCGACAGGTGAGCGCACTTGCCTCTCACCCAAAAGTTCCGGGTTCGATCCCCGGTCGTGACAGTGGAAAATACTGTGAGAGGGATTTTTCCACTATACACTGATGTGTGTCCCTTGTGTCTAAATGTGTAGCCCCCTCCCACACAAGGCTCTTCTAGAGCCTTCCGGGATAATGGGGGTCGTAATTATCTGTGGTGTTATTTATTTAAGACTATTAAAAAGTAAGTAATTTCCTTGAATGAGTGTAGATGAGTTAGAAGATGTAAGTGTTGAATGTGAAAATGATAATAGTATGAACATTCATTTAGATCATACAAAACGTAGATTACTGTAAAATATTTTGTTCAAAGTTTGTAAAGAATCACTTTATCGTTATTATTATCATACTTACATATGTTTATACTGTATAATAAAAAATATTTTAAAAATATATTTTATTTTAGCCTCACAGTACCTATTCGTTCAAACAATTAATTCACACTTGAATCTACAAACAAAAAAAAAGCTTTTCTTACTTTATTTCGATTTAGCGAGTTAAAAAAATAAATTTTTTACAAATTTTTTATACATTTTTTCCCGTTTTAGTCAATATAGGGGGATATAGAGGTAGTTTTACCTCCTTAAAGGTAGAAAATAATTTATTTTTGTTTGACAATACCCATCCAATCGAATTAGGAGCATAAAGATGAAAAAAAAAAATTACAAATTTTTTTGTGCTCTTTTTTTATTTTTAGTCGATATAGAAGTAGTTTTAACCCTCTAGGATTATCCTTTATCATCAAATTTGGCTTGGTTTGGTATAAATCAGTCACCTGTACAAAAAATATTTAAAAAATCGTTCATTCATTGGATTATTTTTGATTATTATTAAAATTATCGCGAAAGACCCTCAAAAAGGGGTGTTTTTGAATTTTAAGAGTGACACAACCATTTTAGGACTGCGGAAACCCGATTTTCGTAATCAGCGAACCAAAAAACATAAAGTAAAAGTAGTCTGGAACCGGTGTTCTGTTCCGGTACCCTAACGCGCGTTTTGAATGGACTATATAAGATATATAAATGGCTAAATGTTTCAGAATTCTGGATAAATCCAACTTCTGGTATATATTCCACCAACTGGCAATCTCTGCGGAAGTTTTGTATATTAAGCTAAAGATATACAGTAATAATATCACATATATAGAACATGCATAATATATATTAAATGTATACAGTATAAATAATTATAAGTATATTTATTATCTAATGATTAATATAATTCATGAATCCGCGTATAGGTCCCATCTTAACAGAATGATTGCTATCATCATCACTAACATCATCGGATGAATGTATAGGTCCTGCCTCGACTAAATTATCATCATCACTGACGTCATCAAATGAATCCTCATCAGGTTCGCTAAATCTCGTTCCCTTGTTCTTGCCCAGCTTTAGTTCGTCGTTTGCTTGTTTTAATTTTGCTCTTCTTGCAAGTCTTCTATCTAAATGCAACCGTTGTTTTACTGTATGCGGTACCTCTGGTATTGTAAGTGACAGAAATCCATTGATCCCGAATATCACATGCTGAAATGTGAAATGTTTCTTACAATTGTATATTGCTTTAGGAAAATTTTTACAGAATTATGAGATTTGTTCTTACAGACAGGCGCAGACAGTTTTACTTAACGATCATTTATTAAACTAGACACAGCTGTGCTCAGTGAACTTGGCCATAATTAAACTAATATTGCGGCAAAAAAGTTATTAATTTTTTATCAAGTAGTATGTTCTGCCGAAAAAAATTGTATTGTTAATGATACTTTTCACGTTGGTTATGTCAATTATATTATTCTGATAAGAAATCATTGGTGGGGTCTTATTATTTAACTTTTTAAGAAAAAAACTAATAAAAGTAATTCAGTAAAGTTTTTAAATTATAAGAAAACAAGTATGAGCCATAGGACAAAACTGGGTCTCAACACGCAGAGTAAATCGAGTTAATTGGAACGTGATTCAAAAATTAAATGGGAGGTGAAGCTAAAAGGAACTTTATTTACCAGCAGCATTCTTGCTCTCCTAATGGATGCTGGGAAGATGGTTCCCTCTTTGGCTTGAATTTGGCCGACCAAAACCCAATGTCCTATTCAGATTTGTTTGTGTTTTTGTTATTACTTACTTACTTACTTGTTTTCTAGAGTAAGACATCACATTGCGCTTTTCAACATTTAGTGGAAGATTATTCAATGAGCACCAATCATTCATTCATCGTTCATTCATTTCATGTCATCCGCATAAAGTAATAGCATACATCTAACTTATCTGAAATATCATTAATAAATAGTATAAAAATAAGAGGCTCCAGAGTAGAGCCCTGGGAACCACTGTGTGATATTTAGAATGATTTTATTACACCACGACATTGTGTTGTGTTCTTTGGCTATGATAAGATTTAAATAAATTTAACGGTAGTATAGAAAGCCCAGAGATCTAGCTTATGTAATAATAAATTCAAAGGCTCTGGAGAAGTCCGTGTAAATATCATCTACTTTGCCATTTAGATCCAGACATTGAGCGATATACTGCGTAACACAGAATGAGTTTGAGACCGTGGATCTATTTTTAAAGAAGCCGTGTTGATGCACGCAAATCTGTCCCGTTGATGCACACAAATCTGCCCCTCTATATGAGAATGAAGCACGTTATGTAGAGCTATTTCAAGAACTTTGCCGAAATTACAAATTATAGTAATTTTCCAATAGTTTTCTATATTATTTTTCGCCCTTTTTGTAAACCAGGCAAATACGAGATTTTTTCCATATGTATGGAAATATATCAGACTTTAAAGGCATATTAAAAATTATACGGAGGGGCTCTACAAAATCATGGGCACAATCCCTAAATAAAAGCTGGTACGCGATCAGATCCTTTTGTAAATTTAGGTTTTAACTTTTTCAAGATCATCAGATTACGAGTTTCTATCCACATATTTTTTGAATCGCGTCTTTGCTGGTATTATCTTCATCTGCTACGTACTGTTGAGACCAACATTGCCGAAGTTTAGTGATAATATAAATTTTATAAAATTAAATAAAATTAATTATTCGATAGATCTAAGGATATATTTAATAGTAGTGGCAAATGACCTGCTTGAGAATGTCGACAGATATACCTTTGATAATCACAACAATAATTTACCTCAAAAATAAAAACACAAATTAGTCTCCACATCAGATCGACCCAATAGTCCTCGGTTAACTCGTACTTGTTTGGATGACTTGGGGGGTAACGCATTGCTTTGTAATGACATATATCTGGGTTAGGCGGTATACCCTTAAATAAATCATAATCCTCAGTGGCAAACTCTGCAATAAAAAAAATGTGTATTTCTAAAAGACATTAGTTGTTGTATAGACATCTAGATATTCAATAATTAACTGGTCAGTCACGCAGCAACGAAAAAAGCCGAGTCGGTGGTTTAATGCTCACGTGTTAGGCTTGAAACTACGGAGTGATGGGTTCAAATTCTAACTAGAGTATGGATGTTTAGTGGTGTTTTAATGTGTTACCCTGTTAGTAGCAGTTGACTAGACGAAGTTGTGTGAGAGACAATACGCCTAGTCACTGTACCACTCCTATGTTCAAGTCTCAGCTACGTCAAACGGTAATGTCATAGGAAATAGTCGTTGCGTAATTGTCTATGTGTATGTGTTCTGATTGAGTGTTAGAATAACTAAATAAGACGATTAAAGAGAAAATAGAGATGCTACGTAACCAGGTAAATGGGCTTCTTAGTCTGTTTTTGATTATACAATCATTACACAAGTCAGTTTACTGATTTTAATATAGTGATGAAATTACAAGTACACAAAATAAAGTTGCAAGTACAAAATTAAAATTACAAATATACTGATATATGACACATAACATACTGAAAACAAACATTCTATATAGAGTGGAAGTTTACAGATCATAATTATGAAATTCATTCAAGCTATAGAATGCTTTGGAAATAAGAAATATTTTTATTTTTATTTTGAATTGGTTTAGAGGCAGTATTATAATTTGGAGAGGTAATTTATTAAAGAAAAGAGGCCCATAGTAATCAGTAGCATGTCTTGATTTATTTAGTCTAAGATGTTCGATAAATAAATTATTATTTTTAAGTGTGTTGTAAGTATAGATATTCAAAATGTTTACATATTTATGGATGTTTTTTTTGACAGAGCAAACAGTAAAAAATGTATAGACTTGGGGCCGTCATGAAGCCAAGGCTAATAAAATGATTTTTCACATCTTCTCTGTAATTTAAACTAAGTAGGATTCCTACTGCTTTTCTTTGCATATTAAAAATTCTTGCGCAGTGCAGTAGAATGACCCCGTACTAATATTCCATAGCTAATGATAGAATTAAAGAGGGCATGAAAGGTCATTATAGTTATTTCTTTTGAGGTTGTTTGAGTTAAATTTTTTAAAAGCAATAGGTTTTTAGTTAATTTACTACAAGTGTAATCTACATGTTCGTTCCATTTTAAGGTTGGGTCCAGCATAATTCCTAAAAATTTTGCTCTGTTTGGGTTATTTATTTCTTGATGCTTTAAGGTAAATATCATTTTGTCAGTCTTGTCCTCATTTAGCTTCAGAGAATTTGCTATAAACCAGTTAAGGGCTAGATTTTGGGAGGTTTCCGTATTGTGAGTAAGAATTTCAAGATCACTATTGACATCTATTATAGTAGTGTTATCAGCGAAGAGCGCAAAGTTACTACACAATCCAGCTGTGGGCAAGTCATTGATGTAAATTAAGAATAGAATTGGACCGAGCAGTGAGTCCTGTGGTACACCATGATCAATCTTGTCAGGTTCAGAATATTTGTTTTTAAAGTAGGTTTTTTGGTGTCGGTCAGTCAGGTAGCTCTTTATTAGATATTGACTGTAATGTTGAAAACCATAATATATCAGCTTGTCAGTTAATGTCTCGTGAGAAACACAGTCGAAGACTTTACTCAGGTCACAAAAAACTGCACCAACGAATTTCCCCGATTCGAAGCCCTCGACAATGTCCTCTTTCAAGTAATTTAAGGCGTAAGTAGTCGATTTACCTAGTTGGAAACCAAGTTGATGACGGTTTATCAAATTATTTTGTGTAAAAAAAATCAGTCATTTGATTTTTTAATAAATATTCTAAATATTTTGAAGCCACAGGTATTAAAGAGATTGGCCAGTAATTATTTAAATCTTGGGCAGAACTTTTTTAAATATGGGTATAACTTTAACGATTAAAGCAACTTGAATATATTCCCTTCTTTATACAGATATTGAAAAGTTTAGCTAAAGGAGCAGTTAGAGAATTTTTAAGGAATTTTATTAATTTAGTGTTCAAGTAATAACAATCTTTGCTATTTTTTGGTTTGACATTTTCTATAGCTTCAGCAGCTTCCTCGACACTTTCTGGTCTGAAACTGAATGTAGGTCATTTACCATGATATTAGAATTTCTCAAGTAATTTACAGAAGTTGAGTCAGGATCGGGTAGATCTTTTATGATGTTTGTAGCAATATTTGTGAAAAACTTGTTGACGTCACCCGCATCCAGATTAACTTCGTAATGGGGAGATTGTATATTTTTTAGTTGTCTGTTGTCATTTACGACAATTTAATATGTAATCATTGTTTGCTTTTCTTTTAGATAAATTAATTTGCTCTCGGTATTTTTTACGATAATCCTTAATTTGTATTAGTAACTTTGGAGGCTGATATATTTTATATAAGTCCATAAGTAAATGTAGTTTATTTCTCATGTCCCTTAGCATGTTATTGAACCAACTTATTTTCTTACCTCTAAACATTACTTTTTTAACTATGGGGAATACTTGGTCCATGCAGTTCACTAATATTTGCATAAATTTATTACTCATTTCATCACAGTTTCCTTCTATGTCAATAAAATCTCAACTTTAGTTTATCTCAGTGTGTTAAAGCATCTGGCTAGCAAACTGCGTTGCCTAGCGAAGTGGGTTCAATTCCCGTAAGGCGAAACAATTTTTCATTAAATAAAGCACAAGATTCTTGAGATCCTCCAGGGGGTTACTTCGGTAACTTGAGAAGCGGTTAAGAAAACATTTTTTTTTAACATAACAGTCAGCCCCTTTTGCATTATTGGCCTGCAGTAAGTTGTAGCATTTTGAACATGTTGTTCAACGAAGCTGATCGCTAAGGCTTTATGATCTGATATTTTTGGTTCGAAAACATTTGTACTATAGTTAATGATACCTATAAAATTTACAAAAACATAATCGAGGCAATTTGCCATCCTAGTTATTTCAAAAATAGTTTAAAACCAAAGGACGTTAAGATGTTTATAAAAATGTTTGTATTCAGGTCATAAGTATTAAATTTAAAGTTAAAATCACCATTTACAATCCAGGACACAAATGAGAAACATAAATTAGCTATCATGAATACACACAGAACGACAGATAGCTATATGGATAGACATACAGACAGTCGGAAAAAATGACCACGCTTAAATCAGAAAATATCAAAACATACTTTTTAAGGTGAGCATATCCAAGAGAAAGAGGTCCGATAAGGAAATATTTCTTATTTTTGTCCATAGCTTTTTTTTAATACATATATTGTTGAAAGAAAGTATAAACCTACCTAAGTAGAACTACGACAGGTGTAGTGATATGAATCTCCACTCAATAATTTCAGTCATTTGCAAAATTAGTTCATTTAAAACTACAAATTATGAAGATTGGCACTAATTTTTAATTTAAATTTACTGATTTTGCAAACAACTGAAATTATTAAGTGAAAATTCATATCACTACACCTGTGATAATGTTAAAGAACGCTATAACCCCGATATACTTTTCGACGTTGTAACAAAATCCGACTTAGGAAATACTTCGTAAGAAAAGCGTGCTTCACGTAAAAACGCCGTGGAAGAGGTTTTTAATTCTTGGAAACATATTTTTGCTCTTCGGAGCATTTTTTATGCCAAATTTTCGCTAACTCTTCAAGGAGCGTTAATTTAGAAAGTGTAGTAAATGTCGCTGCACAGGGACGTAATGTCGCCCCGACCACCCAATTTTAGAAAGTATACTAAAATTGGACTTGAACTTCAAAATTTCCAAGATTAAAAACCCTTTTACGAATCCACGTTGTCAAGCACTGCAACTCTTACGAGGTATTGAATATGAGGACAAGTTAGTCCAACGACTATTCAAAGTATATCGGAAGTTATAGCGAAAATAGCCCTTAGCGACATGGGACCCCCATCATTTCCTAGCAGTCGGATTTGACGGGGAAATGATGTGTTTTGACGGGGTTTGCCCTAAACCGGTTCCTCAGTGATTCGGAATCAAAAAAGTATCTATACCATGTACTCACACGTGCATGGGATCTGCCTTGCCTGAACGTAAAATTTGTTATTGCATAATACAAACGAAGTAGAGACTCTTCAAGCAATTTTAAGCTCCGAGGAGCGACCAAAATTTATGTGAATTAATAAATACGTTTATAAGACAGGCAAGCAAAAGCCCACCAAAATTTCAGTTACATGAAACTTTTCTTGAATCTTTTTGTGCATCGTTAGCTTATCAAACTGCATATTGGATGGTAGTTGGTACCGTATGAATCGTCCCGTTCCCCACCATGTGTTGTACACGGGTCAGACCATTGTTTGTTAACATTTTCTCTTGAAGAAGTTGTTGTAGAAACATAAATTTTTTAAAAAGATTTAATATACATATTTTGAACTTTATATTGTCTTTTAGTTGTGTTTTCTAACAAAATTCCTTTTCAGGTTTAATTTTAAGAGAGTGTGATACAGACAGTGTTAGATTTATAGTGTTACGACGCCTTCCAATCGATACCATCAGAGCCGCAGTTAAGCATAAACGACAGTAAGTATGATTTATTATATTATTCTCCGTTTGAAACAGTCGTGTTGAACCCTAAAAATTTTGTGAACGTTTTAGAATTAAGAAAAGGTTGAGGAAAAAGAAAATTAATTTTTTCTTTTTCCTATTTTTTTAAATTTTTCTAAGTTTTTCGAGCAGAAAATACGTCCTTCAGACTTCCATTAAAGCATGGATCGTTCACAATAACAGGGGCGAGCGTAGGTGCGTCTTTACTATGTACATACTTCGGTATGCGATGTAGCAACGACAGGCGCAGTTAGTACTTGGATGGGTGACCATTCCAACGGAAACCGCGTTCTCGCCTCACACATCTTCCAGCGGCTTATATATCAGTGTATGTGCGGAAGCTATACAACCTTAGGCGAGGGTTGTATAGGAGATATGCCATCCTTTGGAGGGGATGTAAAGCCGCCGGTCCCTTGTCTATTAAATGTTAGGCAAGTAAAAGATCCCTACTCTTCTTAAGGGAAGAGGTTCGGTAAAATTCCTGGTTGGGGGTAGCTCGTCTACAGGCGTCGGTGTTAGGCCTCAGTAGCGGAAATAGGCCGACGTTAAATAAATGTATAAAAAAAAACCACCTGTGATAGTTCCACTTAGGTAGGCTTATACTTTATTATATCAATATATGTATTAAAAAACAGTTATGGCCAAAAATAATAAATACTTCCTTATCGTATCTCTCTCTCTCTCTCTTGGATATGCCCACCTTAATTCAAATATTGTTAGTAAAAATCATGTTTAATTAAAATATTAAGAGATAAGCGAAATGTAAATATTTAGCTACTTACCTGACAGAGTAGAATTTACATATCCTTTTAAGGAATAGTCATTCTTAATTTGATATATCTCTCTTGATACAAAATCGCTTGTAAACGCTATAACGAATGCCTGAAAATGTTTTGTTTTTAGATAATGACATAGTCGTGACCGTTGGATATAGACTAAAACAACGTGTTTTAAATCAGATATTTCCTGTTTCCATACCAAAGCTTGTCTGTCACCTTCATCTTGAACAACGGTGTGGGCAAAGGTTTTCTGAAATTGTTTGTCATCTATTACCCCAATCAATTTTTTTTGCAAAAATAAGGGAATTTTCTTTTAAGTGTTTAGGGGTGCCTCCTGAATATTTTGCCATGTTGGCACGAGGGGAGGGACGATGCGTTAGCTGCCAACATGGCGCTGATGCTACGATAAAAATAGTAAGGATCTCTTTTATTCAGCATTAAGTTCTCTACAAATTCCCCTCACAACCGATGATTTTCGTAGATTTGACCTCAGCTACCCCCTACTCCAGGCTTCTAACCCTTGTAGGAGGTATAAATGAATTTTGATTGATATATTGATGTAAGATGTTTTATGCATAAAATTTGTATTAATACATCGTGCAATTTTGCTTTCCTCCTCATATCGATATAAGTATGTGTATATATATAAAACATTTTCTTCTATTCTATTAAAATCAAATTTCAGCAAGCTGAATGTTAAAACGTCACCTTCAATGAAACCTATGTCATATGCAATACTCCATGTGATAATAAGAGAGTTGGAATAGACTCAACTCTCTGGTAATAACTGTGACAAAATATACACTGGAAAGATTTTCCAACATCTAGAAAAAAAAATGCGTCGTTTTAAAATTTTGTCATCGAAAACATTTCAGGGGGCGAGCGTGGGTGCGTCTTTACTATGTACATACTTCGATATGCGATGTAAAGCAACGTTAGGCGTGGTTAGTAGTTGGATTGGTGACCGTTCCAACGAAGACCACGTCCTCGCCTCACCCATCTTCCAGCGGCTTGTATATCAGTGTATGCGCGGAAGCTATACAACCTTAGGCGAGGGTTGTATAGGAGATATACCATCCTTGGGAGGGGCTGTAAAGCCGTCGGTCCCTTGTCTATTAAATGTTAGGTAAGTAAAAGATCCCTACTCTTCTTAAGGGAAGAGGTTCGGCAAAATTCCTGGTTGGGGGTAGCTCGTCTACAGGCGTCGGTGTTAGGCCTCAGTAGCGGAAATAGGCCGACGTTAAATAAATGTATTAAAAAAAAAAAAAAACATTTCAGAAAACTTGTTGCTAACAACGCCGGCCACACAATCGCTTTGGTATGAAAGGCGGCTTACGTCATATACCTAATCTTACATTTGTGGCTGTACTAAGATAGGTCACTGCCATGATTATTCCATCCCATGTTCCTATTCCAGGCATTTTTCTGGGAACAGGCCTTCTGAACCTAGTAACTAGCTTATAAGCATCTAATCGAGTCTCCAGTAAATTGTTCAGTAAAGCAAACAGTGGGGCTAGAGGGAAAGCGGCTACGAAAAATGTCACAAAACCATATTCGATAACTGCAAAGGATTATAAATTAATTTCGATGGTTCCTTGCGCTTCACTGAGGAGTGCTTTTGATTATATTACCCATTTCGCAGAATTCTGTTGTTAATAAATATCTATTTGTAGGCAACAGCATGTACTCTTCCTCGTATTGTGATAATTTTCCTTTGTAGTTTTCCTGTCTCTTGAAGAGCCGTTTAACAGTCTTTTTAACTTTTCTGCAATAAAAAATATAGGAGATAGAACACTGTTTTATAAATAAATATAAGTAGATAAACAAAGCGGGTACGGGATCACCAAGTAGAGGAACAACGTCTGTTGCAAATGACGTCATGAACTGAATGGCATGTGTACATCAGGAGTCTTTGTGATTTAAGACCTGTTTAAAACCTGTATATATCTGTTTAAGTCATGTTTGAGACCTATTTGTAGTTGTTAAAAACCTGCTTAGACCCGTTTCAGACCTAGTATGACTGGTAGTCGGGAGGTGAACGCACTTGCCTCTCACTTAAAAGTTCCGGGTTCGATCCCCGGCCGTGGCAAATACCGTGAGAGGGATTTTTTCACTATACACGGATATTGGGTGTGTGTCCCTTGTCTCTAAATGTGTAGCCCCCTCCCACACAAGGCTCTTCTAGAGCCTTCCGGGATAAAGGGGGCCGTAATTACCTGTGTTGTTATTATTATTATAATATTATTATTTAGAGCTGCTTGGGACCTGTTTATAGCTATTTAAAATTTGTTCATATCCAGTTCATGACGTCATTTTCAACCGGGGTTGTTCCTCTATTTAGTGGTCCCGTACCCTCTTTGCCTATCTACTAATACGTACAGTAGACAAATTTAGGTAGTGTTCAGCAATTTAATTTTTCTTTGCTGTTTGTTACAAGCCAAGATATGCAGATTCTGACAGCCAAAAACGTGCATCGGACCGGATTTACATGGAAAATAAATGACCAACCAACTTGCAGCGCACACAGGTAGGTGATAGCACATCAATAAATATTAGTAAATGTTTGTTTATAAATGTTTTTTAATCGCCTTCCAGGTCACCTGAATGGCCCTCTTAAGTCTAGGAGATCTAGATTTGTGTGTAAAGGAGACGGTGCCCTACAGTGTATAGTGGAATTCGAACCACTATGCCAGCATCGTTTCAAGAAAACAAAATGTCATAGTTACATAAAATGGTTCTTACGGAAACAGAAGAGTCAGAATATTCCCAGCAAACTTCTTTAGCAGCATTAGGAAGGCCAACTGCAAGCATAGTGCCGTAATGCAGTTGGACGGCTGACAGGTATCCCTTTCGAAAATTCTAAAGGATTTGATATGGTGGGGTAGGGAGAACATTCGGCCCTTGAAAACATAAGATTGGCAATAATGAGTTAAATTTCACTTAGGTAATTCCCTGTTGTCTTTGATGTTTACAACAAGTTAAAAATAAAATATCCTGCCTTAAGAATTTTTCTTATTGATTATAAAAATCTGATAGATTTACTCTACTCTAAAATATTTTTTTAGAGTTTTATGCAGAATTTAAACACATTTTATCCGTAAATTGAATGCACTTACAAAGTTGTAATATATTTTTAAAAACTTTTACTCTGCGAGGCAGGTTCGAAAAATGATTTAAAAATGTTCTAATTTGAAGGGCCATAGCTTGTGAACGATTGGATCCAGCAAACAAGAATGATTCTGAGTAACATTTTAATTTTCATGTATAGTGCGGGAAAGATGAAATAGAGAGGGGGGTGCGAGGTGAGACGCTAAGAAGGCAGGCCCGGACTTAACTATATTGTGTACCTATGTCTGTTTACGCTTTTAAAGGACCACGCAATTTTCTTATGGAAAAGTGACTTGCGTTAAATTGGCTGCAATTTTGATGTGTTGTGTATCCCATCTCTCTGATCAAATGTCTCAATTGGCACAAATTGACAAACTTTCAGAGTCTTGAGATAAAGCTTGCTAAAGTAAGAATTATCGTTTATTTGAGGTGTATGGGTCTGGGTTAAATCAGTACTCTTTTTTTTTGCTTCTAGGGTCTCACAGTGGTTTGAAAACACCTCATAACTGTCATGGTTTATTTATTGAAATATTACATCATATAATCTCAAACGTCGTCACGTCATATGACGTCATAGCATGTAATATCGTGTCATGATTTAAATAACATTCTTTTCTCTTACTTCTAGGTGCTCAGATCACAATAAAATTCAACGTGACCACTATGAGGTTCTGTGACACGACATGACCTGCTATGACGTCATATGATATGATAAGACAATCAATTATACTGTTTAGGTGTTATTAAACAAATCTGAGACATTGATGCATTTGATACAGAGATAGGATACACAACATATCAAAAATTCAACCAATTTAACGGAAGTCACTTTTCCATAAGAAAATTGCGTTGGCTTTTGTTGTGTGGGCTCAGTTTAGCTGGCAACAATTTACACTACTGACTATACAGTAGTTACAGTATCCTAGTTCACTTAATATTTGAGTAAATTGTTACTACCTAGCAAGAACCACGGGGAGGTATGAGCATATCTTGCCATGATAGGATGGGTAAAGAATATTAGTGCAGGATAAAGAAAATTATACAAAAAAATAAAACTAAACCTCTAAAAACAAAAAAAATTTAAAATAGTAACAGTAAAAAAATATATAGGTATCCTCAAAATAAATAAAAAAAATAACAATAAACATCTAAAAACAAAAAAAAACTTAAAATAGTAACAGTAAAAAAATATATAGGTATTCTCAAAATAAATTAAAAAATAACAATAAACCTCTAAAAACAAAAACAAAACTCGAAATAGTAAATTTTCGTAAATAAAATATGTATTCTCCAAATAAATAAAATTAAATATAATTGAATTCTTTAAATAAATAAAAATAGATTAAAATACTCACGAACACAAAAAATGACATAAATAATAAGCTTGATATCACGATCACTATCATTGAACACAAAAACGGACACAAATAGTAAACTTGATATCACTACCACTTCTTCAATCACAAGTCATCACAATCACTTCTTCCTCAGAATCTTGTGCGTTCTCCCCCTCTTCTTCATTTTCAGATGATGAACTATCCTCTTCTAAATTTATAATGAATTTATTTTCCCCATTTTTATTAAATTCACAAAGTTTCAAATAATCATCCTCAATTCTAATCACTTTGGCAATTCTCTTTTCCCAATCTTCCTTGGTAATTTTGGACACTTCATTTTTAATTAACTCCATCACTTTTTTGTCGAATTTTGGAAAAGTATTTCCTTTTCTGATATTTTTTTTCAATTTTCACCAAATCAATTCTATTGGGTTGAAAATATAATAATATGGTGGTAATCTTAAAACTTTGTGGCCAAATCTTTCAGCTATACTGTCTATAACATAATTCTTCTCAAATGTTTTCAAATGACTTCCAACAATTCTGCTTTAGTATAACTGTCCATATAATATAGGTCGTGATCCGTTAAAAAATTTTGCAACTCCAATTTAGTCGAACTCTTATTAGGAATTTTATATAATTCTCTTGAATGAATGAATTGTCAAGAACAATAACACTATTTGGCTTTAATTTTGGAATTAGAGTATTTTCAAACCATTTTTCAAAAATTACTCCCTCCATGTTCTTGTGATAATCCACGTTACACTCTTCCATGTTTTTCCCGCATAGTTTCAATGCATTATCTACCCATCCATCACCTGAACCACAGTGTAATATAACCAATCGAGTCCCCTTATTTGGAGGCAATGACTGTGGTAGACATTTCTTAGTTCCATCAGTCTATTTTTCTATTTTCCCTTCTGAACTTTTTAATCTCCTCTAGATATGAATGTCGCCAATCCACTATTTGTCTGCTTTCCATAATCGCCACGTGTTTATTAATTGTTTTAAATTTAAATCCAATTTTTCCAGCCAGTTCCTTAAAGTTCTTGTCGTATATTTCAAAGGACAATCCATTTCCTTTAGTTTTCTGTTTACCACGTCAACAGTCGGGATTTCATTTTTCTGATATGCATCATAAATTACATTTTTTAAAAGTTTTGCTATTGATGGATCTAAAATTTTTGATATACCAGCGTCGCAACGTTGTTTTCTTTCGGTAACACCTGTTTTCACTAGTTTGTACAATGTGGAATAGGGAACGTGGGTTAAAGATTCTGTTTCCCTTAATATATCTAAATCACACAAGTTAAAGTCATTAGTTTGTCGCTATAAAAGAGTATTATACACATTTAAACAAATTTGTTTCCCGTCACTGCTTAAATGCCGTTTTTTTCTCCCTTGAAACTCATTTGGAATTTTATTTTCTTTATCACCGAAATCACTATAACTGTCACTTTCACACTCACAATCACTCGATCGACTCATTTTTGTAATAAATAAGTTACATACCAGCAAAAAGACAAATATAAACTAATGTATTAATGTATTAATTGCACTTACACCCGTACACCTTACTCCGCCGTATATGAAAGTAAACTAAGTCCGCCTCTGAAGTACCATATCTCACATGTCGTTCGTGCTAGTTGGCAAACAACACAAGCTTGACCTTCTCTCTCATTCTAATGCACGCGACATAAAAGACGTAAAACGTGATGTGATGCGTTATGCGTTATGATGACAGCTATGCGTTATGCATCGCCACTACCCTCTCTATTCCCCACTACGTCTGTGACTGTTTTCATTTATCGTTTTCCTCTACAATAACAAATGTTTTAGTAATCCGAAGCACCTAAATGGTGTTGGTAAAACTATGACATAGGCATC
Source organism: Leptura quadrifasciata (assembly GCA_963675555.1). Classification (NCBI taxonomy): domain Eukaryota; kingdom Metazoa; phylum Arthropoda; class Insecta; order Coleoptera; family Cerambycidae; genus Leptura; species Leptura quadrifasciata. The sequence goes on along the minus strand of OY776681.1, from coordinate 19,185,879 downwards.
CATATTTTTATTAAATCGAGACATAGCTCTATAAAATATTCAACAGTTTTTTAATCGTTTAAGGACACGATAAAATGCTAAAATATAACGTTCACTCACCTTTATAAAAGCAATGTAAAATAAGGCTGCATAATTATTAGCAAAAGCTAACAGGTATCTCATGTGCAAAACAGAGCTATCATAAACGGACTGCGTTCTTGGATTTGCAAAATCTGTTAACCAAATTGAGAGTTTTCCGTATATCTGGAATGGATTTTTTTATATTTTTTGGATAATACCGTTGCAACTCGTCGCAAAATTAACATATAGACAATTACAAGCATTTAGTCCATTGCTGATATATTAAGTTTCAGACAACCCGCTCGCCCACTTGCACCATATCGTTTAATAATCGTTTATTAATCGACTAAATATACGTATACAATATACATCTGAGTAAATGTATAATATACGTTTATTAATCTATTCAGAGCTACAAAGCATATACGCAAACTATAGATATATAGATTTCTATACAAAGACAATACACTTAATGTAGACATATACATAAAATCCACTTATTGAATTACAAACATAAGGAATATATGTATACGTAAATGTGGTACCATCAGGAATTTACATTCAATATCTGTTATATTTTACATTATGGCAGACGACATTTTTTACTTTATACATAATTATTAAGTACGCGGTTTTTTAACGTTTCTTTAAATTTCACATTTTTTTACTTCCCTTGGTAGAGTATTAAACATATTTAGTCCTTTATACAATATGGTTTTATTTAATGATGTTTTGCTATTACTTATGTATCTCACTTTATTACATAAGTACATAGCAGTCTTTTTATTCTCCAATTTATAAATAAAATCTAACATTTTGAAGATTATTCTTTACTTTACATTCATGAACTTAAGCACTAGCATTTTTTTTTGTGTATATCCGTTACATTTAAGGATTGTTCTCATAGATTTACTTTGCAATTTTTACAGTTTGTCTATTTCGTTCTAGTTAAAATTGAAAAGAATACTTAGCAATATTCAATGTGTGGAGCTATTATTAATTTTTATAATAAAATTTTTGTGCTCGTCGTTAAAATTTTACCTATTTTTCTCATAAAATAAACCTTTTTTTACATTTTATTTAATATATAGTAACAACGTTTTTTAAATGTGCTTTTAGATGGCGGAATATTAAAACATAATATTTTTAGTCGCAAACTCCTCTATAAAATCCGTATTTTACTATAAGGAACGCAACAGACTGCAACCAACAGCTACTCTCCGGACTATGCGCCCCGCCGAGCGCTGAATTACAAGTTACAAGCCTGGCGCGTTAAGTGTAATAATTGCATATTACCATCAAAACGCCGATGCTTCGATTGCAACATATCACATTCATTTATTTACAATATCCCGTGCGAATGTGATAAATGTTATGTGGGTGAATCATCCAGACCTTTCAGTGTGAGGTTGGATGAGTACAAGATTTACATTAGAAAGAATGAAATTCAGAAATCAAAGATTTGTGAACATGCTTGGGAAAACGGACATAGAATAAACTAGCACTCGACAAAAATTTTAACAAAACAAGCAGATACCAAAAAAAGAAAAATTAAAGAATCAGCAATAATCTTATTAAATGAAGATAAGTGCGTATCGAATTGTTCTGTAGATATTTGTACAACCTGGCTACCAATGTTAAAAGAAGAACTTAACAAACTTAACATTATCTAAAAGAAAATATCATCAGTTCTTTGTTCTGTGTAAGTAGTATCTATGGAAATAACATAAACAAAATCTTAAAGCTGTGTATTTGACATACACAGCAAAAGCTTTGAAAACGGAAAGAGATTACTTTTCGAAACGTCAGCAAAATACATCATTTCTGTGTTTATTCCGATTTATATTATTTGCAAAACATAACCTCTGACTATTTCTTTGGCGTAAATGTCACGGGCGCAGAGGCTTTTTTCCAATAATTCTATTATTTTGTAGATTCGGTGATTTGTTTTTGAAGAGGATAATAATACATGTGGTAGAAAACCCAAAATGAATGTTGAATAAGTATACGTTAATTTCTCTTAAATTAAAATATGACAATTATTATGAAGATAAACTTTGGACTTTTATCTTGATATAAAGCCTTTTGACCATTGGAACTAACAGTATTAAAAAACATTACGGAAAAATAATTTATAAAAAAAAAAGTTTTGTTTGACCTCATGATAATTTTGCGATGAACCACAGTTTTCACTGCTCTCAAAAACAATGACTTTCAAAAATATGTACTTGGGGCCTTACTTAACGGATTACGGAAAAATAATTTATAAAAAAAAAGTTTTGTTTGACCTCATGTTAATTTTGCGATGAACCACAGTTTTCACTGCTCTCAAAAACAATGACTTTGAAAAATGTGTACTTGGGGGCCTTACTTTTCCAAATATTTTTATAAAAATTACTTGTACCAAACATCCAATCACCAGAGCCAACATTTTGGCATTCTTTTTAAGATAGCCAATTTCTCCTGTCTTCATTGCTATAGTGGCAGATATTTTGAACATTATTACTCCACAGACAGCTGCTAATACCATCAAAATCTAAAAAAGTAATAGTGTTATTATTTTTTTCCACAAATATTACATTAACCCTAATAATTTCAACCGCTTACTGGGGTGAACATAGAGTGACCCTATAAAATATGATTTTTCCTAAATTGTTATTACAAACTGATGGTGAAAAATCTTTTCTCTTATGCAAAATCTTATACTAAACACTTTTTTACCCTAGGCATTACAAATCAGTAAAAACGGCGCAAATCTAATATTAATCTTATTTTAATCATTTCTTTTCCTCTTGTGTATGGGGTAGAAATCAATACTAACTGAGAGATTTTAATTTTTGACTGCCAGGATTACCTGCGAGGACACAACGAAAAGGTTAAGGAATAATATGTATTGTAAACATTCTTTCATATTTATGAGGACACATTTAACCCTTTCACAAAATTGACCAAAAATGAAATAAAATGTTGGAAATTCCCTGACATATTTAACAACAATACAGAAATTATATATAAACTCTACGGGCATAAAAAATTATTTTCACCGCTGTATTTTGAGATTTACTCTTCAGGCTGTTAAAAATAGTTATTTTGAAACGGGCGGGAAATGGCACCATTAAATAGAGTATTTTCCTCCCTTTTCAACGATATATCACATGCCATATTTATTCATTGGCACTACGTTAGTAATTATAAAAACATTTTTTTAAACCAATAAATTTTTTTTTAACAAGCATTATACTTGACGTGGAGAAGTATGATTAAATAAAACGATAAAATAATTCAATAAGTTGTTCAAATCTTTGCTATAATAAAACATTAACACAATTAAGAAGAATAAAGTAAATTCAGGTAACAAAAGCAAATTAATAATAAAAAGAATATAGCACACAGAACATTAATATTTATCTAATCCTCAAAATAATTTTTAAGATATCATATCAAATGTTCAAAATGTCCACCGTGATTTCTTATGCACAATCGAGCGAGGTACTGCATTTAAAACATTACTCAGCATTTCGGGGAAAACTGTAATACATGCCTATTGAATTCGAGCTTTTAGGTCCTCTACATTTTGCGGTGTCGTCGAAAACACCTTATCTTTAATATAAAAAAATCCATTGGGGTTAGATCTGGAGAACGAGGGGACCATCGAATAAATCCATTGGTACCTATCCAATGTTGAGGCAAAATTTCCTCTAAATAATTTAGGCAAATCTGGGAATTATGGGGAGAAGCTCCATCTTGTTGAAAATATTGAAAGTTGTGTCGATTCTCTAAAGGTAGGTCATCTAAGATTTCATTAAATTCATTTCTCAAAAAGTTTAGGTACCTTTGACCACCGAGGTGACCATCATAAAAATAAGGACCTATTAAATTGGTGCCTAAAATGCCTATCCACACATTTATTGAAAAACGATTTTGAAACCCAGTCGGTCTATGCCAGTGTGTATTTTCAGAAGTCCATTTGTAATGAATATTACGATTAAAAAATCCATTATTGAAAAAATTTGCCTCGTCGGACCAAAGTATTTTACTACATATTAATGGATCGGCACGCTTTTTTTCCAACAGCCACCTACAAAAAGTCGTCCTCTTGGTTTGTCCCCCGCTTGTAAATTGTGAACTTTATAACACCGGTAACCATTTTTCTTTAAAATTTTTCTAGCACTTGTTTTATTTATATGACAAGCAATTTGAATTTTTCTTAATGATGTTTCCAAATTTTCAGTATTTTTATTTCTTACATAATTAATAACTCGGTTTACTTTAGTTACATTATCAGTAACACTGTTCAACCTTGTCTTCTTCTTTAAAAATGAACCATTATTTTTCAGTTTCGTAGCTAATTTTCTGAACAGAGTTTTATTCGGCTGTAGTGCTTGTGGAAATCTGTTTCTATATTCTACTTGAGTTAATCCAGAGTTAAAATTGCATTGGCAATATGTAACGAACATATTGTCAATGTGAGTGAAAATCATTTTTGAAAATTCTAAATTCGCAAACGAGTGTGATTGAGTGAGAGTTTAAGTATTAACTGAGATGATCTGTCAAAAAATTAAATTATCAAGTTTGTTCATAGCCAACTATTTTAAAATAATTGAAATAATAGTGAAATCATGAAATACGAACAAATGGATATTATACTAAAATTAATTGGTAAAGACATTTTAACTTTCTGAGCAAGGAGTGACGCTTTTATGGAGGACCTCTATACATTGGCATAACTGCGAATACTCTTTCCATAATTGCTCCATGTTGCTTTCTTGATTATTATTTTGTTTTTGTTACCTGAATTTACTTTATTCTTCTTAATTGTGTTAATGTTTTATTATAGCAAATATATGAACAACTTATTGAATTATTACTACTTCTCCACAGCGAGTAGAATACTTGTTAAAAAAAATTATTGGTTTTAAAAAAATGTTTTTATAATTACTAACGTAATACCAATGAATAAATATGGCATGTGATATATCGTTGAAAAGGGAGGAAAACACTCTATTTGATGGCGCCATTTCCCGCCCATTTCAAAATATTTTTTTTAGCAGCCTGAAGAGTAAATCACAAAATAGAGCGGTTTTGAAAAAAATTAGATAAAACCTCGTTGAAACTCTCTGTTTTGCAAAAAATTTTCGCCTTAAAATTTTTCTCGTTTCTCTTCAAATAACGGAGATATTTGGCCTAGACGTTTTCAACATTTTCGATATTTTCCGCCATAACTTTTAAAGTAGGCCATGGATTTCAATTGTCTTTAAACCATATTGTAGGTTATATATATCGGCACAATTTTCGTAAAAATAATTTTTTTGTACGACCGATATTAAGTGAGATATTCTCGAGGGCTTTGATAAAATGGACAGCCTGTATATCTATTATTACTGATAATTTGATAAAAATAGACACTATTAGTTATGTTTCCATATTTTCCCCCATCAGTTTGTAGTAAAAATTTAGGAAAAATCGTATTTTTTGGGAGGTCACTCTATGTTCACTCCCAGTAACCAACTTTATTAGTCCAATATTATCAAACTGTAATAAAAAGAAAAGTTTTATCGCAATTTTTACAAAAAAAGGGTCAGGCATAGGAGGTTTTCTGCGGGGGAGAAGCGAAAGAGTTAAATAATGTGGTTACCAAAAAGGCGTATTCTTATGCAAAATGGCATGCTAAATACTTTTTTACTCTACATATTTTTCAGTAAAATCAATAGAAATAGCATAAATTAGTAATTAATTGTTAAAGTCCGCCATTTTAGATCCGCCATTTTAAATTTCCCAATTTTCACATTGGATTCATAATCAGCAACCCCAAAAACCCCTGTAATATGAATTTTAGCCAATTTCGTTGAAAACTTTGCGAGTTATTGAATTGGATTGTAAAATGAGGACTGCAATCTGTCTTTTCAAGATAACACTCATCGTGTTTCCTTTTTATTCAGTACTAGATGATATATTTCCATATATATTTTAGTTTGTTAACAATTATTATCTCCATAGTTACTTACCATGAAAAGACAAACTGAAACTGTGAAAGTCATGCGTAAGATCGGCACGAATTTTCCAAAGGTCTTGCTAAACCTTCCCCTTGATGCCATGCTAAGGTATTCTTGCCTGGAAACTTATTGTTAGTCACTAACTTTTGACATTCAATGATAAATGCAGAATAATCCATTAGAAGTGCCCCTACTTTTATAACAATAATAAAACTGTGCCGAAATGTAGAACTTTACAAAGCATAGTCAAGCTACAAAGTTTAAGTATCTTTGTTACGGTTTTAGGGGCAGTTTTGAACGGCTTATCCTGTAATGGCCTTTCACTAATTCAGTACCTTTAAGAAGCTTATAATAAATTTAAAGAGAATAAATTGTATGCCGAAGTTAAGCAGCGATTCCATTGTGCTAGGACCGCTGTTATCCTGTCAATGTTTTGTTGTTTTATCCAGAAATTACGTCAAGCCTATTATTATTGTTATTATTTTAGTCCGACCAAACTTTAGTAAAACGTCAATCTCACCTCACTGTAAAATCCTTTTCTTGAAAGAATATGCCCCATCTCTGTTGCAAGATATTCTGCCTTCTCCTCCATAAGTTTATGAAAAATGTTGCTAAAAAAAATTTGTTAATGGCCAGGTTTAAATCACAGACAGATCTTCTAAACCAGAGACGAATCCTTCTTCGAAGGTTTTTGACACGCTGAATCCGGATCCGACCTCAAAATTGCTTCAACACGTCAGGTTTTCGAGAAATTCTAACCTAAAAGTGAAAAAATAACGTTATATTTGAAGTCATGTTATGTCCATCACAAGTTAATTTTTCTCGACCAAATTCGTTACAGTATCTGAAGGAATACTTCTCTTCAAAGACATTCAAATACCGCAGAAATTAATGTAATTAAGGTGGTCCGATGATAAATCATGTCACGTTAAATGTCCATATACAGGGTGTCTCACCGGGAAATGAATCGATCGATATCGAGAAAAGTATGCATCAGAAAATTTTTAAAATTTAGATAATTACTAATGTCGGTGTGGCCAATTAAACTAAAATGACTGATTGTTTCTAATCATGGCTATTTTGATGAAATGACTACAACAATTCATGAATTTCTAATAAAATCGCAAATAATTCAAAAAGTTGTAACTTTAACCCCCACAATGCTAATATGAGAAAAAAGAGAATTCAATTTTACACAACTTGACTTAAAAAAATATTGGGTGTTCTATTTGACCTAAACAAGTTTTCGCGATTTGAAGTTGACAAAATGTAACGCGAAAAACGGAACACTTGGTATGATATTATTAAATTTATTTCAGTTGTAGAACGTAGTTCTCCTTGTGTTCTTTTTACGTGACAAGAAGCAAATGAGGATCTTTTACACGAAGAAAGTTATAACGGTTCTTGCAAACCGTTGCACCTGTCAAATTTTCATAAAATATCAAATATCTCTAAAACGGCTAGGTTTAGGTATAGGACATGCTACACATTTTCGACTCAGAATTTTATGTTCTTTTCGAAAACTCTAAAATTTATACGGCATTCTATTTGAAATAAGCAAGTTGGTATCGACTTCCGGTATAAGCGAAAGTGCCAGCTGCTTTTAATTATTTTAGTTGGATTGGCCACATCGACATTAGTAACTATCTAAATTTTCAAAATTTTCTGATGCGTACTTTTCTCTTCATCGATCGATTCAGTTCCCGGTGAGACATCCTGTATTATTTATTTATTTCTTCCGCATCTATAAAAAAATCAGCAAAATTTTGAAAATGAATGAATAAAAATGAATATATTCTAATATTTATGAGCTCAAAATGGATTTTGAAGGAGAAGAACAGTACTTTCAGATGCCGTAACTAGTTTTGCAAAGAAAAATTATCTCTTGATGTAACATAACCTGAAATATAGCGAAGAAACAGTTTTTTTACTTTTAGGTTAGAAAATCTAACGTCGGATTCGAATTGAGCGTCTGGTTTAAAATTTTGTCGGACTGTGGAACCAAGAGAACGTCTTACCCCAAAAAGACATGAAAATTGCGAAAGCTATAGTCAGGTAGTTATCAAACAAGTAACCCCATGTGACATAGGTACAGTATGATGCGAGTGAAGTGTACGAGCATTTTTTGTGAAATTCGCAAGTCGGGCATATCCACATATTATGAGCCTCACAAATTTCTTTTCTGAAATGAATATACTCGTAATTTAAGATTATATTTTATGTGTGTTTATCTTTTTTATTATTTTTTTGGTTATTTAAACTACAACACAATAGTCAAAACCCAGTTATGGAACAGACGAATAAGAGACCCTCCTTTTTTCTGCTTTAGAATGATAAATGGCTGCATGGATTTGAGTATATAAAATTTGGTAGTTGAATAGTTTGATGGGTCTCAGCCTTCTCACTTCCACAATCATTCTGATAATTCATTTTCAGTTGTTTACTCTAGTAATAGTCGTAATAGTGCAATGGTATCGTATTGGTAGATCATCTATATGAAGTTAATACAACACAGAACCCCAAAATAGTTCCCTGTGGCACTCCAGTATTGCTATTATGTAAACTGCTACGTTTGTTTTGTTACTCGAGAATGACAATGTGACAAGGTCAAAGGCAGATCGTATCACTCGTTGACGAAGTTATTCCACTTTTTCTGTCTCTTTTGTACAGACAAAGGTTGTAAATAGTTCAATAAAACTTCTCCATAAATCAGTAGAGATGATGTTATGAGGAGTCATTTATCACCACTCATAAATAAGGTGGCGTTGACTATGTCAGTTTACGGTTTTTATTTTGCAAATTAAAATCTGCATCGTCACTTGGAAGCAGCGACAACCTAACGAGTGATGAGGCAATGTTGTGTACTGACAATATTTTTCAACTTACATTCTATAAATGGGGAACATTAAAATGATCAAATTAATGATAAACACCAAAGTACCCAGAATGGCAGCTGGCAACAACATTATGTTGAAGAACTCGAGCCAAGCGAAGTAAAAAGCCACTTCAGATCCGAAATATTTGTTAATCATGTCCAGAGGCTGTTCTTTCAAACAAACGCTGAAATTTGCCCAGTAGTAAAACAGCAACTGCAAAAATGTCAGAGAAAAATTATAGCATTAAAATGTAAAAACAAAGATTTATATAAGTTTATCGCTTATTATATTTCATTGTAAAACTAAGGAACAAGAAAAGAAAATTCATATTTTAATTAAATTCGAAGAAAGAGATGTTTTTACCATTTTTATGTACCTGGCGATCATTTGCATCGTTATGCCCATTTATCGCAGGACCGTCATGCAGCGGATACGCAGCATCTACCAGTTTAAGTTTAATTAATCTAGATATTCCAAATTCACTAAGTTCGTCACCGTAACTAGCCGATTCCAGTAGATTATTTAGTATTGTTATTCTTTCGGAGCTAGTAAATGTACTAAAAAAAAAAAAAAATACATAACAAACCAGTGCAAACGTGATACCTGTGCAAAGATGTCTCTTGCTAGCTTTTTTTATTATTATTATTTGTCAATAGATGCAGGGAGAGGGAGGAAGTAGCGGTCATAGCCGAAGCGGTCATATTTCTTATTAAATTCGAATTGATACTTGATCCAGGATTTTTAAAGAGCTTTTTCGTCCAGGTGATACATGTTTTCAGATGTTCTAAAAATTTCAACAATATTCTTGACAGCAATTTTGGTTCCCAAGCCTGGAGTCAAAAAGTGTACACAGTAAAGCAAAAAATCAGTGGTATTCTCGTCAAAGAATGTAGCTGCTATTTAATACTGAAGCGGCACCTCGTTCTACCGTAGAAATATATTAAATTCCTCCTATCAGAAATTAAAACCACGACTAGGACATTCTGTGTGTAATTGCCATAGTCGACCAAATGGGTTGAGTGTGTGAACGTGCGGCGTTTATACCTCATAATTTGTTGACTGCTGTGAAATAGGCGAATCTTTTATAGACGAAGGTCAAATATTCATGTACCTCGTCATCCTGTGGCGCCACAAATATATTTACACAGGTATACAGTATGTCTCACTTTTCATGACTCGCATTTTATGGCTCCCTTATTAACCAAGCGATTCTCTTAAAATTTGGGTGGCGGGTACCCATAAGGTAATGCCACTTTGCGCTCGAATTCCACGCAGGATTTTTTCTACAACCGGTGTTTTTATAAAAATATTTAGTAAAAATTAATAATCATTGATAACCTCAAATTTGACAGTTCAGATTTCAAAATGTGAGCATCAATTTGCGCTACCCATGTTTTTGTAAAAATGTTTGTTAAAATGGTATTTACTGGAAAAAAAAAATATTGCTTTAGTACCTATTAATTATTTATTTAAATACTGCCATCTTTTGATTTATATCTATCTATAACAAAATCTAAATGTTTTTGGAATTCTTCTAACACTTCCTCCTCCTTCTTTAGTGGTGAAAAGCAAAGCGAAGAATTAAAGGGTATTAAATAATGTCTGTGTTTGATGAAATATATGTAATACTTTGAAATGATTGTATTCAGTCTTCTTCTGGGAAAATAATTATATTTGGTCGACATTTGTAGTAGACTTCTTTGAATCTTCTTAAACAAACCATTCTTTGACATGTCTTGCTCGCAGTTTTCAATTAGGGCAGTTAAGTATCTAAACTGGAATGGCGTATTTGAACATGGCACAATTCTTTACAAGTATTACATAAATTATACTTTTCACAACTTTCCATTATCTAATAATTATAAAAATAGTTGTTTTAAGAACGTTTTGACACATCAAATATAGTGGAGTCAAAGTAGGTTTTCACTTCGGAAAAATTCCGGGAAGCGATAACTTTTTACTGTACCTTCGTGAGTATGTTGCGAACAACATATAAAAAGTTATTAACAAATGAGTGCCTGCTTAATTTTTTATTTAACAAATTAGTTGCAAAATACCAATTTTTTAAAGAAATTTCTTAAAATAGAAATATTTATAAAAAAAACTATTATCGCCATTCGAAAAAACGGAAAATTTTTCACAAAAATTATATGGAAAGTATTATTGTAAAATCAAAACTGTAGGCTGTAGAATTGAACGCCCGAAAATATGCCACGGAGGCATACAAATGCAGCGCGCGAGAAGCGCGCGGGCTCAGGCGCGCTATAATAAATTTGCTAAACTTTTTAACTAATCAATGGAATTGTACAATCCAAAATTTAAATGAAAGTAGAGGATTCTAGGTATTGGATTCTTATATTCAAATGTGAAAAACGTTGTATCAATATGTATGGTATGTATATGAAGTTTAACCATAACTAGTTTTTCTACAAAATCCGTTAAAGCTATGCCATTTCTACAATTTTTAAGATAAATATTCAAAACTTTCACAGTTTACTCTTAAAGTAATAAACAAAAAGATGTATGATGTGGAAAAATTCTGAAAAATTTATTATTTAATATACAGGACTTGAAATATTGGAAAATTTCAAAAAGTACCAAATTTTAATTTTTATGACTAATTTCAACGATCTATTACTTCAGTTTAAAATATGTTATTAAAACTTTAAAGGTGTGTTTTATTAAGCAATTAAAATGGCAAATAAGAGAAATAATTTATAAAGTTTTAAAAATTTGGGTGCAGATTCTTAATAGACATCCAAATACAGATCAAAAGAGTTCCCACCTCTCAGGTGGGTGCTTCATCCCTTTTTGCTTCAAAAACTACCCTCTAATGTGACCTCGCACTAGTTTTTTAATTTTTCTCAAAAACTGTTACGCCGACGAGGAAATCGAATAGAACCTAAAATATTTGTTATGAAATTATACATTATTTATGTCCTATATATATTTTCCTATATCTAGCCCTAATCTCACAAATGACGTTTGAAGTTGGTTAATGCTGGTAAAGATGAGACAAATGCCCTATATGACATTTTAAACCCTATTACAGAACGTCTTATAACTCCCGGTGAACGTACATATCTTGCAGATGGGGGTAATTTAATTCATCGAGTGATTTGGCCGAAACAAGGTACATTTGCAGACATATACACCGCTTACATTAATTTCATTAAAAAACGGTACGGCCAGAGAGTTTCGTAGTATTTGACGGTTATTCTGAAAATAAGGAGAGTACAAAAGGTATTGAATGACAACAAGGACTTTTAAACCCAACATCTGCTGAAATAATTTTCAACGAAAAGGCGCCTGTTCCTGTGTCACAAAAAAATTTGCTGAGCAACTTGGCGAATAAAGAACATTTGATTAATCAACTGGTGGAAAAATTGGAATATGTCAGTATCCAAGCTGTTTCTGCAACAGATGATGCTGATGTTCTAATTGTCCAAACTGCTATTAAGGAAGCCTATAATAATCCCATGGTAGTTGTCGTGGGACAAGATGTTGACCTTCTCATTCTCATAATTGCTCTTTGTCCTCTTGATAAAGGCATTCGATTTTTAAGAGATATTCAAGAAAACATCAAGGAAAGGAAATATAGTTCTCTCGATTTGCAGAATTCGGAAGTCCTTTTTAAGTGTAAAAGAAATATATTATTTGCTCACGCATTCAGTGGATGCAATACTACATCAGCATTTTTTGGCAAAGAGAAGTACAAACTGTAAACTTGATAAATACTAGAAAGGGCTTGGACGATACTTTGTATATATTTAACAATCCATCATCGATGAAACCAGACATTGTACGAGCTGGAGAAAAAATCGCACTAGCTTTATACAAGGCACCTCGAACTGTTACATCGTTAAATCAATTTAAATTAATTTCATTTAACACATTTGTTGGTCAATGTAATCAAGCAGTGATATTATCAAGACTACCATCTACATAGGCTGCTTTAGAACAACATTCGTATCGCGTTTTTCAACAAATTTATTCGTGGCGTGGAGAAAACAATCAGCCAAATTTTGGTGCCAATTCCTTCAACTGAGATACCAGCTCCTACTTTATTCTTCAATTAATATCTTGCGGTTGTAAAAAGAGTTGCGGAAAATGATGCGGTTGTGCTAAGGTTCAACAATGTGCTCCAATTGTCATGGTCAAAGATGTCTAATTCAGTGTTAGAGGAAGAATTACCTGAAGTTAGTAGTAGTAGTTTTTAATGGATTAGGTCTCAAGGAGAAACCACTTTTTAAAAAACGCGCCGGGAGCTCTACCTTAGCGGTGGTGTGGAAACGGGCTCGAATATAAGAGACATAGTAGTAATAACAAAATTGTCTGTAGTCATGCTTTTTTGTCCTTTTAGTCAGGTTTGTGTAGGAAAATCTGCTTTGCACGTAACATTTTTCTATGGCCAATGTATTTCCAAATATTTATCACTTTACTCGTTTTTGCCTACTTTAGCAACATATCCAAATTTTTCAAACCATATTTATGAGAGTTGAGTTAAAGATAGAAAAAAGTTTATGAAATATAAATGATGTAGAATTTTATACCAAATATTTTAGGCCCTATTCATTTTCCTCGTCAGAGTAACAGTATTTGAGGAAAAATAAAAAACTAACGCGAGGTCAAACTAGACGGTGGTTTCTGAAGCAAAAGGGGATGAAGCACCGTCCTGAAAGGTGGGAACTCTTTTGCTTTATATTTGGATGTCTATTAAGAGTCTGCACCCAAATTTTTAAAACTTTATAAATTATTTTTTCTAAAAAAACCTAATTGTGACTGTGAACTGCCAGCAATTTTTTGATGAAATTGAACAAGAATATTATGGTATTTAAATATATTATATTGTTTAATTTTAAATAAAACATTATGAATTTTTATATTGCTATATATCATTTTGAAGAGACCTTAAAATTCAGTTTTTATAAAATATTGTACCAGAAGTTGGCCATATTGAATCAGCCATTTTGATTTTCTAATTTTCAAGTTCATATTCTTTTTCAGTGACCTGGAAATCCCCCTTAATATTAATTTAAGCGGACTTTATTTGAAATCCTTCGCGTTACGTCATTTTATAGGAAATATTTTACATAAAGTCGGCCATATTGGATCAGCCATTTTGAATTTTTATTTTCCAGCATTATATTCTTTTTCGGTGATCTCAAGAACCCCTAGAATATCAATTTGAATACAATTGCTTTGAAATTCGTTGAGTTATTACCAGGGATCCGGGCCGAACCCTTATTGGACCGAAAACCGGACCGGAACCGAATTTTTTTCTGGACCGGAACCGTACCGAAAGCCTTATTTTTTCAGATGCCAACTTGGTTGTCCAAACCCGAACCGTTTAAAATTATATAACGGTTCTTTTCGGTTGTTTTCTTTTGAACCTGATACCATATTTTCATGTCGGACAATTTCAATTTTCAATTTAATGTTTTGTTTTTGTATTTTATGATTTTGCACATATTTTGTTTCGTCTCGGAAATGAAAGTGAACAGAATGTGCTGAACGTCGACTCAAAAGAAACTGAAGATGAATAAGATACAAATAATCTAACAGAAGAATCACGCACAAAGAAAAAAAAATTCTGTGTGACCCAAAATCACAACCTTCCATTAAATCATTTTTGAACATTCAACAGTGACAATGACAACCATATTACTCGTAACGTTGTAACCAGAAATTGTATTAATATAGCAAATAGAGATGTTGATTCAAAATTGTATTCAATTTAGTAAAAATATAACACTTACGGGTTATGTAATACCCGTGGAATGAAATTTGCCTCTAAACTTGCACAAAACAGTTAAAATACCTTTTAGTATTACCTTCCTTCCTCGTTCCTCCTATCCAATCAATATAGCTAGGTACATATGTCATGTATTTACCAGAAATGAATATACAATGCGAAAACCGGAAAAAACGAAAAGAACCGAAAAAAATCAGCAGAACCGGATCGAAAAATAAGTTATGGGACCGTAACCGAACCGAAACGACTGGCACGAGAGCTTCTTTAAGTAGGATCAGTCTTGTAACTTGTAATTCAGCGCTCGGCGGGGCATATAGCCCGGAGAGTACCTGCTGGTTGCAGTCTGGTTACATTCCATATAGCAAAATAAGGATTTTATAGAGGAGTTTGCGACTAAAAATATTATGTTTTAATATTCCGCCCTCTAAAAGCACATTTGAACAAAAATTTTTTGTTCATAAAAACCGGAACCGAGCCGGACCTGTTATTTCATTTCGGTCCGAATCCTTGGTTATTACAATTTTACATAGAAAACGTTTTTCTTTTGTTTAAACAATTAATAAACAAGTAGCGGGCAAATATAACAGTATAACTTTTTATTTTAAACTATTTCAAGTGTCCATCAAAAAGTTTCACGGAAATAAAAGCTTCCCGTAATTATTTCGAAACAGCGCATTTCTGAGCTAATTTGACTCCACTAATAATTATTTGTTTATTTTTGCTGACAGCAGCGGCAAGCATGGCTTCCTATGTTCAGAACATAGTATTCGTCTGTGCTATGAGAAAGCTTTATAAGTTCATTGAATTGGTAAAAATAGCTATTTCTACCACCTTTAGGCGTGTTTTATTGCTAGTTCGAATCTACTCTTACGAGTAGAAATTTTGATGTGTCAATAAAACGGTTCATCAATGTTGCCACAAGTACTTTTGCGATTTAGTGTAAAATGTTTAAGGTACTACTAATGCTTGTGGATTTGTAATTTGATTTTCGAGAAACGAAAACCTTTAACTGAACTATAACAGTTCTAACATGAATCAGAATAATAAGGTATTTCTTGTAGCTGCTGCTGTTGCATCAATTTTGATAATTTTCGAAAGCTGAACGCAATGGTGATTTTTAATAAGCAATGAACGAATGAAACTGATGTGTAAGTTTCACGTGTTTTTGAGATCATGTCAGAGACTAACGACCATATCACATAGACAAGTTATTGCTAAGTGGTCGATTTACACCTCAGTGATGAGTAATCTCCTAATAATTAATTACTAACTAAAACGAAAGAGTATGTAAACTTGATCACCCACCTACACCCACCCCTTATATTCATGATTTATTACTCCGTTGTAATATGCAATATACATTATAGAATCTGAATGTGTAAACCTAATATACATATCATTTATTAATTACATTTTCGGATTTTGTCTGAAAAACATTAGGTGTCACTACCCCTTAGTAGGAAATCGACCCGCAGACTTGCCTGTTTTATAATATAAGTACGCTTTACTTATAGTTCGTGAATTTCAAATTTATTGTCGATTTTATGTAAAATATTTACTTGACTAATTTTTATAACCTCAATTCTAAGCTTGTTTTTGTTGTTCTAAGACCACTATTTAGTGACTTTTTACTTTGTGACTAGGAATCTACTCTTCCTATGATCAAATTCGGTCGTAGGGAAAGTAGCAAAAGTTGAAAAAGTGGTGGTCAATAAAACGGCAAAAAACGGTTCTACTTCTATGAGTAGAATGTTTCTGGGCACAATAAAACGAGCCTTTTAGTAGCACAAAATTGTTAATAAATAAAAGATGAGTTACTACCAACCTATTTTTGAACTATTTTCCATAACTAAAGTTGGTAGTTTGTATTTTATTTATAGTATTATAATTTGGGCACCAGTGGGATTTATAGATACTGCGAATTATTTAGTAAATATAAATATTTACGACCTTTAGTATAATGAAAGTTTCCGAAAACGATATATTACTATAAAAATAGCTAATTTTTTATTATTTTGTGTAACTAAAGTTGGTAAATTGTGGTAATTGTTTCTTTATCATGGTTTCCATGGTGACTAGGCGTACGCTCACTCCTCGGAAAAGCCAAACTTTGCGCTTTCTTTTCTTATGAAATTATTATGGAATTTACAAAATATGTAAATCTAGCTCTACTATTTACTTTTTTCGGCTAGTAATCCAGTCAGTAGGGGCCAAAAAAGACCTTTGCCTTACAAAAGGTGGAGTGGTAACAATTTTTTAATATGTTATTAAGGTCTGGGCCGTGATAAAAAATCCAAGTTTTCGACCATGGAGGGGGGGACTCGAGCCGTCATCTTGGATAAAAGACACAAAAAATTAGATTTTTATCATGGCCCAGTCCTTAACAACATATTAAAAAATTGTTACTACTCCACCTTTTGCAGGGCAAAACTCCCTACTGACTGCACTACAGACTATAGAGACATTTTTGAAGCGGTATCACGGTCTAAAAGTCCAAAGCTGATGTGAACTACGGAAAATCTTCGAGAATTTAGGCATCCTGCAACTCTAAATTTGACCTCTTGCTACTTTCGTTATCAGCACACATCATATATGCATACAAAAATACTTATTTAATAACAACAAAGCAATTCCAACTACTACTTACTGTGATTATTATTTAAAATAGATTTTTACCCTCTTTCTCTGGCAGGAATTATAGAAATTGGCGTTCTGTACCTCATAGAATGCTGTCTTACTTTTTGTATAAAATGCTTGGGTTTTATTTCTACATTACCAACATCATAAATTTTTGAGAAATGCATTAAGGCTTCTTGTGGTATGTGGAGCAATAAAAATAATTTATCGACTTTCTAAAAAAGCGGGTACTATTTTGTATATTATATTTCTCATGAGAAGAGTAAACTCTATAAAAACTTACGCGCCCTACTTCTAATTCAAGTTGAAGCCCGTAGGATTGCAACGCACTGATATAGGTCGTTAATGCTCCCAATAATCCTGTGTTAATTATTATTGCATAGTCAGCTCTTCTTTTGCCGTCTTTGAAGAAACAACCGTGTTTCGGTGGATCGGCATTTTCCATTAGATTGTTTTGTCACATGTAACGTCAAAGTGATTGTAGGTCAAATGAGTCAAGACTTAGTGCCAATAGAATTTACGTTGTAGTATAATATAGTACGGTCGTGAGCAAAAAAAAAGGACAAGTCTTATAACATATATGCATATCCTCTAACTCCTATCCTATCCTCTCTTTTAAAAAATTGTCAATTTCCGGACTTATAGAAACTTTAAAAAGTCTGTCCTATTTATAAAAAAAGGAATAAATTAGATATTCAAAACTTCAGGCCTATTTCTGTAATCTGTAATTTTTGCAAAGTTTTAGAATTCCTACTTAACGACAGTATTTATTGTTCAATTAAGTCTAAGATATCTATTCACCAACATGGATTCATGAAGGGGCGTTCAACGACGACTAACTTATTCTGTATAACTCAGTATATTTCTGAATCCTTAGATGAACATCGCCAGACTGATGTCATATATACGGATTTCTCCAAAGCATTTGACAGGTTAGATCATCAGTTACTGTTAATCAAATTAGAGAAAATTGGCCTTTCATACTCATTAATTCTCTTATTAAGTCTTATTTAACAAATAGGTTTCAGTATGTTACTCCTAACGGATTTAAGTCAAATGAATTTGCTGCTACCTCTGGTGTTCCCCAGGGATCCCCCTTGGGGCCATTATTTTTTAACATATTTATCAATGATATAACGGACGAAATTGATTTGCCTTGCCTGTTATATGCTGATGACCTTAAAGTTTTCTCAGTTATAAACCATATTCATGATTGTTTTCAACTTCAAGCTTATCTTAGTAAAGTTAACAACTGGTGCTTAGTAAATAAACTACCCTTGAATGCTAATAAATGCAACGTAATGTCATTCTCATTGAAAACATCTCCGATTATTTTTGACTATCATTTGGTTAATAATACTCTTCAGGGCCTACAACTTTTCGCGACCTCGGCGTAATCTTTGATAGCAAATTATCATTTACCAACCACATTGATACCATAGCCTCTGAAGCCTTTAAGGCTCTTGGATTCATAGCTCGCACCAGTCGTGAATTTACTAATACGAATACATTGAAAATCCTTTACCAATCATTTGTGAGGTCGAAACTGGAATATGCATCACTTATTTGGTGTCCCAGTTATGATGTTCATAAGAGCAACCTGGAAGTAGTTCAACGCCGGTTTGTTAAACTACTTTGGTTTAAGTCGGATGGTATCTATCCATCTATTGGCTTTCCGCAGAGTCAATTGCTTGAAAGGTTCTCGTTGTCTACTCTGGAAGACAGGCGAATATACGTCTCTCAAGTATTCTTATTTAAAACGCTACACAATGAGCTTTGATGTTCCTGGAATAATTTGCAAATTAAATATTCACGTCCCTAGATTAAATTCTCGTAATGACCAAGTTTTTTATTTACCCACTCCACATACAAACTTATTAAAAAATTCGCCTTTGTTCACTGTCTGTAACAATTGTAATAAACTGTGCAGCAACCTCGATATTTTTAATTGCAGCCTTAATGATATAAAAACTGAAGTTTTTAATTAATTTAAATACTTTCAAATTACTTTTGTTTTTCTTACACTGAATTTTAATCTTTGTTTCCTTCTGTCTTTCTCTAAGTTAGTACTGCACATGTACCTCATTAAACTTGTTTTTAATTATCTGTAATTTACACTTTGTATTTATTGATGTTTTTGTTAGTTTGTATTATTCGCTATGCTTTTTTTTGTCTTATATCGATTTTTTATGTTTTATACTGTACTTTTATGATTTGTTTTATAACTTTCTATTCCTGCTCCATAATTGGGTATTTTACCTGTTGAGCAGCGTATGCAATAAATAAATAACGGTATTTTGCCAAAATCTAGTTGTGTACACCTAACTTTAATTTTTGTGACATTGTCAGTTAGTTGTTATAATTGTAATGTTTATTTTTTTGTTATTTAAATTGTGCTGCGTTATAATATTGACAAAAATTCGGTGTGTAACATTTTAAGAAAGTGGAGAATAAACGATAGGATTAGTAGAAATCCTGGAACAGGGCGACGAAGGATATCAACTCAATAACAAAATTTGCAATTGGTAAATGCTTTAGTAGAAAATCCATTTTACTCAGTTATTCAGGCTGCTGAAGAAACGAATTTTCCTGTCGAATAGTACTGGTCCTCGGCGAGTAAGAGAGTCGGAGCTACGCTGACATGCAGCAGCACATAAAAAATACTTAAAGCTGAACATAAAGAAGCTCGAGTAGGATTTGCGCTTGAATTTTTAGCGCATGATGTAAATTTTTGGAACAATGTAATCTTTACAGACGAAAAAACTTTCCAGTCAACACACAGCGGTCGTATTTGTGTTTACCGCCCTTCGAATATTCGATTCGATGAGAAATATATATCTAACAATGATAAAAGTGGTAGATTTTCCGTCAATATGTGGGCTTGGATATCGGCACGTGGTCCTGGTGTTTTGTGGCATATTGAGGAACGATTTATGAAACGTATATTAGGATTTTAGACAATATTATGCTCCCTTCTGTGTCACAATTATTTCCAATAATGAGTTCATATTTCAACACGACAATGGTTCCATTCATACTGCTCATACCGTAAGTAACTGGTTTCAAGATAGCAACATCAACAACATCAGTATCGCTTGAAGCATAATTATAAAATGCATCACCATTTTAATTTCTATAAATTTCTTGATCAATCGACCTATCAGTAAATGATAATGAAGAAGCTTCACTAATACTGTTCTCTAACTCTGTATCGGCTCAACATGTACTTAGATTTTCAGTTACAGAAACTGTTTCAGAATTATTTTCCATTTCTTCATCCAAGTCATTAATTTCTTCTGTTTCAGGTACCAAAACCTTATCTTCACAGTTAAAGCAATTTAAGCCTTCACAGTACTTACATGCTAGCAATTGATTTTATAAGTGAATCTGGTAGTGGTTTAACATTTCTCGAAAGAGTCACAGATAATAAGCTACTGGAGGTCATGTACCATCCGTAGTTGCATGCAGGCTTACTATTTTCTGGCAACATCATCATTTTTGAATTTTATAATACACTCTTGAAGATGTTGATTTGCAGCTTGTGGTGGTAGCGAAGTCACATGCTGTTGATGTGTATTTTTGAAAGCCATTAAATTTCCGAACTTGTTTTTTTAATTGGGTTCGATCCGTATAACCCTTGTATGCAATCTGCGGCTGCTGAAAATAGCATAGTCACTGTTGCTTCAAGATCATAGAAAACAAGTGTCTTTTTTCAAAAAATTATATTTTTGCAAAGTAAGACAAATTTTATTCCAATTCCTGCAAATGCTGACGCAACCACAAAAAGCATATAAAAATAACACATCTGTTTTTTTTTTGAAAGAATATTGTGAATAATATTTGTCTTTCGTTTTTTCTATCGTAGGTTTACAAAAATAAACATTTTCTGATAAAGATCAACAAACAGTGAGAGATGACTCCACAACTGAGAAACGCAAAACTGGATTGAAGGAAACTGATTGAAAAATGTGTCTTGTCTGAGGGTGATTTGGTCGATAAAGATGTAATTTAAGTTGAATGTTGATTTTCCTATTTTCAATAATTTTTTATTAGTTTTACTTGCATGGAAATTTGAATTTTCTCAGATTTTGATGAATCTTGGGATTTGGGAATTTAAGATATTCTGAATAACTTTTACTTATAAAATTTTTCGCTAAAAAATGCCTAATATGACCTTCAATTTTAGTATTACATATCGAATCATGGTAGGCCTTGGAAATTCACCAGGAAGTTGTTAATGCTCAAAATAAGTGACACCCAGTCAACCTACCTGCGATCTTATCGGGCACACTCTATATAATGCCATTTACACTCATTACTATTACAACAAACATTGTATGTCCCATGTTAAGGATCTCTTTTAATTTATAACCCACTGCAAATAATTCAAAAAATATCTATATACTATTTAGAGTAAAATGTACTTGTTTAGTGTAAGCCTCCACAAAAAAAACAAATTTTACATTTACTACTATTTATTGGCATAAAACTAGAACACTAACAAACAGAGGTTAAGTAACAAATGAACTAAAAGTTATCCCTGACATTACAAGTAAAACCCTATTATTTTGAATCTAGATCTATAGGTTCTATTATACTAGTCCTTACGCCAACTCTTCGTCGTTCCTCCATATATGTATCATTGAGAACTTTCATTCTTATTTCCTTGTTTTCTCTCTCTTTTAATGCAATTTGTTCGGATACGTAGGATGGAACGTCAGGAATGACATAGGCTAAAATTCCTTTCAGAATCATTACTACATGCTGAAAAATTAAGCTTACTTAGAAAGTTTTAAATTTTGCTGGAAAGAAAAAATGATGAATGTGTTCTAAGTGATTTTTTGAGGAATCGGCTTCTGAAACTGTATTAGTCCACGCAAATTAGACATTTTAAAATAAATAATTTATAAGGAAAAAATATTTAAGATGTGTACTCTCGATAGGGTTAGAAATAGATTTCCTAAAAGTTCCCACCCCATTCAGGAGCGGAAAGTTCCTTTTTTGCAAAAAAAAACCCACCCCTACCGGGGACTTAACGCTAGTTTTTCACTTTTATCTTGTAAACCCGTTCATTGGAAGCGAAAAAAGTATAGAAAATAAAAAAATTGTTAAATTCTGCATAAAAAATGTTCTATTGACCTTTTAGCTTATCCTCACCTATTTCGCAGTAACAGCGTCCAAACTGAGGGGTAGTTTGGAGCGCACAGGTAAAAATCGATCTTGCACGAAGTTTTAAAGCGAGTGTTTCAAAACTTGTTAATTTAACGAGAAAATGCCCACGAATGAATTTATAGAGCATAACATTCTCTATAAGATGCATGTCTAGCGGGTTTTGACGTAAGTGATTTTTATTTATTTTTCCTTTTTTTCCACAAACACGCGTTTTTTTTTAAATATGAGCTCGTTTATACACCACCCTTGAGGTGGAGCTCTCGGTGTGTTTTTTAAGTGGTTTTCTCTGTATGCCTTTCTCACTAAAATTCTGTCCAGATTTACTCATTAGAGGGTTCTTCATCGATGAACTGTTCTTCAAATTCTGAATTTAAACATCCTTGACCATGGCATTAGACCGCACTGTTGAGCAGTGCAATCCAACTTTAACACAGCTGCATCGTTTCCCGCAACCCTTTTTGCAGCTGCAGGATGAATGGTGGAAATTGGTGCTAGTAACTCGGTGGTATGAATGGATGCTAAGATATTGCCCACTTTCTTCCAGGCCCATTCGGTTGGTTCCAAGTTTGCTGCTATAATTTCTATTTATCGTCCTGTCGATCTTTATTAACGGCTATTAAATTCACCAAGCCTCTTTCAACACGCACATCGGTTTCACCTTCTTGAAGCGTCTTTTCGCAAATAAAACAATCACCTATTGTCTTCATATCTACAGAAACACTTTCACGTACATTTAAGTCTATGTAGCAATAACGTATATTCTTATATTTCTTTCAGTCTATCTTCACCATATTTCCTAAACGTTCTCTGTCGTACTATTACACGCACGTTTACTCCACAACTGAAGGTTCGAGGAACAAGGCACTCTTATCTTAACAAAGAGTCTTTTCTGACATGTGCCTTTTCTACAAAATCACAGTGCTTCAAACATCTATTTCTAAGGTCGTCTAGAATGAAGGGTTTACATAAATTAGTGAGGCACATATTTTACGTATAATTAGAAAACCCATCCTTGTGGAAAAAAGGGGAAAACAAATAAAAAATCACGTCAAACCCCACTAGTAGACATTTGAACTACAAAATAAAGCCACCAAAAATATGTAACGGCTGGCCTTAACAGAAATTAAATACCTCTGTTCGTTATTACGGAAACTGCCTGGGGAGTTTTATGTGACACCCTTGTATGCCAAGAATGGTGAATAGGGTTAAATCATTAGACACCTAGATTATAACCTTGAGAGATAGGCCCATAATATAGGAAAGCATTGTATATAATTTTTTCTTTACCTCGAAAATCACCACTGCCAAGAAACGCATTGCCAATATATACCAGAATTCAGTGGTGAGCTGGTACCGCTTTCGATGATTTGGAGGATGCCTTCTTCCTGGATAAAAACATACGTCGACGGGAGCTGCTCTTTCCAGATACTCAAACTCCGAGACGTCAAAAGCTAAAATTTTGTCACATTATTTTCATAAATTTAATCTAAAAGCTATGTTATCCATGGAAATTTTTTTAAAAATAAAATTAAACTCTAGTAACATGATATTATTATTATTATTATCATGCATAGTCAAAAAAGGAATAGAAAATTATACCAAAACTGAAATAAAAAATGAAAATTTCTACCAAACCGCCATTTATTTCAATACACTTGTCAATCCTTTTACGCATATTCATAGTAACCTTTCTTATTTGTTCTGGAGTAATTTCTGCGCGGGCTTGCGTTATCCTAGTCCGTAGTTCCTTTACAGTTTGCGGTCTTGATGTGTAACTTTTTGCTTCAATAAACCCCAAAGGAAGAAATCGAGTGGCGTCAAGTCTGGGAATCTCGGCGGCCACTCAATGAAAGGACTGTTTTGCCCTATCCAACTATTTTCAAAATGTTCATTTTGCCATCTTCTTACCAAAACAGCGTTTTGAACAGAACTTCCATTTAACTGAAGCTTTAAATTAAGGAGATTCTATAGTGCTAAATTATCTAATGCGTTCCAAAACTCGTTCCTAAGAAAATTTAAAAACACATTCGCATTCACATTGCCCCCAAAGAAGGAAGGACCAATTATTTTGTCATTTAGTATTCCGCACCAAACGTTATTTTTTTACGAATACTGTCTCTGCATTTATGATGAATTCCGGATTCTCAGCTAAACAGTGATGGCAATTTTGACTTGGGACCACCCCATTGTGGTAAATGTGGCTTCATCGCTAAATGAAGTCACTCAAAAAATTGGGATTATTTAATTATTCCGCCTGTAGCCAGTAGATAAGCTTAAAATAGATCTTTACGGTTCGCAATAGCAGTCAATGGATGTATCTCCATGTACTACTTTCACCTCTTCAGTAGGTAAGGTTTTTCCATATTTATCAATTTACTATCAGGACGTCAGAGGTCTAAACAATAAAACTAATGCTATATTTAGCATGCCCTCCATCTGTAATTATGACATCATAACTGTTACTGAGACCTGACTTGACAGCAATATAAAAAATACAGAATTATTTAACAATAAATATTCGGTTTATAGATCAGATAGAGACTTTGGTAGAACTGGTTACTCCAGGGGTGGGGGAGTTCTCATAGCAGTTAATTCTCATTTCTCAGACAAACAAATTGTCCTAGAAATGCATTTCAGTGATTTGTTTCTTATTGATATTGTAGGTGTTCCTATTGATCTAAAAAACGGTTTTTGTATTTATTTGTAAGTAGTCTTATTTCCGTTGTTGTCAAGATGATGGAATCAATCATTGTGGACAGTATCCGACCTTTTCTCCTTGCACATTAAATTATCCCTGTCGAACAACACTGGTTCATCCCAGGTCGCTCAGTTGACATTAACTTGCTGTGTTGTTTATCAGACTGGTCTCTCAGGTTAGATCGTGGTGAATGTTTATATGGTATACCTAGATTTCCGCAAAGCCTTTAATAAAGTGCCTAAAACCGCTTGTTACAGAAACTGGAACAGTTTGGCATACGTGGGAGTTTACACATGTGGATTCAAGATTTCCTCACTGATCGAATGTTTTTTGTTAAAGTTAGCACTGTAGTGAGGGACCAATGGGGTCCCCCAGGGATCTGTCTTAGGACCCCTGATATTTATCGCATATACATACGATCTGCGACATTGTATTAAATCCCATTACACACAATATTTCCAATCATATTGCCCGACAAGTTAAAGAGGCCGACACCAAAGTATATCTTCTGAATAAAACTTTCGTCCACTTAAATCCCACCACCTTACCCAAACTAGACTTTACAGGTCAGTTTTCCCCTTTTTAACTAACAAGAAGTAATTTTATTTCAACCATTATTTATTATATTTTGAAGAAACTCTATTAAATAAAAAAATTATTAAAAACGCAGAAAAAAATTAGTTTGCTTAAAGTCGATTTCATATCTTCAAATTTTTAGACCACCCTGTATAATTTATCTTAAGTTTGATAACAATTTTTTACTTCCTAAAGCAAGTAAAACTATAAAGAATGACCTTTCTTGGCAAATCAAAAATAACGAGGTTTACAAGAGTATACATATGTTTTTATTTTTCTCAGATACAAATTGGAGCCCCTGAACAAAATTATCATAGTTTCGTATGAAATTCTTAATATGAAGCAAGCAACATGTTTCTTTAACACCGTTAAAGTTCAAATATTCTGTTTTACCTGATACTGTAGTATTAACGAATCCTTTCAAACTACTATCAACGGTGTTGACATATATCTCCCTTGGCACAAAATCACTCGTGAAAGCTATTACTAAAGCCTGTAACAGAAAAACGTTTAATTAGTTTAATTAACACAAAGGCGTACTAATTTTTTACATTGGTCAACACCCCGACGTAGGTCACGGCTTGTAGTATGCCATGCCACGCGCCCAAACCTGGTACCTTATTGGGCACCGGCCTCCTGAGTTTTCTGCTTATATTATAAGAATCCACCCTGAGTTCTGCGAAATTATTTATGAGTGCAAAAAGGGGCAGCAGTGGGAATCCTGCCACGAAAAATACGACAAAGCCATATTGTATAACTGAAAAATGAAAACATATTATATGGAAAAATGGAACGCCTAAATCAACGTTATTAATATATTTCTATAAATTGCTGTTAGTGGAGTGGATCGGGCAGAAAAATGATCCTTAGTTCGTAGTCCTCAAATTGATTTTTTTTCCCAATCGACTAAATCGGATCTCAGCATTGTTTCTCCACTTACGTTCCACAGATCTGAGGATCGAGAGGGGGGAGGGGAGGGGACCATTTAAAAGTACGGGAAACCGATTTTTGACAAAACACGCAATTTTGGTCTCGGACGTCGGACCATTCCTTAGCGAGATATCGCGAATTAGGGTTATAAGAAAAAATGTTTCAATTAATTTTTTCTCGGCTCAACATGCATGTAGGACTTTTATTATACTTTTCATAGAAGGGTAATGTCACCCATTTTAAAAGACCGGAGGCTGGGGGTGGTGGGAAAATTAGGAGGGGAGGGGGAGTTCTTTTAAACCCCGATAACTCGTGACTGGAAAGGTGAATCGCAAAAATTAAAGTGACATTTCTTCAGTTTTTCACGTAGAGCTCAATAAAATTGGCAGAAATCGACTTTTGCGAAAAACACGCGACTGGCGCGCGAAAGAAATTTTGAGCATTTTTTTTTAAAAAATGTTCTTTCCACTGCCGTATTTGTTGGTAGTTGCAGTCCAGCACTTGATACTAAAATGTGAGTAAGCACCATTGTTAATTTCTTGAACACTCGCCATGTACGCAATGTAGTTTGCGAGTAACACGTCTCCATTTAACGAATCTTTGTATAAGACATCGCAGCTCCGGATATTAATTTCTGTATTCTTAATTTAAGTTACAGTAGTTGGTGAATGATCGCGAATAAAATCTTGTCTCAGCGATGTGATCTAGCCGCCCGATCGCAACTGGCACACTTCGATAAATCCGGGGGCTTACTCACATTTTAGTTTCAAGTGCCGGACTGCAATTACCTACAAACATGGCAATGGAATGACCAGGAGTTTGACAAATTTCTTTCTGTTTATATTCCAAAAGTGTAAAAGGATGCTTAACTATATACCAGTAATTCTGCAAAAAGAGCGTGCCAGATCACTATTTGTTAGAATATCAGGAAAAAGCGATTCTATCTGGTCCTCAAGTGACTCTCAATTAATGACAGGAGAATTATGACAGTCGGAGAAAGTGCACGCGTGTGTGAGTCAGACAGGAAAGAGAGTAAGCTCCGCCCCCGGCTGCTCGCCGCTCCGTCGACTGACTCGATCGCCCGTTTCCATTTGTTTTTTTAATTGTAACTCGCGCGGGCGGGCAAGATACGGACAAGGCAAAATTAAAAAGTGGATGAATAAAAAGAAAAATGATTTCCCTCTGTTTTGAACCTTGCTAGAACCCCCACTCATCTCAGTTCTCCCTCTATACAGCAAATACATTGCACTCTCCCTTCCTAATTATGGATTGTGGTCTAATTGGACGGAAATTGAAGATAAAAAATATAGCCATCGGTTGAGATAAAAACTATTCCCCCCACCCCTTCCCTTCATGACAAAAATATTTTTTTGAAAAAAGGCCAAAACTTCTTTCGAGCGCCAGTGCCGCGTATTTTTCGCAAAAGTCGATTTCTACTAATTTTATTGGGCTCTACGTGAAAAACTGAAGAAATGTCACTTTAATTTTTTGCGATCCACCTCTCCGGTCATCAGTTATCGGGGTTTAAAAGATTTTTTCCCCCCTTTCTCCTTACCTTCTTAATTGTCCCACCGCCCCCAGCCTCCGTCCTCTTAAAATGAGTGAAATTACCCTTTTATGAAAAACATAATAAAACTCCTAAATGCATATCGATCTGAGAAAAAATTAATTGAGTTTTTTTTCCCTGTAACGTTAATTCGCGATATCTCGCTAAATAATGATCCGACGTCGATGAGGCCGAGAACCAAAATTGCGTGTTTTGTCAAGTTCTTCATATTTGGGAGGTATATTTTTTTGTGGAATCAACACCCGCCGACTTATTGACGAAAAACCGGTTTCCCGTATTTTCAAATGATCCCCTCCTCCTCTCGACCCACAGATCTGTGGAACGTAAGTGGGGAAACAATGCCGAGACCCGACTTGGTCGGTTGTGAAAAAAGAAATTTTCAATTTGAAGACTACGAACTGAAAATTCCGAACCCCACCATATTGTATGTGGAATATTTTAATTTTTTCCGTTTTTGGTTTGGTTTTTTGAGAACATCTCAATCTCTACTTGATGAATTTCAACATGATAGCCAAAAAAAATGTGTGACAAGTTTTTTCTCAATAACAACAATAATACTGAGCATTACAATTCTAATAATATAGTTAATTAAAATGATGTCTCAGCTCTCAGAACTGCCATCTCTCGTTTCAAAAACACTTTCGAAAATATTCCACCAAAAGTACATGGGCTTAATTCCACAAATACAGATTTTTATAATACATCCGCCACATTTAACTACCAAGTAGTACAATTGGGCTGAATTCGAACATTCTCGATTTGGAATTAGTCTGTAATAAGTATAATATTTACCATGAAGATAGGAAATTTAATCAACTAAATCTAATAGTCCTCGAGCCCAGGCCTAAACTAAAAAATGATTACCTCACTGTTGAAACTTCGTGAACGTATTATTCTCAGCCAGTCGGAAAACATTTTCCTGTAAGTACGAAAAATTTCGGTGGCGGGGCGTTTTTTCGTGGAAGCGCTTCAAACTTATGGATTTGGTGAAAAAAATATATATTACCTCAGCATAGTTTTTCATTTTTATCGCAAGTTTTTTTTATTTAAAAAAAGAAAAACATTGTATCGGAAAACTGTATTGGGTCGCTTGACGCGTCCGACACCCCCAACACGGGGAAGTTACAAAAAAAACAAATTTATTACCTCACAGCTGATTATTTCAGGATAGCTTATTAAAAATATTTTAAATCAAGTGGCAATATTGTCCGATAAAAATTTTTCGGCAATTTCGTTGTCCGACACCTTAAAGTTAAGGGTTTTATGCAACTTTTTTATTTTAGGCCTGGGCCCGAGGACTATAAAGGTGGAGACACATTAATGGCAGTTATAAGAGCTTCTACTGATGTCTTGCTTAACTTGGACTTAATTAGTAAAAGCGTATCCCGGACCAAATACAGGATAACACTGATATTTTTTTATGCACAATAAGTCTATCCACAAAAAAACTAATACACATTAAATTTTTACCTAATAATAACAATATTAGGACTGCGATTGAAAAAAGTCAATCCGATCAACAGCAGCGGCCGTAGAAATTGATTGCTTTATTTCAGTCAGATAAACGCATATGATGTCACATGCTTGCTGGCTCGGCAGGTGCTAGATCGTCCGTACGCTGCGTTAGGTTTATTCCGTGTTGTTCTCGTTAGAACAAAGTTTGAATTCACGGCAATAACAGTGCCTTTCCTATTTAGAATGTCAAATATAGTTTGGTTGTTTTTGTCAAATATGAAGGAGGGTTTCCAGGAAGGAGATTCACATAATTTGCCGAACGTAGACCTGATTATGGTATCCGATTTTTGCGAGCATGTGACGTCACTCGCGCCAAGGGAGCGTTTTCTAACCTCGACGCCTTGAGGTAATTTCTATTACAAATAACGCCGAAAGTAAATGACTGCTTTTTAAAAAACTTTGTAAGGGTTTATAACACCCATAAATCTATCATTTCCAATTAAATTTTATGGACAGACCTATTGTAGGGTTTCTTATGCTTCAGGGCGCAAAGATTATTCCAAACCTCAGTTTAGGTTAAGGCTCAAAATATTTTCACCTACCCATGTCCATATACTCGTTGATCAAAAAATATCGATCTGCAGGCGGCATCAAGTATTCTTTTTCATAGAGAGGTAAATTAGCATTTCTAGCTACATTAATCTTTCGCCTTTGAAACAGTGCCACTAATCGCCTATAACGAAAAAATAAAAAAATATCACAATCATTATTAATTAATTATGTTCCGTTAACCAACCATTTAATTATTCAACTATAAAAGTCATCTATGGAATTTACCGTTGCTGTTCCGATCTCTAATTATAATACAAGACATTTAAAACACCCTCTAAGCTACTATTGCAAAATATCCTACTACAGGAAAGCAAATCGATTTATATTATAACACAGTTGATTAACAGGACATTTCCTAAACAATACATCACAACTTACGGACTTATTAGTTGTACATAGTTATTGACGAACAGTTTCACAAGCATAATAACGAACAACTGGATACTTAAGTCTATGAGGCAGCCGGTAGGGCTACATATGTCTGATCCGATTCCACCCCAATGCGACCACACAGACAAATCACCAGGATGTGTATACAATCTCCCCTGGAAACATAAAAGTTTGTTTGCATAAATATTAGAAATCAACGCATGAGGATGAAAGTAAAAACAAATATTATGTTGTGCACGTTGAAACAATAACTGTGGTTGTTCAAATGTGCTTTTAGAGGGCGGAATATTAAAACATAATATTTTTAGTCGCAAACTCCAAGCATTAGCGTTTTGACGGTAATATGCAATCATTACACTTAACGCTTGTAACTTGTAATTCAGCGCTCGGCGGGGCACATAGCCCGGAGAGTAGCCGTTGGTTGCAGCCTGGTTACATTCCTTATAGTAAAATAAGGATTTTATAGAGGAGTTTGCGACTAAAAATATTATGTTTTAATAACAATGGTTGGTTGGAATGATCTGGTTGGTCATTTTTTACTATTCATAAGATATGAAAGAATATTATCGTCAAAATTCATATCAGGTGAGACAGACCTAACAATTAAGTTTATCCCCAATATTACTACTTTAAACGGGACACGTCCAGTAGTACCTATCAACTTAAATATATAGTGTGGACCTTTAATAATAGGCCATAGTTCAGGAGTAGATTCTTTGGGCCAAAATAAGAGGATATAACCAAATATGCTTTAGTAAAATGTTGCTGTGGAAAAAGATACAGGGTGTCAATTCAAATTATTTTTTTGTTTTTTTGTAATAACTCAACAGACTCTTGACTGATCTTAGCCAAATTTGCTAGAGGAAATTTTTTTATTCTAAGAAATAATAATATAAAATAAAAAAGTTCCTCTAGGAAATTTGGCGAAGATCAGTCAAGAAGCTGTTGAGTTATTGCAAAAAAAAATCGAAAAAAATAATTTGAACTTTGAACCCTGTAAATTTTTCCACATTTCCAAAGCATATTTGGTTATTACTCCAGTCGAATTGCGGGGGGTTCTATTATCAGTTACCGGAACAAAATATATTTTAAACTAAGTCTTTTTGGTCCCTGATTACGATCCAAAAGTTTCGCTCGGTGGAAATTCCGGAAACACCCCTTTTGTGGTAAAAGACACCCATTTGATTAGTCTTCTTCTATATTTCTGTCAATATAGAAGAAGATTAATGGCCTTCAGTGTACAAATAAATTATCATAAACTATAAACAAAAAAGTATTATTTTTGTTAATATGAAAATTATTTTTGTATATTGAAAAATAAAATAAACAAGTTTCCATTATAATTCTGAATAAAAATAGTTACCAAAAAATCGTATTCAATTTATTTAATTTATATACATATTTATCCATATAATATTTATTTTACAGGACAATGTTTTAAAAAAGTAAGTTTTGTGCAGAAATTTTTTTTCTTTAATATAAGGGTCATTTCGACTCTTCCTTGAGTGGAAATTTGATATAAAAGTTTACAATTTATACCGTCTCCTCTATAATCATAATACAATACTATACTTGACGTTCTAAAATTATTTTTCCAGTTTATTCTTATTCAAGGGTAGTTTACACCCCTATTCGGGGTTGGAATGAATTTTTTCATTGTAAATATCATGAATTACAAAGTTGGAAAACAAAATCATAATTAAAATTTGTTAATATCTTTATTTCTTTTATTTTGGGCTAGTTTCAACCCGCTCTAATTAACCTTAATATTATTTTTTTTTAAATTATAACATCTAAAAAGTTTTTCAATTACAAGTACAAAAAAAAACATTTTTTTGATAATTTCATATTTGTTCTGAGAATACTGCGAAACAACTCCCTTGTAAGGGTGTATTTGCCAATTTAAGGGTGTTTGACCCATTTTATGGGTGTGGGAAATTCGTGATCAGCGACCCAAAAAACATATAGGGTAAAGTATATATGACCGGAATTGAAACTGTATAAAAACTAAAAGCCGGCTAAAACAGTCGGTATCTCTTTATTGTACATGGGCGGAGGTAAATAGAAATGATTGTCATAATAAAATGTTAAAATTGTATTCATTTTTATTATTTTTTGTTTATTAGGTTCATTTCGCCAATAACATATTTTTGAGGTATTATATCAGTTTTAGACATAAAGTCTAAATATTTAAATTTTTTGGTTTTAGTTTTAAAGTTAACCCATATTATATTGAAATATGTTATTGCTCAGCAAGGACCAACGAGAAGGTATGAACATTGAACATATCTTGCCAGGAGGGGATGGGACAAGTTAGATTAACGAGGGGTAACGATTTTAGTCAAAAATAAAATAAAAATTTAAGTTTCTTCTAAAATAAAAACGTAAGTTTCTTGAACAAAGCAAAGAATTATTATATGAAAACAAAAATAAATATATGTGTACTTATATAAAACATAGATAAAAACAAAATTAAAATATTTCTATAGAATGAAGTAACAACTTAAATTAAAATTTCTTGTCAACTAAATAAAATATATTCCACGAAATGTAACAATAAAAAAGGGAATACAAAAATGAAGAAAAGTTAAATGTTAATTGACGCGTCCGAATCTTCACTTTCTGAGGAGGAATCATTATCCAGTTGAATTAAAATCGGCGCACTAGGGGGTAGCGTTGGATAACGATTTTCTTCTCCAATTACATGCCTAACGCAATTTTTCCATAAATCAGTATTATTGTCAATGTCATTTATTACTTCTCTTATATGATCAACTACTAACGCGCTTAACGGTGGAGAGTTATTACATTTTCGTAAACGTACTTTTAGTGTTCCCCAAATCATCTCGATAGGATTAAATATGCAATAGTATGGAGGTAACCGCAAAAGTGTATGACCGTGTATATTGGATAAGTTATCAATAACATATTCCTTTTTGAAATTCTGTTCTTTTATTCTTTTCAGTAGTTCGCGTTTTATTGGAACTTTTACAGGAATTTCCATTTTTTTTTTTCTCATGAATTTTAAAATGTCTTCCTTTTCTGTGCCGTTATTTGGTATTTTATTTAATATACGCGAGTGATAAGAAGCATTATCTAATACAATTACCGAATTTGGCAGAATATTTGGTAGAAGCTGTTGAGAAAACCATTTTTCAAATAGATCGGCTGTCATGTCTTCGTGATAGTCTGCAGAAGACTCCGATATTTTTTTGGCCGACAAGAGCAACGCATTGGGTACAAACCCATTTTCACTTCCCGCATGAAGTATGATAACGCGTTTTCCTCTAGAACACGGAGTATTTAAAACACAATTGTGCGAACTATCTACCCAACCATACTGAACAACATCATGCCTGTCAAACCACGTCTCGTCTAGATACACTATATGCCTGTTTAGTTTACGATATTCTCTAATTTTTTCCAAATAATCTACTCGAAGTGAAACTATACGTCGCGATTCCATAATTACCATACGACTGTCAAGTTTTTTATGTTTAAAACCGCATTCTAATAAGACATTTCGTAGTGTATCTAAAGACCTATAATTATAATCAAGATAATCGCTCAATTTTTCTTGAATCATTTTTAACGTAGGAACTATATTTTCTTCATAAATATTATAAATTATACGACGTATTACATCTCTAGTGGCATCATCAATATTTTTTAATTTCGTATTTTTCGGTTTCCGTCGTATTATTTCTTTCTCATATTATTCAGGATTTTCGCTTTTCAAACATTCATGTATATTTGAAATAATACGTTGACTTTGTACGTGTAAATCTTGGTTTTTAAACTCTAAATTTATTTCGGCTTTTTCGACAATAGCCGGTTCAAGTATTTCCGGATTTTCGGGCGTTATTATATTATCCTCTGTTTCAAATGGTCTCCAGAAAGCCATGGTAAATTAGTAAATGATTAAAATATTTTACCTTTTATACAGTAGTATATATTTATAAATATGAACAGTAACTAACTAAACTCCTACGCTTGATATTATAATAAGTATTTATGCACTGCACTGGCACATAGACAGCACGTTGTTAGACTTCCACGTTGACTGATAAGAAACGATTTACGAGTTTTTTTGTGCTAGTAGGCCTGTCCGTTTTATTACCTTTAAACCAGTGCAGTCGTAGATGGTTCATTCAGGCTGATTACATTACCAGTCTCGGACTCGCCTACACAGTTTCAACTACCGTTCGAATCTCGATACCATTGCCAAATATATAGGACAAAATATCAAGTTCAGTGCGTACGGTCCTGTGCTTTAAAACTGACCAGTTTCAATTTTAGCCGTATTTACTATACCAGAAACATGCATTTTATAAGATAATTTAAAAATTACACTCAGAATATTGCGAAAAACCCAAAGAAGGGGTGTTTTTTGCCCCAAAAGGGGGTGTTTCCGGAATTTCCACCGAGCGAAACTTTTGGATCGTAATTAGGGACCAAAAAGGCTTGGTTTAAAATATATTTTGTTCCGGTAACTGATAATACAATCAACCCCGCAATACGATTGGAGTATATATCCTTATATTTTGGCCCAAAGAATCTACCCCTGAACTATGGCCTAATATTAATGGTCCACCCTGTATACTAACAAAAAGTTTGAGCACTCAACACCAAAGTGAGCACTTTCTACCCTAGCACTAGTGAACGTCAGTTTAAGATTATATGTCTTAGCGAATCTTGGCTCTCAAGCAGAATATCAGTTAAGAACTCTTTTCAGACTACTACAATGTTTTGCGATGTGATCGGGACTATGATTGAATCAGGCATGGAGGAGGCGTCCTTATCGTTACTATATCTGATATTCAATATTTTAGTGTCGACATATCCATATTTTGCACCAATTTTTCTGTTATAAATATTATTGGAAGCAAATATTTTTTGCAACACATTATTTTTGATATATTCGTTTTATACATTCCACCAAATGTTTCAATTCAGGAATTTGAACAGTTTTATGAACAACTTGAGTTATTCTTATGTAATATATACAATGTAGTTATTATGGGTGATTTTAATATTCCACTCTTTAATTTAAGCCGCATTTTTCTTAATTTCACAGAATCTCCATCATTACAACAGCACAATGGGGTAACCAACGAGAACAGGAGAATTCTCGATTTAGTACTTTCTAAAAGTAGTTGTCATATTTTTTACGACAGAAAGTTACGGAAGTTGAGCACAACCCTGCATTGTTCATAACTCTGTCTATGCACACCCAGTAATAATCCGTTTAATCTTTCCATAAAGTTTATAATTTTAAAAAGGCTATAACTGTCCAGCGTTGTACAATGAAATTTTCGAACAGACTGGAGATCTTTGTCTGAATTTGACGATGTTAATTTGGCTTGTGAACTATATTCTATACTGGATGTGCATGTACCATGTTATACAACAAAAAGTAATAAGTGTCCAGCATGGTATAGTTTAGAACTGAAATCTACCATCCGTAACAAAGAGCACTGCCTCAGATAGTACAAAAATCATAAAAAACCTGAGTGTTTATACAACTTTTAACTTACTCACGCATCAGTGAAGTCACTCATTCACCGGGAATATTAGAATTTTATTAGCAACACTGAAACCTTACTTAAAACCGATCCTAATACTCTATGGAACTTTGTGAACAGCAAGAAAGAAGGCCAATCTAGAAAACCTGGGAATACGCGCTATAACAATGCAGAGTTAAACAATCCTGAGACTATAGTTGATGCTTTTAGTAATTATTTTAAAAGTGTTTTTCTTTTTTCCAACGGCGACTCTTATATGCACATCGACGACACCCACTCCAACATGCATAGTATAAATGTTACATCATTGTGCGAAGACGAAATAGTACTCTCAATGAAGAGTTTAAAAAATGAAATGACTTGTGGTCCGGACGATATTCCCAGCTTTTCTGTTAAAGACTGTGCACATGTCTTAGCGCGACCACTAACAACTCTCTTTAACTTATCTCTGAGGCAAAGTGTTTTCTCCGATATTTGGAAAACTGGTCGTGTCTGAACTATCCTGAAAAACGGTGATAACTCTGAGGTAACGAACTATCGTTCTATCACCTTACTGTGTAACTTCGCAAAGGCTTTTGAGATGTCTATATAATCGTATTTACCTCCTCGCGAAATTTTATATCATCTGACCAGCATGGCTTTATGGAAAAACGTTGTGCCAATACAAATTTAATGTGTTTCACACAACTACTGTCTAAAGTTGTCGATCAAAAGGGGCAAGTATTTGTTATATAGTATATAACGATTTCTCAAAAGCTTTCGTATTGATCATAAAATCCTATTAATCAAATTAGAAGAGCACGGGTTTTCTGCGCCTCTACTTACTTTCTTTGGCTCATATTTGACAGATCGTCTCCAGTACGTTACATATAAACTAGTTTAAATCAAGCCAATACGCGATTACCTCAGGAGTTCTACAAGGATCTCAGCTGGGTCCTCTATTCTTTTGTCTTTTCATTAATGACCTGAGTAATGTAATTGATTGCCATAAATTGTTTTTCACAGATGACTTACAAATATCAGCGGACGACTGTAATCTACTGCAAGCCGAACTAGACAAGGTGATATATTGGTGTAACAAAAATCGTCTCAATTTGAACATAGTAAAATTCATAGCATTTTTAAGCAAAGAATTAAAATGAGAATTCAAAGAACTTACTTTAAGACTTTAACACTGAAGTTAAAAGTTAAATCATCAACAACGAGATTAAAACTAACCCTAAGGTCTCAGCCAGAAGCTTTGATTCTTTTTGGAGATCCTCAGAGGGCAGTACCATTCATGTTGATTAATCTACTTTTATAAGCCTATCTTATTATATTTTTTTTACATTTCATTGCTTGATAGATGAATACTTTGATAAAAAATGATTACTTTTTCGACCGCTATAGTACATTATTATGTACCAATAAATTGCGCTCTAAAATGGCTGTTGCGACAGCCATGGTTTATTAAATTCATTAACTCTAAGTACTTTACATACTCACCTTAAAGAATGCTATGTAAATAACAGCTGAATAGTTATTCGCGAAAGCGAGAGCATAAGTTTTGTATATATATCCATTGTCAAATTCGTGCTGCGTTCTATGATTCTCCATTCTGGTTAGAACCATTGCCACTCTGCTGTATATCTAAAAACTAAGCCATAATCATTTTCCGTTTAATTTTAACAGTAACCTAATCAGCCAAGATTAGTATTGTATAACTAATTTATCATTCTGAAGCTTCTAATCTTTAAATAACTCATGTCCATGTTCTTCGAGTATATTAAATTTTTAGGCTATTGATTATGTCATAAAAAACAGGGAAACCTCAATTTTGAACATTTAAGCTTTAATTGACTAACACATACAAAAAACAAGCAACTAGATTAACAGTCCATTATAATTTTAAAATTCTATCACTTATCAACATTACCTATTATTCCTTGCAGCAGTCTTCTGAGCAAGCGCAAAGTTCACAACTGCATCTCGAATTACATTTTGCTTTACATCTACAACGTACTAATTCTACACACGCCTCAGCAGCTACAGGAAATTTTGATCGCACTGGCTCCCACAAATTATTTTCTTTTTTCTATCACCATTGAACTGGATCTGGCACATTCTGTTTTGGCACGCTTGCTTGGCCCCACACATGAAATCCTTTGTATAAAGTGCGCAGAACATGCTGGTGAAGAACTCCCTGTGTTGGAGGTATGTTCTCCAGTGGACGGTCTTTTTTCGTAAATAACTGCTTTATACATTCATTCACCGTCGTGCATGTACTGGACTTGAAAAAAGACGAATAAATACCCAACTAATAATAATGTACAAGTTTTGTCTTTTTACCATTACAAAACGTATAGATATAGACGTATAGAGAAAGTTTCTTTATTGTAGTACCTGTCATGCATTACTACAACAAACTTCCCAAAAATGGGTAGAGCTTCATCCAAGTTTCCTTCGGCGGTTGCCTTGAAGTCGCCTGTTAAAGCTGTATAGGCTATCCACGTTTGGTAGACCGACTTCTTCCTGTTACCACTAAAAGACGAAACTGTATCGTATCCCGTGAATGTGTGAAAAATAGGTAAAACTGATGCGTTGTCAAGTCCAGTACCAAATAAGAGATGCTATTAAGCCAGTGTGTTGCGAAAACAAGAGCAACAGTAGCAACACTTTTAGTTATACTCACCAAGAGAGGCAGCTATGGCATGGCAAGAGATAATCTGATGATTTTTGTCGGTTCTAACGTGAAACCACAACTCCTCCAATGTGTCCAAAATATAATAATAAACTAGATCCACGACGCGGATCATGATTTTGGAATGGCCATCAAGCACAGTATCTGCTATATGCATCATTATCCTCGTATCCGCCTCTTCGTGATTACAAATAGCTATGTTATTCATTGACTGTCGAGGGATATTTGTTGTTGATACTTTAGGCCCGTCAGTACTGTAGATTATCTTGTTATTACAAATATTTACTAACATAGCCTGGGTGGCCAAAAAGTGGTAAACTTTTTCCTTATTACTTGCATCCCTCAGAAATTGGCCCACCCCTTTGGAAGTTTTGTGGCTGGAGTAACTCGTATGCGTTGACCAGATCCGCGTTTTTCTCTCGTGGAATTTCTTCAAGCTGTCCACATCATACCTGTCCCACACTAGATCCAGCCTCAGAATATCGAACAATTCTTTGTGTAAGAAGGGTAAGAATAACTGGCTCTGCAAGCGTACTGTTCGAACAGGCCGCAATGGTAGTGCCAACTTACAATAAAATAAAGCTCCTTAAACTTACAGTTTTAATCATCACGAATATATGTTTTTTTAAATTTATTTTCTATAAATCAATATTTTATAGAGTAAAAGGCAATTCATCTATTATAATGAAAGTTTCTTACAATTTCCCATCATTCGGAAAATTTTCCGGTCAAACTTTTCGCGAGGAGGGGGGGGGGGGGGGAATTTACATGTAAAGATAGGGAAAATCAGTTTTTCGGACATAACTCGCTTAGTTTAATTCGGATCGAAAAAGGGTAAAACGGATAAAATGAGGGGCTCGCGAAAGCACGTAAACTGAATTATGACTCGTCGAAATCGGTCCAGCGGTTCTCGAGATATTGCGATTTGAAAGTACGGATTTTTCGCTGCAGCGGGAAAGTACCGAGAGCCGTTTTCGCGTTTTTTTTTTCTGGGAAGAAAGTGACTTGGCGACTTTCTTTTCTTTCCCAGATAGACACTCAGGGCCTAAGCACTGTGTCCAAATTTCAAGTCGCTAGGTTGATTAGGGAGGGAGGGGGAAGGGTAAACGTAAATTTTTCACAAATCGCTCAGCAAACGTGAGATTGTGTACTAATATGCTACTGTTCCGCCTATGTAACTTTAATTTCCGCCATAAATAAACAAATGGTTGCGAAATAACCAATTTATTATTGTTATTGTTTTTAGAAAAAGTCATTTTTCGCCAGGAAGAAAAGAGACGGGGGAGATTGTTTTTCGCCATCGAATGTGGAATTTTTTTCTGTTTGATTTGGGCCCGACCAGTTTGCGATTAGATAATTAGGAGGGGAAGGGGGTCGCGCAAAGTTTTTACCCCGTAGAAGGGCAAGGGAAGTTAGGGACTTCGGGCCGGGGTCATTTTCAAGGGCAATCAATTATCTGTCAAGAAGCTCTAATTTCATTAGGGCCTTCACGCGCGCGTGATACATTTATCAAAACGAGTGCGGCAATTCAGCAGCCGTGCTGGCCTTCTATTCTGTAATTATGGGGAGAGAGAGTATTCACCGTGCGAAACGAGAGTTCACATCACACGTATCTCACCCGAACGGCTTAGACTGTATTCTGTAAGTTTAGTGAATAGGTGGTGAACATGAAGGTATTCAGCGAGAATAGCCGAATTTACAACCAATTAGGTTGGCGCAAAAGCATCAGATATTCAGTGCTCAGTTGTTGTCATTGTCATGTCACAATACATGCCATTAATTAAATTACATAAAAGGTGACAGAATACATTTTTATTGATCAAAAATTCCGTAATTCCCTCGTTATTGGTAATATATGTTTTTTAAAATATGACTATAATAAACTAAAAGAATAATTGCAATATATGCTAAGAATTATATTATTATTGCCTCGTTGGCGATGAGCAAATCCGCAATGTCCATTCTGATTCACAGATTTGACAATAATAATTTTTGGCCGACACAAACTTTCATAAAAGTACGGTTAGGATCGCCGTTCTCCCGGGGAACTGGCGGATTCCCTCGCGATTTACCAGTAGAAGTAAGTTCACGCATTTTTCGCACGATGTGATCACTCCCGTAGTTACAGAATAGACTTTTATACATTTTCAAGTGAACTCCGCCCACTTCTCACGGGTATGTGCTATCACGCTTTTACAGAATAGAGGTCTTGTAACTAGGCATTGCGGATTTGCTCATCGCCAATGAGGTACTAATAATATAATTGTTAGCAAATATTACAATTACTCTTTTAGTTTATTATAGTCATATTTTTAAAGATATGTATTACCAATAACGAGCGTATATCCTTACGGAATTTTTGATCAATAAAAATTTATTCTGTCACCTTTTACCTAATTTAATTAATGACATGTGTGATATGACAATGACAACAACTGAGCACTGAATAGCCGATACTTTTACGCTACCCTAATTAGTAGTAAATTCGGCTATTCTCGCTGAATCCCTTCACGTTCACCACCTATTCACTGCACTTACAGAATACAGTCTAGAACGGTCGGGTGAGATGCATGTGATATGAGCTCTCGCTTCGCACGATGAATGCTCACTCTCCCCATAATTACAGAATAGAGGTCCAGAATAGACTTTTATACATTTTCAAGTGAACTCCGACCACTTCTCACGGGAAAGGGCGTTCACGCTTTTACAGAATAGAGGGAGATGCCGGGGGAGGAGCCTAGCGCTGCCACTTCTCTCCATTCTCTCACACAAATTATTACGACCTATAGTCGGGATAAGTACACGAGGTCCCAGATCTTACTAATCCTTGTAGTGAGAGCGACAAAATAAAAGAACAAGTAAAAACAAATACAATTTATTATAAAAAGAATCAGTAACAGTACAAAAAAAAAAATTAAACAATAAAATATTACGATAAAATAATACAGACAAGTCTAGGGTTTAAGGTTAACGCTATGAAAAAAAAATGATTAATAAATTGAAACAATTGACAATAAGAATGAGATATAAGGGTTACTTAACTTTTACACACAAAATTGGAGAGTTTCCTGGCGCTCCAGACGTGAGGGTTGGTCGAGGTGAAGTCTTCACAACACAATTTGATAGGGTTCATAAAATTCTTCACAATAGTTAGATGTTTCTCTTAATCGAAATGTATGAATTAAATTGCAGGGCCAAATCGTTTACCAAAATTCGTGTACCAAAGAATAGCAATGATCCAAAGTCCAAAAATCCAACAATCCAAAAAAATAACCGAACAGTAGCCAAGTTCTGCGGTCAAAATCTGGCCTATCCCAAATCGTCTAGAATTAAATTGCAAAATTATTCTCAAGTTTATCTTCTAACGTGAGCACGTGTCTTTAATAAATCAAAGAAATTCAAACTTACCTAGAATATTACTTCTAGACGATAACTTGCTTAATTATCCGAATAATTCGAAAATTCAATTTAACAAACCAAAATATAAATTGAAATATTAGGTTAAATTTAGTTATTAATCCGGTATTAAACCGATTAGCAACCACGTGCCTTTTAACTAAATAAATCCGTAGCGAAGTTTTCAGTTCAAATTCTTGATTTAAAAGAGGAAGTTTTAGGCAATTTCAGAGATTTATAACCTTTGATCACTCACAAAAACAAAAGGAAATGACAACAGCTGACAGTTCGACAGTCAGGGTACCAACTTGTGAAATGTAAAATACTGAATCGATTTTTATGGACTTTCGATCATTAACCATCTTTACTCTATTACTTTGTAAACAACTTTTATACGCTAATTATTGCAATAATCTATATTGTAAATTCTCCTAAAATATACACAATAATATACCATTATTTAATAAATTTATATATTCTCTACGGAGAGCCATCTGTTGGAGAAAAGCTTAAGTGGTAATTTGCACCCAATATTTAGCGTGGTGACATTTATCGCTAAAGGTAATTTCTACTATAGGAAATTTTGATGAATTTATGTACATATGATCTTGCGGACACCGGCGGAAGATTACACGTTCCACTCCGCTCGTCCGAAAAAGTCGCCGTCATTTTCTTCCCTGAAAAAAACGCGAAAACGGCTCTCGGTACGTTTTCGCCGCAGCGAAAAATCCGTACCTTAAAATCACAATATCTCGAGAACCGATGGACCGATTTCAAGTCACGTTCAGTTTACGCACTTTTGCGAGCCCCTCATTTTATCCATTTTACACTTTTTCGACCAAATCAAACTAAGCGAGTTATATCCGAAAAACTGATTTTCCTTATCTTTACATGTAATTTTCTACCCCACCTCGCGAAAAGTTCGGCCGGAAAATTTTCCCGATGATAGAGGGGGTCCGACTTCATAATATCATCATCAATAACAGACGCTAAACAAATATCTAGTAACTTTAACAAATTTTTTATTGAACAATCGCAATCTTTAAGTTCAAAATTTCCAACCGAGGGTAATATTTATAGTTTAACCGATAAACACTTCCCAACAATGTTTTTTACCCCTGTTTTAGAAAATGAGGTATATATTGCAATAAAAAGTCTAAAACAGTCAAATGCATCTGGAGTAGATGGAATTTCGTCAAACTTATTAAAGGCAGCTATAAACTTTATTGTTCGACCACTAACCTTTCTAATAAACGGGTCATTAGCTGACGGTAAATTTCCAGATATTTTCAAAACAGCCAAAATCATACCTATACATAAAAAGGATAGTAAAAATGAGATGGAAAATTATAGACCAATATCTCTTTTAAGTGCAGTATCAAAAATTTCAGAAAAGATCGTCTTTAACAAAATTACACATTTTCTCGGTAAATTTAATACACTAAATAATTTTCAACATGGGTTTCGAAAGGGAAAAAACACCTGTAGTGCCATATTAAGTTTTATAAATAAATTATATGATAATTTAGATAATAACAACAAAATTATTGGTTTATTTATGGATCTAAGTAAGGCTTTTGACCTTGTGAATCATAAATTACTCATTGAAAAACTTGGTATTAGGGGTAAAGTTAATCATTGGATATCATCCTATCTCTCAAATAGAAAACAGATCGTTGATATTAACAGTATGAAATCGAGTGAAATGAATATAAATATCGGAGTTCCTCAAGGGCCCATTCTGGGACCACTTCTATTTTTGATATTTGTTAACGACTTGCCGAACCTTGACCCTGAAAATAATATTGTTGTGTTTGCCGACGATAACACTTACTTATGTTATGATGAATCAAAATCTGAAGTTTTAGTTAAGCTACAAGATATGGTAACTCGCTTTATTAAATGGTTTTATTCCAACAA
Source organism: Leptura quadrifasciata (assembly GCA_963675555.1). Lineage (NCBI taxonomy): Eukaryota > Metazoa > Arthropoda > Insecta > Coleoptera > Cerambycidae > Leptura > Leptura quadrifasciata. Next base: position 19,141,637 of record OY776681.1, on the reverse strand, counting down.
ACTGCATTTAAATGTATCGAAAACGGTCTTCATCAATTTCACACCAAGGAATAGTTTAATATATGAAAGCTGCTTAATTAAGGCGGGCCACACATCATTAAGACAGGTACCAACCGCAAAATTTCTTGGTCTCTATATTGACAACGATTTGAGTTGGAAATCTCATGTCGACAATTTGTCAAATAAGCTATCCTCATTATGTTTCGCACTATACAGGCTTAGAGAAGTCACGCAAAGATCGATATGCTTAACATTTTATCATTCTAACTTTTTGTCCAGGCTGAGATATGGAATAATATTTTGGGGTATTTCTCCACATGCGTCTCGACTGTTTAAATTACAGAAACGGGCAGTAAGAAACATTGTTGGTGCAAGTAGACTTCAATCTTGTAAACCTATTTTCAAGAATTTGAACCTTTTACCTTTACCATGCATATATATTTACGAAATATTAGTGTACGTAAAAAGTAACTTATCGGATTTCATTACCCATAGTGATTTACATAACCACGATACTCGTAATAATATAAATTTGGTGATACCAGTTCATAATTTATCAATATTTAAAAAAGGACCAAAATTTGTTGGAATTAAATGCTTCAATAAACTACCAAATAATCTTAAAATTATAAACAGTATTAGGGTATTTAAAAAGAACCTTTTTGAATTTTTACATGATAATATGTTCTATAGTGTTGCAGAATATTTAGATCATTAAAAAATTGTTCTGATTTTTTTTTTGTTCTCATTTTATTTATTGTATATTTATTGATTGTATACTCGCCTATAATAGTATTGTTTTACATAGATTTTTTAAATTAATTTTAACGTGTTCCTTATGGTTGTTATATATTTTGTTTGTTCCCATATAATTTATTGTATACTTGTCTATAATAGTACTGATATATATATATATATATATATATATATATATATATATATATATATATATATATATATATATATTTAATTAATGTTAACGTGTTACTTATGGTTGTTGTTTACTTATTTAATATTTAATTTGTTTACTGTTGCATACTTTCGTATTTTAGCTCGATAACACTGTCATGTTCTTCAAATGGTACATTTGTACCGATGACTGTTCCTATACCTCTGTACTTTGGTCTCTTGGAATTAATAAATTATTATTATTATTATTATTATCACAAACAAAAATTGGAAAAAGTGAGTCCGTTTCAAGCCATTTTTAATGCCAGTTCGACCCCACTATCAGAACGGCTTAGGTTAACGAAAGGTAATAAGAACACCTTTTTTATTTTTAATGACCTGAAAATTTGTTTTTTATAATAATTTTTATAAATATGAAAAGGCTAAAAAGTTACGAGGAAAATACTGACAGTCGCCCCTAAAACTACCCCTTAAGCAGAAGAGTGGGTCTAACTGATACCTAAGCATTATATTTTTATATCTTTTTTTCACTAAAGAACATAAATCAAACAGAATTTTATTGTGGTTAAAACCCCACACAGCTTAATGCTTCAAAATTTCCTTTTAGAAAAAATAGCATACCAATTTGGCTGATTAGGCAATACTTTACAAATTACCATTTTAAAAATTATAATGAAAATGGCGGACATCATTGAGCCCGTCACTGTAGCAACAAGTTGTCCAGATTTACCAACGATTTCTTGCTTACTCTGTTTTATCACCATTAAATTGATTGTTATTCGATATACCATTACCTCAAAGGTCACTTGTATCATAACCACCAACTAAAACAAAAACATTGTTTTAAATGGTGAAGAATTCGTGTCACTGCTATCCTTGCAAAAATAAATAATTTTAGTTATATTGTGTCTCACTTTTTACCACTACACCCCAATATCTCGGTCATTTGTTGATCGGTTAAATCAAATTTGGTATACTTCTTATATTTCAGATTGTGATTAAAAAGTTATTTAAACAATTTTTTTTCGAAAATAAACAGGTCGATTATAATCAAAGCAAGTAGGCACAGATTCGGAATTTATACTAGCGATTAAGATTTTTGTTTTTACAGAACCTTGTTCGGGATAAACTAAAACCCCTGTATATCAAATTTCGTTAAAAATATTCATTTCTTTACAAAAAAATCGTATCTATGATTTCAATAATAATCACCCTACTATTGTCTGAAAGTTATTTGTGGCATTCTACGAATATTCTGTCCTGTTATTTGGGTTTTCTACCACATGTATTATCCTCTTCAAAATCAAATCACCGAATCTACAAAATAATAGAATTATTGGAAAAAAGCCTCTGCGTCCGTGACGTTTACGTCAAAGGAACAGTCAGAGGTTATGTTTTGCAAATAATATAAATCAGAATAAACACAGAAAAATAATGTATTTTGCTGACGTAGTCTCTTTTCGTTTTCAAAGCTTTTTTTTTGGAAGAACTCTTATTTTGCTGTGTATGTTAGATACACAGCTTTAAGATTCTGTTTATATTATTTACATATATACTTATACTTACACAGAACATTTTCTTTTTGATAATGTTGAGTTTGTTAAGTTCTTCTTTTAACATTTCCTTCTTTCTAATGTAATTCTTGTGCTCATCCAACCTCACACTGAAAGGTCTGGATGACTTACCCACATAACATTTATCACATTCGCACGGGATACTGTAAATACAGTTTTTTGAATTCTACTCCATGTTTATCGGTTTTGTTTTTGTTAAAATAGATCTTAAAGTGTTCTCCGTTTGAAATACAGTCCTAACTTCAAATTTGTCACCTATACTGCGTAGCTTCTCTGATAGTCCGTATACATAAGGAATTATTGCTGTATAATGACGTTCAGGTTTTTTTTGTACCTGATTGTCCCTATTTTCAACGTTTATGAAAACTCTATCAACAAAGGCTTTAGGGTATTGATTTTGTGTTAGAACCTCTTTGATAAAATTTTTTCTCGTTATTTAATATTTCATTATTAGATGAAACTATTTTGGTCCTATCGTGTAAACATTTTACAACACCCCTTTTAACATTTATTGACTGATTTGAGTTAAAATTTAGATATCTATTAGTAAGTGTTGGTTTTCTATAAACGCTTGTTTCAATTGTATTGTATACATTTTTCGATTCTCTTCTTATTATTTTTAACAACTTTTCTTAATTTTTCAATTGTTACTTCATTACATACTTCTCTAATTCTGGCAGATAGTTCCGCTCTATTTCGTGGCCTATTTTTATAGACTTTATTTTTTATGGTACCCCAAAATAAAAATCCATAGGGGCGATGTTTGGTGATCTAGGTGTCCACGCAATTAAAGGACTATTTCTTCCAATCCAATGCATAGGGAAGTTCTTATTAAGCCAATTTTCAACTATTACTGCATTATGAATGGAAGCCCTACCTAGAGGTTTTGTTGTACGGCTAATAGTATATTTTGAACGGCATCTCGAAATTCATGTGTTAAAAAATGTAGGAATCTTGCACTATTTAAAGTGTCATCAAAGAAAAATGATCCAATCAAGGTGTCACTTAAAATTCCACGGCAGACATTTTATTTATAATCCAGTGTGGATTTACCGTTGACCAATACCTTGAATATTGCGATGAGACCTGAACACGCACGAGCCTCATCTGATTGTAAAAAATAGTTGATTTTTGTTTGGAAAAGTTAGCTCGAGACTCCTGAGGCAGTTTGTGCACTTTATTTTTTATTTTCGAGAAGTTCGGGGGTTGCCTTAAAACTGTTGGACAAGATCAATTGCTACACCCTGTATATGTCCAGATTGTTAGATTCATTTTTTGTTAAATAGAATTTGTTTTAAATTTTTAGTAATTTTGAAAGTCAATGGGAAGGCAGAAAGTAACACCCTGTATAGCAAATTTGAAGAAATAACGACACTTTGATTTAAAAACGAATTTACAAAGCTTATTCAAATATCTTTCACAGAGTTTAGATAATTATTTAACGTGATTTATTTAATTTTTACGCTATATTGTTTGTTAGGTAACTTTTCGACAGTTAAATTTCGACTTGAGAAGTTTTAGTTTAATTACATTATTTTATTTAAGAGCTTTGGCTTCTGAAAAAAATTCACTTATATGTTTAATGCGCGAGGGCAGATTAAAATTATCTTAAAAACTCTTTTTTACTAGGTTTCGACTTAGGAAGCACTTTCCGAGTCTCGATTACAGAAATTTCCGATGTAAAAGACAATAAGTGGAACTAGACAGTCGGTAACTACTCTTTAAATTTCGCTAAACTCAAAGAATACTAGTATACTTCTTAAAGTAAACAGTACACGAACTTGTATTATTTCAGTTTTAAAATATTCACACAAATTAATTTCACTTGACTTGTAGAACAATTTAAATAATGCGAAGGAAATCACTGGAAAACTACTCACTTTGAGCTTGGTGAGCTCGGCTTTTTATATGATATGCTTCATGTCCCGTGAGTCGAGCACAAATGTTGTTACCCCCTTTTTAGAGCTGGATAGGTTCCCGTCTAGTCTGGATCGGCATGCTTGTGCAATATTGCACAATATTGCGCAATAGTTTTGCAAAAGTTGAAATTTCGGAAATAAAAACTATATAGAAAAATCGGCAATGAAAAGGAGAAATTTTAGATATAAAAACGAAGTTTGAATCAATTCGGGTTTAGAAGTTAATGTTTTCGAAATGACCCCGTAAAGCAGTCACGAAGATCTGACGTTTTACGGTTGCAAAGATATGAGAATGTTCTCGATAGGGCGAGGTGTATGGAACCGAAATAAGTTTTGATATCGGTTGCAAGGGGAATCCCGATATTGTATGTAGTATTACGAGGGGCGATTAATAAGTAGTGAAATTTGAAATAGTAAACGGGTTGTAGAAAATTAAAGAAACGAGATAGAATGCTGTGATTAGAGGTAGGGAAAGTAGTATTGATATGTTTTAAGACTATTTGGTGCTGATATTTTTAAGGTTGTTCTTTAATCAGGTTTGAGTCCTAAAATAGCGAATTTGAATGTTTGGTGGAATTTGACGGTGAATGTGGATTATTTGAGAATTATCGAAGGCGCGTGAATTTTTCAGAACTATTTCAGAACAGCATTTTTTGATTAAATTAATCATTATCATTACTTTTTTTCTGGTTTTGACTTTAGAGATGAAAAGTTTGATTTATTTGTCGATTTTTGAAATTTTTTTACTTTCTTATAGTACGGAAATATGAAAGGTACTATAACAGACCACGGCCATTTGTTAAAAAAATAGCCTCATTGCTGAAAATATTTTTTTTCAAAAAATGTGTCATTTAAAAACAAACTCTGTGCCCAGAAGCAATATTCCAATCTCCTTTCTGCGTCTCCTTCTTCCATAGTTTGTAAATATTTGGGCTTATATGGTTTTTTATTATGATTTTTAAGGCACCTCCAAATTTTATTTATTTTTATTTTTACATTCAAGTTTAGAGATAAATCTCTGACACTGACACGTGGTACAGCAATAATAGCATCTAATATTACTGGATCCAATGGACGATCGGCAATGTTGTATTTTTTGGCTCTAAGTTTGGATACATCTCCAGTTCTATTAAATATTCTATTAATTGCACCAACCGTGGTGTAGTGAATCTGTGGGCGTTCTGGATCTCAAGTTGAAGATACTGGCTGCATCTCGCAGTGTACACTATCAGCAAGTATTCTTATTATTTCAATTTTATCAGCAATATTTAATTGTTGTGCAGCCATGTTTAAGTTTAATTTGACATAAATGCAATTGTTAAATTCATTCCAAAGCACTCCGTGTTAACAAAGATATTGGTATTGTGATGCTTGTTTTGCTCGGGTAGCTGGTTTGGAGATTATTTCAGGGTTCAATGTTAATATTAATTAAAATCCAGATCCAAAATAAGACATTTATTTTCCTAATAATTATATGTACAGTGTGGCCATATCTTTTATGGCTTAGGTTGCGACAATCTTGTTATTACATAAGTACATCATAGTAATCGGAGAGAGAGAGAGAGAGAAAGTGTAACATATTTCCTCTATGTACGTCGTCGTAACCCCAATTCTCTAATCGAAGTTCCAGGACATAACAGACGCGACTAAGAAATCTGTTTCAGGAGAGATCCAGTTCAACACACTCGAGTCAATCTGACAGGAGGTCCAGCTCAACGCACTCGGATCCTCCCTAACAGATACTTGGCCAGCGGCTGCCACGACGCCGGAGAAACTTGAGCTTCCGGTTATCTCAGTTCAACACACTCGAGAAAGGTGAAAGTCAAGCTCTGAATTTACTGGTTTCTGGCTAGCTATTTTATACCCAAAAATCACCGTCACGTGGTTTTGCACCCGGCACGAAATGCACACGGCACGCAAGTTGCGGCCTGGTGAAGTTAGAATTAAAAGTTAACTAATCAGGTATTGAACTAATCTAAAACTGAACTACTTGATCCATGTATGATTAAAATAAGTTAAACTGGAATGAAAGTATACAGTATTCCTGTAGTATTGTATACTTCATTACAGTATGCCGAGTTCTAAGTATTTTAAAAATTAGCTACCAATTTTCAAATATTCATTACATAATAGTGCTTTGGATAAAAAATGTGTCCTAATGCTTAATTAGCGTCATTATTACACGGCCACCGAGTTATATAAATACCCGACAATAAATAACTCGAATAGTAAGGTGATTATTATTGAAATCTTAGATATGATTTTTTTGTAAAGGAATGAAATTAAAGATTTTCACCATCTATTAAGTGGTCTAGAAACATTCTATCAAATTGTTTTAAATTGTTTGTTCGTAGGACAACACCACCACCAGCCTAGTGGAGCCTCCCATCAAGCTTCGACTCAAGTAGCGACTGCGAACAAACACACCTACAGGCATTTTAAGAAATAATACCAATTAAAATTAACTAACTAAAACGTATAACACTAAAATGTACTCTGGAATTTGCCTAGTAATAGCACGCGTCAATATGGCATCAGTATGTATTTATCTTTGTTTATTTATAACAATTATTTTTATTAGCACCAGAAATTTTGTAGTCACGTTAATATACACTCACAAAATCAGCCGGTAGTTGTATTGCCCATAAGACAAAAACAATTTACTTTAAGAAAAATCTATAATTCACCCCTTAAGAGCGTTTGATCACTACAACTGGTAGGGAATGGTCGCTTACCTTTCATGAACAATTTTTAACAATTCAAAAATTAGTTTTCTGACAAACATGTTTTTCAACAATTGAATAGGGATGCGTTTCGCCAAATATTGCTATATTATTGATACAAGTCTTAAAGAAATATTATAAAAAATTTAAAACTGATTTTAGTAACAAATTTTGCCACAGCTTTAAAAAATGTTTAAAACACGCTTTTATTGAAATTTGCTAAAAAAGGAAAATAATATTCATTCGATGTCAATTCATAATGTGATACACGGCTTACATATCCTTTTATTACAGGACATGTGGGTTATTTTTAATTTTTTGTACTTATCGGTCGAATACTTAAAACTGCGGAAATTTAGTGTAATTGCAGTCGTATATATCATCGAACAGAATATAAACTGAAGTATCTTTAAATTAAATTTAACACTGTAGGTAAAATATTGGTTGATTTCAATACATACCATCAAGATAACAGATATAAAACTTAGGACATATCTAGCTACTTTGATTGATCTAGGTGTATATGGTTCCTTTTCTCCTGTGACGGTTGAATATCTATGATACACTGCATTTTGCACGTATTCGGGTCTAAAAGAAACGCAAATTTAGTAAATATTTATTTCCTTCCTACATTCACGTAATATGTACCTCATAGAAGCGTCGTATTCCAGTTGAGTCAGGTTCCACTGTAGTTGCAAAACGCATTCTTTTCTATCCCATAATTCCATGAAAAACGTCGCTAAAATTTACACAGAACAAGTACTGAAATTTAATATCCTCAGTAGTTTAAAGATAGCCATTGCACGGTTCCTTACAATAGGACATTATAATTTCTTTAACTCTTTTATCTCGTATATTTTTCAGAAGTCTATAAAAAATATAGCTACAAAGGTTTGAGTATTTTAGACATGCTATTAGAAATTAAATGATTGTCATGTTGTATGGTTTTTTTAGTAAAATATCGTATTCCCCAGGGTTCGCATCTGAGCCCTCTTCTTTTCGCAGTTTATTAATGACTTTTCTTATGCAGCATCATCAGAACGTCTGTTATACACAAATATAAAGAATTACCTTGAATTGCAAACTAATCCACACGAAATTTTCAGCTAGTCTATTAGAACCAAGTTATACAGAATGAGATGATATAGGCGAGTAAGAAATTTTAATTATTGTGAGAGGAAACTGTTTCTATTAGAGGGTAATGCTGAGGTTCTCCGTGAATTATTTTAATTCGGTTTATTTAGTAACTACGCTAGTCATATTTTTACTAAAGTATATAAAAGACTATGATTCATGCATTTATTTATTATTATTATTTATTTATTTATTTATTCCTGCAACAAATTTTACAAAAACAAGATAATATGCCTTAACCTAGTTTACACTCAAAGTGACACCTGAGGAAACCCTAGTATTGTGTCTAGTAGTGATTACATTATCGTTTCTCTGTCTATTAATGTTGCACGTTCCATTTAAATATGATTTCCTGATTTCAAATGTGGGTCTAAGAGTAGTCATAGATATTTTATGGTGGCCGCACTATGTACACAACTGTTAACTGATTCGTTTATTAGAATGGGTTCAAGTACAAAGGTTTTTCCAACTTTAGTTGTGGAAAAGGAGATATATTAGTTTTTGTTTAGCTTAAGAAGATTGGTGTCTAGCCAGGTTTTTACTTTTCTGATTGCCGTACTGGCTTTTGTTTTTTGTCCCAAGTTTCCTACGGACAAATTAGTACCGTATCGTTTGCATACGATATAATATTGCATGCATAATTTTTCTGTAGAAGATCATTTATATATATAAGGAATAAGTTAGGACCTAAAATAGTATTCCTTGAGGAACCCCATTTCTTATTATTTTTGTTGCGCTGTGAGCATTATCTATTTTGACTTGTTGTGGTCTGTGGACTAGATAGTCTTTAAATAAATCATATACTTTCCCTCTGATACCTATTTTGTCTAGTTTGTTTAACAGGTGAATATGAGATACTGTGTCAAAGGCCTTTTGTAAATCAAAGGAGATGGCTAAGACTTCCTTGTTCGATTCGAAGTTACTTAATATAGTATTTGTTAGCAGTTGAAGAGGTTCTTCAGTTCCAATATTCTTCTAGAATCCATATTGATTTTTTGATATTATTTTATTTTTTTCTAGGAATGACCGAAGTCTGTTATTCAGACACTTTTCAAAAATTTGAGCAATATTATTTATTGCGATATCGGGCGATATGTGTTTGCATGCGAGTTTTTAGGTTTTCGTTGTTATATTGTCTTTCCCTGGCGAGGCGTTGTTTTGCAGGCTAGATGTTACTTCTATTTCGCGGTCACATACGTCCTCCAGAAACATTAAATTAAGATTTCCATTTATGTTTTCGTTGTCTGCAAGGTTTTGCGTTTGACTGGGAATTTCTCTTATGATTTGTTCACCAACTTCAATAGAGAAACTGTTGAAAGTATTGGCTATCTCTTTTTATCGGTTATTTGCTTATCATTCTCAATGATTTTGTGTATACTATCGGTACATTTTTTGTTACGATTTATAACTTTATTGATGCAGTCCTAAACTTTTTCTTTACGCTAATAATTTTTCGTGGGTCTAATTAACGTTGTTACGGTATTTCTATAGTTATTATAATATTCTTTTAGTTGTCTGGTATCTTTGTTTCATTGGTTTTTGTTTAAGTTTGTCACCTTTATTTATTTGTTTATTTATTTATTTATTTAGGATATAACTACCCAAACATAAGATTCCAACTACAAGATAGGAAAGAAAAACATTGTTACAGAATTTCATACAATAAATAATATCGGAAAATTATGTGGAATTACATAATGTATTTATAAGTATATAAAATTAGTGATATTTTTAGTGTATATGCAATAAAGATGGCTTAATTTTATCAACAATAGTACAAAATAAATCAACATCATCCTGTATACATGCAAAGTTTAAGCACATCGGATGCAAAGGTGAAGATTGAGTATGCAGCTTCCATATTAAATTTATGGACGTTGTAAACGTAGATTGAAAATAATGCAAATTCATTTATAATTTGTTCAGGACTATTCAAGTGTACGGTCGTGAGCAAAAAAAATATAGGACAAGTCTTATAACGGTATTTTTGCTAAAATCTAGTTGTGTACATCTAACTTTAATTTTTGTGACATTGTTAGTTAGTTGTCATAATTTATTGCAACATGCCTCATATAAGCGATTTAGTTAAATCTGGAGTTATTGCTAAAGCAGAAGATGGATGGTCAATGAGACAAATTGCACTGCGTTATAATATTGACAAAAATTCGGTGTGTGACATTTTAAGAAAGTGGAGAATAAACGGTACAATTAGTAGAAATCCCGGATCAGGGCGACGAAGGATATCAACTCAACAACAAGATTTGCAATTGGTAAATGCTTTAGTAGAAAATCCATTTTACTCAGTTATTCAGGCTGCTGAAGAAACGAATTTTCCTGGATCGAGTAGTACTGGTCGCCGGCGAGTAAGAGAATCGGAGCTACGCTGTCATGCAGCAGCACAGAAATACTTAGTTAAAGATGCTCGAGTAGAATTTGCGCTTGAATTTTTAGCGCGTGATGTAAATTTTTGGAACAATGTAATCTTTACGGACAAAAAAACTTTCCAGTCAACACACAGCGGTCGTATTCGTATTTACCGCCCGGACTAGAATATCGGTACGTGGTCCTGGTGTTTTGTGGCATATTGAGGAACGATTTAATAGTGAAACGTATATTATGATTTTAGACAATATTATGCTCCCTTCTGTGTCACAATTATTTCCTAATAATAAGTTCATATTTCAATAAGACAATTGTTCCGTTCATACTGCTCATACCGTAACTAACTGGTTTCAAGATAACAACATCAATGTTCTTAACTGGCCCAGTCATAGTCCAAATCTTAACCCTGTGGAGAAAATATGGGGACTACTCGTAAGAAGTATCCAAAAACGAAATGTGAGACCACGGAATGCCGAAGAACTACTGAAAATAGTAATATAATAATAGTATTACTAATGATTATTGTATAAGGTTATTTAATTCTATGCCAAACAGATTTATAGAAGTTATAATTAGAAATGGTGCAATAACGAAATATTAATAGTTAGTTTCTTGTTAAGTAGGATATCCTGTGCCCTTTGATCCAGGATTTCTACTAATCATACCGTTTATTCTCCACTTTCTTAAAATGTTACACACCAAATTTTTGTTAATGTTATAACGTAATGCAATTTGTGTCATTAACCATTCATCATTTACTATAGCAATAACTACAGCATTAAAATAAAAAATAAATTAAAAGTGATATATGTTTTATTTCGGCTACTCATTACATATTCAAATAGATACAGATTTACATTAGAAAAAAAAAGTTGTCCTATTTTTTTCTGCTCACGACAGTACATTATCATTACAGTTGGAGCACTAGTAATACCTCTCATATTATTAATACGTGACCATAATCTGATTGGGTGTGCTTTATCTGCGTTTCAATATCTTTAAGGTTATCTTTGTGATATTTTCCTGTTTAATCTTTTTGGTTAGGGACTAAAAATCATTAGGAGGATTTTCGTCTTAGGTTCCTCCGTACATAATTTTTGTTTATTATCTCTATTTATTCTACGATTAAACCATGTGGGGTAGGATTTATTCATTGATGTTTTTCTTGGAACATCTTGAAAAACCACGTATAGAGAGTTGCGTCATTAGCGTTACTAAATAATAAAAGGCATGTCCAGTCTATGTAACACAAGTTATCATTTAGTTTAGCAAAATTAGCTTTTTTAAAATTATAATATGATACAGAACTGCTATGAAATTGCAAATTCACAGAGCATGTTCATTTGTATGGTTTTAAAAACATTGTTACTTTTATTTATTTATAGAAATCACTTGCTTTTAGTGGGTTGAAAAATGTACGAGTTAAAACGGATCAAATTAACCATATTCACAGTATTGAATCATTTTAAATAAATAAATATAATGTAGTGACTAATTAAATACTTACACCAAAAAGATATTATTATGGCAAATGTGATGCTTGCAGGATTGTCAGATAAATAGGAGAGGTGAGACTGCATGCATATATTGGAGAGCTTCTCGAACTTACATTGTTTGTAATGACATCTCGGGCACATAATTAAGTTACTATTGCAAATTTCTTCACTAAAAACGGTGACAAATGTTAAAGTTCCTTCTTAAATGACTTAACGACTATATCTAAATTAATATCTGCTAAAAGCTAAAAGCAATCGAATCATTCCAAGAGCTATAGGAATACGCATGGCTGATCGTTAATTGGAGTCAAAATATCGACGAGTGTCTTGCTCTGCTTCCTGGTAAAGCTTGTATGGATAAAATACCGTTTCTGTAAGTTTTATTTACTTTTTCTGTAAAAGTTACTAACCTGGGTCGTTTTTTCGCATCTATCTGGCACATTCCGAAACTGGGAAATGCATTTCGAACTAATCCGCAATTGTAAATATCAAGTTAGGATTTTGGTTATTAAAAACTGTTTAAATTAACTCCTTAATAATTAAAGTTTAATTTAGATTTATAACTACTGAATAGGAAACAATAAAATGCGTTTTTACTTGGTCTAGGATAATAAAGTTATGTAGAATCGGTTTTGATAGCAATTTATTGGCAACTAAACTTTTAAAATTAATTTTATCATGCCCAAAATTTTCATAATTACTACTTGACTATAAATAGTCAGCTGGCGATCAAATAGGAGAAAGATCATCAGTCAAGCAGTTAATGAAATTCTAATATGTAAAAAATGCTTAAAGGAACATTAAAATGATTCAAATAATAATAAAATCAATTCTATCATGGCTGAAATTTTTATGAAACTACTTGAGACATTGTATTTAATGAAACAAACGGTCAGCTGACGATCTGGTAGAGGAAAAATCATCAGTTAAGCAGTTAATTAAATTACTCGAAGTTTAAGTGCCATGCCCGCTCGACACATTTAACCCCCTAGCTGACGGTCTTGCCCCCACAGGATCCACAGCTGATTATTGTTTTTATCGTTAGAAAATCGGCAGCTACTGGAAGCGGCTGGAACCTCCCCACTCGGTAGATCTTTGAAGCCGAAAAGAGCATTAAATTGTGTGACAAAACAGCACTAAACGTAATCCGATCTCATCCAAAACCTTTTCAGATCTTCTGGGGCACTAAAAAAACCCACAACTTATGAATTTACAATCATCTAGGCGAGTTATTACCTACATTATCGCTCGTTGAATAATATACTATTAGGATATTAATAACTTTAACAATACTTGAACGACTAAGAAAGTCTAGTTATCCTAATTACTACAGATTTGTAAAGCAACAAACTGAAAATTGGTAAAGTGATAATCTATAATAACTCCACCAACGAAGGTACAGAAAGCATGATATTGTTACATCTACCTTTAAAGTTTGTGACAATCCACTAATGGCCAGTTTCTGAAACGTTAAATAGAGTTAATTATTCGTTTACTGTCATAGTTACAATTGTGACAACAATTGTTACTATGACATTTATTAATAGATAACTTTATTTTACGTTTCAGAAACAGACCCTAAAAGTTACAAATATGCCGACATCTTATTAACATTACATGACACCAACGTTATCGAATGACAAACGATGACAATGACAATCGTCAAAATTTGCTCATTGCAATCCGATCGCTCGCGGCTGTCTTTGTTAAATGAAACATTAGCATTTCAATAATTTTACTAGATTTTAGAGGAATATTTGTAGTTTAATTCTTCGATTTGTCTGTATATATATTTAAAAACGGCACTAAACGTAATCCGCTCTACTTCTAGAGCAGTGAAGAAACCCTCACACGTGAATTGACACGTGATGTGACGAGTTTCACAACGTAATGGCTACGCGGATCGGTCATGTCATGCGAAATGCGATCTATGCCATATTTGCTTTGTTTTTAATTTTTTTCACGGAAACCAAATCGAAAGGGTGGAAGTGTGATATATCGTTGAAATCAGAATTTTAACTGCTTTTCAATGGTTCCATTGCAAATTGAAAGTAAGTATAAAATAAACAACTTGTTGCGTCAAAATGGCACTAAACGTAATCCGAGCTCAACCAAAACCTTTTCAGATCTTCTGGGGCACTAAAGAAACACACATGCAAAGTTTCATTCAAATCCGTTCAGTAGTTTCGGCGCTATAGTGCTAACACATATACACACACACAGACATTTTTCAAAAACAACAACACAAAGGAGCTGGTTATTTAGCCTTTACCACCGCGACCTTTTCAGGTCTATTGTGATGCTCCCAGAATATCTTCCTTATAGTACCTCATCCAGCTTTGTCCTTTGTACTAGACTCCACAGCTTTGATAAAGGCCCTTTTGTATAGCTGTCCGCCCTTGGTTTTTCTTCTCCGAGTACTTGGAATCTCAGCCTAACCAGGCCTTCACAGTGGCACAATACGCGAACTGGGGTTTCCTCTTCCTCTTGGCAGAATCTGCATGTTGCGTTCTCTGCCAGGCCCATTAGACTCATGTGTCTATTGAGCCGGCACTGGCCAGTTAGAAGGCCTACTATTACTCTGATGGCCTTCCTATTCTGGCTTAGTAGATCTTCCGTAAATTTGGCTGAACGTTCTTTAATGAACTCTTTGGCCTCTCTCTGTCTTGAGAGATTCCTCCACCATTCCAGAGATTTATTTTGCACCCATTCCTTAATGGCTGCTTGTATGCTTGGCTTTGCCACGCCACAATAGGGCTGGGGTCCTATTGGGGCTTCAAGTGCGCCTTCCTTGGCCAGTTGGTCAGCCTTTTTGTTTCCTCTGTGCCCCTCGTGCCCTGGTACCCATGCTAGAGTCACTCTGTTCTGACTTCCCAGCTCTGTAAAGCCGTCAAGCAGTCCCACACCAATCTTGAGTTGATTTACATGGAACTGAGTGCTTTTATTGCCGCTTGGCTATCAGAGAAAATGGCAATCGATTGGTTAACAGTACCTTGTCCTATTATCTCCCTTGCGCAACAGTGTATGGCGATCACTTCAGCCTGAAACACCGTTGCGTATTTCCTTAGACTTATCGGGATATTGGCTTTTGACCTTGTCCCGTAAATCCCGGCTCCGACTCCTTGTTCTGTCTTGGAACCGTCAGTGTACCAGACTATTTGTGCTGTTATGGGAGGACCGTTTTTCCAATCCTCCCTGTCTGGTATAACAGCCTGAAAGTTCATAAGGGTAGCTGACAAGTAATCCCCCGTTTTCAATGCAACTGGCTGTTATTTTTCTAATCTTTATTGCTTAAATATAAATTCTACAAATTTGCAAGTTTGATGAAATGACTTTATTTTTCTTTTTTTACATGTTTCGAATTTTCTCACAGTCTGACCCTCAAATCTTTAAACAACTATGTGAGAAGAAACATTTTGACTATGAATTTGATTTTATAAAATGATTTATTCATTTGCAACGCTGTCTCCCATTTGATACATCTAAAAGCAGTGTTTGCTTAAAAACAATTATAATAAAATATATTATGATTGAGGCGTCACTGATGAGAACTATGTATATAACGGGAAAATCAGTGGATTACTTTATTCGGCAACTATAGTACATGCCTCAAAAAGTATTATTATAATATAATGATTTGCACAAAAAAAAAAAATTAAATGTGCAATTCGAAATTTTGGTGAATGCGCCGGTAAAAGTGAACAATTCTTTGCGATTTATAGTAATAGTTTAACAGCAAAATAAGAAGCCTCTAAAAGGCTTCTTCTTCTTAAAGGTTACAGCGGACAAGTCTTTATGCAAATAATAAAATGTAAAGGTTCCAAGACAAATTCCTGGGGCATACTATTGAATGAAAAAACTAATTTGAAATTATAAAAATAAAAGTTACGCGACACCTATAACTGTTACTCAACGTTAACACAGTGTGTTGGTCTGACCCGTATTGTTAACGAATTTTTTGGAAGTCAAATTATGAGAAAATGCTTTAAAAATAATTGCAGTTATTCTGTTAAAAAAAGTGGGACAATGGACACTGATGATAGTTCTCAATCAGATTCACGTCGTCCTTTTTAAAAATACTGAGTAGTGAAAAACATTCATTTTACATAATGTTGATAATCTTACCTTCTTCTGTTATGTTCTGTTTCTAGGGTAATTACTCCATAGAGAACACAGAAAATGCTTAAAATAGATACTGGAATTAGCATTCTAACATAAAATCCAAGCCAGGCAAAATAAAAGGCAACCTCTGCACCATAATATTTTTCTATTAAATTTAAGGGTTGTTCTTTGTACCAACTTTCAGGAGCTCCCCAGTATTTTGCAAGAAGCTGAAATTATTTGCAATGTAAATGCCCAGTAACCTACTGAATATGTAATGTATAGCCGAAATAAAACAGATATCACTTTTAATTTATTTTTTATTTTAATGCTGTAGTTATTGCTATAGTAAATGATGGATGGTTAATGAGACAAATTGCATTGCGTTATAACATTAACAAAAATTTGATGTGTAATATTTTAAGAAAGTGGAGAATAAACGGTACGATTAGTAGAAATCCTTAATCAAAGGACAAAGGATATCCTACTTAACAAGAACCTAACTATTAATATTTCGTTATTACACAATTTCTATTTATAAATTCTATAAGTCTGTTTGGCATAGAATTAAATAACCTTATACAATAATCATTAGTAATAATATTTTCCCATGCATTATTTACTATTTCCAGTAATTCTTCAGCATTCCGTGGTTTCACATATCGTTTTTGGATACTTCTTACGAGTAGTCCCCATACTTCTTCCACAGGGCTAAGATCTGGAGTATGACTGGGCCAGTTAAGAACATTGATGTTATTATCTTTAAACCAGTTAGTTACGGTATGAGCAGTATGAACGGAACAATTGTCTTGTTGAAATATGAACTCATTATTAAGAAATAATTGTGACACAGAAGGGAGCATAATATTGTCTAAAATCCTAATATACGTTTCACTATTAAATCGTTCCTCAATATGCCACAAAACACCAGGACCACGTGCCGATATCCAAGCCCACATATTGACGGAAAATCTATCACTTTTATCATTGTTAGATATATATTTCTCATTGAAACGAGTATTCGGAGGGCGGTAAACACGAATACGACTGCTGTGTGTTGACTGGAAAGTTTTTTCGTCTGTAAAGATTACATTGTTCCAAAAATTTACATCATGCGCTAAAAATTCAAGCTTACTTAAAGCTGAACATAAAGAAGCTCGAGTAGGATTTGCGCTTGAATTTTTAGCGCATGATGTAAATTTTTGGAACAATGTAATCTTTACAGACGAAAAAACTTTCCAGTCAACACACAGCGGTCGTATTCGTGTTTACTGTCCTCCGAATACTCGATTCGATGAGAAATATATATTTAACAATGATAAAAGTGGTAGATTTTCCGTCAATATGTGGGCTTGGATATCGGCACGTTCTCTTGGTGTTTTGTGACATATTGAAGAACGATTTAATTGTGAAACGTATATTAGGATTTTAGACAATATTATGCTCCCTTCTTTGTCACAATTATTTCCTAATAATGAGTTCGTATTTCAACAAGACAATTGTTCCGTTCATACTGCTCATACCGTAACTAACTGGTTTCAAGATAACACCATCAATGTTCTTAACTGGCCCAATCATAGTCCAGATCTTAACCCTGTGGAAGAAGTATGGGGACTACTCGTAAGAAGTATCCAAAAACGAAATGTGAGACCACGGAATGCTGAAGAATTACTGGGAATAGTAAATAATGCATGGGAAAATATTATTACTGATGATTATTGTATAAGGTTATTTAATTCTGTGCAAAACAAACTTATAGAAATTATTAATAGAAATGGTGCAATAACGAAATATTAAGTTAGTTTCTTGTTAAGTAGGATATCCTTTGTCCTTTGATCCAGGATTTCTACTAATCGTACTGTTTATTCTCCACTTTCTTAAAATATTACACACCAAATTTTTGTTAATGTTATAACGCAGTGCAATTTGTCTCATTAACCATCCATCATTGGCTACAGCATTAAAATAAAAAAAATATTAAAAGTGATATCAGTTTCATTTCGGCTACTCATTACATATTCAAATAGAGACAGATTTACATTAGAAAAAAAAAGTTGTCCTATTTTTTTCCGCTCACGACAGTACTATATAAATAGAAATACATTTCGTTTCAAATAAACCCAATTTAAAACTAATTAATCTTCAATCATCCTTCATGAAACCTTTATAAAACGAGAGCCAGACTAAACACCATTTAAATTGTTATAGTTCAAGTAGGAAATATCTGAGACAGAAAAAACATAACAAAAACGTTACGACCTCATTAAAATACCATCACTCTTTGTGATACCTCGACCGACCCTCGACCGCAAAACTTCTCGCTGGTTTTTAATGTGCGGCGAGTCGTTTGATAGTGATAGTAGATAATAATGATGTCGCAAAGTTTTTGTTATGTTTTTTCTCTCTCAGATATTTCCTACTTGAACTATACTTGAGTAAGTAATGCGTTTTTTGTTGCCTATTAATAAGTATTTCCTTAACTTCTAGTAATATTTTAATAGTTATCTCTTTCTTACTTGTCTATCCGTTAAAGGCCCACTTTCTGTCCACACATAACTTCCTTCGTGAATAGGAAACGCGTCCTTGAAAACACCATCGTTGAGCAATTTTTTTACACCAAACTCGGTATACCGGGCGCCAAATTTAGTCCTGCTCAACATTTCGTGTATAACCAGTATTTTTTCGGCAGTAGTAATATCCGTGGGTAAACTACCGGAGACAGACTCCCTTAGAATAAAAAGTATTAAGTTATCTCCCATCAGTTTAAAAATGTAGCATGGTAACATACGGTGCCCTTTGGTATATCGGATCTTCAGGATTTGGTAAAGTTAGAGGAGTGGCCATGAAAAGGTAAGTAGGCTTAATGTTTGGCCGATACTTCACGCTTTTGAACGCCAACTCGATATCGCATATGTC
This sequence comes from Leptura quadrifasciata, assembly GCA_963675555.1. Taxonomy (NCBI): domain Eukaryota; kingdom Metazoa; phylum Arthropoda; class Insecta; order Coleoptera; family Cerambycidae; genus Leptura; species Leptura quadrifasciata. The sequence goes on along the minus strand of OY776681.1, from coordinate 19,122,483 downwards.
AGCATAATGTAATATGGTATTTTTGGTTGCGTGGATCTTTACGAAAGTTATGCTTCTGTCTGCCTAAAACTTAATTTTGTCAAATTTTTGTTCATAGTTTTTATACGGTTTTCATATTTATTCAATTTTCTAATAGATTTTTAAATACAAAACATATAGGGGAAAATGCCAAACGTAAGGTAGTTTACAGGATAGGCATATAAAATTATGGCTGTACATTTATTGTAGAGGAAAACGATAAATGAAAACGGTCACAGACGTAGTGGGGAATAGAGAGGGTAGTGGCTATGCATAACGCATAGCTGTTTGTATCACATCATGTTTTACGTCTTTTATGTCGCGTGCATTAGAATGAGAGAGAAGGTCAGGCTTGTGTTGTTTGCCAACTAGCACGAACGACATGTGAGATATGGTATGGCGGACTTAGTTTACTTTCATATACGGCGGAGTGTACGGGTGTAAGTGCAATTAATACATTAATACATTAATTTATATTTGTCTTTTTGCTGGTATGTAACTTATTTATTACAAAAATGAGTCGATCGAGTGATTGTGAGTGTGAAAGTGACAGTTATAGTGATTTCAGTGATAAAGAAAATAAAATTCCAAATGAGTTTCAAGGGAGAAAAAAACGGCATTTAAGTAGTGACGGGAAACAAATTTGTTTAAATATGTATAATACTCTTTTACAGCGACAAACTAATGACTTTAACTTGCGTGATTTAGATATATTAAGGGAAACAGAATCTTTAATCCACGTTCTCTATTCCACATTGTACAAACTAGTGAAAACAGGTGTTACCGAAAGAAAGCAACGTTGCGACGCTGGTATATCAAAAATTTTAGATCCATCAATAGCAAAACTTTTAAAAAATGTAATTTATGATGCATATCAGAAAAATGAAATCCCGACTGTTGACGTGGTAGACAGAAAACTAAAGGAAATGGATTGTCCTTTGAAATATACGACAAGAACTTTAAGGAACTGGCTGAAAAAAATTGGATTTAAATTTAAAACAATTAATAAACGCGTGGCGATTATGGAAAGCAGACGAATAGTGGATTGGCGACATTCATATCTAGAGGAGATTAAAAAGTTCAGAAGGGAAAATAGAACAATTTATTACCTAGATGAAACTTGGTATGACACTCACGATACCGTAAAAAAAGGATGGACTGATGGAACTAAAAAATGTCTACCACAGTCATTGCCTCCAAATAAGGGGACTCGATTGGTTATATTACACTGTGGATCAGGTGATGGATGGGTAGATAATGCATTGAAACTATGCGGGAAAAACATGGAAGAGTGTAACGTGGATTATCACATGAATATGGAGGGAGTAATTTTTGAAAAATGGTTTGAAAATACTCTAATTCCAAAATTAAAGCCAAATAGTGTTATTGTTCTTGACAATGTGAAGTACCATTCAAGAGAATTATATAAAATTCCTAATAAGAGTTCGACTAAATTGGAGTTGCAAATTTTTTTAACGGATCATGACCTATATTATATGGACAGTTATACTAAAGCAGAATTGTTGGAAGTCCTTCATACGAAAACATTTGAGAAGAATTATGTTATAGACAGTATAGCTGAAAGATTTGGCCACAAAGTTTTAAGATTACCACCATATTATTGTATTTTCAACCCAATAGAATTGATTTGGGGAAAATTGAAAAAAAATATCAGAAAAGGAAATACTTTTCCAAAATTCGACAAAAAAGTGATAGAGTTAATTAAAAACGAAGTGTCCAAAATTACCAAGGAAGATTGGGAAAAGAGAATTGCCAAAGTGATTAGAATTGAGGATGATTATTTGAAACTTTGTGAATTTAATAAAAATGGGGAAAATAAATTCATTATAAATTTAGAAGAGGATAGTTCATCATCTGAAAATGAAGAAGAGGGGGAGAACGCACAGAATTCTGAGGAAGAAGTGATTGTGATGACTTGTGATTGAAGAAGTGGTAGTGATATATATAAGTTTATTATTTGTGTCCGTTTTTGTGTTCAATGATAGTGATCGTGATATCAAGCTTATTATTTATGTCATTTTGTGTGTTCTTAAGTATTTTAATCTATTTTTATTCATTTAAAGAATTCAATTACATTTAATTTTATTTATTTGGAGAATACATATTTTATTTACGAAAATTTACTATTTCGAGTTTTGTTTCTGTTTTTAGAGGTTTATTGTTATTTTTTAATTTATTTTGAGAATACCTATATATTTTTTTACTGTTACTATTTTAAGTTTTTTTTTGTTTTTAGATGTTTATTGTTATTTTTTTTATTTATTTTGAGGATACCTATATATTTTTTTACTGTTACTATTTTAAATTTTTTTTGTTTTTAGAGGTTTAGTTTTATTTTTTTGTATAATTTTCTTTATCCTGTACTAATATTCTTTACCCATCCTATCATGGCAAGATATGCTCATACCTCCCCGTGGTTCTTGCTAGGTAGTAACAATTTACTCAAATATTAAGTGAACTAGGATACTGTAACTACTGTATAGTCAGTAGTGTAAATTGTTGCCAGCTAAACTGAGCCCACACAACGAAAGCCAACGCAACTTTCTTATGGAAAAGTGACTTCCGTTAAATTGGTTGAATTTTTGATATGTTGTGTATTCTATCTCTGTATCAAATGCATCAATGTCTCAGATTTGTTTAATAACACCTAAACAGTATAATTGATTGTCTTATCATATCATATGACGTCATAGCAGCTCATGTCGTGTCACAGAACCTCATAGTGGTCACTTTGAATTTTATTGTGATCTGAGCACCTAGAAGTAAGAGAAAAGAATGTTATTTAAATCATGATGTTCTATGACACGATATTACATGCTATGACGTCATATGACGTGACGACGTTTGAGATTATATGATGTAATATTTCAATAAATAAACCATGACAGTTATGAGGTGTTTTCAAACCACTGTGAGACCCTAGAAGCAAAAAAAATAGTACTGATTTAACCCAGACCCATACACCTCAAATAAACGATAATTCTTACTTTAGCAAGCTTTATCTCAAGACTGTGAAAGTTTGTCAATTTGTGCCAATTGAGACATTTGATCAGAGAGATGGGATACACAATATCAAAATTTCAACCAATTTAACGTAAGTCACTTTGCCATAAGAAAATTGCGTGGTCCTTTAAAAGCGTAAACAGACATACGTACACAATATAGTTAAGTCCGGGCCTGTCTTCTTAGCGTCTCACCTCGCACCCCCCCCCCCCCTCCCAATTTCCTCTTTCCCGCACTATACTATGCTCATTTCTGAAAGGACGAAACTTTTTAGACCAAGCGGCCACCATCGAGGACCCCACACGATCAGATGTTAGTATGAGACAAATTTGTCAATAATGGAATAGTAATGACTGTATATAATAGAGTACTAGCAGTGACGTCATCATTTGATAGCCTGAAAATGGTTCCGTAGGCATTTTGAACGATTTGACATGAGTGAGTATGTGTTAATTTGTGATCGATTTAAATATTAGTGATGCATAATTTTAATATCAAATTTGTTTGGTGACTTTTATTAACGTTTTTTAAAAAGCCTAGTTTAAAACAAAGGGCCCCGCACAGAAACACGTGATTTGGGATCCAGGTGAAAATGATCGAAATTGAGATACGTTGTAGTTCGGACCTTCCTGATGAAAAGTTTAAATGAAACTACGCACGAAAACTTTTTATTTTGGAGCTACAGCAAAGGCAAGAGTCGAAAATTCGTAAATTCGTGAAAAATCTTCAAAAATATACATATACATATTTATTTATGTGCACGTATATATACATATGCATATACATATGCGATATACTGATTTGATAATCAATTAAGTATAAAGTCTACGTTCAAACTCTTAGAAGAGCGTCTAGTTCAGTTTTTTACTCTACCAAATCCATGCGTTTTATAAATACCAGTACCTACTATAAAATAACTCACGTAAAGAACGCTATATGAACGATCGATTTTATTATATTTATCAGTATTAAAATCTTATTTTTTCAACAAAATATTCAATATTCGAGCACCTATTCCTTTCTCATTTTTATCAACCGAATATGTAATTGGTATTTATTTTATGTTTTATTCAAAACTATTGTGTGCGAAAATTATGTCACTCAAAATATTGAAATATGTTAGTGGGAAAATTTGAAAACCCCACATTGTAGGAGCTTTTTGCAAATAACAATTTTTTACGCTCCTCCAAGTTTTTATTTTTATTCTTGGCATGAAAATATTTTATTTTCCATTTTTTTTTCTCTCATTTCTAACGTCAAACATTGAATATGACTATATAGCTTATAAACGCGATTATCATAGCATATTTGCAACAGAAATTCCGCTTTCGTATAACTTAGACGACGCGCATAGTAATTTTAAATTCAAGTTGCACTTTGATGTTAATATCGCAAGGCTGTTATCTAGTACTGTCGTGAGCAGACAAAAATAGGACAACTTTTTTTTTATGTAAATCTGTCTCTATTTGAATATGTAATGATTAGCCGAAATAAAACAGATATCACTTTTAATTTATTTTTTATTTTAATGCTGTAGTTATTGCTATAGTAAATGATAGCTGGTTAATGAGATAAATTGCACTGCGTTATAATATTAACAAAAATGTGATAACATTTTAAGAAAGTGGAGAATAAACGGTACGATTAGTAGAAATCCTGGATCAAAGGACAAAGGATATCTTACTAACAAGAAACTAACTATTAATATTTCGTTATTGCACCATTTCTATTTATAACTACTATAAATCTGTTTGGCATAGAATTAAATAATCTTATACAATAATCATTAGTAATAATATTTTCCCATGCATTATTTACTATTTCCAGTAATTCTTAGGCATTCCGTTTTTGGATGCTTCTTACAAGTAGTCCTCATACTTATTCCACAGGGTTAAGATCTGTATTATGACTGGGCCAGTTAAGAACATTGATGTTGTTATCTTGAAATCAGTTGGTTACGGTATGAGCAGTATGAACGGAACAATTGTCTTGTTGAAATATGAACTCATTATTAGGAAATAATTGTGACACAGTAGGTAGTATAATATTGTCTAAAGTCCTAATATACGTTTCACTAATAAATCGTTCCTCAATATGCCACAAAACACCAGAACCACGTGTCGATATCCAAGCCCACATATTGACGGAAAATCTACCACTTTTATCATTGGTAGATATATATTTCTCATCGAATTGAGTATTCGGAGGGCGGTAAACACGAATACGACCGTTATGTGTTGACTGGAAAGTTTCTTCGTTTGTAAAGATTACATTGTTTCAAAAATGTACATCATGCGCTAAAAATTCAAACGCAAATCCTACTCGAGCTTTTTTATGTTCAGCTTTAAGTAAGTATTTCTGTGCTGCTGCATGACAGCGTAGTTCCGATTCTCTTACTCGCCGGCGACCAGTACTACTCGATCCAGGAAAATTCGTTTCTTCAGCAGCCTGAATAATTGAGTAAAATGAATTTTCTACTAAAGCATTTACCAATTGCAAATCTTGTTGTTGAGTTGATATCTTTTGTCGTCCTGATCCAGGATTTCTACTAATCGTACCGTTTATTCTCCACTTTATTAAAATGTTACACACCGAATTTTTGTCAATATTACAACGCAGTGCAATTTGTCTCATTGACCATCCATCTTCTGCTTTAGCAAGAACTCCAGATTTAACTAAAGCGCTTATATGAGGCATATTAATTTTTTGCACACTTGCAATAAATTATGACAACTAACTAACAATGTCACAATAATTAAAGTTAGATGTACACAACTAGATTTTAGCAAAATACCGTTATAAGACTTGTCCTATTTTTTTGCTCACGACCGTACCATATACATAAATATATATATTTTGATTTTCGAAGATTTGTCTCTGAAATTTAATTAAATAATGTAATTAAATGACCTCAAATGCTACAAAACGTCTAGCGATTTGAAGTTGCAACTGGTTGTAACGTCAGCCGCTAGTACTCCATTGCAATTTATATGCAGCAGTGATGTCCCACAAGGATCTCAACTTGGCCCGTTGCTATGTATCCTGTTTATTACAGATTTAACAACATTTCTTAATAGTACAATCAATGAACCGATTCACCTCCGAAATCTGATCAACTCAATCAATTTGTTTGAAATTTTGACAGTAGCTCAAAAATGATGCAAATAACAAACCTGACTTGTGCCGATATGTGCTTCCATCCCGGGGGTGAATGCCACCCTTTCTCGGAGGTGGAAATTTAAAAATTCAAAATAACACCCTGACGATCGATATAGAGGATATAGATCGATATAGATGATCAAATTTTCAGAAGAAAATGTAGTATAAAGTTTTTTCTACAACCTAATAATTTCTGAGTTATTCGCGATTGAAAATTCCAATAGAAAACACGTTTTTCAACAGTTTTTCGCGAATAACTCGAAAATTAACGTTTTCTGGAAAAAACTGTTCTTATCAAAATTGAATCTTATAAAAAATCAAAGCGATTCGTCGGTTTTTCTTTACTGTTTTAGGTCATATTAAGCGACTTATGAGTCATTGAAGACGAATTTTTGTTTGTCGTAAATTTATCTAGAGATTTAAACTCAAATAACGGAAAAATGAGTAATTTTTCAGAGAAAATGTTCATAACCTTTTTTAAAGTGCTTTACTAGACCTTTAAAATAAGATTTCACAAAAGCCTCTAACATGAAAATTAAGGAAGTTATGACGAAAATAAATTAAGTCTCTGGAATTTTTGAAAAGAAATTGACAATAAAATTGGCGCAATGAGCAGCAAAATTAAAAGTAATCATAGCCCATGAAAAATTTACTTTATTTATGTCCCAGTAACACGTTTGAATGGTTTAGAGAATGTACATTTTGAAAAAAGTTGTTTTAAGTAAATTTTTTTTTTCGATTTTTCAAAAAATACGTTGTTTCTTCAAAATAACTCAAAAAATAATGGTTTTACGAAAAATTACAAAAATTTAGCCTTCTTTTTACTGAAAATTTTGCCTTTTTTTAAATTCATGTAGCTTAAAAACTAAGCGAGATATGGGCATTTAAAGCTTTGATTTCTATGCGAAGGAAACCTCTTTTTAGCCCTTCAACCTTAAATTCTCTGAACGAAACGGTGTAGAAATATTGCAATTATCATGACTTTATAGCTTATGAAATTTCCTACAAAATGATGTGTGGGTGAATGCAAAAAGCTTAAAAGGAAGCCGAGTTATCGTTAAAAAACTAAATACATTTTTCTAGAGATAACGTAGGAAAATTACGGAGCGCCTAAATTTTGAACGTTTTGAAGCATTTATTCTTTTGTACATGCTGTGTCTTCTTGATACATACATATCTGGATTCTCACATGCATAAAAAGATGTTATATAGATAATATGAGTAAAAGATAGAAAAGGAAAAGTGCGCTTCTCTAGGCGAAATTCCTCTGAAGGCGACCTTCAAACTTGGTGTCGCAAACTTGGGTTATATTGCAATGAAACTTGCGGCACTTGCTCAGGTGACAGTTGCCAAAATTGTCCTCCAGTCGACCAAGAAGAAAAGGAAGTTGATATTGAAGAAATGGATGAATTTGAAAATTAAAATTAAATTATTAATATTCACTTTAAAAATCATCTTAATATTGTAAAATAAATATTTTTATTATAATTACAATGTGAACTTTTAAGAGTTTAATTTCCCTGAAAGGGATGTTTTTAAGGGATGAAAATTTTAGAAAAATTTCATTATATCATAAGCAGCAATTTATTTTCATTTTTTTTACGCATTCCACTACTTGGAGCTTTCAAAAGGATTTTTTCCCTAATTTTTATTGTAAGGGGTGGTTTTTAGGAGTTGAATCATATTGAAAAATGATGTATCAGGTCGTTTACACTTAAAGAATATATTTTTTCTATTTATGCTTTTTAAACGGTGTTTTTAATAATTGTGTGAGGGGTAGTTTTTAAGGGTAGTTACATAGTAAAATATCGAAATATTAGTTACATTATAAAAAACAACAAATATTTAACATATTTGAACATAATGATAACCTATCACTGCTTCCATCTATTAGTTTTCAATTTTTCCTAAGTTTTATTGTTAGGGGTAGCTTTTGGGGGTTGCATCATTAAAGAAATGAAGTATCAGATTTCTTATACTTAAAGGGAAAATTTCTCCTATTACGATCCAAAATAAAAAGGTTTCATGCTTCTTACACACATTTTTTTATTAATTTTCGTGTGAGGGGTTGTTTTTAAGGGTAGTTAAATAGTAAAATATTGAAATATTAGATCCATGATTAAAAACAATTGATATTTAACATATTTGAACATAATTATAGCCCATCACTGCGTTAATTTATTAGTTTTCAATTTATTGGAGTAAGGGGTAGTTTTCACCCCTTAAAAACAAAAAGCACACTTTGCGACCAAGTCAGGTTTGAAGAGGAGGGTAAGATGAACTTAATTCTAAATTTTCAAGAAGATCGGAACAGTACTTCAGATTTCGGAGATTTGGCCCCTTTTTAACTTTGAATGACTGTACTATAAATCTAAGAGCCTCCTTTTTTCAGATGATTTAAAATTGTATGCCGCTGTAAACAACACAAGCGACTGCATTGAATTATAGACACAAATTGATCTGGTAGAAGTTTGATGTAACCAAAACAAACTCTTCATGAATGTGTCAAAATGCAAAGTTCATACAAGTATTTATATTTATTAACTCCAAGCCTTCTTATGCACTGCCATTTACTTAGTGTAAATTATTTAATAAATTCAAAAACGCGATTCCTTCATCCCGCACACCATTACATGTGGTGGAGTGCTATCATTTTCCGCCACTCCGTTACGATATTGAAAAAATGGTTTGCCAATGAATTCAGTCAAAATAAGTTAAACAACCCAATGTATTTTAATATGTCTTATTAGTACTACAGTTTGGTATTATCTTTGTGCATCCAGGTCTTAAGCTAAGTACTCAAAAATCGTACAGGTCGTAGCGAATTCATAACCATCGGATGGGGTTTTCGCGAGGCAACCTTATTTTGCCACTGTGAATGCTATCTTTACAAAAAAAACTTTCAGAAATGAGCATAATATAGTTGGTCGTCGCTTGGACTAGTAGAAAAAATAACTTACTTAACTACTAACAAAAAAGGAATCTACAAGTAAAGTTATGGCTATTTTTATTATATTACACTTTTCTTACCGAAAATGAATCTACTTCTAAATCTAATCCAGTTCTTAACAGATTGTCTAAGAAATTTTCTAACTTTATCATACTTTCGTCGCTTAACTTGGTAGCATTATATACTAGTACAAAGTCTATAGTTTTCCGCCCGTCACCAAAATATAATGATTGTTTGTCCATTCTCAAATTCTTTGACACCAAAATGTCACTGTTGGCATTGCCCTCATGTTATCCAAGATATCTAGATGTTTTTGGAAAAATGTCACGGTGCAAATGATTTATATGTACAAGGTGTTGCAAAAGCAACTAAGCCATTGAAGTTGGTCGCCGTTATTGCTTTAGACGAAGATCACAGAGTGGGCGACATCTACATTTTGACATTATAACCTTATGTGTAGTGAACAACAAAATCAATTTACTATTAAGGTCAAATGGAGCCTAATTTTGTTGACGTAATAATTAAGTAACCTCTATGGTTTTTCAAATAAAAAGTACGTTAAAGCATCATTTTGTCTAAATAGTTTTACAGGTAAAATGATGCGAATGGTTAACAAAATTATTTCTGTGAAATCGTGAACGTTTTGTTATATTTCTCAGTGTTTCAGCTGCAGATCCAAAATTACGCTAAGATGGAAATATATACTGAAAATTTCAAAGTCTATTAGTAAATTTATGTGTGTGTATACAGGGTGTCCCGATAAAAACTCCCAGGCCGGACATATTCTAAACGAAAAGAGATATTTTAATTCTGTAAAAGCCAGTTTGTAGAGCATAAAGAGAGATTCATTTTTTAATATAATTGCTTTTTGAATATATCAGTATATAGTTGGCGCTGTGCTCTAAAGAAATATTTCAATGGGAGAAACTTTGAAATGGGGTTTATGTGAAAGAAAATGCATTTCTAAACAGATTATGTTCTAAAAAAAAATACCATAAAACTAACCGTTTTCGAGATATTTGAGTCCAAATGTTGACATTTGTGAATATTCAATAATTGTAATCTCTTCAACATTCCAGTCCTTTAAGTTGGACAATCTGTATTTAATTTACAAATTTTGGGAAGAAAATATTTAAAGAATTTTTCATATAATTGCTTTGTTATTAGGTTAGATTATAATTGAAAATATTTGATATCTAGCAGAGCTGGGTCGTATCCGAGTACTTAGGCATATGGATACAGTATCCGGATACATATTGTGTATCCAGGGCTTGTATTCGAATACTCCCAGGAACAAGTATCCTTTATCAGTATCCGCCACAAATTTTAAAGGGTATCCAGTATTCGAATACAATTTATCGGGCCCGGATACAAAAAGTATCCGGATACCTTCAAAAACCTACGGATACAATGAATAACGCTGACTAAGGTTGAGTCCGTGACTCGTGACTGTATATGCCATTATATCAGCTGCTTTAATGCCGTGTTTCAAATTAAGATGGTATAATGTCGTTAAAAATTCGTCAAAATCTTTAAACGACATTAAAAGTACTGTAATTTCTTCAGCATCAGAACTATTGGTCAGTCTTTCTTCATCTTCAGATGACTCGGATGGCGATGAAGGAGAGACTTTCGACAATTTCTTCGATTTCAACGATAGCGAGGAAATACTGTGCACTGGTGCTGGTACTACTGCTAGCGGTACTGTGCAGCATATGGAAACAGAACAAATGAACAAAACATCTAAAATTGAACTATTTAGAAGATAAACGCAGCTGTTTAGAAATGCTACATGATTTTCCTATACTTAAAAAATTATCCATCAAGTTTAACACTTGTTTGCCATCATCAGCACCTGCTGAACCTGCTCTTTTCATTTGCTACTATGATAGACAATCCTAAGCGCAATGCCCTAACTGATGAACATTTCGAAATCCTAGTTTGTCAAAAGCTAATGGGAATGCAAATATTGACAATAAAACAGTGTAAAATCCAGATGTTTTAGTTGTGTCGTTGATTGAATGATTTATAAAGATGTACAACCTGCTGGTATCGAGATTTTTTATTTTTTAGAGCACTATATTTTTTAAAAGGAATGCTAGTTTACAATATATTTTTTACTTATAGGAAAGTGATTAAAAGCTGAAAGCTGACTATGAAAAACTAAAATTAGTGACTATTAACTATTACTATTACTCTTGAAGATTAATGAAAATGTTAGATAAAAAAATCTCGATACCAGCAAGTTGCGCGTTTTTGTAACTCATTCAGTCAACGGTTGTGTGTTGTAAATTATTTCTTTTTTTTGTTAGGTATAGGGATAGGGTATAGGTAGTATTATAGGGACGATAGATAGGAAGGAAGTAGATAGTAGATAGTGTAGTGTAGATACAGGTAGTAGGTAGTAGGTACTTAGGTACTACATAATATTATGACATATTTTGGTTTTTACTTACTATATATATACTATATACTATACTACGCGTGTAGGGTTTCTTTTCATTTTTCTTTCACTAAAACTCAACCTATGCTGATGTATCCTGTATCCGGTATCCGAAAAACAGTATCCGGATACAAATATTCGAGTACATTTTTACCATAAAAGTATCCGTATCCTGTATCCAGTATCCGAAAGCAGTAATTGTATCCAGTATCCGGTATTCGAATACTTTTTGCTTGTATCCGTACCCAGCTCTGATATCTAGTGAGTATAATAACTTATACCTTATAAATTAAATACAATTAAAGTTACCTTTGGAATAATAGTTTTGACATTTCTCAATTTCAATCACATTTTGTTTATTGGTATGTCAATAGAACTGTATTATTTTACCTAATTATTGTTTTCTTTGTGAATATTTATTATTAAATATGGTTTCTCATACAAATGAAGATAAATTAAATATGATTATAATTTATGGGGAATGTCGTAAAAATGCTTCAAGGGCTGTAAGTTTATATGGAACACGTTTTCCTGGCAGACCTTCACCAGATCGGAAAACTTTTGTAAGTTTGTGTTTTAATTTGAGAAATTTTGGAGGTTTTAAAAAACCAAAAACAACAAGAAAAAGAACTGCAATTGATGAAAATATTCCATTGGTATTACATCAAGTAGAAAATAACTCAAACATTTCAGTACGCAAGTTGAATTTTTTCCATATAAAGTTCATTTAGTTCATCATTAGATTCCAGGGGACAATGAGCGGAGATTAGATTTTTTGGCGCAACTTTCAATTCTCTTAGAAGAAAATCCAAATCTTTTAGATACAATTATGTGGAGTGATGAAAGTCGATTCCATAACAATGGAGTAATCATAAGACATAATTGTCATTACTGGTCTCAAGAGAATCCTAGATGGATGAGACATACCAGATCCCAGAATCGTTTTGGAGTAAATGTTTGGTGTGGTATCGTTAATGGTTACATTGTTGGCCCATACCTCTACCATGAGAATTTAACAGGTGAAAGATATTTACAATTTTTGCAAAATGATTTACAAGTACTATTAAGGAATTTGCCCGCTCAGTTCGATAATATGTGGTTTCATCAGGATGGAGCAGGCCCACATAATCATCACAACGTTGTTAATTATTTAAATCAAACATACCCAGGAAGATGGATTGGTACCAATGGAGTACTTAGATGGCCCGCTCGATCTCCTGACATTACTCCATGAGATTTTTATTTATGGGAATTTTTAAAAAGTGAAGTGTACAAAGAACCAATAGCAGACATGGCAGATCTGTATAATAAAATTTATGCTAGTGCTGCAGCCATGAATCGGCATAGATTATTAAAAGTTTGTAGATCTGAACTAATTAATAGGTTTACGATGTGTGTTAACGAAAATGGCAATAATTTTGAACACTTATTAAAATAGTTATTTTAATTTCATTAGTTTGTAAAAATTGTTTTATGTTCGTAATTGTTTTTTTTTATTGTTTAAATGTTTGAATTATATGATAAATAATATTTTTAGTTTTTTTATTCAAGGGTTACGTCAAGTATATTTAATTCATAAGATATGAACAATTGTATGTAATATATAAGGTATAAGAGGTTATTATACTCATTAGATATCAAATATTTTTAATTATAATCTAACCTAATAACAAAGCAATTATATGAAAAATTCTTTAAATATTTTCTTCCAAAATTTGTAAATTAAATACAGATTGTCCAACTTAAAGGACTGGAATGTTGAAGAGATTACAATTATTGAATATTCCCAAATGTCAACATTTGGACTCAAATATCTCGAAAACGGTTAGTTTTATGGTATTCTTTTTTTAGAACATAATCTGCTTAGAAATGCATTTTCTTTCACATAAACCCCATTTCAAAGTTTCTCCCATCGAAATATTTCTTTAGAGCACAGCGCCATCTATATACTGATATATTCAAAAAGCAATTATATTCAACAATGAATTTCTCTTTATGCTCTACAAGCTGGCTTTTACAGAATTAAAATATCTCTTTTCGTGTAGAATATATCTGGCCTGGGAGTTTTTATTGGGACACCCTGTATATGCATGTAAGTAGCATGCGTTATAAGTGTTCACTCCAAGTAAATTAATTTCCAATAAATTTAACGAAATATCAACCGATTCGACTGGAAAAAATTTGTAATTAATGATGACGTATTTTCACTATTTTAAGAATCTGTGATTAATGTAACTTTTTATTTCTATTGTTGGAATACTTTATAAATCATTTAAAAAATCTAATTTGGTTTATACCTCTTTTACTTCCACGTCCAGTGGCAGTATAGTAACGCAAAAAAATATATATATAAAAAAAAAAATTTGTTGAAATAGGCTTAAAATGTCATGAAATGTCGAAATTTTAAATATGAGCGAAAGTAATTTCTGTCTGTCGGTCCTTCGGTCTGTCATTTTTTTGTACGCATGTTTACTCTGGAACCGTTTAGATATTGATTTGAAATTTGGTACACTGATGTATTATAACGAGTTCTGGAACTAGATTATATTTTGATCTAATTCCGTTGAAGGGTTCGGGGATAAATGGGGTAAATAAGGATAAATAAGTAAAGAAAACAGGTAAGAGTCGATATAATTGCAATTTAGGGCATGGACCAAAAACCAAGGTCTCAAAATTTTTTTTTGATATCAGCTACACCTCCGCCCCCACTATCACCCCCAATACCACTCCCGCACTATTATGAAAGGGAGTAAAAAAAATTAAAATGTGATTTAGTATGTATACAAGAACGAGACGTCTCAAAACATTTTTTTGGCGTTAGCTACTCTCTCTACCCCCATTACCAGCCACCCCCACCCTATTATTAAAGGGAATAAAAAATTAAATTGGGATTTAGTGTGTATAAGACTTGGATACAAAATCTGGATGTGGAAGTAGTGATTCCTTAGGCAACGGTTTTTTAGTTTTGTCATCAATGTCCAAAATTGCTTGTTGTCGGTGATACGCTTTCAGTGCCTGAAATATGTGTGTTTCCTGATATTCACAAATAATTTTGAAAACACTCTGGCCACTCACGCCTGAATTAAAAGGTGTAATTAATATAGATAATAATAAATTCAAACATAAACTATAATAAACATACATAGTTAAAAAAAATGCCTCAGACAAAAAGTACTTTGACGTACTAATTAGCATGCCATATACAATAGAAAGATGAAAATTACCTGCATTTGCAGTAAACTCGACGTTTTGTGTCTTAGCGTTATCCGGATTTTCTCCAATACAAGCCGTATAGATATAAAACGCGTTGCTTATCTTCAACTGAAAAATGACTATCTCTCCGTTTTTTTCAGTGGAGAAAAAGCCGACTGGTCCATAATTAATATGGATCGAAAGAATTTCTAACCTCAAAAAGAAAAAATGGTTCTGACATTTAATCAATATTAATTATTTTTATTACGTACCTTAATATACACAGATGTACACCAAAGTATTCAAAATACTGTTTTATTAGGTGAATGGTAACAACAGCAATAAGTACAAGGAGCCCAATGGGGCCTAAATGTTGTGTGACGCTCTTTTCCTCGTACAGTGCGAGAACTAAGGCTGTCACTTGACACTCGAGCTTTATTCAGTACTCGGGCGCCAGTTCAAGTTTAAAGTGTTTGAACAACACTACCCACAAGTCGAATGAGCGAGACTAAGCAGCTCAGTGAAGAATCAGTTAATTCCAGTGGGTCAAATAGGGAAAATAGACTTTCACAAACACAACAGCAAAACGCAGAAGTTCAATAATATTTAAGTATATTACAGTAAACCTGTGGTTACAGTCCTAAATAAACAGAAAAATCACAATTAACACAAATTTATACACGTAGGCTTAAGCAGTAGAGGGAGAGTAGCAAGCAATAAAACAATATTAGCGGCAAAAGCGTGTAAGCGGTGAATTTAGCGAATTCATAAAAAAGACGGTTGTTAAGCAGACAGTCAGTGTACGGATACCAGAAAATGCGAAGCAAACAGAATACAGTATTACAACAGGTTATCAAACAGACCGGAAATTTGGCTAGTGCTTGGTATCGGAAAATAAACAGTGAAATTTAATATGCTAAGTATCAAAAGGCAATCAGTAAATATGAAATAAATAGTAGAGTATTTAAGCAGCGTAAAAATTTTAATCAGAATATAAGCAATAAAATCCCGGTGACTAAGTTTTACAATGAAATAAATACCAAGAATATTTAAACCGCGTAAAAATTTCAATCAGAAAATATGCATAAAATTCCGGTGACAAAGTTAAAAATTATCAGTCAGTAAATATAAAATAAATACCAAAAATATTCAAACAGGATAAAAATTTCAATCAGAATAAATACGGAATAATACATGCACTAGCCAAATATATATAAGTTTTCTTACTCTTTACAATCGCAGCGGTGGACCTTGGGCACTGGTAGACGTCTGGTTGTTTCGAGAATTGGAACACATTCTGATTCTACAGGAGTTTTCGGTCAGTTTTATAGCCAGATTCCCACTCGGGGCATTGCGAGGAGTCCCACGTGCTCTAGTATCGCGCATGGCCCACTGTATTGAATACAAGCCAGCGTGAGCTGGGTCTGGTAGAAGTACGCGGGCCCACCTATCACGAAGGCCGGTCCAGGTCTACAGAGGTAATCTAGGTGCAAAGAGTAATAGTCCTACTCGGCCCTAGTTATCGAGACCGACATCCAGCCAATGGATATTGGCGCGGCGAGGACGGCTATATTGAGTTGTTAAACTACTGGTAAATTATTATTACGTGCGTTGATTAGTATAAATAAAGTATTTTGACTTTTGTAATGTATAAAATCGGTTTCAAATATTTATTCTAACCAACTACGAAAAAGAAACGGATTTAATCGGCGACAGGGAACTAATTATTGAATTAATTACTTCAAATAATAAACAATACTTCTGTTTATAAATATATCCCGGTGTTCAAATAGTAAATATTGCCTGCTAATATACTATCGTGTGCTTAAGGCGGTAGAATATGGTTTTAGTTGAACAGAAAATATTATACAGAGTTCAGTTAAACTTAAATCTTATGCAGACTTCCGTAACGAAAAATGCTTCGTTACAGTTGTGGTTCATTATTTTTATTTGACAACCCTCCCAATCAATTCCAAATTCCTAATTTGATTCCAGTATATGGATCATACGCAAGTGCTTCGCAAAATTCAACTTTTTAAGACAAATCAAAGATATGAACAATGTATTACAGAGACCCGGTTACTTAACCTTGAGGCACTCCCTATCTAATATTCTCAAAGCAACATTTAACTAAATAACTTCGAACTACCGTCAAAATGAATATTTAGTTGGAGTAAGTAACAAAGACATTATCAAATTGAAAGTTTATTTTATTTTTCAATTTACAGAGATTAATATCTAAAAAAATTTAATTCCTAGCTTTGTTTAATCTGGCTTCTAATAAAAGTTTTTGATCATATTCCAGTCTAAGTTGAACTTTCCTCGGAATCTCGGGAATAACGTACTTCAAAAATAAGGAAAACAATAAACATACATTCTAAAATAAAATATATATATTGATTATTGGAATTAAACGAAAATTAAAAAAGTTATCGGATAGTGCAATTTCAACACACTGTGTATTACATTTTAGTCTGTTTCGAATGAAAAGCTGTTTTCAGTATTGCGCGGTATGACAACATTTTTCAAAAAAATATGCGGTTTATGAATATCAACGAGCCCCCTCTCAACGGGGTTGGGGAACCCACTCCTAATCAACTAATCTGAAAAAAGTTAATTATCGAATCAAGTTGCGTACGGAATACAATATTTGACAAATTCAAAATGGACTAGTAGGCTTAATTTTTGAAAAGTTCGATTTTATAATAATTGACCGAACAAGTTAAGTTTCAAATCAACGATCATTTACATTTATTGTGAATGCTATGTATACGTACCTCTAATATCATAAAAAACAATGACTTCATGGCAAATTGGCGCCAATAGTTAATATTCAGCTGATATTTTTCAGGGTGAGATGGAGGATTACGTTGGCCTACATATTGGCACGTTTCAAGTGCTGCTCTCATGCCCTTCTGAAGGTTCCCCGGAAAATCTGCCACGGCAAACTCTGAAAAAGAAATAATTTCCCAAATAGTATTTGGACGGCGAGCCAATGTTGTTGTAAACGACCCGATGTCGGCAACCAACGTCCACGCGACCCATTTTTACACCAAAATGGGGAATAAAAATTCGAGTTGGTCAGACGTTGGTCACCGACTTCCTAGTTATAAACATTTGTGTATTTAGCGGGACGTCATCTGTAGTACATATTATTGACTTTTATGCGACGAGGTCGGATATAGTATATAATATTGTATAAATACTTCTAAACTGGCTCCCTCTTTGTGAATTATGACCAAACTTAGGAACCTTAGTTTCCTTATAGTACGGGAGGCGATAACCAAAATTTTCGCCTGATCGCCTAATGAATAATCACATAGATTGATAGTTTATAACATAACAACAAAAAAAGTCCCCGGCGACGGAAATTTTTAGTGGGACAAAAAGCCATTTAATTATTTATTGAACATGTAAAAAATATAAGCTCAAAAAAGTAATCGCCTAATGTACGTTTGCTGTTTCTGTGTATTCGCCCAAGCAACACCAAATATAATATAATTATAATATTCGAATGTCCGCGCTACAAACGTATATATTTGTCTTATCATACATTAAATATAGACGTTTTAAAAAACGTATATATATATGGTACATCATATTCTAAATATATACGTCTTAAGAAATCGTTATATTGTTGTTACATCATATACGATATATATATACTTTTATGTGGAACCTCAAATAAACGTATTCGATATGCGTCGATAATACGTATGATGTAAAGGTTTTCCTCACGGTTATATTAAATATTTTCTCCAGTTGCTGGTATACGTGTAATAAACCTTTATTATCCACTGTAATTCATACATACATAGGGTATCCCTGTATGGAATATCTAATACTTACAAACTTTTTTATTTTAAATTTTGTGAGAAAGTCATTTTTTATAGTGTTACTTCAGCTTATCAAACTTTTTTTGGCAACGCCAAAATTTAGATAATATATTCAAAGAATATAAATAGCTGACTTCGTGTAAGGTGAACATATTTCAAATTAAAAATATAGGAGTTTCAAAGCCTCACAAAGCTGGTGAACTATAATAGTTAAAAGGAAATTAGATGTAATCGTAAATTATAATTGTTTTTGTTTAAATGTTTTTTCTTTTGAAAATCTGAGCTTTTTCTGAAGAATTTAGTTTTTCTCAAAAAATTTAGAATAAAAAGATAGAAAATATTGAGATTTTTTTAAAGGGAATCCACCCTTGTATCTTTGTTAATGAATATACGCTATAAATTCTTTAGACCTTTTTTATATTGTTTTATAAACTAAGAGCTTATTTAATAAATGATTAAATAGTTTCTATCACTTTATTTTTACCAAAATTACCTTAACTTTCAAAATTTAAATGAGAAATCGATTAGTCTATAATACTGTATATTATAGACTAATCGATTTCAAATAACTTTGCAAGTCAAATCATGTCTTAAATCAGAAATCATTTGCTACTTATGATAAAATTGTTAATATATATTGCTGCATAACAATAATAAGATGACATTCAAACAAATTAATTTCTAAGTGCCTTATTTTGTAAAATATATTAATTTTTCTTGAATTATAATAAGGGAAATTAGAATTAAAGTTTTTTTTGACTTGCAATACATTTCCCTTTGCAAAATTATTTAGAATGTATCAGTCTACAACACTATAAGAAAGATACGGTACCCGTTTTTAAATTCGAAAGTTAATATTATAATGACCTCCAATTTTTTAAAAGTATATATTTTAAACCTCCTACCTATATATAACTACTGATATCAAGGAAACATAATTCAATTGTATATATGTATGCAGATAGTATATTTTTTTAATATTTATCATTTAGTACTAGCTTTTTTATATTTTATTAAGCTTTACCTATTCTGCGGGATTGGCTAAATACGTAAAACTATTTTATCATTTACTATTTCACCCTTGGGGACCTAGGATGTTTGACAACGATAACAAAACACGACATTGTTCATTAATCTTTACTAAAATCCAAAAATAGAGTATATTTATTATTATTATTGTAACTATAGCGGCTTTTGGCAAGCTTCAACCTATCTTGAATCGTCCCTCTAATTTTATCGTCACTGGTCTCACCCACGCCTTCAACACTAGCCATGCAGAGTTTTACGCCTTCTGTGATAAAAAAATCAGTTACTATGGAATCGCTCAGATAAACATTCATTCTTACCAATCACAAGTTGGTTCATTCTTGTAACTTTAACGCACTACAACGTGATAACTCAAGGATAAGGGCGGCTCATCAACATATCACTTGTTGAATTTCAATCAAATAATATAAACGCAAAAACAAACAAGTAAATATTCTTCGTTTCGATCACAAGGCAAGGCCACACTATTAAGGTTGACTACCACCACACGAAACAGCAATTAACACGACGATCCGCGGTTGCTCACCGGCTGTACTGTTGAGGCAATGAGAGAGATGCATATATTTATGAGAAATGCTTATGTATTCTCCAACAAAGACAACAATACTAACCCGGTTGCTTGCGACTGCGCAATCGATGCAGATTGATACACGTTTAAAAACCGTATATTATAAACTACAATATTACCGAGCAAATATTTTCATTCATCATCTATCTATAACAAATTTTGATTAATGTAAATATTTTACTCATATTTCCAGATATTATAATCTTCGAACTTTTAGTTGCATTTGTTTATGACATGCCAATAAAAAATGTAGCGTAAGTACATATTTATCGTATACATTTAAAAATCGTATATTAAAAACTCTAATATGGCTGAAAAATGCAGTAGTGTCAATTCCACCAATTTACGATTTAAACATTTGACGGAAGTGTAGTCTCAACTCTCAATTAATTATTTCTCAAATGTTCAGCATCCAAAAACTTTTGGAGAAATACATTTATAATATACGTAGAAACATCGTTTATGAAATAAACGCTTTTCATAGACGTTTATTAAAATACGATAACGAAATTTAAACCGTAATTTCATATAATAAACGTTTATTAAACCATCATGTGTTGCTTGGGATCATTGACATATAAAATGTAAAAAAATGCAGACGGACATTTTTAGTGAGGCAGAAGAATATCGGAGGTAGATAAATAAAAATTTCTGACAATTTTTTTTGTGTAATCGCCTAATGTCCGTTCGGAAAATTATTCTTTATTAAAAGCTTTTTTAAGTAAAAAAAAAATATGAACGGACGTTTTAAATGTCCCTAATTGAATTTTGAATATGTAAAATTTTTCAGTGTAATTTTGTTACTCCCTAAAGTCCGTTCTCCATTGGAAACTGTTTTTTATGTTTAAACAAGCCCAACAGAAATTTTAGCGGACATTTTAAACGGGACTGGGCGTTTTCCATCGGAACAGAAAAAAAAATTGCTCATTTTGAATCCGCGCCAAGTAGGAATCGATGATATTACTATTTACATCGGGAAAATCGAGATCGTTTTTACTAAGGTGGCGGGTTTCACGCGCTGCAGGCAATGCACGGTACTTATCGAGATACTTTTTCTTGAACGAAATAAGTTTCTCGAGTGTATTTGTCTCTTCGTAGAAAATGCACTCATTGTTTTTATAAATTATCATCAAAGTAAACTCTGAAAGTCACGACGTTTAATGTTTAATTGATTTATCTAATAAACGTAACAAAATAACTGTTAATACTTGCAACGAACACGCGGTGAGAAAGAACGTGGAGGCTGCAGCTTCTTTACAAGCATCAACATCCAGGTGGAGTGACGTGTTGCGCGCGCACGCGCAGCGCTCGATTACAGACGCCACCGCGCTGTATTAGAGATGCCAGCAAATTATATCTCCAGTAAATATGCCCCATGGAAAATATCCGTTCTTTGTTTTTTCTCATGTATTAGGTGTATACTTCAATTTAAAAAAAGTTTAGCCAATAGGGAGTAACTTTTTTACGCCCGTTTTCTTTGCATTTTCCATTTTCGCTCTTGCGATTTTGCCCCATGCAAAATGTCCGTTCTTTGTGGATTCTTATTACTTTTTATATTTTTTACAAGATTCCACTAAGAACGGACATTAGGCGATGACAAAAAAGACGTCTTGATTTTTTACGAACGGAAAATCATTTTCCCATGAAACGCCCCACTTTCAAGCTTTTGGTAAAGGACTTTTCTTTTTGTATTGTTGAAAATTACTGATATAACTTGTTCATATCCATTAGGCGATAACAGGCCCGTTTGAAAGCTACAGCTACTATCCATGGATCACCCATGAGCCCACCCCATGAACTGTCCATGACACCCCCATGAATCACGCATGATCGCTAACGTTTGAGTTTCCCACCAATTCGTGACATGCGCGCACAAGTTGTGAAGTTAGCTACAGGTGCGCGGAGCCTGGCGAAACCAGAATGAACCGTCATAAGAAATAACATGAGATTTTGGCGCAGAACTCTCATAGCTTGTCTACTTGACTACCTCAAACCAACGTTGGTTGCGGACGGGTAGCCAACTATGATTAGTGAGAAGTTACCGATGTCGGACTAACGTTGCACTATAACAACTACACATATTATAACGTGCTACAAATCTCGGTTGTGGTGTGATATTCAAACTATGACAAATTGAATGTTTCCGACGTCAGGTTAGTATCGCTTATACGTCATGTTACAACTTTGGGCTAAAAGTTAGTGGCTAACCTTGATTTGAACTTAATCCGACTACAAATTTGGTCGGAAGACGAAAATATGCTATTTGGGTTATCATAATCGTCATTTGAATTAAGGATCAACGAGTCGAATAAAATTAACAACTTTACCTAAACGTCGGCGTCGATTTATATCGCCATTTCTTTTAAATAATTACCACACTATTATTACTATTTTACCTGAAAGAGTGCTGTTTATGAAACCTTGGGTACTGTATTCATTGCTTGTCCAATAGATAAACCTCGGGATGAAGTTGCTGCCAAATGCAATAACCAGAGGCTAGAGAAATTTAATTTTTAGAATACAAGGCTTCCTTACACTATTTATTGTCGCGGCAAACCGTTCAGTAGAATGCGGTCGCGGTGAAACGGGAGGTTCAGAAACTTTTATTGTTGCGCCAATAATATAACAATCATCTGGCTCGCTTTCACGTAAACGATGTAAAATATGCACTAGGCCCCTCCCCGCGACCGCATTTTACTATAGTGATTTCTACGGCTATACTTACATTCGATATAGCCCCTAAAATAGTAATAACTTGTAATGCGACGTTCCACTCCTCGATCCCTGTCACTTTTCTGGGAATGATCCTTCTGTACTTTTTCAACATCTTTAACGCGTCTAATCTGAGTTCAACGATGTTATTTAGAAAAGCTAATAGCGGTGCAATGGGTAGAGACACCAAGAAAAATGTCATAAAGCCATACTGAAGAGCTGAAAGATATTAATGGCATATAGAGGGTGAGGTCATAGTGCGCCTAACTTCAATGGTTCAAGTTCTATGATTTAATAAAAATAGCATATTATAAAAGATTTATAAACCTAATTTATTTATTTTCGAGTATATTAGGAGAGGAGAAACATATTTGGAAAACGTAAAGTGATCACTGGAGTACCACAAGGTAGTGTATTGGGGCCATTTCTCTTTATTATGCTCATAAATGACATTTTATTAATTGACTTGCACCTTTTTGTTAATGACACGATGTTACACATTTTTGGTAGTTGTGTTGGTACTGCTATCCAAAAATTAAATAGGGCCTTATTAAAAATTGAAACGTGAATGGAAACAAAATTATGATCGATATTTATATCACCCAATAACATTATGTGTTCGTTACACTGTATTATATCCAGATATAACCACTTCCTTGTCGTCAACTTCGGATGTAACAATATGTGTCTCGCTTACACATACAGATGGCATTATTCAACAAAGAAAATCATTACTTCCCAAGAGGTTGGGAGATAGTCAATAATAATATTAGAGTGAAAGGAGTCTAGAAAGAGGCCTCAAAAATTGTACACATATACAAAGAAAAAGAGCACTTGAGCCTGTACAATCATTTTGGTACGCCCTGTATATTCGAAAATAATTTCCAGCTATAGAATTATCTAGTTTATATTTATATATTTTTTTAAATTTCTAGCTATCGTAGAACTTGAGCTATTGAAGACGGACACATCATTGCCCCACTCTGTATATTAGACATAAGGCTGGTTATCATCTAAGGGAGAAGTTATTTAGTTGCACTGCCTATTTTTTAAGAATCTATATTTTTCCCCTGTTCGTTTTGGCCACTGGTAAATACACTTTAAATCCCATCAAAAAATTCTTCTACCCAGATAGTCCAGTGCCGAACCGGTTTTCAGAGGCCAAAAGACGACAAAATTCTATATATGCATGGTCGGAAAATTTAGGATTAATGGTATATAAACGGGGAAAGTCGATTGGACTCTAACAAATAGCCGGAAGTAGGGCGGGAATGGAAGAAGGTGTGCTTTGAGGGATGGAACATGGTTTTTTAGGATTTCCGGAAAAACGTTAAATGCAAAAGTTGTAAATAATTGAAAGATCTACAACTTTAATTTTTATATTATTTCTCTTATTATTCAACATAACCTCAAAACTAATGAGAGAAACGTCAAAAACCAATTTTTTGATGTTTATTTCTATCTCCTGATTCGATTTTAATGAAATTTGGTGAAAATGACCTAATTTTCAATCAGAAAAATTGATGAACGAAGTTTTAATTTTTGAAAATTTCAGGACGGAACTACCCCGTCATTTCAGTCATTTGAAATATTTATTTTAATGACATTATTTTCAATTTACCTCTGGGCAAGAAGCAGGTAGAGGTTTCAATGAAAATAATTCAGTCCTGAAATTTTCAAAAATCAAAATTTCATTCACCAACTTTTTTAGGTCTTTTTTTAAATTAAATTCGCATAAAATCTAAATTAAATATTTCGCCTCAAAAAAATTACAGATCATTTGGGATATAACAACGTCCATTTTCACCAAATTTCATTAAAATCGAATCATTTCTGTGGGAGAGAAAGAAATGAAAAATCAAAAAATTGGTTTTTGACGTTTATCTCAATAGTTTTGAGGTTATGTTGAAAAATAAAAGCCAGAATATAAGAACTAAAGTTGTGGATTTTTCAATTAGCTACAACTTTTCCATTTAACTTTTTTCGATAAGATAGGAAATCGTAAGAAACCACGTTTCACCCCTAAAAGCACAACTTTTTCCACCCCCACCCTACTTTCGGTTAATTGTTGGGGTCCAATCGATTTTCCTCCATTTATATACCATTAATCTTAAATTTTCTGACCATCCATATACTGCAAAGAATTTTTTTTTTTAGACAAAAATTATCGGCACTGGACTAAGACTCTTTCTTTATATCAATTTTTAGTTTTATTTTTACTCCACTTGGTATATATACGACTGGGTGTCAACGGATCATGGTAGACCCCCTTTTTTCCTTATTTTTAAGAATATCAGAATGAAACTTGGTTATATGACCATTATAAGACACTTGGCATAACTGTCATTTTTCCCACTTCCGGTTTCACCGCAAATGACCCCAACTTGATTTTTAAATGGAACACCCTGTATATTATTATATTTTTAAAATCCTTGAAAAATTCTGAGTACGGTCATGCCCCATAAGTGACATTTCCACTCCACAAGAAAAAAAATTGACTCGAAATTTGTTGGTACATCTAGAGTGCCATGACCATAAAAAATTGCTTGTAATGGACCGGTGTGATTGTTAAAGAACACGCCAAAACCCTCGATGAACTTTTCGAAACTGTAACAAATCCGACTTTTCGTATGAAAAGCGTGCTTCACGTAAAAACGACGCCGTTGAAAGAGGTTTTTATATATAAATTCACATTTTCGCTCTACGGAGCGTTTTTTATGCCAAAATCTTGGAAACTCATCAAGGAGTGTAATTTTAGAAAGTGTAGTAAATGTCGCTACACGGGGACGTAATGTCACCCCGACCACAAAATTTAGAAAGTATAACGAAAACCGACTTAATAAAAACCCTTTTACGAATCCACGTTGTACAACACTGTAACTCATGCGTTGTGTTAAATATGAGGACAAGTTATCCAGTCTCAAGTCAAAAGTATTTCGAGAGTTAGCAGTCGATTTTAACGGAAAAATGACGGATTTTAAGCGTATTTTTCTTAAACCGGTTCCTCGATGATTCGGTGTCAGAAAAGTATAGTTACCATGTACTCAGAACGTGCATGGGACCGCCTTGCCTGAACGTATGAATTTATAATTGCAGAATATAATTCAAAGTCATTTTTAAGCTTTGAGGAGCGAACTAAATTAATATTGAACTGATAATACGTAAATAGACAGGCAAGCAAAAGCCCACCAAAATTATAATCATTGAACTTTTTACTGAATCTTCTTGTGTAATCGTTAGCTATAAATCGCACATTGGATGGTAGTTGGTACATTATGAGTTGTTCCGTTCTTCACTATGTGTATTACACCGGCCAGACTATAGTTTGTCAATACATTTTTCTTGAACGTGTTGTAGAAACATAATTTTTTCAAAGATTTAATATATATTTTTGAACTTTATATTGTCTTTTTCTTGTGTTTCAAAATTCCTTTTCAGGTTTAAATTTAAGAAAGTGTTAGTATTTACTGTTCGATTTATAGTGTTAGACGTCCAATTGGTACCATTAGTGAAGCAGTTAAGCAAAAGCGAAACAGTGAGTATAGATTTTGTATTATTCTCTGTCTGAAACAGTCGCTTTGAACCCTTCTTTGTGAACGTTTAATATTCATTTTGGAAAGTATAATAAAAGTCCTTCAGACGTGTAAAGATGGGTCGTTCACATGTTGTCAGAAAAATCAAATCGAGCATAAAAATTTGAGAATGTGTATTTTGTGGGCTATCAGATTTGGCCTGGATAGTTTTTTTTTACCAAAACTTAATTTTTTTAAATGGAACCATAATGGTAGAGTACTACCACAAAATAGCGGATGTTCTAAGGAATCGGTGGATGTTCCCATAAGCATTTTTTCCTCATTTTAATTTTTTTTGTTTTTTTTAAATTTCAAGTCAAATTTTTTTCATAGTGTCTAAATATCACTTATGGGGCATCGCCGTACTAAATATTTTTCAAGGATTTCAAAAATATAATAATATGCAGGATGTTCCATTTAAAAATCAAAAGTTTGGGTCATTTCCGGTGAAACCGGAAGTGGGAAAAAATGACAGTTACGCCAAGTGTCTTCTTGATCATATAATGCACCTACCAAATTTCATTCTGATATTCTTAAGAATAAGGAAAAAAAGGGGGTCTACCACGATCCGTTGACACCCGCTATTTTGAAGTTCTTGTGGACCTATTTTATTCGAGCTTACCCATAGTGATGTATTCAGAATAAAGAAAATTACTCCGTGTTTGTACAAGAACGAAATCGTCTTCCCATTGGGTACCTGTGGAACCACTTTTGGTTTTGTAGTTTTCCAACAATATACAGATAATCCTAAATGCATAAACAATGATTACAAGGTGATATCACGTTTTCATTTGATACTTACGGAACTAAAATTTCCTGAAACAGTCGCATGCCATTTCTAATAATCAGAATGGTAGCTAACTGAACGGATAAATCCACAAGGCAACCGCTCACTGCGCAAACGTCCGCACGGAATATTCCGAAGAAAGTCCATTGGGTTTCATCTCCGGGGTGTGTGTAAAAATGCCCCTGAAACATGGTTTTCTCGTTATTAATTTATATGGGGGATAGAAAATGTAGAGGCGAACCTTCATGAAAGCAAGGTACGCTATTGGGAAAAAAGTAATTCCAAATGACAAAACAGTGATTTTTATTGCATATAGTTTGTTGTATTCCACTTCTGTTCTAGGATTTTCCAGCTCGGTAAGTTTTTTGCATACTTGATCTTTAAACTGAAAAATAGTCATAGTTAACAGACTATAATCATCGGTATTTTCATACAGAGGTCGAGAAGGCAGAGACGCCTTTACATACAAATGATAATATAATGTGGAACCATTCCTAAATAGAATAGTCCGGGGTCCGACGTCCTTTTTTTAAAGTGATTGCTAACAGACTGAATTTTCGTGAGTGGCTTCACTTTGACGAGTCTTCCAACTTTTCTCTCTGCGAAAATTCTCGGTAGAGGTAGATAAAGTTGTACGCAGCCGATAAACATGTTGATTGTGGAACTGACGCTTTTATGGCGTAGGACTGGAAAACCTGTCAGAAAATTTGTAGGACAATTTGACCATTCGATTTCAAAAATATTAACTAAACAATAGTGTAAAAATCAGCCTGTTAGTGTAAAAAACAAGGAGCTGTGCTTGTCCTACAAAAACCATATAAATATGTAAGAAATATGTAAATGTGTAAATTTGTAAATATGTAAACATGTAAATATGTATATATGCAAGGCTCACCTCCTAGGGTCGGCGACTTTATGATGTTTACCTCCTAACTACCCCAAACCCATCTCTGAAGTCAAAAAGTTTGCCACCCTCCACGTAGTCTACATCCTTATATTGAAAAATTCGTTGACTGGACTAGACTCCATTTGCCTGAACTGTCTTACACTATGAGATATTAGTATTTTATCTATATGTGAAATCTATCCAGAACGACGCCACTACATATAGCCTTGCGGTTTGGTTATACCCATTAAATTTTATTGCCGAACAGTTCAAAATATTACAAGATATTAGGGCTTCTCCAGACAGGGCGCGATCTGATCGCACAATCCGAACGCTTGCGACCTCGTGTTATAATAATTATCACATTTGTACTATTGTACTCAGTATATCCCCTCCACACAGAGCGCAATCTGCGTTTTCGTTCCACCGAGATCGTCACGATCAGTTTCGAATCTTTTGGAGAGGATATACTGAAGACAAATGTGATATTATAGCACGAGATCGCAAGCCTTCGGATCGCGCCCTGTGGGGAAGAGGCATTGAAGAGATGTCTCCACACGTTCGTCGCATTTGGTTGACTGCAGGTTTATGATAAGTCTATTACCGTAATACCGTATAATCTTTAATATTTTCCATAACTCCAATTTCAAATGTGCATATCTTTCCAAATTTTTAAGGATACGTTCACATAAGGTATATCACATAACACACACATACTATACATATTAAGGAAAAGAGTGTGCTTTTGGCTGCAAACATAGATAAAAAAAAACTATTTAGGTCGTGCATGAAATGATTAATATCTTTTATCCGTATCTCTGTTAGGACAGAGAATTGGGAATGCAAGTTTTAAATAAAAGCAACTGGAATGATATACTCACAGAATAGAAAAAGGCCATTATCATATAAGTCAGAAATGCAGAAGAGAGGGTCTCAAATACTGAAAGGTACTCCTTAAATGTCTTATTACGGCTTTTCCTTACATTGTACGTTAAGTTTAAGCGATAATACATAACTATTACGACAGTTAAACAATACGTACACAACTGAAACAAATAAAAAATTACATTTCAATATGGACGAAATAATAGAAGCAAAATACTTTCGTTTGTAACTGTCGCAAAAAAATTATTTAAATTTTTTAATTGAAAGACCTGTTTGTTTGATTTGATTTGCCAGCGTACTGTAGGCATTGTTACCATTCCCGATAAAGATACTGTCTGGTCGACTGCACCTACGTTGGGTTGGACTGAGGTCATGCTAGTACATTCTGTGAGTCGGATAGAACCTCGAAAAATATGAATTTTTTCTAGCATAACGAGACTATGTCCCCCCCCCCCACCCGTTTTCGAGGATGCTGAACACGATGGCGGTGGTAAAATTTCTCATCGAGGTCACCCCACGCCCCCAAACGGTCAAAAACCACCCCGAAAGTGGTAAACCGCGTATCCGTCGTCTCCTACCAGCCAAACCTGTATTGCCCTCGATCTCCGCCAACCCCCAGATGACCAAAAACCACCCCCATTTTCCAGAATGCTGAGCACTATGGCGATGTCGAGGCCCCTCCTCAACCTTCGCCAACTCCCCAGACGGTCAAAAACTATCCAAATTTTTACATGGGTAAAAAGTTACAGATCTGACAAAACACACCGATCTACTGAACGCTGTTGGTTGATAATTGGCTGGTGTCTTTACTCAACGTGCTCCTGTGTGTACTCTTGCTGCCGCGAGCCCGCGTACTTTTGAATTAAATTCTTCCGTAAAAAATCATAAAAGTATGGGTATAATGATAATTTTGCCCGTTTAATAAGAAGTACGAGTGTAATGATACTTTTGTCCGTTTGCTGAGGGAGGAGAAGTCGCGATATTTTTTTCATGCTCAGCGTCCTCGAGGAGAACGGGGGGTAACACGGGTTTACCGAGAGAAGGCGGCCCATCCACGGTTTACCCCTTTCGAGGGTGGTTTTTGACCATTTAGGGGTTGGCGGGGGTCGAGGAGGACTCTGCACTTCATAACATCACAAAAAAAAAATATTCGAAAAAAGCGAGTCCGTTTGCAAATCCACATCATCCCCACTATATTTAACATACACAACATATAAGAGTTGTCTTCATAACTTTGAAAAAGGAAAGAGATTTAGTTTCCGAAACGGTAGAGAAAAATTTGATGCGTATTTTTGTTATAATTTGTATTAGATGGCAAATAGTAGTTTTTGACTGTTCTTTTGACATACACGCCACAGGCGTGAAGATTATTTTTCTAATAAACTAATTAATTTTGTCATTTTTGTAGAATTTGTAATCAGAAAATATAGAAATGAAAAAGAGGAGCATAAACACTGCTATTCTTTTTTTTTTATTTGGGTTTTCTACCACATGTATTATCCTCTTCGAAAACAAATCACCGAATCTACAAAATAATAGAATTATTGGAAAAAAGCCTCTGCGCCCGTGACGTTTACGTCAAAGGAACAGTCAGAGGTTATGTTTTGCAAATAATATAAATCGGAATAAACACAGAAATAATGTGTTTTGCTGACGTTTCCATTTTCAAAGCGTTTTTTGTAAGAACTCTTATTTTGCTATGTATGTCAAATACACAGCTTTAAGATTCTGTTTATGTTATTTCCATAGATACTTACTACTTACACAGAACTGATGATATTTTCTTTCAGATAATGTTGAGTTTGTTAAGTTCTTCTTTTAACATTGGTAGCCAGGTTGTACAAATATCTACAGAACAATTCGATACGCATTTATCTTAATTTAATAAGATTATTGCTGATTCTTTAATTTTTCTTTTTTATTATCTGCCTCTTTTGTTAAATTTTTTGCCGAGTCCCAGTTTATTTTATGTCCGTTTTCCCAAGCATGTTCACAAATCTTTGATTTCTGAATGTCATTCTTTCTAATGTAATTCTTATGCTCATCCAACCTCACACTGAAAGGTCTGGATGACTCACCTACATAACATTTATCACATTCTCACGGGATATTGTAAATACAATTTTTTGAATTCTGCTCCAGGTTTATCGGTTTTGTTTTTGTTAAAATAGATCTCAAAGTGTTCCCAAACATCAAATTTGTCACCTATACGGCGTAGCTTCTCCGATAGTCCGTATATATAAGGAATTATGGCTCTATAATGATGTTCAGGATTTTTCTGTACCTTATTGTCACTATTTTCAACATTTATAAAAACTCCATCAACAAATGCTTCAGGGTATTGATTTCGTACTAGAACCCCTTTGATAATTTTTTTCTCGTTATTTAATATTTTATTATTAGATGAAATTATTTTGGCCCTATCGTATAAGCATCTTACAACACCCCTTTTAACATGTATTGATTGATTTGAGTTTATATATAAATTTAGATATCTATTAGTATGTGTTGGTTTTCTATAAACCCTCGTTTCAATTGTATTATTTACCCTTCTAATTAAAACATCTAAAAACGGTAGTTCATTCCTACTTTCTACTTCTAATGTGAATTTAATAGATGGTTATATTTTCTAAGAAACTATCTAGTAAATCAACACCATGAGGCCAAATGCAAAGATGTCGTCAACATTTCTCCACCTAACAACCGGTTTGTTTATACAATTTTGAATGTGTGTGTTCTCAAAGTTCTCCATAAATATGTTGCTTAAAATTGGTGATAATGGAGGCCCCATTGCCATCCAAAATCCTGCTGATAGAACTCGTTTTCCAATTGAAAAGAGGTTTTTTTTATATACATTGTTAATAGTTCCATTATGCTATTTACTAATTATTATCATCATAATTATTATCATTCAGCAACCTATCTTTAACTATTTTTAAGGTTCCATCTACCGGAACATTGGTAAAAAGACTAACTACATCAAAAGTAACCATCAGGTGTGATTCATGAATATCGTTTTCATAATTTTTTTCTATAAAATGTTTACTATTTTTAATATATGAATCGGAATTTCATAGAACAGGATTATCAGTTTATAATCCGGAATGTCAGGTTCAGTTATGAAAAATATTTTAATCTCCAAAAAGGTACGCATTTACATAAATTTAGAAACTTAATAAGAGAAAACAGACTAGGCAATTGCAAAATATAAATAATAATACTTTAATTGACTGTCATTAATATGTTATCCATTTCAGACAGGCTTGTCTTATCAAAAAGGTTAAAATTTTGCAATAAACCCGAAATCTGTTCCAAAATTTGATGTAGTACTGGATAAATGCATATCAAATTGTTCTGTAGATATTTGTTCAACCTGGCTACCAATATTAAAAGAAGAACTTAACAAACTCAGCATTATCTGAAAGAAAATATCATCAGTTCTGTGTAAGTAGTAAGTGTCTATGGAAATAACGTAAACAGAATCTTAAAGCTATGTATTTGACATACACAACAAATAAGAGTTCTTCGAAAAAAAGCTTTGAAAACGGAAAGAGACTAGTTTCCGAAACGTCAGCAAAATACATTATTTCTGTGTATATTCCGATTTATATTATTTGTTAAAAAATAACCTCTGACTGTTCTTTTGACGTAAACGTCGCAGGCGCAGAGGCTTTTTTCCAATAATTCTATATTTTGTAGACTCGGTGTTTTGCTTTTGAAGAGAATAATACAGGTGGTGGAAAACCCAAATAAAAAGGAAAGAATATTCGTAGAATGCCACAAATAACTTTCAGATAATAAACACTCTGCTACACCATGCGCGTTCTTCAAGAGTGTTACCGTCGCTGGTAAATCAAATCAATAAGTAATTGCTATTACCATCAAAAAAGTAATGAAATAGGAAGTAATCCGTCTTGTTAGTGTCTGCCAAAATGGATAAAAATATTCTATATTTCCTGTTAGTGATGATATCCGTGACAAAGGTGCTGTTCTTATAAACTCGCCTCTGAAAAATTTGACATATAATTCATATACCACCTTGAACATAGACGCCCGTAAGGATATTTAGACGGGGGTAAAATATAAAATTTACAAACTCTATACGGTATCATTTTCAGCCCCCCATCAAAAAAATAATAAATAAACCAATCTCAAAAATAGAAAAACATTTGGAACGACACGACAAGTATATATGTTTGTTTATGCGGTGTTGCTTCCCTTCCGGGCGCCTACAATATTAAATAATTACCACCTTATCTCTTCTTCCTTGTGCTCTCGTAAATTCCATCTCACTTTGAGCATAGCCTGCTTTCTTTTCCAAGATACCATAAATATGATTCCTAAAAAGTAATTACTACGATATCATGCAAACATTTATTTTTTTCCTTTTACCCCAAAATGACATAATTGTAGAATACAGGATAGTTATTGGATTTTCCAGGACACGAGCAAGACTCATCAGTTTACAAGACGATTTTAAGGGAATAAAGTCGCACCACTCGTCACTGGGACAGAGTGGACATAACATTTGACTTGAGGTACACACCTCTTCCCTAAAAAATAGTGACATATATTTTAATCTGTCACTTGGGCTAATAACAATTAGTTATAGACCGGTGTTTAACGATAGTCTTTTTGAAACGATTTTCTCCTGTCTTCCATGTGTTGTAAAGGTAGTATCATATTACTAATTTCAAAATGTCGCCAGAATCGGATATGTGGATCAATGACCTCTCGTCTGCCAAATTAAATTTATGTTATATTTACGATTTATGCTAACAATAAATGAATGCCAGAAAATCTCGATTGTTGTAAATAATCTTTAACAATTTTTAAAGTTGTATTGAAATGCTGAAATGTTCAACAGTTTTCTCCCGTTTAAAACTTGTTTTATTATAATAGATTTTAGATAAATGATGTATTTATGCACAAGCAAAAAATCAAAGCAGTATAAACATTTAATAATTTTATTTAAAAATGTCAAAATGTTTCAAGGCTGAGATCAAGTTTCTCCCATCTGTCATTAATTTATCTTAAATTATGTGCTACTGGGAGCTTAAGTTTCGATTAGCAGAAATTGCAGACTGATACAAGTCCTAATAAACAATTAACAAATTAGTTCAGATGTGCTTTTAGAGAGCGGAATA
The DNA here is from genome assembly GCA_963675555.1 of Leptura quadrifasciata. Classification (NCBI taxonomy): domain Eukaryota; kingdom Metazoa; phylum Arthropoda; class Insecta; order Coleoptera; family Cerambycidae; genus Leptura; species Leptura quadrifasciata. The sequence continues at coordinate 19,088,257 of OY776681.1, read as the reverse complement.
TTAAAACATAATATTTTTAGTCGCAAACTCCTCTATAAAATCCTTATTTTACTATAAAGAACGTAACCAGACTGCAACCAACAGCTACTCTCCGGGCTATGTGCCCCGCTGAGCGCTGAATTACAAGCCTGGCACGTTAAATGTAATAATTGCATATTACCATCAAAACGCTAATGCTTCGATCGCAACACTGGATCGCTAGATGGCGCCTGCTGACTATTTTACATGTCGCTATCCCAAAGATACCGAAATGTACTAAATAGTCAAGTGATTCTCGTGTCGGTCGTCACATGCCTACCTTGCACTGACGAGAGCCAACAGCTCGAAACTGCAATCTGCAAGTGGGGTGTGACGACTGGCACGAGAGCTCCTTTAAGTAGAATCAGTCTTTCGGCTGGTGTTTGTTGCAATCGAAGCATTAGCGTTTTGATGGTAATATGCAATTATTACACTTAACGCGCCAGGCTTGTAACCTGTAATTCAGCGCTCGGCGGGGCACATAGCCCGGAGAGTAGCTGTTAGTTGCAGTCTGGTTACGTTCCTTATAGTAAAATAAGGATTTTATAGAGGAGTTTGCGGCTAAAAATATTATGTTTTAATTAACAAAATAGCAAAAAATGTTTGTCTATATCATAAAAGTTTTCAACCCATCTGCCGTTTGTTTTAATGAAATTTAGTCATGAAAATATACATATTTTCAATGTGGCAGACACCCCAAGAAGTTATATAAGTTGCACAATTATTGTTAAGTTGCAAATTTTTTTTTATATACCTGGTGACAAGGAAATAGTCCCCGTTTCCACGTTGGAGGGCAGTTAGATTAGGGGGTGGGGGAATTAGAGTGACAGGTGGTAATCAGAGTGGTTTGGGGAAATTTAAGCATAATTAAAGGTAATTGCAGTAACAATAGGGATAATTAAGAGTAATTGCAGTAACAGTGGGGATAGTTACTGTAATAATAAGTGCTGTGATAATTAGAATGGAGGGGGGGGGGCAATTGCAGTGGTGGGAGGTAACTGCTGATTATGTAATATTGGCCACACAGAGGATTGGCGAAGTCCCAGTTGTAGACCCAGCCTTCGAGTGTTAATTTCGGGGTCTTCTTCAACTGCCTCCAATACCACCTTTTCAACCTGTGGGGTTCGGATATTCCTTGGCCTTCCTAATCTAGGCGTCGTTATTAATACTTGTCCGGTTTCTAGTAACCTTATTTCAACCCCAAGAAAAGTTCTTAAATTTGGGACACGACGGTTGCGATATCGTCTACGATACTCCCTTACTGCACCTGTTGCATTTCCTTGGCATGATGTCAAGATAAAAAGCATAATGGTATAATCTTCGGCAGTATAGTGCCACCATTTTTTGATGAATAACTCGCAAAAATTGCACTACTTTGATTAGACAACTCAAAATCTGACAATTCGGAATCTGACAAAGGCTGACTTTGTATTTCAATAAACTTGCTTCAGTATGCTTCTGGTTTTTTGCAATTTGGTCGAAACCGGACTAACTGGATAAAAAATTGCAAGAGCCAAAAAAGTTTCTAAATTCAATAAGATATCCAACAATTAATCAAAATTATCAATTTGACACAATACAAAAAATATTTTACCTTAATCTTTACCGGATCACCCTTTACAGGACACATCTTGCATCTCAGTACGAAGTTGCTCTAATGAGCATGTAGCTCATCAAAATAAAGACCCAGATCCACAATTTGATGATCGTACGTCAAGGAAGAAATTTTATTAGGAAAATTTTCATCTTTGAGCCGTGCCAATCTACAGTTGAATTTAATGTACTTTCTTTTGAATCCTGTAGTAACCTGGGGTTTCAGCCATTTAGCTTCCGTCTACTTGTTTTTGTTTAAAGTTACCTTTGCAATACATCGCAGACGAGATAATATTGATCCAAATCTCCACTTTTCGTAACATTTTCAAATTTGCATATCAGAGTGTTGTCACACGCAAGACTCTTTGGCATTATAGATATTCCACATTTTATTGCATAAAGAATAATCACCCTTAATGGCAGACGGGAGAAAATCGTTTAGCAACATATCAATATCGGCTGTTACCAAATTAGTCCAGTGCAGTTACGAAATCATACATGCAAAAATGGAACAAATTGCCCTAAAGCTAAAAGTTGCGGAATTTTGCAGTAATTTGGGTACTGTTTAACATATTAAAAGTCCCCAACTTTCCAGTTGCCGGAACCCCCTTTTATAAGGGGTCTCATCCCAAAAATCGATCATTTTGTCATATATTCGGCATTATCTTGGAAACCAAGAAAAGTTTAAGAAAAAATGTAGAAACAATAATTAAAGAGAATAGAAAAATGCAAATTTTTTGTGTTTACAAAAAAATGTGGTATCAATGGTTAAAAAGTTATGAAACTATAAATATTCAGTATATAATAGAAAAAAATTATTTTTTTTAACATCAGATTTTTGCAATCAAAATACTTGACAGTTATTTATTTAAAAGCCACAAAACAATATTTGAACACAAAAACAACACATTTTAGTAAAAATTGGACGTCTTAAAAAGTAGAAACAACGGGCCTGTCGTCGTGAGTAGTTACTCTATGGGAGTTCTGGCTCACTCAGTAGAGGAACACTACCGGTTACAATGACGTCATGAACTAGATGATATGTGCCCATCAGGATATAAAACGGATTTTAAACAGGTCTGTACAGATTTTAAACAGCTCTGAACAGGTTTAAAACCTGTTCAGACCTGTTTGAGGCCTGTTTATTTTTTGTACAGAACTGTTTGTAGTTGTTCGAGACCTGTTTAAAACCTGTTCAGAGCTGTTTAAAACCTGTACAGACCTGTTTAAAATCCGTTTTATATCCTGATGGACACATATCATCTAGTTCATGACGTCATTGTAACCGGCAGTGTTCCTCTACTGAGTGAGCCAGAACTCCCATAGAATAGCTACTGTCGTGCATAACAGGTAGATTCCCAATACCAGCTGTTGTCATTATCGTCAGGAATAGTTGCTACAGAACAAATAAACTGTGATTTAGCCAGAGAAAAAGGTGAGCGTATTGTGAATAGTATCGTTGGGCAAAATTTTAATGACAATAAACTTAAAAGGTCAAGCATAGTACAAAATTTAACATTTCTTAATAAAAGTGTACAACCAGATATCCCCGATTAATCCAAGCCAACTTTTTAATAGAATCACATGCACCTATAACTCTAAAAAAGATTTAAGGAAATGTTTCTGCTATGAATTGGCCCCGCATCCTTTAGCTTTATTTGATAATGGACTGTTTCAAAAAACAAAAAAATCTGCGTTGCTTGGATTATCGGACAAAAAATGTGCCTCATTAAATTGAACTCCTATTGATACCGTTTTTGTAATTGACGGAAGATATCTACACCATAAAATAATTTGGCAATTTCCATCAACTTACAGTATCATCTACGGGCAGTATGTGAATTATATATTGCATAACTATGGTAAAAGAAGCATTGCTGTTTTTGATGGATATAAAGCAATTCTTTCCACCAAAATGCAAGAGCAAATAAGAAGGTACGAAAAACAAACTTCTAGTGGCATATTTTCAGAAAACACTATGACCACTGTAAATAAGGATCATTTTTTTTTCAAATAAAAATAATAGAAAAAAATTATATATCAACTGACTCAACATCTTATGACAGCCGGTATCCACGTCGTTCAAGCAGAAGGTGATGCAGATAGAACCATAGTAGATACGGTCCTTGACGTTAGGAAATCAGAAAATTCAGTCACGTTAGTAGGTCAAAATACCGATCTAATGGTCTTATTATTGTTTAAAATAAGATATATTAAAACATAACATTTTTAGTGTAGCCCGCTCTGCTAATAGCAAACTCCTCTATAAAATCCTTATTTTACTATAAGGACCGTAACCAGACTGCAACCAACAGCTACTCTCCGGGCTATGTGCACCGCCGAGTGCTGAATTACAAGTTACAAGTGTGGCGCGTTAAGTGTAATAATTGCATATTACCATCAAAACGCTAATGCTTCGATTGCAACAAAAACCGGCCGAAAGACTGATCCTACTTAAAGGAGCTCTCTTGCCAGCCGGCACACACCACTTGCAGACTGCAGTTTCGAGACGAGAGCCAACAACCCGAAACTGCAGGATGATATTTTGCAACTGCAAGACTGTTGTGGAAAGCTGTATTCATGTAGAAAATCTGGTTTAAACTGCTCAAATTTGAGTGGACAGTGCCAAGGAAATTCATGCAGCAACGTTTTTCAAGTAACCGAAGATTATGAAAATCCAGTGGAAGAAATTTAGTTTATTTAATTAACTTGTATAATTTCTATGTTCAACTTAGTTTTTTCTTTGAATGTAAGTACAATAAATACATAATTTGTTTATTATTTTAGTAACTACAGTTTACGTAAATGTTGGAATTTTAAGGGTGTTTTAGTTTTCTACCATTTTTAACTCTTACTGTACGCCATTGAATTAACCAAATTGTACTTTGTTATATATCAATTTATAGGAAATGTAATGGGCTTTCATTTTTCTTTCTTTACTTTTTTCTCTAAAATAATTTTCAGCCGAGATATATCGGAAAAAATAAAAAAATGTACCTTTAAGGGTGGTTTCAGGGATGTTCCGGCAACTGAAAAGGTGGGGACTTTTAGTATGTTAAAAAGGATGATATTTACTTTTAAAATATGTAGCATTTAGCTTTAGGGCAATTTGTTCCGTTCCCGACCTTAAATGCACTGGACTAAATGGGCTATATCTAAATTTACCAACATTTCTTCTAATGAACGCTCTGAATTCCAATTAATATATAAAATCTAACTTTAAACTCACTCAATATGTGTGCTCATAGACGTGAAATATATGAGTCCACCGAGAAAGCACAGACTTCCAATAACAGCCGCTGGCATCAACATTCTGGTGTAAAAACCTAACCAAGCAAAATAAAATGCAACTTCAGGACCATAATACTGCTCTATAATAGTTAGTGGTTGGTATTTGTAGAAGTATCTAACATTCGCCCAGTATCTCGCTAAAAGCTTATGCTTATGTTTTATTACAGACACATTGAAACCGGTTTCGATAAATCGTATAATGACTTACTTGCCTATCCGTTAATGGACCCTCAGCTGGCCAGTCACATGAAGAATCATGCACAGGATATGCTGCTAGGAGTGTACCTCTTTTGACCAATCTCTCAAAGCCCCTCTCTTTCTCGTTTGCGCTGTAGTTTGTGGAGCGTAGTATTTTGTCCACTATGTAGATTCTTTCGGCGTCGGTGTAATCTGCCGGCGGTTTACCAGAAAGTGTGTTGCTACGTGATTAAACAAAGAAATATTTAATATTTTGCTTTGTCGTTGGACAGACATATAGTCCACGCAAATTAGACATTTTAGAGGAAATAATTTATAAAGAAATAATATTATTTGAGATGTATACACTCGATAGGGTTAGAAATAGGTATCCGAAAAGTTCCCATCCCATTCAGGAACGAAAAATCCCTTTTTTGCAAAAAAAAAACACCCCTTTCGGGGACTTAAACCTGGTTTTTCACTTTTATCTTGGAGATATAACCGTACGCGCTATATCTTCGACAGTAAAATCGCATTAATTATGCGATTGACGTATTGATATAGTAAGAACTATATATGTTTCTCATCAGCAGTCCATGATATAGTGGCTAGGTTGCCCGATTCGATATAATTGCTCTAATTAAAAATTATTTGTTGGGAAGATGTGTCGCGGTCAGCATAAATGGTACGTTATCTACATTTAAGAGGATGTCCGCTGTAGTCCCACAGGGGGCGATTTTATCGCCTACCCTGTATAACGTCTATTTGTCTGATACGGCGACATACTTCAATACCAACATCTTATTGCATGCAGATGATACGACGATTTATGCTAAATCTTTTTACGCCGAAATAGCAGTTAAAAAAATCAAAAACCATCTAACAGAATTATTACAATTTTATAACAAATGGAAAATTAAAATAAATCTAGACAAAACTGAAATCATTATCATGCATAGGAAGTTCACAAACATTCGCACATTTGATAAACTCAAAATTAATGATACTGTTATAAGACAGAAGAGCGCGGTCAAGTACCTGGGGGTAACCCTACATACGAGACTGCGCTTCGGACCCCACATAACGAAAATTATAAATAGTACGTATACTGCCTTAAGTAGACTGTACCCATTAGTCAACAAAAGGGCCAAATTATCTAAGGACAACAAGCTAACCATTTATAAATCTCCCTTCGAAAAAAATCGGTGTATCTTTTAAATGTAAATAGAATCATTTTAATAACAGGTTTTTGTATAGTTTCCTGTAAATAAAAATGAAAATTAATTACTAAGATAATATGAAGTCAAAACGCTCGATGAACTTTTCGAAACTGTAACAAAATCCGAATCCGAAACATTTCGCATGAAAAGCGTACTTCACGTAAAACTGCCGTTGGAAAAGGTTTTTATACATTCAATCACATTTTCGCTCTATGGAGCCTTGTTTATGCAAAATGCAAGGAGTGTAATTTTAGAAAGTATACTAAATGTCGTGGCACGGGGACGTAATGTCGCCCCGACCACAAAATTTTGAAAATAAAAACCTTTTTACGAATCCACGTTGTTAAACACTGCACCTCATGCGTTGTGTTAAATATGAGGGACAAGTTAATCCAGTCTCTAGTCAAAGTATTTCGAGAGTTTTAGCGAAAATAGCTCTTAGCGTCCCGCGGGTGCCCTATCATTTTCTAGCAGCCGATTTTGACGGGAAAATGATGGGTTTTAACGGTATTTGCCCTAAACCGGTTCCTCAGCGATTCGGTGTTAAAAAAGTGTAATCATGTACTCAGAACGTACATGGGACCACCTTGCTTGAACGCATGAATCTATAATTGCAGAATATAATTCAAAATCGTTGCAATTCAAGCATTTTTAAGCTCCGAGGAGCGACCAAAATTGATATTGAACCGAAAATACGTCAATAGACAGGCAGGCAAAAGCCCACCAAAAAATTATAAACATTGAACTTTTAGTGAATCTTTTTGTGTAATCGTTAGCTAAAAACTAAACATTGGATGGTTGTTGGTACATTATGAGTCGTTCCGTTCCTCACTATGTGTTGTACACGGGCCTGACTATAGTTTGTCAATACATTTTTCTTGAACGTTTTGTAAAAACATAATTTTTTAAAAGATTTAATAAATATTTTTGAACTTTATATTCTCTTTTTCTTGTGTTTCAAAATTCCTTTTCAGGTTTAAATTTACGAAAGTGTTAGTATTTACTGCGTTAGATTTATAGTGTTACGACGTCCAATTGGTAATATCAGTGAAGCAGTTAAGCAAAAACGAACAGTAAGTATAGATTTTGTATTCTCCGTTTGTAACAGTCGATTTGAACCCTTCTTTGTGAATGTTTAATATCCACTTTGGAAAATATAATAAAAGTAATTTTGGTTTGTCATTAACAGAACAATAACAGTATCAGTATTAGAAAAAAATATTACCTAAGCAGCAATAATAAAAATCGTAAAGCTATTGTAATAGTTGTTCGAAGTGTAGACCGTTAACTTGCAAACACTTTAGTATACGACGATGGACGACGTTTGCTGCAGCAACTCTTATTTCAGCGGGGTCCAAGCTCTTCAATTCTTCCCTGTTGTGGACTGGAGTTTTATAAATTCTATATTTAAGAGTATCCCAAAGATAAAAATCTAACGGGGTAAGGTCAGGGGACCTTGGAGGCCAATTCCACGGTCCCAAAAGTCTAGTCTAATCCAACGATCATCGAAAATACGGTCCAACTCCATACTAATTTCGTGCATATAATGTGAAGAAGCCCCGTCAAGTTGATACCAACAAGATTTTTCAATTGACAGATTATCAAGGAAGTCTTCCACAATTTTTCTAATTATATCTAAATATTTTCTGGAATTCAATTTTCCGTCTTATATGTCATATTTTATTTTGTCATCCATTAATATACAAAACACACTGAAACTAAATTTGACTTGAAAACCAACCTCTCTAGTAACGTGGGGATTGTGTGTGGCCCAATGGTGACGATTTCATGTGCTATAAATCCCTTCCCTAGAAAATTTGCATTCATCAGTCCATATAATTTTCTTTAAAAAATTGGGGTCCTCTTGCGTACGTACGAGTAACATTTCACAATATTCTATTCTCTATAGATAATCCTGAGGCATGGAAAACTGGACTCTTGTAAATTTATAATTATGCATTTTATGGTTTTCTTCGTATGGATGAATATGACAATCCTAAATCCCGTTCAGCACAACGTATGGAATACTGGAGATTTGCATGAAAATATGCCGGCACATTGATTTCATTTACCTCGTTAGATGTCACAGGTTTAGGTAAATTTCTGGTTCTCTTTAGCCCTCTTGCCCACAGGGCGCGATCTGATCGCGCGATGCGAACGCTTGCGACCTCGTGTTATAGTTATCACATTTGAACTCAGTATATCCACTCCACACAGAGCGCAATATGTGGTTTCGTTCCACCTAGATCGTCACGATCAGTTTCGAATCTTTTGGAGGGGATATACTGAGTACAAATGTGATAACTATAACACGAGATCGCAAGCGTACGGATAGCACGATCAGGGAAGAGGCCCAATGACGAACCAAAATTTATAAAAATTTTCTGAGTTCGTAGAAACTTTCTGTTGTTCATCTGTGGCAAATCCGGATATTTCTCATTAAATCTTCTACAAGTTCTGCTGATAATCTTATTGCACTCTCCAAGGATAATAAACAAATCCATTAAAACTGTGTTTGTATAATTATTTTCTGCTACAGCTATTCAAATTAAGTGCAAATATCACTAACGTCAAATTTATTTAGAAAAATAGTATGTCTGTCATTACAAAATGACAGTATAAATATTTCATGGCTCACCCGTTATGATAGACCAAAAGGTAAGGTTACAGAAAAGTGCCCATAAATCGAAAGCGGTACGCATTAGGTATAAGGTATATGACCTTTCTAGATAGGTAAATGTGCCACCTTTCCGAATCAGTAATAATATACAGAGCATCCCGTTTTAAAAAATTGACTTTTGTGCACTTTTCTAAGTCACTTAATGAAAGCGTTCGCTAAGTCACCCTGTATAATATTCGAAACATTTAATGGAGGAGATGCTCCAGGCCTTGCCTAGCCGCAACTAAAAAATTATCTTTTAATTGCTGCGTAGGTAGGAGAAAACACGATTTACTGAAAGTCAAACTTTTGGCAATAAATTCAGAAAGAATTATTATCTTGAAAACGGCTTGAGATAGGTATAGGAAAATATTAACAGAAATTACTCAGATAGAGACGACGATCCAAAAAATGCAACAATGTACAGGGTATTCTATTTAAAATAAGGAAGATGCTGCCAGTTTTACGTATAAGTGGCAACACCGCGCTTTCCAAAATATTATAGTTGGAGAGATCATACTGGATTATCTTGGTAACCAAAATTCCAAAGTAATCGGTTGATCCGTTCTCCATATACTTTTAATAATCCACTCACCGTGACTCACCCTGTATACAGCCGTAATATTTTTAAGCTGTTGATATTTATCACTTGCGTCAAAACCCGCTCGACATGCATCTTGTAGAGAAAATTCCGCTCTATAAATTCATTCTTGGACATTCTTCTCGTTAAAATACTAGTATCAATGTCCATCCCTCAGCTAGTATCCTGCAAAAAGGGTTGCGGAAACAATGTAGCTGTGTTAAGGCTGGATTGCGCTACTCACAAATTTGCTCTAATTCCCATTGGCAAAGATGTTTAAATTTGAAGAACAGTTCGACGATGAAGTGCCAACCCTCTAGAGTAAAATTGAACAGAATTTTAGTGGAATAGGCTTACAGGCGAAACCACTTTTTAAAAAACTCATCGAGAGCTCTACCTCAAGGGTGGTGTGGAAACGAGGGCAAATTAAAAAAATCATCTTTGTGGAAAAAAATGAGAAAGTAAATAAAAATCACTTGCGTCAAAATCCGTTAGGGTTCGGCCACGCTGGCGAGCGATTTATCACGAGCGATAAGTCGTGGGCGATATAGCGACAAAAATGTATTTCAAACATATACAATTCAATTCAAGTGGCTACAATAACCACAAAATATGAGCGACAAATCTCTTAGCGTGTAAGCCTGTCGCTCTGAATTCAATATTGTTTGATTTCTAAACGACATTTAGTTAGTTGTGAGCGATCGTACACCAACATGATTGCGTATTTTAAAGAAATTTTAATATCAGAAGTGCAAAATAGGCCCGTTTTGGTAAGTAATAAGTCAAACGTATTTATAGACATTCTAAGATGCTAGAAAAACCTATCTGGATATTTTCGCTTTGTCTCCATATGATTTTCTGTATCTATTAATGGGATGTACACCATATAGTCTGGCGTTTTGGCCAGATAGTCGTAAGTCAAATCGTCTTGCAAGAAAATCAATTCGATGCGTTTGTGGCAAAGACATTGTGGAAACTAACTGTTAAATCGCTTTTACGGTGAACAGGATGTCGCTCGTCGCTAAGTCGTCCACGATTTGTCGTTCATGATAAATCGCCTGCCAGCGTGTCCTATTGAAAAAACTCCGCTCTATAAATTCATTCTTAGACATTTTTCTCGTTAAAGTAACCAGTTTTGAGATATTCGCTGTGAAATTTCGTGTAAGATCGATTTTTACCTGAGCGCTCCAAACTACCCCTCAGTTTGCACGCCGTTACAGCGAAATAGGCAGGGATAAGCCACAAGGACAATAGGACATTTTTCGTACAGAATTTAACAACAAATTTACTTTTTTCTCTTCCAACAAACGGTTTACAAGATAAAAGTGAAAAACCAGCGTTAAGTCCCCGTTAGGGGTGGACTTTCCGTTAATGAACGGGATGGGAACTTTTGGAATACCTATTTCTAACCCTATCGAGAGTACACATTTCAAATATTATTTCATTATAAATTATTTCTTCTGTTCACTGTTCTTCAATCTAATTTGCGTGTACTAATACTCAGAAATGTGGAACAGGAAGAACGATTTTAAAATTTGCGCATCCAACTTTTTGGGCATACGACTATGACCATTTTTTTTTAGAAGAAGTTTAGAAGTTTATTAAAATACTTAAGATACATTTTGCTTTTACATTATATACTTTTGAATTCTACAAAGTTTAGCACTTGTGAGTAGAATACAATTTTCAGGGTGTGTTTAGCAGTTTAGCATAAGGAAAAAAATTCTATTTTCTTCTATTTATCTGCAGTCATAATTTGACATTAATATAGTAATAGAAATATATTGTTACGTAAGGGGTATTCATATTTTAGGAGAAAACTGTAAATCAGCTTTAGTAGGTTACATATTGATACATATTATTTTTCCAAATTCTAAATTGATATACCTTGCAATAATATTAAACAAATATTGAGAACGAGATCTGACACTGAATTATTAAAAACAAACAATAATTACGAACTTGTACTCAATAGGTAACCTACTAAATAAGCATGTAGTAAAATTATAAATACGAATTTTAATAACGCGGGCGACAGTCGAATTCTTACGACAGTCTTATTCTTAAGTGTTAAGAAGTGCGACTTCTTATCCTAAAGTATTTCCCCACATCAGTGATATTGGTAAAAGCCCCCCCAATTTGTTGCTATTATTGTTGTGCCTGTTGATACTGTGACACTGTTTGTTATTATTTTGTTAATAAATTATATTTGTTTTAAACTCGTCTTCTACTTGGACTACCCAATCTCCCTCTCTCATAAGTCAAGTGGCCGTCAGTCGCGGCTTCCCGAAAGGGGGGTCGTGACAATATCTATAAAAATATAATACACAATACGACCTGACGAGCATTCTTCCTATTCCACATCTCATAACATACCAAATAGGTGATTGCCTTAAAACAACTATTTTACGTACGGAGCTCTGTGGTACACCGGATCATTAACATCGGGATAAGTAACAATACTCCTCATAAATTTATAGCTTATTGTTTTGGCATATTTGAAGTTAGGATTGTCCTGACTTAGTTCTAATTTAAATGCATTTGTGTACCTTTGTAAAACGGGTTTAGGAGCATGCACTTTTATACAAACTAAGTCATCCAAGACCTGCAAAAAGAATTTTTTAGTGGGGCAATTCTACCAAAATTTCTTGAAACTAAGAAACTGTCCAACAAACATTTTCATAAAATTTACATAATACTCCAGTAAAATTAGCAGTTAGTAATAAGCTTTAGAGGGAATATGTAGGGGAATATGTCCTATTTAACAAGAAAAAGATCCTAAAAATCTGGGTGGCGGAACCCCTCAAAAATGGGGCCGCCATCTTGAAATAAGGCATTTTTTAGCTTTTAACTTGAATAATTCTCACTGATTTAATCAGAAAATTGAATCGTACAAAAAGAGCATCGAATAAGCTACAAAACAGTGTAAAGTTTTTTAAATCGGTTAATAAATAACTGTGATAATGGCGACTTGGGTACTATGCATTAAATTAAATAATTTCAACTGTAACTCTAGAAGACAATATTTTTTTATTATAACTAAACTAGCATACTAATTTTATTATATACCATTATATTAAATAATGAAATGATAGAGTTATATCAATTGCAGATACAAACAAAAGTGTGAAAATAGACAATTCAGCTTCAGTTATTAATAGTACGGCAGCCCGTAACCAAAATTTTCGATTTATCGACTTATATCCGTTTACTATTTCTTGGTGTTAATAAATATGCATAGTTTGAGGAAAAAATGGAAACGGACATTTTTAGTACTGCGTCAAGATGTAAGGGGTTAAAAGGTTGCAGCCTCCATTTTACAACCCCAATTCAATAACTCGCAAAGTTTATATATATTTGATCTGAAATAAAATTTTGAGAATTTTTCGGCGTTTACGACTGATAAGTCGTGATTTTTTTTTTGGAATTTTAGTACCATATTTGATTTATTTATAACTAAGTTAATTTGATTATTCTTCAATAATGTTTTTCTTAGACAGCATAGGTATAGCTTGTAAATATTGAATTGAGTTGGTAAACAGTAATTTCAATTTTTCTTTTTGAGGTTCCGGAATATCTAATAAATCATCCTTACTAATTGTTTTAGGAAATATTTTCTTCTGGATCTATCCGTTATCAGTCACTTCAGTAGCTAGGATATTTTATTTATTTAGCTTTGGTTTCATAAATTCTATCACTGCTTCAGATTCATTAATATCACTATTTAAGCTTTTACCAAAATACACAGGGTGCGTCGGACCTCGATATCTCGAGTTCTATGATAGCTAGACATTTTTTAAACAATTGCAAGTAAACTAGATAAAAAAGTCTATAACTGGAAATTATTTTAGAATATACAGGGCGAGCCAAGACGAAATTACAGAACCAAGTGCCTTTTTTTAAAATGGGATGCTATGTATATCAGTACATTTTTTGAAGCCTCTTTCTAGGCTCTATTCACTCCTATATTAGCATTGAATATCTCCCAACCACTTGGATGTAATGAATTTTTTTGTTGAAATAATGCAATCTGCAGATGGATATTAAAAAATCACCACAGTCTTAATTATGGGTTTTAAGAAAAACGTATGTGAATATAGGGGCGAGCGTAGGTGCGTCTTTACTATGTACATACTTCGGTATGCGATGTAAAGCAATGACAGGCGCGGTTAGTACTTGGATTGGTGACCATTCCAACGAAAACCGCGTTCTCGCCTCACACATCTTCCAGCGGCTTGTATATCAGTGTATGCGCGGAAGCTATACAACCTTAGGCGAGGGTTGTATAGGAGATATACCATCCTTCGGAGGGGATGTAAAGCCGTCGGTCCCTTGTCTATTAAATGTTAGGCAAGTAAAAGATCCCTACTCTTCTTAAGGGAAGAGGTTCGGCAAAATTCCTGGTTGGGGGTAGCTCGTCTACAGGCGTCGGTGTTAGGCCTCAGTAGCGGAAATAGGCCGACGTTAAATAAATGTATAAAAAAAAATATGTGAATATATTTTAACCTTAATATTTAACCTGCTAAGCAATCTGGTTTCCGTTCTGGTTACAGTACAGCTACATCATTATTAGATGTTACTGACGATATGTTAAGAGGTATTGATGAATCTAAAGTTACAACTCTTGTAATGCTGGATTACTCCAAGGCTTTTGATTGCCTAGATCATAAGCTTTTATTAGCTTAGCTAACATATTATGGGGTATCGGATATCACACTGAAGTGGTTCAGACAACACCTTGTGTGCCGGCAGCAACAAGTCCAAGTTTCAGTGAAGGGTGATTGTACATTATCAAACTGTTTAGAACTTCGTAATGGGGTACCCCAAGGATCGATTTTGGGTCCACTGCTTTTTGTAATTTATACTGCCGATGTATCCTTAATTGTAAAGTCAAAAACTCACCTTTATGCTGATGACTTTCAACTATATTTGTCATTTTTGCCTGAAGAGCAAGAGGTTGCAATTGAACAGCTGAATAATGATCTGCAAGAAATACACACTTGGTCGAATAAAAATGATCTCATGTTAAATCCGATAAAGACTACTGCTCTTCTAGTTGGTACTGAAAGGAAACGTTCGCAAGTAGACATAAATGATAAAATCATTCTAAATAACATAACTGTACAAATCAAGGAAAATTGTAAAAATCTCGGTGTAACACTTGATCAAAACTTATGCTTTTCATATCACGTCGATAACATTGTCAAAGTTGCTTATGCAAGACTGAGAACTTTATATAAATTTAAATACGTCATCAGTAAAGTTAAAGTTAACTGAATCGCTGATATTATCTTTGTTTGACTATTGTGATGTTGTTTATGGACCATGTTTATCAGCACATAATATGCATCGCATACAAGTAGTCCAAAATACATGCATGCGATTTTCTGCAAATGTAAGACGAAGAGAACACATTACTCCGTACTATGCGATACACGGATGGAATAAAATAAAAGTCAGGCGGGACATACACTTCTCTTGTTTAATTCAAAAAATTATAACTATGAACAAACCGTTATATTTAAGAGAAAAAATTATTTTTGCACAAGATATTCAAGAACGTAATAGAAGAAATGAGCACTTGTTGTGTGTGCCTCTACATCGTACCACTGCTTTCAGAGGATCTTTTTCTTATTATTCTGTGTCGATTTACAATGCCCTACCTGATCACATCAAGTCAATTAGAAATCCATTTCCTTTTAAAAATAAAATAAAACGGCATTTTTTCTAACATTCTATAGCATGATCACTAAATGTTACGTCACCGCTGTCATAAAAAGGTCAATATTCTATGTTGTTGAATCCTTCACATCTTCTATTCATTATTCACTTTTCTATTTTTGTACAATATTTTCTTATTAAAAAAAAAAAGCATATATATGTAATTTTGCTGTTGTAACTATTTTTCAGGTTGGGCTAAAGCAGCCAATGGCTGAGCCCCGCCTTAATAAAGTCATTATTATTATTATTATACCAGTTACGAGACATCTAATTAATGTTTTTGACTCATTTTCATTTCCTAAAAATGTACAGGGTGGCCAAAAATTATTTTTCCATTAAGAACATTTTAAATTGAATTTTCTCAATTTTTTCAAATTGAATACCCTGTATAATTTTCAACGATGTGATGTAGAAATGAAAAACGAATATTTTTTGTAAGTAAGTATATATATATATATATATATATATTTCCCTATGGCTAATTGTAACCATTTTCGTTTTATAAATAAGTAATTGTCAAATTCACGAATAAACTTAAAAAAAGAGGTTCCCTCAAATAATTCATTAGAAAAATTTATAATAGGTGTTCGACGTGTTACCCATTTTGATTGACACACGTCTTTATGCAATTTTGAAATGAGGTCATTTAGTGGGAGCATTTATTCCAATCCATTGTAATTAGTAAATAATATTTAACCGGTCCTATACTGTAATATTTTTTTGTGCAGTTTTTGCTGTTTTCGTTATTCGACAAGCAATAAAACCTCAGTTTGATATAAATTGTCGTGTACAAAGGAGCATTTATCGCACTTATAGATCGTTACAATTTGTGTTGAATTTAAAATATTTGAAATTTTACAATATGAAGTTTAATACAGCGGAACTTGTAGACATGACTCTTGCTTTGGGCGAGTCAGACGCCAATAGAATTTATCACCACCGTTATCCTGAAAAAAGGATTTCTGATGTTAGCAGCTTCCAAAACCTTCTCGATAGATTTCTGGAAACTGGAAATGTCGAATATAAAAAAAGCGAAAGAATAAAACGTGTTTTCTGTGGTGCTGGCAACGGTTGAGAATCCCCATGTTAATCAAAGAGAAGTGAGCTCATTAGTAGGAATAAGTAGACGGTCTGTGGGTCGAATCTAAAAAACAAATAAGTTGCATGCATATCATATTCAAATGCACCAGGAGTTATCTGATGACAATTTTCCAAAACACATAAAATTTTGTAATTGGGCCAGAGGTAAAATGCAACATGATGTCAACTTCTTCGATAGTGTTTTATTCGGTGATGAGGCAACTTTTCATAAAAATGGACTTGTTAATAGGCACAATTTCCATTATTATAATTCGGAAAGTCCTCACTTTTTTATGCAAGTTGATAACCAACACAGGTGGTCTATAAACGTTTGGGGAGGAATTATTGGAGAACATGTAATAGGGCCACATTTATTTGATGATACATTGACTGGAGCTATTTATCTTAATTTTTGGATAACTATCTGCCACAATTATTGAAAGAATTCGAAATAGGATATGGTTTCAGCAAGATGGTGCTCCACCACATTATTTATATGCAGTTAGAGACCACTTAAATAATACCTACCCCTCATCGATGGATTGGAAGAAATGAACCCACTAAATGGCCTGCTAGATCCCCAGATCTTACAAAAATGGATGTCTTTTTATGGGGATACGTAAAGGAAATTGTTTATAGAGACACGCCAACAACAGTACAAAATATGAAGAAAAGAATAATAACTGCCTTTACATCTATCACATCTGCAGTTTTAGGAACAGTGGGAACCTCATTTCAAAAGCGCATAAAGATATGTGTCAATCAAAATGGGCAACATGTGGAGCATTTATTATAATTTTTTCTACTGAGTTATTTGAAGAAACCTCTTTTTTTAGGTTTATTTTTGAATTTTGTAATCATTGCTCAATAAAACGAAATTAGTTGCAATTAGCTTTAGGGAAGTACTTACAAAAAATGTTAGTTTTTCATTTCTACATCACATTGTCGAAAAATATACAGGGTGCTCCATTTGAAAAAATTGAGAAAATTCAATTTAAAAAGTTCTTAATTGAAAAATAAACACTTATTTATTTATAAAATAAAAATGGTTGCAACTAGCCATAGGGAAGTACTTACAAAAAATGTTCGTTTTTCATTTCTACATCACATCGTCGAAAAATATACAGGGTGTTCCATTTGAAAAAATTGAGAAAATTCATAAAATGTTCTTAATTGAAAAATAATTTTTGGCCACCCTGTACATTTTTAGGAAATGAAAATGATTCAGAAACATAAATCAGATGTCTCGTAACTGGTGTTCACATAAGTTTTTCTTAAAACCCATGATTGTGACTGGTGATTTATTTAATATTCATCTGCAGATTACATTATTTCAACAAAAAAATTTATGTGGTTGGAAGATATTCAATGCTAATATAGGAATGAATAGAGCCTAGAAAGAGGCTTCAAAAATGTACTGATATACTAGCATTCCATTTTAAAAAAGGCATTTGGCCCTGTAATTTCGTCTTGGCTCGCTTTTTATGTTCGAAAATAATTTCCAGTTATAGACTTCTTTAGCTAGTTTACTTGCAATTTTTAAAAAAATTTCTAGCTATCGTAGAACTCAAGATATCGAGGTCCGACGCACTATTGCCCCACCCTGTATATTAAAACATACTTCAATTCTACCTATGAAACCAATTTTAGGGAGCAATTTATTGTCAACAGTATGATACAACAATGTATATGTCATTCAATGTAGGTACTGCTGTAACGAGCGTTCGAACTTTTGTCGCTAGCCTGGAATAATTTGTATAATATTGGAATATGGTTTCAATTGATCTAAAGTATTATCATATACCTACTGATTTTTAATAAATGACTGGGAGCAACATAGGTTTCCTTTTGGAACAAAAAGTATCTTTTTAATAAAACATTATTCTCTGGCTTCTTTGGGAACGCGCAAAGGCGCCGTAACAAGTTTTCATTTATTTATTTCAAAGCATAATCCGCGCATTACCAGTGATCAGTGATTCGAGACGTACATATCGAATAATTACCCTTGGAATCGGAATGGAATCGGCCAAAGTAGAGCAACGTTCCCCCAAAATAGATTCTCTGATTGATGACACGGCAGAACAGTCACAAAGTACATGCTGGACCGTCTCATCTTCTTGTTCACAACTTCTATAGAGAGGTGTTTCGTTTAATCCAGTCTGGTTCCCTTTATGAAACGTACGCTCCTTCTAGACATTGCCAGGTAGTCCATTGCTGTACTTTTTTGGGATATTTTAGTAGTTCCCTAGCAAGCTGACAGCTGTTTGTTTCGTTCCACAGCTTCTTGAATTCGTGATGGGTGTTCTCTTTAATTATTTGTCTTATCACAGTGATCGGTAACAGACTGGCCGGGCCTGGTCCAAAGATATTTAGGCCTGCTGCCTTTTTGGCCTGTCTGTCGGCTACTTTTTTGCCTTTCACCCAGCATATCGATATGTTATTCATGCTGGAAGCACCCACAATGTTTGGTGATATTACCATACTGCTCCTGCGGTGATTTTGTAACTTCTCAGGGCTAGTGGTGATTGTCTACAATCTGCGTAGATCCGGATTGTTCTGCCTATAGTTTGTTTACGGACAATCTCTTTAGCAGTTATTGTATGCCTGCTAGTTCCTCCTGTATTACGCTGCCTCGTCCATTCATAATCCACAGACTTCTGGAGCATATTCCACATCCTGCCCCATCTTTCTTTTTTCATCCATCTGTGAAGATGTTGATCACACCTTCGCCAGCAGCTTCGTTCTCACTATTTGTCTATATTATGTAGGGCCTGTCGAACCCTTCAATTACCCTTCAACAACTATATTTTATTTATCTATGGTTATGTAATAAAGTTGTAGGGTTGAAACATTCTTAAAGAAGAAATTCTGCCCTTTTGCAATCCGACAAATAGAACTGGAGATATTTAGAAAATATCACAAAAGAAAGCTTAATAATAGCATATTTACAAAAAAGCCAAAGATAAAACGGAGTTCGGATAATATAAATAAAAATGTCGCTTATTTTACCTGTGTGGTGTCAAGAATAACTTTTAAAAATTGCTCCCTCATTCCAGTTCTCTAGTTTCAACAATTTTCGGTAATATTAAATCCCTGTTAAAAGTGATTTTAAAAAATGCTTATGGTATACCTACCAGTCCCTCCTCCTCTTCGATTTGCAGTCCGTTGAGCTTGATATTAGCAACGTAAACTGAAATGGTGTTTATTTTATGTCGATCTCTTTCTGTTTCAAATTTTGAGTACACTAAAACATAATCTATCTTCCTTTGGCCATCGTTAAAGAATACTGTTGGCTCTCGTTTTGACGAATAAGGTGATGGTGAACTTGCTGATTCAGGTAAAAATGTTCTTGATTTTCCACTTTGATATTTCTTATATTTTGACAAATCTGCATGCCCTTGTTGTTCCATGTTATTATTTGTGTTCGTGTGACATAATGACAATAATGTAAAGTGATGTGTACAGGGCCGCATTTTTATAAGAATAATGGGCAGGGGCGCCCGCTATGCTGGGAGTTCCAAATAATCATATGGAAAAAGTTCGGCTGAAAGTGCAAGTATCTGATCTGCTAGACGGTTAGGTTCATATTTTCACCGTGTTTATTATAGACTTGTTATCAAATATCAACCAACTATACTCAATGAACTCAATTAAATGTGACGTCACAACCTATGCAACCAAACATATTGCTGTCATAGAAATTTTGATTCCGGCAAATAACATTGGAATTTGAGCCTTATTACCTTGTTCATAAAGACTATAATATATAATCCTAAAACATCGCTATACATTTTATTGAATTTCTCGGTTGAAAGAAATATTTCAGAACTTCCAATGCCAACATCTTATACACAAGATTTGTTAAAATATATGTATTTATATAAGATTTAATACACCTATAATTTTATTTTAATAATGCCAAATAAAAAACAGCAACAGTTTTCTCCAACGGAAATGAAGAATATGAAAATTTAAATTATGTGGGCGGAAACAACGCCACCTGTGGTGTTGGCGGAAAGCAATACAATTGCAGCTAACTTCAATACTCTTAATCATAATATTTTTAGTCGCAAACTCCTCTATAAGTCCTTATTTTACTATAAGGAAAATAACCAGACTGCAACCAAAGTTACAAGTCTGGCGCGTTAAGTGTAATAATTGCATATTACCATCAAAACGCTAATGCTTCGATTGCAACAAACACCAGCCGAAAGACTGATCCTACTTAAAGGAGCTCTCTTGCCAGTCGTCACACACCACTTGCAGACTGCAGTTTCGAGCTGTTGGCTCTCGTCAGTGCAAGGTAGGCATGCGACGACCGGCACGAGAATCCTTTGACTACTTAGTACATCCCGCTATTTCTACAACAGCGACATGTAAAATAGCCAGCAGGCGCCATCCAGCGGTCCAGTGTCTGTTGCAATCGAAAAATAAATAGCCTGACTTGGCTTAGCATAGTTCAAATGTGCTTTTAGAGGGCGGAATATTAATCATAATATTTTTAGTCGCAAACTCCTCTATAAGTCCTTATTTTACTATAAGGAAAATAACCAGACTGCAACCAAAGTTACAAGTCTGGCGCGTTAAGTGTAATAATTGCATATTACCATCAAAACGCTAATGCTTCGATTGCAACGAACACCAGCCGAAAGACTGATCCTACTTAAAGGAGCTCTCTTGCCAGTCGTCACACACCACTTGCATACTGCAGTTTCGAGCTGTTGGCTCTCGTCAGTGCAAGGTAGGCATGCGACAACCGGCACGAGAATCCTTTGACTACTTAGTACATCCCGCTATTTCTACAACAGCGACATGTAAAATAGCCAGCAGGCGCCATCCAGCGGTCCAGTGTCTGTTGCAATCGAAAAATAAATAGCCTGACTTGGCTTAGCATAGTTCAAATGTGCTTTTAGAGGGCGGAATATTAATCATAATATTTTTAGTCGCAAACTCCTCTATAAGTCCTTATTTTACTATAATGAAAAATAACCAGACTGCAACCAAAGTTACAAGTCTGGCGCGTTAAGTGTAATAATTGCATATTACCATCAAAACGCTAATGCTTCGATTTTGATGGTAATATGCAATTATTACACTTAACGCGCCAGACTTGTAACTTTGGTTGCAGTCTGGTTATTTTCCTTATAGTAAAATAAGGACTTATAGAGGAGTTTGCGACTAAAAATATTATGATTAATATTCCGCCCTCTAAAAGCACATTTGAACTTCAATACTCTTGTTTGATTTCATATTTACAGTTCATGGCTTTATAATCTTTCTTTCCTTAATCAAATTTGTGTTCTTTTTAAATTGTTTGAACTATGGGTTTATGCTTTGTTCCTGAATGTGATTGTAGTAATAAAAGTGGATGTAAAATGCTTAATTTTCCAAAGGATGCCAAGTTAAAAGAAAAGTGGGAGCTACTTATACCCAAGGATTGTAAACAAAGACTTATACCTAGGTTAGTGTTATTTATATTTTGCTTTATTATAGAACTTTCTAAAAGCCGCTTTACAGTTAGCAATTTATTCCCAGCAAGGCCTTGTGGACTCTGATGATCTTGCAGCTCACTTTACACTTGGCAATTCTCCTTGTTCGAGAAACAGGAGGTATACCATCATAGATGAATTAGGAATTAGATGATTTATGTCAAGTTTTGAGGTTATGGTTATTATTTACCCTTTTAAAGGAGTAATAATATGTTCACGACGAATAAACAGGCTAAAATTGCAGCTGCATCATGTGCTTTGTTAATTGGCGCTGTTAGATAAAACCCTATAGTTAAACATCGACAGGAAGTTTAGATTTATTTATAACCTAAATAGACAGACAGGTAGTAGACCAAAAAATCAAGCCATCCAAATAAGGGGGATATGTGAATGACTACGGTAGTGTTCTCTGATGGGATAATATGATTTAAATTTTCGTTAGAATATAAATAGATCATTTTATGTATTACGTAATATAAAACAGTAAAAAAAATACGAATGCGAATAATAACAGTTATTTCTATTCCATTGGCTACACGTACATGCCCTAAAAATATCACTAAATTGCAGCCGCAGTGCAATGTAAATTAGATCCGGTTCTAACTTCTGCAATGCAAGGAACATTGCCATAACC
Organism: Leptura quadrifasciata; assembly: GCA_963675555.1. Taxonomy (NCBI): domain Eukaryota; kingdom Metazoa; phylum Arthropoda; class Insecta; order Coleoptera; family Cerambycidae; genus Leptura; species Leptura quadrifasciata. Next base: position 19,065,795 of record OY776681.1, on the reverse strand, counting down.
GATCAAAAGACGTAGTAGTGCGCAAACTCGCAAGAATATTCATTGTGGGCATTCAGAGACAAAAAAAAAGATGTCATTGTTTGGAGAGAATTTGTAGTCCCTATCGTTCATATATACTAGAGTCTGGCCACTCGAGCGGGGGGCACTAGTTGGTCCGTATGAAAAGTGGATGCATAATGGCGGCGGATTTGCTTTTATTTTGACGGGCATAGTGTCATTAGACTCAATGTAATAGGTTAAAATTGAAATAACAGTCTGTTATGACTGATTTGGTCACGAGACAATTAATGGTAACGTTATTACTCACATATATTTTTCACTTTGTTAAAACAAATACTGCAACCTACTTTTGACGATTGCGTTACGTTGTAAACGCACATGCAGCCGCCACCCCTATACACGCGCCAGTCTCTACTTAGACCCTATAAATTAGATACTGGCCACTCGGGCCCAAGGTTTGTAAAGTAAGATAGGTAGCATGGTAACTTTCGACCAATCAGAGATCACTATTTAAAATGCGGGAACGCGTCACTCTGCCTGCCCATCCGAATTTCTGGCATTCAAACCATTAGTATAGAAGTATAATTAGTTATGAATTTGAATTCCGTATTTTGTATTTTTTAATGTACAAGCACAAGTTAATAAATTGACTTTTTTGATTAATGATTATTAACATCGATAACGTTTTCCTTGGAATTTAATATTGACATTACTATATATCAAATTTATAACTAATTAATGTATGCAGTTAAAGAAGTACATTTTGTATCAAGGGACTGAAGTAGGTTCTTTTAATCTTGTGTGCAATTTCTTGCCCGAGACTTCAGTCTTGATTTCATTGCTTTATATAATTCTTAGCGAATTTAATAAGTTAAAAGATAGATGAAGAAACATACATGATACTAATTTTCGCCCTATAGTACGGGGCCATGAACCTTCCCCGTGACCCTTTGAGGTCGCGACGAGTAAATAGGTGTTTTCGACGTATTTTTTCATGCTGAATCTAAATATGCAACTCAATTTTACGGAATCATGCAAGAAAAATTGTTATTAACATTTTAATTGTTTATAAGGCTATAACTTCAAAGTTAACAATGGAAGGGAGAGTTTTCAAATTTTTTATGATTTCTGATACAAAAACAAAGAAAACTCTTTTTGAAAAATTAAAATCGACTGATTAGAACCGGAGATATTGCACATTTGTTATTAACAAATTGCATAATTACGATTTTTTCGCACTATTTCACTCATAACTCGGCTCCTATTCAACGTAGAAAGTTCTACCAGGTCTCATTTTAAAGCTAAAGCTTCAAGCTTTAAAATCTTTTATAGTGAAATATCCCACCATGCTCTTGAAAAATTTTACAAGTGATGAGAGCCTGAAATTTTTGCGGAAGAAAGATAAGTAATTTGTTTATGCGCATTTTGAGGAAAGTTAATCTATAAATATCAGCAATTGAGTTATACATTCTTATTGTGCATCTCAAAACGAACATTTTTTGATTTGCTGAATGTATTTTGATTGCGCTTTCGCGCGCAATGCGCACACTGAGTACGCGTTACATGTAGCGACTACCGTTTTATTCCTGGCTTTGCTTAATATATAATTTTTGAAATATTTACATTAATAAATAATTTGTAAATAATAATAAACAAATACATAGTTTTTTTCTAAAGTGTAATAATGAAAAAAAAGTTAAAAGAGTAGAAATTTTTCCCCAGGCCAACATTTACAATTATGTAGTATTAAAAAATTTTAATGCAAATTTTTTATTAGAATTAGATGTGCATACAATAATTTATTAATAAAATTTAACAAGAGGGGCCATTAAATTTTATCATGTCATATTAGACACAGCAATTAATAAGAAAAAATCACTCATTGGTTTTTTCTAATATTTCTTTGTATCATATGAAAATAAATTTTATTTAGTGTATTAAGTAATTTTTTTAGGGAAGGAAAAAAACATCAACATCTCACCACTCTCTTTTGCCTTTTTTGAGTTGTTCTTGCAAACAGCTACACTACAAACCTTTCCTTCAGTCATCTAATAATTGTATGTAACATTGTTATTTATTATCATGAACGGAAAATAATAAAAACTGTTTACCTTAAAATTATTTCTGTAAATACACAAACTTCTATATACTATGAGTCTTTTCTCTTTAACAGTAATTGTCAATTAGATTATACACTAAATAACTATAGCTGCACGATTATAAACACAAAAACAACAAATATTTCGAAATAACTCAATAAATAAGCGCAACGTCTAAAAAAATACATACGTACAATTAAGTTTCGGCAGGCACGATGACGCGGAAGATGGCCGCCTTCATCGTAACCCCTCCATTCCGTTCAAGTTACCATGCTACCTATCTTACTTTACAAACCTTGACTCGGGCTCTACTCCACCCAATTGGATGCATCACGGCGGCGATGGTTTCAGTGTGCGCGTGTTTAGGGACTCTACGCAATACATCTAGAATAACGTAATACGTAACGCGCTGCGTAACAGTTTTTTCCTTGAATTCGTCAGTTCTGTTGTCTGCCAATATTTCGTTATGAATGTGTGAGGATTATCATTATCAGATATATAGCTATTATCTAAAATATAACGGGACACCCGTACATCTTTCAATAGTTTCTCAACATTTTTAATATTGTTCTAGTTGGCATTACTTTCATTACTGACTTTCATGTAATACCTACACGTGTTATTAACAAAAATAAAGCTATTATTGTTTATCCTGTATATAAAAATGAAAAGTAAACATTCCAGACTATATTTGTGGTGATTGTTTGTTAAATCACTCTGGTTGTGCTGCTGCACCACATCTGAAGTTTGTTGTTTCTTTGGTAGTAATTGAAATAAACACGATAGTTTATTCCAAAACGGTGTTTAATATTGACACGTATATTTACAATATAATATACAGATATTGGTAATTTACAAGTTTAAGTTTAAGTGTGTATCTAGATGGTAAGTGTTTCTCGTGCGAAATCTAAAAGTGGACTCTCTGAATATAAAGTGAAATAATAATTCATTTCTAATACCCCTACCTAGACATGGGGTAGTAATAGGTACATTGGTTTTCCCTAATTGCAATGGGATAATAGCTATATTACAAATTTTTCCTAAATTGTTATAAATCTAAATAGAGGGCTGTAAATAATATAAATACTGATGGATAATAAATAGAAATGAAAGTAACATGAACAAATATTGTTAGATGAGGGTACGCAGACCCTAATAAAAACTTATTTAAAAGGTTTAACATTCACAAATATTTGCAGGTATTATTAATTAGTAATCAGGTCAGTACTTCACGAATTGCATAAAAATTATAGATTTTTTATATTATACATATGCAGCGCGAACAACCTTTAATTTAATTAATTGTTCGTCTTCAGCAGCAGTAAATCGCATTTGTTGCTTTTTGGGATCCATTTTAAACAATAAAATGTAATAACACGTAGTAAAACACGCAGCGCACAACGTACTAGACTGCCTACGAAGCAGTTCTTTAATTGCGTCGGTCGTATTAAGTTTGAAGTAGAACGTTTTACACTATCTAGGAAAACGCTTTCAGTTGATTCTCATTGAACAAATGTACTGCGCTTTACGCCGAGCGTATTGCGTCTTGCGTAGCATGAAATGTGCGTCGCTAGGAAAACTTGGCTTAAAGGTTTCTTACGGTATCCAGAGACAGTGAACTCCACTGTCCAGAGACGCTATCCTATTGGCTGATCATTGCTGTTCATATTTTGACAACTGGCATTCCCATTCTGTTAAGCCATAGGCGTTGAGTACGGGAGCAGAGGTTATAGGATAGGTAATGATCAGTTTGGATATGTATATAGATACCTATTGCATCCTAAATGTTATCGTGTGCTTCTGTGTATGTGAAAGTGATACTTTTTCACGTAGGTGCAGAAAAATATATACTTTTCTAATAGCCTAACAACAGTAACACTAATTATTTAAAGTTACACCCCCCCTAGAAGGCATGCCATTGCCACTTATAGGGAACCTAACGCATCCCTACACTGCTACCGCATTTCATCTAAGCTTCAAATAGTTTCTCTATAACACAGGCGTCCAGACATAAAAATTCGTTCGGATCGAAGTTGTACGCTAGATGGCGCATCCCGTGACTAGAGGATAGAGACCATATAAAGTAGAGACTGGTGTAGTCAGTTGACTACAAAATAAATCAACAATGTGGGATAGACAATAAAATTCTATCACAAGTTGAATTTTTGTGTTTGATAATGATATTTTATATATTAATTATTTTATTATTTTTTGCTTCCTGGCAACCATTTCGAACTCCATTTCTTTAAGATGGCTATGGGGCGGTATTAGTGCGTGCTAACTAATACGTTACAACTGGCCACTCGGGTGGGAGGCACTGATTGGTCCGTATGAAAAGTGTTGCATAATGGCGGCGCCAATAAGAGTTTTTTTGTTACGTAGCTTTTAGACCTACTCGGAAATATTTTAACGGCAAGGTCAAATTCAATATTCCCTAGAAATGTGCGTCGCTAGGAAAACTTGGCTTTACACCTAATTCGATGTCGGCTCGGCTCAAGGTTTGTAACAAACCTTGGGCTCGGCTCGGGTCGGGTCTGTCAAAGGTTTGTATATACGTTGTTGACAAGTTGGCTACCTGCTGTTTACTGCTTGTGCTTGGCTTCATTTGGCTGCAGATTGTTAGTGAGGGTTGTGTCAAATTGAGTTTGGACATCTTTCTCGTTTACAGCTAGTTAGATTATTGTGTAAATGGTGAGCTATTAGAGTTAGTGTTATGGTGTAGTGAAATTTCTCCGTTTACTTTCAGTAAAGTGCAGTAGAAAACTACTACAAATAAGAAATCGTAAACAAAAATGGCTGATCCGCTAAGTTTGTTGCGTCAATATAATGTCAATAAAAAGGAAATCATTGAACGAGATGGGCAAATTATATTCGGTGAATTTTCATGGCCTAAGAATGTTAAAACCAATTACCTCATGTATGGGTAAGTAGACCTTTAAATAACTTAAATATATAGCGATGTTAACATCCTAACCTTAAAATTCCAGTTCTGGCAAAGATGGAACTTCAAAGGAATATTATACTCTGGAATGTTTACTTTTCATTTTAAAAAATGTGTCCCTCACTCATCCGGTGTATGTGAGACAAGCAGCAGCTGAAAATATTCCGGTGGTAAGAAGGCCTGATCGTAAAGAATTGCTAGCATATTTAAATGGAGAAACAGCTAGTTGTCCTGCTATTGACAAGAGTGCTCCCTTGGAAATACCGACACAGGTAAGTTTTTGGGCAAAATTTAATTAAGAACATTTTTGCCTGTAGAATATAGATTTTTAGTATTCGGCTCAAAAGTGAGCATTTGCAGTAACATATAAATAGCCGAGTGGGTTAAAGCGCGAGGTGGCAATCGCGATTAATCACACGGACATCGCACCACCGGGTTCGAATCCCGGCACTGGCACTGTCGGAGGAAATGGTTGTATGTCCGCGTTTTTTCAATGTGTAACCCTCTTCCGCACAACCCCTGGCTTCTGGAATTGGGGGTTGTCTAATTTCTTTCTGGTGGTATTATGTATTTATAATTTACACCTTACAGGCAAATATGCATATTAAATATGTTTTCTCCTCTCTTTTCTATAAATAGTTAAATTATGTGGACTCGTAGGTCAAAAGGTCGGCAGATTATGATGGACCAGAGAGTTTGGCAAAAAAGCCTCGGTTTGAAGATACACACGTTCAAAAAGTTAGGGAAAAACTGGCCGCACGTTTGGATGCACCCAAGGAAGCCTCCGTAACAGTAGACAATATAAAGTAAGTTGGAATTTTCACATAAACGTAAAAAGGTAAATGGTATATGTATATATCTTTTTAGGTCTCTGTCTGAGGCCATGTCTGCAGAAAAAATTGCTGCCATTAAAGCTAAACGTTTGGCCACGAAAAGAACAACGATTAAAGGAAATGATGATATCGGGCAAGAATATGACATTAGGGCTATTTTAGATTTGGATGTCGATATCACGAAAGATATAATAAGTCGTGAGAGACAGTGGAGAACCAGAACGACTATTTTACAATCGACTGGAAAGGTAGGCATTAATATTTTGTGTTTCTACTATAATGGTAGTAACAAATATCTTTGGCAATGCCACTTTTAATCTCTTTTTGATCATCTGCAATTTATCCACATCTCGATTTTTTTTGCCAATACATTAATAGGGAGATATGAAGCGTTTGTGACTAATGATACGTTGTGCAATTGTATAATAAACGAGGAAATTGATGGGAAAGTGGAGCGAATAGGGATGCTGGGTGGATAAAAATCGACGTTTTTAGTCACTTCGAAACAATTGGCATTGAAAGTCATTTTAGGACCAGAGTAAATAAAATTACAGCATTATATCTACTAAATACGTCTAACCTAACTTTTTCGGTTTGCAATGGCCAATACGCAAAGGACCCAAAAAAGGAGTAAAAATATGAGAATTTCAGGTCACTTTCACATGAAAGGCATTTAAACAGCCATTTCAGGGCAACGGAAAATACGTGATAAAGCAAATTTGAATGTTTATTGGGGTATGGGGGGATTCAATGAAATAAATGAATTGCAGTAATAAGCAATCAAATGCCATGACTCCTGTTTACCCTTGCCCTAAAATATCTTTTTCAATGCCAATTATTTCAAAATTACCTAAAAATGTCGTATTTTCACTCGTTTTTACACACCCAGCTCCCCTATTCGTTCCACTTTCTACGATTTTTTCGATTATTAAACATTTGCGCAATGTTCCATTAGTCACAAACGCTTCATATTAATGTATCCACAAAAAAAACTCAAAAATCGAGAAGTGGATAAACTGCAGAATTACCGTCTTTTTATAGATTATACATTTTAGTAGAAGTCCGCACAGTTACAAGAAAGTATAAGTATTTTTTATCTAGCCTTGTACATAAAACTTGTTATACCTGCTTAATGCAGGTTTTGATTAACTGTAATTTATTACAATTTACAAAATGGCCTTGACGTTGGCCCACACGCTACCCTGACCTTAAGCCATTAGATTTTTATTTGTGGAGTCACATGAAAACTTGTGGAAATCAAATATCATTCAGTTCAACTGTGATAGCTGGATTTTTAGACGCTGAGCGTGTATACAAAATAACAATCGACATTTTTGAATATACTTCTGAAAATAATGACATTCATACTTAGTCATTGGGTTTCAACGAAAATAAGTAACATCTGATCTTTTTAGACATTTGCAAAAAACATTCTCGCCATGCTGCACAGCATCAAGGCTAGGGAAGAGGGTCGACAAAGGCCACCGCAGCAACCCCCCATAGTAACACCACGTCAAACACCTGTGAGGCCTACGACCCAACCATCAGTATATAACAGATACGATCAGGAGAGATTTAACAGACAAAAAGAAGAGACGGAGGGATTTAAGATCGACACTATGGGTACATATCACGGCATGACTCTTAAGTCAGTGACAGAGGGTTCTGCAAAGGTCAACAGGCCACAACCTGCACAACCCCAAACGCCTTTACCTGTTAGTGCAGCTAGACCACCCCCTGGGGGACTCCAGAAGAGAGTTTCTAGGACTCCTATCATCATTATTCCCGCTGGAACTAATTCGTTGATCTCTATGTACAATGCGAAGGAAGTTCTGCAAGATTTGAAGTAAGTTTTACTTATGTTTTTATAAACCATTTGTGATGATTTTTTTTTGTAGGTTTGTTACACAAGAACAAAAGAAGGCCGAGGGCGGCAAAAGAGACAACGAAGTGCTGATTCATAGACAGAAAAATGGTCAGTCGGTTCCATATAGAGTAGTGGATAATCCGGCGAAATTGAGCCCAAGCGATTGGGATCGAGTGGTAGCGGTGTGGGTGATGGGTCCGGCATGGCAGTTTAAAGGCTATCCTTGGGATACACCCGTGGAAATATTTGATAAAGGTAAGTTGTCGCGGAAGTATATCTAACATGTAAGTCAACAGATTTGGCAACAGTATGCATGCTAGCTTCTTTTAAATGAGATATAATTTGGTGTGAACAACTCAAGCAGTCTTCACCGAAAATAGAATTTTAAGGTCAATTATAGGGGGGAACGAAACTCCGATTAAAAGGTGCGTGAAGTACTTGGGAGTTTGGACACAAAACTAACGTTCAATACCCCACATCAACGAGACCGTACGGACAGTCTACTCCATTTCCAGGAGTCTGTATCGACTCCTGGTCAAAGGTAGCAGACTATGTAGACAAAACAAGAAATTAATTTATACCATGGTAGTCAGGCCTGCAATTATATACGTGGCTCCGATGTGGTGCAGCATATCGGTCATGACATTTAAGAAACTAAAAGTTTTAGAACACAAATTTATGCGCCCATTTCCAATTCTTTTGATACACCTTCCTAAGAAACCTCTACGATCTCTGTAACGACATAACTCCGGTAGTGGACTACATCCAGGAAATATCTCAGAAATTTTATGCACGTAAGCTGGGCGACAGTCCGCTTACCCGCAACATTACACCAATTAGAGAGCCCCTTTCGAATCAAACACAAATTACCATACCAGGTGCTTGTCAGTGCAATTTTGATGCTGAGATGACAGTCACAGTTTACGGAGATAGATTTCCAGATGCTCCGCAGCCAAATCGAACTATGTTTAGGAAGTTAGTTCAAAATCTAAAACGCACGCTTCTTTTTCAAAAAAAGTAGTAACGCGAGGTCATGTTGTGAATCATGTAAGAAAAGTAGTGTATTGAATTATGTTAACCAAAATGAAGAAACCTCTTTGAGACAAATTCAGAGAAACTGACAAAAAAGACAATGCAAGAAAAATATTTAAAAAAAAGGGGTTTTAATGCCACAAAATGAGGAAGTTCAACATTTAAATAAGGGAGATAAGCCGAGGAGGGTAAGATTTTGTAGATGGTTGTTAAATTAAAAAAAGAAATGATCCGCTGATATGTAGCAAAATTCTTTGGTTGGAAGAATCAAATTTTTCTAATAATGGATTTTTCAATAGAAACATGCGATAAGTGGACACGAGAAAATACACATTGGTGAAGAGAAAGATTTTCTATGAATGTTTGGGTGGGTCTTTTAGGGACTAAAGTAATTAGACCTTATTTTTATGATGGCAAATTAACCGCTCTTAGATACCTTAATTTCCTGCAAAACGAATTTTAAGATTTTTATTATGAATTAACAGTGGCAGAAAGATTAAATTATTCATATTTTCAACGAGTTGGGGCTCCACCTCACACTGCTGTAATATGTACAAATTATTTAAATCTAGTTATGCCAGATAGCCGGAAAGGCACCTATGGACCCATTCTATGGTCAGCTCGATCACCAGATATTACTCCCTTGGATTTTTTCGTCTGGGGTTACATTAAAGACAAAGTATTTATTTCAAACTGTCCCTGAAAATATTGAGGACATCAAAACCAGAATTAGAAACGCATGTGAGGCAATTACTACTGAAATGCTCCAAAATGTAATGCGTGAGGTATCTCATAGTTCACGTTTGTGTATTAGTGAAGTATGTGAGTCGGACAAACTTGTAAATATTTTGCTATGCAACGAGAGTACCTCCCTCCCCTGTTTTCGAGAATGCTGAACACGATAATGCTGGTAGAATTTCTCTTTGGAGTTGCACAACTCCCAAACGGCCAAAAAACACCCTCAAAAGGGGTTAAAAGCTTATCACATCTTTTTCACCGGTGAAACATAACGAACCCCCCCGTTTTCGAGGATACTGAACACTGTGGTGATGCTGAATGTTTCTTCCCACTCCCTCTAACGGCTAATAAACACCCCCGAAAAGGATGAAAATGTTTTTCTTTTATATCACCGGCAAAATGTATGTAACACCCTTTTTCGAGGATGCTGAGCATGGTGGTGACGGTCAACATTTCTTTCGACCCCCTCCAATCCCTCTAACGGCTACCGAACACTCCTGAAAGGGGTGAAAATAATTTCTTTTTATATTACCGGCAAAATGTATAGACCGCCCGTTTAGGAGGATGATGAGCACATGAAAAATAATCATACTTCTCTTTGTGATTATAATTGTCTGCCTTTATCCTTCAGCTGTAAAAGATAATCGAATAATTACAAAAATAGGTCTATTGAATCACTGGTATGTGTAATTTATTTTATTACAAAAAATGATAGAAAAATTCATATTGATGCGTGCAGATAAGCTTAACTAAATTGTTACAGTCGCTTTGCTTACATGAAAAATATAATAATAATAATTTTATTTTCCACTAAGAAAATTACATTGTATGGGATTCGTCAGTTATTTTAAAAATTCAGAGACTCTGTAAAAACATCCATTAACTAAAAAATTTTTTAAATTTCTTTTCAAAATGTACAAATTTTGACAATCCTTAATATTTTTCGGTAAAGAGTTAAACATTTTAGGTCCAATACAATTAGGAGCATCTAAAGAAAGTTTTTGTCTAGCGAACAGCACATGGAACTTATCAACATGTCTCGTATTATAACTATGTATATCTTTATTGGCAATAAATCTTAGTTTATTCTTATATACATAGACACTCATTTCCTCATATATATATATATAAGCATGGAAGAGGTAATATATTTAATTGTCTGAAAAATGTTTTATATGATTCTCTCTGTGGAACTTTTGTCAAACGTCTAATGATTCTTTTTTGTGCTATAAACACATTTGCTGCATCAGTAGAATTTCCCCACAGGCAAATCCCGTATCTCAACCTTGAATCTACTTGAGCAGAGTAAATCTGAAGCAGCTGAGGCATTTCCAGTTTCGCAAATTAATGAAGAGAAACTTTAACGAATTCATTTTACAAATTAGTTTATGACAATGCTGTTTCCAGTTGAGAAATTCATCCATATGAACACCAAGAAAACGCACACTATCGTGTGTATTTGTTAATGCTATACCATTAGTACTAAAATTTAGATCATCTGCATCCTTTTGGCGATTGTGTATTCTGAGTATGTCAGTTTTTTCGGCATTGAAAAATAAATCAATACTATTAAAATATTCCGATATTCTGGTGACAGCTTTTGCACTTTTAGCATTCAATGTGTTAGAATTATTTGATGATATAACAAGAGGAAAGTCGTCAGCATAAGCTGTATAATAATTAATTTTTACCACTGTGGACATATTATTTACGTACATAATAAACAAAATAGGACCTAATATTGATCCTTGAGGGACCCCCATATTTACATCAAAGCACTCAGACTTCACATAATCTACAGATTTCTTGTTTTCAACTTTTAAATATACATATTGTTCTCGATTTTCAAGGAATGTTGATATCCAATTTAGTGCTACACCTCTTATGCCATATGTTTCTAAATTACACAGTAATAAAGTATGGTTGACGCAGTCGAATGCTCTGCTTAGATCGCAAAATATCACCGCTGGGCATTCGCCTGCCTATATACGTTATACATAAAGATAAAACATGCTTACAATCCATTTTTTTTTCTTTCATTCATACTATTATCTACACTAATTTAACCTACGTTTTTTACAAGTAGAATTACATGGTTGATATTCTTCGAAATGGACATCACAATCATCAACGGCTTCATCAGCCATTTCTGTGTCAGAGTCCCTGATGTGAATTTCCGGTATAAAATTCAACAATATTTGGTCGATATCATCATCACCACCGTGCACAGCATTCTTGAAGACGGACGGTACATGAATTTTGCCGCTGTATTTTACAAAAAAGTATTTTAACCCTTTCCGAAGATGTTTAATTAGCCATAGCAGGGTTGGAGGGGTGGGGGGAAACATTCAGCATCACCACGTGTTCAGTATCCTCGAAAACGGGTGTTATATGCATTTTGCCGGTGTTATATATAAAAAATTATTTCACTCCTTTCAGGGGTGTTTATTAGCCAGTAGAGGGGTTGGAGGAGGCCGGAAACATTCAGCATCCTCGATAATGGAGAGTACGCTAAGTTTCCCCGGTGGGAAAGATGTGATAAGCGTTTAACTCCTTTTGAGGGTGGTTTTTGGCCGTTTGGGGGGTTGCGCAACTTCAAAAAGAAATTCTACCAGCATCATGGTACTCCAGCATTTTCTAAAACGGGAGGGAGGAGGTACTCTCATTGCATAGCAAAATATTTACAATTTTCGGCTTTTTTCCGACACACACTCCACTATATCAGAATGCATGGTGCACTTTTTGTGCATTTGTCGTTATAAAAATAAATACATACATTTTTTTTTGGGTATGGTAGTAGGTACATAGTTTTTCGTTTCGTTTTTTTGGGATGTTTATTTTGTATTTGTGAGATATTTGTTTGTTTGTATTAAATTATAATAAATAATTACTGAATTATAACTATTATAAAGTGAATTTTTACTACCATGGTATAGCTGATTTTTACGATTCAATGATATGAACTGGTTTTCGTAAAATATTAAATATTGACTATCAGTTAAAATTTTTGTGACATGTTTTATATCGTTGGAAAGAGAAAAAATAAATGGAATTAATGATGCCGTGGCCTACTTTGAGATTTGTCCTTTTCATTTTTGCACAAAGCCTGCCATGTGTGTGCCAAAGCCAACTGCGTTTTACGAATTTTTTAATACACATTAATATTCTTATTGTCTTTGCTGTCAACTTTCATCCCTTTAACTTTTTTCGTATCTCCTCAAATAAGGAAGCTATAACCGTTTGTGGTTTTCCTTTTTTTCAGATTTTTGTAATATATCTCACAAAGTAGGCTATGAATTTCAAATTTCTTTTTACTGAAATATAAATAATAATAATAATAATAAAAGCACTTTATTGAATCATGCATAATTCAATAGGCTTATGACCGAGATCCTTCTGCCTATTTTTACATAGTAATAGATTCTAGCAATATAGTTATAGTTATAGTATTTTACATTGCAATTATTACAATATTACAATACTATTATTATACCATCATAACATATACAACAATATATAATACAATTATAAAGATTAAGGAATTATTAATTGAGCAATCTGAGTCTCTCCCATATGGTATGAACCGGATGGCTGAATCTGCGTCTGGCATTGACATCTCTACGTAGGTAATAATTTTCTATAAAGACGAACATTTTCTTAATTTTTTGCAAATCGAGCAGATACAGTATTTAATCTTTGTTCAATAGGTTGCACTTTGGTGATCTGATACAGAAGTAGGTTAGGTGGGTTATGCAATGAATTATTAGGGTGTCTGATTTTGGTGATAGTTCTTAGGGAACTAGTTTCGCCCACTTTTAGCTTAGAAATGGCAGGATTTTTACAATTAAGAAACAGTATGTGTCCATATATAATAGGTCTGCATATTAGTGTGTAGATTCTACAGGCTGTTGTTTTATTAATTCCCATATTGTTGACAGTGAGGCTTCTGAAATGTCTGGCTCTGGCTATTGTTTTTTTCTTGACTTGCATTGTGTGCATGTTAAAATTTATTTTATGATCAATTAAAATTCCCAAATATTTTGTATGTGTTTCCGGCTTAAGAATGTGGTTGTATAATGTTAACGAAGGAGATGAGTCAGTGGATGAATGATTAAAAATGATAAGGTGGGATTTTGTGGGATTGGGAATGAGCCTCCATTTGTTGATGGTAGTGGTGTCAATTAAATTTTGTAACTTTGTCATTACCGTTTCTAATTTGTTGCCGTGGGAAACCAAGGTGTTGTCATCAGCAAATTGTAGCATATAGGCTTTAAAATTAAAATGTTCTTCGTTTTCTTCTACATGGTGGTATACGTCATGACAGTATATATTATATAGGATGGGGGGAAAGTGGAGACCCTTGTGGAAGGCCTTGTTCAGCTGTAAATTCTGAAGAGTAGCTGCTTGAGATTTTGACCCTAAGTTTTCGGTGTTCGAGTATTTGGATTATTAGGAATACTTTGGGCAATTGAGTTTTACTAATTTGTATATTAATCCTTTAGGCCAAATACTGTCAAAAGCCTTACTAATGTCCAAGAACACTGCTGCAGTTTTTTTGCCATTTAATTTGGCTGTTTCTATGTTATTTGTAAGAATGATAAGAGGGTGAAGTGTGGATCTTTTTGGTTTAAATCCAAATTGGTAACCCGGGATACGATTTCCGATTTTATCCCAAATTCTGTTTTTAATGATTTTTTCGAAATTTTTTCCTATAACTGGTAGCAGTGTAATCGGTCTGTAGTTGTCAGTTTTGGTATGATCTGTATTTGGTTTTGGTAATGTGATGATTGTTTCCAATTTCCGTTCATCAGGTATATAGTGAAATTTCAGGCAGTATTCATAAATCTTTATAATATATAAGTGTACATCCATATTCAAAATTCATAGTATGTTTTTAGTTACATAATCGTGACCAGGAGCTATACTTTTGCCTTGGTTAATTATTTCAAAATAATCCTCCTCTTCTATTTTGAAATCTTCTATGGTGGGTTGCTCAGTTATATAAGACTCATACCATTCGTTGACTTGCTCATAGAATTCATTATCGAAGTCTATGTCTTGTTTTTCCTTATAGATATTTTTAAAATGTTTGGCAACTATATTAGCTTTTTCTTCATTCGTTTCATACTTTTTTCCATTTTGTTCTATCACTGATTGTGTGCTGTTGATGTTTTTATATTTTGACATTTTTTTTACGTCTCTCCAGTAGGTTTGTCCCTTTTTTCGGTTAATCTCTTCGCATGTAATGATCCATTTGTGTGTTCTACATTCTTTAATTAAATTCTGTATATTTTTGTTAAATTTATTTAAATCGGCCTTGGCTGTGGGCAGGGTTCGAACTTCTTGTAGCCGAAAAAATTCCCCGAGTTTTCCAGGTTTTCCATGACCAAACAAAATTTTTTTGACACATATTAAACATAATTTTAAATATAATAACTACTAATTAATTCTACTTCGAAACTTGAGTATAAAATTAAGAAGGGGGGGTTGCAATTTTACGAGTTAATTTTTTCATAGATGTGTTCTACATTGTTGTAGGAAGCATTTGTGATGAAAATTTGGGCATTTTAAAAAAAATCTTTGTGGGAGTTGTAAAGGTGATTTTTGACCAAGAATTTCTGTAAATTTTGTTTTTATAGTTACCCTTCAAAAGATATATTTTGTGAACTTTGAACTGTATAAGCTTCCGATTCCCAGTATCCGATTATTATTATTCCCATTCTTGAGCATCCGATTCTGCCCATCCCTAGAATGTATCTTTCTTTGTTATTGACAAATTAATAAACAGATATTCTCATTTGTCATTAGACAGAGGCACGCGGTCATGTCCGCACAATACAATAACAGATCGTATGCAGTGGCATAGCCGACTTTTTTAAATAACTTTTTGTTTAATTAAATCTATAACCGTAATTCTGAAAACAATGTAAAATAACAATAGAAAGTCCTAGGAAATGTATTGTTTTCCATATCGAGTCTTAATATTCCAGGTTTTTTGCAAAATTTATGAATTTCCCTGTGATTTCACATGGTTTTTAAAGGAATTATAAAATTCCCTGAGTTTTCCATATTTTCAAGGTTTTCCATATGAGTCCGAACCCTGGTGGGGTCACCAGTATTTTTATATTCACGATACATTCGTCTTTTTCTTTTGATGAGTTGGATGATAAATGGAGGTAGTTCATGTGTATAGTGACGTACCTCAATTTTTGGTGTATTTTCGATTATCATTTGGGAAAGTTTTGCATTAAAATTTGTAATCACCAGCGGGCTTATTTCCAAATTTTCTAATGTTGATACATAACTTGACATGGTTTCGTTAACTTTGTTTATGTTAGTTTTATTGAAATTATACATCAAGAGTATTTCACTGGTTTTTGTAGGTCAAAAGTGAATTTAATGCTGAGATAGTCAGAGCATAAATCTCGTGTAACTTCTACATTTGTAATGTTATTACTCAGATTATTAGTGTGTAAAAATAAGTCAGGGGTTGTATCATTGTGTGACATTATAAACGTGGGTGGGGTCTCATATTTTACAAAATCTGTGTTCAGGATGAAGTTATTTAACTGTCTTTTCTTTTTACTCTATTATTGATGTTAAAGTCTCCTATTATTATACAGTATTTATATAGACTGGCTTTGACAAATATGTTTATCCAAATTTCATTAAAATATGAATGTCAATCGTCAGTTGAGGAATATGTGTAAGTTCAGCAACGGGGTTATGACCGATTAAAGTTTATAACGTCATATTATTTCTGTTTAAACAGAGGTAGTTCAGATTTCTTCTCTTGTAACATAAGAATAGTTTTCGTTAATGTAAGAGCAGTCCATTGTAACGTAAGCGGCGCATTGAATGGTCTAAAGTTTTCAATGATATAGTTTTGGCCACTTAACCCATGTGCAGTAGTCCTTACTGTCTTTGTACGAGATATTAACAAAATTTTGCATTTGTTTCAGTTGCTGCGTTTCACTTAAAGTATGACGAAATGAAAATCGATCCAAATGTTGAAAAATGGGCCGTAACCGTCATCCAACTTTCTCGAACAAAAAGGCATTTGGACCGAGCTGCTCTGATGATATTTTGGGAAAGGCTAGACAAGTAAGTACCGTAGTTTATTGTGTTCTGTTCAGGACGATGTTGCCTTTAGTACTTCTATTAATATTGACTTTTTTGCAGACATATTATCCAATTTAAGCCTCACTTAAGGTGGTAATCCTTACACCACAGAAGAAGGATTGATCATTTCGAATTAAGTAAGAAGGCTAAAGTATTTTGTAGCTGATTTTTCCTTTAAAATAGTTTTGTTTGTGAATTGAGGTGGTAAACTTTACACACATTTTGACATTTTCAAATTTAGTGAAAAAGCTGCTGTCAGCTATATTTATTTTCCGTTTAAAATACTTTTATTTATGGTTTCAGTTTTAGAAACCATATCGTTATGTTAATTTATATATTAAAAAAACTGTACATAAGAATACTGTGTAAAAATTGTATTAAACTAAGGAAAAATGTATTATTTGTAAAATAATATTAAATTCATAATTATAGATAACTATTGACTTTCTTTACAGATCTTGTAAATACATTTGTTTTATGTTAAAATAAAATTTATATATCATCTTAATAGCATTTCATTTTCGTTACTTTCATGTAAAAAAGGTTAAAAGGGTTAGGAGCAGAGTGGTCGGGGGGTCCCTTCGTGTACTAGATGTACAGGATTCTGGTATCTATGGCAACTAATTCTGGAGTGCCTGGACGACTTACTCATTCTGGTTAGAGGAAATTCTTTTTCATACCCTTCATACCCTACTCGATGCAGGGTGCACCTGGCGTACGAAAGAACAGACGTCTGTGAATCCCTTAAAGCGGCAATAGTAAGTACTCTTTACCAGAAAACTTAGAATCATCTTGCTGATTAGGTGGACCTATAGATTATAATGGGTCAGCAGAATAAAGTATCCATTTTCAAAGTTAATTCACGTCTAATACATTGAGTCGCCATGCTTTTGCGATAAATTGAAATTTAAGACGGTTGTCAAAGCTTTTGCAAGAATTGTCAGTTTAGCTGTGAATAGGGAGTATTGGTCGAATGTTTAACGTTCTTTTGCAGTTGAAATTTATCTAAAAAATAACTATTCGTTGTAATCACCCAGCTGTCATTTTGTCGTCACTTCCTTTTAAATCCACGAGATCCAGTTCCTAGTGGAATAACAATTAAACACAGGTTTCGCAGTACTGCCTCATGTGCCAGAGAAAAACCAAAAGAAAGAACTCGTTTTGTATGTATACTTGAAAATGCTGAAAGGGTAAGAGCAGCTGTGCCGCAAAGCCCTAAACGATCTGCAAAACGACAAGCATTAGTACTCAATATTTCGAACAGTAGTTATCGCCGCACTCTGAAAGACTTGCACTTCCATCTCTACAAAATTCAAGTCGTACAAAAACTTCTACATCAAGATTTCTTAACGCGCTAATTTTTTTCGAAGGGTTATTTATAATAATAATACTTAATTTTCATTTGACTTTTACAAGTGTTGAATAATGTCAGTATTGTACGGTCGTGAGCAAAAAAAAATAGGACAAGTCTTATAACGATATTTTGCTAAAATCTAGTTGTGTACATCTAACTCTAATTTTTGTGACATTGTCAGTTAGTTGTCATAATTTATTGCAAGTGTGCAAAAAACTAATATGCCTCATAAGTGATTTAGTTAAATTTGGAGTTATTGCTGAAGCAGAAGATGGATGGTCAATGAGACAAATTGCACTGCGTTATAATATTGACAAAAATTCGGTGTGTACCATTTTAAGAAAGTGGAGAATAAACGGTACGATTAGTAGAAATCCTGGATCAGGGCGACGAAGGATATCAACTCGACAACAAGATTTGCAATCGGTAAATGTTTTAGTAGAAAATCCATTTTACTCAGTTATTCAGGCTGCTGAAGAAACGAATTTTCCTGGATCGAGTAGTACTGGTCGCCGGCGAGTAAGAAAATCGGAGCTAAGCTGTCATGCAGCAGCACTGAAATACTTACCTAAAGCTGAACATAAAGAAGCTCGAGTAGGATTTGCGCTTGAATTTTTAACGCATGATGTAAATTTTTGGAACAATGTAATCTTTACAGACGAAAAAACTTTCCAGTCAATACACAGCGGTCGTATTCGTGTTTACCGCCCTCCGAATACTCGATTTGATGAGAAATATATATCTAACAATGATAAAAGTGGTAGGTTTTCCGTCATTATGTGGGTTTGGATATCGGCACGTGGTCCTGGTGTTTTGTGGGATATTGAGGAACGATTTAATAGTGAAACGTATATTAGAATTTTAGACAATATTATGCTCCCTTCTGTGTCACAATTATTTCCTAATAATGAGTTCATATTTCAACAGAACAATTGTTCCATTCATATTGCTCATACAGTAACTAACTTTTTCAAGATAACAACATCAATGTTCTTCACTGGCCCAATCATAGTCCAGATCTTAACCCTGTGGAAGATGTATTCATGAAATGTGAGACCACGGAATGCCGAAGAATTACTGGAAATAGAATAGAATAGAACATATATTTATTCAATAAGCATACAAAAGTATAGAATACGTCAAATAGCTAAAATATAATATGTATATGAAAAATTAAAATAGAATCATACATTAAACACTTATGCACAATTAAATACATTAAAATAGTTTTATTAATTAAAATCAGTCCTAAAAAAGTCCTCAATTTTATAAAATACATTATTACACAAAAAATCTTTTAAGTACTTCTTGTACTTTTTAAGCGGCATCTGTTTTACATGATTAGGTAATGCATTATATATACGTAATAATTGTTGTGGTGCACTTTTTTGAACTTTAGTTCTGGTTGTTTGCACTGGATTTAAATATGGGTTCACTGTACCTCTCGTGTCATATGTGTGTACTAATTTTTTCTTACTAAATAGTTCGTAATTAGTCTTGACAAAACATGCACATTCATAAATGTAGATAGAGGGTAGAGTTAGTATATTTTGATCTTTGAATATGTTTTTACATGTCTCATTGTATCTTAGTTTGAACATACTTCTAATGCAGGCTTTCTGGATTTTAAATACTCGTTCGGCTTCTACTGAATTACCCCAAAAAATGATGCCATATTTTAGGCGCGAGTGGACATAGGCATAGTAGGCACTTAAGCTTGCTGCTGTATTAACCGTTGTTGCTAAAATTTTTAAGGCGTAGTTGAAACCACTTAACTTAGATGAAACATAACTGACATGTGCCTTCCAATTTAATTTGGAATCAATGTTTACTCCCAGAAACATTGTGTCATGGCTTGAGTGGAGTGTTTCAGTTTTGAAGTTTATTGTTACATTTTGATTTTTATGAAATTCCATTATGTTAGTCTTGCTAATATTCAGCTTCAAATTATTTTGTTGGTACCATTCATTGGGAGTGTCTAACGCCGTCATTATTTTATCAACTGTAACTTGAGATGACCGTATTATAACTGATGTGTCATCTGCAAATGATGCTGTTATGTGGTTTAATAAATTTGGCAGCTCGTTAACATAGAGAAGGTATAAGATCGGTCCCAAAATAGAACCTTGAGGTACTCCTCTTTCTATTGTATATGCTTTCGATGTTAGTCGTTTACCTGTATGTTCATCTTGCATGACTATATATTGTTGTCTGTTACTCAAGTATGATTTGAGAAGTTGTAATATTGGTCCTCGAAATCCTAATACTTCTAGTTTCTCAAGTAGCGTTTGATGATGTACACTGTCAAACGCTTTTGTTAAGTCCACATATAAGCCTACGGTATATTCGTCTTCATTTATTCCAGTCAGTCAAATAGTAAATAATCCATGGGAAAATATTACTAATGATTATTGTATAAGGTTATTTAATTCTATGCCAAACAGACTTATAGGAGTTATAAATAGAAATGGTGCAATAACGAAATATTAATAGTTAGTTTCTTGTTAAGTAGGATATCCTTTGCTCTTTCATCCAGGATTTCTACTAATCGTACGGTTTATTCTCCACTTTCTTAAAATGTTACACACCAAATTTTTGTTAATGTTATAACGCAGTGCAATTTGTCTTATTAACCATCCATCATTTACTATAGCAATAACTACAGCATTAAAATAAAAAATAAATTAAAAGTGATATCTGTTTTATTTCGGCTACTCATTACATATTCAAATAGAGACAGATTTACATTAGAAAAAAAAGTTGTCCTATTTTTTTCTGCTCATGACAGTACAAGGGTAGAGAAGGTAGAGAAAACAAACAGGGAGGGAAACTAGGTAGAGCAGGAGCAAACACGATAAAATTTTAAATATTTAATAGATATAATAGATAATGTTTATAAAAAGAAAAAAAATGTGAACATACATATACACTCGATTGAACAAGGTATTCTACCTCAGAAATCTTTACATTCCAATTATTCCTCAACATTGTAGAAACTATAATTCAACAAAAGTTGGCGAACTTCAATTTTGAATCAAGTAGTTTTTAGTATAAATGGTAATTTGTTGGAAAGTTTTATTTGCATAATGATAGGACTCTTAGCCACGATTGACAGATTGTGATGTGGGATATCTAAGTTGCCATTTGGCCGTAAACTGTAGTTAGATATTGCGTCCCTGAGTTTGCCGTAATTACTGAGGTTATATTTAACATGACACAATTTAAAATATACACCGAAATAACAGTTAAAATACCACCAAGATATCTGCAAGAATGTAGACGTGTTTTGAAAGTCATTGTCCTATTAATCCTTTTTTGCATTAAGACTTCATGTATACGAGTATTGTTGCCACAACAGATTATACAATAGTTTAAGCAAGAATGCACATATGCCAAATAATTTTTTAAAGTATGTAAAGTTACATGTTTTCTAAATTGCCAAATCGCAAAACAATAAGAAGTTAATTTACTGAGAATGTGATCTACTTGATTATTCCATGACAAGGTATAGTCAATATATAGGCCTAAAAATTTTACTGTTTTATTTTGTTCAATACTTTTATGATCAATTTTAACTAATTGGCTAAGATTGGTCTTAAGTTTTGAGGAAAATACTATCATGTTTGTTTTTAATGCATTCAGTGCAAGGCCAATTTCATTACCAATAGTTTTGCATGTTGTTAATTTGGGAGGTGGCTTTACTGCCAAGAGTATTTAAATATTTGTTTTGTAAAGCAAGTGAGGTATCATCAGTGAAAAGTGAAACCAAATCCCTCCACAATATCGTTCACAAATAGAATAAAAATAATAGGACGTAGTGTACTGCCTTGAGGAACTCCTGTTGTTCTGTAGATTATTACATTAGCTGAAAACCCGAATATCGTTGATTGCTTGCTGATGTCAGATGAAACTCATTTTCATTTTTCCGGATATGTTAACAAACAACACGAAGTACGGCTTCATAGGAAAAAGATTACTGTGTGGTGTGCAGTATCTGCCTTTGGGCTGCGAATTCTATTTAATGTCGCACTACAAACCTCTAGCTTGCCTGAGTGTTGGAAATTGGCAAAAGTGTCCTATTTACAAAAACGAAAACGCTGCAGATATAAACTACAGAGGGATCTCAGTCCTACCTAACTTTGCTAAGGTTTTTGAGGTCTTAATACATGCTAAAATCTATATATATTTTTAAATGGCATTAGAACATAGTCCATAGATGCAGCTAAAGAGTTAACCCTAATTCTAACGTGAATAATAATTAGATGAACACGATAAGGAATAACAACACATACTTCTCACCTACGGGCCTGTCAAGGCATTTAAAAAAAAAACATCAGGTAAGGCCACGGATCGATTACATGAATTTAAACAAAGGATTAATAATTTTAAACCTAAATTTTTATGCCACTTTTGTATAGGAATGCTATTAAGCAAAGGAGTGTCTACAACTCCGGGTACATCTGTATGATTAATTTTTATTATTCCTCCATCCAGGCACTCCACGCCGCACAAACGCGATTAATGTGAAAACGTATTGATATAGTCACAGAATATAGTAAGAAGTATGTAAGTTTCCCATCAGCAGTCCGTGGTGTATTGGTTAGGTTGCTCGGTTCTCACCTACTATAACTTTTGCTTATCCTATCTGCCTTTACTGACATTTCGTATCTTTAAATCTTTCCTGTCCCTCTCTCCCTTTCAGTTGTCTATTTTGGCTCGTATTCTTGATCTCTTTTTGTTCGTTTTTTGTCTCTATTCTTGTTATCGTTCTCTTTTTGTACATTTTTTCACTCAAAATTAGCTTCACTACAAAATTTCGATAAACTACCGTTTAGGCAGCTTTGTGCAGCCCTGCAGTACCTCATTTCGATGAAGGATCCCCGTTTTAGATTTGGGTACCTGTGTCAGCAGTAAAATTAATTCAGTGCAGCGCGACAGCTTCGAGTTTGTGTTTAGTTTTAAGGTTTGGTAAATTCTATTTTTAAAATGTTTTTTAATTATATTGTCCTTTTTAATTTGTTTTTAGCGAAAGGGGTCAGGACTTCTCTCCCTATTTTCTTTTAGCCGAACCAGAGCCACCCCGCTCGGCCATGCAACCCGCCACCGCGAACAGCACGGTGGTTGCACGGTCGGTCGCAAGGTAGTCTCTGTGGAGGCAATATTATGTATTGATTTTAATAAAATCTGTTTGCTTGCTCGGTTCTCACACGTAAGGTGGAGAGTTCGAATCTGCTTTTTACAATTTCTTTTTTTACCACATTTTGTTAGCAACTAAAATGCGTAATGCGAATATTTCTTCCTGTGGGGGAATTAAGTAATGTAGAATCTCAGTTTTATTTAGGCAGAGCAAAGATAATAGTACTATAAAAGGTATATCAATACTTAATTTTAACAGACTGTTATACAATTCATTTGTTGCATCTGTGTTTGTTACAGTTTGAAAATATGATCTAAGTCACTCTCAACGTTACATATGTCGCACACATTCGTAGGAGAAATTCCAATTCTATCTAGATGTGTGGGGTAACTATAATCTATTTGGGAGTAAAGACTTTAATTTCGACTCACCAGCACAGTTTTATGGAGAAACGTTCAACAGTAACAAACCTAGCTTGTTTAACTTGGATTGTCCCAGAATCATTGGACCACAAAGGTCAGGTCGATGTAGCGTACGCTGATTTTTCAAAAGCCTTTGACCGTATCTACCACAAGTTATTAATTGAAAAATTAAAATATATTGGTTTCAGTAATATATTTACTAATGTAAATATTTTGTATCGTTCCCGAAAAACCAGTAACAATAAGTTCAATCTAACAATAAATACCACAGAAATTAGACAGCCCCCAATTCCAGAAGCCAGAGGCTTGTGCGGAAGGGAGTTACACATGGAAAAAATGCGGACATACAATCGTTCCCTCCGACAGTGCCCGAGCCGGGATTCGAACCTGGTGGTGCGATACCCGTGTGATTAATCGCGATTGCTGTTTTAATTTGTAACCCAATTTATAATATTCAAAATGTTCTATTTTAATATCCCGCCAGCCATACAAACGTCTTGGGGAAAGTGTCCTATTTATTCTATGATGGAACTGTATAATAGCCTTGGCGATCAATGTAATGTATTTAACACACAAGTTTTACTACAAATTGTTTGTAAAAAAATTAGAAAAAATCGTATTTTTTGCGAGATCACTGTATGTTCACCTCCAATAAAAGGTTGAAAATTTTTTTTGGTTATTTCAACTTTATTAACACACTTCATTTCCTCTACTAACAAAATGTATGTTAAAATCTCCAAATAGTATTGATTATTCATCATAAACGAAAACAGCTGTCCAAAGAATTCAATGAAGCTCTTAAAATTACCCGCATTTGATGTCATAAAACAAGGTGCAGGCATGGTAAATATATAAATGTACATACCTTAATTTTACTAGGGAATTGTGGTGACTGAATTTCTATTCCTGCTTCTGTCAACGAGTTCGTCAAGTTTGGAATTGTCACCGAACGCATAAGTTGCGTGTTTAAAAACCAGACTTTATACTCTACGAACTATTAATGCAGCGATAATGAGGGACAGTTGTCGATTTCAAAAGGTCCCTCATATCTGTTTGAAGCCACTAAATTCGTTAGCACTTTTTCTTTAGTTATTTGAAGCGATTGCAAGTTTAAAATGAAATAGCGCATCAACCTCATATTCTTATTAAATTAAAAAAATAAAATTTGTTAATGAAAGTCTAATGTCTCCATTGAGAAGCATCAGATCAAGCATCAATATTGCAATAAGCTTTCCCAGTCACTATACTATCAATAAATGTTATGCTCCTAGATGCCTTTGCTTTGTAAAATACTGTAAGCTTTTTGATACGTGGAAAGGAATTGTGGAAGGCAACAATATTAAGTTCAATAAATGTATATTTGGCAACGTTGTCGGATGTCACAAGTCCTCTTTAACATTTAGTGAGTGGGAAGTAGTAAACAAGATGGTATACAGGGCGTCTCACCGGGAACTGAATCGATCGATATAGAGAAAAGTACGCATTAGAAAATTTTGAAAATTACTAATGTCGGTGTGGTCAATCCAACTAAAATAATTACAAGCAGCTAGCACTTCCACTTATACCGGAAGTCGATACCAACTTGCTTATTTCAAATGGAACACCCTATATATTTTAGGGTTTTCGAAAAGAGCATAAAATTCTGAGTCGAAAATATGTAGCATATCCTATACCTAAACCTAGCCGTTTCAGAGAAATTTGACATTTTATAGAAAATTTGACATGTGCAACGGTTTGCAAGAACCGTTATAACTTTCTTCGTGTAAAAGATCCTCATTTGCTTCTTGTCACATAAAAAGAACACAACGAGAACTACGTTCTACAACTGAAATAAATTCAATAATATCAGACAGTGTGTTCGGTTTTTCGCGTTACATTTTGTCAACTTCAAACTGCGAAAACTTGTTTAGGTCAAATGGAATACCCTGTATTTTTTTATGCCAAGTTGTGTAAAATTGAATTCCCTTTTTTCTGATGTTAGCATTGCGGGGGTTAAAGTTACAACTTTTTGAAATTTTTGCGATTTTATTAGAAATTCATGAATTGCTGTAATCATTTCATCAAAATAGTCATGATTAGAAAAAATCAGTCATTATTTTACGTCAAAAAATACCAGCACGTTTAAATTATACCAACGAAAACTTTTTAAATTTGTTTATTGTTTATCGAGAATGTGATAAAGTAATATCAAGAACTTGCAGCACATTTGCTACTCGATATCCACAAAAATGCAAAATAACACTAACACTGTAACATGCGTATTAATCGAATTGAAGATATGGGATGCCCTAAAATAGCCGAGATAAGATCAATTTAAAATATGATTTCATTTTAATTTAATAATTGCTCAAAATTCCGCCCTCGAACCTCGACACATTTTTCGCACTTTCGGATTAGTTCCTCATGGGTGAATCCTGTGATATGTTTTGAAATGCATTTCTTACTATTTACATACAATCTTCAATGGTTGTTAATGGGCTCTCATAAACTTTATTTTTAATAGTTCCCCAAATGAAATAATCCAGAACTGATAAATCGGGCGAGCGAGGAAGCCATAAGAAAAGTCAATTATTGGCAATCCATCGATCATAAAAAGTTTCTTGTAAATAATTATTAATTAAATACGCGTTATGTGGGCGGGCACATAATTTAATTTACCGTTTAAATTTTCCTGATAAAATTGTAATGCCACCACTCTATCGTTTCTTATGGCACAGTAAACATTGAACTGCCAACTTTCCTGAAAGTTTCGTTCTCTTAACATATGAGGATTTGAGTCACTCCAATAATGCGAATTGTGTCTACTAAAGTCCATTTTTAGTAAATTTTGCTTCATCTGTTCATATAATATTACCCAAATAAGAATCGTGACCCTCAGACCTTATTAGAATAAACTCACAAAAATTCTGTCTTCTTAGGAAATCTGTTTCTTTTAATCCTTGAACCATATGGAATGAAATCACTCGTTTTCATTCCAACTTATGTTTTAATAAGATTCTGAATTGAATCCTTGTATAGTGCCCATTCCAGAGCAGCTTGTCTTAATGACATCCTTGGAAATGCATGAAAATATCCGAGAATCATCATCAACAATAGGCTTTCTTCTTTGCATTCTTACCTTGACAGAACCATAATTTTTAAAATTTTCCAGTATGCGTTTTACAGTGTTTGGTAATGGTTTCCGTTTTTCTGGATATCGAGTAGCAAAAGTGCTCCAAGTTCTTGATATTACTTTATCACATTCTCCATAAATAATAAACAAATTTAAAAAGTCTTCGTGGGTATAATTTAAACGTGCTAGCATTTTTTGATATAAGGTAATGACTGATTGTTTCTAATCATGGCTATTTTGATGAAATGATTATAACAATTCATGAATTTCTAATAAAATCGCAAATATTTCAAATGCTAATATCAGAAAAAAGGGAATTCAATTTTACACAACTTGACGTAAAAAAATACAGGGTGTTCCATTTGACCTAAACAAATTTTCGAGGTTTGAAGTTGACAAAATGTAACGCGAAAAACGGAACACTTGGTATGATATTATTGAATTTATTTCAGTTGTAGAACGTAGTCCTCCTTGTGTTCTTTTTACGTGACAAGAAGCAAATGAGGATCTTTTACACGAAGAAAGTTATAACGGTTCTTGCAAACAGTTGCACCTGTCAAATTTTCTATAAAATGTCAAATATCTCTGAAACGGCTACGTTTAGGTATAGGATATGCCATATTTTCGACTCAGAATTTTATGCTCTTTTCGAAAACCCTAAAATATATAGGGTATTCCATTTGAAATAAGCAAGTTGGTATCGACTTCTGGTATAAGCGGAAGTGCTAGCTGCTTGTAATTATTTTAGTTGGGTTGGCCACACCGACATAGTAATTATCTAAATTTACGAAATTTTCTGATGCGTACTTTTCTCTATATCGATCGATTCAGTTACCGGTGAGACACCCTGTATTTTGGAACCCTTGTTGGCAATACCTGCATCTAATAGGAGAGAATCTGGTTTAACACGATAGTTATTAATCTCCTATGCCATTCTTCCTTAGGGGGTGTAATGGGATAGTGAAGCGCAAGTTATAGCCTCTCCTACTCAATTGTTAACCTCACCTTCGCGATGAGTTCAATTTGAACTTGGTGCGCCCTGTTTTTACTAGCGAGGCTCTAACAACCGAGTAAGAGTGGAATAACCCTTACCTTTTGCCGTGAGCACATCCACCTTCTCACGAAGAGTGCGGTAAAAATAACCCACCGCACACAAAGGTTGCTTTTGGAATCGTTTGGTTACCCCATCGTCGCAGTCTCCTTCTGTGCCATGGGACCACACCACTCGCCTTCCGCAACCGGGCTGGTCAGTTGCATACCTGCTCCAGCTAAAACTTCAAATGCAGCTTCATTTTCAGTCGATTAAGGCTTAAAAAAAAAATGATGGAGCGTTCAAGTGGGACAAAATCATCCGGAAGTAAAATACCCTCCCAATCGGATCTCCGAGGGAGGGTGCCAACAGGGACACCTCATCGAATGTCGAAAAAACGCCGACAAGTTAAATCCAAGAAAACTAATTCTTTCATCTACGGCGCTTGGAATGTTCGTAGTTTAAACGACAGCACTCGCACCGATCGGCCTGAAAGAAGAACTGCTCTAATAGATAGAGAACTTCACCGACTCACTGTTGACGTTGCAGCTCTCAGCGAAACTCGATTTTTGGAGGAAGGCTCTCTCACAGAAAAGTACTACACCTTCTATTGGAAAGGTCTTCCCACCAATTCAAGAAGACAACATGGAGTAGGATTTGCCGTTCGGAATCAACTTGTATCCAACTTAACACAAGTACCACAAGAAAACTAATTCTTTCATCTACGGCGCTTGGAATGTTCGTAGTTTAAACGACAGCACTCGCACCGATCGGCCTGAAAGAAGAACTGCTCTAATAGATAGAGAACTTCACCGACTCACTGTTGACGTTGCAGCTCTCAGCGAAACTCGATTTTTGGAGGAAGGCTCTCTCACAGAAAAGTACTACACCTTCTATTGGAAAGGTCTTCCCACCAATTCAAGAAGACAACATGGAGTAGGTTTTGCCGTTCGGAATCAACTTGTATCCAACTTAACACAAGTACCACAAGGCCTATCCGAGCGTCTAATGCTGCTACGCTATAAGCTATCAGATGGCAACGCGGTAAATCTAATAAGCGCCTACGCTCCCACTCTGGATGCAAGTAACAAACACCATTTTCCGACAAAAGGATAAATTTAAAGGCACCTGGCATCACCCCAGATCAGGTCACTGGCATCTACTGGACTATGTTATCGTACGTAGGAAGCATCTCAAGGACGTCCAAATTACAAAGGCGCGCATTGATAGCGAATGTTGGACCGATCATCATCCTGTTGTCTCTAAAATGAAAACTGTTATGAGACCCAAACACCGAAGAACTCAAGTAAAACGTAGACCCCGTCTCTGTATTAGTAAATTGCGTGACCAACAAACCGTCGAACAGCTAAAGCAAAAAGTTCAAGAGAATTTGAGTGCACTAGAAGAAACCAATTCTGTAGATGTCGCTACTACCTGGACACAAATTAAAGACAGTTTAAAAGGTGCGAGTGAGGAAATTCTTGGCACTGCAGCAAGTAAAAAACAGGAGGACTGGTTCAATGATAATGAAGCTTTTATACAAGAACTTCTTGACCGCAAACATATTGCCTTCCAAAACGCTATCAACCACCCCAAAGACTCATCAAAAGCAGAAGCTTTTACCCAATCTAAGTATGAAACGCAACGCGAAATCAGAAGAATAAAGAACGAGTGGTGGGCAAGCAATGCCACAGAAATTCAAAGGTACGCCGATTCACACGACTACAGGAATTTCTTTCAAGGAGTAAAAGCAGTGTACGGCCCCAGTTGGAAAAATATGTGCCCTATTAAAGACTTAAATGGAAATCTCCTCAAAGAAGACCAGGAAATAAGAGCCCGATGGAAAGAACACTACTCTAACATTCTTAACCAGCAAAGTCAAGCCGATCACGATATTATAAATCTTATCCCTCAATATGACACCTTCGAAGACTTAGATAAACCACTAACAACGGAAGAGATCTTAACCACCATTGGGCAGCTAAAAAATAACAAATCTCCCGGCGCCGACTCACTCCCAGCTGAGATCGTTAAAGCTGTGTCGTCACAGCTCATACTCTACCTCAAAAAACTGTTTGATGTCGTGTGGGAAAGTGATCAAGCTCCGCAGGAATTTCGTGATACACTTTTAATCAACCTCTTCAAAAACAAAGGGAGCGCTGCGAACTGTGGAAATTACAGGGGTATAGCTCTCCTGACTGTTGGAGGGAAGATACTCACTAAAGCGATGGCAAATAGGCTAACACCTGTTATGGAAAAGTTACTTCCTGAAACACAGAGTGGCTTTAGACCAAACCGAGGCACATCGGATCTAATCTTCACACTTAAACAGCTTCAAGAAAAAGCACTGGAACATCAAGCAGAAATTCACATGGCCTTCATTAATTTAACCAAGGCTTTTGACTCGGTGGACAGGGAAGTGCTCTGGAAAATTATGCTCCGCTTACGTATCCCTAGAAAATTTGTGGAAGTATGTCGCAGTCTACATACAAACAACAACGCCCAGGTTATGTATAATAATGAGGCAACCGAACCTTTCCACACCCTCACTGGAGTTAGGCAGGGATGTGTCCTGGCACCCCTACTTTTTAATTTGTTTACCACTGCTATAACAATTATTGTTGACAACAAACTGACAGTCAGAGGAATAGGTCTCAGATACCGTTCTGATGGCGGTCTCTTTAACATAGGGCACTTTAGAGCTTTCACGAAGACACGCACACGATTCATTTGTGATCTCCAGTATGCGGATGACTGTGCACTTTTAGCCTCTACGCCGGAAGAGCTTCAAGATCTTTTAGATGTGTATGCCCAGACCTATGATTCCTTGGGACTTAAAATCAACATTGGAAAGACTAAGATTATGTCAACTCCTCAAGTGAACCAAATAGACATTACACTTAACGGAAATTCTCTTGAAGTGGTGGATCAGTTCAATTACTTAGGCAACATTGTTAATGACAAAGCAAACATGGACAGCGAGATTCACAATAGAATTAACGCTGCATCTAGAGCACTCTGGGGACTTAGAGAGAGAGTATTTGACAACCACGACCTTGCGTTGTCAACGAAAATGGCTGTCTACAGAGCAGTTGTCATTCCAACACTGCTATATGGATGTGAAAGCTGGGTCGTCACTTACCGTCGTCATGTGAAAGATTAGAACGTTTTCAGCAAAGACACCTCAGAAGTATGATGAAAATCCGTTGGTTCCATAACATATCAAACGTGGAAGTACTCAGGAGAGCAAACAGCCTTCCAATTGAGGTGCTTATTTCAAGAGCAAGCCTAAGATAGGCAGGTCACGTTCATCGTATGCATGATAACCGCCTTCCTAAATGTACACTTTATGGTGAATTGCTAAGCGGTAGAAGAAGGCGTGGCGGTCAATGAAAGAGGTTCAAAGACGTTCTCCATGAAAATCTAAAATCCTGCGGTATTCCAGACGAGCAATGGGAACAACTTGCAGCGGACAGAACCGAATGGGGAGGGGTTGTGGCCAACTATCAACGAAATGTTGCTGCAAGAAGGCCGAATCCAAGACCTAACCAGGTCTATGTTTGTCCTGACTGCGGTCGACATGTGCTCTCCCGAATTGGCCTATATAGCCATAGTCGTGTGCACCATAGATGAATGGGAATTACAATAGACTACACCTTTTACTTGTTTTTTTATTTCACACAATCTATCGACTGTAACATTTTTTTATACTCGGACTCGAGTAAAGGCTAATAAAAAAATAATAATGCCATTCTTCAGTTTTCAGAGAGTCTAGTAAAACTTTTTGCTACTTTTTTTTTTTATTAGGAATTGGTCTAGGGATATTGATGGGTTCTTCAATGGTGCCAGTACCATACATGATTATTTTGTTTAATGTCTTCAGGAATGAGAGTGAGAGTATAAAAAGGAGCTGAACAGGTAGAAGAAACCAGAGAATTGGATGTAATGTATATTATATATTTCAATACAATTTTTTCTGTATATATCGATAGTAAAAAAGTGAGTACAAAAAGTATTAGGGCTAAAGCCGCATTGCATGCAGCTTTTCAAGGCCACCCCTTTAGTCTTAAGTTGTTCTTTTTGTATATAGATTGACACAGTATACATTGCAAAAAAAAATCGTTTTTGATGTATAAATAACACTATATAAAAAATGTGTTTTAAATAATACAAATTTCAAAAAATATATAAATATTAAAGCCGATAACAATGAAATAACTCTTTCTACTATAATCAATGTGAAATTTCATTTCGTTCAATAATTTCTCGGTACGCATCATTAAAATGTTATCGATTAAATTTGTAAATTTTAGAGCACCAATTAGAAACACGATCTTGGAAGGCTGCCAATTCAGAACAATGCCAATTATATTGCATTTCATAAAATTTAGTCCTACAGTTGGATTCCTTTGCTTCAATTCGACGGGAGGGCCGGAAAAATGACAATACAAAAACAAACTCTTCAGACCCACCCACAGAAAACAATCAGAAAAACATTGGCACAATATAAAAATAAATGATTTGCTTAATATTGAATAAATAAAAAGATCAATACCAGAACTATTTATAACAATAGTCCTTTTTTAAAGTAAAAAAACATCAACAGATTTAAAAAGTAGTTTTCAACTACCAACAATCATATTTTAATAGAGCAAACGCTCTAAATTTTGTATAAAAAAGTAATTTTGTTTCTCCCCTACAGAAAACTATTTGAACCACTGGAATGGAGCAAGATTTGTATAAAAATCTTAAATTGCAAAAAATGTGCCCTTACTTGTATTGAATACAAGTAAAAAATTGAGCATTAACCTACTCTAATACTAGTTCATGCAGGACGAACAGTTAAAATTGCTCGCTTCTTGTTCAATGTTTAAAACAAAAAAAGAAACAAGTAATTGTAGCTCAACCCCCTGTAGTTCATATAAAAATCGTCAACGTTTCAGGCAATTAATCAATAGCCTCAGTGTATAATAAAAAATATCAAAATAGAAACTTAACTTAAAATATATATACAATTCCGATTTGAAAAAACTTTCTAGAATATACTCTCGGTAAATTGTCCACAAACCCGGATCTAAATAAGAGTCAATTCGGTGATTATTCAATTTTAGATTTTAGCCGGGACTTTGAAAGTTAATGCTGGCAGGAGTTTGTGAAAAATTCTGCAGTATCGAAGTATTTTTTTTTGTGTCCAGCACGATTACTAAGTACGTAAAGTTTCACTTAAAGCTAAAAAAATAGAGTAAATAAGCAATACTGTCTGTAGTATATGAGCCCACCACCAAAGCTATTAAGGCACATTTCAGTGGTCCCCTCTTAGGAGCTCCATGAGGAGGTTGAAGCTAGGTCCGTCGCCGTCCTTCGATTTAATCGTTAGCATCTCTTTTCCGACCTGCAAGAAAAATATTCATCAATTTGTCAGATATAACACCTGGTTTCACCATTATAGCATAAGAAAAATTATTAATTATATCGAAATACGCAGCTGCAAACTTAAAGTAAGCTAGTTAGATTGTTCGAGCGGTCACTTTAATCGAGTCAATGAAGGTTTTTACTTCTTAGTCCTCAGGGATAGGTTCGATTTTGATGATTTTTTTTTAAGTGTTTGTTTTTATATATTATTTGAAATCAGAAACATTTCAATGTGTGCAATTAAATATTTCTATTGTTTAAACATGTGAACACAATTAATGCAAAAATTAATTTTTTTCACAGTATTTATTAACTTTTAAATAGGAGTAAACGGTTAAAAAATTTTTATTTCTTTTTCATTTTATAATTATTAAGAGCTTTAAATTATATGAAAATTGTTAAAAAAAAATTATAAACAATTATAAATGAGTTTTTATTTATTATACATTTAAACATGATGTAGCTGAATTTTACTGTACCGTCGAACGGGTGTAGCGAATCATAGTGGTGGGTGTAATGGATCAGAGAAATAATTTTTTATCCTCGCCCAGCGCCTGATTCTGCGTTCCAAAAACTGATAAAATCATTTGAACCACTAACGGACATCTGCAGTCTTTGTTGTGTGTTGTGAATAGCGTTATAAGTTAGGTAATTTTCTCATAATAACTTGTCGAATATTATGGGCAAAATATTGATATTTTACAAAGATTTAGAACAAACTATTGCACACAAAAAGTAAAGAAAGTTATTTTGGGGTGGTAGCCATACATATTGTTATGTGCTGCCCTCTAACAGAGAGGGGAGTGTAATTACTCCCTGACCAGTAGGGTGGCGCCATCTGTGGGCCAACTGGCAAACCGCCATTTGGTAGTGCCTAAGAAAACTGTAGAGGATTCCAGTATATTCTGGAAAGTTCTACGATACGATTCTAGACATACCAAGTGTGTATATAAAGAGGCGAATCCAGCAGATGGGGGAACAGTTCAGTTTAGTATACAGTACAGTTCGGTATACAGAGACAGTTTCTAGGTTAGATAAGAGTTGACAAGTGATTTAAAAGTAAAGTAGAGTTGTGATTTAAAAGTATAGTGAATTTAAATTATAAAGTTATTATTAGTTGTGTGATTTTTAAGGATTAACTATTGTAATTTAAGTGATTAATAAAATAATGGTTTGTGAAGATTCTTGTTGCAAGTTATTTGAACCTACAGAGTGTTTACTAAAGACTGTAAACACGTAACAATATATAAAATGATCCTTAAACAGCATGGATTTTTATTGATAGGTAGTTTCGTTTGTCCTGGAATGATTTTTTTATGAAAAAAATTCATTTTGATGGGTGAAACGGATCGACGGTTATTTAAACAATGTGTTTCCAAATTGTGTAATTTTAAGACTTAGGAATGATTATATTGAAAATGGTTGTAGTATCAATAACAATAATTAGAATAATAATACCAATAATATTTACATCAATATTTTTATTGAATGTTTTCAGGTAAAGATGCCAAAAATGTATATGAAAAAGTTAGGCATTAGAACTAACATAGCATATGATTCTGTTTATTTAGACAGAGCAGGTTTGCGACTTTATCATTGTAAGACAGACTCTACATTGCCAGAATTTGCGGAGAAAATGAGGTGGATAGTGATAGTGAATATACAGTCAGTGTTTTGAGAAAGCAAAACAAGTGCTTTTTGTGTACCCAGCTGTTCCAGACATTTCCATTGTCAAAAAGGAACAGATTTTAGAAAAGTTGTGGGAAAAACAACCCGAAAGGGAAAATACATTTTCCGAGATGTTGTCAACTATGCTTTAGAATAGCCAAAAAATTATATGCCAAGCATTTTTTCTTAGGTTTACAAAATATACAGATTATGATTTATTTTCTAGTTTAGAGTTTAAATATATGTTCCTTATATTACTTCCACATCCAGTGGAAGTATAGCAACGCAAAAAAAATATATATATTTTTTTGTTGAAATAGGCTTAAAATGTCATGAAACGTCGAGATTTTAAATTTGAGCAAAAAAATTTCCTGTCTGTTGGTCTGTCTGTCTGTAACTTTTTTGTGCGCACGTTCACTCTGGAACCGTTTATGATATTGACTTGAAATTTAGTACACTTATGTATGTATTGTAACGAGATCTGGAACTAGATTATATTTTGATCTAATTCCGTTGAAGGGACAACTTTAACATTAATGCCATAGTTATTATACAGGTATTTGATGTATTGTTTACAAATGTAGGAAAACTTTTGATTTTGTGTGAATGCAGAAAAAATGGTCTGCATTGCTCACCTACATGCATTAATAGCAGTGGAAGGGATTGTAATAGCGCACCACAACCTGAAGAGGATGAAGTCCCCAAAGCTCCATATGGGAATGAAACTTAAATATCATTTTTTTGTACGAATTATTAAATTATTCATATATATTTAAAAAATTTCGAATTTTCTTAAATGTCAGACCCAAGTCTTACCGAACAACCTATAGCACATCCAAATTAGCAACTGGCGTCCTGGCGTAAGCGTCCTTTCCAAACACAAGTTACAGTTAAAAGTCTTTGATCCGGGATTACTCTACTAAAAAAATTTATTCTTACCTGGCAAGTTCGTTGTAACTCAGGAATACGCAGGAGTAGTTCCCCAAATTTGGCAGGACTTTCGGGGTAATGTGACAAGGTGTAATCCTGTAAGGCTTTTAAAGCTTTTTCTTGCGAGACCCTCACTTTTTCGGCTTCCCGAAGTTCTGAAGTATCTAAGAGAAAAAAAGATTCAATTATAAACTTTTTTTGTCAAACACTAATGCTACCAGGGGTATGGAGATTTTTCAGTCCGCACCCCCATTCTCGAAGTAGATTACAACTTTACAGATTACAATAAGAAATATTCTGATTTTGAAGTGTGAAGTTAAAACTAGTTATATATATATATTTTTTTAATGATAAGCTATTTTCCACTTCTGTTTATGCAACACTTTACATTCCTGACTACGGATGCACTATCATCAGCTGTTTGATAGGATTTCATTGCGGTTTTAAATAATTTCGATAGTTTTTTTTATTTCCGTTTTTCTCTGCACTACCTTATGAACACGAATGCTATACAGGGTGGACCATTAATAATAGGCCATAGTTCAGGGGTAGATTCAAAATATGAGGATATCACCAAATATGCTTTAGTAAAATGTTGCTGCGGAAAAAGATACAAGGTGTCAAAGTTCAAATTATTTTTTCGTTTTTTTTGGAATAACTCAACAGCCTCTTGACTGATCTTCACCAAATTTGCTAGAGGAACTTTTTTTATTCTAAGAAACAATAATTCATGTATTACATCACGTTAGATCATAGAGGGCGCTGCAGGATCTGTATCGGATGATAAATTTTTTTCATATATTTTTTTTTTGACAAAATGTTGTGGTATTTCTGACCAGAAAATCTGATGAGGGCGTCATTCCACGTATAAAAGGTACACTTGGTAGAACTTAATAACTCCAACCGTTTTCGAGGAAAGTGCCGTTAAACATTTCAATAATTTTTTGAAGGACATTTAAATTTAATGAAACAAAGTGTATTTATTGAAAAAAGCACAAAACGTAAAGGAACGCAAAATCGTAATAACAGCGTAATCTCTTTCTTATGAACTAATGGATTATTTTCATGGTATTGAGATAAATACATAAATCAAAAGATTGTCTAAAATAAGCATCAAATTTTATTAGAGGACCAAAAAATAACGTAAAAGTTGACTTAATGACATTATAAACTTTCCCCCATGCAACCTAGAGTAAATGTTCGATATGGTCTCCGCCTACTTCTATGCCTTTTCTAATTCTATTTATAAAAGATTTTCTTACATTGAAAAATACATTTTCCTGTCCTCTAATAAAATTCACTGCATTTTGTAATTTTGTCTCACAGTTCTTCTCTTGAGTTGATAGTATTTGCATAGACTAAAGACGTCATATGTCCACACACATAATAATCCGAAGGATTATAATCAGGACTAATTGGTGGCCAAGTAAACTCACTTCCTCGACCAATCCATCCACGTGGGAAAGTCTCATCAAGATAATTCCTGACTTCAATGGAGAAATGAGGGGAAGCACCATCTTGCATGAACCACATTCTGTTCTGTATGTCTAGCATGAAAGCATGTAATATATCAGCAAGAGTATTTTGAAGAAAAAGCAGATAAGACTGTCCATTTAAATTTGGAGGATGGACAAATAATAATAATAACACCACAGGTAATTACGACCCCCTTTATCCCGGAAGGCTCTAGAAGAGCCTTGTGTGGGAGGGGGCTACACATTTAGAGACAAGGGACACACAATATCCGTGTATAGTGAAAAAATCCCTCTCACAGTATTTTCCACTCCCACGACCGGGGATCGAACCCGGAACTCTTGGGTGAGAGGCAAGTGCGCTAACCTCTCGACCACCAGTCATACAAATGGTCCCAATAATTGATCGCCGGTGATACCACACCAAACGTTAATCTTAAATTCTTGCTGAAAATGCTTTTCTTTACTGGCATGAGGATTTTCTATTTCCCAGTAATGGGTATTTCTCCAGTTAAAAACGCCTCGGCGAGTAAAAGTTGCTTCGTCGATAAATAAAGTGTTCTTAATAAAATTTCGATCCCTATTGTGTTTATTTAGAACAAATTGACAAAATTGTAGCCTTTGTGGAAGATCCCTTCGAAGTAAGTTTTGTACAGGAGTGAGATGATATAGGTAGAAGCGTTCTTTACGTAAGATCCTTAGGACAGATTGTTTACTTACTCCTGTTGCCGCTGCTAAACGACTTGAGCTGACTTGAGGATCTTCATCCACACAAACTAAAATTTCTAATTCTTGATCTGGAGTAATTGGTTTCGGTGTCCTAAATCGTTTTTATGGGGAAATGAACCCGTTTCTCCCAAACGATGAAACAGGTCTTTGAAAATCTTATGGTCTGCCTGTATTCTATTTGGATATTGCAATGAGTATCTATCTCCTCGCTGCTGCACGTCCACTAAAATTATTTTGTGCGTAAACACATATCATATCCCTCATTTCCCTATTTGAAAAATTTCTAGGCATTGTAAATAAAGAAGTTAAAGAAATTAGCTCGAGGAACACGAGAACAAAATAAAATTACTAAATGATGTAAATAACAGAACTAAAACGTAACCAAAGCACACTTTTCAATAAATACACTTTGTTTTGCAGCACTATTCTTGACTGTTCGCATTTTTAAAAGTTACTCGCATACCACCATAATGTGAATGAAAATTCATACTAGTATTATGTGCTGCCCTCTAATGGGGAGAGATAAGATAAGATAAAATTTATTAATGTTAAAAGTATAAAATATACACAGGTCAAAAAATGTTTACACAATTTCATTTTAGAAGCTTACATACATATAATAATATAATATCACGCCTAAACTTACTTTAATTTGTATAAAAACAGGTATATTTACTAACAAGACAGAAAATAGAAAACGATACAGTACAACAATATAATAATGTCACATTCTTATATGTCCAATTTCTCTTTCAATTTCTTCTAATGAGAAGAATGTGTTTTCTAGAAAAAAGTATTTAATTGTAAATCTAAATTTTGCTGGAAGCAGAGTTTTCACAGTGCTAGGTAATGAGAAAGATTTTAATGCCATAATATTTAACACCGGTTTGTCCCCTGGTAAGCCTAGTGAATTCAGGATATATATTATCTTTATATCTGGTCTCATGCTGATGTAAATCAGCATGAGTACTAAAATTATTTGAGTTATTATGTATGTATGAGATACATTGCAGCGCAAACAAACAAGGTAAAGTAAGTATTTTAAGTGTAATAAAAAGGTGCTTAGTATCATCTCGGTACCCTATACCACCCACAATCCTTATGGCCCTTCTTTGAAGACCAAAAAGTCTGTGCTTGTCAGTAGAGTGGCCCCAGGCAAGAATGGCATAAGACAATCGAGAGTGACACAATGCAAAGTAGGCTGTTTTAAGCACATTGGGTGATACGGAATTAGACAATTGCCTTAGGCAATATATATTTTTTGATAACTGTTCTGCAAGATAATCGATATGAGCATCCCTACGTAGAGATTGGTCGATGAATACTCCTAGAAATTTAGTGTCTGTTGGGTTATTCGGTAGCTTTCCCAGATCACGTGTACTTGAGATCATTTTAACTGTTTTTTCTTCATTAAGTGCTAGAGAGTTAGATGTGAACCACTTTTTGGCTTTGGAGAGCGCATCGTCACATTTCAGCATTAAGTTATCCAGATTATCTGACATTAGAAGTGTTGAGGCATCAGCAGATGTGATTAAGTCCCTGGCCAAAGTGAAGGGAAACCTGTTATTCTGTTGATGGCCGGCAGGTGGGATGGCGCCATCTCCGGGTCGATTGACGTACAGCCATCTAGCACATAGTAGAAAACTCTGGAGGATTCCAACCTGTTCTAGAATGTTATGGAATAGGATTCTGGTACATTCTAAGGGTGTATATAAAGAAGTGAAATTGAGCAGACAAGACAGTTTTTAGTTTAGATAAGAGTTGGCAAGTGATTTAAAAGTAAAGTACAGTTGTCATTTAAAAGTAGTGAATTTATATTAGATTAAAGTTATTATTAGTTGGTGAGTTTTAAGGACTATTGTAATTTTAGTGATTAATAAAATAGTGGTTAGTGGAGATTCTTGTTGCAAGTTATTTGAACCTACAGAGTGTTTACTGAAGACTGTAAACACGTAACACTAGATATTCTTGATCGTTCGCAAGACATTCGAGTATTCGCATTAAATGGCGAGTGGTTTTGACAATCCGTAAATATGCGAATGATGACATAACCTAATTTTTTATTTCAAAATCTTTAAATTTATTATGTTCCTAATATGGTATAAATCAAAAAGTCTCTTGTCTTGTAATTTGTTGATAATGGACGATTTATAATATATTGCGAACATTGAAAATATGGAAAATGTATTTATTTCATAAGGCCCTCCTCCAGTTTTCTACATTGGCCATCTTTTTGAGTAAATTCATTAGAAAATTTACCAGACGCGAGTTTTGGATTTTTCTTTATAAATTCCAGTATTAACTGTTTTTGTTTAGTAGAAGCATTAACAGTTCTGCATGGAGTCTCCATTACACAATAAATTATTAGCAAACAAATATTTTTCTTTGTGGATACAAATGTAACCTACAACAAACTAACAATCAAGAAATGTCAGTCGACAATGCTGTCCTGTCATCCCTAACAGAGTGAAATTAGGTATCTTTCGAAATTGTGATGTTGCCCAAGTGTTATTTTACGTGCGATTAAATCCGTTCGTGTACATATGCGAAGTGCAGTCGAGAATACCATCTGTTGGAAGTGTTCGCAAATACACCGCTCGCATTGACACGTATATGCACAACTGCGAAGTATGTCAAAATAGCGCTGCTGAACCATGGCCTATTATTAATGGTCCACCCTGTATGGTCCAATGTCTATAATTTTTCTTCGTGGGAGATAAAAATAAAAAAATCAAAAAATTGGTTTTTGACATTTTTCACAATAGGTTTGAGGTTATATTGAAAAATGGCTGAAATAAAAGTCATAGATCTTTCAGTTATCTATAACTTTTGCATTTAACTTTTTTCGATGAGGTCTAGTTTTGTCGGAGATCGTAAAAATCCAGGTTTCACCCCTAACAACACCCCTTTTTCCACCCCCACCCTACTTCTGGTTATTTGTTGGGGTCCAATCGATTTTCCCGATGAAAAACGGTTCGGCACTGGATTAATACCACCCTTTACAATTTTAAGGATAAATTCTGAATCACTACAGCTACTTAATATGGTAACTTACCCGACGTAAGGAGGACGATGACCTTCATGGCGATGTATTCGTATTGATCTACTCTAAGCCTCCTAAGCTGCTCTGTGAAATTCAACATTCTCTCTATACAAGCTTGCATGCCCATTTCCCTGGCTTGCGCCAAGTTTATGCTTTTCCCCAGCGACACCCTTATTTCCCCGGGAGACGACATGGACCGAAAGCAACACGAGAATAAGAGGAGCTCGCACCACGAGTTGATGAGCAAGCATATCTGATCATCGATCTAAAAGAAATCATAAAAGATAAACTATTTGCATCCTGCAATATATAAAGATACTCACCGATATGTTTTTAAACAAAGGGAGACTCTTGCACCACTTCACTATCTTATAAAGTCTATGATCTGCTATATTGCAGAGATTTGCTACAAAATCAGGGTTAGTATCCGTCGAACCAGCCAGTGCCGTACCGGCTAGTAACGGATGTGTAGAGAGGTTGTGCACAGCCCCGCTTGAACCTTCTTTCCCCAAATGGCCTTCCGTACTCAATTTGTTCAGCTCCATTTCGTTGTAGTGCCATAGGTGCTCCACATCCATTATTTCCTTAAAAATATTAATTTCCATAACCACTAATATTAGAAATACTGATGTTTTACTATGACTACTAGACATCAGAACTATTAGTATGTTAGTTTAAATAAAGTGTATATGATCTTAATTGAGACAGCATGAAAACTAAAACTCGACTTGCAGTCGGCACCTACTTTATAGGACATAGACGGCGATAGAAATGGAAAAATGTCTTAAATGCTAAATTAAATAATTATTTTTTAATTATCCTAGTATCGAAAGGTCTCCAAAATGCCATATTAAACAACCCAATTACAAACTAGAATACTAAATATGCTAATTAAACAAATGTATTTTCTAAATTTTCACTAGCTGCATTGCTTCATACAAATCATACGATAGAAACTCCAAATATAGCATGTAAAAGTTCAGACCAATTAAAATTTGGCGGTGACAAATCAAATGCGCTAAGCGTCTAGTCCCGCTCCCATGTTTATATGATCAAGTCCACGTTGACTGTCGACGAGGAGCAGTCAATAAAAATTTGTACAATTCTGTTATTTATTTTAATAGGAAGTGCTGATATATCAATAATACTCTGTAATATTGTTTAATTTCGACCTGTCTCAATTGAGATTGTATAGATTCTACCAACTGCTGATGAACTTACTTGCAATAATGGTGGGACGCCTTTTGATCCTGGTAAAGTATTTCGCTTGTGATGTGAAACTCCAGAATCTGGCGGTTCTAACTTTACCGTAAGTCCAGGATGAGTTTCTCCCATCCCTTGCCTTAAATCAGTCGAGCTGGCCCTTAGTTCAGCATGATTAGTTAATGACGGTGGCAACGAATATGAACACTGATATGTTGATCGACCCCCACGTGTTCTGTCTTCCCGAATTGCTAAAATTAAATGCCATATTGCATTTAAACACTTTTATGTACGTTTATTGATAAGGCCTATATTGATATACAGGGTGTCCCAGATTTAAAGTGACAGACTAATGAGAGATAGAGCACACTTTGCTGAGTTCAAAACACCCCCAACACTTATCCTTGAACCCTCACTGGTTTCAAGATAAATGTTGTTTTATAAATTTTGACTGAAACTAAAATTCACCATATTTTTGGATTGGGTGGACGTATTTGGATGAGAGTTGGTACACATATAGTGCACTCCTAGTCTAATCAACAGCATAATTTAGTTTGAAAAATTTCCAGAACAGGACTCAATTTTTATTATTTTACATTTAGGGCCAATTACATCACCCTGTATATAAATTTTTTGTAAATGCCAGATAACTATTGAAATGTCTATGGATTATTATGCAAAAGACTCTCATAATATTTGATGGCAAATTTATGGTTGCTTCCTAGTAAATTTTTGAAAATGATGGTGAATGATATTTAAATTCTACAAAATACGCAAACGCTATTTTATTAATTTTACTTAAACACTTGTTTAATAATTATTTAATGCATCATTCTGTTCTAATTGCCCTTAAAATTTGTACGGCTCTAGCCGTATATATTTTCCATAGAAAAACAATTTGCTTAAAAATAAAAGTAGGCATGTGCCAATTCTGTCATTATATAGTTTAATGCATAGTAACTAGCTTACTTATTTATCAAAATGATATACTTGATGCATTTGAAAGAAAACGTCAGATTCATTCTATATATGGTGACTTCTCAAAGGCATTTCATACCGTTAATCATAAACGTCTGATATCAAAATTAGGTTCTTTGGGAATTGGTGGCTCACTACTTGCATGGATTGAAAGCTTTTTAACAGGACGGAATCAATGGGTAAAAATCAATAATCTCTTATCTAATACCATTTAGGTTCACTCTGGTGTTCCTCAAGGTAGCCATTGTGGCCCCTTACTTTTCAATTTATTTATTAATGATATAGCTGGTTGTATAACACATTCCAAGTTCCATGCTACGCTTCAGAAAAATTCCCAACACAGATGATTCAACACAAACGTCTGGTGTGGAATACACAGTAGTCACCTAATAGGGCCATACATTTTTGAAGGGAGACTAACGGGTGAAGGTTTATTTAAATTTCTTAATAGATGTGTTACCAAATTTATTAGAAAACGTCAATGCCAGAGATATGTGGTTTCAACACGATGGTTCTGGACCCCATTTTTTTTTGTACCAGTGAGGGAGCATCTTAATCAACGTTACACGAACAGATGGATTGGTACACAGCGTCCAGTTAATTGGCCACCGAGATCTTCCTGATCTCACCCCCATGGATTGCTTTTTATGGGGCCACCTTAAGCCACAGTTGTATAGTGAAAATATAAATACCCGTTAACAATTTAAATTTTTTTAAATGTATGTGGCAATATTAGACCCAACCCGCTATGATCGATAGATTAGTGAAAACCCTTTTTAAATGTGTTCACAAAAATGTATTGATGCCGGGGGGGAAGGGGGCGTGGTATTTCGAAAATTTATTAATAATTTTAATTAATTGTACCAGTGTATAAAATAATGTTACATATTTACAGTCTTCAGCAAACACCCGTTTCAAATAACTTGCAACAAGAATCTTCACAAACCACTATTTTATTAATCACACATTACAATAGTAAATACTTAAAAATCACACAACTAATAATAACAATCTAATATAAATTCACTACTTTTAAATCACAACTGTACTTTACTTTTCTTCTTAAACTTGTCAACTCTTATCTAACTTAAAACTCTCTCTGTATACTAGAACTGTATTGTATACTTCACTGAACTGTTTTGCCTGCTCAACTTCACTTCTTTATATACACCCATAGAATGTACCAGAATCCTATTCCATAACATTCTAGAATCCTCCATAGTTTTCTACTATGTGCTAGGTGACTGTTCGTCAATTGGCTCATAGATGGCGCCACCCTACTAGCCAGGGAGTAATTAGTTAGAGGGAAGCACATAACAATAATTAGTGTCTTTTTAAAATTTGTGGTGTAAATTATGATTAAGCAAACTGTTTTTCTTAATTTTTTTCCTTTTTCCTGTTTTTCCGTCTTTCTTTTTAAGTAACAATAATGCATTAAATAATTATTTAACAAGTGTTTAAGTAAAATCAATAAAATGGGGACGTTAACTAGTTGTTTGCGTATTTTATAGAATTTAAATATCGTTCACCATTATTTTCGAAAATTTGGAAGTGTCATAAAATATATTGACAGTATTTTGCACAATAATCCATAGACATTTCAATAGTTATCCGCCATTTACAAAGAACTGATATACAGGGTGATGTAATTGGCCCTAAATGTAAAATAATAAA
The DNA here is from genome assembly GCA_963675555.1 of Leptura quadrifasciata. NCBI lineage: Eukaryota > Metazoa > Arthropoda > Insecta > Coleoptera > Cerambycidae > Leptura > Leptura quadrifasciata. The sequence goes on along the minus strand of OY776681.1, from coordinate 19,020,999 downwards.
AATCGAGTCCTATCCTGGAATTTTTCCAAACCAAATTATGCTATTGATTGGACTATGATTGCACTATTTATGTACCAACTTTTCCAAAACCACCCATTCCAAAAATATGGTAAACTTTAGTTTCAGTCAAAATTCATAAAACACCTTGTACCTCGAAAACAATGAGGATTCAAAGGTAAGTGTGCTCCATTTCTCATTAGTCTATGTCACATTAAATCTGGGACACCCTGTACCACAAGATTATGGTTAATAAAATGTATTCTATTCTATTCTAATTTAGATACAACATGCATAACCTACAGGTCACTAGAACTACTTTTCATTCCACAACCCTCTTACCTTCCAGTTTCATCCCGCATTGAAGACATTTATCAAATCGACAAGCTGGACACTTCTTCCTAGTAGCGACCGTCACTGGACACTGAGCACCTCTCAGGCACACGTAGTTTTTCCTATTTTGCACAGTCCTCTTAAAGAAGCCTTTACATGATTCACAGCTGAAAATGCCATAATGGAAACCGGATATTTTGTCTCCACAAATAGGGCACGGGCTGTTGATAAGTTGCTGCCTGGATATGCCCGGTTGGGCGGGTAGTGATGTATGTAGGAGACCTGCTTTGTCTTCAGGTTCATCGAGAACGTCGTGCTCGGTGGTGTACTGTATGGTGGGGTCCTCTTGGAGGCTTCGATAAAGGATATTATGGTGTAAGGGGCTACTATGAATACTGTGCATATGGCGTCCCTGAAAACATACGATTTAAATGTCGATTAGCCGCAGATCAGGTGAGAGTAAACATTATAAAAATTATTATTAAAGTTATGTACATTAATTTTCAGAAATTAAATGAATGGATTTACAAAGGGATGCAAGGTATTTAACTAAATGAATGAGCCTTCTTTTGGCCGATATTTTTATGTCTCACTTACAACAAATAATCAACTCACAGTTAAGTAAAAAGCATATCAAATTTTGGTATAGATATGTGGACGACGTGTTAGTCTGCTTCACAGGTACAGAGACCATTTGCACTTTAGGCCGACAATATTCAAAATAAAAGTGATTTTTTTGAGTGTCTGAAGGATTCAAATGTCTAAACTTTGAAGTATTTTGCATTTAAAATAAATTGCAAAAGTGTGCAGATTGTTTTACTAAAAATTGACAGAGTAAAATATAATACTGTAGCTTATGATTGATTACCAATCACTGAGGAGTATATTTATTTGCTGTTGTTTATTTGAACCACTAGGAACTTAAAATCGTAATGTCTAGCAATGGCATTACTAGAAATCTTCACTATGCAACTTTTTATCCACCAAAATTGATCTACTGATAATTAGAAAGGAATAAATAACTGTACAATCAATTAATATGAATTGTCAAGGATTAGTGATTAATATTGTTTTATCAGTAAGTACTATTTATTGAGTTGTTACGTAATTAAATTTGCTCTTGTAAAAAATCTGCAGCTATTGATTTGGTGTCGCACACTTCACTGATTTCTACATTCCTTAATGAGGTTATAATTGTTGCCACTGTTAGACAAAAGGAAAAAAACTGTTACACTTTTAACAGTACTTTATTTTGATTACAGTTGTGTAACGCTCTGTTATTCTGATATCTATATTAGGCAAATTGCTGCTGATAATATTCTTATTGTTCTTATTTTCAATAGTTTTTCTCTTCTAGGTGTAACCCCAAAAAACTAATTGGCATTTAATAAACGCAAACGGAAATATTTTCTGTTTACACGATTTTTAAGCAAAAAAAATTGTTTATGTATGTTCCTTGATTGAAACATTTATTTTGTCACGTTCTAAGATTTGATGATATTCTTAATTACAATTTTGGTTGTTATTGAAGGAAATTTACATTAGCATAATATTCAAAACAAGTATAGTAGCTAGAATTTGTAGGGACAAAAAATTTAATAACTTTGATTTATGACATAAACAATATATGACCGTAATTTGGAAAAATTGCAACCGAAACTATCATAATAACTATTTAGTGTCGCTTTTAGCTCATTCTTTAAAAAAATTGGCCTGTCAACAAGGTACTTTTGGACGTCTGGGACTATATGAAAGTGAGATGGAGCTAAAGCAGGTAGATAGGGCAGCAAATCACACTACACATAGGCGATTTTTGCTATGGAAATGACGCTTGCCTAAGCACATAGATTGTCCTGATGGAAAATTATATTTTCTTTGATAGATCATAATTTGATTGGCCGAAAAGGTTAACATAATACTGTCACTGTATCATTTGACCTTTCCAATATTACCTTGGTATCTCAGAAAATGGATTAGGTTAAGTAATGCCGTAATTTAAAAAAAACTGCTGTTTTCATATTCTGAATACTAAGAATATTCCAGAATAAACGTGAACCAGCTTAAAATCATGAGGAGTAGGAACGCATAACATTCCATCAAATCTTCCTGAAGTCTTCGTAATGCTGGCGGTATCATCTATTTTGTGGATTCCACGCCAAATTTGAAATTGAATACTAAATTTATGGATCGCACTAGTCACTTTTAAATTATTTACTGTTAAAAAAAATGCAGATATCATCAATAAACAAAAACCTCACACTCTAGCCCCTGGTGGATCGTCAACTAGATTGTTATAGCCTGCATTTCAGTGGATATTGGCCACATTGACCTGTATTATTAATATGTCATTTGAACTAGGCGTTTTTCCCCTGTTTTTAAAATTGCCAGTGTGATCGATCGAAAACAGTTATTATTCTTTATTTCATATTTTGGATAGTAGAACAGTAGAAACTTCACATCAAAGACACATAGAGATGTGTGTCGATCAAAATGGGCAGAATGTGGTGCACTTTTTCTGTTCAATTGTTTGAAAAACCTCTAGTTTTTCAAGTTTAATCTTGAATTTTATACTTATTGCTCAATAAATCAAAAATGGTTATTACAAATAGCCATAGAGAATGTACGGTCGTGAGAAAAATGAAGAAGATGAATGGTCAATGAGACAAATTGCACTGCGTTATAATATTGACAAAAATTCGGTGTGTAACATTTTAAGAAAGTGGAGAATAAACAGTATGATTAGTAGAAATCCTGGATCAGGGCGACGAAGGATATCAACTCAACAACAAGATTTGAAATTGGTAAATGCTTTAGTAGAAAATCCATTTTACTCAGTTATACAGACTTCTGAAAAACGAATTTTCCTGGATCGAGTGAGTAGTACTGGTCGCCGGCGAGTAAGAGAATCGGAGCTACGCTGTCATGCAGCAGCACAGAAATACTTACTTAAAAGCTGAACTTAAAGAAGCTCGAGAAGGATTTGCGCTTGAATTTTTAGCGCATGATGTAAATTTTTGGAACAATGTAATCTTTACAGATGAAAAAGCCCAGTCAACACACAGCAGTCGTATTCGTGTTTGCCACCCTCCGAATACTCGATTCGATGACAAATATATATCTAACAATGATAAAAGTGGTAGATTTTGCGTCAATATGTGTGAGCTTGGATATCGGCACGTGTCCTGGTGTTTTGTGGCATATTGAGGAATGATTTAATAGTGACACGTATAATAGGATTTTTAAACAATATTATGCTCCCTTCTGTGTCACAATTATTTCCTAATAATGAGTTCATATTTCAACAAGACAATTCTTCCGTTCATACTACTCATACCATAACTAACTGGTTTCAAGATAACAACATCGATGTTCTTAACTGGCCCAGTCATAGTCCAGATCTTAACCCTGTGGAAGAAGTATGGGGACTACTCGTAAGAAGTATCCAAAAATGAAATGTGAGACCACCGAATGCCGAAGAATTACTGGAAATAGTAAATAATGCATGGGAAAATATTATTACTAATGATTATTGTATAAGGTTATTTAATTCTATGCCAAACAGACTTATGGAAGTTATAAATAGAAATGGTGCAATAACAAAATATTAATAGTTAGTTTCTTGTTAAGTACGATATCCTTTGTCCTTTGATCCAGGATTTCTACTAATCGTACCGTTTATTCTCCACTTTCTTAAAATGTTACACACCAAATTTTTGTTAATGTTATAACGCAGTGCAATTTGTCTTATTAATCATCCATCCTTTACTATAGCAATAATAACTACAGCATTACAATAAAAAATAAATTAAAAGTGATATCTGTTTTATTTCGGCTACTCATTACATATTCAAATAGAGACAGATTTAGATTAGGAAAAAAAGTTGTCCTATTTTTTTCTGCTCACGGCAGTACATACAAAAAAATTTCTTTTTCCACTACCGGGAGTAGAAATCGATTTCTATGGCATCAAAATTGTGACAGAAGTAAATCATTTACCTCATAGGGACGAAATAAGACAATAATTTCCCTAGGGAAGTTTTTATTTTATTTCAATTATAAACAAATATCTGTTGCCATGATACGTTGAATGGAAATATCCCAAAGGCTTCTAAATATTGTAATTTCGCTCCAATTTATTATTATTCTTTATTTATGAAATAAATGTTTCTACTCCCGATCGTGGAAAAAATAGTATATACACCTCGGGAGAGACCGCCATTTTTCCCTCGATGTATTTGTTGCCCTCGGGCCTCAAATTACACCTCAGGAAAAATAAGACGTTTCTCTCCCTTAGTGTATAATGTACTATTTTTCGTTCCTACATCACATTATAGTCAAATAGTATACAGGGTGTCATATTTGAAAAAAGTTGGGAAAATTCAATATAAAAAGTTTTAAATTGAAAAGTCATTTCTGGCCACTCTGTATATTTTTAAGAAGTGAAAAATGAGCGAATAATGCCTTAATGAAATGCTTATAGGTAAAAAGATACAGGGCGAATAGACCACAAGCTTAATTTTAATCAACACACTGCCCTCATAAAGAAAAAGATAAATACAAGAGCCAAACACTTCCGAGCTTTAACTTATAAAAATGATGGTATAACCACAACAACATCAGCAAAGATTTACAAAAGTATCTGTAGACCCATATTGGAATATGGACACATACTCTACCTTAACAGTGGACCACAAGCAAAAAAGAATTTGGAAGTGGCAGAAAGGACGGCCCTCAGGAGTATTACCAAATTACGCCATCCACGTAATCCCCTACATAATATATCGAACACCGTATTATACCAAAAAACAAAAATAGAACCAATCCATCAACGTCTCACTAAGCTACAAACAAAATTCGCCAATGCACAACACAACTTCCAAAAAATTGAAGAATACTGCACAACACGAAACCGTAATATTAGACCTAAATTCAAGACACCTGAACACACCTTAATTGAGAAGATGCAGCAACTGGTTTAGAAAACCACATAAGCCATAGATATACATAATTTTTTTTTTTTTATATATATATATATATAACTATAATCATATACATAAGTCACAAATGGTACTTATCTAATAATTAATCATAAAATCTATGTAAATAATGTACTAACATGGGATGAAGGACTTTGGTCGATAGCCCTTTGGATTTTTCCAATAAAGAACATATTTATTTATTTATTATTAATGATTTTTTAACATTTTATCATGAAAATTGGTGAGTGGGGGTATTTGTGGTGGGAAATCATAACTACATAACATAATTTCCTAGAGGGCGTTACGTACAGTATGTTTAATGTGTTAAAAGGGTCGTGACTTTTTCACCCGCACCTTTATCGCAGATTTAGCCCAAAGTTTCTATTCCTTTATCATTTCTTAATAAAAAAGGTATACTTATTTCAAGTCTCTAAGTACAATAGGTTTTGAGAAAAGTGCAAATCAAGAGTTGCATGCAAATTCAATATAGAATTTGAAAAATTATTTTGCCGGCAAAATTCGACACTCTTTAGTTATAAATATTTTTTTCTGTGTAGCTAATACCGCTATGTTACTTGTTTAATTCCGCTAGACTTCAGTAAAGCCTTCGATTTGCTGGATCACTCGATTCTGATTGCAAAACTACATTATTTTGGATTCTCAGAAAGCTGTATACATTTTTTAAAATCATATCTATATGGTAGGTGTCAATGTTTATCCCTAAATAGAAAAGGGAAAATCTCAAGTCGGACTTTATATCTATTAAAAAAATGTGTTCCGCAGGGGTCTATTTTGGCTCCCCTGTTATTCTCAATATATGTGGCAGACATGGGTGACAACATCCACGATGTAAAATTGTATCAATACGCCGATGACTCACAGATACAGTTTTCCTTTTCTCCTGACTTAAACCTATTAGCTCAGCAGGAAATTAATGAAAACTAGACAGGCTATATAACTTTGCACAAAGACCACACTTTAAGAATAAACACGTCCAAATCATTCACACTAAGTTTTGGCAGTAGAGTAAACAGAGCGAAATTGATTCGTGAAAATATTACTTTTAAAATAAATAACTAAAAAACACCTATAGGACAGTTAATTTAAAAAAAAAACTGGTACACTTTCTTTTAGCTATGTAAATCATTCATTCTTTGATTGATATTAATAATCTTACAAATGTCACTTTGGCGTTAATCAGTGGCGTCATTATTAAAAATGGTTCGACATCTAACAGATATTCAAAAACTTCGAATTGTTTCTAAAATTGAAGATGGTTGGTCCATAAGAAGACTTGCTGCTGAATGCAATGTGAATAAAACCACGATAATGAGTGTTAAAAAACAATGGGAAACTAACCAAATGGTATCCTGTAAAGTTGGTTCCGGTAGGCCCAGAAAGAAGATGAAAATCTTATAAATTACCTAAGAGAAAACCCTTTTCAGACTGCAGTAAATGCAATTTCAGAGACAAATTTCCCTGCTTCGGTACTTACTGCAGAAGAATAAAACTAGGAAGCGAATTGAAGAGTTGTTCAGCGGCTAAAAAATACAAGCTTTCAGAAGAAAAGAAGCAGGGTAGGATTATAACTATATAATCAATGATGAAAACTTCTGGGGACAAGTTGTCTTTTCTGACGAAAAGGTTTTTAAATCCTGTAAAGATGGACATGTTCGCGTATATAGGCCTCCTTCCACTAGATACGACGAAAAATATACTTTCGATCCATAAATATCAGGAAGGTTTTCAGTCAATACCTGGGCTTGGATGAGCCTAAATGGGTTAGGTGTGTGTTGGAACAGTGGTGGTCATCTCAATTCCATTAAATATATTGAAATATTAGACAATATTATGTTGCCGACAGTAATAGAGGTGTTTCCGGAAAATAATTTTATTTTCCAACAAGACAACTGCTCCATACATGCGGCCCATCGTGTCAGGCAATGGTTTCTTAATAAAAACATAGAGTTGATACCGTGGCCATCTAAAAGTCCGGATTTAAATCCAATTGAAAATGTTTGGGGCCTAATGGTGAAACATATAAGAAAATTAAATAACCATCCAAATAATGCCCAAGAATTGGAAGGGATAATTGAAGACGTTTGGGAGAACTTGTCGCAAGAAGTTGACCTTGCAAGAAATCTGATTTTGTCCATGCCTGCAAGACTTCAGGCAGTTTTAGACGCTAATGGAGCAATGACAAAATATTAGTTAATTCTGTATTACGTAGTTAAAATTCGCTTATTTTATTTTTTTATTGTATTTTTATGTTCAGTTTGCATTGTTTACATTTTTTTTAATCTCAAGTGGTATTTTTGTGCTCTTATTTTAAAAATAGAATTATCATTATTCAGTTAGTATTTTAATTACAACCATTAGTAGAATTATCCGTAACAAATATTATTTTTTTAAACAATAATATGGCAGGCTTGAAAATGTTTTGAAAAAGTTATTTTCTAATTATTTTTTAAAATTCCATTTGAATAAAATTAAAAAGAAAGGTTTAATAAGTTTAAAAACACTAAGAAAACCGGTCTCCTCCAATAAACCCATGTCCGGGGTAAATCACCTCTTCTCCGCCCCCCTTTCGACATGCCTGGCCAACCCTATTTACAGACATATGCACACAACTAAACTATTAATATTTTCGATTACAAGAGTTGTACCAGTTTTTTTTAAACCAACTGTACATGAGGTAAAAAATTTAGGAATACACATTGACTGCGATCTCAACTTTCAAAGCATATTGTTATGTGCTGCCCTCTAACGGGGAGAGATGTGATGAAGTCCCTGGCCAAAGTGAAGAGAAACCTGTATTGTGTTCATGGCCAGTAGGTGGGGTGGCGCCATCTATGAGCCAATTGACGAACAGTCATCTATCACATAGTAGAAAACTCTGTAAGATTCCAGAATATTGTGGAATACTGTTCTGGTACATTCCTTTGGGTGTATATAAGGGGGTGAACCCAGCAGATGAAAAAACAGTACAGTTTAGTGAAGTATAAGGAACAGTTCAGTTTAGTATCCAGTACAGTTCTGGTTACAGAGACAGTTTGTAGAAGAAGAGTTCAGTTGAGTCAAGTAGGCAGTACAGTTCAGTTCAGTGAAGTAAACAGACAGAGAGTTTTTAGGTTAGACAAAAGTTGACAAGTTTAGGACGAAAAGTACATAGTGTTTTAAAAGTAATGAATTTATATTAGATTAAGTTATTATTAGTTGTGTGATTTTTAAGTATTTACTAGTGTAATTTTAGTGATTAATAAAATAGTGGTTAGTGAAAATTCTTGTTGCAAGTTATTTGAATCCACAAAGTGTTTGCTGAAAACTGTAAACACGTAACAATATTCTCGTCTGAAGGGGTTGTATCCTTACAAGAATTGTTTACCTTCAAATGTCAAATATCAACTATGTGAAAGTCTTATCCTGTCACTTTTCGATTATGGTGATGTGGTGTACAATAATTCGTTAAGTCACATGTCCTGTCATCTCGTTCAAAAGATACAAAATTCATGTATGAGATTTTCATTTAATATTCCTTAAAGAAATTAATTACATTACTCTTTATTTAAAGATTCATTCCATTCTCAACATGAAATATCGTAGGTTGGCTCATATGTATTCATTCATATATAGAATTATGCAATCAGATGAACCCAAATATCTCAGGAATAAATTTGCTAACTTCAATCATCCTCACAACACACGTTTTGTACATATTTTTAGAGTTTCTCCTCACAGGACCACCGCATACCAGAAACTTTGTCTTTATAGCAGCTCATTTATGGAATGCTTTACCAGATGAGCATAAAAATTTGTCGAAAAAAACATTTTCCAAGCATATTAAATCCATGTTGCCAGAGCAACAACTCTCCGACAGAAATTAGATCAAGTTACCTGCTAGCCCCTCAACATTAATTTATCGTGAATGAATCGAAAATTTCGTGTTCCTGCCTCTCACACCCTGCCACTCCCTGCCATTTGTACCGCAAAATAATAAAAATAAATTGTGTTGACTTTAGTTTAAGATGTATTTTTTTTTTGTTAAAATTTTGTTTGTAGTCTGAATCTTAATACTCCGGACTATTGGAAGATCAACAGCAGTTGAATAGTTCGTTTTTACCTCGAACATTAATCTTAATCTGTTTGCAAATATATTTATCAGTATATGTATGTTTCTGAGGTAAATAAATTGTTTATTTATTTATGTGGTAACTGTTTGTATGGTATTTAACAACTTCAAAATATCAGACATTAACACAAAACAAATAATAATGCTACACTTTTAACTAGTAGGCATAAATAATTTAATTTAAAATGATAAACAATGTATCAGAAATAATAAGAACTAGAACAATGTGATAGTGCTAGAAATTGCGCCAAGTCCTATAAATTGTAACACTGCACCACCTTCTCTGGCTGAATAGTCCGCTATTTTATTGCCTTTCATGCTAAAGTAGTTAGATACTCAGACCACAGTCAATTTGTTAATTCTGCCAAATCAGGTTAGGCTTTCAGGCAGTTCCAAACTGTTTTATAGTTATAGAGATGGATCTGAGAGCTTTAAGAGCTGTCTGGCTAGCAGCGAAAATTTTTATTGTTTTGATTTCAACTTGACTGAGAAAATGGCAGCGAACATTTCTTATAGTTAAAATTAACTTTGCCTTTTTGGTGGCAGAGAATAATTATGTGCTATCATTGTTTTAATCACTGTTGCTTCTGGGTATATTTTTGCACATTTTTTATCAATTGTTAGCAAATGTTGTACCCATTCTGCTTTTAACATTCGCATGCCCAATTATTCGTTGCTCTGAAATACTCGGAACTTAAAATTTAGTAGACGATCCTCTAAAGCAAGATTATGCACTTTATTGGCTATCTCGGTTGCCATTCCACATTCCCCTCATACTTAAATCACCTTCACCTGACCCAGTATTTTTAATCGTGAAAACGGTCAAACAGTTTTTTGTCAAAATTTACATTACATAAACTTAAAATGTAAAGCAGTAAATGCCCGTAAAATAGATAGTTAAAAAACATTCCGATATGAATTATTAAACAATGTGTATTCAAATTTTTTGCCAATCCATTTTTTATTTGTCACTTAACTCATTCATTACTCATTGTTAAACAATTACGTATTTGCCGCCTACCTCTTATGCTAATGCAACTCGCAGTACTTTATTGTCATATTTTCATTTACTTTGGCCCACTCGTGTTTGTTTATGACAATCGGAGCTTGATTGCATTTCAAATCATTTACCAAGAATTTGTTCATTAGGCAATGTTTTTAATTTAAATATAGCCTATTTACATTAAATGCTCATTAATTCAAATAATTAATGTGTCGATTGTAGCACATTGTTAATTTGTTTACACCTTATACAATTATAATATAAAATGCTCCTTTTTAACACCTTAGGTGATTTAGTTAGATATTAGATATTAACGATCCTTTATTGAACATTCATAAATCCTTGACGTCTTCTGTGATATATAAACTTCCTCGATATTTGTTAAGTTCACATAATTAGCGTGAGATTTAACTTTAAGTAGGGATCTAGAACATTTCATGAAAAAAACTACTACCATTGATGTATTGCATATTGCAACCGGTGATGTAAATGACGTGTCCTAAGATACACTATCATGTAACCTTCACATGATGGTGTATGTCATTAAATATTGTGCTATTACGAATTTTTCCGTGATTGTTTTTAATTGGAGGGACGAAGACCTATATAAAGGGTGGTCCGTAAGTAATGGTCCATAGAACAACAGTGGGTTTCTGAAATAGTATGATTTAACTAAACTTACTTTAGTACAAAAGTTGATATTAACAGAGATACAGGGTGTTAAAGTTATATTATATTTTTAATTTTCTCATAAAACTTTTGATATTTTTCAAGTATTGTTGTGAAAATTGGTGAATAGGGGTTTTTTGAGATGAAAAAATTCAAATCTGCTCCTATTTTTCGTGTAGATCCTAGAGGGCGCCACATAAGCATTGCTTAAGGTGTAAATGTACTCTTAACTTTTTTACCCTTAACTTTATCTTTATTTTTATTAATAAATCCTAAACCTATCTCATTTTAACGAAAAAGTATACTTGTCATTAGTCCTAGAAATTGAGCGTTTTCGAGAACCATTACTTACGGACCACCCTGTATAATGATATATTTATAATATGGCTCAGTGGGGCCGATATCCACCTTAATGCAACCATTTTATATGATCATCCATCACAGCCCATAATATCAGATATTTGTTTATTTATAATATCCACAATTTCTTTAACAATATTATATTTGCAACTGAACGGAGCGGAGCAGTTACTGTTAAAAGGGTAACTTTTTATTTCTAAGTTTCACTTGTTTCTTACGTTTCCTTATTTCAAACTATTTATAGTATATTCACTTTACAGATTCATCGTAGTATGAATCTAAAATACGAATATACTATGGTATAACCCACAATAAATATGACACCATTGGTTCATAAACATTCCATACTGAAATATATTACAAAGATAAGAGCTATAGACCAGGGCCAAACCGTTTAAAATATCGTAATAGACGATAAATTCTTAGCAGTATACGAATGGTCGAAAAATGTAGTTAATGGTGTAAATAATTAAGGAAAAATCGTCCAGACTGAGTAAAAGTTCGGGAAGGGGGGTTGGGGTGGTAATATATACATTTTTAGGGGTTGGTACTCGTTTTTTGCGATTTGCGGCTAAACTATGCATCCTATCGAAAAATGTTGAATGTAAAAGTTGTAGATAATGAAAAAATCTAAAACTTTGTAATTGATCATTATTGACCATAACCTCAAAATTATCGAGAAAAATGCAAAAAACCGTTTTTTCGGTTTTTAATTTATAACTATCGCAAAAATTTTAAATTTTCATGAAAATTGGTGAAAATGTTCTCTTTTGTGTTTCAAACAAGCCCAAATTTTTTCAAAGCGAAATATTTAATTTTCGATGTTTTATGAAGAAGATAAAAAAAAAGACCTAATTTTCAATAGAAAAATTTGGTTAGCAAATTTTCATTAATGAACTTTACTAGTGCTCATTTTTTTCGTTGAAATCTGAACTTTAATATAGAATTAAAATACAAAAATATCGTTAAAAAAGCGAAAAACTGAAAAACTACATTTTAAAAATCGAGTTTTCGGTGAAAATCATGAATTTCTTTTTCTTTATTGTAAATAAACGTTTACATTCATAAAAAGCATTAATTCTCATACAATACTATGTTATACAAGTAATGTACATGTACCTAACTGAGGCGAGACTGTTACAATTGATCCATTACTATTATTTCAGAGAATTTCGCGAAATATCAGCAGCACTGATGATATGAAAAATTATTTACAGTACGAGCTTGCTCCATTTCCTGTATCGTTGTTTACAGAGAATGGCTTCAGAAAAAATGTTAAGTCACATTTATATACAGAATTTGCGAGCATCGATTCGTTACCAACTTCGAGCAATATTGTACACGTTGTTGATGGCGAGTTTCTCTTACACAAAGTAATCTGGCAAAAAACGATACAATTAATGACATAACACAAAAATATTTACATTATGTACAAAACAACTACGCAAAAAATAGTTATATGAAGAAGATGCAGATTCCCTAATTATCAATACATCCCTTGAAGTAGCAAAAAACTCCGATAAAATAGTGGTAGTTGTTGGTCAAGACATAAATCTTTTAGTTCTTTTAAATCAATTCAGTTCACATGAATTGAATATCTATTTCCATAAACCTGATGCAGGAAATATTAATGATACTTATTACACCTCTAATAGTTTTAAACATAAATCACATAAACATATACCATTTTTGCATTGTCTTTCTGGCTGTGATACAACTTCCAGTTTTGCTGGGAAAGGAAAAAAAAAACAATTATAAAATCATTATTGGCCGATAAACATTTACCTAATCTTGCAGAAATTTTTTACAATACAAACGCAGACAAACAAACGATTACCGAAAATGGATTAAAAATAATAGCTTCTATTTACAAAAGATTTGAACTCTACCGAACGGCTACTGTTAAATCCTCATTTCATTTGAAAAAATTACCTCCAACTGAAGGGGCAGCTAAGCAACATTGTTACAGGGTGTATTTTCAAATACAAAGTTGGCTTGGTAATCAATTAACAGCTACAGATTGGGGATGGAAACATCACGTTAATGGCATCGTACCTATATTTACAGAACAAGAATTCCTGAAAATTTATTGAAAATTATCTGCTGCAGCTGCGAAACAGAATGCGGTAATAGCAAATGTGGGTGTCACAAGCACGGCTTAAAGTGCACAAATTTGTGCTTTCTAATGCCGAAAAATCGTTGCACGAATAAAATTGCGGTCTCGAGGACATCGAAGACGAAGACAGTACCCACTGTCTAATAAATAATAATAAAAATAATGATACTGAATTCTGGCGATTAAGAATTGCCCACGAAGAAAAAAAGATTTCAATAAAATTATTTTACTTTTAATTTTTGTATTTTATAATCAAATATAAGACTTTGAAGTGATAATTTGTAAATACTTACGAATCACAAGAAATAATTAACAAATTTTCTCAGTTCACAGGCTTTGTGTTTTTTGAATTTTTACCTATTTAATTGCAGTTTAAATAATGTTTTCGGGACTTTGAAAGCCGAGAATAGTTAGGTACATGTACATTACTTGTATAACATAGTATTGTATGAGAATTAACGCTTTTTATGAATGTAAGCGTTTATTTACAATAAAGAAAAAGAAATTCATGATTTTCACCGAAAACTCGATTTTTAAAAAGTAGTTTTTCAGTTTTTCACTTTTTTAACGATATTTTTGTATATAAACAATATTATATTTTAATCCTATATTAAAGTTGAGATTTCAACGAAAAAAATGAGCACCAGTAAAGTTCATTAATCGAAAATTTGCTAACCAAATTTTTCGATTGAAAATTAGGTCTTTTTTTTATTTTCTTCATAAAACATTGAAAATTAAATATTTCGCTTTGAAAAAATTTAAGGTTATGTTCAATAATGATTAATTAGAAAGTTTTAGATTTTTTCATTATCTACAAATTTTACATTCAACATTTTTCGATAGGATGCATAGTTTAGCCGCAAATCGCAAAAAACGAGTATCAACCCCTAAAAATGTATATATTACCACCCCAACCCCCCTTCCCGAACTTTTACTCAGTCTGGACGATTTTTCCTTAATTATTTACACCATTAACTACATTTTCCGACCATTCGTATACTGCTAAGAATTTTTATTGCCTTAAACAGGATTGGCCCTGGTCTACTAGTATGTTAGGTTAGAACCAACTAAATAAGCATGTGCCATGCGGTAACTTTATGTATTCCGGATTTTAAGAGCCTTATTAAAAGAACTCTAACATATTCGCTAAAGGTCCTCAGCTGCGTATAAATTACTCAAAGTTAATGTTTTAACAACTCACCTGTATGGGACTGTGTGTGGGGGAGAACTGCTGCGTGGGCGACACAGAAACGGAGACACTACTATAACTACAGCAGCTCGAATGCGACGCGTCACTATTATTCCTACTCAAATTTGGGGTTAAAGTAATATGTCTCTGAGTCAAGGGACTTTGATTCGGTGAACTAAAAACACTGTACGCTGAGTGGATCGCTGAATCGGGGCTAGGGGTAGGAGGGACATTCAGAGCCTTGTGCATGAGATCCTTATGGCTTATGATGGGCACACCTGAAAGGAAAATATTATATTATTTTAAATAATAATAATAATCATTTACTTGTCCAACAGTACATAACGAATTACAGGACAAAGTAATAAAATAAAATTACTTGTAAGAAAATCTATATCTATAACTATATTATTATAATTCAAATGTGATTTTAGAGGGCAGAATATTAAACCATAATATTTCAATCGCAAAACTCCTCTATAAAATCCTTATTTTACTATAAGCAACATAACCAGACTGCAACCAACAGCTACTTACTCTCCGGGCTATGTGCCCCGCCAAGACCTGAATTACAAGTTACAAGCCTGGCGCACTGTGTATTATCAACAGAACACTAATACTTGCATTGCATGTCACTATCCTAACGATACCGAGATGTACCAAATAGTCAAAGGATCCTCGTGTCATTCGTCACATGCCTACCTTGCACTGACGAGAGCCAACAGCTCGAAACTACATCTGCAAGTGGTGTGGGACGACTGGCACAGTTGGTAATACAGTTATTACACTTAACACGCCAGGATTATAACTTGTAATTCAGCGCTCGGCGGGGCACATAGCCCGGAGAGTAGCAGTTGCAGTCTGGTTGCATTCCTTATAGTAAAATAAGGATTTTATAGAGGAGTTTTGCGACTGAAATATTATATTTTAACTATATTATTATCTAACAGATAGCACAAGCCCTATTAATTACCTATCAATGTAAAATTAGAAATAGTAGTATTCCTGAATGACGCATACAGGCTTTTAGGTGAATGGTTAAATATATCACAAATATCTAATATTGTATTATAATTAGAGCAAATCATATTTATGGGGGACCTTAACATAGTATTTGTGTTTGCCAATGGGTTGTAAAATATAGCAGAATTTGCGACTAATAAGCCTTGGCACCAAGAAATTTAATTGGCTTAATATTTCGGGGGAGTCAAACCCTATTATGTAATAGCACGTGTAAAAACTTTAATCCGTAAAAATGTTTCCTAAATTCTAACAAATTGAAGTTAAGTCTATTTAATAAATACTGGTTGTCACAGCCTCTGCTAGGATACCTGCCATCGGTCCGTTAAATGAGATATTTTAGAAATTTTCTTTGAACAGACTCATAGCAGTCATAAATGGGATTCCAGACAGGAGAGCAGTATTGGAACTTGGAACAAACATAGGCGGAGAACATGAAAGTTTGCTCTATGTGTGGAAAAACTTAATTTACAATCAAAATAAATTCCTAAATCTGTCACTGTGCGAACTAGAGCTTGATCTGGATTCAATTTGATAGTCATATGTAACTATATTGACTTTACTGGAGTAGGTCATGACTTTACATTTGGAGATGTTTAAGTTAAAACGGTTTTTGTTACACCAATATAAGTCTTTCTTAGAAGAAATTGATAACTACTTTGATATAAATTCTGACCACTTCCACTTTCAACTACTTGTAGGAGATACTAATATTAATATTTTAGAAGAGGATGTAAATACTAATAAGTATTTATCGATATTGGCCAAACATGGTTTTGTACCCTACATACAGTTGCCTACTCGTGTTACTAAAGATACTGCTACATGTTTGGATCATATATTTATTAAACAAAAACATACAAGAAATAACATAAAAATTAAATCATATATATTGACATGTGACATTACAGATCATTACACTGTAATGGCCCCTTTTGTTAAAAATACATTCTCTCAAGATTATAATGATAAAGAATTTTATACATACAAAAAAATTAATACAGAAAAATTTGAAGCGTTAGTAAAAAATGAAAATTGGATAAATGTTATATTAGCAAATGATGTTCAAGTAGCAGCAGATGTTTTCACCGAAACTTTTGAAAACTTAATAAGTGAAAGCACAATCACAAAAACCGTTAGGAAAAGAGAATCAAAAAAATTAAAACCATGGATCACTGAAGGACTCATAAAGTCTATTATCACATGGGATAAACTAAAAAAAATGGTTAAATAATAATTATTCTATAGAATTGCAGGAACAATATAAAACATACAGAAATTCTTTAGACAGTCTTTTAAAAAAATGTAAACATGACTATTATAAAAAAAATAACAGAAAATCAAAATAACATGGAAAAAATGTATCAAGCTATTTCTGAAGACACGAATGAAAAAACGAGGAAAAACACAACTACTTTAGATATAACTAATGATGAGGGTGAAATTTTTACTAACAATAAAGAAAGGTCAAATTTCTGTAATGATTATTTCATTAGCATAGGTACTAAAATGATTGAAAAAATAAAA
Source organism: Leptura quadrifasciata (assembly GCA_963675555.1). Classification (NCBI taxonomy): domain Eukaryota; kingdom Metazoa; phylum Arthropoda; class Insecta; order Coleoptera; family Cerambycidae; genus Leptura; species Leptura quadrifasciata. Next base: position 19,003,677 of record OY776681.1, on the reverse strand, counting down.
ACACTTCACAACTCTTTAAACAATGTGCCTATGAATAATATAACTATATTTCTAACTCCTGTTACAGAAAACGAAATACTAGTTCACATTAATTCTTTAAAAAATACTAGTGCTCCTGGTCATGATGGAGTTATCCCCATGTTGTTAAAATTATGTGCAAAATACATTTTACGTCCTCTTACTCACATAATTAACCTAATTTTTATCAGTGGAAAATTTCCTAAACAGTTCAAAACTTCTATAATAACTCCAATCTATAAAGCAGGTGATAAAAATAAAATTTCAAACTATCGTCCAATTAGCCTAATAAATAATTTTGGAAAAATTGCTGAAAAATTTATAAAAACACGCCTGGTAAATTTTTTTTAAGAATAATAAGATATTGAATGAACATCAGTATGGTTTTCAAGAAGGTAAAAGTACGTCGGATGCTATGTATGAGGTAATTAAGGAAGTTTCAGACAGTCTTGATACCAGCAAAAAATGTATTGCAGTATTTCTTGACCTCGCAAAGTCTTTCGACACAGTACACCATGGAAAGCTACCACAAGTATTGGAGCATAATGGAATCCGGGGTACTGTGTTGGATCTCTTTGAAAGTTATTTAAGTGATCACATACAATATATTAAAGTTAATGGATGCTTAAGTAAACCGCAACTAGTGAAAATGGATGTGCCACAAGGAACTGTCCTTGGTTCTATCCTATTCACAATTTATATTAACTCTCTGTTAACTCTCGATATAGACAGCAAAATAATATCATATGCTGATGATATTGTTGTAATATTTAGTGGGGCAGACTGGAAAGCTACTAAAGAAAAAGTCTATAATGGTATATATGCTATAAAAATGTGGTTAGATGAGTACCAATTGTCTCTTAATGTAGATAAAACAAAATATATAGCCTTTTCAATCACCAATGTAAATAGACCTAACTATAAAACAATTGATATCAATGCACTTGGAATAGAAATAAAAGAGGTTGAATATATTAAATATTTAGGTATTATTATAGATAAAAACATAAAGTGGAAGGAACATGTAACATATCTAACAAAGAGGATTAGGAAATTAATTCACAAATTTTATCAGTTAAGGGATATTCTCAGCAAAAATGTATTGATTCTAGTATATAAATCTTTAGTAGAATCTTTGTTAAGATATGGCATATTGGTTTGGGGAGCCCTATACATAAACTCATTAAAAAATCTATCTACAGTTCAAAATTATATATTAAAAATTATTTTCAAAAAAAGCCGATGATACTCAACTAGCTTACTTTATGGAAATGATATATGTAACATAATATCATTATGTTTTCACACCTTGTCCATTATTATTTATAAAAAAGAATATTTTAAAAATGCTATCTCATGAAATTGTAACTCGTAGTATGACCCAAAAACTTCTGGAAATGCCTACTTGTCACAAAAATGTAAATTCAAGATTTGTACGCCATCTAGCCTCTAGAACCTATAACTTATTACCGATTAATATTAGAAATATTAAAAGCTACAAAAAAATTTCCTATCAATGTAAAATATACATAAATAAGAATTATGTTTCATTTGTTAATTCTGTTGAATTGATTTCTTTGATTGCTGATTTGTTGATGTTTATTGTTTATTATTTTTGAATTTATTAATGTCTATTATTTAATTAATGTCTTTCACTGCACAAATCAAGTGTTAAGTCACTTAGGTGCAGGTTTACAGGTTTAAAGTTTTTTTTGTTTAAATTTCACCTAGAATTGTCAATTGCAAATCTATAGTAATTTAAGTTAAGTTGTTATTACCCCTTACTTTTGTCATCTGATACCTGTTCATTAAACAACATAATATACCACTTTGTCTAGCTCGGCTTGCGGTAGATTACAGTCGTCAGCTGATTTAATTGATCAGAATATTTTTAAGACATCTGCAAAAAACAATTTATGACAAACAATTACATTATTCAGGTCATTAATGAATAGACAAAAGAATAGAGGACCCAGGTTAGATCCTTGTGGAACTCCTGAGGTAATCGCGTATTGATTTGATTTAAAATGGTTATATGTAATGTATTGGAGACGATCTGTCAAGTACAAGCGAAAAAAGTGAGTAGCGGCGCAGAAAAACAACTTTTAGACAATAGTTGTGTGAAACATTAAATTTGTATTGGTAAAGCGTTTTTCCATAAAGCCATGCCGATATCAAATGATATAACATTTTTAGCGAGTGGGTAAATAATGCTACTCAACTTAAGACATCCTTCCATTAATTATCTTTTTTGAGTTAAATGTAATACAAATAAAATATCGCTGAATATTTCACAACCGTGCCAAAACAATTGTTATCATATCCAAGAAAAAACTAATTTCATAAAGATTTCACCAGGTCATTTCTATTACAAAACAATAACAATTTAATAAATTAAAATATTAAATTACCAAACCCACTGAACATTAACAACTGTTCATTACTTGTTACCTTTCAAACGTTTTTTAAATTTTTTTTGTATTATATTAATAATTTGGTAACCTATTTTCACAACCTTGTGAAACTCATTAAAATCGGTGACAAAGTTTAAGCAAATGTATCATTTACAATGTTTAATTTTTTAACATACCTGTAACAGGGTGACGTTGGCTAAGTAACGGTGAGTTGCTCGGTGTGCTGTGCAAGGAGTAGTTGCCCATGGGAGGCTGCTTCAATCGCAAAATGGGGCTCTCTTTTGAATCTGACAGGGAGCATTGCTTGGACTGCGATAGCGAAAGATTTTCGGGAACCTAAAATTGAGAGAATATACAGATATATCATTAAATAAATTATACACACAAAAAGCATAACAATCATACAAAAAAAGTAATGTCAGTCGTTTATAAAAATGAGAATGCATATCTAAGGGCAGCCATTTTTCACAATGGCGTCTACTTTCTTTTAACAAAAACAAGCAGGAGCATGTGGCTGATATTGTTATAAATAAATGAAATGTAAATTTGCAGTGGAACAATATACAGTGTGGTGTCACAATAATATAAAAATCTTTAAAAAATTACTGTGGACTCGGAAATAAGTTTTCTTAAAAAGTTTTAACATTATAATTAATTATAATAATGTTTATTCATTGCAGTAGACTATGTACATAGTATAGGAAAAGTCAGAGAAAAAGAAATACAGGGTACAATAAGTTAACAGTTTGTAGCATTCCACAATACAGGGTGTCTCACCGGGAACTGAATCGATCGATATAGAGAAAAGTACTCATCAGAAATTTTTTAAAATTTAGATAATTACTAATATCGGCGTGGCCAATCCAACTAAAATAATTACAAGCAGCTGGCACTTCCGTTTATACCGGAAGTCGATACCAACTTGCTTATTTCAAATGGAACACCCTATATATTTTAGGGTTTTCAAAAAGAGCATAAAATTCCGAGTCGAAAATATGTAGCATATCCTATACCTAAACCTAGCCGTTTCAGAGATATTTGACATTTTACAGAAAATTTGGCAGGTGCAACGGTTTGCAAGAACCGTTATAACTTTCTTCGTGTAAAAGATCCTCATTTGCTTCTTGTCACATAAAAAGAACACAAGGAGAACTACATTCTACAACTGAAATAAATTCAGTAATATCATACCAAGTGTTCCGTTTTTCGCGTTACATTTTGTCAACTTCAAACCGCGAAAACTTGTTTAGGTCAAATGGAACACCCTGTATTTTTTTACGTCAAGTTGTGTAAAATTGAATTCCCTTTTTTCTGATATTAGCATTGTGGGGGTTAAAGTTACAACTTTTTGAAATATTTGCGATTTTATTAGAAATTCATGAATTGTTGTAATCATTTCATCAAAATAGCCATGATTAAAAACAATCAGTCATTATCTTATGTCAAAAAATGCCAGCACGTTTAAATTATACCAACGAAAACTTTTTAAATTTGTTTATATTTTATGGAGAATGTGATAAAGTAATATCAAGAACTTGCAGCACATTTGCTACTCGATATCCACAAAAACGCAAAATAACACTAACACTGTAACATGCGTATTAATCGAATTGAAGATATGGCATGAACTAAATAGCAGAGATAAGATCAATTTAAAATATGATTTCATTTTAATTTAATAATTGCTCAAAATTCCGCCCTCAACCTCGACACATTTTTCGCACCTTCGGATTAGTTCCTCATGGGTAGCTCTTCTAATTGAATCCTGTGATATGTTTTGAAATGCGTTTCTTACTCTTTGCATACAATCTTCAATGGTTGTTAATGGGCTCTCATAAATTTTATTTTTAATAGTTTCCCAAAGGAAATAATCCAGAACTGATAAAATCGGCCGAGCGAGGAGGCCATAAGAAAGGTCTATTATTGGCAATCCATTGATCGTAAAAAGTTTCTTGTAAATAATTATTAATTAAATATGCGTTATGTGGGGGAGCACCGTCGTGCTGATAAAAGATGTTTCTATGTTCGGCGAGAGGTAAATTTTCTAAATAGTTATTAATCAAATTTTGTAAGATATTCAGAGATCTTTCACCTAAAAAAAACAAAAATTTACCTATACATATTACCAGAAGAGAAAATTTAATTTACCGTTTAAATTTTCCTGATAAAATTGTAATGCCACCACTCTATCGTTTCTTATGGCACAGTAAACATTGAATTGTGTCTATTAAAAAGTCCATTTTTAGTAAATTTTGCTTCATCTGTCCATATAATATTTCCCAAATGAGAATCGTGACCCTCAGACCTTATTAGAATAAACTTACAAAAATTCTGTCTTCTTAGGAAATCTGTCTCTTTTAATCCTTGAACCATATGGAATGAAAACGGGTGAAACTTATGTTTTAATAAGATTCTGTGAATTGAATCGCATAGACCCGATTCCAGATCAGCTTGTCTTAATGACATTCTTGGAAATGCATGAAAATATCCCAAAATGACTATTTCAATGTTTTCGTCATCAACAATAGGCTTTCTTCTTTGCATTTTTGCCTTGACAGAGCCATAATTTTTAAAATTTTCCAGTATGCGTTTTACAGTGTTTGGTGACGGTTTCCGTTTTTCTGGATATCGAGTAGCAAATGTGCTGCAAGTTCTTGATATTACTTTATCACATTCTCCATAAATAATAAACAAATTTAAAAAGCCTTCGTGGGTGTAATTTAAACGTACTGGCATTTTTTGATATAAGATAATGACTGATTGTTTCTAATCATGGCTATTTTGATGAAATGATTACAGCAATTCATGAATTTCTAATAAAATCGCAAATATTTCAAAAAGTTGTAACTTTAACCCCCACAATGCTAATATCAGAAAAAAGGGAATTCAATTTTACACAATTTGTCGTAAAAAAATACAGGGTGTTCCATTTGGCCTAAACAAGTTTTCGCGGTTTGAAGTTGACAAAATGTAACGCGAAAAACGGAACACTTGATATGATATTATTGAATTTATTTCAGTTGTAGAACGTAGTTTTCCTTGTGTTCTTTTTATGTGACAAGAAGCAAATGAGGATCTTTTACACAAAGAAAGTTATAACAGTTCTTGCAAACCGTTGCACCTGTCAAATTTTCTATAAAATGTCAAATATCTCTGAAACGGCTAGGTTTAGGTATAGGATATGCTACATATTTTCGACTCAGAATTTTATGCTCTTTTCGAAAACCCTAAAATATATAGGGTGTTCCATTTGAAATAAGCAAGTTGGTATCGACTTCCGGTATAAGCGGAAGTGCCAGCTGCTTGTAATTATTTTAGTTGGATTGGCCATACCGACATTAGTAATTATCTAAATTTTCAAAATTTTCTGATGCGTACTTTTCTCTATATTGATAGATTCAGTTCCCGGTGAGACACCCTGTATAACTAGCACTTTTTTCGTACAATGACAAGTTATAACCTGGAATTGCCAATAAGGATTCCGATCTTTCGTAGATAAATATAGACGGCAGAGTTAGAAGTTTTAACTTTTTAAAAAATGGTTTACCTGGGATATTCCGACCAAAAATCTAAGTGCCTTTTTCTATATTTTAAAAACTCTGTTTAAATAACTAGATGAGCCCCAAAACAATAAACCATACCGTAAACATGACACGAATTGAGCATGATAAAACGACAACAAAGTTTACTAATATCTCTTGCCTTAGAAGTGCACAACATAAGGATGAAAGTTTACTACAAAGATTTTCGATATCCAATTTAGCATGTTGTCCATGCGCAATCCAAGAAATTTAGTATTTTGCACTTGAGCTATCGACTTATTGCCAATACGTACCCAATGCTTTCGTTAATTGTATATGTTCTAGGTGTAAAATATATAAAGACTGTTTTTGAAGCACTGAGAGTACTGAGACACAATTTATTTTTAGGAAACCAATTATTAAAACGAATAATCATTCTTTGCAACTCAGTGATTGCATCTGTAATAGACAATTCGATGTTCAAATAGGTGTTATCTTCAGTGAACATGGTTGGTTACTTGTGCAGTTCCCTGTGCCCGGGAAATCGTTCGCAAATATCAAAAACAACAGAGGCCCTAAAATGGATCCTTGAGGAACACCGATACTACTTTTAGTTTCTTTAGACTGAACGCCATTTATCACTACAAGCTGCTTCCTGTTATAAAAATAAGAAGTTAGGTAATATGTGACTTAAATTTTAAATAAGAATCCATTAACAAACCCAAATTTTTTACTTCACTTACTAGTTCAATTTTATTATTATTTAAAGAAATGTTTAAGTTATTCGCATTCTCGCTAGTAATAAAATTTCTATCACTTTTTTAACAAAACAAAATAGCAGATGACTTTACCGGATTAATTAATAAACCATGGGCAGAAGAAAATTTTGAGATATTTTCGAGATCTATATTTAGATTATTAATTGAAACTGTAAATTTTGTTTATTAAATTGTAAATTAGATTTGGGTATCATCTGCATAAAAATGATATTTACAAAATTTAATTTCTGAACCTAGATTAGATGTAAAAATGGCAAACAATAAGGGACCGAGAATGGATCCTTGAGGCGCACCACAGATCAGCTTAACTGGATTTGAAGCTACATCATTTAATTTTACAACTTGCCCTCTATCAATTAAATATTTTTAAAAAAAGGTTTGAGAACTATCACTAAAGCCCAAATAATTCAAAATAGCAACAAAAATTTCATGATCAAGTGTATCGAACGCTTTACTAAAATCTAAGAGAATTAAAATAGCTACTAGGTTATCATCAGAAGCAGAGATTATATCATCAGATATAGTTAGCAAAGCAGTGATACAACTATGATTTGATCTAAACCCAGATTGAACTGATAAATCTAGATAAATTCTAATTTGTCCTTCAATATATTTTTCAAGAATTTTTGAAAGTGCAGGTAGAACACAAATGGGCCTCAAATCTTTAAATTCAGTTGCTTCTCTATTTTTGGGCAAAGGACGTACAATAGCTTCCTTCCAAACAGCGGGAAACACTCCATGTTCGATGCAAAAATTAATTATGTGGATAATTAAGGGTAAAATATAAGAACAGCACAGTTTTATAAAATGAATTGATAATGAGTCACTACCGACAGCTAGAGGTTATCTTATTTAAAATTCTTAGAACAGAATCATCATCAATTTGTTTAAAATTAAAATTGTTTTGTAAATCATTTTTAGTGTTGGAGCTATAAAATTGCAATAAGTTAGCTTTATTTACATTGTTAAATTTAGGTTCTAAATTTATAAAAAAGTTATTAATATTATTAACGTTATGTAGATGGGGTGGAATAACAGTTTTATTTTTATTATTAATAATATTTAATTTTTTAAGTTCTTTCCACGTATCTTTCATAGAACTATTTTCAAATTTATGTTGCGTGTAGGCTTTCTTCTCATTTTTTATTTCTATGTTCGTAAAATTTCTTAAATCCTTATAGTATTGCCAATTAGTATTAGTTTTATTTTTCTTAACATTTTTTAATGCATTGTCTCTTATAGACATTAAAAGCCTGATATTATCCATGTTAACCATGGATTATGTTTTTTTAAATTTAATTGTTTTCAAAGGACAGTGTAAATTTAAAAGATTTAGCAAACATTCATTAAAGTGTATAATAGCTTATCGTTAACAGTATTAAGTTCTGTAATATGATAGGTAACGGCAGAAGATCCGCATTAAATTGCTCTCATAGAATATTTTTCAAAATCATGGTAGATATATGAAATTTGGGACAAATTTTTTTTTAGATTTAGCTTGACATAAATTAAGTCATGATCGCTGATATGATGCATGCTTTTAACAGCTTTAGTCTCAATTTAAATGTTCATCATTGATCAGAATCAAATCAATAAGGCTAGATGAAATGTTATTAGTTCTAGTAGGATCTTTTATAATTGGGCAATTCATTTTTTATTATCAGTTTCATTTTGCATTATTTAGGGACTGCATCAGTTATCATTCATGAACTGTTTGAGAACCACTGGCATTTGTGCCCTATCCAATACATATTACAGTATGGCCGAAAAGGGTAAATAGTAGAGCCAGGGGCGTGCGGGTTTACGAATTTCGTATCTGCAAATATTTGTCCTTTGGCGTTGTAGCCGTTAATAACTTCAGTTTACAATCAGTGGTCTTTGTGTATAGCGTGTTGTTTATGAATTGCGCGGTATTAATTTGTTGTTTATAAATTACATATTTGTTTAGTTCAAATGTTCTTTTAGAGGGCAGAATATTAAAACATAATATTTTTTTTAGTCACAAACTCCTCTATAACATCCTTATTTTACTATAAGGAACGTAACCAGACTGCAACCAGCAGCTACTCTCCGGGCTATGCGCCCCGCCGAGCGCTGAATTACAAGTTACAATCTTGGCGCGTTAAGTGTAATAATTGCATATTACCAACAAAACGCTAATGCCTCGTTTTCAACATACACCAGCCGAAAGACTGATCCTACTTAAAGGAGCTTTTTCGTGCGTACGAATTATTTATGAAAAACTTGCATTTAATCAAAAAACCCGGTCCAGTTTATTCGCAGCAAATCTTCTCTCTCTGTCATGCGAAAGCGAAGGGTTCATATACAGCAAGATGTTGCTTACTGCGCCATCTGGATATTTCTTTTTCTAATTTACAACCGGCGTTTTTTTTATTCACAATACAATTAATTCATAACACATCAACAAAAAAAAATTAGCCTGTGATTTGAGAGGAAATTTTTACTAACCTGTGCCGAATTTTCCTCATCCACACACATGCCATCTCTCTCTCCATCCGAAAGTTCACCCTCCCAACTCATAGGCCTCGGTAGATCATCCCTTTTCTTCTTTGATCTCATATTTACTGCATGAAAGTCTATTCTGGCCACTTCTGCATCGGAACTATCCAAGATATCAGTGGTACCTATGAGAAAAAAAGTAATTAATTTTTTCTGTTAAAATTAATTTTAAAAAAAACTCATACCATTTGTAATTAGAGCTGCTGGATGGGGAGCGCTTCTTGTTCTCTGGGGTGGCTCGCTAGGGGGGTGATGGTCCCCGTTAGAGAGGACAGAGGGTGGGTAGGGCTCCATGTTTATTGGAGTAACAGATACGTTGGGGGACCTCATGTCTGCGGCCATGTTCAGCCTGAGATCAGCTCACCCCGATGGACGGAATGGTGGTGGTTTTTGGCATTGTACGAGGTGGTGGCGATTTAGGGGTGGCTGAGCATTCACTGAAAAGAACGTTTCTATTAACAATCATTCCATTTTCCTCTAATATGAACGTGTCAATAAAATTAAACTTAAGATACCCATATCTATTTCTGTTAATTTTGGATGCATAGAATAGGTCATGTATATAATTTACAATGTAAAATTTATTTGATACCCATATATGTGTCAAAGTTATACTTTAAATTTTAATATAGGTGATTTTTATTGGTTAAATAAACCAAGCAGAAAGTAAAAGCCGTTCAAAGTTATCCGGACGATTAGGTTTTTGAATTTCATAAATGATAAACCTAATATTAGCCTAATCTAGCCGATAGAAGCGTTGGTTAAGGCGCGAGGTGGCAATCGCGATTAATCGAACGGGTGTCGCGCTACCGGGTTCGAGCCCCGGCTCCGGCACTGTCGGAGGATATGGTTGTATGACCGCGTTTTTCAATATGTAACCCCCTTTCGCACAAGCCTCTTCTCTAACTTATGTGGTGTGTATTTATTTATTATAATATATACCAAGTATTAGAGCAATATCACGCAATTTAAATTTACATCCCGAAGATCTGGCGTTGCTTTTGTCGTCATAAGAAAATTCCATTTAAGCCGAAGTTCTTACACACATTAGAACAAGGCGATAATGTAAGAAGGAATATTCTGCATATAGACGAAGCCACGTTTACAACAAAGGGTGTGGTATCACTACAAATTTGTCGCTGCTGATCTGAGGAGATCAACACTGGGTTATAAATTGCAAGAGGTAATATTCAAAGAACATTAATTATAGTTTGGATGAAATATGAGGTGATATAAAAATAGGACTCTTTTCTCCTGTCCGACTTTTAGAGTTTTTAAACAATGAACTTTGGAATATATTAAGATCCTCCACTTCAAGTGCGGATGGTATGTATTTTCTCCTTTCGATAGAACATCTATCCATATTGGCATTAGGCAATAGCTGGATCAAAAGGATCCACAAAAATGGATAGGAAGAAATGATCCTTTAATTTTATGGACGCCTAGTTCTTCCGACCTAACTCCGCTAGATTTTTATTTATGGGAACTATTAAAACTAGTGTACAAAATCAGACCATAAAATCTAGAAGAATTTCGTGACAGAATAACTCAAGTTTGTCAGTAAGTAGCAAGTAACAATAGAAAAACCGCTGCTCGAGGAATCACTACTTCCACATCCAGATTTTAGAGGGGATGGCTAATGTAAAAAAAATTTAGAGGCCCTTGGTTCTCGTATACACACTAAATCCCAATTTAATTTTTTGCTCGCTTTAATAATAGGGTGGGGATGGTAGAGGGGGTGGCTAATGCCAAAAAAAATGTAGAGTCCCTTGGTTCTCGTATACACACTAAATCCCAATTAAATTTTTTACTCCCTTTAATAATGGGGGCGGGGGTGGTTAACGTCAAAAAATTTTTTTGAGACGTTTCGTTCTTGTATACACACTAAATCACATTTTATTTTTTTTAATCCTTTTCATAATGATTGAGGGGTGGTATGGCTGATGCCAAAAAAAAATTAGAGATCTTGACTTTTCGTACTTGCACTAAAATGCAATTTTATGGACTCTTACCTGCTTGTTTTGCTTATTTACCCTTATTTATACCATTCACCTCCGAACCTTTCAACAGAATTAGATCAAAATATAATGTAGTTCCAGATCTCGTTACAATACATAAGTGTACCAAATTTCAAGTCAATATCATAAACGGTTCCAGAGTAATCGTGCGCACAATAAAAGTTAGTCAGACAGACAGACAATTTTTTTGCTCAAATTTAAAATCTCGACGTTTCATGACATTTTAAGCCTATTTCAACAAAAATATAATATTTGTTTGCGTTACTATACTTCCACTGAAAGTAAAATGCGTATTATTAAATGGTGATTTAGTAGAGAACCGTTATTTAAACAGAATGTTACAATATTTTCTTCGTTAATTAATTTACGTTTTAGGACTGAGAATATTGATAATACAATTAATTTTACTGCTCATTTTTTGGGCGAACTGTTTTTGTTTTTTCAATCAAATTTAGGAATTGGGATTTTGAGGTGATTCGGAGCAACTTTATCATTAAACTCTTTTGAAAAAAAAGTTAACACGGCTCAAAAAAGGTTTAGATTTTATGGAAAAATACGTTACAAATGGATTTATGAAATCTTAATACTCAAATAACCTGTCATAATAAAATCCGATAAAAAATAGAGCACTACATATCGCATCGTTAGCAAAATGTCCACGAACCATCAAAAACAGAAATTTCAAACGATTTTTGGGAAAGATTCTGGACCTGGTCGCGACAGCGAGCAATCAACTTATACCATTCTCGGGGTCACTCATTCTATCGTTCCGTGGGAATTTCATTAAGCTTAAAATTATGGATGTGGCTATTTATACATACTGTATGTATACGCAATTGGCTATTTATACATACAGTATGTATACGCAATTGGCTATTTATACATACAGTATGTATAAGAAATTGGCTATTTATACATACAGTATAGCCGTCGAGGGCAAGGGACATTATCTATCATAAACAACTATACTACATCAAAAAATATTAACATATTTAACCCAACGAACTAACCTAAAGAAATATTCGTATTACGTATTTTAGTTAACAAAATGTGGTAAAAAAAAAACTGTAGCAAGCGGATTCGAACCGTCGACCTCACGTGTGAGAATCGGGAACACTAAGTATTACACCACAGACTGCTGATGGTTAACCTTATAATTCTTACTATATCAATATGTTTGAACGTCATCGCGCATGTGCGGCGTGAATTGCCTGGACAGTATGTATAAATAGCCACATCCTAAAATTATACGTTCACGGTCAAAATGTATTTAATTCTCTTGGTCTATACACAAAGAGTGGCCATGAATCGAACATCAAAGCTTCCCGATCCACATGAAGAGACTGTTTCGTGTGTTTAATTTGGGCTACTACATTCAAAAACTTCGACTACGGACATAAATGTATGTATACCTTTGATATACGCAAAGATTTAGGCATTCATGGGCTTTATGAATACAATTTTAACACTGCCTGCCTTTAAATCGCGAAATTAAATTTAGTATAATCATTTTTCTTGCTATATAAGGTGATCTACATCTAGCGTGTCAGTTTATCAAAAAATATATGCACTTTATTTATTAATCATATGTCCTAAAATGAAAATTATTCTGCAAATGCGTCAAGGTTTAATGCCTAAATATTGTCACACCATATAAGACCGAAATTCATATAGCCTGTCTCTCCGGACCGGTCTAGTCATCTGAGCGTTGCTTTTGTTCTTAACATGCCACCAACTTATTTAATTTCAATATTTGTATATAAATAGGGCAGACACCTATATTTTAGATTTCCATTAAACGTTTAATATACATGTTTTATTTAGACCAAATGTCACAATATGGCAAGATTTACCTTGCCAATGTCTATTTAGAAATAGGATATTTTCCAGAGCGTCGTAACTCTACTGTCTAAAATATTAGGAAAAATTATGTACAGATTGTTAAATAAGTATTTTTCTCTAAATAACATTCTGCCACTTAATCAATATGAGTGATAATATCATAAGAGTCAGTCCCTTGTGAACAATAACTGCCTATTACAACCAGTGTGCCCCAGAGCTTAGTTTGGGGCCTCTTTTTTTATTGTACACGTCTGACTCGCGCGAACAAACAGATTACTGTAACGTGCTGAACGTGCCGTATTTTGCAGATGATACGTAGCTTTACCATCACTTTTTCTAAACACTTTTCAGCTACTACTGCCGTTATTAACAATGACATATCAAATATTAATGCTTACCAATTCTAGTAATAGATAAAAATTAAATTTCGGTTACACCATTTTGATGGTATCATAAACCCAGTGACGTAGTCATATTTTAGGTTAAAAAATTGTTAACGTATTCGTATGTATGTATACGTAATTGGCTGTCACTCTCTGTATATTTCGAAATTTGTACAAAATTATTAACTTTAACCATAACGAAATGTATAATTCACATAATTCAACCCCCTCAAAAACCACTCCCATAGTAGGTACCTCCAATGTTTTCGCTATTTTTCTGGTGTTAGATAGATATACTTTATTAGCAACTTCTGCTATATAAAGACAATATAATAGAAAACTTAATGTTTCTATACTAATTATAACGTAGATATACTAACTTAATGTAGATATATGCATAAAACATACTTATAGAATTACAGACACAAGGAATATATACAATAAATTTGACACCATCAACAATTTACATTCAATATCGATTACATTTTACATTACGACAGACATTTTTAAGTTATACATAAGTATTAATTGCGTGGTTTTTTAACTTTTCTTTAAATCTAAAATAATTCCCACAATTTTTTTAATTTCTGTTGGTAAAGTATTAAACATATTTAGGCCTTTACGTAATATACTTTTATTCAATAATGATGTTTATAAAAAAGTCATTATTATGTGTGAAGCGTTTAATTACTAAAGAAACTCCTTGATCGTGAAGCACTCAAGAACACATTTAGTCACACCCAGTAATTATTTATCTCAATTTTATGTTAAGATAAACAAACAAATTGGTCATTTATATTATATGATGGTTTAGTTTAACAAAGTTAGGACCCAAATTAACGCTGTGTTGGTAGTAACCTTTTATATTTATCCAAGTTCTTTATGCAAAGTTTGACATTACGATTTCCTATCTCATATTATTTGCCTTAGAAAATTAATCACTCTCTTAATTTAAATACCTTGTAAGTTAGAATACACTGTTTATTGGTTGAGAAACCTAGTTAATCATTTACTTTATTTATTTTCTCTCTTATTTCATTTGATTGAAATGAGATCATTATGCTTTATTTATTTTATTACTACTTGTATTACCAGGAAGGTAAAGTTAAAAGAAAATACAGTAATAGTTGGGACAACAGTCACAGAAACCATTTTATTTTATAACAATTGTTGCAGCAAATATCCAAACAGTTTACGTCGCTACATGACCATACTGTATATATTTCAGAGCAACTAACAATAACCATGTTATGCAATAGTATTTCCATTTTACTTTGGTTGTAATTAGAGATGCGGCAATGACCGGTAGCATGATTGTTTGAAATTAGTGTGGTAGCAATCGCTACGATAAAATAAAACTTAATGCAAAACAGAGAACAATAATCATGTCAATGTTCGTTCAATATCGAATTTAAGTTGTGCATGAGAATTAAATACTCATGTAAAATTTTATAGAATGTTGAGAAAATATCCTTTAATTGATTACCCAAATGGCAACTACTAAAATGTGTATGCCTATCCAACAACGTAAACCGTGGTTGGGCGATGTAATTTAAACAGACAAGATGCCCCGGTTCAGCCGTGACCTACGTATGTGATTATCACTTATGTAGGCCACGATTCAGCGCTCCGTCCAAAAGTAACCCTCTCAAATATGAGCAAGGTACAAAAGCACGGGGACCCAAGCACTGACCGCTGGCCCATAACTGTTTGTAGTTCGTAGAATTATTATAATGACGGATCGTAATTGAACAATCATAGAAAACTAGATACATTGCCGGTGAGAAACCTCACACAATAAATTGAATAGAAAAACATTCTTGTGAAATCTTACATGTCAATGGACACACTGTAAACCACTAGTATCACTTTAACTGAAGTATAATTTAAGTTACAGTCGCTTGTCATTGCATAAACTCTGAAAACATACAGCTCGAGACTATAAACTTGTAATTTAGCAAACGTAAACTTCCCTAATAAAATATTTAGAATGGGAACTTTTATGTCTCATTATAATCATTGAAAATAATAAGTGAGTAAATTATTGTAATGTAATTTTATCCCAATTTCTTGTTTCTTTGTGGTCTGTTCCTTGGGTAACTTTTAACTTTAACTGCCATTTCAACAATTTTTTCAAATAGACACTGTATTTATTGGCCTATGGTCTTCACATTTCGACAAATTTGAAACCTTAGGTACTGGAATAATGTAGGAAGTTTTCCATGCACCATATATCAGCGAAGTATATATTAGATCAAGAGAACGATCTCCTATTACTTCAAATGCATCTTTGACAACTTAGATACCAATCATATATTCAGGGTCTGTCTTCTTCAGTAAATAAATAATAGTGAATAACATATAAAATTGAATTCTATAATTTGACAAGTTTTCATAAGATCGTATGTTTAACCTTAAGCTTACGATAGAAAATTCTCTACTTAGAATTTTACAACAAGAAAACGGAACAAAACAAAAAGACAGGCATCTCCCAATCCATAGTCAAGTCGTAATAACTACAATAACAAAACAATATAAAAGAAACCAGTTAATAAAACACGAAGTAGCTGTGGTGTTTACATTAATCTAATAAATCCACCCACGCATTTTTGTGCAAGGTACCGATAATGGCGCCAGATAAAAATCAAAATAACTTGTATGAACTTATTTAAGCATGATTCAGAACTTAGTACAGTCATACAGGATGAAATTTTAATACATGGTTATAACCTTGGCAACAAAAAAAGGTTGTCTGAATCGAATTAATCCCAACTGGGAGACAGATAAAGATAAGATTAGAGTTGGCTCAGGACGATTAAGACTTCAATTTTGGGATATAATAAATTTTACTGACACGATGATATTACAATTTGTAAAATTGATCGATTAAGTCATAGTCAAAATAAAATTAAATTTTTGAGAGATATGCACGCATGGAATGTAAATGATTTTTTATAGACGTTCCTCAATCAAAGAGATTAAGAGATTTTTTTAATCGTGATTGTATACCGGGTGATTTTTTAACCTGAAACATTCAAATATCTCGAATAATAGGTACTCTACGAAAAAAAAAATATAATTCCGCGGACGAAATACAGTAGTGCTAGAATTAGTCACCGTAGATTCACCGAATGAGCAATTCCCCGAAAATGCATATACATTTCAACCCCCAGAATTGGTGCACCTAGATTCTCGAACGGATTCTTTACACTTGACCTTGACATTTCACTTAGAATTTTTAGTTTCAATTTATACTCCATAAGGTTAACATAGAGCCTGCAGTATATTATGAGTGAGAAAGGGTAACCCAAATTGAATTGCAACGAGTATAGTAAGGATAAAGTAGCTGGCAGCCGAATATATTAGAAGTGTGAACACTGCCACAAAATCAAGTGTCGCGTTCGGGTCATCACCGAACACATACACTGATCAAGAAAACCAGCGAACATAATCATAGTGCAAATGCAGCAAGGGTTGGGGTACTGACAGCGATAAACAAAGTTAAAGATGCTGCCAAAGAAACTACGCAAGCACCTCACGTGATAATCTCTAAAATGGCTAAGAATCTTAGTCAAGTGGCGTGCGGTTCGTTCCTGAATTTATCAACGGTTAAAAGAACAATTAGACGAACCACAGAAGCAGCATGCAGTGCTCCAGCCCAACCGCAATGCAGACGTAATCTGGATTTCCCTACAACATATGCAACAACGTCTAAAAGTGAAATTTTTTTGTTATATGACTCTGGCAATAAGGACGATAGAATTTTGATATTTGGTACGAGCAATAACGTAAACTCTTGTCCACCTCCAAGGACTGGTATATGGATGGAACATTCAAAACTGTTCCTTCGCTGTTTCATCAGATGTATACCGTCCACGACTTGAAGCAAAATATAGCTATTCCATTGCGGTATATTTTGCTGCCTAATAACACTGAAATTACTTACAACCGTCTTCTGAATAGACTTAAACTGCTCCAAATTTCAATGGCTCCTGAATCAATTTTGATTGATTATGAAGTAGCAATAGTGAATGCGATAAGTGATCAATTTCCTGGCAACGTAATACGCGGCTGTTTCTTCCATTTGGCGCACATGCATATACCGGCACATTCAACGCAGCGGTTTCAAGTAACGCTATGACCAAGATGCTGATTTCGCTTTGAAGATGAAACACTTGCTAGCTCTGGCGTTTGTCGCTAAGATCCACGTAGTCCAAGCATTCGACGAACTTTTGGATATTGAATTTTTTCCCCCAGAAGTGCAAAGTATTCTTGACTACTTCAAGGTAGTGAGGTAGTGCTGCATCCGATGTTGGTAGCAACTGTACTAGGTTGAACAATTTTTTTGAGGCGGATTTTATAAAAAGCTCGTATCTCAGCTTGTCCAGAGGCCCACTGTGCATCTGTTCGTATACTGCCAAGATCAGCTGTTCTCCTGTCTGTTCTATCAAGTCTTGAGAAACAGATGGCTCGAGAAATGTAGCTGCTTGTGCTATCAGGTGTGGATGTTGCTCAATGAGGGATAAAAATTTTCCTTTCCCGTGACCAAAAAATGATGACGTGGTGTAAATGCATGCATGAAGAAGACATGTGTGGGATCAAAGTTGAAGTAAGTGCTTGAGTACCAATAAACCTGGTTTTTCTCTTTCCCTGATTTGTGGAAGTACAAGTTCTCGTACTTGCTTCCAAGGCCCATTAGGAGAACGTCAATGTCCCCGCTAACAATTCCATACTGTCGGATTTTGCTGCTTGGGAAATAGCTGTTTCTACAATTAATAAATCTCTTCTCTGTTTGTTGCGCTTGGATTCCTCCTTCTTTAAATGTTTGTATAAGCATCAAAATCAAATGGTTCTTGTTGCTCCCGTTTGCAAGAAACTATTCCTGTGACACCGCAGCATTTGTTTCTTCACTGAAAATGATGTATGCTGAACAACCTGATGTCTTCAAACGATTTTTTACAAGTTGGTAAATATTTGTTGTTATTCGACTGCCAATTACGCCCATCTCTTGATGAAATGTCAACTTTGAGGGACTCATTCGAAGCAAAATTTAATGCTCTTTAATTTTGATAATAGAAGGATTAAATTTTCTTTATGGTCATTTTTTTCGTCGAGTGCCTATTATTCGAGATATGTGGAAGTTCTAGGTTAAAAAAATCACCCGCTATTATGCTCCATAAATGTACCTATACTTTTATAATAGCTTAGGTACTTGCTATTAGAGGTTAGTATTATTATTTCTATTAAATTTGTAAGCAATAAAATTATATCAAAAAACCATTGGCTTTTACATAAATTGTCAAAGTAACTGGGCTATTCCATCAGTAAACGCCGGTTGTGTAGCAGATCCAGTCATAATATTTCATATTTTCAATAGTGGTGACATTGTTTAGTCCACAACTCGGTTCACCTTGGATTCAATGACCACTTCGCTTTACTTATGCCGCCACCACGCTGGGACACTTTGACTCGTACGGAGAAACATTATTTTACATTGGCGGGTGGTTAGCTGAGTGCTTACGAATCAATATTTACACATTCATGGCCACACCGGACTAAAAAGAGTTGTATTACTACTTACAATGTTATTCAGATCATATTGAAAGCAAAATTAGCAAATGTCGATTTCTCTGTGTGGCACGCACATTAAAATTGCAACAGAACAGATTTTAGG
This sequence comes from Leptura quadrifasciata, assembly GCA_963675555.1. Taxonomy (NCBI): domain Eukaryota; kingdom Metazoa; phylum Arthropoda; class Insecta; order Coleoptera; family Cerambycidae; genus Leptura; species Leptura quadrifasciata. Next base: position 18,984,508 of record OY776681.1, on the reverse strand, counting down.
TTTTAAAAAGTTCACAGATACAGGAATCTGGAATTGGTTATTGCCAAAGCAGAAGATGGATAGTCAATGAGACAAATTGCACTGCGTTATAATATTGACAAAAATTCGGTGTGTAACATTTTAAAAAAGCGGAGAATAAACGGTAGGATTAGTAGAAATCCTGGATCAGGGCGACGAAGGATGTCAACTCAACAAAAAGATTTACAATTGGTAAATGCTTTAGTAGAAAATCCATTTTGCTCAGTTATTCAGGCTGCTGAAGAAACGAATTTTCCTGTATTGAGTAGTACTGGTCGCCGGCGAGTAAGAGAATCGGAACTACGTCATGCAGTAGCACAGAAATACTTACTTAAAGCTGAACATAATGTAGCTCGAGTAGGATCTGCGCTTGAATTTTTAGCGCATGATGTAAATTTTTGGAACAATGTAATCTTTACAGACGAGCAAACTTTCCAGTCAACACACAGCGGTCGTATTCGTGTTTACCGCCCTCCGAATACTCGATTCAATGAGAAATATATATCTAACAATAATAAAAGTGGTAGATTTTCCGTCATAATGTGGGCTTGGATATCGGCACGTGGTCCTGGTGTTTTGTGGCATATTGAGGAACGATTTAATAGTGAAACGTATATGAGGATTTTAGACAATATTATGCTCCCTTCTGTGTCACAATTATTTCCTAATGTGTATATATTTCAACAAGACAATTGTTCCGTTCATACTGTTCATACCGTAACTAACTGGTTTCAAGATAACAGCATCAATATTCTTAACTGACCCAGTCATAGTCCAGATCTTAACCCTGTGGACAAAGTATGGGGACTACTCGTAAGAAGTATCCAAAAACGAAATGTGAGACCACGAAATGCCGAAGAATTACTGGAAATAGTAAATACTGCATGGGAAAATATTATTACTAATGATTATTGTATAAGGTTATTTAATTCTATGCCAAACAGACTTATAGAAGTTATAAATAGAAATGGTGCAATAACGAAATATTAATAGTTAGTTTCTTGTTAAGTAGGATATCCTTTGTCCTTTGATCCAGGATTTCTACTAATCGTACCGTTTATTCTCCACTTTCTTAAAATGTTACACACCAAATTTTTGTTAATGTTATAACGCAGTGCAATTTGTCTCATTAACCATCATCATTTACTATAGCAATAACTACAGCATTAAAATAAAAAATAAATTAAAAGTGATATCTGTTTTATTTCGGCTACTCATTACATATTCAAATAGAGACAGATTTACATTAGGAAAAAAAATTGTCCTATTTTTTTCTGCTCACGACAGTACATCCTCCGTGTAGGCAGATCCTAGCCTATGCGATACATGAAATCGTTAAGAGAATTATTTATTGATCATAAAATAGTACAACAGTTCCACATTTTACTTGTAAAGGTATAGTCGAGTTTATCTATTCTCAGCACTCAAAAAACGCAACAAAAATATTCGCAGAGTTGGGGTTTGAGGTGAGAAATATTTTGTTATTACTAATAAAAACTTTACGACATAATTGTTGGGCCAAGCGGCATGCTGTCATCAAACAAGCCGACGCAGATTAAAAACCTATAAATGTAAGCTAGTCAATTTGCGAATGAAGTAGTACAGAGAGTACCGGTATTTTAATGAGGTCCTAAAGTTTTTGTTGCGTTTTTTGATTGCTGCGAACAGATGAACTCAACTATACACATAATTCATTCTCATACAGACGGTAGCTTTCCCTAAACTAAACACATAAAAACGGAAAAACGTTTGGAAATGTAACCAACGAAGTTGGATCATAAAATATAATTTGAGAACTATCATCTTTGTCGTTAATCTAATCGTCGTCTCCCTGCTCAGTAATTGTTACATTAACAGACAAGAGGATATTCTCTCGCATCTCTTCATTCTTGACTTGAAGTTCAACAGAGGATAGTTGAGTTGATGTTAGACGGATAAATCGACATTCTTACCAACTATAACAACAGTTTGAGATCTCAGAATGAAAACTTGTGTTAAAGTGGTTAAAAGTTACCTTTCCAATCGCTGTCAATGTACAAAAATAGGGAATACCAAATCGTCATTGGAAATAAATAACTTCGGGGTTCCTCAAGGAAGTGTGCTTGGACCACTGTTATTTAAATTATATATAAATGATGCAAGAAATATCCTAAATAAATGTAAAATTCATCTCCTTGCAAATGACACCCTCATATACTTTGCCCACGATAATTTCAATAACTAATATGAACTATGAACGAAGAACTTAAAAATTTTTACAAATAAATTTGGACATAACAAACTAAGTAAATGAACTAAAATACAAATGGATGTTTATAAGTAACAATTACTGGATATTGTCTAAAGTTATTTGTGGCATTCTATGAATATTCTTTCCTATTATTTGTTTGGTTTTTCTACCACATGTATTATTATCCTCTTCAAAAACAAATCACCGAATCTACAAAATAATAGATTTATTGGAAAAAAGCCTCTGCGCCCGTGACGTTTACGCCAAAGGAACAGTCAGAGGTTATGTTTTACAAATAATATAAATCGGAATAAACACAAGAAATAATGTGTATTTTGCTGACGTTTCGGAAAGTAATATCTTTCCGTTTTCAAAGCTATTTTGGAAGAACTCGGGAAGAACTCTTATTTTGCTGTGTATGTTAAATACACGCTACATATTCCCCTGCAAAAACAAAATCAACCTGCCAAAGAATCAATATTAAATCTAACCTTCTTAAAACTAGTGTTGACAGGATGATCCATAATGTCATTCAACAAGTACGCAGGCAACTGACAGTAACGTTCTTCCAGCGTATAAGAACCGAAATGATTTTGTTTGTACGAGAGACAACACGGAAAGCTCCCTCGTACAAAGGGGTAAAAAATTCTGTTAAGTCTGTCCTGACGTATAAAAACGTAGTTAGAAGTCGATAAATCAGGGCTGACAAAAAACTTTTGTGAAACATTATGTTTGGGTTTAGTGAAGTTTACATTGTCAAAAAATGTATAAAAAAAATTACCAGGGAGACGTAAAGTCTGACCGTAAACGAGTTTGGCAGATGAACAAAGTAAATCGTCTTTAGCCATAGCGCGTAAACCTAGTAAAATAATTGGTGAAGTGAATTGGACCTGGCTACTAATGCCGTCTTAAGAGTTCGGTGAACACGCTCGACCATAACATTAACTTGGGGGTGGTTACTATTGGAGGTGATTTCATCGACACTTGTGAGACAGAATGAATTATCAGCAGTTACAACTTTGTTTGTTCCCTGTATATTAAAAAATTCAATACAGTCGTCACCACTCACTAGCAGGATTTTTATTTGGTAATAATTTTTTAAACTGTTTCCATAGTTCTCGACCATGAGAATTAGAGGAATATTGTTATAATATTTGTTCTTATAAATGTATATTTCTTTTATGTCGGTATGCTTCCCAATCTTCACTTTCATCTGTGAAATTTCTTTTATTGGGCATACAATATCATTGAAATATATGACTGTTTCAACGTTTCAAAACACCCTAGATTACTTCTTATGGTATTTTAAAGAAAGCAATTTCATTTTTGTAACAATCGACTAACACCTAAGGAGACATACTGATATTGAAGGTCGCATTATTTTTTATATAATTTAGAATTCACATTACCGCAATTAAATGTAAACACTGTCGAGCAATGTAGAGGTTATCCAGTCCACATATGTATTCGGACTAAGGAAATATTTTTTGCTACTTTTTTTAAATTCACCTTGTCATGTTTAATGTTATCCTGGCCGATCAAATTCTAGTACCTTTTCTGGTTGGCAGTTGCACCGATTAAATAACAATCACGAATTTTAGAATGTTTAGATACAATTATTGATGATCTCATTATCACTAATTATTCCTGTGAAAAGCGCTTGGGGTCTTTGGCGTGGCAGTATTTATTTTCAATAATTCGTTAAAAATTAAAACGAAAAAGAAATTATAATTCTGCATACTACTACAATATAGTAATTCCCTTATCATTAAAAAAACTGATCATTAGACAAACAAAAACCTACCTAATTTACAATTAAGCACTTAAAATCTGGCCCTGGTCAGTCATGTGGCCAGTTAACTATGAACAGTTTGAGAACGTCTATCTTTTTATGGGGTAAAGTCCCATTTTTGGGTTTTTCGATTATATCTCGGAAGCGGTGGACTCTACAAAAAATATGTTCTAAATAAAAACGAAAGCTAATTAAATTTCCGATAAAATTGTTTCTATACATATTTGCCGAATTTCCAACGGTTTTTGAGATATACGTTATTGAAAATCGATAATTTTCAAAAAAATCATTTTTACCTATCTCTTTTTGTCAAACATTTGCTTCTAGTGCCTCCCACGATCGTTTCTCAGAAAAATTGTCACAGACGAAGTTGTAGAGCATTAAATTTCCTTTAATTTGATATACTTCCTCTCCGAGCCTACGTCATTGAATTCTTTGAACCAAAACAAATTACTGGAATCAGTGACTATCAAATTTGGAGAAGCGATGAACAGGATCAGCAACAATGGACTCACTGCAATGTTATGGATCCAATACTTCAAAATGGTGAATTTGATAAAGGAGTACATCCATGCAGAGAGGTCTGGCGATTTCCTTGCTCACCTGAATTGCTGTTAAGCGAATGGTAGCCTATTTTCACGCTGCTAGACACTTCCCCTATGCCAAGTCTTGCCACTTATTGTACAAGATATGGGAAGCCTCTCTACTCTGTTGACACCAGAGGAGTACCAGAAGTTTGTGAACAAAGGCTACTTTACTATGAGAAGGAATGACCAGTTCTGGCCCGGCATGTGGTCAGGCATGCGGTCATACAAAAGCCGAGGTGGAATGACCCATGGTAGAGATATGAGAGATAGTGCTCTCAATAAATGGGTAATTGGGATGAACTCTAGGCATATATACTTCACTCGAAGAATATTGTGGTGTTTTGTTTTCATCAAATTAGCAGCACAAGGATTTCGGGGAAGCTCGCCAAAGTCGAGACGCAAGTGACATTGGCAAGCTTACACAATGGTTTGATAATGGCCCTACTTTTCTGAGGGCCGAGAAAATCATGTCAATCGCGACAGGAACCGTGGGTGATAATACAGCCTTATGTCATGATGCATTTACAATTGGCAAACGAGTAATAGCAAAAATGGAAAACTTGCCATTCACAAATATCAAACTGACAAGAAAGGATCGCGCACTTCCTCAATGAATTCGACAATCGAGATTGACAATGAAAAAGTTGTGGATCCATTCTTGCTTTTTCAGCGAATCTCCATTACCAAGAAATCGGACGAGCAGCGTATGAATTGGCTCCCTACCCCCTGGCATTATTTAACGAAAGTGGAATGAGGAAGTGAAGAAACTCAGCACTACAAACACTGTTTAAGGAAATTAATAAGGACGTTGATTAAACTACCTTCAAATTTTTGTTGATGAGGGATTCCTAGTCCACAAAGTTGTTTGGCAAAAAGAGACAATTGTATCCAATCATTTGTGATGGTTACGTTAAATTTCTGAAGACCCATTTTAATGAGAGAGGTTGTACAGTGGTTTTTGATGAGTACACTGACACATCAGAGAGCACAACAGCAGCTAAACAGAGTCGATGATATCGATTTGTCCTATTATACCTATCAATGTAAGAACTAACGGATAAAGCCTTCCCAAACATACAGGAGTTCTCAAACATTTTTTTTTACATTCCTTTTATAAAAAGCCCAGGCACGAATAACGCTTTTATTTTTAGTTACATAATATAAATGTGCGTACGCCGCTGGACACTTTGGCCTTAGTTGCGTTCAGAGAAATCGTGCTGATTCAGCTTTGAAAACTCATGCTCATGCACCTACATCTTGATTTTTAACTAAATAGGTGTGTGTATATAATGAATATTTATGCGGCTACTTAAATTTGTTTAGATTATTAGCAGTAGTCATACAGGTCACGGTTTCTGAATTCGCATATATAGCATTAATTAATAATAAACGTTTTTAACAGAGCATACAACTTCAAAATGGCCAAACGATCTTTGCATTAAGTGAAGCTCTTACTTACTTACACAATTTGCATGACAAATTTGAACAGGGTTTTTGATAAGTATATTCTCTCGTAACCCGAATAAGAAGAATACAGGGTGTACTTCTCACCACGACCTTACACTGTTTATATTTCCGAAACAGTTAGGATCTTCTTAAGTACATTTTTATGCCATTCCATCCAATTAATTATTTGTATTTCCCTATTACTTCCCGTTAAACCTAAGGGGTTAACCACATCGACATTGCCCCTGTCAAAGTCAATATATTATATGAGACTACATTATAATTCACTTTAATCTGCATATAGTCGAGATCAGCGCTTCTAGGCACTCAAAAAACGCAACAAAAACTCATTAAAATACCGTTAAACTAGTCGCAAAAGTAATTGCGTCCAGGTGCGCACTTGAAATATTTAGATCAGCAACTCAGTCGTTCAATTTTAACAGCGCGTTACAGTCTATGTTCTTGTTTACACTTTTTCTTTCCGTGAAGTTATATACAGCACTTTTACAGGTATGTGAAATTTTACTGTGTTTAATAGTTATTTATTAGGCTAACCAGATTAAAAATTCTACATTGTGGATCAGAAACTGGATGGGTACATAACGGTCTCAAATTAACCGGGGAAAAAACTGGAAAATTCAAACGTTGACTATCACCAAAACATGACTGCGGATATTTTTGAAGGATGGTTTCAGTCTTCATTGCTACCAAATATTGAAAAAAATAGCGTAATTGTTTTAGACAATGCTTCGGATCATTCGCGACAAATCGAAAAAAACCAAATACTGGCACAAAGAAGAAAGATATTCAAGAATTTTTTCGAAAACACAACGTGACATTTCAAGAAAATTTTAAATAGAAAAATCTTTTGGATAGAAGCAAAATTCCTCAAAACAACTGATAACATGGCCGAAGCTCAAGGACATGCATGTGATTAAAACTAAATATTAACATTTCCTCTGGTTCTTTGTAAAGATTCTGTTTCTTGTACGCTTGATTGGCACTGATATAAAACGCATTGAAAAAAGAATAGCTGCCTAATATCCATTACATTGGCGTCCTTAAACAAATAGTTAGAGGGATAGGTGACTTCTTTATTCAACATAATTTTTAATAATCTTTTTTGCAAAGTATCTAGTTGTTTTAAGTGTGTATCGAGAACTCCTCCCCAACCAAGAATTCAATACACTATATGAGATTCTACAAGTGAGTGATACAAAATTTTAGTTTGGTCATAATCAAGAAATTCTTTTAAACATTTGAACCTATATATTAGTTTGCTTATTTTCCCTGATATGTAATTAATATGAAGGTCCCATTTCAATTTTGAATCAATAATGATACCTAAATATTTAACTTCTCTTACTGACTCTATTCTCGATGACTTTTCATATAGATAAAAAGGCAAATAATTAGTTTTCGATACGTTTAGGGTTAGGACCTTGCTGTTAAAATATTTTTTTATATTTTTCAGGTCTTTTTCGACTTTTATTTTAAGTCTGTCCAATTTGAATCTTTGTAGAAAAGAGCAGTGTCGTCGGCGTAGCTTATTATTGACCCACAGGTTTGTAAATCAAACAAAGAGTTCATATACATAATAAAGAGTATGGGCCCCAGCACTGTCCCTTGCGGTACGCCATACTCAACTGCACCAGAGCTGCTTCTGGCTGAATTTACCTCTGTGTATTGAACTCTGTTCGTAAGGTATGATTTTAAAAGTCTTAAACTGTTGTTTCTAAAACCCAGATTATTTAACGTCGTGAGAAGTTGAGCATAGCACACCGTATCAAAGGCTTTTTTTAAATCGATAAAGACAACTAGGCTTCTATCTCGATTATCCAAGGCACAATATATCTCGCTTACAAGTTTTGCAATAGGATTTTGTGTGCTCATACCTTTTCTGAAGCCATATTGTGAACTGGACAACAAGTTATATTTTTCAACGTAGTTAAGAATTCTTGACTTAATTACTTTTTCAAAAATTTTTGCTAGATTACTAATTAGGGAGATAGGTCTATAATTCGTTATCTCTTCCTTACAACCACCTTTGTAAATGGGTTTTATAATGGCTACTTTGAAGGCCGATGGACATTCACCCTCCTCAATGGCTTTATTTATATTGTAAGCTAGCGGTATAGCAATATATTCAGCTATTTCTTTCAAAGTGGTAGGAGTAATTCCATCTATTCCTGGTGCTTTTTTGTTTTTCAATTCACTAATAGCCTTTGTAATTTCTAAGGGTGCAGTTGGGTATAAAAATATTGAATTTTTTTGTACTTTTGTCTCATATTGTATATCCGTCTTAACGATATTTTTTGCCAATGATTTTCCAACACTACTGAAGAAAGAATTAAACATGTTCGCTTCATTATCATTGTTTATCTTTTCAATGTTTCAGATTTTTAGAAAAATGTTATAAGAAATTAGCCAAATCAGAAAATAGCATAACTTTTTTGTGTAAATGTTGAGAACATGACATAATTCCAAAGTTTTTACGGGTGAAAGTACCTTTTCAAAATGCGAAAACCAAACATATTTTGGACAAGGCAAGCAAGTCCATGGTTAGGGAAAGACTTCAATATCATAGATATCAAAAAGAACGAATTATTGGTGACATATACTTACGCAGAAAATGAACTAAACAGGGACGTCATAGAAAAGGATTATCAATTTATAAACCGGAATGTCAGGTTCAGTTATGAGAAATATTTTAATCTGCAAAAAGGTACGCATTTACATAAATTTAGAAACTTAATAAGGGAAAAACAGATTAGGCAATTGCAACAATCCTTTAATTGACAGACCTGTCAATATGTCAAACAGAGTTTTGTCCATTTCAGACAGGTTTAAATTTTGCAATAAACCTGAAATCTGTTCCAAAATTTGATATAGTAGCGGCAATAGGAAAACGCCACAAAATTTACCAACAGATAATGAGAATGAATATCGCATACGGGCAAAAATTGCTTTAGAGAAACGAAGTTAATGATTTTGAACGAAGGAACCTTACACCACATCATAGTAAGCCTCCTCATTTTTATGGCTTACCAAAGACACAAACAAAATATTCCTTTAAGACCAATTGTTAGTTTTATTAATTCACCATGTCATAATTTGGCAAAATTTGTACTTAAAATTATTGATCCATTATCTAGAAATACCGATTCATGTATTAAAAATAGTAAACATCTGATAGAAAAAATTTATGAAAACGATATTCATATGGTTAGTTCTGATGCAGTTCGTCTTTTTACCAACGTTCCGGTAGATGAAACCTTAAAAATAGTTAAAGATAGGTTGCTGAATGATAATAATTTGGAAACTAGAACTAAATTAAGTGTAAATAGCATACTTGGAAAATGAGTTCTATCAGCAGGATTTTGCTATGGCAATGGGGTCTCCATTATCACCAATTTTAAGCAACATATTTATGGAGAACTTTGAGAACACACATGTTCAAAATTGTCTAGTGGAGATATGTTGAGATCTTTGCAATTTGGCCTCATGGTGTTGATTTTACTAGATAGTTTTTTAGAAAATATAAATAGTATTATTCACATTAGAAGTAGAAAGTAGGAATGAACGACCGTTTTTAGATGTTTTAATTAAAAGGGTAAATAATACAATTGAAACAAGCGTTTATAGAAAACCAGCACATACTAATAGATATCTAAATTTTAACTTAAATCGATCAATAAATGTTAAAAGGGGTGTTGTAAAATGTTTATACGATAGGGCCAAAATAATTTCATTTAATAATGAAATATTAAATAACGAGAAAAAGTTTATCAAAGAGGTTGAAAATGGGGACAATCAGGTATAGTTGAAGTAAACAGTTCCCGGCAAATAAAAAAGGCAAAAAAAACTTTACGACCTCATTAAAATACTAGTACTCTTTGTACTGCTGTTCGCAAATTGACTCCCTTACCTTTATAAGTTTTTAATGTGCGTCAGGTCGTTTGAAAACAGGCATGGCGCCATGGCCCGCGGCGATATAATTATAGGTGCTGCATCCTAAATTTTGTAAGCGTGCTCCACGTCATTCTATCTAGTTCTTCCAGATCTGTATCAGAATACTTTCGTATTCCGAATGAATATGTCAGGCTAGCGATAGCATACGTATTGATCACTGTAACCAAGTTCCTTATTTTTATTATTATCATTATTATTATTGTATATATTTTATTTGATAATTATTTATTAGTTTCCCAGAATTGATTTATTTAGTTAACCTGGGTCAATTAGATCAAGTTAGGATTATCGATGTAAATATAACATTTTATTTATTTAAAGAATATAGAGATCTGCTTAATTTATTTTAACTATTTTAATATCGAAAATCTTGACTCTGTACCCACATTTCTGGCAAGGAAATGCTCGTACCTCCTCGCGGTTCTTGCTGGGCAACAATGATAATATGATATATTCAAGGATTATACTATTACTGGCAAATCTGAGCAACAAGAGAATACTAATTTATTGAAGACAATACTTTTAAATCTAGTATTATTAATATATACATTCTAATACATACGAATTTTAAGTACGGCTCTGTACTATTTCGTTCGCAAATTGACTCGCTTACCTTTATAGGTTTTCAATGTGTATAGGCATGTGTTTATTGACAACATGCCGCATGGTCCAACGGCGATAATAACGAGATCGTTTTTGTTGCGTTTTTTGGGTGCCTAGTAAATCTGCACTCGACTATAACATTACTTTTTATTGGTATAAATTCTTGTTTAAACAGTTATCTTAGATACAAGTCCCCCATTGCAATAAATATTTATCATATTCATTATTATGAGGAAAATGTATTCGATTTTGTGGAGCCTACGGCACCCTCATTCTATTACCTCGCTAAACAACTGCATGGGCTTTAATTAAATTTTTGCTTGTAATTTACGCTTCAGGTAGGTGTATGTACTATATACATAAACCCCCTCGTGCGTCCCAGTCAGGTACAAAATATATTGCGCATGTGGAAAGAACATGAACAAAAGCAGCTTCGATGAAAAATTTTGAAACATCATCATTTCTCTAGCTCACACGATTGTGGAAATGACAGTCGCTTAGTATATTTACTTCATTGGAGACAGTCGAATAGATTAAGCAGTGTTCCACGTTCACATTTATAAAGGACCACCCATATTTCCTATCGACTGGAATATAGACTGGAATGAAGATATTTATCGCTGTAACGGAAGAAAAAACACTCGATCACCTTGTATGTACAAATTTATTCACTACTGAATCACCAATCGGAATTTTCTGAAACCGCAATATATAAACTCACCTGTTGGCTATGTTTTTTTTTCGCAGCAAATCATGTTGGTTGATCATGCATAACTATATACCTACATAAGCTAATTACCAATGAATATGATAAATGGCAGTTCTAAATTTAAATGTATGTGTTTAGGAGTGTGCAGAATGATGCAAAGTTTTAGTTGGAATAAACCAAATGATTAAAAAAAAACAGACTGCAAAAAAAGGAAAGGAAACTATAACTAAAAGAAACTAAAAACATTGCTAACATAAAAATTTAAATAAACGAAATAATTTTATAATCATTTAGTTTATTTTTAAGCTTTTGATTTGTGTTTTTTGACATAAACGTCGCAGGCATGGAGGTTATTTTTCTAATATACTGATATTTTGTGATATTTTTTTAGTGATTTGTTATTAATATACTAATTCATGTGCTAAATGTATATCCATTTTCAATCTTAAGGCTTGAAGTCTTTCAATATCGCGGGGATTATTAAATTGTTTGTATTTTTCCCTACTGGAGGTTTTTCTATAACCACGAATTGTATCAGTACGGTGTATCAGTGAGCAAAAAAAAAAGGACAAGTCTTATAACGGTATTTTGCTAAAATCTAGTTGTGTACATCTAACTTTAATTTTTGTTACATTGTTAGTTAGTTGTCATAATTTATTGCAAGTGTGCAAAAAACTAATATGGCTCATATAAACGATTTAGTTCAATCTGGAGTTATTGCTAAAGCAGGAGATGGATGGTCAATGAGACAAATTGCACTGCGTTATAATATTGACAAAAATTCGGTGTGTAACATTTTAAGAAAGTGGGGAATAAACGGTACGATTAGTAGAAATCCTCGATCAGGGCGATGAAGAATATAAACTCAACAACAAGATTTGCGATTGGTAAATGCTTTAGTAGAAAATCCATTTTACTCAGTTATTCAGGCTGCTGAAGAAACAAATTTTCCTGGATCGAGTAGTACTGGTCGCCGGCGAGTAAGAGTTTCGGAGCTACACTGTCATGCAGCAGCACAGAAATACTTACTTAAAGCTGAACATAAAGAAGCTCGAATAGGATTTGCGCTTGAATTTTTAGCGCATGATGTATATTTTTGGAACAATGTAATCTTGGCATACTGAGGAACGATTTAATAGTGAAACGTATATTATGATTTTAGACAATGTTATGCTCCCTTCTGTGTCACAATTATTTCCTAATAATGAGTTCATATTTCAACAAGACAATTGTTCCGTTCATACTGCTCATACCGTAACTAACTGGTTTCAAGATAACAACATCAATGTTCTTAACTGGCCCAGTCATAGTCCAGATCTTAACCCTGTGGAAGAAGTATGGGGACTACTCGTAAGAAGTATCCAAAAACGAAATGTGAGACCACGGAATGCCGAAGAATTACTGGAAATAGTAAATAATGCATGGGAAAATATTATTACTGATGATTATATAAGGTTATTTAATTCTATGCCGAACAGACTTATAGAAGTTATAAATAGAAATGGTGCAATAACGCAATATTAATAGTTAGTTTCTTGTTAAGTAGGATATCCTGTCCTTTGATCCAGGATTTCTACTAATCGTACAGTTTATTCTCCACTTTCTTAAAATGTTACACACCGAATTTTTGTTAATGTTATAACGCAGTGCAATTTGTCTCATTAATCATCCATCATTTACTATAGCAATAACTACAGCATTAAAATAAAAAATAAATTAAAAGTGATATCTGTTTTATTTCGGCTACTCATTACATATTCAAATAGAGACAGATTTACACTAGAAAAAAAAAGTTGTCCTATTTTTTTCTGCTCACGACAGTACTATACCAGGTGTCAACGGATCATCATAGACCTCCCCCCCCCCTTTCCCTTATTTCTTAGAATATCGGAATGAAACGTGGTAGATGTATTATCCAACCAAGAAGAACACTTTGTGATATAAATGTCATTTTTTCCTCCTTTCGGTTTCATCGGAAATTACCCCAACTTTTGATTTTTAAATTTAGCACCTTGTATATTATTATATTTTTGGACTCCTTGAAAAATTCTGAGTACGGTGATACCCCATAAGTCACATTTTGCCTCCATGGAAAAATTTGACTGAAAATTTGTTGGTACATCTAGAGTGCCATGACCAGAAAAAATTGCTTTTGGGCACATCCACTGTGTCCTCAGAACTATTTTTACGGTAGTACTCTATCATTACGGTTCCATTTGAAAAAATTAAGTTTTGTTAAAAAAAACTATTCAGGCCAAATTTGATGACCTAAGAAATACACATTCTCAAATTTTTGTGCTTGATTTGATTTCTCCGACATCACACTGGCCCATTACAAGCAATTTTTTCTGTGAAAAAACAATGTGGAAAACCTCTCTCGGGATAATTTCCAGCACTTTTGAACCAAAGGTATTTAAGAAAAAATAGTTATGATTTTAATAACCAGAACTCCATACTAATGAAGCATATTCAAGTCTGAAATCACAAATGAATTAAAGAGAAGTTCTAGTGTATTTTCGTTAATTTTTTTACAATTACAGATAATGTGGTCCAAATTTTTTAAGGAATTATCGGTGACTTGACTGATATGGTCAACAAAAGATAACTTTGGGTCGATTATAACTCCTAGATCTTTGAGATGATTACAGCTCTTCAGTTCTTCATTATTAATTATTTTATAGATAAATTTTATTGGATTTTGTGCACGAGAATATGTCACAGAGCTACATAGAGATATTTAACTATCAAGACCATAGCTTGCAAATCAGCACAGTTTTCTACATGTAAAAATTTTTAGGTCATCGGCATAAAGTAATGTTTTGTAGTGTAAGCCCGTTGATATCATTTATAAAAAAGTTAAATAGCAAAGACCCAAGCGCAGAACCTTGAGGAATACCTGATGTTACTGAGATATCTATAGACCAAAATCCACGGTAATGCCCATTCAGTCGTCTGTACGTCAGTCGTTTACTAAGTAGGATTCAAAAAAGTTTAGGAAGTGTTCAGTTAGTCCAAATTAGGATAACTTGTTCAGCAAAATTCCGTGGTCCAGTCTGTATAAATGACATCTTCTTGGCCTCCAACATCCAAATATTCAGCTATGAACTGAGTAATGAACACCAAATTGCTGGTGGTAGAGTGATTTGGCATGAATCTGCGTTGGTTTGAGGCAAATGTCACGTGTTTGTTTATTGTATTTATTTACTTATATATATAAACAGTTAACTTTCCCATGTAGTATAGAAAGTTAACAATCTTTTAATACTGTTATATTTATCATCACAAAAACAATTAATATTCATATATTTGAATTAGAATGGCGTGTTTATGCTCGAGTTTATAGTATCTAATACAAATTTACATACAATTATACAGGGTGAACCATCATCATGTATCATAAATGCTAGGGCAGTTGCCATGACTGAAGACAAGTCTCATCGACATAAATTATTATGTGCTTGAAGCAGTTTTTAAAATACTCTTTGATGCCATAAAAGTGTTTGTTGATCAAGCAGTTTTCCTTAAATGTGTTAGGTGTAAGGGACCTAACAAAATGCAGCTCGATACCGAACCTCAAATAGGAAAGTCAATCATTCCTGGGATATGTACGTTATTATATGAAGTTTATGCAGGACTGCTCAAAATTGACAAGACCATTAACAGCGTGTTTAAATAAAGGAGCAAAAACAAAATATAAGAAAGAATTTGTGGAATCCTGAAAATTGTAAGAAAATTCTAACTAGCAGCCTACTTTTGCAACATCCAGACTTCTGAAAACCGTTCATTCTGACAACTGATGCTTCGGAATATGCCCTAGGCGCAATTCTGTACCAGGGCGTTGTAAGGAGCAATAAACCCATAGTTCCAAATACTAAATACTCAAATTAGAGTGAAACTACTCCGTGGTCGAGAAGGAACTTTTGAGTTTGTTTGCGCTATCTAGTATCAGTAGTTATTTATACAGCAGACGATTTATCGTATGTACAGACCCCACACCATTTAAATGGCTATTCTAATTAAAAGAATCACAAAATTCTAAATTTTCAGATGGTGTGCAAAATTACAAGGCATGATTTAGATATAAAATATAAAAAAGGGAAACTATATACAAATGCTGGTGTATTACCAAGCACTGAAATCCACCCAATTGATACCAAATCCAATCCAATTAAAATTGGAATTAATCGATCTTTTCACAGGTAGGTGAAATTATCTCATAAACGTAACCTCGGGTTGTAAGACAAATAAGCAAAATTGTAAATATTCAGTGCAATAATATTGGAAGTATAGAAAGTTTTTATGTTTTAAAATTGAGTAGTATAGTTAAATGAAAATAAAGTTGAAGGGCAAAATGAAAAGATATTATTTAAAAATGCAATATTATATTATTGGTAGAATTCCAAGGAATATTAAACGCCGAAAAATATGGGTCTGTCGCATTTTGAAACATTTGGGAAATGAAAATATCCCTGAAGATAGTGTTGTATGCTCAGATCACTTC
Source organism: Leptura quadrifasciata (assembly GCA_963675555.1). NCBI lineage: Eukaryota > Metazoa > Arthropoda > Insecta > Coleoptera > Cerambycidae > Leptura > Leptura quadrifasciata. The sequence goes on along the minus strand of OY776681.1, from coordinate 18,968,650 downwards.
TCATCAGATGATTTCACAACAAGTCCCAGTGGCCGAGTTGTTCTTAAAGAATTTGAAGTATCTGACTTACCAAGTTCATCTAAGGAAAATGTACAAGTTGGGTAAGTTATCATTTAAAAAAAGTAGTACATAATGGGAATAATTATAGCATGTTTTTATTTTTTGGGTTAGTAATGCAGTAAAAGGAAAACTGAATTAATCATTTTGTTTATATGACATATATCTATCTATACCAATTTATAAGTGTAAATTTAATATTTAAATAAATCATTTAATAAAAAAGCAATGTTCTTTATATTACTTTGAAGTCAAACTAGAAGAGAAATTAATATATTAGTTATACGAAATAATCACCCTCTTTAACATATACGCCACTGGCAATGAGTTCCAAAACATAAACAAAACTATCTCCATCCTTTTTAACCTCTCCACAATAAAATTGTGAGAGGTTACTAAAATTGGTTCAAAAACGAAAATTGAGATACCATCAAATATTTACGTTTTGAGGACCTAGGAACCAAAAAAAGTGGTTTTTGAAAATGTCTGTGTGTGTGTGTGTGTGTGTATGTGTGTTAGCACGATAGCGCCGAAACTACTGAACGGATTTGAATGAAACTTTGCGTGTGCGTTTCTTTAGTGCCCCAGAAGATCTGAAAAGGTTTTGGTTGAGATCGGATTACGTTTAGTGCCATTTTGACGCAACAAGTTGTTTATTTTATAATTACTTTCAATTTGCAATGGAACCATTGAAAAGCAGTTAAAATTCTGATTTCAACGATATATCACACTTCCACCCTTTCGATTTGGATTTTTATTGTTAATATCCTAATAGTATATTATTCAACGAGCGATAATGTAGGTAATATCTAAATCCATTAAGTTGAGAGTTTTTTTAGTGCCCCAGAAGATCTGAAAAGGTTTTGGATGAGATCGGATTACATTTAGTGCCGTTTTGTCAGACAATTTAATGCTCTTTTCGGTTTCAAAGATCCACCGAGTGGGGAGGTTCCAGCCGCTTCCAGTAGCTGCCGATTTTTTTCACGGAAATCAAATCGAAAGGGTGGAAGTGTGATATATCGTTGAAATCGGAATTTTAACTGCTTTTCAATGATTCCATTGCAAATTGAAAGTAATTATAAAATAAACAACTTGTTGCGTCAAAATGGCACTAAACGTAATCCGATCTCAACCAAAACCTTTTCAGATCTTCTGGGGCACTAAAGAAACGCACACGCAAAGTTTCATCCAAATCCGTCCAGTAGTTTCGGCGCTATCGTGCTAACACACATACACACACACACACACACAGACATTTTTCAAAAACCACTTTTTTGGGTTCCTAGGACCTCAAAACGTAAAGATTTGTTGTTATCTCAATTTTCGTTTTTGAACCAATTTTAGTAACCTCTCACAATTTTATTGTGGAGAGGTTAAAAATTAAAAACAAAGCAAATATGGCATAGATCGCATTCCGCATGATCGATGCGCGTAGCCGTTACGTCGTGAAACTTGTCACATCACGTGTCTATTCACGTGTGAGGGTTTCCTCACTGCTCTAGAAGTAGAGCGGATTACGTTTAGTGCCGTTTTTAAATATATATACAGACAAATCGAAGAATTAAACTACAAATATTCCTCTAAAATCTAGTAAAATTACTGAAATGCTAATGTTTCATTTAACAAAGACAGCCGCGAGCGATCGGATTGCGATGAGCAAATTTTGACGATTGTCATTGTCATCGTTTGTCATCCGATAACGTTGGTGTCATGTCATGTTAATAAGATTTCGGCATATTTGTAACTTTTAGTGGATTGTCACAAACTTTAAAGGTAGATGTAACAATATCAATATCATATGCTTTCTGTACATTCGTTGGTGAATTTATTATAGATTATCACTTTACCAATTTTCAGTTTGTTGCTTTACAAATCTGTAGTATTTAGGATTACTAGACTTTCTTAGTCGTTCAAGTGATGTTAAAGTTGTTAATATCCTAATAGTATATTATTCAACGAGCGATCATGTAGGTAATAACTCGCATAGATGATTCATTAAGTTGAGGGTTTTTTTAGTGCCCCAGAAGATCTGAAAAGGTTTTGGATGAGATCGGATTACGTTTAGTGCCGTTTTGTCACACAATTTAATGCTCTTTTCAGCTTCAAAGATCCACCGAGTGGGTCCAGCCGCTTCCAGTAGCTGCCGATTTTTTAATAATAGAATGTATGAGATAGTAGGGAAACACAACAACTCATGTGTTAATGTATAGGACATGCTTAATTCCACCGAAAATAGACAAAATAAAGTACTTACACACATAGAGCTGTTTTTAGATAAAGTTGCGTATAAAACAATTTTGTTCTTAAAAACTGTTTATAACAATTTATTTTAAAAAGAAAGAAGAAGAAGAAGTAGTTCATTTCAAAATATGAATGGACATATAGGCAATGGGTAGATTCTTCCCAAAAAAAGTATATAGCTACTATCTCACATTTTGCCCCCAAAAAGACTTAATTTCGCACCAATACTTGGAGTTTCCCATTTGTTCTCCCTGCATTTGTCACTACGTTAGGTGTAAAAATGTAAAAATAAAGCATTAAGGTGAGAAACAAGAATGAAAAGACTACCAGAAACGGAAAAAGTACGTATGAAATCCATATTCATAAATTGTTAGCGTTATAACGTTCCCTTCTCTTTGCCATTTTTTAAATAAACTATGCCAATACACAAGAGTGAAACTAATACTAATTGTGTAAATGGTAAAGTAATCCGTTCTTGCAAACATCTGCGTCGGATTACAAAAAAAGTGAAAAGCGAAATTAAGATATTTATTTTAGTATAACGGAAATAACAATATTGACTCACGGTTCAAAAATTTCATCCTTGAATATTTTTAAGAGCTCCAGCGATTTTTTTAGGCCCACCCATGTACGAATTAAAAATGTTACCGTTTTATAGCTTTACAAAAAGGTCATGTTTCGTTTTTATGTTTTTATAATACCCGTATAATAAATAATTTAGTGGAGTATTGCTCAATTATATGATTAATTGTCGGCGTTGTGAAATTTTTTATTGGTTAATTCACTTGGTGTATACCGAACATTTCAATCTTTAATACAACTGATTGTTGTTATACTGTTGTAATAAGGGCAGCAATTCAGTCCTACAGTGTGTGCTATAATTAACCGCATAAGGCTGGCTAATTTGTCGATCGCCATCCCAAATAAGATTTAGTTAACACTCTTGAGTTTAATTGCGCTCTTTCCTACACAATCACATTTTAATTTTATTATTATAGTTTATCCAATCTCAGTTTGGAATATTATTTTAGCATCTCTGTCAGGCATGTTCATTGCATTGCCTCTCTACAATGGTGTACAGCAGGCAACGCCGCGTTATCGATATGATTTACTCCCTCGTATATGATCTAAAGTCGGAACAGTTCTAAAACAAGAAAGTGCTGTGCCAAACTGTTTTCGTGAAACCGAGCAGTGCCGTACGTTTATTTAACCTTGGTTTTGTCCTAATAAAAAAAAGTTGTTTGTGTTATATTACCTAAAATAATTATTATTAACCATAATATTTCTTTAAGAAAATATTTTTAAAATGGTTTTTTGGAGACCATTTGACACAGAAGAATATTTGCATATTGAAAATGTTGAAGATGAGGTAACGGAATCGAACGAATCATGTTGGGAGCTAAAGAACCAAGATTTACACGTGAAAAGTATTTTTTAAAGAGAGAAGATAACCAAATGGCGGATACAGACAGGTATTATAAAAAGAATGTATTATCTAAGATTCCGATTTCGACTGTTAAAAGAAAGCGGAAAAATCAAAAATTTAGAAAAATTGATGATGCTTCAAAAAACGTTATCCGAAGAACAGGTTATAATTTTTATGAAGAAAATGAAGTCCGTACTTTGGAAATAATTTCGAATGAATTGCGCGAATACCATCTGATTATAATTATCAATTTTTGGAAACTTTAAGAGTATTTCATTAGTGCGGATTTAAACATAAAAAAAATAATAACGGTTTAATAGAACATAGAAGCTAATCAAACAGGTTATCTCCGAGTTGTTATCTCTGGTCTGAAAAATGCAAAATCTCAACATGAAAACAAACTGATTCTTTCTAACAAAAGACTATTTTACAAATACATCCGTAACTCCTTGTCTCTCACGGTGCATATACCTCGTATAAAAAATGACAGTGATGAACTTACACAATCCGATATTGAAACCGCTAATGTATTTTCTGAGTACTTCTCTACTAATTATAGCGTTGAACCAATTGGTAAAATTCCTAATATCATTACGCCCGCCAATACAAACCATCTTAGTTCAGTTGTCGTACAAAAAATTAATCAGCCTTCCGAACAGTTCATCAACCCCTGAGGGCCATTTGTCCATTATCTCTCCTCTCTCTATTATCATCTCCTAAATCTGAGCATTTGCTTGGAGCCTGTAAAATAGCCAATGTTATTGCCATACATAAACCAGGTGACAAATTCAATAGAATGAAGTAAAAATAATGGAAAGAATTATCTCTGACGCTATGATTCCTTTTCTTCTAGATAACAATATAATTCCAACTCAACAGCATGATTTCCTTCCCGGTCGATCTACAACTACTAATCTTCTGTCGTGCCTAAATGATTGGACTTTATCTGTTGATAACAACGAGCCTGTGTCATTTACCTGGATTTCTCGAAAGCCTTCGATAAAGTTCCCTTAAACCGACTAATAAAAAAGATGAAACACTGTGGTATAAATGGCTCTCTTCTGGGTTGGAGTGCTGATTTTCTCAGCAACAGAAAATTTCGAGTAAAGGTAGGCCAGAACTTATCAGAGCTCAAAAGGGTTTTAAGTGGGGTTCCTCAAGGCTCGGTGTTAGACCCATTGCTATATTTAATATATACATCGTATGTACCACGTTTGCTTGCTTGTAAATGCTCTTTATATGCAGATGACATTAAAATTTATAGTAACCCTCTCGCCCACTATCTTTAACTGCAACTCGACCTTGACAGCATCGTTAAATGGAGTGATGATTGGCTGATTCCATTAAATATTAACAAATGTGTCGTTCTGCACCTGGGTAAACTGAATCCTAATCACAACTACCTCATTGGACCGACTTCTATTGAAACCGTCACAACATATAAGGACTTAGGAGTATATATTTCATCGGATTTATCCTGGTCCCACCACATTTCTTGTTGCGTCAATAGCCAATCGATTTCTATATTTATTTAAAAAAGTGTTCTCCAAACCAGACGTGGGTCGACCTGTTGTTGTCTGTACAACACATATATTCGTCCATTACTGGAATAGGGTTCTGCTGTGTGGGCACCTAAACTTGTTGAAGGTGTTCAACGTACGGCTACCAGGCTTCCTTTTGGTTTTACTCGGCCGTCTTATGAAGAAAGACTTCACATCTTCAATATTGCGCCGCTAGCGAAAATTTTTTATGCAACCGTGTTTTTGACTGTTGGAATTCTCTACCTGATTTTGTAGTGTGTTCTTCTTCGACTAATTCGTTCAAAAACAATATAGACTCTGCTTTCTAGTTTTTAATGATACTTTTGTTATTTCTTTTTTTTTTCATAATTTCACTGTATTTCTGACCTTTTTTCTAGTTATGTTATTATATTAGTCTATAGTTTACAATTTTAATCCATAATAATTGATACCTATGTTTTGCTGTGGTTCCGCAGCACGGTTAGTATAGATACGGTTGGATTAATGGGCGGGGACTGTGACGTTACAGTAGACCTTGGAACGCGCCATATTTGTATCGTTTGTTTGGTCACAGACACGGTTTATCAGATACTCTGTGGTTTGGTTGTGCATTGTGAACTTGTTTCTTTACTTTTGTGTATTCGGTGTATTTTAAAGACGCTTTAAAAAGACTATTATTAGGAAGTATTGTGGTTTTGTTTTGGGAAGTCGACTTGCCCTAATAAAAAGTAAGTACAAGTATTGTTGATTCATTCTATATTTGTTGATTAATTTTTTATTATTATTGTGTAGGTAAATATTGTTTTTTTTTAACAGTTATGCCTGGAACAAGGTGTGCCGTGGCTATATGTAACAATAGTTTACAAAAGACTAAGCAAGGAAATTTGGCTGTTTCTTATCATAAATTTCCAAAAGATGACAAACTATGATGTTTCAATAAAGACTTATTATTACTATTTTATTTAATTTTACATAATGCTAGATATATTTTTTTATTTTCATTGCTCAGATAGATATTCGCACTCAGCAACGTTCGATTACCAAATTTTCACTCATTTCCTAATAGTCTTAATTAAAAATATCTTTAAATAAATTTAATATATCACCTAATATAAAGTTCGTTCGTACGTGAGAATACTGTATATAACATTTTCTTTATACTTCTTCGTATTTTTGTGTGCTATGCGAATACCTAAAACCTTGGGGTAACATATATTTTGCTTTAAAATTATGATAAGATAGGACGATAGCTTACACGCTTTTGGGCTATGTTAAAATAAGAAATACAGACTTTTTGTGCAGTAACTTAAAAATTTTTTGTCCGATTCTAGTGCGTCCCTTTCTTATTAAATCAAATTTGTATAAAATAAATAATGCCTGTTTTTTTGTATTAAAATAAAATAATAATTGCAAGATATATAAGTGGAAGCAATAACGACTTAAGAGACTATTAATGAGGTAGAACGAGACAGCATTATATGCGAGCGTAAACGAGGTCTACTTTGACGTCAATGCACTAAACGTTTTCTGATTGGTAGGGGCGGGCATAATCCAACCGTATGTATAATAACCGTGCCGTGGTCTAGTCTGTCAAACGCCTTTGAGAATTCTGTATAAATGACATATACGTTGCGTGTATAATAAACGATTTTTAAAATACTGCAGGGTATAGTCCAAGTAAGAACTTCCCTGCATTCAAAAAACACAACAAAAACTACGACATAATTATTATCGTCGCGGGTCATGGCGGCATGCCTGTCATCAAATGACCCGACGCACATTAAAAACCTATAAAGGAAAGCGAGTTAATTGCGGTCGAAACAGAACAAAGAGCGATGGTACTTTAATGAGGTCGTAAAGTTTTTGTTGCGTTTTTTATGTGCCGGGAACTGATTATTTCAACTATACGTATCGCCTTGAAAATAAAGTTACGCGCGCCTGTGCACGCGTTCGAGATCGGTTTACAAAGGAACACCGCGCTCTTGTTTTTTTATATCGTCTTAAACTAACATTGAATAAAGTATCTAAGCAGATTTTAATTTTATTTCGGTTATTTCTATGGCAATTTAATTTTATTTCTTTTAATATGTGAAATATCTTATGCTATTAATATTTTTTCTCCTACTAACAGTACCCATTTCCCCTTTCCTGGCAAGAAATGCACATGCCCTCGCGTGATTCCCGTTGATCAGTAAAAATAATTTCCAATTATAAAATTTATAATATATTTAATATTCTATTTTCTCGATACAAAAATTAATTTCCTAGAGTTTCTTCAAAACTGAAAATAAAGCAAGCCTTGTTAAGGTAAACCTTAATCCACTTTAAATCTAACTGCACTGCACTATCAGTCGAATTTAGAACATTCAATTATGCACGTATCTTTTTCAAGTGTAACTATACTTTTATCCAATAGTGCATATCAAGAAAATATCAAATAATTAAAACGTAACCATGCCACTTTACACCCTATACACAACATATACACAAGCCCAACCGCTTAAGGCTTAAGGTCAAGAAACTGGTAGGTATAACTAACTGGCACTTTGCACATATTTCAACAATAATTAAAAATACCTCAGGAATGTCGACCTAGTTGACATTCTGAAGCGGTAAAATGTTTTAAAGGCAGCGCTGCCCATTATAAAAATGCGCATTCATTTAAGAAGTACAATAAAAATATAATTAGATACATTCAAGTTTATGAAATATGACTATAAATCGCAACAGCATGTGGGTACTTACTTAGGTGCTTCAGGGATCATACGGAGGGCCACACCTGCGACGCGCTTGTGTTCGTGGCACTGCAACAAGAATATAAAGATTTTTAATTAGTATAATTAAGAATACATTGCAATATATAATTGATTTAACAAGGTTTGTCACATAATTATTATACGTTTTATGTTTATAGAAAACTTTATAAGAATAATTATATAATTTATAATTGTTATTTATTGATACACCATCTAACAGTACAAAGACCATTTACAAGATGGGAAACAACACATACGTAATATCAAGTACACATAATGAATAGTTAGAATTAACTTAAACCTAAGATCTAAACTGAGTGATAACAGGGGAGCAAAGGCTAAGAAAAAATGTGTAGAACATGGTATATTACCAAGGTTATTATATATGATTATGTAATACATGAAATAAAATAAGAAAAATTGATAACTGAACATAGGCAAGATCCTCTATTTTGGAAAAATGTTAATGTACTGAATTTTATTATAATAATAAATAAACACCACAGAAATTAGACAACCCCCAATTCCAGAACCCAGGGCTTGTGCGGAAGGGGGTTATATATTGAAAAAACGCGGACATACAACCACTTTCTCCGACAGTGCCAGTGCCAAGATTCGAACCCGGTGGTGCGATGTCCGTGTGATTAATCGCGATTGCCACCTCGCGCCTTAACCCACTCGGTCAACAGCCCAATAAAATAGGACGAAATTTGTTGATTTGGATTAAATAATTCAGAGCGGGCTGAAATTTTGGGAACAAACTTATTTTGTGGTACTTTTTAACATATCAAAAGTCCTCACCTGTAGACGCTGTTACATGACCTATGTCCATTTAACAGTTTTATATAAAAACTAGTGTGTTGTTTATATTTAGCACGATCTGTGTAACATTTTGATTCAGTTTTTGTAAGTGAAACTGTTTTCAACTAGCAGAATTTTACTTGTATAACTGCAAAATCATTTCACACTGTTTTATGTACATATTTTTACATCTTAGGAACTCAGTCATGTTTCTTTTACACTATTATGTATTTCCGTTCTATTATAGAATCCCAGGAAACGATTGTCGATTGTCTAAAAATATTTATTTTCACTCTTATATATACTGAAGAACACCGCCCTGGGGGGCGTCCTACTTTAAAAATATGTCTTAAATTTGTTTTAAATTCAGGGAAATATCGCTTTTATAACTACAATTAACCAGAAATTATTTAAACATTAACTTCTTAATTTCATTTCCAAATTTATACAAATATTTATTTTTACAACAGAAATTATGTTCTCAATAATAGCCGACTTCAGGGCGCCGTTACGTTTTAAATTATTGGGGTAGAAAGTTGTACATATGTCAAGTGCCACTTTAAAATAGCTTGTAACATGGTTATTAATTCTTATCTAAAACTTGGCAGTTTTAAAAACAAGACTAATGCAAGTACATATGGTTATTTTCCTTACCTTTCTCATTACTATATATAGTATATATCCTATGATGTAATATATTTACTGAGTTCTCACAATAGTCACAATACGTTTTACTACTTCTTTCATCGATTCTGTAATTTGTTTGAGTACGGAAATCCACATCCTTAACTCAACAATTGACAGATGGCCATACCTGTACTATTTCTATATTTTATAGCTTTCTATATAATTAGGGGAAATAGATTTTTCAGGTTTATCGGATAGCATTATTTTGCAATAAATAGGACGAAAAAAGTTTACCTTATTAATAAAACTCGCCAGGAAATCATTTGCTTGCAGCCTTTGTACTGATTCGAACATATATAAACTTAACTGTGGACTTCAGTAATTGATATTACATTTTTATATCCGCGTTAACAAGTGTTTAACATCCAGGTAAATTTCATTTATTACTAATTTAAAATTTAATTAATCTTCAATTTTTGTCTTTGATGTAATTTCAATGATTTTTAAAATAAATTTAAATTCAAGTTCAATTCTTTTTAAGTTAATAAGTAGTTAAAATACTATATGTACCACATGGTTTTAAAATATTTTTTTCTTTCTTTTTCATTTTTTGGCAATTTATAGTTTACGAAATCAGCTTATATATTTTTATATATTTCTACTTATGTACTTATATATTTCTACATTTATATACTTATACATTTCTGCATAGCTTTTGCACAGCTTATCTTTCTGCATATAGATAAAATTTCATTAACTTTTCAAAAACCACATAGTTGGTTAATTTTCCTACAATTTTCACTCCATTTCATTAAGAGACGTAAATTGTAAAGGAAACTTTAGACTCCATTCTTGCAACACAAGACAATTGTGGGCCTGGATTGCTGTTCCAGAACCAGTCACCTCAACAATAGTCAATCTAGGATCCTGGTATAAATTTGTTATATATATATTTATTCTAAAATTTCACTTAGTCTTTACAAACCTATTTATCTATTATTCATGTAATATATTTTAACATTAATTTTAAACTATCTTTTTATTTCTCTTACCAACAATTTCAGTCTGATCTATTTATAATAGACTGGTTATTCGAGAAAAAGAGACAATTCTACTTATTTTCACTATAGATAGTGCCCAATTTAACATAAATTTTTCTTTGTGTCTCCTTTTCTCGAACTAAACAGAAATCTGTCGCTTATGCTGTACATTTCAAGAAGGGTAAGTTTCTCCACTCTTACGAATTCTCTGGATCCAAGGCTCTTTGCTCCGACTTAAACCAGCTAGTCGTCCGCATATGTTGCCTCAATTCTTTCCGAAAAATAAATAATAAGGGAAAGGAGGTAACAACGCCCGCGGGGGGGGGGGGAGAAAATAAGTAAAAAATCGGAAAGTATCAATTTTACTATAAAATATGTACGCATGGAAATTATAGGTAATACAAATCCGCACAATTTCGTTTTTTTAAATTTCGTACGGCCTATTGGAGCCGAAACAGATTTTTTTGAAATTTTGACAGTTTTGCGACGCAACAGAAATGCGCGCGTTCTTCGCTAAAATCTCAAAAATGGTCGTTCGGATCGCAATATGTTTCAAATGAAAGTTATAGAGAATTCGATTACGAACAATTTCCTTTTACTTCTCATTTCCATTCGATCAATATTGGCAGAAATATGAATTTTTAAACATCTTTATAGCGCGCTGTCAGAACACTTGTTTCATGATAAAGTCGATAAAAACTCGTAAACGATAGATCTTACGCATATAGTGTATCTAATGAAAGTTAAAGAGAATCAAATTTTGAATATGTTCGTGTATGTACAAAATCGTTTTTATAACGAGTGAATGGAAATGAAAGGGATGATGCTAAAAAAAATTTGAGACATTGACTTTTCGTAGATGCCCTAAACTGCAACACTTACCTGCTTGCTTTGCTTATTTACCCTATTTACCCCTTAATCCTTCAACGGAATTAGATCAAAATATAATCTAGTTCCAGATCTCGTTATAATGCCCAATTTAACAATATTAAGTGTACCAAATTTCAAGTCAATATCACAAACGGTTCCAGAGTGAACGTGCGCACAAAAAAGTTACAGACAGGCCGACAGACAGACAAATTTCTTTTTTTTGCTCAAATTTAAAATTTCGACGTTTCATGACATTTTAAGCCTATTTCAACAAAGAAAACAATTTTTTGCGTTACTATACTTCCACTGGACGTGGAAGTAATTATATAATGTAGCAAGATGATGGATTTGATTTACTTCAAAGTTTATTTTCTACTTTTTAGAGCATTTAAATAAAAGCTTTTTTTTAAATATTTTTTATACAATTTTATTTGTTACTTTTTAGTCTTTTGATACGTGTAATCCCCAGATATCGATTTTGAGGGGAATCGAATCATAAAGGGTAAAGTCGTCCGCCATTTGAACTAAATTTTTTACTAGAAATTCGTAATCCGTGACCCCGAAAACCCTCAAATATCGACTTTGACTTTGAAGTATATAGGTATTATTATATTATATCCTTCATACAAACGAATATACAATATACATACTACCTATCAATTCACCACTTTCAGTCATAAAGTTTGCAAAACCATGCTACGTGTATAATAAACGATTTGTAAAATATTATAGGGCATGTATTGATGTATTGCCTTGAAATGTATTGCTAGAAATAAAATAAATTAAATTAATGCAATTATTTTAACATTTGCAAGAAAACATGTATATGAAGTTAGCAGGTCAACTTTTGCGAATCGGTCTCGGCATAGCATAAACATCTGCCGTTTTTTAGCCGTGAAAGAAAAAAATTTGCCGCTTTTGTTTTTTAAAAAATATGAGATGTCCTGCTAACTTCATATGAAGTTAGCAGGTCACATATATAAAAAAATTATCAAAAAAAATTTACTTAGTTTAAAATTTGCCGTTTTTTGCCGCTGGGGAATGGCTATAAGCAAAATATTGTAGGACTCGATTTACATTCGGAAAACTTACTATTTTGCACTATAAATTCTCGGAAGCGATAAAAAACGTTTGAGATAGTTATAATACACTGGGAAAAAATAGACTAACGTATATCTTCGTTGAAACGTCAGAATTAGAGTTTGCCAGACTGAAATATAATTATGCTGGCGAATAAGGGGGTTGCGTTGCTTAGATTCCATGAATTGTTTATTTTTGTCGATAAAAAAAATCCGAAAAAATCATACTATCCACGAATAAATCAAGCAAGTCGAACGGCAAATTCCTACGCAGAAAGCGAGTAGAAAAAACAATTTCCAAAGTGCGAAACTCGGTTGCCTCGCTGAGATTCCGTGGATTCGAGCTTTATTGTTTATTATTGGCGATAAACAATTTCGGAAAAGTTTTGCTCTCCACGATTAAATCAAACATAATTAACCGCGAAAGAAAAAAATTTGCCGCTTTTGTTTTTTAAAAAATATGAGATGTCCTGCTAACTTCATATGAAGTTAGCAGGTCACATATATAAAAAAATATTACAAAAAAAATTAGCTAGCTTAAAATTTGCCGTTTTTTAACCGTTAATTAGCCGTGAAAGAAAAAATTTTGCCGCTTTTGTTTTTTTAAAAATATGAGATGTACTGCTAACTTCATACGAAGTTAGCAGGTCACATATAAAAAATTATGTAAAAAAAATTTAGGTAGCTTAATAGAATAGAAAATGAGCCGGAAAACAAATTTCCGAGGCGCGAAACTCGGTTGCCTCTCTGAGATTCCATGGATTCGAGCTTTATTGTTTATTAATGCGATAAATAATTTCGGAAAACATTTTGCTCCTCACGGTTAAATCAAACAAGTCGAACGGCAAATTCTCAAATAGAAAACGAGTCGGAAAAAAAAAATCCGAGGCGCGAAACTCGGTTGCCTCGCTGAGATTCCATGGATTTGAGCTTTATTGTTTATTAATGCGATAAATAACTTCAGAAAACATTTTGCTCCTCACGGTTAAATCAAACAAGTCGATAAACCGAATATTTGACCTTCGTCTATAAAAGCTCCGTCTATTTCACAGCAGTCCAACAAGTTATTAGGTATAAATGCATCACGTTCACACATTCAACCCATTTACTCGGCTATGGCAATTGCCGTTCGACTTGTTTGATTTAATCGTGAAGAGCAGAATGTTTTCCGAAATTTTTTATCGCATTAATAAACGATAAATCTCGAATCCACGGAATCTCAGCGGGGCAACCGAGTTTCGCACTTTGGAGAAATTGTTTTTTCTACTCGCTTTCTGCCTAGGAATTTGCCGTTCGACTTGCTTGATTTATTCGTGGATAGTATGATTTTTTCGGAATTATTTCTAATTCTGACGTTTCAATGAAGATATACGTTAGCCTATTTTTTTCCAGTGTATAACTCTATTTCAAACGTTTTTTATCGCTTCCGAGAATTTATAGTGCAAAAAAGTAAGTTTTCCGAATATAAATCGAGTCCTACAATATTTTGCTTATAGCCATTCCCCAGCGGCAAAAAAACGGCAAATTTTAAGCTACCTATTTTTTTTTTTAAAGAATTTTTTATACATATGAGCTGCTAACTTCATATGAAGTTAGCAGGACATCTCATATTTTTTAAAAAACAAAAGCGGCGAATTTTTTTCTTTCACGGCTAATTAACAGCTAAAAAACGACAAATGTTTATGCTATGCCGAGACCAATTCGCAAAAGTTGACCTGCTAACTTCATATACATAAGAAAAACGAATAATTGCTTTGTTAGTATTGGAATTTGGAATTGGTTGGGAGGGTGATCAATAAGAATTATTGAGCCACAGCACTTAAGCCCCATTGGGTCCTTTGTACATCCTCCCTGTGCAGACCCTCGCCTAGGCCTCCAACCAACCTAATCTTGCGAAGTGAGGTACCGTCATCGGTTTAAGCGCTGAGACCTCGATCAGCGAAGTTAAGCAGCGTTGGTCGAGTCCATCACTTGGATGGGTGAACGGCATCTCATTTCGCCGTCCTGGTTGAGTGGAAGAGTAGCTGTAGCTAAACTCCGCCAGGACGTAAATATAAACAAGGCATTAAAAAAAAATAGGTGGTGATGCTGATGCCTAGGGGCATCTCCCTTACATCGGTGAAAGTAGGCCAGCGTTCTCCCAAGATAGATTTTTTAATTGATGGGAAGGCAGAACAGTCACAAAGTACATGACCGTCTCATCTTCTTGTTCACAACCTCTACAGAGAAGTGTTTCGCTTAATCTCATATTATGGAGAAGATGTTTCCTAAACGGACAGTGCCCAGTCTGGATTCCCGTTATAAAACGTAGGTTCCTTCCTTCTGGACATTGCCAGGTAGCCCATTGCTGTACTCTTGTTGGGGTATTTTAGTAACTCCCTAGCAAGCTGACAATTGTTTGTTTCATCCCACAGCTTCTTGAATTCATTGTGGGTATTCTCTTTAATTATTTGTATTATGGCCGTGATCGGTAACAGACTAGCCGGGCCAGGTTCAAAGATGCTTAGGCCTGCTGCCTTCTTGGCCAGTCTGTCGGCTACTTTGTTGCCACTATACTGTGCATGTCCTTTCACCCAGCATACCAGTATGTTATTCATGCTGGAGGCACCCACAAGTGCTTGGTGACATTCCCATACTGCTCCTGTGGTAATTTTGTGACTTCTCAGGGCTAGTAATGATAGTAGTTGGTAGTTTGTCTACGGACAATCTCTTTTGCGGCTATAGTTATGCCCGCCAGTTCCGTCTGTATTACGCTGGTTCGCCCGTCCATAGCCCATTTATATTGGATTTGCAGACTTCTGGAGTATATTCCACATCCTGCACCATCCTTCTTTTTTGATCCGTCTGTGAAATGTTGATCATACCTTCGCCAGCAGTCTCGTTCTCACTATTCGTCTGTATTATGTAGGGTCTGTCAAAGACAAACCGGGGAGAAATACCACCTGTGCACACCTGTAGAAGAGGCGTCTTCTTGACAGCCTCATTCCACAGGCGACTCCTGGCCTCTCCACAGCCTACATCCGGTTATATGCCAACGGTTTTGAGGCGTACCATTGGTATTAGAGCCACTTCTCCTAGATATATATCTACTGGTGGCAGACACAGCATTACCTCCATAGCTCTCGTTGGGGTTGTTCGCATAGCTTCGGTTATGCTTAGGCATAACTCTCTGCACTTGGCTGAGCCTGACCTTAGCTGTAGTCTGTTTGCTTTTAGACCACTGGTCTTATGACGGCAGTGTATATCCACATGACTACTTTGGGTTTCATTTCCCAGGTTTTCTCCACAGTCCTGCGGCACTGCTCATAAGAAATGCAAGCCTTTTTTAGTCTTCTATATATGTGAAGATTCCATGTTAGTTTGGCATGGAAGGTTACCCCAAGGTATTTAACTTCTGATGCGAACTTGTTGTATCCAGCAGGCAGGTGCCTTCAGTGCTCCTAGTTTCCTTTTCCTTGTGAAGAGAACCATCTCCGTCTTCCTGGGATTGACAGACAGGTAGTGTTCTCTGCATCACTTTTCGATTATTCTTAGGCCCCCCTGCATTCTTTCACAAAAGACTCCTTCGAATTTTCCGCTAAGCATGATCGTTAAATCATCTGCCTAGGCAATTGTGTGGCATCTTTCTGAATTGAGGCGGCACAAGAGGCTATCAAGAACGAGGTTCCATAGCAGTGGTGATATTACACCTCCCTGCGGACAGCCTCTCGCGACCATTCATCATACAGAAGCATCTCCCACACTGATTTGTACAGCTCTCTTCGTGATCATGTTAATTATCTATCCAGCTTCCCATGATCGTAGGGACATTCTTCTCCACTAGGGCCGCTGTGATTTTTGGAAAGGTCGTCTTGTCAAACGCACCTTCTATGTCTATGAAGACACCTAGGGCGGACTCTTTATTGTCCAAGGATCTCTCAATCCGACTCGCGACTGCATGGAGAGCAGTGTCGGTGGATCTTCCCAGGTGTATGCATGCTGGTTAGGGTGTAGCGGGTTGTCTTTCACTACAACATCCCTTATGTACCGTTCACATAGCTTCACCATCGTTTTGAGGAAGAACGAGGTTAAGCTAATGGCGCTATACGCTTTGGGGGTGGTACAGTCCATCCGCCCTGCCTATGGGATGAACACAACTTTCGCTTCTCTCCATATCTCTGGAATAATATAAATGCTAGTATATTTTGTAGCATATATTTTATATAAATTTGCTAATTCACGTTTCTACTTCTTTAATAAAATTACTGTTAATTTTGACAATTCATAAACTAAATTTCTCAACAATCAGCAATTTATATATCTGATGATGAAAAAAAACAACAACAAATTATCACCTAAATTATTGCCCAATACGACAACTTAGTAATGAACCGGTAGGTATCATTGATAGAAGGGAAAATATTATTTTACAATTATTAGATATTTCGTAATAAAAGCGATACCGATATACATAATAATATAAAATATGCAACGTATTGCGAACGTTTTCGAGAGTAGCCAGCAACTAAATATACATATCTGATTATTATAATTGATATTATATAGCGTAACTATTAACTCAATACTATAAAATGAAATTACAGACTAGTTGGGTCGGGCTAACCTTATATGGCATTATTAATTTATGTTTTACGTGAACGTATGTAAATATGTGAAATGTAAGAATTAAACTTCTCAATGCAATCATATGCATATGAGGGACATTGTTAATTCGTCTAATAATTAGAACGAATAAGATGGACTTTAAGAGCTTATTATACTTAATAGTCAGGTCTTAATTACAAAAATGTCGGAATTTACATTGATGAGACTTAAGACATTCTAAGCATGTCAATCTTTGTTTAAAAAAATTTCACTCAAAATTAAAGCTATCATGAGTGAACTGGACTTACAATTACACCTTTGTAAGGGTCCTATGGAGTTATACTAGGTACCATATACCGTATGGGGAAGGCTACAAGTCGTATAGAAAGAATCTTAATACATTTATGTACATGTGCAATATGGGTTGAAAATCACTTGATGATATGAAATTAATGGTGAATGCCCACCATAGTACCATTTAATTATTTGCACTTCTTCTTCTGTTAAATAAATATCCTTTTTAACAGGTTAATATTATTTTGAGTGCAATAATACTTAAGTTTCGTGAGATTACCTGTGACCTAAGCACAACGGACTTCCTCTAGGCGGCAAAGTACGTAGTCTTCCTCAGAACCATCGACCTAACGAATCAAGCTCGGTTTAAAAAATACGAAAAAAAACATGTTTTATATACAAAATGTACAAAATGTTGGTTTAGATACGTCTATTCTTACCTAGAATGTTATTACGTATTAATGGCTGAAATGACGCTAGCCGATGAGGCATGCGTGCGATACTAAGCCGCGGTGACTCTGGCTCTCGTTCGATCATGGTACATCACAATTTGAAGATTTGAACGGTTAATCCAACTAGTGCAAAAGTAACAGTAACTGAGACAATATTAGTGAATTTTTGCCAAATCCTTTATAATACCATTCGCATTAACCTTAAATGTCACGTGACCAAATACAGTCAACAGAAGAAGGGGTTGTTGTATATAAGAGATTTCTACAACCTGTAAAATTGGGCATGTATATATAGTTCAAGTAATAAATTCCTGAGACAGAAAAAACCTAACAAAAACTTTACGACATAATTATTATCGCCGCGGGCCATGGCGCTAGTTAAAATAAATAGATCCCAGTAAATAAAAAACGCAAAAAAAAATTACATGATTATATCGCCGAGGGCCATGGCGCCAAGCCTGACATGAAACATTCCCGATGCACATTAAAAACCTATAAAGGTAAGCGAGTCAATTTGCGAACAACTTGTACCGGTATTTTAATGAGGTCGTAAAGTTTTTGTTGTTTTTTATGTCTCAGTTTCTTCCTACTTGAACTATAACACATTTTTGAACAATACAAACAACCATAATTTAAAGCTATGGAAGATGTGTTAAATTTAGTTGTGTATTTGGAGGATGAGGTGAAAGTGGAAGATGCGCTGATACAGCTTTATTAATACCAAATCCTCCTCGACAACCCCCTTTCTTGAAATCTACTAACTATGACAGGTTTGACTTTGGCTCTCAATATGGAACAACCATTAGTAAGAACAAAACTACGTGACCAGTGCGGCCGCCGCATAACTACCGCAAACCTAAAACTAAATACACTAGGATTTCTGACCAATCAGAAAAGTTACGGTTCATTTAGAATAAGGTGAACGCTGTTTGTGCACATGCGTAATTATCTCCTTCCTTCTACGTTAGCGGTAAAGGAGATGTAGCGTTAGTAGCCAAAAATTCCCTATTGATATAAACTATCACGCTGTACATCACTTAACAGTGTAGCTCTTAAAAATAATGACGTATGCTTATAAAGATAAACTTGCTTATCTACATTTTTTGCTATATATTTCATTAAATATAAAAACCCTGGAGAAAAGAAAACAATATATGACGTTAAAGACCTAGTAGTAGTAATAAAATTCCAGAAGGAATCACAACTTTGCCGCTACTGTAAAGTGATGTTAGAGCCCCATTTCGTGGCTTGTAGTAAATATAACTTTAAATGTTTAGACTCAAAATGGTCAACTTCCTGTTTCGACGGAAATAACATTAAATTTATTTTTTTAAATATAACATTTATTTGACTGACTGCTGTGTTCTGGGTTCGATCCCCGGCACCGACACTGGTAATATGGATGGGCAATTGACGTTGTTGCGTTTTTTCAAATGTGTAACCCCCTTCCGGACAGCTTTTGTTTTTGGATTTGGAATTTGTCTACTATATGTGGTCCATTTAAGAGTTGGTCGGAGTGTATTAGTCATCCATGCTTCCAATTTTAATTGTAAATGACTTCACGTCAATAAAATGACGCAGCTGAATGTACGGTGTGCTTGGAAGGCGAGAGATAGAGATGTAGTAGAATATGACATTGGACAAATTTATTATACCTAATCTTAAAATGTCTCTGTGCATTTGAGGACATTAGGGCTAATTTTATTTTAGTTCTACAAAAGGGAAAATGTTTATTTTAATGATACCTATGCGGGACGATAAAAATTATTTTTGCAAATCGATAATAGAAGAAAAAAAAATTATTTTTTTATATATACTTTTTTTTCTCTCATCGTCCCACATTGTAACATGTTTTTAATGTCTTTTAGTGAAAGCCGTTTTTTAAAATAATGATTTATATGAGAGTAATTTGCACCGTCTTTCCGGCTTATATCCGGAGCGCTCTTAATACTAAAAACTAAATAATCAAAAAATATCTCATTGCTTTTCCGAATTTTAGTTAGTCTTGCTTATTTGAATTAGAAACATAACAGACCTAGAAACAAATGTTAAACGTCATGTCAATCAGAAAACTACCATTTCGTTTGATGTGTTATTAAAGGCGCGAGCATTAAATTATTAAGTGGTTTAAGCAATACGGTAGCCACCTAGGTCACCTCATCTTAGTTTCCTCGATTTTTATCTGTCAGGATATTTTAAAAATAGAATGTGCTTCAGACCACCAACATTGCGAAATTTCCAAGAAAGTTCCAGGAAATTACCAACGGTAATAGGACTGAACTTTGTTTGCGTAACGGAGAACAGGTGTCAGTTTAACATATAATTGGACATCTATTGAGAAATTAAAAGCTCTTTTACAATAGAGCTTTCAAAACTCATTTGATTCTGGTAGTATTTTCATTTTGTTTTAGTTTTTTAATAGTAATTTTTCTGAAACTTTCGTTTGCTGACTTTGTGTCGTGTTTTTTATTTCTAATCTTGTTTGTTATGTTACCTGTAACAGTACTTTATTTTATTGAAATTCCTGGTTGACTGTCATTTCATGTTTTTTGTTCACAAGCCTGCTATGTCTCTAATTCAAACAAGCAAGACACGTTCACTCCTCTGTCGGAACACTAGGACCGATTTACCAGTATCCAAAAATTGCATTCGTTGCTCGGTAGTCGTGTAGTTGTCGGAGGTATTTCTAGGTGCTTATAGGAATGCAGAGAGATCTTGGGTGGAGTTCTTAGGGTCAAGACACCGTCAAAGCGCGGACGAGCATCTAGTGCTGCTGAGAGCAGCGTCCATGGGTTTGAGAGGCTAAGATTGAACCATAAAATGATATTTTTGTAGTGCTCTAGTCGGGAACTCCAACTGAAGATTTTATAAAAAAACAGGGCGAGGTTTTAAAATAACAAGAAAATATCTGAATGGACAAGAAATATTTTTATGAAGATGCATAATAAGATAAAGAGTGTTTATAAAATTAACAAATTTTTGTCGTTAACTGTGCCAGTAGACATAAAGTCTAGTAATCTTTAACTTGGCGTGTATATGAACAGACAATAACTTCATTTCTCTTGCAGATAAAGTTAAAGCAATAGCCCAAATACATTGTTCATGTATGTCTACCAAGCTTCTTTCTCATCTAAAAAGAGACGGAAATATGAAATATACATTGAATAGAGAGAGATAAATAATATATTCTTCCATAAGTTCCGCGATTCTAAAGATTTGTCAATTGTTATTATGAACTCTTATTTATTTCGGTTAAAACTGTTTGTTAAAAGTCTCATATTTACATATTTGATTCGATATAAAATTTTCAAAATTTTATTTTCAATCAAATATGTACATGCGATACATCGATGGAGATAGTACTGTCATGAGCAGAAAAAAATTCTAATGTAAATCTGTCTCTATTTGAATATCTAATTAGTAGCCGAAATAAAACAGATATCGCTTTTAATTTATTTTTTAGTTTAATGCTGTAGTTATTGCTATAGTAAATGATAGTTGGTTAATGAGACAAATTGTACTGCGTTATAACAACAAAAATTTGGTGTGTAACATTTTAAGAAAGTGGAGAATAAGCGGTACGATTAGTAGAAATCCTGGATCAAAGGACAAAGGATATCCTACTTAACAAGAAACTAACTATTAATATTTCGTTATTGCACTATTTCTATTTATAACTTCTATAAGTCTGTTTGGCATAGAATTAAATAACCTTATACAATAATCATTAGTAATAATATTATTTTCCCATGCATTATTTACTATTTCCAGTAATTCTTCGGCATTCCGTGGTCTCACATTTCGTTTTAGGATACTTCTTACGAGTAGTCCCCATACTTTTTCCACAGGGTTAAGATCTGCACTATGACTGGGCCAGTTAAGAACATTGATGTTGTTATCTTGAAACCAGTTAGTTACGGTATGAGCAGTATGAACGGAACAATTGTTCTTGTTGAAATATGAACTCATTATTAGGAAATAATTGTGACACAGAAGGGAGCATAACATTGTCTAAAATCCTAATATACGTTTCACTATTAAATCGTTCCTCAATATGCCACAAAACACCAGGACCACGTGCCGATATCCAAGCCTACATATTGCCGGAAAATCGAACACTTCTATCATTGTTAGATATACAGGGTTACTGGTAATTCGATACATTCCTTTGGAGATGTGATGGGGCATGATCTAAGAAGTAAATTTAGCCCTAACATATATTATGCAAAACTCAACAGTTTTTTAAGATATTTAATTTTTTTTGTTTTTCTCAAAAAGTAGATCTTAATATCCTAAAAGTTAATTTTCGAAAAATCTATTTGACATTTTTAAATTTTTTTTACTGGATTACTTGTCCAATATTATAGATATCCGTTTGGAATGAATAATATCCGGAAACATGTCGATCATGTGAACATTTAAAATAAAAACTTTAATTTTTTTTTTTTAAATCAGCTATGAAATTTACCTATTAGGTTTTTTCAAAAAAATATTAACGTAACACGCGTATAAATTATTATAAAAACTGCCTTATTTCAATAGCTATCTAACAAGGTACAAATGTTCAATGTACCCTTAATAGTTCTAAGAAAATACTAAAAATAACACAAGTAGTACGAATTTTATTTTTAGATAAACAGTAAAAAACATTTTAAAAGTAGAGTTTAATTCTTCATTAATTCCAAAGTTGTACTTTATTTTTTTTATGTCTTGCTCAAAATAGGAGCCCCTATTCCGTATACAGACACGGCAGCGTCTTCTTATTTCCGTCCTAGTTACTCTGGTTGTCAGATTATGCCTTATGTGTTGGGCAGCATCGACTATCCTTTGTCTAAGGTTTTCTATAGTATTGACTGGTGTGGCATAGACCATCTCCTTCATATGACCCCATACGTAATAATCAAGGAGTGTTAAGTCAGGGCTTCGCGCTGGCCAAGGTATTGGACCCGCTCTTCCAATCCAACGGTTAGGGAAACGTTGATCAAGTAACTGTCGTACTGTCAGCCGATAATGTGCTGAACAACCGTCGTTCTGAAACATCATTCGCTGTCTGACGGCGAGAGGAACATCTTCTAAAATCACCGCCAGATCATTTCTTAAAAAATTTTCATAGATTTCCCCGTTTAAATTTTGAGGAAGAAAGTGTGGCCCTATTAAATAGTGGCCAATGACATCCACACATTAATAGAAAACTTCATTTGGAAACTAGTTTCACGTGTTAACTTGGGATTTTCCTCTGCCCAATAATGTAGCTTGTGGAAATTTGTTATACCCTCGCGATTAAATTTCGACTCGTCCGTCCATAAAATACTTGTTAAAAAATTTGCACTTTCTGCGTCTGAATTTGACATAAAGCGGCAGAATTCCACTCTCCTTCCAGGATCACCTTCCTCCAAGCCTTGGACAGGGGTATAGTGGTAAGGATGACATCCAACTCTACGTATCGTAGACCAAATTTTCCATTGTGACGCTCCGGTTAGTCTTGCGACTTTAGTAGTTGAAATAGTTGGGTCTTCCTCAAAATACCTCAATATTTCTTCCTCATCATCTGGTTCATAAAGGGGAGGAGCACCAGCGTCACTTCTTCTACATTTCACGGAGCCAGTTTCAGCGATATTTCGATATGCCGTACTGAATACACGTGCATTTGGTAAGCGGCGGTTAGGGTACCAAAGACCATATTCTCGGCGAGCTTCAGCAGCGTTGCCGCCACAGTATCCATAGACAAACAAGATATCAGCGTATTCTGCGTTGGCATACGCGGCCATGGCACAGAAAATACAATAACAACAACTAATAACAACAACTACGAGCAAAATCAAAATCTTCGATAACTAATTTAACAAGACCAACAAACTTAAGGGACACGGAGATAAGAATGTCAGTTAATGACATATATGCACAAACGTCAAAGTCAAGGACTGACTGACTTAAATGAAAATGAACGATTAGTCGTTTAATAAATTCCGCCACCAGCATTATCTTTACTAATTTTTTATTAGAACTATCAAGGGTACATTAAACATTTCTACCTAGTTAGATAGCTATTGAAATAAGGAAGTTTTTATAATAATTTGTACGCGTGCTACATTAATATTTTTTTGAAAAACCTAATAGGTAAATTTCATAACTGATTTTAAAAAAAAAATGTTTACAAGTTTTTATTTTAAATGTTCACATGATCGAAATGTTGCCGGATATTTTTCATTCCAAACGGATATCTATAATATTGGACAAGTAATCCAGTAAAAAAAAAATTTTAAAATGTCAAGTAGATTTTTCGGAAATTAACTTTTAAAACATTAAGATCTACTTTTTTGAGAAAAACAAAAAAATTGAAATATCTCAAAAACTATTGAGTTTTGCATAATCTATGTTAGGGCTAGATTTACTCCTTAGCTCATGCCCCATCACATCTCCAAAGGAATGTATCGAATTACCAGTAACCCTGTATATTTCTCATCGAATCGAGTATTCGGAGGGCGATAAACACGAATACGACCGGTGTGTGTTGACTGCAAAGTTTTTTCGTCTGTGAAGATTACATTGTTCCAAAAATTTACATCATGCGCTAAAAATTCAAGCGCAAATCCTACTCGAGCTTCTTTATGTTCAGCTTTAAGTAAGTATTTCTGTGCTGTTGCATGACAGCGTAGTTCCGATTTTCTTACTCGCCGGCGACCAGTACTACTCGATCCAGGAAAATTCGTTTCTTCAGCAGTCTGAATAACTGAGTAAAATGGATTTTCTACTAAAGCATTTACCAATTGCAAATCTTGTTGTTGAGTTGATATCCTTCGTCGTCCTGATTCAGGATTTCTACTAATCGTACCGTTTATTCACCACTTTCTTAAAATGTTACACACCGAATTTTTGTCAATATTATAACGCAGTGCAATTTGTCTCATCGACCATCCATCTTCTGGTTTAGCAATAATTTCAGATTTAACTAAATGGCTTATATGAGGCATATTAGTTTTTTGCACACTTGCAATAAATTATGACAACTAACTGACAATGTCACAAAAATTAAAGTTTGATGCACACAACTAGATTTTAGCAAAATACCGTTATAAGACTTGTCCTCTTTTTTTGCTTACGACCGTACTCATCTAGGCCTACAACTTTTGTCTAAAATATTTTTTGCTAAAACACATATAGCCCAGAAATTATCATTTCCTATGATTTTTAGGAGCGATTAAGCCAAAAATGTGCCATAACTATCCGATTCACCCAAACATAGATGATTTTAAGCAGATACCGTCTGGGCCATAAGTATTGTGATGTGCAAAAATCAATTTTTGAGTTTTTGATGAATTAACACCATTTCAGGGCTCCTGAAGCCAAAAAAGTAGTTTTTGAAAAATGTCAGTAATAGTAGTAGTAGTAATAGCAAGTGATTAAGGGTTTACATAATTGTATTATTTAATACACCAATCTTGAAGCTCGCGACGAATAAAGTGTTCGAGTGTATAATGTTTTGCGTTTGTGAGAATGCTTTATTACTAGTATTATTCTGTGATAATTTTCAATTACAATATTTATGTTTTATTACACGAATGGAACTCGCGTCGAATAGGTAAATTGTTCAAGTGTAGTATTCAAATGTTATATAAAAACTTACTCAATTTAAAAAAAAATTATTTAAAAAAGCTATGGAAATATTTGTTATATAATATAAAAAAAATATATATTGAAATATTTTGAAAACCATTATTTTTCCGAAAATTGCTTATATTATAAAAATCTTAAAATTGAGTGCCCTTTCACATGCACCTATTTTGAAGGTTCCTGGGATCGATTAATTTATTTGCATTTCAACGCCATCTATATCAGTGAGGAGAAAGGCCGCAGAAAATAGCCATGGGTGTTTTAAGTGGGACGCCCTGTATATCGTTACATTTATAAACGAGGTTTACGATGCATATAACAATTTACTTCAGCTAAATGCTTCTTTAATTTTTTCCGACGCTGCGTACTTTGTTTCGTCCTTGGTATAATCTTTCACCAGCTGAAAGGACGCCAATCGTCCTTTACATTTAAAAGTATGTCACCTCAATACTAATTATTTGTCGTTGAAAGGAAAACTTTTAAAAAGCTTGAAATTTCAAAATATACAGAGTGTGTGTGTGTGTACAATAAGATCGCAGCGCCCCACTAATTTTGCCACGCCAGAGCATATAGATGATTTTTTGGGAAATGGCAGGCTGACTGAGAGTCACTTATGTTGAGCATTAACAACTACCTGGTAAATTCGTAAGGCCTACACCATTATTCGACACGTAAGAAGTCATATTAGCCATTTTTTATCGAAAATTTTTATAAGAAAAAGTTATTTAGGATCGCTTAAAACTCCCAAATCCTAAGCTTCATCAAAATCTGAGAAAATTTAAATTTCCATGCAAATAAAAATAAAAAATTGATAATTGGAAAATCAGTTTATTACTATTAATGGGGTGGATTGGGATTTCCAATTCGAAGTCCTCAAATTGAAATTTTTTTTCCCAATCGACAATGTCGGTTCTCGGCATTGTTTCTCCACTTACGTTGCACAGATCTGAGGGTAGAGAAGGAGGGAGGGGACCATTTAAAAACACGGGAAACCGGTTTTTCGTCAATAAGCCGGCGGGTGTTGATTCCACAAAAAAATATTCCTCCCAAAAATGAAGAACTGGACAAAACACGCAATTTTGGTTCTTGACCTCATTGATGTCGGACCATTATTTAGCGAGATATCGCTATGCTGAGATTCCACATTTAAATCCACCGAAAAATACAAATGAGTGGAAAATGTTCTCTCCCCGAGGGTACCAAACACGATATCAATATTATTTCTCACCCCCCCCCATTCTCCATCAACCACCCCCGAAATCCCCAAAACCGCCCCCCTTTCACATTTAGAGGTACTGGGCATGCGAGTACTTGTTGGATCGGATTTTATTATGGAACTAAGCATATTCTAGTCCCCACATGCCCAGTATCAAGAAATATGAAAAGGGGGTGGTTTTAACTGTGGTTGGTGGAGGGTGGGTGAGAAATGAATATTACCATCGTGTTGAACACGCTCGAAAACGGCGATAAACAAATTTTCATGCATTTTGATTTTTTGGGGATATTTTAGTATTAGTTTCAATCCCTCCCGGGGATAGTTAAGATGTTGTATGGTTAAATTTCATACGGCCTATCCGAATTTTGCCTAAACGCGAAATAGGAGTGGTTTTTCGAGTTTAGTGATAGTTGCTGGGGGTGGGAACCATAAAAATATCACCATCGTGTTCAGGGCCCTCGAAAACGGGGGGGGGGGTACCTAAGTTTCATCCCCGTCACAGAAATTTTGGGGGATTTTTTCAACTTTCTCGTAGACTACAGAACACAGGTAAAAATTAGTCAAGTACATAATCAAACAGCAATTTTGTTTGCCATTTTATGAGGAATAGGTAGAACGTAACAAAAACTTTACAACATGATTATTGTCGCCGTGGGCCAAGCGGCATGCTTGTCATCAAACAAGCCGACGCATTTAAAAACAAATAAAGGTGAGTTAATTTGCGAACAAAACAGTACAGAGAGTACCGGTATTTTAATGGGGTCGTAAAGTTTTTGTTGCATTTTTTGAGTGCCGATAACAGATTAACTCGACTACATATAAAAATATCATATTTTGCAATAAAAATGTTAAATCAAATGTTATATAGTGGACATTAGACATTTAGAATCCAATGAAAAAAGAAAATTCTTGACTTATTACTTGACACTTTTCGAAAAAAATATCGTTAACCTCATTAATAATATAATTGTTATAAAATCCCAATGTCCTTTCCTTTTCGGATCTTGCCATGATTCCGTCGAAACACCCAAGTCGAAACAGTGACCAACGCGATTACAGGTGCTGATGTGATTTAATACACATTGCGGTTTTTCGAACAAAAAAATCCACGAATGGAGGTGATTATTTGCTTTCTCATAGACGACTCCGTGTCTAAAAAGCCAGTCCTCGTCCCGTTACGCGACAAGTATAGACAAAGAAGACGAGATTACAGATAATGCGCTGTTGCCACGTTGCAAATGAGTGAATAATTCCCACGTTAGTTATGTTTATATGCCAGTACGATGAGATACATAAAATACAGTTCACATTTTTTGGCAAGTACAACTGTAAATAGTAATTTGTGTACATAAAGAAAAAATTGGTCTGGACCCATCAAACTCAAACTTTAGTTTATTCTTATACTGCAAGGAAAAGTTGCTAATTATGCTGAGGTAAATACCGCTCACAAACCTGAATTTGAATTTCTCTTTCGCCACCACTATTGAAACGCCCAATATATAGGGCATTTACAAATTTAAATTATTCCTATTTATGTTTCCAAATTCAAGTAATTATTGCAGTTTAATTCATGTTATTTCATCTTGTCATTTATTTAGTCATTCAATATTAAACACAGTAAAGTTACCAGAAATGCAATTTTAAAATTGTTTTTAAAGCAAAGTTAAACGCTACAATTTTGAGACAGAATTTACATAAAATGTAGTCGAGTCGCAGGGTTTGTTTATCAGTTATAAGATAAATGTCAAGTACTTCGTTTATTCCCAGAGTATGAAATCGTCTACGCTTTTCTACCTTAACCATAGAAAAAGATAGAGAGTTGGGTGTCATCCTAAAAGTCTGTGCAGAACTACGTCGTATCCAACGTTATTTATTTGGTTAATGTAAATAGTTCCCACATGAAGCGTGAGATTCGAGGAGAAGGGTGGTGTCGCGAATCATATAAAAAGACACCACAGCGTTCAAAAGGGGTTCATTTTTGATGAACCACACCTGAGAGAGATGCATTTGGAATTCCACCTAAGGTGTTTTGCAGATTTCGGTCAGCTATGCTTAGGAAATAAAATTAAACCACGCTCAAGGTACTTTGCAGACTTCGGTCAGCTGTACTTAGGAAATAAAATTAAACTACGCTCAAGGTACTTTGCAGACTTCGGTCAGCTGTACTTGGGAAATAAAGTTCTAATATGCCGATGCATCGCAGTGCTTCGTGTTCGTTGTGCTTACATCAAAGACAATCACTGCTTAACGTACACTTTAAGAAGTGTCGTTTTAACATCTCTACGATGCCCTACGAGGACGTTAAACATGTAGAACCTGGGGGAGAGCATTCACGGGCGATATAACGCTATACAGGGCGCACAGAAATTCAGCTGGCATAAATTTCTAAAGGTGATTACTTTCTTATTTCGAGACTCTACTTTATTATTTACAATTGCATTCATATTCTGGTTACGGGGTGTTTAAAAAAGGTTTAAATGACGAATTTGTGGTACTAAAAGAATATCAGATTTTTTAAATGAAATATTGATTGACTACGGCCAATTGGCTGGTTCTGTTCTCCAATGGGGTTCAGTTACAACGAGGGATATGTCAATATTTCAGACAGTTGTCTGGTCACTTGTTTCGATTGAAGGGTGATGCAACCGCACTTTCTTACCTTCGCGGATTCGCGGCTTCATATGTTTGACAATCATAGGCAATCTTCTGGTTGCTTTTCTACTTAATTACTATAGGGAGATTTCCCCAGCAGCATTCTAAAAGATTTTACGTGAGTGTAAATTCTCACCTCAGCAAGATTAATATGATTATCAGAACGATTGTTCCTACTCTAATTTCAATCAATAAACAATGTATAATTAAAGGATATTTCCTCAATACTCTATGATCATGTACAATGCTCATTCCTCAACTTAATTTTGATAATGTATAAACATGACATGATTCTTGTCCTTTATTTTGCATTCGATTCATTATTTGGCTATTGCTAACAACTTTAGTTACAAATCATTATTATCTAGCGATTGCTAACAACTTTATTTAATTATAAACCATTACTATCTAGCGATTGTTAACAGCTCTAATCATGTTATTATCATTTACAGACTATTGTCACAACTGTTCAAAACAAGTATTGTCTGGCCGATAGCCGTGTTGTTTGAGATGCGAGGTGGCAATCGCTATTAATCACACGAGTATCGCGCCACTGGGTTCAAATCCCGGCTCCAGCCTTGGCACCGTCGGAGGAAATGGTTATCTAATTTCTGTGTAGTTTAATTATTAATTATTATGTACATAGACTATTGTCACTGCTCTTATTCTTGTCTATATTAATTTCTCAATGTAGACCTGTGATATGTTTATTCAGGCATTTGCCACAACTCTAATTACTATTAAAATAACACAGCATACTTTTGTATAAGTTCTTGTTATTGCATCAAAACACTCAGTATATCTATAGTATGGTCATTGCTATAGCAGCGCAAATTTTCCTATTATAGTATTTAGACAATTGTCTCAAATATTTGGATTATTTTGATTTCATGTTCGACTATTGTTGCATCAATTTATATAAAATAAAATGGGTTTTTTTTACTATTTTTTCCCATCAGTTATTGTCTTATTCTTTCACCTTTACCTTTTCATCATATTAGTAATAAACTAAATAACTAGTTTTGTTTCAAAGCAAAATAGAAAACAACTGCAACTATAAATGTACAGTGCAATCTTGAGTAATAAGATACTACATAAATAACATATATAATTAACTAGGTCTCTCAATTAATAGACAGTGTGTTCCAGTTTACCAGGTATTTCAATTAACAGATTGATTAATTTTCTAAGGTATACCGTATCAGACAGAAACAAGTAATATTAAACTTTATATAAAAGAACCTGGGGTAATTAAAAAGGGTTACTACACACACAACAAAGTTTGAGTCCTACACTAACAAAACTAGACGATCACGCAAATGGCCAATCTTATGTGTTTATCCTTCAGATAAATAAATAGTAATTAAATTTATTGATTACATAATTACCAGTATTTCTTTTAGTAATTAACTAGGGTACCCACTGTTAGTTTCAACACTTTCAATAGATTATCTAGAACAATAGACTGAACTCTATTAAATAGAGTTCAGTGGTACAATAATGTCCAAATTACCCGCCTGTTGTGTTTTACTTTTCCCCGCAACCGCCAGGTGGCGCAAAAGTTAGTTCCAGGTTACAATACAGAACTTTCTCATCTAATGTATGTGATCTGTGCTGCACTTTCTTTAATTGAGTCGTTTACGTTATATATAGAGGACTCCCAACACACTGAAACGTATTCCAGTTTGTAGGGACAAAAGTAGTGCAAAGAGTATTTCAAGTTTTTATGTTGTTAAATTCTTTACCGTTGCGCAAAACAAATCCCAAACTTTTATATGCTGACTCAGTGGTTAGACGAATGTGTTCATCGAATGACAACTTGCTGTCAAAAGTGACACCAAAGTCTTTAAATTGAGTTACTCTATTCAGAACGACATTGTCAAACTGATAGTCAAATAACTAGATGATTTTTTACACCATTTAATTTGACCAAATTATCCTGTAACGTCAAACAGCCTGAAATAGATTTAATTTCAATGTAAATTTTTAAATCATCCGCATATAGTAAATAGTTGACATTAAACAGCTGTATTATGTCATTGATAAATATAATAAAAAGTAACGGCCCCAGAATCGAACCTTGTGGAACTCCTGATAATGGCCAAAACTTTCCAGATTTGAAACCACGATATTGGACAAACTGTGATACGATCTAATAAGATTAAGCAAATTAATAGAAATACCGAACGTATGTGTGCAGTTTTGATATCAACAGTTCATGATCGGGACAGTCAAAAGCGAGAAAAATCAGTATAGATAACATTTACCTGATTTCCCTCATCAATTACCTTAAAATATGCAGAGTTACCTCAACAAGGTCCGGAGGTAGTAGAGCGTCCAAACATAAATTCATGCTGGTGTGGGGATATCAAGTTTCTTGTGTGGAAATATATATGGTAGTGTATAATTTCAAAAATTACAAATGATATTGGTCGGTAATTGCTAATTTCATTTCTAGAACTTTTCTTATATACCAGGGCATATTCAAGGGTAATATAACAAAACCTTGATAAATAGTCAACTATTGTCATCAATTTTTCGAGAGTGCGATGGTTGTCAATTTGACGAGACCATATTTAGCGTTAATAATTTGATTAAAACCCGAGAGCCTTAGCTCGAGGGATTTAGTCTTTGATTATTAACGCCAAATGTGGTCGAGGCAAATTAGAGAGCACTCGAGAAAAACTGTGACAATATAATAGCCGCTAATTTATCACGGTTGAGTTATATTTTATTAGATTATTTCTTGAATGAGTTAATAATTGGAGATATATAAATTTCTACCTTCATTATTTATTGTATCATTCGAAACATTACCAAATCGGTTCATTTTGACACTAATCAACTAATGTGACGTTTGAAAATATTTATACGACAGCACTATGTCTACTTGTTATAAGTTAATAAATTAAATCATCAGCGACTATTTTCAGCCAATGCCATGGCAATAGGAAATAGCCACTGATATTTCCTGGTGCCATGTAGAGTTCAAAATAGCCACTGATATTCCTCGTTTCTAAGGAATTTCAAATATTGTCATTGGTTAAAAAATTCGATTTGACACATGAAAGAAATAATCTGCTTTATCTGGCCGATAATCGCGCCACCGGGTTGGAATCCCGGCTCCGGCACTGGCCTTGTCGGAGTAAATGGTTGTATGTCCGCGTTTTTTCAATGTGTAACCCCCTTCCGCACAAGACTCTGGCTTCTGGAATTGGGGGTTCTCCAATTTCTGTGGTGTTTATTTATTATTATTTATTTCCACAATGAGAAAGTTGCATGATTTTTTTTATATCATAGATAGATAGACGACAGAATAATATGCTTCCTCATATTTTTCTTTTTCTTTTTTGTTAAAATTGAGAGTGAAAAAAAATATTATTTTCGGTTGAGAATTTAAAACATTAAAACGCTCTATCCCTAACGAATAGCGTCATTCGTAACCTGTAGCGTCACGTCGTTATTGTTAAAACGTTGAAACATCTAAAAAGAATGCTGTGGTTATAGATTAACACGTTAAGGATGTTATGAAACGATTATCCGTCATATTAACCAATAATTAATAACAAGAGTAAGAATAACAACGTAAATTAGCAAATTCAGGTCAAAATGACGTCAAAGTAATATTATAGCGTTTTCAGTCACGTGGTTTTGTTTACACAAAAGTTCAAATTTTAATGTGGCATATTTACGAAGCGAAATTTTTCTATGAGTTTCTTTTATTATATTATCACCTCATATAGTACATATTATGGAAAAATAATAAAATTGAGCATTTTTAAAATCCATGCATCTTCCTCATTGGGGAACCCCACAGGATGTTATTATAAAAATAAATATAATGTAGGGCGGTTTGGCGAAGATTATTGCATAATCTGTTATTAAAAATGCAGGTATTAAATCTGGACCCATAGTAAAATTTCCTTTAATTTTCTTGATCGCATTAATTATTTCATTCTCAGTAATTTTAGATAAATATAGAGTACTGCTGTTTGATTGTCTAGAAGTTGATTACCTGGAGCATTGCTTTTGTTTTCTGTGTTTAAAAAGGCATCAGAAAAATAACTAACGAAAGCGTTGGCAATTTCAGTTGGGAGTGAATATTTGTCAAATTGTTGTAGATCAATATTTATTTATCCAAAAACAAAAAAATAAATTTTGAATATTGCAAATAATTATCGATTTTTATCGAGTTACGCCACTGAAAAGTTTCCAAGATGCTTGTCCGTGAACTTGTTGCTTAATTTTAGGGCGCCGTCGCGAAGTAGCAGGTAGTAGCGATCCGTCGATAGTTTACACAGTGCTAATAGCGAATTACTATGTTTAAAATTTATATCACGTGACATATGCAAGCAATTGTTTTCTTAGTTGCATTTAAAAAAATATATACAACCCTATCACTTTAAGATGAAGTTCTTTTTCTCAAGTAATAACAGAAATGAAGGAGAGGGGCAAAATATAGTGAAATGTATACTGGTTGGTTTCGAATCAAATGGGTATAAACTATAGGGTGTCGTGAAAAGTTTTTTTATGGTTAGAGGCGTAATAATCGACCAAAGAAACTTTGAAATATATGGGCCAATTATAATGGGACAAATTCACAGTGAAACTACTATGGCAAAAAAACATTGAAATTAGCAAATGAAAAATGGGAAATTGTAAAACCTGATGCAAATCCAAAAATTGATATACCCAGAACAAAGACCAGATGAATCAATAGAAATAAATACATATAGGTATTACTAATAATTACTAAATAAAGTTTTTTGAAAATGCCGGTGTTTCTAAACTCTATCAATATCCTTAACTAATTTCTACATGTTTATTCAATTACACTTTTGATGACTTAAATATACCAATACCTACAAGCCCAACCTTCAAAGTTATTATCGTCTGTATATACATTGGCATTATCTATCGAGGTGTGTCCGAAGTTACCGCCATCCGGCAACGTCGCCTTTAACACCTAAACTCGATGGGAGAGGATGAGAGATGAAGAGGCGCGGAGGAGCCGCTAGAACGGCATGTCCTCGGAAGGTCGAACGCGGTCTCATTAAACAAACATGCTAATTACGTAGATACCAGCAGGAAAAACATCGGCGAGGCCGGCCATCACTTCAAAACGCGCATTCCTCGCTCGGACCGCTCCGAGACACATGAGAAGAATCTTTTATTTATTTTTGTTTGGGAATTTTTGAGCGGTATGTCCGGTTCTTTGTTCGCGTTTCTCGCAGGAAGCTAGTATTTGCGTACTTTGTTTGTATGACAAATCTGGCGCACAATAAATGTTGAGTAATAAACAAATTTGCGGAACGGCAATTTAGAAATGCAGTTTTTTCGTTTTAACCCAATTTGTTAAAACTCATTTCACTCGTAGATGAAAACGCAAATTAATGTCGGCAATACGATAAATTACCGCTAAAGATGTGTGTACAAAATTTAGTTTCAAAGACTTACTTACTTTTACAAAAACTTTCTTAATAACATTTCCAACCTTAATAAATGTCTTGAAATATTAAAACTGCAGACAGGGTAATACATTGAGAATTAAGATTTTTAAAAATCTGGTCAAAAATGTATGCGATCTTGATCCTGGAAGACTTAGGTATACCTACTGTAACTGTTATGGGGTACCCTATTTAATTACTAAAAGAAAGTACTGGTAATTTATGTCACCAGTAAATTCATTGCTATTTATTTATCTGAAGGATAAACAAATAAGATTGGCCATTTGCGTGATCGTCTAGTTTTGTTAGTGTAGGACCCAAATTTCGTTGTGTGTGTATAGTAACCCTTTTTACTTTACCCCAGGTTCTTTAATATAAAGTTTAATATTACTTGTCTCTGTCTGATACGATATACCTTAGAAAATTAATCACTCTATTAATTGAAACACCTGGTAAACTCGCACACACTGTCTATTAATTGAGAGACCTAGTTAATTATATATGTTATTTAGGTAGTATTTTATTACTCAAGATTGCACTGTACATTTATAGTTGAAGTTTGTTTTCTATTTTGCTTTTGAAATTAAAACATTTATTTAGTTTATTACTTATATGACGAAAAGGTAAAGGTGAAAGAATAAGACAATAATTGATGGGAAAAAATAGTAAAAAAAACCCATTTTATTTTATATAAATTGATGCAACAATAGTCGAACATGAAATCAAAAGTAATCCAAATATTTGAGACAATTGTCTAAATACAGGAAAATTTGCGTCGCTGTAGTAATGACCATACTATAGAAATACTGAGTGTTTTGATACAATAACAAGAACTTATATAAAAGTATGCTGCGTTATTTTAATAGTAATTAGAGTTGTGGCAAATGCCTGATAATGATAATCTATAATAGAGCTGTTAGCAATCGCTAGGTAATAATGGTTTATAATTAAATAAAGTTGTTAGCAATCGCTAGATAATAATAATCTATGATTAAAGTTGTTAGCAATAGCCAAATAATGAATCGAATGCAAAACAAAGGACAAGAATCATGTCATGTTTATACATTATCGAAATTAAGTTGAGAAATGAGAATTAATTACTCATGTAAAAGATCATAGAATGTTGAGGAAAAATCCTTCGATTATACATAGTTTAATGATTGAAATTAGAGTAGGAACAATCGTTCAGATAATCATATTAATCTTGCTGAGGTGAGAATTTACACTCACGTAAAATCTTTTAGAATGCTGCTGGGGAAATCTCCCTATAGTAATTAAATAGAAAAGCAACCAGAAGATTGCCTATGATTGTCAAACATATGAAGCCGCGAATCCGCGAAGGTAAGAAAGTGCGGTTGCATCACCCTTCAATCGAAACAAGTGACCAGACAACTGTCTGAAATATTGACATATCCCTCGTTGTAACTGAACCCTATTGGAGAACAGAACCAGCCAATTGGCCGTAGTCAATGTTTCAAACCTTTGTTAACGACAAGTACGCCGAATTCATGTAACTAAAATATTTTATTGTAGGTAAATGTCCAACAATCAGAAAACCTTGTGGTTACAGTAGGAAAATATTCCTTGTGTACTTTAAATATAAAGCATTCTTGAAAAACTTTACATGAGATGTGGTGGAAACGAAAGTCCACTATTTGTTTTATAAAAAACTGCAGAATAATGATAGACATGAAGTTTGGCTAGTCTGTGATAAAGTACCTTGTTATTGCATAGCTCTAAATAGATAGTTCTTGAATATAAACTTGTTACCTTGCAAACGCAAATCTCCCTAGTAAGATATTTAGAAAGTGAAATTTTGTGAATTAAATTCGTGAATGAAATCATAACTGAATAACTGGTAATATAATATTATGATAGTTAAAAATCAAAGCTAATATTCCATTTAAAATATTAGTCTAATATTCTTTTGGTACCACAAATGCGCCAATTTCCCCTATTACACTCCGTCGAAACCAGAATATGAATGCAATTGCAAATAATAAAATAGAGTTTCGAAATAAGAAAGTAATCACCTTTAGAAATTTATGTCAGCTGAATTTCTGTGCACCCTGTATAGCGTTGTATCGCTTGTGAAAGCTCTCCCCCAGGTTCTATATATTTAACGTCGTCGTAGAGCATGTCGGTGGTTGAGAAGAATTCGTTAAAATAAGATGTAAGTTATAATATTGTTTGGCTAGTAGTTTAGACGGCTGCATTTCGTGAAAAATATCCCAAAATAATTTGTTAGGCTCGGCGAGAAACTCGCGACGTAGCTTGGAATGACTTCAAAGGCAAATATAAAGTTCGGCGAAAAATATCGCGACGTAACTTCGAGGTGTTTCCAGTTCAATTTGCAAAGCTCGGCGAAAATATCGCGACGTAGCTTAAAAGGTGCTGTCTTCAGATGCCGTCTAGCTTCTCTTCCTTTAAATACCACTCCGTTTTCCTTTTATATGGTTCCTGATGTCACCCTTCTACCCGGATTATGCATATCCGCTTGTTTCTTGTGGGAATATGTTTATTTTAACGCTATTATAATATTCGACGCTCAACTTTCTATCTTTTTCTATAGTTAAGGTAGAAAAGTGTAGGCGATTTCATACTCTAGGAATAAACGAAGTACTTGACACTTATCTGAATATACGATAAACAAACCCTGTGACTCGACTCGATTTTATATAACTTTTTAGTTAAAACTGTAGCTTTTAACTTTGCTTTAAAAGAATATAATTTTAAAATGCATTCTGGTAACTTTACTTTGTTCAAATTTAAATGAATAAATAAATGTAAAAATGAAATGATTAACTGCAATAATTACTTGAATTTGGAAATATAAATAGGAAAAACTAAATTTATATATGGGGTATATACAGAATGTTTCACTACCAACAGAGACGTTATTCAATATGTTATTGAATCTCGGCAATAAACAACTTTGCTAAGATCTTCGAAA
This sequence comes from Leptura quadrifasciata, assembly GCA_963675555.1. Taxonomy (NCBI): domain Eukaryota; kingdom Metazoa; phylum Arthropoda; class Insecta; order Coleoptera; family Cerambycidae; genus Leptura; species Leptura quadrifasciata. Next base: position 18,931,024 of record OY776681.1, on the reverse strand, counting down.
AGTATTTGGGAAAAAGGCTTACGGATTGGCTTCTTTTAAAAATAGTTATATACGTTACAAGTCCGGAAATTGATGTGTTACGGTACGAGTTAAGATGTTTACGGAATTTCTAAACGAGTACTGTAACACCACTTAACGGATGTGTAACGTTTATTTCATACCGTGCTTTTGATATTCAGCGATTTAACTAAAGTCGCATCATATCTTATTTTTATTTGACTATTAATAGAAACGTCAAAATGCAAATCCAAGATATTTTGACATTTTGAACGTCAAGATATTTAATATCTTTCAATAACTTGAAATATTAAGAAAACAGTCCGGAAAGTTGCCTAGCAACCTTTTTCCGGCTCTGATCCCGTAATAATCCATTTTCCGGACTCTAATGACGTAATCAAACAATTACATGACAGTATGAAATAAATGTATTTTACAGAAAGCAATGTGGTTTTAGAGGCAAAAAATATACTGAGGATTTGACAAAGGCGTTTGACACAGTATGCCATAGATCATTATTTGATAGACTGAAAAATGTTGGAGTTGAGGAGGCACATTGAGATTGTTTGAGAATTGTTTAACTGACAAAGCAAAAGGTAAAAACAGAGGAAACTTTCAGTAACTCTGACAGTCTCAATGGGTGTACCGCAGGGTTACTGTATTGGGACTTCTGCTATTTCTCGTATATATATATTAACGAAATTGGAAGCATACCAAATATGAAACTGTAACCTCATATGCAGATGACACCGCTACTTTATTTACAGGAGCAAATTGGCTAGATTTTAGTTTATAAGGTTTAAATATAAAAAAAACAACATTTATAACTTTTTCCACCTCAGCTGCTGATCAACCTGTTCAAAATACACTTAAAATCCACAAAAATTGCAATATCAATTGCAACTGCCCTGAAATGAAAAAGATATTTAAGAATCATTATTGATCAGCATCTGAGATGGAACGACCATAGTAATTTTATAGCAACAAAAATTCGTAAACTATTTCATACTTTTATCAGTTAAGATCTGTCGGAAATAATAAATTGTTAATGGTTCTATATAACGGCTTAGTCGAGTCTATATTAAAGTACTGCATTGTAATTTGGGGTGGATTCTGTGGCGGTCCGTCGGAGATGGCAGGTTAGGCAGTACCCGCCCAATTAAAGGTACATTTATATTTTTACATATTTTTATAGTTAAATTATCAAGTAAAATTTTGCTGTTAATTAATTGTAATATTAAAATTAAAAAGTTAGCTTTATTTATAATACTATTTTTACTACATATTAATCTGCCTCATATAGGTACACTTCTGAATCCGTTTAAATACAGAGCGTAATACTGTCGAAAGTGTCATGCGCCAAGCTAGGGCGGGCAAGCATCGCTCAGAAATCGTAAATTCAATCATAATACATCTACGCGCATGGTGATTATTCACTTCGATCTTACGCTTGTAATGCATATCAAAACGAGACGTACGTCTTGCATGCTTAGGCTATTTACAACCTAGAGTGGGCATGCCATCCCTGAGCAAAACTTGTAATAAGCAATACGAATATTGAATAGAATATGTTCACAATTGAAAAGATATCAACCAGGAAAAATATCTAATGTGTTAAAATTGATTAGTCAATCCCTTATGAATATCAAATATGATAACAATTTCTAATTTGATAAGTAGGAACAAAAATAAGTTAAAATACATGTCAGCGGTGCCATATAGTTAAATTACCTATAACTATAAATTTATTTTTCTTTGCGTTTTAAGGTATAATGTATTAGAATACATATGCCTCTATATTATCCAAAAAGTACTAAAATAATGTTTAATTTTATTTTAGCAGCTTTAGATGTGAAATTAATATCATATGTAAATGAAATAAATGTATAATATTCAAATATGGGACTTCGCGCTCGGTGGGTGTGGACACTGCCGCCCTCATCGCCTCATCCCTTCCCTTTTCTTTTACAGTGTCGTGATGCTCGCCCTGCTTTGGGAAATCTCATTAATGCAAATTCAAATTTGTCCAATAGAAAATGTTGTGTCACAGGGTATCAGAAATGTTTCTAGAAGTGAAATAAAAAATAAACTTTATTATTGCTGACCTTGCATGTTATTCAGTAAACTAGTAAAAATCTGTGGAATTCAACAGAGATAGATAATTTAAAAACGTTATACAAGGCGATTGAAATGAGCAGAGGCATCACTGAATGTTTTTTGCGTCATTTTTACACCCATTAAATTTCTGTGAAGTGTCATTATTATTCGGTTCTAGCCTCCGTGCTGCCCGCCCAGAACTAAAAGCCACGGGCCGCCACTGGATGGATTATTAGTCTATGAAAAAGTTGAAAAAACCCCAAAAGTTCTGTGAGATGGATGAAACATGGGTTCTCCCCCCCTTTTCCAGGGCGCTAAACATATGTGAAGACTATTTCATACCCCAGTCTACGTCAACAATCCCCAAATTAGGGGTTAGGGGGGAGAAATGAATATTACCGTTGTGTTGAGCATCCTTGAAAACGAGAAAAAACAAATTTTCATGCATTTTGATTTTCTTGGGGATAATTTGGTAATAAGGGAGGGGGTAGTTTCAACCCCGCATGTAGATAAGATGTTGTATGGTTAAATTTCATACGGCCTATCCAAAATCCCGACCGGCATGCCTACGATAGAAAAAAGCGAATAGGGGTGGTTTTTTGAGCTTAGGGGTAGTTGCTGCGGGGTGGGCACCTAAAAAATATCACCATCGCGTTTGGCACCCTCGAAAACCGAGGGATACCCAGGTTTCATCCCTCTCATAAAACTTTTGTTTTAACGCTTTTTTGCAACTTTTTAATGGGGTATAGAGGGTGGACCATTAATAATAGACCATAGTTCAGGGATAGATTCTTTGAGCCAAAATATGAGAATATAACCAAATATGTTTTGGTAAAATGTTGCTGTGGAAAAAGATACAGGATGTCAAAGTTAAAATTATTTTTTCGTTTTTTTGCAATAACTCAACAGCCTCTTGACTGATCTTCGCCAAATTTGCTAGAGGAACTTTTTTTTATTCTAAGAAACAATAATTTATGTATTACATCACGTTAGATCATAGAGGGCATCGCAGGACCTGTATCTGATGATGAATTTTTTTACGAAACGTTGTGGTACTTCTGACCAGAAAATCTGATGAGGGCGTCGTCATTTCCACGTATAAAAGGTACACTTGGTAGAACTCGATAACTCCAACCGTTTTCGAGGAAAGTGCCGTTAAACATTTCAATAATTTTTTGAAAGACAAATTCAAATTTAATGAAACAAAGTGTATTTATTGAAAAATGTGCTTTGCTTACGTTTTAGTTCTGTCATTTGCGTCATTTAATCATTTTATTTTGTTCTTGTGTTCCTCGAGCTAATTTCTTTAACTGCTTTATTTACAATGTCTTTAAAGAAAAATGGTTACCGGCGTTATACAGCCAAAAAAGTTCACAATTTACAAGCGGGGGACAAACCAAGAAAGACGATATTTGGCCTAGACGTTTTTTCCGCCATAATTCTTAAAGTAGGACATGGATTTCAAATATCTTTAAACCATTTTGTAGGTTATATAAATCGGCACAATTTTCGTAAAAATATTTTTTTTTGTACGACCGATATTAAGTGAGGACAGCCTGTATATATAGCCTATTTTGCCCCTCAGTTTTATTTATGATATCCTGCCTTTCAAAATTAGACTGACTGCAACCAAAACAAATACATTTAAAATAGAATGTAAAAATTAACTACCACCTTTTCATAGCCCTATTCTAATTATTATTATATAACAAAAAAAAAGAAACATATGCTGTCCATATATATAATTTTATCTGTTTCCAACAATAAGAAAATACTTAATAATTTATACAAATAGTATAGTAAGTACATGTCAAAAATTATTTTAGAGGGCCATGCACAACATAAAGATGTTCTCTGTTTCTCATTAGGGACATATTTAGAGTGCACGGCCCCTTGCATTTATTTATTAATATAATTAACTTTTATCTAATATACAATATTTGCATCTTTGTAAAACTTGTTATATGATAACGCGAATAAAGTTTGATATTTACACCTTTCATTCCTGCATTACTGTTGTTTCATAGATTTCTACAAGAATTGGTCTCATTTTTCTTGTCATTTTGCCTAATTTTTAAAAAGATCCGTAAAATACTTAACGAAAGCCAGATTAAACCAAAAACAGTACACAATAGAACGGATATAAGCTATTTTAGAATTATTCACGTTATTTGTTTAAAAATATAATACTTATGCTTCCATTGTTCGGAAAAGATTAGTCTGTGGAATAAATATTAAACATTGATATTTTTCCAAATCATTACAGTATGAGTTTACTCATTAATCACAAATTGACATAGTTATCGAACCCATTGTTTGAAGGTTGGTAAATTTGACTTCCAAACAAATTCATACAGTTATAATACCTGACCTAGAAAGCATATTATTGAATCAGCAATTAGCACTGGTGTATTTATACTCCGTAAATTATTTTTTTAACAGTAAAGCAGATTTTAGTGGGAAATGAATGTAGAATAAATAATGAATATGATACCAATATTAGATAAAAATGTTGCGTCAGCTTTGAACATCGACAATATCGTAAGTGACACAGAGAAACTACTTGGAAAATGCATTTATGTTTGTGTGCGGTAAAATTAAAAAACTTATTCCTCGACCAAAGCTATGGACTCATAAATTATGCTACGAAAATCAAAATGAATCGCGAAAAATAAAGTTTGTCAATGAAGACGGCAAAAAATTCTGGTTTAACAAGAGTCGAGTCTCTCATAGAGTTCTCTCTATGGTGCTTCTTTACCTAATCTATTTCGAATGAATTTCCTAAGATCGTTTTCTCTTATAGTTTCGGTTTCATTCATTCTGCTTTTCCAACATTGAAGATCTTGTTAACCTCTCGGGTTTAGTGCTCCTTTCTTCTAGTTAATGATATCATGACTAACTTAGACGGACTGTTACTGAAATTCAGTTAGTGAAAATTCATATTACTACACCTGTCATAAAGTCTAGTAAACTCTAAACTGGCATGTGTATGAGTTGATAATGCGCGTACGATTTCATTTCTCTCGGACACAAAGTTAAAGTAATACCCCAAAAACACTGTCGCGTACGTCTGCAAAGCTTCTCTCTCACCTATTTTGAGACAGAAATATTGCGATACATACTGAAGAGAGAGATAAATTTTAATCTACGTTTTCAATAAGTTCAGCGATTCTCAAACTCTGAAGATTTGTCATTGGTTATTTAACAATCGTCTCATATTAGAATTAAATTCATCTTTATATGAAATACATAAGCGGCGTGGTAGTGGATATTCATCCGACAAACGGACATTGCCAAACCACTATACCTAGGACTTGCAATTTTCTAGTATTACATGAATTGTACGTCGTGGAAAAGCTCAGTGTGTTAAGTAAAGGGAATAAAACATCCGGGTTCAAATCTTGTTGCCTACCGGTTCTTTTTAAATTTTATTATATTAAAAGTCAAACATTTTTCTTCTAAACATTTTATTTTATTAATCCGCGCCGCAAGTTTTGTTAAAACTTCCTTTGCGTTAAACATTTTTCTTGTATTATTCCGCGCAAGTTTATCCCACGGTATATAATGGTCTGGTTGTTTATTCGTTTGTCAGACGAATATCCACAGCCATTTTTTTATTATTATTATACATTACAAATGCCATAGGCCCTCAATCCTTCGTGTTTTATTTCTTGCTAAATAAATAGTTAGACCGGACAGTTTACCGCGGTGTGCCAAAGCTGTAGTATTTTTTAAGATATTTTTTACAGCCCATTCCTATATCACCTGATGATATGGGCGTGGCGAATCTACAGTTTTTATCCAATAAACAGACGTACCATCTACAGTTTGCAGTTTGGAGGGTCGCTAAGCCGGTCATTCTATTTAACGTTAAATGTGTCCGGGTTTCTAAATTAGATACGTGTGTAAATATTTATTTCGAATAACATTAAATTATAAAAATACAATATTTGGTAAATATGGCAACTAAATTAGGCGTCTTAAATGAACAGTCAAAGAAGTTGGTATTAAATTTAATAGATTATTTTACAAAAGAAAAGGAAAACAAGGGACCCTTGGTACCTCTTGAACGAATTCATGAAAGAGTTTCTGAAGCCTTAAACATAAGTCTCAGAACAGTTAGCAGAATTAAGCACTAACATTTTTATATTTTAATACACGAATGGGGAAAAGCGCATCGAGTAGGTAAATTGTTTATGTGTAGTGTTCAAGTATTTTGTATTTTAGTGTTTATGAAAATCGCTTCATCGCTGTGTTCTTCTGTGAGAATTGTTGCACTTTATTTATATTAAAATTAATATCAAATTAACAATAAATGTGTAGTAAAATAATAAAATAAATTATTACAGCATAAGACCCACTAAATCTTGTGAAAGAAATTGAAAATTCATTGCCACCGGTTAAGGTACACAATGGCGTTTCCAAACTACTGAAAATAATGTTACAAACATTGCGACGTACTACATCTTCAATGGGAAAAGCTTGCGAAAAACGCAGATAAAATCATATTGCGTTTTCCGATCTTAAGCTAGCGAATAAAGGGCTTGAATTCGTTACCGGCCGCCCGCATCGGCGCAATTCTACATTTGCTCGACTACATCTCATATACGAGGGGATGAATTAAATCGATAACGTAGCGCTGCCAGCTGTATACCATTGCAGAGAGGGATAGCAACGGACATCTCTGGTAGAGAAGCTGAATTTATAATATTTTAAACTGACATTGGACGAAGTATACGAATTTATGAAAAGGGATATTTTTTTCAAGTATTCTCTGTCCCTCTGCCACCCCGCCACTGAATTTTTGGCAGCGATGCAGCATAACATGCTATAGGTCCTCCATTTCCTCATTTCTAGCAAGGACAGATTCAAAAATACATTCTCTGGTGTTAATTACTTTGTTTACTTTTTAAAGTAAGTGCCCCAAGCTATAAAAAAGATTAGCCTGCTCTTTGAAAAAGTGTAATTGAGAAGATAATGAAGTAGTAAATAACAATTCGATTAATAATAATCGGTTTACCTCTGAAGGTCAATTACTGTTCATCTGAACGTCTATAAATTATGATTGCAGGAAATTTTTTAGCAACGCTTCAGAATAATACAAACATATCAGGAAATCAGGGTTGGACGATTTTAATCCTTTGATTTGATCGTTACCTTATTAGTGCGGGACCAAACAGGAGTGATTTTTGTAGTTTTAATGAAATTCTTGAAAAGCAATTATAAATTGTAATCGAGTTGTGCAATAATTTTCGTAGTGTAAAATCTTAAGAAACAATTTACTTATAAGTATGAAAAATTCTTGATATTTTTCTCATGATATTGCTATGAAAATTTCTGTATCAGGTAAGGCAGGAAATGTTTTAAAATGTTAGTAACATTGGTTTGACAGATATATATTTTGGATCTTCAGCCCAAGTATTACATAATACCGAAATACCTGTTATAGCTGAAGATTTTTTTAAAATAATCAAATATTCTCGAAATAAACATATATTTTTAGTTCTCTACGAGGCAGTAAATTGAAAAAATCTTGATAACAGTGGTATTTTTATGTTAGTTCAAGTATGTGAGGATAATAATGAAAATGTAGGATTGCCAACAATACACAACAAAATAAATACCATGGACATCATGAGAAGAATGGCGGCCATCTCAATTGGATTGGATGTAATGCAAATACCATACAACTATTGCTGTCTTCGAAGAAATTTGAAACTGACTACAATCTCATTATTTTGTGATTTCTGTGAGAGGTAATGCTGCTATCTTCACTGTGATTGTTAAAGAACACGATAAAACCCTCGATATACTTTTCGACTTTGTAACAAAATCCGACTTAAGAAATATTTCGTATGAAAAGCGTGCTTCACGTAAAAATATCGTGGAAGAGGTTTTTAATATTCTTATTCATATTTTCGCTCTACGGAGCGATTTTTATGCAAACATTTCCATATCTCCTCAAGGAGCGTCATTTTAGAAGGTGTAGTAAATGTCGCTGCACAGGGACGTAATGCCGCCCCGACCACCTAAATTTAGAAACTATAACAAAATTTCGGAAATTTCAGAATTAAAAACCCTTTTACGAATCCACGTTGTTAAGCACTACAACTCATACGAGGTATTAAATATGAGGACAAGTTAATCCAGCTTCTATCCAAAGTATATCGTGAGTTTTAGCGAAAATAGCCCTTAGCGACATGGGACCATCATTTCCTAGCAGTTGATTTTGACGGGGAAATGATGAGTTTTAACGGGATTTGCCCTAAACCGGTTCCTCAGTGATTCGGTGTCAGAAAAGTATCTTTACCATGTACTCATATGTGCATGGGACCGCCTTGCCTGAACGTATAAAATTGTAATTGCAATACAATTCGAAGTAGTAGCGCTTCAAGCATTTTCAAGCTCCGAGGAGCGACCAAAATTGTTATTGAAATAAAAATACGTGAATAAGACAGGCAAGCAAAAGCCCACCAAATTTCAGAAACATTGAACTTTTCTTGAATCTTTTTGTGTAATCGTTAGCTCACAAAACTGCATTTTGGATGGTAAGTAGTTGGTACATTATGAATCGTTCCGTTCCAAAACAAAATTCCCTTTCAGGTATAATTTTAAGAAAGTGTGGTACATTCAGTGTTAGGTTTATAGTGTTACGACGTCCAATAGATACCATTAGAGCAGCAGTTAAGCAAAAACGAACAGTAAGTATAAATTTTTATATTATTCTCCGTCTGAAACAGTCATCTTGAACCCTAATTTTGTGAACGTTAACATTCACTTTTGAAATATATTAAAAGTCCTTCAGACTCCAAAAGATGATTCGTTCACATGATCACTCATAGAAATCTCTTTAACCAGTGCACTTCTTCTTCTTCTTATGCGATAAGAGTGTGCAGCGCATATTGAACTATCTCGTACGAGGCGGCGTTGGTGGTGGCGGGGATTCCCCCTTTGGATTTGATGGCTGGCTGGAAGTCTATGAGGGAGTTGCGAAGGCAGAAGCCAGGGACAGACTGTTTGAATGGTGGCAGGAGCGATGGTATGCCGAACACAAGGGAAGGTGGACCAAACGCTTTATCACAAATGTAAGGACGTGGATGGAACGTATTCATGGGGAAGTGGGGTATATCTGTTTCATGGAATATCTAAATGATATAGGTATGATTGATAGCCGAGAGTGTATATATTGTGGGGAGACCGATAACGAGGAACACACCGTGTTCATATGCAACAGGTGGAGGGAAGAGAGGCGACACGGTGGGGCGTCGTTACTGTCCCCAGACGACATGGTAGAGATAATGCTGGAGTCAGAGAACTGGAGAAAGGCGGAGGAGGCGATAACTCGCATTATCAAAAAGAAGTAAGAGGATGAAAGAGAGATGGAGCTGACCCCATGGAGGAATTGATAACAACGAATTCAAATGATCAGCTGGTTGGAAGATAAGCGAAAGCAGTTCCAAATTAGTCGGAAACACTGAAGAGGGGGAGGGGTTTTAGCCGGTTGAAATCCGGCACTACCTGTAGCGCTAAACACTAAGCTCAGGTGCTCATAAGACCATATCTTCGAAACACACGCCCATAGTCTGTTACGTTTACCGCCAAATTACTGCATATTTAATCCAACAGAATCGATTTGGGGCAGGATGACTCTATTATCATGTGACCGTTTCTCTTCTTTCTTTTATTATTATTTAAACTTTCTTACTTTAATAAAAGTTTTACTTTAATTCAATGCGACGGCGTCTTATTGAGAATTATATTTTATATTTATCGTTTTTAACAAGACTTAATAATTATGTTATTAATGTGTTATCAGGTTCGTTAAATCTATTCTAACGTGCTACCTTACTAACATCATCTACCTTTCCTTTTCCCATCCTGGCAAAAACTACTCACACCTCCCCGTTGGTTTTTGCAGTGTTACGTGTATAATAAACGATTTTTAAAATATTGTAGACCATGTATTGCCTTGAAAAATAAGTTACGCGCGCCTATGGATAGTACGCGTCGATGTCGGTTTACAAGGGAATGCCGCGCTCTATTTATATCGCTTTAAAGTGAGATTGGATAAACTTTAACGTTGACTTTCCGAAGCTATATCTTGAACACAACAAATTAAAATCGTTTAAACTGAAATCCTGGCATACAGCTCGAGAAGATTATGTAATTAATTATTTAGAAACTATTTACGTATATACCTAAGGTAGCTTTTTATATGATACAGATTTGTTTAAAGAATAATTTCTATGTACGAAACGTTTTTTACAACAACTATAGAAAACAGTACTCGCAAAAATACTGAGCCAGTTAAGAAAAATGAATAGCCCGCCACTGAAGTCATTAATTTGTGCCAGAGATACCAGCAAGTTATCTTTTTTTGTCTAAACTCTCGTATCCTGACGTATACAGATAAAAAAAGTCACCTTTACCTTTACGGCTGAATTTAGAGATAATAATTTAGCCGAATTTAATGATTGTACTGTTTACTAAGCTGATAAAAACGCATGGAAAAAACAGATTGTTGATTTCACGTTATAATTATAGATCAAGACATCACGATTTTGATAAAGCACCGGTACACTTGCAAACGATGCACATTTTATGGTAAAATATCAAGAATTGCAGCTGTCGGATTTAGCCGTTTCCTGGATAGTTAATTTAGAGGTGATGTTAGCTGGGAAGTACACATTGTTACGTGTTTAGATCCTTTAGTAAACACCCCGATCGTAGGTTCAATAATTGCAACACGAATTGTCACTGGTTTATTTAACACTTAACTTACAATAATTAGTCCTTTTTTTTTTATATATACATTTATTTAACGTCGGCCTATTTCCGCTGCTGAGGCCTAACACCGACGCCTGTAGACGAGCTACCCCCAACCAGGAATTTTGCCGAACCTCTTCCCTTAAGAAGAGTAGGGATCTTTTACTTGCCTAACATTTAATAGACAAGGGACCGACGGCTTTACATCCCCTCCGAAGGATGGTATATCTCCTATACAACCCTCGCCTAAGGTTGTATAGCTTCCGCGCATACACTGATATACAAGCCGCTGGAAGATGGGTGAGGCGAGGACGTGGTCTTCGTTGGAACGGTCACCAATCCAACTACTAACCACGCCTAACGTTGCTTTACATCGCATATCGAAGTATGTACATAGTAAAGACGCACCTACGCTCGCCCCCATTAGTCCTTATAATAATACTAATTATAACGTTTATCTACTATATACTCACTACTGTAATTCACAACTAGTTTTTGTTATTTTCCTTATCACTTGCTCATCTAATATATAACTGACAGAAATCCGTGCGTTGGATCCGCTTCTTATATATTCCTGGCGTTTATTCTCGATTCATCTATTTCATTCCAGACTGTTTCAGACGACTTCTCCTTCCTTCTGGTCTGTCATTCCAAGTGATTCTACTACCGTTTTCTAGTCGATCTGTGGTAATTGCGCCATCTCTGGGTCAACTGGTGAACTATCGGTTTACTGGTAGCTAATTAGGCAGGTTTCCTTTCACTCTGCTACTAGAGGGTAAACCTCTCTTTGTAAGAGGTGGTGGGGGCGCACATAATAATATGAAAACAAAACGTCCCATAAACCAGGCACTAAAGCACAGTTTTTCAACGACTGAACAATTTGCAACTTTTTTGATACTCTATTACTGAAACCGAATTCAAGTCGAACCAAGAAGGGTCAAAATTCAATAAAGCCGACGAAATAGATACACATTACACTGAGCATTTAGAATAATTCCTCACGCAATTTTGAGTATGCACCTATTAAGCAGTACGACTGGATGAAGTGGTAAACTGTATACAAACCTAATTGAAACCGTATAAAAACTAAAAGGCAGCAAAAACAGTCGGCATCTCTTTATTGTACATGGGCGGAGGTAAATAGAAATGCTTGTCATAAGAAAATGATAAGATTTTCGGACATTACTATATTATTCTCTGTTTCAAATGGTCTCCAGAAAGCCATGGTAAATTAGTAAATAATTAAAATATTTTACCTTTGATATAGTAGTAAATATTTATAAATATGAACAATAACTAACTAAACTCCTACGCTTGATATTATAATAGGTATTTGTGCACTGCACTGGCACATTGACAACACATCTCACAAGTCCACGTTACTTCTGAGAAACCATTTACGAATTTTCTTTATGCTAGTAGGCCTGTCCGTTTTATTATCTTTAAACCAGTGCAGTCGTAGATGGTTCAATCAGGCTGATTACATTGCCAATCTCGGACTCACCTGCACAGTTTCAACTACCATTCGAATCTCGATACCGTTGCTAAATATATAAGACAAAATATCAAGTTCAGTGCGCACGGTCCTGTGCTTTAACACTGACCAGTTTCAATTGTGCTCGTATAAAGTATATGTACGAAATATTGTGGATAGTAACAACGTCACTTTCTTTTATCCCTCTGGCAAAAGCATCCGTAAATGTGATAAAAAATTGTTGAAGCTGAAACAAAACGCACAGAACAGTGTGTATGTCAAAATGTGCCCTATAAATAATGTTCTTAGCAGGGTCGGACTGGCCCGGTCGGCAACTGCCGACGGGGTCAAACACATTTGAGGGCCTAATCACAAACCGAAACAATGTTATAATAATGCTTGTTTAAATTTTTGTAGAAAACTGGAATTAATCTTCTAGAATTAAAAAATGAACTTTTAGATTTTGCATAATTATTTCTTCTCAAGGAAGATACCATAAACATGCATAAATATACCTGAAAATGCATATTTGGGCTCAACGCTATATCTTTGAGGTATTAAGGGAACACAATATGCCTAAACCAGGTGATACAGAAGCATGTAACACCTAGCAGTTTTTATTTTTCAAAATATAATTATTAGATTTGGATAATTCGTTACTTTTGCCATACTAAACGGTTTTTTTTTTCTACATCCGGTTAATCCATAACAAGCAACTTTATTTTTTGAAAGGGAATGGTAACTTTTTTCATGAGTCCAAGTAGAAAATTCATTTTTTTACAGTCCTTTTTTTGGCCTTCAGATTCGTTAAAAAAACGAATTACAGCCAATTTTCTCTCAACAGAAAGGCCATGGAAGAAATATATACGTAGTAAAATGTTTACAGGCTGACCATATCGGGTGACCCAGAAAAGTACCTACCACCCCACTTTTTTCTACAGTTTTAAAAACAACATTCTGAAATTTGGGAAATGGGAAGCTCTGAGTATACACTGTGGAAATGAAAAACGTAGGCATATACATTAGTGGCTATTTTCTCTAACTAATCTATACCATTTGTATTCCTAGTTCCTTTCCGATGTTCCTCTCTTTGTCCCTATTTTTCCCGTTGGCAGACACTCTGACATCACAATCACCCAACGAATTAACACTATTTAAATATTTTAGATTGCTAAACAAATGTTAGAATTTCACAGCACAAATCATTTATAAAAGGCAAAAACAGCACCGGTCCAAAATTGGATCCTTGTGGAACTCCTCAGAGGCTAGGAAAACCTTTGCTCTGTGTAACCAATATCTGCGCTGATCCGCCCATCCCGCTTCTTGTAAGCACGATAACTGGTTTCATCAAAAAAGCGAGTATTATCAGGAGATGTTTAGTACTATGTATATAACAACTATATCTAAAACATTAACTTATTTTCAAATAAATTGCTAATAGCACCATATAGAATGTTCAACAATTACAACTTCCAACAAACCGGGGCGAATAATTTTTGCATTCAGTTAAATTCCACAGCACAGCTTTGAACTTGAAACGAGTCAACTTCGTTTAAATATTTCAATGTATCAAAGGAACAAAGCGCCAAATAAAGAAAAATATAGTTGTTATAAATAACAATGGTATCGAAGATCGCGAGTGACCTTTACGCCTTATTTGAAATGTCGTATTCGTCCTAGAGATTTTTTTCTTTTGAAATTCTTTAACATAACGAATGTTACATGTTTTTTGTACCTGCCTTCATAAACTTTTACTGTCATCGTAAACGAGATATATTTCGATTGGGTAAGATTAGATAACATAATGCGGTGATTTATAGGTTAATTTTTAAAGTTATATACCTACCTCGGTTTTTTGTTTGTCTGGTGATTCCTATATCTACTGTAGAAAAGTAGGTAAAGTTTTAGAAACAGTTGTCCCATTTTTTGTAAGTCATATTTGCGTAAAGAGAAATTTGAAATCCATAGCCTACTTTGTGAGATTTACAAAAACCTGAAAAATAGGAAACCACAAACGGTTATAGCTTCCTTATTTGAGAAGATACGAAAAAAGTTAAAGGGATGAAGTTGACGGCAAAGACAAATAAGAATAATATGTGTATAAAAAAAAAATCGAAAAACGCAGTTTGGCTTTGACATAAGCTCTTGTGCAAAAATGAAAAGTATAAATCTCAAAGTAGACCAATTCCGGTTATTTTTTCTCTTTCCAACGATATAAAACATGTCACAAAAATTTTAACTGATAGTGTCAATATTTAATATTTCAACGAAAACCACAATTCATATAATTGTATCGTAAAAATCAGCTATGCCATGATTAGTGAAAAACAATGTATACAGTTATTAACAAATGTGACAGATTGTCACTGTTGTATGTTGGGTTGTCGTTATACACCAATAATAACAAATTCGATATGATTAGCATTTATTGTCAGTGCAATTTTGACGCTGAGATGCCAGTCACGGTTTACGGAGATAGATTTCCAGATGCTCCGCAGCCAAATCGAACTATGTTTAGGAAGTTGGTTCAAAATCTAAAAACGCACGGTTCATTTTCAAAAAAAGTAATAAGGTGGGGGCATGTTGTGGATAATGTAAGAAAAGTGAATAGAGTATTGAATTACGTTAACCGAAATTAAGAAACCTCTTTGAGACAAATTCAGAGAAACTGTCGCATAAGAAAGATAGTGTAGAAGAAAAATATTTAAAAAAAAAAACGAATTTCGATGCTACAAAATGAAGAAAGTTCAACATTTAAATGAGAGAGATAACCTGAGGAGAGTAAGATTTTGTAGATGGTTGTTAAATAAAAAAAGAATGACCCGCTGATATGTAGCAACATTTTTTGGTCGGAAGAATCAAATTTTGCTAATAATGGATTTTTCAATAGAAATATGCATTATAAGTGGACACGAGAAAATACACATTGGTGTAGAGAGACTGCTTTCCAATAAAGATTTTTTACGAATGTTTGGGTGGGTCTTTTAGGGACTAAAGTAATTGGACCTTATTTTTATGACGGCCAACTGCGTTTTTCAAATTTTTTGATACACATTATTCTTATTGTCTTTGCCCTCAATTTTCATTTCATTTCCCTTTAACTTTTTCGTATCTCCTCAAATAAGGAAGCTATAACCATAGCCGTTTGTGGTTTTCTTTTCTAACTGAAATATAGCTCCACCTCGTAGCTCACAAAAATGGAATAACTGTTTCTGAAATTTTATTCTCCGACAATAGATATTAAGCGACATATATACAAGTCGTTTCGCAAACAAGAATATATTACTATTTTTAAAAATACCACTGTTAAAAAAACTAAAATTTTATACTCATACCTCTCCCAACATAGTTGAATTTTTTTATTTTTTTCGTACGTTACGATCACGCGCCATTTTGGATTTTTCAATTTTTTAATACACCTCGTTAATAACTATAAAAGGACTTAGGGGCTACGATGACATGGTGGATTACAGTGGTTGAACCGCGTTAAATATAAATTTCTCACGGGAAAATACCACAAAATTAACATCTAGGTATTTAATTCTACTAAGAGAAAAAAACTGAAATTTTGAATAAACATCAAATTCTCCGGTGTGGTGAGTACTTAATTATCCACCACGGTTTCCTCTAAACAAACTAGTTTTTTCTGTCGTTAAACATATACCATGAAAATGACGTTTTTATGCCAAGTGAATCATTCATTGTTCTATTGCCGTCGAAACTGATTTGATTGTTTATTTTTAAATAATTTCCAGTGATTCACGATTTTATTCAACGAAACAGTTTTGATACATTAAACATCAAAGTGGCTAAATGTAGTAATCACAGGACTAAATTTTATCAAACGGTTCGACATGAGGATCACATAAAATGTGATTAAAAAAATATCCTTACAAATTGCATAATCAACAAAATATTAATTGTCCACAATGTGATTAATGCAAATTGCAATAGAATCCATACATAAAAAATTACGGTATACACAAGTCAGCTGCTCAATTTACTTACATCGTTAACAGTTCATGAAAGAAACCCAAAATCCAATTTTCCTCGCAAAATCCAAAAAAAAAATCGGCAATGCACTCACACCGCAGCCGTTCGAATAGAGGGGGAAGAAGCTAAGGTCAAGGCCCTTTGATCACGTGTGCAACCCAAGGTCACTCGACAGATCAGGTACATCGAACAACGGCACTAGATCACACTTCCAAATAATCTATAAAAGCAACGCGAGGCGGCTGTGCCACCATAGCCCGCTAGCAATTGTTTCCGAGCCTCCTGTCATAAATAAACACGACTGCATCGAGGTAGGCCTTTTGACACACCAAACAAAAGACTGAGAGTCGCCACCGATCACTAGACGTAAGCGCATACATGAAACAAATGAATGGAAAAAGCACACTCGCCTACTGTGACTCGTGTTGAGGAGAAGACAGCGACAGTACGTAAGAGCTCGTGTGTCGCAGCCTCACCGTATGTACCCAGCGAGCTGGAGCTTTGTGTACTGTTTTAAAAGACGACAAAACGCGTCTACTACCGCCGGTAAGAGATATTTTACCGGTGGCGTGTTATCAAAGCCGACTTGTTTCTGAGTGCAGGTGATTCAGGGCCGGGTTATGGAGTTTTTGTAGAGGAGGCGATTGATTATAATCGCTTCAAGATGGCTATGAACCATAAGGGATAATAATTTGATTTGTTATTTCTTTAAATTTAACGATACAACTTGTACTAGGGACTTAATTTTAATTTTACTACATTACAGGGGTATTTGCAAATTCTGTTTGTGTATTTATAACATTTTTATGGTTTATTAAAGCCTTCTTAATTTTTAAAATTTCAAGTATGTCTAGGATTTTTCTTCCTTTGTTTACATTATACAAAAGTTTAATAGTACTACCGTTAAAAAAGTGATTTTACTCAATGCAATGTTCGGCGATTTTTTATTGTCTGAAATGGACTTCTGTGTTCTCTTAACCTCACATCTATACTGCGGCCACTCTGACCTAGGCGTCATAATCGTCACACTTTAATTCATATACCTACCCCCGATTTTTTATATCTTCTGTTTTTTTCTTTATTATTAAACAGCAAGCGACCTAAATTATTTCTATGCGACGATATTGTATTAATGCCTAATTTATTTAAACTATTACATACTGAGTTGCTAACCTTATTTATATAATTTATAGGTACTATGCCATTTTTTTGTTTTCTATATTTGGTACGTTATAAAACTGTTTTTTTTTTAATTTTCTTTGTTTATTTTTTATTAAGTTGTCAATAAGTAACCCATCATAACCATTGTATTTTGCTACTGTTTTAAGATTTTCAACTTCTTTCCCGAAGTTAACCCTATTTAAATTCAGAGACGATAGTCTGTCTGTGGACATAGCTATGAAACGATGACATTTTTATCTTCCAAGATTGATTACTGTGTAAGAGTGTCAGTAAAAGTTGGCTTTCTGTAAATGTCGAGTTCTAGACCATGTTCTTTACGTGTAATACCTAAAAAGTTTGACTGTTCTTTTTCCATTTCAACTGTAAACTGAATTTTGTTTAGGGATTTAATAAAATAAATGAAATGTGACAATGATCTCAGTACCGATCCACATACAAAACACATCGTCAACATATCTTACCCAAAAATGTACGTATTTAAGGAGATTATTGTTTGTGGTGGAAAGATTGTTTTCAAAATTTACCATGAATATTTCAACTAATAATGGGCTTAACGGACTACCCATACATAAGCCATTCATTTGTGTATACATTTTATTATTGAATTTAAAATCATTTTGTTTAATACACATATTGACTAATGTTTGTAAATCTTTTTGTTCTTTTTGATTTAATTCACTATTCGAGATAAGACGTTGTAATATATCCTTAAGTTCGTGAAGAGGGATAGGGGTAAATAAACTTTTAACATCAAAGGAAACTAATTTGGCATTTTCGGGTAAGGTTATGTTTTCCAATTTGGTCACAAGTTAGAAAGAATCTTTTATGCTATAAGAGGATTGAAACTTGATCAACTATGGTAAAGCCGAATTGAGTTTATTACATAGTTTATAAGCTATTTACCGTTTACGGTACCGGTCTCATGGGAAAACCCCCCTTATGAATTTTTGGTAAACCATAAAGTATGGGGGTTGTAGCATTTATTAGTAGAAGGTTGTTTGTTTGAAATTTTTTTTATATTGAGCGTATTCTTCTTTAGTAGTACTTAGATTTTTGATTGAAATTTTTTAGTAGGATCATGTTTTAACTCTTTAAAATCATCAGTATTTAATAATTCATCCATTTTATTATTGTAATCAGATCTGGATAAAACTGTTACAGTATCACCTTTATCTGTTTTACATAAAATTAACCCGTTAGAAGGCAATTTACTACGGATATCTTTTACTGTTTTTTGTTCTAATTTATTAGAGGTTATATTCTTTTGTGAATTTTTTATAACATTTGACACACAGTATTTTTCGTCATTGTTATATCTAACGAGTTCAGTGCCAATTTAATATTTACAACTATAGTCGAGTAAACTCTAACTTGGCAGGTCCAAAGGTCGCTTCATCGTATGAAGTAAGAAACTATCTACTCACTATATAGCTCAGGTATGACAGTGGTTCTCAAACAGTTTACAACAATTTACAAATGATTATATGTCTGTAACTGTAATGCAATCGCTAAATAATTATACAAAAATATTAAAGGTGTTATCATAAAATATTAGGAAATATGAATTTACTAATTTCGTTGTTTTAGTGTAATTCTGATTATATCGATACCAATAGGCACAATTGAAACCGATAACAAAAAATGAATTGTCCAGTTCAGTCAATAACACTGTTAATGTGTTAAAAAATAATAGAAAACTAATATTGTTTGAAAACTAATATTGTTACAGTTCAGCAAGAACCACGGGAAGTTATGGACATATCTTGCCAGGAAAGGAGAGGATGGTAATATTAAGTAAAATAAAATATTTCATGTAATAACAAAAATAAATCTGAAATGTCCATTAGAAGTAATAAAAATAAATTGTGTAAATTCTGCTTGAGAAAATATAAAAAATATATCAATTTCTATGGTAAAACAAAATAAAGGAAAATTCTTAGATACTAAATAATAAATTAACAATAATTTTAATATAAAAATATAAAACTAACAACAGGGAGTCAATAAATATCAAATTAACAATAAATGTGTAGCAAAATAGTAAAATAAATTACTACAGCATAAAAACCACTAATTCCTATAAAAGGAATTAAAAATTCATTGCCACCGGTTAAGGTACATAATGGCGTTTCCAAATGACTGGAAATAATGTTACAAACATTGCGACGTACTACATCTTCAATCGGAAAACGCAATCAGATTTTATCTGCGTTTTTCGCAAGGTTTTCCCATTGAAGATGTAGTACGTCGCAATGTTTGTAACATTATTTTCAGTCGTTTGGAAATGCCATTGTGTACCTTAACCGGTGGCAATGAATTTTTAATTCCTTTCACAAGAATTAGTGGGTCTTATGCTGTAGTAATTTATTTGCATTTGCATTGCATTTTAACGCCTTCACGCACATCTAATGTTTTTGGTTTCTTTTTAATTCGTTTTTTTATTTTCAAGGATACATTATTAATATGTTGGTGCTTAATTCTGCTAACTGTTCTGAGACTTATGTTTAAGGCTTCAGAAGCTCTTTCATGAATTCGTTCAAGAGGTACCAAGGGTCCCTTGTTTTCCTTTTCTTTTGTAAAATAATCTATTAAATTTAATACCAACTTCTTTGACTGTTCATTTAAGACGCCTAATTTGGTTGCCATATTTACCAAATATTGTATTTTTATAATTTAATGTTATTCGAAATAAATATTTACACACGTATCTAATTTAGAAACCCGGACACATTTAACGTTAAATAGAATGACCGGCTTAGCGACCCTCCAAACCGCAAACTGTAGATGGTACGTCTGTTTATTGGATAAAAATTATAGATACGCCACGCCCATATCATCAGGTGATATAGGAATGGGCTGTAAAAAATACCTTAAAAAATATTACAGCTTTGGCACACCGCGGTAAACTGTTCGGTCTAACTATTTATTTAGCAAGAAATAAAACACGAAGGATTGAGGGCCTATGGCCTACGTAATGTATAATAAATTTTCAAAAAATGGCTGTGGATATTCGTCTGGCAAGTGAATAAATTAACCATTAAATACCAAGGGATAAACTCGCGCGGAATAATACAAGAGAAATGTTTAACGAAAAGAAAGTTTTAACAAAACTTGCGGCGCGGATTAACAAAATAAAATGTTTAGAAGAAAAATGTTTAACTTTTAATATAATAAAATTTTTTTAAAAATCGGTAGGCAACAGGATTTGAACCGGGATGTTTTATTCCCTTTACCTTTAAAACCTTTCATTGCCATTTGCCATTTAAAAATATTTATTAACATTTAAAATATATGTATATACCTACAATGTAAGTGTTATTTCCATGCTATTTAATTGACATTTGCTTAACAATAATGGAACTGCGGCGTGACACAAGACGCGTGGTCAAGACACGTTCACAGAGACCGGATGGTATGGCCTGCAGAGAAATTAACATATTTGGTAATGTCCGTCAACTAATAACCGCTCGCACCAGCATTCGGTATATTCAAATTAATGATTTTGCCAGCAATAAGATAATTGTGGAAACAAAACTTACACACTGAGCTATTCCACGACGTACAATTCATGTAATATGTAGATACTAGAAAATTGCAAGTCCTAGGTATAGTGGTTTAGCAATGTCCGTTTGTCGGATGAATATTCACTACCACTAAAAATAGCTTGTATATTTCATATAAAGATGAATTTAATTCTAATATGAGACGATTGTTAAATAACCAATGACAAATCTTCAGAGTTTGAGAATCGCTGAACTTATTGAGAACGTAGATTAAAATTTATCAGTGTGTATCGCAATATTTATGTCTCAAAATAGGTGAGAGAGAAGCTTGGCAGACATACGCGACAGTGTGCTATTACTTTAACTTTGTGTGCGAGAGAAATGAAATCGTACGCGCATTATCAACTCATACACATGCCAGTTTAGAGTTTACTAGACTTTAAGAAGTCTAAGTCTTTATTGTTAATTATGTTAGGGCAATATTTTAGGTCTTCTGTATCATTTTTCATTTCTTCTTTCAACCAAGTTATAGAAGCACTATCTACTGCTTTGTTTGCTTCTTGAGTTATGTCGGCATTGTCGACACATGATTTTCATAAATTTAGGAATCAATTTTTCTCTGATACACTCGAGGATACAGTTTGTTGAACCACAAATGATATTATGTAAAATTCCGTGAAATTTTAATAAGCTTGGACACGTGTAAATAAATACACTCGTAAATACACTTCAAATCGAAATTTTGCATATGACGATACTTATATACTCGGTGGGGCAAAGTTGGCAAGGCGAATAATCTGAAAAAAGTTTCATAAATCCTTTTTTAAGGTATATAAGAAAATAGTTGAGTCAGCTTCTCAAAAGTATAAAACTGGTTACGAGTTCCTTCCAAAATATGTTGGTTCTGTACAAGATTATGCAGAGTAGCTTAAAATACTGACGATAATGATGATTTAGTATTTATAAAACGGTTCGAGGCCTAATTAGTGATTAGGAAACGAATTAGTAAAGATATTTCTAAATTTGTCGGCTGCTATTGATGTTGATGGTCAAGAATGATATTTTATTCATAAATTGAACACATCAAGTCGGGTCTCTTAATGAGGCCCGGTTGGCATGATACTTATTATAGTAACTTCATATTTATCAATAATTTAAAAAACCATAAAACTACCTCTTATAACGGACGATTATAAAGATTAATTAGTACAATTTCATCCTTTAAATCGAACTCTAATCAGCGTTTCTTAAGGGTGCGTTACCAAGGTAGAATAGTGCGTAAAATATTCTCATTCTTATTTTACACTCTTCTTAAAAACGAGCCAACAGAATTCAGAATTGATTTCATTATGTAAAGTAGCAAACTTAAGACAAGGACCGATTATATGTTATATTGTAATCCTAGTTAAAATTAAGTTTCCAAAATTTTCTCCTCCTTGATAATTCAACGCGAACGTTCTACTCATTCGTTCCAAATTCACCATAAATTGTTTTATATCCTACAAAGGGACTTAAATATTCAAATAAAATATAATACGATGTAGTAACATGAAAAAAAATTTAAAATCTGCACAATATTTGTTCCTATTAAAGTTTAATGTCGAATACGAATTTGTTAAATTTCGTCTAAAATAGTTGGGCGTTTTGTTACTAGAAGCAGCACCATAGCAATGACCATTGCTAGACGTGTCTCAAAGCAGGATCGGGCTCATAATTTTCCATTTAGCCTGAAAGCTTCGAGTGGCGGTATCATAGGAAATAAATATGTTATGTGTTCCTGATAGCTAAATTCGGTGATTTACTAATATTTCGTCTTTTATGCCAACTAAATACGCGCAACCCACAATACTTCAAGATGTTTTGTGTGTCACCGAGGTTTTGTTTATAACTGGTACGTATAAGCATAAAATCACGTCGCGATTACATTCGTACGGTCCTGTACGCCGATTCTGTTCGGTCCGGAATCCCGCGAAAGCCCTTCGAGGTTCCATGAAATTCGCAAGATCGCAGACGCTATTAATGAAATTCATCCAATAAAAAAATTAAAATATGTATGTAGGTGTACATGCGACGCTTCGGAAAAATAAGATGCCGAATGGACTTTTTTTTTTTCTAATTTGTAGTACGTCTTAGAAACCTGCTTTTTTCTAGGAGGTGAGTTTCGTTTCGAACCAAAAAATATAATAATAATAACTATAATAACAATTAACGATTATTATTATATTATACAAAGACGATTATGATTAATAAGTAATTCATAGAGAAAGATTTGTGTGAACTTAGCAGAACAACTTTGCAGAATTAAAAAAACTATAAGCCTATTATTTACCGCTAATTAATCATGAAAGTAACAATTTTACCGGTGTTAATTTTGAAAACATAAAACATTTTCGGGTGTTCTGCTAACTTCACATGGAAGTTAGCAGAACATCTACCAAAAATTCGTTTTCATTAAAAGCAGGTAGCTCAGAATTTGCCATTTTTTAACCGTAAACGAACGATGAAAATAAAATTTAAAAAAAATTAAAATTGAGGCGGTAAAACCAAAAAAATCATTTTTTAGAATCAGCAAAAACTTTGCAGAATTAAACCTATGGGCCTATTATTTGCCGTTAATTAATCGTGAAAATAATAATTTTACCGTTGTTAATTTTTTAAAAATTTTCAAGTGTTCTGCTAACTTCACATGGAAGTTAGCAGAACATCTACTAAAAACTTTTTTTAATTAAAAGTAGGTAGCTCAGAATTTGCCGTTTTTTTAACCGTAAACGAATGGTGAAAATGAAATTAAAAAAAAAATAAAATTGAGGCGGTAAAACAAAAAAAATCATTTTTTAAATCAGCAAAAACTTTCAGAATGAAAAACCCATAGATCTATTATTTGCCGTTAATTTTCCGCTAATTAATCGTGAAAGTAACAATTTTACCGTTGTTAATTTTGAAAACATTCTCGGGTGTTCTGCTAACTTCACATGGAAGTTAACTAATGTAATAATCGTTTTTTGTTTTTAGTTTAATTGTACTTTCTTTTTTTCAGTTTAAAATGCATTATCTTCATTATGGAAGACCTGTTAATAATTTATTTTTAGTTTGATAAAAAATATAATTTCAAGGACTTTAATGGGTTTTTTTGAGTGGGGGGTCCGGGGAATTTCCAAATACCGGGGCCCGTCTCGGCACTCGGTGTGAGAACTAAGGAATACGTTCAATTTGAAGATAAGTTTAATTTTTGGAAAACAACTTTTTTATTGATAATTCTAACACCATAAAAAAGGAGAGGGTCATTCTGTAGTTTGTCTGTCCTGAGGTCTGCCCAATTCTCAATTTTTGAGTTTTTTTTTTTGTGGATACATTAATAAGAGATGAGTTATATAAAGCGTTTTTGACTAATAAAACGTTGGGCAATTGTATAATAATCGAAGAAATCGACGGGAAAGTGGAGCGAATAGGGGTGCTAGGTGGGTGAAAAACGAGTGAAACCTTGAAACGATAACATTGAAAAAGTAATTTTTTGGGCAAGGATAAATAAGAGTCATGCATAATTTTCATTTTCATGATCGTTGGTGAAAAGCTTACCAAAGAACAATCTGAAAGTACCGTCAGAAACGGTTATTGCAATGTCTTTTAACTACTGTATAGGATCAAATCATTTGTAGGTCCGAAACAGCGGAGTACGTCGTATGAATTTAATAAAAATAAAAATATTCACAGTTTTTTTGATGGGAAGTTGTCGATTAGATTTTATTACGTAACACTACTTATTGCAATGCCCTTTAACTACTGTATAGGACCAAATCATTTGTAGGTCCGGAACAGCGGCGTGCGTCGTATGAATTTAATAAAAATAAAATTATTCGCAATCTTTTTGATAGGAAGTTGTCGATTAGATTTTATTACGTAAAGCTATTTATTGTAATGTCCTTTAACTACTGTATAGGACCAAATCATTTGTAGGTCCGAAACAGCGGCGTACGTGGCATGTATTTAATAAAAATGAAAATATTCCCAATCTTTTTGATCGAAAGATGTCGATTAGATTTCATTACGTGAAACTACGTATTGCAATGTCCTTTAACTACTGTATAGGTCCAAATCATTTGTAGGTCCGAAACAGCGGCGTACGTCATATGAATTTAATAAAAATAAAAATATTCGCGATCCTTTTGATCGGAAGTTGTCGATTAGATTTTATTACGCTGTTTCGGACCTACAAATGATTTGGTCCTATACAGTAGTTAAAGAACATTTCAATAAATAGGTTCACGTAATAAAATCTAATCGACAACTTCCGATCAAAGAAATTGCGAATATTTTTATTTTTATTAAATTCATGCCACGTACGCGGCTGTTTCGGACTTACAAATGCTTTGACCCTATGTAGTAGTTCAAGGATATTGTTATAAGTAGTTTCACGTAATAAAATCTGATCGACAACTTCCAATTAAAAAGATTGCGAATATTTTTATTAAATTCATGCGACGTACGCCGCTGTTTCGGACCTACAAATAACTTGGCCCTATGTAGTAGTTCAAGGACATTGTTATACGTAGTTTCACCTAATAAAATCTAATCGACAACTTCCGATCAGAGATTGCGAATATTTTTATTAAATTCATGCGACGTACGCCACTGTTTCGGACCTACAAATGATTTGGCCCTATGTAGTAGTTCAAGGACGTTGTTATAAGTAGTTTCACGCAATAAAATCTAATCGACAACTTCTGAACAAAAATATTGCGAATATTTTTATTAAATTCATGATTGTGACGTACGCCGCTGTTTCGGACCTACAAATGATTTGGCCCTATGTAGTAGTTAAAGGACATTGCAATAAGTAGTTTCACGTAATAAAATCTAATCGATAACTTCCGATTGAAAAATTGTAGCTTTTTTTCTTTATAAGTACGTACGTATTTCATATATCTGTTAGGAAAAGCATATCGCAAATGCCAGATAAAAATCTAATCACAAATTTGTCATTTCCATTGTTTTCATTGCCGTTGCTGGGCGTTTCTACATATTATAATATTTTATCTTGCCAAGGATCCCACGACTTTATCGATGTGGTTGATTTTCGTGCCGTTGCTGGAAACGGCCGTTGCGAGCTTCACACCGATATTACTTGAACTATACCGAAGTTGGTATTATAATATTGTAAATTTTGATAACGTCCGACATAAATACAAAAATGCCAATTCCATCTTAAGACCATCCTGTCGCAAACATGAAGTGAAGTTTGCGAAGTAGTATCACAATGCACACAATAGGTACGCCTGGAATGAACAAAGGTCTCTAAGTGGCTTCAATGACTAATATGCTCAATTATGAAAATATTGAATTTTTTTATTCATTCGTTACATTGCCATCTCGCCTCTAGAAACATCTACCTACACTAGTCCCTGTCAGCCGTTGCTGTTAGCTGTTGCCAGCAAGACGATACCGTAGAATCCAGAAAGCAACAGGCACCTGTTTGAGCAACCAACCTACGTCTACCTAACTTAACGTGACAAATGCATGGTGCAACATTAAAAGTGAATTTGTAAATACTGTAACAAGTAATCAAATAATTTCGTTTTATAATCACGTATAAAATAGTAAAGACAAACTAAAAAAAATACTACCGTGCAATTACCCCCACTTTCGGAATTAATATATTTTTAAATGCTAATCATTTGCTCGTAATTGCACGTCAGTTCCTTTCGTCGGCTGGTTGCTGCTTACAGAAGATATTGAAATTGATAGTAGCACCTTTTTTGGGTACGGTAAGTAGTACGTTATAGCAGTAAGCGTGGTAAGGTGGTTATTACGACACTGGTTAATGTTTATAGTAACAAATACATGACGTCAAAAGATTTTAAAAAGAAATAAGCATGTAGGTAGTTATGAATGTTTTATTTTGAAACCTGACATTTAAAACATAAATTAATGCTGGTAGGGGGCTCTTGCTGGCATAAAACTTTTGCAAACAATTTACACTCAACCATGTGCATTAATTCCTGCTACTAGACAAAGCGAAGATAAATTGCCTGATTCAAAAGGAAAAAAGATTTGCAAAAGCTGCTTTGGGTTGGAAACCTTATTATGACCACGCTGTATCAGCCGTAATTGCACTGAAATAAATTTGAAGTTGGCTGGGCTCAAACTGGTTGATTTTAAAAAACACACAACACTATTCTATCTCATGTCATCCATTAAAAACTTAACTACCTACTAATAATTTAATAATTCTATCTAATTGCTGTTACCCAAGTTCGTAATATACTCAGAATTTGGTAAAAGTCCTATCAAGTACTTTAGTGATAAAACTTTACGGATGTGTCGAGCCTGGACAACACGCAGCCTCTAAAACGGTTTATTTACAAAGGCTGTCTATTTTGGGTTTCGCGAGGTGTTTGAACGTCCTTGGGCCGGCCCTGTCACATCACGTGATCGTCCAAGGCACGACCTTCAAACTGTGTACAGTACACTCGCCATACCTGTCACTTGTACACTTTTTCAACAAGTCAGTGCGAGAGAGAGAGGCTGTTTAGGTGAATGACTGTACTTATATATGCTTACCTTGGGCCGAAATCACAAAATACCTTCTATTTTATAATTAACATTTAAACGGGAATTTAAATGCAGTTCCGCTAATAAAAAAAACTGCATACCTTACAGACTATTTGCATACTTATAATATTACATACCGTTCTTATAACAGTTGATTGGACATCCTTTTATTATTTTTGAACAAAACTGCCAGGTAATTCAACAAATCGATTGAGAAACAAAATGAATGTTAAGTAATATCAATTTTCACTTTCACGACGTTCATTTAGTTATTCATGGCACTCCTCACGAGAGTTTATTGACTTCACCTCAGGTAAAACCATTGCTGATTGCTGCAACCAATTTTTATACACTTGCACATTTAATTACACTATAACAGGACTTTGTTTCACATACTTGATACGTTGAAGCAATTGATGCACTCGTTTTCACGCATAAATATTGTCAAAACTACCTAAGTGATGTCCGCGACGTTACGTTTGTTCCGATTTAAAAAAGGATTACAAAAAATAGTCAGTTCACAATCGTATCGTCTGTAAAAACAATGGAAATTAAAAATGCGGTGCTAGCGACACCTGCCAGCGAAAGGTTGAGTTATCTTGTTACCCGCCGTCATTTAAATTACTACTGTGAGAGCTTATCTCCGACATACGTTATCATACTTTGCGACCTAACTACGTTTATTAATGGCGACCATTTTTTAAAAATTGTATCCGCCACCAGAGTGCACCAGCTGTACTCGGTTTGATTGTCCGTTAACGTCAATACGAAAAAATAAATCTTTGAATAAAGTTAATTAGGATGTAAAATGAAAACTTGTTGCTAGGTACTTTCGTTCGTCTTGAACAAACTGAACACAATCACTAAACAGCCAACTGAGTTGAGATATTTTTCAAATTCTTGATTTCTATTGGTTGCTTACTAATCACGCTCACTTTATTCAAGACGAACGAAAGCAGCTTATGTACCAAAGTGTTCTAACACAGGTCATTTATTTCCTAAAAACGAACATTTCTAACAACTATGATAAATCCATGAACTCTAGCACCTCTTTCTCAGCTCCGCTTTTAAACGATTTAATGACCAACTACCGTAATCCTTTTTATCAGTTTGGCTCATTTCTACGAATAAAAGATTGGGAAACTCTAGGGAATAGGGAAATTTAAACTATTTAAGGGTTATATTATGATACAAGTTGAGAATTACATTAAACCGTGTACGCATGGCGTCGTCTATTGGATACACTTATCAGGAACTGGCTTGGCTTGGATTGTTGTTTATGTATATTTTAGAATCACCGAAAACGATAGAAAATTGTGGTTTTAGTGCTGTTAAAATGGTATACTACCATTTGCCGAGGATTGTTATTAACTACGATTAACAATCCTTGACCATTTATTTCTACGTAATGGGGAACAATCCAAGCCAGTTCCTAATATACTCAATAGATGACGCCATGCGTACTTGGTTTAATGTCACCTTTTTCCCGGTTTCCCTGAGAGAATTTGTAAAAATGACTGAAATGAGCCAAATGGATAAATAGGATTACGGTAGTTGGTAAATTTGTTTATACAAAGACATATTTTTTCGTATTGACATTGACGGACAAACAACCGAGTACAGCTGGTGCACTCTGGCGGATATAATAAAAGAGAATGTTCCCCATTATTGACAGCGACTACGGCGTCACCCAAGGATGGTAAACTGTTCTTGGGCGTCGCCATCCTTAAGAAAATAAATAAGTTGGAATTTTAAATTGACGGACAGGCGTGCAAATTATAACCAAATTATTTTGAAATCAAATAGGGACTTTACGATTAGTACAAATATTGCTGCATTTTTAGTAGATGGCAACACTGAAAGCGCTGCCAAAAATACATGCATGATCCGTTTTCTCTTAAAACACACCATATAACTCATATAAACGTAGTCAATAAGAAGTGTAGTGGAACGTAGGTCTTAGCAAAAACAGGTGACCCGGTACTTTACATCCCCACCCTTTTTAAATTTGACAAATTGTCAAAGACGAATTAACAAACAATAATTAAAACGATTTCGTTGTTGACCGAATGGCAATAATAAGTTAGTGGTAAGCTCCTACCTCGTGTACAATTAGAGGTAAGATTTATATTAGACAATAGACCTTATACAATTAGTTTAACATCGATATTGACCCAGTGAGTCACAATTTGTTATGTCTTGTTAATCATTATCATCTGGAATTACCGATAAAAATTTTTAGTAGGTATGTGATCCACAAATATACGAAGTAATCTATGGCTGCTCCAAGAACCAACATGCGGACTCACTACAAAAATACTTTACTGAAAGTAGTGATTTTGGGAGATGGAGGTGTAGGAAAGAGTTGTCTGATGAACAGATTTGTGTCTAATCAATTTGATGAGCATTCCTTCCACACAATCGGAGTTGAATTTTTAAACAAAGATATTGATGTTGATGGGGAAACATATACATTGCAGGTGAGTGTGATATTTCTTTTTATGAAGTGCTTAGCAATAATTGGCCTTGTATATGTTATCTCGACTGTTATCAAACAATTGTTTGCCGACTTAATAATTCAAACTATCTGATGTTTCAGTATCAATTACAAATAATGATCTAAATCTGGTACCAGGATATATGGAAATTTTTGTTTTTTAGATTTGGGATACAGCAGGCCAAGAACGATTTAAAACGCTGAGGACACCGTTTTACAGAGGAAGTGACATATGCATGCTAACGTATGCTGTTGACGACAGATCAAGTTTTAATAATTTGGAAATGTGGCAAGAAGAGTTTTTGTACTATGCAGACGTCAGGGAGAATACACAATTTCCCTTCATTGTTATTGGAAATAAAGTAAGTGAATTAATTTTTATTACTCTAGTTTTGTTTCTTTAACTACTTATATAACATGTTGCTGATAGATTAATTTTCAATGCCACAAATCTGTATGTAAATAAATAATTTTAGTCGGACGTCGCAAGCGACGAAAGAGAAATTTCACAGTTAGAAATGGAAACATGGTGTAATGAAAATTCTATAACGTCTTGTATAGAAACATCTGCTAAAAACGCAAGCAATGTACAAGAGGCGTTCAAAATGGCTGTGCAGCATTGGTTGAGACTTGAAAGTAGAGCTGATAAAAACACACCTATAGTCAATGATACCGTTGACCTCACAAAGAAACATTCAGAAAATAGAACGTCCTGCTGTATAGGAGCCACAGATGATTAAAAGCTTTATAGTATTAGGTTTTGAGGTATTTCATTAAGTTGGATTAATAATAGAGAGGTTAATCGTTTTAAAATGTGTAAAAGGTAGCAACTTATCGGGACACTTTGATTCAAATAAGGATAGACAAAATTTGTTTTAATTTTTTTTTAGGGCGATTTGTGAGCTTCGTGAGATTATGGTAGGTTAGACAATAAGTAATTAGATATTGTCTTCTTTTGTGATCATCCTTTGATAAAGATTTTCCATATCGGTACCCTTGCCTGCTTATCTCTTTTTGTAACAGTTACACAACCATTTCCGGCCAGTGAAGCGGCTATTTTTCCAAATAGTATTTACTTTTTTTCACTAAAACTGTTAGTGGCAAAATATACAGACAAATGCAAGTTATAAAAAAATTGACCGCAATTTGCACATAATCCTGTTGTGATAAATATGTAGCGTTGGCAGATATGCTTGATTCACACATAAGCAAAAGTTGTAATAATCTCAAATTTTGTAGAATCAATCCTTATATCGATTAAAATAAATAAAATTCATGTTTTTAAAACTTATATTAAACAGTGAAATAATTATTTCTAGTTCAGCATTCTGTTAGTTCTCTGCCAACTCAGTAGCATGTAAATTTACTGATTTCCTATTTGATTTCACGTTTTATAAGTTTTCAGTGTTTTCTTACTTTAATGTTTTAAGTTTCCTGTAATTAGGTAGGTAAATAGTTTGTGAGTGCTTAAGTTTTATTATTTGTAAAGAAAGTAACCTGAAAATTCCCGGTAAAAGACTGAATACAATAGTCAGAAACATGGTGGTGAAGTTAATTCAGCCAGGAAAATATCCCCCTTTTATCTTTGCAAGCACTCGATGGGATGAATTGTAAAATTAAATGCGGCAGCGAATGTTGAAATTCATTGAATTTATCGTCCATTTTCATTGCAAAATACTTTTCTTTTGCAAACCGTTGATACGCCTATGCGTGCCATTCTGTGTGTCTTTGAGTCGATTTGATTCGATAATTAAAAGGTGACGTGAATGACAGCATTCGTGAAGTGAACTATAAAGGTTAGGAATTTGTAATTAAAGTAAAATATTAATTTTCAAGGACAAATTCATAGATAACCTCTAAAACCAGTTTGAATTAACCCAAATACACGAGTTCTTTTGTGAATCATAATTAAAGTATCGAGAAAATACGCTTATCAAGTAAGTATACTGTGGAAATCGAATAAAACTGATTTCGTCAACAATGCTGCAAAAAGTCTTACTCGATAAACTATATTATGGTGTGAGAGGAATTCCTCATAAATTGTCCACGTCATATCTGATTTGTCGACATCAGACAATATGATGGAATAATAAAAAATCAGAACCAACTTTAATAACCACAGGTGTACCACAAGGCTCAGTGTCGGGGCCGGTATTATTTATAATATATATCAACGACTTACTATTTAATGTCAAAAGTTATGGGGTCTGTCTATATCCAGATGATACTACTTTTATAAAAGCATTTCGGTTATGAATGATAAATGACGCGGTGTTTGGAACTATCCGGGTTTTTTGAGACCATTAAATTGATATATCTGTGTATACCATGAATATATATGAAGCCATTGATCCGATTATGTGTGCATTTCGGCTGTTCTCCCTTAAGGACTGCAGATTAACTGTCATATGTTTATATTGTACTCAGCTTTACCCAGGATGAATGACGTGGACGTGGCGATACTTTCACACCTCTTCATTTATCATTTGTACCCAAAATTACAAGAGGAAATGTGATATCAGCGAAAATCGGGGATTACCGGTCTCAATCCTTCCAAGCTGGTTACTGCTCGCGGGAGAGATTTTCTAGCTTCGTGCCCGTGGAGACTTTTGATCAGGACACTGAAGGGAACAACATATCCAAAATTCAACCAATTTCACCGGAAGACAATTTCCATTTGAAAAAAATTTCTCTGTCTGTCTGTCGGTCTGTAACTTTTTTTGTGCGCACATGGAACCGTATATGACATTGACTTGAAATTTGGTACACTTATGTATTATAACAAGATCTGGAACTAGATTATATTTAAAACATAATATTTTTAGTCGCAAACTCCTCTATAAAATCTTTATTTTACTATAAGGAACGTAACCAGACTGCAACCAACAGCCACTCTCCGGGCTATGTGCCCCGCCGAGCGCTGAATTACAAATTACAAGTGATTATATTTTGATCTAATTCTGTTGAAGGGTTCGGTGGTAAATGGTATAAATAGGCAAAGTAAGCAGGTAAAAGTCCATAAAATTGCAAAGGCATGTATGAAAAGTCAAGGTCTCAATTTTTTTTTTTTTGCATCAGCCACCCCCCAGTATCACCCCCACACTATTATGAAAGGGAGTTAAAAACATAAAATGTGATTTAGTGTGTATATGAGAACCAAGGGCCTTTAAAATTTGTTTTGGCATTAACCACCCCCTCTACCACCCCCACCCCATTATTAAAGGGAATAAAATATTACATTGGGATTTAGTGTGTATAAGACTTGGATACAAAATTTGAATGTGAAAGTAGTGATTCCTTGGGCAGCAGATTTTAATTATTATTCACCAAAGACCGTGTGTATTTGCGTTAAATATTAAACTAGTTTTCGATTCGAAGGTATCAATGGATGCCATGAAAATTAGTATTCAACTACTGGGTGTCTAAAAGATGTTGCTGATTGAAGAAGTTGACATAATTATAAATTAGTGATTTCGTTAATTTTGGTTGGTCGTAGCTACTAAACCAATTCGAAAAATCTCATGTTTACATTTTCCTCTTATCGTTTTGGTCTATTTGATTGATTTGAGAGCATTCACTGTACTCTCGATGCAAATAATAAAAATGGCCCAAAAGAATCAAGTAGTTTCTAATTTTTTTAAAAACTGCAGTCGTACTTAAAATTTTTGTGATCAATTTAAATTAGGAGAATGTGTTGAGGAATTTTCTCAATATAAAGCCAAAATTAAACCCTAATGTTAATGGTTGAAGTTACATGTAGAACATTATTATTATTTACTTACAAAAAGTAATGCTTTTATTAGAGTGGCATAAATTTTTATTTTCCTGCGACATATTTACATCCAAATTCGGCCTCGAGCCAGTGATCACTCAGTATTTTTCGTGCAAAGATAAGCGTTATATGACCTGTCTGTTAAACGAACCCGTATTGTTGCTACTTTTCATACCTCTCAAAGTTTTTTCGTGATTTTATCCTTGTTTTCTTTTCACGCTTCATGTAAAAATTGCGATATATGGCTTTTGAAGAAAGTGCATGCCGCAGTTTTTAAGTGATGTACATATGTGATTTTATAGCAATAACATTATTATTGTTTATACCAACAGTATTCTGTTTTTACCAAAAATATTTTAATTGTTTTTGTTTAAAATAGTTTTTAATGTCGCGTTTATATGTTACCGGCAACATGTCAAATTAGCCAATCATTAAACCATGGTGTGACAGGTCTCCAATTAGAGATAGTTGAATAATCTTTCAACTTTAGGCACATTGTATGTGAATAAATTGTGAAAATGGATCATAAAAGTTTTATTTGAAGGGTTGAAAAAGTCTTTAACTTCAAAACTCTGCATTTCTGTTAATTTTTATCGAAAGTGGAAGCGATATGTCTCAAATTAACTTAAATTTCATAAACATTAAAAAGATATCTTGATGTTCTTCGTTAAAACTGTGATATTTGCAAAACGGACTTAGGCAATTAAAAAGAGAGGAATCCTATAGAGCTATAAGTCCTTTGGCTTTTTTTGCGGATTGGCTAGTTATACTCATCTTGCCAGTAATTTATACATAGCATGTCAATAAGAACTGTACCTTCAAGATTAATTAGTAGTTTTTGGAATTTAAGCTACATGTTTCAGAAAAATAGGTAACAAAACAGAAGAGTTACTATTTTGGATTCATTGATAACACAGCCACACAAGAAAACAATTTTGACGGTGAAGTGAAACATATCATTTTATACATGTTGTCGGTTGCTGAATATGAATCAGTAGTCGAAATAGATCTATACAGGCTTCACCAATAAAAACTTCCACGAGTGGTATTTCGAAATATAATATAGATATTTGAGTTCTGCAAAATCATTTGCTAGAATGTGTACATGTAGATGGCGCGAAGAAATGTTTCGATAACAGGTGCTTTGAAATGGACATTTAAGAAAGCTTTAATTTTTCAATGAAACCCCAATTTTCGGCCATTTGTTGTTCAGTTTAGATCAAATTTGGTATAATTCTTGTGTTTCAGATTGTGATTAAAGTTATTTAAAGAAATTGTTTTCGAAATTACATATGCCTGCTATGATCAAAAGAAATTGGCAAAAATTAGGAATTTATATTAGCGATTGAGATAGGGTTTTTGGTTTTACAGAATCTTGTTCAGTATGACCTAAAATCCCTGTATACCAAATTTCGTTAACAAATATTCATTGTATTCTTTCCTATTATTTGGGTTTTCTACCACATGTACTATTATCCTCTTCAAAACAAATCACCGAATCTACAAAATAATAGAATTATTGGAAAAAAAGCCTCTGCGCCCGTGACGTTTACGCCAAAGGAAAAGTCAGAGGTTATGTTTTGCAAATAATATAAATCGGAATAAACACAAAAATAATGTATTTTGCTGACGTTTCGGAAAGTAATCTCTTTCCGTTTTCAAAGCTATTTTTTGAAGAACTCTTATTTTGCTGTGTATTTGACATACATAGTACATGTGGTAGAAAACCCAAATAATAGGAAAGAATATTCGTAGAATGCCACAAATAACTTTCAGACAATAAATATTCATTGCTTTAGAAAAAAATCATATCTAAGATTTCAATAATAATCACCCTACTATTCGAGTTATTTATTGTCGGATATTTACATAACTTGACAGTCATGTAATAATGACGCTAATTAAGCATTAGGAGACATTTTTTCTTTAAAGAAAATATCAAATTACTCTAACTTTTATTTTTGTAAAGTCATTGTAACTTAACACGTTGGCTGCTGTGAAAGATTTTGTGGTTTTAATTTTTTAACCGCACATGCCTCCAGGGATATGTGATTGTCTTTAATATATGTGCGTCACATGCCTCCCATGGCATGTGTGTCAAGGCAAATGTTTAGTGCCATTTGACAACGATGGATAAAATTATTTCATAGAATAAATAAATATAGGAGAGCATTATTGAAGTAGTGACCTATCTTCAATATCAACAGCACATGCCTCTGGCGCCTCGTGCAGCACAAGGATAAGAGCAAGTTTTACATGAATTTCCAGGTGTAATGTGGAGTGTTGGTTGAATAACAGTTGATTTAAATTTATTATTTTTTTATTGGAACCAAGAAATACAACTGTTAAAGATAAAACTAATTATGGGCCGTATTAAAACATGATAAACAGTAACCAGGTTGTCCTGGACAATCTAAGCAATATGAAATAACTCGGCGTAGTTTTTTGTCGTCAACTTCACGATAAGCTAATCCTGTTGCCTTTAAAATTTGACGACAGCCCTTGCATGGCTTACGACGCTTTCTTCCTGGTCCTTCCGGTTTAAAAAAAGTATGTATTCTTTTCTTAGGAAGCCTTGGTTCTTCAGGGGGTTAAACTAATGAATGAGCTAGCTGTCTTCTAAATTCTGTAATACTTAATTTTATTTCTGAGCACATATTGTAAATGATCAAGGCATTGACGACAGATGTTCTGAGTACAAGTTCAAATATAACTTTTCTAAAAAACAAGAAAAACAAAAATTAGAGGCCCAGCCGTTGTAAAACTTTTAGAATGTTATACCTGTACCACTTCATGCTTCTACGTAATACCCGTATGGTATGAGGACATCTGGTCGGAATAGTCCACACCCTTTTTAGCAGAATTATAGTCTTTACACATCTCGGTTTAACAATATCTTCGCCTTTTTTATTTTTTTCCCTGTTGGAACTAGACGTATATTGTGGGACGGAACAATATCCATCCATTTTATAATTTTGACTCCATTTTTTTCTTTTCCCATAATTTCACTTTCGTTTCATCATTTTAGGTTTATTATGTTTTTTCATGCCTTGCTTCGCCTTCCTTTATTTGCTGAAAACGTCAGGTAATCCTTTTCTATTTCCTCTTAGTGTTCCACAGTACATCATCTTTTCCTCTAATAAATTTGTAACAAGAGGTATACCGGAATAGAAGTTATCAGCAAATAATATATTACCGGTTTTATATTCTACACTTTGAAGTAATTTGAGGACAACTGATTGACTATGTCCCAAATCGGCGTCTGTTCCGCCTCTTCTGGTATAATAGATAATATTGAAAGTGTAACCCTCTGGTGAACAAAGTTTGTACAGTTTCACGCCATATTTATGCGTTTTATTTAGAATATACTGATGAAAATGTAGTCTACCTCTAAATGGTGCCATAGATTCGTCAATAACGAGAATGTTACCAGGACCCATTATTTTTGAAAATTTTTAAGTAATTTTGAAACTATGTTTTCTACTTTATATAGTCGATTTGACGTATCACGAATTTGGTTATTCTCAAAATGGATTAATTTTAGTAATAGTAGGTATCAATCTCCACTTATATTACTTGCAATAAATTTGTTATAAAAATATTATCTTTAGACCAGTACAAATTTATGTGCGGAACTTGAGTCAAACCCATAGCTATTGTTACGCCTAAGAAGGCACGTATTTCATTTATACTTGTTGCCGTCCATAAATTCAACCTGAATTTTCGCGAAGGATGAGTATCTAATTGTTGTGAAGCATATCTGTTAGTTTCAGTAACAATCAAGTCCAAAACTTCCTCTGTGACAAAATAATTGAATACATCTATTGGTTTTTTTATTTCAGATATATCAATATCAGAGAGTGTATTTTTTTTAGCTATAAAATCCGTGTCCTCCTCATGCTCACTATCAACGTCTGCTAGGTCATTCCATTCATCCTCATTAAATTCAGTAGCTTGTTCTTCATCATTAGTGATTGGCATTTCTTCATCAGATGAATGTAGTTTTTATCAAGCAAAGAATCATCGCTACTATAAGGATATTCTACACTTTCGAGAGCAGATGAAAATCGAGACTCGTTTACCTATATTTGTTCTCCATTGTCCACAATACTTTTCATATCCACTTCACTATCATTCATAGTTTCCATCTGCATTTCATTTTTACCTGTTTCCACTTGCCCTTCATTATGTCCTTGATCAACATTTATCATATCATGCTCTGTACTTTCTTGATTTAATTCTACTACATGTCTCTCACTCTTGTGCTGTTCGCATTGTTTTGCTTGTTGCCGGGCAATTTCGACTATAATTCTCGATCTGTTAGACATATTTTTAACTACTACTTCCTATTACGAAAGGTAAACCTATAAACTAAAAATCCGTTATTGTACTGCAGTGATACAAAGTTTTCAACAAGTTCGGCGCATGCCCCAGAAGGCATGTGCCGCCCACAATTCAGAAAACATAAGTTCTGTGCGGCACGTGTCTCAAAAGGCATGTTTCTTAATATTACTACCATTTAGCAGTACTCGGAAATTGCTATATGCTGCTACATGTTTCACTAAAATCGGCACAAAAATAACAATTTTATCGCTTCCATACCTAGCGAAATTTTATATGCTTTTAGTGCCGCACTGAACTTAAGACAGACACATGCCCCCGGGGTCACGTGACGCAGTCAACGTGTTAAATAACACTTAAAATTATTACTTCAACAAAAATATAATTTTAAAAAGTAAATATTACATATAATCTTTCTCCACTAGTCCTCCATTAATTCTGATACATTTTTCAATTCTCTTCCTATTATTTTTAACAATTTTTCTTAATTCTTCAATTATTACTTCATTACATGTTTTTCTAATTTTGTCACATAGTTCCGCTCTATTTCGTGTCCCATTTTTATAGACTTTATTTTTTATGGTACCCTAAGAATAAAAATCCATAGAGGTGATGTCTGGCGATCTAGGTGGACACGCAATTAAAGGGCTATTTCTTCCAGTCCAACACATAGGGAAGTTGTTATTCAGCCAATTTTTAACTATTACTGCATTATGAATGGAAGCCCCATCTAGTTGGAAATAGAGGTTTTGTTGTATGGCTAATGGTAAATTTTGAACGGCATCTCGAAATTCATGTGTTAAAAAATGTAGGAATCTCACACTATTTAAAGTGTCATCAAAGAAAAATGGTCCAATCAAGGTCTCATTTAAAGTTCCACACCAGACATTTATAATTTATAACCCAGTGTGGGTTTACCGTTGACCAATACTTTGAGTTTTGCGATGAGACCATGCAATTTGTTGTAAAAGTAGCCTCATCACTGAGAATAATCTTTTTCCAAAAAATTTGTGTCATTTGAAAACATACCCTGTGCCCAGAAGCGATATTCCAATCTCCTCTCTGCGTCTCCTTCTTCTATAGTGTGTAAAAACTTGGGCTAATATGGTTTTAAATTATGACGTTTAAGGCACCTCCAAATTTTATTTCTGTCTACATTCAAAACACATGGTTCAGCATTAACAGCATCTAATATTACTTGTCAGTGGACGATCGGCAACTTTGTATTTTTTTGGCTCTAAGTTTGGATACATCTCCAGTTCTATTAAATATTCTATTAATTGAACCAACCGTGGTGTAGTGAATCTGTGGGAGTTCTGGATGTCTCAAATTGAAGATACTGACTGCATCTCGATAAGAGTGCATACTACAGAGTGGCTATTTATTGGGAATTTTGCAATTCCCTAACTTTTCCAGGTTTTCCAGTACTTTTCAATTAAAATTTCAGTCTTTTTTGTCATTGCTAAAAATATGTTTAGTTAAAAAATCAGGTACAAATAAGAAAATTATCCATATGCTAAACATATAATAAGTAACTCTTAATTACATAACTAAAGTTCAGTTGAAGAGAGTTGATCTCTTCATTGATTAAATTAATCTCTGTGTTAAGTTTTCTTTTCCTCAAGTTCCTTCAATTTTATAGTATTCATTCCTTTCTTGTCTCTTCTCTCTTGCACGTTTCTAAAATACATTTTTTATTGATTTCAATTTTTTCAATTCGCCCAGAATCCAGCACAGCATCATAAACTAGTCTTTGACCCACCAATGATGATTCCAACACATTCTCAATCAAACATTGATTGTTTATCGAAGATTCTCTTTCAACAACTTGCATTTCCCTGAGATACTTTGAACTACGTTATTAGCAAAAATACGTTTACATCATTATATTTCAATGGACGTCCTGATCAAAATTTAAATATGAACTGCTAAAATAAAGCAAATTTCCTGACTTTTCCAGGTTTTCCAGACTAAAACTGAATTCCTGATTTTTCCAGGTTTCCCAGAAAATGATCACCCTGATACCAACAATTTTTATTATTTCAATTTTATCAGCAATACTTAATTGTTGTGCAGTCGTGTTTAAGTTTAATTTGACATACCACACAACTGTCAAATCTATTCCAAAGCACTCCATATAACAAAGATATTGGTATGCCGAGTTCTAAGTATTTTAAAAAATAGCTACCAATTTTCAACTATTCATTTCGTAGTAGTGTTTTGGATAAAAAATGTGTTCTAAAAATGCTTAATTAGCGTCATTATTACACGACTACCAAGTTATGTAAATATCCGACAACAAATAACTCGAATGGTAGAGTGATTATTATTGAAACCTTAGATATAATTTTTTTTGTAAAGGAATTAATATTTTTTAACGAAATTTGGTATACGGGGGTTTTAGGTCATGCCAAATAAGATTCTGTAAAAGTCCCTATCGCAATTGCTAATATAAATTTCAAATTTTTGCCAATTTTTTTTGATCATAGTAAGCATATTTAATTTTGCAAAAAAAAAAAATTACTTTTCAATCACAATCTGAAACACAAGAAATATACTAAATTGGATCTAAATCGATCAACAGGTAGTAAATTTAATGAAAATCAAAAAACAACATTATTATTATGAAAAAATAGACACTCATAGAAATGATCCATATGCAATGTGGCAAACCCTAAAAAAACTTATTAATCCGAAGATTTATCACAACAATTACACTAACGGTGTTGAATTTGAAATAGATGATCACATTGTCAATGTAAGAGATGAAACTGTTATTGCTGAATATTTCAATAATTATTTTATAGATAGTATAGAGGAAATTGTGAATAGTATTGATTATCTAACTTATACAAGTACAAATAATAGGGCATTTAATATCGACAAATTTGAACATTTTAATTTGATTAACTTTGGAGATCTTCGAAAAATTGTAAATTCATTAGACAACAAAAGCTATGAAGTGTTAAGTAGCAAATTAATAAAAGAAACATTTGAAGTTATTGGTCATGTCTGGTTACACTTCATAAATACATCTTTGGAAATGGGGACTTTTCCAAAAAGCCTCAAAACAAGTACAGTGACTCCGATACAAAAAATTAAAAATACCAATAAATCCTGGGAATTCAGACCAATTAACACCCTACCTAGTGCAGAGAAAATGTTAGAATTAGCAGTTTATTATCAGTTAATTGATCATTATACCAAGAATAACTTGTTTTTTATAAACCAGTCTGGTTTTCGGGCGAATCACTCTTGTGAATCTGCCTTACAGTTAACTTTAACTAAGTGGAAGCAAAGTATGGATAAGGGAAATTTTACAGTTGCGGTATTTCTGGATTTAAAACGTGCTTTTGAAACCATAGATAGAAGTATATTAATTGACAAACTTAAAAGTTATGGTATTGGAGGTAGTGTATTAAAGTGGATAAAGGACTATTTGACTGAGAGATACCAGGTAACTAAAATTGGTAATGCAACTTCATCACGAAAAATCAATAATTTCGGAGTACCGCAGGGGAGTGTCATTGGGCCTTTGCTATTTTTAATATATATTAATGATATTGATGAATGCCATGATAGTGATTTTATAAACTTATTTGCAGATGAC
Source organism: Leptura quadrifasciata (assembly GCA_963675555.1). Lineage (NCBI taxonomy): Eukaryota > Metazoa > Arthropoda > Insecta > Coleoptera > Cerambycidae > Leptura > Leptura quadrifasciata. The sequence continues at coordinate 18,889,243 of OY776681.1, read as the reverse complement.
ACACTTTTATCAGTCAGTAATAACAGCCTAGACGTAGCAATTAACAAAATGAATACTTCACTTAGAAGAATAATGGGATATCTAAACAAAAATAAATTGAAAATAAATATACAAAAAACTAAATCAATGGTGATAACTACTAGGTATAAATATAACAGTATTGACTTTAACACAGTCAAACTGTATATGAATAATACGGAAATTGAAGTAGTTACTGAATTTAAGTACCTGGGATGTTACTTGGACAATAATTTAGTATTTACCACACACTTTGACTACATATATAAAAAAATTTCAAAAAAACTGTATTTTTTTTTCAAGAGTTGCATCCACTTTGTCAGTTGAAACAAGCATTACTGTATACAACACAATAATTCAACCTCATTTTGACTACTGTGCCAGTTTACTGTACTCGCTAGGGTCTAACAAATTATCAGTTTTGCAAAAATTACAAAACAGAGGGATGAGAATAATTTTGAAGTGTAACAGATATGTCCCAATAGGATTTATGTTCTCTTCTCTTCAGTGGTTATCAGTTAAGGATAGACTATACTACTTTTCCATGATTTTTATATTTAAAATTAAAAATAAATTGCTACCCCCTTATTTTGATCAATTTATAATTTATAACAATGAAGTACATAACTATGACACGAGAACTAACAATAATTTTTATATAAACAGGCAGAATCTTTCACAAACTATGAATGGATTGTTTTATAAAGGTCTTAATGAATTTAACAAACTTCCAACGAATATAAAAAAATCAAATAATCTACCAGAATTTAAAAGAAATATTCTAAAGTATATCAAAAATTAAATTTAATTTTGTAATTCAAGTATTATTATATTGCTAGGCATGGTGTTTTGTGTAGATTGGTCTCACTATAATATTATTGCACTTTACCTATTTTAGGATCTTTCTTTTGTTTATTATTAAGTATCTAGTCGCACGCTTATGAAACTTCTGTATGTAAATTGATACTACTATTATCGAACTATAGATATTTGTTTACATGTTACCTACTTTAAACTTTTCTGTTAATTAAATACAGTAATTATTTATTTATTATTCATTATTATTAGTTGTATGGTTATGAGATTTATGTAGATAAATTAGTATTAATGTTAACAAGGCATGTAACAATAGATCGATGTATTAGGATTGTCCTACTTACCAATAAATTATTATTATTACTAAGAACAAATTGCCGAGATATTGGGGTGTAGTGGTGAAACTGAGACACACTCTTAAAATATTTTCGAAAATCCAACCGTTTTCGTATCAAAAACTGAAGCCATTTACACATTCTAACAATTGGTCCTTACAGAACAAATATCTATCATTCACAAATTTTTCGCTATGTGCAAATTATTTTATTTTTTTTGGCAAAAAGGGCTATTTATTCTAGATATTGTTCAAAAAGTACAAAAACCTGAATAATATAAGCTAATATGAGACTTTTTATTCATTTTCTGCATCGTTAAGTATGAATTTAATTTAACAAAGAAGAAAGAATTAAAAAGAAAAAATGTCTGACCCCATAGTAAAACATCATTTTATTTGTTGCTGAACAAGAATCGTAAATTACAACTTGCAAATAACAAAAAATTCATGTTCAGGGACCAAAAATGCGTATAAAAAGATGTTTTACTTTGGGGGTTAAATTTTGTGTGTGGTTGTGTAATCTTTTAATTAATGTCAACTAGCACATATATCCCAAGGGCATCAAATATTGATTTCATGTGATATATTAAGCTCTGTTGATTTATTGTTTTTGACTTAAGATATGGGTTTTATGTATAAAAAAATATATATCATTATACCTAAACTTTCAAGCTTGAAAAATGAGTATGTTAGTCTGTATGCCTTTCAGTTTTGAAAGTACATCTAAGTATTATAGTGATAATGTAAAAACAATTGTAAGCTATAAATACATGCCCCTATAATTTAAAATTATTCACATTCCCATGAATTTTATTCAAATCAATCAATCTTAATGCCTGGTTAGTAAATTAGCCCATATTGCATGCTGTGAGGAATAAATTCACGGTTTTTGATATGTTAATTGAATTTTAAAGTTATTACAATAATAAAAGCAAAAATTATCGTATAGAAAAATCAATGGGCATTTTTATTGTAATTTTAAGACAGCACAAAATTAGGTCGCTACTAATTTTAGAAATATAACTGTGATTTGATTTTTCCTTGACAGTTCAATCTCAGGTTAAATACCAAATATCAAGACCCATTCCTTTAATCGCTAAAGAAGTTTTTGTGTGTACTTCTGATATTTCGCCATGGCTAAATAATTGGGTTGGTTTTGTGTAGGTTTTGACATTTTATTATTTGAGGTTGTCCTATTTTTGGGCTGGGCCCCACCTTAGACTTACCTCTATAAGTAGTTCCTCAAAAATTTTGGCTTACAGCACACAAAATGTAAATAGTAAAATATTCAGCTACGTTAGCTTTTGTACTGCGATGTGTCTTATTTAGATATACATTAAATGTATTATATCTTTGAATATACTTTTTGTTTATAGTGTTTTTGTTTTATTTTAATTCCAAGAAATCCACCACCTTAATCGGTATTTGTTTTAAATAAAAATTATCGATGATGCAACATTTTGATAAATTTACTACAGTTTTGAGTCATTATAGTATAAAAATTGATAATGGTGATAAATTTTCTAGAGTAAATATTAAAACATATTCCAAAAACAAACAGCGTAATGACAAACAAAAATCCGAAATGATGCTGCAATAGCAAGATTATACATTACTATTTAATAATAACAATTAGTCATCAGAAGTGTGGTACATCTGACGCATTAATCAACAGATGATAATTTGATAAATTTTTTTCACCACCCTGTAAATGTAGAACGTTTTCAGCAAAGACACCTCAGAAGTATGATGAAAATCCGTTGGTTCCATCACATATCAAACGTGGAAGTACTCAGGAGAGCAAACAACCTTCCAATTGAGGTGCTTATTTCAAGAGCACGCCTAAGATGGGCAGGTCACGTTCATCGTATGCATGATAACCACCTTCCTAAATGTACACTTTATGGTGAATTGCTAAGCGGTAGAAGAAGGCGTGGCGGTCAAAGAAAGAGGTTCAAAGACGTTCTCCAGGAAAATCTAAAATCCTGCGGTATTCCAGACGAGCAATGGGAACAACTTGCAGCGGACAGAACCGAATGGCGAGGGGTTGTGGCCAGCTATCAAGGAAATGTTGCTGCAAGAAGGCCGAATCCAAGACCTAACCAGGTCTATGTTTGTCCTGACTGCGGTCGACATGTGCTCTCCCGAATTGGCCTCTATAGCCATAGTCGTGTGCACCGTAGATGAATGGGAATTACAATAGACTACACTGACTGACTCGAGTAAAGGCTAATAATAATAATAATAATAAATAAAAATATTATTTGTTAATTTCAATCAATCTTAAGTTTTGATAATCCATCTATGATTATTTTTGGTATTTCACATTTGAAAAGGATTTTATATACAGAGTTATTCTTTTATTTGTTATTGTTGGAGATAAAAAAATGTTTCGTTACAAATTGTAGTGTTGTATTGTATGGGTGGACCGTTAATAATATGCTATAGTTCAGGGGTAGATTCTTTGGGCCAAAATATGAGGTTATAACCAAATATGCATCAGCAAAATGTTGCTGTGGAAAAAGATATAGGGCAAGATGTAGTATATTTAGGTGATGCGACAAGACCCATATGATTGGCTTCATTAATGTTTAGTTGTGTGTAATGCAATAGATGGCAGGACAAATAAAGTCTCGTTGTTACTTACGCATAGAGATATAAATACAGTTTACATACATACAATGGTTAATGCTCTGTAGATTTGTTTTATTTATATTTAAAGAGCCTTTTAATTTGTTTCTTTTGTTTTAGTCTTGCCGTTTAGTTGTGTATATATCGAACATGGTGACACAGAGCGCGTAGGTTGTATTTAAGTCGCTCCGTTCGAAATACGATTTAAACGGTGTTAAAGTGCAAAATTAATATAGTAAAATTAGTGAAAGTTTTCCTAAGTAATCCTCGTCTAATAAAAGTAAACTGAAAATGCCACCAAAAGTAAATGGCGATATGAAATCTATTATTAAGGAAACAATAAAAGAATTGCTATACGATGAAGAGTTCTTAAATAAAATACTAAGCAAGGTCGCAGAAAAACTGGAGAATTTTGAAAAAACCATAATAAAAGCCAATGAAAAAATTAAACAGTTGGAAGGCCAAATAGATAATTTACAACAAAACGAAAAAATTAACAACATATGTGTGTATGGCATCGAAGAGGAAGAGAACGAAAAGGTACCGGAAAAAATTTTAAAGTTATTAAATGAAAAAGTAAAAGTATCCGTAAAAAGGGAAGATATTGTGAAATGTTATCGAATTGGAAATAAGACAGAAAAAATACGACCAATAGTAGTTAAACTGGACCAATATAATTTGAAATATAGGATACTAAAAAACTCTGGTTATTTAAAGGGCTCAAAAATGGGAATCTCAGAAGACCTGATAAAAAGCAAACTAAATCTTCTAAAAAAAGCGCAGGAGGCGTTCGATAGAAAAACCGTATACACACGTTATGGAAACATTTACATAAAAAGGGAAAACATAACAAGGAAAATACGAAATACTAATGAAATACAACAATTAATTAATTAATAAATTATTACTAAATAAACTAGCTATTAAAAATTTTGTACTAAATTAAGAAATATTACTAATGAATTAATATTCAGAACGGGCGATATAAATGCAGTAGTTTTTTTTTTTGGTGTTATTTATACATTAGATTATTATTATTTTTTTACCTATTTTTATTGTAGCATATTAATTGCAATAGAATATTTAGCTTATAAGAAATATAGGAAGAAGGAAGAAAAACTTATCTGTTTTACTTTCTTTCCTGTACAAATATATATGTTATTAGACTTTTTAGATATACTGGAGGATCATGGTAAGATTAACACGATTGTCTCTGAAAATATACAGGATTGTTATAAAATAATAAGTGGGGAAAATAAATTAAACATATTTCATTTAAATATAAGGAGCCTAAGAAAAAACTTTGAGGAATTACTGATATACTTAGATATTCTTAACTTAAAAAATGTCGATATTCTTGTATTATCAGAAACTTTTAATTTGGAGGAGGTAAGTAATTTTCATATAGATGGTTTTAATCTATTTTATAATGAGTCAAATTTTAATAAAAATGATGGGTTAGTAATTTTCATAAAAGAAAATATCACGGTAAAAACAGAGATTATTCAGTTTCACGAAACTAATTTATTACATTGCAATTTTCAATTAAATAATATTCACTTTGGAATTACAGGGTGTTATAGGTCACCTTCTACAAATTTAGATACATTTTTAAACAAATTCGAGGAATACATCACAACCTTACAGGTGAAAGATATAGAGATATTTATTGGGGACATAAATATAAATATATTAAATAAGGATGACCCTCAAGTAAATAATTATTTGAATATACTGTCTCAAAGAGGATTTTTTCCGTGCATTAATAAACCTACGAGGGAAACTGAAACTTTTACAAGTACTATAGACCATATATTCTTAAAATATGATAATTTGAATGAAAGAATACTGGACATCAAACCGATTATTTATCAAACAAGTTTAACAGATCACTACACTATAGCATTATCTATTCATAATATAAAGAAAATCGAAGAAACGTCACAAATAACTCAATTTACTAGTACAATAGACTATGCAATGATAAATGAATTACTATCAAATGAACGGTGGGAAGAAGTAACAAATAATAATAACATTGAAGAATCATATTTAATATTTAAAAGTAAACTAAAACAATATATTGAACTTTCTACAAAACATATAAAAATCAACAGTAATATAAGAAAAAGAAGACAGTGGGTAACAAATGGTATAATGGGCTAGTAGACAATATCGAAAATGACAAAAGTAATAATATAGCATTTTAGGTTGACTCTTCAATATGTAATAAACATAATTTCAAGGTAATTTTACCACTATTATTGGTTTTATTGTAAAATGAATATGCTTAAGATTAGAGTGGATTTAAAATAAGACAGTTATCCGGTTATCTCGTAACGTTATAGCGTAACATGCGTGCGCATTCAATATAACGCCGACAGAGCCACTCATACGTTTTGCAAAACTTTGTTGACTCCGCCCTTCCACTAACGCTCGTTTCTCTGCCGATTACGCTATTACGTCATAGCCAATAGAATAACCCGAACATTTGCGGCAATATCTAACCGTTTAAACATAGTTTAAACTTCATGACTTTTTTCTACTATAAGGCATTATTAAAAAAATAAAATAAAAAATACGGGTAACCTGTTTTTATGTGTAGATGTTATTAAAATAATAATAAAAAAATTGTCTACTTGCCCATTAACTCAATTAAATATAGGGATAAAATGAAAAAAGAATTATTAAAGCACTTTTCTACTAATCTTAGTATTAAATATAAAAAATATAGAAATGTACTTAACAAAATAATAAAACAAGCAAAGATCAATTATTATAAAGTAAAAATTCAAGATGCAAATAAAAATTATAAACAAATTTGGAATATAATAAACGAGGCGACAGGTACATCAACAAATAAAGGCAAAAAAAATATCGATATCACAGATAACCAAGGTAATTTAATTAAAGACAATAAAGAAAAATCCTTATTATTTAATGACTTTTTTATAAATATAGGCTCTAAAATGCAAAGCAAGATACCAAAAATAAATAAGAAATTTTCACCTAAAAATTGTACAAATAATTCCATATATTTAAATCCTGTAAACGAAAAAGAACTTATTACACATATTGGAACACTAAAAAATAATTCAGCTCCTGGTGAAGACGAAATAACATCAATATTTATAAAAAACGTACATAAAAATATATTGAAACCGTTGATACATTTAATAAATTTATCTTTTTCGCTTTCTAAAATTCCTACAGATTGGAAATCTTCTCTTGTTACCCCGATATTTAAGACAGGAGACCCACAGTTATTAACAAACTATAGGCCAATATCTGTTATTAGTAATTTTGCTAAGTTATTTGAGAAATGTTTAAAACAGAGATTAATTAATTTCTTAGAACATGAAAATATTCTTTACAAAAAGCAATTTGGCTTCCGAAAAAATAGAAATACTGAGGATGCTGTATTTGAATTAACAAATAATCTTATTTACAACCTTAATAATAATAAAAAATGTCTTGCAGTATTTTTAGATTTAGCTAAAGCTTTTGACACGGTTTGTCACAAAATATTATTTGAAAGACTTGACAGTGTTGGAATTAGGGGTAAACCACTAAAATTGTTCGAGGACTATTTATCAAATAGAATACAAAAGGTAAAATTAAATAATATTATAAGTAATGGACGTTTTATAACAACTGGTATCCCGCAGGGTACTGTACTGGGGCCTATTCTTTTTCTTCTGTACATAAATGAAATTGGTAACTTGCCCATCGAATGTAGTGTCATCTCTTATGCTGATGATACTGCCTTACTGTTTTATGCCGACACTTGGACAGAGGTTTACAGGAAAGCGGGAATAGGTCTTAGTTTGATGTTACAGTGGTTGTCTCTCAGCTTGTTAAGTCTTAACACATCAAAAACGTATTTTATTACTTTCTCTGCTTCAGCTGTTGATCAACCTGAAGAAGATATTTTAAAAATACATACACATGATTGCAATATCAATAATAACAAATGTATCTGTCCAGAAATAGCAAAAGTACATAAAACAAAATACTTAGGAGTAATAATTGACCAGCATTTAAAATGGAACGAACATGCGAATTATTTAACGACTAAAATGAGAAAACTCTTCTATAAATTTTATCAATTAAGAGATATTTTGAGTAGAAAATTAATAAAAATATTATATATGTCTTTGGTTGAATCTATTCTACGTTACTGTATAATTGCTTGGGGAGGACTTTACCAAAATGCCATGAGAAATCTTTCTGTCTGTGAAAATACTATTTTAAAAATAATTTTTAGGAAAGAACCTATGTTCTCTACCGTTCAACTTTATAAAGATACCGGCGTCTTAAATATTAGAAGCCTATATGTCTATTGTTGCCTAAATTATATAACAAAAATTTCTGAATTACGTCCAGCCATCTCTCACATTTATCAGACTAGGTCTATCACAAACGAACTACTACAAATACCACTCTGTAATAAATCCGTTTCCCAAAGGTTTATAACTTATTATGCACCAAAATTTTATAACATATTACCTGACTCCATAAGATATTTATTATATAATAGAAAAAAAATTAAAATTGAAACTAAAGCATACATTCTAACACACTCTGATAAATTTATACAAGTATTGAACAATTAAAAATGTATGATAATACATAGTGACATATTTTATTTATTTTCTTTAATACCCTCACAACTGGTTCTCAAACATACATAAAAACATACTGTCACAATGAATGTGATTTTACTATGATGTTCCTTCTATCCATTATTTTTACAGCTAAAATAGTATGTCATCATTTACTTTAAAGGGGGGATGTTTACACACAAACTGGATCTACAGTTTAGGTGAAATTCCTCTTTTAATCATAAGTAGAAATACAATATGAATGTACGTATGTAAATGTGTATTTGTGTGCATATATACTGGTACATATCTTCGGTTATATATTATTATTATTATTATTAATGTAAATATTAAATGTAGTGTTATGTGCTGCCCTCTAACAGAGAGGAGAGTTGTAATTACTCCCTGGCCAGAAGGGTGGCGCCATCTGTGGGCCAACTGGCGAACCACCATTTAGTAGTGCCTAAGAAAATTCTAGAGAATTCCAGTATATTTGTGGAAAGTTCTACAATGATATTCTGGACATTCCAAGTGGGTATATAAAGAGGTGAAGCCAGCAGATGGGAGAACAGTACAGTACAGTTTAGTGAAGGATAAACAGTTCAGTTTAGTATCCAGTACAGTTCTGGGTAATCTGTGGTTCTGGTTACAGAAACAGTTTGTAGAAGAAGAGTTCAGTTGAGTGAAGTATGCAGTTTAGTGAAGTAAACAGACAAGAGAGTTTTTAGGTTAGACAAGAGTTGACAAGTTTAAGAAGAAAAGTAAAGTGCTTAGTGTTTTAAAAGTAGTGAAATTATATTAGATTAAGTTATTATTAGTTGTGTGATTTTTAAGTATTTGCTAGTGTAATTTTAGTGATTAAATAAATCAGTGGTTTGTGAAAATTCTTGTTGCAAGTTATTCGAATCCACAAAGTGTTTACTGAAAATTGTAAGGACGTAACAATTGGTGTCAGAAGTGGGATTGCAACAGAATTTCTGAAGAATTCGACGAAGTCCCATAGTGTTCTATTTGGAAACCACTGGAGATAGTGAAGTGAGTCGAACTGGAAAGTGATATAGACATTAGACAAGTGCTAGTGTGAGAAAATTTATAGAACATTCTATTCTGAATTTTGTGGACATATTTGACGTATACCAGATATAGACTTTAAATAAGACTTGTTAGTGTTGTTTGTTAGTTTTTGAATGGAAACAAGAAGCATGGCCGCTGAAAAGCAAATGCAAGACATGTTAGCTGCATTTAGCAAAATGATGCTAGAAGAACAAGAAAGACGTCAAGAAGAACAAGAAAGACGACGTCAGAAAGAAAAACTAGAAGAAAAAGAAGAACAAGAAAGACGACGTCTGGAAGAAAAAGAAGAACAGGAAAGACGACGTCTGGAAGAAAAAGAAGAACAAGAAAAACGACGTCTAGAAGAGAAAGAAGAATTAAGGAAAATTATACAAGGGCAACAAGATGCTATCCTGTCAGCCACTAATGAGGTCAAGGAAAAAGTAGATAAAGTTGAACAAAAAGTGACTGGCGTCGAAGGAAAAGTGACTGCTGTCGAAGAAGAAGTGAGTGATATCAAAGGAAAAGTAAATAAGGTTGAAGAGGAAGTAACTGAAGTCAAAGGAAAAGTTACTGGCGTCGAAGGGAAAGTTACCGATATAGAAGGAAAATTTCATGCAGTTGAAGGAGAGGTAGAGCGACTTAAGCGACTGTTAAGAGAACAAGGAGGCCAGCTGGTATTATCATCATCAGGTCCTCGATTACAACCGCCTTCCTTTGATGGTCAAACTTCTTGGTCAACCTATAAAAGACAATTTGAGGCAGCGGCATACGCAAACAATTGGAGCAATGAAGACAAAGCTATGGCATTGGTGCTAGCATTAAGGGGCCAAGCCTCAGAGTTGCTTCAGAGTATCCCAGTGACGCAGCAACGGGATTTTAAAGTTTTGGAAGCTGCACTAGATCTAAGATATGGCGACCAACACCTCGCCCAAGTATACAGGACTCAGCTCAAATCACGCACACAAAAGGCTGGGGAAAGTTTACAAGATTTTGAAGCAGCTGTTGAGCGACTGACATACCTGGCTTACCCGGATGCACCCAAAGAATTCCAGGAACAATTAACAGTTGGTACTTTCATCGATGGCATAAGAGATGAGGAGATCAGGCGAGTCCTTAGATTATCCCGAGATAAGACTGGTAGTGAAGCCTTGATCCATGCCCTCGAGGTTGAAGCCGCTTACAAAGAGACTGCACGTCCGAGAGTACGAACCATGAAGGTAGAAGAAGAGGACCGTTTAGAAAAATCAAATATGGAATCTTTGATGGCTGACCTGCACAAAATGATAAGCCAGTTGATGAACAAACCAGATGCTCCAAGGAAGCAGGAAAGAGAACAGAGCGAAGGACAGCCAAGGAAGGTGATTCGGTGTTATCAGTGCAGCAAACCAGGACATATGATGCGGCAGTGTCGAGAACGGAATCCTGGGGAAGTAAACACTGCAAAGAAAGAGGAAGGTCGCTCTGATAAGATGAGATTGATTGTTATGTTAACAGACATACAGAAAATGGTCGCACAATTACTAAACGAATTAAGTTCGCGACCGGAGCTGAAACAGGAACCGCAACCGCCGAAACAGGAGCCGAAGCAGCAGCGAAGTGCTGGAGGTCCGATAAAAGTAATCCGCTGTTATAATTGCGGCAAATTGGGGCATGTCAAGAGGTACTGTCGCCAGAGGAGCCCTAAGGAAGTGAATGCCGAGAATGTAAAAACGCAGCAGGATATAGCAGAAGTGAAGGCAGTTAAGATAGAGGTTCCGAAGGACTGGTCAAAGAAAGTTCTAAGAGAGGAACAACTGAACGACGATGAAATTGGACCAATGTTGAAGGCGAAAGAAAAAGGAATCCGCCCGGAATGGAAGGACGTTTCCAGTAAAAGTGTTGGACTGAAGGCTTTATGGGCGCAATGGGATTCACTTAGGGTTATAGATGGCCTATTACGGAGAGCATGGGAGAGCCCAGATGGGAAAGAAGTTACCATGCGGTTGCTGATACCCAGGTGCCGAGTACCAAAAAGTACTTCGGGAAGTGCACGAGGGAATATCCAGAGAGCACTTTAGCAGAAATAAGACTTTGGCTAGAGTACGGGAGCGATTTTACTGGGTAAATAGCTGTCAGGATGTGGAGGCTTGGTGTCGCAGTTGCAAGGTTTGTGCGAATGTGGCTGCCAAGAGGTCACCTACAGGGAGTGGTGATCGAATAAAGGCTAGATATGACCGCAATGCCAGTTCAGCAGGATTCAAGGTGGGGGACTCGGTTTGGCTGTATAACCCACAGCGGAGTGAAGAAGGATTCTCGAAGCCTCGCTCACCTTGGGAAGGACCGTATTCTGTCATCACTCGGATCAACGACGTTGTTTATAGGATTCAACGTAGAAAGAAGTCCAAGATGAAGATCGTGCACCTGGACAGGTTGGCAAAGTATACTGGGGTATCTGAAGTGCCTGACCGGGACGTTCAGGCTTAAGGAGGGGGCAGTGTTATGTGCTGCCCTCTAACAGAGAGGAGAGTTGTAATTACTCCCTGGCCAGAAGGGTGGCGCCATCTGTGGGCCAACTGGCGAACCACCATTTAGTAGTGCCTAAGAAAATTCTAGAGAATTCCAGTATATTTGTGGAAAGTTCTACAATGATATTCTGGACATTCCAAGTGGGTATATAAAGAGGTGAAGCCAGCAGATGGGAGAACAGTACAGTACAGTTTAGTGAAGGATAAACAGTTCAGTTTAGTATCCAGTACAGTTCTGGGTAATCTGTGGTTCTGGTTACAGAAACAGTTTGTAGAAGAAGAGTTCAGTTGAGTGAAGTATGCAGTTTAGTGAAGTAAACAGACAAGAGAGTTTTTAGGTTAGACAAGAGTTGACAAGTTTAAGAAGAAAAGTAAAGTGCTTAGTGTTTTAAAAGTAGTGAAATTATATTAGATTAAGTTATTATTAGTTGTGTGATTTTTAAGTATTTGCTAGTGTAATTTTAGTGATTAAATAAATCAGTGGTTTGTGAAAATTCTTGTTGCAAGTTATTCGAATCCACAAAGTGTTTACTGAAAATTGTAAGGACGTAACAGTATTTTTACCTATGTAAAATTGTAATTTATAAACAAGACAATAAAGCTGAATTGTAAATTGTAATTGTAATTGTAACACTACATGCATCAAAGGAAATCTGTCTATCTATGCCTAGGTAATTGCAGGGATACATTCCGGGCATCATCTACTGAATTAAATAGAAAATCAAGCACTTATGAAGCCGTCGATTAACATGGCAAGTGCCGTGTGTCGGACCACCTAATATACTACACCGTGATATAGGGTGTCAAAGTTCAAATTATTTTTTCGTTTTTAAAATAAATAATAATAATAATAATCTTTATTGGAATAGGATGATCCTAATATAAACCCATCTAAATTACATACAAATGAAAATGAATAAAATATACAATATACATATATATACCACACTTAACAACATAAAAAAAGAACAAACAAAGTAAAACAGAGTTTATAGTGATATCATGCCAATAATCGTTTAAAAGTGCACTATTGTGACTTAATATGTTTAATAATAGCTTTTTTAAATTGATTTATGTTATTACGCATTTTAACAGATGCAGGTAACATATTATACTCATTTAAACCCTTGTGAAATAGAGAATTCATGGTGTTAGAGTAATTACATCTGTTGATGTGAAAGTTGGTAATATTCCTGGTATTGTAGTCACGTATTTCTGAGTTATGTACAATGAATTCATCAAAATAACGGGGCAGAAGATTATGTGAAAGCTTGAAAATAAATAGCATTGCCATATAAAAGAATTCCTTTGAAACGCATGTCCATTGTAACATGTCCAGCATTACTGAAATACTAGTGTATCGATTACATTTGAGTATAATTCTCATTCCACGATTTTGTAGTTTTTGAAGTGATGCTGTTTTATTCAGTTTAAGCGAATACAATAACGTGGCACAGTAATCAGTGAGGCTGTATAATACTATTGTATACTGTAATCTTAGATTCAACTGATAGATTTTGTGAAATTCTGCTAAAAAAATACATCTTTTTTGTTATCTTTTTATACACATAATTAAAATGAGCATTAAATGACAGAATGTTGTCTAGCATAAAGCTTAAATATTTTATTTCTGTTACAAACTCTATATTTCTATTACCGATGACTATGCTTAATTGAGTGATATCTATCGACTGATACTTATGGTATGTTGTGAGAATCATTGCTTTCGTTTTCATTATGTTAAGTTTAAGTTTATTCATATTAAGATAATTAAAAATTGAATCTAAAGAATTGTTCATCTTATTAATGGCTTCATGTAGATCTGAACTTGAAGTAGATAATAGTGTGTCGTCTGCAAACAAATTAATAAATTCACACTCATGAGATAAATTAATGTCGTTTATATAGATGAGAAAGAGAAGAGGCCCCAGTACACTAACTTGTGGAATGCCAAAGTCATTAAATATTTCCGATGAATACACATTATTTATTTTAGTAATTTGTTTACGCTTTTTAAGTAATCTTTAAACCATTTTAATACAATACCGTTGAGGCCATAACATTCCAATTTTTTAATTAAGATTTCCCGATCAATGGTCTCAAATGCATGTTTAAGATCTAAAAACACTGCTATTACGTATTGACCATTTTCAATATTTTGTTTCCATTTATTTACAGTGAGCTGTAGAGATGCTTTACAAGAGTGGTTGGGACGAAACCCGACTGATATGTAATTAGTATATTATTATTATTTAAATATTCCGATAATTGCTAATGAACTACGCTTTCTAAGATCTTCTCCATCTCGGGTAAAGTATTAATGGGCCGAAACTCCCATGAATTAATTGTATTCTAAATTTTTTGTAGGTACCACTATGCTAGTTTTTAATTCCTCAGGAAATTTACCGTACTCCAGTTTTCCATTTTTGCAATAACTCAACAGCCTCTTGACTGATCTTCGCCAAATTTGCTAAAGGAACTTTTTTTATTCTAAGAGACAATAATTTATGTATTACATCACGTTAGATCATAGAGGGCGCCGCAGGACCTGTATCTGATGATGAATTTTTTTCATATTTTTTTTTACGAAACGTGGTACTTCTGACCAGAAAATCTGATGAGGGCGTCATTTCCACGTATAAAAGGTACACTTTGTAGAACTTGATAACTCCAACCGTTTTCGAGGAAAGTACCGTTAAACATTTCAATAATTTTTTTGAAAGACAAATTCAAATTTAATGAAACAAAGTGTATTTATTGAAAAGTGTGCTTTGGTTATGTTTTAGTTCTGTCGTTTATGTCATTTAATCATTTTATTTTGTTCTTGTGTTCCTCAAGCTAATTTCTTTAACTTCTTTATTTACAATGCCTAGACATAATAATTTTTCAAATAGGGAAATGAGGGATATATGTGTTGAGGAGATACTCATTGCAATATCCAAATAGAGTACAGCCAAACCATAAGATTTTCAAAGATCTGTTTCGTCGTTTGGGAGAAACGGGTTCATTTCGCCATAAAAACGATGTAGGACGACCGAAGCGAATTACCCCAGATCAAGAACTAGAAATTTTAATTCGTGTGGATGAAGATCCTCAAGTCAGTTGTCAGCAGCGGCAACAGGGGTGAGTAAACAACCTGTCCGAAGAGTCTTATGGGTCTAGGGGTTAGCCACAAGCCACTAACTCCAGGGGAACAGCTGAGAGGAACCGGGCCATCCTCAAGGAAGCTCTTCCCAAGACCGTCCGTACACGACCTTAGGTCGTATCCTGCTCGAGGTAACCCTGCGTACGGCTAAACACGGCGGATCTAGACAAGGCAGGTCGATAACTTCCCCCTAATCCTAGGTGTTGCGCGACCCGTGCAAGAGGATGAATGGCACTGGGGTGATTGGTGTCATGAACGGGGCCTCCGGAAAACAGGGCAACCTTCCGGAGTTCTTTGCCTTACCACGGCAATGCAGGGCTCTACCGTGGTAGACTTTATTCCCTAACTACTCGTGGGAACTGTATGGATACTAGTAACTCAAACAGACCCAACGAGGGGTCCAACCCTCGATCTTCATATTGAAGAAAAAATTGAGGCAGGAAACAATCCAACTCCACAACCATGCCCGATCCCGCCAGATCAAGAGGCAGGACCATCAAAGGGACCAACTCCTGTGTCTGAGGAAGAAGGCAATTCAGGAGAACTGCCAAAAAGCTCTAACCCAATTGGGTAAGAACAACAAACTGGAGGGCAATGAAATTGCCGATTGCCTAGTTAGAGAGGGTGCGGCATCAAAATTTATAGTACCAGAACCAGTTCTTGGCATATCTTCAAGCACTGCCAAAACAAATATCCTAGACTGGGCCGAGAGCAAGACTCTCTACCACTGGCAGGAACTACCAGGATTAGCTCATTCAAATCCTTTGAAATCAAGAGCTAAAAAACTGCTAGAGTTGAATAGGTTACACCTAAGCACTCTAATCGGCCTATATACTGGGCACTGCAGATTAAATCATCACTTACACAGACTTAGACTGGTGGAAAACACCGAATGCCGTCTGTGTCTAGAGGAAGATGAAACGGCAAGACATGTCCTGTGCACTTGTTCCGCTGCAGAAAGAACCCGGTTCTCATTATTTGGCAAAGGTCAGCTTTTGCCTGAGGACTTGGACAATCTCTCACCCAACAACGTTATCAGCTTTATTAAAAGGCTGAACCTATTGGGTGAAACATAAATTAGGAGCCACAATAGACCGATTGGTCGCGGTGGAGGGTCTGGTATAGACCCACTCACATTTCAACCTAGCCTAAACTTATGTAAAGAATGCTTCTACTCATATCATCTCACTCTTGCACAAAACTTACTTCGAAGGGATCTTCCACAAAGGCTACAATTTTGTCAATTTGTCCTAAATAAACACAAGGGATCGAAATTTTGTTAAGAACACTTTATTTACCAACGAAGCAACTTTTACTCGCCGAGGCGTTTTTAACTGGAGAAATACCCATTACTGGGAAGTAGAAAATCCTCATGCCATTAAAGAAAGGCATTTTCAGCAAGAATTTAAGATTAACATTTGGTGTGGTATCATCGGAGATCAATTATTGGGACCATTTGTCCTTCCTCCAAATTTAAATGGACAGTTTTTTCTTCAAAATGCTCTTGTTGATTACATGCTTTCATGGTAGACATATGGAACAGAATGCGGTTCATGCAAGATGGAACTCCCCCTCATTTCTCCATTGAAGTCAGGAATTATCTTGATGAGACTTTCCCACACAGATGGATCGGTCGAGGAAGTGAGTTTGCTTGGTTACCAAAGAGTCCTGATTCTTTGGATTTTATTATGTGTGGGGACATAATATGAAGTCCTTAGTCTATGCAATACTATCAACTCAAGAGAAGAACTGTGGGACAAAACACAAAATGCAGCGAATTTTATTAGAGGACAGGAAAATGTATTTTTCAATGTAAGAAAATCTTTGATGAATAGAATTAGAAAAGGCCTAGAAGTAGGTGGAGACCATATCGAACATTTACTCTAAGTTGCAGCAATGGGGTTTCTGCATGGGGGGAAAGTTTATAATGCCATTAAGTCAAATTTGATGTTATTTTTCGGTCTAATAAGATTAGATCCTTATTCTAGACAATCTTTTGAATTTATGTATTTATCTCAATATCATGAAAATAATCCATTAGTTCATAAGAAAGTGAGAAAGAGTTCCCATATGTTTTATACTTTTTTCAATAAAAACACTTTGTTTCATTAAATTTGAATTTGTCTCAAAAAAATTATTGAAATGTTTAACGGCACTTTCCTCGAAAACGATTGGAGTTATGAAGTTACCAAGTATACCTTTTATATGTGGAAACGCCGCCCTCATCAGATTTTCTGGCCAAAAGTACCATGTTTCGTGAAAAAAAAAATATGAATTCATCATTAGATACAGGTCCTGCGGCGCCCTCTATGGTTTAACGTGATATAATACATAAATTATTGTTTCTTAGAGTAAAAAAAGTTCCTCTAGCAATTTGGCGAAGATCAGTCAAGAGGCTGTTGAGTTATTGCAAAAAAACTAAAAAATAATTTGAACTTTGACACCCTGTATCTCTCTTTTTGCTTCTTTCTTTTTGTTGGGTATTTTGCCACCTGCGTATCACAAAAAACGATACATTTAAATTGAATGTTATGACACAAAATTAATTAGAAAAGTCAGATTTGACAGATATTTATTGAAAACCTTATATTGCTGAATAGAAAGGATTAAAAATCCTTTCAAATGAGCTATCACAGGCATCCTCGATCCATTTAAAAAGTTAAAGTAGCTGTCACTCCAAGGGGTTTGAAGGGGGAGGTATGAAATTATGCTCAAAAATTAATTACATAGATAATGAATTTAGTCGTTACTTATGGACTTCACCGTATATATATTTTTAATGCAATATTGCAATGCGATTTTGTGACGAGATGTGATCATGAACGATCCATGCTATAAGGGTCTGAAGAACGTTTCCCTGTGTGGGTTGGCTTAACTCGGACCGACGTAAAATACAAAATTTATACTTACTTTGATTTTGCTCAACGGTACCCCACAGATGGTATCAACTGGAACGTTATTACACTGTCTTATATCTAACACTAGATTGGTTTCAGTCCCTATCAAAAAGTTATTTTAATGGTAAGAATTACAACTGGAAGTAAACTCCGGGGTGCCACAAGGCTCTATTCTTGGGCCAATACTATTTCTAATTTATTTCAATGATCTGGTTTCTGTTAAAATTCAAAGAAAGTTCACTTTTTTTGCTGATGACACCACAATACTCTGGCATGGAAAGTATATTGATGAACTCCATGAGAATGTGACTATTAATTTAGGAATGATCGAAGAGTGGTGTGATGCTAATTTGTTATCTTTTAATATATCTAAAACTAACATTATTACATTCAAGTGCAATCTTGGGGCGAGCGTAGATGCGTCTTTACTGTGTACATACTGCGCTATGAGATGTAAAGCAACGTTAGGCGCAGTTAGTACTTGGATGGGTGACCGTTTCAAAGAAGACCGTGTCCTCGCCTGACATATGTTCCAGAGGCTTGTATATCAGTGTATGCGCGGAAGCTATGCAACCTTAGGCAAGGGTTGTGTAGCCATCGGTCCCTTGTCTATTAAATGTTAGGCAAGTAAAAGATCCCTACTCTTCTTAAGGGAAGAGGTTCGGCAAAATTCCTGGTTGCGGATAGCTCGTCTACAGGCGCCGGTGATAGGCCTCAGTAGCGGAAATAGACCGATGTTAAATAAATGTTAAAAAAACAAAAAGTGCAATCTGAATGAGGTATATTTAGGTGACCAACTTAATAATAAACAAACTGTAAGTAGATTTTTGGTCTTACATATTGATAGTCAATTAAAATTTGAAAATCATATCTCAATATTAAGCAAAAAATTAGCTGCAAATTGTTATGCAATTAGAGTGATGTCAAACAAATCAAAAGACAAGAAACGCCTATTTTGCTCTTACAGACTCACAGCTGCGTTACGGCATTTGTTTCTGGGGTTGCCGTTCGCAATATTTATTTAATAAAATTTTTGTTCTGCAAAAAAGGGCTTTAAAATATATGTAAGGCAAATATAAGAGACCCATCTAAGCCACTATTTTTGAAGCAAGGAATTATGACGCTCTCATGTATATTCATTTTAGAGACCGCGTGTCTATGCATAAAAAATTTGGGCAAGACATGAATGCTAATCCGTTTTACAACACGCGACTAGCTCATAACATCACACTCCCTATTCCATCTTCTGCTTAGATAAAAAACTCAATTTTATATAATAGTAAAAAAAATATTTAATCAACTTCCTGTAAAGGCAAATTGCGAACGAAAATAAATTTAGAAAAAAACTCAAGAAATTGTTGATTAGCAAAGCTTATTACTCACATAATCAATTCTTTCAGGGCACATTTCATCGACCATTTATTGTTTGCTCGTCAGATATAAGCGATTGTTTTATATACAAAATGTTTTCATGTTTTATTAAATTTATAATTCGTACTAGAATTAAGGTTTGGCTTTGTCAACAAAAACCATTTGTATTTTTTCTGACAATAGAGAGATAGATAGATAGATATGCTTTATTTGTTCCTTTGTACAACAGGACCCAAATGGGTGTAGAACATGTCAAATTATTAAAGATATAGAGATTTAAAACAAGGTTAATAACAATAGAGAAGAAATAAAAAACAATACACAGTAAGCAAAAGACTCTGGACATTTTTTAAGACAAACCTAACACTAAACACTTAGTTTTTTTAAAAAAAGCATATATATATAAATGAATAAATAATATGATGTATAATTGAATATAAAATGTATACAAAAATGTATATAAAATATATAAATGTAATCCTACACGAAGAGAAGAGGAAAAAAAACATAGAATTATAAGAATGCATCGTCAGTGATATATTCATCTATCGTATAGTAAGCCTTTCGTATGAGAATTTGTTTTAGTTCATGTTTCAGTTTATTGATTGGCAAATTTTTCAGCTCCGAGCATAATCGATTATATATTTTAATTATCGAATATTCAACATTTTTTTGAATATAGCTATAATTGATTTTATCAATGACTATATTATCTTTATACCTTGTGTTGTATTTGTGTTCTAAAGATTTGAAGAGAGCAGTATTTTGTTTGACAAAAATTACCGCTTCATAAATATACAAGGATATAAGTGTAAGAATTTTCCTTTCGCGAAATACAAGTCTGCAACTATCCCTTGAACCCATATTAAGTATATACCTTAAACATCTCTTTTGCATTTTAAATATTTTTTGTGCATTACTTGAACTTGCCCAAAATATGATCCCATATCTGACACGGGATTGGATATATGCATGATATGCAATAAAGGCCGCTTCCACATTTACAAAATGCGCAATGACCTTCAGTGCATAACAGTATTGTGCCATATTCTGAACTAGATTGTCTATGTGAAATTTCCAGTCTAATCTAGAATCCAGATTTATTCCCAGGAATTTTATAGAGCTACTACTTTTTATATTACTGTTGTCATAGGTAAGTATAGTTTCATCTCTTTGGCGCAAGTATGAGAATTTGGTGATTTGAGTTTTATTTAGATTTAATTGCAGATTATTATATGTAAACCATTGATTTAATACATCCAGGGCATCTTTCATTTCTTTTTCAATATCGGTTTCCGGAAATTCGCTAAAGATGAGTGTAGTATCATCTGCAAATTGTACAATTGGTTGGTCTACAACAGAGGGCAAGTTGTTTGTGTATAATATGTATAGGAGGGGTCCTAAGATAGATCCTTGAGGTACCTCTCTTTTAATCTCTTTCTTTTCAGATTTTAAGATAATTCCATTATTGTTATGCTCTAGTACACACTGTTTCCTATTTGTTAGATAGGATTGTATTAATTTTAGTGATACACCTCTGATACCATATAAAGGTAATTTTTTTAAAAGTATACTATGTTCAACACTGTCAAATGCTTTGGATAAGTCGAAACAGACCGCGACAGTTTGCTTGTTGTTGTTTAAGGATTCTAATATCAATTTCAGTGCTTTATATATTGCTAGTATAGTAGATTTCCCTTTCCTGAAGCCATTTTGTGAGTCCGATATTAGGTCGTTTTTTTCAATGAAATTTAAGATTCTCATATATATTATTTTTTCGAAAATTTTGCTTATGTTTGATAGCAGTGCAATTGGACGGTAGTTTTGCCAGTCTGACTTGTCTCCTTTCTTGTAGATAGGTTTAATTGTTGCTACTTTAAGTTGATCTGGAAAGATTCCCGTATGTAGTGTTAGATTTATAATATAAGCCAATGGTTTAGATATGATATCTGCTACATATTTCAGATATCATATCTAAACCATTGGCTTATATTATAAATCTAACACTACATACGGGAATCTTTCCAGATCAACTTAAAGTAGCAACAATTAAACCTATCTACAAGAAAGGAGACAAGTCAGACTGGCAAAACTACCGTCCAATTGCACTGCTATCAAACAATAAAGCATACTTGATTGATTGATCGACTGAACTGCCATCCAACGGCCTTATATTTTAGAGCAATCGACGGACACCAAAAAGATTCAATTTAAAAAAGTTTGATATCTGCAACTTTGTGGGCTTCTTCGCTTGCCTGTCTTTATATGTATTAAATTCACATAGGTAATTTTGGGCACACTGTTATCGAGTTTAAAAGCTTAAATCACAACAGATTAGGATATTATATTCATACATTCAGGCAAGGTGATGGGTCCCATAGCGGTTTTCAATTTTACTGGGCAGATAAAACACGCAACTAAAACTTTACGAGCTCATTATTAACGCCGGTGAACCATTCGGTATGGTGTCTTCAAACAAGTCTATGTTCATTAAAAACCTATAAAGGTAAGTGATTCAATTTGCTGGCGGAATAGTTCAGAGAATAACAGTATTTTAATGAAGTCTTAAGGTTTTTGTTGCCTTTTTTTGCACAGTAAAATTGCAAATGACTATAGACTGTACATGGTAAAAGAGCGACACGTGTTCCGAATCACTGAGGAACCACATGTAGGTAATTACGGTGTAAAACATGTTAGTTTCCTGCCAAAAACGACTGCTTGGGGAACTACCTTCTGGGACTTTTTTGAGGAACTACTAAACCACCCTCATAAGCTATACCTTACGCAAGTTGCAGTGCTACACAACATCAGATCATAAAAGAAGATTAACATTTGGAAGTACAAGTCTTTTTTTGAGACAGTTTCTAAAATGACGCCTCGTGCATTACGTCTCAGGGATCACGTCCTGCCTCGTGAAGTTTCGTTGCAGTTACAAAAATGACGTTTTGTGAATCACATATCGAGGATTACGTCCGGTCTTATGAAATTTCAGTGCAGTTACAAAAATGACGTTTTGTCTCATGAATTTTCATTATAAAATATCTTCCCAATGGCATCTTTAAGTGTCGCACACGATTTCTGCAGTTCTGCAAAATTCCATCAAAGATTTTCCCTGGCTTCGAGCAGGTCAATATCTGGTAGGTTCTTTAACTTGGCTGTCTTGAATATGCATACAAAGTTTGAGCAACATTGATCTAGTAGTTTGGGTCCTAGGTGCGGCCACAGATGGCAGACAGACATTTTTTTAAAACTACATTTTTCGGTGAAACCTGAAAATTGACAGCAGTTTTTTTTTGGTATGTTTCCAGAAATTACTAAAAGTTTTATTTAATTAATATCAAACTGATATAAATCAGGCTTCCTACAACAAATAAGGTTCGGTAATCTCCTTGTACATTATAACTACTTAACAGAAAAACGATGAGAAGAGACAACCGATGAGCCATCTGTGACATTTTAGCAACAGCTTTTATGATCTGAACCTTTTAAATCAGAGTTCTCACTACTGTCATTGAATGTGACTTGTCGTTTTTTGCCCTCACACAGCTGCAAAATACAAAACAGTTGTATCTGCAATGTGACAAAAAAAACCTGAAATTCAACATTTTTGTTTCATATTTAATCTTTGTGTGTTCGAATGCAAGGATATAACATTAAAACAAAATAATGTAATGCTAGTATATATATTACAAGTATCAGTCATATACAAATACATTTTTTTAAATATCAGCATATAAAAATTGGCATACACCCCAAAATACATAAGTAGTATGATTACCTAGGGATAATGTACAACCGACTTTAACATAGCTTGAATATGTAATAATCCAAGAAGGCAGAGAAAATATCCGCTTAGTTTTTTGTCCCGTGCATTTTGAATAATGTAAAACTGCAACGAATTAATTTTATTTGCAACTATCAAACAAATTGCTGATATTTTGCCCCCACCACTTTCTGGTACTATGTACTACTAGACATCATTTCAATTTTCTGTTAAATCGACTTTAAACTAAGGTTTACTATTAGTAAAAAGTCACTTTAAAACATGTTATACTAGATTCTTTCATGAACCAAGTTTAAAATTACTTTCCCGAAAATTAAGTGCACTTTAACTGGAAAAGAAGGTTTATTATCTATTCATTTTTAAAAATCACGAGAATGTTAATTTTTATTTAAAAGTTTAAATCCACTTTTAAAGTCATAAGTGACCTTATAATAAAAGCTCTAATAATCATACAAGCTGGTTTGTGAACCTTGATTTTTGCTAAAGGAAACTTTAAAGTTATTTTAAGTGATAAATCCGGTTCAAATTATGCTTAAAATATGTTTTAGTTTCATCTTTACAGATGAAATAAATGATACTATACAAGGTGTCTCACCGGGAACTGAATCGATCGATATAGAGAAAAGTACGCATCAGAAAATTTTGAAAATTTAGATAATTACTAATGTCAGTGTGGCCAATCCAACTAAAATAATTACAAGCAGCTGGCACTTCTGCTTATACCAGAAGTCGATACCAACTTGCTTATTTCAAATGGAACACCCTATATATTTTAGGGTTTTCGAGAAGAGCATAAAATTCTGAGTCGAAAATATGTAGCATATCCTATACCTAAACCTAGCCGTTTCAGAGATATTTGACATTTTATAGAAAATTTGGCAGGTGCAACGGTTTGCAAGAACCGTTATAACTTTCTTCGTGTAAAAGATTCTCATTTGCTTCTTGTCACGTAAAAAGAACACAAGGAGAACTACGTTTTACAACTGAAATAAATTCAATAATATCATACTAAGTGTTCCGTTTTTCGCGTTACATTTCGTCAACTTCAAACTGCGAATACTTGTTTAGGTCAAATGGAACACCCTGTATTTTATTACGTCAAGTTGTGTAAAATTGAATTCCCTTTTTTCTGATATTAGCATTGTGGGGGTTAACGTTACAACGTTTTGAAATATTTGCGATTTTATTAGAAATTCAGGAATTGTAATCATTTCATTAAAATAGCCATGATTAGAAACAATCAGTCAATATCTTATGCCAAAAAATGCCAGCACGTTTAAATTACACCCACAAAGACTTTTTAAATTTGTTTATTATTTATGGAGAATGTGATAAAGTAATATCAAGAACTTGCAGCACATTTGCTACTCGATATCCAGAAAAACGGAAACCGTCACCAAACACTGTAAAACGCATACTGGACAATTTTAAAAATTATGGCTCTGTCAAGGCAAAAATGCAAAGAAGAAAGCCTATTGTTGATGACGAAAACATTGAAATACTCATTCTAGGATATTTTCATGCATTTCCAAGGATGTCATTAAGACAATCTGCTCTGGAATCGGGACTATGCAAGGATTCAATTCACAGAATCTTATTAAAACATAAGTTTCACCCGTTTTCATTCCATATGGTTCAAGGATTAAAAGAAACAGATTTCCTAAGAAGACAGAATTTTTGTGAGTTTATTCTAATAAGGTCTGAGGGTCATGATTCTTATTTGGGAAATATTATATGGACAGATGAAGCAAAATTTACTAAAAATGGACTTTTGAATAGACACAATTCACATTATTGGAGTGACTCAAATCCTCATATGTTCAGAGAGCGAAACTTTCAGGAAAGTTGGCAGTTCAATGTTTACTGTGCCATAAGAAACGATAGAGTGGTGGCATTACAATTTTATCAGGAAAAATTAAACTGTAAATTAAATTTTCTCTTCTGCTAATATGTATAGGTAATTTTTTTTTTTTTAGGTGAAAGATATCTAAATATCTTACAAAATTTGAATAATAACTATTCAGAAAATTTACCTCTCGCCGAACATAGAAAATTTTTTTATCAACACGATGGTGGTACCCCACATAACGCATATTTAATTAATAATTATTTACAAGAAACTTTTTATGATCAATGGATTGCCAATAATGGACCTTTCTTATGGCCTCCTCGCTCGCCCGATTTATCAGTTCTGGATTATTTCATTTGGGGAACTATAAAAAATAAAGTTTATGAGAGCCCAACAACCATTGAAGATTGTATGCAAAGAGTAAGAAATGCATTTCAAAACATATCACAGGAACTAATCCGAAGGTGCAAAAAGTGTGTCGAGGTTCGAGGGCGGAATTTTGAGCAATTATTAAATTAAAGTGAAATCATATTTTAAATTGATCTTATCTCTGCTATTTTAGTTCATGACATATCTTCAATTCGATTAATACACATGTTACAGTGTTAGTGTTATTTTGTGTTTTTGTGGATATCGAGTAGCAAATGTGCTGCAAGTTCTTGATATTACTTTTATCACATTCTCCATAAATAATAAACAAATTTAAAAAGTTTTCGTTGGTATAATTTAAACGTGCTGGCATTTTTTGACATAAAATAATGACTGATTGTTTCTAATCATGGCTATTTTGATGAAATGATTACAACAATTCGTGAATTTCTAATAAAATCGCAAATATTTCAAAAAGTTGTAACTTTAACCCCCACAATGCTAATATCAGAAAAAAGGGAATTTAATTTTACACAACTTGACGTAAAAACATACAGGGTGTTCCATTTGACCTAAACAAGGATATGCTATATATTTTCGACTCAGAATTTTATGCTCTTTTCGAAAACCCTAAAATATATAGGGTGTTCCATTTGGAATAAGCAAGTTGGTATGGACTTCCGGTATAAGCAGAAGTGCCAGCTGCTCATAATTATTTTAGTTGGATTGGCCACACCGACCATAGTAATTATATAAATTTTCAAAATTTTCTGATGTGTACTTTTCTCCATATCGATCGATTCAGTTCCCAGTGAGACATCCTGTATATAATACTGTTTCTAGTATTGTCATAAGTTAGTGGGAAAACAATTAAAATTTATAAGGCTCTCAACGTCAAATTGATTAAAATTGTTAGTCAATTTAAGAGGCTTTAATTTAGCTTAAAGGAAACTTTAAATTTTAAAGTCACTTTTAAATTAAAAAATTACATTTGCATTTGTCAGATTTGAAATTTATTGATATTATCTTTGCAATAGATAAATGATTGTCTGTATTTTTAGTTTACAGAAATGACAAAAAAAAAACAAATTCAAATTTCATAAGACTCTCAACATGGACAATTATTAAAATAAGTCTCTATCACATTTTCATACTTGAGACACAGTATCGTCCGTCTTATGATTTTTTGCCTTATTTTTCTCACCTTTTTGGATAGTAATTAATTGATCGGAAATCGCGAATCCCGAAGTAATTCTTATACTACTTACTGCAACATTATATGCGAGTTTTAAGGACAATTCTTAGATGAATTAACAATGATAAGATTGATGATATGAAGGTGACGTCTAACTAAATTTGATTTTAGATGAAGATAACAGAATTATAGCTTAAGTAAATATTAAAAATAAAAACGTATATATAGAAGTTTAACGACATTAAAAACAACAGTTTTTAAATGCGAGATGATATGAAAACGATATGGGGTATAAAGCATATGAAATTTTAGTATACATAGAATTTCTCCTCTCATTGATCGAATGTGCATTAATTGCGTAAAGTTTTAAACACAATAGTTGCAACAGCACTTCTCCATCTAGTATATTACTATTTATTTTGTTCGAACTTCTTATTCAAGGAATAGACAATGTGATAGAGAGAAGGTGCCATTTCACTGTTGTGCAAATATTTGCGTAAATGAACTGGGGATACGTAAATGAAGAATGAAGGATTACTAAATATAATAGTTATCTATTGAAATATACTTGGTCACATATTTGGCAATCGATATTAATGAAGCCAGGGAATAATGATTTAAACAAATTACTCTCATCTCAAGATATATATGCTACAACTAGTAATCAATGTTTAAAATGATTCCCTAAGGTCGTTATTATAAATTGCAATATTGTTTCTATTTTCTCAACAAGTGAAAATCTGTCCATTACGTAACCATCATTTTGAGCACATAAATATTGAGGATGTATAAAACTGTTGCCTGTCGCATCACGTGTGCCTTAGTCCAGCGATCATGACTAAGCTGTCTTGAAGCTTCTCACATTGGCAGGTAGCCATGTTCACATACTATTTTGCCTTTTGATTAAAGATGTTAAGTTGTGTATGAAATTATTGCATATAGCGATTTTGCAATGGATTCTAAAAATTCTCACATTGCAATAAAGATCATTTTGTGCATACAAACTCTTTCAAAAATTCACCTAACATGACACAGTTGTGGAAGCGTTCCATCATGGCGATGTTGCAACAGAAAATAATCTCTAATCATTCCCAAGTTTGTTCGAAATGAGCGAGCATTTCCTTATCGAACTGAAAGGAAAACATTTCCAAACTTACATTAACTCTGAAATCGAATATTTACAGAGCTAAACAATGTAAATGATTTTAAATGCTAAGGTTTTATCTATCCTTACTTCGCTACATTTTATCTCCAAACTTTTGAGTTCCAAGTTCAAACTAACTAGTGTAATTTGAGCAATTCTATTGGACCACAAATATGTATAAACACAACCTCCCATATAACGTAATAACTGAGAATTGAGTGGTTAAAATAATACGACCTGGTTCGGCATGATGTATACAAACAGAGAACTTGTATGTATGATAAAAAACATTTGAACACTACACTCAAATTTGCTACTTGACACGTGTTTCACTAGCTACATTAGCATCATTCAGAGATAATTAAAACCAGTTTTCATACTCTCCCATGGTTAGAGAAAGCGTTTTTGTACCGCACTACCCAATTCTCAGTTACCCCACGATTATTCGGCATGACAGATGAGGAATGGGGTGATATTGTCCTTAAAAGAGCATAAATACATCACCTTACAAAAGCTGAGCAGTTGAAGACGGTTTGATGCTAGCTAGCACATCCAAAATTTTTTTAAATGTTGGTACGACTATACACAGGCTATTTTAGAATATTCGCCTCATTATTAACAATTTCCAAAAATAATTTTGTCGATCACTTGCGAATTTTAAAAACACCTATAGGTTCCGAAAGAAACAGATACCTAAAGATAAATTGAAATAACTAACGGGCCCAAGTAAATTAGATTTTGTTGACTATGAAACTGAAAAAGTTCTGTTTGGTGTTAGTAGTAAAATATGATGCCAATTATGAAAAGAAAAATTCAGATTACTAATGTTGCACAGATGCCTTGTTCAATAGACCAACCGATGACTTCAGAATAGGATAGACAAAACATCCTCTCGGTTTGTTGTGTATCATTTATTTGTTTATATTGCTTTAAAAATAAATACTGGTACTCAGCAGTCTATTGGCTAAAGGCACGTGGGTATATGCGCACGCAGTCCTTCTCAACACGTTACAGCGTTGGCCACCGTGATAAACCGAAGTTAAACGTTGTAATTACAGTGATTTTGTAGTGTTTTTGAAGACAGAATTTGTTATTGTGAATAAACAATGGGAAAATATTGTGTTGTATGTAGATGTCTCTTTAAAATTGGAGTCAATCGATTTTCACTGGTATAGGTGAAATTATCTCATAAGCGTAACCTCGGGTTGGAACGACAAATAAACAAAATTGTTGTTATGTGCTGCCCTCTAACAGAGAGGAGAGTTGTAATTACTCCCTGGCCAGAAGGGCGGCGCCATCTGTGGGCCAACTGGCGAACCACCATTTAGTAGTGCCTAAGAAAATTCTAGAGAATTCCAGTATATTTGTGGAAAGTTCTACAATGATATTCTGGACATTCCAAGTGGGTATATAAAGAGGTGAAGCCAGCAGATAGGAGAACAGTACAGTACAGTTTAGTGAAGGATAAACAGTTCAGTTTAGTATCCAGTACAGTTCTGGGTAATCTGTGGTTCTGGTTACAGAAACAGTTTGTAGAAGAAGAGTTCAGTTGAGTGAAGTATGCAGTTTAATGAAGTAAACAGACAAGAGAGTTTTTAGGTTAGACAAGAGTTGACAAGTTTAAGAAGAAAAGTAAAGTGCTAAGTGTTTTAAAAGTAGTGAAATTATATTAGATTAAGTTATTATTAGTTGTGTGATTTTTAAGTATTTGCTAGTGTAATTTTAGTGATTAAATAAATCAGTGGTTTGTGAAAATTCTTGTTGCAAGTTATTCGAATCCACGGAGTGTTTACTGAAAATTGTAAGCACGTAACAATTGGTGTCAGAAGCGGAATTGCAACAGAATTTCTGAAGAATTCGACGAAGTTCCATAGTGTTCTATTTGGAAACCACTGGAGATAGCGAAGTGAGTCGAACTGGAAAGTGATATAGACATTAGACGAGACTTATTTGTGCTACTGTGAAGAAATTTCTGCAACATTCTGTTTAGAAATTAGTGTAGTTTTATTTAAGTGCTTTCAACTGAGAAGTGATATAGACTTTAGAAAATATTTGACTTGTACCTGGCATAGACTTTAAATAAGGCTTGTTAGTGTTGTTTGTTAGTTTTTGAATGGAAACAAGAAGCATGGCTGCTGAAAAACAAATGCAAGACATGTTCGCCGCATTTAGAAAAATGATGCTAGAGGAAAAAGAGGAACAAGAGAAACGACGTCAAGAAGAAAAGGAAGAGCAAGAGAAACGACGCCAAGAGGAGAAAGAAGAACAAGAAAGGCGTCAAGAAGAACAAGAAAGACGACGTCAGAAAGAAAAACTAGAAGAAAAAGAAGAACAAGAAAGACGCCGTCAGGAGGAAAAAGAAGAACAAGAAAGACGACGTCTGGAAGAAAAAGAAGAACAAGAAAGACAACGTCGGGAAGAAAAAGAAGAACAAGAAAAACGACGTCTAGAAGAGAAAGAAGAATTAAGGAAAATTATACAAGGGCAACAAGATGCTATCCTGTCAGCCACTAATGAGGTCAAGGAAAAAGTAGATAAAGTTGAACAAAAAGTGACTGGCGTCGAAGGAAAAGTGACTGCTGTCGAAGAAGAAGTGAGTGATGTCAAAGGGAAAGTAAATAAGGTTGAAGAGGAAGTAACTGAAGTCAAAGGAAAAGTTACTGGCGTCGAAGGGAAAGTTACCGATATAGAAGGAAAATTTCGTGCAGTTGAAGGAGAGGTAGAGCGACTTAAGCGACTGTTAAGAGAACAAGGAGGCCAGCTGGTATTATCATCGTCAGGTCCTCGATTACAACCGCCTTCCTTTGATGGTCAAACTTCTTGGTCAACCTATAAAAGACAATTTGAGGCAGCGGCATACGCAAACAATTGGAGTAATGAAGACAAAGCTATGGCATTGGTGCTAGCATTAAGGGGCCAAGCCTCAGAGTTGCTCCAGAGTATCCCAGTGACGCAGCAACGGGATTTTAAAGTTTTGGAAGCTGCACTAGATCTAAGATATGGCGACCAACACCTCGCCCAAGTATACAGGACTCAGCTCAAATCACGCACACAAAAGGTTGGGGAAAGTTTACAAGATTTTGAAGCAGCTGTTGAGCGACTGACGTACCTGGCTTACCCGGATGCACCCAAAGAATTCCAGGAACAGTTAACAGTTGATACTTTCATTGATGGCATAAGAGACGAGGAGATCAGGCGAGTCCTTAGATTATCTCGAGCTAAGACTGGTAGCGAAGCCTTGATCCATGCCCTCGAAGTTGAAGCCGCTTATGAAGAGACTCTACATCCGAGAGTACGAGCCATGAAAGTAGAAGAAGGGAACCATTTAGAAAAATCAAATATGGAATCTTTGATGGCTGACATGCACAAAATGATAAGCCAGTTGATGACCAAACCAGATGCTCCAAGGAAGCAGGAAAGAGAACAGAGCGAAGGACAGCCAAGGAAGGTGATTCGGTGTTATCAGTGCAGCAAACCAGGACATATGATGCGGCAGTGTCGAGAATGGAATCCTGGAGAAGTAAACACTGCAAAGAAAGAGGAAGTCCGCTCTGATAAGATGAGATTGATTGTTATGTTAACAGACATACAGAAAATGGTCGCACAAGTACTAAACGAATTAAGTTCGCGACCGGAGCTGAAACAGGAACCGCAACCGCCGAAACAGGAGCCGAAGCAGCAGCGAAGTGCTGGAGGTCCGACAAAAGTAATCCGCTG
Organism: Leptura quadrifasciata; assembly: GCA_963675555.1. Classification (NCBI taxonomy): domain Eukaryota; kingdom Metazoa; phylum Arthropoda; class Insecta; order Coleoptera; family Cerambycidae; genus Leptura; species Leptura quadrifasciata. The sequence goes on along the minus strand of OY776681.1, from coordinate 18,857,809 downwards.
TTATAATTGCGGCAAATTGGGGCATGTCAAGAGGTACTGTCGCCAGAGGAGCCCTAAGGAAGTGAATGCCGAGAATGTAAAGAAGCAGCAGGATATAGCAGAAGTGAAGGCAGTTAAGATAGAGGTTCCGAAGGACTGGTCAAAGAAAGTTCTAAGAGAGGAACAACTGAACGACGATGAAATTGGACCAATGTTGAAGGCGAAAGAAAAAGGAATCCGCCCGGAATGGAAGGACGTTTCCAGTAAAAGTGTTGGACTGAAGGCTTTATGGGCGCAATGGGATTCACTTAGGGTTATAGATGGACTATTACGGAGAGCATGGGAGAGCCCGGATGGGAAAGAAGTTACCATGCGGTTGCTGATACCTAGGTGCCGAGTACCAAAAGTACTTCGGGAAGTGCACGAGGGAATATCCAGAGAGCACTTTAGCAGAAATAAGACTTTGGCTAGAGTACGGGAGCGATTTTACTGGGTAAATAGCTGTCAGGATGTGGAGGCTTGGTGTCGCAGTTGCAAGGGTTGTGCGAATGTGGCTGCCAAGAGGTCACCTACAGGGAGTGGTGATCGAATGAAGGCTAGATATGACCGCAATGCCAGTTCAGCAGGATTCAAGGTGGGGGACTCGGTTTGGCTGTATAACCCACAGCGGAGTGAAGAAGGATTCTCGAAGCCTCGCTCACCTTGGGAAGGACCGTATTCTGTCATCACTCGGATCAACGACGTTGTTTATAGGATTCAACGTAGAAAGAAGTCCAAGATGAAGATCGTGCACCTGGACAGGTTGGCAAAGTATACTAGGGTATCTGAAATGCCTGACCGGGACGTTCAGGCTTAAGGAGGGGGCAGTGTTATGTGCTGCCCTCTAACAGAGAGGAGAGTTGTAATTACTCCCTGGCCAGAAGGGCGGCGCCATCTGTGGGCCAACTGGCGAACCACCATTTAGTAGTGCCTAAGAAAATTCTAGAGAATTCCAGTATATTTGTGGAAAGTTCTACAATGATATTCTGGACATTCCAAGTGGGTATATAAAGAGGTGAAGCCAGCAGATAGGAGAACAGTACAGTACAGTTTAGTGAAGGATAAACAGTTCAGTTTAGTATCCAGTACAGTTCTGGGTAATCTGTGGTTCTGGTTACAGAAACAGTTTGTAGAAGAAGAGTTCAGTTGAGTGAAGTATGCAGTTTAATGAAGTAAACAGACAAGAGAGTTTTTAGGTTAGACAAGAGTTGACAAGTTTAAGAAGAAAAGTAAAGTGCTAAGTGTTTTAAAAGTAGTGAAATTATATTAGATTAAGTTATTATTAGTTGTGTGATTTTTAAGTATTTGCTAGTGTAATTTTAGTGATTAAATAAATCAGTGGTTTGTGAAAATTCTTGTTGCAAGTTATTCGAATCCACGGAGTGTTTACTGAAAATTGTAAGCACGTAACATTGTGAATGTTCAGTGCAATAATATTGTAAGTATAGAAAATGTTTTTGGTAATTCTAAAGGAGAACGGAAACCTCGAATTTTTGCATGATATTTTCAGGATACCCTATTTTGGGGTCGTAGAACACGAATCTGAAATTAGTTTTGCGTGCATACGAACCGTTTGTCCAAAAAATATTTTTTTAAAATTTTTCTTAAGATCACACTATGGCCTTTCTAGAACAATAAACTCTTCAGTTATGGCAGAAAACTCACTTTCTTTTGCATAAAAATCAGAATTTTATTCACTGAAATTGTATTAGATGAACCTCCTTCTGTCATTTGAGTACATATATTTGCATGCGTTATTTGCGCATGTGTGCAATATTAAAGCTTGGTGTCTAAAGGCACGACGGGTCTGGTTATGCGACGTCATTTTTCCAAAAACATTCGCGACCGGTCGACGCTTAGCAAAGGATTTCGAAGCGTCGACGGGCGTGAACGTGTCTTGAAGGGCAAGGGATATGTAATAGTACTTAGCACCTTATTAAATCTGGGACAGACGGCGTTAGGTATTATTTATAAACATATATATATCCCTTGCCCTTCAAGACACGATCGCGCCCGTCGACGCTACGAAATACGCGCGCGCGGATTTCGAAGCATCGGCGGGTGCGAACGTGTCTTGAAGGGCAAATGATATATAATAGTACTTAGCACCTTATTAAATCTGGGGCAGACGGCGTTAAAGTATTATTTATAAACATAAATCAAGACACGTTCGCGGCCGGTCGACGTTTCGAAATCCACATCGTTTAGTATTTCTGTTTTTTCGGCAGAAGAGGGGGGTGTTCTATAGAATGACCCATACCGGTTTCAAAAGGAATATTAATTTAACATTGAAAATGTGAAAAATCGCCTCATGATATTGGTCAGTGTCAGTACTTTAGACACAAATTTGTAAATGCATGCGCATCGGGTTGACAGTTGCACAGTTCTCAGTAGCTGTTTTATGATGTTTTACAAACTATGTTTTTTTTTTTTTTTTTTGTTAAAGGAAAATAAGTTTTCTGCCATAAGTGAAGGGTTTATTGTTCTATAAAAGCCATAGTGTGATCTTAATAAGGAAAAAGCCGATATACAAGTGCTGTTGGTGTATAAATAGACGCATGGAAAAGTGCGTTATAAGAAAAATTGTCAAAAAATTTTGTTTGGAACATCGGTTCGTATGCACACAAAACTAATTTCAGATTCGTGTTCTACGACCCCAAAATAGGGTATCCTGAAAATATCAGGCAAAAATTCGGGGTTCCCGTTCTCCTTTAGAATTACCTTAATTATACGAAATCATCACCCTCTTTAACATATACGCCACTGGCAATGAGTTCCAAAACATAAACAAAACTATCTCCATCCTTTTTTAATAATAGAATGTATGAGACAGTAGGGAAACACAACTCATGTGTTAATGTATAGGATATGCTTTATCTATCCTATTCTGAAGTCATTGAGACCAACGAGTTCCATGTAATTTCACATGGCAAGTTTCCTAAAAAAACCTTGCACGGAATGATAGGAAAATGGCCCTCAGTTAAATTGCACCAAATTTTAGTATGTTACAGATCTTGGCCTCCTGAACAATAATTCTCATGGACAGAACACTCAAAAGTCAATATAGTGCAAGCCACTACTTGCTGAAGACAGAACCATTAAGCGCTGACACCGAATACCCTGAAGTGTAACTTTCGTAAAATAACACTAGAACAGTTGTGGCAAATTTCCGTGACCTTCGGCCATTTTCTATGATACATTATTAGGGCCGGCTTCGCACAAACGGATCTGATAGAGTCGGTCTGGTTTCTACAGTCTTTAGCTGCACACACATTTCTACCTTTCTTGAAAGAAAGTTTATCCATTGTTTGTAAAAACACACCCAAAATTCTAAAACCTTTGATGAAAACTAAATATGAGCTTTGTAAAGCAAAATATAGTCTAGTATACTTTAACTTGGCGTGTGTATGTATGAGTTAATATTTCCGTACGATTTCATTTTCTCCCATATCGTACACAAAGTTAAAGCAATAGTCCAGAAACATTGTTTACGTGGACAATATTTCTGGATCTTTGTGTACAAGAGAAAATGTACGGAAATATTAACTCATACATACACACGCCAAGTTAAAGTATACTAGACTATACCCATAAGTAGTGATGCGCGAATATCGATATGTCGAAAATATCGATGCTGGACTGGACGATACACGATATTTTTACATTGATAAATCACATATTGAAACATCGATGAAATATCGATATAATTGCAAAAATATTGAAGAATATCGAGCAGTATATTAAAATAAAGAACCAATCTGAATCAGTTTTTGGATTTTGATGCATAATATTTTATGATTCGCCATCTATCAACTATTGCCTGTGCGACTACTACTGAGGGCTGCAATACGCTATTAAAATACAGGTATCTATGCTCAATAGAAAGAAGTAAATTAGTGGAATCTATACTGTTTTCATTTACAATTTCAATGGAATAAAATATTTTTTTGCAATTCTGTAGTTGTCCCTCGATCTCCGCTAGCATAAATCCGCCACAAATATTTTTAAATCAAATTTACCGAAATATCGGGCGAAAAATTCGTAACGGGAGAGACTTTATAACTTTATTTTTGTATCTTAAAAACAAAACAATTACAAAATGAGTTTTGAGGCTATACTTGCTATTTTGACAGATTCTCAGATTTATTATGCCCTGCAAAAATATACAATCGGCACCACCAAACTTGACAAAGAAAGACATTGGTCACGTTCAAGGTGAGCGATCAGGTAGCGCTTACTGATCGTTTTACATGAATGGCATTTGCCCGACTGATCACATGCTTAAACTACACTTCTTGTGATCGAATGACGTAATGATACATGATCGCTTAGTTAGCACTACCGCGTGATGAACGCGACCATTAATCACTTGAGAAAAACCAGCGCCAACTACGGTAAGAAAGAAAGTTGAGTACATAAACCGCCTAAATTCTCTCATCTCCCCACTACTTATCGAATATCGATAATTGAAAACATCGATGTTTTTTTATCCTTTAAATATCATGTATCAATATCTTTGTTCGATGTTACCATCGATATAACATATCGATGATTTCGGTACGATATCGCATCACTACCCATAAGAAATCTACTTGAAAATCAGGGGCACTAACTTTGAAGAAATAGAAGTCCCTTAGAAAATCTAGTTATAAATCAGGGATACCAATTTTGAAATAGAAAAGTTCCTGGAAAATCAGTACAAGTCAGTGCTGCCAACATTGAAAAAAGAGTAAAAGTCCCTAGAAATGTAGTCAGATCAGATAGAAAATAGGTAAAAATAATCGGTTTTCATAAAAACTCGGAAAGTATCAATTTTACTGTAGAATATGTACATCTGAAAATTATAGGAAATAAAAATCCGCACAATTTCGTTTTTTTTTTAACTTTGTACGACCTATTGGATCAACCGCATTTTCAATCATCTTCTTGTCGCTACTTATTGAAAATCATCCACGAAAAAGCGTTTTTTCTAGGAAATTATGTAAGCTTTCATTTAGGTCTTATGAAATTTTGTCGTAAAGTCAAAAGAAACGATGATATACAAAAACATGAATTAAAAAATAATATTGATTCAATTTTTCTGAACAAAAACAGTTTTCAAGAACCTTTTTTTATAAAGAAAATATACCCTTGCGAATGACTTATGCTATTGCATTACTTTCATATGTATATAAACTAATAAAAATAGGTCAAAACCAATTTAAAAAAAATATATTATGCACAGTTCTTGTACGAAAATCTTAATTTATAATAAAAAAGAAATTTTTGTTCATAGCTTTAAACAGCTGTAACTCGTGAACCATTATCATATGAAGGTTACTTGGAGCTTATTTTGCAGATAATTTGATTCTCTTTAAAAAACCTTTAGTGTCATTATTGCCTAAAACCAGTCAGAAAATAGCTATTTGCAAAATGCATTTGAAAATGACAATTTTTCATGTTTTTCTCTTTTATCTCCATTAACTTGTTATCAAAACGATTTTGTACATACACCAACAAATTCAAAATTTGATTGCACTATATGCGTACGATCCATCGTTTTCGAGTTTTTATCGATTTTACCATGAAGCAAGTGTTCTGATAGCACGCTATAAAGATGTTTAAAAATTCATATCTCTGCCAATATTGATCATATGGAAATGAAAATAAAAGGAAATTGTACGTAGTCGAGTTCTCTACAACTTTCATTTGAAACATTTTGGGATCCGAACGACCATTTTTGAGATTTTAGCGAAGAAAAAACCTATCTCGGTTCCAATAGGTCATACGAAGTTAAAAAAAACGAAATTGTGTGAATTTCTATTACCTATAATTTTCATGTGTACATATTTTACAGTAAAATTGATACTTTATGAGTTTGTTGCGAAAAACCGAATTTTTTACCTATTTTCTCCCTCCCGCCCCTCCCCTCCGCCGGCGTCTATAGGTGAGGACTTCTGATACGTTAAAAAGTACCACAAAATAAGCCTGTTCCCAAAATTTCAGCCTGTTCTGAATTATTTCATCCAAATCCACAAACTTCATCCCATTTTATTGGGCTGCCAACCATTTGGAAAGTAAATTCCAAAAAATACAGCCAAAGTTTTCATGAATAGGGGAGATGTTTCACTCATCCAGACAGAGGGAATTTTTTTCGACCTATTTTATCACGTCGCTGAGCTAAAAATCTTTTATAAATCACTATTCATTTCAAATACACTTGTACTAATAACACTAAATTTGTAGAAGTTTCTACTTGTAGAAAATTTTTCAGTTTCATCTCATCTAATTTATCTGGCCCATAAAAAAAATTCATTACGGTAAATGCTCAATATTTGGTGCGAGTGCAACCAAAACACTAAATTTCATGAAAAATACACACCGAGGTCCCAAGAGCTTGTTAGTAACTAAAAATACGGTAATTTCATTTTAATAGACAAAGTGTACTTACCTATTTTTTATGAAATTTAGTGTCGGTAAAACTATGTTACGGCTGAACTGAACGGGTCATAAAAATCTATAAAACATTACATCTATTTATTTGATTTATATTACAGATCATTAACTGACAAATATTAAATATAAATGATTAGTATAAATGAGCATATATACAAAATAATAATTAAGAAAACGTTGCTGCTTCCAATTTACAATAATACGAATTTAAACAATTTAGCAGCTGATTTCCTTACATTAAAAAGAAAATGATAAAAAAATTGTGCTAAGCGAAAATTCTTTTATGTTTAACTCGACATATCGCACAAGCAATATATTCATATGGACGTTACTACATATCAGTAAATAATTGTTTGTTCTTGTGTGCTTTTGTTCTATGTTACAAAGAAAAAAATGTACAACAAGGTACGTCTCACATATCCATGAAACCGAGTAATTTTGATTATCATATATAATATAAAAATATAATGTAAACAAAATTAACAAAAAAAAAAAAAAATTAATCTTACTCTTTAAATATTGCATAAATAATATATAAAAATATATTAGGGTCTAAAATTTGTTTGTTTTGACAACTCACACAAGATTGCTTTATGTTCTCTAAGTGTTAAATAACGTGCATTCAATGTACGACGTTGGCACAAATCCCTCTTCGTTTTCACCTATCATCCTACGCACCCGGGTCCAGCCGTCGCCCTGGTCGAGCTCTATCAAATGGAGTTCTTCATCATGCAACATGGGTATGCTACCTTCACTCGTAGCTGCAAAAATAAGGAATTAGTTTTTACAGCTTTTTTCAAAATTAACACTAATGAAAAGGAGCATAAGGAATTAATAATAATAAAAGTTATTTATTGAGCATAGACCCAAATGGCCTTCGACTGAAGTACGTCAGCCTGTTTACAAAGATATATAAATATTTCATATACATTATGTATGTATACCAGGTGACCCAGAAAGTACCTACACCTCCACTTTTTTCTACAGTTTTAAAAATAAAATTGTGAAATTGCCACATTTTTACCATTCGGTGGTAAAAAGATCATTTCCGGTATGACCGGAAATTGCCATAACTTTCTTATTTTAAATAGCACCCTGTATATTTAAGTCCCTTTTCTCATAAAGCATTTTTCAGATTTAAAATCGTATAAAAATAACCTTGGAAATGGCAATTATTTGCAATATGAAATTTCACGAGGCTCTTAAACCCATATAAGAGAAAAATTAAGTTGCATAAGCAAAATTGCCCCAAGGAAATGAACTTATATACATTATCACTTACCTTCGAAGGGATATAGGGCTCTACACCTTCCTATGGATGGCAGCGTGTCAGTGCTCTCGTAATATTCGCTCTCCGGATCGACTCCGTGTCCATCGTACTGGTCGGGGTCCGAATCTACGCCAGGCAGGGACGTATGTGACGTGCCCAAACCACTTTCAGGGCTATTGGAACAACTATGTCAAAAATGTAAGCGTAATTTAAAAAAAAAAAAGATATGAAAAATAAGCCAGACATAAAACGATAAAGCGATTCTATAATAAATCAAAGCTTTCTATTCTACTCAGTAAGGTAAAGCGTAAGAAAAGGGTTGGTTTTCTCTAGAAAAAATAAGTAGCCGTCTAGTCGGAATGCAATGTTATATTCGAAGAGAGCAAATGTGAATATTTGTTAAAAAATTTTAAAAACACAATGTAGGTGAAAATGATGAAATGGCTCTCATGAAGCTTGCAATTAAAAACGCATTGGGGAAATTTGGCAGAACTAATAATTATCCCGAATTTAGACATAGGTGATGTATATTTAATAAAATACTCCACACAAAATCAGTGGAAAGGACTTTTAGCCAAAGTGTCTAAGTTTAGAAACTGTATAACTGGTGGTCGAGAGGTGAGCGCACTTGCCTCTCACCCAAAAGTTCCGGGTTCTATCCCCGGTTGTGGCAGTGGAAAATACTGTGAGAGGAATTTTTTCACTATACACGGATATTGGGTGCGTGTCCCTTGTCTCTAAATGTGTAGCCCCCTCCCACACAAGGCTCTTCTAGAGCCTTCCGGGATAAAGGGGATCGTAATTACCTGTGGTGTTCAATCATTTGACATTGATCAAAATTCCTCAATAACACTCAATTATCTATGATTCAGACATCAGAAGCACAAGGAAGAATTAAATTGCATACTTATGTGCTATTGTTTCCACAATCAATCATGGAGTATCTGAGAGAATTGATCTTGCAAATTTAAGAAATGAATCTATTACCAACATAATACCTATATATCTGACAGCCGAGTAAGAAGAACAGATTACGAAACTTAATCGCTAAAATATCAGGTTTTATTAGGACACAGCTGTTTTCTCGATTCAAAAAGCCTGGTTCTTCATATTTTGGTAAAATTTCACTATCTGATTTTCTTTTTCTACTTATTCAGCTCTCAAAACTGCATTCAAAACATATGAAGATGGATCGTCAATTCCCCGAGGTATTCCATGGCTAATTGTGGAAACAATGGTAAATATTCATGTGTCTATGACACAATTTCCAACTTTCTAATGCTTCTGGAGGCTGAATCATTGATTAATTGTGTTGTGTGTATTTACTTGCATCTATCTTCACTTATCACTGTGTTATTTGTCTTGTAGACACATGCAACTTACGAGGTGTGTCAAATTGAAAATCAAACTGCGTACATTATAAATGAAACATCTTGGCAAGGAGAGAAAACTATCAACCCTGAACTGACACATTAGATGTGTCTATGATTTTATCGAAGAAAACAGATTTATGTTTCTGAATAGTGAAAAAAACAGAACTGTCCTCCCTAAATTTCTGACAAAAAGTGTTGACTAATTTGGGTGTATATGGGATAAATATTAGACAAATAGGGTGGAGGATTCAATGCCAAATCAAAGAGTACCGGAGATTTACAGATAGCTGCAGCGGCAGCACAAGTGACACAATCAGATAAAATACAATGAAGATCCAGGTCGCCCAGGCATTAAGTATTCTGCAAAGAGTTTTAGGTAGATAAATGCAGCCTATATATTGAGGTATCCACCATATTCACTAGATTTGATACTATGTGATTTCTAGCCTAAAAATCAAAAGTACACTGAAGTGAATGAAGAAAATGAAAACAAAAATTGTGAATTTGCTAAAGAGGTTGTAATAAAGAGGAAGAAAGAAACATGTTGGAGAGCGTATAAGTCAGATATTGCAGTAAAAATCAAATTTTTTGGACCAGTTTGTACTTATGCCATTGAATTTATAAGCTTTACGACCATCATTTACTCCCCAACTAAAACATTTTTTCCTTTGGCATATTTAATTGACTATTTTTTTTCAACGTAAATCAGTACAGTTTACCAAAAACTAGATTTAAACAAAACAGCCAAGCAGCACGGCTACCTAATTTTCCGTAAGTTCTACAATTGACAGTAATAAAGACCATCACCCACCCGTGGTTAAGTTGTGGAGTGCCGGGTGCAGACTGTTTATTATGGTTCACTGTGGGGTTCGTGACACTACTATCACTAGCAGACCTGCTCAGAGACTCCTCTTCGGCGGCGCTCCCTCCCGAATTTCGATGACGTCTCGATCCGTTTAAAAGTCTAGGGGAATTCGTCAGAGAGTTGTTCTGTCCCGATTGTATCCCTTTTATGGCATCGTCGAGGTACCCCTGGTACCTTACCACGTCTTGCTGTAGTTTCTCTAATTTGTGGCCGGACTCGTTCAGCTGGCCTAGGAAAAAAATTAGGATGTTAATGCTAGCGACAGAAAGTTAACTATTAATAATATTTCTTACTTTCTATGGTCCTGGGATCTCCCAATGCAGGATTCGCCTCGTACACGCCCTTCATTTTCATAAGACCATCCCTGGCTAAAGTTTCTTGCGCTACTTTCATCTTCAGTTCTTCTACTTTCACCATTAGCTTTTTCCGCCTCTGATTTGGTGGCAGTTCACTTAAGTCCTCCTTTCCGTCGGAAATTGTAGCATTCTGCATATACACGTTACAAATTGTAAATTAGTGATAAAAAAACAAATAAATTATATTACACCAAAAAAGCAACATTTTGTTACAACATGGACTTACAAAGACATTTAAAAAAAAATAGATATTTATATTTGCATATACACACAAAACGTGATATATTAAAACGTGATTGCGAGCCTCGTGAGGTGGTTACGAACATTTTTAATATATTAAGTATTATAGCGGTTATGGAGTCATTCCTCTTAGCGTAGTACTATTAATAAGGAATTTATTCATAAACCTTATTAAAATGTGCAATAAAAAAAAAAGAACAAGTATACTAGAATGAAAAATATAAAAATATTTCATAGCCAATTGTTCATAGAACTAATATGTTCCCATAAAGTTAGCTCTGGATATTTTCTTCTGCTTGGTATTCTTTGACTTCTTATTTTGCAGAGTGGTTGGATGATTCCTATGTTATAATCTTCTTTAGCGAATTTTGTGGTTAGGGATTGTAATCTTTGGTTGATAGGGGTTATTTGTGTTATTTCATAGAGAAGGGTGTTGGGGGGATTATGAAGAGGATTTCTGGGATGTCTCATCTTGGTAATGGATCGCAATGTTGTTGTTTCTAAGTTTTTCTGACTTGTCTTCTCGTATTGAGGTATAGAGGGTGGTTATATTCCAATATGGGTCGGCAGATCGAACTGTAAATATGGGCAGCAGTTTTTTTTTTAATCCCTTGGTTTTTATATGTTAAGCTGTGGAAATGTCTACTTCTTGTAAGGCATTTTTTCTTAATTATTTTAACATGTTTGTTAAAATTAAGCTTATTGTCTATTGTGATCCCAAGATATTTTACTTCAGTTTGGCGATATATTGCGTTATTGCCTATAGTCATTGTTGGGGTACTTGGGGATGCATTATGGTTGAACACTATGTATTGTGATTTTAGAGGATTTGGTTTCATTCGCCATTTGTTGAACCATGTTATTGTTCTGTCCATCAGCTGCTGTAGTGCCCCCACTGTCTTAGGGATATTCTTATTGTGGCTTATGAGAGCGGTATCATCAGCATATTGTAGGATATATGAGTCGAGGTTTAAATATTCGAGATCCAAATTATAGTTGTATATATCATAACAATATATACTGTAGAGCAGGGGCGAGAGTGGAGAGCCTTGAGGGACACCTTGCTGAATTGTAACATTTTGTGAAAAAATATTGTTAATTTTAACTTGGACAGTCCTTCCATTTAAGAAGACTTTGAGAAGGAAAAGTAAATATTTGGGGCAGTTGATCTCCATTAGTTTATATAGTAAGCCATGATGCCAAACACTGTCAAAAGCTTTATGTAGGCCTAGAAAGATGGCAGTGCTGCATTGACCACTAAGTTTTGCTGTCTGTATATTAGAAGACATGATTGGTAAAGGATGAACAGTGGAACACTTTTCTCGGAATCCGAACTGATAACTTGGAATAACATGTCCTACTTCGCTGTGCAATATAGTTTTGATAATTTTTTCGAAGTTTTTTCCTACAACAGATAGTAACGTAATGGGACGATAGTTATTAACATTTGTATGGTCGGTGTTGGGTTTGGGAATGGTAATTAAAATTCCATGTTTCCATTCTGTTTTTATAAATAAACGCCCTTTCTAAAAAGTCCAGTTTAGTTTTCGTTTTTCGTACACCTACCTGTTCTTGAGATTTGAGACACGAAAGATAAGTTTTGGTCAAAAAATACTACATCTGTTTGAACGCTATTATCTCGCTCTCTATGGCTCACACAAAAATGAAACAAGTTATTGCTGTTACATCATGAAATTATCTAACTAAAAAGGCCCCATACAATTTTCACATACACCTTACCGTTTTCGAGATATGATGCTACGAAGTTTGCGGAAGCATTCATTTCTACACCACATTCTCAGCATCATATCTCGAAACCGCTAAGGTGTATGTGAAAAGTGTATGGGGTCTTTTAGCTAGATAATTTGATGATCTAACAGCAATAACTTGTTCCATATTTGTGTGAGCCATAGAGAGCGACATAATAGCATTCAAACAGATGTAGTATTTTTTTGACCAAAACTTATCTTTCGTGTCTCATATCTCGAGAACAGGTAGGTGTATGAAAACCAAACTGGGCTTTTTAGAAAGGGCGTTTATTTATAAAAACATAATTATATAGGTGTCATTGCCATTTGAGCAGTAGAGAGCAGGAGAGAAAATGCAGGGATACACGTTGCATACCCGAATTTGGCTATTTTTGCATTTTTACACATATTCAGCTTCTTATCTCGAGAACGGTTAGGCGTATTTACGTCAAATATTTTTTATTAGGTATTGAAAATTGAGATCTTCAACTTCTGTAATAGGTATTTTTCACGTTGGAGCGTTGAAGCGAGATAACAAAATCCGCGACCTTTGACCTCTTTTACGTCACAAAGCTTCAGTGCATCGGTGGCGTAACTTTCAGGCGTATATCGATATATCATAATAAACAGTTTAAAAAAACAAAATTGCAGGGAGGTCGATTTTTAGAAGACGATTACTAATTGTCCTGGATTAAAATTAATACATGATGTAGGTGAATTTTATTATATTTATAAATATTTTATCATTCTTGTTTTATCTAGTATTTCAAAACTATCGTTAGGTAATCATGTTCTTAATTATGGAATTGTAAAATGGCTTAGCTGTATAATTAATAATAAATAAATAAAATAAAGGCACCTATGCTCGTCCCTTAAATGACTCCAAACAAAAAAATCTAGGGGAATCAAATCAGGTGACCTTGGAGACCACCTGACAAGATCATTCGTCGAAATGGCGTTTTTTCCTTCCTCTGTTGAAGGTAATCAGTCACTATCTTGCGCCAGTCAAGAGTCCCTCGATTATTATCGGATCAATGATTGTACTACCAATTATTCCGAGTCAAACATTGAAATGGAATCAATCTTGATAATTATCCAGTCTTAATAATATTTTATTTTCTTGTAACCAATATCTCGTATTTTGTCGGTTAAATAAGCCCAAATTTGCGAACTTAGACTCATCCAAAATTAAAATCCTTCTCAAATAATCATCGCTTAGCCGCATGCTGTTCTGTAATATCCTACTACGATAGTCCATCCTACGTTGGTGATCATTTTCGTACAAGTGCTGGCATTGATATTTAAAAGATTTATAGTTACATTTATGCAAGATTCTTTCTTATTTTCTTTTAGCTGTCATTTTCATTGTTTTATCGCACATTTTAATAAGGTATGTATATGATAGTTACTTATTTATGGCTATAAAACCAAAGTTACATCAACCGTCACTGCATAGTTTCCACAAACAACAGAACAGTTGAATACTCTGCTCGCATTTCGACAAGTGTTAGCTCTATCTGGAGCTGATTAAATCAGTTTTAATTAAAGGCATTTTGAGTAAATCAATTAAAACCGCACTTAAGTTATTGGCATTTTTCTCAAATACTATAAATCTTCATAAATTCCTAAAGCCCGGTACTCACAGGCGAACTGTAACTGTTACTGCAACCAAAATTCATCAATGTGGATGCATTGCGAATTGAGCTCACGAAGCCACTTCCAACTAATCGTAGTGAACCACCAGTCGTTGGTTTGTTCATGAATGTGTAAGTCTATGCTGTACCAAACATTGAAGAAAATGGACGAGTGGGGGCGAAGAAAAAGTTCTCGCTTTTATTGAGAACTATAAAAATATGCCAATAACATGAGATCCGAAAAATAAAGAATATTGTTTAGATATATGAAACAAATACTGCAGACTTGTAAAAAAATCGTCGGTGGTCAAATATGTTAATGTCACTGCTAATCTCGTCTTGTACTGAAATTGCTTCTCTGCAATTGGTATTTCTTCTTTGAATTCTAGGTCCAAGTGAATTAATAAGATATTCAAAATCTGTTGGACTCATTCATGTGAAATTTTTGTAATGGTCACTAATAGTTTGAAATTTTAAATCAGCAAGTAATGAACATCCGCTTCTTTCTTCGTACATAGTATGAAACCACCATCGTCGGGGTGTTTATAATTTTCAATTATTTCTCTTGAAATTGATATATTGTGGCGAGCTTTATACGAACACTGTGCATCCAGAGATTTGTGAAATGAGACTATGTTAAAATACATTAACGTATACACCATAATTTTACAGTAACCGTTGCAGTTACAGTTCGCCTGTAAGTACCCGACTTTAGAATAAAAAAATTTCAAAATCAAACTCTGCATAACCTGAAATAAAACATTGCAGATTAATAGACGGATGAAAAAGTTGTATGCAATTTTAGAGGTGATCTGCCTCTAAGAGACTTAGAAAGTTAAGTTATATTTTCGTCTGAGCTACACATAGTTTCTCTATGTTTACATTCTTTCGAGACCTAACCGAAAAGTCTCAATTCTGTTTTCTAGCGTCATCTTAAAAATTATAGCTTTGTAACTAAGAGGAATAATTTCCATACAAAAGAAAGCTGAGAGTATTTAAGCAAAGATATTAACATGTAGGAACGTTAAGCAGTGAAAATCAAAATATATCTATTCTTTTGGAACTGAACATAAGACATTTAATAAAAGCCAAGCGACATACCTTAATTGCCATACAGACATCGGAAAGCTTCTGTACGCATGAAAATATAAAAAGCATTAGCTAACGTGCTTGAAACATATTAGTTATATGATATTAAAGCCCAGAAATCGTTTACAGGCCCTGAAATTACACTGGGTATGTGAAACAGTAGAAAATGATTTAAAACATCCTAAATAAGGGCAGGTATATTAATTAAGCTTCTAGAAATAAATACATAATTTTTTAAAGAAACCGTTTCTATAAAATTAAAACACAAGCAACATGCATAATTAAAACCGAAAACAACATATAAAAACGGTGCATTTTTCAAAACCCACATTATTAGACGCAAACTGAAACTGAACAACTGAAGAACAAGATAATGTACAATGCCGGTGAAAAATATTTACAGCACACACGCATGCGCAATCCCAATATTGAAAATTACTTACTAGTTAAAACAAAATGGTACAGTGCCCATCAAATACGCAGATCATCACCAAACAGAGAGATAGAAAGATAAAATAAAACAGAATGTTACTATATCTCACAATGCATTGAAAATAAATTATAAAGGTTAGGTGGAATATGATAAAAAGGGCTAAATAAGTAGAAATTATGATTTTGATCTCACGTCAGTTCATTTTGTACATACAGTGTGTCCAAAATTAGGGGTGCAGGTATGGTTATTTCGGTTATAGAAAGATGGTTAAATGGGGAAGGTTTTGAAGGGCACTATGGCTTTTCGTCACCATTTTTAAGGTAAATAAAAAAAGCTGAAATAGTGAGTGATAAAGAATGTTCTATAGCTTATTAATTTAATGACTGGTGACATTCTAATGAGTACAATATAAGCACATTTTTTTAAATGTTTTTGTTGGGGTTACCAAAAAATTTTGTCATTTGTTTTTGATTTATTTTCATTAACTTTGGGTTTTCTTATAATCGCTGTATTGGATTATATAAATAGTATTCTAAATTTCCTTTTCAACAATGTATCACTATGCCAGAAAAACAATTACTAGTGTAAAATTTATAAAAAAATATTTTTTGAGTAGCTTATGAGGGTGTATTTATTTAAAAACAATAATACCACATTGTTTTTTTATGGAATAATGTGGTGAACAACAGGCAACGGCCGCTCGACAAGGAAAAATAATCAGCCTCCTAAAGCAAGGCTTGAACTCTGACATTTATATAAGTGACAAATATAATAAGATACCATTATTCTATTCTATTGTTATGTGCTGCCCTCTAACGAGGAAAGATGTGATTAAGTACCTGTTATTCTGTTACTCCCTGACTAGTAGGGTGGCGCCATCTATGAGCCAATTGACGAACAGTCATCTAGTATATAGTAGAAAACTATGGAGAATTCTAGAAATAGAGTTCTGGAAATTCCAAGTGTGTATATAAAGAGGTGAAGCCAGCAGATGGGGAAACAGTACAGTTTAGTGAAGTATAAGGAACAGTTCAGTTTAGTATCCAGTACAGTTCTGGTTACAGAGACAGTTTGTAGAAGAAGAGTTCAGTTGAGTGAAGTAGGCAATACAGAGTTTTTAGGTTAGATAAAGTTGTCAAGTTTAGGAAGAAAAGTACATAGTGTTTTAAAAGTAGTGAATTCATATTAGATTAAGTTATTATTAGTTGTGTGATTTTTAAGTATTTACTAGTGTAATTTTAGTGATTAAATAAATCAGTGGTTTGTGAAAATTCTTGTTGCAAGTTATTCGAATCCACGGAGTGTTTGCTGAAAACTGTAAGCACGTAACACTATTCTATAATAAATAAACACCACAGAAATTAGACGGGTAGCATATTTGATTCCACAGGGATCGGTGCCATGTCTAGATCGATATTGGTACGTAACACAGCACCCAATGTATTCTCTATTAGTATTAGTATTATTTTCTGGTGATTTGAATATATAAATAATAAATAAACACCACAGAAATTAGACAACCCCCAATTCCAGAAGCCAGGGCTTGTGCGGAAGGGGGTTACACATTGAAAAACGCGGACATACAACCATTTCCTCCGACAGTGCTAGTGCCGGAGCCAGGATTCGAACCCGGTGGTGCGATGTCCGTGTGATTAATCGCGATTGCCACCTCGCGCCTTAACCCACTCGGCTATCGACCAGATATTCCCAAAGATAAAAATCAAAAGGATTGGGATTTGGCTGACCAAAGAGCTACTGAGGCCTAACACCGACGCCTGTAGACGAGCTACCCCCAACCAGGAATTTTCCCGAACCTCTTCCCTTAAGACGAATAGGGATCTTTTACTGGTCTAACATTTAATAGACAAGGGACCGATGGAGTTACATCCCCTCCGAAGGATGGTATATCTCCTATACAACCCTCGCCTAAGGTTGTATAGCTTCCGCGCATACACTGATATACGAGCCGCTGGAAGATGTGTGAGGCGAGGACGCGGTTTCCGTTGGAATGGTCACTCATCTAACTACTAACTGCGCCTGTCGTTGCTTTTACATCCCATACCGAAGTATGTACATAGTAAAGACGCACCTACGCTCGCCCCTTTAAAGTAGTTGTTAGTAGCATTAACTCAAATACAATAGATATTTTTTGTTAATGCCATGGAAATTATCTTAAAAATGTAGTCATTAAAATATCACCAGTCATTAACACATGGGACATTCTTTAAAAGATCCCTTTTCAGTTTTTAAAATTATCTCAAAACCAGAGTTAATTAGATCGAAATTAGGATCAAACTAGTAATAAGGCCCCCACTTAACTGCCCTTATATCTTCGACAGTAACTCTCTCCCAATTTGAGATACATTGCATATGTTATTTTATAAGCATATTTATTTGTATAAAAATATTATACTTCGGCCGATATCTCTAGTCAGTAGAGGCAGGAGCGTGCAGATTTACAAGTTTTGTAAATTCCCTAATATAATATGTTTCCGCTGTTACCTACTTATTTTCCTTAAGTTTGGAGAGTTTTGACGAATAACATCAATTTCTAAGGAATGAAAGTCCTCGGATTGTTAACTATGCATGAACTACCATATCTTAAATTAAACTATTATGCTTAAATCTGGTAACATTCTCCAAGTATTCAATGGTGTTTGGTGCGTTAAACCATTATAACTCAGTATAAAATCAGTGTACACATAGAGTGCGGTTGTTTATCAATTGGGCGATATTAATTTGTTTATAATACCATAAAATTTTATTTCGTGTGAAATACTTATAGTGTGAATTGATTATGAATTGGGCAGCATTATTATTTTGTTAGTGCTTTAGTGAAAATAAGTGTAATTGTGGGATATCGTAATATTTTTAAATGTGCAAAAATGGAAGCGGTTCCCGGTTGTGCAAAAGAAGTGGTAAAAGTTCATACCCCTAGAAAGTCTCCATTAAGCTTCAATGAGAAGAAAATTATTTTGAATGTATAATAGAGAAAGATCATCCCATGTTACAGAAATCAGGATCAACAGGTTTAGTTAATATGACTTCCAGGTATACCGGCGTGAGTGAGCAGACCATTTACAGAATTTTAAGAGGATAAAAAAATGAAGGGGATGATCAGAAACCTAAAGTGAAGTCTGGAAGAAAAAAAATATTAGACAAATTCCAGAAAAATGGAATTCGACATAAAGTTCATAAATTCTTCTATGATAATGAAATCCCTACTGTTAAGAAAATTTTACAGTCACTGAATGATGATGAACATATACCCAAAATGGGCAAATCGACGTTAAAAAAATGTTTGCATGATATGAACTTTATATTTGCAAAAGAAAAGAGAAATAGCCTCCTACTTGAGAGAAATGATATTATTTGTTAGCGAAGGAATTATATTCGGGCAATTAGAGCTGCCCATGAAAGAGGAAGAAAATGCTATTATTTAGATGGGACGTGGTTAAATGAAGGACATACTATAACAATTTCTCAAGATAGATATGTAAAAAGTGTCCGTCAAGGCCATATGGAATATTGGTCAACAGGATTAAAAATGCCAACAGGAAAAGGAAAACGCTTAATAATAACGCACATAGGAAGTGATTCAGGATTCGTGGAAGATGGACTTCTATCGTTCGTGTGGAAAAAAAATTGGTGATTATCATGAGGACATGGATGCAGATGTTTTTGAGGAATGGTTTACAAAAATTCTCGCTAAGATTGAACCTGGATCTGTCGTTATTGTGGATAACGTCCCATACCACAGTCGATTACTGGAAAAATTACCAACCAGTGCATGGCAAAAAGTGCAAATTCAACAATGGTTAGATGGTAAAGGTATCCTATTCGATCGTGCTTCGCTGAAAGCTGAATTGCTAACCCTAGCCAAACAGCATTTGCTGATATATAAGAAATATATTGTGGATGAAAAGGCTAAAGCCAGAGGTATTGAGATATTATGGCTGCCGCCTTACCACTGTGAACTCAATCCCATTGAGCTTATTTGGGCTGAAGTAAAGGGGAATGTTGCAAGACAAAATAGAACTTTTAAATTAGAACACGTAAAAGGCCTTCTATCTAGTGCATTAAAAAGAGTTACAGCTGATTATTAGCAAAAATGCATAGGGCACTTTAAAAAAGTTGAAGAACGGATATTCAGATTGACGCAGTGATTGAGCCAATAATAATAAATGTGGTGAGTGAGTGATAATCTGTGATAGTGTTATGTAGTGATTGTGATATTATGAATTATTTATTGTGGAAAATTATTGTTGGTAAGTTTTGTTTTTTATTATATTATTTTAACAAGAACGTTTACTTATGTTGTTATATAACAGTTATTTATTTCTAACTTTGGTATGTTTTGTTTTTAGTTATTCTATTTTAACAAGAAAGTTTATTTATGTTGTTAGAACAGTTATTTATTTTTAAGTGGTAAGTCGATTTATTTACTTTCTTTTTTAACCTGTTACTCCCTGTAATTAACAATCCTGTCACCATCCTTTCCCGGCAAGGAATATGCTCATGCCTCCACGTTGGTCCTTGCTGGGCAATAAGACCAACTGGCATGGTAAAAATTATTATAAACATCAACCGTTCTACAGTTTTAATGTCGGATTACGCAAGTATTTCACTCCTAATAAAATTATGCCTGCCATTAAAAATTTTCTTAAAAGAACTCCAGTTTTTCTTTTTGGTTGAGTAGAGCGTGAAAACAATTTAATTATATTTATTTTTTATTGTATGAAATATTATTTTATATATACCTACATAAATACGTATGTGGCGCCACTGAGTGCCCGGGATATACGATTTCTTTCTTTCTTTCCAAGTTTGTTTACGACTGAATAGTTAGTCGAGCAAATTATTAGGTATAAAGACGGCACATTAAATCATTTACTCTATGCGGTCGACTAGGTCATTAAAATTGTTTGTTGTAGTTGTTGTTTTCATTTCACGTAGGCGGATAAAACTTAACATATTTCTCGCGATTCAATGGGATTATATGGTAGCACGAGGTGCCGCTTTAGTATCAAATAAGAGCTACTATCCCTTGACGAGAGTGCCGCTTATTTTTTGCGTTACTGCCTCGATTTTTCGGCCGAAGTATAAATGTCTAGTACTCATGGCAGACTTTTAAGAATCTGATCTCAGAAATTCTAGGAGTTGTGGTTATGATTGATTATGACAGAAAAATCAGATGTTGATTCAGTACATTATGAACACACATAGAAATAATAAGTTTTGAAAGTATTATTTACGTCTATACACAAAAAATGGCATACTAGATCAAAAAGATGGCAAAAGTGTATTCTAGCGTTAATTCTAAAAAATTCCTTTTGTAAGGTTAAATTGAAAAATTCCATTAACCCTACGAAATCATAGTTCACACTTTGGAAAAGTAAAGTTAGTTTTTCACAAAGAGGACACTTAATCTATAACAAACTTATTAGCTTCCTTATCTCAGCTACACAGTAGCATTCGTTCTATTAAAAAAATACGGATATGCAAGTCAGATTAATAATGACACATACTTAGAAATAAAACAATAAAGTGGCACCACCATAATTACAGTAGAAATAATAAACAGGTTTTTTTAATTGCACAAATGTGAGACAGTAGATGTTAGTATAAAATTTTAATGCAACGGAAAATTAACTACAAATACTTGGACATATATTAACATTTGAATGTGCTACAACATCAAAATACAAACAACAAAGAAATCTAAGATGTGATTAAACGATATTTTTTTTCAAACTTCAAAAAAACATGACTACTTTAATGAGAATTTTTTTTGGACTTAAACTGTCATTTCTTTGACACTCCACCTGAGCAGAAGTAAAACTCTTACTTCTGCTCTCATCATTTAGAGTAGCAGTAAAAATCTATCTGAAAGAAAAATAACATGTTTTATGAGGGGTAAGAAAGTGATTTTTTGTGTCTCGGCTGTTCTTTTCAAGTATATCCTTGACACAAGGAAATATCCTTTTTCTGCCACAGTTGACAAGACTCAGCTTAATATAAACCAGTATTCCTTAAAATTTCGATATTTCCCAATTCCCTTTCTCTGAAAATTCCAGCCCACCTTTTACCTTATCTGTAATGCTGACTTAAAATTAAAGAAATAAGTTGGTAATGGCCTAGTACACGAAATAACTTTCTGTACATGTTAAAAACATACACTATCCTACACGGTGAGATCATTTACTTTGAAAGTAGCAAATTATCGTCAGATACATACCCCTCGGCTTCCGAATATATGGAAGAGCCCCGTCCGTTTCTTCAACGCCTTGCCGGTTATAGTCCCTTTCACTGTATAACCACCGTCTTTTAATTTCCCGCTCACTTGTATATTATTAATGTTATTAGCACTACCAGAGTCACTACCACCTTTCGACAGGTCCTCGAAGGGAAAATCTTCCGGCGGCTGAAACCCTGACTTGTATTTCTCTATGACCAGAAGCGTGTCCTGAAAAAGTAAACGGTTACTCGTGAAAAACAATGAATTTCTGACTGGGCTTTGTCGTTTTACCTCCTTCTCGTTTATAATGTCGGCAGCCTTGAGGATACCGTCTAAGCACTTATTAATAATAGGAAACACATTTCGCTCAATGTCCACCGAGGCACGTATAAAATTTTTTATGTTCTTTATCCTCTTCTCGTCCAGCTCTTGCAACTGCCTAAACACTTCGGGTAGCCCCGACCTAAAATAAGCAATAAAGTAAATTTAAATCACAGTTTACATAAAACGACAGACAGATGAGTGAAGGATTTGTCTCAAATTGTTGAGGCAAGAAACAGAACTTCCTACAAGTACCAAGACTTTCTAACACTCACCTAAAATGTTGTCTTTGTAAATCGTTCGTCCTCTGCAGCTGCTGTGCATACTCGTTTTTTGCCGAATCACAAGCCTGCGTCTTATGCGACATATTTGATCTTTGCTTTTCCACTTCCGCCCTCGACAAGTTGAAATCCGCGTCGGCCTTCTGAAAACTCTCTATGGCCTTCTCGGACTCTTTAAACGCCTTGTCGTACGACTTTTTCGCCCTCTGTAAAGTTTCTATCTGTGCTTGTAGTGTCTGAGACAGCCGCAGCCCTTCTAAAAGTTGTTTCTGAAAGAAAAGAGTACCCTGGTTAATTTTGTTACTTAAATAAGATTTATTGATACTTGAAAAATGAAAGGGGCTGCTCGTGGGAGCGAAGGGGTGAGGAATGGGATATTGTCATACAAAAAAGGGGCGTGTAGCTATTCTGTATCAAAGATGCCTGGCTCATACTGATTTGTTTATTGCAGGAGCCTACTTGACCATGAGGTTCCATTCAGTGCTAGTTATGCCACTTCTAAAATGTCACTCTTTATATGTTTGATCACATGCCGTTTTTTTTTTTCTATAAATGGATACTTTTTACTGGGACACAACGAGAAATATGGCCTTGAAACAGTTTGTCCCCTTTTTCTTATTGTTTATAGTTAAATCCCGGTCATAAGGTATTAGTGAAAGACAATCGTCCATCTCAATTATAGGAAAGTTTACGTTGCTTTGGTGAATGAACATACTGCATGTAATAGAGCTGCTATACAAGTAACAAGAATCATGTTATGCAATAGAATTTCCTTGTTATTGTGTTTGAATTAAAGTTGCGACAATCGTCAAATCAATTGTATAAGATCTTGATGAAAATAACCAATACCAAGAATAATGTCATTGCTACCGAAATGTCAGTTTTAAATTGGAAATGAGAGTTTAGGTACTAGCATTCTGCGATATTTTATATCGTAGAATGCTGGTAAACATTCCTAAATTTAAAAACAATACGATGACCAAAAAATTGCGTACAACTGTCAACAGCACAAAGCGCGGTTTCGAGGCATTTCAGAGTTGCGTTGTCAAGTGACCAGATCAATGAGAGATTCAGTATGCCACGTTGAAACAGCGCCCAATTGATCAAGTAAATCCATCAACCTGTCAGTTCACTATACGCATACGTTGCATTAATCGAATTCCGGTATTTAATTGGATGCATGTGACAGTCAAATACAATCTTGTGTATTAGTAATTGAGGATTCTCACAGAATAATTTGAAAAATAAAGCATTCTTGCGTGGTATACAGGCGGCACACGGAAGCCGTTTATATTTAACTGAAGAATATTTGAGGTTATTGTTGATTAGTTACTCATAAAATAACTTGTCTTTGCATAGCTCTGAACTTATAGGTGGACCTGTACAGAAATAACTGCGAAGCCGAGGTTGCCGCTACCATGTGAGAACCACCCATTCTACGTGATATTTGGGGCTTCTGTTTACGTTTTCGTGGTGATAAACAAATACACAACTTAAATATTTCTTCCCTTGTATTACTTCGAGATTATAATCCCAAATATCTAAACGACAGCCCTTTGGAATTCGGGCGTTTACATTAACAACATAAAATTTAATATCTTGAATGATGCGAGCTACAGTTTTTATCAAACGTATGCTGGCAATAGAAAGTTATCAAAATGAAGATTCCTTAATTATGTAGGTGCGTTATAATTTCGGTTAAAAATTAAGTACATAAAATAGAATAACTTACATTTTAAATAATAAATGGATTTTAAAATCATTAGCGCACATTATGACGCTTGCCGTTAACGTAAGCAAATAACAACCGAACTCACCTTTCGTTCTTCCCTTAAATCTTTTACTAAAGCAGTCAGTTCTTTTATCACATTTGCCTGGAGATCCTCTGCGACAACTTCGTGTTGACCGGCTAGGTCATTTATTTCGTTCATAAGAGCCTTAAACGCCTTACACGACGTAAATCTGAAAGAAAAACAAGAATTAGATATACGTTCCATAAAGGTTTTGTGCTATATTAGTGTTATTAATGGTAACAATAACAATATTACGATAAACAATTTCTTGATAAAAATTTTTTACCCCTCCCCTCTGCAACTGAAACTGAGTAAAATATAATAAAATAATGGTTCTTTTAGTATCGAAAATACTTATAGAATGCTTTATATGGGAACCGTGAACGCTAAAAACAGCGGCATGCGACAGATCTGTGTGCCGGTTTGGCGCAGGCGCAGTAGCGGGAATGTGACAAAATGAGAGAATAGATTTTGCTCGTTCAGTTAGCAGTCGGTTGGTGTATTGCAACGCCTTGCCTGTTTAGGGACTACAGGAGCAATGCACTCGTGTCCCACAGCAGCTATGGAGGCAATGCTTGACCTACTTCCTTTGCACTTGCATGTGAGGAAGGAGGCAGCACTTAATGCCTTAAGACTGAATCAGGCACTCTGGTTGGTTACTCAAACAGGACTTTGACTATCCATTTGACGTGCTGATCAAAAGCCGTCAGATGAGCAAAATGGAGGCACTGCGATTGGAACAAGGGTCACTCATCTGGTATAAAGATGGATCTAAGATGGCTGAAGGGGTAGGAGCGGATGTAGCAGGGTCCAAATGTAGGCTATCAAAAGCCCTCGGTAACTTTTTCGGAAAAGAATGCCACAAGGCTCCTCGAACTTGAAAGTCCGAATTAAGGCTGATAACAGGCCTTCTAACTGGCCACTACCCCTTGAGATACCATCTCAAGAATACGGGCAAAGCAGTAGATGACAAATGCAGATACTGCGATACTGAAACTGCGGCAACATATACGTTGTGAATGCAAGGTATTAATCTGCACTAGGCTAAAGTTCCTAGAGCATGTGGAATTAACGCCTCAAGACATAGGGAAATTAGCTCCCACGAAAATCACAAGCTTTGAAAAAAGTCTTGGAATTCTGATTCCTGGGTAATACCTAGTTGTAGGGTTATTCACAAAAGATGTTTTAGGTCGAAGTGAAGTAAGGTTACTCAGAGCAAAACGACCCCTGGAACAATCTATAATCTATGTCTTCTTTAGAGCATTTGATTCTGTGTACAAAGAAATTCTTTTTAGTAAGCTAGAAACTATTGGAGCAAGAGAAAATTTGTTAAACTGACTAATTCCTTACAAGGAAAACAGAAAATATTTTACAATATTGCAACTAAGCTAAGAGACACTCTGAGGAGGGACATATGGATGTTTATTATGCACTAGTATACTCTCATTTATCACTGAATATCTGTATTTAGGTAAGGACAAGCCGATTATTTAGAGTATTTGTACTACAAAAAAGAATTATAAGACTAATTTTTAATTATTTAGATTTTAGAGAAAGTTGCAAAATTAAGTTCGTCAAAAAGAAAATTCTAACTGCACCCTGCATATACATACAGTGTGACCCATTTTTTTGGAATCACCCTGTAAAATCTTTATTTAGTGTGCAAATTTCACATTTTCTTTTTATTGTAGAGCTTGTTGAACAGCATTTTTGGAGCAAAAACTTTTGCTCTTACAGCTTGGTTTTCTATGACTATTAACGCTAGACACTTTCCTACACCTCAACTTGTCATTTTTTACAATTAACTGTATCCATTTTGTTTCTCATGGATAACTTAACTTTTAGAATAAATTTATGAAAATGATGTACTGCGCATCTTTAATAATGTCTACAAAAACGTTATTACCTTAAAATTTTCGACAAAATTTAGTACAGGTCCGTTTTGAGGGGT
Source organism: Leptura quadrifasciata (assembly GCA_963675555.1). Taxonomy (NCBI): domain Eukaryota; kingdom Metazoa; phylum Arthropoda; class Insecta; order Coleoptera; family Cerambycidae; genus Leptura; species Leptura quadrifasciata. The sequence goes on along the minus strand of OY776681.1, from coordinate 18,831,764 downwards.
GGTGAATCCGGTGGCGTGCATATATTTTTTGTAAAAAATCGTTAATATGAGGTATTCAAATTTTACTCCTAAAAACTTGCGTCCTCTTGATAAAGGCCTAAAAAGCCGAAACACGTGTAGAGTTATAAAACTTTTTGAATCATTTAAAAGGCATACTTTAATTATACTTATACTTAAAATATTGAATAATGTTTCTTCCTAAGGAGTCAACTGCAGAATCCATTCAATGTATCAATGTTCTTATTGTCGGTGAGTTGTTTTATAGAATCTAAGAAGTAGCGGTTAATTTCACGACATTGTTGGAATTTCTAGTAGAGCCATTTTCATTGGCAAATTTATCAGAAAAACGTTTACTATCAGCAATATTATTGTTGTCTTTTATGATTTGCCACGCTGTGCTGTTTTTATTGGATGATGCTTCCATAAAATTTTTATATTTGGGTTGTCGGCTTGGTAGTATGATGGACAGTGGCGCGTCCTCTCACGCAGACAGCCCGGGTTCAAAACCGGATCACAGCAAGTCGATAAGATATAGTGGATGAGCGGATCTGCTCGCGTCACCATTTTTAGAACGAGATGTAAAGACGTAATATGAGCACGTTAAAGATCCCTACCCCACGACAAACTGTGGGTGTTCGGCAAAATTTCCAAGTTAGGGGTCCCAGTGTCTATGTTAAAGAACACGCCAAAACCCTTGATGAACTTTTCGAAACTGTAACAAAATCCGACTTTCGCATGAAAAGCGTGCTTCACGTAAAAATGCCGTTGGATACATTGAATCACATGTTCGCTCTACGGAGCTTTTTTATGCCAAAATCTTGGAAACCCATCAAGGAGTGTAATTTTAGGAAGTGTAGTAAATGTCACTGCACGGGGACGAAATGTTGCCCCTTACCACAAAATTTAGAAAGTATAACGAAAACCGACTATCGGAAATTTTGAAAATAAAAACCCTTTTACGAATTCACGTTGTGTAGTACTGCAAGTCATGCATTGTGTTAAATATGAGGACAAGTTATCCAGTCTCTATTCAAGGTATTTCGAGAGTTTTAGCGAAAATAGCCCTTAGCGTCGAGGGTGCCCTATCATTTTCTAGCAGTCGATTTTGACGGGAAAATGATGGGTTTTAAGCATATTTGTCCTAAACCGGTTCCTCAGTGATTCGGTGTCAGAAAAGTATAGTTACCATGTACTCAGAACGTGCATGGGACCGCCTTGCCTGAACGTATGAATCTATAATTGCAGAATATAATTTAAAGTCGTTGCGATTCAAGCATTTTTAAGCTCCGAGGAGCGATCAAAATTGATATTGAACTGAAAATACGTCAATAGTCAGGCAAGCAAAAGCCCATCAGAATTATAAACATTGAACTTTTTACTGAATCTTTTTGTGTAATCGTTAGCTATAAACCGCACATTGGATGGTAGTTGGTTATATTATGAGTCGTTCCGTTCCTCACTATGTGTTGTACACAGGCCAGACTATGGTTTGTCAATACATTTTTCTTGGACGTTTTTGTAAAACATAATTTTTTTTTAAGATTTAATATATATTTTTGAACTTTATATTGTCTTTTTCTTGTGTTTTCAACATTTCTTTTCAGGTTTAAATTTAAGAAAGTGTTAGTATTTACTGTGTTAGATTTATAGTGTTACGACGTCCATCAGTGAAGCTGTTAAGCAAAAACGAAACAGTAAGTATTGATTATATATTATTCTCCGTCTGAAACAGACGTTTTGAACCCTTACTTGTGAACGTTTAATATCCATTTTGGAAAGGATAATAAAAGTCCTACAGACATGTAAAGATGGATCGTTTACATCTACACAGACACTGACAAGCTTATCCCCTGGCGTCGGTGATTGGCCTTGATAGCTGAGATAGGCCGACGTTAAATAAATGATTCAAAAAATATATACTGTAATCTATTTTTTGCATTACAAATTTTTCTTTTATGGCTTTTTTAGGTTATAATATTTCATTTGTTAAAATTTAAAAAGTATTTCTTTACATGCAAATGGGCATTGCACAAAATAGTCGTAAAATTTAATGTAGGTACTACTAGAAAAATACATTTTTAAACTTCCTGTCATTTAAAAAATGTTTCAGGCATCGCGACACTCATGCCATAATCGTCAACAACGTCCTTTGGGCTTCAAAATGTAGTCTTTTGTGCGTTTACAGCAACTGAATGTCGCTTTGTCGAATCGATCTGCGGAGTTTTAGTTGTATCACACTGCATGCACATTAAATCACAAATTATAAACAACTAATTAAAAAGTTAAATAAACATAACCACCAGACAACTTACCGTTTCAAGTGTATTAACATTATTGCGTCTACAGAAGACTACTATTACCTAAATAGTTTCGCGTCACATCAAAGCATCATTCATCAAATATAACTGTATATTAATTCCAACGAAATATCTTAATACATATTCATTCAGTTTAGCGCAATGTCAGAGTCATCAATAACAGTTTACCGTCTGACAATTTATTTTGAGATTACCCTTGCAAATCAAATACAGTGTAAACGACATCATAAGATAGTAGGTACATAAGGTTTGTATCCACAAATGAATGTTAAGTAGGTCTTTAGTCGGTAATTGGATAAAAAGGAAAAGAAAAGACAAACCTTATTTGATCTTAAAGTCGACGTTTCAACAATTTTTATTGTCTGCTTCAGGTCTAATGAGGTGATGAGTTATCAATCATTAAAATCAGACATAATATCATCGTTACCAGTTACCATTTTAATGACTGATAACTTATCACCTTATTAGTCCTGAAGAAGACAATAAAAACCGTTGAAACGTCGACTTTAAGAGGAAATAAGGTTTGTTTTTTTTCCTTCTTATCCAATTACCGACTAAATACCTACTTATCATTGAAAATGTTAACTACTTATAGTATTTATAGTGGGTCACAAAAGCAACATTCGACTTCGTCGTGATAAAATTCAACAAGTAAAAATAGATCGGAAATGTCCCTTTGCTGTGGTAAATTATTAATCACTTTGGTATTGTGATGTTTATTATTCACACATGAACTGTCTGAATCTAATAACTGAGTAAGCTTAGGCAAGTTTTTGTCTAGACTAAATAACACAGATAAAGTTGTCGGTATATTTTCCGGTGGCAATGATTATATCGACTAATCATCGCGATTGTCGCGAATGTCGCGAATATGTACAAATTGTCATTTACGATTATGAGTGTACATGTTGACCACAACCATAAGTTGATAGTTAATACAACTATTGAAGCTTGTGATCTTTGATACTCCGATGTCAATTTTAATTTTCTGGCGATTAGGTATCATCCGCCAAAATATAAATTTCCGCACTCTGTACATAAATATCCACAGATCCTCCCTGTATAAGAAAACGCAATAAATGATTGCCTTATTTATTATAAAAAGGAAAAAAACGCATAAAGTAACATGTAATTAACTTGGCTTTCCAAGGTTGCAAAATGAAAAGATTGCCTGTGAGTACATAAAAATATTTATATTACACGCATATTGCAGTTCACGATTTACTCACAAAAAGCAGGATTGATACGTAATAACTTTATTGGTAATAATTATTACATCATCATACTTAGATTGATATCACTGAAATTATACTATAAATGAAACTACTGCCAGAGTTATTAAAAAAACGTTGTGTTTGTAATTTTATACGGTGAACTAATATTCTAATATTATTAGAAGCATGTACGGGTATGTTCTGTACACCGGTTGAAATGAAATGAACAATTTACCTCATCCCGATTTATTCTAATCTTGAACCTGATTTCCTGCAATCATAAAAAGCTCTGCACAGCTTTGTGTACTTGCAGAAAAGCATGGCTTTGGTGTGCTTCAGTGTGAGATGAATGCCAAGGAGTGTCCGGTTTGAACACTGTTCAGTTTGAGTCCGAAGATGAAGACGAAGGCTCAGATACTTCGAATAAACCTCTCACAAAATTCAAGAGAAACCAAAATTGCCAATGTTTCTAAGTTATAATAATAATAATAATAGATATCGGAGACGTGATTACAAATAAATTTATTGACATTAAAAAATGTGTAAAATTTTTTTATCGTTAAGATCTTTTCTCGAATTTTTAATTCATACTCATATACTGTTGTTATTCTTCAGCTATTACGTACGGATAAGCAACATGTCGTGCATATTAAATAACACACGTCTAGGCAAAACGTATGTTTTCCTGTAATATCACCGTGACAGCATCTTTTAGCTGGTACCTGCAATAATAACTGTTCGTAACATGAGTAATGTTATGACCATTTGCGTTGGCAAATAATATGGCGTCTTAAGATAAAATTTAAAAAAATTTAATAATTTAATCGTGAACTTATGTATAATGTCTCCTTAATTAGTCGCCTAAAATTAACGCTTTTTAAACTCCTAAACAACGCAAAGGTGACGTTTAAAAAAATATTACTAAGAGGGGCCAAATCAGGTAACAGTGGAAGCCATACCGTTGACAAGTCGATTCCAAACTATCCTTTAAACACATATTATTATGAACTGCACTTTGTGACTGTACTCTGTAGCTGTTGTATTGAAAATATACGTATACAATTCTTTAAACGCTTTATTTTTTTGCGATTGACGATTTTTTAGCCATTTGTGGAGCTTTTGCTTGTATTTTTGTGTTGTATTCATCCAACATAAAAAAATGCGAATGCTAATTAAAACAAAATTAATAAGCAATAAGCAATTAATATAGTCTTATAAAGTGAAAACAGGGGTAAACCTCAGAATGAAAGATGATACGCTATAAACTTGTATAAATCTTTGTTTTGGCATTTTATAAGTCTCAGAGAATCTCGTGTACGCGAGTCAAGAGATATTCAAGATCAAAGGTCGCAAAAACCGGTTCTTTGTAAATATCTTATTCCCTATGCTCAAATCACTCCCGTATTAAAAAAAGGTGACTCAGCTGTACTCCAAAATTATCGGCCTATTTCTATTTTATATAATTTTGTGAAATTATTCGAAATAATAATATATAATTACGTTTATGCTAAGTTTGTCGAGTACGAGGGTTTTAATTCGGATTACTACATTAATGCATCCGGAGTACCACAAAAGGCTCCAATTTAGGACCACTTCTATTTCTCATTTAGATTAACGATATTAATGATGTTATTAGCTGTTCAAAATTAATGTTCGCGGATGATTTGAGAGAGATAAGAACGATAAGTGATCGTAGAATGATTCAGAATGACCTTAAAGCCGTATCCGATTGGTGTAGTGCGAACCATCTGTGCATTAATGTTCAAAAATATTACGTTATCACTTCTTCTCGGAAAAATAAATCTGAAGAATATGCTTATAAAATAAATTCAGAGAGTATAACCAGATGTACAAAAATCAAAGATTTGGGTATTATCTTCGATAGCCAGTTAACATTTCGAGCCCATATTAATAGTGCTGTATCAAACTCATATAATTTTAAGCTTAACGTAGTTCCTATGTATAAAAACTGTTATTGGGTGTTAGATAGCGCCATCTAACAACAAATAACAAGCAAAGGCAAAAACAGAAAGAAAGCGGGTAAACAAGCACCGATTTTCAGCTCCTATAACCAGCGCCTACTTGCTATTCGAGGTATACATAAAGAACGCCTACCAGCAGCTCCAACCTACCGGTTCATTTTGAGGCGTCTGCGGGTAAGCGTGTCGAATTCGTCGTCTGTTGATGATTTATTTTTGCTTGACAATGTATTTTTGAGACTGAATCGACAACTACACAGAATTCATCCAATAAACCATAATAGGTCAGTTTTTGGTGAATATCATCATCTATTTGGTGAATTAGAATGGCATGAAATTCGATTTTTTCAATGTATGAGAATGGCTATCGAAACTTTCAATTATATTTTGGAAAAAGTTGAACATCGTTTGTCAAGAACTTGGTGCAACTGGCATAAGCATTCTACCCATTCTACCAATTTATCTCTCTTGTCCCAGATTGCACGTCTTTTGAAAACAGATGCGATTAATATCTCAATATCAATATCCATACTAATTTAATTAATCAAACATATAAATAAACCATTAAAGGGAATAACCAACGCCGAACCAGCGACCAAGCACTAAAAATTCGTTCCGATAAAATTGCCAGCGCCGGTTCGGACCGGCTACAAGTTCCAACCTGCTTTATTTTGTGTGCGGTATCATTAGTAAACGTTATTATTTTTTTGCGCTCATCGGCGCCGGCTACCGGTATGCAGGCAACCTGCTTTATTTCTGTTCTTACCTTTATGCTCCAAAATCAGAACACAATATTGACAATTTTCGATCTACGCAATTCATCAAATCAACAAGTCTCAACAAACCAACGTTCAGGCAAGGCGGTCCCATGCACATATGAGTACATGGTAAAGATACTTCTCTGACACCGAATCGCTGAGGAACCGGTTTAGGGCAAATCCCGTTAAAACTCATCATTTTCCTGTCAAAATCGACTGCTAGGAAATGATGGGGGTCCCATGTCGCTAAAGGCTATTTTCGCTAAAACTCACGATATACTTTGAATAGAAGCTGGATTAACTTGTCCTCAGTTGCAGTGCTTAACAACGTGGATTCGTAAAAGGGTTTTTAATTTTGAAATTTCAGAAATTGTCAAATTTTGTTATACTTTCTAAATTTTGGTGGTCGGGGCGACATTACGCCCCTGTGCAGCGACATTTACTACACTTTCTAAAATGACGCTCCTTGATGAGTTATTGAAATTTTTGCATAAAAATCGCTCCGTAGAGCGAAAATATGATTAAGAATATTAAAAACCCCTTCCACGATATTTTTACGTGAAGCACGCTTTTCATGCGAAATATTTTGTTACAGTTTCTAAAAGTACACCGAGGGTTTTATCGTGTTCTTTAACATACTCACCGGTGAATATTGAAAAGTGCTTGCTATGAGACTTTTGAGCTGACTTATAAAATGTCAAAACAAAGCTTTATACAAGTTTATAACTTATCATCTTTCATTCCGAGGTTGAAGCACTATTTGATTGGATTAAATAGAAACATTCAAATCTATTACACATTCAAAAACGTAATTTTTAACTGGTCGATGCATAAAAATAAATAAAACACATAATATACAGTATTATTGACGCTAAAGAGAATTTTACGATTCTGGCTGTTGCAAAATGCATGGACATATATTCGGAATCCAAAGAAATATTATCCGAGATAAGAAAGCCGTATCGATCGAGCGGAAATGTCCGTAGGTTGAAATTATGGTCATTAGCCAACACTGGCATTTAATTATGTGTACAATCTTATGACGCCAACGAAGTAATCATCTTAATACTCAAAAAGACGTCAATGGTTATTTTCGATCGACAGCTTACTGAAAATTAGCTGTAAGCAATTTCAGTTCCCAAGGAATTAAACTACGGAAGTTATCATGCGGCTTTTCTCAGAATTGTACGGGGTGTTCTCAGGGAATATACCAACATACAAATTCACATGCAGGTCACCAACTATACTCAGTCTGAAAAAGAGATATTAATAAATCGCTCAAAGAGCGGCCTCGGGGTACAACTATTTCTCTTTATCATCCAAGGACAAACAAGCGGACGGGTTTCTTGGGAATCTGTGACATAGAGGTAGAAAAGAATATTCGCCGCTATTTGTTCGGTATTATTGTCGCTACACGTATTGAAAGAGGAAACGAAAATGTGGAAGCCTTAAAAATCCTATTGACCTCGCTACTGCAGTGTCTATACTTTCAATTAAAAGTTAACGATGTTTCATATTTTCAGGAAGGCAATGGAATTTGGAGATTAACAACTATCCCTATACAGCACATGAAATTCCAGAGACGTTAAATTTTGGTCCTTATTTGAATATTAGGTTTGAATCCACGGCACGATTTCAAAGGTGGGCTTACGAACACTTCTTGCGCATGCTGAGCGGAACCACTTCTTTTCTTACTAGATACACAGAGTATCCTGAAATTCCTGTCACTAACTTTAGATAAAGATAGTATTTGTATAAATATAAGACAAGTAGCTTTAAATATATGTTCGGAAATTACGGGAGCTAGGGCCCTTTGAAGGTGGTGCCCTAGAGTACGTACTTGCCCGATGAATAGTTATTTCCTGCTGCAAATCATATATTATAACAGTAGGATAAATCCACCTGGGACTAAAAGGTCGCCGCTCTCAGGTACTCGCAGAATCGCTATACGCCATGGAGACCTCTATGGTGTATAGTAGCAATTGACCATATGAGAGGATTCACTTACCACTCACCACTACTCAATTTACTATAGTTTGTATAAAACTAGCAGGTTGGCCACTGTCTTTTGTCTGTTCCATGACCTATGGCATACTGATAAGAACTAATAAGTTCGAAACCGGTCTATGTCTGGTCAGGGAATTGACAAATGATATTGGCTACCATTCTTTCATGATCTGTAAGGTATAATTCAATGCAGGTCGGGATATTTGCCCGCTGAGTAGTTGTTTCCTGCAAATCATATATTATAAATGAATAGCTTATTTTGTACTTAAGCCTGTACCATTCTGGTGCCGCATTGTCACATACGGGGTGTCCCAAAAGTCCCGGAACGGTCAAATATATCGCAAACTGCTAATCTTTTCGGAAAATAAAAAAACACGTGTACAATATTTTTAAAAAACCTATCCAATGACACCAAAGTTGACTACCCCACCCCCTCCCCGGGGAGGGGGCAACTTTGAAAAATTAAATGGGAACCCCCATTTTTTATTGAAGAAACGGATTGTACGGCTAAAATTACGTAAGGTTCGTCTGGAACATTGTTTATGGATTCGCTACAGGTGGCGCTCTAATTCATTTAATCTTTCAAAGTTGCCCCCTCCCCTCTGCAGAGGGGGTGTGTTTTTGTTTTCCGAAAAGATTAGCAGTTATAAATAATATAAAATGAAATAAAATATGATATGGCTATTGTGAAAAAAAGGACTTTTGCTGGTTTTGCTGCTTATTTTTTTGATTTAAAAAAAAAATTAGGCGAGAATGTTATAACGACTGGCGCACAGTACTATCTTATGGCTCTGATCAGACTGAAGTTCAACCCTGGGAGAGGGTAGTTTGTTCATGTGGGTTAATGATGTTGTTTCAAGCATAGGATGAGCTAATATAGCTTTTCCACACCTTTCATAATTTTCCCTACAGGAAGGATCAATCAAATATTCATTTATTCGTAGTGGTTATTTTGTGTTCTTTCAAAGATTGTTCAAATACACAGTAGATATTATATTTTTTATCACACAAAAAGCTTCCAGCTTATTTGGTTTATTCCGAAATGATTGGATGTTTACCTGACAGATGCTGAAGATTTCAGTTTCCTTCTTCCCAGTCGAGTTGTCATTTGGTATTGTCAAATTATGACACTTTAATTCATAAGTTTAGTTTAGTTCATTGCGTTTTATTTGTTTCTACTAGAAATAAATCTATTTGATATTAAATAAACGTTCTTTGTATAGTTTAATCCAATTATTTCCCGTTCTTGCTCTCAAAAAATGTCATAATCTGAAAAAATTCCATCCCATGAAGTTTGAATCCACGGCATAGTTTCAAAGGCCGGCTTAAGAACGTTTATTACGCAGGTAAATGGTTAACATCAAAAATATAGTACAGGCACTTACTATTTTCTTAAAACACAAAGAAATATTCAAAATTGCTTATCAGGCCACGTCTTTAGAGACATCACATCTACAAAAACATTTATTCTCCTTCGCCAGAACAGATAGACAATGCGTGCACACACTTAAATGGACATAACATATGTGTAGCACAGATTAATTACCCAGACTGGCAATTTCCCTGAGAAATTTGTCCGGTCAAGGTCGAGCATAACAGAAGCCAAATTCAGATGTCGCCGTTGGCGCAAATGTCATTTGTCACGTATTCAAATGTCATTCATTGTTATTGTTTACTGTCATTGTGTTGTGATAATACTTATATTTTTGTAGAAACTTGGCTTTTTAGCATAGATTACTTAGTTTTAGTTCCCTTAAAAATTTAGATTTCCAAAAGAGGAGGTAGGTAAATGTTATTGTGCAAATATACATTGGATCACAGTAATATTTTTCAGATTATCCATCGGCTTATTTCTCAAAACGTCTTCTGCTTTCTGCATTGTTTGTGGAACTAAAGAAGTTGATGGGTAGAAATTGCATTATTTTCCCAGGAACTGTCATAAGTAAGTGTGCATTTGCAGTATATATTTCCAAACCTCGTGAGATTACTTTAGATTGTTACTCTGCTTTACCACAGTACCTACTTCAAATAAATATATGTTATCATTTTCAGATCGCAAATGCGGCAGAACTTAATGGGAATGAAAGTGTCAAACAATACTGTACATCATCTTAGGATTTGTAATAAGCACATATTCAAATGATACCGATTATGTCCTTAATCGAAATGCAATTCCTACCCGATTTTCATGTAAATACACAGTAGAAACATGCACTGAAAGGGACTGTGCCTTAACAACTTGTACCGTACAAGTCGAGGAATCATACAAAGGAGATTATGTATGTCTACCATCTACATCACGTGCTCTTCCTGTACATACTATAGAATTGGAATACCTGCATTCGGAAATATCTAGTAGTGTGCGTACCCGGTTAAGAGTTGTTCGGAGCGTATTAGTCATCCATGCTTCCAATTTTAATCGTAAATGACTTCACGTCAATAAAATGACGCAGCCGAATATACGGTATGCTTGGAAAGAGAGAGATAGAGATGTAATAGAATATGACATTGGACAAATTTATTATACCTAATCTTTAAATTTCTCGGTACACTTGAGGACATTAGGGCTAATTTTATTTTAGTTCTACAAAAGGGAAAATGTTTATTTTAATAATACCTATGTAGGATGATAAGAATTATTTTTGCAAATCGAAAATACAAGAAAAAAATTATTTTTTTATATATACTTTTTTTTCTCTCATCATCCCACATTGTAACATGTTTTTAATGTCTTTTAGTGAAAGCCGTTTTTTAAAATAATAATTTATATGAGAGTAAATTGAACCGTCTTTCCGGCTTATATCCGGAGCGCAAACTCTTACAATAAACAGGACCTGTAGTCTTGTTTGCTTTGAGTTCTTTTTATCGAGGTGCTAACCTCGTCAACGCTGAAAATTCGAAATTATTATCATGTAAGTGGTTGCCAAACGAGTATTTACTACAATGAGTATTTACTCATGCACTCGAAAAGAAATAAGCAAGAGTTATTGTAAAATATAAATATGATTCTCTTGATATTGATAATTTAATTGAATATAATAAAACAAAGCAAAATTGTCTACAGTAAAATATCTGGAGTGTTAACTTGATAAATAAGTGCCTTAAATATTAATAATAACAATAATAATAAATTGCTCTTGTTTGTGCCGGAGTTCAGCCCTTCCACTCGACTACGTAAAAATACAAGTTTTATGATGTAATTTTTAAAGTATCTATTTAGGTTAAAGATATGTGTATTTTTAATACTTATGTTTTCTTTTACTATGTACTTTTTCCCTTGCCATAGTTTTTATTATACGTTTATTTATTTATATCTGATAAAATAAAGTTGTATATTAATGTATTACAAATTTGACTTTTAATTTTCCTATAGTGTTACATATAATATAGCGTATTTGCCATTCAAATTTGTGATCAAAGTTTAAGCATGAAACGGCATTGCACTTTGATCACAAATTTCAAACGGCAAATATATTCATAAAATGTAAGTTAAATTAAACAATTGGTCAAATCTCCCGCGTCTGCAACTGTGGCGCCCTCTGAATTTGGCTTTCGAAAATCGGAGAGAGAGAACGATAGATTTCTGGACAAAAATTTAACATTAAGTTGCCAGTCTGGTAAGTAGTCTGTGTCTGTAGGTTCTTTATATGCCACAAAGTCTTTCATTGATAGTTGATGTGATTACAGACATAAACACCACATTTTCGGTATCAGCACTGTCAGAAGAGCATAAAAAATGTAATTTCATAGAAACAACTTCTTTACAGCGTAAAAGAAAGTATCAAAGTTCAATAATATTCACTAATAACATAAATTACATTACATGCACTAATTAAATGTGCAGTAATGTTTTCAGAGATGAGAAACAATGCTTAATAATCATGCAACTGCCTTATTATTACCATGGGATTTATTTGTGAAAGCCAACACTTATACTTTCATTAAATGTATACAAAGCACGTATTAAAAAACAATTAATTCGCAATTGTGAGTAAATTATACAATTTTTTGATGTACCGTTGATAATAGAATTCTATAAAATTGAAAGGCAATAAAGGTTTTAGTGCATTTACTTTTGTTACGCCCTCGTCTCCCAACTGCTTACAATATTTATTGTTTAAATTAATAAATATTTATAATCGCTAACCAAAATAATTAATGATCACTATTTTATGCGCTCTTGATGAGCAAGTATACTGCTGAAATGCTAGAGTTTGCTATAAAAATGCAGTAAATTTTCTATTTTTAGAGTTTAATACGTACTTGTAATCGTGGATATAACTATATATACAATGTAAAGTATAAAATTGTGAAAAATATCTCCTCTATAATTTTATTTATATACTGTGGGCCCTCGTTTAGACAGCAAAACTTGTATTAACTAGCCTTTCGGTTGATTTCGAAAAAGCTTCCTTAATTTGTCTTATAATAATAATAATAATAATAATTTTATTTATTCACAAATAAGTACACACAAAAATTACAGGTATGTATAATCAGTTATCCTAACTAAAATTTTATTTTGAGTTGCGTTAACCATTTATGTTTATACAATGTATTACAATATTATACAATACAATATAGAAATTATTTTTATACGCAATTTTGAGGTTTCATTTGCAAATAAATATGGAAGACACCCATTTAGGCTTATTTAAGCCTGTCTATGGGTTACACCTCCTTAAGATGCAAAGAAAGAGAAAATAAACTGAAACAGAACTGAACAACAGTGAATGTAAAACAAGAGAGAGAACAGAAACTAAATTGTACATATAAATGTATTAATTGTTTAATAATTTGATTAGACACTATACAACTACTGCAAAGAAAACAGAAAATATCGAAATTAATATTCACAAGGAGATATATATACACAATCAAAGTATAGTTAATTTAGTAACTACATGGGATCAATAATATTATAAAGTCGAGGCAAGAATTCAAGCGATGCACGTCACGAGTGATCTCATTAAAGAAATTTTAATACTAACATAATTTTTGTAATGTAATGTAGTGTAATTCTTGACACTCAGTTATTAAGCTTTTTTCAGAAATAGGTACAGTTTAATGGGGCTTCATGATTCTTAGCAATATTGTCTTATTTATAAAATTGATCTGTGACGTGCATCGCTTGAATTCTTGCCTCGACTATAGAGCATATTTCCATCATTTGAAGTCATCCACGCTAATACTTTTTTCTTGAAAAGATGTTATGTTTTTATGTTTATTAGAGATATCGGCAGAATATTAAGCAATTTCGGCCCAATGTAAACAAAGTACCTTTGACCAATACTTTTATGAGTCCTGGGTATAATAAAGTGAGCCGCTTCTTGTTCTCTGGTATTACGTTCGTGATTAATCCTACTAATGTGCTGTTTATTTCGGAACAAAAATAACAGAATATTCTTAGCGTAAAGCTGCCGCAAATCTAGTATATTAAATTCCGAAAATAATGGTTTCGTGGGGTATAGGAAGGGTTTAAAATATATGATTTTTAGAATTTTTTTCTGAATAATTTCCAGAGGTATTAGATATGCTTTCCTTACTCCTCCCCAACCAATTATGCCATACTGAATAATGGATTCGGCAAAAGCATAGTATAATATTTTAAGATGATTCAAGGGTAGTATCTATCGACATTGATAAAATTTAAACACTAAGCCCCGAATTTTTGTTATTGTATTGTTTACATGTATATTCCATCTTAATTGCGAGTCAATAAAAATAGCGAGGTGTTTAATAGATCGAGTTAGTGAAATTAAAAGATTATTTACTGATATGGTACTGTAGTCAGGTAGATATTTCTCGTAAGACGTAAAGAGAATAATTCAGAAGAATTCAATGTAAGTAAACTGTTTAAATATATAGTAAACAACACAGGTCCTAGAACTGTACCCTGTGGTACTCAACAGGTTACAGTCTGCTCTTTGCTTAAGACATTTTTTATTTCAACTTTTTGTTTCTTTCCTCCAAAAAACTTTTAAATAATTTTAAGACATTATCTCTAATTCCATAGTTTTCAAGTTTTTCTAGCAAAAGTCCATGACTGACGGTGTCAAAGGCTTTTGCTAAATCAACAAAAACACCCAGACATGCTTTCTTCTTATCCATAGCATCGTATATTATTAATGTCACTTTTGCTATTGCATCTTGGGATGAGAGGTCTTTTTGAAATCCAAACTGCATATCAGATAAAATTTTATTTTTATTTAGATAATCAACTAAATGTGACTATAATTTCTTCAAATAATTTTGCGAAAGAAGAGGTTAAAGAAATTGAACGATAATTTGATACATCTGTTTTACTTCCTCCTTTGAAAACTGGTCTAATGATTGCCTTTTTAAAATGCGTAGGAAACTCTCCACATTCAATGCATTTATTTATAATAAAACACACTGGATCCACAATAGTATCAATTGTTGACTTTAATAATCCATTTTTTATACCATCTTAACCTGTTGCCTTATTATTTTTTAGTTCTAGTACAATTTGTTTAATTTCTGTTACATTTGTATAATCTATATACATATAATGGGGAAAGTTCACAATTTCATTTAACATCGGTACCTGCACTATTTAGAAGCAAGTTTTTCACCTACTTGAGAAAAATGGATGTTAAATTTGTTACCTATTTCTTCAGGATCTATCACTTCATCTTCGTTTTCTGTTATGATTTTATCTATATTTTTGTCTTCATTGTAGTTATTCGCTCTTACGACATTCCAAATTGTTTTAGTACAATTTTTATTAATGTCAATTTTGGATTTAAAATAATTATATTTTGCTTTTTGTATTAAACAGTTAATTTTGTTTCTATAAGTTATGTAGTCCTGTTTAAATTGTTCATTTTGGGGATGCCTTATATGTTTTTGAAACAATTTATCTCTGTTTTTAATTAAAATAACTAATCCCTGCGTAATCCATGGTTTTTTCCTTTTTATTGGGTTCAATTTTATAATTTGTGTTGATTCCGAGATACATTTTGAGAATATTTCAAAAAAATTATCAAAAGCCTCATTTGGATCCTGGTAGCTATACTTATTAAACACACAGTTGACTTAATTGGGAAGATATTTTATCTGGTAGTTTAAAATCACCCAAAGGATATCAGCCGGTAAACATAGAGAAAATGGCTAAGCCTAATTAGACTTATCAGATTTACGGTGCACTCAAAAAAGACAACAAAAACTTTACGACCTCATTATTATCGCCGTTGCACCATTCGGCATGCTGTCATCAAACAAGCCGACTCGCATT
This sequence comes from Leptura quadrifasciata, assembly GCA_963675555.1. NCBI lineage: Eukaryota > Metazoa > Arthropoda > Insecta > Coleoptera > Cerambycidae > Leptura > Leptura quadrifasciata. The sequence goes on along the minus strand of OY776681.1, from coordinate 18,816,230 downwards.
AAAAACCTATAAACGTAAGCGGGTCAATTTGCGAACGAACTAGTACAGAGTCGTACATAAAATTCATATGTATTAGAATGTACATATTAATAACACTAGACCGTAACGTGCTGTTAATATTGAACGACTGAGTTGCTGACCTAAATATTTCAAGTGCGTACCCGAGCGCAATTACTTTTGCGACTCGTCTAACAGTATTCTAATGAGGCCAAAAAGTTTTTATTGTCTTTTTTGAGTGCACCGTAAATCTGAGCTCGACTATACACGGTGGCCCAACGAAAATTAGACATGAGGGTTTTGGGTGATAATTGCGTAGACATAAAGAAACTGTCGGACGAGCCAACTAAACTTGAAGAGAGAGAGGGAGATGTTTCTAAATTCTAAATTTGTCGTGAAAAGAAAAAAATTGTCGCCTATTTAAAAAGAAACTTATGGTAATGCCAACTTGATCCTCAAAATCAGTAAGTAAATAAACCACAATTCAAATTCTCCAAGGCATGATCCTCTGTATCGGAATCTAAATCTGAATTGAATGTTTCAGAAATTAGAAACTATTCATCGTTGGTATTTTTTCTAAACCTTCTATCACGTCTACTTCCACTTCTGGACGATGGTATTACGCGTTTACACCCTGTAGTAAACACTTCCAAACCTAGGTTCAATAACTGCAAAACGAATTTTCACTAACCACTGATTTATTAATCACTAAATTATAAAAATTAGTCCTTATAATAATACACTAGTTATAACTATCACTACTATAATTCACAACTTATTACTGTACTTTATCTTATCTGATCACTTCCCATCTCATTCTGAACTGTGCTGACCTGTCCCCAACACGTTGGCTCTGCTACTTATATATCCGCGCTTTATTCGCGATCCCTCCATTTCCTTCCAGATTGTTCCAGACAACTTCCCCATCGTTCTAATCTGTCCTTCCAGATTATTCTACCGCTTTTCAGTCCATCCGTGGTAAAGGTAGTTCACCAGTTGGCCTAGAGATGGCGTCGTTTTACCGGCTAACTAGGCAGGCCTCCTTTCAGTCTGCCGCCAAGGATTAGACCTCTCGTCGTAAGAAGGCGGCACATAACAGCATACTTTCAATAGTATTATCCTCTTCCTGACTGTATTAATCATATCCGTATCTGCATTAAAACAGTTGATTCCTTTACATACTTTACAAAAATCACTACATTTCAACTCGACCTTTTTGCAAGAGCACGCTTTAGTTTTACAGCCAGCCTTGCAACCGCAACAAATATCTTTCGAAATGCTTGTAGGAAAAAGTTTGACATTAACAGGTGTAGTAATCGGTTGTTTTTATGCTCGTATTTGATAACCTTTTTTGAACTTTAAACTCCTCTATAAAATCCCTTATTTTACTATAAGGAACGTAACCAGACTGCAACCAACAGCTACTCTCCGGGCTATGTGCCCCGCCGAGCGCTGAATTACAAGTTACAATTCTGGCGCGTTAAGTGTAATAATTGCATATTACCATCAAAACGCTAATGCTTCGATTGCAACAAACACCAGCCGAAAGACTGATCCTACTTGAAGGAGCTCTCGTGCCAGTCGTCACACACCACTTGCAGACTGCAGTTTCGAGCTGTTCGCACTCGTCAGTGCAAGGTAGGCATGTGACGACCGACACGAGGATCACTTGACCATTTAGTACATTTCGGTATCTCTGGGATAGCGACATGTAAAACAGTCAGCAGGCGCCATCTACGTATTTCGTGGCGGTCGTCACATGCCTGCCTTGTACTGACGAGAGCCAACAGCTCGAAACTGCTGTCTGCAAGTGGTGTGTGACGACTGGCACGAGAGCTCCTTTATGTAGGATCAGTCTTTTGGCTAGTGTTTGTTGCAATCGAAGCATTAGCGTTTGGATGGTAATATGCAATTATTACACTTAACGCGCCAGGCTTGTAACTTGTAATTCAGCGCTCGGCAGAGCACATAGCCCGGAGAGTAGCTGTTGGTTGCAGTCTGGTTACGTTCCCTATAGTAAAATAAGGATTTATAGAGGAGTTTGCGACTAAAAATATTATGTTTTAATATTCCGCCTTCTAAAAGCACACACTATTTTTTGAACTTGTAAAAAAAGTCTCAAGGAATGCTCATTCATGTCCTTTCAAGATTTGACTTTCTTATAATATGCAAAATTAAATAATAAGAACCCAAGGAATTTTCCAATGCTGTACAATTCGCCCCTCCTCCCCTAGTCAAATTTTAGGGGTTGTCCACCCCACTAGCGCTTCTTTATACCTACGCTATTATCACCCTTATGTTATCGTTGAGCCATCCTGTATAGTTTGTTAACATCAACATAAGACGACAACTAGTCTTTAACAGTTCCGTTTGCGTTCACGAAAAACATGAAATCGTAGCCAGATAACTGTGACATCATTAGAGAAGATATGAATACGAAATTTGGAGGGTAAATACATAAAAGTTCAATCTGTGTCGCTGCGTGGAATTTTTTGAAAAAAAAAATTACTTTTTCTTTACGAATTTTCAAAATTTTAAAATGTGAAAATTAAAAAACTAAAAACACAGCAACGTAGAATATAATAGCATTTATCACACAAAAAAATAAAAAATTAATTATCTTAACTGTAAGTATTTTTAATTGTGTGGCTCTTTTTCGATTTTCATATATACAATATCTTCGCGCGTCTCTACGCGTATTCAGTGTTATTTGTGGCCTCATTTACTGCCGAACATTCTGACGATAATTCACTCCACAAACGGCACAATGAGCTCGACTCCAACTCTGATGAAATCTCGGGTAATATTTCGCCAATAGCAAAACAATGACCGCAATGCAAGCTCCACCCCTCGGTACAGTGTTTTTATTATAATTTACCGGCCTAGTAGTTGTGTGCTTTGCAAACGGGACTCTTAAACACCATTTTTCAAAGTAAACTTTTTAGGTAACTGAGTCCTCGTATGACCTTTCTTGTCATCATTACACATTTCTGCGTTTCCAAGAATTCGTTCTAGACGTAAAAAATATACCGTAGGCAATCCAAGGCAAGGTTTCAACCCACACCAGCGACAATTCACTGACCCTCCCCAGAGTAAATATGTAGAGGTGTCTACAATGATTATTGATCGTTATATAGCTTTTGTTTTACATATTTACATTCCACATGTACCAACTGTTTTTGTATTTATTTGCCAATACTAACTATACGAAAATCTTACAGTATCTGTAATCCTGGTGTCGCATTTTTTAAAATTACGGCATGAAAAAAATATTGTAAGCCAAAGCCCTTGAAATTAGGAAGGATTTATACACTATAGTATATCAGTTACAGCTTTTTATTGCGAAGGAAAATTGTAAACTATTTATTTCGATAAACTGGGCAAAACCTTCCTCCTTTTATTATGACTCTAGAGGAATTGCGGCAGAGGCAAACGTTGGTCACGTTATGAATTCTGTGAATGCAGATATAGGTATACGTTATACGAGGACAATTGAAACTGGTCAGTGTTAAAGCACAGGACCGTGCGCACTGAACTTGATATTTTGTCCTATATATTTAGCAATGGTATCGAGATTCGAATGGTAGTTGAAACTGTGCAGGCGAGTCCGAGACTGGCAATGTAATCAGACTGAATGAACCATCTACGACTGCACTGGTTTAAAGATAATAAAACGGACAGGCCTACTAGCATAAAAAAACTAGTAAATCGTTTCTCAGTAGTCAACGGTGGACTTATGAGATGTGCTGTCAATGTGCCAGTGCAGTGCATAAATACCTGTTATAATATCAAGTTTAGTTAGTTATTGTTCATATTTATAAATATTTACTACTATATAAAAGGTAAAATATTTTAATTGTTTACTAATTTACCATGGCTTTCTGGAGACCATTTGAAACAGAGGATAATATAATAACGCCAAAAATCTTATCATTTTCTTATGACAAGAATTTCTATTTACCTCCACCCATGTACAATAAAGAGATGCCGACTGTTTTTGCCGGCTTTTAGTTTTTATACGGTTTCAATTAAGTTCGTATACACTTTACAGTATTGGCCAGATCAGAACTACAAAGCCAGTGAAAATGCGAAAAAAATAAGTTAATACAAAGACAATTAGAATTTGCGTTGATACCAAGACCGTGCCATAATCATGAAGACCAAGGAGGGAAAGAGGGCCCTAGTTCATATCTTGTTGTTTTATAAAAAAAATACCGAATATTTCATACTAAATATGAGCAGCTAATACTCAATCATAGATTCGTTTGACTTTCGCGGGTAACTGGTAGGTGTTGCATGAGCGCCATCTGCAACAATATCACCTATGAGCAAGAAAACTATTGTCTCATTTGCGGTGTTGAATTATACATTGAGTTAACCCCCTGAGTTATTTTTAATTAAGTATCGCTAAAAGTAATAAATTATACTCACTGGTAATCATCTTCATCCTTTTTCTTAGGTTGATAACTTTTTACTAATCTCCTGTAACAATAAAAAAAATATATTAATCACAGTAGATATTTTCTTTGAGGGGCAGATACATAAGAAAACACTGAGGTTAGAGTATCATCGTTAGTTTTCAGGGTTATCAAACGTGGATAGGAGTGTCATTTATACTACGGCCACCACGAAGCCCAGATTTAATACCCATCGATTAAATTTTCTATGACAACTACAGGGGCCTTGAAGATTTTTTACCCATTTAACCAAGTAACTAGAGTCTAGTAAACTCTAAACTGGCATGTGTATGAGTTGATAATGCGCGTACGATTTAATTTCTCTCGCACACAAAGTTAAAGTAATAGCCCAAAAACACTGTCGCGTATGTATGCCAAGCTTCTCTCTCACCTATTTTGAGACAGAAATATTGCTATATAGGTACACTGAAGAGAGAGATAAATTTTAATCTACGTTTTCACGTTTTCAATAAGTTCAGCGATTCTCAAACTCTGAAGATTTGTCATTGGTTATTTAACAATCGTCTCATATTAGAATTAAATTCATCTTTATACGAGATATATAAGCTATTTTTAGTGGTAGTGGATATTCATCCGACAAACGGACATTGCCAAACCACTATACTTAGGACTTGCAATTTTCTAGTATCTACATATTACATGTTTTATAGCTGAATTGTACATCGTGGAATAGCCCAGTGTGTAAGTAAGGTAAAGGGAATAAAACATCCGGGTTCAAATCCTGTTGCCTACCGATTTTTTTTTAATTTTATTATATTAAAAGTTAAACATTTTTCTTCTAAACATTTTATTTTATTAATCCGCGCCGCAGGTATTACAAGTGCACTTGTCCAAGAAACAGCCAGGAGACAATAAATGACATCGAAATGCCTAGATAAAGAGCCATTTGATGCGTTGTTGACAATGATCCGTACCGCCGAGCATTTTCTACGTATGTATACATATTCCCTTCCTCGGTGTCTATTTTTCAATTTGTCATCAGACACTTCTTATTATACTTAATCATACAAATGTATTCATCAATATAAATAAATTGTTTCCTGAGATGGGACGCCTGTTACCGCCTTTTCTTGCGGCCATTTAATTTACGACAAACGTCCATCAACTTGCTCGCGGAATTCCTAAATTGCAAATTGATTTAATATTCAAAGCGTTTACGCTTTGATGGAAACTAAGTGAAAATGAAGCCGATCCGCTTTGTATTCACTAACAGAGAAGCTCGGTGATTTTATGTAGGTATTAGGTAACTGCAATAAACGGTGCATTCCAAAACAGAAGAAAGTGAACAGGCCAACAAACCTTTCTCTGGTAGGGAAGGAACTAAATAATTCAATTTGAAACAATAAAACGATATAAAGGAAACATATTATGCGAAAAATTAAACTTAGTAAAAAAGCAAAACTATACAGGGTCACCCGGATGGGGTTACCTACACCGCAAATTGAACTAAATTTTATTGATAAAAAATTAACAGACCTTGCATCTTAGGCATATTGAAAATACCTAACTCCTAACTCAGTTGTTAGTTTAATAATTTGACACTTAATAAAAGTTGTACAAAACCTTAAATCCTTTAAAATCAACAAGTAAGCATAATATGATGTTTAAAAACTTACACTTTTACAAGTCTTACCTATACTACAGAATACGGAAATATACCAACTGTATCAAAGTAAGTAAAGATTATTCTTTAATAAATCATTGATTATCAAATTAACTTTCTGTCGTTTGGAGAATGACAAACGATATGGGTGATAAACTATTCTGTAGTACTCAATTGTCATGCTTGTTGCGTTTGTTTGATCCAATTTACTAATTTTAAAACAAAAACGACAAGCAGTTGTTTAAGTTTACTTTTCTCCGTCTCCGAAATATATATGTCGTAGTCTCATGGTGAAATACGTCAATTCATGAAAGCCTAGGCAGCACATGAACTGCCGGCATTTTATGTAAATTCTTAATGTTACACAATCTACCTAGGCATTACATCATGAAACGCCGTGCTCGTCTCGGCACATGATGTTTCAAGTCGTTCTACACGATCTGCCGTAAATTAGATATCGATTGTTCGTGAAGTGACCACCGTTGCCCGGCAGATTGTGTTCTATGTCGTAGTCATATGATGAAATACGGCTTTTCGGGAAAAGCCTAGGCGGTTCATGAAATGCCGACAGATAGTGTGAAATCTGTATGCTACACGATTCGCCTAGGCTGTTCATGAAGAACCTGGTTTATTTAGTCGGGTAATGTTATGATTCGTGCTTTACATAATCTGCCGTGATTTAGGCCATCGGCATTTCATGAAATGACGTGATTTAGTCATATCGTGAATGAGCCTAGCGATGAAGCCATTTCATGAAATATCGATGCCCTAAATCACGACAGATCATGTTAAACTTCTCATTACACGAAAATACTAACATTTTAAGGTACTTCATAAAAAGCCTAGTCAGATGATATAACATGTGGTGTTTTACTTTTACACTATCTGCCGGCATTTCAAGAACTGCTTTGGCTTTTCCCGAAAAGCCGTATTGCACTATTTGTCTACAACATAGGCTTTTCGGGAAAAGCCTAGGCAGTTCATGAAATGCCAGCATCACGTCATTTCATGAAATGCCGATTGTCTAAATCACGGCAGATCCTATTAAACTTCTCATTACACGAAAATACTAAAATTTTAAGGCACTTCATGAAAAGCCTAGTCATATGATATAACATGAGGTGTTTCACACAATCTGCCGGCATTTCATGAACTGCCTAGGCTTTTCCTGAAAAGCCGTATTTCACCATGTGACTACGACATATACAGGGTGGGGCAATAGTGTGTCAGACCGCGATATCTTGAGTTCTACGATAGCTAAAAATTTTTTAAAAAATTGCAAGTAAAGTGGATAAAAAGTCTATAACTGGAAATTATTTTCGAACATACAGTCCGAGTCAAGACGAAATTACAGGACCAAGTGCCTTTTTTTAAATGGAATGCTATGTATATCAGTACATTTTTTGAAGCCTCCTTCTAGGCTCTATTCACTCCTATATTAGCCATTGAATATCTCCCAACCACTTGGATGTAATCAATTTTTTTGTTGAAATAATGCAATTTGCAGATGGATATTAAAAAAATCACCAGTCACAATTAAGGGCGTTCAAAATGTTCAAAAATGTGAATTTACTTTAAAGTAAACTACCTCTTATTTTTCATTGCTAAAAAAAGTTGCTTGTAAACAATTCTCAGTCATAATCCAAATTTTAAATTATTTAGGTGTTTTTACTCGTACTGTTCAATCCCCAGGCAGGGGCGACTTAAATTTTAATTGGCAAGGGGGGTGTTGTGACACATCCACTTAAGACTTTAAATTTCTTATAAAATAGTGATTTACTTTATAAATTCGAGTCAACCATAAATTTTCAAGGTTAGGTCACCTTAGAGGTTGAATTGGTACGGACGAAAACACTCAGCTAACCATTTTACTCCAGTAAAATCAGGCTTACAAAGGGTCAAACCATAGAAAAAGGTCTTGCACATTTGAAAAAACGTAGACAACGTCCATTACCTACCGACATTGCCAGTGTAGATGTCGGGGATTAAACCCAGAACACAGCAGAGTCAGACCAAGTGCGTTCGCCACTCCGCTCTACCCGAGTGAGCTATCGGACTTGTACTCTCCTTTCAAGAGCTACAATTTTTCTCGAAAAATTGATAATTGTCGAGATAATGGCAAAAACAAAAATTTACCCCCTTTCATCCCCTAAAAATACCCACGGATCCAATTAAGGGTACTTTTAAGGATTTCATTCATTACATGAAAATAAAGGTACTATCCACAAAAATTAAGCCTCGTCGGAATTTTTATGAAGCCAAGGTCTAATTTTACTAGTCTTTGTTTCATTTAAAAAGACTAATTGAATTATTTTCTATAGGCCATCCTGTATTACAGCTAACAGACAGAGGAAGAACTGTGATTATAACATCATTTTCAGTTTATTATCTATATTTTATTTGGAGCGCCATAGTAAATTCCAAGTAGCAAGAGCGCCACCCGCCCCCGTTGGAACACAAATATTCAGGAAGCCGAGCAATCTTCAGTTCATTGGTCTGTAGCGATGTAAATAAACTTTTTATCACTGAATATTCTCATTAAACCAATTAAAGTGAAGTGGACTCTCGTCATAACGTAAACATCCTAATATGTATACAGCTGAGTTGTGATAGTGAACAAATCTTAAACATAAGCAATAAAAAACTGTGATATGGCGGACACGCGACTAACTCATTTCAAAACTTATGTAAATTCGGAAGTCAGGATATCACATTTTCTATGTGTAATTATTTCCGACTTTTGAGATCTTCCACTTATCACTCAGGGATCTAGAGGAGATTTTCTTTCAGTCACTATTAAATTTTGGTTCATATTCATTGTGATTCATTTGTTTTGGAGTCACCCTGACGATAATGTGGGTATAGTCGAGCTCAGATTGCAGTGCACTCAAAAAGTCAACAAAAATTTTACGACCTCACTATCACCGTTGGACCATTCGGTCTGGTGTCACAAGCTGACGCACATTAAAAACCTCGAGCGAATCAATTTGCGAACTAAATAGTACAGAGTCGTATTTAAAATTCGTATGTATTAGAATGTACATATTAGTAATACTAGATCGTAACGCGCTATTAAAATTGAACGACTGAGTTGCTGATCTAAATATTTCAAGTGCGTACCTGGGCGCAATTGTTGTTGAATTCAATAATAGACGCCCAAATAGACGAGTAAGACGAAGTAATGTACGATGCATTAATAAAGTTTTCAATAAGATAGCTTGTGTTTCAAAAAACTTGATTAGAAGAACCAGGCATAATGGACGTCGTGATATTTTGAGAAATAATGACCAAATTTTACAATTTTAACAACAACCCCCGGGTTAATATTAGAACAACTAGTTTAAACCCTAATATTTAAAAAAAAAAGTATTAGAAGATGCCTGAAAAAAAAAACAAAGGCTTACAGACCATAAATTTTGCATATATTGGAAGTGGGATATAAGGAAAGACGATTAGAGTTTTGCTATCGACTACAGGGAGGGAATATCTAAGTAGTACTAATTTTCTTAACGAAATTTTACTTAGCGATGAAGCCACATTTGCCACAAATGGGGTGGTTTCAAGTCAACATTGCCGTCACTAGTCAGCTGAGAATCCGCAATTCGTTATAAATGCAAAGAGACAGTACAAAAAATAATGTTGGTACCGAATACTAAATGACAAAATAATTGGCCCTTTCTTCTTTGGGGGCAATGTGAATGCGAATGTATTTTTAAATTTTCTTGGGAATGAGTTTTGGAACGCATTAATTATATGATTTATCACTACTGAATCTCCTTAATTTAAAGTTCAGTCTTTTATAAACTATTCTATGCTTGTTGTGTGGTTTCATCATCTGCAAAAATGACCAAAAGTTGTGTAGTTCGCTGAAGTACCTACAAAAATGAAGGATCTTCCTCATTTTACATGTAAGTTTGTTTATACATAGGCGTTGATTAGGGTTACGATATTTGTATTTTGAGACTAGTTCTTCATCGTACAGCGCCGCATTTAGGCTATTTGGAGCCCTGAACTGGACACATGTGAAGGCTCTAACTTGTGTATGTTTATTCAGTGCAATTTTATTATAATTACAAACAAATGTTTTGACATATTGATAATAAAAAATATTAATCATTCTATTTTTAAATTTATAACCCTTTCGTCTATCTACGCCTCTGATTGCAGTGATTATCAAAACATCCCCCTCCTCCCCACTCTGCCCCTTATCCATCACCTCAACATGAACAATGACCCACGTTTCTTCAATGCATTTTAAATTGGATTACTAATCTGTTTCTTTCTTAATCTGAGGGAATTCCTTATTTTCTTTGTTTCAGTTTCTATTTTTTTTTTGATTTGTTAAAACTACGCTTAAGAATAGTAATAATACCATTTAATTTTATATCAATTTTTTTCTCATGGATAAGAGAGAGGGGGGGGGGGGAGAGAGAGACGATACGGAAATATTTATTATCTTTGGCCGTAACTTTTTTTCTAATACATATATTGGTAAAAAAAAGTTAAGACTACCTAAGTAGAACTATGACTTCGAGTCTAAAGTGTAGAAAATCCCTGAAGCAACTGGCTAACAACAACAAGGTTACCTTCATGTGAGTGCCAGGGCATGAGGGAGTACAAGGTAATGAACTTGCCGACAGCCTTGCGAAAAAAGGAGCTGAAGCACAATTCATTGGACCTGAACCGTTTTGTGGCCTGGCCAAGGGACTCATAATGGAGGAGATCCAAAAATGGGAAAAGGAACAATAAAACCCCACTGGAGGAATACTCCAGGCCAAAGACAAGCGAAAAAATTAATAACGTCGAACTTGAAAAGTCCGAACTAAGGCTGATAACAGGCCTTCTAACTAGCCACTGCCCATTGAGATATAATCTCAAGAATATGGGCAAGGCAGTATACGACAAATGCAGATACTGCGATACTGCAATTGCGAAACATATACTTTGCGAATGCAAGGTATTAATCCGCACAATGCTAAAATACCTGGAATAGGCGGAATTAACGCCTGAAGACAGGGAAATTGGCCCTCAGGAAAATCACAAGCTTTGCAAAAACTCTTGGAATCCTGGACAAGGATAAATCACAAAAGATCTTTTAGGTCGAAGCGAAGTAAGGCCTGAAAAAATCTACAAGCGGAGAACGTCGCCGCCGTCTTCGAGTCTTTGATCCTTCTCAACATGAAAGGGATATAAATTTTCCTCATCGTCTTATCCCAGAAAGAAATAAATGATAACTAACCAATTTACGCTTTACATAAATCACACATTTTTTTTGTGGCTGTGCTATTGTTATTTTTACATTTATTTGTTTCGATTTACCTCGCGATTTACATTCACGATGGGGATAAAGTTGTACGCTGTTTTCCAACCATATCCAGGGCTATTATCACTATTATCAAGAGATAAATAATGTACATAATAAATCTAGCTGAGGACTCTTTCAAAACTGTAAATAAGACCCAATCCGTCAACAGTTCGCTCCAATTATTAAGCCCAGACTAGACAAATGTACCGAAAAAACCAGGCCGATGAGGCAACGAAATCTACTTCACTCTAATTCCTCAACTAACATTTATAATAAAAAAAACGACTAATTAACAAATCTTTATTATTCATCCATTGGGTGTTAGCAAACTCGGTTAAACACACACCGTTGCGAAACACATAGGTTATACTTACTGTATGTACATTGTTAAATTAATTATGGTAATGCATTCACGAAAAAACGTTGCAGAACGTTCGCGCAAACCAGATATGCCGGATTTTAAAAAGATCAGCGGCCTTTCGCGCCTACGTAGGAACTGGACAAAGTATGCTGCCTTGTTATGGCGTTACAATGATTGGTATATTGAGCGACTGTTGGGTCGAATTATTCTAATTAGTAACAATTTAATAGGCAGATACGTTAGATAACAAAAACAGCAGATACGAAAGTTATATTCGATATTAATAAGTTAATAGTCCGGTAAAATCTAATAATTTAAAGATAAGTTTCGAAAATAAATGTTCAATGAATATGAGAAAGTTTTGTAAGATGTACACATTTTTGGGCATTCAAAAAACGGAACAAAAATTTTACCATCTTGTTGTGTGGGTACAACTAATTAAATGTTCTTCAGAAGGAGTTATTTATTAAACAAAAAGTGGTTACGAATCTTAAGTTTAAGTATACGAAGTGAATTGTTTGAGAACAGAAATATGACTGACATCTTTTGCCTGCATTTCGTGAATTGTTCGAGAACAGAAATATGACTGACCTCTTTTGTCTGCATTTCGGCGGTCTCTTCTATACCTCTCGAGGGATGGGTAAATGAGTGTAATTTCCAAATTACGGTTGGCTACTTTTTTGATATTGTCTATAAATACATGCAATTTTTATATTTCAGCCATTAAAAACAGATAGAGATGCTTTTAATGGTAATTAGAATCAGTTATTTTAGTTAAATTCACATAATGACTCCGAACTTTCGACTTTGATATCATAGCAGTACATATTGATAATACAGACCGTAACGGGCTGTTAAAATTAAACGACTGAGTTGCTGATCTAAATATTTCAAGTGCGAACTTCTGCTGTACAAAGAAAATACAATGCAACACAAAACTTAATGTTGATCTACTAACTTAAGGCAGCTATATCGGTAGATATAACTTAATGTAGATATATGTAAAACATAAGGATTATATAAAATAAATTTATTACCATCAATAATTTATATTCCATATCGGTTGGTTATATTTTACGTTATAGTTTAAACAAAGCAGACATCAACCTAACCTACCTTAACTTTTTTAAACTTCATACATAAGTATTAAGTATGTATGTGTTTTTTAAACATTCTTTAAATGTAAAACAATACCTTATAATATAGTTTTATTTAATAATGATGTTTTGCCTGTGCCTATAAAAAGTCATATTCTGTCTTGTATTATATAGGTATATGTGAATGAACAGTATTTACATATGTCACTTTATTACATAAGTACATAGCATGTTCTTCAGTTTATAAATAAATCTAGTTTTAAATATTATTCTCTGCTTTACATTCATGAAACTAAGCACGTTTAACACATTTTTAATTGGCGTATAACAGTTACATTTAAGGGTTGTTCTCATAGATTTATTTTGTAATTTTTGTAGTTTGTTTATTTTGTATTGATATACAATATTGTATCATCTGCAAACATGGATATTTTACAGTCACTTGCACACTTAACAGTATCATTTATATAAAACGCAAATAGAATAGGACCAAGAATAGTTCCATGAGGAACACCATGTTCTATCTGTTGCTCATTTGTCACTGAGTTTCTATATTTAATTCGTTATATGACTTTTAAACCAATTTAACACGGTATTTCTCAGCCCTATTCCCTCCAGCGTGGATATTAGCAACTCCCTTACTTATCGTTTCAAATGCCCTTTTTAAGTCAAGAAATATAACTAAAACCACTTGATTACCTTCTAAATATACCATTCACCACATACATTTATAATAACAAACTCACAGGAATAACGTTTGGAAACCCAGACTGATTTTAAAGGATTATTTCATTATTATCACAAAAATTTATAAGTTGGTCTTTAACTGCCACTTTCGCAATTGTTTTAAATATTGACACTGTATGGTCTACACATTTCGACGAATTTGAAACCTTGGGTTTTCCATGCGCCATCAGGGAAGATACCATATATCAGCGAAGTATTTTCTTTGACATCAACCACCCCCACCTCCACCCCCTATCACCCCGCACACTATTATGAACGGGAGTAAAAAAAATAAAATGTGATTTAGTGTGTATTCAAGAACGAAACGTCTCGAATTGCCACACCCCCACTCTATTATTAAACTTAAAATATATAGTTTGGTTACTGATAGTTTCTCATAATTTTCTCAAATAGAAATTTCTGTCTGTCTGTTACTTTTTTTTTATTGTGCGCATGTTTACCCTGGAACCGTTTATGATACTGACTTGAAATTTATGTATTATAAGGACATCTGGAACTAGAGTATATTTTGATCTAATTCCGTTGAAGAGTTCGGGGGTAAATGGGGTAAATAGGCAAAGCAAGCAAGTTCATAAAATCACAATTTAGTGCATGTACTAAAAGTTAAGGTCTCAATTTTTTTTTCGACATCAGCCACATATGAAACACATATATATTATACACATATTATGAAAGGGAGTAAAAAAAATTAAAATGTGATTTAGTGTGTATACAAGAACGAAACGTCTTGAATTTTTTTTTTTTGCGTATAGGGAGAAAAACCAATTAAATTGAGATTTAGTGTGTACACGAGAACCAAGGGACTAAAATTTTTTGGCAATTTGCCACCCCCCTCTACCATCCCCATCCCCCACGAGAAAAAATGGAAAATGGAAAATGAAAATCTGAAAAATGAAATACAAAAATATGAAATACTGAAAAAATTAAATACTGAAAAATGAGGAACTGGAAAACGAAAAACTGAAGTGAAACACTGAAAAAATAAAAAACCGAAAAATGAAATACTGAAAACTGAACAACTAAAAAACTGAACTGAAAAATGAAATACTGAAAATGAAGAACTGAAAAACGAAAAATTGAACAACTGAAAAATAAAAAACTGAAAAAATTAAAAACTTTAAAAATGAAAATTTTAAAAATAAAAAAAATTACAACTTTGAGGCACATTCAGAGACAATTTCTTAGAATTTTGAGGCTAATCGACGGACCGATCCTAGAATTTTGAACATATCTCCGTAGCCCATTTCTTTCCATAAAATGTATCTTTAGAGTAATCAATATTAAAATCACCAGTTATTACAACTGCACCTTTACAGTCAATGTTTTCTAAAAATTTTCAGTATATTCTAAAAATAAGTCGTCGTTTGTTTGTGGCGAGTGGTATACTGTTACAAGTTGATATATTTTATTACTAATTTTAATCTAAATGCCTAATATCCAAATATAATTTCATTTTCATTTCATTTGCAATAACTTTAAACTGAAATTCTTTCTTGATATAGATTAGTACTCCATCTGCTCTACTATTGTGATTTAAACACTGCTCCCACTTATTGATAAATCCTTGGCAGTAGGTATACTAGGCCGGTTCTGCGCCACTTTAGAACTCGATGGCATGTGTCCATCCGGAGCGACCACTAAAGTGGGAGGAGAGTTCTAAAGTGGCGCAGAACCGGCCTAGTATACCTACTCTTGGCAGTTTAAATATATATCATTATCGCTATTTGCTGCTTCCTCATTAAATATTGACGGATACTTTACTTTCATCTATAACTGTTTATCGAGTCTTTTAAAACTTGTACAATCCCCGTCATATGCTGCATGGTTAAATTGTATATTAGAAATTTTTAAAACTTCTGCGGCATATTTACAATTTGCACATATTTTTGTTTCGGAATCACACGACTGATGTTCGCCTGCACATTCTATTTCTATACACGCTTGCTTCTCCTCCTACAGTCTTTAGCTAGATGACCAAAATTTCTACGCTTGAACATTGTAATATTCATGTATTCTTCAAATTTACATATCTTCCAATCAATGTATAATACCTCGTTCTATTTCATTGTGTTTATATTATCGGAACTTTTGATAATTTTGAAGCATCTGTATGGTTCAGTTGATTTTTCTTCATTTGTTGCACAAAAAACAGTCTGAAAATTGTTTGAAGGATGGATGGTCTGATGGAGTGAGAACAATCAAGTTTTTTGCAGTTACATACAATGTGATACAATTTTTAATGGCCAAAGTGCAACTGAAGTAGTTTCTTTCGGGTCTTGCCGTGGTCGTCGAACTTGACTTGACGTTTCTCTGATCATCCTGTCAGCTTCTTCAGAAGGATTCTAAATACTGAATTTGTTGTGTTACACTCCTCGTTATATACCTAGGCTCCGCTTCGCTTCGCTGGTCATTGGTCGCGCTTGGTTCGCTTCGCTGCAAACACCAGAGAAATATCAGATTTGGATACACGGATAGGTCAGCGATAGCAGAACATGTCCATAATAACGAGAACCATAAAATCGACTACGAGGACGTTAATATATTAGACAGGAATACGCGCTATTATCCGCGAATCATTAGAGAATCACTGGAAATTATGAAAAACGTGAACAACTTTAACAGAGAGGATGGGTATCGCCTTAGTAACACGTGGAGACTGGTATTGCCAAGTACCAGCACCGTAGTAAGTCACGGTCAACCAAACACGACGAATGAGCAGCGAAGCGAAGCGGAGCCTAGGTATATAACGAGGAGTGCAACACAACAAATTCAGTCTTTAGGATCCTTCCGAAGAAGCTGACAGGATGATCAGCGAAACATCAAGTCAAGTTCGACGACCACGGCAAGACCCGGAAGAAACTACTTCATTAGACAACGGCCGTGAAAACCTGCATTCTGCTAAAGTGCAACTGTTTCAAAATCACTGTCAGCCGGATATTCACTGTTGATTCAAATTCTGAGTGTTAACTGTACAAGTAATGTTCGAAATTATGTAGAAGTTCACCACAGAGATTTACAACAACTATACCACAAATTAAACCAAAAAATGTCACTGCCTGACGAATCATCAATTTGAAATGCGTTGCAGATTTGTTAAATGCAACTCAGTTTGGATCATCTTCATGTCAATCCTTGCGACATCACCTTCGGTCAGTCTTTCTCTTAGGAAAGAAGGTGAATGGGATAAAGATCTAGAATAGATAAGTCTCAATTATCTTGACGAACTTTTAATTATCCGACTTACGTATTGTTTTGATTTATTAATTTAATTTATTTCTTAATTACTTTATAAATAAATTAAGTAATTAGTAATTAATTTATTATTCTACCCGGAAATATAGTTCGGTATGTATTGCTTACGGCAATTGTACAATTAATGCTAGAAGTTATGTAAACATGTCTTATTTATTTTATTAATTTTTAATTAAATTACAGTGCAATAATAAAAGATAGTTTTTAAAATATCTGTCGTAGGCAGCACGTAACTGTACTTACTATGAAGAGCTCTATCTTCATATGTTTGAACTATTTTTTTTATATTAGCCTAGTTGCTTAGCCCGAGGTTTTCAACATAGCAAAAGTGCCATTTGGTCTAATTGTAGAAAAAAATGGATCAGAAGGGGGTAGGAGGCTTAGCACAAGACACTGGCACCTTAACAAACTGGGGATCTAAACAAAGGGTCAATCTGTAAACTGTGCAGCAAGGGGAAAACTGCGACCCGCATAGTCTTTGATTGTGATGTTTTTTTCTGTAAGTGATCTGTGGCGTAATACTGATTTTTTTCTCATTCCATTCACGAGCATTGATAACATTATTAATAATAAATGAAAAGTTTATATTACATAAACATGAAATAGTATACAAAATTTTATTCGCTTTATTAAAAAACTTTTTCATGTAATTCAACTGAGATTGGAAAGACTATACCTAGTCCTTTATTATAAATCCCATGGATTACAGCGGATGTTTTTTAGTCTTTTTTTATTTGCAAGGCACTTCTATTAAAAAATTTGTTTGTTTTTCATTCTGAATTAAATATAGGTAATGTAATTCTACGGTATCAATTATCTCAAATTGAGTTGAAGTAACACAACAAGGGGATCTCAAACGACCTACCTAATCATAGGCGATATTAAATTAATATTTTTAAAACGTTCGTCGCCCTTGGTAAACACAGCCAAGGTTATGTAGTGTGAATTTTTGGAGTAGGAGACAAGGATGAAGCTATTTTAGTATAACAAGTAATAGAAAAGAAAAAGTTAATATAAAGTAGCAAGCAAATCCATATCAGCAGGTGACAGTATAATTTTAGAGAAATTTGCCAAATAGGGAAATACTTCAGGAAATATCTTCATCTATACCTATATAGTTTTTAAATTATTTACACCGTTTGGTAAAGTTTGATTTGGTGAATCAGAATAAAAAAATTGTATTTAACATGTTAAACGAACTTCAATAATTATAGTTTTCAAAGTATGTGAGGGTTGTTCGAGATTCCTGAGTAGTAAATTGTATATCATTATGACTATCAGAAATTTTAGGATGTAATAAAAAAATGTCTGATATGCATCCTGCAGACTGGTCCATTGGCACGAGCGTTCGTTTGTATGCAAATATGGCCACGATGCAAAATTAATGAATCACACATAGGCGTCGTACTATGTCTATAGACATACAATAAACACCATCAAACACCAGCTCGCGTTCGACCAAAATCGATAAATTAGATTGTGGTGTATGATTATATATTATTCTCGAGACAACGTTTTGCTGAATGCAGAGTAAAAGAGATCAATAGATAAAAATCGACGAGATTTTTTTTCAATTTCGATAATCGTCATGTAAGTCATTCGTTTCGAACTTTCAGTGTAAGATTGGATGAACACTATGAAATTCAGGAGGTGGGTATTTATTGTGAATTTTGAAATTGTCTACTTTCACGTTTTCCAGCACTTTTCAATTGAATTTCCAGACTTTTTTGTCACTGCCAAAGAAATTTTGAGTTAATGATCGGTGATAAAAACATCGAATTTATTAAAATTAGATAGAGTAAAAATTTTATTTACTAAATAAAAACCACTGGAAATAATTAAATAAAGTTTGGTTCTAAGGGAATGAATCTTTTATTGATTATAACTTCCATTTTTTTGTATCAAGTTTCCATGATCCTGTATTTCTTATTCCTGGGTCCCCGATGTAGGCGATAGCCAGTGGGATAAAAGATATACCCCAGGCGTCAGGGTTTTTTTTTGTTATAAAAATTCCCAAGGGAGCTTTTTTTCCTATCGCTTCATTTTATGATTAGAAAGAGATTTATTGAAAATGCCCCCTACATTTCGGTCCGGAACATATTTGTTTAAGCAATTGAAGGTGAAAATTTTGGCGTTTTTTAAATATCTTCGAAAATATCAATAATAGGACAAAAAATCAAGAGTAGAAATTTATTCTTCACTAAATTCTACATAAAAAAGGGCTCTACATTTTTTTCGATTGGTGTAATAGTTTTGAAGATAGAACCGTGCGAAGGAACGAGTCGTACTACAATTATTATAAAATCGCATGCATAAAAAGAAGTGTCGATAGCAGCGTGGCACGTGAGCACGCTCCCCAGATATCGATTTTGATCTAAATGACAAAAATCGTCAGCCATATTGGCGCCGCCATTTTGAATTTCTGAATATTGGCCAAGAATTCCTAATTGGCGATCTCGAAAACCCCCAGATATCGATTTTGAGTCGAATCGGATCATAAACGATAAAGTCGCCCGCCATCTTAAAGCGGCCATCTTGTTTTTTCTTGTATGAAAATGTTAAATTGTATTGTCACCGGATATATACACAATATGTGCAAAATTTCAAAGCTCTAGCTTACTTAGAACTAATCGAAATTTTGATTGCAAAATTTGACCTAAACAAACTAACTAACAAACATTGTAAGTTTAATAATAGTTTGTGCAACAAGAGTGGATATGGATAATCCACTCGAGTTGTACAGTATACTTTTTCTACGACCGGATTAAGAAAAAACTACAAATAATAGTTTTAATCAAATTTTAATGTACAAACTTAGCTTCTGCTAAATCTTATGCTCTAGGTGCAAACATTTTATAAAAGCTTCAGTAGCCTAGCGGTTATATGCACGCTTCGAAATAATTCTGGAAGGTACACCTCCCTCAGAGATCTCTACGCACGTTGCAACGACATAACCCCAATAGCATTACACAATTAATTACATTACAACATTACACAAATTAGACAGCATAATGCACCCTTTCGGATCAAACACACCCTACCATACCAGACGTTACCAATCTTCCAGCAACCACTATAGCCAAACCTTCATCTACTATAACTTCAGCTTACCCTATCCACCTTTACTGACATTTCATACCTTTCGTATCTTTAAATCTTTCCTGTCCCTCTCTTCTTTTCAGTTTGTCCGTTTTGTTTCGTGTTCTTGATCTCTTTTTGTGCGTATTTTGTCTCTGTTCTTGTTATCGTTCTCTTTTTGTGCATTTTTTCACTCAAAATTTGCTTCACTACAAAATTTCTAAAAAAACTCAAAATTTCGATAAACCACAGTTTAGGCAGCCTTGCGCAGCCCTGCAGTACCTCATTTCGATGAAGGTTCCCCGTTTCAGATTTGGGTACCTGTGTAAGCTCCAAAATTAGTTCAGTGCAGTGCGACAGTTTCGAGTTTGTGTTTAATTTTTAAGCTTTGTTAAATTTTACTTTTAAAATGTTTTTTAATTATATTGTCCTTTGTAATTTGTTTTTAGCGAAATTAGTCAGGACTTCTCTCCTCATTTTCTTTTAGCCGAACTGGAGCCGCCCCGCCCGGCCATGCAACCCGCCACCGCGAACAGCGCGGTGGCTGCACGGTCGGTCGCAAGGTAGTCTCCGGGGAGGCAATATTATGTATTTTAATTTTAATAAAGTGTGTTTGCTTGTTTGGCTTGCACGCTTCGAAATGCAAGAGATCATAGGTTCAATCCCCACATATAGCTACTTTTTTTTGTCATAATATTTCAATAAAATTTTAGGTGGTATACCGTTTATCGATTCTTCACTGGAATCACTCATTTTAAATTATTTTCTGGGGCGAGCGTAGGTGCGTCTTTACTATGTACATACTTCGGTATGCGATGTAAAGCAACGACAGGCGCGGTTAGTACTTGGATGGTGACCATTCCAACGGAAACCGCGTTCTCGCCTCACACATCTTCCAGCGGCTTGTATCTCAGTGTATGCGCGGAAGCTATACAACCTTAGGCGAGGGTTGTATAGGAGATATACCATCCTTCGGAGGGGATGTAAAGCCGTCGGTCCCTTGTCTATTAAATGTTAGGCAAGTAAAAGATCCCTACTCTTCTTAAGGGAAGAGGTTCGGCAAAATTCCTGGTTGGGGGTAGCTCGTCTACAGGCGTCGGTGTTAGGCCTCAGTAGCGGAAATAGGCCGACGTTAAATAAATGTATAAAAAAAAAAAAATATTTTCTAGCTCAAACTGCGCGAATACACACTGACAATTACTTTGACAGCTTACGCACTAACTTGAATTTTTTAAAACGAATAGTTGCCTATGTTCTTAATACACGAACTGTGATTGGTCGATTTATCCTAGAACGTATATGAAATATATCCGTTCAGTTAACTGGAATGGCCCACTGATCCATTCTACAGACTGTACGGAAAACAGCAAATTTACATAGGGGAGTAGAAAAAAGCTTTTAATAATAAAAAGTTACAAGTCAAACGCTTGCCCATTTCCTTTTTATGTGCGAAATACAATTTTGGTGATTTTTATTTAGTGTTTTTCACCAAAATTGTATTTCGTACATAAAAAGAAAATGGACGAACGTTTGACTTGTAACTTATTTCTACTAAATCTGCATTTTATTTTTTCAGTTATAAATCATACAAATTTTTTTAGAGCAATTTACAGTTTTATGTTAGATACCTGTTCAATTGCGACGACTCCCTAAATATTTAATTTCAAAGATTTAAATAAAGGTCGTGAAATATAAAAACCATTCACTATAGGCACGCTATCTCATATCTTATCGAGATAAATAACTTTTCGAAATTAACTCGGTTTTTTAAATTTTTGTCCTGATTGGCCGAGACGAAAAAATGTGTCTTGGCACAATACTACCTATACTTTCCAACATTAGGGCGTAATTGTAATGCCAATAAAACGTAGAAACTGTTGTTAAAGATAATAATTGTTTATTTCCCTTGTTTATAAAAATATTGTCTAGTTTATTTAATTCGAATCATTAGTTGACTTCCCTGTTATAATGTACTGAAATCGCCAGTAATTTTTTAAAGCCGCGTTGACCGACGACTATTATAGATAATTTACTAATTTTTGCTTTCTAGTATGTATTCACTAAATTCACTAACTCACGTATCCAATTGGAGAGTGAGAGCTTATAAGTTTGGCACGAGTTTAATTATTGAAAATAATCTCATATACTCAATATGTAATATTCAATATCAATAGAAAAATCATATACTGTTATTTTTAAAAGCTTTTATTTAACTTGCAATGTTTGTTAGTTAGTTTAAAGCTAGAGCTTTTAAATTTTGCTTCATATAAGAAAAAAACAAGATGGCGGTTTCAAGATGGATGACGACTTTACCGTTTATGATCCGATTCGATTCAAAATCGATATCTGGGGGTTTTCGAGATCGCCAATTATGAATTCTTGGTCAAAATTTAAAAATTCAAAATGGCGGCGCCAATATGGTGGACGACTTTTGTCATTTATGGTCCAAATCGATCAAAATCGATATCCGGGGGTTTTAGCCCAAGTAACACTAATATTCTCGCAAACATCTATTTACTCTCATTTTAAAACTAAGTTGCTTTAATATGTTCAAACTCGTGGCCTTATTGATTTAAAGTGGTTTGGCGCGCGAATGAAATCCTAACCTTACAAATTGTGCCGGTTTTAAAGTAGGTACACGCCGGACTGCACTGGTTCACTAAATTAGCTTATTGAGAAGATGGCGTTTTCTCCGAATGTGGACGGGGTAGAATTAGTTTTAATAAAGTCGTCAAAAATCCAACAGGCATTTATTTTAACCAAATTGACTAAATTAAAACTTTTCAGCTTTAGAATATTCTTAATGTACTCTTTAAAATCTAAAAATTATGTTTTTGGATGTGGAATTTTATTGAGCATACAGGCTTAAGATAAAATAGTTTTCTTAATGGGTTTTAATGAGTAGATCAAGGATACTCCATAAAACTACATTAAAACTATTTGTTTCAAAATGGATTGTTTTAAAACCAACTTCTTATTTAATCCATTAAAAAGCAAATTAGTTTTAAAATAGCCATTATCAAACTAGTATAAGATTAATAAGGTATTAAAAGCGAATAGTTTTTAATTTTAATTTAAAGAGTACATTAAATTCTTTGCATAAGAATAAGCGGTCTTTAAGAACTTTTAGTTTATCTTAAGGTAATTTTAAAACCAATATCGTTTTATTGAATATATTAAAGCACTTTTAAACCCTAAATAAATCAAGTGTCTTAAAATTGTTACTTGGGATTACGAATTTCTAGTCAAAAATTTAGTTCAGGATGGCGATTTCAAGATGGCAGACGACTTTACCGTTTAAGATCCGATTTAACTCAAAATCGATATCTGGGGGTCACGGATTATGAATTTTTAGTAAACATTCAGAAATTCAAAATGGCGGCGCCAATGCAGCTGACGACTTTTATCATTTAGGTCCAAATCGATCAAAATCGATATCTGGGGGTTTTCGGGGGATTACGAATTTCTGGTCAAAAATTTAGTTCAAGATGGCGGACGACTTTACCGTTTATGATCCGATTCGTCTCAAAATCGATATCTGGGGATTACAGCATATCCAATGGCGATTTCAACATATTTATCGAAAAGATATCAATGGCATTAGATACACTGACAAAAAGTAACAAGTTAATTTTTGTATCGGGTGACTTTAATGTCCAATTCCAAAATAAAAAAGACCACAAAGCGCAAATCCTAATAAACATATTTGAATCGTTTGGCCTTGCACCCACAACTCTAGCTATTACCAGAATTAATAACTGTTTGGATAACATTTTCACTAATGTGTATCCCAACAACTATGAAGCTAACGTTGTTGCCACTACACTTTCTGATTATTTTGCCATACACTTACAAACCAACATTCAGACCAAGTCAAACAATAAAAGAATAAACTACCGACCCTTAAATGATGAAGAGCTTGTTAACCTAAATAATTCTCTCTTGAGGCAAGATTGGAGCTTTGTACATAGCTGTGATATCTGATGCAATTGATATTACGTTTCCGATAAAATCAAAAGTAATAAACACTGAAAAAAAGTAATCAATTAATAATTGGTATAACAACGATTTGCGTGAAATGAAAAACCATCTGCAATTATTACATGACTATTCTAAAACACATCCTACTGTTGATAATATAACTACTTTTAAAGCTTTTAGATCCTTCTATAGGAAAGAACTCCGAAAAAGTAAAATAAAAGCCCATGATAATTTCATAACCTCACACAACAATCCACAACAAGCCATGTGGAAAATCATTAATAGTAGTAAGCCTAATGCTCCTCATGTTACAAATAAAATTACGCCAAATGATTTTAATACATATTTCGCTAATGCAGCTTCACACATTGTCAAGGAACTACCCACTGGCAATATGATACATACAGACTATCTCGATAACTTTACTACACCTAACACTTTCAATTTCACTTTGATATCTAATGAAACAGTTCTTACAATGATAAATAACCTTAAAAACAAAAAAGTAAGGATGTGTATATGAGCACACAAATAATTAAATCCATTAAATTTTCTTTATTACAACCATTAACAGCGTTAATAAATATTAGCTTGGCAAATAGCATATTCCCAGACGGCTTAAAAATATCTAAAGTTGTACCCATCTATAAAAAAAATGATATTAATGACCCGTCGAATCACAGGCCAATTTCTGTCATACCATCAATAGCTAAAATCTATGAATCCTCCTTAAAACTGCAAATAACCGATCATTTTGAAAGTGAAAATTTATTTAGTCCAAGTCAATTTGGATTTAGAAATAAGTTATCAACCACCTTAGATATAGATAAGTTAACCAGTCAGGTAAATCTAGGTTTTCAACTAAAGCAAATTATTTGCTCCAAGTTCCTAGATCTAACTAAAGCCTTTGATTGTGTATCACATAAAATTCTCACAAACAAACTGCGATTCTATGGCTTTACGATAGATAGTATCAGGCTTATCGAATCTTACCTCAGCAATAGACAACAGTATGTCACATACAACAACAGTACATCAACTCGACTTGACATGAAGACTGGTGTACCACAGGGCTCAGTCCTCGGTCCAGTTCTGTTTCTAATTTATATTAACGATCTACCTTCCCCAATAGACAACACAACCTCTACGATCCTGTTTGCAGATGACACAAATCTAATCATACGAAATACTGACTTAGACGTTTTACAGGTATTAATGCTAGAAATAGAGTCTAAAGTAGAAGATTAGTTTCTTGCGAACCAACTAAACCTTAACATCACTAAGACCGAGACCATGATCTTTAGTCTTAGAAAAATAGATCAAACTGATAATCCAGATTGTGTTAAGTTTCTCGGTGTTTATTTGGACAGCAAATTACTATGGGAGAGTCATACCGATCATGATGTAAGAAAATCTCAAGAAACGTATACCTACTTCGCAGTTTGACTCATCAGGTATCTACAAAAACCCTTACCACAGCATATCACAGTCTCATTCACTCCGTTATATCGTATGCTATACTTGTGTGGGGACATGCTAGCTCTACTGCTGATGTGTTCTCCTTACAAAGACGAGCAATAAGAATAATAGCAGGTCTCAAATTCAGAGATGATTGTAAATCCAAATTTATTGAATTAAAAATCTTAACTATTCCTTGCAGCATATATATTTACCAATGTCTACAGCATATCAAAATGAACTTAGAAACATATAACAAACGTAATGAAATACATACTTACCACACAAGTAACAGAAATACAGATAATACCTACTTAAGATTATCAAAAACCAGAGTTGGTACGACATTCTGGGGCATTCAACTCTACAATACCCTACCACTTGAAATAAAACTCCTGCCACAAAGGTCGTTTAAAGGTAGAATCAAGCAGTATCTATTAAAAAACGCTTTCTATAACACTGAAGAATTTTTAAACAACGAATTACATACAATATAGTTATGAAAGTATTTGCGTGTTCGTATATTTATTTTATATGTATGCCTTTAAGTAACAACTAAACAAGTCTATAATTGAGAATGTTCCATGCCCACCTTTTATGTCATACTTATTTTAATATGTTTTATTGTATTGTATCCACCATTCACTTCTACATGTTGTACTGATTTTATAGCTTTTATCTATTTTAATATGTTGTACTGTATTGTGTCTACTATTTATTTCTTACATGTTGTATTATTTTCGTTTTGTAGTTTCCCCCTTTTGACATCTGTAAATACCATTTTGTATAATCAGCACCAATAAATTATCTAATCTATCAAGACTAAAAAAAATTTAAAAAAAAAAATATATTTTTAAAAAAGGTTTATTAAAATGCTCTATAAAATAGAAAATAAACTTTGAAGTAAATCAAACCCATCATTTTTGCCCGAAAAAAAGTCGCAGCGCTCAAAGTTACTGATCGAACTATGAGCAGACAAAGGCCTTAGCTTTCATGTTTACAAGATTATGATCGAACAACAGCTGAATGAAGGAGATTTTGCTAAACATTTGCAGGTTGCCCAAAGGATGGAAGCGATTTATAATGACGAAGAGGAACCAGTATTCATGATAGGCGACAAGGCTCATTTTCATTTACGTGGTTCTGTTAATAAGCAGAACTGCAGATACTGGGCTGCAGAAATGTTTCGGACCGGACCAAGGCGACAAATATTGAAATGTCGGCGGAAACGCCGTTGCACAACAATCATAAACTCTTCCGATTTCAAATACTCCTCAACTGCCAACGCACGATGCTCTCTCGTCCAGATAACCATGTTGACTAACAAATGGCATATCTCCCCGAGTTTAACGACCTTATCCACGATTCTTTACTTCCCTCCGTTCGCGTATACTATTCATCCGAAAAGCACCCATCCATTCTGCCGCACCCTGTATAATACATTATGTGTCTAATTTCTGTGGTGTTATTATTATTATTTCTGACCGATTAGAACTAGAATTCGAAGGTAAATTAATATAAAAATCTAATTAAAAAAAACTGAACAAGTTCGATAAACCTAAACACTTTATGTAATAAAACACGATGATAAATGTATATTAATAAATAATAACATAGTCTAGGAAAAAGTTGATATTAATAAATTTAACCAACTGTAGAGTTACGTTAGTAATATGGAAAAAATATGTAAAAATATAAATGTTAAAAAACAATAATATAGAACGCAATCTTGCTAAAATTAGCCAATGAACAGTAAATAAAAAATAACGAAAAAACTGCGATTTCTGAAATCTGTAACGTAATATAATAGTTGTAATCAATCTATTTACGAGCCTCATTGTTTGCTATTCTCACATTCGTTTCAGTGAAGAAAAGAATTAGTTATGCGAAGCAATTACCGACTTCTTTGTATTCGCACGAATTATTTGAATACTATTCTTTAACAATGGTGTCTAGTCAAGATAAAGCTTAAATGGAACGCTTTCCATTTCTGTTCGACGTCATACTGATGTGATCGTAATGGTCTTGTGTCCCTATAGGATCGTCCGCCGCGATGTTCCACCCACATCAAATTCAAGTTATCACGCATTTTTCTGTGTTTTGCATAAAATTTTATCAAGACGTTAATGCAGTTACCGTGTACCATAATGCGATGCAGTAAAGTGCATTGTAATAGCTGCTTTGAATTCGTGGGAGTCAAAGTAACCGTCTAGGATAAAGTATCCTGTAGGTAAGAGCGAGGGGTAATTACCCTGTCGAAAGATAAATAAATAAATAAACACCACAGAAATTAGACAATTCCTAATTCCAGAAGCCAGGGGCTTGTTCGGGAGGGGGTTACACATTGAAAAAACGCGGACATACAACCATTTCCTCCGACAGTGCCGGAGCCAGGATTCGAACCCGGTGGTGCGATGTCCGTATGATTAATCGCGATTGCCACCTCGCGCCTTAACCCACTCGGCTATCGACCAGACAAGATGGTAACATACTTCGTACCGCATTAGTATTGTAGAGGAAAACGATAAATGAAAACAATTACAGACGTAGTGGGAATAGTGGTGGGTAGTGGCGATGCATCATCACGTCGTAAGAACGTCTCTTATGTCGCGTGCATTAAAATGAGAGAGAAGGTCAACCATGTGCTTGCAGGGTACGGCTTCTTAGCGTGCTGTGGTCAATGGTGGTCGATGATGTCCTACATAAAATGAATAATTCAGGCTTCAACGTCCAGGGATATGCAGATGACCTGGTCGTCACTGTGAGAGGCAAAAATGAACCAGGCGATCTGGTTGGTCACTTAAGGAGTTAATCCATTTGAAGTCCATGACGAAACCTACTGACTCAATGCCAATCAAACAAGACTTTGACTGTCCGTTTGACGTGCTAATTGAAAGCCGCCAGACGAGCAAAATAGAGGCACTGCGATTGGAACAAGGGTCACTCATCTCGTATACAGATGGATCTAAGATGGCTGAAGTGGTAGGAGTGGGCATAGCAGGGCCTAAATGTAGGCTATCCAAATCCCTCGATAACACCCCAACCATTTTCCAGGCAAAAATTTACGCTATAGAGCTGTGTGCCCAGGAATGCCTAAATAAAGGCATCCGAAGGGCAAAGATCTATATATTATCTGATAGCCAGAAAGCACTAAAAGCTCTAAGGTACTATACATTTGAGTCTAAAAGTGCCTGGGCATGTAGACAATCCCTAAAGCAACTGGCCAACAACAACAAGGTTACCTCGATGTGGGTGCCAGGGCATGAGGGAGTTCAAGGAAATGAACTTGCTGACAGCCTTGCAAAAAAGGATCTAAAGTACCATTCATTGGACCCGAACCGTTCTGTGGCCTGGCCAAGGGACATATAGCGGAGGAGGAAATTCAAAAATGGGAAAAGGACCAGAAAAAGTCCTACTGGAGGAATACTCCAGTCCAAAGACAAGCGAAAAAGTTTATAACTTATTCGACAAAGAATGCCACAAAGCTTCTCGAACTTAGCAGGCCACAGCTTCTCAAGAATATGGGCAAGGCGGTAGACAACAAATGGAGATATTGCGATACTGCAACTGAAACTGCGGAACATATACTTTGTGAATGCAAGGTGTTAGCCCGCACTAGACTAAAATTCCTAGAACAGGCGGAATTAGCGCCTGAAGACATAGGGAAATTAGCCCCCAGGAAAATCACGCGCTTTGTAAAAAGTCTTGGAATCCTGGGCAACAATTAGATGTAGGGTAGATCACAAAAGATCTTTTAGGTCGAAGTGAAGTAAGGCTGTTCGAAGCCAAATGACCCCATAAAACAATCTAATCCATCAAACCATATAGGTATCATATAATTGATGAAAAAGTGACTATCTGAAAATGTAAAAATATACTGGGTCATCCATTTAAAAAACTACCGATGACATCATATCTCGAAAAATAGGGTAGCTGTTGGCAACCAAAGTAAGTCACTGAATAGAATAAAAATACTACAAAAACTTTTGATAAGGCTATTTTTTATTAGAAATTAATAGCCTAGCGAAGAAACAGGTGCTTCCACACATTTGCCCAAACCTGTATATACTTCATCATACTACAATACTACACAGTACTTCATGATACTCCATCGCCTACGTAGTAGTATTTTAAAATATTGAGTCGATTCCGATGTAAGGCAGAAGAGAAGAGAGATGGACAAATAATATGCCGAAAGAAACAGATATAAACTACGCCGTTGCCATTTTCCTCTTTAGCGGACCAAACTCTAACATGCTTGCTGCGTTGCTAGCATCAATATTAATATGTCGCTCTCTTTCACGTGCATTACTTTGCTATATATATTTCACTCTCTTTCGTTATAGGGATCGACCCAAAATTTCTAGGTGCCATTACTCTATACGTACACAACCACAACACTTCAGGATACTATCATACTTTAATTTCATACATACTTCACGGTATTTCTTGCATACTTCACAAAACTATAAAAATTCATGATACTTCATACATTTCCACAAAATATTTTTTTTGATATACCGTAGGCGCCTACAACTTTGAATATTTTTTAACGTGTTTTTAAAATATCTTAAATACTTTTTTTTATTGAGAAAAGAAAAAGTAGGTTATATATCGGCATCATCTTTAGTTACACATCTGCACATCAAAATCTATGAAAAACAAAATCTCGATGTCTCTTATTAGGCGAGGAAATATAACACAAAAATAGCCCCAACCTTCAATTTTTTTTGCAGTAAGTCGGATTGAGATGGGATTTTTGCATTCCCGTCGTTAACTTGTCTATAAACTTTGTGCCATATTTTGGCCTTGTATTTCTTTGAAATTGCATACTGCATCGAAAAGTGCATTCTTATAAGTACATCTTTTCAAGTGATGAAGAAAAAATTCATATCTTCCACAAAAAACACCCGAATTGTAGTAACGCGAAAAATTTTTAAGGCTTAAAATGTCATGAAACGTCGAGATTTTAAATTTGAGCGAAAAATTTCTGTCGGTCTGTAACTTTTTTGTGCGCACGTTTACTCTGTAACCGTTTATGATATTGGCTTGAAATTTTGTACACTTGTATTGTAACGAGATCTGGAACTAGATTATATTTTGATCTACTTCCGTTGAAGGGTTCGGGGGTAAATGGGGTAAATAAGGGTAAGTAGGCAAAGCAAGCAGGTAAGAGTCCATAAAATTGCAATTCAGGGCATGTACGAAAAGTCAAGGTCTCAAAATTTTTTTGGCGTCAGCCACCCCCCACTATCACCCCCCACACGATTATTAAAGGGAGTACAAAAATTAAATTGGGATTTAGTGTGTGTCCGAGAACCAAGGGCCCCTAAAATTTATGTTGGCATTAGCCACCTCCTCTACCTCTCCCACCCCATTATTAAAGGGAATAAAAAAAATTAAATTGGGATTTAGTGTGTGTCCGAGAACCAAGGGCCCCTAAAATTTATGTTGGCATTAGCCACCTCCTCTACCTCTCCCACCCCGTTATTAAAGGGAATAAAAAAAATTAATTGGGATTTAGTGTGTATACGAGAACCAAGGGCCTCTAAAATTTTTTTGACATTAGCCAACCCCTCTACCACCCCACCCGTTTATCAAAGGGAGCAAAATATTACATTGGGATTTAGTGTGTGTAAGACTTGGATACAAAATCTGGATGTAGAAGCAGTGATTCCTTGGGCAGCGGTTTTTTTTTCACTAAAATAGAGCAGGTTTCTTCCCTGACAATAGCGCCAACAGAGAGACAGACAAATAGACGAGAGAGGACAGACGGAAGGACAAGCAGACAAACAGATAGTCTGAAGGGCTTACATAGACTGAAAAAATGTTATGAGGTGATTATCTCCAATAGTAAATCTAAACGATCATCTTACTTTTTTAGCAAGGATAATAGAAACATATAATTAGAACCATTATCGTTTCCAAAGCAATTAAAGATAGCAGATTCTGAGACTCACAAATAAAAAAACAATTAAGGAAGGAAATATTAATTATTATTAGATACGAAATTATCTAATTACCCAGAACTGTTTACGGCTCGTATTGTTATTTAATCAAATTACCAATTCGTCATCCAAACCACTTAATATTGGCAGTTTTGACAATCGTACGAATTACTACCAGATCTACTACAACCGCAGATAAATTATAATTACGGCCAAGTTTTTGCTTCAGTATTACTAGAACAGTCATGAAATCCGTTACAACTATTTTTACAAATAATCAAAGAACTGTGTCGAGGCACATGTAACTGTGATAAGTTATAAGAAATATTGTATAATATAAATAAATAAATAAATAGAGATCACTGTAATCAAGGCTGTCAATTATATGTGGAAATTCGTCACTTCATATAATTCTATTTTCATGCGTTTTAAACCAGACAAACCTGATATTATTACATTATAATAACGAACTTTAGAAACGTAATCAAATAAAAAAGTTTTATTACATATTATTTACTCTAAATTTCACATTTACGGAATAAAATTAGCTGCAAATTTAATAAATGTCAAAATTAATATTCAGATTGCAAAATTATGATAGAATTTTCATTTTTCGCATGTCTAAATGAAAGGTTGATTATGTTTCGTTGATTAATTTCAATGCATAACGCATTGTATATACATGTAAAATGCCCAAGTTTTATAAAGGTTTTATGAAGGATGTTTGCAGATAATTTAATTTTAAATTAGGTTTATTTGAAATCAAATGTATTTCTAAAGTACAAGAATTTATTGAAAAAACTTGTCAGACCTCTTGTACTTTCCTTGGCTGTAGTTTTGTAAAAGTTTTATTATTAATGTTAAAAGGAATTAACAATATAGTTTGGTTCAAATGTGCTTTTAGAGGACGGAATATTAAAACATAATATTTTTAGACGCAAACTCCTCTATAAAATCCTTATTTTATTATAAGGAATGTAACCAGACTGCAACCAACAGCTACTCTCCGGGCTATGCGCCCCGCCGAGCGCTGAATTACAAGTTACAAGCCTGGCGCGTTAAGTGTAATAATTGCATATTACCATCAAAACGCTAATGCTTCGATTGCAACAAACACCAGCCGAAAGATTGATCCTACTTAAAGGAGCTCGCGTGCCAGTCGTCACACACCACTTGCAGACAGCAGTTTCGAGCTGTTGGCTCT
This sequence comes from Leptura quadrifasciata, assembly GCA_963675555.1. NCBI lineage: Eukaryota > Metazoa > Arthropoda > Insecta > Coleoptera > Cerambycidae > Leptura > Leptura quadrifasciata. The sequence goes on along the minus strand of OY776681.1, from coordinate 18,783,721 downwards.
CGTCAGTGCAAGGTAGGCATGTGACGACCGACACGAGGATCCCTCGACTACTTAGTACATTTCGGTATCTTTAGGATAGCGACCAAAGCACATTTTTCAATAAATATACTTTGTTACATTAAATTTGAATTTCAAATGTGCTTTTAGAGGGCGGAATATTAAAACATAATATTTTTAGCCTGGCGCGTCAAGTATAATAATTGTATATTACCATCAAAACGCTAATGCTTCGATTGCAACAAACACCAGCCGAAAGACTGATCCTACTTAAAGGAGCGCTCGGGCCAGTCGTCCCACACCACTTGCAGACAGCAGTTTCGAGCTGTTGGCTCTCGTCAGTGCAAGGTAGGCATGTGACGACCGACACGAGGATCCCTTGACTACTTGGTACATTTCGGTATCTTTAGGATAGCGACATGTAAAATAGTCAGCAGGGCGCCATCTAGCGGTCCAGTGTCTGTTGCAATCGAAAAACAAGTAAGCTTATAATATGTTATGATATATTAATTTGACAGGAATTCTGAGGCGACGTATACAGAATGTCTTACAGACAGATGTACCAATGTGGTTCAACTTTGAACTGAGTTCAAAATCTAAGGCTACAATTGTAGCAACAATAGTAGTCGAGGATTTTGAACCGGGTTTAGGTTGAGCTGGAATTGAACTTCGTTGGTATATCTGGCCTTAAGTCATTATATTGAACATTTAGAGCTAGTTTCATATATTTCAGAAGTAAACTGTTTGTCGTTTGAAATTTTTGGGAGTACCAACATCATTTATGGTTTTCTACAAACCTGACATGATGTTTCATAATATTAAGTCTTCTCCGTTGACCGTAAAACTTTTCTATTTTACTACAGGCAACAATAAACTGAAATGCCATTGGAATGATAAACATTCTAAAATAAAACAGTTTTAACAATCATTAGTCAAGGCAAATGTAGTTTTTCATGGTACCATGTAAGTCTCACTAAACTCTTTCGTCTAAGACCAAATGCTCTTATTTTTATCAAGCTTTCAAGAGAAAACTTGGTAAGTTCTCCATGACTAGGATAAGCTTTAAGCTTTAGCTTTGACAACCTCCTAATGATCGTTATTGAATTTATTAGACACCTATGACTACTGTCACAGAAATATAGACTCATCAGTAGTTATATAAACAGTTCTTATGAAAGTCCGGTAGGTTATTAAAAAGCTTAAATTATTACTTGGGTGTAAAAATTATTTAATAAAAGCAATAGTTGACTTGGTGCCGTAATGCTGGTCTATACCCAATATGAAATAAGGGCAGGAGATGTAAAGCTTTTTGAATGGACAAAACCTATTGAAAATCCGCCATCATTTGCCTGTCTGATATACACCGCTTGATGAAAAGCCTACTGTGTATATTTTTTGTCATTATTACATAATTTTATATGTAATTAATGTTTTATATATCTTTTAAATTTTCTACTTATTATATATTATTTATTATTATTATATTTAAAAAATGAATGTTATATGAGATTATTATATTTTAAACACGTTTATTGTTATATTTGCAGTGAAAATACTAGATACACCTGCACTTTCCGACTCCGCTATAAATTGGCGCTCCACGTTGGGCACCAAAAAACTTGGCGCACAACGTGGGGCGCCAAATAATTTGACGCTCAACGTAAAATAGTTAGCCTAATTTAGAGTAGCCATGAGTTTCAAAACGATACATAATTGTCAAGTAATTTGGTAACGCCAATATTGAGGTATTATTGTAACAACAATGTTTACTATTTCCGTTAATGTTCATTTGCTGAAGTAAATTTTAATTGTGAAGATGTCTAAGGCTTCCGTAATTGCATTACAATTTGACAAAAATATAATGTAAAATCTACAGCAGACACACTAGTCACATTCAGATACATAGTGATCAGTCCCTGTATATAACTGTCACAAAATTTGATGAATGAACTTTAACAAGTGAACTATAAATTTTAATTATCTCGCGTTCACGTCACCGCGTTACATATTGTTAATAATAATAATAAATCCATTAACCGACACCGTCATACTTTTAAACCATGTACTTACATAACGATATACTGACCTTGACTTAATTTTTAGACAAATTGTTTTGTAACAAACTTATCTACATAATAAAACAAATCTGAAAGAAACAAACAAGTTATTACCTTAACTTCGAAGCGTATTCGTATTCTATGGTAGCTCGGTCTCTAACAAAGTGCCCATATCTTTCTAGAAAGTCTATTCCCTTTAGCGTGTGTAAGGACAGATTATCATACTGATCCTGAAACAAACAAAAATAATTAATTATAGGCAGTTTACTGGAGAAAAATAAAAATAGTAAATATTGCATTGGGATGTGACAGAATATGAACAGTGTTTCACTATAATTTAATTCATTGGGTATCTAGATAGAAAAGATGGATTGGGGTCGTTACTATTAATGTATGTTGTATTATTTTAAATCATGAAGTTTTACACCCTTTACACATGCTACTGATTAGCTACTGATATGATGGTCGGTCCTGACGCTCACTCCTGAAGAGATAAGAGTCACTGGTTTTATGGGCGCCTTCATATGTCATGCTCATCACGAAGAATTTTTTCTAGAAACATTTTTTTAAAAGTAATGATGCATCGGTTTGCCGATGACGTCATAACTTTTTACATAAACAAATTGAGGAATGCATTAAATCGACGTGTCTAAGCGTATTTTTGTCACTTGTATTATAAAGATTTCAAGGAATTTATTTCAACCTTTACGTGATCACTGTAGAATTATAAATTGCTCTTAAATGTTTGTGTATGGAAAAAGAAAATAAATAACCCATTAAATGCAGATTCAATAGGTCAAATGTTTTTTAGTTTTCTATTACAAATATGTGTACAGGTGTGTATGGTTTTATGGTGGGGCCTGGTCAAAATGCTTCCTTAAGGTGGGCATAAGCATTAGTTGGCGTAAACAAGTTCTTTGAAATAACCTCATAAAAAGTCTAAAGGAGTTGGGTCAGGTGACCCTGGTGGCCACTGGATGGTCCCTCCGCTTCCAATCCAGCGATTTTCGTATTGTGAATTGAGGTACCGTCTCACTTCTAGGGCATAGTGACTAGAAGCCCCATCACACTGTAACCACATTTCTCGGCGTGTTTCCAGGGACACGTCGTCAAGTAAGCCACCCAATTCATTTTGTAAAAAACTTAGGTACTCTTCACAATTGAGCCTTCTTGGCAGCTCAAAAGTTCCAATCAATTTCCCTTCAACTATTCCTGCCCACATATTGACCCCAAAGATGTGTTGAAAATGAAAATTTTTTACAACTCTGGGATTTACACAATTCCAATAATGTAAATTGTGGATATTGAATATCCCCGTCCTGCCAAAGGTAGATTCGTCGCTCCACAAAATTTTGCTAAAAAATTGAGGGACTACCCTGTTCCGATGCAGCATTTCACGTAGACGAACACTTATAGACGGATCTTCAGTCACTATTTTCATTATTTCGTCTTCGTCGATGTCAATTCTAGGTCTTCCTTCTCTCCGCGGATGTCCAGGGATTTCTCCTTCACATACCACCTATGTACATTTTGAAACACCCTATAGTCAGGGTGACGTTCTCGATTGGGGTATCGAGGTATCGCATTCGATACTTACTATGAGCAGCCCGACCATTCCCATTACAAAACGCGTACACCTAGTGCATATCTGCATATTCTCGACGGGAATAAGACATTTAGTGCATTCTGTAAGTCGGAAAAGCCTCGAAAAATTTTCATTTTTCAGAGCCTAACGAGACCATGTACCCCTCCCCCCCTTTTCGAGGATGCTGAATACGATGGCGGTGGTTAAAACGATGGTGATATCGAGACCTCTCCTCGACCGCCGCCAACCCCCCCCCAAACGGCCAAAACCGGCCCCGAAATGGGTGAAATGCGGATAGGCCCTCTTCTTCCCGTCAAACTCGTGTTGGCAAGTAAACCTTATCTGTCTAACGCTCTCACACGCTACCATTTATGGAAAAAAGTATCAGATTTTCAAAAATTCGTTACAAACACGAATTACTTGTAAAAAAATATTGATAAAAAAATCTGTCCTGAATAACCCTATGTATTATACCATGTTAGAATCTGTATTAAATGGACAACTTTTTCTGATAGTTGGTCAACCTTTAGCAGCACATTTTATATCCGTCAGCGTCACTTACAAATTAACTTAATTTCTTTATGAACAAAAAATGTTCAGAAAACAGCTTTTTTTAAGATGGCAGATGATAGTAAAGGTCATGGAAATGCCTTTATCGTAAAGGTGCACCTATTTAAAATCCAATTAAAAAAAGAAAACAACAAAAAAGTCATATTTAATTTTTTATTAATTTTTTGGTGGGCGTACTAGCGATTTCAGGGGAAAATAAAAAAACTTAAATAACTTTTTAACCATCAACAAATGGATAATAATAATAGTAATGGTAATACCTCCCTCAACACATTACTTCGTTTGATCGTCCACTTATGGGACACCCTGTATGTATTAAAAAAAAGTTATGGCCATAAATAATAAAATTAATATTTTCTCATCGGATCTCTCTCTTGGATATGCCCACCTTAAAACATGATCTTTAAAAAAAACTACGTGTTTTTCTGATGTTCCAATCAATGGAATGTTAATTTAGTTTTTAGCGCTCGATTTGCTCATGAGAAATTGATATATCCTTGTTCAAACGAGGAAGTAATGGAAGGATTATTTCGATTTGATGTAACATTGAGTTTTTTATAATGCAAATATTTTTTGTCGTCGACGGTTCTGCACCAACTCCTAATTTCAGTGACAGAACACATCTTGCCATCACAAGTCTGCAGGCTCAATTAAACCAGGGGCAGGGGGTGCGAGATGCTTTCTCCACGTTAGCTGAAAATCTTCCTTTGTGACGTGTTAAGGAAATTTGGATGAGTTGCCAGGCAGAGATGGAGTTCAATTCATATATTTTATGGAAATGAATCATATAATGATTAGAACACTTCTGTTATCTGTGTATTTAATGTTTATCGCAGTAGATAATAAAAAATAACATACACAACGGTCTATATTAAACGCACTTAATATAGTAAATATTTTTTTTATTTTAGTATTTACTTGAGTATTTATTACAAAAAAACAAATGATCAGTTTAAGTAGGTAACTTTTTTACATTACCAAATACGTAGTAAGTAGGGAAAGTATAACGATGGTGTAAAAATTCGACTTCCAAGTTTTTAGGGGATTTACACTTCTTTAAGTGATGCCATCGCACTATACCTTCTCTAATACTATCCACCTTTCACTGATATTTCATACCTTTCATCGACTTTAATTCTTTCCTGTCCCCCACTTCTTTTGTTTTTGTGTATTTTTGTGTCGCGTTTGTTGTTTCTTCGTCTCTGTTTGTACATTTTTGTCTGTAAATTCATTCTTCCTTCATTAATCTTGTAACAGAATCGAAATTTTATCTTAGAACAATAAAAATTTGTAGGATCACAGTTTAGGCCAGCCCAGCGCAACCTGTCGTTGGAGTAATTCGCGGATGGCGCCTTGTTCAAGTTGTGGTGCCAGCGTCAGAATCAAAATCAAAAAAAGTGAAGTGCGCGTAAACGGCGAAAGCCAATGTTTTAGTGTTCTGTTCGTGTTAATGTTAAGCTTTCTTTTTTAAGCACTTTTGTACCAAATCACCTATTTTTATTTACAATGTTGAAAGGAGTTTAGGTTTAGCTTTTTTTTCATTTTTTATACAATTGTTGCTCACGCCGAACCGGTCCCGTCTCGGCCCGGCCTTGCGATGCACCGCTGCATTAACGCGGCGGTCGCAGGGTCAGTCCCGGGGTGGGTGCCGAGGAGGCGGCTTGTACATCTTATACATGTTATACTCATTAATATTAATAAAGTTCTGTTGAATTGAATTGAATTGTTTTGCTTTGTAATGTGATCGTGGGTTCGAAACCAGTAGAGGTGCAATTTTTTTTACATTATGAAATTGAAAAAAGATTAAAAATATTAAAGAAAGTAAGGAAGTAATCATATGTTAAATTTGATCAAAATCGTTACAGCCATTTTAGATAAAAACAAATATTAAATTCTTTAAAGCTCACCTCCTGTAGCACCCCTTCCTGCATTTTCTGGGAGCAACTGGTTATGCCATCTTATGCTGGAACTATGGGAGTATTTATGTATCAAATTTAATCAAAATCGTTAGAGCTGTTTTAGAGAAAAAAATTATTTTCTATTTTTTTTTCCGTGTTTTTAGAGGTTTAAGTTAGACAAAAGTGGTGAACTACTTTGAAACGTGACACTAAAAAAACGCCAAGTTAGCTGAGGAAAGTCTTTATGGTGTTGTGAGGACCACTTGTTGCGGACCTCTAGCGTATACGACCCACCATACGCCTTGGCGTTTTGTGGGCCGCATAATAACAACCGCTACGTCCGTAGCAGAGTTTCGCTATTGTCCACGGGAGGCGCGATATACGTCCAGTTGGTGAAAGGCAGAGAAACATTTTTTTGATGACGGTATACGGTTGATAATCTCACAAAACTCGTTTTATCCGAGGCATCCTGGTGGATTTTGGGATTGTCAACACAGGAAAATTTTCTCCATCTGTTGTTGTTCCGTTTAGCGGAATATTTTGTTGTTGTGAGTAAATTTTAACTGCGGAAGCAGGATATTTAAGTATACAAGCTTTCCTTTGGAAGTATCGTGTCGACTTGAAAGACGGACTCGACCCCATTCATCCAACTGTGGCTTTCTAAGAACATTGGTGGATTGTTCCCTCATCAGTGAGGGTTCCACGGACCGGGCTTCCACACACAGTAGTGAAGTTCCACGGACAGGGCATCCACACACAGTAGAAAGTTCCAGGGCTGGAAAGGCTATAATCAACCCCATCCTCGGGTCAATTTCTTTCGTCCCGAAGACACCTCCAATAATCCTGTACATTATGGAAAAATAATAAATTTAAGCATTTTTAAAATTCAAGCATTTTTCTCAAAGTTAATAAGTTTCGAAAATGTATAACATGCATGCGGGGAAATAAGTCCAACCACAACAGAAAAAAGACGATTTAAGACTGGTGACTAATGGACAGTTTCTCGATTTGAATCATTTGTCCCGGTGGTTAGAATGGTGAGAGCTTCCGAGGCGAATCGAAACCGCACCTGCAATTTGAATAATGCCAATGACGGTTTTTTTGCATCTATTATATACTTCATCATCCTGTGGATTGCACTTATATAAGTCATTATCTACTAGTACTAGGCAACACTTTGTTAATATTCCTGTCGAAAATTGCATCACTAATTTTAATACACCAATTATTTATGGTTATTAGCAAGAAGGGTTTTTTACAACTTTCTTTATTAATTTTTTAACACAAAAAATATGGCAGCACCTAGTGCAAAGTATTGTAGAGGAAAACGATAAATGAAAACGGTCACAGACGTAGTGGGGAATAGAGAGGGTAGTGGCTATGCATAACGCATAGCTGTTTGTATCACATCATGTTTTACGTCTTTTATGTCGCGTGCATTAGAATGAGAGAGAAGGTCAGGCTTGCGTTGTTTGCCAACTAGCACGAACGACATGTGAGATATGGTACTTCAGAGGCGGACTTAGTTTACTTTCATATACGGCGGAGTGTACGGGTGTAAGTGCAATTAATACATTAATACATTAGTTTATATTTGTCTTTTTGCTGGTATGTAACTTATTTATTACAAAAATGAGTCGATCGAGTGATTGTGAGTGTGAAAGTGACAGTTATAGTGATTTCAGTGATAAAGAAAATAAAATTCCAAATGAGTTTCAAGGGAGAAAAAAAACAGCATTTAAGCAGTGACGGGAAACAAATTTGTTTAAATGTGTATAATACTCTTTTACAGCGACAAACTAATGACTTTAACTTGCGTGATGTAGATATATTAAGGGAAACAGAATCTTTAACCCACGTTCCCTATTCCACATTGTACAAACTAGTGAAAACAGGTGTTACCGAAAGAAAGCAACGTTGCGACGCTGGTATATCAAAAATTTTAGATCCATCAATAGCAAAACTTTAAAAAAATGTAATTTATGATGCATATCAGAAAAATGAAATCCCGACTGTTGACGTGGTAGACAGAAAACTAAAGGAAATGGATTGTCCTTTGAAATATATGACAAGAACTTTAAGGAACTGGCTGAAAAAAATTGGATTTAAATTTAAAACAATTAATAAACGCGTGGCGATTATGGAAAGCAGACGAATAGTGGATTGGCGACATTCATATCTAGAGGAGATTAAAAAGTTCAGGAGCGAAAATAGAACAATTTATTACCTAGATGAAACTTGGTATGACACTCACGATACCGTAAAAAAAGGATGGACTGATGGAACTAAAAAATGTCTACCACAGTCATTGCCTCCAAATAAGGGGACTCGATTGGTTATATTACACTGTGGATCAGGTGATGGATGGGTAGATAATGCATTGAAACTATGCGGGAAAAACATGGAAGAGTGTAACGTGGATTATCACAAAAATATGGAGGGAGTAATTTTTGAAAAATGGTTTGAAAATACTTTAATTCCAAAATTAAAGCCAAATAGTGTTATTGTTCTTGACAATGCGAAGTACCATTCAAGAGAATTATATAAAATTCCTAATAAGAGTTCGACTAAATTGGAGTTGCAAATTTTTTTAACGGATCACGACCTATATTATATGGACAGTTATACTAAAGCAGAATTGTTGGAAGTCCTTCATACGAAAACATTTGAGAAGAATTATGTTATAGACAGTATAGCTGAAAGATTTGGCCAGAAAGTTTTAAGATTACCACCATATTATTGTATTTTCAACCCAATAGAATTGATTTGGGGAAAATTGAAAAAAAATATCAGAAAAGGAAATACTTTTCCAAAATTCGACAAAAAAGTGATAGAGTTAATTAAAAACGAAGTGTCCAAAATTACCAAGGAAGATTGGGAAAAGAGAATTGCCAAAGTGATTAGAATTGAGGATGATTATTTGAAACTTTGTGAATTTAATAAAAATGGGGAAAATAAATTCATTATAAATTTAGAAGAGGATAGTTCATCATCTGAAAATGAAGAAGAGGGGGAGAACGCACAGGATTCTGAGGAAGAAGTGATTGTGATGACTTGTGATTGAAGAAGTGGTAGTGATATATATAAGTTTATTATTTGTGTCCGTTTTTGTGTTCAATGATAGTGATCGTGATATCAAGCTTATTATTTATGTCATTTTGTGTGTTCGTTTATTTGGAGAATACATATTTTATTTACGAAAATTTACTATTTCGAGTTTTGTTTCTGTTTTTAGAGGTTTATTGTTATTTTTTAATTTATTTTGAGAATACCTATATATTTTTTTACTGTTACTAATTTATGTTTTTTTTTGTTTTTAGATGTTTAGTTATTTTTTTTATTTATTTTGAGGATACCTATATATTTTTTTAATGTTACTATTTTAAATTTTTTTTGTTTTTAGAGGTTTAGTTTTATTTTTTTGTATAATTTTCTTTATCCTGTACTAATATTCTTTACCCATCCTATCATGGCAAGATATGCTCATACCTCCCCGTGGTTCTTGCTAGGTAGTAACAATTTACTCAAATATTAAGTGAACTAGGATACTGTAACTACTGTATAGTCAGTAGTGTAAATTGTTGCCAGCTAAACTGAGCCCACACAACAAAAGCCAACGCAATTTTCTTATGGAAAAGTGACTTCCGTTAAATTGGTTGAATTTTTGATATGTTGTGTATCCTATCTCTGTATCAAATGCATCAATGTCTCAGATTTGTTTAATAACACCTAAACAGTATAATTGATTGTCTTATCATATCATATGACGTCATAGCAGGTCATGTCGTGTCACAGAACCTCATAGTGCTCTCTTTGAATTTTATTGTGATCTGAGCACCTAGAAGTAAGAGAAAAGAATGTTATTTAAATCATGATGTTCTATGACACGATATTACATGGTATGACGTCATATGACGTGACGACGTTTGAGATTATATGATGTAATATTTCAATAAATAAACCATGACAGTTATGAGGTGTTTTCAAACCACTGTGAGACCCTAGAAGCAAAAAAAAGAGTACTGATTTAACCCAGACCCATACACCTCAAATAAACGATAATTCTTACTTTAGCAAGCTTTATCTCAAGACTGTGAAAGTTTGTCAATTTGTGCCAATTGAGACATTTGATCAGAGAGATGGGATACACAACATATCAAAATTTCAACCAATTTAACGCAAGTCACTTTTCCATAAGAAAATTGCGTGGTCCTTTAAAAGCGTAAACAGACATACGTACACAATATAGTTAAGTCCGGGCCTGCCTTCTTAGCACTATACTTCAGGGTTGTTCACAGATAAGCGGTGTGTTTCAAGGCTGTTTCGGTTCATCGGCACGACGAGGAACAGCTTGTGCAGAAAAGAACCAGCGCAAAAATAACACCTACTTACAATGATCATTAGTTTCCCCTAGAAGAGCTTTTTTTAAATATTAAATTAACAAAAATGTAAGCACATATATTGACGAATACGAAGGTAAAAAACTGTCACATAAAAGTGATCCCACTATTTACAAAATCTATGTTGATTACAAAAGATGTGGTTTATAGTTTCAGTAAAAGTAAATTCTGGTGGTATGTAGAGTAAAATAACTAGATAATTAAATATTTCTTTATAAACACATATAAAACAAAAATAAATAAATAAAACAACTATTATTATTAGATAAATAAGGCAATGTTTGTAAAGCTTGGCTTTTCGGACAACTGAAACTAAAAAATGTAATCTCATTCGTGCATGCACCATACACCGTATATGCATCCGAGACTGTGCACAGCTTAACTAACACTATGTTACACTGTAAATTGACAGAGGTCAGGACGACTATAAAAAAATTATTACACTTAAATGACTTCGATAAAAATAAATTAAAAAGGTTTCGAGCTTGTGCTATTCTATATCCAACAACCACTTATCCACTTTATTCTTAGTCAATCTTTGGTTTCTACAAATGTACCTCGTCGTAAGGCCTTGGGTTAACGCATAAAACACAAAACACTTCTGCCTGGTATTCCGCAACAGTCTCAACGAGAAATAATTCATAATGGTGTTAATAACAGCAAATATCATATATAAAATGGAAACAAGTACACAAAGTAGGTAATCGTAAGGAAAGAACATAAAACTAGGGCAGTTTTCGGGGTCATTCAAGGCTTTAATAAAAAACTGTGGAAGGTCCAACATATTTTCTTTACGCAAAGTATTGTTGTCTTTGCCAAATACTTCCACCTCGTCCTCAGTTTCACTAAAATCTCTTACTAACTTCGCAGATTCTGACTTAACCAGTTGGTTTTTGACACCTTTAAGACTCTTTTTAAGATGAGCATTCTCGCCTTTATACCTAGCTATTTCTTTCTGCATGTCTCGCATTGCAACTTTTATCTCATTTATTTCCCCTCTCAGGTTTTCAAACTCATAATTCCTCAACGACACATCCTTTTGAAAACTACTAAGATTTTCTTTGAGTTGGAGTATTTCTTCCTCGTAGCTGCTTATTACATCTAGTATTCTGCCAAATTCACTGTCGACCTCTCCACTTCGAGTGCCATTTGTATGTTCTTCGTGTGCCATAACGTGAGAGTACAGGTCACACTTTATCATCATGGCAGTGTAAATATCCTCTTTTCTGCTGCTAACTGGTTTATCCAAAAAGAAATCCTCAAATTCATAAGTAGTATTGATGAAGTTTTCTTCCTCAACAGCAACAACTAGTTGGCTTTGATCGGTACTCCACACTGTTTTGTTACAAACTGTTTGTTCTTTAACCAGTTGCACCGAAAACAACGACGTGGCACTCTCCGCTACCAGAAACCGCACGAATGGAGCCCACTTTAGAGTTAGAATGTGGTAGGTATAATTTCCATTTGTGTGAAGACGTGTAATATTGTGGCACGTCAGATTGCCTTCTGGAAGGTCCCTGTTGTACCTCAGTCGATTCTGCAGGTCGTAGCAAGTACCGTCATCATACAAACAGACAGTTCCCGGCTGCAATGTAAAATTTTTAATTAAATCAATCTTAACTGCGGCTTCACTTATCGTGGTATTCATGATATGAGTCATTTGGTAAATTTCTACTGATTTCACTTCAGTGATGGCATATTTGGGATAAACGCAATTATCCGCCGATAACGTCGCTGCCCAACTCTGCAAGATTATGATGCTTAGCAGCTTCATTTCACTACTAAAGGGCACAATAAAATAATTACTTCGAATACGACCTCAATTTTAAAGCACTAGATCGCTACTAATCTATGTGGCTCGTATCAAAAAATAAATAGTCTTATCAATTGCAATATCGAGTTTTAAATATATGGCATGATTAGAAATACCACTCTCGTTATCGTGAGTAAAACTAATCGTTGTGTCTACTCTACAGCACCTTCTTATAACGTCGTGTACGTTGTTTTTTTATCAATCGCATTATACCGTCATAGTCATGAAATTGTATTAACATGGGTGTATATGGAAATCTACTTCAGTGGATAAACTCGTACATGTCTAATAGAAAATTACTTGTCAAGTATGCTGACACTGTCTCACATGAAGTATGTGCAGATGGGAGTTCCTCAGGGTTCGGTGTTGGGACCTCTTCTATTTACAATATATGCAAATGATTTACCAACTTTCATCACCACAGGTAGAGTCACAATGTTTGTTGATGACACTACTATAATAATCTCGGCACACGACCCTGAAGAGCTTTCTGAGAATATAACTTATGTCTACAACAAACTCGATACCTGGTGCCAGCGGAATCAACTAATATTGAATGAGAAAAAAACTGTGTTTATAAATTTGCACATAAGAAGATAACCTGCTCCTGAGTTGTTCACTGAAAACAATATTGATGCATATCAAAATGTGAAATTCCTGGAACATGGTAAGATAGTAAGCTCTATTGGGATATTCATTGAGATTTTGTGTGCACTTATTTTGCTATATTTCAAATGAAAACTGTTTTGGATCTCAAAGGCTTACTAAAAATCTATTATACCTTAGCCTACAGCCATTTGGTTATGAATGTAGTTACTTGGGGTGTAGGTAGAAACCTTAACAGAGTCTTGATATAGCAAAAAAGGATAACCAGGCTCGTCTTTAGTTTGCAACCATTAGGCTGCAGGGATGTTTTTAGAGAAAATAAAATCCTGACCATAATAGGCACCTTCAAAATATACACTCCTTCAATAGAGAGAGATACATTCCTACAAATCCCGGTACAATAATCATCTAACTGTACCTTTGCACACCACAAATGTTTATAAACAATCGTCTAATTACAATTTCATTACTTCCATCAGCGGAGCATCTTCAAGGTTATAACGAAGCATTTTTCGTTACGGAAATCTGCATAAAATTTATATTTAATTGTACTCTTTATAATTATTATGTTTCTTGTTCTCTGTGCCGCCTTAAGCGACTTACTGTATATTATCCGAAAATATTCACTATTTGAATACCTGAGTATTTATTTAAAGTAGCAAATATTTGTAAACGGAAGTATTGTTTATTGTTTGGCGCAATTAATTCAATAATTAGTTATCTGTGGCCGATTAAGTCCGTTTCTTGTTCGTAGTTGGTTAGAATAATTATTTGAAACCGATTTTATACATTACAAAAATCAGAATACTTTATTTATACTAACCAATGCACGTAATAATGATTTACCTGTAGTTTAATAACTTAATATAGCCGTCCTCGCTGGCTTGTATTCAATACAATGGGCCATGCGCGATACTAGAGCACGTGGGATTCCTCGCGATACCCCGAGTGGGAATCTGGCTATAAAACTGACCGTAAAGACCTGTAAAATGAGAATTTGTTCCAATTCTCGAAGCAACCAGACGTCAGCCAGCTGCCCAGGATCCACCGCTGCGATTGTAAATAGTAAGAAAACTTATATATATTTGGCTGGTGCATTTATTGTATTTACTGAGTGAAATTTTTATCCCGTCTGAATATTTTTGGTATTTATTTCATATTTACTGACTGATAATTTTATACTTAGCTACCGAAATTTTACTGCCGTTATTCTGATTGAAATTTTTATCCTGTCTGAATATTTTTGGTATTTATTTCATATTTACTGATTGATAATTTTATACTTAGTTACCGAAAGTTTACTGCCGATATTCTGATTGAATTTTTTATACTGTTTGAATATTTTTGATATTAATTACTTCATACTTACCGACTGAAATTTTTATACTTAGCTTGTAAATTTCACTGTTTATTTTCCGATACCAAGTAATAGCCAAATTTCCGGTCTGTTTTATAATCTGTTTTTATTACTGTAAATAATTCTGCTTGCTTCGCATTTTCTGGTATCCGTACACAGACAGTGTACGGATACCAACAATCGTTAACAATCGTTTTATCATAAACTTGTTAATTTCACCGCTTATACGCTTTTGCCGCTGATATTACAATATTGCTTGCTACTCTCCCTCTACTGCCTAAACCTATGTACATAAATTTGTGTTAATTTTGATTTTCTGTTTTATTTAGGACTGTTAACCATAGGATTATTGTAATATATTTAAATATTATCAAATTTCTGCGTTTTACTGTTGTGTTTGTGAAGATCTATGTTCCCTTATTGACCCACTGGAATTAACTGTGTCTTCACTGAGTTGCTTAGTCTCGCTCATCGACATTTGGGTAGTGTTGTTCAACCACTTCAAACTTGAACTGGCGCCCGAGTAACAAGTAAGAAAGCTCGAGTGTCAAAGTGACAGCCTTAGTTCTCGCACTGTACGAGAAAAAGAGCGTCACAAGGTCATTTTTCTTTTTAAACAACACCCTATATATTTTTACATTTATGAATACCAACGATCTCCAGATTTTTGGTTTTTGACGTGGCGTTGCCGAGTTATTCGAAAAAATATGAAAATTTTGGTCGGAACAAGGTTTAACAAATTAATTCGCTGTGTGTGTATTACTATTAATTAAGAAGATTTATTTTGCAATTATGTAGACAAGGGATGTACTACGCCACAACCACCAAATATTGATTATAATTATACAGGATGTATTTTATACTAGCGCTAATTCAGGACATAATCCAGGATTTTCGGAAACACCTTTTTTTACATTTTCACTATTTCCGCTAAAAGTTATTAATATTTTTGCATGAAATTTTTACAGTAGGTAGGTACTAACAAAAGCTACAATTTATAGTTCTTATGATTAAAAGGCAAAAAATGGCCATATTTAGCGGTTTTTAATTTTTTCTGCAAAAAGTTATTGACCTATTTCAATTGTCAAAAACTCATTTTTTTCGTCTCTTTACGAGCTATTTTGTAGTATTTTTTGTATAAAAAAAATGTCTTTCTTTCGCATCAAAAACGTGAAAAAAACTGTTTTCGGCACTTTCATGCCCTTTTTTCAACAGGTTGCAAATAGAATTTGCTTTCCAAAACATATACATCTAATTCCCACTATTCTTCTCCAAATTATCAAGTTCACAAAATGCAATAATGAATTTTTCGAGAGAAAAAATGGTCGATATGGCTCATGTTCTAGGTGCGAATCATAAAAATTGTACCCCATAGTTGGCCTGCCAGAAGCCCTGATTTGACCAAAATAGACTTCTTTTTGTGGAGCTATGTTAAGTAGCAAGTGTACAAAGCTTCCATAACTACAAAAGAAAATATGATAGAAAAAATGGTGAATACATTTATTCATTTATTTATAAAACAATATTTATTTACTAAGATGATGTCTTTAATAAGGTAGGATCTACGTTGTCATTGGCTATGGACAGCTAAGATATAACATAATTAATTTATTATTCGATTGAAATGTTTTTGTTATAAATAAATTCATTTCTTCAGCCGTCAATGAAAAAATAAGAATGATGGGTTAACTGCATGTAATGAATCATTAACGAGTACAATCAGTGGTGTATACATTGACATTGAGATTAATTCAACTCGCTATCTATCTTTGACAAAAACATAAAAAACAGGCTATTCCTATTTTGATACTGAGCTGAAACTAAGTCGTATAAAATCTGTAGTCTTGAAAAAAGCAAAACTGCGTGGTTACGTCCTCGACTGATACAAAAATAGCCACAAGAGTTATTTTATTTTATGTTTCGCGTACATAAGAACCACTTGAGCACCATGTGGGTCGTATATTTATCGTATGTACTTTCATCTGTACAGGGATTTCGTTATATTTACTGCCTTTTTCAATTGTCTTGTTTATCTCTTATCTCGACCTCTATTGTATAGCTTTTCATTTGTTTGTGAGATGGATGCGGAGGCAAGGTTTTAACACCATAAAATTTCACTATGTATTAATTAGTACTTGTGCAAACGAAGAATAAGCCAATAAAAAGAAATTACTATTATCTGTATATTTATGATATAGAAGGTATCCCAACCAAAAGTAGGCACCCTGAATAACTTTGAAGATAAAAATTTTGAAAACACGTCGACCTTGTTTCCAAGGGGGACATATTTTAATGTAATACTTGTATACCTATTATCATCCCTCTACTCTACACGGTCTCCCCCTCAAAAAATTCAAATGGCAAGGGAGGTCGAGTGATACGTCTATTGAAAGGTCAATTTAAAAAAAAATGTTTATCTCCAAAGTTATTCAGGGTGCCTACTTTTGGTTGGGACACCCTGTATATACAAATTGGGGCAATGGCTAGAAATAAAAAAAAATACAGGTAAACTACACAAAAGTCTACAACAGGAAATTATTTCCGAATATACAGGGTGAACAGGCCCTAGTGCCATTTTTTAAAATGGAATGCTAAATATACAGGGTGTCTCACCATGAACTGCATCGATCAATATAGGGAAAAGTACGGACCAGGAAACTTTGAAAATTTAGGCAGCTAGTAATGGTAGTATGGCCAATACAACTAAAATAATTACAAGCATCTGACACTTCCGGTTATACCGGAAGTCGATACCAACTCGCTTATTTTAAAT
This sequence comes from Leptura quadrifasciata, assembly GCA_963675555.1. Classification (NCBI taxonomy): domain Eukaryota; kingdom Metazoa; phylum Arthropoda; class Insecta; order Coleoptera; family Cerambycidae; genus Leptura; species Leptura quadrifasciata. Next base: position 18,766,665 of record OY776681.1, on the reverse strand, counting down.
GGTACACCCTATATATTTTAAGGTTTTTGAAAAGAGCATAACATTCCGAGTTAAAACATTAAGATACATGATGCCCAAACCCAGCCGATCCAGAGATATTTGACATTTAAAAAATATTTTGACAATTGAAATGGTTTACAATAACCTTTATAACTTTCCTCGTGTAAAAGATACTCATTTGCTTTTTGACAGGTAGAAAGAACACAAGGAGAGCTGCACTGTACAATTGAATTACATTCAATAATATACCAAGTGTTCCATTTTGGACGTTAAAACTTGTTTAGGTCAAATGGAACATCCTGTATTTTTTTACATCAAGTTATGTAAAATTAAATTCCTTTTTTTCTGATATAAACATTGTGTGGGTTTCATTTACAACTTTTTGAAATATTTGCGATTTTCTTCAAGAATTGTTAGTAATTTTTTTAAATCAAATTAGCCATGATTAGAAACAATCAATAATATCAGTCATTCTCTTATGTCAAAAAATGCCGGACGTTTAAATTACACCCACGAAGACTTTTTGAATTTATTATTTATGGAAAATGTGATACACTCCATTCCATGGGTGCTCAAAAGAGGGGTGTAGAGTACATGGAATATGCGAGACTTTTTGACTTCAGGACTTCGTTAGTAGTTAGTAGGTAAACATACTAAAAGTTCCCGTCCATGGGAGGTGAGCTTACGGTGGGATAGGAGGAGGTTCCATTTTTGGGTTTTTCGATTATATCTCGGAAACGGTGGACTCAAAAAATCTGTTCTAAATAAAAATGGAGGCCAATTAAATTTCCGACATATTTGTCGAATTTCCAACGTTTTTCGAGATATACGTTATTGAAAATCGATAATTTTCGAAAAAATCGTTTTTACCTAACTCTTCTTGTCAAGCATTTGCTTCTAGTGCCTTCCACGATGGTTTCTCAGAAAAATTGTCACAGACGAAGTTGTAGAGGATTAAATTGCCCTCACTTTGATACACTTTTGCTACTTTATCTTCAACTAATCAAAAGTTATAGAATTTCTAACACGTACGCTCAATTTCGATGTTCCTCTAGAAATGAGTATATTGACGCTTCCATATGATGATTAACAATATTTTAACAATAGAAATAATGTAGTTGCAATTGACACGCAACACTTTTTTTTATAATTATAGCTTTTATTATATTATTACGGATCATATAATAATAGCTATTTATGCCATCAGTTACGAAATGCCTAATTTCAAAAAAATTCACAAGTTACACAAAATTTCATTTCGTAACGTATTGCATACAAGATTTTTTCTAATTTTGAAGAAAGTAATAAAAAAATTAAATTTAATATAATTGATAAAAATTTGGAAAACATAAATTTAGTTTGTTGCTGTTACTTCATGTTAGTTGTCAGTTTGACATTTTGTAAAAAAGTCTAGACGGAAGGTTTTTAGTGAGATTGATATATTTTTAGTTTTATTTTTTTAAAATGAGTAATTCAAGTTCTGAAGAGCTACCAAGCGATATTGAAGAGGCAGCAGGTAATGCTCTATTATCAGTAATTCCCAAAAAGTCAAAGGCAGTTTATGATTTGGCATACGAAAAATTTGTTACGTGGTGTGATGAGAAGAAAATTAAACATGTTAATGAGAAAGTTTTACTTGCATATTTTGAGGGTAAGAAAGATCTAAAAGTTTCCACATTATGGACACTTTACTCAATGTTAAGGTCTGAACTAAATCTGAAAAGGAATATTGATATTAAAAACTATACAAATTTGGTAGCATATATTAAAAGTCAAGCGGACGGGTACAGTGCTAAAAAGTCAAAAGTTTTTATTAAAGAAGATTTTGCCAAATTTTTAGTGGAAGCTGATGACAAAGAATACTTAATGGCTAAGGTTGCAATGATAATTGGAATGGCAGGAGCATGCAGAAAAGCAGAATTAACATTTCTTCCAGTTGAAAATGTTATAGACGAAGGAAGCTATTTTCATGTTGATATCCCACCTTCAAAAACAAAAGTTATACGGCAGTTTGCAATTACCACTGGAGACATTGAAAATACGAATCTTGTTGAAATATTAAGAAAATATATTAAGTTGCGTCCCCAGGTTCTTAAACACAACAGATTTTTTGTAAAATATGCGAATGGAAAATGTACCAGAAATCCTGTTGGAATTAACACATTTAGCAGTCTGCCAAAAGTTATTGCACAATTTCTTCGTCTTTCAAACCCTGTTCTATATACTGGCCACTGCTTTAGAAGAAGCTCTGCCACTTTTCTAGCAGACAGTGGCGCTGATATTTTAGAATTAAAGAGGCACGGAGGTTGGAAATCTAGCTCTGTTGCGGAGGGATATGTCGAAAATTCTATGAATAATAAGAAACTTATAGCGCAAGAAATATTTGGTGAAACATCTAAAGCAATGTGCGCCACTTCCCAAATAACAGCAAGTTCGAGCAATGAAAAAAATATGTCGTCGGGAATTAATTTGAATAATTGCAATAATTGTGTTATCAATATTTATAATAATTAATTAATTTATAATTTATGTTTTTAACTTGTATTATAACAGTTTAATAAATAGAATAATTCTTTTTGTCACTAATTTTGAAATACATTTTTCGTCACCAATTGCATAAAATTTTACTTTATGCAACTAGTTACAAAAAGTAAGACGTTTCATAATGTCAATCAGTTTTAAAAAGTGTCACTTTATATGTCAAAATTAGAAAAAAGTATTTACATGGACTGATAGTAATTAAAAAATGAAAAAATAAGCATTCAAGGTGACATCTTGGTTTTTTTGAGGCAGAAGGGTCGAGGCTCATTCATCTTCGTCAGCAGTGGAGACTCCGACTCCAACTGCCCTTGCAATTCGGGCATGCGATAGAGTAGTTTAAGATGCTTTTTTACAACCACACCTGCTTTCAAGATTTCGTCAGGAGCAGCATCCAACTCTGACAGTTTCGGAACTAGTTGGTCATTCCTCCTCTCCCAACCCCAATTCGGCGCCCCGCCATTAGGTTCCCCCATTAACTACAGGTGTACTTAGTAGTACGTCCGGAATGCATGCTGATTAACAGCTCCTTCAGTTGGAGGGAGAGTTGAGAGATCAGACTTCATGTTTGCAGCTGCTTTGACAAATGACACAAATGATTTGCAGAGGAACCCGTTGGGGGATTTTCCTGGAGCGCCATACCATGAGAGAGTACTCATGATCCCAGCTGTCTCAATGGAGTCAGGGGAAGAAGAACCGCTGGCAAATACCTCAGCTGTACGTTGCATGATTTTGGACTTCTGGTACATTTTGACAAAACCCACTTTTTACTTTTACGATATAAAATTTGTTAAAAAACAGAGTTTAGAACTCTGGCATCAAATTAGGCAGGTAAATTTGGGAGACAGTGTATGTTATAACGAATCCCTTTGCTTGTTATTACTAGAATATACTGTGTTGATACACACGACTTATTTTTTCAGTACACCACTCGTGTCCTACTGACTATCAAATCAATAAAGGATATTCAATTAAGACTTCAAACATGTTAAATAAAAGAACCGGCAGACTTCATCCCTACTGAAGCTGTATGGAATTCTATGCCTTATGACATTTAATATTTTTCTGTTGCCAGAATAATAAATAAATAGGAAAGTCAAACAATTATCCAAGCTTTCTTGTTATCAACCAACGGCGAAAAATATTGAACCTGATGGAAGTAAAATTACTTGAAAATTAAAAATCAAATCATCCCCAAAGACCCACATTATTTCACTTGATGTTACTTCATTATACACTAATATTCCAACAGAATTGACAATAGAATGTATAAAAAACAAATCGTCTGAAATTTGTAAATATACATTCACAACACGTTTTATTCTTTCACTTTTTTTATATTCGACATTTCCAGCTCCTAGAAATCTATCGAGAAGATTTTGGAAGCTAACATCAGGAATTCTTCTTTCAGGACAATATTGGTGATAAATTCTATTGGCAAGTAAACAATTTCTGTTTGACTAGCCCAAAACAAAAGTCATGTCTACAAGTTCCGCTTTATTAAAATTCATATTGTAAAATTCCAAATATTTTAAATTCAATACAAATTGTAACGACCGATTCGTGTGATAAATGCTCCTTTGTACACGACAATTTATACCAAACTGTGGCTTTATTGCTTGTCGAATAACGAAAGCAACAAAAAAAATGTACAAAAAAACATTACAATAAAGGACCGGTTAAACACCATTTACTCATTTCAATGGACTGGAAGAAATGGTCCCACTAAATGGCCTCATTTCAAAATTGCATAAAGACGCGTGTCAATCAAAATGGGCAACACGTTGAACACCTATTATAAAATTTTTCTAATGAATTATTTGAGGGAACCTCTATTTTTAAGTTTATTCTTGAATTTGACACGTATTTATTTATAAAACGAAATAGTTGCAATTAGCCACAGGGAAGTACCTACTTACAAAAAATGTTTGTTTTTCATTTCTACATCACATCGTCGAAAAATATATAGGGTGTTCCATTTGAAAAAATGAGAAAATTCAACTTAAAATGTTCTCAATTAAAAAATAATTTTTGGCCACCCTGTACATTTTTAGGAAATGAAAATGATTCAAAAACATTAATTAGATGTCTTGTAACTGGTATTCACATAAGTTTTTCTTAAAACCCATAATTGTGACTGTGGTGATTTTTTAAATATCCATGTGCAGATTGCATTATTTCAACAAAAAAATTCATTACATCCAAGTGGTTGGGAGATATTCAATGCTAATATAGGAATGAATAGAGTCTAGAAAGAGGCTTCAAAAAAATGTACTTATATACATAGCATTCCATTATAAAAAAAAGGCACTTATGTTCGAAAATAATTTCCAGTTATACTTTTTTATACAGTTTACTTGCAATTTTAAAAAAAATTTCTAGTTATCGTAGAACTCGAGATATAGAGGTCCGACGCACTATTGCCCCACCCTGTATATAAATTACAGAAAATGAATTTGTCAAAGCTACTTCTATGTCTTAAACTTCACGTATTTTACATACTATAATCAATTTTTTTCTCAAATTTTTGGAACAGCCAAGGGATCGCCACTATCGAAAATTTAGTAATGGAAGAATTAGAAAATAATGTGCTAAAGTCACTCCACTATAAACCAAACTTTTATAAAAGATATATAGACGACTGTATTATTTGTTTACCAAAAAGTAGAGTATACAGCGAATATTTTTAACAATTTTGAGAGAGAAACTAGTATTACTTTCCTAGATGTTGTAATTAAATATAACGAATCCGGAATTTATACTAACTGGCACACAAGAGAAGTTTGGTCTCAAAGATATTTAAAATTTAAACTTTAATCACACACACCAAATAGTTATAAAAAAAAGTATTGTCAATAGCCTAACAGACCGAGCTAAAAAAAAAGTCGAGGCAAGAATTCAAGCGATGCACGTCACGAGTGATCTCATTAAAGAAATTTTAATACTAACATAATTTTTAATCATTAATTACGTTAAAAAGGGTAATTCTTGACACCCAGTTATTAAGCTTTTTTCAGAAATAGGTACAGCTTAATGGGGCTTCATGATTCTTAGCAGTATTGTTTTATTTATAGAATCGATCTGTGACGTGCATTGCTTGAATTCTTGCCTCGACTATATACAGTTATCGCACCAGAAATATAGACCAAATAATTAAAAAAGAAAATTAGAACAGTCTTAGAAACAAATTCCTATCCTAAACATTTTTACGAACCAATAATAAAAAAGAGAATACACAAAATATATAGTAGAATGCAGGTTTTCGCGGCCGTTGTCTAATGAAGTAGATTCTTCCGGGTCTTGCCGTGGTCGTCGAACTTAACTTGACGTTTCGCTGATCATCCTGTCAGCTTCTTCAGAAGGATTCTAAAGACTTAGACTTAGTCTTTTATTTCAATGGCCGACAACCTAACCCAACTAACAAAATTGTTCTATACGTTTAAACTAATAGGATAATTTTATTTTATTACTATTGCATTACTGTTCTGCAACAGCTATTTTGTTTTATTAAAACCGCTAAAGTGATTATTTAGTCTTCACAACTAAATTATCATATAAATAAGTGCTAAGAATGTTCTTACAGCTAAATTATAAAACATTTTGTAGAATTTGTTTTTCGCCGTTTTATAAACGTTTATACAGCAATTATTATAAGTTGTTTTAGCTCACGGAACAAAATTGACTTATAATAATGACCCCTAGCCCTTATTGGCCAATTGACGCCTATAAAACTATTCTGTAAAAGTTTAGCTAAGCAATAATAAAACAATTTTATTAAGATTCTTCATAATACATATTGTTTCATGGAACATATTGTATTCTGTTCTAGCTGCTAAACATTGTCATATAAAGGAAGTACGCATTTAACTTTAACTTTTAACTTTAACTTTATTAATATATAATTCCTAGTACATATATACTTAATTAAGACCAAAAGAATTTAATATATACATTCTCGTATGTCTTATACATACATACATATATACATACATTAATCAGAGACAGGTAAAAAATTTACAACTAAAAAAGAGAAAAAATATCAAAGACAGTTTTCTACATATTCTGACACCATCCTGTAATGATACAGTCGCCTAAGCATGCTGTGGCTTGTTTTGCAGAGTATCAACACAGGATAGGTGTATTATCTATATAGACATAATATATTACATATAGTTATCATCATATTGTCTTTTTTTTTCTTTTCTCTTTTTTCCTTTTCTTTGTTGGTTGGGACAGCCTGAAACTTAAATTTAAATTTAGAAGGTAGTGGTAGGTGTTTATACTGAATCATAAAATAAGGAAATCGTAGAGATGGCATATAATATTTTGATCTAACTATCAAGACAAGGCTATAACTATAGTGGTTGGAGCAAATATTTTTATATAAACTGTTGATTCAAAATAATATCGATCTTATCTTGGTTATCAAGTATAAATTTTTTTAATTCTATTTTATATTTATTTAACTTTTGTATATTTTTAATATTAAGGGGTAGTATGTTATACAATTTTGGACCATAATAGAATATAAATCGTTGTGTATGCGTTTTTTTATATAATGGTATAACAAGATTTTTATTTCTTAATGATCTTGTTGGGTAATCGTGGGATATATATACGGAATCCCGTGCTTTATAATACCACAATAAACAATGATAAGCGTAAGCATTTTTTACATTAAAGACTTTTGCCTCCTCGTATAGCAGGATGGTATTATGTAATCTGTTTCTGTTCAGTATTATTTTTAATATACTGTTTTGTGTAACTTGCAAATTGCTTAGAGAGTTTTTAAACAATCCTCCCCATGCTTCAATACAGTAGCTAATAATCGATGCAACTAAAGAGTCATAAACAATGAATAAATTTTTTCTGTTTAGTATGCCTTTTAATTGGTAGAATTTGTGTATAAGTATTCTAATTTTTATTGTGATATATTCAATATGTTCATTCCATCTTAGATGATGGTCAACCATTACTCCGAGGTATTTTACTTTGTTAGTTTTTTTTATTTCAGGGCATCCACATTCATTTTTATTTTGGCAATTTCTTTTATGAACAGTGAGGAATCCCTTTACTGGTTGGTCATCCGCTGAGAGGGTGAAGGTTAAAAATTTGCTCTTATCCACATTTAGGCTGAGCATGTTAATATTTAGATATTGGTAGACTATATTTAGGCTGCTTTCGGCTATAGAATAAACATTTTCCCATGATTCATCCACAAAAATCATAGCTGTGTCGTCAGCGTATGATGTTATATAACCTCGGAAATTTATTAGACTAGCTATGTTGTTAACGTATACAAGGAACAGAATTGGACCCAACACTGTTCCCTGTGGTACGCCCATGGTGATGGTCTGTGTTTCACTCAGGGAATTATCGATTTTTACTTTCTGTGTTCGGTTTGTGAGATAGTTCTTTAGAAGATCATAAGTAACGCCTCGTACACCAATATTTTCTAGTCTCCTTAATAGGATACGATGTGATACGGTATCAAAGGCTTTAGCTAGATCTAGAAAAACTGCCAGACATTTCTTATTTGCATCTAAATTAGAGACTGTTTTGTAAATTATATCTAGAACTGCATGTTCTGTGCTCTTGTTTTTTTGAAAACCGAATTGCCTATTCGTAATCACATGATGCCTATCAAAAAAACTAGTTAATCTATTTTTCAAGCACTGTTCAAAGATTTTCGTGAAATTGTTTATAACTGATATCGGTCTGTAGTTGCTTACATCTATTTTATCACCTGATTTGTAGATTGGTGTAACTACCGACTCTTTCCATTGGTATGGTAATATACCTGTTGTGAATGCGAGATTTACTAGATGAATCAAGGGGTTTATTATATACTGGTGTATATTTTTTATTACTTTGCTCGATATGCCATCTGGACCTGCAGCAGATTTATTTTTTAGATTTGCGATAATTAATATAATTTCATTTTTTGTGGTAGGGTGGAGAAATAAATTTGAGTCTACTTTTTTATCGTCAAAGATAGTTTCCGGGCTTTCGTTATTTTTTTCGATTTTTGTTGCCATTTTATCACCGATGTTTATGAAATATTCGTTTATATAATTTGCTTTAGCGATATTATTATTTATTTGTTTTCCATTTGCATCGTTTATATTATTATTATTATTATTATTTGAAGTTTTAGTTTTACTGTTTGTTGCTTTGTTTATTGTTTCCCAAATTTTTTTGTAATTTCCATTTGCATCTTTTATTTCATTAGTATAAAAATCATTTTTTGTTTTCCTTATTAAATTATATAGTGTGTTTCTATATTGATTATATTGCGTTTTTAGTTCCTGTGTAAAATTTCTTAATAATTGTTTTTTCATATTATCCCTTTTGCGAATAGAATTTATTAGTCCAAGTGTTATCCACGGTTTTATTTTATTGATTTTATTATTTTTTAAAATTATACTTGTGGTGGACTCATTTATGTAGGATTTTATTTTATTAATGAAAGTGTCATAACTGTTTTGTATATTATTGCAATTTACAACGTCATCCCAGTTTTCTCGTTCTAAGAGATTTTTTAGTTTTTCTAGATTTATTTTGTTACAGACTACATTAGGAGTATGACTTTTTTGTCCATTTTCGCCAACTTTTAAACTTAAACAAGTTGATTCAGAGAGGTTCGTTTCAAAGATCATTGGTTTTATACTAATATTTGTATCTGTATTATTATCTTTTTTGTTTACAAAAATGTGGTCTATTATGGTTGATGTAGTTTCTGTTACCCTAGTGGCTTTGTTTATATAGGAAATATAACCATTCTCAGCGAGTATATTTAAATAATGATTTACTTCATTATTACTATTATTTTCTATATTTATGTTTATGTCTCCCAGATAGATTTCAATTTTATTTTTATTAATATTTTTCAACAGTTGATATAGTTCATTTATATATAATTGAGTGTCATAAAACACTTATAAAATAATTGATAAACTAAACATTGTTTTTAAAGACTCTAATATGTTCGTTACCATTTTTATTAAACATGGTAAGTGTTTATGCGCCCATCAACGGATCTCTCACATCTAAAGTTAAAACTATATATGTAGGTACACAATATTACATACTAACCTGGATTAAAGACAAACACACAATTATTATATTTATTTCCACTGGTAAAAAACAAGTGAATAAAAGATCCTCGAGATACAAATTTGCCGTTTATTTAGCTCGAGTAAGAAGCGCTTCAGAATGTATTGCTCTATAAGTATTGCAAATAGAGTTTTTGTAAAACATTGAAACACGTTGCTGTATATATGTTTTATAAGATGCTCTTTCGGAGCAAATATATTTCTTTAAACTTCCATAAGCACTGCGTCGGAGACTGTCAGTTTATTCATATATAACAGTTCTTCGGAAAATATCTTTGTTCTATAAATGTTTCTATAATTATAAATATGCGTTATAAGATGGACGCTATAATGTTATTATGTTTGAACTATTTGTATAGCGGCCATTTTGGACTTTAAAATAAAAATAGTTCAAAAATAAAAATTATTGTGATATAAGCATTTTAGCAATAATCTATTATTGTCAAATATGTTATCTGCGAAACACAATTGGTGCAACACCACAAAAAAATAAAATACAAGAAATTTATTTTCACTTTAGTTTTTTAATTTTGATAAATATTCGTTATTTTTAGGGCGCTCAAAAATTTCATTGTATATATACCACATATTTCACAGAAAAATTTCCTTCGCAGTCCAAAATCGCATTGCTGTTGGCGAAATGAAGTCTTTATCAGTTAACTTTTATCTCATGTTCCACTAAATATGTTGTTAGTTACGCCACTATATATAGTCACATAGAATCTAGCTACCTTTGTAATATTTAAAAACTATTTTGAAAATTATTATTGTCTGCAAAAACATTTAAAAAATAAATAAGCTCTGTTGTTGTTACTGCACATAACAAAAAAGTAGCAATGAAGATAATAACACAATGCTTATAAAATTTTATAATTGATATATTACAAAAACAGGTTTAAGTTTTATAACTGTTTGCTATAAAACTATTTTATAATTATCGTCTACCTTTTTGTAAAAATTCTATGTAAACGTTTATACAATTATTTTATAACACCTGTGAGAGCCATAATAAAATAAATTAAAGAACTACATTGTTTTATAAACTGTGCCCATTTTGCGTATATAAGCGTTGTATAAACGTTTTAGAAATGTTTATATCAACAATTTTGTTTCATAAAAAATGTTCCATAAACATTCTTTCAGCTTCTACAAAACATCAAATTGCTAGTTGGGAAGAAAACTAGCATCAATTAATAAAAATTCTAACGATCGTATTCTTAATTTTTACTAATAACAACAATCAGTAAATTATTGCCTATCCGAAAACTGCCCAATGTCTAACACGGGCGCATTGGCTAACCGTGAGACTCGTTACAACGATAATAAAAACCGAACTCGGTAGGAATATTAAAAACGAACAACTGAAATATTGTATTCTGAAAGAATGTTATTATTGCCCAACAACCATTATAATTACCATTAAATGTATGCAGAATTGTTGTCCGTCGATGAAATTACTACATGAAAACGAAGTAGGTATAATGATTGCTATGCAAAGTGAATACCTCGGTAACAAAAGAGATATGTATATATGGAGACACGTAGGAATGCTCATTGTAATTTGATTAGTAGGTTATCGGTTGATATTGAACATTTATTAAGACGGTCTGCACTGCACGGGTTCGCATATATTCTGCGAGGCCTGTCACAGACTGATGGACATCTTAATTTTCGTAGTCTAAAACGTGCAAATCCAAATAATGTGGATAATTTCTTCACGGTTACAAACCTTCCCCTGTTCTCAGTAAGCGAGGGATGTAAAAGAAAAGGTTTAACTGTTCCAATGAAATAATTATTTGACAGAGATTAAGATTAATTTTTTTTTTTAAATCCATGATGTGTTCTTTGTTGTCCGCTTCTTTCTGCATGAAACACAAAATTGAATTTTTCTGGCTTGCCTTTCTGTATTTCCATTTCAAGTCTGTAATGAAGTATACAATACTACAGGAATACTGTATACTTTCATTCCAGTTTAACTTATTTTAATCATGCATGGATCAAGTAGTTCAGTTTTAGATTAGTTCAATACTTGATTAGTTCTTTTGTTAACTTTTAATTCTAACTTCACCAGGCCGCAACTTGCGTGCCGTATGCATTTCGTGCCGGGTGCAAAACCACGTGACCGTGATTTTTTGGTATAAAATAGCTAGCCAGAAACCAGTAAATTCAGAGCTTGACTTTCACCTTTCTCGAGTGTGTTGAACTGAGATAACCGGAAACTCAAGTTTCTCCGGCGTCGTGGCAACCGCTGGCCAAGTATCTGTTAGGGAGGATCCGACTGCGTTGAACTGGACCTCCTGTCAGATTGATTCGAGTGTGTTGAACTGGATCTCTCCTGAAACAGATTTCTTAGTCGCGTCTGTTATGTCCTGGAACTTCGATTAGAGAATTGGGGTTACGACGACGTACATAGAGGAAATATGTTACACACTCTCTCTCTCCGATTACTATGATGTACTTATGTAATAACAAGATTGTCGCAACCTAAGCCATAAAAGATATGGCCACACTGTACATATAATTATTAGGAGAATAAATGTCTTATTTTGGATCTGGATTTTAATTAATATTAACATTGAACCCTGGAATAATCTCCAAACCAGCTACCCGAGCAAAACAAGCATCACAAGTTGGTTTAATTTCAGTTTTAAAATGGCGGAGAAACTACTACTATGGCAGGCAAGTCTGGGGGTTTATTTAAATCTATAAAGGATATACGGAAAAAAGGGCAAATAAACAATCAATTAATTGTTTATGAGGTCAGTAGATCAGCAAAGCAGGTACGGGACCACCAAGTAGATGAACAACGTCGGTTGCAAATGACACCACGATGGCACGTGTCCATCAGGATATAAAATATTTTAAACAGCTATAAACAGATCTCAAATAGCGCTAAATATGTCATCCAGTATCCAGTTCATGACGTCATTCCTCTACTTGGTGGTGCCGTACCCGCTTTGCTTACCTACTGAGCTCATCTTTTCCCATGTCCCACTCTGTAATTTAACAAAGTTGTTGACTTAGAGACATCAGTCAGTTAATTAGCTAGCTACGTCCCAATGGAGCGCGTCCCTTCACACTGAAAAACAAGCTGTTATCGAATAACCCCCACCCGTGATTACTCGATATTTAGTCCAGCTCGCAGGGGCCCAGTTCACGTAGGCCCAACTCTCATAGTCCTGTTTATGTTTTTGTGGTTATAAACATAACTTGTGTGTCCCTTTCTTGTATGTCTTTGAAATTACACCCCCAAATATCTAAAAATATCTCTTTATAATCTGGGTGTTTACATTAACGACATAAAATTTAGTTACTTGGACGACGAGAACTTCAGCTTTCATCAAAGTCTTAACTTAAGCTAGCAACGAAAACTTTTATATTTATCAAAAGTTTTATTCCCCTTTTATGTTATAATTTCGATGAAGATTGTATTAAATTAAATTCTTTGTAATGTTGCAATAATTACTGTTTAACAGTTAAATTAAAGAGTAAAAGATGTACTTTGTTTAAATTTTTAACAAGAAATATTTAGAACAATAAGACATCGAGGTATAGGATGTTTTAATTGCTACAAGAATTTGACGAATAAAAAGACGAGAAGTATTAAAAATAAAATGTTTGCTTAAAGAAAGTGAAGGATTAATGAATCTATTTCAAAGTCCGCCATCAAACTTGTTATCATAATGTTTGTGTGCATGTTTGTGGTTTTTAAGAAGACTCTTCTGACTCATTCTTTAACATTAAGGTAGAAAACATAATGCCCTCTTTTAGGCTTAGCATGAAGCATGAAAATGGCAATTGTGTTTAAAATGGCAAACCTAGTTTAAGGTCTTTAATAGAAATACCATCCGCGCCAACACTGCAAGTTCTAATATTACTAATTATGTCGTAAACATCATTCCTCGTTAATAATTTAATATTAAACGTATTTTTATAATTTTGATGTAAATTAGAATTATAAAAGAGATTTTTTCATTTGAAAGATCATTGTCGAGAATTAGGGACGAAATAAAATAATTATTGATTTTTTCTGGAACAGCAAGCGCATATGGAATGTTATTATTATTAGCCTTATTTTTTGTTAAACTTAATTTATTTACTTCTGTCCAGAATAATTTGAAATCTTTATTTTTGATAGTGCATCAAAATGAATACATTTTTCTTTTGTATGGCATAATTTTTATAATTTTTCAGTTGTTTATAATATTCTAGATTCTAGTGACTTTTGCTTTTCAAATATTTTGTTTTAGTTTTATCTCTGAAGTAAAAGCAAAACTTAAGTCAACAGCTTGCCTGCTTCAATTTAGCGCCACTTGCATGGCAAGAAACGATGCAACGGATGTTTAGATCCTGCTTTTGAATCACGCAAAATAAATTTTATTTATATCACACGTTTGACTGCGGATAAACTTTTTTCGAAGAGGAGAGGCTTCGTCCGGCAGGCTTTAATTCTGCCTCTTCTTTCGAAAACAATTTCACCTCTGCTGCTTCCCGTATTTTAAAGGAACAAACTGACATGCACCGAATACTCTAACATCAAGTAGCTCATGAAATGCCACAACAAAATTCACTGAAAAATTTATAAAATTTTCAAAGATCGAAACGAAAATCCGCTGGACATCCTGTATAGTGTTAGCTATTACCTAATTTTAAACAGCATTTTTCCCTTCATAAATAGACTTTTAAGAAAAATATTTACGCTGCCTGATTAATCATACATAATTTGCTCTTTTATTTATTATTACAATATTTAAATTAAGTCATGACTCAGTTGATCATAAAAAAGGGTGTTCAATGAAATGGTTAATCACTGATTTTGTGTATTTTTAAAACACATGTCCGTCCATTCACAGCACTGTGAAATTTTAAGCGTTTGCCACCTCGTTTGTACAGTCACCAGAAAAAATTGTGCCCCTCGTAAGAGCGTTGATAATAATCGAATTTATAAACAAGACAAATTTAATCAAGTAATGAATGAATGCCTATGTCCTAGGCTTCACTGCAAAATTAATGGATCGGACTTTAAATCGATAAATATTTTGGTAAGGTGAAAATTGTAGAGGTTGTTACAAAATCCTTTCGCCCTTGTCACATCAAATTAGAAATTTTCCAGCATGCTGACAATGAAAATAAGCTTCAGAACTAAACAAGCGTTTATTATAAACAAAGCATAATAACTGTTTATGTACCGCAAAAATGTTAAAAAAGCAATAAATGCGCAATTTCGTTGCTATAATCGGTGCTTTTATGTTGTTAAATAACTTTTTAACACAAAACTTACATTAATGAAACATAACACCTTCGTTTTTTAAAGATTTGTAATAGGAAAAAACAACTTAATTTAGAGAAATAAATCAACTTTCTATAGTAGTAGAAAATGAGTTTGAAAAATTGGGAGAGCAGTAAAAAGTGCTGTTCGGGGTTAGGTTATCTTGAGGAGAGATCATTCTGAGGTAAGACTAGAAAAAAAGGTGATTGAGCTTTGCGGAAGCAAGCTCTACTAGGTAAATCGAGGATCATGTTAATCTACATCTGTGAACATTTCGGCTATGTTGAAAAAACATGGATACCTACTCTGTTTCAAATTATGTAAAACTCAAGAGTGATTTTCCGGCGATCATCGCAGGTGTCTCCAGTTTTGGGAATCCGAGAAGGAAAAAGGAGATGCAGATTTTCTTTAGTAACGGAACATCTTTTATCATTCATCGATATCAATAAAGTTTTATTTATCGTCAGATGGGCGAATGAGCAAGTAAAACTAAAGCCAATGTAATTATTTTCATACACTATTTGAAACGTATGAAATAATTCCATGACATATTAGAAATACATAAGACTGATCAAAGTATGGACGTGGCAAGTGGCAAGAGTGTGGTTTCGCATGAGTGTGGTTTCGCATAGTAAATCATGTCTCCAGAATGTTATTTGCAAAGTTGTCCTTGAGCGTAAGCAATAAATTTTTACCTGGCTTTGTAAACGAACTATTATTTAGAAATCGGAGGACAGAGAAGAGATGGTGGCCTAGTTGATGTGGCATCGAATAAATATTGGCCATTTACGTGATCGTCTAGTTTTACAAACTTAGGACCCAAATTACGTTGTGTAACCTTTTATATTTATTTATCCAAGTTCTTTATGTAATGTTTAATATTACACTTTACTACCTGATACTATTTACCTAAAACAAAATAATCACTCTTTAAATTAAAATGCCTGGTGAATGTTAACACACTGTTTATTAATTGAGAAAACTAGCTAATCATTTATTTTATTTATCTTCTATTTTATTACTCAAGATTGCACTGTGAATTCTATAGTTAAAGTTTGTTACCAGATTTTATTTGATTGAAATTAAATCATTATCATTTACTTGTTATTTCCAGAAAGTTAAAGTTGAAAGAAAAGGCAGACATTGTTTTAATACATGTTATCGTTGGGACAATAGTCACAAAAAACCCACTTTATTTTATAACAATCCAAATATTTAAGACAATCATCTAAGTATTATATAGGAGTTTACGCTGCTATATGTTACCTCACACTGAAAGGTATGGATGACTCACCCACATAACATTTATCACATTCGAACGGGATATTGTAAATACAGTTTTTTGAATTCTGCTCCCGGTTTATCGGTTTTGTTTTTGTTAAAATAGATCTCAAAGTAGATGTTAGGACGGTATTCCAAAGCGGGGATCTATTTTAACAAAAACAAAACCGATAAACCGGGAGCAGAATTCAAAAAACTGTATTTACAATATACCGTGCGAATGTGGTAAATGTTATGTGGGTGAGTCATCCAGACCTTTCAGTGTGAGGTAACATAGCAGCGTAAACTTAATAACGTAATAGAAATAGATACTCATTTCCCACCGGAACCAGAATGTAAATTCTGAAATAAGTTTACCTGAGGCAAAATAAACCTCTTAGTTGTTCTCCGGGACTCTATCGTCGCCCTCGTCGATGCTTGCGTACGTTGTCATTGTGCAGTGCACGGCAGCGTCGACTCGAATATTGAAATAAATACATTCGTGGTCGATGGCTACGTCGGCAACTTTGATGTATGCCCGAAGAGTACCCTCTAATATGCGAAAATTATAGATTATTTCTAATTGGTGTTATTATTATTAGCCTTTACTCGAGTCCGAGTATAAAAAAATGTTACAGTCGATAGATTGTGTGTAATAAAAAACAAGTAAAAGGTGTAGTCTATTGTAATTCCCATTCATCTACGGTGCACACGACTATGGCTATAGAGGCCAATTCGGGAGAGCACATGTCGACCGCAGTCAGGACAAACATAGACCTGGTTAGGTCTTGGATTCGGCCTTCTTGCAGCAACATTTCCTTGATAGCTGGCAACAACCCCTCGCCATTCGGTTCTGTCCGCTGCAAGTTGTTCCCATTGCTCGTCTGGAATACCGCAGGATTTTAGATTTTCATGGAGAACGTCTTTGAACCTCTTTCGTTGACCGCCACGCCTTCTTCTACCGCTTAGCAATTCACCATAAAGTGTACATTTAGGAAGGCGGTTATCATGCATACGATGAACGTGACCTGCCCATCTTAGGCGTGCTCTTGAAATAAGCACCTCAATTGGAAGGCTGTTTGCTCTCTTGAGTACTTCCACGTTTGATATGTGATGGAACCAACGGATTTTCATCATACTTCTGATGTGTCTTTGCTGAAAACGTTCTAATTCTTTCACATGACGACGGTAAGTGACCCAGCTTTCACAGCCATATAGCAGTGTTGGAATGACAACTGCTCTGTAGACAGCCATTTTCGTTGACAAAGCAAGGTCGTGGTTGTCAAATACTCTCTCTCTAAGTCCCCAGGGTGCTCTAGTGCTCTAATTGGTGTAGAGATTCGTTATGTAGAAATAACCTGTACAGCAAATAGTTTGATAATTTGTCCGGAGAGAAATCGCTCTAACTGACAGACAATTAGTTTCTTCGTCGTAATGCCGCTAACCCGTCCTTTTTATATGATTCGCGGCAACTAGCGGCAGGGAGGTAATAATATTTTTTTTACCTCTTTTAACGCGCTGATTATATGTACATTCCAACTAGTCAGATTTCCTTTTGCGCACGGCCCTACACCCCGCTGACCGACACAACATAGGGACAATTTAGATAAGAACTAACACCTTATGGTGAAGGCAAGTTTTGAACGTTATTTTATATTTATCTAAACTTATGCCTCAAGATTTTAAAACATTCGAAAAGCTCTTGTAACTTTGTATTTATTTTAATTTCTTGTGGGATGTAATGAAAATTAATGTTTAATAGTTGTTATAAAGATATTTGCACAAATTTGGAATGAAAATAAGAATAAATAATAAATATCCCATGTGCGGGACGTTTCAGTATAAAATCAAGCAAATTAAAAATCCACAAAATAGTACGTTTTCAGTTGAATCTTTTTGGTGTCAGTCGATTGATTTTGTAAATCATTGGATGGTTGTGGGAAAGTGCATTGTCCGAGTCGTCCTAATCCTCACCATGTGTGGTATGGACTGACACTTTTGTTAATGTTATACTCTTCTTAACCTTATACCTACCTAGATGCCCAAAATTGTAGCTAACAAAAATTTTTCCAAAGACCAATATACAACTTTACCTAAATCCTATCTTCTTTCATTGTGTCTACAGAGTCCATACTAACAAAGTTCCCTCTCAGGTTAATTAACCTGGGAAGTGTTAAAACTGTTTTTGAAAGTTTCGAATTTATCTGTCTCCCAATATTATTAATTTTTTCGCATTACAAGCTTTGTAAGAACGGTCTGGCCAACACCGTACAAGGGACAGCAAGAATGTCCCCTTTCTTCTAATTTTAAAGGCAAATAATAATTGATAATACTTGTATTACAGTGCGTAGCAATACAAACCTCTTGTTAACCATATTATTCTGTATAACAAACAATAAGAGTAAAACCTGTACACAAAGACCAGAAGAACAGTGCGTTATTGTGAGGTAACTCGTCTGAAAACATATTTTCTAACACTTTCTACTCGGATAATTATCAACTATTATGTAAACGTAAAATCTTACTTCCAGTTTCCAATCAACCAGTTTTAAACTACGCCTTGCTAAGTCGTTACGATACATTGGTGATAACAATTTGACACGTTTGAATATGTTACAACTTTTAGCTTATGAAATAATGCAATATTAAAATTATGTTTCCGATTAAAAAGCTGCATTGAGTCATAAGATACGTTGCGAAACATCTAGCAGTGAATAACGGATTTCTAGTATTAAATCTAAATAACAAATAGACAAATTAAGTTGAATTGCCATAATGATCTTGTTGCTGAATAACACTTCTGGGTAAATTAATTTGTTGAGAACAACCTCAAATCTGTGCAGCATTATTCAACGTGCGAGTTGTCCATTTAAGTCGTCAGTTAAAGGTGTGCCGTTTTTAATAAAGTATGTTCTACAATAAATTGATGTCACATCCGTTGTGTAAAATTGGAGTGAATATCAATGGATGGTGGTCTTTGGTATCCTCTTACTACATATTATAATATGACAGGTGACGAGTGAAATTCAAAGCTATATTGGTAATAAGATATGAGAAAATGGTTGATAGATCGTATTTGCAGTTGCCCTAGGCGGCAGGGATCTACATTGTACAGCTTTTATGATTTCCGATTCGTCTTTTACTAGTATTACTTTAAATTAATAAAGAATAAAAGTTTCTAATGCTTTATATAAGGAATTTGAACAATTATACAAATTATTAAATTTCAAACCAAATTACACATTCCGCAAATTGAAAATTTTAATCTTGGAAATATAAATTTTCGTTAAAAAATTGTTTATAAATGCAACAGTACATTCCATCTTTGCTTATATGATAATTTTGTATCGTAATAGATCAACTGCTTATTAAAAATTATTCTTTCGTTCATCCCCACAACACCAGCGCCATCTGACGGCGGCCACTGATTCAGTTACTGCGCGGAATACCGATACATTAGGACGCATTCAGCGGCGCCGGCGGTTGCTCGACTTTCCATGGAAAACTCTAAACGTGCAACACTATAAAACTGCAAATATGTTTTTCTACTCCCTTACGTAAATTTGCTGTTTTCCGTACAGTCTGTAGAATGGATAAGTGAGCCATTCCAGTTAACTGAACGGATATATTTCATATACGTTCTAGGATGGATATGAAATCGACCAATCACAGTTCGTGTATTAAGTACATAGGCAACTATTCGTTTTAAAAAATTCAAGT
Source organism: Leptura quadrifasciata (assembly GCA_963675555.1). Classification (NCBI taxonomy): domain Eukaryota; kingdom Metazoa; phylum Arthropoda; class Insecta; order Coleoptera; family Cerambycidae; genus Leptura; species Leptura quadrifasciata. The sequence goes on along the minus strand of OY776681.1, from coordinate 18,746,763 downwards.
TAGTGCGTAAGCTGTCAAAGTAATTGTCAGTGTGTATTCGCGCAGTTTGAGCTAGAAAATAATTTAAAATGAGTGATTCCAGTGAAGAATCGATAAACGGTATACCACCTAAAATTTTATTGAAATTATTATATACAGACAAAATTTTAGAGATATATTATGACAAAAAAAAAGTAGCTACTAATGTGGGGATTGAACCAATTCAATTCAAAACAACTTTATTAGTATTAATGTGTACAGTAAATGTGCCTCCCCAGAGCCCATCCCGGGACCGACCCTGCGACCACCGCGTTAACGCGGTGGTGTATCGCAAAGTCGGGCCGATGCGGGACTGGTTTGGCTAGGTAAAAATGAAAATGACAAAAAACTTAAACTCCTTTTACATATGTAAATAAAATTAAGTGGTATGACAAAAAAATGCTTAAAAAAGAAAGCTTAACTAAACACTGATTAAAACGATCACTTGGCTTTCGCCGTTTGTGCACTACGCTGATTTTGAATTTGGGTACTGGGGATTGAACCTATGATCTCTTTTCATTTGCATTTCGAAGCGTGCATATAACCGCTAGGCTACTGAAGCTTTTATAAAATGTTTGCATAAGATTTAGCAGAACCTAAGTTTGTATATTAAAATTTGATTAAAACTATTATTTGTAGTTTTTTCTTAATCCGGTGGATTATCCATAAAAGTTCACAGTCAGGTACCATATGAAAACTGATATGATATGATTATTTGCCTGTTTTTCAAAAACAGGCAAATAATCATATTCATCAATCATATTATAAATTTCGAATATTGCAAATAATTATTGAGTTACGCCACTGATTAGTTTTCATATGGTACCTGACTGTGAACTTTTTGCTTATATTTAGTGCGCCATCGCCAAGTAGCAGGTAGTAGTAGCGGCCGTCGATAGTTTACGACATTCTACATGTTAATAGCGAATTACTGTTTAAAAGTTTTTGATGATGGAGAATTTTGCAAATATTGAGTGGACACACTTGTACTTTGTTATGGTGCGATGGGCGAAAATGCCCATCGAGCTCGCATATTTACACAAAACGGTATCCCAGTATTCCCAGTATCCGCGTTCCCGATGAAAGAACGTTTGCGTCAGCTGTTCAGAATTTAAGGGATCATGGACAATTTCAACCCGTTACTCATTATAGGGGTCGTACACGCTCTCTAAGGTCACTGGATGCGAATCCTGGAGTACCTAAGTATTCTGCACAACTTGGAGTGTCCGAATGATATAAAATCATATAAAAATTCGATTATCAGTAGAAAATAAGAGTCGATATAAAATATGAATAAGAGTAATTTGGTATATTTAACTGTAAGTAAGTATTGTGTCCGGCTCGGCGTTGTTGATGAAGACGGAAGATTTGATCTTGCATAAATATCTCGGATGTACCACCTGTCTCCCCTCACTCCTCCTGCATATTTTGCATTATCCGAGCCATCCTATAGTTACCTGACGCAAAAATGCGGCAAATGAGTGAGAAAATTATATTCGTAATGAAATAATGATTAGCCAAGAACAATTAACAATGCAACTATTACTTTCAAAAAGCATTGAACTCGATTTCTGCAGAACTGTAAAGACAAAAGACTATCAACGTGTAGAAAAATACAATGGGCAGTGGAAGATTTTAATCGTGAAAATAACTTGGAAGCAGGTGAAAATAATTACAAATTATGGTTAATTGCTGTTAGGTTCATGTTATTTTCCGTGTGGAATTCGTAGAATTCTCAGAAGAAATTAATCATGAGTAAAAGTAACGCGTATACTTTAACACATACCTGATGGTGAATCACGGTGTGCGATTACTTAAAATAATAGCAAAAACGAAGCGACAAATGCATTTCAAATGCTTCATAATCCTTAATAACGTACAATTAATTACCTAGTGAAGCTTTATCAAGATAAAACTACTCCCAGACAAGAATTCCTTACTCATCTTTAAGAAATTCCGTAGATGAAAAGAACTGCCTCAAAAATTAAAAAAAATATATATTTGAAATAATATTTTACTCATTCACAAATGGCGTCGATATCTTAAAGTAGGTTATGAAATGGCTGTCTAGGAAAATGATTTTTAATTGACGCAGTCGGGATTGTTTAATTATTTAAACATATTAAAGAACCGACGCCGACGTTTCCCTAGAAAGCGGAAATATGATAATTGGCGCCGGACGTGGGGCACATTGTTAAAAAAATTATAGGTAGGGTGGGGTGTGGTGGTCAAATCTTATTATATAGTGTGTGTCGTACTTAACAGTGTAACAAACATCCTTATAACTCTTATTTCTTCCCGCTTGAACCAAATTTTACTAAAATATAGAACACGTTGGGATCTACTTAAGGCCCAAAAAATATTCGCATCCGCACAAATATAAAGTCACCTACGATACCAAAATTAACTGAACAATATAAAAATATATAGTAGACATTTTCTTACCGGAAAGTTATCTAAAAACTGTAAGTTCACAGTTCATTAAAATTTAAAAATATTGAAATTTTTTAAAATGAACCGAAAATATCGTTTTAATGGGTTTCTGTGTAGTTGTCAAGGTTTTAATTTTAATGAAACTTTGGTCTTACGGTTTTTTGATCATTCTGATGAACATTTATGAATACAACTTTTCGATAGAAAAATACCTAACGTTTCCTTGACATATTCAAGTTATTTCGGTATTGCAGGTGGCTTTAAATTTGTATCGAGGCAAATGCTTTTAGCCATGAGTAGATCGCAATGTGTTTCATATTTCAATTGGTTTAGATAGGATAGGAAAAAAGTCATAAGGGTGTTATACTATATGTAAGACGCACTGTATTTTGAAAAATAAATTGAGTTATAAAATATATTAAATTCCACAAATTCTTTATTTAACGATGTTTAAAAAACTCACGAGATTGAAATTACGATATTTGGCGCTTAACGTGGGGCATATTGTTTAAAGTTTGGCAAGCGGGAGAAATATAACGATATTCTAAGTAATAGGGCTGATACTGGAAGTAGGCCTGCATCGATACCTAAAAATAAGTTATGGAATAATTGCCTAGAATAATAATTTGTTGACATATTTAAATATAAATTTCCTGAGGTTGATTAATTATTTACCGATATTAATTAACCTACAAATCTCCAGAGAATAGAGCCATGACATTTGGCGCCCAATGTGGGGCATTTTGTTAGAAAATTGCAAAATACATTTGAGCTAACAATTAAGGTGCGCTCTTTATCGATACCTAAAAAATAGGTTGTGGGTTGGGTTGATTTTTTAAGTTATAAAAATATTGATTTCCTCTCATACTGTTTAATCATTTAACGATATCAACGATCCCACGTGTCCTTGGAGAGTAAGTTTATAAAATATATAAAGAACAAACTTTACCAGCTTTGAATAATTGACAAGAAACTGGAATTAAGTGTAATAGTATAACTTTGTGGAAGTGTCTTCACGCACCTATTTTAGAAGTTAGAAGAAGGTAATAAAGCAGCATTGCCTCTAACCTAGTTTCTATAAACACCAAAGCACTGAACACTACACTTGAATACACTATTTCACGTACGTTTCGCTAATCATATTAGAATCCTCGAGAGATTTAGTCTCCTGAAGATGCTAACATAATTAGCTAAACGCATTTTGAGGTGGCGTTCAAGTGTTTTGGTATCTGTAGCAGTAAAACATCAAAGGCTCTAATTCTTTTGCTGAACATGATAATTCAACGCCAAAACTATTTTCAGATTGGTTCAAAGTTAATCCTGAATAGTGCAACTGTTACGGACAATGCAAGTTATCTGATTATTCAACCAAAACAAACAAAAACATTATTATACAGTTACTCGTAAACCTCACAACAACTTCTAATTATCAAGACATTTTAACAAGGTGATATTTTGTTTCATTTCATAGTTTTTGTTCCAATTAACGGACGATAGCTCATACTGACATACATACCTAGGACATCCTGTATGATTAACGTTGAATCCACGTGCGGTTTAACTCGTTCAGATTAGATTTTCTACAAACGGAAAGAAATATTCTTCGCACATCCTTTATAACCTAATTCATGTAAACAAACAGAATCATTTGCAAAGTGCAAATTGTTTACACTGGAATTAATGTAATCACAATTACTTAGGAATTTCATTTGTTATGCAAATTTGAGCAATATAAGAATGAAGTACGATGAGTCAGTGATTAAATTTATTAACCTGAATTAAACGATAATGGATGAATACTTTTTGGGAGGGCTATCGTATATTTTTTAAGCCGCACTCTATGTTGGTTAGATTCAATTTCACTTGTCTATCGGTTTTTAAGTATAAAATGGCATAATTCTACGAGCTGTTGAAGTTTATAACGTAAATAATATCGAGTTCAAATTTGGCAATGTCTTCTAATAAGGTCGATAGAGCAAATTTCCGCCTATGTTTTCGCTAACAAAATTATACCTGACATTCAGTCAGGGTTTCGTGACCTACACAGCACCACTACTGCTTTATTAAATGTTACTGATGACTTTTATAGGGCCATTGATAAAAATAATGTTTGCTGTCTTGTTCTATTAGACTATAGTAAGGCATTTGATACTTTAGATCACAGTTTGTTGTGTAAAAAATTATCTTTCTTTGGCTTTGATAATACATCCGTTTCTCTAATACAAAATTATTTATCAAATCGCTCACATAGCGTTCTCTTGGATTCTGAAGTGTCAGAAGCTTTGCCTGTTAATTTTGGCGTTCCCCAGGGGTCAATTCTTGGGCCCCTGCTGTTCTCTTTATATATCTCGGATTTCCATACGTTTTTAGAAAAGTGTAATATTCATCATTATGCGGATGATACACAGCTTTACCTTGACTTTTTTCCAAGCGAATATATTCTAGCATCTGAGGCTATTAATAATGATTTGAAATCTTTATTAGATATTTCATTAGCACATAATTTAAAACTTAATGCTAACAAGTCGGCGGTAATGTATTTGGGGTCAAAAGCAAAGAGAAACACCTTGGACCAACTAAACATTAATTTAAATGGTGAACAACTACCTGTTGTTGATCATTATACAAATTTGGGTCTTTGGATAGATTCAGACTTAAGATTCGCCAAGCATATTAGTTATTTGTGTCAAGTTTCATACTGCACACTGAAGAAATTATTTACCCAAAAAGATATTTTAGATCCTAAAATTAAACTTCAATTATGTGAGAGTCTAATTTTCTCTAAGATATCTTATGCAGATGCTATCAATGGCCCTGCATTGAGAGTTTCTGATGCCAAACGACTTCAATTATTACAAAATGCCTGCCTACGATTCTCAACAGGACTTCGTAGATTTGATCTTGTTAGTTATAAATATTCTGAAGTCGGCTGGCTAAAATTAGACAAGCTACGTTCTCTTCATCTTCTCTGCTTAACCCACAAGGTTCTTGATAAGCAAATTCGGACATATTTGTTTGAGAAATTGTCACGACTTACATGTAATCAAGTGAATACATGAAAGCAGGATTTTCTGGCAATACCGAAACACTCCTCTGCCATCTTTAAACGTAGCTTTTCATATAATTCTAGCAAGTTATATAACAGTTTATCCTCTGACTTTAGGCACTACTCAATTTATAATTTTAAAAAGAGACTAAAGAGATATCTATTTTCTTCTTAATGGTCTGCGTATTATATTTACAATGCTTTGTTTAATGGTACTGTTTGTTCTTTTTTTTTTTTTACTTTTTAGTCTCCATTTCTTTATGTCACGCGTGTCATTAATTTTAAGTTGTGGTTGTATTATTAATATGTATTTTTTATTAGTAATTATATTATTTTTAAATTTATGTATTTGTTGTTGCTCTGGTTAAGTTGAAAATCAGCCTTCGGCTAACACTTCGCCATTTCTGTAGGTAGTAGTTGTTAAATATTTACTTATACCATTTATTTTTGTATACCTATGAATAAAGACGATTTATTATTATTATTATTATTATTATTTGCAAGTTTGAAAACTATTTTCATAAAAATACAAATTGATGAAAAACAAAATTGTTTTCAAGAACATCGCATTTCGTTTTTGTTTATGACGATTCCATTGAAGATTTTAAACTTGCGGTGGCTGCGAATGTGTGAAATCGCACGATGTATCTTGGTGAATTTTGTTTCCAGAGTGCATCAAGCAAACGAAACACTGTGCACTTACACAGTAAAGAGAGTGATTCATTCTAAATCTATGTAGGTAATTTTGATTAATAACAAAGCACAGAAATATGGCAACGCTACAATCCTAGATAGTTGCGTTGAATTGTGGGACGGGCACGATGATAATAATGATAAACCAACATTTAAGAAATTTTTAAAATTGCATGAAGGAATGCAAGAAAACTTATTTTTGCAAAGCTGCCACAAAAGTTAAGGCAGGTTATAGATAGTTTTCAATATCAAGCTTAACCGTTTAAACGCCACCCCTGAAATATATTAAGCATCTCAAGAAAACAACGACTCGTTACCAAACGCCTTTGAATAATTGAGACAGACAATTTGAAATTATAATGATGTTCCTAGTTGTCGAAATACATTAATGAATTTATTTACTATGGGACTGGTCCAGATGTTCAATGGGTATAAGTAATTAAATTACTGCAACGAATATGAATCATCCTTTCTTCACTAATTTAAATACACTTAGTAAAATAAATATTTGATAATAATGTGAACGTGTCTATGCGACAACGTTAAAACAGAATAATAGTATGTTATGGCAAGAATTCTATATGGAATATGCGAAATCAATAAAAAAAATGGAAGTAAATTTGGCAGATTTTTCGTAGTAGGTATAATGGCAGGTTTGTACTCTAACTGAACAGCAATGAACTTTCTTCACATGAGCAAATTGGTCAATTTTATTTTAACAATGTCTTGAGCATTGGACGAGAATTCTTCTCCCCATAATTGAAGAATAGTAACTGATTACCTTCGACAGAGAGTCATTTCGACGGATCAGGTGGACTCCAGGATCACCTGATTTGATTTCCCTAGATTTTTTGTCTGGGGTCATATAAAAAATATTGTCTGCGCAACCGCCGTTACAACCCGTGAATACGCGCAATTAATAGCAAAACGGTCCGGCAATTGGTGAATGTTCATCGAAACAGAGCTATGCGAGTTCAAAAGTGGACTGACGTTAATGAACAACATTTCGAACAACTGTTGTAATATTAAAACATAATATTTTTAGTCGCAAATTCCTCTATAAAATCCTTATTTTACTATAAGGAACGATTGCAATCGAAGCATTAGCGTTTTGATGGTACTATGCAATTATTACACTTAACGCTCCAGGCTTGTAACTTGTAATTCAGCGCTCGGCGGGGCACATAGCCCGGAGAGTAGCTGTTGGTTGCAGTCTGGTTACGTTCCTTATAGTAAAACAAGAATTTTATAAAGGGATTTGCGGCTAAAAATATTATATTTTAATATTCCGCCCTCTAAAAGACATTTGAACTGTTGTAATATGTCTAAATAATAATTGTGGTGTTGCGTTCATATTCATTTCTTCTTCTTATGGGTTTTTGTACCACATATATCTAAACAAAAGTATTAAACCCCGAGCAAAATTCCAACAATTGTATTTAAAGTATCCCGTGCGAGTGTGATAAGCATTATTTGGGCGAGTCGTCCAGACCTTTCGGTGTAAAGATTGAATGAACACAAAAATTACATTAGAAAAATTGAAATTCAAAAATCGGCAAAAATTTTAATGAAAGGGACAGATAACAAAAAAAGAGAAAAATTAAAGAATTCGCGATAACATTATTAAATGAGGATAAATGCGTATCTCATTGTTCTACATATTTTTACTATTTTTACTAATATTAAAAGAACTTAACAAACATAATATCATTTACCTAAGTAGATAAGCTATGCTTGTTCTGGTTTCAAAATCTCATGTATTTCCTATGGAGATTCATTCTGGGTTTTCAAGGTCATTCTTGTAAAGAGCCGGCTAAAATTAGCTGCGGATGGTAGGGTGACTAGTATACAGGGTGTTCCTATTGAAAATCAAAAGTTAGTGTCACTTTACACGTGGTATATATGGGTTTTCAATTTTACCGGGTAGCTCTAAAAAACAACAAAAACTTTACAATCTCATTCGGTATGGTGTCATCAATCAAGCCGGCGTACATTAAAACCTATAAAGGCATTTTAATGAGATCGCAGGGTGTTTGTTGCATTTATATCTGTAGGGAAGCTTTGAATGATATTATATCTATTTACTGCTTTTTAATCTTCGGTGTCACCGGAAATAGCTCTAAAAATCTTTTTTAATAGTATCACCCTGTATGTTTTTTCATTTCTGAAATTAACGTTATATTCTGCATACATATTCAAAACAGCGGCCCACGACATAAATACGCGTATAAGAAAGCAAATCCTAAGAAGTTATATTTCGCATTATTTCATACATTTCCAACGTCAATGTATTTAAGCAAAAATAGATTAACCAACGTAAAAAAAATAGGTTCACACTTTGCAAATTTCCTTAAATTACGCATCCGTTTTGCCAGTGCTCAACGCTTATGTTGGCTTGCAACCAAGGAGTCTCGGGTTCGAATCCTGGCTAGGGTATAGATGTTTAGTGGCGTTTTCATGTATTACCGAGTTGGTAGCAGTGAATTAGACGTGGTTGTGTGAGAGACAACACGGCTAGTCGCTGTACCACTTCTGAGTTCAAGTTTCAGATGCGGCAGATGGAAGTCATTGTATAATTGTCTATATATGTGTGAAAAAAAATACAGCTCTGTAATTGGGAACATCGCTCCTGTAGAGTGGTTATTAATAAAATAAAACAAAAATTCTGTGAAATTTTGACCACAGAATATTACAGATCAACGGTAAGGCATTCACATCATCTTTTGTTTACCCATTTATGGTTCTCTGACAGAGTACGCCTCAATCACGCTTTACCGGATATACATAACATACAACATACAATGCCGCCTTCGTTTGTTTATTGACGTTGAGTTGAAGACGCGAGCAAAGGCCTGCTCGTTAAAAGACGTGCAGTGACAACGACGACAGTTGAATATCGCGAAGACGAAGACGTGATTTCGGTATTTTTAGAAACGCAACACAGCCACCTACCAGTCTGTTGGCAACAAGGGAAGGACCTGTTTTTGTTTAAAAAATTCTCTAAACCGGTATCACATTGTGGTTGCTGGACGCATGGGCGTCGCGAGGAGGAATAGAAAGGGTTAATTTTCAAAAATGGATGCATGTCGACGAGAACAGTTTAACTCACATTGCTTCATGACACGATTTTGAAAGGGCAAACAAAATAGTTTCAAAATAATTATGCCACTAAAAATTAATCGAAGCACACATAATTCAGTAAAAAAGGAAAGGAAAATATGTGTTATTGATATCACACTTAATAAAGACAAATGAAAGACATTCCACAGAAGGGTAAAGAAGGTTTTAATTTTTAAAAAGTAAATTTTCCAGCGCTATATCAAGAACTAACCATTGTTGATTGGACTTACTAGCGTCAATGAGGCACTCTGTGAGTTCTATGACATACTCAACTCAGTTTCTATCAAACATGTTCCTAAAAAAATCTCGAGTTTTAGAAGTTATCCACCGTAGTTTGCCAGTGAAATAATTTATTATGTTAAACAGAAACCTGCAAAATATATGGTTCATCTCCAACTGAGGATAATTACAATAACTTTAACAGTCTAAGATCAACTGCAAACACTTAAAATAAATGCAGCTTATAAAAACTATATTAACAACACGGAATCTGTGGTTAAATCTGACCCTAATAAGTTCTGATCATTTATAAATGCAAAAAAATCTATACGTACGCCCATCATCGACTATATATTATAATCGGGCCTTAGATGATCCCACATATCATTGCTACTTTTGCTGGATTATTTTCCAGTGCATACACTAACCCTAATAATACCAATTTCAATATGACGTCTTGTACTAACCAAAATTTATTGTATATTATGTACATGCCTTGAACACGAATTAGCCTCTTGAGTTTGTAAAAATAAAAAAAAATTGAGTCAGAGAGCTTTGGTAGAGACCCTTGGGGCCGTTCGTGTACTTCATTTTGTTGAGAGAAGCCTTGGGGTTCGATTTTTTGAAGTTGTGGCTCGGGTCGAATGCTACACCCTGTATGTATGTTCTGGAACTTTATATGCACTTGGTTTTAAAGTTATAATTTATTTAGCACTTTTTGAGTTCTTATTGTTTTTGTCAAGGTCAAAAACTACATCTTGTGGATAGTATTTCTTGAAATAATAACACTGTTTTTAAAACGGAATTAAAGTTATTTAAGTTAAATAACAGAGTTCCGAACGTATTTGGATTATTATATATTTTATTTAACAATTTTTTTAGAATAGGTAACTATTCGACAGCAGAAATTTAGTCCTGTCTGAATTTTGCGAAAAAATAAAATTATTTAAATGATTTATTTTTTTGAAAAAATTCACTTTCACGATTTATGCGCGACGGCAATTTAATATAATTTAAAAACTCTTTCTTACTTGGTTTCGGCCAAGGAAGCAAGATCTCGACAGTTTCGTTTAAGGAAATTAGGCTGTGGTCGAAGTAGGAAAGCTGACTAGACGGTGGGAACTAAAACTTAAGTTAATTAGAACCGGACCGACTTACTAGCATATACACTTATATTATATTTAAAATCACTTTTAAACATCTACTAATGATTCCACTCGCGAAAATTTAACGTACTAACTTCACTTTAACTTGCTGGCGATTTCGAACTTCGCCAGAGCTCGTTGCGCCGAGGTCTGGAACAGGTCTGGATATGTCACCTGCCATTCCGTGCGGGCAACGATTGCGCACTATTTCACAATATTGCATTATCCAATGGAAAAATGGGAAATTCTGATATGAAAATTACATGATCGTATCGGCGTTGAAATGGAAAATTTTTTGATATCGAATGAAATTCGGATCGCCTTTAGTTTAGGAGTTATTAATGAAAATAAAGTTGAAGAAATTATAATTAAATTTAGAATGACCCCGTAAAGTCGTCCCGAAGGTTTATGCACAGAGAGTTGAATGTAATATGAAATTGTGCCGATGGTCCGCGTTAAACGAAAGGAAGTGAGTTTTGATAACAAAGGGGGTTTTAATGTGATGCTAATGCATTAGGAACTTGAATCAAGCGTGATTTAATATACGAATAATGGAAAATCGAATTGGAAGTTGAAATAAAGTAAAAATAATGTTGTAAAATGTTTGTGGAAGCGAAATAATATAATTTGAATGGGGGCGTGGAAAGTAGTTTTGATATTGTCGGTTGTCATATGGGGGCGGTGTTTTTTAGGTCGATCTTTTGTAATGATTAATTCGTAAAATGACTAATTGGAATGCTAAAGGTTTACTATCGGTGAATTTATGTTATTTATGAATTATCGAAGATTAGTGAATTTTTAAAGATTTTGTTGATTTTAATGTGTTTTATTTTTTGATAATTTGAATATCTAGATGGCTTTTTTCATGGTTTGCTATTTTGCAATTTTTATCGCTTATATATGAAATGTACTATAACAGCCTACGCCCTCTTACGAAGGGCAGTTTAATCTCGAAATAGGAAGCAGCTAGCCATATGATAATAGTTCACCAGTCGGTGAATAAACTAGAAAGCAGTACAACCCTCTCGAATGACAGGCTGGAATAAAAGACAAAACTATATCATAAGGTCCGTCGAGTTGAATCTCTCCTCTACTGCATTAAGTTCCAGGAAAATTTAGTTTTAATAAATTTTTGGTGTACTGTAAACCACCTGCTAGTAACTGAGACCTTGGAGTTACCTTATATTGACAATACCGTAGCAGCTGTATACAAGGGTCTTCGTTCTGTAATCCGAGATATGAACATTTTAGATCTCTTGAACTTTGTGACTACTATTTGTAACTTCTGGAAGATTCAAACTCGATAATACATCTGTGATCTGGAGCCCAATATACTCCATACTATATTTCATCCCTTGAGGAAGCTCAAAGAATAAGCTTATACTTTATACGGGCAAAATTGAAACTGGTCAGTGTTAAAGCACAGGACCGTGCGCACTGAACTTGATATTTTGTCCTATATATTTAGCAATGGTATCGAGATTCGAACGGTAGTTGAAACTGTGCAGGCGAGCCTGAGACTGGCAATGTAATCAGCCTGAATGAACCATCTACGACTGCACTGGTTTAAAGATAATAAAATGGACAGGCCTACTAACATAAAAAACTCAGAAATCGTTTCTCAGAAGTCGATGAGGTGTGCTGTCAATGTGCCAGTGCAGTGCATAAATACCTATTATAATATCAAGCGTAGAAGTTTAGTTAGTTATTGTTCATATTTATAAATATTTACTACTATATAAAAGGTGAAATATTTTAATTATTTACTCATTTACCATGGCTTTCTGGAGACCATTTGAAACAGAGGATAATATAATAACGCCCGAAAATCTTATCATTTTCTTATCACAAGCATTTCTATTTACCTCCGCCCGTGTACAATAAAGAGATGCCGACTGTTTTTGCCGGTTTTTAGTTTGTATACGGTTTCAATTAAGTTCGTATACACTTTACCTTCACCTTATAACTTTTATCCACCTATGGGTATAGTCGAGGAAATCCTTTACACCGCTTACGTGAAAGCGAGACAGATACTTTTCAGGTTTAATCAAACAGCGGGTTATTCACCATAAAACTAAGGGAGCATCCATAAATGATGTCACGCTCCGGGGAGCGCGGGGGCGTAATTACGTGACTAAATGTGATGGGGGGGGGGACTGACTCAGTGTGACGTAACGAACGGTGAACGAATCAACAAAAGAAAAAATATTGTAATAAACATATTTTATTGGCATTATTTATTGATCTGTCTATTTTTACCACTACTAATACTGAAAATATAGTGATTTTATTTTTATTATTTTAAATTATTTATTATTTTTAGAGAATTAACAAAAGCGTCCTCGTATATTGCAAGCCAGGTTATAGCATCTTATGGTTGTCATATTGCAAGTTATACATTCAAGGGGGAAAAAGACTACATTTAAAACTTTATAGTCCAGTCAAAACAATGTTTAACCTCCTGAAAAATCAGAAAGTTTTGAAACTTCGCATACTTATTTAAAGATACCTAAGAATGAATATACCGAAAGTCCTTATGAATATGAGGCGAGCTATAGAGGCAATTAGCGAAAATAGGGCAATTTCTTTGGTTTTTCGTTAATATCTCGAGAACCGTTGGTCGGAGGCAAAAGTTGATTATATACATAATTAAGGCTTATTAAATTTGCTACTAAAATGATTATATACATTTTTCTCGTCCAATGGTTCCCGAGTTATAGGCGCTAAAAGAGAGCGTTTTGTGAAAAACCACGCTAGGGCGGTACAATATGGCATTTCTAATAATATTTGACAATAATAAGTTACTAAATTAAATATGGTACTTACAATGCCTACTCCGACGAGCCGCTGCTGCTATCGCCCCCCCCCCCCACTACCTATTCTTCCTTCCACAACTAAACGGGCGCGGAGCTGCAGTTAGTTCCAGTCAGGCTTCCCTGCTATCCGCAAACCTCTCTTAACATGCACCGTTACAATGCTTTCACCAAATCTGTATCCAATGCTAAACCCGACCTTTCTGCTCTGCCGCCTATAGAAGGAGCAGCAAGACAGCATGCTTTTCGAGTGTACCACCAAATTCAATTTTGGCTTGGGAATGAACTTCCTTCTGTACAGTGGGATTGGAAGGTGGAAAGCGATCGGCTAATCCCTGTGACAACAGAGGATCCAGCAGCACCTGAAGCTGTCCTTAACCTCATTTGTTGCATATGTACAACTGGTTGTGGGAACAGATGTGGCTGTCGAAAGGTAGGAATAATGTGTACAAGCATTTGTCACAACTGCCATAGCGAATGCTTGAATGGTGTTACTTCCAACCTCGAAGAAGACTTTGATGACCCTGATGATCCCGGATGTCATAAACATTGAAGAAGCAGATCATTCAGTGCAAATAACAAACACTGAACATTTGGTACATAAAGGTCAAAGCAATGTGCTTGCTGGAACCAGAAGTCAGGTGAGATTGCACATTTGTATTTTTTTTATTATTCACTTACCTTGCAATAGTATGCATAAATCGGTTGTCATGTTCATATATTGTTTTACTGGTCGCTTACTACTTTCTTATATTTACTTTTTCTGTTTTATTTATTTCTTATATACTTTCTTTTACTTACATGTTTTTATTTGTATAATGGTTCTCTCACACCTTCATCTCATGCATACTTACCTATTGTTTCAGGCAGCAAGTGTAGAAGCTGGCCAAGATAATCAAATTGCAGGGCCTTCTACCAAGAAACGATTCAGAGCTGATTGATTTTTCTGTACAAAATTTTCCTTGGAATAATCTCAGGATTTTGTTTGTTCATATATTTCATTGTTTAATATACCTACATCATGTGCCTCATCAATATACATCATAAATAACATACATCATATGCTTTTTATACAAAGTTGTGAAGTTTATCTCCTCAATTATCCTTAGTATACAAAAATGTAGGTAAACCATATTATGTCAAATATTATTAGAAATGCCATATTGCACCGCCCTAGCGTGGTTTTTCACAAAACGCACTCTTTTAGCGTCTGTAACTCGGGAACCATTGGGAATACGAGAAAAATGTATATAACCATTTTTGATAAGCCTTAATTATGTATACAATCAACTTTTGCCACCGACCAACGGTTCTCGAGATATTAACGAAAAACCAAAGAAAGTGCCCTATTTTCGCTAATTGCCGCTAGAGCTCGCCTCATATTTATGAGGACTTTCGGTATATTCATTCTTAGATACCTCTAAATAAGTGTGCGAAGTTTCAAAACTTTCGGATTTTTCAGGAGGTTGGGTCATTTTTTGAGGTTTTTTGACTGGGGTATTATTCATGTTTGAATTCAAAGCAGCAGCTTGGTACATTTTCAAATGCGGATATGATATAGTTCCAATTTTGAAGGAATATTGAATCATTTACAAATACATATATTTAAAAACTACGGAATGGATTTGAGGACGTTGCCATTTGCAGAAACTGCTTCCATCCAGCATGCTGTGTTGAGTATGTGGAAAAATAGTAGTGATTCGTCCCCTAAATTGTTGGCTAACCAGGACTATGGTCGCATCTATAATGTGCTTTTATTATCCCATTTCCAAGAAGGGTATAGTTTTTAATTAATTGCAATTGATTAAAGACGTCGAAAATCGTTTACCTCGAGGATATGTGCGTTATGTAACTAGGTCACTGCAGAATGATATCTACAGCGATAATGGGATAGAATACGATCGTCGTATTTAATATCACGTTATTTAAAATAATTTGCAGCCTGTGGCCAGACACTCGGCCGGTCTGACCGTGACCCGCAAGTTCTGTGACCTACAAAATGGCCTCCTGAGAATTTCAGCCTTTTCCCTTGCCCAACATTGTTTTATTTTAATTCCAAGAACGCTCCCAGCCATGCGTGCTACAGGTGTTCGGGACGATTTTTTACACGCTGCAAATTTTTCAGGCTGCAGATTAAATGGTATGTATGCACTATGCAGTAATTCCATTCCCAAAGCTGTAAGAGGTATGTTAAATTTTTTGTTTGGTTATAATTAGCAACGATGTTATTTTAAGTAGAAATTCCTGGAAATGACTTAACGGAAATTGGCCATTTAAAAAAATGTAAAGCAGTGCCCGAGACCCAAACAGTTTTTTATTCTTACCTGAATTCTGCTACATTTTTTCAAGCTCGCTTGCAAGGATAAGAAATCTGTCCTGTCCAAAAACATTTTTAATGCGAATAATTTTTTTCCCTTAATGCATTTGTTTGCGAACAATAAGTATAAGTCGTCTGCAATTTTACCCTGCAGATAAAAAAGGCAACAAAAACTTTACGAGCTCATTAAGCATTCGGTATGGTGTCATCAAACAAGCCGACGTATTAAAAAACCTATAAAGGTAAGTAACTCAATTTGCGGACGAAATAGTGCAGAGAGTAACGGTATTTTAATGAGGTCGTAAAGTGTTTGTTGCCTTTTTTATTTGCAGAGTAAAATTGTGAACGACTATATATACATACTGGACGAGTACATAAAGCAATGTTATTAATACAATTGAAAATGACTAAAAACAAAACAATGGTTACATTCAACATTTAGAAATCGATGGATTGGAAGGGGGCTAGAAGCCACAATTAAATGGCCCCCTCGGTCCCCAAATATGAATCCATTAAACTTTTACTTTTGGGACCACTTGAAAAATGTTGTTTACTCGACACCTGTCCCTAACGTCGAAGTTTTAAGAGTTGGTCGGAGTGTATTAGTCATCCATGCTTCCAATTTTAATTGTAAATGACTTCACATCAATAAAATGACGCAGCTGAATGTACGGTGTGCTTGGAAGGCGAGAGATAGAGATGTAGTAGAATATGACATTGGACAAATTTATTATACCTAATCTATAAATTTCTCTGTGCATTTGAGGACATTAGGGCTAATTTTATTTTAGTTCTACAAAAGGGAAAATGTTTATTTTAATGATACCTATGCGGGACGATAAAAATTATTTTTGCAAATCGATAATAGAAGAAAAAAAAATATTTTTTTATATATACTTTTTTTCTCTCATCGTCCCACATTGTAACATGTTTTTAATGTCTTTTAGTGAAAGCCGTTTTTTAAAATAATGATTTATATGAGAGTAATTTGCACCGTCTTTCCGGCTTATATCCGGAGCGCTCTTAATATCTAAAAACAACAATCGTTGTCTTCATGTTTAATTTTTTTTACTGTTTAAATTCATCTTTTGTATATTTTGTGATAGTTTTTTTTTTTTCAATTTGCTAATAAATTTGCTTTTCAATACTTTCGTCTTTAATTTGTAATGTCTCGTGCAATTTATAAGCACCAAATGATCACATCAGTACGTAATATAATCAAATTATAATTTGAGACCAGCCTACTTTTAGTATTTTACACTAACTGTGCTCATCGCTTTTGATTGATCACTAACTGGCGGTTTTATACCTAAAAGTCAAACTGTAGTTTAAGTTGAAGCTTAAACATAAGTTTAACTTGAAGTTTAAAGGTAGGAAGTTTTATAGGTGCTTGTTACTGTGATAGACTTGTTTAGTTTTTACGCCAGATAGTACTGGTTTATCTGCTATCTCATGGGTTCATCAGAGCTACTGATAGACAAAATAATAACAGAATCCAAGTTGTCCAAATGTCTGCATTTTTATATTAGAGGTTAAGTTCTCCTTGTGTCATGCATGACATGAGTTAGTTTAGTACAATCATAATCTAAAAATGAACTCATCCCAATATTCAAAATGATTAGGTCTTGCTCTAAAGACTCTCAAACGACGTGGTGCTTCTATAAATTGAATAAAGTCTTATCAACTCGACAACTCGAAAGCATCAAATAAGTCCATTTTGTATTTTTGATTTTGCGTGAACAAGTTAGGTTATAAGTTGAAAACCTCAACATGTCAGTCGAACAGCTGGTCTGTGGCAGCCATTTTTCTCAAAATGTCAAATTGCGCATGATTAAATCTTCAGATTGAAGTTTAAACTATACCCTATCCACCGATTGATGGTTAAACCTGATTTGGCGATCAACGAGACATAACCCCAATAGCGGACTACGTCCAGGATATCTACCAGAAATTCTGCTCTTTCAAACTGGGCGATAGTCCACTAATAAGAAACATAACACAAATTAGACAGCATAATGCCCCATTTCGGATTAAACACCCCTTACCTTACCAGACGTTGCCAATCTTCCGGCAGCCACTCTAGCCAAACTTTCACCTACTATACCTTCTCTAATACTATCCACCTTTCATTGATATTTCATACCTTTCATCCACTTTAATTCTTTCCTGTCCCCCTCTTCTTTTGTTTTTGTGCATTTTTGTGTCGTGTTTGTTTGTTCGTCGTTTCTGTTTGTACATTTTTGTCTCTAAATTCATCCTTCCTTCATTAAACTCGTAACAGAATCCAAATTTTATATCAGAACAATCAAAATTTTTAGAATCACAGTTTAGGCCTGCCTTGCGCAACTCGTAGTTGGAGCAATTCGCGGATGGCACCCCGTGCAAGTTACGGAGTCAGCGTCAGTGCCCAAATTAAACTCAGTGTAGTGCACGAACGGCGAAAGCCAAGTGATCGTTTTAATCGGTTTTAAGTTAAGCTTTCTTTTTTAAGCATTTTTTGTCATACCACTTAATTTTATTTACATATATAAAAGGAGTTTAAGTTTTTTGTCATTTTCAATTTTTACCTAGCCAAACCAGTCCCACCTCGGCCCGGCTTTGCGATACACCACCGCGTTAACGCGGTGGTTGCAGGGTCGGTCCCGGGATGGGCTCTGGGGAGGCACATTTACTGTACACATTAATTTTAATAAAGCTGTTTTGAATTGAAATTGATCAACGAGACGTATAAAACGCTCATTTATGATAAACTCTAGTTTAACCAGCACCCGACGTTTAATCAGAACGTATAAAACCGCCCGTTAGACAGATGTAATTTAATTTTTTTTTTTAAATGGTCGATTTTACGAATTTTTTTAATTTAAAAAAAAAATAGCAGGCAGGATATTTCAAAAATTTCAAGAAGGGTAGTTAACTTCACCCACTTCTGTATAGGCTAGACGGATGAAATGATTTCGTTAGATGCTTTTTGATGAGTAACCGAGAAGTGCCTTTTCCGAGAAGTCTTTTTCCGATTACGTTATTTTGAGATAGAAATTAAAAACCGTTTGTTGGCACACCCCTTTTAGGGGGTGTAGCTGGACAAAAAATGGTTATTTTGAAAAATTTTATACGAAGAACCCGTCTTTTCGACAGGGAATCTACAGTTAAAGTTTTTGCACGTTATTACGGGACAGCCTGTAGAGAGCTACATTACAAGTTGCTGAAGTAGTGGCCGTTCACAGGACCCTTTCGAGTCCTCCGAGCACTTTGCGCGATTACTAAGCACTAAGCCCTTTTGTGAAGTGCTCGAGGCACTAAGCACCGATGTTAAACAGTGCTGCTTCTAAGCTCCCGAGCATAAAGTGCTTAGGCGGGCACTAAGCACAGTGCTTAAGGACAGCTCAACAACACAGTTTTCTTAGCCCTTTTAAGTACTTTACAAAAACTAAATAAACTGATCACGGTGATACTCCCATGGAGAATATAAATATTAAACGCATAAAGGCATTTATGTTCAAGAATTTCTCTTCAATTATTACAGGAAATAAAAATGAGATTACAATTATTCAGAAAAACAATAATTTTGATATGAAACCGTTATGTTCTGATTTTAAAAGGAGATTGTTACGCTTGAAATTTTATTAATACAACTTGATGATTAAAACGGGAAAATTTAATTTAATTTATTTAAAAAGATTGCTCTCTTATTATACTTAAATACATATTAAAGTAATAACTAACTGACGGGATAGTATTAAATAGTAAAAATAATTTTTTAACACCCAGCTTAACTCAAAAATAGTTTAAAAGTTAAGAAAAAGAAGTCTTTTTTTAATGTTACATATTAATCATACTGGCTAATTACATTAATAAAATGGCGACAATTTTTCTTTAAAAATGTGAAGTAGCCCCTCTCCCAAAAAAAAAAAGACGAAATTGAATCCATATAAGAATCTTTCTATATCAAAATATAATAAATATTATAGAAATACATAGAAATACAAAATTAAAGTATATAGAGCGAAGTTTAGTCGAAGGACTACTCTTACACTTAACCCTATAATGGACTTAAAATTAAATTTAACATAAATTAACTTAGCACACAAAGAGAATTAGATCAGGAACAAAGAAAGAGAGAAAAAAATACATAAAAAAACAGGAAAAAAACCAGTGAAATGCTTTCTTAACTGTATATAAAATTTTATTTGTTTGCTTCTGCAAGGTACCCCATTATTACTTTTTCTACATACCTAAAATTATCGCTATTGATCACTCAATAATAATGCTTTTAATTTGTATTTAAATGTTGTAGGATTACAGGTTTTTAAAGAAGGAGGCAGATAATTATATAGCTTTATTGCATTATAAGAAAACGATTTTTTAAATAACGATGTTCTAAATCTTGTTATGGTGAATACATGATGTGACCCTATATTTATAAAATGTTGTTGATGCCTTCTTATGAATTTCTCTCCAATATACGATGGCACACCAGAGCGAATAGTGGAATGTGCAAAGGATAACAGGTGTAACTTCGTCCTGTTACTAATTTTTATTCTGGCAGAAATTCCTCGGTCATATTTACGGAGTCTGCAGCATGAATTTTGAATTTTTTGCAATCTGCCCTTATCTACTGTGCCAAACAGGGTTCGTAGATGAAACTGCAATAGTTTAAATGTAATAGCACCAATGCTTCACAAAGGTTCTTACGCATATTAAAATTTAATGTGTCTGTTGGAATATAGAAGTTTTAAATTAATATAGGCTTTTTGTATTACTTTGTTTACTTGCAAATTAAACTTCAATGAATCGTCAAATACTACACCCAAACTTTTTGCAGATTTAACAATGGATAGGTTATCTCCATTTATTTTTATTTGCATGTGGCTTACAGCATCTATATCATTTCTGCCGCCTAACATTGAAACCACACATTTATTAGGATTAATTGATAAATTATGCTTATAAGACACGTTATAGATTGTTTCCAAATTATTATTGATCATATTCTCTGCAAGTAGGAAATTATCTTTTTGGAAACTGTGACATAATTGAGTATCATCCGCATATGCATGATATGATAGCTCAATTTTATTAAGAATTTCCGTCGTATAGAGCACAAAAAGCAATGGTCCCAAAATTGAACCCTGCGGGACACTAGTTAGTGCAAAAGCAGACGTTGAGCTTGAATCGCCTACACGTGCTATCTGCCGCCTACTGAATAAATATGATTTGACAAAATTAATAGCAGTTTGATCAAAACCATAAACTTTTACTTTGGCACACATTAAATCGCGATCGATTTTATCAAAAGCTTTCTAATAATCCAATAAGACCAAAGCAGTAACCATACCTCTGTCCCTAGCCCTGATAATGTCATCTGTAACTTGACAAAGCGCAGACGCATTACTGTGTGCAGATCTAAATCCTGACTGATATTTACTTAAAATTTCATTTTTATCAATATAAGAAAATATTTGGGAGTATATTATTTTTTCTAAAACTTTTGAGAAAGCAGGTAGAACACTAATAGGTCTCAAGTCACCAAATGATAGCGGATTAGCTATTTTAGGTAATGGCGTCACTAGAGAACATTTCCAATTGCTCGGGAAGTACCCTTCTTCTATACAACAATTTACGATGTGTAATACATATTTTTCTATAAATGGACAACAGTATTTAATCATAGTTCAAATGTGCTTTTAGAGGGCGGAATATTAAACATAATATTTTTAGTCGCAAACTCCTCTATAAATCCTTATTTTACTATAAGGAAAGTAACCAGACTGCAACCAAAGTTACAAATCTGGCGCGTTAAGTGTAATAATTGCATATTACCATCAAAACGCTAATGCTTCGCTAGATGGCGCCTGCTGGCTGTTTTACATGTCGCTATTGTAAAAATACCGGGAGGTACTATAGTCAAAGGATTCTCGTGTCGGTCGTCGCATACCTACCTTGCACTGACGAGAGCCAACAGCTCGAAACTGCAGTCTGCAAGTGGTGTGTGACGACTGGCAAGGGAGCTTCTTTAAGTAGGATGTCTTTCGGCTGGTGTTTGTTGCAATCGAAGCATTAGCGTTTTGATGGTAATATGCAATTATTACACTTAACGCGCCAGATTTGTAACTTTGGTTGCAGTCTGGTTACTTTCCTTATAGTAAAATAAGGATTTATAGAGGAGTTTGCGACTAAAAATATTATGTTTAGTATGTAATCATTGTAATGCTTATATTATCTGTGCCATATGCTTTTGACTTAATACTGCAGATGGCATTGTGAACGTCCTCTAGTGAAGCCAACTTAAAACTGAAAGTTTTGTTGGCACTAAATGAGTTATTATTGTAAAAATCTATTATATCCTGATTGTTACTATTTTTTTGATGAACTGAAATAAAGTTGTTATTAATATTATTTACGTTATTAAGGTGTAATGGTAGCTCAGTAGATTTTTGAGGTTTTACATTAAGATTATTTAAAGTAGCCCAAGTTTTTCTAGGATTATTTTCGGAGTTGATAAAATTAATATATTTTTTCTTTTCTGATCTCATGGCTGCTAGTGTTTGATTTCTCAAACTTTTATAAAAATTCCAATCATCAGGTGAGTTGGTCATTGTATATCTACACAAAGCACTGTCCCTGCGCTTCATTAACGCCTTTAGTGCATCGGTTAACCACGGTGCTTTAGGTTTTGTAACTCTAACTTGTCTAAGTGGTGCATGCTTATTAAATAGTTCTACTTATAATGAAATCATTTAAAATTTGAATTTTGGTATTTATATCCCTCGTTTGGAAAGTTCTGTGCTATGATAAGTCATATAATTCTTGCAGAAAAATATTATGATTAAAATTTCTAAAATCTCTAAAAGTAACAAGTTTATTTCCCTTTTTAGATGTTTTTAAGGCAAGCTCACAGTAGACAAGTTTGTGATCACTTATATTATCAGTATCCAAAAGAGACGATTTTACTACATCACACACGCTAGCAACAAAAATAGGGTCAAGTAGGCTCATTGAATTATTGATAATACGAGTAGGTTCGTCAATTAATTGCAAAAAATTATAGGCCTCAAACATATGAGTAAGAGGGTTGTTTAAATTCAACAAGTTCACATTCATATCACCAACCACACAATATCTTCCACTGTGGGTACAATTTAAGATTAACGTTTGGTGTGGTATCATCAGAGATCAATTATTGGGACCATTTGTCCTTCCTCCAAATTTAAATGGAAATTCTTATCTGCTTTTTCTTCAAAATAATCTTGCTGATATATTACATGCTTTCATGCTAGACATACGGAACAAAAGGTTCATGTAAGATGGAGCTCCCCCTCATTTGGTAGCTATAGAATGGTAGAATGGTAGCTCAGTGTGTTAAAGCGACTGGCTAGCAAACTGAGTTGCCTAGCGAAGTGGGTTCGATTCCCGCAAGGCGAAACAATTTTTCATTAAACATTAAAAATTGCCCCAACAGTGGTTCGGAGTCCACATTAAACTGTAGGGCCTCGTCTCTCTTTGCCTAGCACAAGATCCTTGAGTTCTTCCAGGGGGTTACTTCGGTAACTTGAGAGGCGGTTAAGAAAACATTTTTTTAAGAAACATTTCTCCATTGAAGTCAGGAATTATCTTGATGCGACTTTCCCACGCAGATGGATCGGTCGAGGAATTGAGTTTGCTTGGACACCACTCAGTCCTGGTTATAATCCTTCGGATTATTATGTGTGGGAACATATGAAGTGCTTAGTCTATGCAAATCAAGAGAAGAACTGTGGAACAAAATACAAAACGGAGCGAATTTTATTAGAGGACAGGAAAATGCATTTTCCAATGTAAGAAAGTATTTTATGAATAGAATTTTGCATGGGGGGAAAGTTTATAATGTCATTAAGTCAGCTTTCACGTTATTTTTTGGTCTTCTAATAAGATTTGATCCTTATTTTAGACAATGTTTTGATTTATGTATTTATCTCAATACCATGAAAATAATCCATTATTTCATAAGAAAGTGAGAAAGAGTTTACGCTGTTATTACCATTTTGTTTTCGCTTACGTCTTGTACTTTTTTCAATAAATACACTTTGTTTCATTAAATTTGAATTTGTCTTTCAAAAAATTATTGAAATGTTTAACGGCACTTTCCTTGAAAGCGGTTGGAGTTATCAAGTTCTACCAAGTGTACCTTTTATACGTAGAAATAACGTTCTCATCAGATTTTCTGATCAGAACTACCACAACGTTTCGTCAAAAAAAAAATATGAAAAAAATTCATCAGATACAGGTTCTGCGGCGTCCTCTATGATCTAACGTGATGTAATACACAAATTATTATTTCTTAGAATAAAAAAAGTTCCTCTAGCAAATTTGGCGCAGATCAGTCAAGAGGTTGTTGAGTTATTGCAAAAAAACGAAAAAATAATTTTAACTTTGACACCCTGTACCTTTTTCCACAGCAACATTTTACTAAAGCATATTTGGTTATATTCTCATATTTTGGCCCAAAGAAACTACCCCTGAACTATGGCCTATTATTAATAGTCCACCCTGTATACCTGTTTGCCGAATTCGAAAATCACCGCACTTATCGAAATATTTTTCAGTTTTTGTTATCCCGCCGATGCCGACCGGCCAGTTTTCGCGACATCTACTGGAACATTACATGTGGAAAAGAAACTGGTCGACTTATAATCTCATAAACACGCCGCACACTTTACATACGCTAGAAAATTCCTTCAAAGGTCAACAATTCTTTGTCTACCGGAAATTCTATACAGTCATTCAAGTATGATTGTCACAGAATCGGAGCAGTCGATGAAGGAGAAGGACGTACAATTTTTCTATTATCTCTATAAAAATGGTCGTTCTTTGTTAGAAGAGGCTGGGCTATCAAGTCGGCTGATACGTGGGATGTGCTTGATTCACATAATTTTTCCATTTAAGCAACGATTTGATTACAACATCATGTATTATTATTATAAACCACTTTTTCTGTTTCTGTAATCCTCTCCTATTCAAGAGAAAAAAACAATAAATGAAATCAACAAGTTATACTGAATTCATTATTATGAAACGCATACCTTTCCCTTTTAAGCCATTCCATATTATTAATATTTTTTATTCATCATTAATTTTAGTCATTTTTGGCAAACACAGTTTGAAGTACTTATAATCGCTTTGATTATTTTTTTACATAATTAAGATAAACGATGCTTTTCCATATACAGGACACCAAAAAGGTGCATTAAAGAATATGTATATCGGTTTTGTTTTGTTTTAACTACTTTTAATTTGAAATCATCCAGTTTTTTAACACGCTTTTATTTGCTTCGGCTGTATGTTTGTTTGTTTGTAAAGGAATCTTTTAACGTGATTCTCACCCACTTCAAAACGTCATATTAAACCGAAACGCTTATCAAATCAAGGGCCGATGACAATACAATAATTTGACAACTTTATCCTAATGTCCTCACCAGGATCATCATGACAAAATAAAATGACTTATCAATTGTCGAGATTTTGGCGGAGGAGCCGTTGTCATTAATATATATTTTATTATTGGTGAGAAACGTGCCGAGGAATGAATGGCAAGAGGATGACTAAAAAAAATTATAGTTTAAAAAACTAAAAAAAAAACAGGCTTTAATAGCAAATCGAACTAAAAAGTAAATAACCGTTGCCCAAGGAATCACTACTTCCTATGTGTTCAAAATGCCACAAATTTATACAAGAGATGAAAAAGTGGACATGTTAATTTTCTTGTATAAAATTGCGGCATTTTGAACACAATTAACAAGAATTTTAAATAATTTTTAGACACAATAAAAACACCGTTAAACCAACAAATGTTTGACAAGCTAAATATTTCATTGTTACTTCTTAACATTTAATTAAAACAAAATCGTATTTTCTTATTTTCTTTTAGCTGCAATTTTGTTTGTGTTTTATCGCACATTTTAATACGACATATGAATAAATTCCTTATTAATAGTACTAATAAATGGTATACCATGGTACCGATATGGTTCCATAAAAAAAATAGTTTTGCCCCAAAAACAATTTTGGTGAATTTTATTTGCTCATAAATCACGTAATTTAGTGTTTTTAACGGGATTTCGATTTTTGTAGCATTACACGGGTCATTTAGAATAAATCGGAACCGTCATGGCACACTTAAATGAAAAACTAAAAAATAATATTATTAAAAAAATGATGTTTGAAATGTCACTTATTTGGCACCGTTGGATTCAGAAAATTATGCAGAATTCAAAAATGCAATAATATACAGGGTGTTCCATTAAAAAATCTAAAGTTAGTATCACTTCTGGCAAAACCGGAAGTGAAAAAAAATCAATTGTATGTCAAAAGGTGCCGCTTATTATGTATGTAGTACATCCTAAATTTCAATCAATTATCTTCAAAACTAAAGGAGAAAAGGGGGGTATACCATGATACTGTTACACCCGGTATAGTATTCACAAAATTATCAGCTAATATATCTATATGTGATATTGTATTATCCCAGTCTACATTGCGCAACAAATTCTGAAAAGTTACTTCGTTAAAGTTCTTATAACGCCTTTTCTTAATTTCTACTTCTTGCCACTGTTTTTGTTTAATTGCCAAATTTACTAAAATATTTGCATCATGCCATCATATAAACTATCTTAAGAAGTTTTGAACCTTTTACGCTGCTCCAGTGCAGGACAAGACGACACGATATAAACTCAACCGGATTCAAATGAGTTGCCAATGGCTATCGAAACGTGTCTGATGCTTTTAAATCGCGACCCCAAATAAAAGACGAAAATATTCCTGAATTGATACAACAGGGGATACGTTTTCAGACACTAAAGACGCTTTCGAATTACATGATTAATTTGTGCAAACAGAACCATCAGACATCAGTTAGTTTTGCCGGATCAGAAAATGGCTTCGCCCTTTCCGGTTGAATATGGAATCATTCGCGATTCCTTGTTACAAACTTGTTTACATGAAACCAACGTTTACTGACGCAAATCTAATAAATAAAAATAAAAGAGTGGCTTCGTGAACAGTTTACATGGGTGTGTTGTGTACTATAACAAAACAATACAAATTAAAAACATTGGAAAAAAAGCTACTTATTTATACATTACTTTTAATACGATAACATAACAGTTGACTTCATATTAGAAAGCAAAACAATCTGGCATTGACTAGCATGTAGACATGAACTATGACCTAACGCACAGTAACATAATTTATAAAAGGAAAATTTATAATATTAAAATGTCATTATGCACTCAGTGTCCATTATTCCTCATTATCCTATAATTACAGCTAACAAGTGCAACTTAATAGATAAACAATTAAAATTCCACCTTTGAACGACATTCATCAACATCAGCAGTAATAACTTTAAAGCTGACTTATTTTGCACGTAAAAAATATTTTTTTAAAAAACCTGCTCGTCTTAGTCGTACTAAAAAGTTTAAAAAATTGCAAGACCAAGGCGTGCGCACTTCGTATGATTGTACGCCTTGCTTTCCTTGCAATTATTTTTCACTTATTAGTAAGACTTTAAGAAAAGCAAGTTTTTTAAACAAATTCTAAATTTTCTTTATTTTCTACTTTTTAGTCTTTTAAGTATTTCAAACGTATAGAACCAATTTACCCAAATTCATTGAACCTAACGGCATTCTATTATCTCACCGGAACTAATATCGTGCCATTTGTACGGGAAAAAACTGACGTAGAAGTCTCTGATCATGCGAAAAACCCTGTGTATTCTACGTTTTGCCGGAGGTATCGGTTGGATAGTATACCTATTTAATCAATTCTCACACTCCGCACCCCCCGCATGCGAATATTTGCAAAAGTAACTGTGGAATAACTGTTTGTCATCCGATCTTAGTAACTACAAAATGTCATCAATTGATTATGTCAGGAAGTGTGTTAAATAAAGGGACAAACGTGAAAACTGATACTACATTTTGAGTTAAAGAAAAGCAAGTAAAAATGGGTAACGTCCGCTTCTAATTTATTTTTATTATTTATTTATTTATTATTATTATACGGATTCACCATTATACAAAAAGGAAAGAAAAAGAATACATATTAAAATGAGTTAAAACAATAAAATAAAGTAATGACTAATTTAACATTGAACTACTAATATTAGATTTAAACTTACTTAGTAAACACGAAAAAGGATCTATGTTATATCTATTAAAATTCCTTAAGATACGAGATATAGGAGAATTAAAACCATAATTGGTGTTGTGAAAATAAATGAGAATTTCTCGTATTATAGGGACTAACAAAAACTTTTATATCATCCAGGATTTCGGTACAGTCATAAAGTCCGTTAACAACTTTAAACATAAAATTTAAATCAATCCTAAAATGACGAGCAGATAAATTGGTTAGGTGTAGACGACTTAAAATGTTTGGATAACAAAATTGTTCATGTGGAGTTAGCTTATAATGAACATAACGAGCAAATCTAATTTGTACATTTTCAATTAAATCAACATCACATTGATAGTACGGAGACCAGATAACACAAGCATAATCTATGGAAGAGCGTATTAGGGAACAAGAAAGAATTTTTACGGTATTAGTCGATAGTTGTTTAGAATTTCTCATGACAAAGCCCAAGGTTTTATTACAGGTTGAGGAAACTTTGTTTAAATGGCTTTTGAAATTTAACCTTTGATCAAAAATAACTCCCAAATCCTTAACTTCAACAACATTTTTTAAGATGACGTCATTGATATTTTAGTCGTAATTGAGACAACTATGAGATCTATAAAAAGATATACTACAACATTTACTAATATTTAAGTTCAGATAATTATTTACTGACCAATTATATACATGATCAATATCATTCTGAAGATCCTGACTGTCCGATAAGCACCGAATTGTATGAAACAATTTAAGATCATCAGCAAAAAATTAAAATTTTACAGAAGTAATAATCTTAGACATATCGTTTATAAATTAAAAAACAATGGTCCACAATGTGAGCCCTGTGGTACACCGGAACAAACCTTAATTGGATTGGATATAAAGTTATTAATTCTAACCTGTTGTGTCCGATCAGACAGAAAACTAGACAACCACATGACAATACTATCACCAAAACCAATAGAGTTTCAATTAAAAGAGCATGATTGACTCTATCAGATACCTTGGAAAAGTCAGTGTAAATAGAATCAACTTGCAAACTTTTCTCCAAGGCATTCAATATGTACTGTTGGTAAGACAATAGATTTGTAACTGTAGATCTACCTGCACTAAATCCGTGTTGCTGCGGAATGATAATATTTTTACATAACCATAATAATTGTACACTGATAATTTTATCAAAAAGTTTAGGCAAAACGGATTGAATGCAGATACCCCTGTAATTCTCCACATTACTCCTGTCACCCGATTTAAAAATGGGAGTAATGAAACTATTCTTCCAAAAACTTGGAAATTCCTTTGTATACAATGATAAACTAAAAATGAAAGAAATAGGATGCGTTAATGTACAAACGCAGGATTTTAAAAAGACTGAAGGAATACCATCAGGACCATGCGAAAACTTATTTTTCAAACTCTCAATACCTTCAAAGACATCTATTGTACTTATGGAAATATTAGGTATATCTACTAAATTCTCCTTAGGAATAGATTGGATCGGTCCTTGATTATTAGAGTATACTGTGGAGAAATACTGAGCAAAAATATTAACAGTATCCAAACCATTAGTTGAAGTAACATTATCTAAATACATAGAGTTAGGTATTGAATTAACGTTTCTTAAATTATTAACATATCTCCAGAAAGTATTTGAATCATTTTGAATATTTTCCTCAATCCTATTAAGATATACTCTGTAACAAGCATCTCTAACCATTTTACATCTAAGACGAAGATCAGAAAACTCATTATAATAGAATTCATTACCTGTCATTTTAAAATTTCTATGAGCAATTTTTTTATGAGTAACAAGGCTTTTAAGTTCGGAAGAAAACCACGGAGGAAAATGACTTGATTTAAATCTTTTAATAGGAACAAATATTGAAATAGCGTATCATAGAAAATTTGTAAAGCATAGTCGACATCCTTACATTCGTACAGTGAACACATTTATTTTTGTGTAATTATTTGGGTGTTCTAGTAACCTACACTATTTTTTAAGCTCTCATAATGCCACAGAACTACCAAGCAAAAGCAAGGGCGTAGGTAAGGGGGTAGAGGTGGTAATTATCCCCCCCCCCCAAAGATAAAAAAATAAACACCACAGAAATTAGACAACCCCCAATTCCAGAAGCCAGGGTTTGTGCGCAAGGGGGTTACACATTGAAAAAACGTGGACATACAACCATTTCCTTCGACAGTCCCAGCGCCGAAGCCAGGATTCCAACCCGGTGGTGCGATGTCCGTGTGATTAATCGCGATTGCCTTAACCCACTCGGCTATCGACCAGACATGAACTAGATGGACTAGAACATGAGAAGTTAGAGTGGTTTATCTCCAGATAGTTTATAGCATTTTTTGAGATATTTAATTTTAAAAATTCTGTTTTTTTAAGGACAACTGTCCAGTTCATACTGCACATATGGTTCGTAACTGACTTAAAGCAAATAATGTGATAATGCTCCCTTGGCCGTTGAAAAACCCCGATTTAAACCCAATGGAAATTATTTGAGATTGCGTTGTGAAAAACATTTATAAATATTACAATATTACGTTATATTTTGTTATTTTAGACCAGCCACCTGACTTCCTGCAATCCCAAAATAGGTTAGGTTAGTTTAGGTTGTTAATACCATTCGATATTGTCCGAAATTATTGAATTTCAACATATTTTATATCATATGTCTAACTTTTTTGCAACTCATGATACAAATATGAAATTAATTAATGAAATCCTTGGCATTAGCATTTTAACAAGACCATTAAAAATAAATAACCCCAAGCAGCAATCAATATCAGAAATTATTCCAATCATAATACAGTAAATAACTTACAAAGCACGTCTCATTTGGTTCTAGAATTTAATGGGAACCTCTTTTTGCTTTAATTAAATTAATATTGTATGTTAAATTAGTTAATAATTAAAGAAAGGTACTCTCTCACGGTCAGACATTTTTACAAGGGAAAGTGCATTATCGAGAGATCGCTAATAATTGTAAATGTCTTAGCTTACACACTTATTTAAGAAAGTTTTTAATTCTGATGCAACATTTTAAAAAAGGGCCTTCCCCGCGTTGTAAATTAAATTCAATGTTCTTAGCAACATGCCCAATAAATATAAATTCATTATTGAGTAGGTATAGTCCAAGTAAGGACTTCCTGAGACAAAAAAACTAAGCAAGAACTTTACGGCATAATTATTATCGCCGTGGGCCATGGCGCTAAGTTGAAGTAAGTAGATCCCAGTAAATAAAAAATGCAAACAAAAATTTTACAACATAATTATATCGCTGCGGGCCATGGCGCCAAGCCTGACATGGAACATTCTCGACGTACATTAAAAACCTATAGAGGTAAGTGAGTCAATTTGCGAACAGCACAAAAAAGAGTACCGGTATTTTAATGGGGTCGTAAAGTTTTTGCTTGGTTTTTTATGTCTCAGTTTATTCTTACTTGAACATTACCTACAATGTGTCCACGGCAAAGCGGTATTATAGGTATAAATGACAACTATTTTTGAATTACAAACAAATTTTTTTGTATTCTGCTCTTGCTTCACCCAAAAATTATTTTTAGTATGTTAGACTAAAAATCTCATAGAGGGCGCTGGACAGCTTAAAAATAAAAATCGCATCAGGTAAAGTCCCTTTTCTGTGCGAAATATTGAAAAATTTTATTAGAAAGACTTGCTCGGAATTAAAAAATTAATTAAAATTACAGAACAATAGTTATTTGTTTAACTAGGCAGCAAAATAGTAAATAGATTGACTGCCGCGGCTGACATACCCTTGTGCATAGCACGCACTGAATCATCTGAGAGAATAAACTGGACTCAATTCCACAAGGAGAAAAGCGAATTCGAAGTTTCATCAATTGGATATCTTCCCTCCTCCTTGGTTTGTCCCCCACTTGTAAATTGTGAACTTTTTTGACTTTATAACACCGGTAACCATTTTTCTTTAAAATTTTTGTAGCACTTGTTTTATTTATATGACAAGCAATTTGAATTTCTCTTAATGATGTTCCCAAATTTTCTGTATTTTTATTTCTTACATAATTAATAACTCGGTTTACCTTATTTACATTATCAGTAACACTGTTCAACTTTGTCTTCTTTAAAAATGAACCCTTATTTTTTCAGTTTCTAGCTAATTTTCTGAACAGGCTGTAGTGCTTGTGGAAATCTGTTTCTATATTCTACTTCAGCTAATCCAAAGTTAAAATTGCATTGGCAATATGTAACGAACATATAACGATCAATGTGAGTGAAAAACGTTTTTGAAAATTCTAAATTCTTAAACGAGTGTGTTTTGAGTGAGAGTTTAAGTATTTACTGAGAAGATGTCAAAAAATTAAATTGTCAAGTTTGTTCATAGCCAACTCTTTAAAATAATTGAAATTATAGTGAAATCATGAAATACAAACAAATGGATATTATACTTAAATTAATTGGTAAAGACATTTTAACTTTATGAGCAAGGAGTGACGCTTTTATGGAAGACCTCTATACATTGGCATAACTGCGAATACTCTTTCCATAATTGCTCCATGTTGCTTTCTTGATTATTATTTTGTTTTTGTTACCTGAATTTACTTTATTCTTCTTAATTGTGTTAATGTTTTATTATACCAAAGATTTGAACAACTTATTGAATTATTTTATCGTTTTATTTAATCATACTTCTCCACGGCAATTATAATGCTTGTTAAAAAAAATTATTGGTTTTAAAAAAATGTTTTTATAATTACTAATGTAGTACCGATGAATAAATATGGCATGTGATATATCGTTGAAAAAAGAGGAAAATACTCTATTTAATGGCGCCATTTCCCGCCTGTTTCAAAATAATTTTCGCCTTAGAACTTTTCTCGTGTCGCTTCAAATAACGGAGATATTTGGCCTAGACGTTTTCCGCATTTTCGATATTTTTCGCCATTCTTAAAGTAGGCCATGGATTTCAAATGTCTTTAAACCTTTTTGTAGGTTATATAAATCGACACAATTATCGTGAAAATATTTTTTTTTGCACGACCGATATTAAGTGAGAATAAAATGAACAGCCTGTATGTACTATAATATATAAGTAATAAGTGAGTATAAAACATTGTAAAATACTTACTCAACACTTCCCTCTCTAATTGGCAACGTTTTGAGTGACCACCACTTGTAAAATTTAAAAAAACTCGCAGAATGCTTTTCTCGATTATAAAACTTATCTTCAGCAAGCAAGGAAGTGAAAAGGCAATTTTCCGACTACAGAATAATTACTATACTGTCGTGGACAAAAAAATGGGACAAGTCTTATAACGTATTTTTGTTAAAATCTAGTTGTATGTTTTTGAAAAAGTGGGGGTAAATAAACAAATGAACATACAAAAGACTGGGAAAGTAGTTTTGATGTTGACAACGGTCTTTGATAAAAAATTAAAAAACACAAAATTAAGTAAACAAAGATATACCTATTTACATTGAGTGGGCCAATTTCGAGTAGCGCATATGGCACAGGTATGAAATTATGTACTGTGCAACACAATGTTGCAATACAATTTCTTTTAACTATTCAACTACAACATTCTTTCGTTTAACAATGGGTTTTCCAGCGAGATTGATTACTTGCTCTTAAATTTGTCAACGGAAACATGGGTGTGTTGCATAAGTCATTCAAGTCCAGATTTAAAACCACGTGAATTGTAAATTCTTGTATTTATGCAAGACTTGAATTATCAAGGACAGTACACCCAAGAACTATAAAATCATATGAAATCAAACAAATATGGAAGTATTCAATATTCTATTAATTTCGATAGATTTTCCTAATTGTCCCACGTTAGTTACCTTGGCATACCTTGACAGATTGCTCAGTTCAAGACTATGACTTGCGAATTGTTCTTGGGATATGTATAATAACGACCGTGTATATTATTTTTTATATGATTCTTGTCATTGGTAAATACTTAAAATTAAGAGATTGTTTTCAAAACGTAAGTCTTTTTGATAGTCTTGAATGTAGTAGTATTGCCATTTATAACAAACAATACACAAAGAAAATTTGTACTTACGAAAGTAGTCTAGGTTAACTCATTCCTTGATGCACTTACCTGAAAAAAAAAGAAACAAATTATTAATTGTATTCAAATTAATCTGGACGTCAAAGTCGATTAGGTGAAAGAAATACAACTACTGTAAATGGCTCATCTCGTTACTGTCGGCGATCTCTAAGTTGGTGAAGAAGCTCGTCCTGACCAAACTAGACACTGTTCAAGAGGAGCTCTTCCACATTGACGATGAATCCTAGTTTGGCTTCAGGAGGGGCAGGAGCACGGTGCAATAAGTCGATAATAGTTAATGACATCACAGTGTAATACAACCTCGGGAACATCACCGCCATGGTTCTCCTCGATATTGAGAAGGCGTTCGACACCGTCCAGATCCCGGGGTTACTCTACAAATTAATTATACGACTATAACTTCCCGATTTATTTCATCAAACTCATTCACCCGTTCTTGACGGGCAGATCTCTGCAGGTTCGAGTGAATAACAAACTTTCAACGCGGCGGGATAATGTGCGGGAGTTCCGCAAGGATCGTGCTTGTCACCAAAGTTGTACAACCTGTATGTCTCCGATTTCCCAGAGTTTCCGAATACGAAACTGGCCAAGTACGCCGATGACACATCCATGTATGCGCATTCACATAAAGGCCAAGCAACGAACATGCTACTCAAGGCGCACATGGCTCGCGCCACGGCTTATTACCCCTGGAAGATTCGAGTAAACGCTGAGAAGTCGGAGGGGATAGTCTTCACGCGCCGTTTCACCGAAAACAAAATCGTAACACCAAACTCGATCCGGGGAAATAAAATTCCAACCAAGATGTGCGTGAAGTACTTGGGGGTCAGACTGGACCAGCGACTGACGTTTAACATGCACATTAATGAGACAGTACGAACCGTCTACTCCCTGTCCAGGAGTCTGTACCCGCTTGTGGTCAGGTATAGCAGACTTAATAGGCAAAATTTAAAAAATGTTATACATAATGGTGATTAGGCCGTCCATCACATGCGCGGCGCCGGTGTGGTGCAGCACGTCGGCCACGACAATGAGAAAACAAAGTTCTTGAACACAAACTTATGCGCCTCATCTCTAATTCTGGAAGGTTCACCTCCCACAGAGATCTATACGCACTTTGCCACGACATAGCCCCAATAGCAGAATACGTCCAGGACATCTCTCAAAATTTCTACTCTTTCAAGCTGGGCGATAGCCCGCTAACAAGAAACATAACATGGATTAGACAGCATAATGCCCCATTTCGGATAAAACACACCCTACCATAATACATTACTGATGTAAGCCAAACTTCATCAACTATAACTTCCGCTTGCCCTATTCACCTTTGCTGATATTTCATACCTGTTGTATCTTTAAATCTTTCCTGTATCTTCCTTTCTGTTTGTAACCTTTTTGTTGCGTTTGTTTCTTATTTTCTTTTTGTACATTTTTGTCTCTGAATTCATTCTCATTAAAATTTTTCGAAATCAAAATTTTTAAAACCGAACTTTAAGCCAGCTTATGCGCAGCCCGGCATTTTCACACCTCGCGGAAGGCTACTCGTTTAGGTTAAAGTATCTGCGTCAGTGTCAAAATTTTAAAAAAGTGTTTAGTGCAAAAGCTTTTATTTTAAAAATGTGTAGTTTGTAAGTTTAGTTAAGTCTGTTTTAGATATGTACAATCTTATGACCTAATTTTATCCATTTTTGATGGAAGGAGTTTAAGTTAAGCTGTTTTTAATTGTCATTAACTCAAACCAGCCCCATTCCGCCCGACACGACAAACAACGTGGTGGTTGCACGGTCGGTCCCCGGGTGAGTTCTAGGGAGGCAGATGTAAATTTTAATTATTAATAAAGTAGTATTGAATTGAATTGAATTGACGACTGTAACTGCCATTTTTGAAATAAAACCTGACACTACTATTCAAATCGCATCCAAAAATCACTAATATTTCTCTATACTGGCTAAACTGAGGTAAATCGGGAAGTAAGTTAGAGGAAACTTCACGAAAGTTCGAGGAAGTGTGGAAACTTGAGGGAATTTGGAGAAGCTTGAGGGAACTCCCGAGGTAGTTTGGAAGAAGTTAGAGAAGTTACCTAAGAAAAATTTTAGTAAAAAAATCCGAAATATAATTTTGAAAAATACTCTAAATATCCTAGAATACAAAATATTTTTCTCAGTAAAATTAAAGTGTTCCTTGTAAAATGATTTCCCAAACATTTATAAACAATTACTATTTCCATTTGGTACGTAAACTGAGACGACTTTCGCAAGTAGGTTAGCAGGAGCTAAATGTACTTACTATTTAAATAACGGCCAGCACCGGCTGCCAAAACGCTTTTAATTGCTTTTTAATCGGTTAAACAATGCTGCTTGATTGTGTATTTAATAGTATCACCGGAATCAAACCGTACGCAGTAAACAAGTGGCTTGGTATAACATGTTTTGTTAAGGTCAATGGGCCCGCTGTTAAAACAAAATTTGTGTAACGTAAATAGAAATAGTTACGGAAAATAAACAGCACGAGATTCCTATTATACATTATTAATTGATATTGGATATGCTTTTCTTCGAAATGATATCGCTATCGATTTGAACTCCATGAAACAAAAAATCAATTACTTGCAAATACCAAATTGTTTCGGTTTTATATTCGGTTATATACTGTTGAGCACAAAATATTATGAAATTGTTGATTTGCATTTCGTAAAGATGAACGATCTTTCTAGCAATAAACATGGATCTTTAACGACAGGCGCTAAAGTGCAACTCAAATACATTTAGAACAAATATTAATAATCTATTTTTACTCTTGTGATTGGTAGTTAAAAATAATTATGTGTCTTAATTCTTTGAGAGAGTGTTTACAATAATTTGACTGTATTAACTTTGGGTGTTATGAAAACATGTACACAGTAAAACATTATAGGTATCATAACATATTGAAGAGGTTCCCAGCCCCCCCTGTTAATTACTAACAAAAATCTTTGACCGTTAAGAGATCATGCAATCATTTAATCCCACCCAGTAATTAATATTTATCTCAATTTTATATTAAAATAAATAAACAAATTGGCCATTTACGTGATTGTCTAGTTTTACAGGGTTAGGACCCAAATTACGTTGTGTTTGTAGTAACCTTGTATATTTATTTACCAAAGTAATTTATGCAAAGTTTGATATTACGGTTTCTAACCTGATATCTTTACCTTGAAAAATTAATCACTCTTTTGATTTAAATGCCTCGTGAATGTTAACACACTATTTATTAATTGAGAATTAGTTAATCGTTTATTTTATTCATCTTCTGTTTTGTTATTCAAGACTGCAATGTGAATTCTATAGTTAATTTTATTTTATAATAATTGTTGTAGCAAATAGCCAAACATGAAGCTAACAACAATCCAAATATTTAAGATTATTTTTTTCATGTGTCAAATCGAATTTTTTAACCAATCACAATGTTTGAAATTCCTTAAAAACGAGGAATATCGGTGGCTATTTTGAACTCTACATAGCAACGGGAAATATCAGTGGCTGTTTCCCGTTGCCATGGCGTTGGCTGAAAATAGTCGCTGATATTTAATTTATTAACTTATAACAAGTAGGCATACTGCAGTCGTACAAATATTTTCAAACAAGTAGAAATTTATATACCTCCAATTATTAACTCATTCAAGAAATAATCTAATAAAATATAACTCAACCTTGATAAAATAGCGGCTATTATATTGTCACAATTTTTCTCGAGTGCTCTCCAATCTGCCTCGGCCACATTTGGCGTTAATAATCAAAGACTAAATCCCTCGAGCTAAAGCTCTCTAAAGTAAAATAAAGCTCGAGCCAGATTATTAACGCCAAATATGTTCTAGTCAAATTGACAACCATCGCACTCTCGAAAAATTGATGACAATATAATAGCCGACTATTTACCAAGGTCTTGTTATTGAGAATTGTCTAAATATTATATGGGAAAGTTTACGTTGCTGTATGTTATGTAATGGAATTTTTGAGTTACGTTGATAGAAGTTAGAGTTGGGCAATGTCCTCCAGAAAAATGATTGTTATTGCTTGAGATAGAGTAGGAGCAATCGCTCAGATAATATTAATTGTGCTGTAAATGAGAGTTTACACTCAAGTAAAATCTTTTAGAATGCTGAGAAAATCTCCCTATAGTAATTAAATGGAAGAGCAACCAGAAGGTTGCGTATGATTGTCAACCATACGAAGACGCGAAGGTATTACCCTTCAATCGAACAGGCAATAGTCTGAAATATTAAACATCCCACGTTGTGACGGAATCTCAATCGAGAACCGAACAGACATCAATGTCTCAAACCTTTATTGGCGCATGATACGTCGAATTCATGTAATTATAATATTATATTTTAGGTAAAATTGGCAACAGTCAAACAACCTTGTGGTTACAGTAGGAAAATCTTCCCAGTGTACTTTGAATATAAAGTATTCTTGTAAAACCTTACGTGAGATGTGGTGAACACGAGGGTCACCTATTTGTTTTATAAAACTGTAGAATAATGATTGATATGAAGTTTGACTGGTCTCTGATAAAGTGTCTTGTCTTTGCATAACCTTAAATATATTTATTTAGTGATAGTAAATCGTAATTCAGCAAATGTAAACTTTCCCAAAGTATTTAGAATGTGAACTTTCGCTTAATCTCATTATTATTATCGATATTAATAACTGAGTAACTTGTAATATAATTTTATCCCACTTGCTTGTTAAAAATCAAAACTAATATTTCATAAAAATCTAATGTTTCTTTTAGTACCACAAATACGCAAAATATCAATTTCACTCCCGAAACCAGAATGTACATTTAATTTTTTTAGATACCGAAACAAGTTTATCTAAGGCAATATAAACATCTACGTCTTTATCCGGGACTCTATCGGCGCCCTCGTCTATGCTTGCGTAAGTTGCCATTTTATTGTTGAAATGGCCGACAGCGTCGCCTTGAAATGAAGTCGAAGTAAATACATTCGTTGTCGATGGCTATTACGGCAGTTTTGTTGATAATAATAAGCCCGAAGAGTAGCTTCTAATATGTGAAAATGATAAATTATTTTGGTAATGTGTCCGGAGAGAATCGCTCATCCAACGGGCATCTAGCTTCTTCCCCGTTATGCTGTTAGTCCGAACTTTTATATCATTATCGGCCTAGACGAAATGCCGAGAATGTCAGAGTTTCGTTTTTGTGCACGTCCCTATACCACGCTATTTACATCTTAATTATCAAGCCTTTATTTTATTTAATATTTAGAAAACCACAAGTCCCACACCCACCAAACCCCATTATAATTGATGAAAAAGTGTCTATCTGAAAATGTAAAAATATACAGGGTTATCCATTTAAAAAACTACCGATGACGTCATATCTCGTAATATAGGGTAGCTGGAAATCAAAATACGTCACTGAATAGATTTAAAATACTACAAAAACTTTTATTAAGGGTATTTATCGTCAAAAGATGTTAGTTACACTTGTAAAAATTTCGTTCACTTTCATTTTGAAATTTTGTTAGCTTTGACTAAGAGAAATTCACAGTCACCAGATTGGAAAAATTGAAGATTGAAAATGATATTGTTAGCAATCTGTACTAAGTTAAAGCATATGTTCCTTATTTCAAACATCGATTTCTATCCCAAATATAGCTTGAACATAGATAAAAATGTTTTCTTTGTTTTCGCTAGAGCTTCCAGAACCTGGCATATATCAATTAGTAAATGGACTTTATATCATACCCATTTTATATGAACGTCAAAGTAATTATACATCATACTGCATTCCCAAGGGCTTTGTAAAGCACTAAATGTTCCTCTGCAAACAACGTAAGCTTTTTCTTTCTCTACAAAGCCATGTCAATACGATTTTTCAAAGAATTCTGTCACATAAGCACAAGGTGTTCATTATTAAAAGTAGTCGTATTAAAGTGAAGTTTAATGCAAGTTTATAAATAGAGCAGCTTGAGAAACTACAGACGCGGCCATTGGCGTACGGTGGCGAAGGATTTCCGATGACAGCTTTCATAAATAAACACACTAAAACTGAAAATTTCTTAGGAAAAAACTATTTACTACTAAATGTAAAGGATAAATATTTTGAGTTGCAATGTCGATTAACTATTTCGCGCCTAAAAAACCTATACATTTTAAACAAAAATCCCCTAAATCTGAACACAGAGGATACGTTAGGTATATAAGGTCTCCAAGCCCAGGTAACCATTTAAGTTTTTTAATAACCTACGAGACTTTCATAAGAATTGTTTATATCATCATCATCATGTTACCTGTCTTGTCCACTGGTGAACATAGGCATCTCTCAATATTTTCAATTTATTTCGATCCTGTTGTGATTCGCTTTATTTCGTCTGCCCATCTAATTGGTGGATGCCCTCAATTCCTAAACGCATCTTGCTGAGTCGTCACTCTATAATCCGTTTTATCCATTTATCATCGGGCATCTTTGCCACATGTCCAGCCCAATTCCACTTCAGAGAAATCATGCGTTCTATTGCATCACTAATCCTAGTTCTTTGTCGTATTTGTTCATTTGGAACTGTGTCTCTTATTGCAAATCCTAACATGGAACTTTCCATGGTTCGTTGAGCTACTCTTACGCTGTTAGCTGATCTCTGTGTTAGGGTTAAAGTTCCTGATCCATAAGTCAATACAGGTAAAACATATTGGTCGAATATTTTACGCTTGAGGCATATGGGGATCTGGGATCTAATGACGTCTTTAAGCGGCCCAGGAGTGGCCTGTATTCGACGGTTTTCTCGATCAGAGTTTTAATGACTTGTAGATGGCCGTTAGTCCCATATCCAGAGCAAAATCAGGCCTGTTCTGTTGGTTGATAGAAATCGAATTTAAGTATGAGACGTTTGGTTAGGATTTTAGTGAACAATTCATAGAGGCGCGAGAGCAAGCTACTTGATCTGTAGTTTTTCAAATTGGCAATATTAGCTTTTTGTGCATAATTACAATGAATGCATTAATCCAAACTGTAGGCGTTGTTGCTTCTATAAGGCACTTGTTAAATAGAGTTGTTAAAGCGTCCGATAGCGCTTCTCCACCTTCCTTAACTGCCTCAATCACAATATCATCTTCGTCTGGTGCCTTGTTTTTTTCCATCTCTTAGATTGACTTCCAGACTTCGTCCTTGATTATCTCAGGCATTTCCCCCTGATTTAGAACTAGGGGTATTTTACGAACATTTTTGGACTGTTCACTTTTGCTGTATAGATTTAAATAAAACTCTTTTCCAATATCCCTTGTTTGTTTGTGATAATTTGTCCGTGCGCGTTTTCCAGTTTAGTGATTTCCGTCTTTCCTATTCTTAGTTTGTTTCTAAGAACTCTCATGCTTTTATTTTCTTCTATAACTTTGGTTACCCAATTTTTGTTATAGTCCTTCCGAATGGCTTTCGATATGTCTGTTCATTTTCCTCAGCTGATCCTTATTTATTGGGCGTTTGGATATCATTTCTCGCCTTTATTTGCGGGCAGTCTCTATTCTTTGTCACTTACTTTCGAACAGTGTTTTCGCTGAGCTTCGTGTATTGACTTCAGGATAGTGTCATTTAGCGTTTCTATATTCGTTTCTCTATACCTCCTAAATTTTCTCTTACAGTTTGTTGGTACTCTTCTTTATTTTTAACTGCCGCGCCGTCCACTTCTTTCTGTTGATCTTGGTAAGCACTCTTCTTTCCTTTTTTAGATTTACCTTTATTGTTGCTCTAACCATTCTATGATCACTTTCAACGGACAACCGATTTAATATTGTCACTGTTTTATATAACTACTGATAAATCTATTCTTGTGATAACCAATTGTAGGGCCCTTGATAAAACACAAATACTTAACAAAACGGCGCTGAATGTTCTCTATATTGTTTATGTATGTAGCACTCGATGTAGCATATCCCGGGGACCATACCAGTGAGCAATATTCTAATTTTGACCGCACAAAGGAAAAATTTAACAGTTTCATTATCAAATCCTTTAACATTTCTAATTACGAATCCTAAGCTTAATAATGCTGAGGGCGAAACTAAATTTACATGTTCGTTAAAGCTTAAGCTTCTATCCTATTTTCTAAATATATAATAATTGAATCTAATAATGCCAACGAAAATCCGAATTTACTTAGTTCTTATATCAGAATACCGTGATCTAGACGATCAAACGCCTTGGAAAGGGGGGCGAGCGTGGGTGCGTCTTTACTATGTACATACTTCGATATGCGATGTAAAGCAACGTAAGACGCGGTTAGTAGTTGGATGGGTAACCGTTCCAACGAAGACCGCGTCCTCGCCTCACACATCTTCCAGCGGCTAGTATATCAGTGTATGCGCGGAAGCTATACAACCTTAGGCGAGAGTTGTATAGGAGATATACCATCCTTCGGAGGGGATGTAAAGCCGTCGGTCCCTTGTCTATTAAATGTTAGGCAAGTAAAAGATCCCTACTCTTCTTAAGGGAAGAGGTTCGGCAAAATTCCTGGTTGGGGGTAGCTCGTCTACAGGCGTCGGTGTTAGGCCTCAGTAGCGGAAATAGGCCGACGTTAAATAAATGTATAAAAAAACGCCTTGGAAAATGATGTAAATGATATCAACCTGTTTGTTATCATCCATTTTTTCAGAAACATACTGTGTAACACAAATTAGATTAGTTTCAGTGGATCTGCCTGATACAAATCCATATAGATTTGTTACAATTTGGTTTTGTACGTGCCTAGATAATGACGTGTTCAGAGTAAACTCGAAAAATTTCGCAAAATTGCAAATTATGGTTATTGGGTCTATACTTGCAATTTTAGGGACAAAATAAAACTATTTGTAAGTGGCCTGGCACAGTCATTTACTATAAATGTAGGTATATCTGGTCCTTTGGTAAATTTAGGTTTAATTTTCTTTAGTGATTTTATTACCTCAATATCCGTAAACGTCGCCAGGCAAAAATTATTACTGTTTACAGCGAAATGGAAGGGATTTTTATTGCTATTAGTGTTAGGGTTCAAACATGCCGCTTGAAATTTTTCAAATTTTTCCTGACAATGAGTCTATAAACGACGAACCGTCACTCACTATTCTAGTAGCAAAATAAATGTGGAGTATTTCACAAAAATTTCCAGCAATTAAACGCCAAAGAGAGAAACAAAATTTGCGAGCTTCAAAAGTGTCCAAGATAAATTACAGTTAATACACTTAAACCAATCAAATTTCATCATTTTTATACTCCATATTGTAATACATCAGTTACGAATACGTACCAAGTACTGACTGATAAACTACTATCTCTTAAAGTTAGTTACACACGAAAACAGTATTTACAACTGCTTTTGAAAACCCTTGTCACCGCCAATGTACACAAGTCGGCTGACCTGGGAGCTTCTCGAATGCTCAGTACCAATTCGCGCTTGGAAGGGCCCTCCAAGTTACTAACTTTATGACATTCTGAGAGGGGTCATTGGGTTAACTGTTACTATAAGGCGATGACATGACAACCACATAGTCGAGGTGCTGTTCATTTTAACGTCGGCGTCGTACAACAGACTTAGGAGCCTGATATAACCCGAAGGAGCATATAATTTTCCTTGGGCCTGATTTTTGCTATAATTGATATAAATTATAAGCGCAAAAA
This sequence comes from Leptura quadrifasciata, assembly GCA_963675555.1. Taxonomy (NCBI): domain Eukaryota; kingdom Metazoa; phylum Arthropoda; class Insecta; order Coleoptera; family Cerambycidae; genus Leptura; species Leptura quadrifasciata. The sequence goes on along the minus strand of OY776681.1, from coordinate 18,703,086 downwards.
TTATTACAAGTCGATGTAATTTTCGAATAATTATGTACATAGTGTTGCTTTTGGTTATTTTCAATCGCGCGAGTTGAGAAAATCTAAATTAAAATCTGAACAGAAATGATACATATATAAATTGTAAATTACAGGGATCGAAATATGAAAATTGCTTCAGTTAAACTATGCCAGACGCTAGTTAAAGACAGAATTATTTAGTTGTTTGCAATAACTTGAAAACCATTTAGTATATTAATGGCGTGTTAATTACTTTGAAACTGCTCATATACAAGGTGTTTCAGTTAACATTCCCACAGCTGATATCTCGGAAACTAAAACATATATTTTAATTCTGTAAACGGTAATAGATTTCTTTGGTTAGGTTAGGTTTCGGGAAGTACAATTACTAGGTATTATAACATCACCAAAGATAGCGCTGCAGTTTAAAAATATTTTTCGCTCAAGGAAGGTTTCAAACATATGCCATTCGATTAAGAATCAAATTTTAAGCAAAATTGTCTTTGTAATATATGATTTGCAGGAAACAACTACTCGGCGGCCAAATACCCCGACCTGCATTGAATTATACCTTACAAATCATGAGAGATTGGTAGCCAATGTCATTTGTCAATTTTCTGACCATACATAGACCGGTTTCGAACTTATTAGTTCTCAGCAGTATGCCATAAGTCATGGAACAGACAAATGATAGTGGCCAACCTGCTAGTTTTATACAATTAGAGTTCTGGTGTGGGCGCCATCTTGCTAACCAAATTTCAGCTCTGTTGTGGGGTACATTTTGTAAGTTTTAGTAACTCACTTTCTAAAAATCTTAAATAACGCACACCGGATAAATTTTCATGGTACAGAAACGGACCTATAATATAACCATTTAAAAAACCACACCATACATTTACGCTGAACACAGTTTGGTTTCTTGTTCGAATCATCCATCTTGAGTGGTATTTCGGCCAATATCTACAAAAATTATATTTTGTAATTGTGCCGTTATTGTGAAATTTACATTCGTCACTCCAAAGTACATTTTTAAGGAAATTACAATGTCCTTCATAAAGAACAGAAAACTCAAACAAAAAAGGTTAAGCGACGATCATAGTTTATAGGCAGTAGCAGATGAATTATGAATTAGTGAAGTACATATTTGACGTATAATTATAAAACGCATCGTTGTGGCAAAAAGGGGAAAATATGTATCTCACTAACTTACTAACTCACTTACGTAAACTATTGAGCCTTGGTGAATATAATAGTCGTTAGCAAAGCTCGACAGGGCGATAAAATATATAAACAGCTTCAAAAAATTACAGCTATATACAGCTATATCAGGGCCCTCGAGAATACCTCACTTAATATCGGTCGTGCAAAAAAAAATATTTTTACGAAAATTGTGCCGATTTATATAACCTACAAAATGGTTTAAAGACATTTAAAATCCATGGCCTATTTTAAGAGTTATGGTGGAAAATATCGAAATTGCGGAAAACGTCTAGGCCAAATATCTCCGTTATTTGAAGAGATACAAGAAAAATTCTAAGGCGAAAATGTTTTGCAAAACAGAGTGTTTCAACGAGGTTTTATCTATTTTTTTTCAAAACAGCTGCATTTTGAGATTTACTCTTCAGGCTGTTAAAAAAATTGTTTTGAAACGCGGGAAATGGCGTAATTATAAAAACATTTTTTTAAAACCAATAAAATTTTTCTTAACAAGCATTATACTTGCCGTGGAGAAGTATGACTAAATAAAACGATAAAATAATTCAATAAGTTGTTCAAATCTTTGCTATAATAAAATATTAACACAATTAAGAAGAATTAAATAACTTCAGGTAACAAAAACAAATTAATAATAAAAAGAATATAGCACACAGAACATTATTTATCTAATCCTCAAAATAATTTTTAAGATATCATATCAAGTGTTCAAAGTGTCCACCGCGATTTCTTATGCACAATCGAGCGCAGCGAGGCACTGCATTTACAACCTTACTCATCATTTCGGGGTAACTGTAATACATGAGTGTTGAATTCAAGCTTTTAGATCCTCTACATTTTGCGGTGTCGTCGAAAACACCTTATCTTTAATATACCCCATAGAAAAAAATCCATTGGGGTTATATCTGGAGAACGAGGGGGCGATTGAATAAATCCATTGGTACCTATCCAATGTTGAGGCAAAATTTCGTCTAAATAATCTAGGCAAATCTGGGAATTCTGGGGAGGAGCTCCATCTTGTTGGAAATATTGAAAGTTGTGTCGATTCTCTAAAGGTAGGTCATCTAAGAATTCATTTCTCAAAAAGTTTAGGTACCTTTGACCACTGAGGTGACCATCATAAAAATAAGGACCTATTAAATTGGTGCCTAAAACACCTATCCACACATTTATTGAAAAACGATTTTGAAACCCAGTCGGTCATGCCAGTGTGTATTTTCAGAAGTCCATTTGTAATGAATATTGCGATTAAAAAATCCATTATTAGAAAAATTTGCCTCGTCGGACCAAAGTATTTTACTACATATTAATGGATCGGCACGCTTCTTTTCGTCCTCCTTGGTTTGTCCCCCGCCTGTAAATTGTGAACTTTTTTGGCTTTATAACACCGGTAACCATTTTTCTTTAAAATTTTTCTAGCACTTCTTTTATTTATATGACCAGCAATTTGAATTTCTCTTAACAATGTTTCCAAATTTTCTGTATTTTTATTTCTTACATGATTAATAACTCGGTTTACTTTATTTACATTATCAGTAACACTGTTCAATCTTGTCTACTTCTTTAAAAATGAACCATTATTTTTCAGTTTCGTAGCTAATTTTCTGAACAGTTTTATTCGGCTGTAGTGCTTGTGGAAATCTGTTTCTATATTCTACTTGAGCTAATCCAGAGTTAAAATTGCATTGGCAATATGTAACGAACATATTATAACGATCAATGTGAGTGAAAATCATTTTTGAAAATTCTAAATTCTTAAACAAGTGTGATTGAGTGAGAGTATTAACTGAGATGATCTGTCAAAAATTAAATTGTCAAGTTTGTTCATAGCCAACTATTTTAAAATAATTGAAATAATTGTGAAATCATGAAATACAAACGAATGGATATTATACTTAAAAATTAATTGGTAAAGACATTTTAACTTTCTGAGCAAGGAGTGACGCTTCTATGGAGGACCTCTATACATTGGCATAACTGCGAATACTCTTTCTATAATTGCTCCATGTTGCTTTCTTGATTATTATTTTGTTTTTGTTACCTGAATTTACTTTATTCTTCTTAATTGTATTAATGTTTTATTATAGCAAATATTTGAACAACTTATTGAATTATTTTATCGTTTTATTTAATCATACTTCTCCACGGCAAGTATAATGCTTGTTAAAAAAAAAATTATTGGTTTTAAAAAAATGTTTTTATAATTACTAACGTAATACCAATGAATAAATATGGCATGTGATATATCGTTGAAAAGGGAGGAAAATATCTATTTAATGGCGCCATTTCCCGCCCGTTTCAAAATAATTTTTTAACAGCCTGAAGAGTAAATCTCAAAATACAGCGGTTTTGAAAAAAATTAGATAAAACCTCTTTGAAACACTCTGTTTTGCAAAAAATTTTAGCCTTAGAATTTTTCTCGTATCTCTTAAAATAACGGAGATATTTGGCCTAGACGTTTTCCGCATTTTCGATATTTTCCACCATAACTCTTAAAGTAGGCCATGGATTTCAAATGTTTAAATCATTTTGTAGGTTATATAAATCGGCACAATTTTCGTAAAAATAATTTTTTTGCACGACCGATATTAAGTGAGATATTCTCGAGGACCCTGATAAAATGGACAGCCTGTATATATCAAATTCAATCTTGGCGAGGAGAAAATTTGGAACCAACAGAATGGTGTTGAACGAAAGTGGGCATTATCTTAGCTCCCATTTACACCACCAAGTTACCAGAACCAATTTCCACCCTTCAGCTAGTATCCTGCAGCTGCAAAAACGGTTGCGGAAAATGATGCATTTGTGTTAAAGATGGATTGCGCTGCTCAACAATATGCTCTAATTGCCATAGGCAAGGATGTTTAAATTCCGAATTTGAAGAACTGTTCGTCGATGAAGGACCCTCTAATGAGTAAAATTGGACAGAATTTTAGTGGAATAGGCATACAGGGTAAACCCCTAAAAAAAAAGCGCACCGAGAGCGCTATCTCAAGGGTGGGGTGGAAACGAGCTAAAATAAAAAAAATGCATCTTTGTGGAAGAAAGAGGAAAATAAATAAAAATCACTTGCGTCAACACCCGCTAGGCATGCATCTTATAGAGAAAATTCCGCTGTATAAATTCATTCTTTTGCATTTTTGTAAGATCGATTTTTACTTGCGCGCTCTAAACTACCTCCCAGTTTGGACATTTTTACTGCGAAATAGGTGGGGATAAGCTACAAGGTCAATAGGACATTTATTATACAGAATTTAATGACAAATTTTTATTTCCTGTACTTTTTTCTCTTCCAACGAACGGTTTACAAGATAAAAGTGAAAAATCAGCGTTAAGTCCCCGCTAGGGGTGGGTTTTTCCAAAAAAAAAGGAAATTTCCGTTCCTGAATGGGGTGGGAACTTTTCGGTTATCTATTCCTAACCCTATCGAGAGTACGCATCTCAAATATTATTTCTTTATAAATTATTTCTTTTATTCAGTGTTTTTTAATCTAATTTGCGTGTAGTATACATCCGAAAACAAAGATTAAGAGTTACAGCAATTAAAAAAAAATTACAACACTTCAAAGCTAGACAATAAAATTAAAATATCTCAAAAACTACACTCCAGATCTGACTTTTTGGAATAAGAACTATTTTGCTCAAAATTTAATTCTTAATCGAATGGCATATGTTTCAAACCTTCCTTGATAGAAAAATATTTTTAAACTGCAGCGCTATTAACATCAAGCTCTATAGTTTTTGCGTTAACTTTACGGATGTGTTGGTAAAACATTATTCAATGAGTTACATATGACACTTAAACTACTTAAAAAACAGTCTAATTTTCTCCAAGAACCTTGTATTTCAAAGAGAGTGCCTCTTTTATTGCCTGTTTCACGGGTGCATATGGAAGACATACAATTCCTAGCACTCAATTTGTTAAACACCAAAATACCTATAAAACAGGCAATTAATTTACCAGTAAACAAATACACTAAGTAAAATCAGATTAAGAAGAGAATATTGTGACCACCCTGAATATAGTAAAAAGCATGATTAATATCAAAAATCTTACTTTATGATAATTATAAGTATTAAGTATGCTATAAGGATAATTCTTATCAAAGTCAATAATAACAGAACAATAATAAGTTAGTCGAGTGTGTTTATCATTATAATTATACACATTATCTTATCTGAACAACATCAGGATTTAATAGACCAAAGGAATCAGATGAATTTCATCAGAAATGATATTTTAACAGCATTATTATTAATTTAGCACATCTAATACAGTATGGGGATCGCTATTAGGCGTATAGGGAAATCCTATACACCTATGTACATGTGTAATACGGGTAAGAATGTCAACTAATGGAGTATGATTGGGGTGGGGCGATTAAATGCTCTGTACGCTGGCGCTGCTGTGATTGTCGATGTTATGGATTTATTTATTATTTACTAGAGTCTGTTGGGCTTAGCTTCCGGCTAACCTTACGAAATTTAAGTATTATTTCACTCAAAATAATATTAACCTGTTAAAATTGATATCTATTTAACAGAAGAGAAAGTATAGACAGATAATTAAATGGTACTATAGTGGGCATTCAATGCGTGATACAATAAATTTATTTATCTAGTGTAGCGTACGAAAATCGACCCACTGCCACTTATTTTGAGAAAGATACTTTTGTTTATAAAGTGAGATTTTTTCCGCTACTGAGGCCCAACACCGACGCCTCTAGACGAGCTACCCCCAACCAGGAATTTTGCCGAACCTCTTCTCTTTCGAAGAGTAGGGACCTTTTACTTACCTAACATTTAATAGGCAAGGAACCGACCGCTTTACATCCCCTCCGAAGGATGGTATATCCACTACGCAACCTTCGCCTAAGATTGCATTGCATCCGCGCATACACTGAGCCGCTGGAAGATGTAAGGCGAGGACACGATCTTCCTTGAAACGGTCACCCATCTACTTCTCTATTTAATACCATTTTAGGCATTAAAAATAGTTTTATTCTCGTCCTATGCCTTGTAAACGCTTATAGATAGGTACGATAGTCAGCAGCCGTGTGTGAAAGCATATAAAAAATAGAAAGAAAATATACCACTAGGCCAAAGTACATGATGGTTTAAAGTTTGCCGAATTGCTCTCAATATCAATAGTAGGGTTGTTCAACTTGTGGACACCATGGTATTAAAGTATGCCATGAGGCCCATCGCTCAATACAACGGTATTTCTCCACCCAAAGCATTACGAAATAGTCTAATTTACTATCGAACAATAACAATACTCCCTGTCCTCATTTTTACCAATATCTGCGTTACACACTGAAAGATACATATATCCGATAAAAACCCACGCTGGCATGCATGCAATGTGCGCGAGGCATGCATTTTGAGTTTCCGATCGTCGGACAGCACCGGAAAGTCGCTCTGCTACACTGCATTTTCTCAGAGTTCAACGTTCACGTCCTACCACGCCTGCTTTTCTACATTTTATTAGACAAATTAACGTTAATACACTTGTTTGTAAAATGATGTATTATAGCTAAAGACTAGTGAATTAATGCCCCATTGAGAATGAACCAGTCGATCACCGTTTCGTGTTGAAGTAATGTAACAAAAATGGAACGAAATCTAGGACTAATTTTCCACAGAAAGTGTAATGATTTTTTTAGTTTCTAGATATACATTATGCTGGGGATATCTGCGCATTTGACCCCCTCCCTCTGAGAAAACCATGAATCTGGTACTTGAACCCCTGTTAGTGTAGACCTGCTAAGGGTACAAAAATCGATTTTTGAAACTCCTCCATTTTGATAAGTGCACATATCATAACGGGGTGAAAGTTCTTTATCACAGGCGGATGAATAATTACGACACCAATTGAAACAATCGTGCTAATATATTTAATTTATTATCTGGTCGATAGCCGAGTGGGTTAAGGCGCGAGGTGGCAATCGCGATTAATCATTCGGACATCGCACCACCGGGTTCGAATCCTGGCTCCGGCACTGTCGGAGGAAATGGTTGTATGTCCGCGTTTTTTCAATGTGTAACCCCCATCCGCACAAGCCCTGGTTTCTGGAATTGGGGGTTGTCTAATTTCTGTGGTGTTTATTTATTTATTATTATTATTATTATAAAAATAGTCAAAGCCATGCCATATTTTATTTCAAACAAATAGCTTTTGCACAATGAAATAAATTCATGCACAATTATATGACTAGGACTATGTTATCTTGTAAAAAGATTATTTCTGTGGGAATTTGTTCTACGTTTTTATTCAGTCTTAAGTCTGTTATTTTATGTTCGTTCACTTTGAGTAGTGCCGTTGTTGGGATGAAATGAAACAATGACTTCATTGCTAGTCCTCGCCGCCATTAAAAGCACATAAATAATAGTTGGAATGCATTTTTCTTCAATTAAGTATATTTATTAATAATAACTTTTATTACTAAAAGTAACGACTGAAATGAATATTAAGATAATACAAAATTTATTATATGGAGCGTAAGGAATTTAACAGAATACACGATTTTCTTCACATTAAAAATGTTAAAAAAACGATAATAATTTAATTTTATTTATTAAAAATCAATGTTTTTTTAGTTTGTGTGATTTATATGAAATAATCATTTGGATATTTGTTATTGCATATTCTCACCTAACCTCAAAGTTGGTATTACCAATAATTTATTTGTGTGAACTTAGCAGAACAACTTTGCAGAGAGAATTAAAACAACAATAGGCCTATTATTTGCCGCTAATTAATCGTGAAAGTAACAATTTTACCGTTGTTAATTTTTTAAAAAATTTCGGATGATGGAAGTTAGCAGAACATCTACCAAAAACTTTTTAAATTAAAAGCAGGTGGCTCAGAATTTTCCGTTTTTTAACCGTAAACGAATGGTGAAAATGAAATTTAAAAAAAATAAAAATTAAGGCGGTAAAACAAAAAAAATAATTTTTTAAAATCAGCAAACACTTTCAGAATGAAAAACCCATAGGCCTATTAGTCTGGGGCCGTTACCTTTTTGAGATGAAAAAATTAATAGCAGGCAACGGCCGACTGGATATATAGTTGAGGTCATAAAAATTTAGAAAAAAAAACTTTGGAACTTGAGATGAAGGGAAGTAGTGAAATGGGGTGCTATTTAAGGGATGAAAACCGTTTTTCGTGATTTGTGGCGAAACGTGACCTCCTAGAGAAGAGCGTTTCATACAAAAGTTGTAGATAATAAAAAAATCTTAAACTTTTATTATATATATATATATTTTTCGACATAACCTCAAAGTTTGCGAGAAAATGACGAAAAACCGATTTCTTTGTTTTTATTTTTTTTCTCGCGTGAAAATTATTTAATTTAAATGAAACTTTGTGAAAGTACGTAATTGTTTACATATAATAAGCACGAATTTTTTCAACTATGGGAAATAAATATTTTTCGAGGTTTTACCATTTTACCGAAAAAACACCCCTATCTTCGGCGAACAACTTTATTGATTTTTTTTTTGGATTTTGATGTTCTACTAGTGCTCATTTTTTTCGTCGAGATGTCTACTTTCAAATGGTACGTCGATCTTAGTGATTTGTTGTCATTTAGCAGCTTAAAATTAAGAGAAACCGAAAAAAAAAAATTTCGAATCTCGAATTTGTCGATTTTTTCATTATTCTCAATTTTTTTAGCATATTTATGTTAATAATTCATAATATTTTAATGAAAAAACTTACTTTGGTATAAAATAAATAAATTTGAATGAATTTCATCACGGAAAGGTAGGGAAAACTTCATGAAACTTAACATTTACATGGAAATCAATAGTATACTTTATTAATTTTCATAAGTTACAGTTAAGTTTCGAAAACTTTATATGCATATTAAATTATTCTAAATACATATGATAAAATACAACATACAATTTATTTATATTGGTTACGAATTCTTTACTTTATTTACAAATATTTACTTTATTAATATTGGTTGTGTATAGCTTATAAAAAGAAAAATCAATAAAATAATTGTTAAAATCTAATCAATTTTAGGCCTTTTTTGTTGTGGTTCGTTTTCTTCATCGATCAAACTCTCAAATTCTATGTTATCTTCAAAATCATTGGCATTTTCAGGCTCTTCAATTTCGATGTCATTATTCTTTGCTGGCTCTTCATCAATATCTTCAGAATCACTTAAATCTACAAATACTTCTCTGTCTCTATTTGAACAGTTCTCAGTGCATGTATTGCATAGATTGGTGCATTTTAAGCCGTGTTTTCGGCAGCCACACCTTTGATTATTGCATCCACTTTCACAAGTACAGCTAACGCTTTTTAACAACTTTCCGGGAATCAAGTCGGAACTGTCAGAGATGTATTTCGGCACGAGTCTTCCTACATTTTCGTTCCAGCCCCAGTCCTTTGCTTTTTGTTGTCCTGATCGTTGTCAAAATTACCCAACCAAGTTTGCAATTGGTAATAGACTCTGTAGGAGTGTTGTGCAGCTGCTTCTTCAGTTGGAGGGAGTTTTTCCAATTTAAAAGTGGATTTGTTTGTAGCTTGCTGATACAGCTCAAAGCGTAACTGACTTAATGAGTTATAAATTTTCTTACTTTTGTAAATACTAGCTGTAAGTTGAGATCCATTTTCTGCTGTGGTTATGTGGTCTGCATCTTTTTGATAATAAACACTGGCTAGGTTTAATAAATTTTTATTGTCCAATAAAGATCTTACTATTGTTTTTTTCCCTTTTCCAGCAAAACTTGAAGTTGTATCACACCCAGAGAAAGCATGAAGAAACGCTATTACACTTGTGTGTGGTTCGTGTTTAAAACAATGGGATGTATAAAATGAATCTTTGAAGTTGCTTGAGCCTGGTCTGTGAAAATAAATATCCAGCCCATTCGAATTTAATTGGTGTAAACGAGCTCTGCTGCTCTTGTGCAGGCTCACTTTGTCCTACCCCTCTCTACCCCCAACCTTCAGTCGTTTTGGGCGGGAATTTCAAATACCTGTATGCTGAGAAATTTCAAATTTTGTAAATTTTTGTTTTGTTTGAATACGTAACAGTATTTTTTTGTTTGTATTCAATTTTAGCGTGGTTTCCAATAACTAAATTAATTCAACTTAAGCTATTTTATAACAAAGTAAGTTTTTTCATTAAAATATGAATTATTAACATAAATATGCTAAAAAACTGAAAATAATGAAAAAAATCGACAAATTCGAGATTTGAAAAAAAATTTTTTCGGTTTTTCTTAATTTTAAACTGCTAAATGACAATAAATCACTAACATCGACGTACCATTTGAAAGTAGACATCTCGACGAAAAAAATGAGCACTAGTAGAACATCAAAATCAAAAAAAAAAATCAATAAAGTTGTTCGCCGAAAATAGGGGTTTTTTCGGAAAAATGGTAAAATTTCAAAAAATATTTATTTCTCATAATTGAAAAAATTCATGCTTATTATATGCAAATAATTACGTACTTTCACAAAGCTTCATTTAAATTAAATAATTTTCACACGAGAAAAAGAATAAAAACAGAAAAATCGGTTTTTCGTCATTTTCTCGCAAACTTTGAGATTATGTCGAAAAATATATAGAATAAAAGTTTTAGATTTTTTATTATCTACAACTTTTGTATGAAACACTTTTCTCTAGGAGATCACGTTTCGCCACAAATCACGAAAAACGGTTTTCATCCCTTAAATAGCACCCCATTTCACTACTTCTCTTCATCTCAAGTTCCAAAGTTTTTTTTTCATTGTTTATGACCTTAACTATATATTCCAGCCGGCTGTTGCCTGCTATTGATTTTTTTTTTTCAGCATTAAAAATCCGTAACGGCCCCAGCCTATATTATTTGTCGTTAATTAATCGTGAAAGTATCAATTTTACCGTTAATATTTTATGTTATGATTAATTATAAAAGCGGGAATAGAAAATTTCTGAGGGAATAGTCAAATTTAATTCCCTTTTTCGTTTTACCGCCTTAATTTTCATTTTAAAAAAATTTCATTTTCACCATTCGTTTACGGTTAAAAAACGGCAACTTCTCAGACACCTGCTTTTAATTTAAAAAAAATTTTGGTAGATGTTCTGCTAACTTCCATGTGAAGTTAGCAGAACATCCGAAATTTTTAAAAAAATTAACAACGGTAAATTTGTTACTTTCACGATTAATTAGCGGCAAATTTACAGCAAATAATAAGCCTATGGGTTTTACATTCTGAAAGTTTTTGCTGATTTCAAAAAATGATTTTTTTTGTTTTACCGCCTTAATTTTTATTTTTTTTTAAATTTCATTTTCACCATTCGTTTACGGTTAAAAAATGGCAAATTCTGAGGAGCCACCTGCTTTTAATTAAAAAAAGTTTTGGTAGATGTTCTGCTAACTTCCATGTAAAGTTAGCAGAACATCCGAAATTTTTTTCAAAATTAACAACGGTAAAATTGTTACTTTCACGATTAATTAGCGGTAAATAATAGACCTATAGTTTTTTTAATTCTGCAAAGTTGTTCTGCTAAGTTCACACAAATTATTAAGAGCGCTCCGGATATAAGCCGGAAAGACGGTTCAATTTACTCTCATATAAAACATTATTTTAAAAAACGGCTTTCACTAAAAGACATTAAAAACATGTTACAATGTGGGATGACGACAGAAAAAAAAAGTATATATACAAAAAATTTTTTTTTTCTTCTATTTTCGATTTGCAAAAATAATTTTTATCATCCCACATAGGTATTATTAAAATAAACATTTTCCCTTTTGTATAACTAAAATAAAATTAGCCCTAATGTCCTCAAATGTACCGAGAAATTTAAAGATTAGGTAGGTATAATAAATTTGTCAAATGTCATATTCTATTACATCTCCATCTCTCTCTTTCCAAGCACACCGTATATTCGGCTGCGTCATTTTATTGACGTGAAGTCATTTACAGTTAAAATTGGAAGCACGGATGACTAATACACTCCGAACAACTCTTGTGTCAAATCTCAGGTTTAAATTAAATTTGGCAGAGGTAGCCCCCATATTGTCTAATAAAATTCAAAATTTTATTAAAACATACTTGGTTTTTAAACTAAAATATGTAGAATGTTCTTTTCCCACGGTTCTATACAGGGTGGTTCACATAAAAACTGGCAATTCCATGGTAACGAAAAGAAATATTCAAATTCTGTAAAAGCCAGTCGTTGGATATTCTTTTTTTTTTTTTATACATTTATTTAACGTCGGCCTATTTCCGCTACTGAGGCCTAACACCGACGCCTGTAGACGAGCTACCTCCAACCAGGAATTTTGCCGAACCTCTTCCCTTAAGAAGAGTAGGGATCTTTTACTTGCCTAACATTTAATAGACAAGGGACCGACGGCTTTATATCCCCTCCGAAGGATGGTATATCTCCTATACAACCCTCGCCTAAGGTTGTATAGCTTCCGCGCATACACTGATATACAAGCCGCTGGAAGATGTGTGAGGCGAGAACGCGGTTTCCGTTGGAATGGTCACCAATCCAAGTACTAACCGCGCCTGTCGTTGCTTTACATCGCATACCGAAGTATGTACATAGTAAAGACGCACTTACGCTCGCCCCTTGGATATTCTTGGTGATATTATTTTGTCTTTCAAATGAACTTGTTCCCTCAATCTGTTTTTGTGGGTCGCGCGTATGTTTAAGCCTTAAGCGTAAAGTGTTAAGTACGCCACTGAGTGGGGAGACCACGATTGAAATTCAACAGCTGAATAATAAATAGTTTACCAAAATACTGTTTGCGGCTGTCGATGAACTGCAATGTTGCAGACAATACGTCAATGACATCTGCATGTTTTGAAAGTTAGAAAGGGCAGTACTTAGTGCGTTGAAAAATAGTATATTTACAATGTAAACGGCTTGGGTTTTCCACTTTGTCCCAATGTGCCCGAGGCTTGGCCATGTTCAAGAACTTTGATGGCAAAATATTTGTTATTTTTTGCTTACGTTGTAAACTGGATAACACTTTCAAATATACGTATTTAAAAGTTTTAAACTGAAATTAACAGCTAGGGCCGGTTTTATAATATCGGATTAAACTGCAGTGTTGATTAAACTACGGATTTGAAAAAAAGTCCGTTTTATAATGTCAGTAATCTTTAGTTTGCGGATTAATTACGTCACAGTCAGGTTAAACTTGAAACGGTGGATGGGGATCGCTTAAACCGTGGATTATCAGATATTAGAATATACATAACCTCAGCATTAATAAAATTCGGTGTATATTTGATGGATGTATTCGAAATATGTGATTGTTTACAATATGTTGATGACAAAAAATTATTAATACCCTCAAATATCAGGCCTATAGTTACATGGAAGAATGTAACGAGAAAACTTTATAAATTTATTTAGATTATCTAAGCCGTCAGTTATTTTATTGGAACCAATTAAAAATTTATTACTACATCTGGCAGAAAGGTAAAGATTTATTTTTGAATGCATGTATGCTTAGGGCCGGTTTTATAATGTTAGATTAACTCCACATTTATCTTAAGTTTAAACTTAAGATTAAACCATGATTTAAACTTTACTTTACAAACGTCCGTTTTATAAAAATAAACTTAAATTTATACAGTTGGCACTACTGTTCAACAGAAATTGCAAGTTTACGTAGTTTAATTCTAACCTATTACGACATTTTGGCATGACATTTCAAGTTATTTTTGTAAAAAATGGAGGGAAATAGAAGAAGGACAAATTCGCTGAACTAATTTTATTAGTGAAACATTTTTAATTTTACAAGAGGCAGTTGATTTGTGTAGGCTTCCAAAGTTTTTGGTAATAAGCATAATGCATATAAGTGTGAAGTGATCAAACATAAATCTTTACCTTTCTGTCAGATGTAATAATAAATTTTCAATTAGCTCCAGTAAAATAATAACTGGCCCAATCTAAACAACTTATAAAGTTTTCTGATTACATTCTTCCCTTGTAACTATAGGTCTGATTCTAAAATTTCCAAAACTTTGAGCGTATTAATAATAATTTTCTGTCATCATATTGCAAATAATCACATATTTCGAATACATCCATCAAATATCACACCGAATTTTATTAATTCTGAGGTTATGAACATTCTGACATCTGATAATCCAGAGTTGAAACCATCCCCATCTACCGTTTGAAGTTTAACTTTACTGTGACGTAATTAATCTGCAAACTAAAGATTACTGACATTACAAAACAGACTTTTTTAAAGATCTGTAGTTTAATCTGTGCTCTGCAGTTTAATCTGATATTATAAAACCGGCCCTTATTCAGAGACTTTGGAAGTGTACACAAATCACAAATGTCTCTTGTATAATTACAAATGTTTCTTTAACAAAATTATCTCGTACTCAGTAATATTTGTCGTTCTTCTATTTCCCTCCATTTCTTACAAAAATAATTTAAAAGGTCAAAATGTCATAATCAAACTACATGAAGTTTCTGGTTAACAGTAGTGCCAACTATATAAATTTAAGTATAATTTTATAAAACAGGCATTTGTAAAGTAACGTTTAAATCATCGTTTAATCTTCAGTTTAAGCTTAAGGTAAACGAAGGATTAATCTAACATTATAAAACTGGGCCTTAGCAACCAAATTTTGTCTCACACTTGTATTTGAAAACTTCGTTTTGTACCAATCAATGAGGAAGTTGCATGATTTTTTTTATAATGAAAATCGATAAGTATCAAATAACTTGTCTGTTACTACCTATGAGATAATGTTATAAATTGGATTGCTTAAAATACAATTTGCAAGATATTGTTTTTCATATCAATTTAAAAATCATTGGTAATATAACTTTGAGGTTAGGTGAGAATATGCAATAACAAATATATAATGATTATTTCACATAAATCACACAAACTAAAAAAAAATTGATTTTTAATAAATAAAAATCTTGTTTCTTGTAAAATTTGACATATTATTATGTATTCAAAAGAATAATTACAATACGCAATTGGTTTATTGCTTCATAAGTTTTGTTCAGTTTTGTCTTTGACATATGTTTCGGCCGTGCTGCCATTATCAAAGAAAGAGTCTTAGAAACTGATAATGGTCGCAAGGCCGAAACATATGTCAGAGAATTCTGAACAAAACTTATGAAACAATAAACCAAGTGCGTATTGTAACTATTATTTTGAATATTTATAATTATTCTATTGAATATGTTTCATCAAGAACCTACCGCAGATTCAATTCAATTAATTAATATTATTATGTTCCTTACAATACGCGAAAATCAAACAAATGATTTATCTTGGAAACACATTGGATTCACGTACTGTCGTGAGCAGAAAAAATAGGACAACTTTTTTTTTCTAATGTGAATCTGTCTCTATTTGAATATGTAATGAGTAGCCGAAATAAAACGGATATCACTTTTAATTTATGTTTTATTTTAATGCTGTAGTTATTGCTATAGTAAATGATGGATGGTTAATGAGACAAATTGCACTGCGTTATAACATTAACAAAAATTTGGTATGTAACATTTTAAGAAAGTGGAGAATAAACGGTACGATTAGTAGAAAATCAAAGGACACAGGATATCTTACTTAACAAGAAACTAACTATTAATATTTCGTTTATTGCACCATTTCTATTTATAACTTCTATAATAGTAATATATAAGTCTGTTTGGCATAGAATTAAATAACCTTATACAATAATCATTAGTAATAATATTTTCCCATGCATTATTTATTATTTCCAGTAATTCTTCGGCATTCCGTGATCTCACATTTCGTTTTTGGATACTTCTTACGAGTAGTCCCCATACTTCTTCCACAGGGTTAAGATCTGGACTATGACTGGGCCAGTTAAGAACATTGATGTTGTTATCTTGAAACCAGTTAGTTACGCTATGAGCAGTATGAATGGAACAATTGTCATATTGAAATATGAACTCATTATTAGGAAATAATTGTGACACAGAAGGGAGCATAATATTGTCTAAAATCCTAATATACGTTTCACTATTAAATTGTTCCTCAATATGCCACAAAACACCAAGACCACGTGCCGATATCCAAGCCCACATATTGACGGAAAATCTACCACTTTTATCATTGTTATATTTATATTTCTCATTGAATCGAGTATTCGGAGGGCGGTAAACACGAATACGACCGCTGTGTGTTGACTGAAAAGTTTTTTCGTCTGTAAAGATTACATTGTTCCAAAATTTACATCATGCGCTAAAAATTCAAGCGCAAATCCTACTCGAGCTTCTTTATGTTCAGCTTTAAGTAAGTATTTATGTGCTGCTGCATGACAGCGTAGCTCCGATTCTCTTACTCGCCGGCGACCAGTACTACTCGAGCCAGGAATATTCGTTTCTTCAGCAGACTGAATAACTGAATAAAATGGATTTTCTACTAAAGCATTTACCAATTTTATTACACAATTAAAACAATATTTATTAAAAATAACCGTGCATACAAACCTCATAGTCCTTGCCCCTTTGCTCATTAATTTCTGCACTTATGAAATCACGATTGTTGCCAACAAATGCTGTCATCATAACTGCATCTACTCTGGGTAAATTGTCCTACTAGGCTTGCAAAAATCCCGTGTCTGTCATCGCTCAATTAAAACAGTCTTTAAACTCCACAAAATAGTCAAAACACTGTGATTAGTCCTTCTTGGATAAGTAACAACACACTTTTACGCACTTTTATCATAGTAAACTGTGCTTTTCTAACGCCGCTTCTCTTGACATGCCCGTATTTTGTAACATCACCCCAATAAGAAACCCGTTTTCAGTCGCGTGATTTTGTTTAAAAATTTGAATGTTAAAATCGAATATACACGGAGTAAAATTTTTCTCAACTTATATAGTAGATATTATGGAAAAATAATAAATTTAAGCATTTTTAAAACTCATTGCATCTTCCTCATTCAATATCTGGATCCCTAGGGTCGTCTAAGAAACGCTAATGAGGGAAGGCATTTACAATGAAGAGTGGAGAATAAAAGTAAAACTACAAAAGCCAACCCGACCTCGCGCCCTGTAACAAAAAGCGGCAAATAACACTTGGAGATGCGCAACTTTAATTTATATTCTAAATCCAGTTAAACTCATCATTTCATAGCCACTTGTATAAAAATACCAATGTAGCACTGATTTATTTTTTAACGGAAAATGTCTATAAATAGATGCTGGAATATTTTAAAATATTTAATTTTAAAAATACATCAACGAAACCAACTTAGAGCTAATAATAATAAGAAAAACTGCCAACTCTGCATAAACAAAACAAGTTTTCTTAAAATACAGCCACACTACTCGCTACAGCATAAGGTGAACGCTCTAAAGAGGAGTACCGTAATGGAATTATTGAGTAGCAATATTGATATCTGACAAATAATATGTAAACGAAATTTTAAATAATTCTTTATGATTATATTTTTTAATAGTCCATTTAACGAGGTTTCCGAACATCAAAAGTTTGTAGGATTTTGGGATTGCGAGGGGTCGACGGATCGGTTTTTTTTTGGGGAATAATAATAAATTCAGTTAGTTTACATTAGATTGCTCCGGAGCAACCCCCGGGGGTTGAACCTACCCCCGCCCCTAATAGCAATATCCCCAAAAAGTAAGAAAATAGGGACTCGACAAAGTTTTTTATGTGTTTTTGAGGGTGTTAAAGAACACGATAAAACCCTCGATATACTTTTCGAAACTGTAACAAAATTCGACTTAAATATTTCGCATGAAAAGCGTGCTTCAAGTAAAAATATCGTGGAAAGAGGTTTTTATATTCTTAACCATATTTTCGCCCTACGGAGCGTTTTTTATGCAAAAATTTCAATAACTCATCAAGGAGCGTTATTTTAGAAAGTGTAGTAAATGTCTCTGCACAGGGACGTAATGTCGCCCCGACCACCAAAATTTAGAAACAGTAACAAAATTTGTCTTCAATTTCGGAAATTTCAAAATTAAAAACCCTTTTATGAATCCACGTTGTTAAGCACTGCAACTCATGCGTGGTATTAAATATGAGGACAAGTTAATCCAGCTTCTATTCAAAGTATATCGTGAGTTTTAGCGAAAATAGCCCTTAGCGACATGGGACCCCCATCATTTCCTAGCAGTGGATTTTGTCGGGAAAATGATGAGTTTTAACGGGATTTGCCCTAAACCGGTTCCTCAGTGATTCGGTGATCTTTACCATGTACTCATATGTGCATGGGACCGCCTTGCCTGAACGTATGAAATTGTAATTGCAAAATATAATTCAAAGTCGTTGCGATTCAAGCATTTTTAAGCTTCGAGGAGCGATCAAAATCTCGATTCGACGAATGCCCGCATGCCTAGGACCGGCTGCATGGAAGATGGGGTGGTTTTTATACGTTGGAGTTGGTTGCGGGAGGGTAGGGTGAGAAATAACACCACCATCGTGATCCCTGCCCTCGAAAACCCATCAAAAACTTTGTCGAGTTCGTATTTTCTTATTTTTTGGGGATATTTCTATTAGGGGCGGGGGTAGGTTCAACCCCTGGGGATCCGGGGCAATCTAATGTAAATTAACTGAATTTATTATTATTCTACAAAAAAACCCGATCCGATGATCCCTCGCAAGCCTAAGACCGAGAAGCCGGAAATTGGGGTGGTTTTTCCTTGATAGGGGTAGTACGCAAGAATTTCAAAACTCGAAACCATCACCATCATTTTTCTCACCCACGAAAACAGAGGGGGAAATGTATTCCAAAACATCCTGCAAACTTTTATGTTTTGGCCTTTTTTGTATCTCGTTAAATGGACTACCCTGAACAGGTGAGAGATATCTGTGGACAAAACTAAAAGGGAAAGGAAAAGAGAAATGCAATTAATATGAATAGATAAAGGATAAGATAATGTGATTAAAATTCAATAAAAGTAATATCGCTGTATTTTTAAATACTCCAATTTGTATGTTAGAGATTGATGGTACTGAGTCAGAGAAAGACGATGATAGACCAAACTTGTGAAAATTTGAAAAACACATTCTTTGAGACACATTTTCTATATTAATTTCGGTGTTCAGTGAGAAAATACACGTATTTTATTCAATCATGTACAATTTATTGTCCTAAAATCATCATTATTACAACTAAGTAAACTTAAAATGGACAAAATTGACTTAAAAATGCCCCAAAGTCAGAATATTTATTGACCACAATTTACCTTAATTTGTGGTTTAATCGCTCACTAATTTTTAGTGAATATTTGATCGGTTACTACCAAGATTACGACTTTGATTTATTTTATTAATTGCAACATTGGCCCCTTTTAAAATGTCAAATTCTGAACTTTACAAGGTGCTATGCGTGCGATAAATAATTATTTATGCGTTTCCGAACGATATTTCTCCGAATATTTCATTATAAAAGAAACAAGTGAAAGGCTACTTATTAAAACGATCAGGAAATGTACAAAATGAATCGATATGTAATACCAAAGGTGAGGAAATCATGTTAGGCATTTTTTATCGAAAAATTTTATAATGAAAAATTATTCAGAATCGCTGAAAACCCCCAAAATCCCCAGTTTCATAAAAATCTGAGAAAATTTTAATTTTCATGCAAATAGAAATAATAAAAGATTGAAAATTGGAAAATTTGTTTATTTCTGTAACATTCAACTTAAATTAGCCTACATAAACTGCTGGCCACTCGAACTTACACAGAGAATTTTAGGCAAAATTTAAAGTTCAATATTTTCAACAGGAATGCAAATTTTTGAACGCGGCTTGCAAATTTTAAGAGCTAGTTTTTTTCGGATTAAGCTGCATGACGTATATTTATCGTAGGACCATAAGTTTGTTATATACGGGGTGATCAATGAAGTCATGCAAAAAATCAAAAAGTTTGTTTGAGTGAAATTTCCGCAAAAAATTTTTTTGGTCGTTGCAATATGGTTCGTTACTAAGGTAACATCAATATCTCTAGACGGTTTTGTCAGTTTTTGGATTAAGGCCCTTAGGCCTTGTACACACTATTCAACATAAAATTTGGATACCGAAATTTTTAAAATGCTATAACTTGACATTGGATTGACGGTTCTTGATGATTTTTGCGGATTTGGAATCCTTATTTCACGTAGATTTTCTATGGTCTAAGCATTTTATTTGAGGGTTGAAATTTACACATTATGCCGGGTCGATAATAAACAAAAACGTAGCGACAAGAACAAGTTTATTACATTATATTCTACAATGTACAAGATTGCTTAACAATGGCCAAAAGTCAATTCTTAAAAAATTTATAATTCTAATTCTGGTAATTTTTAATAATTAAAAAAAAATTTAACTAAAAAACTAAAAATGAATTTAATTTAAACTTAAATTAAAATTACCTAATTAAAATTAGGTACATTAATTAAAAAAGAGAGAAGCTAATATTTTGTTGGTCCTCCTGATCGTAATATTATTTCCCGACATCGATTTGGTAGAGTATCCACAAGATTATTTATAAAATCTTGTGGAATATTCTCCCATTCTTCACGAATGGCCTCACTGAGCGTTTCTAAGGTTTCGGGGGGTACATCAAGAGATCTTACTTTAAGTTTTAAATAAGACCAAACGTGTTCGATGACATTAAAATCCGGAGACTTTGCAGGCCAATCCATCCTATTGATGTTTTGTGCCTGCAAAAACTCTGTGATCCTTCGCGAAACAGTAGCATTAATGGTTTGGTTGGTAATGAATAGCTCGGTTTTACCATTTCTTATGATACCTCCCCACACTGTAACACCTCCGCCACCAAATGCTTCTTGAGGGTCCATATTTTCCTCCAAATATCGCTGATTTGGCCTTCTCCAAACTAAAATTCGGCCATCGGAGTGAAACAAATTAAATCTTGTTTCGTCAGTAAATAAACAATGGCTCCACTCTGCATTACCCCAATTCGCATGCCGATTTGCCCATGCCCGCCTATTCGCTCTATGGTGTTGTAATAACCGCACACATTTTGCTCTGCGACGGGCTCTATAATTTAAAATGTTTGGCATTATGTTATGTTTTTTTAAAAAAAAATCTCACCTCAAGTTGTTTTTATTTAATGTTCTTCTCACTGTTCTGTCCGAAACTCTCACCCCAGTTTGTTGTCTTAAAGAGTCATTTAGTTTTCTAGAGTTCTTTGTTCTATTCCGCATAGTTTCTCTCATTAAAATTCTTTCGGTTCTTTCGTTTATTTTTTTTGTATGTCCACCCCCATGCCCATAAATATGATCACCAGTAGTTTCGACGCGGCGGATCAAATTATAAATTGTCTTTCGGCTGACATTGTAAATGTGCGCAATTTGCTGTTTTGACATTCCTTCGTTGAGAAGTCGAATGCAATTTTCCCTTTCTGTCGTGGTTAAACGCCTCATATTAATTAAACTTTACAAAATTATAACATTGAAATGTGTCAGTATATTTCTAAAATAATGTAAACAGTTTTTAATTACATAGCAACAAATTTGTTTTTCCAATGCCTACTTTGAAATTGACGCGTCGTGTAGAAATTACACCCGATCATAATTATGGGCTTGGGGGTGGACAAAGAACTCTGTAAAACTGAATGACTCTTTACGACAACAAACTGGGGTGTGAGTTTCGGACAGAACAGTGAGAGGAATATTAAATAAAAACAACTTGAGATGAGAATTTATTTTTACAAAAACTTAAATAATGCCAAACCTTAGAGCGCGTCGTACCCTACGTTTTTGTTTATTATCGACCCGGCATAATGTGTAAATTTCAACCCTCAAATAAAATGCTTAGATCATAGAAAATCTACGTGAAAGAAGGATTCCAAATCCGCAAAAATCATCAAGAACCGTCAATCCAATGTCAAGTTATAGCATTTTAAAAATTTCGGTATCCAAATTTTATGTTGAGTGTACAAGGCCTAAGGGCCTTAATCCAAAAACTGACAAAACCGTCTAGAGATATTGATGTTACCTTAGTAACGAACCATATTGCAACGACCAAAAAAATTTTTTGCGGAAATTTCACTCAAACAAACTTTTTGATTTTTTGCATGACTTCATTGATCACCCCGTATATAATAAACTTATGGTCCTACGATAAATATACGTCATGCAGCTTAATCCGAAAAAAACAAGCTCTTAAAATTTGCAAGCCGCGTTCAAAAATTTGCATTCCTGTTGAAAATATTGAACTTTAAATTGTGCCTAAAATTCTCTATGTGTAAGTTCGAGTGGCCAGCAGTTTAGTTGGTGAAACGCGCGTCGAGTAGAGCATTCGAGTGTATTGTTTAAATTGAAGTTCAGTTTTCATCATATCCAGTGATGAAAGCATGGTGGGCGAAATCCCCGCCGAGTATAACATTCGAGTGTTGCCATTACATTAAAGTTCAGTTTTAAGCATCCCCAGATGATGCCAACACAGTGGGCAAAACGCACATCGAGTAGAGCATTCGAGTGTATTGTTCAAATAAAAGCTCAGTTTCATCATTTCTAGATGATGTCAACATAATGGGCGAAATGCGCGTCGAGTAGATTATGGGAGTGTAGTGTTTTTACATACTAAAACTGAGTTTTAAGACATCTTTTTCGACCAGATCACCCTCAGACAAAATACAATCAATCAATCCGTCTCCTTAAATTAAGTTTTACGTTTCTCAGTTGTTGATTCGTATGAACTTAGCAGAACAACTTTGCACAATTAATAATAAATAAAAAATCCCATAGGCCTACTATTTGCTGCTAATTAATCGTGAAAGTAACACTTTTACCGTTGTCAATTTTTAAAAAATTTTCGAGTGTTCCGCTAAGTTTAGCAGAACAGAGCAGAGGGTTGTCTTCTTTCCGGATATCGCTCCTTATAAATTCGAGTTGGTAGCAAACAATTTTTATTACTCGCACCCAGAACATAAACCATATCGACTATTTCTTCTCTCGAAAAATTCATTATTGGAAAGTGCGACTTTTAAACTAATTTATTACTTAAAATAGGTGTAAATACTTTGTCACAATAGATAATAATTAAACGTCAATAAGATAACTTTTGAATTATTCTCACTTTATGTCAAAATCATGGCTCCTAGATCAGTTCGAAATGAAAAGTATTATAATTTAACGGTTTTTAATGAAAAAGTAAAAATATCTGGAAATTATCGATTTTAGGTAAGTCTGATCGATAGCCGAGTGGGTTAAGGCGCGAGGTGGCAATCGCGATTAATCACATGGATATCGCGCTACCGGGTTCGAATCCTGACACTGTCGGAGGAAATGGTTGTATGTCCGCGTTTTTCAATGTGTAACCCCCTTCCGCACAAGCCTTTGGCTTCTGGAATTTCTGTGGTGTTTATAGGATATAATTCGCAAAAATCGTAGAGAATTACGTGCCAATTCAAAAATACAATAATATACAGTGTTCCATTTGAAAAAATTGAGAAAATTCACTTTGAAATGATGTCCTGAATTAGCGCTAGTATAAAATACACCCTATATAATTATAATCAATATTTGGTAGTTGTAGTACATCCCTTGTCTACATAATTGCAAAATAAATCTTCTTAATTAACAGTAATACACAGTATACTTTATACGAGCACAATTGAAACTGGTCAGTGTTAAAGCACAGGACCGTGCGCACTGAACTTGCTATTTTGTCCTATATATTTAGCAATGGTATCGAGATTCGAATGGTAGTTGAAACTGTGCAGGCGACGACTGCACTGGTTTAAAGATAATAAAACGGACAGGCCTACTAGCATAAAAAAACTCGTAAATTGTTTCCCGGTGGTCAACGTGGACTTGTGAGATGTGCTGTTAATGTGCCAGTGCAGTGCATAAATACCTATTATAATATCAAGCGTAGGAGTTTAGTTAGTTATTGTTCATATTTATAAATATTTACTACTATATAAAAGGTAAAATATTATAATTATTTACTAATTTACCATGGCCTTCTGGAGACCATTTGAAACAGAGGATAAAATAATAACGCCCGAAAATCTTATCATTTTCTTATGACAAGCATTTCTATTTACCTCCGCCCATGTACAATAAAGAGATGCCGACCGTTTTTGCCGGATTTTAGTTTTTTTACGGTTTCAATTAAGTTCGTATACATTTTACACACACAGCGAATTAGTTTGTTAAATCTTGTTCCGACCAAAATTTTCATATTTTTTCGAATAACTCGTCAACGACACGTCAAAAAACAAAAAGTCTGGAGGTCGTTGGAAGTTGGAAAGGTAATTTTACGTTGAATTCATAACGTCGGCTCCACACACTGGACCCAACGTTGGGCCAACAACGTGCGTCCAATGTGTGGATCGACAAAACAGCGCTGGGTCCAACGTTGGAAGTTATACATCGGGTGTCGGTTTTTTGACAAAACATCAAAGGGATTGGCTCCAATATCGTGTTGCCGGCCACACTGGGCGTACGCTCATTCACTGTTTTCAGTGCGCAGAGTGAACACGGCGGTATTTTAAAAATAACGTCGTCTCAGATAGAATGGTGCAATGAAAAAGCGTTGGAGTTTTTGGAATTATAACAAGCAGAATCGATTTATGGAACCCAATGGTAACACAACATAAAAATAGAAATGCCGTTGCTGATGCTGAGCCATGGCAATTATGTCATCAGACATGTTCACTTGTTCACGTTGGCTCTGCGTGGAACTAACTGAGCTTGTGGATGCTAACGCGAACAAAAGCAAAATCATGACAACATTGGCCCCACGTTGGGTCCAGTGTGTGAAGCCGGCGTAAATGTAAAAATATATAGGGTGTTCCAGTTAAAAAAAATGGCCTCGAAGATGCTCCGCTGTAGCAGGTATTGGGATACCCTGTATATGAGACAATTGTCCTTTTCTAAATAATAGGAAAGAATATTCGTAGAATGCCACAAATAACTTTCAGACAATATTTATCTAACGCTCTTACAATATTGGCACAGATTATGTAGTGTTGTGGCGGTGTTGTGAGACTTTTTGTAAATTTAAATGATGAACGATTTGAAAATAAATAAATAAAACATTTATTTCCAACAGGTAAATATCCAATGAGGAAGATGCATGGATTTTAAAAATGCTTAATTTTATTATTTTTCCATAATATGTACTATATAAGTGGATAATATAATGAAAGAAACTCATAGAAAAATTTTGCTTCGTAAATATGCTACATTAAAATTTGAACTTTCGTGTGAACAAAACCACGTGACTGAAAACGCTATAATATTGCTTTGACGTCATTTTGACGTCACTATTTGGACCTGAATTTGCTAATTTACGTTGTTATTCTTAATCTTGTTATTAATTATTGGTTAATATGACGGACAATCATTTCATAACATCCCTAATAGTGCAGTCATTGAAGCGAAAAATAGGGTCTTACCTCCGAAATATTTTACTACGAACCGATTTACATGGAATTTTGGAATTAGGCTTATCGTACCCTTAACTTCAAAAGTGATATTGACCCGACCTCCGTTTTTTATTTTTAAGGGGTGAAAACGACCCCTTAATGAAAAAATTGACATTGAGCCATGTTATCGCTAGAAAACGTATTTAATAATAAGGAGTGAAATCGTAAAGTGTTCTCTAACACAATTATCTCATGTTTAACCCATTTTCAACCCCTAAAAAACTTTACAACCCCTGCAAACGACCCCTAAATTGAAGAAAATTACAAAAAATACTTTTGCATAACTTAAAAACATTTAAATATAGAATAAATATTGTTTTACGTTCTCTACCTTAATTATCATATTTTTAACCCCTTTTCAACCCTTAAAAACAACCCCTCAATTAAAAATTGTATAAAAAAATTTCTTTTGATGAACTCAAAATGATTTAAATGTTGTTCCACGTTCTCGAAAATGACTATCATATGTTTAGCTTTTCAACCCTTAAAACTACCCCTAAATTAAAATATTGAAAATATGTGTTTATACAATTAAAAATAATTTAATTATAGAGTAAGTAATCAGACACTTTTTATTGAATAAAATATAAACTTACAAGTTATCTGGAAATGTACTAGATTAAATTAGTAATTAATTATAAAAAATTCTGCAACAAGAGCATTACAATACATAAAAAAACTATTACACCAATCGTTCATGATTCAATATCGGAGTTGCTGTCGTAATCAAGATCTTCTTCTGGGTCAATTGCAGGGCTATTCTGGCAGTTATCTCCACTGCATGTTCCACAAGTTACATTGCAAAACAGCCCGACTCTTCGGCATCCGCAAGTAGCTCCGCAACCTTTTTTGCAGTTGCAAAAAATCATTTTAAGTAAATCTTGCGGTGCAGGTGGATCTGCAGTTTTTATTGGATTGGATTTTATTGGATATACATATATGAACGCTGGTATGTATTCGTGCGTATGTTTCCGATATATATATGCCATATCGTCTGGTCGATAGCCGAGTGGGTTAAGGCGCGAGGTGGCAATCGCGATTAATCACACGGACATCGCACCACCGGGTTCGAATCCTGGCTCCGGCACTGGCACTGTCGGAGGAAATGGTTGTATGTCCGCGTTTTTTCAATGTGTAACCCCCTTCCGCACAAACCCTGGCTTCTGGAATTGAGAGGGTTGTTTAATTTCTGTGGTGTTTATTTATATTATATATGGATATATATATATATATATATATATATATATATATATAAGACAATAGTTTTGGGTTCATATTATTCTTTACTTTCACTCTACTCCAAATTTTTTTTGCTCCGAAATTTTCATTTTACTAAATAGAAAAAAAAAAAGTTTAGTTTTTGGACCATAACTCCTTCAATTTTAAAGCTATCACAACTTTAAAAAAACCATTTTAAAGGTAATTGAAAGAGCTACAACTTTTTTCATTATGACATGTAGTGTAAAACCCTTCATTTTGAAACGGTGAAGGGTCAAAGGGCTCGAGAGAGACTGTGATTGCGCTACCGCGCGCTCTTTAAACAGTCGTATCTCCGTCAATTTTGGTCTGACAGAAAAAAAAAAACAAAATTTTTGTCAAAAAAAGACCTACATTTTTTATCATTACAGTTTTTTACGTATCTTTCATTATTTTTGAAATATTATGAAAAAAAGGTGTTTTTCTTAAAAACGAAAAAGAATTTCTTTCTTAAAATCGTTATTTTTTTGAAAAGTATGCATTCCAAAGCAACCAAACGGCTGGAATCCAATAAACTCTTCATATTAAAGTTAAATCTAGACGGAATACGGTTAATTTTAATTTTGGTGGAAATGGCACTTATGAAACACATCGATTTAAAAAAATATATATTAGATGTCCCTCTTTTTTTCATTACAACTCACTCACTTTACGTGCAAAAGACTTTTAACACTGCTCATTTTAAAGATTATTTTAAGATCTATAAAAAAGTTTGTCATTGTCATATGGATAAAATGTATCCGTTGTCCGCTAGATGGCATTGAATACATCGATTAAAGTTCAGACAAAAAAAAAACGGCTTTTATTTTCAATATCTCGCTTAATATTGCACTTAGAACACTCTTTAAAAAACCAATTTGTTCATTTTCTTACCTTCTACAATTTTGTTTATTATAAAATTATCGTTAAAACGCATATTTTTTTAAATATTTGCAAAAAACCGTTGAAAAACGTGGGAAAATTCCGAGTTTTCAATCGCCAATAACTTGAAAAGTATTGAGTTTTTGAAAAAACTATATAGAACACTTTTTGCTTAGAATTGGATCTTCTATCGATCTCCGAGGTTATTTTGACCAAAAAAATTTCCACTAACGAGAAGGGGTGGCAACAACCCCCAGGGTAAGAACGGAGGTCGGGTCAATATCACTTTTGAAGTTAAGGGTAAGATAAGCCTAATTCCAAAATTTCATGTAAATCGGTTCCTAGTAAAATATTTCTGAGGTATAAAGCTTCAATGACTGGACTATAACGCGTTAACCTATAACCACAGCATTCTTTTTAGATGTTTTAACAATAACGACGTGACGCTACAGGTTACGAATGACAACTATTCGTTAGGGATAGAGCGTTTTAATGGTTTTAAATTCTCAGCCGAAATAAATATTTTTTTCACCCTCAATTTTCACAAAAAAGAAAAAGAACAACTACGAGGAAGCATATTTTTCTGTCGTCTATCTATCTATGATATAAAAAAAATCATGCAACTTCTTCATTTACAGGAAACAGAATTGTTACAGAGAACATGAGTATATAAATTACAAAAATATGAAAAAATATTCAAATACAGAGTAAACCTAAAATTATGGAATAAATAGTATACATAAAAAAAAATATGAGAAAAACATTAAAATATACAAGCGAGCAGAACATTGTGAAATAATAAAAATAGAATTCCAAATAATATGATGAACTGGACCTTAACATTGTACGTTCTATGCATTGGAGATAACAAAAATCTAAATAGGTGGCTTTTAAAATGCAGTAAGCCGTACATGAGGCAGTAAAGGTGTATAAATAAAAAAATAAGGTAAAAAACATAGTATCAGGGTAGGTGTACTTATATTATGAGTTGCTTCTTAGATATAAGTCAATTATACTATTTAAACTGTCGCAAAGACCCGAAATTGAGTTGAATACCTTACCTTATTAAACATTAGTCATGAGAATGCAATCGAGGAACCAAAAAGCAAAGCTTATTAACAAGGGCTGAACAATCTGAAAGAGCAGCGCAGTTCCTTCTTTCACTTAGTGAAATCATATTAAACATATCTAATAGGATGATTACAATGTTTTTATGAATGTATCTCGAAGCTGAATACCAAAGATCAACACTTAATAAACTCTTTAGCAAACTAAAGTTGTAGTAGTATCAGTAACAATTTCACACCTGCTCGAATATGACTGATTTGAACCATTAGGAAATTCATCGCTTAATGTGGAGTTGGGATGTGGGTCTCAGTTTCTATATTATATTATCTACTACAACACAAAATAAGAATAAAATCTCCGGTATTGGTAATAATTCTCAAACTACCATAATTCATCGCCTGCATTACCACAAACAATAAAACAATCTCTTACGTTTCCCACAGCAATCCTATTGTTCTTTTAAATTTCATTTAAATTCTAACCTATCCCAACGTATGTCTGAGGCATATCATTATTATGTATGAGCCGTAGTACCGACATAAGTAAGTACTGTGTCTACTCCTTCTGTCTGGTTTTAGGCTTTTTTAATGGATGCCATATGTTCTGCAAACTGACAACGCGTGCTACAGATCGCACTTACGCCTACACGGCGTTACATTTTTTTTTATAAAAGGCCCTTAAAATAGCTATTCATTATACAGAATACGATTTTTTAGCGCTACTGTAACAAGTGTTCATGGGTGTTATTAAAATATCAATAAAAAGCAATTTAACAGGTCATTTTGAGAAGTTATTAAATAAGCTTTTAATAAATTCTTAAATTAACGCTGTTGTTGCGTTAAAGGACGCAAATATATACAGGGTGTCTCACCGGGAACTGAATCGATCGATATAGAGAACAGTACGCATCAGAAAATTTTGAAAATTTAGATAATTACTAATGTTGGTGTGGCCAATCCAACTAAAATAATTACAAGCAGCTGGCACTTCGGCTTATACCGGAAGTCGATACCAATTTGCTTATTTCAAATGGAACACCCTATATATTTTACGGTTTTCGAAAAGAGCATAAAATTCTGAGTCGAAAATATGTACATGTCGTATACCTAAACCTAGCCGTTTCAGAGATATTTGACATTTTATAGAAAATTTGACAGGTGCAACGGTTTGCAAGAACCGTTATAAATTTCTTCGTGTAAAAGATCCTCATTTGCTTCTTGTCACGTAAAAAGAACACAAGGAGAACTACGTTCTACAACTGAAATAAATTCAATAATATCATACCAAGTGTTCCGTTTTTCGCGTTACATTTTGTCAACTTCAAACCGCGAAAACTTGTTTAGGTCAAATGGAACACCCTGTATTTTTTTACGTCAAGTTGTGTAAAATTGAATTCCCTTTTTTCTGATATTAACATTGTGGCGGTTAAAGTTACAACTTTTTGAAATATTTGCGATTTTATTAGAAATTCATGAATTATTGTAATCATTTCATCAAAATAGCCATGATTAGAAACAATGTTTTTTATGTCTCAGTTTATTCTTACTTGACATTTACCTACTTTACTCTTCTTATTGCCAATTTTTGGAATGATTTCCCACACTTACAATAAAAGTAGGTGACCATGTGACAGTGCAATAAGTCTTTAATACTTCAAATATGCAAAAATAGATTCGAGCAATTAACATTAATAATGGATCTGGAATAATTAAAAGCTTGTTATTAATTTCCCATACTAAATTTGTAGTGAATTTTCTCTCTGAGCATTCCTGGCGGAGTGCGTTCGAGCCCCACATACTGCGGAATAATTTTTAATTACGAATTATCCCCAAAAATTCGCAGCTCAGATTCCACTATAAACTATAGGCTCCATTCACAGACAAATCTAAATTTCCTACACTTAAGAGGATCATTCAGATAAAAAAAACCCGAAATGTCATCCAAAATTCTATAAAATGTCCTAATTTAACTGTTTTTCAATCTCTAATACTAACTGAGATAGCGATGCATTCACCCAATTTAGAACACAGTGTAGAGGTAGTTATACATTTTTTTATATACATAACTTAACCATGTAATAATGCCTTGTTTTCTAATGCAACAATATTCAAAGAACTTGTATGAGAGTACGAGATGAGAAAATTACTTAAGAAAAAATCTGTAGGAAAACATATTTTATTAATGACTTCTTGTTAGGTCCTCCTTTAAGTCAGTCAACGTCTGCTCCTCCTTCGATTCCATTTTAGTTTTCCGTAAATCTAATGCTTTGTCTGCTACAATCGGCGTAACCCATCAGCGAGGTAAATCAAATTTCCTCCCTTTCTAGTAGGTGCGTCCCCTATTCTTACCCTCGATATACTCGGCAAGACGATGCTTTCTTGAAACGTGTTTGAGATAAGAAATTCCATAAAGGTAGAAGATTACTTCTGTACTTTGTCTCTTGTCACTGGCACCTGGGGTAGCATGCTACACAGTGTGTTATACCCAGAAGGGGTAATCAATAGCAGGCCCTCACCGGTATCTGTAATTTGAGTACTACTTCCGACAGGCCAGGTGCCAGGTGCATTTTACCAGATGAAATTAGTGTGGGGTGGTAGGAACATTACACATACGAAAAGTAAAAAATCTAAAATAAAACGAGTTCGGTAAAGGCAGCACTATTCTGCATATAGCTGGAGTAAAACAAAGAAATTACTTTCTCTAGAGTTTGTAATTATTTTCAAAATTTCAAGACATGGATTAAATATTTCCTTTATACAGTGTGTCCAATTTAAGAGTGTAACACATTTATAACTTCTTTTTAGTCTTTATCGAATTTAAACTAAACCGCAAAAATAGAACCCACCAGGGTCTACTTATAGTCAAAAAACCATTCGCCCCCTTCAAACAAAAAAAAAACAACCTGCGATAGCGAATGTGGTACTTACGAAAATAAACGGAAAAAATAAAAAATCACACTAGTCGCCTTTGATCCGAAAATTTCACTAATAAATTTTCAGAAAACTTAAATATAAATTTTGATCTGGCGCCCCACGTTGGGCGCCATTTTTTTATTGCCCCCTGTATCTGCGACGCTAGGAAACCTATTGGATTTTTCTAATGATATTCTGTTTGGAACATTTTTCTTGTATTGAACATATATTTCGAGAAATTTTTTATATCTTATAATCCAGGTCCCAAACACACATTTCAGCGCAAGTTGAGACTTAAGCGGCACTTAAATCGATTAGAAAATTATACACAATTAAAATGAAATCCTTTTACTAGTTACTGTCTTTCATTTGACGTATTTAATTCATAAAACAGTATTAAAATAAATGATAAGTGATATAAGTATTACAATTATTATGATTGTGACATTGAAAATTCTTAGAAATAAACCAAATCTATATCATAATAGAACAAGTATATAAGACGGCTAGGAAAATTTCTATGATTCACATTCGATTCGCATTTCAAGTATTTCGCAAAGTACTCAAAGCAGATTATTCTTAGCAGATTTTTGGTCACTGAGAAACTTAAAAAATGGTCAGCATTTAACTTTCTTCAAGTGAACAAACTCCCTTGTAATGTCAATAATGTCTTACTAATTTCTTAAGCAACAATTGGAGGGGATTTGCAATTTTGCTTTCGCAACCGCAGTAGATAGACAAAGGTCATTCTACTCCATCCATTTTTTTTTCAAATTCCATCGGCAGAGCCTAAGAAATAAGCCTCTGGTTAATGTTATCAGCTGATTAGCCTCTGGGCATTGATGTTAGACTTCTTATACAGGCTGTCTCAGTTAATGCTCGATTTTCTCGTTCTCGGTAAGGTTTGGAATAAATCAGTCTTTATCGAATTTAAACCAAACCCGAGACCAAACCTCAAAAATAGAACACATCAGGGTCTACTTATAGTAAAAAAAAAACTATTCATCCCTTTCAAATGAAAGAAACAACCTTTAATATCAATTGTGGTACTTATCAAAATAAATGGAGAAAATAATACTATTTTACTAGTCGCTTTCTATCTGAAAATTTCACTGATAAAATTTCAGAACTGCCAAAAAACTTGAAAGTTTGATCAAAATGCTGTATTTTTGGTGCCCCACGTTGGGCGCCAATTTTTTGTATTGTCCCCTGTAGCTATGACACTAGGAAACCTATTAATGATGTTCTGTTTTTAATCAAAACTTTCTTCTTAATGCTCAATTGGTTGTTTCTTAGAGACATCGGATTTCTTAAAAACTACATAAGGCTTTTAAAAGGAAAATTTTCTCAAAATCTGCCGAGAAAATCGAGTGTAACGCGTTAATTGGGACAACATGTGGAGTCTGAAGAGCCTCTGGCCATTGTCGCCATCGGGAGGGCCCAAGAAATGCCCCTCCGGTTCTTAGGACTCCGCCCTTTGGTTATAAAAATCTCCATTCGCCAAAATAAAAACCAAGATGGCTGCATATAGGAAAAACGCCCAACATGGGGCGCCAAAAATCCAGAAAACTTTTATCTCTATATTATTATTATTTAACGAACAACTCACAATTTCCAAAATGCTATCTTACAGCTACCAAGCTTTAATTGACTCAGTTTAAATACTTTCATGACGGTTTTGTCAAACCAATCGTCAATGTAGGGGTAGACATCACCAATGATATTGAATCTTCTATAATATAATCTAATGACCAAAAGTACAGTGTATTTACATATGAACGAAATATGAGGCAAAATTGCTTTGCTTTAAATAAGTCATTCTTCATTAAAAAACTTGGATCATATGAACTCACTTAAAAATAATTAAAACTTCTTATAAAAAAAATCTCGGTATTTCGTTTATACAGTGTATACAATTTAAGAGTGTAACACACTTATAACTTCTCGTAACTTCTTTAGTCTTTATCGGATTTGAACCAAACAAAACAGTTCTATGTTCTGTGTAAGTAATAAGTATCTATGGAAATAACATAAACAGAATCTTAAAGCTGTGTATTTGACATACACAGCAAAATAAGAGTTCTTCCAAAAAATAGCTTTGAAAACGGAAAGAGATTACTTTCCGAAACGTCAGCAAAATACATTATTTCTGTGTTTATTCTGATTTATATTATTTGCAAAACATAACCTCTGACTTTTCCTTTGGCGTAAACGTCACGGGCGCAGAGGTTTTTTCCAATAATTCTATTATTTTGTAGATTCGGTGATTTGTTTTGAAGAGGATAATAATATATGTGGTAGAAAACCCAAATAATAGGAAAGAATAGGGTCTACTTATGTTCAAAAAAACCATTCGCTCCCTTCAAATGCAAATGCAAGAAAAAGCTAATCGAATCTTCTGCTTGTTTGGCGGGTTAAACTCGGCTACTAACCTTAAAACATCAATCCATCAAATTCTAAAGCGCGTGTTATAGTAAATATACCCAATTTTTACAAATTATTTAAAAAATTTGTATATGAGCAGAAATTCCCTGACACTCTAATAAATTCCCTGACTTTTGCAGGTTTTTTTAGCATTATTCCCTGGCATTTTAAAAAAGGCTTACTGCCGCGAAAAACGAGCGTAACGCGTAAACTGGAACACCCTGTGGAGTCTGAAGAGTCTCTAGTCGTTGTCGCCGTCGGGAGGGCCCAAGAAGTGTCCTCCCCCACCTGATTATAAAAATGTCCATCCACCAAAATAAAAAACAAGATGGCTGCACATAGAAAAACGCCCCACATAGGGCGCCAAGAATGCAGCATTTTATTTCTATATTGTGGTGTATTAACAAAAAACTTCAAAATGCCGTCTTACAGCTACCAAACTCTAATTGACTTACTTATAACTTATTTTTTAAATGTTATTTTTACAAAGTGTATTCCACTAAAAATAGCACGAAATAATCTTCCCAATCATTTATTAATATACAACAAATACCTAAAACTCATAAACAATAATTTCACTAGTTTGTAACTTTCTATTTGCTATTCTCATATTCGTATATACTATTATATAAATCTGGGAAAAAATTACCAAAATTAGTAGTAATATATTAATGGCTTATTAAATTTAAAATGTTTTAGACACGCAAATAAATTATTACTAACTGTATAATTTGGATGTTGAGGTCTATCTCGAAGTTTAATAGAAAGTTGTAATTTATGTCTATTAATTAAAAATGCCAATGCATTTACATTTTTTAAGGCACGAGGAAACTATAAAAAGAGTTTCTCAAGAATGTCTGCTAGAAACAGATTCATATACGTGATTTCGATGAAATATATAGTACCTACTCATAAAAATATCTTTAACTCTGTATATTTCCCAGTTTATGGCAGACAGAAAATATTTTTGTGTGATTCTAACATAATCTCACGTTTTGGTACTCAGGAATAGTCTGGGTCCATTTTCTTTCTTTAAAACAATAGATAGTGCCCTGAAAGCTTATAGATTTTAAATGTATGTAGTTGATGACATTGACAATAAATCATAGTTTTAAAAATGTTCATACAGTACTCAAGGCATCCAAAAGATCAATATGAACAGCATGAAGTCATCGTCAACAAGGAAAACAAACTGTTATTCCTGTAATCTATAGATTAATGGAAAACACGTACCTTAAATTCCAAGATAAACATAACTAAACATGCAGGTAACTAGTTTAACTTATATTATTTATAAAACAGAAACAGTGAGTAACAAGCAGAATATTATTCCCACAGAAAAAAACATCCAATTAATAGAACAATTGCATTCGAATTGAGAAATGTGCTTCTATTCTGTTTGTTATAGTGAGGATTATGTCACATTGTACACATTCCGTGTGAGATAACCAAGACTGTTAATGATGATGTGTTTTCCTAAATTAATAAAAATGATAACGACACAATAAATTAACACAAGCAGTTAAAGTCTAGTACGGCATTTTGTTAAACAAACTCATTAATTGGAAGATTTCGCTCAAGAAAGTACACAACTGTCTAGCAGGGAATACACAGGGAATACAAGATGCTATTTATTTTGGATTCGGTGAACGTTTTCAAAATCAGCTTTGTTTTTCAAATGGAAATCTATTTTTTTTTATTGCGGTATAGTCGAGTTCATCTGTTATCGGTACTCAAAAAACGCAACAAAAACTTTACGATATTGGGTCAAGCGGCATGCTCTCATCAAACAAGCCGACGCACATTAAAAACCTAGCGAGTCAATTTGCAAACAAATAGTACAGAGAATACCGATATTTTAATAAGGTCGTAAAGTTCTTGTTGCGTTTTTTGAGTGCTAATAACAAAAAATGGGAAATTCGAATATGAAAATTATATAACCGCATCGGCATTGAAAAGGGAAATTTTTTGACATATGAACGAAGTCCGAATCGATTTGAATTCAAAAGTTATTAACGAAAATTAGTTGAATATATTGATTAAATTTGAAACGGCCCCGCAAAGTCGTCTCGAAGGTCCTGCACAAATAGTTGAATATGACATGAAATTGTGCCCATAGGTCCGCGATGAATGAATGACGTGTATTCAATTTAATTTGATACGTAGCTTATGTTTCGGAAGTAAGTTTTGACTTCAATGGGAATATGCGAAATTGAAAGAAATTTTGATGAATGCTCAGCTGGCACATCGGGAAAGTGAATGAAGTGTATTTTCTAATGTATTTTGATGCATGAATTGAAACTTGAATGAGAAGTTGAAATTGAGAGAAAACTGATAAAAAAAAAAATTGTAGAAGTGAAACATAACATTGTGGTTGGGGGTGTGGAAAGTGGCTGTGATGTGAATCGAGATAATGAGGGGGCTGTATTTTTTAGGGCCGCAGTTTGTAACGTTTGAGGTGTCATTCGATTAACTTGAATGTTTGAATGGTTTTATTGATGAATTCGGAACATTTATGAATTATTGATGATTCGTGTTTTCAAGATTCGAAATAAATGATGTTTGTTGACAGTACCACAGTGTTCTATTTGAAAACCACTGGAGATAGCGAAGTGATTTGAACTGGAAAGTAATATAGACATTAGACAAGACCTATTTGTGACATTTTGAGAAATTTTCTAGAACATTCTATTTAGTTTTTACCTCGGTTTTTACACCTTAACATAATTTTATCTGTTTAAAACTAATTCAATTTAATTGAACTTTATTATATTAAGAATTTTTATTTGTATTTTTTTACTATTCCCATACAATTGTTTATTGTCTATTAAGGAAAATAAAATTTATTATTATTATTTAATGCGGTCAGCTAAGTTCTGTCAACTGGAAAGTAATATAAATACCAAATAAGATCTGTTTGTAACATTTTGAGAAAATGTCTAGAACATTCTATTCCAGACTTCGTGAAAAAATTTGAATTATATATAACCTTAAATAAATCTTACGTTAGTGCTCTTTTGAAAACTTTTTGATGGAAACGAGAAGCACGGCTGCTGAAAAACAAATGCAAGACATGTTCGCGGAATTAAGAAAA
Organism: Leptura quadrifasciata; assembly: GCA_963675555.1. Lineage (NCBI taxonomy): Eukaryota > Metazoa > Arthropoda > Insecta > Coleoptera > Cerambycidae > Leptura > Leptura quadrifasciata. The sequence continues at coordinate 18,665,864 of OY776681.1, read as the reverse complement.
ATTATGTGCTAGACCAAGAAAGACAACGTCAAGAAGGAAAAGAAAGAAGATGTCAAGAAGAACAAGAACAACGACGTAGGGAAGACAAAAGATGAATTGAAGAAAATTATGGAAGATCTGAAAATAAGACTTAATGTGGAAAAACAGGAAGAAAAAAAGTAAAAAATATGCAGGTGCAGCAAGACGTTATCCTTTCAGCCAATAAATACCTCAAAAGTGAAATTAATGAAGATATGGGCAACATAAACGCTGAAGTAAATTAAGTCAAGGGGAAGGTAAATAGGGTCGAAGAAAAAGCGACTTAAAGGCAGTTGAGGGGAAACGGAGGACAGTTAGTAGTACCATGAGGTCCTCGATTACAATCTCCCTCCTTTGATGGTCAAACTTTATGATCAACCTATAAAAAGACAATTTGAGGCTGCTGCATGTGCTAGCAACTGGAACAATGAAGAAAAGGTTATGGCAGTTTTAGCATTAAGGGGTCAAGCATCAGAATTGCTTCAGACGATCCAAGTGGCGCAGCTTTTAAAGTTTTAGAAGCTGCATTCGACTTAAGATATGGTGGTTTGTTTCTAAGAAGTATTATTGTCACTGGTATCAGTTGTCAATTTCCAGTAGGTTTATTTCGAGGTTTAATGCTGTTTTATAAATTACGTTTTGAGGCAATCTATAAAAGGATTTCATATTTATTGAGTGTAATCTTCGGATGTACCCGACTTAAATATCTCAACTAGCCAGATAATGATAAGATATAAAATATTCCTCGAAAATATACAATGAAATCGAAGAGAAATGCTCATTATCTGATGCAGATATAAAGTATCTGCTTAGTAAAGGCCTTCAGGATTACTAGAATGTCAATTTAATTAATTTCCTATAGCATTGTAGATAGGTAGAGGAAAATAAAAATCTGTTTTTTCACAATCTCAGTTTTGATCAAATTTTATTAAAATATACCAGAAAATATATCAACCCGTTTAAAATTCGGCAATGTAAATGTGAAAAAACCCCAAAAATCGCACGACACATTTTTAAATTACCTTAACCAACACTTTTCATTAAACCAGAGAGGTGAGCGAGGTCCCATTTTACAGCATTTTTGTGATCTTTCGTATAATATGCAGCAGCACGCACAAGAAGGATTGTGAGGATTTTTTTTTTAAATTTCAAAATGAAAATTTTTAGTATTTTGAATACTGAAAAAAGTGCGTCTTCCCCCTTTTCCATCAATTTCTTGTTAAGCTCCGTCCAATCAGTTATCAGTTAATTAAACGTAACACCATAGATACAATAAGCCACATCATTTGCTATACTTCAATGTTTTGTCAGAAAATTGGTCAAAGAAAAATATGTTTTTCCATTGTCAGCTAACGAGAGTGGGTACACACAAACTCTAAATATATAGATTTTAGCAAACAATAGTTTTTAAATTTTTATTTACTGAGTACTAATAATACTACTAATAATAAACAAAACCACAACCGAACTACGTAATTTTTACCACTAGATTATTGTTTCTCATAATATAGGCCATTTTGCCACAGTGCACTGAATTTATCAAATTATGGAAACACCAAGTTTGGATTCTGACGAAGTTAAAAAAATACCACCATGGTTTTTCTTTACACTCGTATAAGTAGGTATAAAATAAAATGTGTCTGTGTCATCCAGTGTCGTCTGTCGACAATTAAGCATATTTACTCTACCTTTTAGGTAGGTATTACATTAAAATTCTAGGGAGCGTCAAATTACAAAGGTTTACAAGTCAATGTAACCATTAATCACAGTATGACTAATACAGTTTTCAGAAAATTTAGATTTCACCACAAAAATGCGATAAAAAACCAACATACCTACTTAGGTAATTATGAAAATATTACGAGATAACTATAGTCAATTAACTATGTGTGAACATTAAGATATAAAGGACCTAAGGTAAAGCCTCATCCTTTTGATGTTTACCTATTCATAATATCAGCAAGTAGGTATATTTAAATACACATTATTATCATTGTTATTGCTGATTTACTGATTATCGGTCATCCCAACGACAAAAAATCAACAATGTTATCTCTATTTATCTCCCTAGATATTAAATATATCACGAGGTATAATATATCATTATCGGAGATCATTATTTTCATCCTTACTTCATTCTCATTTTATAACAGCTGAATAAAAAAAAAATTACACTTCTTCGTTATTCTTATACCTAATTTATAGTAATGAACAGTCTAATTATCATCTGGCTAAGTTCATAAAACCTTAACAATACTCAATATTTTTAGAGCACCATGATTTTCCAATCTATTTGCCCATGAGTCACGCAAAATAAATGAACGTCTAACCTTTCAGCCCTCTACGCTATAAGCCACCCCAAGTCCCTAAAGAAATTCCACCCCTACAAGATACGGAAAAGTTGTTCTAATAATGATAAAGTAAATATAGGTAGGTATAACAAAAATAACGATTTTTTTTTAATGACAAATCATGTTTCTAGTCGTTAAAATTCGTTTCTTTTACGGTGACCGTTAATTGTTTCAAATTTGACAGTACTCTTAATTGTTTAAAGTCATCCTAGGATTGCTCTTTAGATAAAAACTGAATAAACATAAACATTTGTGCGAGTTATCTTGGTAATTCTGCGATAAATTTAATAGTAGCACCTGAAAGAAAAGCACCTGCGGGCAACAAGGAATAAAACTGGTACCTGGCTGATCTTAGTCACCTTTGCCAGCAGGTTTGATTTGACCGTTTTGGTCCATAGGCATTTTGCTGTGTAAAAAATGACACTCCATGATGTTACATCTGTTTTACTCTCGCATTTTTTAAATAAAAATCTTTTGTTTTACCACAACTGCAGGCTCTAGCAAAACATTTATTACTTTAAATTGTTCCTTTCTACAGAAACTGAGCAGGTAATTTGATTTTTGAGATGATAGTTGCGGGTACATCAATTTGCTACTTACCCAAAGCTCCGTTCCCCAATTCATATTTTCAGTTAGAGCGGTCATAATCCAAAATTAAGTAGTCACTTAACAAATAACACTGCACAACACAGTTAATTTTAACTATTTTTTACGTATAAACACTTTTTTTCACCGACACTACCCAACATGGCTGTCTCACTACTAACTCGCCAAAAACATAGCGCGGAATGAAATAAACAGAGACGGACGCGGCAAAGAGATGGAACGACTGCGGTCCATCTAGTCGCGGAAAGAGAAACTAAGTTTTTGTACTGTTCAGAGTCATTTAGATTTAAAAGGTAACTCCACTATTTACATTCTTAAAAATACCAGTACCTACCACACCACGGTGTAGTATACTACACCGTAGTACCTACAGTTCGAAAAATCGCTTTTGAAAAATAAAAAACAAATCAAATCATTGCGTTAACAGTTATTAAATTTTGAAAACCATTCAAATCTGACCCCTGACTGTTCGTCTTGTATTTTTAAGCAAAATAATTTGAACAGTAACTTTATTAATAGTTGGAGAAAAGATGTTTCTGCCATAGGAAATATATATATATATATATAGGGAGTGTCTACAGCTCCGGGTAAATCCGTATGATTAATTTTTATTATTCCTCCGTCCAGGCAATTCACGCCGCACATGCGCGATGACGTTCAAACATATTGATATAGTAAGAATTATAAGGTTAACCATCAGCAGTATGTGGTGTAATACTTAGGGTTCCCGATTCTCACACGTGAGGTCGACGGTTCGAATCCGTTTGCTACAGTTTTTTTTTTTACCACATTTTGTTAACTAAAATACGTAATACGAATATTTCTTTAGGTTAGTTCGTTGGGTTAAATATGTTAATATTTTTTGATGTAGTATAGTTGCTTATGATAGATAATGTCCCTTGCCCTCGACGGCAGCCAATCATGCGCATGCCCGGTTTTAGACGGAGGAATAATAAAAATTAATCATACGGATTTACCCGGAGCTGTAGACACTCCCATATATATATATATATATATATATAATGGTTATTATTCTTTGTCTATGGTTTCTACCAGGAATCGATCCACATGTGCTTAAAAGAATTCACAGGTATATAAAAAAGACCACTGAATGTAATCGAGTTCAGTGAAAAAGACGAGATAAATCGAATGGCGCAAACCACAATACGATAACTTGATTAGTAATCGAGATATAATGGCGAGAGCGCTACGAGTGTGTGCAAAATAAACATGAAAAAATGTTCCGGTAGCCACACGAAGAAAACCGACAGAGATAGATACTTCTAGCCTGAACTATTCGATTCTCCGTGCAATTCGATACTCCATACGATAAATGAGGTGAATTCGACTTTTATTCTAAAAGCCAGGGACTAGTAAACCAAGAATTGCCTAAATCGTACCATTCCGACGCCTCTATCTCGAGAACCTTTTGACATTGCGATCTGCGGTTTGCGCCATTCGATTCGCCGTGTCGGCTTTCGTAACCGTGAATTATTTGAGAATTTTTGAAGAAATTTTTTCACAAAAGTTTTAAAAAAATCTACCATCTGGGTTTTTCACAAAATATCGAAACTGTTCGCATGTACCTGAAAGAATTCACAGGTATGTAAAAAGACGAGATAAATCGAATGGCGCAAACCGCAATACGATAACTCGATTAGTAATCGCGATATAATGGCGAGAGCGCTTCGAGGGTGTGCAAAATAAACATGAAAAAATATTCCGGTAGCCACTCGAAGAAAACCGACAGAGATAGATACTTCTAGCATGAACCATTCGGTTCTCCATGCAATTCGATACTCCATACGATAAATGAGGTGAATTCGACTTTTATTTTAAAAGCTAGGGAAGAGTAAACCAAGAATTGCCTAAATCGCACCATTCCGACGCCTCTATCTCGAGAACCTTTCTTCGTAGTGATCTGCGGTTTGCGCCATTCGATTTGCCATGTCGACTTTCGTAACCGTGAATTATTTGAGAATTTTTGAAGAAATTTTTTTAAAAAAGTAAAAAAAAAATCTACCATGTACCGATGTAAGGGTACATCGGTACATGGATTTTATAGCGGAGTTTGCGACTGACATATTATGTTTTAATATTCTGCCCTCTAGAAACACATTTGAAATACATGTGGAAGCACTTATTATAATTTTTTTTGTTCAACTATTTGATTATTTTTAAGTTTGTTCTTGAATTTTATCAGTCTTTTCCTTCTTCATTTCCTGGTCTGAAGGTTGGTCCATAATTTTTTTTTACTAGCAAACCCCAGACGTTCTCAATTAGGTTTATGTCGGGACTGTGCAAAGGCCACGGTAATAATTCAATATTTTTGTTTCCAAACCACTGAGTAATTATCCTGGAAGTATGAATAGGGCAGTTATCTTGTTGATAAATGTTGTTTGGATATAATTGCTCCACCGAAGGAAGCATAACATTTTCCAAAATATCCCTATAAACCTGTCCATTAAATCTACCATTACCCATAATACGCCACGCTACACCAAGGCCATGCACGCTTAACCATGCCCAAGCATTAATAGAAAACCGCCCGGACCTGTTCCACAGAGACACGAACGTTCATGAAACCTGAAATTTGCAGGACGGTACACCCGAATATGGCCGTCATTACAAGGCTGAAAAACTTTTTCATCGGCGGCAGACATAATTTAAACAAAGCAGAATACTTCTGTTGATATGGTCTTCTTGGCACTTGTACAGTTTTTAATTCCGATTTTCCAATCCTTCAGCTAGCTGTTGACCTTGATACTGGAAAATTTGTCGTGAACACAGCATATCCTGCTGTTTGAAATGGATTTTCCCTCAAATAGCTAAGGAGCGCTTCATCTGGAATGAGATTTGAACTTCTCGATCGGCCTGAACCATCTTTTCACTTTACGCTACCCTCCTCCGCCCACCTTTTCTTCACACTCTTAACAGTACTTTCATTCAAAATCGATATTGGTCAGCGACTGCTGTGACAGACCACCCCTCTTCAAATAATAATAATAATAATAAAAGTATTTTATTGGATAAACCAAATGGCCATCGACCGAAGTCCTTCAGCTAGTGTTACAAAAGATTTTTTGTGAGTTAACAACATTACATATTATTATTTTAAAAATAATAGATTCTAAACCAAGAAAAAACATACTCGCTACAGTTCCATCCTATTGCTTCGAATTATATATCTAGTCCTTTACTTAAGCTAAATGGAAAGAGCATTTCAACAAGTAACGGAATTTAAATTATTAGGAATTTTCATTGATCTATCCCTCGATTGGAAATTTCATATAAATTTTCTTTGTAACAAGTGTGCCAGTACCTGTTTTGCGTTGAAAAGGTTATGCCAAATTTCCAGCTCTTACGTGGTAAAAATATTTTATTATTCTAATTTTGAGTCTCGTTTGAGGTACGGTATTATCTTTTGGGGGAACTCATCAATGTCAAATCGTGTATTTATGTTGCAAAAAAGGGCCAAACGCTATATGTTTGGACTCAAATACCGAGAGTCGTGCAAGTCCATATTTATTGCGAATAATATATTAACCTTACCATCACTGTATATTCTTGAAATATTAACCTTTTGTTAAACAGAATCTTGCTCATTTCAATTTTCAAAATGCTTTCCATAATTACCCTATGCGTCATGGTTTTGATTTGCAATATAATATACATCGAATGGAATTATATGAAGCCAATCCCTATTACATGGGTATCACTTTGTATAATAAACTAGATAATAGTATAAAAACCATATTCAATATCAAGAAGTTCACATCTGCTGTTAAACAAATGCTTCTAAAGAAAGCTTACTACTCTGTTAATGAATTTCTTGTGTCTTGAATTAATGTATCTTGTAATAATTAACCTATTTTTTTTTTCTCAATTTTTTTTTAATTTCTATGTTTGTAGTTCTATGTATTTTCTATCTATGTACATACATGCATGAATGCATCATTCATGGGTGTATGTATGTATATTTCTTCTGTTTCTTACTTACATCTGTTAATATTTTTTGTATATGACTTGTCCTATATCATTTGTATGATCTCTTGGACCAATAAAGGATTATTATTGAAGTGGTTATGGGGTACCCTGTTTAATTACAAATGAAATCCTGGTAATTATGTCACCAGTAAATTCATTACTATTTATTTATCTGAAGGAGATTGACCATTTGCGTGATCGTCTAGTTTTGTTAGTGTAGGACCCCAATTTCGTTGTGTGTGTGTAGTAACCCTTTTTAATTACCCCAGGTTCTTTGATATAAAGTTTAATATTACTTGTTTCTGTCTGATACTATCTACATTAGAAAATTAATCATCGTTAATTGAAATACCTGGTAAACTTGAACACACTGTCTATTAATTGAGAGACCCAGTTAATTATATATGTTATTTATGTAGTATTTTAGTACTCAAGATTGCACTATAAATTTATAGTTGAAGTTTGTTTTCTATTTTGCTTTGAAATTAAAACATTTATTTAGTTTCTTACTTATATGATGAAAAGGTAAAGGTGAAAGAATAAGACAATAATTGATGGGAAAAAATTATAAAAAAAAAACCATTTTATTTTATATAAATTGATGCAACAATAGTCGAACATGAAATCAAAAGAAATCCAAATATTTGAGACAATTGTCTAAATATTATAATAGGAAAATCTGCGTCGCTATAGTAATGACCATACTATCGATATACTGAGTGTTTTGATGTAATAACAAGAACTTATACAAAAGTATGCTGTGTTATTTTAATAGTAATTAGAGTTGTGGCAAATGCCTGAATAAACATATCACATGTCTACATTGAGAAATTAATATAGACAAGAGTAAGAGCAGTGACAATAGTCTACGTACATAATGATTAATAATTAAACTACTCAGAAATTAGACTAACATTTCCTCCGACGGTGCCAAGGCCGGAGCCGGGATTCGAACCCAGTGGCGCGATACTCCTGTGATTAATAGCGATTGCCACCTCGCATCTCAAACACCACGGATATCGGCCAGACAATACTTATTTTAAACAGTTGTGACAATAGTCTGGGAATGATAATAACATGAGTGAACAAACGTCAAAGATGTTACTTCGAAACAAAGAGAACGCAACTGCAGTGTCAAAGTTTACGAACATAACAGAAAATAAATGTTTCAATCTAACAAAAGTTTATTTGATATTTTCTGTAGTAGTTGGCTACGGCGCCTGGTTTCAGTGAAAACACTCACGAGCTGTGGGAATGAAATTTCCCTTTTGCAAGTAATTAATAGCTGTGGAAATTTCCAGTTTTATTATAAGAAAGATAGCAGGATACAGTATATGGCAATTACCGACTGCACCTAACCAATCGGTTTCAATAGTATTAGAAAGAACAATCTAAACAACGCTGGAAATTTAATTTTGCGTCAATTGACTAATAAATAAATAAATAAATCCTTTATTGTCCAAACAGGTTGGATACCCAATTACAGGACAAGATAACATAGAGATATAATGTGAGCACAGTAAGTTAAAGTAAAGTATAAATATAAATATATAAAAGGTTCAAAGTGACCTTTACAAAGTTAGTGAAAAACAGAGAGGAATACAACTATAGAAATTCTAATTGATTTTTAATCAGTTTCTTAAAGATGCCAAGTGAGTGCCAATAGATGTCTGCGCAACTACAATGTTGGTTTAGAATGTTGCAGATGGAATATACTGGTGATTTAGTCATTAAATTTGTTCTGGGAGTACAGAGATAAAAATATTTCTCATCTCTACTGTGAATACGAGGTACATGAAAGTTTAGCTGAGACAAATAACTCAGGGCAGTCTAATAGGTTGTTAGTTAACTTGTACACAAATATAGCTGAGTAGTATTTTCTGCGGTTTTCAAGCGACAGAAGTGAAAATCTTGATAGCAGAATATTATTGTCAATACCTTGTGCAGGATAGACACCGTCTAGCTTAAATGCCATATACTTCATAAAGATACGTTGAACTGACTCAAGTTGTTGGATGTATGTATTATAATAGGGTGACCATATTAAAGAACAGTACTCAAGTTGTGATCGAACATAGGCCGTGTATAAGTTCATGTAGCAATCCTTATTTTTAAAATCTTTACAACTTCTGAGTATAAAACCAAGCATTCGGGTGGCCGATGATACGATTCTGTTAATGTGAGGTGAGAAATTGAGTTTTTGGTCAAACTCAATTCCAAGGTCTTTGATTTTGTGTTCCCGGTGTAGAGGAATATTATTTATTGAGTAGTTGAACTGGATAAAATTATTTTTTAAGGTATAGGTTATATATTTACATTTTTGTATATTCAAGGGTAACTTGTTGGAAAGGCACCACACATTTAACGAGTCCACATCCTTCTGTAGTAGTTTGCAGTCATTTGGAGTTTTGATTATTTTGAATATTTTTAAATCATCTGCAAACAGAAGTATGTTGCTCTTGATATGATCACCTATATCGTTTATAAAAATGGAGAAAAGTAGGGGTGCCAGATTACTTCCTTGCGGTGCACCGCTAGTAGCAGTGAACTGAAATGATTTGTGACCTCTGTATTCAACATATTGAGGGCGATCACTTAAATAGGATTGAAAAAAAGCTGTTAGGTTGATGTCAAAGCCAAAGTCGTTTAGTTTAGTTAACAGAATCGAATGGTCTATCCTATCGAACGCTTTAGAAAAGTCTGTATAGATTGCATCAGTTTGAAATTGGTTGTCTATAGAGTCGCTCACCAATTGCGAAAAGCACATTAAATTTGTAGTAGTTGATCTCTTGCTCATAAATCCGTGCTGCTCTGTCCGTATTATATTTTTAACGTTAGGAAATATTCTGTTATAGATGGACATTTCAAAAGCTTTGGCAAAGTTGGAAAGTAGGGTGATCGGGCGATAATTAGAGATATTGTTAATGGCACCAGATTTGAAGATCGGACAAATTTTTGACATTTTCCATGCAGTCGGGAAAGTATTGGTGTTAAGTGAGAGATTAAAGATTTTCTGCAGCGGGCTAGCTAGAACATGTGCACAGTCTTTAATGAGGAAACTGGGGACATTATCGTATCCGCACGTAAGCTTTGGTTTGAGCTGTTTAAGGGCATTTATAATTTCTATTTCGCTTAGCGATTTAACAGATATTTGAGGATAATTTGTAGATGTTGAGGGGGCATTCACGTTGAAATTGTCAGGGTCACTTGGATTGTAATTACTTTGAAAGAAGTCGGCAAAAGCATTTACAATTGAAGGTGGATTGTTATATTCAATATCGTCATAATATAGAAGCCCAGGAATGCTAGAAGTACCTTTCTTATTATGTATAAAGGACCAGAAGCGTTTGGGATCAGAATTAATAGAGTTTTCAGTTTTATTTATATAATGGCTATATGCAATTTTGATTTTGGCTTTAATGGATTTTCTTAACACACTGAACTGTTGTTTGTATTCTTTCGAATTTGTGATTTTCAGCTTTTTAAAAATTCTGTTTTTCTGTTTGATTTCACTAATGATTTCCTTTGTAAACCATGGTGGATATTTTTTTACATAGTTCTGAGTGAGAGGTACATACAACTCAAACACTGAGTGAAGAGTTGCTTGAAATTCTTCAATGGCTAAATTGACATCTGTTTGGTTATCTAGAAAAGACCAATCTACGATTTCCAGGTGAGTATATAATAAGGGGAAGTTGGCTTTGCGGAAGTTGAAGTATATTGAATCAGTGTTGAAAGATATTGTTGGTTCTGATTTAGAAAACTTGAATGTTATATTTAGGGCTGGATGATGTTCATCTTCTGAAACAAATGGAAGATCGTCGTGAAGCACGTGGCATTCATTGTTTGCCAAGACTAAATCTAGAAGACGACCTGAGTTATTGGCTATTGTGTTAAATTGTTTTAAGTCATAAAAGCTGATTAGTTGATGCAGATTAATAAGATTTTGATTGTGTGCAAAGGCAAGCTCATTGACATCTTTGAAATACGGTTCATTAAAGTCTCCTAAAATAAGTAATCTATTATCATATAGACAATTCAAGCTTTCCAATGCATTATATAAATTTTGAATTTGACTGATATTAGTATTTGGTGGTATATATATAACAAATACAAAAATTAACTTATGTTTATAAATTATTTTACAACCAACTATATCTATACTAAAAAAATCATCACGATAGTGTGATAAATCAATAGCAGCTGCGGTACAATCATTCCTGACTCCTAGTAGGACTCCGCCTCCACGTGAAACTGAGTTGGCCTCTAAGTTCCTATCACTACGAAAGGTTAGATAATTATCACTGAAAAGTTCGTGGCTATAAACGTTGGATTGAATCCATGTCTCAGTGAGGGCAACTAGTTGGTATTCTAATAAACTAAACAGCAGTAGTAAGTGTTTAGCACTGAACAGATGTTAATGTGGGGTGGCCGAAAAGATCGACGACCTTACAGATTGGTGTAGACAAGTGACCTTAAAACAGGGGACTGTTAATTTTAAATTTAGACGGAACTCCGATAGTCCGTAAGGCACCCATTTTACTGTTATGTTATGCAAACGCAGTTCACAAACAATTACGTTCTCGTAGTCACGAGAACTTTACATCGTTGACAATTTAGTAGTTAAATAAATAAAATTGGTTGAGGTCGCCAAAGACTCTTATAACAGCTCTTATATCAGCGTAAAGCGCCTAAGAAAAAGTATTTGTAAACTTGTAGTGTATGGTCAAAAGCTATAGTTCTTGAATATAAACTTGTTATTTTGCAAACGCAAACTTCCCTAGTAAAACATTCAGAAAATGAAATTTTATGAATTAAAATCGTGAATAAAATCATAACTGAATAACTGGTAATATAATATTATGATAGTTAAAAAATCAAAGCTAATATTCCATTTAAAATATTAATCTAATATTCTTTTGGTACCACAAATGCGCCAATTTTCCCCATTACACCCCGACGAAACCAGAATATAAATGCAATTGCAAATAATAAAGTAGAGTCTCGAAATAAGAAAGTAATCACCTTTAGAAATTTATGACAGCTGAATTTCTGTACGCCCTGTATAGCGCTACATCGCCCATGAATGCTCTTCCCCAGCTTCTTCATGTTTAACGTACTCGTTGAGCATCGTAGAAACGTTGGATTTTCTTGGATCGTTTGACTTGTAGTTTAGATAATTAACCTCAATACTACCATAAGAACAGCGAGCCCGAAGGGTCAGCGATGTGACTTAGGTATATTGAAATGCAATTACTCAGGAGCACAGCGAATGATAGCATTCGGCGATGTAACTAGGGAGTGATAGAAGAGGCATCTCCTCAGTAAACAAGCTGGTTTTCTTTTTATATGAAGAAAACGCGACATCACCCTTCTACTCGAATCTCACACTTCATGTAGGAACTATTTACATTAACAACATTAATAACGTTGGATACGACGCAGCTCTGCATAGACTTTTAGGATGACAACCAACTCTCTATCTTTTTCTTTGGTCAAGGTAGAAAAGTGTAAGCGATTCCATACTATGGGAATACACGAAGTACTTGACGTTTATCTGAATATACGATAAACAAACCCTGCGACTCGACTAGATTTTATGTAAATTCTGTCTCAAAACTGTAGCGTTTAACTTCGCTTTAAAAATATAATTTTAAAATGCATTCTGGTAACTTTATTGTGTACAATATTAAACGAGTAAATAAATGTAAAAATGAAATGAATCAACTGCAATAATTACTTGAATTTGGAAACATAAACAGGAAGAAACTAAATTTATATATGGGGTATATACAGGATGTTTCATTATTATTATGTAAATAAAAAGGTGTTTTACAAAAAAAATCATATATGTAACACAAAATATATAAAAAATACACATAGAATTCATGTAAAAAAATTGTGCAGGTATGATGTTTTTCATTCAGGTCTTAGGATTCTAAGGTATTCCCATATTGTGTGTTCTGTGATTGTGGAGTTCTTCATTTCATGTTTTGCAAAGATGTTGGAATATTTCTACTAATTTGATGAGGAAAATTTTATGGATAGTTTAGCAATTCTTTGGTGAATGGGTTCAATATTTGTGATTTGATAGAGAACCTGATTAGGGGGATTATGAAGAGGATTTCTGGAATGTTGAATCTTTGTAATGGATCGGATGGCCATCCCTCTTCAATTTTAGAGAGAATTAAAATTTAAACAGTAAGCTGCGCACCGTGTCCATGCAAAACTCGAGATCCGTTAAACCTGCCTCGATAAAACTTTGACTGTTCCATAAATTAGTCTTTTAGAATGAACATAGGCCATGTCACTTTGTGTTATCATGAATAGGAGCAGAGATATAGACATGATTCTACAAGGCGACGGTGCGACCAGTCAGTCTTAATGTTATGCAATTCATAATACAGGTCACTGCTAACTGCTCTGCCTAAATTGCCCATGAACATTCAGCGAGTTTTACCTATCCGTGAGAACAAAGCTGTGGGCAGTCTCTATTAAATGTGTAAAAATTTGAATAAACCAGTGCAAAATATTGTTATGTGCTGCCCTCTAACAGAGAGGAGAGTTGTAATTACTCCCTGGCCAGAAGAGTGGCGCCATCTGTGGGCCAACTGGCGAACCACCATTTAGTAGTGCCTAAGAAAATTATAGAGAATTCCAGTATCTTCTGGAAAGTTCTACAATGATATTCTGGACATTCCAAGTGGGTATATAAAGAGGTGAAGCCAGCAGATGGGGGAACAGTACAGTACAGTTTAGTGAAGGATAAGGAACAGTTCAGTTTAGTATCCAGTACAGTTCTGGGTAATCTGTGGTTCTGGTTACAGAGACAGTTTGTGGAAGAAGAGTTCAGTTGAGTGAAGTAGGCAATACAGAGTTTTTAGGTTAGATAAAGTTGTCAAGTTTAGGAAGAAAAGTACATAGTGTTTTAAAAGTAGTGAATTCATATTAGATTAAGTTATTATTAGTTGTGTGATTTTTAAGTATTTACTAGTGTAATTTTAGTGATTAAATAAATCAGTGGTTTGTGAAAATTCTTGTTGCAAGTTATTCGAATCCACGGAGTGTTTACTGAAAATTGTAAGCACGTAACAATATAAGTGCATTGAATTGTATGGACAGGCTGGAAATCAAATAGTGGAAAAAAATACAACATTTAAAATAGCTATAAATCTTTATTAATTAAAAAAGCATAATAAAATATATAATTAAATAATGATTTTCATATAAAATTAAAATGTAGACGTCAAAATGATAAAATGAATAAAAATAAGTACATAGGCCATATTAAAAAAGGGTTTAAAAAATTAATCGTTTACTTGTACATAATTAGCAGGGAAAAGGCCATACTTCCCTTTGCATAGACCACGCCACCAGCCTGCATCAATCTAAGAAAGAAAAGAAAAAAATTATCAGTCGTGTCCAAAATAGACACATTTATATGGAAAAAGTTATCGAACTTATCGAAATTCTATGGGGAAAAAAATTAAATTGGAAGAACTCAGCTTTCAGCTGCATACATTTGGTTTACAGCTCTATATAAACCATAAATCAAACATAAGTTAAGTACAAAAAGCATCACTTACGAAACTAGCTACCACTATCCACAGAACTGTTGTTTTTTTTTTTTGCAATGGTACATTAATCAAAGACAACTGATTCAAAAGTTTTAGGGATACCCTCTAATCTCACCTGTTCGATGTGCGTTATAACGTCATCAGGGTCAAACGATATCTCGTCATCCGCTGCAGCCTGATAGTCATACAAGGCTATGGCAGATATGCCTGTATCAATAATTTCTTCTTGACTAAATTCTTCTCCCTCTTCTGCTTCTTGTGCTACTGCGTTTACAACAGTACTGTTTGACGGTTCCTAAAAGGACATATACTGGTTAAAGACCCTCTCCAAATTTAAAACAACAATGTCAAGATGTAGCTATTTAAAAAAATTGACATAATTGCAAATTAGTGATTTTAGAAATTTTGGTTGGTAGTAGTTATTAACTAAACCAATTCGAAAAATTTCACGTTTACATTTTTCTCTTATCGTTTTGGTCCACTCAACTGATTTGAGTGCATTCACTGTACTCTAGATGTAAACATAAAAGTGGCCAAACCAAAGTAGTCCCAAAAGTGCTTTCAAAACTATGTAATTGTACTTAAAATCGTCTCCGGAATTCAGAAATGTAAGAATGTACAGCGTGTCTTATTTATAATTTCAAAGTTGGGGTGATTCCCAGGGAAACCGGAAGAGATGGAGATTTATTTTTTAAATTTGTTTACATGCACCATCCAACAGCCAAGACTAATTACTGAATGGAAAAATAAAGAATTATGAACAAATATCACAAATTACAAATTAATAAGTCAAATAGAATAATATATATTACAATATAATTAAATTTAGATAAAACCAAAGTAATGTTAATAAAAAGTAAATATAATTCAATAGACATAAGACATCACCAAGATGTAATAATCGGAAACAGCAAAATAGAACAAGTTAGTGAAATCAAATATCTAGGTGTAATTATTGATGAGCATCTATCCTTTTCGAATCACGCTATATATATAACAAACAAAATTGCAAAAAAAGTCAATTTATTAGGAAGAATAGGTAAAGACGTAAATGTTTGGACTAAAACAACAATATATAAAACGATCATTTTACCACACCTAAACTTTTGCTCCACGATTTTATTTATGCTAAATAATTCAGAAATAAATATGTTACAGAAAAACCAAAATCGGGCTTTGCGGGTTATTCTCGGTTGTGATAGATACACAAGTATAAAATTTATGTTAGACTCTGTTAACGTTTTAAGTGTAAGGCAAACAATTATGTTAAATACCCTAACTTTTGTATATAAAATATTGCATGGCATGTTACCACAACATTTACTGGAAAATTGTTCGTTTGTAAATGATCTACATGATCATAATACTAGATCAAGGGAGAATTTTTACATTCGAAATGTGAAAACTAATTATAGCCAAAACAATCTATACCATAATGGACTGAAACAGTATAATAACCTACCACTGCACGTAAAAAATTGTAACACCATCAACAAATTTAAAAAGACATGTAAAGAATATATAAGACTGAGTGTGAACGTTTAATTTATTATGTATTTTATTTGTCGTACTCATAAATGTTATGTGTTATTAAGTAAAACAATGTAATCTATGAAATATTTCTAGTCTGAAATTTTGTGTTATAAATGTGTATATACCTGTTGTGATAATATTACCTCTTTTTATATGATATATTTTTTTAGCTTACATGCTATTAATAAAGCTATTATTATTATATATAATACATATTGAACTGTATGAACAACATAGCTCGAGTATTAGTGATATATGTGATAGATTTCCATCCAAAAAGTTCTTTATGCTTGGTGACTATAATTTCCCAAATGTGGAATGGAGCAACGATGAATATGGTTTGTCGGCGACCTACAATAACAACAATGCTGCACAAATTTTAGGAGACAGTCTTGCTTTTTTAAATTTCTATCAATTGAATAGTATTAGAAACTGTTATAATGTTATCTTAGACTTAGTATTCAGTAACGATCCGAAAACTGTTGTGGAACTTGCTGACGAATGTTTATTAACTGGTGATGCCTACCATCCTGCAATAGTTATCAAATTTGATGTTAGTGATAAATATGTTGAGCTCACATATGACACTTTTTATTATAATTTTAAGAAAGCCGATTATTATAACTTAAACTATTATTTAGCAGGAATCAATTGGGACCATTTGTTTACTGATGTTAACGATTGTAACATAGGCGTAGAAATATTTAATCAGGTTTTATTTACAGCAATACAATTAATTATATGTGCCTTATGTACGTTCAAAAAATCCAAAATTTCCCCGCTGGTTTACGGCCGAGTTAAAACAACTTATTTTCGATAAGAAAATAGCACATAAAATATACAAAGAAACCAATAATTGGGATGATTACTTACTATTTTCTAATCTAAGGGCTCAGTGCAAAGAGTTAACTAAAATATGTTACAATAGGTATGTAGAACTTTCTGAAAACGGACTGAAAAATGACATCAAATGTTTTTGGAATTATGTAAACAGCAAACGGGATAATTTTGGATTACCTGAGACTATGCACTTAGGAAACCAACAATGTGTCAGTGGTGTTGATATAGTAAACAATTTTGCAAATCAGTTTCAATCCGTATATAAACCACCTGGTATCAACGACGTTCCCAATTTTAATTATGATAAAACAGTTGATCTTAATTTTTGTAATTTTAGTTTACAAATCATCATAGACAAGTTAAATAGCCTAGGTTCCAACAAGGGACCAGGTCCTGATGGCATACCACCTAGAATATTAAAAAACTGTAGATTTACTCTTGCAAAACCACTATTTATCCTTTTTTCTATGTCACTAAATTCTGGTATATTTCCAACTCATTGGAAAACAAGTTTTATCACTCCTATTTATAAATCTGGGGATAAATCAGATATAGTTAATTACAGGCCCATCAGTATTTTAAGTGCAATCCCAAAAGTCTTTGAAGATATTATTTGTGACACTATTAAAGAGCCGCTTAATCAAATTATTATAGAGGAACAGCATAGTTTTTGCAGGGGTAGATCTACAACCACTAATTTAGTTTTTCACAATACGTCTTGAATGCTTTGGAGAAAAAAGAGCAAGTTGATGTCTCATATACACAGACTTCTCCAAAGCATTTTACTCACTAGCTATCTCTCTGACAGAACTCAATTTGTAAGGATCAAAGGATTCACATCATATGAAATTCGGGCAACTTCTGGTGTGCCTCAGGGCAGTCATTTAGGACCATTTCTTTTCAATATTTTTATTAATGACATAAAAACAGAAATAACCTTTTTAAGATTGTTACTTTTTGCTGATGATCTAAAATTGTTCCACTCTGTGTTTCGGCGTTTGCCTAAAGATTCAACTAGACCTAGATGCATTTACTGAGTGGTGTTCAGAAAATTTTATGGATGTAAATGTGACCAAATGCAAAATCATGTATTTTTATCGTAGTCTTGACAAAATTGTGTTCTGTTACAGAATAGATGGAGATCCTCTCATGAATGCAACCACTGCAAAGGATTTGGGTATGATATTGGATAACAAGCTGGACTTTCGTTTGCATTTCGAACATATAGCAAATAAAGCTACCAAAATGCTAGGGTTTGTACGTAGAACTACAAGAGACTTCACTAATGTTGAGTCTATAAAAATTTTATATAATTCTCTTGTACGATCTACTTTAGAGTATTCCTGCTGTGTCTGGTCTCCTACATATGAAAACCATAAATATCACTTAGAAAAGGTACAAAACAAATTACTTTGCACTTTAGCATATACATTAACTTTGCCTCTAAACGAATATTCACTTGATGACATTCGAGATATAACTTATTTACCTAAGTTAAGTTCACGCACAGATCACGCAGATATAAAATTCTTGCATAAAATCATAAATAGTGGCATCAATTGTCCAAACTTATTAAATGAAATTGGCTTTCACGTTCCACCTAGGTTTACTCGCAATAACCAAACCTTTGCGGTGGCAATTCATCGGTGTAATTCAGAAAACATTCACCATTGGCTAGGATAGTATCGCTTGGAAACAAAATTAATATCGATCTATTTCATTGTTCTGAATTAAATCTAAAGCACATGCTACGTTCAGTAGATTTATAAATAAATAAATTGTTTTATAATTATTATTATTAGCAATGTCATACTAGGCAAATTGTATTTCTATTTTACCTGTTAATTAAATAAATAAATGAATAATATAATTTTAAAAGGCGCGGGAAGAGAAAAAAAACCGATTATGCAAAAAAAAGGAAGAACTACTGCACAGTATTCAGTATCTTATTTAATTAAAAATGTCAATCAACTCTGTCTTGCGGGTTGTTGTAATTATCGCATATAAAGTGAAGCGGTGAATGTTTTAACAAATTAGTCATCGGTCTGGCAAGATAGAAGGTAATGTTATTACGAGCTTCAGTTCTTGATACATGAAAGCGAATTTGTTGTAATACCTGAGAACAATCTATTTTATTATTCGGTATTTTCTACAGGAATATTAACGACTATCTAATTCTGCGTTCATTCAAGCTAGGTAATGTAAATATATCAAGTAGAAGGCTTTGTGGTATTCCAATTGGCGGATATAATCTACCTTCCTTAAGGATAAATACTTAAGAAATCGTCTTTGCACTGCTTCTAAGCTATCGATATAGGTCAATAGCTGGGATTCCATATTAGTGAAGCATATTCAAGTTTTGATCTGACCAAAGAACTAACAAGCAGCGTTAACGTGTTCACGTCAGTATTTCGTGCAAAAATCACTATTTTGAATGGAAAAACAATTTTTTGAAAAAACATAAAAAGCAAATGGATTTTATTGAATTTTTTAGATGGTAATCATATTTTTTTTTACTTGTACCAACAAAGCCCAGAACAGCAGAGCTGGACAGTATTTTAGATACGTGTATGTGAAATACGTATTTTCGATACAATTTTTATTTTGTATTGAAAATACTCAACTAAATATTTTTGTAATCTGGATCAAAAATACACATTTTCTCAAATATGTATTTTCAAAATACATACTTAAAAGTTAGTCAATAAAAACTGTATGCCCGTGAGGATTATCTAATCTCTCTATCCGTTTAATTCCATTCATTCACCAACGAGGCACATACTTAAATAAATACTGAGAAGAGTGCTTTGCACATTTAATTAGTAGAACCGGTGCCTACTACAGTTAACACCTCCTTTTCCGAAAACAAAGCTAAAGAATGGTATGTTTTGCCAAACAATATAACTAGTGCTGGGCAAGTCGAGTTAGAAGTTCTTCATTTCCTTCAAGGCAAAAGAAAACAACTTGATATTCTTTTTCAATATCCACCTTACCATCTAGTGCACCAGTGGAGCGTTTATTATCATTCGCTTCATTTATAAATAATCCCAGAAGAAACTCTTTAAGTGATACTATGTTTAAAAAATTGGTGCTTATGAGAGCGAATAGACATTTTGTATAACAGTACTTAAGAGATAATTTTAATATTAATCACTTATAATAAATACATTTTTTTCTACCTTACCTATATATTTGTATTTTGGAAATGTATTTGAAAAATACATGTATTTTGTATTTTCGATACAATGAGATTTTCATGTATTTTGTGACGAAAATACTCATTTTCAATATATTTTGTATCAAAAATACTTTTTCTGATCAATTTTGCCCCAGCTCTGCAGAACAGTAACCTTTTATTTGATGTATAATACGTCTAGTTTGGGTACTAATTTACATTGAAATTATTGGATTTCTGTAGATCCTATTCTTCAGTTATTTAATGAGCAGAAAAAATAGGACAACTTTTTTTTCTAATGTAAATCTGTCTATTTGAATATGTATGTAATGAGTAGCCGAAATAAAACAGATATCACTTTTAATTTATTTTTTATTTTAATGCTGTAGTTATTGCTATAGTAAATGATGGATGGTTAATGAGACAAATTGCACTGCGTTATAACATTAACAACAATTTGGTGTGTAACATTTTAAGAAAATGGAGAATAAACGGTACGATTAGTAGAAATCCTGGATCAAAGGACAAAGGATATCCTACTTAACACAAAACTAACTATTAATATTTCGTTATTGCACCATTTCTATTTATAACTTCTATAAGTCTGTTTGGCACAGAATTAAATAACCTTATACAATAATCATTAGTAATGTTACGTGTTTACAGACTTCAGTAAACACTCTGTGGGTTCAAATAACTTGCAACAAGAATCTTCACTAACCACTATTTTATCAATCACTAAAATTACACTAGTAAATACTTAAAAATCACACAACTAATAATAACTTAATCTAATATAAATTCACTACTTTTAAAACACTATGTACTTTACTTTCTTCTTAAACTTGTCAACTCTTGTCTAACCTAAAAACTCTCTCTGTATACTAGAACTGTACTGTATACTTCACTGAACTGAACTGTTCCCCCATCTGCTGGATTCACCTCTTTATATCCACCCATAGAATGTACCAGAATCGTATTCCATAACATTTTAGAATCCTCCAGTTTTCTACCATGTGCTAGGTGACTGTTCGTCAATTGGCTCATAGATGGCGCCACCCTACTAGCCAGGGAGTAATTACACTCTCCTCTCTGTTAGAGGGCAGCACATAACAGTAATAATATTTTCCCATGCATTATTTACTATTTCCAGTAATTCTTCGGCATTTCGTGGTCTCACATTTCGTTTTTGGATACTTCTTACGAGTAGTGCCCATACTTCTTCCACAGGGTTAAGATCTGGACTATGACTGGGCCAGTTAAGAACATTGATGTTGTTATCTTGAAACCAGTTAGTTACGGTATGAGCAGTATGAACGGAACAATTGTCTTGTTCAAATATGAATTCATTATTAGGAAAATAATTGTGACACAGAAGGGAGCATAATATTGTCTAAAATCCTAATATACGTTTCACTATTAAATCGTTCCTCAATATGCCACAAAACACCAGGACCACCTGCCGATATCCAAGCCCACATATTCACGGAAAATCTACCACTTTTGTCATTGTTAGATATATATTTCTCATCGAATCGAGTATTCGGATGGCGGTAAACACGAATACGAATGCCGTGTGTTGACTGGAAAATTTTCTCGTCTGTAAAGATTACATTGTTCCAAAAATTTACATCATGCGCTAAAAATTCAAGCGCAAATCCTACTCGAGCTTCTTTATGTTCAGCTTTAAGTAAGTATTGCTGTGCTGCTGCATGACAGCGTAGCTCCGATTCTCTTACTCGCCGGCGACCAGTACTATTCGATCCAGAAAAATTCGTTTCTTCAGCAGCCTGAATAACTGAGTAAAATGGATTTTCTACTAAAGCATTTGCCAATTGCAAATCTTGTTGTTGAGTTGATATCCTTCTTCGCCCTGATTCAGGATTTCTACTAGTCGTACCATTTATTCTCCAATTTCTTAAAATGTTACACACCGAATTTTTGTCAATATTATAAAGCAGTGCAATTTGTCTCCATCTTCTGCTTTAGCAATAACTCCAGATTTAACTAAGCTTATATGAGGCATATTAGTTTTTTGCACACTTGCAATAAATTATGACAACTAACTGACAATGTCACAAAAATTAAAGTTAGATGTACACAACTAGATTTTAGCAAAATACCGTTATAAGACTTGTCCTATTTTTTTTTGCTCACGACCGTACTAATGTACATACTAAATTTTACAACCGTGCCATAACAAAATAATATTTCTTTCAAACATTTGCCCAAGTTATTATTTGATAAAGTTTACGTAGTGCTTTTTTAATTTGCTTGTGATTTATTTGCTATTTAAAATTTTTTATTAAATACAAAACGGTGGTATTTACCCAAAATGAAAAGGTGGACATGTTATTTATGGGGAATCTAAAAGAAATGCATATAAAGCTGAAGGGTTAGGTTTTGGGCTTTGTTGGCATAAGTAAAAAAATAGGTTACCATTTAAAAAAATTGAATAAAATCCATTGGGTTTTATATTTTTGAATTCAAAATTCAATTCAAAAAACAATTACCTACTTGTAAAACATCGTTGTAAGTAATGAGAATTTCATGTAGAATCTAAATATACAAAAAATTATATTTGGAAAAATATAGGTACC
Organism: Leptura quadrifasciata; assembly: GCA_963675555.1. Taxonomy (NCBI): domain Eukaryota; kingdom Metazoa; phylum Arthropoda; class Insecta; order Coleoptera; family Cerambycidae; genus Leptura; species Leptura quadrifasciata. Next base: position 18,643,177 of record OY776681.1, on the reverse strand, counting down.
TGTTCTTGAGAAGCTTCGTATTTTATTTGTTGTTGTACTGGTGTGCTCTCATAATTTTCATAAATCTCTTCCTCCTCATTATCGTCCTGCTTCTGTTGCTGCAACTGCCGCAACAACTCCAATTCTTCCTGAACCTGAAAACATACATTTTACTTACATGGCTGTTGCTTTATCAATAAGCCCTGTACAATATACCTGACTCGATGCGGTTTTCTCTATTGCACTATTGTCGTTTTGAGCATTGAACTGAGCAATTTTGGTTAGGTCCAACTGCTTAGGAGTGGTCTTCTCCACCGTTTCAACATTTTCTTGCTGAGTTGGCTGCGTCAAAAACGCCGTTTTAGACTGATCCAATTTGCTGCTCGACTTTTCAACCTGTGTTGTAGGTACTTCCTGTTGGCTCGTTTGTGTCAAGAAAGCCATCTTCGACTGATCCAGTTGTTTGGGAGCTGGTGCCCTCTCCGGAGATGGTGGCACCGAATCTTCCTGTTTGGAGTTGGCAAAAATTGAGGCTTTGGCATGTATGTTTTTACGTGGAGCAGGTGATGTCGTCACCGAATCAGGTTTCTTTTCTTGAGCCTAAAAACAACTCACGGATTGGAGAGAAGATTGGAGGTTGTAGAAGGTTCACTTACCATCGTCTCAAATTTGGCCCTCAAATCGGAAGGTTTTGCCCCACCAATGTCTGGCTTAACTTTAGTGTAATTCGTTCCTACTTTCCCTGGCGTATCAAAATTGGAAGCGGACTTATCAAATCGATCAGTTTGCAGACCAAATTTACCCCCAAACCCTATTTTTTGATCAGTTTGACTTTCATGCTTTTGTGGCGCCTCGTGGTGATCCCATCCAACCGCAGATTTGTCCTGGCGGTCCGACTGTACCCCGAACTTACCCCCAAAGCCAGTCTTATAATCTGCAAGAAATAATCAACTAGAAATTTACACCTCACAGAACCTCTATTCCTATTAAATCTTGTCTTACTGATGAATTATACTGAGTTATTTGTTTCTAAAAAATCACAAAAGAACGAAACGAAATAAAGCATAGCGATGGCCTATAAGTTATTTTTTATTTGCATTAATAATAAGTGGACATTATATAACACATGCATACTGAAATAAAGAAGTATGGTAGTTTTGGACTTTGGGTGACGGCAGGTCCATATTTGTTTAAAATATTTAATTTTCAAAACATTTTTTATTGTATTTACAAATATTTTCAGTCATACTGGTTACACTGTAAAAAATGGAGATTGCATACAGTAAAATTACAGGTAAATCTAGAGATATTAGACCTTTATCGAGTATATAACTTGAAAAACATACCTATATGAAATGCAAACATACTGCTTTTCTCAGATAATTTAATATAGCTTCTATCTCATTAAAATGTGTTTGCTGTAGGAACTTCTTTAATACGACTTAGACGAGGACTGGACTCAGTATAAAAGAGAACGAAACATATGTACAGGCGTTATAAGAACTACGAAGGAAAAATATATAAATGAACAAATAGAAGGAAATAAGAATGATTCAAAAAAAACTACGGGAATTTTGAAGACAGTAGTTCTAATCTACCTGAAATCATTGCGGGGAAACTTAATTACTATTATGTATCTAGTATTAACGAGATAATAGAGTCAATAGCAGATGAAAGTGGGATAGAATCCTACATAGAGAAGATTTACTGTGCTGGATCATGGCAGTCATTTGAAAAAGTCACACTGAACCAAGTAAAGAAAACTATGATGGAAATAAAAAAGAGTAACAAAGCAGACCCTATAAATTTAGATATGATAAAGATGTAATGTTTGATGTTATTGGGCACCCTCTACTAAATTTGATTAATACTTCACCAAAATATGAAAAATTTCCTAGTGATCTAAAAACAGCCACAGTAGTACCAATACTAAAAGTTAAGAATACAAAAGAGCGCAGTGAGATGAGACCCATAAATATGTTGCCAGACATGGAGAAGAGAAACTCGTTTAATTATACAATCCAATATGTTAAGGATAATAACATACTAAGCCAAAGGCAGGGTTCAGAGAAAAAACCCCACTGAAGGTGTGGTGCAACCAGTTATACAAAAATGGGAACAAAATAGGGACAAGAATGTAAATACCATCGTGATGATTTGAAATGTGCATTTGAAACAGTGGATAGGGATACACTTCTAAAGAAATTAACTGCAAATGGTTTCTCAGGCAAAGTAATTGAGTGGTTTAAAAGTTACTGAGATGACAGAAGTCGGATGGTTAATTGGCAAGGAGTGTTGTCTAATAAAGAAAACATATGCATGGTGTTCCTCAAGGCAGTATATTGGGACCACTACTTTTTTGTCTGCATATCAATGACCTACCTGGAATTTTAAAATACACACAAATTAGGCTCTTTGCAGATGATGTTTTGGTGTTTACTGCCGGAAAGGATATTAATGAACTGGTAATTAAGATGGATGAGGAATTACGAAATATTTCCAGTTAGTTAAACTGTAATGAGTTGAAGGTGAATATTATAAAATCAAAAGCAATGGTGATATCCTCAGACAGGGAATATACAGAGTTAAAAAGTGGAAATAAACGAATTATTATTGATGGTGAGCAATTAGAATAGGCTGAAGAATATAAGTAGCTATGTGTTGATTATTGACAGGAAGCTAAAATTTAAGGAATATATTAACTATGTGATTAGGAAAGTTGGAAGTAAAATTGGCTTCATGACCCGAGCTACTAACAGTCTAACCATGGCATTAAAAATAAAAATTTATAATGCAATAGTACTCCCACATTTCAACTACTGTTCGACAATATTATATATAGCCAATAGCACCGAGCTAGACAAATTGCAAGTTTTGTAGAATCGAGGCCCACAAAGAGGCCATGCTGAATACGCTGAAATGGTTAAATGTGAGGCAGTTTTATCAATATAGTATGATTGTTTTCGTTTTTAAAGTACTTGCTAAAAACAAATTGTGAAAAACATGAACATTGCACCAGAACTGGTAAACATTTTCAGTTGTCTTTGGTTAAAATAGAACTGCTAAAAAACAGTATATTTCTTAATGGTGTAAAAGATTACAATATGTTACCAGAAGAGATTAAACAAGCTGGAAATTTACTTGTCTTCAAGAGGGAGCTAAAAGAATACCTGGCAAGCAAAATGTGAAGATTTATTTAGTAGTTTAATATACTTACAAATATTTGAGTTAATTTATTAATATTACCTTCTAAGATAAATAATGTTTACTATATGTTACGGACATTGTTTGTATTAGTATTTTTTTGCTAAATAAAGCTTCTATAATAACAACTATAAACACAAGGAAATGTCACGAATGAAAAATGTCAAGAATGAACTAAGTGCTTTTTCTCAACTTAATTATAAGAAATAATCAAGTAGCCAAGTAATGTCCCAAAGAAAATGTTTTTATTTTTTATTCTTTCAGCTGAATAAATATTATAAAAATGCATTTTGAAGTTCCCTTTGACTGAAAAAATGGATTATTTTGAAGCTGATTACGTATATAGGACTTTTCTAAAGCATAAAATAAATCATTTATCCTTCTAAACATTCTTACAAAGATGAATCATACAATAATCATTTAAGTAACAGAAATAATAAATAAAACTAATCTATTAGATAACTGTGGCACATAAACATACCTTTCTGTGACTCATGCTTTTCAATTTTTTCCACATGATCCCATCCAACTGCAGACTTGTCCTGCCTGTCCTTTTGCACACCAAATTTCCCACCAAAACCTGATACGTAATCTTTCTGTGAGGCGTGCTTTTCAACTTTTTCTTTATGATCCCAGCTCACAGCACTCTTAAAGTAAAAAGAAGAAAACAAAATTAAGGTTTTATTATAACCTAATATCATTTTTAAAACAAAACTTTAGAGAAAATACCTAATCGGGATGATGGGAAGAGAAATTAATATGTCTAAAATATTTACCTATTTAAATAAATTGTACCATTATAAACTATGTGTACCTTATCTATCCTATCGCTCTGTATTCCAAATTTCCCCCCAAAACCTGAACTGTAGTCTTTTTGAGATGCATGCTTTTCAACTTTTCCAATATACTCGTGTCCCATAGCAGACTGATCCATACGATCCTTTTCCACTCCAAATTTACCACCGTATCCATACGAAGGGTTATGTTCGCTTGTTTCGAGCTCCTTTTTCTTCTTTAAAGCGTCTGCCTCTTCCGTTTCCTTCCTTAACTTATTCATACTAAGAGAAACAGTAAAAATTCAACATTAACACACACACACATGACATTAATAAAGTTTCTGATCGAGGATCAAATAGATTTGCAGTTTTATTTTAGGATATAATATTTTCAGCTATCAGATGGGACCACGGATGGAACTAACAAACATATCATCTAACAGTAGGGAACTAGTCAGCTATATATATATATTTTGATAAAATAATGTTTTGCAATAAACTGGAAGAATATGAAGAAACATCAGAAGGAAATTGGATATTACAATCATTTACATAATTGATATCCTAGATAAGTATTAGGTTTCATTTCGAAATAATATTTAGATGTTAAAGAAAATTCTTATTGTTTAGAAGGCAATTAATAGTACCTAAATACTGTATTATAGATTCCAATAAACAGATTAAAAAGATAAGATAATGACTTGTGTAATAAACAAACCGCATACCAAACGATCTAAGTGTAATCTAAAAGTATATTTCTGAAGTCCCTTTAAAATCATTTGATGGAAATTTAAAGCATTTTTTCTGTTCTTACTAACCAATACATATTTTATAGCTCGATAAGTACTTACTCTATTGCACCTGCGGTTCTACCTGAGCCTTGCACAGTGGCGGAGCCCCATCTCTGTTGCTGCTCGTCCACATCGTTAACAAAATCGGGGTCTGTTTCCCATTCATCGTCTTCAGTATTTTGTTCGCTTATGTTTATTTGCTGTCCAGCAGCCGCTTTCCACATTTTAGGTTATGTTAATTTATATTACGGCTTACTACACAAACAATTAAATATATACTTTTTATATTTATACTAATCTAAACAAAAGGATATTAAATTTAATACTTAAAGATAGTTAAACTATCGTTATCAACACAAAGGCAACACCCGGATAGATATGACACATCTCTCTCGAACGGGCGAACGGCAAAAGCACTTGTGCGAACTGAAGTAGTTCAAATAGCAACAGATTTGATCGTAGTTCAAATGTATAATTGTCTAACCTCTTACTTCAAGAGTCAACAAGGGCTTTTTGAATTAAATCGAATGTAATGTAACATATTCACTCAATTCACTGTTATCATTAAAAAGGAGAATGAGGTGGACATATATATAATCAGTAATTGTAAGATATAGATGTGCTTTAGTTTAACGTAAACAAACATGAAATCTATTTTAATAACTGGTTGCAATAGAGGCATAGGTTTAGGCTTTATAAAAAATCTAGTGAAAGACAATAATTCACCACAAAACATCATTGCTACATGTCGAAACCTAGATAATGCACAGGAGTTAAAAGAAATTTCCAATGCTTACAAAAATGTACGTGTATTGGAATTGGATTTGACAAAAACTGAAACGTTTGATGCTTTCGCTCGTGAAGTGGAATCAGTTCTAGAGAAGGATGGCTTAAATGTGTTATTTAATAATGCAGGTTATTCACCAAAGTCAACAAGAATACAATTTGTTAAAGCTGAACAGATGATGCATACGTTTGCCGTCAACACAGTGGGTCCGCTAATATTAACCAAAGCCCTTTTACCTCTTTTAAAGAAGGCTGCAGATATTAATAAAAACGAACCACTAGGTAGTTCAAAGTCAGCAGTTATAAATATGTCATCCACACTTGGCTCTATAAGTATGAATGATAACGGCGGTTTATACCCTTACAGATGTTCTAAGACAGCTATTAATATGGCAACCAAATCGTTAAGTGTTGACCTTAAAAAAGATGGAATAATCGTTACATCTATCCACCCTGGTTGGGTAAAAACTGCTATGGGAGGCTCAAGTGCTCCGATGAGCGTAGAAAGTAGCGTCTTAGGTATTATTAAACTTATTCGGAATCTTTCCGAAGAACATAATGGACAATTTTACCAATGGGATGGAAACCAACTTCAATGGTGAAATTGGTGAAAATAAATTTTGGAAGTCCACTGTAAAAAATAATTAAATATATTTACCTACTTATAGAAATATTGGAACATGATAGTAGTTTCATGAACACTTGACGTGTGTTGCGAACCAAGTTGGCATGATTAAAACTATTTGGCTGCTTAGTAGTAGTAATTGATAAGTCAAAAAGACAATAAAGAAAATTTTAAAAATACTGGATTTTTGTTATATTACAAATATTCGTGCAAATAAATTTACCAGACATAAGAATACTTAATATACCCATACAATATTAATTACAATTAACAATTTCAGGATAGAAACATTTGCTAAAAAAATTAATCAAAATCAATTTTAAACTATATGTTGGAACACTCCTTGCCGTATTAATTCCTCGCATTCAGTTCTTGGTAAATAATGTCTACTGTCCTTTTTTAAAAGCAATACGGAACCATCGTTCAATTCAAACCTGCCGTAATCTAAAAGACAACGCACTTCTATGTAGAGGGCTTTGGGTGGCTTCAAATCCACTGCCAAATTTACACCCTCTTCACCAATCGACCTCATATACGTAGCTTATGACCGGGAATATTTTGAAAACCACTCGATTTCAGAAGCACTAAGATTAGTTTTTATGTCTGCAGGTAAGACGCTGCCAAACTCCCATCTCATAGTACGAAGACATCTAATTCTGTTGTAGTGATATGCCATGAGACAACGCAAGTTTCTTTTGACAGCAGAGTGTCTTATACGAATTGTGGGTACTAGAGAAACGCCACCGCTGCTCTCATCTGTGGATATTTGACTTAAAAATAAAATAAAGTTTTATTTTAACCGATGTATATGTATAGAAATATTGGAACATGATAGTAGTTTCATGAACACTTGACGTGTGTTGCGAACCAAGTTGGCATGATTAAAACTATTTGGCTGCTTAGTAGTAGTAATTGAACAGTACTATAAGTCAAAAAGACAATAAAGAAAATTTTAAAAATACTGGATTTTTGTTATATTACAAATATTCGTGCAAATAAATTTACCAGACATAAGAATACTTAATATACCCATACAATATTAATTACAATTAACAATTTCAGGATAGAAACATTTGCTAAAAAAATTAATCAAAATCAATTTTAAACTATATGTTGGAACACTCCTTGCCGTATTAATTCCTCGCATTCAGTTCTTGGCAAATAATGTCTACTGTCCTTTTTTAAAAGCAATACGGAACCATCGTTCAATTCAAACCTGCCGTAATCTAAAAGACAACGCACTTCTATGTAGAGGGCTTTGGGTGGCTTCAAATCCACTGCCAAATTTACACCCTCTTCACCAATCGACCTCATATACGTAGCTAATGACCGGGAATATTTTGAAAACCACTCTATTTCAGAAGCACTAAGATTAGTTTTTATGTCTGCAGGTAAGACGCTGCCAAACTCCCATCTCATAGTACGAAGACATCTAATTCTGTTGTAGTGATATGCCATGAGACAACGCAAGTTTCTTTTGACAGCAGAGTGTCTTATACGAATTGTGGGTACTAGAGAAACGCCACCGCTGCTCTCATCTGTGGATATTTGACTTAAAAATAAAATAAAGTTTTATTTTAACCGATGTATCATAGTTACATTGCACTTACGCGTCTTCTTGGTTTTGCTCGATTAAAAGTTTTATTTCAGTTGTAACCTCGTTCACCAAATCAGTCTAAAATGTACGTGATATAAAATGATCATATTGCTTAATGTTCAAGACACTTACGTTGTAGGGCGGTAAACTGTCTTCACAACGCGATAATTCTTTTACTAACGCATAAGCTTTTTCCCCAAACATTTTACGCAGATTTAGTTTAGTTCCTCCTTAGTTTTGCCATTTAACCTAAAAACTCTTCAAAACTTTAAAGCGGCTTGGCGCCAAAACAATTTCCTTGCTGTCAGAATTTCAGTGGCAACGATGGAGTATTTGAACTACTAAGTTAAAATATATTTTGTTTACGAGATCATATCAAATAAACGCGAAAGAACGAGATGTCACAATTTATGCAACCAATTTTTATGGCACTACTGCGCAATAGAAATTTTGATTCTATCTAATAACGTTAGAATTTGAGCGTAATTATAATCTAAATCAAGGCAACTCTGCAAATAAAAAACACAACAAAAACTTTTCGACATAATTATTATCGCCGCGGGCCATGCAGCATCGTCAAACAATCCCGACCCACATTAAAAATCTATTAAAGGTGCTCTCCCGATGATCTATGCTCCCGATGCACGCTACAGCCACAGACTAGATCAACTGATCTGTGCTACTGCATTAGTGGAATTAAATGGAAGCTCCCACGACAACTGTCGCTCAAGTAGGTTTCTGGACTGGATATAAAACAGCAACAGTTTCCTCAAGAATGTGAAAATTTAATTATGTAGGCGGAAAGCAATGCAATTGCAGCTAACTTCAATACTCTTGTTCATAAGCTGATCTTTTTACAGGCCATAAAGGTGGAAGAAGAAGGTAACCTAATCTTTCTTTCAAGTTCCAACAGTAGTATGTTGGGTTGCCTAATATAGTGACGTCACACTAATTTTTAGTTTGATGACACTTGTGTTCTTTGACATTTTTTCATTGCGTCTAAGTAATGACTTAGAAAAGCAACTACTTGTTTGTGTCACAGAGTAAAGTAACTTCCAGTTACTGTACTCTGTGTTTGTGTGAATTATCTTACGTAGTTCTTGCAACATCATGTTTGTGACTTTACAACAGCCCCAACCCCTGATTTTCTATTATTCACAACAATAATAGGTATAACGCTTTGTTTATTAAATTTTTATCCATAAGTTACATAATCTTTGTATGCTCGAGGTATAATAACATTAATTAAACCCTGTACATGTACAGTAGTTCAAAGTTCTTAAACTGTCGTAGTAGCGGTCACACTACTAACTGTTGTCGCCAAAATTCTCTTAAATTTATTTGTTTCTTTTTCAATTTAATAATGCTGTTAACCCATATCTATGACAAGAATGCACTGTTGTTGTTTAACCTTTTGTTGTACATACTCATTGAACATTTATTTAGTTTTGTTATTTCCATGTAGTTCGAGGTACCCCCAGTCCCAATTTAACTCAAATTATTTTAATTACTTTAACTGTATCTGCAAAAATATTAAAGATAAAAATAGTACAAAAAATGTAGCAAATGATCATGTTTATTAATTTTACAACTACTCTTATCTAAAGGAATAAAATCACAGATATATTATTGTATAACAGATAACTACAGCTTAAATTAACATACGGTTTATGACCTTAGAAACCATTATTTAAAAAAATTATCACAAATTTTAAAACCTAAGTGACAAAAATCACCGACAATTATAAATTATTTTTACAACTGCAACACTGTATAAAAAATTAAATTAAAAAGTAATGCTGAAAAGCAGTTATAAAATTATTATTATATAAAAAACACTACATCAATTTTACACAGAGGCGTTCACAGCAAAACCAACACGTGAACTTGTACAAAGAGAGATATTCATTTTTTGTCCTGTGTACGTCTCTGGTTTCAATCAACACTTACAAAATTAAAATTTACAAACAGTGCGGTTAAATATGCACCTCCAGATGTTAAAGTAACCACATTAGGTAATAAAGTGTCAGGTTTACCAACAAAAATAAAAAGAGACAATTTTCCAAAACTATACTGGACATTTATCAATAAATAAATTTAGCTAAAACTTGTAATCATAATGAAAGTATTAAAAACGAAATAAACAAGCCTCCAGCTAAAATCTTGGAGATTTACGACACCCTGTATATACATATAGAGATGAACAGGTATACATGATGTTTTGTCAACAGCAAAACACACTGTACATTTTTACAAATAATTTAATAGTAGGATAGACACAATTATTGGTACTCATTAATTTGTAATTTTAAAAAGTGGAGCGAGAGGACTGGAAATATAAAAATCTTTATTAAAAAATACTGCATTAGTCAATATTCTACCTTTTAAAATCAACAAAGTAACAATATACAAATTAATCACACTGAATATTTTTCACATGTAGAAAAGTCACATTTGTTTAAAGTTCTATGACACAACATCAATTTCTCTGGGGGAAGCCAGGGCGGGGGGTACAACTTGTATAATATTATGCGAAGGAGAATTTCCCAACGGCTGCCGCACTCTGTTCTCTGCATTCTCTCTAGCTTCTGTAGTGGCTTGCTTTATAGCCTCTTTGTACGGGCCTTTCTTCTTTTTATTGTAACGGATCTGAAAGCAGAATAGAATCAGGAGAGGATCACTCGTAAACAATTGCAGTTAATATTTAGGGGAAACTAGTCAGTCAGGAAAAATCGTCAGTAACAGGTGGACTAGAAATTATTGACAAGGCGGTGTTAGAGGAAAGAGTATCTGCCAAAAAAATCTGCACTATATGGGAAGCTCTTTTGTTAAAAATGGCTGCACAAAAGTGTAAGCCAATCGGGCCCCACGCGGATGCTGTTCATTTTTTTCGCACTGTTTGATCTCAGTGGCTCTTACAATCTCTCGTAGAGATTCCAAACTTTGTTTAGTTGTTAGTAGTCTTAAAAATAAGATATTCCTACAGTATCTACCTTCTGCAAGTGTGGGAACGTTGTTTTAAACTCGAAAAAGGGGTAAATTAACCCTTTTTTGTGGCAATCTTCGATTTTAATTTTTTTTTTTTGACCACTTAAACTGTAAATAAAGTAACGAAAATATGTTCCTTTTATTAACAATGTTCAAGGAACCTCCACTTAAATTTTCGTGATGTTACGCCAACCCGCTCCCCCTCCTGTAATCCATATATGTACGTTTTTTTACCAAAAATTGATTTTGGGATAACTTGGGCAAATCTTGCCCAAGTCAGATGAAATTTTGGGTGAAGGTAATACCTACAAATAACCTGCCACATTTCAAGTCAAAAGCTCCATTAGTTTGGCTACAATGTCATTTTTTCGAAAAGTTTTTAAAGCTCTGTAACTTTATTGGCGTTTATCGTACGACAATTCTCTCCCTGTCAAAATGTAGGTTATTTTATGTACTTTTGAGTGATGCGACTCAAAAAATCTTTAATATAACAATTCGATACATTCACGGCCATTTACGACATACATGTACTTGCACGCAGTGATTTTCTGTTGCACAAGGTACATATAACTATTTGTATAGCTAAATAAAACAACTCGCGTGCCCTATAAAATATCCAAAGTGCCTTTTAACAAAAAGATACGCATTGCTGTAAAAATATGATCCAAAATCTCATTCATACTTTATTCAAATATAGGGATTTTTCTCAGTTATGGTTCAGTTTTAAATTATCTTTTTTGAATTTTTGCACTCTCCACGGTAGACAAATTTGCTAACATACCCCGCACATGTGCATTCCAAGTTTTATCTAGTAGACTAGTACCATGGGAAATTATGAAGTCAATTGCCAAAACTCTTTTGATATTGGCAGTAATGGAGTAAAGAATATAATTGGAAAGAAATGAGTGGATGTAACTTTTAAAAAAAATCAAGAGTTAATCCTTTGAGTTTCGTATATTGAAAAGTAAAATGCGTGGAAAAGATCAACCAATCAGTCCAAAAAATTTGCTTGTTAAAAAAAGTGACCAACAAATTATGAATTACCTTGAGCATGAATTGTCAACGCATCCAATGAGCATATTTGACGAATATGGCAAACTTCGAAAAACAGCAAAATCGCCCTTCAATGATTTTTTCAAGCCGCTATCGGATTCACCAAATTTTGCCAGCCCAATTTATGTTATTGATGGTGAGTTCTTGTTACATCCAGTGCAAAATTACAAAATTTTTAAGAAATTGCTGATTCATACGTCAACTATATTCAATGTCATTATCCTGGGCAATATTGTATTGTTTTGGATGGCTATCCAGTAAATAGCATTAAGAATCCTGAACGCCAAAGAAGGTTCCAGAAAAACTATTGCTCTAGAGAGGCGGAACGAATCCACAGCATCGCAGCAAAACGAAGTCACGAACTTTAAACATATTTTTCAGAAAAACGAATACCGCTTATTTACACCTAAATCTATCATTCTATCCAATAAGATCTGATGGAGAAAAAACTTTTCGAAAATCAACCTCAAAATTTTGAAGGTAAATTGTATTTTCTGTCAGTTTTATTGACACTTTTACAATAAAAAAAAATCCACAGCAGTTTTGACATCATAACTTGGCTAGAAATCGACTTAAACATTTAACATTTTATTAAATAACACCACATATACTTAGCAGTTTAATTATTGGACTGTTACTTAACCAAGCATTAAACGAATGACTAAAAGACATACGTACAGGTAAAATATATAGAATACATATTGACTCGTTATGTTCTTTTGTCATGGCAATATTGCATTCCAAACTTATGACTATCTGATCAAATGAAGGTCATAATAAACGTAGTCACGATCTTGTAATGACTTCTTTATGACGTTAAGGAGTCTTTAAATTCATACGACCCAATGACTCTATAAAGTTCGTATCCAATTAAGTCATATAAATATCGTATGAAAAATAGTGACAACCCTTTCCTAACCATCCAGATTTGGTCATAAAGGGGTTTTAATAAGGTCATCATATCTTAAGGTAAGTTGTATATTAGATCGTAACAACGTCGTCACGATTTCTATAAGACTCAAAATGTTACTTGGGTGCTGATTTGTGAATTGATTGATGGAGTTGATTACCTCAACCTGCCAAAGCTCCCAACAAATTAATATTTACTGAGCTATTTATAGCCCAGAGGTCAGAGACCAATTTTGATGAAAAGTTAGAATTAATTATTAGCTCGTTAATTGTTTCATGAAAGGCTAGTTTTTTGCTAGTATAAAGTGACTCAAAAAAGTTTACCAAAATTTACCCCTGCAAATCCTTCCAAGCAACACATGATGGTTTAATAAACGTTTATTATATGAAATTATGGTTTTAATTTCGTTATCGTATATTTAATCAACGTTTATGAAAAGCGTTTATTTTATAAACGATTTTTCTACGTATATTATAAATGTATTTCTCCGAAAATTTTTGGAGTAACGCAGGATATTTGAGAAATAATTAATTGAGAGTTGAGACTACACTTCCGTCAAATGTTTAAATTGTAAATTGGTGAAATTGACACTACTTGCATTTTTTTCAGCCATATTATAGTTTTTAATATACGATTTTTAAATGTATATGATAAATATGTATTTGCGCTACATTTTTTATAGGCATATCATAAACAATTGCAACTAAAAGTTCGAAGATTATAACAATATCTGGAAATATGAGTAAAATATTTACATTAATCAAAATTTGTTATAGATAGATGCCGAATGAGAATATTTGTTCAGTAATATTGCAGTATATAATATACGGTTGTTAAACATATATCAATCTGCAATGATTGCGCAGTCGCCAGCAACCGGGTTAGTATTATTGTCTTTGTTGCAGAATACATAAGTATTCCTCATAAATATATGGATCTCTCTCATTGTCTCAACAGTATAGCTGGTGAGCAACCACGGATCCTCGTGTTAATTGCTGTTTCGTGTGGTGGTAGTCAACCTTAGTAGTGTGGCCTTGTGATCGAAACAAAGAATATTTACTTGTTTGTTTTTGCGTATATATTATTTGATTGATATTCAACAAGTGTTATGTTGATGAGCCGCCCTTATCCTTGAGTTATCACGTTGTAGTGCATTAAAGTTACAAGAATGAACCAACTTGTGATTGGTAAGAATTATTGTTTATCTGAGCGATGTCATAGTAACTGCATTTTTTTTATCACAGAAGGTGTAAAACTCTGCATGGCTAGCGTTGAACGCGTGGGTGAGACCAATGACAATAAAATTAGAAGGACGATTCAAGTTTGTTGAAGCTTGCCAAAAGTCGCTATAGCTACAATAATAATAATAAATAGACTGTATTTTTGGATTTTAGTAAAGAGTAGAACAATGTTGTGTTTTGTTATCATTGTCAAACATCCTAGGTCCCCAAGGGTGAAATAGTAAATGATAAAATAATTTTACGTATTTCGCCAATCCCGCAGAATAGGTAAAGTTTAATATAATATAAAAAAGCTAGTACTAAATAATAAATCTTTTTAAAAAAATTACTCTGCATACATATATACAATTGAATTATTTTTCCTTGATATCAGTAGTTATATATATGTAGGAGGTTTAAAATATGTACTTTAAAAAAATTGGAGATCATTATAATATTAACTTTCGAATTTAAAAACGGGTACCTTCTATCTTTTTTATAGTGTTGTAGACCGATCAATTCTAAATAATTTTGCAAAGGGAAATGTATCGCAAGTCAAAAAAAACTTTATCCTAATTTCCCTGTTATAATTAAAGAAAAATTAATTAATATATTTTACAAAATAAGGTACTTAGAAATTGATTTGTTTCAATGTCATCTTATTATTGTTTGCAGCAATATATATTAACAATTTTATCATAAGTAGCAAATGATTTATGATTTAAGACATGATTTGACTTGCAAAGTTATTTGAAATCGATTAGTCTATAATACTGTATAACAGAATTTCCCATTTAAATTTTGAAAGTTAAGGCAATTTTGGTAAAAATAAAGTAATCATTTATTAAATAAGCTCTTAGTTTATAAAACAATATAAAAAAAGGTCTAAAGAACTTATGCGTATATTCACTAACAAAGATACAAGAATGGATTCCCATTAAAAAAATCTCTCGATGTTTTCTATCTTTTTATTCTAAATTTTTTGAGAAAACTATATTCTTCAGAAAAAGTTCAGATTTTCAAAAGAAAAAAAAATTAAATAAAAACAATTATAATTTACGATTACATCTAATTTCCTTTTAACTATATAGTTCACCAGCTTTATGAGGCTTTGAAACTTCTATATTTTTAATTTGAAATATGTTCACCTTACGCGAAGACAGATATTTATATTTTCTGAATATATTACCTAAATTTTGGCATTGCCAAAAAAAGTTTGGTAAGCTAAAGCAACACTATAAAAAATGATTTTCTCAAAAAATGTAAAATAAAAAAGCTTGTAAGTATTAGATATTCCATACAGGGATACCCTATGTGTGTATGTATGAATTACAGTGAATGAAGGTTTATGATACGTATGCCAGCAACTGGAAAGAAAGTTTTTCATAACCGTGAGAAGAACCTTTACATCATATGTATTATCGGCGTATATGGAATACGTTTATTTGAGGTTCTACATAAAAGTATATATTTAGATTATGATGTACCATATATATACGTTTTTTTAAAACATCTATATTTAATATATGATAAGACAAATATATACGTTTGTAGCGCGGACATTCGAACGTTGAATATAGGTTGCGATAAACATTATATATACCAGTCGTATAAACGAAATCAAAACGTTTATTAAACCATTTGGTGTTGCTTAGACTTATAAAAAACCCGAAAAACGAAAAATTCAGTTTTTGCTAATATCTCGAAAAATTATGAAAAAAACGGATAGCACCACGTGAAAGAGCAGGAAATTTTACAAAAAAATACTATATAAGTTTTTTTTAATAAATTTTTCCCGTAGCATGAGAAATTATTACAGTTCGCTCAATATTTCAAGCATGTCGCACAGGGAAGTGAAGCATTTCTCGACCGCAGGTACATAATAAAGACAATTTCATAGAGAATTTGTGACTAAAAATATTATGTTTTAATAGGTCTTACCGATTTTTACATAGCTAGAATTCACAGAATATGTCAAAAATTAAAAAGAAGTTAATACTACAATAAAGAGAAACCCATCTGCTTTCAGCACATATTACAATTAAACTTATAAGGTGAGGAATAAAAGTCAAAATAAAAGGTAAACAAAAATATAGACAATATCTAAGCTACAAAGGATAAACAGCCATCCACCAATATTTAAAAATTAAAACACTTTATTTTAACTTTTACCTTGAAATTGTCAAGATAATGGCTTAACTGATCACACTGCATCAAGGAAGAAGTAGACGAACCGTACCAAGCGACATGGGCTTGTGGGCCTTGAGCTCCACAGTTGGTCATGGTTAAAATTTTCCCGGGCCACCATGGGAACCCGTGGATTTTACCCCACACCACGTCACCCACTAACAAACGTACTCCTACAACAAAACCACAAAATGCACAAAAGTAACATTAAAATTCATAACTTTATATTTATAAAATTTAAGCGATTTACTTATAATTATCATTCATGCTAATATTCTTACATTTCTTAGCTTACCATCAGCACCTAGCGCACTGGATACCGCTTGTGCATTTATCCTAAGCATCAATGGGGGATTGGGCGGGGGAAAATTGGGTACTTGCTCATTATGTTCGTCCGAACTAGACATATTTTCGTCTACCTTATCCAAAATAGTGCAGGAAGTGTATGTGTTGTTGAGACGTTTAAGATTTATGGAAAGTTTTTGGGTGATGCATTGCTCTTTCGAGTCGTCTTGCGTCGAACTAACCTAAATAACAAACACCATTATCATTACAAATTGTGCTAAGATGAAACGGCTGAAGATCCTTACCTCCCCTTCTTTATGTTTCCTGTCCTTGTCCTCACGATGCTTCTTTTTATGCTTCATCTTGTGTTTTCTTCGCCTGGGAACGTTTAGTTCATAAGACGTACACATATACCTTGGAGAATTGTTTCCCAAGCCATGCCTCGGTGAGGCGCTTCCAACTGTATACCGCGGCGAAGACCCGCCGATTGTATACCTCGGCGATCCATTCCCTAAGTACAATGGTGAACCCCCTGCGAGCAAAACCTTCTTCCTTGCCTCCTTTTTCGCCCTCTTTAACGCCCTACGTGCCGCCTTATTACCCGTATCTTTTAGTTTAATACCCTGTTGTTCGACGTTGATGTTCTCCTCAGAATCGTCATCGTTTAGGTTGTCTATTGGTGCAGCTATTTTAAGTACGGTTCCCTCTCCCTGAGCTCCATATGATATTTTGATTGTTCTAGTGTTTGTTGTGGAAATACTGTTGGCGCTGAGGGGCTGTTCTGTGACACTGGTATTGGAGTTGGACTGAGCGTTATGATTGTTGTTCCTGATGGAAATGTACTAATATAAAGCTTACCAAAATCTTATGGACATTAAATAAGGCGGTTGCATACGAAAAAGAATTCGACTTACATAGTTCTATAGTATTCAAGATGTGGAGAAAAACCTAGCCCTATGTCACTGAAACGAATATCAAATACGAGTGTTTCCTAGTTTGCTACGGAATAAACCAACAATCAACCAATTGTTAGTCATCTAATAGCAGTATTGCCATATGCACTGTAGTGATTTTAGTTCTAATATAGTCAACAGTACATTGAAATCACAATGTCAATAGACATTTGTCAGCAAAGAATTTGAAAAATTATGTTATGCATCAAAAAATAAATGTTAATATTTTAATGAAAGCCAAAAATTTAAATTCTATACTTATACCGGATGACAACGATATTAGTCCTGTTCAAATTTCTAAGTTGATATTAGGAATACAATTTTGAAATTTTGGCATATCGTTTATGACACAAAAGCGACATTTTGCACTCATTAAGTGAAAAATATCACTCCTGATCCAACCAGACCTATATATGCTTCTACATATTTAGATTCCACATGAAATTCTCATTGCAACAATGTATCACAAGTAGGTAATTGTTTTCAAAATGGCGTCATACATTTGAAAAAGTGAAAAACCTAAGTTGGCAACTCCAAGACTGTTCTCAAAAAATCTACCCAGTAGGCCTTGAATCTGTTGTATCACTTTCATTTTTATTGTTGCATTTCAATAAAGTTTATTTCATGCCAAAATCCCTATTTTGAATTCAAAAACAAATTTTCGACGCAAATGGATTTTATTCAATTTTTTTAAATGGTAACCTATTTTTTTTACTTGCACCAACAAAGCCCAGAAGATTAACCTTTCATTTGATATATAATATGTCTAGTTTCGGTGCTAATTTACTTTGGAATTATTGGATTTCTGTGGATGCTATATTTATTGGTATTGTTAAAAAAATACATAGAGATTAAATAAAATTTACAGAATTTATTAATAATTATTTATAGGGAAAAATAAAATTTGATTGATTTCTTGAAGATGATAAATAAACTCGTTCTTTGATGTACCCCCCCCAACAAGGAAAAAATCCATAGGGGTTAGGTCAGGTGATCTGGTAGGCCATCTTGTGCGCCCATATGTCGAAATCACTCTAATTTGAAATCTGTTTGCTAAATAATTAGAGACATCTCGAAGGTTATGTCGTCCCATCTTGTTAGTAATAAATGCTTCTTCTCAAATTCATAGGTAGTTCTCCTGAAAAGCCCTCAATCTCATTTTCCAAACAGCTAATTCCATTTAAAGTCCCCTGAAACAAAATAGGACCTAAGATCCTAGTACCTACAATTCGTGCCCATACACTAACTAACACTTCTTGGTGATTTCCTTCTCTAAATTCATGTAAATTTTCCTGAGACCAGTAACGCAAATTATTTCGGTTAAACATGCCATTGTTAGTGAACCGACTTTCATCTGTGAACAGAATTATGGGAACAATGTTTTCATTTTCTAGTAACCAATTGAAATAATGAACTCTCCTACCGGCATCAGCTTCATATAAATGCTGATGAAGTTGATATTTGTATGATTTATATGCATGCTTTCTTAATATTCTTCTAACAGAGTCTTGGCTAATATCAAGAGCACTTCCAATCTCACATGTACTTGCATTTTTATTAATTTCCACAGATGCTAAAACATTAATCTCTGTGGCCTCGTCAATAATAAATGTATTTTGTCTGTATTCATTTGGCTGGACCCTAAATATTTCTTCTAAAATCTTAAAATATTTTCTACAAGGGTGATGAGTCATATGCGTTTCTTTTAAGATTCCCCATAAATAAAACTTGTCCACTTTTTCATCATATTGTGTTTTTTAAACTTTTAAATAGCAAATAAATGACAAGCAAATTAAAAAATCACTACTAGTGGAGTAGATCTGGCGGAAAAAAGGGGGTCAAAGTGTTTGGGCCTGGCTCTCCTATGAAGGAATTTGAAAATTTTGTTTCATTTTGAAGGGGATGAAAATCCTCATCTTTTGAGGAGCACTTCATCTCCTCTCCTCCCCTCTTCAATGAAAAAAACGAATTTGAAAAAAATTTCATTTTTTCTTTTGCTTCCCATTTTTGAATTTTTGCCAAAAATCAATTTGGATTAAATGGAAGTTGTAGCTGCCATAAAGACAAAGAAGTCCCAGTTTGATTTTTTAAAATCGCACGAGCAGGTCCGGAGATTAGCCGTTTTCCCGTTTTGCACGTTCCCCCCTCCCATCCCTTCCGTAATTGTCCTAGAGCTCCCCCCGCGGCCTCGACCTCTTCCTATGACCACCCACAACAGAAAAAAAAATTACCCTCCTAACCCCATCCCTTATCTCTTAAACACCCCTGTCCGATCCCTTTTCCTACCCTGAAACTAAATCCCTTCAAACCGCCATATCTCCGGCCCTAATTGGCCGATTTTAAAAAACCAACAACCAGTTTACGCACCTCGAGGAGACCCTTTCTTTTTTATCTGAAATATTTTTTTGTCCGGTTCCCCGATCGCACGCAGACTGAAAAAAGCCGATTTTCCATATGTTCAACATCAAATAAAAGGTTAATGCTTTGGGCTTTGTTGGTGCAATTAAAAAAAATTTAGTTACCATTTAAAAAAATTGAATTCATTTGCATTTGTGTTCTTCCAAAAAATTGTTTTTCAATTCAAAATAGTGGTTTTTGGACGAAATAAACTTTTATTGAAATGCAACTGCCTAATGGGTGGATTTTTTTAAAACACAGTCTTGCAGTTGCCAACTTCGCTTATCTCTTTTTCGAACGTATGATGCCATTTTGAAAACAATCACCCACTAGTGATACATCGTTGCGGCGAAAATTTTAGGTTGAATCTAAATATGCAAAAATATATATAGGTTGTTATTTAAATATCAAAAACTGTTGCTACTTCCGGTTGGACCGGAAGTGATATTTTTCAATAACTGCAAAATGTGGCTTTTTGTATCGCAAGTGAAATGCCAAAATTTCAAAATACTATTCCTAAAAGCAACCAAGAAATTTGAACGGAACTAATTTTGCTGTCGCTCGGTATAAGAGTTAGCTAAACTGATACGAAATATATTATCCGTCTGAAAAAAAGTGTCCATTCGAAGTTTCGGTCACAAGTTTATTTGTCAAAATAAGTAATATAATACTTTTTCAAAAACAGTTTACCTATTTGAATTATCTTGGCAATCCGCCTCCTGCCACTGTTCCTCTGCCGAACTGACACTTCGTTTCTTCCTTAACATCCTTTTGACTATCTTCAAGGGCGGTGCTTCTGCGTCATCTGTGTTACAACTATCCGAGGAATGATCTGAGGAATGCTTCTTGTCTTGAGAGCTATCTTGTTGTATACTCCCAAAAGGTTTTTTATTGGAATTGTTATCTAGGGTGGCTGTATTACCTAAAAAAGTCTCGTCTTGTAACTTTAACTATAGAAGACTCACTACAATGCGTGTCGTACCTTCTGCATCTTCTTCCTGACATGTTAACCTAGTCAACCTGGGCTCTAACATAGAGTCTTTTCCTCTTAGCGTTCTCCTATTCATATTAATATTTACAGATCTAGTTACAGGTGCATTACCACTCCGCCTAGAGGGTGGCGGGGACGTGCTCTGCACGCTCTCGGAGCCTTTCCGTTTTCTCGAAACATTTTCTGAATTTTCGTTACAAATTCCTTTGCATTTTGAACACAATACTTGGCGGGGCCTTAACCTAACAGTCATCTTATTGTTTTTGTATTTACTTGGCATTTGAACGTTTTTCTTCTTTGCTGTACTTGGATCTGTATAGGCGAATCTTTGGTTAACTGCGTAAAGGGTATCGTCGTCAGGGTTTTTGGTTGGGACATTAAATGCTGGGTTAATGTTAGGTACTCCACATGGTAAATTTCTAGAATTTGATAACAATTTTCCATTACTTGATGGCTATTGATTTTTAAAATAAGTTGGGCATTCTGACAACAATGCACAACCGGTTGCTTTGTATATAAATGCAGCTTGATACTGCTTCTGTATAAATAGCAATAGATGACTTTTTTATTGATATTAAATATTAGATAATGAGTATATTAAAGTTTTTACTATATTTTTTGAAATTGTTATTGACTTCTGGTAGCGAAAAGATAATACGTAACTCCATTAATATGCTGGTGTGATCAGATTTAGACCAACAGTATATCTAAGGAGTTTTCATATTTGATTTTGAATGTATGATAGGTTATCTGCTGCTACATTCCAAAAAAAAAAAAACATTCTGGATAATACATTTCTAAATCCAAGCAAATGAACAAAATAAGCCAATTTTACATTTAATTTGTTGAGAAATGCCCTTTTATTCAAATTCAAAGTCTGCTTCGAAATGTTTTAAATTTGTTCCTGAATTCCAAAGCCAACTAGAAATAGCAAATAAATGCCATTTCTAAGGTTATTTTTCATCCGATTTTAAATATGAAAAAAGCGTTGGAAAGAGAAATTAGAGCTTTATGAGAAAAGTGACTTAAATATACAGGGTGTTATTTAAAATATGAAGGTTGTGGTAATTTCCGGAAGTGATTTTCTTTACCAACGAATGGTCAAAATGGGGCCATTGATACCTATATTTGATTTCCCAAATTTCAGAATTTTATTTTTAAAACTAGAAAAAAGTGGGGGGGTCACTCGGTATAGTTATATTGAAATTTGCCATGGTCAAGCATTTGAAATCATCCCTTATTTAAAATGCAATTAGAATCACAAATATAGCAATTTTTTTATGAGCTAGTGCTTTACAGCCCCAAAAAAACTGCTAATACAGTATTATTTCTTTAGGCATCCATATGCCATATTAAACAGCATTCTTCTTCCGTAAACACCTAGATCATTATTTACACGCATTAAAAACACTGCAGATATGTACAAAATTCAAATGTACTGTGTACAAATCGGTATTAAGAAATATATTTCATGTTTGATAGTGGAATAATAGTTTGAGGTTGGGCAAAGTTGACCTTTGTACCGAAGACATGTTACACTTCAAAATTTTATAAAAGTAGGTACCTACAAAACCCAAAACGGATTGTTTCTCCATGTAATAAATAGGTGAGCAATACTTTGGAATTTATCTTAAAAATACTGTAACAGCATGCCTCATTCAGAAAACTTGCATATTCCAAGGGGCATTATTGTGGCACACAAGGACATACAAATATTTGAGTAAAGTAAATTATATCCTTTATAAATATGCGTCCACAAAGGTATTCTAAATTGTTAAATAGCTCCTTTCAAGGTCGCTGATTTAAATTATTACCACATAAAGGGCACTTAGAGTTTTGGCTCACCTTTTGGTAGAATCGAGAAGGACCCCTTTAAAAATTTTAACACCAAACTCAAAAGTTACTACTAAAATATCTGGCAGAGCTTCATCAACAAAAACTGAAATTCTCGTCCTTTTTAACAGTTTTATATCTTTGCTGCTTTCTTGGTCCGCCATATTTGTAATCGGAGAATTGAAAAATAACTCGTGACCCCTCTCAAGTAACTCCTATTTGGATATTTTGAAAATTCTCTTTTAAATCTCTTCAGTCCTAACACAACACAAAAAACACTCTTGGGCGTATAAAAATAGCTAGAAAATTACATTTCTCCTATGGGTTATTTTACAAAGAAATTAACGTCTAAAAATTGACATTCGACAATTGTCAACTGTCAGTTTAAAAACTTGTTTATATTTTGTCTTGCTGTTGGCAGCGCCGAAAGTCCTTATGTTGCAATCTTGTTATCAGAGGCGGTACGTTGAGAAAGGGTAAATGTTTCGAAAAATTATAGGTTCTCAGATACATCCGAGATGCGAATTTTTGTCGCGGATATTTGGCAAATTTGATTAAAAAGCATTCGTAGCGGGAGACCTTATAACTTTATGTGTATCTCTGAAAACGGTTACAAAAAGAGTTTTGAGGTTATATTTGTCATTTTGATAGTTTTTCAGATTTAGTATGAGCTGCAAAATATCTGTAGAAGCATATTCCGGACGGATTCATAAATATTCCGGAAGAAATATACGCATTTTTATAACCACTTTTTGAATTGTGATAATTAAGGCTAGTCGTTAAAGAAATGCTAGGTATCATATGTTTTTTTTTAATCAATTATTTAACGTCGGCCTATTTCTGCTACCAAGGCCAATCACCGACGCCAGGGGATAAGCTCATCAGTGTCTGTGTAGGCACTGGGACCCCTAACCTGGAAATTTTGCCGAACCCCCACAGTTTGTCGTGGGGTAGGGATCTTTAACGTGCTCACATCGTAGATACACGGAAAGGTATCATATGTAACTAACAGAAAATTTCTCTAGAAAGCATAGCATTCAAACTATGCACAAAATATAGAAATAAGTAAAGGCAACAGCAGACAGTAGTAATAGGCCCTGTCGATGTTGATAATGTTGTTTTTGTTTCCACTGCTATATCTGTATATTACTCATCAGTGAGAAATAAATATGATATATTCATTCATATATATTATTTTTCAATGATCGGAGTGCGCTGAAATTATCGAAAGTTAAGAAAATCATTCGATGATTTTGATAATAAAAATTCGAACAATTCGATAGTAGTCAAGATTATTCAGTAATGCCAACCACTATAAATATTTTCACCGAACGGCCGTCCTTTATGCCTCGTTCTCATAACTGCT
This sequence comes from Leptura quadrifasciata, assembly GCA_963675555.1. Lineage (NCBI taxonomy): Eukaryota > Metazoa > Arthropoda > Insecta > Coleoptera > Cerambycidae > Leptura > Leptura quadrifasciata. The sequence goes on along the minus strand of OY776681.1, from coordinate 18,619,236 downwards.
AATTGCGAATTTCCGCATGCGGATTTTTTTTTTTTAAATTCGTCATATGCGTTCCAGAAGAACTTAATTTGCTGATTTAACTTTTAGTTAAAAGTAAACGAATTGTCTTACGTACATTTCGCTACACCTGCAGGAAATTTAGACTGTTTTATTAGATCAAATTTCATAAAAATCCGCAAGCGGAAATTCGCATTCCGCAACTATCTGAACGGGGCTTTAATCCATATAATTTTTGGCACCTCTTTCATTCAGTGTTGCCATCTACATAAAATATATTGCTTTATGTTGACAACGTCTCTACTTCTACTAATCACATGGTCAATTCTTTATTGTGTAATTATATTATATTCATATTATTACTTAACGACCCGCCAATGTAATAAAATAAATATAAACAACTTTATTCCTTTGTCTTCTCTGGAATAAGACATATGTTCTATTTAACTCTCATATAATTTGTTAATAGAGGTAATTAAACAAGCCGAAAGTTGCATAAAATGCAATAAGGTGCCAGTTATTACTTTCTCATCATAGATCAGATAATTATGTTTCCCATTTATCAATCATCATTCATCATGCATAGTACAAAGTTTACTAATGTAATGCTATTTAACATTTTGGCAAGATTTTTAAAATTTTTGTTCGTTGCACAACTTTCACATTAGCGCGCCAACATACGTCCGGCCGGCAACGGCAACTCCCGATTTGGAAGTCCCGAGAAACGAGAAGAGATTGAAATGAAACAAGAATAAATTTTAACCTCATCTCTCATTTGTCAAATCTTTGCCTGGTGGTGGGGGGCACGAGTGCTGCTTGATTGAAAAGGATTCAATTTTTAACAGGAACAGGGATAAATTTAATTGGTAAGTGATTACTGATTAACTTTATGCACTTACTATCTTTATCACCTAAATAAACGAAAAAATGTATTACACTTTGTACTTTGACTGGTTTACATATTAAAGGAAGTTATACAATATTGGGTAGTCTTCAATAGTACAGAAGTTTGAGTGTTTTTTCAATATTGCAGTTATGACGACTGTTTCTCGTATTAATATTGACGAACCATTATGGGATCAGAGCACGTTTGTTGGAAGATTTAAGCATTTCCTTTGGGTTACTGATCCTAGAACATGTATTGTTAGCGAAGACACACTCGACAATGCAAAAGCACTAGTAGAAAAATACAGGGCTGGTCAAGAACCTCCAGGCACAACGCTGGAGCAAATTATTTATGCAAAAAAGTTATATGAGAGTGCATTTCATCCAGACAGCGGTGAGAAGCAAAATGTTTTTGGACGGATGTCTTTCCAAGTGCCTGGTGGAATGGCCATTACCGGAGCAATGTTACAGTGGTACCGGTAAGTAGATTATATAAGAACCGGCAGTATCAAATCTATATTTTATAGTATGTAGCATTTGTTTTGCCCAAAGCATTTCCCTTTATCGGAATGTCACCCAAAACGTTTAACCATTGCCCAATGAAATTCTTATTTTACAATATTAATAATGAGTTCCTGTTGTTTTATGTATGTACTTAAATTAATTCCACGTAGGCACTTTCGAAGTGTTTTGTTGGATCAGATTTGCTACCGCCTGTTTTTATCGTCTATTCCTGACCAACCGTTATTCCTTATCATTTCCAAAGCATTTTAAATGTAAATAACATCATATGATTAATCGACAAGAATTTATTTATATTTATTTGTTTAGAACACCATTTGCTGTTGTATTCTGGCAATGGGTGAATCAGTCATTCAATGCTTTAGTCAATTACACTAACCGCAATGCTAAATCTCCCACCTCCACCACCCAACTTGTGGTTGCATACGTTTCTGCAACCTCATCTGCTATGATCACCGCTTTGGGTTGCAAGTACTACTGGACGAAGAGGGCTAGCCCTTTCGTACAGGTGAGAAATAGTTGTTGTATTATACTTTATACTGAATCATTAGGTGACATGTGCGGATATATTGTAAAAAATTGTTTCTCGACTGAAATAACAGTGATGGTGTTTTTTTGTCTGTTACCTATTCAAGAGTATTAATCGTCTTTCTTATTCCGTAGCGATATGTGCCATTCGCCGCTGTCGCCGCTGCAAATTGCGTCAATATTCCCTTGATGCGTCAGAATGAAATTCTTCATGGCATTGACTGCACCGATGAAAACGGAAAAATTATTGGTCAGTCTAAGTTAGCAGCCGGGAAAGGTATAACGCAAGTTATAATCTCACGTATAACAATGTGTGCACCTGGAATGTTGATACTGCCCGTCATAATGGAAAGAGCAGAAAAGTTCAAGTTTATGCAGAAAATTACATTCCTGCACGGGCCTATCCAGGTCTTGGCTGTTGGATGTTTGTAAGTAATTGTTATTAATTTGATCCTACTTGATTCAAATATATTATTGTATATTGGATGCATTCAGGTATGAAAAAGAGACCATATGATAGACTCTGCATCTCATGACAGTCTAGTTTAGCCTATCTACATTTTTCAAATTTGTCATTGCATAATATACTCACAAGTAATAAGTAATCTCAAAATTATGTTTATTTGGTAGTTTTTTTAATTAATCAGGTAATTTATAATAGGCAATATCAGAAACTTAGTACAGTTATAGCTAATTCATCAAAATTTCTGAACTCAGTTTTTAATAAAAGGAAATACTTGATCTTAAGATGATAAAACTAGCAAGCTTTTAATCAATTGATCATCTCACCTTCATCATGAACTGTGCTCATATCACTGCAGTATTTCCTGAGGCATGGAAATAGCCTAACGTTTAACCTTTAGCTAAAATTCAAAATCCTACAGATTTAGGCCATTCACAACCTATCAGCGTGCTTCCCACCTTGTCAAAAGTTTTATAGGGTTTAATGAAATTCACAAAACCCAGTATGTCTTTCAAAATAATATAGCGCACACTCAGGTTTTAGGGAACAGCACAGCACGACTACTGCTCAAGCTACAATGACTGATGATCTAATCCGAGCCAGAGATGTAGGCAAAATAAGCTGCTTAGTGGTGTTCGATTATCTTATCTTATGTAATAAACTATTATGGCTTTTCTCAAAATTGTCACTCTAATCAAGAGCTACTTATACAATAGTCACCGACGTATAGTATACGGTAATCACATATCAGAGTTACGCCGTGTTAATTTAGGTGTTCCTCAGGGATCCATACTTGGACCCCTGCTGTTTTCTATGTATATATAGAATATAGTAGATTTCCACAAAGTAATCAAAAACTGCAATATACACAATTATGCCGATCACATGCAGGCTTATTTTTTCTTCAACTTTGAAGACAGGTTACCAAGAATAGAAAAAGTCAACAACGACTAGTTAAATTGGTTGATATATCGGCAGCTCATAATCTTAATTTAAATGCTAGCAAATTATCTGTTATGTTGTTTGGGCCAAAGGCATAAAAAAGACCGTGTAAATGCTTTTTTTAATATAAAGATAAATGAGGAAGACCTACCCATTATAACCGAGGCAAAAAATTTAGGCTGACGTGCATTACTTATGTAAATCTTCATATAATATACTTAGGCAGCTTTATCCCCTCGTAGGCAAATTTTAAATTCAAAATTGAAACTAAATATATGTCATTTCGCCCAGAGCGACAAAAGAGCTAGAGCGGCCCCTGCCTAAAATTAATTTATTTTGATATGAAACACTTGAATAAATAACTAGGATTTAATAACAATCATATTGTATTCGTAGGTTAAGTTGAAAAACAATCACTGAGCGATACTTTGCCTTTTCATAATTTTTGAACATGTAATTTGTGAGCAATTTGTCAATTGTGATGAATAAGGACATGTTATTATCATTATTAAATACTAACTTTTTATGTTGTAAAAGTTGCCTTGTAATTAAAAATTTAATTTTTTTTAGCCTATCATTTATGGTGCCCACGGCATGTGGTTTGTTCCCTCAGAGATGGTAAGTTTTCTAGAAATAAATTTAATTTTTAAAAGTGATTTCCCAATCAGACTTTTTGCCTCACGACGTGCTGATGATGGAGACAAGTTTGTAAAAATATATTTTGTTCCGTAATGCGAGATGAATAATTGTCACCTTTTAAGGAATTTATTTCTTATAATTTATAGAAGAACAGTGAAAAAATTATGATGAGGAGGTAGAGGATATTTAATTCATCAAATTGTTTAAAGAAAAAATTGATCCAAACTTAATTTACTGCCATTTTTCTAGTCTAATAATGGAGTAAGTTTGTTATGTTTAAACCGCAAATTTTCGAAGGACCAGGGAACCTTTTGTTCACCAAATAAGAGTTATTTTAAGTGGCCATTGTTTGCCATTTAAGTTGGCAAATAACACTTCGAAAACGTCCAAAGGCCTGGTTGTTTCACATCTACTTGTTTCTTCCAGGTACCTATGGGGTTTTGTTCATACAAATCCAAGGGGAGGGTCACCACACAGCATAAAACGTCACAGACAACACTAAAACTATTAAAAGCGGGAAGAGCGGCAAGGAAAGTCACAAATCCTTTCTTCTAAGGCGGCAAGGCACGTGTTTTCACCACAATTTCCAAATCAATTCTCCTCAATATTTTACATCACATCTAAAGTTTTCGGACTTTCTCGCACATGCGCACTTAAATCATGCGTTGATTAGCCACAAAGTTTTTAAATAAAAGGGGGTAAAATGATTCAAATAACCGCGAGAATGGAACAAAGTTAATTTATGCTTAATACAGGTTGTTTAGAGTAGAATTGAATAGAAAAATATTTATTGTGTTATATATAAATGTACAATGGACACAATATACACAAAAGGTGACGTTCGTATTAACGTTCTTCCATGCCACCAAAAGGAAAGAAAAAGAAAATTTACATCTACTAATTATAAATATATGCAGAACCTAATTAATAATTACATATCTTACTAATCATTTTGTACCTGCAATAAAAAGTTTTTATAATTTTTTTTAAATGTATCAACTGGGACACTTTGCATTACTTCATAATAGTGGACAATATTTAATAAATCTACTGATAAATATGCAAAGCAACACTGAAATCGTGCAGTTTTATAAATATTAAATGTATTCAAGTCCCTGAGATGAGTGTTATGCTTCTCTCGCCTTGGTTTTAGAAATTCTTTTAAATATTTTGGTTTCAAAATTTACCTGTTCCGGATGTTGATGGTCTGGTTATATATAAATATTATAGTTGTGTACTACTGATGGCAAGTCTGATGTGAAGATATTGAACAAAATTACAACAAGGGAGCATATTAATACTCCCTTATGGTACACCTTGTTTCACTACAAGAGGACCTGACTTCCACATATTGCAATCTATTTGATAAATATTTACTGATCCAAACACAGACAACATCAGAGAAATTATAAAAACTCATTTTAGCAAGTTAGCCCAGTTGCCAGGGGTTTTAAGTCGAAATTAATTGTTACCTCACTAATTGTTTCATGAAAGGCTAGTTTTTTGCTAATAGAAAGTGACTCAAAAAAGTTTACCAAAATTTACCGCCGCGAACCCTTATAAAAAACCCTCTGAAACGGAAAAATTCAGTTTTTTGCTAATATCTCGAAAAATAATTTAAAAAAAACTGATAACACCATGTGAAAGAGCAGGAAATTTTACAAAAAAATAGTATATAAGTTTTTTTTAATAAATTTTTCTCTTAGCATCGGAAATTATTGCAGTTGGCTCAATATTTCAAGCGCGTCGCACAGGGAAATGAAGCATTCCTCGACCACCGCTACATAATAAAGACAATTTGTACCCATTAAAAATGAAAAAAAAAGGTAGCATTTTTAAGAGGAAGAATTCGGCTTTCCGATCAATGGTATACTTTTAATTTTTATTTCTTATAAATTGCACGTGAAAGTTAAGCTTTATCATTTTCTTCCACTCTATAGACCATTCCAGAATGACGTCATTGACAGTTCGGCCATATTTGCTGGGTGGCATACAAAACCGTTTGCGTATGTAAACATTACGAGCATTTCAGCAAATTGTTTAATCCTGGTCTAATTGTTATATTCGCAACATTTCTACATTTTTCATGGAAGGTACTGGCCAAACGGAAAGTCCAGTGGATTCTGGACCAGGACTACTCTGTCTTCGATGGTATATCACTGATTTGTTTTGCCAAAATTTCTTGAACAGAGCCAGACTCACAAAGCTTGTAGGCTTGTAAGCTTTTATAAGGCTTAAATTATTGACAAGTATAATAACTATGAGTTAGTATCAAATAATTCACGAAGTCCATCATGGTAATATTATAAACTTCAAGCCTGCTCTCTTCAGGAGGGATTGCATAGTGGTCAATATTATCAATAATCTCGATTTTTTTATCATATCTGCACTTAATATCACCTCCAAGGGCTACATAATATTCACTTCGAGACATCTTGGCGAAGAAATTTGCAAAAAATCACAATAAACTCAATCCATACCACCAAAAACGAATGTAAACACATGGAAAATAATCTGTTTGTGTGCCACCCAGGTAAAATGGCGGATCTGTCAAAGTCACGTGTTCTGGAATGGTCTATATTAAAACATAAATATTAAATAAAATACTATTTAAAAAAAAATTCTTGTAGATAGATATAGCTTGTTTATACCTTAAACTTCAATCTAAGATTAATTTTTATGCTCTAAAGTATCCAGGGTAAAAAAAAATTATTGGTATTTTTTCATTTTTTTTAGGGTTAGGTAATTTTCACTTGTCTAAAATGGTCAAAATAGACTTGTAGGTAAAAGAAATTGTAACGTGAATAGTAGGATATACTTAATAAGTAAATATTTTATTAGTAGAATGCAGGTTTTCACGGCCGTTGTCTAATGAAGTAGTTTCTTCCGGGTCTTGCCGTGGTCGTCGAACTTGACTTGACGTTTCGCTGATCATCCTGTCAGCTTCTTCAGAAGGATTCGGTATAGTATACTCAGATTTTAAAGATCTGTGAAATGAAAATTAGATTCGCTCTATTTTAAAATTCTACGATGCGTATCAGGGTAACAGATATGCGAGGAGGTATTTAATGAATTATTAGGCGTACTAAAATTACACTTAGTATCAAACGCAGTCTAGTCCGGTTTTAAAAATCTACTAGAAATATCAGGATAACAGAAACGCGAGGAGGTATTTAATGAATTATTAGGAGTACTGAAATTGACGCTAAACCCAATCAATCTAGTCCGATTTTAAGAATCTGTGGAACGAAAAGCAGTTTTGCTCAATTTTGCAATTGTACCAGGAGTATCACGAAAACAGATAGACGAAGAGGTTTTTGATGGCTTATTAGGAGCACTGAAATTGCACCTAATACTAGATGCAGTCTAGTATGATTTTAAAGATCTGTGAATGAAACTAAAATCGGTTTTGCTCGATTTTAAAATTCTACCAGGAATATTAGGATAATAGAAACCTTAGGAGGTATTCAATGAATTATTAGGAGCACTGGAATATACACCTGACACTAAACGCATTCCAGTCCAATTTTAAAGATCTGTGGCATGAAAAGCTGCTTTACTCGATTTTGAAATTCTACCAGGAGTATCAGAATAACAGAAACGCGAGAACGTATTTAATGACAAGAGGATCACTGAATTTTTCACCTGTTACTAAACGCAATCTAGCCCGATTTTAAAGATCTGTGGAACGAAAAGCTATTTTTGATCAATTTTAAAATTCTATTCTACTCCAAGAGTATCAGGACGCGAGGAGGTATTTAATTAATTCTTTGAGTACTGAAGTTACATCCGATACCAAACGCAATCTAGTCCGATTTTAAAGATCTGTGGAACGAAAAGCAATTTTGCTCGATTTTAAAATTCTACCGTGAGTATCAGGACAACAGAAACGCTAAGAGATATTCAATGAATTACTGGGATCACTGAAAGAAATTTCACCTAATATTAGATGCAATCTAATACAATTTTGAAAATCTTTGAATGAAATGGAAACCAGTTGCTCAATTTTAAAATTCTGCCATGAGTATCAGGATAACAGAAACGCGAGGAGGTATTTAATTACAATATTATCACTAAGTTTTTCACCTGGTACTAAACGCAATCTAGTCCGATTTTAAAGATCTGTGAATGAAACGAAAATCAGTTTTGCTCGATTTTAAAATTCTACCAGGAGTATTAGGATAATAGAAATGTTAGGAGGTATTCAATGAATTATTAGGAGCACTGGAATACACCCGACACTAAACGCATTCTAGTCCGATTTTAAAGATCTGTGGAACGAAAAGCTGTTTTACTCAATTTTGAAATTTTACCAGGGGTGTCAGAATAACAGAAACGCGAGAACGTATTTAATAACAAGAGGATCACTGAATTTTTCACCTGTTACTAAACGCAATCTAGTCTGATTTTCAAGATCTGTGGAATGAAAATCTATTTTTGATTGATTTTAAAATTCTATTCTACTCCAGGAGTATCAGGACGTGAGGAGGTATTCAATTAATTCTATGTAGTCTAGTACAATTTTGAAAATCTGTGAATGAAATGAAAACCAGTTGCTGGATTTTAAAATTCTGCCATGAGTATCAGGTTAACAGAAACGCTCTAGGATGTATTCAATGGATTATGAGGAGCACTGGAACTACACCCGACACTAAACGCATTCTAGTCCGATTTTAAAGATCTGTGATACGAAAAGCTGCTTTACTCGATTTTGAAATTCTACCAAGAGTATCAGAATAACAGAAACGCGAGGAGGTATTTAACGACAATATTATCACTAAGTTTTCACCTGTTACTAAACGCAATCTAGTCCGATTTTAAAGATCTGTGGAATGAAAAGTAGTTTAGATCGATTTTAAAATTCTATTCTATACCAGGAGTATTAGGATAACGCGAGGTACCTCCTCCTCAACGAAATATCTGAGCACTGAAATTTCATCCGACACTAAACGCAATCTAGTCCGATTTTAAAGGTCTGTGGAACGAAAAGCAATTTTGCTTGATTTTAAAATTCTACCAGGAATATCAAGATAACAGAAGTGCGAGGAGGTATTTTATCACTTATTATTAGAACTGAAATTCCACGTTACTAAATGCAACCTAGTCCGATTTTGAAAATTTGTCGAATGAAAAGCAGTTTTATTCAATTTTAAAATTCTAGCAGGATTAGAATAACAGAAATGGGAGAAGGTATTCAATTGATTAGGAGTCCTGAAATTACACCTGATACTTTGATTTTAAAATGTAAAACGAAAAGCAGTTTTGCCCTTTTTAAAAAAATTTTCAGGAGTCAGGATAACAGAAGTGCGAGGGTTTTAAAAGAATTAGGCCCTGAAATTACACTCCTGGTACTTTTCAATTTTAAAAATTGATGCAACGAATATCAATTGTGCTTGATTTGATGATCCAGGATTTGCAAATTTTTTAAACTTTCTAAAAATTCTTCAAAGTGCCTAGTTATGGAACAGTTTTTTTGGAGACCGATGTTAGAATTTTCCATTTTCGGCGTAGAAATACCTTGGTATAGTTCAAGTAATAAGTTCCCGATACATAAAAAACGCAACAAAAACTTGACATAATTATTATCGCCATGGGCCATAGCGGCATGCTGTATCAAACGACCCGACGCACATTAAAAACCTATAAAGGTAAGCGAGTCAATTGCGGTCGAGACAGCACAAAGAATAATGTATTTTAATGAGATCGTAAAGTTTTTGTTGCGTTTTTTATGTCTCAGGAAGTCCTTACTTGGACCCTATTTGAAAATTTGACCAATACAGTGTTCAAATTCATAATCGCCTAAACAACGCAGGTGTGGCTTGGTTGATTGAATAAAATTTGCAGAACTGTCTTTGTTCCATAAGTTTAATGATTCAGGAATAAGGCTACTTTTTGCAAATATGCGTAAATTTTCTGACTAATTCTTCCTGATAATTCTATAAATCAGACCCAAATATGAGATGATGATGGTCTGTATAATCTCATACTTACCTTGTATGTTTCTTTCAGCTCAATCAAGACATCTACTTTAGCGTGGCTAGAACCTGAAGAATTCGAAAAAATGAAGAAGAACTGCGGAGATAAAATCCCAGAGAGGGTGTACTTCAACAAAGGGCTGTAATTTCAAGTACGAAACCGAACCGGACAATAATGATCTGTTAGTAGAAACTTAGGCATAAACAAATAAGTGTAACTTTCAAAAAGATATATGTGGTGCTACCTGAGAATTTAGAGAATTTGGGAGCAGTAAAAAAATTACTTATGACGCAGCTTAATTTCCAAGCGTTTTTTTTTCCATGATTCACAGCGTCCATGGGAGTTGACAGATGTGACATTTTAAGCACTCGTTGAGGAATCGGAAATGGTCACATAAGGCTAGGTTAGGAGAATGGGGGTGTATGGGGAATGTTTTACATTTTGAAACCAGAAACATTAGCATTGAGCGATATGGGTAAACGCATTGCAATGAGACACCCTGCAGTTGTTCCGCCACTTGCCTGTGCGTTTGTGTAGATATTCTCGAACTTCAAGTGGTGAATCTGGTGCGTTCCACTGTGCGACTGCTGATTGGTCAAGTAAAACCATAAACTGTGACATATGACAGTTGAGGCAATTCAATTTTGAGCAGCTCTGCCCAGATTTTCTCAATTGTTGCCATTTAGCTGGAGCTTCATTGTAAAGCAATATGAAATGGTCACAGGGGTTGAGATGAGGACAGTTTGGGGGGTGTGAAGTAAACTGTTTCGTTTTTGAGAGCCAGAAACTGCCCAAAGAGTGAAGTGTGGAGATACAGTCATTGTTGCGCTACTTGTCTGGAAAAAGAAAATGGTCATCAGGTATCATAAACGAGGAGGTCTGAGCAGCACCACAAGTGTGCTAGCTAACATGACACACCTGTCGACTTTCAAAGATGCTTTGTATCATGGAAAATACTTTGAGAAACCTGTACGGGACTGCCTTTAACCGAGTGTAAGTTATTTTTTTTCGCTCATGAATTTCCTAGAACGTTTGGGAAGCACCTCGCACATTATTCTTTTTTGAAAACTGATGTTATCACATGTAGTAAAAAGGTAATTGTATTTTTTGGATACTCAATTTTTAAGTATTTTTTTTAAGTTCGTTTTTAATTGTACAAAACATTTCCATCCGCAGCAATATTTTGATAATTATTTATCGAAAGTTTTTACTCAGTACATTAAGCAATAATTTACTGTAACTTTTACATCTTTATTGTTGATTTTTCTTTACAAAAATGTTATAAAATCGTTTTAAATACTTAAGACACTGTGTTTTTTTATGTATTTATTTATAAATATAACGAAGCTTTAATATAAAAGTATTTCTTTTATTTGATTATTCGTAAATGCAATTTCAATGTTATCATTAAAAAAAAAACAAATTTTTCCAAAAAAACCAATAAATATAAATATAACTATATAATATATACATACAAACAATTAATAAAAACGGTATAATTGGCAGTAAAGATAGATAATTAAATATTTACAGGATAATAACAAATTTATTATAAACAATATAAAAAGTTACTCAATAAAAGTTAACTACACAATTCGAGGGTCTCTGTATTTTTTGTAACGTTATTTATTGCCAAAGGTGTTTCAAAAAAATGCTAAATACAAACTGGTCATGCTTTCTTTGACGGGCAATATAAACAGTTAAAAATACAGAGCGTTTATTTATTTACAATTTCCTTACATATTTGAGGTTATGTTATGAAGACATAACCTCAAATGCCCCAATACGAAATTTGTTTTGGTAAAACACGCACACACCGACTACTTATGACCGTTGGTGAAACAGTGCTTCATGTTGCTCGATTCTATCAGTAACGAGGCGTCGCACATCATCCTAGCATTGCTCCGTACCAGAAACAACAAGTGAGACTCCTCGTAAACCGTGAGCTGTACCCTGGTGCAAACCAATCCGTGCAATACTGTTGCCCTTTGCAAATCCAGCCATCTCTGCAAAGCCAACTCGCGCTCCCTTATCGTGCTGCCAAGGGAGACGTCCGATGGGCCCCAAAGGGAGAACTCTAGAATGCTTTTGACTTGGGTTAAGGAAACGGCGCGTTCCTTGTTCAAGAGGGACTGTACAAGGGGGGTTATTTTGGGCAACGGTTGGAGAATGTTCAGGGCCTTAAGAGCGCAGGTGCATAGAGTTCCGTATTCCTCATCGGTTTTGTTAGCTATGTCTGACGCTAATCTAAAAGAGATAAAATAACTTTTAGTACCTACTTATGTCATTTATCTTCGTCTTGACTTACCCTTGTAATATACAAAGCCTGTGATGGGTGTCTCTGTCCATGTCCTTACAAAGAACGAAACAGTTCAACGACAATGGTAATTCTTCGATACCTTGAGCCTGTAACGTTTTCAATGCGTTTACAAGTTGCAGCATGACGAAATTCGCGTCCTTCCACATATCCTCATGGTTCTGGGCCTTAGTCTTCAATAGGTCGCTAAAGGACTGAATGGTATTTACTTGTAACCATGGCAAAACGGACACTGTAGCTGAAAACAATAAATTTTGAAATCGTGCAGATTATTTTTTGTGGTAGAACGTATTAGGCGAGCAATGCACCCATAAAAAGATGAATAAAAAAGTCGTAGAACCTCCCAAATAAAGTTGCCGGATTGAGTTGCCATTTGGAATTGATTAGTTACGTTTTAGGGAACAAAAAACGTAAATAAAATTTTTTTGTCCGAGTGGCAGGTAATTTGTTATTAACAATGAAATTGCAAAGTAAAAAAAAATGTAAAAATTCATTTGAAAACACATTTCCAAGTTAATTGGGCAAAAATAAACACTTTCTGCCTCTTGTAATGTTTTCGAAAAATCCACTGTTTTTGAGTTACAGGCGATTTAAGGTCCGAAAATCGCCAAAAGTCGACAACTTCCAAAATTCATATCTCGGCTTCTACTGAACTTTTTTTAATGTTCTGGGTCGCAAAATTATCGTTAATATTTATACTTAAACATACTATTTTTTGTAATAAAGCAACTTTTCGTTTTCATCCTGAAATTTATCATCGAAGTATCGTTATTTTTTCTTGCTGGCGCAGAATAGGTGAAATACATAGATGGCGAAGAACAGATCTGCTAATTTTTGCAAATGACTTCAAATGAAATATTTAAACAATACAGATTTGATGATATTATAAATATAAAATGTTAATGTAAGACAGTATTTTATAATAGAATATAATAATAAGTAAATTACCAATTTAATCTTCAATTATACTTCCGTCGAATATTTCAGTGTCACAATGTATTATTTCTGAGTTTTTACATTTAACTGAACAACTGAAAAGTTCACAACATTTAAAATCTTGTGACAAACAAGAGCAAATTTCTTCATCACTGCAAGGTGACTTTCCGCTGCACGAACAAACGAATTTCTGCAAGAGTTCCATTGCCGAGTCCCCTTCAAAGTAATTAACACTCGATACATTATTTTTGTAATATCCAGCCATATTTAGTAGGATCAAAAGAATAATTTTTTTTAGATCTTGACTGACCATTCATTTATTTGCCATTTCACTCGCATAATATGTTGTAACAAAGCAGGCTCCGATAGAGGTATTTTGTCTACCGGTATACTTCTAATTTTAGATACTTTGTACCTCAAGTCGTTTATAGATAAATACGAGTCCTTACTTCCAGAATTTTTTTTTATCAAATTTCTCAGATGCATAAAGTATACTCAAAAGTCTAGTTACCGCATTAAAAAAAAAAAAATGAAAATTTTTAACTTCAACACGTATAATCTGTTAAACTATTGCTTTTTATGAACATCTTATTAAAAATGTTTTAATATATCAAAAAAGAAATTAGCAGATCAGTTCTTTGCCACCTGTGTATTTCACCTATTCTGCGCAGGCAATAAAAAATAGCGATACTTTGATGATAAATTTTAGGATGAAAATGAAAAATTGCTTTATTACAAAAAATAGTACGTTTAAGTATAAGTATTAACGATCATTTTGCGACCCAAAACATTAAAAAATGCTCAGTAGAAGACGAGATGTGAATTTTTGAATTTGTCGACTTTAGGCCATTTTTGGACATTAAATCGTCTAAAACTCAAAAACTGCATTTTTCGAAAACATTACAAGAGGCAAAAGTGTTTATTTTTGCCCAGTTAACTTGGAAAATGTGTTTTCAAATGAATTTTTTACATTTTTTTTTTACTTTGCAATTTCATTGTTAATAACAAATTCTACCTGTCACTCGGATAAAAAAAAATTATTTAGGTTTTTTGTTCCCTAAAACATAACTAATTGATTCCATCCGGAAACTATATTTGGGAGGTTCTGCGACTTTTATTCATCTTTTTTAGGGGTGCACCGCTTACCTATATGTGTACAGTTTACTGCAGACTGATAAGCAAAACAGCTATGGGACCACTGAGTAGAGCAACATTGAGGGTTCTCAATGACGTTAAGAAGTAGATGTTGTGTACACATGAAAATTACAGGTAATAAAAATCCGCACAATTTCGTTTTCTTTTTAGCTTCGTACGACCTATTGGAGCCGAGAGAGATTTTTTTGAAAATGATCGTTCGGATCCCAAAACGTTTCAAATTGAAGTTGTAGAGAATTCAATTATTAACAATTTATTTTTCATTTCCATTCGATCAACATTGGCAGATATATGGATGTTTAAACATCTTTATAGTGCGCTATCAGTTCATTTGTTTCATGATAAAATCGAAAAAACTCGAAAACGATACATAGTACGCATATAGTGTATCTAATGAAAGTTAAAGATAATCAAATATTGAATATGTTGGTGTATGTACAAAATCGTTTTGATAAGAGTGAATGGAGATAAAAGGGAATAACATGAAAAATTGTCATTTTCAAGTGCATTTAGACAAATAGCTATTTTTTGATAGGCTTTAGGTAATAATGACAGTAAAGGTTTTTTAAAGAGGATTAAATTATCTGTAAAATGAGCTCCAAGCGACCTTCATACGATGAATGGTTCACGAGTTACAGCTATTTAAATCTATGAGCAAAAATGAGTTTTTTATTATAAATTAAGATTTTCCTGCAAGAACTGTGCATAATATATTTTTCTAAATATGGGCCCAGTGTGAAACGACTCAGAAATGCTCACAGAATAACTTCTGATATTTCAAAAAGTGAAAAAGTGCTATTAAATGTACTTTTTTGTACTTCAAACGTGACGAAAATTGCCTGTTTGCTAAAAATTAAAAACCAACCGCATTTTCAATTGTCAATTCCTTGTCGCTACTTATTGAAAATCATACACAAAAAATGTTTTTTGTAGGAAATTTTGCAGGCTTTCATTTAGGTCTTATGAA
This sequence comes from Leptura quadrifasciata, assembly GCA_963675555.1. NCBI lineage: Eukaryota > Metazoa > Arthropoda > Insecta > Coleoptera > Cerambycidae > Leptura > Leptura quadrifasciata. The sequence continues at coordinate 18,603,909 of OY776681.1, read as the reverse complement.
ATTTTGCGTAAAGTCCAAAGAAACGATGATATACAGGGTGTCCGGAAACAAAGTAGAAAAAAATTAACTGTAGATTCCTTGGCCCAACTTAATTGGGGTTCTTCATATAACATTTTTCAAAATACCCCTTCGTTTTCAAGTTATAGCCCCTTTGAAGGGGACGTTAAGGACTATTTTCATTTTTTTACTCAAAAAACAAAATATTTAGCATATCTACTACTCTTATTGAAAGGCATCTTGTGAATTTTTTTCATCCCCTTGAGTGCTTCACCAAGGGGGGAATAGGCAACCCCTAATATATTTTTAAAATCCATTCATTTTACATTTCAGGGTAAAATATTTTTTGATTCCCTTGTTAATTCTAAAACTTTTTCTTCTCTTTAAAAAATGCCGTGTTACCAACCGTTTTCGTGATAAAAAATAAAATTTACGTTCTTGCATTTCAATCGTTACTGATAGGTACCGATAATGTTTTTAAAGTTTTAGTAGGCTGCTATAATCGAATAATCTAAATATTCATTAACAACTTCTATGCAATAATAAACGTACACATCAGATTGACAAATATTATATTGATTAATGGAATAATATATTAAATACAAATAATGATATTAAAGACGTGAAAGAACTCGCTTCAGCGGTACATATACTAAAATTGGAACGATACAGACAAGATTAGCATGGCCCCTGCGCAAGGATGACACGCAAAATCGTGAAGTGTTCCACATTTTTAAATAAGGGAGGTTAATACAAATATGTTAATTAGAAGAATTTGTGCGCTTACATCTGAATGCCTAACTAATAGTTTTTGGTCACTTAAAAATAATCCTCCGCTTGTAGATGCTTTTCTGGAAACAAGTCAATATAATAACAATTTAAATATTACATCTAAATACCCAATATTCGCGAATGAATACGACACTATTTCGTTTAAACCCACTCTCATTTTCCCTAATTATGGTGACTACCCTATAGAAAATCAAAATATCTTGAAGTCCATAATGAGTTATCATAGTAATGAAACAATAATATACACAGATGGGTCAAAAAATGAAAAAGGAACTGGTTGTGCTGTTTACATATCAAACACCAATCAAGCTTTTATGTATAGAATTCTCGATCAGAGCTCAATTTTCACCGCAGAAATATACGCATTAGACTGTGCACTTAATATCATAGTAGAAGGTAATATGGGAAACTCCTCAAGGAACCCAAAACAATTCAAAAATTATATAATTTTTAACATAAAAATAAACTAAACTTGCTAACTAGGAAAGGTGTTACCATCACATTTATTTGGGCCAAAGGACACTCAGGGATCGACGGTAATTAACGAGTGGATCAATTAGCAAAAGAGGCTATTAACAAAACGGAAATAAACAATATAATTTTAAATTCTGATATTAATAATTTATTTAAAATAGGCATAAAAGAAAACTGGCAAAAGATATGGGCAGAATATGTTAGATCTTCGAAAAACCACTATGTACTCATTCATCCTTCCTTACACGCGTCAATCCCTTACATATTTGATTATCATGTCCCAAGATATGTCTCTACTACCATAACTAGACTGAAGCTAAACCATGGGACTTTTCCGTCACACCTTTATAAATTAGGGATTGTAGAGTCGGCGTGCTGCTCGTGTGACCACGATGCTATAGGCGATTTAAACCATTTAATTTTTTCTTGTGGCAATCATCGGCAAGCTACCGAAAACCTAATTAATCAATTAAAGATTTTAAATGTTCAATTCTCAATCAATTTATACACATTTACTAAGTGCTAGCAATCCGAAAATTTTTAACGCAATTATAAGTTTTGTGAAACAGGCTAATTTGAAAATTTAGGAACTAAATAATATGTCGCTACCTTTTATTTAACTAACTCCTCTGTGGCAAAGTTTTTTCTGATGCCACACTCCACCCCCCCCCATAAAAAAAAATGAAACAATTTAAAAATTTATTAAAATTCCAAAAACAAAATATTTGGCATATCTACTACAATTATTGAAAGGCATCTTGTGAGTTTTTTTCATCCCCTTGACTGTTTCACCAAGGGGTGGAATGGGCAAGCCCTAATAAATTTGCCTAAAGCCAATAAAAAAATAGCTATTTGTCAAAATGCACTTGAAAATGACAATTTTTCATGTTTTTCCCTTTTATCTCCATTCACTCGTTATCAAAACACCAACATATTCAAAATTTGATTCTCTTTAACTTTCATTAGATACACTATATGCGTACGATCTATCGTTTTCGAGTTTTTATCGATTTTATCATGAAACAAGTGTTTTGATAGCACGCTATAAAGATGTTTAATAATTTATATCTCTGCCAATATTGATTGAATGGAAATGAAAAATAAGGAAATTGTTCGTAATTGAATTCTCTACATCTTATCTTTTATTAACTATAATTTTCATGTGTACATATTTTTCAGTAAAATTGATAGTTTCCTAGTTTTTTGCGAAAAGCCGATTTTTTAGACCTACTGTTTTAATTATCTCCAGATGCCAAAATGGTTGGCGAAAACGCACATCAAGTGTAGTTCAACTTCAACCAGGTACTAACCTTGTATTTGTTTACTATCGTCCTTATCATCTTCAGATATTGCTAAGTAACCGCTGGGTACCAAGTCGCTAAATTCAGTCACGGATGTCAGGTTAAATGTACCCAGAGATAGAGTACTCGAAGTAACTGTACCGGTATTCACAACCAACGTTACGTGCTGCGCCCCCCACAAGGCTTGATGGAAAACTCTACGGCCCACCACCATGGGTGTAGTACCTGATTTCATTGAAAAATCAGTCCATCGCAGATTTGGGGAACTTTTCAGACCTCTCAGAGCTGGCTGAATATGATTCGTTTGTTGAATCTGTAACATTATGAAAGATTAAGAATTCAGGTAACTAATGAGGTTATGTAATCTATATACACACATTTTCGAGGACCTGGGCTAATGCCTCGTGGTTGGCTACTACTACAGCACCATAATTGTCTTCAAGGTTCTTATGGACGATACTCCTACCTTTTCTGGATCGCAATTTATGGGTTCGGCCGTTTTGGATCCAGTCGTGATCGTCCTCAGTCACCTGACATGAAAGAGAATTGATTACTTATATATAAATCTCTTATCTATGATTGATTACAAGTTCAAACCACGAATGTTGTCAGGTTATCTTTTAATTACCGAATCAAATCGACTCAAGGTCACGCAGAATAGCACGCATGTGCATATCATCTTTTGCAAGACAAGCAATTTGAAATGAAAATATATCAACAATAGCAATGCGATGAAGTTTAACATCAGCTGCCGCAGTTAACCTTAGAATTCACATCACGGACTGCTTGTAAAGATAAAAGGGGACCTCCTTTATGTTTTTCCTGACTGAAGTATCAACGAATTTCATCACCATGTCTCGCTATTATATTCAGTCTTTTGCCGGGAATTTTGAGGTTTAGTTACCTAATTACAGGAAACCTGAAACACCACAGTAAGAAACACTAAAAACTTATGAAAAAGGAGAAGAAAGGAAGAAATAGAAACTCAATAAATTTGATATATGCGTCCACTGCGCGCGCTACTGAATTGACAGAGAACTGACAGAATGCTGAACATTGGTTGCGGCTATAACTAGCGGCTATATTATTCATTTGTAAAACGCATTGTGACGCTTCCCAAATAACATTTTACCGTCTTCGAACCACATTGGTACTAATTGCGACGTCGGATTAAGTTCAAATCAAGACCGGCCACTAACTTTTAGCCCAAAGTTGTAACACGACGTCTAAGCGATGGTAACCTGACGTCGGAAACTTTCCATTTATCATAGTTTGAATATCACACCATAACCGGCGTGTTTGTAGAAGGAGTTGTAGTGCAAAGTTGGTCCGACGTCTGACCGACTCGAATTTTTATTCCCCATTTTGGTGTAAAAACGGGTTGGAAAGTGGTCGCATGGGCGTTGGTTGCCGGCGTAAGGTCGTTTACAACAACGTTGGCTCGACGTCCAAATGCGATTTGGGATTGGAACTTCTGTCGTGGCACTAGCAGACGTGACTTTCTGTTATTTACACCCTATGCACTTTGTATTTACAAAGATAGAAAAATCTCGTGTCTGATAAGTACCTACATAAATTGATGACGTGGCCACCAACATACGTGATTTCAATTATACTTAGTGTGCAAATTATATCAAAGTTCTAAAAGATCAGAAGAGATTCCACAAGGATCAAATCTTGGGCCAACTTTATTTATCTCATTCACAAATGAACTATGAAGAATCTCGCTAATGTCAAACATTTAACTTTTCGGCCTTTCTATAGGAAACAGAATATCTACACATCAAATGAATGTCCCAAAAAAGTTTCCATTATACTTTCGATATTTTAACCCCAATACATTATTTTATAAAAAAATCCTCACCTCAGACTCGCTTCCGTAAAAGCTGTACGGCGCATAGATCTCCGATTCCGTCTCGCTCCCGCAATACGTCAAAGACATACTCCTGGGAATGTTACTGTACTTAAAATACTCCCCAGACACATCGATGCTACTCTCGGACCTCTTCCCTAACCTAACAGTCTTAATTTTGGGACTATTTTTGTCACGACTAGAATCACTGTCTGGAGAACTAGATCTCGTCGAATTTATATAATCGTACACGTTCTCCGAACTGTCTTTCCCCCGAATGTTGATGGGCTCGTAATTGTGCAAGTTTTTTCTGAGCTGTTTCTGTTGTAGGGCTTCCCGTTCGCGCATACTCGCCGTCCTAACGGGTTTATTCGGGATGATCGCCGAACGCACTTCACCGATGTTCGCGTATACAGTTTCTGTTTTTTTCGTATTTGAGTTGGTTCTAGAAATCTGCCGTTGCTTGTTGAGTATCTCCACCGATTTCGGAGGGTGTGGCAGACTGGGCTTGCCATGACTACCACTATCGTTATAGTTCCTAGGCGGCGGCGGAGGTTTGCTCGTTTTGGGACTATTATACACTTGATAGTCGCCACTTGATATGCTATAATCATGTGCGGTTACATGATAATCCACTTGATCTATCACGGGTTTGGCCACCACCTCTACTTTGGCCCCATTTAATTCACTTGGATGCACTATTACCAGTCTCGGCTTAGGCTGTGGAGCAGCCTCGCTAGACTCGTCTAGTTTAAGCGTAGCGCTTTCCAACGTGACTTTCGGCAAGTCTTTGCTAGATCCCATTCTTAAGAATTTTTTCAATGAAAACCTGCCTTTGTGCTTCTCTTTTCTTTTCTCTTCTACTCCATTCGTCGCTAAACTATCTGTGGAAACTGACAGTGATTTTCTAGGCGCAGGCTCAGGGGTGCTATAATCGCTTTCTCCCATGGGGTTATCGCTGACCCCAAACATTTTAGGCGTGCAAGACGAGGCGCGCTCTCTTTTTTCCTTCTCTCGAACCACCGGCGAATCTATATTCATAGGCCCTGTCGAGTGCCTTGCGTAAATAGGTCCGGGGATGTCTTCAGGCGGCGGTTTCGGGGCTCTCCTTTTATTGGATTTCGAGTCTGAATCGGTAGAATCTTGCTTGGAAAGGGGATTTTTTTCGGGAGGTTTATCAGTGCTGAAAGTGGATAAAGGCTGGGCTTGGATCACATGTGAATTTGGACTGACGGGCTTCCTAATCATTACTGTGGCCGGTTTTGAAGGAACTTTCGGTTTTTCGTAAATGGGAGGGCCGGCGCTGTGTAAAAAAGAAGTCTGGGTTTCCAGAGTGGGGGGAGGCGTTATGGGTAACGGCGGTAATTCTGTGGTTACTGGATCTTCCCTGCCGTCGGGTTTACCAGCTTGCTCCCTGCTTTGCGGAAAGGGCATGGTGAATTTTGTGGGTACAGGCGGGGGCAAACCGGTCACTTTTTCTTTTTCCTCCGCGACGGTCTTCTCGGCGACATTGGTGTTGATTTCATCTTTTTTCTCTTTAGTTTCCGAAATTTCCGATCTAGCACTCATTATTTCAGCTTTTATTAAATTTGCAGTACTTATGACACTATTTGCAAGTTCCTTTTTATCGTTTTTGTTTTCTACTACCACCTCAGCCTTTTCATTTTTGTTTACTTCGCTCTTAGCCTTGCTATTGTTGTTGACGGTTTCTTTGTTAAATTTTAAATTTTTGCTGTTTAGCAACTCGATTTTTGCCGTGGATGTTTGGTATATCACAGGTTTTTCTATGTCTCTTTTTAACGCCGGTGTGCGTGCTAAACTTACTTTCTTTTCTGTGACCACGACTTTTGTCTCAACCGCCTTTTTTTCCTCCTTTACTTCCGTATTTTTTACTTCTTTCTCTTTGGAACTTTCCTGAGATATATTTTCCTTGTTGGAGTCGCTAACATTTAAAACAATGTCTTTCTGCGTTTTTTTCTTGGACATTATTTGAATAGGATTTTTACTGTTTTCTAAAGTTTCTGATATTTCATCCAGCAGCGACTTTTCTTCCTTAGCAAATTTCACTTCCTCGTTTTTTGTATAACTCGTAAGCACGACGTTGGTCTTTATTTCAGCTATCACATCTTTATTGTTTTTTGCTATCGGAATATGCGAGAGGTTTTTTGTATTGAACTTTCTCACTGGAGTATTACTGTCTTCTCCAAACGGTGTCACAGACACCAATAAGGTCTGTTTCTTCCCTGTTGCGTCCACGACGGGTTTTCCCAATAATAACTGGGTATAGGACTTTTTAACTTCGACGACTTCCGCTAACGATGTCGTATTGAAATCCGTGTTTTCTTTTGTAATTCTTTGAAGCTCCTTTGTAGACTCCTCTTCTTCAGATTCTATTACATAGTCGTCCTCACTGCTTTCGTTTTCTTCTTCATCTTCATTTTCCGAGCACCAGTCCTCACCGCCATAGCCTATGACTTCAGTTAGTTCTTTCAGGAAACGTACCGACAGTTTCGGTCTTGGTTTTTTCCCTTTTTTTATTATGCCCTCTACTTTTTCGTTTGATATCAGCTGGATGGGTTTAGGCTTGGGCTTTTCGGCGTGCTCATCTTTCGATTTAAAACAGTTCGAGCAAAGTTCTTTTTTCCATGCATTTTGCACGAAATTTTGACATATGGCTGAGGACATGGCTTCTACTTCCGGAAGAATTCCTCATCGATTTCTGCAACAAAGAAAAGTGAATTTTTAGATTTATAGATTTATTAGTCACTTTAATATGAATAATTTAATGCCCTGGCAAGATTCAACAGAGGAAAGTTGGCGGATTAAAAAAATGTTTCTCAAATTTGGGTTGTTAAAAACGCTTCACCCAATTTTTCCTATTTAAGATAATGATTGCATTAAAAATATAAAATTATAGTTTAAAAAAAGTAAAAAAACAGGCTTTAATAGCAAACCGAACTAAAAAGTAAAAAATAATGTTTAAATATTATTATTCAACGAGCATATTCACTGCAGTGAATGATGAAATCATTATTCACTGCAGTGAATAATAAATAGCATTATGCTTGATAAAACACATACATAATGGATACATTATATTGAGTTAGCGGACTTTCTATCGCTGTTGAACAAAATCTTAATATTTAAACATTATTTTTTACTTTTTAGTTCGGTTTGCTATTAAAGTGTGTTTTTAAACTACAAATTTTTTTCATTGTTAACGAGTAATGGACGATTAAACGGTCAACCCTCCCAGAGGTCCGATAGACGAGTACAGCTCTTATACAACAGGGTGTGCCCGGTTCCCTGAGGTTGACGCTAGCGACATGACATTTTTAGTCACCCTCGGCAGGTTTCTTAACAAATATATTAGATTGGGTGAATTTTAGAATTAGCATTATGAACACCGATACATATAGAAACCAGTTGATACCCGCCTACTTTTCGAAACCGCTGAGTATCCGCTAGTGGTACATAATTAATATTACGTCATAATGTATGTATTAAAGTTAGAACTAGCGTTTAACAAGGGCTTATCCAACGGCAAATACGTTACAGACAATTCCGAAGTTACGTCTATTATTATGTACTCTGGTATGAAATGATCACAAACTGTACCGCGGTTGCTAATGCTCGTCGAGCGCTGGATGTTGATGCTTATATAATATACGAGAAACGTCCAAAACTCATCTTTGCGTTCTGCGATATTAGCTTAAGCGGCAAACATATAGATGACGCAAATAAAATATATATTAAAAACAGCGGCGCCTCCGGCAAAATCTCGACAATGGATTAGTCATTTTTTATTTCAATTTAATCCTGATGGTCCTGGTGAGGATATTAGGACAAAGTTGTCAAATTATTGTATTGTCATCGGTCCTTGATAAGTGTGCAAAGTTTCAGTTTAATCTGACGTTTTGAAGTGGTTGAGAATCTCGTTCAAAGATTCCGTTACAAACAAACATACAGGTGAAGCTAATAAAAGCGTGTTAAAAATTAAGGTATGTATGTAAATAGAATAAGGAAACCTAGCATTTAACAATTATTTATCAAGTTCATTGACAACATTAACTGAAAATCTTGCCCGCCACCAATTAACTTGTACAAAAATAATTATTTCTGTGAATGAATGCGTGTTTATGCGTCTACAAGCCAGCGTCTGTCTGTGTATATTTTTTATGTCCATATCCATACAGCCTGCAGTCTTGGGTCAAGCTAATAATAAGTTAAACTCTAAATGAGTTCTGCGAAGCCGTCGTCTCGGTTACAGAGAGATTTCTTTAATAATATTTACACTCGTTTTCTTAAACTATCGGTGGCATTTAGGTTACCAAACCGGTACATCATTATTTCTACAAATACAACTGAGATGATGTTATCAACCATTTATGGGTGCAGTTTTCATTTACACTCATATATAATCGATGAAAGATGTTTTTTAACTCGGATTATAGAGATGAATAATGAATAGATAATTAGACACTCTTGCTTGAGGTCCCCGGTCAATGATTTGGTAGCTGATATGAATATTAATATTAGACTGAAAATATTCGCCAAACCCATACGGCTGGGTATGTTACAACCTTTCACTCTGTTTTTTTTTATTAATATTTATGTTCACTGGTGTCATTTAATATAAGATTATGACAGAAAAGACATGTAGAAGAACATAATGTCCTGAGCACACACCAGTCACGGAGTTCTTTTATAATTAATTATTGTTAGTACAAGAATTGCAAACTGTAAAGAATATTTTTGGAAACATGATTAAAATCAATATGCGGGGCCAAGTTCATTGAACATGTCAAAGAACCCACCTAAAGTCATCATGCTTGAAGTCAGCAAAAATCTCCTTCGAAATAAATTTTTCGAAACCAACGAAATCCGAAGTACTAAGAAAGTTTTTCAAATTTGCAACAAAAAATTTATTTTTTGGAACTGCAACAAAAATTCCATTTTTGAAAACTATCATAAAAATCTATTCTACGGGTGTAGTTATTATGTTAAAGAACACGGTAAAACCCTCGGTATACTTTTCGACGTTGTAACAAAATCCGACTTAGGAAATATTTCGTATGAAAAGCGTGCTTCACGTAAAAATATCGTGGAAGAGGTTTTTAATATTTGTAATCATATTTTCGCTCTACGGAGCGATTTTTATGCAAAATTTTCAATAACTCCTCAAGGAGCGTCATTTTAGAAAGTGCAGTAAATGTCGCTGCACAGGGACGTAATGTCGCCCCGACACCAAAATTTTATAAACTATAACAAAATTTGACTTTTCAAAATTAAAAACCCTTTTACGAATCCACGTTGTCAAGCACTGCAACTCATACGAGGTCTTGAATATGAGGACAAGTTAATCCAACTTCTATCCAAAGTATATCGTGAGTTTTAGCGAAAATAGCCCTTAGCGACATGGGACCCTCATCATTTCCTAGCAGTCGATTTTGACCGGGAAATGATGAGTTTTAACGGGATTTGCCCTAAACCTGTTCCTCAGTGATTCGGTGTCAGAAAAGTATCTTTACCATGTACTCATATGTGCATGGGACCGCCTTGCCCGAACGTATAAAATTGTAATTGCAGAATACAATTCGAAGTAGTAGCGCTTCAAGCATTTTCAAGCTCTGAGGAGCGACCAAAATTGACATTGAAATAAAAATACATGTATAAGACAGGTAAACAAAAGCCCACCAAATTTCAGAAACATTGAACTTTTCTGTATTTTGGATGGTAGTTGGTACATTATGAATCGTTCCGTTCCTCACCATGTGTTGCACACGGGCCAGACTAGTGTTTGTTAAATATATTTCTTAAAAGTTGTTGTAAAAACATAAAATTTTTGAAGATTCAATATATATTTTTGAACTTTATATTGTCTTTTAATTGTGTTTTCTAACAAAATTCCCTTTCAGGTATAATTTTAAGAAAGTGTGATACATCCAGTGTTAGGTTTATAGTGTTACGACGTCCAATAGATACCACCAGAGCAGCAGTTAAGCAAAAACGAACAGTAAGTATAAATTTTCATATTATTCTCCGTCTGAAGCAGTCATCTTGAACCCTAATTTTGTGAACATTAACATTCATTTTTGAAATATATATAAAGTCCTTCAGACTCCAAAAGATGAATCGTTCACAATTACAACAGCAATAAATGACGTACCACGGAGCGCGATTTGTGGAACTATAACAAATTACGTCGCAAGGGACGTAAATTTAGCGAATTTTCGTAAAAAACACTAAATAAAAATCACCAAAATTGTATTTCGTACATAAAAAGAAAATGGAGGAACGTTTGACAACTTATTTCTACTACATCTGCATTTTATTTACAATAAGCTGACTGTTTTCGTTTTCATATAAACCAAACAAATTTTTTTTGAGCGATTTACAGTTTTATGTTGGATACCTGTTCAATTCGCCGTCTTAATACAAATAGGAGGATTTCCTTCATATTTTGCAAGTAAGAGGTTTTGCTTTGCTTTATGAACTTGACTCCATGTACGAAAATCTGTAACGAAAAGTTCATGGTGATTAATAACACATGGTTTTACTTTGAACAGCTAGTTATTGTACTTTTTTGGTAGATTCTATTAAAATTTATAACCTTCTGAAACATCTTAAAAACACACTGTTATAATATATGATTTGCAGGAAACAACTACTCAGCGGGCAAATACCCCGACCTGCATTGAATTACACCTTTCAAATAATGAAATAATGGTAACCAATATCATTTGTCAACCAATGACCTATGGCATACTGATGAGAACTAATAAGTTTATGTCTGGCCAGGGAATTGACAAATGATATTGGTTACCATTCTTTCATGATTTGTAAGGTGTAATTCAATGCAGGTCGGGGTATTTGCCCGCTGAGTAGTTGTGTCCTGCAAATCATATATTATAACAGTAGGTTAAGTCCACCTAGGACTGAAAGGTCGCCGCTCTCATATACTTGCAGAATCGCAAGTTGCTATATGCCCATGGAGACATCTATGGTGTATAGTAGCAATTGATCATTTGAGAGGTTTCACTTACCTCTCACCTTAAAAACAGTTAGGTACTTAAAGTCAATTTTAAAATCATTTAAAAAAGGATTTTATTACCTAACTGTTTTTTAATCACTATCTAAATTGTTCGATTTAGATTTTAATAGCAGTTGTTAATTTAATTGTGACATTCTATTATTGTCCGTGTAATAAACAATATTTAGAGTTTTATATGTTTTATTATTGTTCGTTTTTGTAGGTTTATGTATTTTATTAATTATTGTTTTTAGTTATTTTTATTAGATGTGGTAAAAGTTTAACGTTATGAAAATTAACACCGACAATGCCGGCGCTAATTTAAAAGTCTACTAAGGAGCTTTTTCGCGCACTGAAAGTAACTATTTGAACAACCAATAATAATTATACAACGGTTAATGAGAAAAACGCACAAGTTTATATGTTTTGTAATTAAAAGTGGATAACCCATAACCTATTTTTAAAACAAATATCTCGTCAATCGGCACAGTTTCTTTCTTTTAACGGATGTTGTTAAATTCCTCCGCACCAGATGTGTCTTTCTTGCGCTCATGACACTTTTTTATGGAACTGAGAAGAAATCTAAGGGGAAATCTCGACGTGATTTTCTCTTCAGCGCCGAAATGAGAAAACATTGTCGGTCTAGGGTCATTACATCGCTAATTATTAAACACGTGCACCGACATAAAATTTACTAATAAGCAAAGCAAACAGGTTGGCACGATTATTTATCTAAATAACTAATGCCTGTATAAGTAGAAATTACGACCGATTTCTAGTCTGCGTGCGTGTGGCATTCTCTGTGTGTGTGCATTAAGTCAAGTGCTAATTGATCATCTTGTTTGACCAACAACAAAGTGTCCGATATGTGGGTGGGTGGTAGATCTCTGAAATTCCCGAATAGTAACGTCAAATGCATCTCATTATATGCAGAGCGTTTCCTGAATGATCATACGTTAGTGAGGAGTACAGAACCAAAGGAAACATTGGAAAAAAAACTGATAAAAACTGTGACTACTATTTCCAAAAATACTACTTCTAAAATAATTATTTATGGTACTGAAAAAAATGATGATACCCGAAGATGTCACCATGGCTAAGGACATAATAATGGCTAACAACGTTCTATCAATTGGAAAACATTTTTTGTTCTAAATTGTCCGAAGAATCACCTACAATGGCCTTATATAAACCTTATTATTGTAACGTAAAAAATTCTTATGACAACAGAAAATAAACGATTAGTAAACTTAAGTGTAGATAAGATTTATGAATGTTCTGTTAATGAATTTACACTAGGTGACAAAGTTTATTGTATGTTTTTTACAGAATGCCTAATACAGATAATACTATTTGATTGTCGAAATTAGAATAATGTTTAGATATAATCTGTAGTAATGACAACATTTCTAATATAATCGGCTTATTTCATGTGTGTAAAAAACTTAAAAATAACTACCAATTTGGACAGTGAAATATACGAGAATAACTTATCAGCAACTAGAACCACTCTTATTTATTTATTTACATACACCATCCAAGAGCCAAAGCCAATTACAGAATGGGAAAATACAGGATTATGAACATATATCACAGATGACAAATTAATAAGTCAAATAGAAACAGAATAATATACAGGATGTCCCACGACAAACTGCGGCGATCGATATCTCGAAAAGTAGACATTGAAACATTTTGGAAATTTGGTAGTAAACTAATGTCGATGGGCGCAACTAGGCAAGATGGTGGCACTTCCGGTTATACCGGAAGTAGATGTCAACTTGCTTATTTTAAATGGGGCACCCTATATATTATTACATCCTCACGCAAAATTCTAGGCCGATTTTATGCATCATATGTCTTATATCTAAGTCTTTTATGTCAAAAATGACATTTGCAGGCCCTAAAAGAATTATCAATTCTTCCTATAAGGAAGCCTTTATTATCTGATTTGGGAACAACTTATGTCATCCGCAAAAAGTAAATCGCATACGTCTAAATTATCTAAAATATCATTAATAAATGGTATAGAAAAGAGAGGCCTCAGAACAGAGCGTTGGGGAACTCCTGATGTAACTGATATTTCGAATGATTTTACACCTCGACATTCAACATATTGTGTTCTTTCTCTAAGATAAGATTTAAACAAATTTAACAGTAGTATAGAAAGGTATTTGTTAATTATTCATAAATCCACAAAAACTATATTTATTAAAATTATTTAGCGACTGCATCACAGTTATCATTCATGAGCTGTTTGAGAACCACTGGCATTTCTGACCCATCCGATACGTACTTCCGCCAAGTTAAAGTTTACTAGACTATATACAAATCTAATCCATATTATAGTCGGGTAGTTTTACTGGGCAGTCAAAAAACGTAACAGAAACTTTACGACCTCATTGAAAATGTTAAAGAACGCTATAACCCCGATATACTTTTCGACTTAGGAAATATTTCGTAAGAAAAGCGTGCTTCACGTAAAAACGCCGTGGAGGAGGTTTTTAATTCTTGGAAACATATTTTTGCTCTTCGGAGCATTTTTTATGCCAAATTTTCGCTAACCCTTCAAGGAGCGTTAATTTAGAAAGTGTAGTAAATGTCGCTGCACAGGGACGTAATGTCGCCCCGACCACCCAATTTTAGAAAGTATACTAAAATTGGACTTGAACTTCAAAATTTCCAAGATTAAAAACCCTTTTACGAATCCACGTTGTCAAGCACTGCAACTCTTACGAGGTATTGAATATGAGGACAAGTTAGTCCAACGACTATTCAAAGTATATCGGAAGTTATAGCGAAAATAGCCCTTAGCGACATGGGACCCCCATCATTTCCTAGCAGTCGACTTTGACGGGGAAATGATGTGTTTTGACGGGGTTTGCCCTAAACCGGTTCCTCAGTGATTCGGAGTCAAAAAAGTATCTATACCATGTACTCACACGTGCATGGGATCTGCCTTGCCTGAACGTAAAAGTTGTTATTGCATAATACAAACGAAGTAGAGACGCTTCAAGCAATTTTAAGCTCCGAGGAGCGACCAAAATTTATGTGAATTAATAAATACGTTTATAAGACAGACAAGCAAAAGCCCACCAAAATTTCAGTTACATGAAACTTTTCTTGAATCTTTTTGTGCATCGTTAGCTTATCAAACTGCATATTGGATGGTAGTTGGTACCGTATGAATCGTCCCGTTCCTCACCATGTGTTGTACACGGGTCAGACCATTGTTTGTTAACATTTTCTCTTGAAGAAGTTGTTGTAAAAACATAAATTTTTAAAAGATTTAATATACATATTTTGAACTTTATATTGTCTTTTAGTTGTGTTTTCTAACAAAATTCCTTTTCAGGTTTATAGTTAGATTTATAGTGTTACGACGTCTTCCAATTGATACCATCAGAGCAGCAGTTAAGCATAAACGACAGTAAGTATGATTTATTATATTATTCTCCGTTTGAAACAGTCGTGTTGAACCCTAAAAATTTGGTGAACGTTTTAGAATTAGGAAAAGGTTGAGGAAAAAGAAAATTAATTTTTTCTTTTTCCTATTTTTTTTTAAATTTTTCTAAGTTTTTTCGAGTAGAAAATACGTCCTTCAGACTTCCATCAAAGCATGAATCGTTCACAAAAATACCGTTACTCTCTGTACTATCTCGCCTGCAAATTGAATCACGTATTTTTATAGGGTATGTCGGCTTGTTTGATGAGACCATATTGAATGGTTCACCGGCGTTAATAATTAGCTCGTAAAGTTTTTGTTGCATTTTTTGATTGCCCAGTAAAACTGCACTCGACTATACATGCGTCCCATTCTATACAACAAACAGTGAAAATATTTTTAACCAAATTAGAAGTATTTCTTGTCACAAATGCTTCTTATTTTGTGAATGAATTTCTGTTCTGAATAACTTTAGTGTGTTAAGTGTTAGTGATTTATGATTAGGAAATAACTGTAGAATGTAGGTACACTCAGAAATCCAAACTGATTATACAGATAGGTACACATTTTTCAAACACTTTGGAGAAGGAATTCAAAATAAATAAGCCTGTAGTTCTCAATAAAAATATGTTGCCAGGAAGTTTTTGCCGATTCTCAACTGGTTTGTAACCCAATTTAGCATCAAGAGAAGTGTGATTTTCTCATGATATTACGTGTAAACCGCTACCATTCCGTAAAACGGGATGTAGGGTGTGCGCTGACTGAACTTGAATGAATTATAAATTCCGAATTCTCGTATCGTATGCTGTATGACCGATCACGTTGCATTGTAGACACGAAGGTATTCCAGAGCTCAGTAATAAACAAAGAGGTTTAGATGTAATAAATAAAAATAAAACCGGTGGGTGCACATTGCACATGTGCAGTAGCGGGCATAAAAAGAATGCTCTGATTTACAAGATTATTTAAAAAATATATGGTTTTATAACACTTAATAACACGCTGCCTGAATGTTACTCTAGAAAAAGGCAGTCTCTACTCTATTAACAATATTTTGACGCTTGATAGAAAATAGATGACGGCCTTAGTACCGTTTGGTTTTTCAACAACATTTAGCTCCAGTGGCGGTCACATAAACTTTGTAATTATCAATTACCAATTATTAAGATCTCTCTACCATACATTTACTTCCAACGGATCATTGGACCATGACATTGGAGTATTTGAAAATCACAGTAATTTTGATGTTTCAAAAAATTTTCGCGGACCTATCCCCTTGCAGCTGACGCTATGTATACATAGCTGTGCTGCCCATCTTTGATGACCCCCTCCCCCCATGTCGAAATTCTGGAACCGCCACTGTTTAGCTCATATTTTAATAATCGGAAACTGAAAATTATCATCAGCGGTAGTTCTTCAGAATTCAATATATCAATATAAAAGATGTGCCGCAAGGGAATAACTTAAAGCCTCTGCTATTTATTATTTATAGGTGTAAATGGCAACATTTTTTTGATTTTGAACACAATTTTCTTGCTTCAGCCAAAACCTATTTTTAGTACGTTAGAATTTGAAAAACTTATGGAGGGCCCTAGTAACAGCTTAAAAATAAAAATTGCATCAGGAAAACTGCCTTTTCTATGCGAGATATTGGAACATTTTACAAGAAAAAAATATGATGTTCCAAATTTGATAACTATTTTCTTATTTATAAAATTTTAATGCTTATTAATGTTATAAATGTAATGCTAATTTGTATTGTCTGAAAGTTATTTGTGGCATTCTACGAATATTCTTTCCTATTATTTGGGTTTTCTACCACATGTACTATTATCCTCTTCAAAACAAATCACCGAATCTACAAAATAATAGAATTATTGGAAAAAAAGCCTCTGCGCCCGTGACGTTTACGCCAAAGGAAAAGTCAGAGGTTATGTTTTGCAAATAATATAAATCGGAATAAACACAAAAATAATGTTTTTTGAAGAACTCTTATTTTGCTGTGTATGTCAAATACACAGCTTTAAGATTCTGTTTATGTTATTTCCATAGATACTTACTACTTACACAGAACATAGAACTGATGATATTTTTTAGATAATGTTGAGTTTGTTAAGTTCTTCTTTTAACATTGGTAGCCAGGTTGTACAAATATCTACAGAACAATTCGATACGCACTTATCTTCATTTAATAAGATTATTGCTGATTCTTTAATTTTTCTTTTTTTGGTATCTGTTTCTTTTGTTAAAATTTTTGCCGAGTCCCAGTTTATTCTATGTCCGTTTTCCCAAGCATGTTCACAAATCTTTGATTTCTGAATTTCATTCTTTCTAATGTAATTCTTGTGCTCATCCAACCTCACACTGAAAGGTCTGGATGACTCACCCACATAACATTTATCACATTCGCACGGGATATTGTAAATACAGTTTTTTGAATTCTGCTCCCTGTTTATCGGTTTTGTTTTTGTTAAAATAGATCTTAAAGTGTTCCCCGTTTGAAATATCGTCCTAACATCAAATTTGTCACCTATACGGCGTAGCTTTTCCGATAGTCCGTATACATAAGGCATTATTGCTGTATAATGACGTTGAGGTTTTTGTCGTACCTGATTGTCCCTATTTTCAACATTTATGAAAACTCTATCAACAAAGGCTTCAGGATATTGATTTTGTACTAGAACCTCTTTGATAAATTTTTTCTCGTTATTTAATATTTCATTATTAGATGAAATTATTTTGGCCCTATCGTATAAACATTTTACAACACCCCTTTTAACATTTATTGACTGATTTGAGTTAAAATTTAGATATCTATTAGTATGTGTTGGTTTTCTATAAACGCTTGTTTCAATTATATTATTTATCCTTCTAATTAAAACATCTAAAAACGGTAATTTGAGTTTATTTATTCTACCCATGTTGCTTCATTTTCAGCAGCATCTTTTTATTTTTGTTTCCATAGCTATGTTTCTTAAAACATTAAATAGCCCAATAAAGTGGGACGAAATTTGTCGATTTGGATGAAATAATTCAGAACGAGCTGAAACTTTGGGAACAGGCTTATTTTGTGCTACTTTTTAACATATCAAAAATCCCCACCCGTAGACGCCGGAGGAGAAAACCCCGGAAAGTATCAGTTTTACTGTAAAGTATGTACTGTCGTGAGCAGAAAAAATAGGACAATTTTTTTTTCTAATGTAAATCTGTCTCTCTATTTGAATATGTAATGAGTAGCCGAAATAAAACAGATATCACTTTTAATTTATTTTTTATTTTAATGCTGTAGTTATTGCTATAGTAAATGATGGATGGTTAATGAGACAAATTGCACTGCGTTATAACATTAACAAAAATTTGGTGTGTAACATATTAAGAAAGTAAGAATAAACGGTACGATTAGTAGAAATCCTGGATCAGAGGACAATTGATATCCTACCTAACAAGAAACTAACTATTAATATTTCGTTATTGCACCATTTCTATTTATAACTTATAAGTCTGTTTGGCATAGAATTAAATAACCTTATACAATAATCATTAGTAATAATATTTTCCCATGCATTATTTACTATTTCCAGTAATTCTTCGGCATTCTCACATTTCGTTTTTGGGTACTTCTTACGAGTAGTCCCCATACTTCTTCCACAGGGTTAAGATCTGGACTATGACTGGGCCAGTTAAGAACATTGATGTTGTTATCTTGAAACCAGTTAGTTACGGTATGAGCAGTATGAACAGAATAATTGTCTTGTTGAAATATGAACTTATTATTAGGAAATAATTGTGACACAGAAGGGAGCATAATATTGTCTAAAACGTTTTACTATTTACTATTAAATCGTTCCTCAATATGCCACAAAACACCAGGACCACTGCCGATATCCAAGCCCATATATTGACGAAAAATCTACCACTTTTATCATTGTTAAGATATATATTTCTCATCGAATCGAGTATTCGGAGGGCGGTAAACACGAATACGACCGCTGTGTGTTGACTGGAAAGTTTTTTCGTCTGTAAAGATTACATTGATGAAGTAGATTCTTCCGGGTCTTGCCGTGGTCGTCGAACTTGACTTGACGTTTCGCTGATCATCCTGTCAGCTTCTTCAGAAGGATTCTAAAGACTGAAGAAGCTGACAGGATGATCAGCGAAACGTCAAGTCAAGTTCGACGACCACGGCAAGACCCGGAAGAATCTACTTCATTAGACAACGGCCGTGAAAACCTGCATTCTACTAAAGATTACATTGTTCCAAAAATTTACATCATGCGCTAAAAATTCAAGCGCAAATCATACTGGAGCTTCTTTATGTTCAGCTTTAAGTAAGTATTTCTGTGCTGGTGCATGGCAGCGTAGCTCCGATTCTCTTGCTCGCCGGCGACCGGTACTACTCGATCCAGGAAAATTCGTTTCTTCAGCAGCCTGAATAACTGAGTAAAATGGATTTTCTACTAAAGCATTTACCAATCGCAAATCTTGTTGTTGAGTTGATATCCTTCGTCGCCCTGATCCAGGATTTCTACTAATCGTACCGTTTATTCTCCACTTTCTTAAAATGTTACACACCGAATTTTTGTCAATATTATAACGCAGTGCAACTTGTCTCATTGAATATCCATCTTCTGCTTTAGCAATAACTCGAGATTTAACTAAATCGCTTATATGCGGCATATTAGTTTTTTGCACACTTGCAATAAATTATGACAACTAACTGACAATGTCACAAAAATTAAAGTTAGATGTACACAACTAGATTTTAGCAAAATACCGTTATAAGACTTGTCTTTGCGATCTGTCAAAATTAAAAAAAAAATCTATTTCGGCTCCAATATGTCGTACATACCAAGTTAAACAAAAAATGAAATTGTTTTATTACCTATAATTTTCATGTGTACATATTTTACAGTAAAATTGATACTTTCCGAGTTTGTTGCGAAAAAACGATTTTTTTACCTATTTTCTCCCGCCTCCCCACCGCCGGCGTCTCCGGGTGGGGCCTCTTGATATGTTAAAAAGTAGCACAAAATAAGCCTGTTCCCAAAATTTCAGCCCACTCTGAATTATTTCATCCCAATTTTCCCATTTTATTTGGCTAAAAATCTTATGAATAAAATGATCTGCATATGCATCGTCATATTAACCAATAGTTCACAACAAGATAACAGCCACTTTTAGAAAACCTCAAAGTAGGGACGGAAACGACGTCCTATGGGATGAAGCACACTTTTAGGAGTGAGAACTTAGTAATTCTTATGCTATCCTTAAAATTTCCACCAATTTTCAACTTTCTGAATTTTGTCCGTTGTAATACAATTTTAACTGTTATTTTACTACATTACTAATAAATTGGCTTAAAGACGCTATGTAGACCAGGGACAATCCTGTTTAAAGCAATAAAAATTCTTAGCAGTATACGAATGGTCGGAAAATGTAGTTAATGGTGTAAATAATTAAGGAAAAATCGTCCAGACTGAGTAAAAGTTCGGGAAGGGGGGTTGGGATGGTAATATATACGTTTTTAGGGGTTGGTACTCGTTTTTTGCGATTTGCGGCTAAACTATGCATCCTAATGAAAAAATCTAAAACTTTCTGATTGGTCATTATTGACCATAACCTCAAAATTATCGAGAAAAACGCAAAAAACCGTTTTTTCGGTTTTTAATTTATAACTATCGCAAAAATGTTTATATTTTCATGAAAATTGGTGAAAATGTTCTCTTTTGTGTTTCAAACAAACCCAAATTTTTTCAAAGCGAAACATTTAATTTTAGATGTTTTATGAAGAAAATAAAAAAAAGACCTAATTTTCAATCGAAAAATTTGGTTAGCAAATTTTCGATTAATGAACTTTATTAGTGCTCATTTTTTTCGTTGAAATCTCAACTTTAATATAGAATTAAAATATAATATTGTTTATATACAAAAATATCGTTAAAAAAGCGAAAAACGGAAAAACTACTTTTTAAAAATCGAGTTTTCGGTGAAAATCATGAATTTCTTTTTCTTTATTGTAAATAAACGTTTGCATTCATAAAAGGCGTTAATTCTCATACAATACTATGTTATACAAGTAATGTACATGTACCTAACTATTCTCGGCTTCCAAAGTCCCGAAAACATTATTTAAACTGCAATTAAATAGGTAAAAATTAAAAAAACACAAAGGCTGTGAATTGAGAAAATTTGTTAATTATTTTTTGTGATTCGTAAGTATTTACAAATTATCACGTCAAAGTCTAATATTTGATTATAAAATACAAAAATTAAAAGTAAAATAATTATTTTTTTCTTAGTGGGCAATTCTTCATCGCCAGAATCGATCAAACTTTCGATTTCTTCACGTTCATTTTCTATATCTTCAATTTCTTGGAGTTCTTCTGGATTGTCCAGTTCAGTATCAATATTTTTATTATTATTTATTAGACAGTGGGTACTGTCTTCGTCTTCGATGTCCTCGAGACCGCATTCTGTTTCGCAGCTGCAGCAGATAATTTTTAATAAATTTTCAGGAATTAATTCTTGTTCTGTAAATATAGGTACGATGCCATTAACGTGATGTTTCCATCCTGTAGCTGTTAATTGATTACCAAGCCAACTTTGTATTTGAAAATACAACCTGTAACAATGTTGCTTAGCTGCCCCTTCAGTTGGAGGTAATTTTTTCAAATGAAATGAGGATTTAACAGTAGCCGTTCGGCAGAGTTCAAATCTTTTGTAAATAGAAGCTATTATTTTTAATCTATTTTCGGTAATCGTTTGTTTGTCTGCATTTGTATTGTAAAAATTTTTTGCAAGATTAGGTAAATATTAATAAAAATATTATTAAAAATAATGATTTTATAATTGTTTTTTTTTCCTTTCCCAGCAAAACTGGAAGTTATATCGCAGCCAGAAAAACAATGCAAAAATGCTACAATATGTTTATGTGATTTATGTTTAAAACTATTAGAGGTGTAATAAGTATCATTAATATTTCCTGCATCAGGTTTGTGGAAATAGATATTCAATTCATGTGAACTGAATTGATTTAAAAGAACTAAAAGATCTATCTCTTGGCCAACAACTACCACTATTTTAGTTTTTTGCTACTTCAAGGGATGTATTGATAATTAGGGAATCTGCATCTTCTTCTTATAACTATTTTTTACGTAGTTGTTTTGTACATAATGTAAATATTTTTGTGTTATTTCATTAATTGTATCGTTTTTTTGCCAGATGACTTTGTGTAAGAGAAACCCGCCATCAACAACGTGTACAATATTGCTCGAAGTTGGTAACGAATCGATGCTCGCAAATTCTGTATATAAATGTGACTTAGCATTTTTTCTGAAGCCATTCTCTGTAAACAACGACACAGGAAATGGAGCAAGCTCGTACTGTAAATAATTGTTCATATCATCTGTGCTGCTAATATTTCGCGAAATTCTCTGAAATAATAGTAATGGATCAATTGTAACAGTCCCGCCTCAGTTAGGTACATGTACATTACTTGTATAACATAGTATTGTATGAGAATTAACGCTTTTTATGAATGTAAACATTTATTTACAATAAAGAAAAAGAAATTCATGATTTTCACCGAAAACTCGATTTTTAAAAAGTAGTTTTTTCGGTTTTCCGCTTTTTTAACGACATTTTTGTATATAAACAATATTATATTTTAATTCTATATTAAAGTTGAGATTTCAACGAAAAAAATGAGCACTAGTAAAGTTCATTAGTCGAAAATTTGCTAACCAAATTTTTCGATTGAAAATTAGGTCTCCTTTTTTTATTTTCTTCATAAAACATCGTATATTAAATATTTCGCTTTGAAAAAAATTGGGCTTGTTTGAAACACAAAAAAGAACATTTTCACCAATTTTCATGAAAATATAAAATTTTTTGCGATAGTTATAAATTAAAAACCGAAAAAACGGTTTTTTGCATTTTTCTCGATAATTTTGAGGTTATGGTCAATAATGATCAATCAGAAAGTTTTAGATTTTTTCATTAGGATGCATAGTTTAGCCGCAAATCACAAAAAACGAGTACCAACCTCTAAAAACGTATATATTACCACCCCAACCCCCCTTCCCGAACTTTTACTCAGTCCGGACGATTTTTTCTTAATTATTTACACCATTAACTACATTTTCCGACCATTCGTATACTGTTAAGAATTTATCGTCTATTACGATATTTTAAACGGTTTGGCCCTGGTCTAATGAACTACTGAAATCAGTGAACTATTGCAAAATGTTCCTTCCTTACACACTACACTACAAGTACTTGCATGAATATTATTTCCACTCCTTTATTAAACAGCTGCTACAAATAATCATCACATTACGTGAACAGATTCGTTCTTGGAACGATCTAGTCACGTTTCTTAAAAAAATGCGAATTTATACACCTATCTGACTAATCTACTAGTCTATTCAAATATTCTGAACCGTGAAAAATTAAGCTAGTAAAAAATCTTATTTTTTATACACTGACAAATCAGTCATAAACCACTTAATTTATTCAGTTGGCTGATTACGATTATGTAACTGTTGATTTGATTATGAGTCAATCTTAAACGTTGGACGCTCTAAAGCGCTGAAGAAATTAATTAAAAGCGACTGCAATAATAAACCTAATTAGCAGCCGAATTTGTGTAGGCGTGTTTTACCGAAATGTCGATTCACCAACAGACAGCAAACAAATAAAAAGTAAGTTGATAAATCAAATAAAAAGGTTAAAGCAATATTTTAGCCCGTATGTATGATTATTAATGCAGACATCTTCAATTGGGTTAGTTAGATAGATGACTTGGACATAATGATGATTTAATCGCTGAAAAATATAATAATTTAAAATCCCCAAATTTAGTGAGCGAGTTTTCTTTCTCTCCTGTCACGGTAGAAACGATTAACAAGTTAGAATGGTCTATTACATCTTAAGTCATGGGTTCTGATGGTATCAATATTAAAATGTTATCTTTAGTTTTCCCTCAACTTGACGAGTATTTTAACATTTATCATTAATTTCTGTTTATCAAAAGGTGTCTTTCCTAATGCTTGGAAAGAAGATATTTCGACTTTTCGTCTTATTAGTATACTACCCTTCAGTGTAAAGTCTTGGAAAAAAATCGGCAGCTACTGGAAGCGGCTGGAACCTCCCCATTCGGTGGATCTTTGAAGCCGAATAGAACATTAAATTGTGTGACAAAACGGCACTAAACGTAAACCGATCTCATCCAAAACATTTTCAGATCTTCTGGGGCACAAAAAAACCCTCAACTTAATGAATTTACAACACTCGCCTGCGGTTCGTGCTGCAAATTTCATGTATGCGAGTATTACCTACATTATCGCTCGTTGAATAATAATACTATTAGGCTATTAACAACTTTAACATCACTTGAACGAATAAGAAAGTCTAGTTATCCTAAATACTACAGATTTGTAAAGCAACAAACTGAAAATTGGTAAAGTGATAATCTATAATAAATTCACCAACGAAGATACAGAAAGGCATATGATATTGATATTGTTACATCCTTACCTATAAAGTTTGTGACAATCCACTGGTGCAGTCACTAAAAGTTACAAATATGCCGAAATCTTATTAACATGACATGACACCAACGTTATCGGATGACAAACGATGACAATGACAATCGTCAAAATTTGCTCGTTGCAATCCGATCGCTCGCGGCTGTCTTTGTTAAATGAAACATTAGCATTTCAGTAATTTTACTACATTTTAGAGGAATATTTGTAGTTTAATTCTTCGATTTGTCTGTATATATATTTAAAAATGGCACTAAACGTAATCCGCTCTACTTCTAGAGCAGTGAAGAAACCCTCACACGTGAATTGACACGTGATGTGACGAGTTTCACGACGTAACGGCTACGCGCATCGATCATGTCACGCGAAATGCGATCTATGCTTCATATTTGCTTTGTTTTTAATTTTTTTCACGGAAACCAAATCGAAAGGGTGGAAGTGTGATATATCGTTAAAATTGGAATTTTAATTGCTTTTCAATGATTTAATTGAACATTGTAAGTAATTACAAAATAAATAGCTTGCTGCTCAAAACGGCACTAAACATAATCCGATCTCAACCAAAACCTTTTCAGATCTTTTGGTGCACTAAAGAAACGCACATGCAAAGTTTCATTCAGATCCGTTCAGTAGTTTCGGCGCTATCGTGCTAACACACATGCACACACACAGACATTTTTCAAAAACCACTTTTTTGGGTTCCTAAGACCTCAAAACGTAAAGATTTGATGTTATTTCAATTTTCGTTTTTGAACCAATTTTAGTAACCTCTCACAATTTTATTGTGGCGAGGTTAAAATCGTCGCTGACCAATTAAATACTTACTTTGCTATTAATAATATACTACCAACAAATCAGAGCGGGTTTCGTGCTCGTCATAGTACTAGTACGGCCCTACTCCATGTTACCGACGATCTAGTAAAGCTTTTGATACGTTAAACCATTTTATAAAAGAAACTAAAATACTTTGGGTTAGGTAACGTTTTGGAACTTGTTAGCGACTTAACGGGTTCTTAAATGCCTTAAAGCGTTTTGTATCAAGACGCGCGGCGGCCTATACCAGCAAATTTACTCCGACAACGCAACAAATTTTATAGATGCTGATAATGAATTTCAACGAATTTTTCAAATTATTAATAATTATTTAAATGAAAATACAATTTTCTTGGAACTTCATTCCCGCACGTTCGCCTCATTTTGGAGGACTGTGAGAGGCAGCTGTAAAGTCAGCTAAATATCATATAAAACGTGTATCGGCAAATGCAAATCTTACATTTGAAAAATTCTATACTTGTTAACCCAAATTGAGGTAGTAATGAATTCCCGGCCGCTGCATCCCTATCATCAGATCAGATCTAGAAACGTCGATTGGTTTTAATTAAGCTAGAGCTCTGAAACTTTGCACATGTGTAAGTCCGGTGACAATACACTAACATTTTCATATAAGAAAAAACAAGATGGCGGACGACTGTATCGTTTATGATCCGATTCGACTCAAAATCGATATCTGGGGCTTTTGGAGGTCGTCAATTATGAATTCTTGGTCAAAAATTTAGATATTCAAAATAGCGGCGCCAATATGGCGGACGACTTTTGTCATTTATGGTCCAAATCGGTCAAATCGATATCTGGTGGTTTTCTGTTTCGCCGATTGCGAATTTCCAGTAAAAAATTTTGTTCAGGATGGCGACTTCAAGACGGTGGACGACTTTACCGTTTAATTAAGATCCGATTCAACTCAAAAGCGATATCTGCGGGTTTTCTAGGTCGCGGATTATGAATTTCTGGTCAAAATTCAAAAATTCAAAATGACAGCGCCAACATGGTTGGCGACTTTTGTCATTTAGGTCCAAATCGATCAAAGTCGATATCTGGGGATTTTCGGGTTCGCTTATGAATTCCAGGCAAAATATTTAGAAATTCAAAATGGCGGCGCCAATATGGCGGACGACTTTTGTCATTTATGGTCCAAATCAGTCAAAATCGATATCTGGGGGTTTTCGGTTCCGCCGATTACGAATTTCTAGTAAAAAATTTAGTTCAGGGTGACGACTTGATGACTAAGATCCGATTCAACTCAAAATCAATATCTGGGGGTTTTCTAGCTCGCGGATTATGAATTTTAAGCCAAAATTCAAAATAGCCGAGCCAATATGGCTGACGACTTTTATCATTTAGGTCCAAATCGATCAAAATCGGTATCTGGGGGTTTTCGGGATCGCGAATTACGAATTTCTAGTAAAAAGTTTAGTTCAAGATGGCGGACGACTTTACCATCTTTGTGGTCCGATTCGTCTCAAAATTTATATACGGGGATTACAGCATATCAAAAGACTAAAAAGTAAAAGATAAAATTATATGAAAAAATATTTAAAAAAAAAACTTATTTAAATGCTCTAAAAAGTAGAAAATAAACTTTGAAATAAATCAAACCCATCATTTTGTTACATTATATAAATTTCTTTATAATATAAAAGCTTGTTGCGAGCAATCTCCTTTACACGGGAAAATCTCGTGACAAGCTTTTATATCATAAAAAAAATTATATAATGTAAAAAAATGATGGATTTATTTCAAAGTTTATTTTCTACTTTTTGGAGCATTTAAATAAAAGCTTTCTTTTAAAATATCTTTTTACATAATTTTTTTCAAAATTCTAATTGGTTTATGCAAGATGGATGTGGGCCACATAATTCAATAGTAGGGCATACTTGAATATGCGGCTTCATCGAAGGTGGTTGGGCACCAATGGATTTGTAAGGTTGCTCTCTTTGTTAAACCCCTTGGACTATTTTTTTATGGGGGTATTTAAAAAATAAAGTTTACTAATTACTACGAAGCCGTAGGTGATACAGACCAATTGCGTCAAAAAATTATTGACGCTTTTAACGACATAACTCTAGATATGGAAGCTAATGCCACAGCACAAATGTGAGTGAGAGCACACATGTGTATCGAGAACAGTTTTCATAAATTATTATTTGTACTAAATTAAACAAGTTTACATTTTGTTATTATTGTAGAAGTAAATAATACACAGTATTAATTCAAATGTTCTTTTTTGCGACAATCCAGTGCCGTATTCAGCCACATACGTTATTAGTGGTTTAAAAGCAACACAACGCTCTATTTTCAATATTTTTTATGACAGCTGTATTGGCAATGACAAATCATACCAAATTTTTTTTTAAATACAGGGCCGTATTTAAAAAAAAGTTATTGGTGGTCCAGCTTAAACAAATTTTAACCCTTCCACAATAAAATTGTAAGAGGTTACTAAAATTGGTTCAAAAACAAAAATTGAGATAACATCAAATCTTTACGTTTTGAGGTCCTAGGAACCCAAAAAAGTGGTTTTTGAAAAATGTCTCTGTGTGTGTGTATGTGTGTTAGCACGATAGCGCCGAAACTACTGAACGGATTTGAATGAAACTTTGCATGTGCGTTCCTTTAGTGCCCCAGAAGAACTGAGAAAGTTCGGATTACGTTTAGTTGTTTATTTTATAATCACTTTCAATTTGCAATGGAACCATTGAAAAGCAGTTAAAATTCTGATTTCAACGATATATCACACTTCCACCATTTCGATTTGGTTTCCGCGAAAAAAATTAAAAACAAAGCAAATATGAAGCATAGATCGCATTTCGCATGACATGATCGATGCGCGTAGCCGTTACGTCCTGAAACTCGTCACATCACGTGTCAATTCACGTGTGAGGCTTTCTTCACTGCTCTAGAAGTAGAGCGGATTACGTTTAGTGCCGTTTTTATATGTGTATACAGACAAATCGAAGAATTAAACTACAAATATTCCTCTAAAATCTAGTAAAATTACTGAAATGCTAATGTTTCATTTAACAAAGACAGCCGCGAGCGATCGCATTGCAATGAGCAAATTTTGACGATTGTCATCGTTTGTCATCCGATAACGTTGGTGTCATGTCATGTTAATAAGATTTCGGCATATTTGTAACTTTTAGTGGATTGTCACAAACTTTAAAGGTAGATGTAACAATATCAATATCATATGCTTTCTGTACCTTCGTTGGTGAATTTATTATAGATTATCACTTTACCAATTTTCAGTTTGTTGCTTTACAAATCTGTAGTATTTAGGATAACTAGACTTTCTTAGTCGTTCAAGTGATGTTAAAGTTGTTAATATCCTAATAGTAAAGTATATTATTCAACGAGCGATAATGTAGGTAATAACTCGCATAGATGATTGTAAATTCATTAAGTTGAGGGTTTTTTTAGTGCCCCAGAAAATCTGAAAAGGTTTTGGACGAGATCGGATTACGTTTAGTGCCGTTTTATCACACAGTTTAATGCTCTTTTCGGTTTCAAAGATCTACCGAGTGGGGAGGTTCCAGCCGCTTTCAGTAGCTGCCGATTTTTTATTTAATATCTGATTATATAGAGTTATAGCTAAACCTAAATAGATTATTTTTGATATATTGTTGAGTAAGGCAAAAAAGTGAAAAAACGAAAATCCTAAATTTTCCATTTTTTAAGATTTCCCGAAAATTATAAAAGATATTAGGAACCTCACCAGGTCGTTTTATTGTTCTGAAACTGCGCAACTTTTTCCCCATTTTACCTTTCCTGTAACTTCTATATTTTAGGAAATGCTAGTACTGTCTCTGTGAATTAGTTGGGACCCTGTATAGTTTTATATTTCTCTATTTTCTCTCGGCTGTATGGAAGAACGACCCGAGGTCGAATACCACCAACCCATTGAATATGTATTTTTGTTTATTTTACTGTAGTCATAAATAAAGGCGATTTATTATTATTATTCCCCTCCACTCCCTGCAGCTATTGGCACATAGCCAGCAGAAAAACCCAGAGAGAGACATTTTTGCAGCGATGTAACGGTCTACAGTAACTCGCCGATTTAAATAGACTAATACTTATATCATTCATACACCTTTTAGCTATAAAATGACGCACTTACTACTACCTATGACGACACAAATTAGCGTCACATACTTTTGTTTCCTTCAAAGCTAAGAACAATATTGTGCCAAATATGTCAACTAATGTCAAGTAACTAATTTTAATGGAAGAACCAGGTGAAGGCGGCGCCTTTAAGGGCGAGGGTGTTACATTACCACCGACACCCCGCTTCTTCGTTGAAGAACCGATAAAAGATAGAAAACTATTGTTTGAGGAAGCATCCATGTGTCTCAACACTCTAGGAAAGGACGAGAGTGGCGTAAGATACGCTTATCTAATGATAACAGCCAACGAAAAAAAATTAACGGACGTTTCGATAATCCTAAGCTTCAAGCACGTGCTGTTCCTGAATTTAAGCGGGAACTGCTTGAATTTCGAGGCATTGCAGGTCCTAACGGGGATGCCGTTTTTGATATACCTCAAGGCGGATAGAAACAAAGTGGAATCGGCGGCGTTAAGCCCGATGCCTTACCTGCAGGTGCTGATTTTAAGCAAAAATCAAATCACGGAGACTTGCGACATTAACCAACCTATGTTGGAGTACTTACATTTGGACGACAATCTTATATACACCGCCCAGTTTGACAGTGAACGTTTGGAGAACGTCAAATTATTGAGTTTAAAAGGAAATCACTTGGCGGACTTGTCAGGCACTTATCCCTCTTCGCTAGAACAACTGTATTTGGCGCAAAACAGGATAACCAAATTCATGATCGACTTTTCAACATTAAGAAATTTAAAGGTTCTCCATCTGAGGCAAAACAACATAAGGAAATTAGATGGATTCACGGAGGGACTAGAAAATCTAACTTACCTGAACCTGCGGGCTAATAACATCACAAAGGTGAGACAGTTCAGGAAAATTATGTGCTTGCCCAAGTTAGATACGTTGATAATTTTAGAAAACCCAGTGTCCGGTGCGAGCGCTGGGAAGGCTCCGTCGGAAGAAATGGGCGAAGGCGATGAGGAAGAAGCCGAAGGAGAAGAAGAAATGGTTCCAAGAG
Source organism: Leptura quadrifasciata (assembly GCA_963675555.1). Taxonomy (NCBI): domain Eukaryota; kingdom Metazoa; phylum Arthropoda; class Insecta; order Coleoptera; family Cerambycidae; genus Leptura; species Leptura quadrifasciata. The sequence goes on along the minus strand of OY776681.1, from coordinate 18,573,507 downwards.
ACAAAACCAGAATTCCATTATTAGTTCTGCTTCCGAATTTAAAGCGGATTAATAAGGAGATGGTTATTTTAGAGGAGAGAGACGCCGCAGAGATGGGAAAAAGAGAGATCACCGAAGCAATATTTGATGAACTGAGCAGCGAAGATGAAACCGAGCCACCCACAACTACCGACTTCACAACCGATTATACCACCGAGACAGAACTGGATAAAGACTTTAACTGGGACACTGAAAATGAAGAAATAGTGACAGAAGTGCCACGCGTCCGCTTAGACGTAGAAGCAGACGAAGTACTAGACCCTATTAAGGAACAGGAAGAGGACACTCCTGAAGTATAATACACGGGATGGGCCATGATGTTGCAATTACATTTTACAATAATAACTTACAGTAAGAGTTAAGAATAAACATAAATCTGAGAAAATGGATGGATAGAAAACGTCTTTTCATTTCAAAAGTAGAATAAAAACCATATAAAAATTAAAAAAACACCACAGAAATTAGACACCCGCCAATTCCAGAAGCTTGTGCGGAAGGGGCGTTGCAAAACGCGGACATTTCAACCCTCTCACCCCTATAAAATAACGTGATTTTTTTAAGAAGCGATAATATTGTATGTTATACTTGTTTCCACGTCACCCTAGAGGTAAAGTAGTTGGCGCGTTCTTTTTTTACGCGGTGTCCCCTGTATTCCTAATCAACTAATTACCAGAAAGTTACCTACGTTAATTAATCTTTGTTTAGTAATTCTTATGATATGGTCCAGTGTCTCCCGCTACAGCTAGATGGCGCCTGCTGACTATTTTACATGTGGCTATTGTAAAATTACCGGGATGTACCAAATAGTCAAAGGATCCTCGTGCCGGTCGTCACATGCCTACCTTGCACTGACGAGAGCCAACAGCTCGAAACTGCAGTCTGCAAATGGTGTGTGACGGCTGGCAAGAGAGCTCCTTTAAGTAGGGTCAGTCTTTCGGCTGGTGTTTGTTGCAATCGAAGCATTAGCGTTTTGATGGTAATATGCAACTATTACACTTAACGCGCCAGACTTGTAACTTGTAATTCAGCGCTCGGCGGGGCACATAGCCCGGAGAGTAGCTGTTGGTTGCAGTCTGGTTACGTTCCTTATAGTAAAATAAGGATTTTATAGAGGAGTTTGCGACTAAAAATATTATGTATTAATATTCCGCCCTCTAAAAGCACATTTGAAATAAGCATATTTGGTTATATCCTCATGTTTTGGCCCAAAGAATCTACCCCTGAACTATGGCCTATTATTAATGGTCCACCCTGTATAGACCATTTTAAAGTAGACATTTCGACGGTTGCAATGAGCCCGGATAGAACATTTAAATCGAAGAAAACACCACTAAAGCTCTCCGTGGAAGATTTAGATTTTTTTTTTAAATGTAAATATCTCGGAAACTACTTGTTTCCCAGATTCCAAAAAAATCATGTTTATTCAATGCAAAAAAGGTATACTTTCACATAATTTCATGTAAATTCAATTATTTTTACGAGAGAAAAAAAAACAAAAAACCGGTTTTCCTCCATTTTCTCAAAAAAATTGATTTTTTTTTTGAAAAATGCCTGACTTCTGTAAAGGGACAGCACCCCCATTTCACAATTTCACTCTATCTCGTGTTTAATTTTTGCTTTTTCCTATAATTATAACCTTAACTAAACTCCCCGGCTGGTCCTTGCCTGTTATTAATTCTTTTTTTCAAAAGTATTGGCACCAGGCTAAATTTCAACTGTTATTTTACTGCTTATACATACCGCATGGTGGCACTACAATTTTTCAATCCCAAATTCAAAACCTTCACCATTGGCACAAATTTTAAAACCTAGCAGATCACAACACCACGCACGTAATGCACTTTAGCACTTGCTTATATTGTTATTAAATATAAACATTAACGTTAGACTGCCGATAATTAATTTGCAATTATCGGCGCTATTTCCACAAAGCTTTTAGATAAAAATAACTCCGTATATATGTAATGAATGGAATTACTCACTAACCGCTAATGAAATCCTAGTAACGCAACCATTTCCTCGCGATGCGCTTCAGGTATGAGTTAGCACAACGATTAATAGAATACTGTTAGGTGTAAGTCATCAAGCAGTGTCAAAACGTAGTCAGTATCCAGTGTATGTATGACTAATGCTGGTAACAGATAACTAAATATTTGTTCAAAGAACAGTTCAACTTTGCATAAATAAATATGTTTATAGATTACGGATGTTCTTACAAGTTACGTTTATCATTTATCAAAGATAAAAAAAAGAACATAAAAACTTAATTCGAAGTCAAACACTAATGCTTTAAGTGAGTATTTGTGTAAGACTGATCTTGGATCAGTTTTGGAATGCTGTGTGTTCTTTGCATAATTATTCAAGAACTAGTTAACATCCATACCTTAATCAGGAATTGAACCTAAGACCCCCGGGACTTACAGATAGGCACTGAGCTAATAATTTCCAGACCAATGTATAAACCAAGTCATTTTCCTCGGCTTAATTCACTACTCACTCCGCAAATGCCAACAGCACTGAAGAACAAACACTCCAGCCAAACTTTTTAATGTTATTAGTTCAGTCAGACAACTATCTTACTTGCAGTTGCATTCCATGCATGTGCTTAATAATACCCCTATATCAAATATCTCACTTCCATTGCAATACAAAATAATTTCGGTGAAACGAGACTTTCATGTGCAATATTTTCTAGAAATGATGCCCAATTTCGAAACAATTCATTTACCGATTCGATGAGGATTATTAATACAAAATTTAATTCCCTATAATTTAAAAACCAGCAGCCTACCATTGGACGAAATCTAGATTCTAATTATTGGAATTTTTTTAAAGAAATAACTGCTTTCTATGCCTTAGATCTAATTTAATTTGTGCTAATAACAACTTTGTTGTATGTATCGGATTTCTTGGTAATTTTAACGCTTTGTGGGTCCGGATAATTACCAGTCGTATAAAAAGTTATTGCAGAATTTCGTCAGAACTACAGCTTCTGCAGAAAGAAATACAATAATTAACAATCGTGGCATGTTAATAGCAGAGGTACGCAATCTTAATAAAGGTAATTTTTTATCATGTACATATATTGAATTATGCATATTAAAATTACTGGCAATGTGGAATTATTATACAACATACTACCTACATGTATGTGTTGCGTGTTGAGATCAACGTTTTTACTTCAAGGAACTTGGCAAAGATTAACCTACCTTATTGCCATTTGTGTTTTTTTTTTTTTTAAATACTTGACCTATTGCATAATACGCTCGTAACAGTTACACTGTTAGCTACAAAAATGCAGAATAAATAAATGGATAAATCCCAGATAACTTAGTAAGTAAGTAGTACTTTTTTTACGCATGAATTATAGTAACGCGCGTTTATAGTAACGGAAGAAAAATAATTTCTTTTGTTGAAATAGGCTTAAAATGCCATAAAACGTCGATATTTTAAATTTGAGCGAAAAAAATTTTGTCCGTCTGTCGGTCTGTAACTTTTTTGGTACGCACATTTACTCTGGAACCGTTTATGATATTGGCTTGAAATTTGGTGCACTTATGTATTATAACGAAATCTGAAACTAGATTATATTTTGATATAATTCTGTTGAAGGGTTCGGGGGTAAATGGGGTAAATAAGGGTATATCGATGGGTTTTTGACAAAACATCGTAAGCGACAATATTTTCATTTTTAGCTTTTTTGGTTCTTATGGTAGCTTACGTTAAACTACAGCTTCCCAGAAAACATCGTGTGTGAATTGTTTCGTATTATGCGTAAACTAAATGTTTTAAAACATCGTAAGCGCCCACTTTTATTGAAAATTATTGAAAATAGCTATGAAATATCGTAAGCCTACATCATATACTGGCAGACAATCGTAAGCGCCATAGAGTTGCGTCGGTTACGTTGCACTTTTAGGCGCTTAAGATAATTTTTTCGTCCCATAAAATTAAAGGCGGATTATTATTTTTGTTTTCGTGTTATATTTCCGGTATCAAGATGGAACATTCCGATTTTGTGTGTTGGAAAGCAACCGCGCAAAATGTGTTGCTAATCCAAAAGCAAAAAAAAATCAAATGATATGAAATCGAAGAAAGTGGCCTCGAAGAAAGTGACATCGAAGAAAGCGGCATCGAAGAAAGTGACATCGAAGGATGCAACATCGAAGGATACAACATCGACGGATGTGATATCGAAGGATACAACATCGACGGATGCGACATCGAAGGATGTGAAACAATTTCAAATCAGTAAGGTCAGAATTGCTTGTTTCAAAAAAGGCGAAGACAACATTAAACTGAAATATTCTTATTCCGACGACGCCGAAGAGTTGATTTTACCAATTATTGGATCAGATAAAGGTTGGTTGCTATGCGTTTTTTTTTTAAATAACGAAAAGTAGTCCTGTTGTTTCTATTTTTAGCTAAAAGACCCGGAGTTGCTCCAAAAAATATCGAGTCCCTATACCCTTCACCATTAAAAATTTTCACTTTAAAATATAAAAATCTGATGGAACTATGTGAAAAGAATGTAATACCACAACGTTTTGTGAATGAATACAAAAATTTAGGTTGCAGCAGCGATATTCCAGATACATTAGCAGAGACTGATGAGGAAGACGAAGAGGACATAGGACACAAAGAAAATTAAGAGTGGCGGCGCCGTGTGTAAAAACATGACGTAATTCCTGAATCTATTCAAAAAAAATTTTGATAAGCTTTTAGAAAAAAACTCGATAGAATGTTTTTCGGCCATTGAAAACTCAACAAAATTTTTTTTTCTTCACACGAGAAAAAAATACTTTCTTTTTAGTTTCCAATAGCCGAGCCACATTCTATCGAGTTTTTTCTAAAAGCCTATTACAAAATTTTTTGAATCGAATCAGAAATGTAGGAGAAATTGTCGAATTACGTCATGTTTTTAAACAAAATTCCGCCCACCTTAAGAATAATTGGATAATTGTATTTGTTTTGTTTTATTTTAGGTGTATTTTCATTTAAATCAACTTATAAATTTAGCTTTTGTATTTTACATTAAATAAATCCTCTGAAAGTTTGCACTTACGCTTTATTTTTTACTAATGGATCAAACCAATGATCCGAATAAAATATCGTACGTATATATTAAGCGACAAATTTCAAAAAAAATGTTTCCGACATAACATCTTAAGCAGCAAAATTAAATTGAAAATTTGTGTTATCATTAATTTAATTTCAGTATTAATTTGTAATGACGAACAAAATCGTTATACAAAATTTAGTATAGTTACAACTTAGAAATACAATTATATTTAAAAAAGTCTATTCCTGTAAAATTTGCGATCTGTCGCTTACGACTTTTTGTCAAAAACCCATCGATATAGGCAAAGTAAGCAGGTAAAAGTCCATACAATGTAATTTAGGGCATGTACGAAAAGTCAAGGTATCAAATTTTTTTTGCATCAGCCACCCCCTACTATCACCCCATACTATTGTGAAAGGGAGTAAAAAAAATAAAATGTGATTTAGTGTGTATACAAGCAAGCAATTTGTGTTGTTCAATTGGACCTTGTTATTGTGCCGGTGTATCGCTCTAATGTGAACGACAGTCTTGAAAAATTTAGCCTATTTATAAACACTTTAGAAAAAATATTTAATCATCTTAAGAAATTAAAAAAAAAGATCATAGTACATGGAGATTTTTATATACTGTAACACTCAACATGCTAGAAATATGGAATTTGAGGATTTTCTAAATTCTTTTGGTTTAATACCCCTTATAAAAGAAAACACGCGTCTTAATAATTGCTTAGATAACATAATAACAAATATTGATCAAGAAATATTCCATGGGGGGAGAGCGTAGGTGCGTCTTTACTATGTACATATTTCGGTATGTGATGTAAAGCAACGTCAGGCGCAGTTATTAGTTGGATGAGTGACCATTCCAACGGAAACCGCGTCCTCGCCTCACACATCTTCCAGTGGCTTGCATATCAGTGTATGCGCGGAAGCTATACAACCTTAGGCGAGGGTTGTATAGGAGATATACCATCCTTCGGAGGGGATGTAAAGCTGTCGGTCCCTTGTCTATTAAATGTTAGGCAAGTAAAAGATCCCTACTCTTCTTAAAGGAAGAAGTTCGGCAAAATTCTTGGTTGGGGGTAGCTCGTCTACAGGCGTCGGTGTTAGGCCTCAGTAGCGGAAATAGGCCGACGTTAAATAAATGTATAAAAAAAATACTCCATGCCTATGTTAATGAAACGTATTTATCTGATCATAAAGCAGTTTCAGTTGAAATTTCATTTCCGATGCAACACAGCAAGACCAAAAAAATTAACCACAGACCTGTTACACACAATGGTTTAAATATTTTACGTAATAATTTGCAAAACATTTGACTGGAATTTTGTACATGAAAATAATATAAATGTAAATGTAAAGTTCGATAGGTTTTTGTCCATACTTATCGATGAAATAAAAATAGCCTTTCCTTTAAAATCAAAAACTGTGGTGCAAAATAAATATAAAATTGAATGATACAACAAGGATCTAAGATGCATGCATGAGACTTTACATCTATTAAGAATTCTACATAATCAAAACCCCAACGATAATAATCTGATGAACCAGTATAAGTCATATTGTATATTATATAAGAGTAAAATAAAAGAAACTCAAAAGGCAGCTAACAATAAATATATATTAAACTCGAATAACATGTCAAAAGGTATTTGGAAGGTAATTAATAGTAAACGTAAGGGTAGTCTATAGCATTGAGAGGACAGTTTTCCGATAAATTGCATTCTGATGACCTTAATTTGTTTTTTGCAAATATTGTAAATAAGTACTAGTAATATTCCTAAGTCAAATATTGACCCAGTCAGTCTACTTGAATCGTATGACATAAAAAACAATAATAGAGTTTGAATTTAATGAAATTACTTCTACTGAATTGCGTGAGGCAATAAACTCACTAAAAAACAAAGCAAGTAAAGATTATTATGAAATAAATATTAAAATCATAAAATTCGTCATGGATATACTTACTGACCCTCTCACTAAACTGTTTAATGAGTGTATAAACGAAGGTATATTCCTTGGTTGCCTAAAAATGTCAAAAATTGTCCCAATATTCAAGAAGGGTGATCTTGATGATATGTCCAACAATCGCCCCATATAAATTATTCCCATTCTAGGTAAGATTTTTGAAAAACTGCTACAAAAACGTCTAATTTCTTATTTTGAAATGAATGACCTATTTTTCAGTTGACAGTTTTGTTTCAGAACCAGGAAATCAACGACAGACGCTATAAGTTTACTCTTGAGTTATATCACTGATGCATACAAAAACAAGGATTACGCAGGGTGTGCTTTTTGTGACATCTCAAAGGCATTCGACTGTGTTCGGCATAATATACTACTCAGAAAATTAAAAAAATATGGCTTAAAATCAAAATCATTAACATTACTTCAAAGTTATTTGGAAAATAGAAACCAAATCACTGTTTATAATAGTGCGATGTCAACAATAGCGGGTATAAATCATGGAGTACCTCAAGGGTTCGCTCTCAGACCCCTGTTATTCTTGATCTAGGCTAACGACTTACCGCAATATGTCTCAAATTCTAAATTCGTATTCTATGCAGATGATGCAACTAAAGTAAATTCTAATGAGAACCAGAAGGAGTTGGAGAATATTATGCTGCTAACACAGTCGACTACCTCCGAGTGGTTCCAAGTCAATATTTTATGCTCAAACGATACCAAAACAGCTAATATGGTATTTTCTAAATAATATAAGTAATCCTATAAAGAGAAATCTAGGGGCATTATGTTGTGTAATTTCAATTGTTTCTTCTTTAGTAAGCGCTTTTTAAATGATTTTATTATAGACATTAATAAGGCATCGATACGTCAAAAAAAAAATTGTATTCAAAACTTACTTGGTTACCTGGCGAAAGTTATGAAATAAATGCGTATTATTCACTTTTAAGGTTATTGAAGTAAATTTTAATGGGAATTTTGATATTTATTTATGTTATTTAAATTTGATTTAAATGAATCTTTTTTTTTAATACTTAAGCTCATTATCGTGCAAAATTCCACAGTAAGGGTTCAGAATTACTGAAAGTTGTCCACGAGGACAATCGTGGACTACTACCACTACTGCTAAAATTGGTCCAAAATCGAAAATTGAGATAAAATCAAATCTTTTCGTTTTGAGGTGCCAGAAACACAAAAAAGAGGTTTTTGAAAAATGTCTGCGTGTGTATGTGTGTTAGCACGATATCGCCGAAACTACTGAACGGATTTGGATAAGTTTGCATGAGGGTCTCTTTAGTGCTCTAGAAGATCTGAAAAGGTTTTAGTTGAGATCGGATTACGTTTAGTGCCGTTTTGGCACACAATTTAATGCTTTTTTCGGTTTCAAAGATCCACCGGGTGGGGAGATTCCAGCCGCTGCCAATTTTTTAAAATGTACTAATTATTGTCAATACGAAATACAACCATCTTTAACGCTTGAATTTGTGGCGCCCAACGTGGGGCCCGAATCCACAACCCTGTGATTAGGAGTTTAACACCGGTAGGTACATAAATTTAGACAAGTCGAGTAAGGAAAACGTTTTGACAGTAGTCTGACAGGTTAAGAGTGCGATCGTCAGTGAAAGGGCTTTCGACTGTATGTGGAACCATCACGTTCATTGTAACTTTGAAAGGTATATTAAATAGATCAAAAAAGTCTAAAGCACCAAAAACCTCTTTGAGTCCGTCTTTTTACAATCTATATTGCATCTAAATACAACAATTTACAACGTTGTATTATTGTGACGGTAACAAGTTTGGCATTTAATAGTATTCTGACTCAACAGCAAAAAATTGTATTTTGAAATATTGAATATGTATAGTCTGTTTAGTCTTGAATAATACTAACAAAATAGACCGTGATATCGTAACACGATCTAGCATTATAAACTGGTAGATCACCAGAATTCTTATTGCTATGATCAATGAAATTATGTTTGAGTGAAATAATTTCTAGTAAATAAATAAGATATATTATCATCCATATCTACATATTGCTATTTGTTCCTACCTAGTAATAGGGTTTTCCCACTAATTTTATTTTAACAATTTGTGTCGTGAAAATGATATAATAAAACATTTTATTAATTTACAACAATTTACTTTTCTAATAAGAATTATTTCTAAGAAAATATCGTTAAAACAACTTGCTGATAATCTCACTGCTTTTTAAAACGGGCATTTTTACGCGCCAGAATTACGTATCTAACCGGAAAACCAATGAGATTATGGATATAATTAGTTTGTAATAGATTCTAACTGTGTGTTAAAGAAAGCTTTCCTCTAAAACTTCTCAAGAATTTCAATTTGTAATGCTTGTACTGTGATTGGTCTAAAGCAGTGGACGTGTAAATATTGGCCAATCAGAATCCAGATAAATGCCGCACAAGTTATTCGTGAAAGCGTCGGACGTTAATATTTTGTACTGCAGTTTAGGTTTAACCTTCACCGACATTACACATCAGATGACTAACCTAAAACGTTAAATTTATATTTTTATGTTTGTATTGTTTGGAGTGAAAATATTATTTTATTAGTTTCTGGTTTATGTTTTATTAATTCTACAATCAAAATGGAATCAAGTGGACGAGGGATATGTTAAAGGTGCCGCTGATAATTTACCTAAGTAGAAAAGTGCTGAGTGCTGTCAATAAATAGAGGTTGTGTTATGTTAACAGAGACCAAGATTAATAAACAATCCTGAACAGAGACAACCTCTGTGATGTTGATTCTGTGATTGGATTCAGGGTGTTCAAGTCTTTTTTTGTTACTATTAGTAAAATTAATAAGATAATAAATATGCGATAAATCATTTTTTTACGTGAGTTAAGTATTTCAGCAATAATTTTTTTTTCTGGGAAAACCCTATTGAAATGTAAATTTTGTTAAGTTTCTGAAATAAGATAAAATAGTCACGATTCGACGTCATTTCCTTGAATATTATTTGTATTAAGGATAACTTAATCATGAACCGATACATAGAGTTATTACAAAACTGCAATACTTCCGATTAAGACTGTCATTGACAAGATAACATACTATATAGCGTAAAGTACGAGATCTGCGTAAGCTATTTTTAGGAAGATAAGTAGATAGAAAAGGATGAAACGAATTCCAAATTAGGTCTCCGTGTTTGGCATTTTTCGATTTCTTTTTAAGGCGTGATCTAGATAGTGAGTAATTCAAATGACAAGAAGTATAAGATAAAACAAATTACAGATATATGGACAGATGGCCAAGCGAGAGAATTAGGGTTCGGTTACGAATCACTTACAAACACGTCAAACTTATAACACCCCTCATTTCTGTGTCAGGGGTGAAAAAGAGAATACCATCTTCAAAAAACAATTTTAAAATCTGGGTTGCGTTTACAAAAATGGTTTTAATATAACGAATCCGAAGGTATAAAAGGATATTGAAGGCCGTTTAAATACCGCTTTATGTGAAACAACTTTCATAAGAGTATTTTTTTAATCGCATTAATATTTACAATGCTATAAGGGTTATGCAATACTTTTTATTTACATATGCTGCATAACTTGAGTTATGTTGCTCTAAAAGAATTGGAAAAATGTTTAATATTATACTTACATAATTCCATTGGATGATGTGATCGTTTGATCTGCAATAAAAATACGTGGTTAATACAAATAAAAAATATATTAATTTGTTGAATAACAAAAGCTGTATTATATAAAATAGACCAAGATAACGAGGGGTCTGCAAACTAACAGGTCACATAACTGGAAAACTGGTAAAGGTTAGCGAAAACTATGTTTTTATAGAGTTACAGGCATGGATGTTATTTAATCTATTGGTTTTTTGGCTGTTTCTCGTTTTTGCAATAAATATTTTCCCTTTATTACAAATTATACGTACAAATGTTTTAGTTAGAGAGATATACTTTTAATACCCCACCCATCGTGGCTCACCCTGTATATGAACGGCATTCATTGCAAATCTCAATACGTTGAAAGATTAACTACTTTCACTACTAGTTGACTATGTTTTGCAAAGATAATTGTAGGTAAATTCACATCAATCACGTGGTAAACTTTGTCTTCTTTATAACTTGAACTTGTCCTCATCAAAAACAAAAAAAAAATATTATATTAAAAATAAATATGTAGTAAAATATATTCTACGCTAGATCGAAAATTCCACTATTTTCTATAAAAGGAACTAAATTCATTCACCTATCAAGGTGTACAATGTGCGTTTCCAAAACAATTGAAAATAATGCCCTAAAACTTGCAATCATAAATCTGATTGCAATAAGCCCCCAGTCAGACAGATTAATCCTAAAGAAAGGACTACAGTGCGGGGTTGTTGTGTATCAACAGTCTCAGACTAGTTTCGAACTTGTTAGCTCTCATCAGTACGGCACAGGCGAATACATAACAACCCTACACTGTTCTACAAGTCTATCAAATTACAGCCGAAAAGCGTCCACAATTTGTCGAAGGGCTCAATCTGGTGATGCCCATTGCAATTTGAGTTGGCAATGTACTCGAATCAAGTTACATTTTACAAAATATAATAATTCTTAAATTATTATACTTCTCTAACATGTTTTTTGTTATATTGCCTCTAATATGGACCATAAGATTTTTGAAAAATTATGAAAAAGCTAAAGTTAAAAAAATAACTTATTAATGTATGTGACTTTTCTCGTCTTGCGATTTCATCATAACAAATTATTGCTATTATTTAAACAATGCTATCTAATAGATTGTTAAATATGAAACATAATGAAACTAATTACTTTTATAAAATGGAGGTCAGTGATAGTGGATGATGGTGTATATATAATTAGAGTTAATGAACTTTTATAATAATTATACGATGTATAAAAAATCCATTGTATTCGAAGAGTATTTTCTTTTTTCTACCGATTGTTCTTGCCGTGATATTAATATGAATCACTGTCGGAAAGATGATTTCTAGGCGCCGCGCCGACCGCCACTAACTAATCAAGACTGTAATTTTGAACAAATGCAATTTTAAATAGAAAGTTGATGAAAAATCTCAATTAAGGTGTTGGTAGAACCAATAAGTAGGATAGGTTCTTTTTTCACTAGTATTTAGACAATTTATGTAGGTATTAATAAAAAAACATGAGGCTAAATATAAGACAGTGGTCATGTACATCAACTTTAATATTTCGATTGCTTGAAGTGTCTCAACACTCGCTTATAGTTGAAGTAATCAGTTCCCGACACATAAAAATGCAACAAAAACTTTACGAGCCGACGTACTTAACAACCTATAAAGGTAAGTGGTTCAATTTGCGGGCGGAATAGTACAAATAATAACGGTATTTTAATGAGATCGTAAAGGTTGTGTTACCTTTTTATTTGCACGGTAAAATTGCAAACGACTATAACTATTTACTATATATCCAATTTAATGTTAAAATACAAAGTTTTGAAAAAAATCAGGCACTTGAGTAGTTATAGATATCATCCATAAAAAATATGGCAAATATTGCGTGTCTAATATCAGATCCAACATACGTGTATCGTCGGCTTAATTTGATTATCACTTTGTTAAGTAGAACAGGGCAACCTGCACTTCGCCGAGTATAAAATATAGACGCTTTTTATTATCAGGAGGCAGCTACACATTTCAGAGACTTTTCCATACTTATTATAATTTTTTTCTACTCCCTTATGTAAATTTGCTGTTTTCCGTACAGTCTGTAGAATGGATAAGTGGGCCATTCCAGTTAACTGAACGGATATATTTCATATACATTCTAGGATGGATATGAAATCGACCAATCACAGTTCGTGTATTAAGTACATAGGCAACTATTCGTTTTAAAAAATTCAAGTTAGTGCGTAAGCTGTCAAAGTAATTGTTAGTGTGTATTCGCGCAGTTTGAGCTAGAAAATAATTTAAAATGAGTGATTTCACTGAAGAATCGATAAACGGTATACCACCTAAAATTTTATTGAAATTATTATATACAGACAAAATTTTAGAGATATATGACAAAAAAAAAGCAACTATATGTGGGGATTGAACCTATGATCTCTTGCATTTCAAAGCCAATTTATAACCGCTAGGCTATTGCTTTTATAAAATGTTCGCACCTAGAGCATAAGATTTAGCCGAAGCTAAGTTTGTATATTAAAATTTGATTAAAACTATTATTTGTAGTTTTTTCTTAATCCGGTCGTAGAAAAAGTATACTGTACAACTCGAGTGGATTATCCATATCGCACTCGAAAGATTGAGGCACTCCGCCTCGTGCTCAAACTTCTTTCTCGTGCGATATGACTATCATATCCCCTCTTGTTGCACAAACTACTATTAAATATCTACTGAAACATTAATTACACCAAACTATAGAAAGGATAAAATATTACTCATAATTTATCACCTTATTACATTCGGTTTATCTTGTACAATATATAAAGTGTTATTTGTAATTTGGTCACCAAAACTGAATACTTTTCACGTTCTTATACATTTTCTTATAAAAAGACACAAACAAGAAAGTGCTGCGCGAAACTGTTTTCGTGGAATCGGGCAGTGCCATGGTAACCTTGCGTGTGATTTTCTCCTAGTAAAAAAAACCGTAAGTTGTTTGTGTTATATTTACCTAAAAGAAATTATTAATAACTGTAATAAAAATTTATATATAATATGTTGAAGATGACGTAACGGAGTCGATCCAATCGAGTTTAAATATTTATAACTGATTAAAGAGAGTAAACAATCAAATGACGGACACAAGTATTTTAAAAAGACTGTTTGAATTAACTAACGTTCCGATTGCTACTATTAATCTTGTTATAAAAAGGGGGTTGTTGTAGATCACTTTGTTAAAAGATGTTATCCGAACAATTTTTTATTTTTATCAAGAAAATGAAGTTCCTACTTTGGAAATGATTTCGAATAAATTGTGTGAATACCCTGATTATAATTATCAATCTTTGGAAACTTTAAGAGATATTTTAATATGCAGATTTAAATATAAAAAAAATATTAAACGTTTAATAGTAATGGAATCACGCCATATGTGGAATATTTGCGTAAAATAAAAGAGTACCACAAATCGAATAGGACGGTACTATATCTTGACGAGACGTGCTTTGATACGCATGACACTGCTAATTACGATTGGGTAGACACTACTCAAAGCTGTACTGTAAATGCGCCACGTTCAAGGGGAAAACGTATTATAATTCTGCATGCCGGAAGTAAAAATGAGTTCGTACCTAGCGCACTGCTCTTGTCAGCCAAAAATATAAAACAGTGTTCTGCTGACTATCACGAAGATATGACAGCGGATTTGTTTGAAAAATGGCTCGCTGAACAGTTGTTACATGATATTCCCCCAAATTCAATTATCGTTATGAATAACGCTTCTTATTAATCGCGACTATTAAATAAAGTGTCAAATAGTAATACGAAAAAGAACGATATAATAAAATTTATGATATCTAAAAATGCAAATATTACTGAAAAAATCCAGTAAAAAAAAATTTATTTAAAATTATCAAAGAACATAATTTTAAAAAAGAATATGTTGTAGACCATATCCGCGAAACATACAGCCATAGTCTAGTACGTTTACCGCCATATTACTTCATCTTAATCCAATAGAATTGATTTGGGGCAATGTAAAAAAAACACGAGTTGAGACAATGCAATCAAAATTCGACACTGTAATTCTAGATAATATAAGAACCATAATATTTGATTTAGACAAAACCGACATATGGAAAAAAATCGTGAATCACGTTATAAACAAAGAAAAAGAGTATCCCATTTTGCCGCCCGTAGAACCTATTGTTATTCAGGTAGGGAATTATTCTAGTAGTGAGCTTGTTAAAGAGTACGCCAAAACCCTCGATAAATTTTACGAAACTATAACAAAATATATTTCGCATGAAAAGCGTGCTTCACGTAAAAACGCCGTTGGAAGAGGTTCTTATAATTAAAATAACATTTTCGCTCTACGGAGCCGTTTTTTATGTAAAAATATGAAAAACTCACCAAGAACTGTAATTTTAGAAAGTATCCTAAATGTCGCTGCACAGAGACGTAACGTCGTGTTAAAGAACACGCTAAAACCCCGATGTACTTTTCGACGCTGTAACAAAATCCGACTTAGGAAATACGTCGTATGAAAGGCGTACTTCACGTAAAAATATCGTGGAAGAGGTTTTTAATACTTGTAATCATATTTTCGCTCTACGGAGCGTTTTTTATGCAAAATTTTCAATAACTCCTCAAGGAGCGTCAATTTAGCAAGTGTAGTAAATGTCGCTGCACAGGGACGTAATGTCGCCCCGACACCAAAATTTTATAAACTGTAATAAAATTTGACTTTAACTTCGAGATTTTCAAGATTAAAAACCCTTTTACGAATCCACGTTGTCAAGCACTGCAACTCTTACAAGGTATTAAATATGAGGACAAGTTAAACCAGTCTCTATTCAAAGTATATCGGGAGTTCTAGCGAAAATAGCCCTTAGCGACATGGGACCCCCATCATTTCCTAGCAGTCAGTTTTGACGGGGAAATGATGAGTTTTGACGGGGTTTGCCCTAAACCGGTTCCTCAGTGATTCGGTGTCAGAAAAGTATTATTACCATGTACTCATACGTGCATGGGATCCGCCTTGCCTGAACGTAAAAAGTTGTAATTGCAGAATACAATTAGAAGTAGTAGCGCTTCAAGCATTTTTAAGCTCTGAGGAGCGACCAAAATTAATGTTTATAAGACAGGCAAGCAAAAGCCCACCAAATTTCAGTAACATTGAACTTTTCTTGAATCTTTTTGTGCATCGTTAGCTTATAAAACCGCATATTGGATGGTAGTTGGTACATTATAAATCGTTCCGTTCCTCACCATGTGTTGTACACGGGCCAGACTAGTGTTTGTTAAACATATTTCTTAAAAGTTGTTGTAAAAACAAATTTTTGAAGATTTAATATATACATTTTTGAACTTTATATTGTCTTTTAGTTGTGTTTTCTAACAAAATTCCCTTTCAGGTATAATTTTAAGAAAGTGTGGTACATCCAGTGTTAGGTTTATAGTGTTACGACGTCCAATAGATACCATTAGAACAGCAGTTAAGCATAAACGACAGTAAGTATAAATTTTTATATTATTCTCCGTCTGAAACAGTCATCTTGAACCCTAAATTTTGTGAACGTAAATATTCATTTTTGAAATAGAAATAGAGGAAAAAGAATTTTTTTTTTTTATTTTTTTTTCTAACTTTTTTAAGATAGAAATATAAGTCCTTCAGACCCTAAAGATGGATCGTTCACAGTCGCTCCGATCACAAAATTTTAGAAAGTATCATGAAAATCATTACTTAGCAGTTAATTTTGGCGGAAAAACGCTGGGTTTTCCGCGTATTTGCCCTAAGCCGGTTCCTCAGTGATTCGGTGGCAGAAAAGTATCTTTACCATGTACTCAGATGTGCATGGGACTGCCTTGCCTGAACGTATGAATTTATAATTGCCACGATATAATTCAAAATCGTTGCGATTCAAGCATTTTTAAGCTCTGAGGAGCGTTCTAAATTATTATTGAAATAATAAAAAATACGAAAATAGACAGGCAAGCAAAAGCCCACCAAAATTATAAACACTGAACTTCATATTGAATCTTTTTGTGTAATCGTTTGCTATAAACTAAACATTGGATGTTAGTTGGATACATTGTAAGTAGTTTCGTTCCTCGCCATGTGTTGTACACGAACCAGACTATTGTTATCATACATTTTCTTGAGTTTTTGTAAAAACATTTTTGAAAAAATTAATATATATTTTTCTTGTGTTCCAAAATTCCCTTTCAGGTTAATTAAGAAAGTGTTACGACGTCCAATGGATAACATCAGTGGCAGCGGCTAAGCAAACGAAACAGTATAGATTTTTGTATTTTTTCGTCTGAATCAGTCATTTCGAACCCTTTAAGTCAACAATATAAGATCCACTTTAGGAAGGGTAATAAAAATCCTTCAGACGTATTAACATGGATCGTTCACAAGCTTATTACTGATGACTCCGTTACCATCTAACAATTTTTTACTTTAATATAGTTTTATATTAATTGAGGTAAAATAACAACTAATTCTGTTTTGTTTGAGGTACGACGGTGTTTTAACGAGAATTATGTTTTATTTTTATCGTTTTTAACAAGAAAAAATTATTTTTTATTTAATTTTTATTGTTTTTAACAAGACTTAATTATAATTATGCTAATAATGTTATCACTGTTATCAGGTTCGTTAAGTTTATTCTAACTTCCTACCTTAATAACATTAAATACCTTTCCCCTTCCCATCTGAGCAAAAAACTACTCACACCTTCTCTCCTCGTTGGTTTTTGCTGGACGGTGACATTTTCTGTAAGTTCTATAGTTTAATAAGTCTGAAAAACAATGTTACGTGTATAATAAACGATTTTTAAAATATTGTAGGACATGTATTGTCTTGAAAAGTTACACGCGTTCGAGGTCAGTTCACAGAGGAATGCCGCGCTCTTGTTTTTATATCGATTTAAACTGACATTGGAAGAAGTATACATCCATACTTCTTCTTCCAGCCTTCTTTGAGAAAGCGTTTATAATAATTTGCTCGTATTAACTTTGTATGTCACAGGACTCGACATAAAAATGACAAGGTAAGATATTGTGTCATATATGTATGAACATGTTTACGTGGTGAGACATCACCTAGAACCAACCCTGGTTTTGTCGTCATTTATCGCCGGTTCCCGACCCGTAGAAATGAAATAAACCATATAGAGTTTATAATTTAAAGAATGAGCCAATATTAGATAAACAATTACCAATCTCTTTTAGTTTAGGTCAATGGATTGCAAAATTAAGAATATTTAAATAGATACGATGATCTTATAAGGTAATTTTTTTTAATTTCGTCATTAAAAGTGTCTTGTGCAAGCAAATACGATTACATTCTCAATTGTTTCAGGTCAAACAGGTAAAACAAACTAAGTGGTTTAATTGTCGCTAATATTAAAGAATGTCTACCGTACGAAATTAAACGGGTTTTTATTTTAGATGTCTGTAAACAATAATTTTGACATATCTCGGTTAAACTTTCATCAAACAAATTAGGTCTAATTTACCTAATTTCAGCAACAATGATGTAACTGTATCGGTTGGTAAATAGGTAGTCTGTCTATTAGCGGATAACAGTGTCGTAAACAAACGGACTTAACAATTACATAGAATTTTTGAGTACACAGACAAAATTGTGATATTGTATAGTTTATTCAATATCAGTTTTGAAATATAATAAATTCAGCGTCTCTACCAGGGATGTCCGTTGCTATGCCTCTCTACAAAGGTATACAGCAGGCAGCGCTATATAATTTATACCCTCGTATATGAGATGTAGTCGAGCAATGTATAGTAGCGTCGATGCGGGAGGCCGGTAAAGAATTCAAGCTGATGTTCGGAATTACCAGTTCTAAAACAATAAAGTGCTGTGCAAAACTGTTTTTGTGGAACCGGGCAGTGCTGTACATATATTTAACCTTACGCGGTGGTTTTTTCTTAATAAAAAAAACGTAAGCATATGGCCCATACTCATAAATGTGGGTCAATTAAAAGTATATAAATAGAATTTATTGCAAATAAAAACAATGCTTTACTCCAGTCAATAAGTACAGTGAAAAAATGAGTAGCGCTAATTTTTTCTATTACATATGGAATGTGTTTTGTGCTGCTGCTTTTCTTGCATAATTTAATGGGTATCCCAACTAGCGAATAAGGTACCCCTACTATGGTAGTACTACTAGAAGTAAAGACAAAATAGAAATTCAAGTAAAGTAATCAATTATTTACCTACGTTTGGAAAATACAGTTTTCTCCAACAGGTCCCGTGTTAGATTCCAACTGTGAAATCCAGCTTCAGATTTTTGGTTGTATTGTTATGAAAACAATATTGAAACATTAGCCGTAAATGATTTCAACAATTTATAACCTGCAATATTTTGCTTTTGGCTACCATTATGTATTAATAAAATGTATTTTGCAATAAATCAGGTTTAAAATAAGCTCCACACGATTTTAGAAAAGTCTGATCGGCAATATTTTATTCCTTACCATTTATCAGTGTGTATTAATAGAAAAAATAGAAAAAAACTTGGTCTGTTAAAATTAATAAGGGTAAAAATCAGCTCTACACGATTTCATAAATTTCTAATCTGTATTTTGTTCTGGTAACAGTAAAGCGCTTTTTGTTATATTACACGCTTTATATTAAATTCGCCTGTATGCTTGTTTGTATTATGTAAGTATGTAACTTTTTGAGTCTTTGAACGTGATTCTCACCCACTTCAAAACGTCAGATTAAAGTGAAACTTTGCACACTTATCATTAAAAAAAAAGAGACTAATTTATTGTCGATATTTTGCCGGAGGTGCCGGGGTTATTAATATCGGACATCTGGGGGGAGTTGACCGTTCAATTGTCCATTACTCGTGGGAACAACAATGAAAAATGAAGCTACAACACAAAAACAAAAAAGTGGAGATTGGCGAAAAAAAATGTATAGTTTAAAAAATTAAAAAAACACGCTTTAATAGCAAACCGAACTAAAAAGTAAAAAATAATGTTTAAATATTTTATTGTACAATAAAAATGTAGTAAAAACCACCCCACGCTTTTTTACAATAAAATATTTAAACATTATTTTTTACTTTTTAGTTCGGTTTGCTATTAAGCGTGTTTTTTAGTAATAATATAATATAATATAATATAAGTATAATATAAGTATAATATAGTATAACAATAGTAGTAATTTTTTTTTTCTCTACCATCAATGGACATTAATAAGAGAAATTTTAGTCCGTTAAAATAAAATAAATAAGGATATAAATGAGCTTTCATGATTTCATGAATTTTTAATGTGTATCAGAAAGTAAAGGTGGTTAGAAGAATATGTTGTAGATCATATCTGCGAAACACGCGGCCATAGTCTGTTTATTTTTATTCCAACATTTACGTGCTCATGTAGAAATATACGATTTTGTAAAAAAAAGGATGCTCTGCCTTTTTTGGAATACCTCTTATGCATACATAAATATCACCGCCTACCTAATTCGCCCATACATACATTAACAATATTCGTCTGCCCAAAAAACAACACAAACAACGACAAATTATTTGGTGTATTACCGCCACACAAAATCTATCTGTTGAAAACTGCATTAATTACATATCTCAACTCGGTGCAAATTATACCAGATGAACCGTGAAATGTACTCACGGAATTAAAAAAATGTCAAGGCTGCCACAATGTTACGGAACATTAAGCGAAATTCAAGTTTATGGGATACGATAGTAACAAATTACAACAATTACAATTACGTTATCTAGAGTGTATCTACACATTTCACTTAGTGGCTTCCTTTGGCCAATCTTGCTTGGGGCTTACCGATTAACGCTTCGATTTGTGCGGAAAATTCGTCAATTACCACAGTTTCATTTTCAACAGTAAACATAGTTTCTAAAAATTATAGAGTTTCTCTTTCGTATTTTAATTTATTTACATTATAACCGTGAAAATTATTAATGGGTTCGAAAGGAACAGGTGTTATTAACTACTAAACTTGATAGAATATCAGCCAAAAATCACGTGTCTCAAATCAATCTAACTTTACTAACAGAAAAATACATTAAAAGAATTGAGGCGCCTCCAAAAAACATGGAACCATTTTTAAAATACAATAAACGTCGCACTTTTAGCTAGTTTTTTTTACTTTCATAGAACTATAACATGTATAGCATGTAATAATACTGACTTTGAACTACTCTACGAATCTATAACTTCTTTGTATTGCATCTAATTGTGATAAGAATAGCGTTTCTACAAATAACTTTAATTCCTTGTCAAATTTTTTCAACTTCTTCGACTTAAAACAACATAATTACATAACTAACAGCCTAGATCAAACTTTAGGATTAGTAATATGCAATATCAACTGTTCTGTTAATAAAGTCTTTGAAATGAGGAAGACGGATGAATTTTAAAAATGCTAAATTTATTATTTTTACATAACATGTACTATATATTGACAATAAAAAAACTTGCAAAAAAATAGTAATATGGAAATGAAAGAACCCCGGTTCTGGAGCAGGTTCATGTTCAGTTTAGGGGAGGGGATTCATTAGAGTAGTGGGAGGTAATTAGGGGGGTGGGGGCTTAGAGGGTGAGGCCTAGGAGTGGTGGGGGGGCAATTGAAGTGGTGGGAGGCAATTAGAGAGTAATTAAGGGTAATTTAGGTTCTAACCACTACCAGAAAACTAAAGGATAATATGACAATGGAACCAGACCTCATCTCTGCTTTTTTAATCAGAGAGTGTGCGGTAATATTGGCCAAACCTATTACACACATCCTTAATGTGGTACTAAAGACATCCTATTTTCCGAACAAATGGAAACCATTGCAAATTTGTCACATCTTCAAAAAAGGTGATAAGAACGACTTGTCCAACTATATAGGCCAATTATATAATTTGCAATTTTGTCAAAATTCTGGAAACTATTTTACACTTTGTTATTTATGACCATACATCCGGCATGATTTTGTCCAACCAACACGGATTCATGAGAATCATCATCCAAAACTTGATGTGTCCAGTCAGGTTGATGTGATTTATACAGATTTGAACTCTGCATCCAAAATATGGTGGCCATATCGAACAACTTTTATAATTTATTATTTGTATTTGTTGTTGTTTTGTTAAAATTATATATTTATAATTAAGTATTTGAAATAAATAAGTTTTGTAGTTTTCTTAATAATTTATTAGTTTTCAATGTTCAATAACTCTAAAACGGTTAAAGACAGGACTGTCATATCGATTAAATCAAATGGCTCTGGAAATGACGGCATATCATTAAGCATGCTTAAGTTGTGTCTACCAACGCTCACTTTACCAATAACACATATAATTAGTTCCTGTCTTGAGGAGGCGTATTTCCCTATTTCATGGAGGGAGGCAGTATTACGCCCTCTTCCTAAAAAATTAAATCCTCAAAGCTACTTGGAGTTGAGACCCATAAGTATACTACCCTTACTCTCAAAAGATTTGGAAATAGTTTAGGACCAAGTAAATGCATATGTTAATAATGTTATCACGCTAGGAATCTGGTTTTAGAAAAGGGTACGACCACTACCCTTCTGGAGGTGGGGATGAAATTTTTAAGGCATGGGACAGTAAAAAAATTACCGCTCTTATACTGCTTGACTTTACAAAGGCATTTGATACAATTAATCATGAATTACAAATTTCTAAATTAATATATTACGGCTTTCATGATTCAAGTATATCTTTATGTTGTAAACAAAATAGTAGTTGGTAACATCTCCTCGCAGTCTCGTCTTCTAAGGTGTCCCCCAAGGGACAATATTGGGACCATTACATTTTATCCTATACACGTCAGATATATGTCTCTCCATTCGTCACTGTAATTATCATTTTTATGCTAATGATTTATTTAAAAGTTTTTGTCCTGAAGAAGCTGACCATGCTAATAATGTAATTAATTCGGATTTAATAAACATCATATCTCAATCTAAAAACATAAATCCTGTAAAAACTAAATAACTACTATTTGGTAACACTAATAGTAAACTTTAGGTATCAGCACGTCTTAACATAAAAATAGGAGATCATACCTTGCTTATTACAGATTCTGCTAAGAAGCTTGGTTTGCACGTGGATAGTAAACTTAAATTCACATCTCATATCACCAACTGTCTTCAAAAGGATTTTCACTCTCTGAAGATTTTATACAGTAATAAATCTACTTTGAGCAGTTATATGAGACACGTCTTTGTGAACATCTGGTACTATCATACTTTAACTACTGCGACGTCATGTACGGACCTTGTATTGATTCTTTCGATTCCCTTAGGATAAGAAGATGTAAAATAATTGTCTTCGTTTTATTTTCGGTTTGAGAAAATTTGATCGCGTATCATATAAATTAACTGCAGTTAAATGGTTAAATATGGCAAATAGACGTCTACTTCATCTCTCAACACTTATTTTCAAAACTGTTAAATTTAAGTCTCCCACATATTTAAATAAATTAAAAAGATCGGCGTACACTGCGTCTGAAGGGTTGACGTGGAAAAATCATGTATACAGAACTGCACATAGATTTTATTTATAACATTAAATCAGCCATTGGTATTTGATTTCTTTGCGAAGGAATATAACTGTTCTTGCAAAAACGTTTGTTCGAAAAGATGTACATGCATAAATCTAAGTCTACCCTGCAGCGTTTTTTGCAAAGGCTGTCGGGGTGAGACATGTCAAAATACTAACGTTAAAGATGACGAAAAGAACTTTGAAAATTATAACCAAAACGATACTAAACACGATATTGCAGATTTTATGTTATTGGAACCCATTTGGATTTTTACTGTTTGAGATTTAATCCAGAGACATATTAGTTGCATGCAGTATGAAAGAATAGATGATTTCCTTGCATCTCCTATACTTCGCGTACACAGACGTCCATCAAAGTAACGGTTTTCTTGTCGTTTGATAGATGGACTCATCTCAGGTGAGATTTTCAAGGCTGGCGTCGGTCTCAGCATCCTGGAAAACGGCGAGTGCACTGGTTTTGCTGTGGGGAGAAGGGAACTGCAGTTTCATCCCTTTCGAGGGGTTTTGGCCGTTTGTGGGGTGGGTTTTACATCGGGGATGATTTTCAAGGCTGGTGTCGGTCTCAGCATCCTCGAAAACGGGGATAAACCGGTGATTGTCCGACGGAAGCGCGCTTTGCGTTTCACCCCAATTTGGGGATGTTTTTTGGCCGTTTGGGGGGTTGTGCATGCTTAAAAAGAATTTTTCCTACCACCATCGTTTTCAGCATCCTCGAAAACGGGAGGGGGGGGGAGGTGGTCTGGTCGCGTCAGAAAATACTTACTTTTTCGGATTTTTTCCGACTCACAAAATACACTATTTCGTCGTTTGCGAGAAACGGGTTCATTTCGCCATAAAAACGATGAATGACCACCGAAACGAATTACTCCAGATCAAGAACTAGACATTTTTGTTCGTGTGGATGAAGATCGTCAAGTCAGCAGTAATCTAGCAGCGGCAACAGTCTTACGTAACGAACGCTTCTACCCATATCATCTCACTCCTGTACAAAACTTACTTCGAAGGAATCTTCCACAAAGGCTACAATTTTGTCGATTTGTTCTATATAAACACAACAGGGATCGAAATTTTGTTAAGAACACTTTAATTACCGACGAAGCAACTTTTACTCGCGGAGGCATTTTTAACTGGAGAAATACCCAATACTGGGAAGTAGAAAATAAAATCCTTATGCCGTTAAAGAAAGGCATTTTCAGCAAGAATTTAAGGTGTGGTATCATCGGCGATCAATTATTGGGACATTTTCCCATGCAGATGGATCGGTCGAGGAAGTGAGTTTGCTTGGTCACCAAGGAATCCTCATTATAATCCTTTGGTTTATTATATGTGGGGACATATGAAATCCTTAGTCTATGCAAATACTATCAACTCAAGAGAAGAATTGTGGGAGAAAATACAAAACGCAGCGAATTTTATTAGAGGACAGGAAAAAAACATATATGTGGAAAGATATTCAAAAAGAAACTTAAACTAACCCACAACCCTGACTGAGCTACCGGTCTGTGGGCATTTACTATTTAAAAGCTGTAAGAATACGCTACAAAAGAAATATGCAAAATGTATTTTTCAATGTAAGAAAATCTTTTATGAATAGAATTAGAAAAGGCATAGTAGGGAGACCGTATCGAACATTTACTTAAGTTGCAGAAATGGGGTTTTTTCATGGGAGAAAGTTTATAATGTCATTAAGTCAACTTTTACGTTAGTTGTTGGTCTTCTAATAAGATTAGATCATTATTTTAGACAATCTTTTGATTCATGTTTGATGGTTTGGTTATATATGTAAAAAGTGGACTATATATTTCCAATTTTAAATGTACTAAATTTACAGAAAACACATTTATCAACCTTACTTTCCAAATTTATGACACACTTTTTAATATTACATCTGTATATCGATTACCCTCAACTAATGAAATACAATTTTTACATGAACTGCAACAAATTCTAACAACTACTGAAAATAAAGATACAATCCATATTCTAATAGGTGATATAAATATTGATATTATAAATAATAAACCCGACGCAATAAAATATGAATATTTAAATATTACGGCCCAAAATGGTTTTCTACCATTTATTAATGAAATCACAAGGCCATCTTCTTCAAGTTGCTTAGATCACATCTTTATAAAAATTCCAAAATCAATAAAAAACGTTGAATTGATACCAATTATCTTACAAAATGATACAACTGATCATTACCCTATAATTTTAAAGGTTGAAAAGGACTCTAATAAAACTAGCTGTAAGATAAATTCACAATCAACATCTTATATAAATTATAACAATTTAAAAGAATTAATTTCGAAAGAATGTTGGGATGAATTATATCTATTAAAAGACGTGAACGTTGCTTTTGAGTTTTTCAAATATAAGCTGTAGTATTATATACATAAATGTACAAAAAATTTTCAAATTAAATCTAACGAAAAAAAGATCAAACCATGGATTACCAGCGGGTTAGTAATTTCAATAAGAGATAGGGATAAACTTAAATTACAATTAAATAGAAATAGAAATAATTTAATACTTGCGCAAGAGTATAAAAGATATAGACATAAAGTTAACGAACTTCTCAAAAAAACAAAAAGAGAATTTTATTGTAACAAAATTGCAGAAAACAAAAATATAAGAAAAATTTGGAAAATAATAAAAGATGGTCTAAATGAAAATACTAACAACTGCCAAACATTAATGTTAAAACGTGATAATCAAATTATCATAAATGAAAATCAAATTGCAGAAACATTCAATGATTATTTTATAAATATTGGAAAGGAAATGGCAGATAAAATAAAAGTAGATAAAAAGTTAAATGATAGAGATATTTCTTACAATCACATGTTTCTTAATCCAGTAAGCGAGGATGAAATTTTAAGGAATATTAATAATCTGAAAAACAATGCTGCCTCTGGTTATGATAAAATATCAGCAAATACATTTAAAAAAATTGGCACATATATAGCCAAATCATTAAATTATATCTTTAATCTATGTTTTGAGGAAGGAATATTCCCATCCGATTTAAAAGTAAGTATAGTTACTCCCATTTACAAGAAAGATGACAGGACTGTAGTAGGTAATTATAGACCAATCTCCGTAATTGATAATTTGGGCAAAATCTTGGAAATGTGTATCAAGAGTAGATTGGTGGAACACTTAAACTATAACAAAATATTATCTAATAAGCAGTATGGTTTTCAAGATAAAAAAAGTACAGAAGATGCAATATACGAGGTCACCCAAACACTATATAATTCAATTGAAAATAATGAAAAACAAATAGCGGTATTTTTAGACTTGGACAAGGCCTTTGATACTGTGTCACATAGTGAATTAATACAGAAACTTGATAATTATGGTATTAGAGGTGTACCTAATAAACTATTTGCTAGTTATCTCAAATCCAGGAGACAATGTGTAAAAATTCGAAATCAAAATAGTTCTTTAAGGGAAATAAACATGGGCATACCTCAAGGGACTGTCCTTGGACCGCTCCTATTCATCATTTACGTCAATGAAATGCTATTTCTAAACATCAATAGTAAAATTATTGCATATGCCGATGACACTGTTCTTCTGGTTGAAGGAGATACCTGGCAAAATGCAATGGAAAAAACTGTAACTGAATTCGCAACATTGCAGCAATGGCTCTCAGAAAATTTATTAACAATTAATCTTGCTAAAACAAAATTTATATGTTTCAGCATTTATGATAGAAATTCGCCCAATATTAATACATTAAAATTACATACTGTTAATTGTCTCTTACAAAATAAAACCAATTGCGACTGTACTGGCGAGTTAAAAGCAACAGATAGCATAAAATATTTGGGAATCACTATAGACAAAAATATAAAATGGAATGAGCATATAAATAACTTAAACAATAAAATACGAAAATTAATATACAAATTCTGCCATCTCCGAAATATAATGCCTAATTACATATTAAAAACATTGTATTATGCCTTGGCCCAGTCTATAATCCGCTACGGGATAACAATATGGGGAGGAACTTACCGCTCTAATTTAGAACTCTTAAAAATATCGCAGAAATATTTAATTAAAGTAATTTTAAAAAGAAACAAACAATACCCTTCCGATCTATTATTTAATCAATTCAAAGTTTTTGACATTGATGTGTTGTATGTGAAAAGTGCCCTCATATTTACTTTTAGAAATAAAAGTTTATTACACTCCACGGTCAATCATGATTACAGCTCCCGCAATAAAGTAAATTTAAATTTCAATCTGCCCCAAATATCACGCTCAACCATCCAAAGATCAATTATTTACTATGGCCCTAATTTTTACAACCTCCTCCCTATTACGATAAAAAAAATTAACAATATCGAGTTGTTTTCCAAGAGGTTAAACACATTTATTGAAGAAAATAAATCTACTTTTATTCGAATTCTTGTTAATGCTTAGAATATTTATATAAAATTATATTATTTCATTCATAAAATATATTTTTTGTTAAAAGATAATATCTATGCGATATGTACAGTATACACACACAGGCTTCTCGCCTAGAGTGTATAAACCCGTAACTATTAAGTATACAGACAGATTTAGATTATAATATTTCTTTTGGTTCTTTTGATGATGTATCTGTTAAACCTATGTTCACACCAAATGATAAATGAATTTGATTTGATTTGATGTATTTATCTCAATACCATGAAAATAATCCATTTGTTCATAAGAAGGTGAGAAAGAGTTTACGCTGTTATTACGATTTTGTTTTCCCTTACGTTATGTACTTTTTTCAATAAATACACTTTGTTTAATTAAATTTGAATTTGTCTTTCAAAAAATTATTGAAATGTTTAACGGTACTTTTCTCGAAAACGGTTGGAGTTATCAAGTTCTACCAAGTGTACCTTTTATACGTGGAAATGACGCCCTCATCAGATTTTCTAGTCAGAAGTACCACAACGGTTCTTAAAAAAAAATATGAAAAAAATTCATCAATGCTGTTGTTATTGCAAAAAAACGAAAAAAATAATTTGAACTTTGACACCCTGTATCTTCTTCCGCAGCAACATTTTACTAAAGCATATTTGGTTATATCCTCATATTTTGGCTCAAAAATCTACCCCTGAACTATGGCCTATTATTAATGATCCACCATGTATATTACATTACAGCCCTATAACTTTCCCGAAACTTTTTTTTCTATCTCCAATAATAACGATAATAAAGAGTGGCCTAAATATAACGAATAACTGTGTATATACATAAAACTCTTTATATAAAAAAAAGGATTCAAAAGCCTTAATAAAATTATGAATAATAGTAATGGGACGATATATACGACTATCTCGTATAAAAACGGGAATAATTTTGCTGCTATTCCACACCTTCGAAAATGCATTACTTTTAAGGGATAAACTAAATAAAATAACCAAAAGTTTCGGACATACATTGGCACAGTTATACAAGATCTTTAAACATTCATGTGTTGTACTCGCACCCCCTTGTATTTTTAAACTTCCTGTGTCACTGACGCCATCAATACTCAATGACGTACCAGTATTCAAAACATGATACAAATGAAGAAAATAAAACTAAAACAACTTACTTCTAGTTGAATTAATACTGGTCCTAAATAAATTAATAGAAAACACTTCCACTTCTCCTTACCGCATGTTATACAATTAAAATTACTGTCTCAAGAACACAAGCACAAGATTGAAATTATTCCATTGTCTGTGCAATCCGTGTCAAATTTTGCAAGAAGACGTAACACCTTAAAAAAGGAAACGCGTTTCAATATTTTTTTGTGTTAATCCAGCGGAAAGGATGTGCACATCCTATTTGCGAAAAGGAAACTAAAAGAATTTAAACTCATACACCGAGACCACTCGGCGAGTGAAAGTGATTTAACATTTAAGAAATATTTTAAATGTATGGATTTCAAACATGTAGCATCGTATCATTGGAAATTTTAACGAGGTTATGTGCAAGTAAAAGTGAGTCGGCCACGATTTACGACTGGAATTAATATTAATTTTTTTTTATCCACAAATATTTACCATCGTAAACGAGTAATAAACGGAACAGTTAGATATGCACTTTCTTCTAGAATACTAGCGATTGTTTGTTCATGAACATTTGGTTACCAAACTTACTATCACATTGGTGTAAAAATGTATCTGGAATGTTGATGTTGACCCTGTTATAGTATGTTTCATAAATACGAGACAGAAAAAATTGCAAGTCTCAAAATTTGCCAAAAAGTTAACTCTGTCACCGCACATAGTCAAACTATAATAAAAAAGTCCTTAAAGATGCTTGATTTCATGAAAAACTATAATTTTTACAAAAAACCTGAAAAAAATTCGCAAACCAACGATAATTCTCAAACAACCCAATGTCATGAATAGTTACACTCAATCTCTCAAACTGATTATTTTACAGCCAAATTGTTACAAATAAACATCCTAAAAAATACAGTCCTCCACATGAGCCTAAAATACATCAAAACTACTTTCCATAACCGCAGTCAAAATATTTTATTTCAATCACTCAAACTTTTTATAAATTATTCGATTCCACCGTTCATTAGATTTCGCATGTTAAATATCAACAAACAATCATTCTCCATTCACAATGTTTCAATAGAGTACCGGTACTGCCGTCCCCCATTGCTATCAAAACTTACTTCCTTTCGTTCACCACGGACCTATCGCCATCATTTCAACTGCAAGTGCAGGGCCTTGGGACGGCTTTACGGGGCCGTTTCAAAATTAATAAATGTTTTCAACTAAATTTCCTTAATAACTTTCGAAATCAAATCGATCCGAACTCTATTCATATATCGATAAATTTCTCATTTTAATGTCGAGACGGTCGTATAATTTTCATGTCCGCATTGTCCATTTTTACATTTTCTGATGCAATTTTGCGCAATCTAGCCCGCACGGAATGGACGGGGACATTTCCAGACTTCCGCAGCTAAGTCCCCGACGAACCATATAAAAAGCCGAGCACAGTGAACTCGAGCAAGTCTATACTCTGTTTACCGAATAGAAACAGTTAAGCCACTTCCCAAAAAAGTGCGCCATATTTGCATAGAATTGTTCTATTGGTTGATTTATTTTCTCGAAATCTATCAACTTTAGAGAAACATGTCTAAGGACATATTTTTTTGTTTTGATATGAAAAATACGAAAATATTTTCCGAAACGAAAATGTCAACTTTTCTAATTTGTTTTAAAAAAAATTAGTTTAAACAATTCCTGATACATTTCTATCTGGCAAACTATATTTTCTCATAAAGGAGCACATTTTGAACAAGATGGCACAAAAATATTTCATCTGAATAAATTTTCCCAGTCGATGACTGATTTCACCCGGACTATAATAAATAAATGACACAGTAAGGATATACATAAAATTATTTAATATGAGAATATTATTTAAATAAAAATTCAAACGATTTCGTTGTTATTTATGTATTTCACATATTCAAAGAATTTTTATCGCCGTAGTAAAAGGGAACCACACACAGGAAATAGTGTTTCAAAATATTTTTTAGAATGAATCAAAGAACTATTATCGATGAGTGACAAGTGACCTACTGAATTTTCTGGGTCATGATTCAAAATTACTATGTGCGTACGGTCTAATTCGAGAACGATACATACAATTTTAATTTATTTCCAATTAAGTAACTGATTAAAATTCAATAGCTATAATCTCTAGAAGGAAAAGTTAATAAATAATGATTTATGAAACAAATTAAGTGTACCGAATTATTAGAAAATGTGTAACATTTCCTTGTATATTAATACTCTAATGTACCAAAAATACAGTTATAGAAATGTGAATACAAATTTAATAAAACCATCACAAACATTAATTATAAAAAATTTAATTTCCATTTTCGTCTCCGACGATTCCTCGGGGTTCACATAGTACATTGTAAACCTAGTCCTGAAATTGTAGCTTTATGTAGTAAGTGCTCTTTGCAATACGAGTGCTTAAAAAAAACGAAAAATATGTGCATAAGCCAATGAATCAAATATTTAGGTACACAAAAATATTCAACTTTGGCAATTATAAACAGACAAATCGAAAGGATCTGAACAGAATATGATTAAAAATAAAAATAAGCAAAACGCGTGTACGTAACCCTTACTTGGTAAAATTTGAACATAGGTTTTCAAAACAGTATGTTAGTATAAATGGGCTATTTAAGGGTGCGTTACCAAGGTAGAATAGTGCGTAAAATATCCCTATTCTTATTTTACACTCTTCTTAAAAACGAGCCAACAGAATTCTGAATTGATTTCATTATGTAAACTGGAAAACTTAAATAAGGACCTATTATATTTTATATTGTAATCCTAGGTAAGATAAAGTTTACAAAATTGTCTCCTCCTTGATTATTTAACGCGAACGTTCTACTCATTCGTCCAAAATTCACCATATGTTACAGGCTTAATGCATATGCAACACACATTTGTGTTTCGCGGGTCACATATCGCCAAGCCGCGAGCCGTTGGTTGGCTTCTCACCGCTGAGCGGTGACGTGACTTCCATCGTGTAAAAAGGTAGAAGGTGCTCCTGTGTTGTAAGCTACCGTAAATTCCTAAAACTTAATTATTTAAATCATCGTAGTGGATTTTGGGATAAAATTTCTTCCGTTCTGGTTGTTTCTGTTTGTCAGAGTATGTTGTTGTTACGGAGGGAGTTTATCCGCAGTTAGTGAAATTTTTGTCGTGGGCAGACTACATCACTCATCCGGGCTAGGTAGTGTCCACGATCTGCTACTCACAGCAGCCCAAGTGTGTTTTTTGTATTATCTTGCAATCCCTACCGCCTCACAGTAAGGAGGAAAAACCAGTAGCACATAAATTATTTTATATTCTATAAAGGGACTTAAATATTCAAATAAAATATAATACGATGTGTATAAAATAAAATAGCATGAAAAAAGTGAAAAATCTGCATAATATTTGTTCCTATTAAAGTTTAATGTCGAATACGAATTTGTTAAATTTCGTGTAAAATAGCTGGGCGTCTTGCTACTAGAGGCAGCATCATAGCGATGACCATTGCTAGACGTTTGTCAAAGCAGGCTCGGACCTGAGAACTTTGAGTAGCGGTATATGTAAATAAATATTTTTTGTGTACCTGATAGCCAAATTCGGTGATTTGCTAATATTTCGTCTTTTATGCCAACTAAATACGCGCAACCCACAATACTTCAAGATGTTTTGTATATCACCAAGGTTTTGTTTGTAACTGGTATATATGCGCTGTGAAAATCCTACTTTTCATGCGGGATGGAGGTTGGAAGAAATGATGGAACCGATTAAATTTTGGCATTAAATGTTTATCCTGTTTCTGGTAAAACCACAGGTCGTAAGACACTGTCTATGGTGATAAAAACTAGCGATGTATTTTCCTCAGAGCGTAGGGGGCGATCGCCCGGGGCGGCAGGAAGGCTGTCACTCTGGATTTTGGCGAGCACCCCCGATCGTCTCCGGCAGCTGCCCCTCTATCGTATAAAAATATTTTGGTGCAATAAAATCGGGCACGAAACTGGAGCGGTCAATTACACAAATTAGACAGCATAATGCCCCATTTCGGATTAAACACCCCTTACCTTACTAGACGTTGCCAATCTTCCGGCAGCCACTCTAGCCAAACTTTCACCTACTATACCTTCCCTGCTACTATCCACCTTTCACTGATACTTCGTACCTTTCGTCGACTTTAATTCTTTCCTGTCCCCCTCTTCTTTTGTTTTTTGTGTATTTTTGTATCGCGTTTGTTGTTCCTTCGATTCTGTTTGTACATTTTTGTCTGTAAATTCATTTTTCCTTCATTAATCTTGTAACAGATTCAAAATTTTTTATATCAGAACAATCCAAATTTTTAGAATCACAGTTTAGGCCAGCCTTGCGCGACCCGTTGTTGGAGTAATTCGCGGATAGCGCCTTGTTCAAGTTGTGGTGACAGCGTCAGAATCAAAATTTAAAAATAAAGTGAAGTGCGCGCAAACGGCGAAAGCCAAAGTTTTAGTGTTCTTGTTCTTGTTAATGTTAAGCTTTCTTTTTTAAGCATTTTTGTATCAAATCACCTATTTTTATTTACAATGTTTAACGGAGTTTAGGTTTAATTTTTTGTTCGTTTGTATACGATTGTTGCTTATACATGTTATATGCTCATTAATTTTAATAAAGTTGTGTTATTAAATTGAATTGGGGCGGTCAATCATATTCGCCCAGGGCGCTAAATTTAGAACTACGTCCCCCTGTGTAGGACACCACGTGGACGTTGGAAGGACAACAATTAGGTACTGCCATTTAATATAGTAATATATGCACAAAAGTATATACTGCAATGCAAAAAATTAATAATAATAAACAAGGCAAGGCCGGGACAGGTATGCTAAAAAACCTGACCACCGTAGTACGCACATTTATGGGATTGAATAGCGCTATAACGGAATTGAATTCCAAACAGTAGACAGAATTTATATTCATCAAAGGACAACATCGACAACTAGTTGGATATGTGATACAACTTCATGTAATGTTACAATAGGTACGTGCCTTGAAATATTTTGAATTTGTGATTGGTTGGGCAACGTCGTGTTATGCAAACTGGCGAGGACGGGACATCGGAGAAAAAGTTTATTTTAAAATTGCTCTTGTCCATTCCAATGATTTTGTGTCAAAATTATTTAGTTTCACGGAATTATCGTTTCGGAATGCGATATTAAAATCTCATTGACTAGTAAATAGCTTCTTGATAAAGTTTAA
This sequence comes from Leptura quadrifasciata, assembly GCA_963675555.1. NCBI lineage: Eukaryota > Metazoa > Arthropoda > Insecta > Coleoptera > Cerambycidae > Leptura > Leptura quadrifasciata. The sequence goes on along the minus strand of OY776681.1, from coordinate 18,539,425 downwards.
TGGTGTTACTTTCACAATGATTTAATTACAACGATTACTAGTTTATAGGATTAATATTGAACAACAGTGGTCAGTGGTGCGCCGTGATGTTTTAAGAGACGGCCTTCGTCGTTTTTATAAAACAGGGGTCCGAAATTTTAAGTCAGTTTTTTAATAATAGATATTCTTCAGAACTCTATCATATCCAAGATTTCGAGGAATCTTTCACTCCCGAAAATCACTGTGAAATAGTTCGGAAATACTAGAAATATGTGAAATGCTAGGAAATCCTTATGAAAATTAGGAAATGTTAGGCTTACGGTCATAAATTGGAAGACACGGTGTGTTTATAATTTATTTATATTTTCTACTTCTAACAGTAGGAACTGGGAAGTAGAATATAGTAAATAGTAAAGTAGAATGTTTTGAACGAACTTCCTATTCAGCTAGAGATCGCACTTTGGGAAACATACTACCTATAACCTATATATTATTTCAAATTTATATCTTGATGCTAACAATATTATTAATTTATGAAATAAAACAGCACCCCTAGTCCCATCATACCAAATTACATGCTGTAACCACACATTAAACATATTAATCTAATATATATTCTCTAGTATCAGTCATATCTTCAAATACAATTCGTTATATAATGCACAATTTACCAACATTTTACGATATTTGCAGCGAAAGGTATATATGAGCAAGGTATCCTTATACCTATGCAACCTGCATTACAAAGACCCCTGTCGTAAAAAACAGTGTCGAGGGAGTACCACTATGGCTCAACGATATGACGTTCATCTTACAAAGTGCCCGTGTTCGATTCCGCACGCCTGCTCGGTTCTTTTATTCATTATAAACTAAAATGGCAGTTCCCAATTTCACGAATCCCATTACATCAAATTATAAGTAATTATTGTACATTAAATATATATACCCCCCAGTGTTATACAGAGACTTGTGTAGTTTCCCAGAATCCCGAATCCATCACGTTCTCATTGCCCCGAACTCAGCCGTTCTCATTGCACCGAACGAAAAATCTGCAAAATGGACCTCCATAAGAAAATACATGGGATTTTGCTCCCGAACTCTCACATTCTACTCTAAAGGAACAAAACAAATTCTATAAAAAGTAAATTATTTTTCATAAAAGATTCCTCAAACTCCTTTGAAATCTTTTTTCTCACACTTTTTATTATTTTACTCCTTCGATATCTCTAAAGTTTTAGGATACTTTGGCAACGTTGCCGCACTATATTAGATGAACATAAACAAATTCAGGATTAATAATAATGTTTAATTCACTTTTGATTTACTATATACGTGATGCTTGGTTGATTATTAAAATTTTTCATTAATTTATAGTCTTGGAAAGTTTAAAAATAAAAAGCTAGGCAGGGTAATTTAATTAACAAACAATAATAAAATAATAAAATGGGCATAAATTAATAAACTGGAACTCAGTGATAAATTCCAGAGACGACTTTTACTTGTAATTAATATAATGTAAGCATCTGTGAAACCAATCCCAAACAATGCAAAAATGATGAAATGATAAAATATTCTAAAATATTTTTTATGCAACAAGTCTGCTTTCTTTCTGTTGGAACAGAAGGGCAATTGGACGTCATAAAAAAACAATTACTTAGGTACTTCGGTCGACGGGTAGGTAGTCGTTTAGTTATTGGCTTATAATTTACTTTTTACCCAATCAAATTAGACAAAAATAGGGCGATCGGTGGAAAAAATTCCTAGAGAGTTGGAAATTTTTTTAAACGTTTCCTTTACATTTGGGTAGATATATCAAAAGTCCCCGAGGGTGGGGGGTTGACCTCGAGGAGGGGTACGGGTTTAAAGGTACGATTTTTCACTTTTTCGCTTATATCTCGGAAACGATCACTCCTATTGGTTTTTACCCTCTTACCAAAATTAAAGCTGACAAAATTTACTACAAAACTGGTTCTATGCCTTTTTGTCATAGAACAAACCGTAAGCGAGCTACGGACTTCTGAAGTTTGAATTCTACATAAAATTGCACTGCAAAAATCCTTGCAAACACATTAATTTCACCGAAGTTATGGTAGTGACGACTCAACAACATATTTTATGTAATGAAAAAAATAAGGAGAGATCCCATCAGTATGCTGTCTCGGAAAGTGATTGCAGAGGGGATAGAAATTAGACAGAGTGATGCGGATACGATACAACTATTGTACGGTGCCGCGTTGGAGAAAGCAGAATGTGGTTGTTCAATGGATGTCATCGTGGATCTGCTGGTTCTGCTGATCGCTTTAGCTACAAGGGAACGAGAGATAACGTTTTTAAAACCTAAGAAGGGGAATGAGAAAAGCAAAAGTTATTCCTCCAAGCAATTGCAGGAACTTGACTTTGCCAAGAGCATCTTGTTCATTCACGGTTTTAGCGGCTGCGATACAATCTGCAATTTTCCGAAAAAGCAAGTCAATAATATACGTTTGCATATATTTTAAACAAAGATTTTATTCATTTATCATTAATTAAGTATGTTCTCTAATGTAATCTATTACAGCCACAGTTATTATAGTAAAACCTCACGCTTGTAAACCAAGTATAGCTACACGAGGGGAATTTACCTTTACTTTATATTGTATCATATTTATCAGAATATAACTACACATTGAGGTTCATATTAGAGAACCATAAGTTGTAAATACTGTAATATAGTACATTTCATGTTGAGAGAAAGTGTCATTATTTCGTCTGCGACTACTAAGAATGGAACCCTCAGCGACGTTATGTTATATAAACTAAAAACTTCTAATAGTTTATGTTAAGCTTGGGCTTAACGCCCTGAGATATCTGAGCTAGTGAATTTTTTGTAGTGGGCACGCTACATCACTTACCCGGGCTAGGTAGTGTCCACGATCTGCTACGCGCAGCAGCCCAAGTGTTTTTGTATTATCTTGCAAACCTTACCGCTAACAACTTTAATATTTCATGTAACCTGTAGCAGCCAAAAATTCCGTAAGGATAAACCCTTGTTATTGGTAACATATATTTAAAAAAATATGACTAATAAACTAAAAGAATAATAATTGTAATATTTGCTAATAATTATATTATTATTACCTCATTGGCGATGAGCAAATCTGCAATGTCCATTCTGATTCACAGATTAATTATAAATAATTTTTGGCCATAAAAGTACGGTTAAGATCGCCGTTCTCCCGAGGAACTGCGGACTTCCTCACGATTTACCTAATAAGTTCACGCATTTTTCGCACGCGGTGATCACTGCCATAGTTACAGAATAGACTTTTATTCATTTTCAAGTGAACTCCGCCCACTTCTCACGAGAATGTGCTATCACATTTTTACAGAATAGAGGTCCGGGCCTCTTGCTACAAGTCTGAGGAGTGTCTTATTCATAAAAATAAACGTCTAAGTTTAAGCAGGAGACAAATAGGAATTATTCCCATCTGCCCGAGATGTGAAAAGGAAGAAAGGACTCTTCCTAGTCTGTTATGCCACTGTAAGACAATCAAAGTTAGAAAACAGTGGTTCTTGAAACCAAAGTTATACGGAAAATATCTTTCAATATTGAAGTTCGTTCAAGCTACAAGAAAGTTGAAGGAAATAAAAATATATATTATGGCAGCACAATAAACTTTAGAAAGACGTTTCAAAAAGATTAATAACATAATTTGATGACAATATGATATGCTCTATCAGTCAGCATCTGAAGTCATCGAATAATTTGACCAGAATGTTGATTTCAATGCTGTCAATTTTAAAACTTTCTGTTTATAATAAAAATACGCTATAGCCGCATTTTTTGGCGCTATTTTGATTTTCTTCTGTTTAGACCACTCCCTTCGGCAGTTTTATCTAGAAAGCAGTCTTTGGAAGAATTTTTTTCCCCCACGAAAAGTAAAATTAAAATTCCCACGTATGTAGTATTAATAAAGAAATGAAAGTGCATCGTTTTTAATTTGGATATTTCCGTCTGTTTAATACAAATATTATATCGATGTTTCTTTCTAAATCAAGTCTCATGCAAGACCTTGAGCTAAACAAAATCGATAACCAATTTCTTTGTGCAGTTTTCCCCCCATCCTTGGGAAGGAATCGCAGTAGTAATATAAACCATTGGTTAAGTATTGGTAATGATGTATAAATGTCTATTTGCTCTCAGAATGATTTAGATAAGCACAAACTTCCTCTTGTTAATGTTGCTTGTTGAAGAACAATTTGAGTTGCACTGCGTGTAATTTATTGCAACAAAGTTAATTAGTTTCTTGTTTCATCATCGATATTTCTTAGCAGGATAATTTTAATATTAATTCATGGGATGTTTCCCTTACGCATTTACCAACGTCATTAGTCATTTCAATAAATATATTTTTACTCCTTTCCAATTATTATTGACACTGATGGATTTGTTTAAAATATTGGAAAACGTGAGACTAAAAGAATTGAAGATGTTATTGCTACATCTACTTTGGAATTTTGTAAGTATGTACTTCCTAATTAAATTTGAAACTGTAAATTCAATTGTTAGGCATTCAATAGTAGCAGCGAAACAGTTTTTTTACTATATTTTATGCCAGTGCAGTTAGTTACAAATTATAATAATTAAATTTTATTAGTCATCGCTCGACTATGAGGTCAGATATTTAACATTTAAATGGCATTTTAGTTTACTGTGTTAAATAATCGCATTTTAACAAACCGTGTAATGGGTATATATACATTCTGCAATAAAATATGATTATAGTGATGTAACGCTTGGAAAAATTTGTGCTAAAAGATAAGATCATATAATATAAGATTCAGGTTAAGCGATAATGACGTAAGTAAGGACTGTAAATGCACATTTCGCCAAGCAAAACAAAATTTAAAAAATGTGAAATACAGCAGCCACATTTTTTTAATTGGCTGTGGACAACTTTATTGTCAAAATACATCGTGAACAATACGAATGAAAATAGCATGGTCAAATCCATTTTAGCACATACATGGAGCGAACCAAAACGGGCCTGAGATATTTCTCTAAAATAGTTGGGAGATATTCAAGAAATATACAAGGTTCAGGGACCAAAATATGAGGATATAACCAAATATGCTTTAGTAAAATGTTGCCGTGGAAAAAGATACAGGGTGTCAAAGTTCAAATTATTTTTTCGTTTTTTTGCAATTACTCAACAGCCTCTTGACTGATCTTCGCCAAATTTGCTAGAGGAACTTTTTTTATTCTAAGAAACAATAATTTATGTATTACATCACGTTAGGTCATAGAAGGCGCCGCGGGACCTATATCTGAAGATGAATGTTTTTCATTTTTTTTTACGAAACATTGTGATACTTCTGACCCGAAAATCTGATGAGGGCGTCATTTCCACGTATAAAAGGTGCACTTGGTAGAACATGATAACTAACTTCAACCGTTTTCGAGGAAAGTGCTGTTAAACATGGCAATAATTTTTTGAAAGACAAATTTTATTCATAAAAGATGGGAATTAAAAAATAATAATTTTGAGCGTAGTATGAGACTCTTGGAGTACCTCCTGCGCTTTTTGTAGTTGAAGAAATCTTTTCCCGGTTCCAGTGGTCTCGCCCAAATGTTGATCCCTGCGTTTGCCGTGCACCGTCCACTCCTTTCGGCGAGGGAGCGTTTTTCATATACAAAACAGAATTTTTTGAAAATGAAAATTATATAGAAAGTTGAGCATTAAAAAGGGGCATCTTTTGAAGTAAGTCTCGTGATTCAACATGAAGTGGCTATGAAGTTATTTCAGATTATCTGCGAGACTAGGACGAACTGACGTTTACTCGGTCCGGTAATGTTTTACGAAGGTCTCTACTTCGATATCAACAGCGTATGCATCGAAGCTTTCGGAGTTTATGCGAGAGCTTTAGCGTATAGGTATCTGGCAATTTGTTGAAGGGAAATAAATTTTGATGAAAAAAGTTACATTCGGGGGACTTGGAGTCTATAATTGCCGCTGAATATTTTAACAGGCTGGGAAATTGATTTAGACGTTGAATTACATCAATAGAAATTAATACAAATAGAAGTTAAATGATATTAATGTGGATTCGTTTAGCGGCTTGGACGAGATTAAAGTTAATATGGGGGCTTTGTTTTTTGGGGCGGTTATTTGTAAGTTTTTGGCTATAAAATTGTTATTTGAAAAGTTTGAGAGTTGCTATTAATAATTTCGGTTTGTTTATGAATTATACAACTTTTGTGAATTTTTTCAGAATTAGACTTAGTAAAATGTAGTTTTTGATCGAATTAAGTGAGTAGATGACATTTTTATTACCTCTTGACTTTGTGAATAAAAAATGACGTCTATTTTTAATATTACGAGTTTTTTCACTGATACCTGTTTTAATGACTTGGCGAATACTATACGAATTTTGATTCAATGTTGGGAAAACATACTTTTTATATTAACAAATGACCGATAGCCGCGTTGGTTAAGGCGCGAGGTGGTAATCGCGATTAATCACACGGGTATCCCGGCACCAAGTTCGAATCCCGGCTCCGGCACTGTCGGAGGAAATGGTTGTATGTCCGCGTTTTTTCAATATGCAGCTCCCTTCCGCACAAGCCTCTGGCTTCTGAAATTGGGGTTTGTCCAATTTCTGTGGTATTCATTTATTATTATTATTATTATTATAAATGAGAACATGTCCAATGTATTGTATTTATTTCCAAATATAAACGTTTTAACACACTGTTAACATAAAATAAATATATCTCAAGGCTAAAGGATAAACGATAAATAAAAGTCTAAATTTCAAATATTCAAAATTTAAATACTACATAGATTTATAGATAGTGTCATTCCTTTAAAACAATTTTTTTCATTTTGTGATCGTTGGTCGCTGAGATATATACAAAATGAAGAAGCAATTAAGGGAGCGATTTGGATCAAACTTGCAAGGATTGCTGAAGACGTACGGTTTGGTTCCTTGTTCCTTGGAGTGGCCACACAAATAACCAAATTTTACACCCATAAACTGTTCTCTTCGATGTACCAGATAAAATCTTGTAAATCGCAGGTAAATAAAAGTTGAAAAATTAAATATAAATATCCATAACATTCCGTAATACTATGAAAGATCTGCAATTGTCATATCGTGAAAATGGTGTCATTTGGGCACTTGTTACAAGTTTATTCAATTTTCCACTATTTTCGCTTCTTCCCACATGACATTCGACATATGTTCATGTTTATAAAATGAAAAACATATTATACCGTATTAGAATGGCAGATATATAACGCATATACAAGATGTATATTGGTTATAATATATACACACATGAATTTTTTGCTGTATATGTATATACCTACAAATAGTACCAGTATATAATATTTTTATGTATATACACACGATATACTAGTATGTATATACATACTACATACCAACATGAATATTGTATATAACGTATATACAAGTATATGAATACACCTAGGACATATCACAGTATTTTGCATATGAGCTGAATAAAACTGACTTTCAGTAACTTTCCCTTCTGTTACTTTATACTCTTACATGTAAACTTCGCGTCATTTATTTGGAGGAACAATGAACTGTTAAATAAATAATATGTACATTTGTTCATTGCATAATAAGAAAGACGTTTATAAGCCGCTAGCCATGCATCACCAATAATTAATTAGTTTTTCAATGACATCTTGCCTCATAAACGCTGGAGTGGGCATTCATCTCCGCAAGAGAGGAATTACCTACCGCAAGGTCGAACAACTTTAATTTTGTGATAAAATCTTCCGCATGATAACATCAGTTAGGTTTTTATTCGCGAAGGATTACTTAAGAGGTTAGTTATGTTATGCTTTATCGACGCTTAATAAATACTTTCGATTAGACGCCTTTTACAAGATCTGACGAACAAAAACAAAAATGATTTATATAAAATTATTTAAACTGATTTATATTTACCACAACAGCAGTTAAATTAAAGTCCAAACTCTTACCTGATAACTACTAAATCCGAACAGATAATTCTGCAAGTTATTCTCAAACATTACATTCAAACAGATAAATAAGAAAGTGCGGAGTAATCATTATTTTTCTAATTAGAGTCCGAGATTCTAACTAATGTATAAGATACTCTAATCTTTCAGTGACAGATTTTAAACTCGATATTCACAATTCACTTTCTTTAGATCAAATTATCCATTGGAAGATATTCTGAAAGCACATTCTATTGAACAAATTTAAGCAACCGTGAGTTCATATTTTTTTTCAATTGGTAACATCGAAAGTGCATTAGTCCTTTCGTGGCCCATAGTGTTCCATAGAAAACATTTTATTCTTTTTAACGTAGAAAAACCTCTTTCACGTACGCACGTCGTCATAGGTGTAGTCCATATAATACTTAAAATTTTGTATGTCTCAAATAGGCCTTCTTCCAAATTATTTTTATTAATAAATGTTAGAAGAGGTAAAACACCATTACAGCACATATCATCCCTGCCATAAATAACTTTCAATTCAGTTCTTAATTTCTCTTTGTCTATTAAATCATTATAAGCTTCTACAGTCTCTGTTTTTAACACGCTTTTATTAGCTTCACCTATATGTTTGTTTGTTTGTAAAGAAATCTTTGAACGTGATTCTTACCTACTTCAAAACATCAGATTAAGAACTTTGCACACTTATCAAGGACCAAAGACAATATAATAATTTGACAACTTTGTCCTAATATCGTCACCAGGATCAACAGCATAAAATAAAATAAAAAAATGACTAATGTATCGTCGAGATTTTGCCAGAGGAGCCGTTGCCATTAATTTTTTTTTTTTATTACTATTGGTGAGAAACGTACCGAGGGATGAATGGCAAGAGGGTGACTAAAAAAAATTATAGTTTAAAAAAAACGCGCTTTAATAGCAAAACGAACTAAAAAGTAAAAAATAATGTTTAAATATTGAGATTTATTTTATTGTAAAAAAGCGTGGGGTTTATAACAATTGATATCAAGCACCCCACGCTTTTTACAATAAAATGAATCTTAATATTTAAACATTATTTTTTAATTTTTAGTTCGGTTTGCTATTAAAGTGTTTTTTAAACCATAATTTTTTATTGACCTTTCCCCCTGGGTTTATTATGCTGATAAAAATATTAAAATGGATAAAAACAAATAGAAATTAACTAGCTAGCTGAATTAGCTTTGGGGGGGCCGTGCTCCTGTGCCCCTTAGGAGCAGCCGCCACTGATGTTATCCCGGTGATTAAACATACCAATCCTTCACTGCTTTCTCACTTTAGGCCTATAAGTATTCTACCAATCATAGTTACTAGAAAAAATTGTACAGAGCCAGTTAAAAGTCTTAAGTCTTAAACAAAAATAAAGTTTTATCATCGACTCAATCTGGTTTTCGTCGTTATCATAATACAGCTACTGCTTTACTTATAGTAACTGATGATCTGTTTTGTGCAAGTGACAGTCATAATAATTGATGTTTAATTTTGTTGGACAACAGTAAGGCTTTTGATACCTTAGATCATACTACAATGATAATTAAACTAAAATATTTTGGTGTCGGCGACTTAGCACTTCAGTTTTTTGTAAATTATTTAAATAATAGAAATCAAAGGGTTGTTTTAAATAATGTGGCTTCCGACTTCATTACTTTAAATAAGGGAGTTCCTCAGGGTAGTAAACTAGGACCCTTACTGTTTTCTCTCTATACTACTGATCTATGCAAGCACTAAAAATTTTGCTAATCGTATCAATATGTGGATGACACGCAAGTATATTATTCTTTTACCTACGATCAGCTCACTTCATCCATTCGCCATATTAAATCAGATCTAGATATGATTGGTAGATATTCTGGTGAACATGGATTAATTCTAAACGAGGGGAAGACGCAGGTTTTGGTGCTTAATCAAGATCGTGACTCTAACGTCAATTATCCGCCATTTAAAATTGTGCTAAATAATGTAGAACTTAAACCAGTAAGTAACTGTAGGGATCTTGGACTTTGCATGGATGTTGACCTTAGACTTACCTCGCATGTTTCTAACATAATCCGAACTTCATTCAATAAACTAAAAATTTTGTATATGTATAAGAATATTTTATGTACAGAGATCAAGTTAAGGTTAAACCAATTCCTTAATATTGTCACATCTTGAATGTTGCAATGTATACTGGCCACCTTTACTACAGACAGATAAGGACAGTTCAGAAACTAGAAAATATGTGCATTAGGTTCAGTTACAATATTAGGAAATTTGATCATATATCCGGTGCATTTAGGGATTCTAGGTGGCTCAAGCTTAATGAACGGTTCATAATCCACATGGTCTGTTTGATCTACAAAATAGATAACCTTAAATTACCTCTATACTTCTATAATAAACTGATCAAAGGTAGCGATATTCATGAGCGTGTTGCACGACGTAAAGACCTTTACACTGCCCCTAAACATAGTTCGGTGATGTTCCAACGCAGCTTTTCTTACAACGCCGCAAATTTTTTTAATTCTGTACCAGATGACATGAACGTAGCTTTTAATTTTTTTGCTTTTCGGAGTAAATTTAGAACGTTTACCTTCAACAGTCGAGATCTGACGTAATGGGATATTCACCTGTTTATGTATTAATTGTGGTAGACGAATTTGTTATTATTGCAATAGATGTTCCATATATTAACTCATAATGGGGTGGTTCCATGAGCAGCTCTGTTGGATACCACCACCCACATTATCTATTCTGTTGTTATTATATTTTACACCCGATAAATAAAGGCATATTATTATATTATTAATTAAGAATTTTTTAAGGGACACCGGCGCATTCGGCAAAATATCGAAAAATGGCAATTCATTTGCAAATCTGGCACGCTAATGTCGCCCTATTTTCTTTGACTGTATAGCAGTTACTACAAACAGGGAACCTAAGCTTCTGTAAACGAGCTGCACTTCAAAAACTGTTGTACTATAGATAAACCCATTGTACCTATGCCAAGAATACAGAGACCAGCTACTAGAGCATATTCGTGACGGAACAAAGTTCACAAGTGCCTGATTAAAGGTTACCAGTTGCGGGCACGTCCATATAACAGTATTCCACATTTTGTACAATGTATTACATTAATTATTAAAACCAAGCAATTAAAATTCCTGTCGCAGTCTCTATTCCTAGTTTATTTTGCGCTATAAGTAGTCAGGTTCAATTATTCTTTATGTGCAACTAACTACGAGGCTATAAAATGTCGGGCGTAAATGGCTTAAGTGATAAAGTACACACAACAATACCGAAGTTTTTATGAGAGGAAAGTGATGATATAAATAAAATAATTTGCTATTACTCTCTGTTTTACAGTTCAAGCAAGTTCATGCTGGGGACGGCTATTTGTATGTTGCTCTAACCGCGGACAAACATGTTAATTTTTTTTTAAATTTGAATAAACGTGATGTGACTAGAGTTTAGGTTCTTTCAAATATTAACGTATAAAGAGAAGTTTATTTTAAAAGAAGACAATATGTGAGACATGGGTTCAGAAATGCCTCCAGTATCGTAAATTTAACACTGCCATCGCAAGAATTTGTTCCATGCATTTGACTATTGCATGTAATATAGGGTTTAAATTATTTTTCTACTAAATGGATACTAAAGCCACGCTCTCCCTATATCGTCAATAAATTTACCACATCGAATACAATGCAGGGTGTTTGGTAAGGCGATGCCGACCCTGAGCAGGGGGTAGAGGGGGTCATTTGGCATCTATATGACCAAACTAATAATAATAATAATAATAGCGTCTTTATTTTCCACTTAAAAAGATTTACTTACCATTTCCTCTTATATACACATTTGAATGAAATAATAGGCGAAGTTCAGCAACGGATTTACAACATTGACAATTAAAACAAAAAGATATTCTTAAAGACTAGCTGCTCTTCCACTTAACCTAATCCGCGCACTACATTCAGTGAGAATACACAGAAAATAATTGTACTTGTAAATGTAAACAATAAGAAGAAAATTTTTTTTTAGTATGGTTAATAACAAAAAGAAAACATTAACTTTATTAAACTAAATTTTAAATTAAACTAGGGGGCTAATAGTATCAATTATGCCGATTATAAATTAATACTTTTAAACAATTTAATTTCATTTCTTTCAAGTTTTCAGGTAGAGGCTTATAAACTTTGCAGATCTGATACCTAAAACAACGCTTAAATTGTTCTGTTCGGTGGATAGGTGGAGTTAAAAGACCTTTGAAACGTAAATTGAGGTTATGTACATCGGTCCTAAATTTTATTTTATTGTATAAATATTCGGGAGATCTTTTAACTAATATTTTATGATATAAACATGCCGAATGAAACAATCTGCGACTCTCCATATTAAACCAACCCGCGTCCTTTAGCTTATATGATATTCTCTCACGTCTGCGAATACCGCAAATTAGCCTAAGACATGAATTCTGAATTTTTTGAATCTTATTCTTATATAGAGTAGTTAAATTGGGGCCATATAAATAGTCGGCAAAATCTAATAAAGACAACACCAGGCTTTCACATAACATCACTTTCACTTTTTGAGGTAAATAATGCATATTTCCATAAATTAATTTAATAGAATTATATGCTTTTTGTGCAAGTTTATTTATGTGTTTTTCAAACCGAAGCTCACTGTCAATAATAACACCCAGGTTTTTTGAATGTTCAACTAATTCAAGGTTTTCTTGATCTACACTTATATGAATGTGATTTTTAATAATTTGACGAGAGTAGGCAAAACACTAATAGCACGTGTCTTTAAAATCTTCAGGGTTACTCTTCTTCGGTAACACAGTGATCACGGCACTTTTCCATATGGATGGGAAAACATTTTCTTGTAAACAACAATTAATTATATGCGTCAGATAAGGAATAATATGAGGACAACATAACTTAATCATTTTTATATTTCAATTAAAAATTGAATCAAATAATAAATTATTTTTATAATGGTTAAGAATATCATCAGAGGCATCTGCAAACGGTAAAGAATTTACAAAAAAAATATTTATATCATTTACGTTTTTTAAATTTTCAGGAATGTTTTTATTTTTGTTTTGAAAAATTAAGTTATTTTTAAGAATCTTCCAACATTCATGAGCACTAGAGTTATTTAAATGATGAGTTAAAAATGCTTTTTTTCTCTTTTAACAGCCTGGGATGTAAAGTTACGCATCTGTTTGTAATATATAAAATCGTTGTGATTGTTTGTTCTTTTAAATTTGGTAAGTGCCCTATCTCTAATTTTTACCATGGTCTTTATTACGTCAGTCAGCCAGGGTGCAGGAGGCTCAGTAAATCTTTTTGTTACATAAGGTGCATGAAGATCAAATACACTAATTAAGTTATCAACGAGAAATGATATCTTATCATCAATATTATTAAGATCAAAAATATTATAAAATGGTATAGCATATGAATCTTGCTCAAAAGAAGTGTAATTAAAATTTTTGTATTCTCGATATGTTACCATTCTGGATTCACTATTGCTGCCACATGCCCTTATTACACAATATGATGATCTGAGAGGTCATAGTCAACAACGCCTTTATCTAAAACAGTTTCCTCATTTAAGACCATTATAAGATCTATTAATGTAGAAGTGACATTGGTGATCCTGGTGGGAGAGTCAATAATTTGTGTTAAACCGAACTGATCTAAAACAGCGAAAAGATTTTGCACATTAAAATTATTAAAATTGTATACATTTAGATTCAAATCTCCGGAACATACAATATTTTCAATGCGAGGCAACATTAAGCTTAAGGTATTCTCAAATTCCGAGTTTTTTATATTTCCGATTTTGTACTTTTTTTTTAAATCTCCATATTTCATCATTCAAGTATTAGTAAATTTCTTTTGATATTCTCAAATATTTTCTTTCTTTACCCGAAATACATAAACTTCCAACAAAAACAAAAAAATAAAAGTTTCTGTGGACTATTAAAAAAAATGACATTTATTAGAAGAATATTGTAATGGTAATTAAAAATGTCTATTTTCGTAGTCTTACAAAATTTAAAAAAAAGTCATCTAGATATTGTAGATTGTTTTATGGGGTCGTTTGGCTTCGAACAGCCTTACTTCACTTCGACCTAAAAGACCTTTTGTGATTTACCCTACATCTAGTTGTTGCCCAGGATTCCAAGACTTTTTACAAAGCGTTAATTCCGCCTGTTCTAGGAATTTTAGCCTAGTGCGGACTAACACCTTGCATTCACAAAGTATATGTTCCGCAGTTTCAGTTGCAGTATCGCAATATCTGCATTTGTTGTGTACCGCCTTGCCCATTTTCTTGAGATGATATCTCAAGGGGCAGTGGCCAGTTAGAAGGCCTGTGATTAGCCTTAATTCGGACTTTTCAAGTTCGAGAAGATTTGTGGCATTCTTTGTCGAATAAGTTATAAACTTTTTCTCTTGTATTTGGCCTGGAGTATTCCTCCAGTAGGACTTTTTCTGGTCCTTTTCCCATTCTTGGATCTCCTCCGCTTGTGTCCCTTGGCCAGGCCACAGAACGGTTCGGGTCCAATGAATAGTGCTTTAGATCCTTTTTTTGCAAGACTGTCAGCAAGTTCATTTCCTTGTACTACCTCATGCCCTGGCACCCACATCAAGGTAACCTTGTTGTTGTTGGCTAGTTGCTTCAGAGATTGTCTACATTCCCAGGCAATTTTAGACTCAAAGTTATAGGACCTTAGAGCTTTTAGTGCTGCCTGGCTATCAGATAATATATAGATCTTTGCCCTTCGGATGCCTTTATTTAGGCATTCCTGGACACACAGATCTATAGCGTAAATTTCTGCCTGGAAGATGGTTGGGGTGTTACCGAGGGCTTTGGATAGCCTACATTTAGGCCCTGCTATGCCCACTCCTACCCCTTCAGCCATCTTAGATCCATCTGTATACCAGATGAGTGACCCTTGTTCCAATCGCAGTGCCTCTATCTTAATCGTCTGACGGCTTTCAATTAGCACGTCAAACGGGCAGTCAAAGTCTTGTTTGATTGGCATTGAGACAGTGGGTTTGATCATGGACTTCAAATGGATTAATTCCAGAATCCTTAAGTGACCAACCAGATCGCCTGGTTTAAATTTATGTGCCTGGTACAGTCGTAAGGCACTGAGTGCTGCCTCCTTCCTTACATGCAAGCGCAAGGAAAGTAGGTCAAGCATAACCTCCATAGATGCTGTGGGACACGAGTGCATTGCTCCTGTAGTCCCTATAAGGCAAGGCGTTGCAGTTTCTGCAACTTTCCCTGTGCTATTTTTTTCTCAGTTTTTGGCCACCATACGCATGATGCGTAGGTTACCATAGGTCTGACAACCGAAAGATAAGACCAATGTGTCATTTTCGGTCTTAGACCCCAAGTCTTACCAAACAGCCTACGGCAAGTCCATATTGCCGCTGTTGCTTTAGTAAGAATCCTTTCCAGATGTGAGTTCCAGGTAAGTTTTTGATCCAGGATTACTCCTAGATACTTGACTTCACTGGAAAAATCTAGATATTATAATTACTTTTAAAACTTCTGTATTATATCCTCTTTAAGTGGCAATATCATACATACCATCAAGTTTTACCAGTCACTAAAAATACACAAAAGACTAATCAATCGGCAATATTTTTAAAAGCTTTTATTAAACTTGCAATTAATTGTCAGTTTGTTTAGGTCAAATCTTGCAATCAAAATTTCGATTAGTTCTAATTAAGATAAAGCTTTGAAATTTTACACATGTCTGTAAGTCCGGTGGCAATACACTTTAACATTTTCATATAAGAAAAAAAAACAAGATGGCAGCTTCAAGATGGCGGACGACTTTACCGTTTATGATCCGATTCGACTCAAAATCAATATCTGGGGGTTTTCGAGACGGCCAATTATGAATTCTTGATCAAAATTTAGAGATTCAAAATGGCACCGCCAATATGGCGAATGACTTTTGTCATTTACGGTCCAAATCGATCAAAATCGATATCTGGGGGTTTTCGGGATCGCGGATTACGAATTTCTAGCCAAAAATTTAGTTCAAGATGGTGGACCACTTTACCGTTTATGATCCGATTCGTCTCAAAATATATATCTGGAGATTACAGCATATCAAAAGACTAAAAAGTAAAAAATAAAATAATATAAAAAAAAATATTTTTAAAAAGCTTTTATTTAAAAGAGTACAAAACAAACTGAAGTAAATCAAACCCATCATTTTGTTCCATTATATAATTTTTTAAATTTAAATTATGGGTTTAATTTACTTCAAAGTTCATTTTCTACTGTTTAGAGCATTTAAATAAAAGATTTTTTTAAATATTTTTTTATATAATTTTTCATTTAATCGAAAATTAAATATGCGCGTTCTTTCAACAACAACAAAGCTATCGTTTCAAAAGCAAACAGAACCACAGTCATTTGTTTGTTAGTAATATCACTGACAGCTCTGCTGTCACGCGCACACTTTCGTATTTTTTGTATTTTAAGTTTATAACTATCCTCTGTTTTATGCCGTTTTGTACTAATAATTTGTTTTAAGTTTGTGATATATGTGGTTTTTGTTTTGGCATATTTCTTTCAATGTCTTCCATATATTTTTTTAATCCTTTTTATTATTGTCGATTTTTCGTTAATAATAATCCCGTTTTTGTCTTCTTTGTATTAGTTATTGTTGCAGCTGTATCTCTCATCCTTTTCTCGCATGTATTCTAAACTTTCTTGATTTATCCATTTCTTCTCTGCATATTGCATTTGCTTTTACAGGAGAAATTTTATCTAATGATTTAAATATAGTATCCGCAAAATTATCAGCTAATATACCTAAATCTGATATTGTATTATCCCAGTCCACATTGTTTAATAAATTCTGGAATGTTTCTTCGTTAAAGTTCTTATAACACCTTTTTTATTTCTACTTCTTGTCACTGTTTTTGTTTAATTGCCAAATTTATTAAAATATTTGCTTGACCTGATATTCTCGGAGTGTGATTAATTGGTAAGTTACGTGCTCACTGTTAGTTATAACTAAATCTATTATTGTTGCCGATTTATTTGTTCGTGTAGGTTCTTTAATCGATTGACTAAAACTATTTTGTAATAAAATCTGTTGCAATTTATTAGCATAAAATGTATTCTGTGGCATACCTATATCACCCATCACCCATTAAATGTAACTGCTTATCGTTAAATTCATCGATGAGTTCTTCGATTACGTTTAAAAAATTTGCCTGGCTCGAATTAGGTGAGTGATATAAACCAATTAGTGTATAATTAACAGCACTTATTTGGAATGATATTGCAAGAGCCCATAAATTTCGTTCTGTTGTAATATTCTTTATTATTTTAAAAACTGATGCAAAATAACTATTTATCTTGTCCACACTAGATAATAAATGTTAAAAATTAGTTCACTTAAATTTAAACAAAATTCTTCTTAGTGTTCGACAGAAACTTAAATAGATAGTCTTAAAACGAGTTCTATAAAGTCAAGTTTCTCTATAATATTTTTATGCAGAAGAAAGTATAATAAACTCTAAGTAAATTGAAATGCTCACTATGCCACAAGTAATTACTAGGATAATTTATTAACAAGCAGTATTGCAGATTAATTTAATTAATTTAATAGCGATGATACAACTGAAAGAGTAATAGATGGATTTAATTAAAATCCGCTGTCAAACACTAATTTAAAACATGACTAAAACTAACGTATTGTATGTGTAAAAGAGATGATATCTATAATTGATTGTAAATTTGGAAACTTAAGTAAAAAAATTATAGTTTAAAAAATCTAAAAAACACGCTTTAATAGGAAACCGAACTAAAAAGTAAAAAATAATGTTTAAAAAATTCATTTTATTGTAAAAAGCATGGGGTGCTTTTTACTATATATTTATAACAATTGATATCAAGCACCCAAGCTTTTTACAATAAAATGAATTTTTTAAACATTATTTTTATTTTTTAGTTCGGTTTGCTATTAGAGCGTGTTTTTTAGTTTTTTAAACTATAATTTTTTTCCATATAAAATAATAAGATATATATTAATAAATGCGGCTCCTTCGGCAAAATATCGACAATAGATTAGTCATTTTTTAATTTTTATTTTATCCTGATCATCCTGGTGAGGACATTAGGACAAAATTGTCAAATTATTGTATTGTAAACGGTCCTTGATAAGTGTGCAAAGTTTCAGTTTAATCTGATGTTTTGAAGTGGGTGAGAATCACGTTCAAAGATTCCGTTACATACAAACAAACAAGTGAAGCTAATATAAAGCGTGCAAAAACGAGGCAATTGAAATGCAAAGAAAATTAACAATACCCCTCCCTATTCAGTGTACTAGTAAATCCGCCCTGACAATCGGAGATATTACGAAAAAATACATAAAAAAGTTCTTTACGTCTGATTGTAGGTAGTTAACTTTCGAAAAAATTGTTCTATTGCTTCTTTATCTATAAAAAAGAATATAATTCTTCGTTTTGTTATGTGGAACCCCACAAAAATATAAAAGTTCAATTTTCATTTGTTAGTAGTCGTTGTAGCACACTGTAAATTAATTGAAAAGATGCTAACAACAGCATAAAACTGTTATTAGGTAGCGCCAAATTCGCCTGAAGCCAGTGAGATACCTCTGCCATAAATTATATTTTGAGCCACAAGCAAAACATTTCTTAACTTGAGATATAAAAAGCTTAGGATATTTTAAGAAGACAGGGCTCTTACAAACACACACTTTTGTAACTTAATCCTAAAGTAAACAGATAAATTAGTAATATTTACTTACATTCCAGTTTACAAAGTCTATCTTTGCTGATCCCTTTCCTGAAATGAAAAAAAAAACACAATTAATATTAGATTATTCTATAACGATAACATAAATCAGAGATTTACAATTTGACGTCTAATTTTTATTTTTGTATGATCTTAGTTTCTACTTAGTACTTAAATTTGCTATCTTTATAATAGCAAAATTGAAAATTACAACATTTAAACACTTGAGGTCATCATACAAAATTGCCAAACAGTTTGATGTATAAGGTTTAAATTTCCCGCAGTGGAAATGGGGGGCGTGGTTTAGGATGGATGGTGGGGGCGATCGAAACCGTCATAATGTCTACTTGCCTACTATTTTTCCAAAAGTTACGCCGTATTTTTTCAGCTCATATATATATATATATATATATATATATATATATATATATATATATATATATATATGAAAAATACTACGTTCTCGGGTTGAACCGCGTCTGAGATTGTTAATGTCTCGACGTTTCGGCTCCCGTTTTGGAGCCATTTTCAAGAGAAAAAGTGGGTCAAAAAAAATTGTCAAAGAAAATAATGCTAGGAGCTCGTGGAACTGGTTCGATTCCGGGGTCTCAATCTGCCTACTCCCCAGATCTCACCACGATCCGTTTCTAAGGCCTCAATCTGCCTACTCCTTAGAGCGGACTCATAATTTTCAACCGCGAAATAATGAAAGCACATTAAATACCCAACAAAATTTTTTTCAGCTCATATACCGGGTGGCAACGGATCATGGTAGACCCCTTTTTTCCTTATTTTTTAGAATATCGAAATGAAACTTGGTAGATGTATTACATGACCAAGAACATACTTTGTGGCATAACTGAAATTTTTCCTTCCTTCCGGTTTCACCGGAAATGACCCCAAATTTTGATTTTTAAATGCAACAACCTGTATATTATTATATT
The DNA here is from genome assembly GCA_963675555.1 of Leptura quadrifasciata. Taxonomy (NCBI): domain Eukaryota; kingdom Metazoa; phylum Arthropoda; class Insecta; order Coleoptera; family Cerambycidae; genus Leptura; species Leptura quadrifasciata. The sequence continues at coordinate 18,519,699 of OY776681.1, read as the reverse complement.
TTTGGAATCCTCGAAAAACTCTGTGATACCCCATAAGTGACATTTCGACTCCGTGAATTTGTTGGTGCATCTAGAGTGACATGACCAGAACAAATTGCTTTCAGGCGGATTTTTTATAGAACATCCGCTATTTTATGGCAGTACTCTACCATTATGGTTCCATTTGAAAAAATTAAGTTTTGGTAAAAAAAACTGCTCAGGCCAAATTTGATGGCCCACGAAATACACATTCTCAAATTTTTATGCTCGATTTGATTTTTCTGACATCACACCGGATTAATACATGGTCATGGCACTCTAGATCCACCAACAAATTTCGACCCCATTTATTTTTTCAAGGAGTTGAAGTATCACTTATCGGGAGGTATCACCGTACTCAGAGTCCAAAAATATAATAATATGCAGGGTGTTGTATTTAAAAATCAAAAGTTGGGGTCATTTCCGGTGAAACCGGAAGGGGGAAAAATGACAGTTATATCACAAAATGTCTTCTTGGTCATATAATACATTTCTCAAGTTTCATTCTGGTATTCTAAAAAACAAGGAAAAAAAGGGGACTCCCTTTTTTTCCTTATTTTCGTTTTCCATTGTCCGTTGACGGCTTATATATAATTTTTACCGCGTGTTCTGCTAACTCGTAAAAATGTTAGGTTAGGTTACGTTAATGTTCTGCTATCTTTTTTACCTAACTTAACCTTTTTGCAAGTTAGCAGAACATGCGGTAAAAAAACACATATGAGCTGAAAAAATTTCTATTGGGTATTTAATTAGCATTTAATGTGTTTTCATTATTCCGCGGTTGAAAATCACGAACGTGTTATTGTAAATTGATGTTCTGTTATCTTTACGCAAGTCAGCAGCATATGCGATTAAAAATATAGATATGAGCTGAGAACATTTTTGTTGGGCATTTAATTCGGTGTTTTCACTATATGCAAATTTGCTTTTTTGACATCATTAAAACGAAGTACTTACTATAGTAAAGCACTTCCCAACTTTTAAACATCATAAAAGGGTAGGCAGAATGCCCTGTAATTGATGTGACGTCATCGCTTGGATTAATGGCGGAAATCACCACTTATCTACATACTAAATAAGTAGTAAGCACAATAATATTTACGTTTTACGTGCGATTATATAAAGAAATGCTACTTCGGGAAATTTAACAGTTGTGAACGTACTTATGAAAAAAGACGAAAGTTTCAACATAGCCGAGGTGAGGGAATCTAAAGCTGCAACGTAAGTAGGTACCTACTTATTTAACATCATTGGCATTCTTGTAGTATCGTTTTAAGGCAGTAAGTTAATCCCTATATTATATACCTATAACGAATATAATTACGTCTGTAATTGTTTGATGTATGATGTACCTAATATTTATTATAATTTGTCAATGTAAATAGTAAATATAACCTACAAATGCGGCTCAGATACGTGTAATGTAAACAAAAAAATGTCGGGAAAATACACATTCGATTTAAACAGTATCTCTTTTTTGCACATAAAATGTATGTAGGTGCCTATATTAAAAAAGACATTTGCCTTTATTTAATAATTTCAGAGCTTCAAGGGAGAGTTATGGAGACAGTGCTATTGGTCATATGGAATTAAAGCCTGAAGGTTCCATATGCACAGTTAAATGCCGAAAATGTTTAGAACATAAAGTGCGAAGTAAAGCTTATTCTACAGTGTTAATTGTAGATGAAAATAAGGAAATAACTCTCTTTAAAATAATCTTCACAGCAGTCAAATAATGATGCTGTTGTAGATGGATCACGTCTGGCATCTTGAAACGACTTTATATTACGTTGTTTTTGTTTCGGTACTGTCACAAAAACTTTCCCAGGTGTGTTATTGGATGTATTTTTGCATCCTGGCACAAAACACTACTTGTTTTCCATTATAAAACATTAACACATTCCAAAATAACATTCATTTATAAAATAATCAAAAGAGTTTGTTTACGAAAATGAATCAAGCTTATAGGAATATTAGTATACTTTTGCAGAAACGATACTGCAAAGCACTTGTAATAGCTAAAAAAACTATCATGAGAGGCAAATTCAAGAAGCTCATAACAAAACAAAGGCAATGTGGAACACAATAAATAAAATAAAAGGCAAATCAAATAAGTCGAATACTATAACTATAACAGAAAATGGCAAAAAAAATTACAGATGCTATAGTGGCCAATAATTTCAATGAACATTTTACATCCGCAATAAGTAAAAATTCTGTTCTTGATCCAGTCTTTTTAAGCTCCAATGTGCCTTTTTTGAACAATCACTTTTTTTAAAACCAGTTTTATCATTTGATATTATCTTTAATAAATAAGCTGAAATCGTCTAATTCTTGTGGATAATATTTCCAATAATTTAATTAAACGTGATAAACGTAAAAAAGGTGATCCTAATGATTATGGAAATTACAGAGCCATCAGTTTGCTTTGCAGTTTTTCTAAACTTTTTGAACTTGCTATCAAAGATCAGTTGTCTTCATTTTTTTATCAGAATAATTTACTATCTGTCTGTCAACATGGTTTCTCTAAAAACAAGAGCACCGAATCAGCACTTCGTAAGTTCCAAGACTTAATTGTTAATGCCCTCGATAACAAGCCATATGCCTTAGGGTTATTTATCGATTTCTCCCGTGCTTTTGATGTTGTTCACCATAAAATTTTATTGAATAAGCTAGACAGATACGGAGTCAGAGGAGTTGCTTTAAACCTCTTTTCCTCTTACCTAAATAATAGAACACAGATCGTAAAATTAAACCATGATATAACCAGTGCTGTATGCAACATACCGCATGGAGTTCCTCAGGGATCTGTTTTGGGGCCTCTACTTTTTAATATTTTTGCTAATGATTTAATAACATATTTAAATAAAATGTCAAATATTCACTGTGTCTGTTATGCGGATGATACAAATATTTTAATCATTGATAATGACTTATGTTATTAAAAACACCGCTGAGTTAGCGTACTCACAGGTAGTTCATTGGTCTAAGGAAAACGAGCTTAATTTAAATAAAAATAAAACTAATATGCTGATACACAGAAATCTGGATAAGTCAATTTTTAATGGAAGTGATATAACTTTCTGTGAATCGGTCAAAATGCTAGGCATAACATTTGACAGATACTTGGATTGGGAAAACCATATAGATATTTTGTGTAATAAATTACGAAGCAACTGTTATGGTTTGAGGTTTATGTCATTACACTTCAGTCGTGATGTACTCATGAGCCTCTTTTATGCAAATTTCCACTCACGTTTGAGATATGGTATAACGAACTGGCGCAACAGTGTGCATATAAGTCGAGTATTCATTTTGCAGAAGTATGCTATACGAATTATTGCTGGCTTAGGCTTTCGTGAGAGCTGTCGTACTTCTTTCAAAAACTTGAGAATATTAACTGTAGCACTTATCTATATTTTGGAGGTCTGTACATTTGTTTACAAGAATCAGCATAGGTTTTTTGCCAATCAAGTCAGCCATAACCACAATACAAGGTTTAAAGGACTATTACAGCCATAATCTCACCGAACAGCTTTGTACCAAAGAAGCTTTTACTACAATGGTTGCAAATTTTTTAATGCTCTAAGCGAGGAGATAAAACTTTCTCCGAATTTACATGTTTTTAAATTAAAATTGAAAAAAATAATACTGGAAAAAAATTGTTATGAGGTTGATGATTTCTTTCTTTAAATAAGTACTGGTTCGATTAGGTACCCTGAATTTGATGTTTTTTTTATTAAGACTTCGCTGCACCCGCAGTTTTGAACCTTTTATCTATTTTACTCAATTTTTTTAATGTATATATTTTTTATGTATGTATTTCCTGATTATTGACTTAGTATATGTTATAATTCAATGTTTTGTTTTTTTGACAAAATATTTCTTTTTTGTTTTTCTATATATATTTTTACTCTTTATGTAATATGTTTGATAGTTGTATGTTTGACTAGTGTAGAACAATTTCTGTTTTATACACCAATCAATATTATTATTATTACAAAGTCAGACCTAGTTGTCATGCGTGCGCGCTAATGTGACGTAGTGTTTTTCGCGGTTAATTTCAATTCAAATTTCAAAATGCTTATTTAAAGGTATTAATTGACCGATAGTGTAAATTCAAGTGTTTTGTTAAGCATTATCTTCCCAGTCAAAAAAATTTGAAAATTTGTGAAAACCGATTGCTATATAATGTGATTTTATAATTCCGCGGTTGAAAATCACGAATTTGTTATTTTAAATTAATGTTCTGCTATCTTTTTTGCAAGTTAGCAGAGCATGCGATAAAAAAATACGAAATTTTTTTTGCGCATTTAATTAGCATTTAATGAGCTTTTAATTCTCCATATGACATAATTGTGTACTGCTAACTTAATGTTACGTACTTTAACATTTAGGCATACTACAACATTTGAACTCATAATAATAATTATGTTACGCACTAGCTCATTATCCAAGTAACTTTGGAAACTTTGAAGATGAACTAAGTATTTTTTTATACACGTATGTATGTACAGTTTGTAATTTTACCTCTGAGTTTAACCGACAGGTTTTATTTGCTAGAAGAATAGTTTGTTATTTCTAGTATTTCAATAAAAGTTTCCCTGGAGTATTTTTAATTTTTTCAAACCATTATTGTAAAGTTAAGTAACACCTGTTTAAGCTACAGCTTCTATTTAAATGTAGTGGAAATGGTTTCTTCATAATACAATTATATAAAAAAATAATGAAATTACTTTAAATTATGGTACATAACTTTATTAATAAAATGTTAGAGAAAACGCAAACGGTAAAATGTCTGGTGTAATAAATATAAGACATAAAGTATATATGTAGTTAAGTTTCCCTTTCAAAATTAATGTTATTAAAAAAATCATCGAGGCATATCTTCTCCGTAGTAGATATTCCTACATAAATAGAATGCGAGTAATATATGTATTTGAGTTTGTGAACGTCTTTCAATACAGACATGTATATAAACATGTAGGATGGTCTAATGCCGGTGCATTTCATGGTTGAATGATTTTATCACATTGAAATATTACATTCTTCTTTGGCAATAATGGCCAAGCCTGAAGCATTAAATTTCGCTCGATCAATCAAGTACTCCTCTAAAATAAAATTCAACGAGCTTTGTATTGTACCTCGCACTATATTATCGAATAATTTCAAAACTAAAAACTTTGAAGAGTTTCGAACTCACAATTCTCATCATCAGACAGGTTAATCTTTAAAAAACCCATTAACTAAACATTATTAATAAACTGAAAGTATAACTGAAATTTATTTATTTTGGTTACGACTGCCCAGACAGAAATCCAATTATAGGCCAGGAATTTTACAAACATAAAAAGTAAACTAAATAATAACTAAAACTAAATAACTTAACTAAAGGTAAACAATTAAATGATAATAAAAATTAACAAAATAAGTCTATGATTAGTATAGTCCTAAGAGTTGTAATCTAATAGTTTAAAAGCTACATTTGTTGTGCAGAATTGAGAACCACATTTCGCATTTTGGATATACTAGTACTAAAAATATCTATATTATTATATAAAGAATCATAGTTGGAACACATACGGTGCAGAGGAGAAAATAACAGCAAATTTGTTCTTGGTGCAGGCAAATAGAATAGAGACGAATGCGAGCGAGTCTGCAAATTAGGAACATAAAATCTAATGCAACTAAGAATTTCAGGGCAGTCAATAGTGCCATTTAAAATCTTAAAAAGGAATACAAGAGAGTGATACGTCCGACGTAGTTGAAGATCACTCGTGTTGAATCTACGTAATAAGTCACAATGTGGAAAACCTCTCTCTGGACAATTTCCAGAATTTTTGAACCAGAGGTATTTAAGAAAACGTCTCTGAGGTTTTTCAATGCTATATTTATGATTTTCATAACCAGGACTCCAGACTATTGAAGCATATTCAAGTCTTGACCTCACAAATGAATTAAAGAGAAGTTTCAGTGTTATTTTCGTTAAATTCTTTACAATTACGTATAATGTAGCCAAAATTTTTTAAGGAATTACCGGTGATTTGATTGATATGGCTAATAAAAGATAACTTTGGATCGAGTATTACTCCTAGATCTTTGAAATGACCATAGCTCTTCAGTTCTTCACCATTAATTGTATAGATAAATTTTATTGGATTTTGTGCACGAGTGTATGTCATGAAGCTACACTTTGAGATATTTAACTGTAAATTGTTTACGTTACACCAAGACCATAGTTGTACAAGATCGTTTTGCAAATCAACAGTCTTCTGCACTAGTGATAGATGTAAAAATTTTTAGGTCATCGGCATAAAGTAATGTTTTGCAGTGTAAGCCAATGACGATAACATTTATAAAAATGTTAAAGAGCAATGGCCCAAGCACAGAACCTTGGGGAACACCTGATGTCGCTGAGATATCCATAGGTATCCAATCCACGGTATTGTATATTTAGTCGTCTATTTACCAAGTAGGATTCAAAAAGTTTGGGAACTGCTCAGTTAGTCCCAATTCGGATCATTTGTTCAGCAAAATTCCGTAGTCCAGTCTGTCGAAGGCTTTAGAAAAATCTGTATAAATGACATCTACTTGGCCTCTAGCATCCAGCTGTTCAGCTATGAACTGAGTGATGCGCACCAGATTGCTGGTAGTAGAGCGATTTGGCATGAATCCCTGTTGATCGAGGCAAATTTGAGATTTGTCGTGATTAAAGAGAATATCGTATATTACGTTTTCAAATAATTTACTAAAATTGCACACTATTACTATTGGCTTATATAGTTTTCAATAGCACATCTATCATTTTTTTTAATACCGGACAGATCCTAGATATTTTCCAGACTTCTGGAAAAGTAGCAGTTTTAATAGACAAATTAAAAATACTAGCTAGCGGTTTTGCAAATGAAATGGCACAATCTTTAAGAAGAAAGGCCGGAATACCATCAGGACCTGTAGTGGTTTTGGGTTTAATTTTCTTAAGTGCCTTGAATACGTCATTTTCGGTAATATAGGGAATTAATAAATTGTTAGTATTACTATGAGTGCTATTTATATCATAAGCAAAGTTTGTAGATGCGGAATATGACTTGAAAGTAATTAGCAAATGCGTTAACTATTACTTGTGGTTCGTTTAATATGGAGTCATTATAGGTCATAACGCTAGGAATACTGGATATATTTTTTCTGCTGTTTACATATGACCAGAAGTGATTTGGATTTTTTTTAAAGTTGCGCCAGTGTTTTGATTTTGCCTTTACATTGCGAATGATATTACCATTAAACCAAGGTGGGTATTTATTAGTTTTAGCTAAAGTTTTTAGGATGCTATCAATAAAAACAGAGTCCAGGATAGAATACAATAACACATGCCTCATTCGCATCTTTACATTGATCAGTACTAGCAAAATCAATATTAGTTAAGTCCTCGTAGAGCTTATGGAAATTAGCTTTTCTAAAATTATACATGGGAGAAGAATTAGCAGAGTTTTTATTTTGTTTTTGTTGTACTTGTAAATAGATATCCAGAGGAGCGTGATGATCGTCCTCAGGTAGTAAGTGGTCAGTAGAATTATTTACCTCTGTTTTATGATTGCTAAGGACTAAGTCTAAGATACGGTTGTTTGTATTTAATATTCTATTATACTGGATAAGAGATTTAGGATAGAGATGTTATTGCTACTACAGTTATTAGTAAGAGAATTAGCATATTCAGGTATATTGAAGTCACCTACAATAATAACTTGTTCTTCACCGGTAATAAATTCAAGGTTCGCCATTTCATCAAACGAAGTTTCATAAATTTGTACGCCAAGATTTGGTGGTATGTATGTACAAAACAATAATATACAGGGTGTTGCATCATGAGAGGGACATAGGTTAATAGGAGGTAGAGAACGTCAGTGGTAACCGGAACCTCCCATAGAAATGTCTCATTGGGCCTTCATTACGAAGTTACAGGGTGTTAAATAATTTTTGGCCAAACCTGTTTTTTGCCATAACTTTGACAGGGAATGAAATAACGGATTCATATTTGGTACGGCTAATGTACTAACGAGCCCCAAGAAGTACATGTATAAAAAAAAAAAATATCCAGGTCCGGACTCACTATAATTTATGTTTCTTCTTTGCATCAATAAAACATCACCCTGTATATATTTTTTTGAAATTTCGATACGATATTCGAAAAGAGCAAGAAAAAACAAACAAAATGGCCTATTTCATTTTTTTGTTACACCTTCGTGGTTATTTAAATACGTTGTTAAATGTGCAAGAAAATGGATTACAGAACCCTATTAAATGAGAGGCACGTGAAATAAATAGTTTTATAACTAAAATTTGCAGAAATTCTATTGAGCCTAGGTGGTCTGGATGAATCCTAATTCCGGCACGTTTTAAAGGTCCATTTTGGTAAAAAAAACTGTGGTCCTAATAAGTAATCGGGTATGAAATAACAAAATTTTTAATCAATCACAGTAGGCTTGTTCAAAGAATAAAAGTGACAGATAATTTAAACCCTTTAGGCCTAAGCAACCAGTTACTTTGATCAAGAAAATCATCAACATTTTATACTTAATAAAAATTGGAAAAGAGAACAAACTAAAATCTAAATAAATAAAATATTTTCCATTCAATTAACAATAAATAACAAAACAATAACTAAATGTGTTTAAAAATAAAACGTAATTGACACTAAAGTAAATTTTCAAAATGTCCTCCCCCACATTCTGTGCATTTTCTTGCGCGTTCAGAAAGGTCACCAATTGCTCGACGTATCATTTCTGGATTATTCCGTATTTCGTCGCAGGTTGTAACGATGCGCTGGATTAAATGTTGTCTACTTTCAATTTCAATGCTATAAACCTCGTTTTTTAAGTGGCCCCATAAAAAGTAATCACAAGGGTTACAATCAGGAGATCTTGGTGGCCATTCATGTGGACCCCCGCGTCCAATTCATCTATTAGGATACACATTGTTTAAGTGTTCTCTTACTTGAAGGTTAAAACGTGGTGGGGCCCCATTATGCTGAAACAACATGCCTCTTATACCGATATTTTCTAACATATTCGGTAAAATGTTTTGAAGAAAATCAAAGTAAATTTCACCATTCAATCTTTCTTCAAAAAAATGTGGCCCTATCAAATGTCTATTCACAAGTCCGACCTAAACATTTACAGAAAACCTGTGTTGCGAACGGCGTTGGCGTACCGCATGTGGGTTTTCCTGTGCCCATTTATGATTATTTCGTGAATTGTTTACTCCATCCCTTGTAAATTGTGCCTCATCCGTAAATAAGATTCTGTAAATGACTGGGCGATGGTTAGACAACCAATGACAGAATGCCAGGCGGGGGATATCGTCGCCTTGTTGAAGACGCTGTACCTGATGGATATGATATGGATGGTAACGTTCTCTTTTTAGGGTTCTCCATACTCGCCAATGAGGAATACCAGTTGCCAAACTGATTCGTCTAGTGCTCATATTTGGGTTTTCTTGAACTACGTTTATAATATTGTTTTGTTCCTGCACACCTTGTTGTAAAACACGCTCCACAACTGCAGAAGTAGGAAACTTTCCGTGTTGCCTTGCATACTGGAACACCGTACTAAAGGTTTTATGATTAGGGCATCGACGACCAGGAAAACGCAGCTGATATTCTCTTTCCGCCGACCTACCATTTCCATTACAGAAACCATAGATGAATATTATGTCAGCATATTCCACGTTTGTAAATTTTACTGGCATAGTTAAAATATTTTCACAAGTTTTCACTAACTAAATGCGGATTATTGACACATTAAATTACTAACAAACAATTATTCAATTGTTTAGGAGATTTCTTTTTATTATCTGTCACTTTGAACAAGCCTACTGTGATTGATTAAAAATTTTGTTATTTCATACCCGATTACTTATTAGGACCACAGTTTTTTACCAAAATGGGCCTTTAAAACGTGCCGGAATTAGGATTCACCCAGACCACCTAGGCTCAATAGAATTTTTGCAAATTTTAGTTATAAAACTATTTATTTCACGTGCCTCTCATTTAATAGGGTTCTGTAATCCATTTTCTTGCACATTTAACAACGTATTTAAATAACCACGAAGGTGTAACAAAAAAATGAAATAGACCATTTTGTTTGTTTTTTCTTGCTCTTTTCGAATATCGTATCGAAATTTCAAAAAAATATATACAGGGTGATGTTTTATTGATGCAAAGAAGAAACATAAATTATAGTGAGTCCGGACCTGGATATATTTTTTTTTATACATGTACCTCTTGGGGCTCATTAGTACATTAGCCGTATCAAATATGAATCCGTTATTTCATTCCCTGTCAAAGTTATGACAAAAAACAGGTTTGGCCAAAAATTATTTAACACCCTGTAACTTCGTAATGAAGGCCCAATGAGACATTTCTGTGGGAGGTTCCGGTTACCACTGATGTTCTCTACCTCCTATTAAGCTATGTCCCTCTCATGATGCAACACCCTGTATACATAGTTGCTTCGTAAAGCAATTTTCACACCAACCATATCAATATTAGGAACGGGAAGGAAGGAAATGGAAGGAAATAAACACATTACAAAGGTTCATTAATTTTTACAATCCTATTCAAGGGCGGAGGGAATAATAATAATAATAAAGAATTTATTGCCCAACAGAATACTCCAGTGACAGGACAATTTTACGAAGATACAAATTATAAAATATAAGATATAAAATGAAGTATAAACTATAAAGTATAAGTAGTACAAGATACAAAATACAAAGTATAAAATATAAAATATAAATTATAATATAAAATATAAATAGAAAATGCAGAATATACAATAAAAATACAAAATACACAGTACAAATTGTAAAATTCAAAATACAGAGTTACGACCAATTTCTAATGGATAGTTTTACGCCTCTTGAATACTTCTCTGAGGAAAGGCTAAACATGTCACAATGGTAGTCAAGAGAGTTATACATTTCCATCATAGCATAAATAGGCGATTTACCAAGAATATTTGTTCGTTTTGACGGAAGTTTGACGCGAGCCTAAACGTGGAATTCTAAAATTTATTTGGGAGAGGAGTTCTGGGCAGTCTATTGTATTATTAATAATTTTGTAGATATACATTAAGCTTGACATAATTAATAATTAATATGTCCTGTGAATTCCAATCTGGAGTCGAACAGTATACCAAAATCTTTAATATTTTCACAGTGTGATAAAGTGATGCTGTTAAAACTATATGAATATTCAATTGGACTAACCTTTCGTGTATAAGTCATAACTTTACATTTTGAAATGTGCATCGTTAAATTATTCACTAGCCACCAATCCTCAATGATACTTATTTGTTCTTGTAATCTCGCACAATCCTCTATGGTATTAATTTCGTTAAATAATTTCAGATCATCCGCAAAGAGAAGTTTGTTGCAATTCAGTGTATCGCATAAATCGTTGATAAATATAGAAAATAAAAGGGGACCTAAATTCGATCCCTGAGGTACGCCAGATGTTGCAACATACGTGTTTGACTTAAAACCATTATACTGAACATATTGTAATCTGTCTTGTTGGTAAGATTGAAAGAAATTAACAAGTATATCACTGAAACCCAAGTTGTTCAGTTTATTAATTAAAATTCTATGATCAATACGATCAAAGGCCTTTGAGAAGTCTGTGTACACCACATCCACTTGCCCCCGTTTGTCCAGAGTGTTAGAAATAAATTGGGTTAAACACGTTAGGTTTGATATTGTAGAGCGTTTTTCCATAAAACCATGCTGACAGGTGGAAATTAAATTTTTTATAGCCGGATATATTACGTTGCACACTGGCACCTCGAAAACCTTTGCAAAATTGGGTATAATAGAAATACCCCTGTAGTTAAGTATATCATTTATGCCACCGTTCTAGCCAGTTTCCAGCATTCAGGAAATGTAGATGTTCGAAGTGAGGGATTAAATAAAATTAATAGCAGAGTAATAAGTACATTGGAACAGTCCTTTACTACGAAGCTAGGAATCTGGTCATGGCCAGAAGTCATTTTATTTTTCAATTTTTTAATGACTTCAGATATATCGAGTTCAGAAAGCTCTACAAGATTAATGCACGGATATTTGGCTATATTGTTGAAGGGTAATAGTTCGTTGGACGGTTTTGAATATACACTGTTAAAATAGCTACCGAATCCTCCGACAATGTTTTGAGGATTGTCGTATATTATGCCGTTACAATGCATTTTACCCGGTATCCTCGTTTCGCCTTTCTTATTGTGTATATAGGACCAAAATTGTTTAGGATCATCCGTTACGTTTACTTCTACATTACGTATGATCCATATGAATCTGAAATTTGTGTTTTAACCAATGCTCGAATGCGCTTAAAATCTGCAAAGTCATTAACTCTATGGGATTTCTTATACTTCTTGTGATATTTGTTTTTCAATTTTATATTTCTTATTATTTCAGGTGTGTACCATATAGGGAATTTGCGTCTTTTGTTTGTAAAAATGGGTACATGCAGGTCGAATATTGAATAAAGCTTATCACATAAATGTTCACAAGCCACATTGACGTCCGTAAAGTTACTTAGAAAGTTCCAATCAGTATTAAGTAGTGAATTATATAATGCATGATAATTGGCTTTCTTGAAGTTCTAACTTTTATTATTGACATTAATAGGGCATTTAGCATGGTTTATAATTTTTGGTAAGATGGATATTTTTAGAGCTGGATGAAAAGCATCTTCTCTTACTAGAGGAACGTCATCATGTGAAATAATACAATTTACCAGATCAGATATCACTAGGTCTAATAGTCGCCTATTTGAGTTTACAATGTTGTTTAATTGTGACATGTTTGCAAATTCTACAAAGGATTGCATCATTTGGCCCTTTCTATCAACTATGCTATTATTATAGGTTGGTACATTGAAGTCTCCTAAAATTAGTGTATTATTACTATTACTTAAACTCTGCTTAAATATATTAAGAAATAGTTCGAATTCGGCAAGAGATATGTGAGGTGGTATATATATAACATAAACAGAGAGGGTAAAACAATTATTGAATATGCATATGCAACCAACGATATCTATAAAAGGAGTGATATTTGTGATATGAGATAAGTCAATGGTTTCTAGGAACAACTCACTATTTATAGCTAGTAATGCGCCTCCGCCAGTAGAGTTTAGTAATTTCAAAATTACGATCACAACGTACCACTGTATAGTTTCCTGGAAAGTATTCAGAACTGAGCACATGAGATATTTGAAAAGAAAAATAGCAACAAAATTTCTCTTGCGTACCTGTTTTAGTTATTATTTGCTAGCTAACAGGAAATATTATTAATGAAAGTGTTTTGTTGAAAAGAGTAGTAGAGGATAAACTTTTATTGAAAATTAAGTAACAAATCATTTAAAAGAAAATTGACAAAATGAAGTACTGTACACAAGGGTTAAAAGAAAGAGAGTAAACGAACTTGAATCCAGATAAGGAGCTCCAGATTCGAATTCCAATCGTTAGACCGCGATATTATTCAGAAATATAAAGGTAGGTGTATACGGTGAATTATATTGCCAGTTATTATACTATTAATGTACAGAAGGAATCAGACACAATGTGCCCCGTTAAAAATGGGCAATCACTTATGCCACTGCTTTATGCTGCACAAAATATAATTAACGTATATAGTTCATGAACCTCTCTAGATGCACCAATAAAAATAATCATGCACTTGACTCCAATAGTCGGCACAGCAGTAAAGTAAGAGATGTATTAATATAACTACTAGACAAGTATCACAAAAAAGATAATTATAAGCATGTCCATGTACTACATGTTTAATTGAGCAAATAAAATGAAATTAATTACACTTAATACCAGCAAGACAAAGAGCACCGTTTATTTTGGTTGAATGATTTAAAGATATATTTAAAGAAACACACCCATAAGAACGTTTAAAATTAGCCCTTGTAGTATAATTGTATAGGATAAACCTTGATCATAAATTACACTTGAATAGGCGTTCTTATTTTTGGTCAAGGTGTACGTACATAAGGAGAGCAACACTGAACTGAAATTAAACCAACGCACAATAAAAAGTATTTGGATATCAGAATGAAGGTGAGTTAATGTAGTGGAACCCTTATAATATGGCCATTTCGAAGGTCTTTCTTTTTCATGTTCATTAAACAAATTATAAATAAATAATGCATTTATTTCCAACAGGTAAATACCCAATTACAGGAAATATAGAATTGTTACAGAGAACACAAAATTATGGAATAGTATACATAAAAAAAATATGAGGAAACAAAAATATACAAGTGAGCAGAACATTGTCAAATAGTAAAAATAGAATTCCAAATAATATGATGAACTGGACCCTAACATTGTACATTCTATGCATTGGAGATAACAAAAATCTAAATAGGTGGCTTTTAAAATGCAGTAAGCCGTGCATGAGGCAGTAAAGGTATATAAATAAAAAAATAAAAATAAGGTAAAAACATAGTACCAGGGTAGGTGTACATATATTATGAGTTGCTTCTTAGATATAAGTCAATTATACTAGTTAAACTGTCGTGATTAATATCACAAAGACCGGAAATTGAATTGAAGGTTGGTACGACTAAAGGGGGTATAAAAATAATCACTATCACGAGAATGCAATCAAGGAACCAAAAAACAATGCTTATTAACAAGGGATGAACAATCGATATTGTTGTTAACTAGACTGTACAAAAATGTTCCTTCTTTCACTTAGTGAAATCATATTAAACATATCTAATAGGAGGTTATTATCAGTGCCTCGCTGTGGAAAAAACCATTAGTTTTAAAAAACATGAACTTTACAAATTTTCTCTGGACAGATTCAGTTAATAAAATCAAATTTTGGTATATGGGAGACCATATGAGAGCGGTATATTCCAGCTTGGATCTAATGTATGTGAAATATAATATTTTCAAACTTTCAACACTAGAGAAACAGTTCCAGTTTCTGACAAAGAACCCGAGCAACTTAGAAGCTGACTTTGTCATCTGATTAATGTGAGTTGAAAAACTAAGTTTGCAGTCGAAAATCACACCGAGATCTTTGAATTCCAAACAACGCTCCAGTGGAAAATTGTTTATGTTGTAGTCAAATTGTACAAAACTGTGCCTACGAGTAAAAGTCACGATTTTGCATTTGGAGATGTTTAATTTAAGAAAGTTGTTGGAACACCACGTAGAAACTTTGTCTATTTCTGTTTGTAAGTAAATACAGTCACTGAGACTATTTACATTTGTAAAAATTTTGAGATCATCTACAAAAAGTAGATGCTCACAATTAATTACTGATGTTATGTCATTTATGAAAATCAAAAACATCAGGGGCCCCAAGTTGGAACCCTGAGGGACGCCTGACGTTGCTGTATAATTAAGAGATCTGTGACCATCGTGTTCCACAAATTGCTTCCTTGAGAACAAGTAAAATGTGAAAAGCATGGTGTAATGTATCCGAAAATCCAAAAGCTCTTAACTTGAACAATAACAAATAATGATCTATCTGATCGAAGGCTTTTTGGATGTCCGTGTATATGACATCCACTTGCCCCCCTGAATCCAGGCTGTCACATATGAATTGGGAAATACAAGCCAGATTTGTTACTGTGGATCTTTGTGCCATGAATCCATGTTGCTTGGGTGATATGGACGATTTTATTGTGCTGTAAATATGGTTATACAAAATTATTTCCAGTGCTTTCGCAAAATTGCATAAAATGGCTGGCAATGGGTTTGTAATTGATTATGGACGATGGATCGCCTGCTTTTAAAATAGGACATATTTTGGTAATTTTCCAGATATCCGGAAACTTGGACGCTGTAAGTATCATGTTAAAAATAATACGCAGCGGAGTAACAACAACTACAGCACAGTCTCTAACTACGAAGCTGGGAACACCGTCAATACCAGCTGTCATTTTGTTTTTCAGTTTTTTGATTGCTTCAAAGATTTCATTTTCTGTAATACAGTTAATATTTATCAATTCGGATGGGTAAGATATGTCGTCGCTTGTGTGGCTGGGTTCCGAAGGAGAATATACACTTGAGAAAAAGTTTGCAAAACCATTAACTATCATTTGCGGTGTATCCAGTGTTTCATTGTTATAAGTGATCGCTCCCAGGATTCTAGTTTGACCTCTTTTGTACTGAGCAAAGGACCAAAATTTAGAGGGATGGTGCGAGATTACATTTTCGACGACTGAAACATAATCTTTATAAGCTGATTCAATTTGTTGTTTTTTGGTGGCCCTGAGTCGCCTAAACTGATTGCGGTAATAATCTGTTTTGTATTTTTTGAAATTTTTGTGAGTCAGTTCTTTGCAGGGAATGTTATTTTTAATTTCAGCATTATACCAAGGTGGGAAAGTACGGCTTGACTTATTAAATTTTGATACACATTCTTCAAAGATACTGTTTAAACGCGCGTAAAACGCATCATTATGGTTCGAAATATCTTTTTTTTAAAACAATGTTACTATAGTATACTCATATTTTTACAAAAAGTTATTGAAATACGTAAAACACATTACGAATTATCAACAGCAGAAATGGTTTAATCTGCCACGAAAATGGTATCTACTTTGATAGCACAACTATTCTAGAATACTTACAAAAAAAAACAGAATGAAGAAACCCTTACTTTGTGGCAGTGGCATACTGTCCTAAAGAAGATTGTAAAAAAGTGCCTATATCTCGAAAATTGTAGGGTTTTCAATAAGGTGAAGTTGTGATATTCTGATAGGTCTTGGCCTGGCCTATTACTACTTTCAGGATTATTCATTATTTACGGGACACCCTGTATATCGCAATTATTGGCCTTTTCCTTTTACACAATGACATGTTAATCGCCTTGTAATATAAATATTTTACAGCATGGAATTTCTATCATATTGACTGAACATTACAGAACATGTTTTATTTTAAATGTTATGTCCCCCGAAGGCAATTTAAATAGATCTACCAAGATATAAATTAGTGCAAAATTAAATTAAAAGTGGATAAGAGAAACAAAATACGCTCCATTTTCACGAGCTTCAGCGGCAAGTGGTGATTATAATTCCTAAATAATTATAGTTATTAAAATTGGAGATCTTCTCGCACCGTAATTGTGGGAAACAATGAAGGCACTCTTGACACAGATATCAAGTTCTCAAGTCGTATTTTTTTAACAATCTTAACAATTTGCATTACACCGTCATTATTTAAATTTCTTTTATTGTTGTTAATTATTTTGAATTTATTTCTTGCTGCTGCATTTTATAACAAGACGTTGACAAGTAGGGAAACACGACTGTAAATAAATTTTAATACGGTTCTCAGCTATTTGAACATCTAATCCTATATCAAATATGCCAAGACTTGTAAATACCACTGCGTATGAAGTATCAACGCAATAAATTAACCTTTCAATGTCAAGAAAAAAAAAGCAAAATAGGATACATTTATTTCCTTTTGATATAAAAATACAAATTTCATTCGAAAACGAAAGCCCCACCCTTTATGTAAAAATCAGCGTATGAAGAGTGCTATCAACGGAACGAAACGCAGCTGATTCATGAGGCACACAAAAATGTCTTTAATAACCTACGGGACTTTCATAGGAACTGTTTATATAACTACTGATGAATTTACAAGGTGGGGCAATATTACATCGGACCTTTGTACACGACAATTTATACCAAACTGAGGTTTTATTGCTTGTCGAATAACGAAAACAGCAAAAAAATGTACAAAAAAACATTACAGTAAAGGACCGGTTAAATAGTATTTACTCATTTCAATGGATTGGAAGAAATGGTTCCACTAAATGGCCTCATTTCAAAATTCCATAAAGACGTGTGTCAATCAAAATGGGCAAAACGTCGAACGCCTATTATAAATTTTTCTAATGAATTATTTGAGGGAACCTCTTTTTTTCAGTTTATTCTTGAATTTGATACTTATTTATTTATAAAACGAAAATGGTTGCAATTAGCCATAGGGAAGTACTTACAAAAAATGTTCGTTTTTCATTTCTACATCACATCGTCGAAAAATATACAGGGTGTTCCATTTGAAAAAATTGAGAAAATTCAATTTAAAATGTTCTTAATTGAAAAATAATTTTTGGCCAGCCTGTACATTTTTAGGAAATGAAAATGATTCAAAAACATTAATTAGATGTCTCGTAGCTGGTATTCACATAAGTTTTTCTTAAAACCCATAATTGTGACTATGGTGATTTTTTTAATATCCATCTGCAGATTGCATTATTTCAACAAAAAAAAATCATTACATCCAAGTGGTTGGGAGATATTCAATGTTAATATAGGAATGAATAGAGCCTATAAAGTTTTCAAAAAAATTTACTGATTTACATAGCATTCTATTTAAAAAAAAGTCACTTGGTCCTGCAATTTCGTCTTGGCTCGCCCTGTATGTTCGAATATAATTTTCAGTTATAGACTTTTTTATCTAGTTTACTTGAAATTTTTTAAAAAATTTCTAGCTATCGTAGAACTCGACATATCGAGGTCCGACACACTATTGCCCCACCCTGTATATTTCAGTGGCAATTGTCATAGGAGTCTAATAAACTCGAAAAGGGCCCAAAGAATAACGATATTTAGGAGGTTGTCAAAGCTAAATCTTAAGGTCACCATATCCAAGAGAGAGAGAAAGAAATCCGATAGGAAAATATTTACTGTTTTTGACCATAACTTCTTATTCTAAAACACATATTGCAAAAAAAATACAAGACTACCTAAGTAGAACTATAACAAGAGTAGTGCTATTTCACTCAATAATTTCAAACACATGCGAAATAGTTAGATTTAAATTTAGGAAATACGAAAATTTACATAATTTTTTTAATTAAATCTAACTACTTTGCAAACAACTGAAATAATGATTGAAAATTAATATCGCTACACCTGTCCTAGTACTATTTACGTAGTCTTATACTTTTCTTACCAATATATGTATTAAAAAAAAGTTATGGCCAAAAATAATAAATATTTCCTTATCGGATCTCTTTCTCTTGGATATGCTCACCTTAAAGCTATTATAAGACTTATATTACTTATGAAGAACTTACCAAGTCATCTATGTGAAAGCGTAGAGCTTGATAAAACTTGTCTTAGACGAAAGGGTTTATTGAAAAGCTAAATTAGCCTTGAATAATGATCGTTTTAAAACTGTTTTATTTTAGAATATCCAGTATTCCAATGACATTGCAGTTTTTTGAGTGTCAGGAACTGATGAACTCGACTGTATCGCCGCATCGTCAAAAATGAACAATATGAGAAAAAATAATTTTTAAGATATAATATTTTTAGTCGCAAACTCCTCTATAAAATCCTTATTTTACTATAAGGAACGTAACCAGACTGCACAACCAACAGCTACTCTCCGGGTTATGTGCCCCGTCGAGCGCTGAATTACAAGTTACAAGCATGACGCTTTAAGTGTAATAATTGCATATTACCATCAAAACGCTAATACTTCGATTGCAACAAACACCAGCCGAAAGACTGATCCTACTTAAAGGAGCTCTCGTGCAAGTGGTGTGGACTTGCAGACTGTAGTTTCGAACTATTGGCTCTCGTCAGTGCAAGGTAGGCATGTGATGACCGACACGAGGATCTTTGACTATTTGGTACATTTCGGTATCTTTAGGATAGCGAAATGTAATATAGTCAGCAGGCGCCATCTAGCCGTCCGGGCACATAGCCCGGAGAACAGCTGTTGGTTGCGGTCTAGTTACATTCCTTATAGTAAAATAAAGATTTATAGAGGAGTTTGCGACTAAAAATATTATGTTTTCATATTCCGCCCTCTAAAAGCACATTTGAACTATGCTAAGCCCAGTCAGGCTATTTATTTTTCGATTGCAACAGAGACTGGACCGCTAGATAGCGCCTGCTGACTATTTTACATGTCGCTATCCTAAAGATATCGAAATGTACCAAATAGTCAAGGATCCTCGTGTCGGACGTCACATGCCTACCTTGCACTGACGAGAGCCAATAGCTCGAAACTGCAGTCTGCAAGTGGTGTGGGACGACTGGCACGAGAGCTCCTTTAAGTAGGATCAGTCTTTCGGCTGGTGTTTGTTGAAATCGAAGCATTAGCGTTTTAATAATAATATGCAATTATTACACTTAACGCGACAGGCTTGTAACTTATAATTCAGCGCTCGGCGGGGCACATAGCCCGGAGAGTAGCTGTTGGTTGAAGTCTGGTTACGTTCCTTATAGTAAAATAAGGATTTTATAGAGGAGTATGCGACTAAAAATATTATATTTTAATATTCCGCCCTCTAAAAGCACATTTGAACTAATTTTTAAGAAAGTAATAAATACATTTTTATTAAGTAGTTGCATAAGTATAAATATACTCAATTTAGTTACTTAAAGATCTTCCTGGCCTAAATAATTCAAATTGAACTCGAATAAATTCGTATAATCTTAGTTACAACTGAATGTTCGCATGCATAGATCAATTTGTACTTGAATAAAGTCTTGTAATCCTGGTTAAAACTAAACTGTGAAGTGAGAACTGTGAAGTCACAACTTTCATAAGACTGCTTAGTTTTAAAGTGATTTTATGAGTGATTAAATGAATAAATGATTCCCGAATACATTTCTAACCTATTTGCTAGTGATTGATTGATTGGAGTATCATTAAGACGTTTTAAATAATTTAATTTTTCTTTTAAAATTGCCACTGTTTTTATATTTCTCCGCTTGCTTGTTGGCGTTGACTTAGACATTCTGTATATGTCGCCTCAGAACTCCTGTCAAATTAATAAATTAAATAAATAAATAAATAAAACACCACAGACATTAGACAACCCCCAATTCCAGAAGCCAGAGGCTTGCGGGGAAGGGGGTTAAACATTGAAAAAACGCGGACATTCACCCAATTCAATTCAATTCAAAATATATTTATTTAAAATAATCGTACAGTGTATGAGCTGCCTCCCCAGCACCCATCTCGGGACCGACCCCGCGACCACCGCGGTGGCGGATCGCAAAGCCGAGCCTAGACGGGACTGGTTTGGCTAAAGCAAAAATTGTATAAAAAATAAACTGAACCTAAACTTCTTTTTACAAAATAAAATTAAATTAGGTGGTATAATAACATTGCTTTAAAAAGAAAGCTTAACATAAAACTTGTATAAAAACTAGAACACTTAACGAAGAATATTTTCGGAGAACTGCACTGATTAATTTTCGCACTGACGCCGACACCATAACTTGTACGAAGTGCCGTCCGCGAGTTACTTTAACTACGGGTTGCGCAAGGCAGGCCTAAACTGTGATTCTAAGTTTTGATTGTTTTGGTTCAAAAAATTTGGGTACTGTTACAATATTAATGACGGAAGAAAGAATTTACAGACAAAAATGTACAAACAGAAACGAAGAACAAAAAACAGGACACAAAAATACACAAAAATAAAAGAAGAGGGGGACAGGAAAGATTTAAAGCGGTTAAAAGTTATGAAATATCAGTGAAAAGTGGATAGTATCAGGGAAGTTATAGTTGGTGAAAGTTTGGCTAGAGTGGCTGCCGGAAGATTGGCAACGTCTGGTAAGGTAAGGGGTGTTTAATTCGAAATGGGGCATTATGCTGTCTAATTTGTGTAATGTGTCTTGTTAGCGGGCTATCGCCCAGTTTGAATGAATAGAAGTTTTGAGAAATGTGCTGGACGTAGTCGGCTATCGGGGTTATGTCGTTGCAGCGTTCGTAGAGGTCTCTGAGGGAGGTGTATCTTCCAGAATTTGATATGAGGCGCATATATTTGTGTTCTAGCACTTTTAGTTTTTTCATTGTCTTGGCCGATATGCTGCACCACACCGGCGCCGCGTAGCGGACATTCACCCATTTCCTCCGACAGTGCCGGAGCCAGGATTCGAACCCGGTAGTGCGAAGTTCGTGTGATTAATCGCGATTGCCACCTCGCGCTTTAACCCACTTGACTATCGACCACATATTGATCGGCTATAATATATCACAATCTCATTTTCTTAAGAGATTTTTAGTTTCATTCACGAATATTTAAAGCTAATAAGATTTATGGTGTATTTAATAAACGAATCATTGTTTTATTGCGAGTTCTGACAAGAGACCCTCTTAAGAGGAAAGGTTTTAAAAGACGGCACAAGAGATTTATATGTATATTTGATAAAGCAATTTCAAAACCATTTGAACGCTTCATAGTTTTATAGTTGCTGAAGACTTTTTTAAAACCAAACTGTTTTGTTAATTCCTTTCAACATTAATAATAAAACTTTTACAAAACTATAGCCACAGAAAATCTTAGACCCAATTAACTCCTTAGCAAATATATCTGTTATCATATTGTCAGTCGGTAAATATTCAAAATGTAGTTTCTCAGATTCTAACACATCATGTATGCAGTGATAACAAATATCGATGTGCTTGGTTCGCGAGTGAAAAACATGGTTTTCCGCCAACTTCTTCGTACCTTGACTATCGTTGAATAAAGCACGCTTAAATTCGTTATCTACATATCCGATTTCACTTAAAAATCTTTCTAAATGAATTGCTAGCTGCTTCAGTTAACGCCATATATTCGGATTCAGTGCTTAGATAGTGCAGCTGTTCGCTGTTTGCGAGCTTCCTGACTTATTGCAGCACTAACAAGCATAACAACATAGCCTATAAGATCTTCTATCTTGTAGACATGAACCCCAATCTGTATCTAGAAAACCAATTAGAGATCTTTCAGCTTCTTTTGATCGGTTGACAAGTTTCCATGTATTATTTTTCAATTGTAATTCTGTTTCATTCGTTTAAATTAGGATTAGATAGTGTTTTCTTTACAGACACTTCAGCTAATGCTGTAAATTCTTGATTTCTTTCTTGTCCTTCTTCAACGGTTTTCAATACTTCTTTGCATACCTTTTTCGGTCTTTCCCTTGTTCCAATTCATAAAATTTGCGGTCTTCCTTTTGCTCTTTTTAGGTTTACCCTCAGATCTTTGTTTTTTGTAACTACAATATTTTCATTTTCATTGTTTATTTTTTCAATTCTTTCCTTTTTGTACTCTAAAAATCTCACGTTTACATATTATTCTTATCGGTTTAGCCCATTTGATTGATTTTAGTGCATTCCACTGCATTCTAGACGCAAAAATAAAAATAACCCTAAAAAATCAAATAGTCTCAGAAATGTTTTTAAAACTATACAATCGTACTCAATATTTATAACCCATAATTTATTTGATTTACTCTCTCCCTGCTAAATACAATTCTAATTCCTCATGCTCTTTTGAACCTAGCGCCTGATTCGATCGACTCATTGATATTTTATAAGTATTCTCCATCGATAGAACCCGAACATTCAACTCATTTTTCAAGCACGTTTTTTATCGTATATATCCTATGTAATTTGAATATTTAAACAAAATACCTAGCCAGATAACAGTATAAGTTTAAAGCTGTTGTTTGAAAATCAAATTTATGTATAGTGGCTTACATATTTTTTAAATACAAAGATGGCGATTAGAAAATCAAATGTTTATTTATTACTGGATATCCAGCTTGAAAATCTTCCAACTCGTATTCTAGCTAGCCAGGATAGTGCAAATTGCAAAACGTGATCGTAATAACAATGGTTACTGTAAACGCTTTGTTTCATATATTTAATTTGTATCATTAGAACGCAACACCACTGTTAATGTTAAATTTAATAATGCTTGGGTCATAGTGGATATGTGTACTCTCAAATTCAGGCAGCTCAAACGGTCCAATTTCTTGGCCATAAACGGATTATATACATAGAACATATGTTGAAAAGTTCTGCATATTGTTGATCTTCGTTAAATTTGTATATATTTAAGGAACATATTAAACTGCATTCCTGGGATAACTAGAAATGATGCTAATAAAATGTAAAATAAACACATTACTATAAAGGTTACTTTGAATAACGAATAATAAAACAGTTATAATTTTTCAAACTAAAATATGTAATCTATAAATGTAATCTATGATATAATAATGTATGAGTATGATAATGCAAGTGCCAAAAATCGTATATCATCACATTTTTAAAGCAAAATTAAATATGGAAATATTTGAGGTGGTTGATCAAATCCCAAGCAACAATTTAAGTTTTTTAATAATCTACGGGACTTTCATAACTACGGATAAATCTATATTTCTGTGACAGTAGTCATAGGCCAAATGCTTAAAGCTATTATAAAACTTATCCTACTCATGAAGAACTTACCAAATTATATACGAAAGCATAGAGAACTTGATAAAACCTACAAATTTTTTTTTATTTGCTGCATATTTATTTTTAAAACATATAATTAGTGAATGTTATGTAAGGAGTAAGGTTTGAATCAGGCACCATCGACTGATGGTTCTCTGAGGTTCACCTGGCTAGGTCCTATGGCCACAATCTTCTTAATCTCCTTCCAGGGAGTGGTTGATTGAAAAGTTCACTTATGAGCTGTTTACCATGGTTAGTACTGCGATTTTTTATGCTTAATTGAGCATGGTCTTATCACTTCTTTGATAAATGGTATCTTGAGATCATTATGTAAAGTTTAGTTGGACACATACCATGGGACATCTGCTATTATTCTCAAAATTTTGAACTGAAATGTTTGAAGGATCTTTGTGTTGGAAAGCTTACTACAACCCCAAAACTCTATTCCATAGGTCCAAATTGGTTTTAGTATTGTCTTGTATATAATTAATTTATTTTCTAGGGATAGCTGTGACTTCTTATTTATTAACCAGTGCATGTTTCTTACTTTCAGGTCCAGTTGACGTCTTTTCATTTTGATATGTGTTCTCCAGGAGGTTAATTTTTCGTCTAAATGGAGCCCAAGATACTGTACTTCTTTTTTCACAGGTATAGAAGCGTTGTTTATGCTGACTTGTGGACAAGTGTTTCTTTTTGTGGTAAAGGTTATTTAGGAAGATTTATTGGTGTTAACGTTGATTTTCCAATATTTGAGCCAGCTTAAGATAAGATGGTTTTGCAGTTTTTCGGATCCTCTTTTAGGATTACTATCTGCTGATACGATTGCGGTATCATCTGCGAATGTCGCTATTAGTGTGTCATTTGTTGTTGGAGCATCTGCTGTAAATATTAGGTATAGGAAGGGCTCCAGACACTGCTCTGTGGTATACCGGATTTTATGATGTAATAATCAGATAAGACATCATAGAATTTAATTTGGACGTTGCGGTCACTTAAGTAGGATTTTAAATATTAGGTACAGTTAATTAGGTTCTCTTCAAAGCATTTTATTTACGATTCTATGACATTGTTGTATGGTAGAATGCTTATGTTGGTAAGAGGCTGATTGGTCTGAGTTGGTTTCGGTTGAGGGTTTGCCAGGCTTTGGAATCATAATAATTTGCGCATATTTCCATTGAATGTGAAAGTAACATAAACGCAACATGCTATTATAAATATTTCTTATTAGAACAATTGCTTTTCTTGGGAGATTCTTTAATACTTCTTCAACTATTAGATCCTGGTGCTTTGTGTGGATTAAGTTGCCTTATTTCTTTGCGGATTTTCGTTGGTGAAAAGGGGTTTGTTAGAGGTGATAACTGACATGGAGCATTTAAGTAATTTTTAATTTCCTCATCGTCGTCGTTGTCAATTTGAGGGTATAGTAAATACGTTGGCAAGGTATTCTGCAAATTCGCTTGCCTTTTCTATAGATTTCCTAGTCGGTGGAATAGCAACTGTTGGTCTTTTAAAATGAGTGGTCCCTAGGGGAAAGGTTGGTACTATGTAATCTAAATTTTTCGTTTTTTGCTGCTTGTATTGCCGAACTTATATGTTGGTGTGTTTAGATGTGTTTTATCTATTGGGTTTCTGGTAAGTTTCCATCTGCGATGGGCTCTGCGTTTATCGTGTACAAGTTCCATGATATGTAGTGGGATGTTATGGTTTCCTCTTATTTCCTTGTGTTTTTCTGGAGTAGCTTTCAAAGATGCATCTTGTATCAATTTTGATAGATATTGGATGACTTCTTCAATATCTTGGGTATCTTTTAATCGCATGTCTAATCTAATGTTTTCGTTAATGTGATTTTGGAACTTTTTTAAGTTAGTATCTTTGGTGCATAATCTAGGAGGTGTTTTTTGCAAATTGCATTTGTATTTATGGTTATTATAATAGGGCTATGGTCAAAGTTTAGATCTTGGCTAGATTCTATCGAAGTATTTATGTCTGATCTTCCTTTAGTTATAGCAAAGTCTAGTAAATCAGGAATTTTATTAAATCTGTAGGCCAGTAAGTTGGTTCTCCGATTGATAAGATGTTAAAATTACTTTGCTGTGTAACTTTCATAAGATTCCTGCCTTTTGGGTGGTCAATCTGGATTCCCATACAATATTTTTAGCATTCCAATCACCTGCTGTTATGAAGTGAGAACCAAGGGCGAGTAAATAGTCCTGATATTCTTCCTGAGGGATGGTGTGACGTGGTGGACTATAGATTGAAGCGATTGTGATGGGTCGGGAAAGGGCTTCCAGTTTTAGAACTGTGCTTTATTTTATATGTTATGTATTGTTTCAAATAAGAGCATTCTTAGACGAACGGGTTTTTTGGAACCTTCATTGTGTCATGAAAAGCTAAATTTGCCTTAAATAATGATCGTTAAAACTGTTTTATGACATTTCAGTTGATTGTTGCCCGTAGTAAAAGGGAAATGTTTTATAGTCAACAGGGAAGGCTTAATTCTAGTTAAAACTAAACTATTTGAAGTTAGAACCTTCATAAGACTGCTTAGTTTTCAAGTGGTTTTATAATTATTCAAACGTTTCCCGCATAAATTTCTAACCTATTTGTTAGTGATTGAATTTTTCTTTTAAATCTGCCACTGTTTTAAATTTTTTCCACTTGCTTGTTGGCGTTGACTTAAACATTCTGTATAAGTCGTCTCAGAATTCCTGTAATATTAATATATTATAACCTCATTTTCTTAAGAGATTTTAGCTTCATTTACGTATATTAAAAGCTAATAAGGTTTTTGGTGTATTTAATAAACGTCATTGTTTCATTGCGTATTTTGACAAGCAGAGACCGCTTTCTTAGAAGTAGAAGGTTTTAAAAGAGGATACAGAAGATCTATATGTATATTTTATAAAGCAATTTTAAAACCATTTGAACGTTTTACAGTTTTATAATTCCTTGAATTGATCAAATTTGCATTCAAAGGCTGTTTTAAAACCAAACTATTTTGTTAATTCCTTTTAACATTAATAATAAAACTTTTACAAAACTACAGCCACAGAAAGTCCGAAGGATTTTATGATCAAGTTTTAAGATATACTACAAGGCTTTTCAATAAATTCTTATACCTTTGAAATAAACTTGGTTTCAAATAAACCTACTTTAAAACTAATTAATCTGCAAAACTCCTTCATAAAACCTTTATAAAACGAGAGCCAGCCTAAACAGCATTTAAATTGTTACTTAGGATATTACGAAAATTTTTACTGTGTAAAAACGAGTAATTGAATAATATGCCAGGTATCCCGTTTTGTTATATGTTTATATTTTGAGGGGGGCATCTAACAGTAAGACTAAAATACACAAAAGCGGTAGGTCTATTTTTATTTGCTTAGAAGTTACAGGCCTATTAAATTTGTGACAAGTAAATTATTGGTTCCTTGTAAACCTCATTTTTTAAGTAAACCCTCAAAAAAGAGTCTGTTGGAGTCATGTCAGGTGACCGAGCTGTTCAATTAAGTAGTCCGTTTATTCCAATCAACTTATAATATCAAAATAACTTGAAACAATTCTTGTACCATCTTGTTAATACCATAATATGATGCCATACATCGATGGGAACATCTAATAAATTTGTAAACTCTTGCTCAGAAAATTCACGTATCGTTGGCTATTTAATTTGCCGTCATATAAATACAATTATTATTAATTATTGTACAACAGGTATATTTTTAAACTTCGCTGTTACAATTTTCCAGTTATCTTTGGCAAGCAATATAACAGACAGACAGAATTTACAGCATTTTAAAGCAAAAGAAAATGGAAGAACAGATATTTAAATGAATTACTGTATTATCAGTTTTTCACAATAAATCATTCTCGTTATTAAATAATTTCTGACTCATTTGTAGCAGCTTTAATTCTCTTTATCAATATGGAAGTTCTTATGGCTATTTGTTGTGTAAACAAAGATATTATATTAATTTTAAAAACTCAGTAATTATAAACATTTAAAATGCACTGAAAAGTTTTCCTAACCCATATATCTAAGATCGCAAGAATTCGGAATTAGTTATAAACAAACTAATTGGAAGAAATTAGAAAAAAATCATAGCAATAATTTATAAGAGATGATGTGACTGATAAAACGGAAATAAAACTATTTAACACCATTTTCACAGTCTAATTGGTTCGTTAGTTAGTTATTAATTTTTATATTACCAATGCCAAGTTTAAATAGAATTCAGATATATTAAATTCACCTAAATACTGACGGATCCTCATTGGAATATTGTGAAAGTGTGACCACAACTTGAAATTTCTTTTTACGCTAAAGATTCGTTTTCAATAATTTGTTACACTTATGTAATTGGGAGCAATGTGAACTGGGAACATTTGATTTGATATACGACACCTGCATATTTTGTGTTTTCGTAGGGTCGTTGAGAGCTAACCGGGGGAGAATTATTACTTGCGGGTCTTGCATGCATAAAGGTGAATTTATAAACTAGCCGCAGCGGTTACAGTTGCAGTTGCCGCACCTGTAGTGTTTATGAAGAATACGAAACGAATGTTTCCATTTATAAAGTCCGCTGCCGCTGCAGTTGTAGTTCATATTCCGTAGGTAGATAACCAACTTTTATCTTGAACGGCAACCGCTGCGGAATTACCAGCGGATAGCCAATGAAATTGTAGTTTTCAACCCGTTCGACGTCAACAGCAGCAAGAGTTTATAAATGACGAATTTTCGTGAACTGCAACTGATACTGCTGCGGCAACTCCAACTGCAACCGCAACTGCAGCGGAATAGTTTATAAATCGAACTTAAGACTTTCGTACGGTCGTGAGCAAAAAGAAATAGGACAAGTCTTATAACGGTATTTTGCTAAAATCTAGTTGTGTACATCTAACTTTAATTTTCGTGACAGTGTCAGTTATTTGTCATAATTTATTGCAAGTGTGTAAAAAACTAATATGCCTCATATAAGCGATTTAGTTAAATCTGGAGTTATTGCTCAAGCAGAAGATGGATGGTCAATGTGAAACAAATTGCATTGTGTTATAATATTGACAAAAAGTCGGTGTGTAACATTTTAAGAAAGTGGAGAATAAACGGTACGAATAGTAGAAATCCTGGATCAGGGCGACGAAGGATATCAACTCAACAACAAGATTTGCAATTGGTAAATGCTTTAGTAGAAAAACTATTTTACTCAGTTATTCAGGCTGCTGAAGAAACGAATTTTCCTGGATCGAGTAGTAGTCGCCGGCGAGTAAGAGAATCGGAGCTACGCTGTCATGCAGCAGCACAGAAATACTTATTTAAAGCTGAACGTAAAGAAGCTCGAGTAGGATTTGCGCTTGAATTTTTAGCGCGTGATGTAAATTTTTGGAATAATGTAATCTTTACAGACGAAAAAACTTTCCAGTCAACACACAGCGGTCGTATTCGTGTTTACCGCCCTCCGAATACTCGATTCGATAAGAAATATATATCTAACAATGATAAAAATGGTAGATTTTCCGTCAATATGTGGGCTTGGATATCGGCACGTGGTCCTGGTGTTTTGTGGCATATTGAGGAACGATTTAATAGTGAAACGTATTTTAGGACTAGACATTATTATGCTCCCTTCTGTGTCACAATTATTTCCTAATAATGAGTTCATATTTCAACAAGACAATTTTTCTGTTCTTACTGCTCATAC
The DNA here is from genome assembly GCA_963675555.1 of Leptura quadrifasciata. NCBI lineage: Eukaryota > Metazoa > Arthropoda > Insecta > Coleoptera > Cerambycidae > Leptura > Leptura quadrifasciata. Next base: position 18,489,707 of record OY776681.1, on the reverse strand, counting down.
CGTAACTTACTGGTTTCAAGATAACAACATCAATATTCTTAACTGGCCCAGTCATAGTCCAGATCTTAACCTTGAATGCCGAAGAATTACTGGAAATAGTAAATAATGCATGGGAAGATATTATCACTAATGATTATTGTATAAGGTTATTTAATTCTATGCCAAACAGACTTATAGAAGTTATATATAGAAATGGTGCAATAACGAGATATTAATAGTTAGTTTCTTGTTAAGTAGGATATCCTTTGATCCAGGATTTATACTAATCGTACCGTTTATTCTCCACTTTCTTAAAATTTTTGTTAATGTTATAACACAGTGCAATTTGTCTCATTAACCATCCATCATTTACTATAGCAATAACTACAGCATTAAAATAAAAAATAAATTAAAAGTGGACAAAGACATGTTAAGTCGTTACACAAAATGAATTCCTTAAGCCGGGGATATATCTATGAATCGATGCCATTTGTTTGCGTTGTCCATCATTTATTTCTATGCGTTCGTCAAGTGTCGTGTCATCGGCTGTCGGTAAAATGAAAAGATCAATGAGAATGCAAATCAAAGAATGTCTGTAAACGTTGCTATGTAGACGCGTTTAAAATAATTTCCAGTAGTTTGACAGGTACCATTCGTCGAGAAAGGTTTATTTTGGTCTTCTCACAAGTATGAATGAAAATCAATTAGTTATAGCTAGTGCTGCATATATCGTTATCAGTAGAATTTTGCAGCGACGAAAAGAAAAGAAGAAGAGAAAACAAAGAACCGTTTGGATGGATGATTTATAATTAAGCAGAAATAGATGTGATAGTATAAACTTAAAACTTCACCAGAATGTCCAGAGCAGATTTTGCCGTTCTTCTGGAAATGATTAAACCAAAAATTGTCAATCAGAATACATTCGGCAACACCAACAGAAGTAAAACTTGCTGTTACGGTGAAATGCTGGTACAGTGGAAAGCCGCGAATGCTGGAAATCACACGTAATTCGTTCATATGTGTCATGTTACCTAAAAACGTTTCCGGAATGACTACGACCAAGCAGCAATGATGGTAATGCAAATGAATGTGAACGAATGGCAACGTCTCTTAAGCCGGGGATACATCTAAGAAACGTTGGCGTAGGTCTGGAAAACCTGCCAGAAAGTTTGTAGGACAATTTGATCACTCGATTTAAAAAATATTAATTAAACAATAGTGTAAAAATCAGCCCGTTAGTGTAAGAAACAGGGAGTTGCGCTTGTCTTACAAAATCGATGTAAATATGTAAAAATAACGAGGTCTGAAATTTTATTACTTAGAAAGTTGATATTTGCCAAGCCTTTTTATAGTTTGCATACCTCCGAATACATTCTCTTTCGCATGCTCCCAGGTATTCCCATTAAACAAAGCAACTATATCATCTGCACATCAGGCAATTTTGGGATTTATATTTAGTCCCAACAAAGAATTTATATAGACAGTGAATAGGACTGGTCCCAATACTCTCCCTTGTGGTATTCCCATTTTAATAATTCTTGGGTCGTTTAGGTTATTCATAATTCTAACATGTACACGATCGGTTAAGTAGTTTCTAAAGACCTTTAACACGGTGCCACGAACCCCGTAATGTGCAAGCAAGTCAAGAAGCTTTTCATGGTTCACTGCGTCAAATGCCTTTATCAGGTCTAAAAATACTCCAATACATATTCTGTTCTCGTCTAGATTATTTGTGATTTCCTCATACTTTGCATATGCAGTTCCCATACCCCCAACAAAACCAAATTGATTATTATGCAATATACTAATAGTTTTAAAATAGTCTGTAAGGCGCTCTCTCAAACATTTTTCAAATATCTTGGCGAAGTTATTTATTAGCCTAATAGGTCGAAAATTAGGTATTAGAGTTTTGACTCCTGCTTTACGTATGGGTGTTACAAGAGAAACTTTAAATGATATGGGATAGGATCAAAAATTAGGTTAATAATCTGTACAAGAAGGTTTAGTATCTGAGAATCGACTAATTTAATTACTTTTGTCGTAATTCCGTCAATTCCAGGTGCAGTTTTGTTCTTTAAACTACGTATATACTTTATTACCTCATTCTCAGTAACTGGAATAAGGAACATTGGCTGTAATGAGTTGTCTAATGTGAAATCAAAATTATTTGGTTCAGTAATATGTTCAAGCATGTTAATTCCTACATCAGCAAAGTAGTCACTACTATGATTAGCCATTCGTTTACAGCAAAGAAAAGCCATGCCATTATTATCAGCGAGTAAAATTTCTGTATTTTTTTTAGCCTTATCCTCGTTTGTGATATAATTCTGCATACATTTTTAATTTTTTTTTTGATTTTCTAATATTTGTTTTTTATAATGTTTTTGTATGACTGGTGGTCGAGAGGTGAACGCACTTGCCTCTCACCCAAAAGTTCCCCGGATTCGATCCCCGGTCGTGGCAGTGGAAAATACTATGAGAGGGATTTTTTCACTACATGGATATTGGGTGTGTCCCTTGTCTCTAAACGTGTAGCTCCCTCCCACACAAGGCTCTTCTAGAGCCTTCCGGGATAAAGGGGGTCGTAATTACCTGTGGTGTTATTTATTTATTTAATAGTTATTTTTGGATTTTCTTAAGATCGTGTTTAAATTATTTCTATAGTTTTTGTATTCAGTTTCAAGAATGTCAGAGAGATGTTCTAATAGTTTTTTTAAGCTTATTACGTTTTTTTAATAGAACTTACAAGACTTCTGTAATCCACGGTTTTATTTTTATTATTTGGTTTCTTTTTTGTTACATTTTTGGATTGTTCTATTAAGTTTGAAATATTTGTAAATTTGTCAGTTGCTATTTGTGGATCATTGTAATTCAAAATATCAACCCAACTTTGATTTTCAACTAAGCTTTTTAATTTATGTAGCTCAATTTTTGTAATTGCTTTCACTTTAGCATTTATACTGTTAAAATAATTAAGATTGAAAGCTACTGGATAGTGAACAGTAATGTTACAGTTTTAATGTGCTTTTAGAGGGCGGAATATTAAAACATAATATTTTTAGTCGCAAAACAAAACTCCTCTATAAAATCCTTATTTTACTATAAGGAATGTTCGTTATATTAAAATAAGGATTTTATAGAGGAGTTTTGCGATTAAAAATATTATGTTTTAATATTCCGCCCTCTAAAAGCACATTTGAACTATGCAAAGCCCAGTCAGGGTATTTATTTATCGATTGCAACATACACTGTACCGCTAGATGGCGCCTGTTGACTATTTTACATGTCGCTATCCCAAAGATACCGAAATGTACTAAATAGTCGAGTGATCCTCGTGTCGGTCATCACATGCCTACCTTGCACTGACGAGAGCCAACAGCTCGAAACTGCAGTCTGCAAGTGGTGTGTGACGATTGGCACGAGAGAGCTCCTTTAAGTAGGATCAGTCTTTCGCTTTCGGCCGGTGTTTGTTGCAATCGAAGCATTAGCGTTTTGATGGTAATATGCAATTATATTACACTTAACGCACCAGGCTTGTAACTTGTAATTCAGCGCTCGGCGGGGCACATAGCCCGGAGAGTAGCTGTTGGTTGCAGTCTGATTACGTTCCTTATAGTAGTAAAATAAGGATTTTATAGAGGAGTTTTGCGACTAAAAATATTATGTTTTAGTAATGTTACAATTTATCACATATGATGAAAATTTTATGTTTTTAATACTATGTTTTTTTCGTACAAAAATATTATGATCTAGACAACTAGACGAATCTTTGGTTACACGTGTTGGAATCTGAATATAAAGTTGAAAACCACGTTCTCCCAACATTGACAAATATTTTTTTAACTACATGTGCATTTTTATCTAAAATATTAATTTAATGTCACCCAGTATGATCTGAATTTGATTATCTTCTTTCGTTTCTTCTAAATATGGGTCAATATCATGTATAAAGGAGTATTCACTGACTGGGTTTGGTCGATATACGGGAATGATTTTGAAAGGTGTATCATTAACTTTGAAATTTGATATGGCAAGAAGTGTAACATCGCATCTCGTAAGCTTGATCTTTGTAAACATATAATTTAGTTTTGATTTTATTAGCATTAATACTCCATCATTGTTATTGTAATCAGCTTCATTATAAAACGTGGCATACCCAGGAAATTGGAAATAATTTGCGGACTCTAATTGAAAGCATTCACTTCACATCAAAATTATAAAATTGAAAGTTTCAGTTGTTGCCATTATTAGCTCATCAAAAATTTTTTTTGCACTACGTATATTTAAATGTAAAACCACCGTTTTTATGTTTACAGCTTCTATAAACTCACCACTATGGTTTTTTTCTAAGCCTTCTAGATTCTCTAGCGCAAGATCTTCATTTAAAATTATCATTGATGAGTGTTATAATCAGTTTTGCTTTTCAAAATTTCTATTTGGAACTTCATTGTTGAACATTCCATATCAGTGGATTCATGATTAGTTGTTTTGTTTTATATTTTTTCTCTGTATTTACCAAGTTAACACAGATTTTTTCTGTTTTGGACACTCAGTTACAACATGTTCTTCACCACATATCGCCATTTTATTTTTATAAATAGTTTCTTTATGGTAAAATTCCTGACACTGAAGACAGAGAGGAATATCCAAATATCCAAATTTTCATAAATTGAATACTGTAATGCTTTTTTATCTCCTAGAGGGCATCAGGTAAACTTCATATCCCCATACAAACTGTACTGGAATTGTTGCGAACTTGTATCATAATAACTTTCTTATGCAATAAAATTTACTCAGCTATAAAAAAACTAAATGTTTGTACATTTTAAACTATTACATATTTATGACTCCGCTCGTTATCTTAAGAGAAAACGTAATTTTTTAATTCGAAAGTTCTCACTTAGCTCTACGTCCGTGTGATCCATCTGTTCGTGATCCTGTTGATTTTTAAATGATATACGACGACCTACGTGTAAGTAATTGTCACTAGTCTCACAAGAACATTAGAAAGCATTAAAGATTTAATTAAAGTTATGGCGTGTGTGAATTATGGCGAGAAGCGAGTTCTGAAGCTCATAAATCTTGCGGGAACATCTCGACCAGATACGTCGGAGAAAAGTGGACGTGCAGGAGAAAATATTCCAGGTGGCTTTATATGGTTCGTTAGGTGCTCATTTCCATCTTGCTCTCTCAATCATCAATGAAGGAAACTATAAACTATATGATTTTATATCACTTTTTTGCAATTTTACGAGCATACCGGGCGTCAACGGATCATGGTAGACGCCTTTTTTTCCTTATTTTAAGAATATCAGAATGAAACTTGGTAGATACTTTGTGGCATAACTGTCCTTTTTCTCCACTTCCGGCTTCACCGGAAATGACCCCAACTTTTGATTTTTCAATGGAACACCCTGTATATAATTGTATTTTTGGAATCCTTGAAAAATTCTGAGTACGATGATACCCCATAAGTAATATTGCGACTCCATTAAAAAAAATTGACTCGAAATCTGTTGGTATAGTTCAAGTAGGAATATCCCGAGACATAAAAAACGCAACAAAAACGTTACGACCTCATTAAAATACCATTACTCTTTGTGCTACCTCGACCAGAAATCAGCTCGCTTAGCTTTAGCCAAGCCATCCTCTTCAGACGAGTGCGGAAAGAAATTCCCACAGGACACGTCTCCATGAACGGCGAGGACATCCAATGGCACGACACCGTCAAATACCTTGGCGTGGTCATGGACAGAAGCCTAACATGGAGACAAAACACGGACGCCATCACAGCTAAGGCCCGACGTACGAGAGCCCTAATCTACCCAATGACGGGAAATGGGAGCCGACTTAACTTGAGGAACAAGCTCACGCTTATCAAGACCCTCATCAGGCCGCAGCTGACGTACGCCTCGGTAGCGTGGGGCTACCAGGCGAAGTCCTACATGAAGAGAATCCAGGCAGTGGAGAACATCGCCCTCAGGACGGTAGTTGACGCCCCATGGTACGTGAGAACCGCAGACATCGTCAGAGACCTGGAGTACACCACGGTCACTGAAGTCATCCGGGAACGAGCGAAGAAGCTGTACGCCCAAGTCGAGGAGCATGGGAACCCGCTGATCAGACAGGCCACTGATTACGACCCCGCCGACGCCCCGAGGCACAAGCGACCGAGGGTTCAGCTACTGGACAACGGGTAAGTATAACCTTTATTTCCCGCTAACAGATCTGTTTCAGATACGCCAGGACGGACCACCACTACCAGAGACATGACGTTTTCAACCCTAACCCAACCTCCTTGCGGGCGTCGGACAACATACCGTCCAACGCCCGTTGTCCTACCTGCTCCGTGGAGACCGAAAGTGCTAAAAGAAGCACTTAGGTCTCCACACTCCCGAGCTACACAGCTCATCCTTACCTTTCCGACGATCCGGGGTAGGATATCAATTGATGTCCTACGTACCGGCAGTCAGTCCCAGCCAAAACTTCCTAAACCCAACTCGACCGATGACTACCCCCGGGGGTGACAAGCTGGCGAAGAAAGAAAACATCAAGACAAGAAGAGCGCCAGAAGAGACCTCAGCCAGCGAGGTTCAACAGCCAGGACCAGGGGAGGTCCGCAGAAAATACCACGACACATCTCACATTTGTGAGCTGGGTCTGGTAGAAGTACGCGGGCCCACCTATCACGAAGGCCGGTCCAGGTCTACAGAGATAATCTAGGTGCAAAGAGTAATAGTCCTACTCGGCCCTAGTTATCGAGACCGACATCCAGCCAATGGATATTGGCGTCGGGCCGTTTGATGCATCATTCCGCCATGGCCCGCGGCGATAATAATTATGTCGTAAAGTTTTTGTTGCGTTTTTTTATGTATCAGGAACTTATTACTTGAACTGTACATCTAGAGTGCCATGACCAGAAAAAATTGCTTGAAATAGACAGGTGTGATGTCAGAAAAATCAAATCGAGCATAAAAATTTGAGAATGTGTGTTTTGTGGGCAATCAAATTTGGCTTGAACAGTTTTTTACCAAAACTTAATTTTTTCAAATGGAACCATAATGGTAGAGTAGTGCCATAAAATAGCGGATGTTCTAAGGAATCGGTGGATGTGCCCAAAAGCAATTTTTTTCTTATCTTAATTTTTTGTTTTTTTTTTAATTTTAAGTCAAATTTTTTTCATGGAGTCGAAATATCATTTATGGGACATCACCGTACTCAGAATTTTTCAAGGATTCCAAAAATATAATAATATACAGGGTGCTCCATTTAAAAATCAAAAGTTGGGGTTATTTCCGGTGAAACCGGAAGTGGAAAAAATATAAATAAATAGCCTTTGTGTTTGGTTCCTCTACTGCAGTTTTCTTTTTCTTGTGATTATGGCTATAAAAATGATCTCAAACTCTCAATGGATCCGATTTTACACGGAATTATTATACACTAGTCAAATTATATACAAACGGTGAAACAAAAAGCGCATTATTATAAAAGACATATGAAAACTAAATTGTTATATTACAAACAGTGATTTTGTACTTTGAGAAAGGCGGCCAAGTTTAAAATTAATAAAGCCTTAATTAACTTTCTCCATGCAACTGAAAACAACATGGACCATGATCCTTCTCAACTACGAAATTATATTAATATTATAAAAGGGAGTACAAAGATATCTGCGTGATTTGCAACTTCGCCAAACTGTTCCAATCCAATGTGTTTTTGACACCCTAGATGACAAAAAGCAAGTTGATGGTGCAGGGTGAATATTTCATACGGTTATCTTCTATAGTTTTCGTAATATTTTAGTCCCCTGAAAGACCGTTAAAGTACTCAGAACAACAGCAAAAGACATCACCCCCAACCGTTTTCGAGGGTGAGGAATACGATGGTGACAGTGGTAAACACCCCAATTTATAGCGTAAACCGGTTTTTCGGGTCTGGGTTTGTCGGATCGATTTTTTTTTGCCCAATATCAATAAACTGAACAACTATTGAGCACAAGCCACCCCGCTCGACCCCAACGGTTAAAACCATACCCCAAAAACCGAAAATTTGTGGGTTGGTATTTCAATAGCATGGTAATATAAAAAAAATTGAGGGCAAAATGAATGGCGTTAAATACCCAAGAACTGTTACGAAAATACACGAAAAACATTTCCTTATTCTTTTTCATAGTAATTTTTATCGAATTATGAAAATAAATAGAAACAATAAACAACAGCAATAAAAGTTTATCAGTTATTTCAAACACACCCTGTACATGAATTTTAAAAATTATTGACTTATGGAACCTTGTACAACAATCTATAGCCGGGGCGACACCCCATTAGCCTACGTCGGGTTTTGCGAAATAATCTTTTCCATTAAACACCAAACAGGTGGCCGTTATAAATTACAGACTGCCTATTGCGATACAGATTAGTTTTTGCGGAAAAAATTCCCATAGAGTTTAATGCTGGCTTGTCAAACTGGTAGAATGCTAAAAGAGAACGTAAAGAGGGAGCGGTCGGTTCGTACTCGCAGATAGGATTAAAAGGCATTAATGCTTTGATTGCTCTGCGCCGATTTAAAAAAAATACGTAATGAAAGTCTTAAGGCCGACATAACGCATTGCACAAATTGTTTTGTTTGTGGTGTGTTTGTTTTCCCATATTTTATGGGAAATAATAACCGGTGGATACTTAAAGAGTTACGCGCGGAGAGTCGCTGGTATTTCTTGAAAGGATAATTGACCGTGGACTGTGAACTGCGATGCAAATATTTATGTATTATTCTTTGCAAAGTCAGTAACAAGTATTAATTATTGTTACTATAAATTCTACATTAGAGACTTTTTACACTTAACTAAATATGAAGTGCCACAAGGTAATGTATTAGGAACAGTACTCTCGCTTTTGTATATGACTGATTTACCCATACTTTCGCTGCATGATTTCCCGGCTATATCAGATTCACATAATCATTCCATGGCAGTGTCGGGAAATATACAAAACAACCTGAACAAAAAGGCAAGCTTTGATCAGAAAATCATTGGCAACGAGTAACAAATTAGGTTATGATTTTTGGTGAACATTGCTCTATTAATTTTATTTTTTAGATCTTTTTCAACACAATTTTGTGTACAACAATAGTAATAGATTATTCGATTTGGTTTTGTCTAACGTCGGTAGTACAATTGAGAATGCTTTAGAGGTATTAGTTAAAAAAGATAACCATCATCCCGGACTTGTAATATCTCTTCACGTTGAATATGAAAACCATAATAATAAACTTCCTATTAATTATACAAATACTTTTAACTTTCGTTGCTCGAACTGAACTGAACTGAAAGTTCAGTTCGAGCAACGAAAAGCAGCAGTAGGCAGCTTTCAGTGAGAACCTGAAGATGGCAGATGAGATTCTGCCGAAACGTCGTTTAGACAACTGTGACTCCTGGAGGAGTCGACCATCGACGCGGCGACTTGTTGCAATTCTTGCGAACTTGGGGGGCGGCGGCAAAATGAGGAAAATAAAACAAGAAATAATGACTTAAGAAAGACTGTCAAACTTGGCAATCTTCTCTATTGAGAATGATAAAGCAACAGTGTTGCCAATCGGCTGTGAATAGTCTGATTTGCGGACATGCCTCCCTCAAGAAATTTCTAGATCCGGCATTGCCCGAGAGTACGTTGATTACAGTTCATGAGAGTTATAAGATCTCAAAACACAAACGTGAATTTGTGAGCCGAAAAAAACGAAAATACTTGTATTGTATTGTATCATTCACACCTTGAAAAGTAGAAGGGACAAAATGTTCTAAACTGTTATTTAAAAAAAATCTACTTTAGTTTAATTCATGTAGGTTACTTGATTACGTACAATCACACGGTTTTTTGTGTCATTGCTTCTGTTCTTTTTCGATTTTTACCATGTTTTTCAGTATCTTTAGATTGACTTACTTTAGTGTAGTATTTTAAAACTCTGTATTTAAAAGTGAATTTTGGACATTGTGGCACAAAATTACACTTATCCAGTGCTCGCGACTTAAATTCAATGGATTTTTATTTTTCGGAGCATCTTAAATCGCTTGTTTACCGTGATTCAATTGACACTTTGGAACAATTGCGGCAACGCGTTTTAATGTGCATAGAGACAATAAAAAGCGATCCTAATGTATTGAACGTAGTATGCCTTTACTTCGTCATGCTGAAAAGTGTATTAATGAGATGGAGGACATTTCGAACAACTTATGTGAATAAACAACACTGGTAAGTTGTCTGTCACTGTGCAATTTCTTTTCGTGCAGTTTTTTAAAAACCAAGAAGTCGCCACCCTTTGTCTCCTTTGTTAATCCAAGTCACGAATGCCGGCACCGGCGGCTAGCTCAGGAGAAAACATCGTCCCTAGCACAGCATATAAAATCCACAGGACACTAAATAGACTTCGACAACACCAGAACAGAGTTAATATCGAGCATTATAGGTCAAGGATTACCAGAGAGGCCATAGAGATCGAAAAAAGACCACAAAATCTTAATAAACGAGATGATACGCAGAGATTATCCAGTTCTTGGAAGCCCGCTCTTGTAACGTAACAGAAAACACACGACGATCCAACGTGGACGAACCAATCGCGAGGAGGTACGTTCAAGCATTGACAAATAGTGAAGAAACACGGCAACCTGTCCGAAATGGACCTATCACGAGGAGTCAGAGCCGAGCGCTGATCAATCAGAGAGAACCTTGGCATTCTACGATGACGATTGGACACGAGGATGCCCAACCACAACGAGAAGTCACGTGGAGCGTGACGTTTCAGCGAGGCCACTTGTCTGGTTGGCTCAGCCGCCCGCTACGCCTCCCACAAGTAGTAGGGGACCAGTGACACGTAGCCAGTCGCGCAGGCCCACTCTAGATCACACCCTATATAAGGAGCCGCACAACGCAGAGAACGTCAGTTCAGTTCGAGCAATGAGGAGCAGCAGTTCAGACAACCGTGACTCCTGGAGGAGTCGACCATCGACGCGGCGACTTGTTGCAATTCTTGCGAACTTGGGGGGCGGCGGCAAAATGAGGAAAATAAAACAAGAAATAATGACTTAGACTGTCAAACTTGGCAATCTTCTCTATTGAGAATGATAAAGCAACAGCGTTGCCAATCGGCTGTGAATAGTCTGATTTGCGGACATGCCTCCCTCAAGAAATTTCTAGATCCGGCATTGCCCGAGAGTTCGTTGATTACAGTTCATGAGAGTTATAAGATCTCAAAACACAAACGTGAATTTGTGAGCCGAAAAAAACGAAAATACTTGTATTGTATTGTATCATTCATGCACCTAATGATAAATATTTAATGAATGTATATTTTTTTTTGTACTACAGCTTTAATTTTGAATTTAACTACACCTTTATGCTTTGGTTATCTTCTTTGTTATTCGGTATATGGCTTGCCGCTAAGAAGAATTAAAGAAGATGCATGTTATTGATACAGAAGACAAGACACACTTACCAGTAACGGAGACAAAAATAAATAAATCAAGCCCTTTAACTATCATCAGATAAATTTGTACGAATGACCTTGTATCTATAGGAGAAATATATTTATGCGTTCCAATCATACTGTCACGTGGTATATTCTTTCTTAATTACATTACAATGCACTTAAATCTTCCTGAAGCTGAACAATACACTGGCCATTGTTCCCCATTTCTGTTAATTCTGGAAGTGAGTTAACGGCTCTTATTTTTTTGTAAAACAGAGGAAAATTTCATTTCGAAACAATTCGCAATTCGTTCTTCATTTTTTATGCCGGCTGAAATAAAAAAAATTATCTTTATGTCCATTGACCCTGTAGATGTATCTTGACGTAGACAAGTGTGTCGCTCTAAGTTCAAGGTGATGCCTGAAAGTCGCCTCGGGCCCTTTAAATCAAACTTTCCCATTTAAACCCGTTTCGAGACGAATTGTACAGATTTATTGGTAATTTAATTAGCAGCTGCTCAAGTAATATGTACAGTTTCTATCGCACCCATCTGTGGGAGATGAATAAGTTGTAATAAGGATTAAATACTAACACAATAATAACTGTAAAAAAATGATTGTGTCCAGTGACCTCTCACTATCTCTACACACATAGTTCCATTAAGGTCCAAGGGCATACGGATTTAATTTTAGAAATAAAAGGAACCTAATTGCTGTGAAAAAACCTCGGAAGATTTACATTTTATTATGTACGTAAAATATTATCAAAAAATACTTACAAGCGATAAATCTTGCAAAACAAATGTACTACAATAATTAAATGTTATCATTCAGTGAAAATAAAATACGTGGAATGAAATTAGAGAAGCTACAAACTCACAAAAACAAACTAAACTGACCCAATATATTTTATAAGAGGGTTTATATATTTTTTTCATGTTATCGCCTTATTTAGGTCAATGTCCTGGCGGAGGCATTAGCTATTCCACCACTCAACCAGAACACACAACATATAGACACTTATACAACAAGCTGAGACTCGGACTCAGGAGAGGTACAGCAACCAACTAGCTGTGTTGTCTCTCACACAACCTCGTCTAGTCCTCTGCCACTAACTCGGTAACATGAAAAACACCACTAAACATCTACACCCTATCAAGGATTCGAACCCGGGACTCCTTGGTTGCAAGCCTAACACGTAAGCTTTGAGCCACTGAGCCAATGATGTATTAGGTGTAAATCAACAGGAAGTGGTATACTTAATAACCATTTTTTAAACGAAACTTACCAAGTAACAGAAAATATAGTTAGTTTATGAAATTCAGATACCTATCTACATAAATAAATCTTACTACTGAAAATCCTTTCATCCTTACTGAAATTACGGAGCCGGATTATAGATAGACGCACTTCAAGCAGAAATGGACTGCTATGTAGAGGGAACTGGATCGATCGATATAGAGAAAAGTACGCATCAGAAAATTTTGAAAATTTAGATAATTACTAATGTCTGTGTGGCCAATCCAACTAAAATAATTACAAGCAGTTGGCACTTCCGCTTATACCGGAAGTCGAAACTGTGTAGCATATCCTATACCTAAACCTAGCCGTTTCAGAGATATTTGACATTTTATAGAAAATTTGACAGGTGCACCGGCTTGGAAGAACCGTTATAACTTTCTTCGTGTAAAAGATCCTCATTTGCTTCTTGCCACATAAAAAGAACACAAGGAGAACTACGTTCTATAACTGAAATAAATTCAATAATATCATACTAAGTGTTCCGTTTTCGTGTTACATTTTGTCAACTTCAAATCGCGAAAACTTGTTTATGTCAAATAGAACACCCTGTATTTTTTTACGTCAAGCTGTGTAAAATTGAATTCCCTTATTTCTGATATTAGCATTGTGGGGGTTAAAGTTACAACTTTTTGAAATATTTGCGATTTTATTAGAAATTCATGAATTGTTGTAATCATTTCATCAAAATAGCCATGATTAGACACAAACAGTCATTATCTTATGTCAAAAAATGCCAGCACGTTTAAATTACACCCACGAAGACTTTTTAAATTTGTTTATTATTTATGGAGAATGTGATAAAGTAATATCAAGAACTTGTAGCACATTTGCTACTCGATATCCACAAAAATGCAAAATAACACTAACACTGTAACATGCGTATTAATCGAATAATTGAAGATATGGCATGAACTAAAATAGCACACATAAGATTAATTTAAAATATGATTTCATTTCATGTTAATTTAATAATTGCTCAAAATTCCGCCCTCGAACCTCGACACATTTTTCGCACCTTCGGATTAGCTCTTCTAATTGAATCCTGTCATATGTTTTGAAATGCATTTCTTACTCTTTGCATACAATCTTCAATGGTTGTTAATGGCCTCTCATAAACTTTATTTTTAATAGTTCCCCAAATGAAATAATCCAGAACTGATAAATCGGGCGAGCGAGGAGGCCATAAGAAAGGTCCATTATTGGCAATCCATTGATCATAAAAAGTTTCTTGTAAATAATTATTAATTAAATATGCGTTATGTGAGGGAGCACCGTCGTGCTGTTTCTATGTTTGGCGAGAAGTAAATTTTCTAAATAGTTATTATTCAAATTTTGTAAGATATTCAGATATCGTTCACCTAAAAAAAAAAACAAAAATTTACCTATACATACTAGCAGAAGAGAAAATTTAATTTACCGTTTAAATTTTCCTGATAAAATTGTAATGCCAACACTCTATCGTTTCTTATGGCACAGTAAACATTGAACTGCCTGAAAGTTTCGCTCTCTGTACATATGAGGATTTGAGTCACTCCAATAATGCGTTTTAGTAAATTTTGCTTCATCTGTCCATATAATATTTCCCAAATAAGAATCGTGACCCTCAGACCTTATTAGAATAAACTCACAAAAATTCTGTCTTAAATCTGTTTCTTTTAATCCTTGAACCATATGGAATGAAAACGGGTGAAACTTATGTTTTAATAAGATTCTGTGAATTGAATCCTTGCATAGTCCCAATTCCAGAGCAGCTTGCCTTAACGACATAATTGGAAATGCATGAAAATATTCCAGAATGACTAATTCAATGTTTTCGTCATCAACAATAGGCTTTCTTCTTTGCATTTTTGCCTTGACAGAGCCATAGTTTTTAAAATTTTCCAGTATGCTTTTACAGTGTTTGGTGACGGTTTCCGTTTTTCTGGATATCGAGTAGCAAATGTGCTGCAAGTTCTTGATATTACTTTATCATATTCTCCATAAATAATAAACAAATTTAAAAAGTCTTCGTGGGTGTAATTTAAACGTGCTGGCATTTTTTGACATAAGATAATGACTGATTGTTTCTAATCATGGCTATTTTGATGAAATGATTACAACAAGTCATGAATTTCTAATAAAATTGCAAATATTTCAAAAAGTTGTAACTTTAATCCCCACAATGCTAATATCAGAAAAAAGGGAATTCAATTTTACACAACTTGACGTAAAAAAATAGAGTGTTCCATTTGACCTAAACAAGTTTTCGCGGTTTGAAGTTGACAAAATGTAACGCGAAAAACGGAACAGGATTCAGTTCCCGGTGAGACAGCCTGTAGATAGACGCACTTCAAGCAGAAATGGGCTGCTATGTACAGGCAAAAATATATTCAATCAGCTTCCAACATCCGTAACTCAAATTGCAATTTTTTTTTATTTTGAACGAAAATTAATTGCTTTAGTTTCAAAATTTTTGGAATAGGCAAAATTCATTATGATATAATGCTTAATGAAATTTTTCTTTAATTAGGAATTAGTATAATTATTAGGTTCACGTTTATATCCCGTTTATATACGTTTATTTATATCTTGAATATTAATAAGTAAAGAAGGCGGTTAAGAAAACATTCAAAACGAACATGAAATTAATTTGTCTTTTCCCATTTGCCCTTTATAACGTAATAAGTAGCAATAAATGATCAGTTAACATGGATATATTAAAAACAAAACTACTGATTCAGCGGTTACTAACTTTGTCTTATGAAAATTAAATAATCTCCGTGGAGAAGTATGATTAAATAAAACGATAAAATAATTCAATAAGTTGTTCAAATCTTTGCTATAATAAAACATTAACACAATTAAGAAGAATAAAGTAAATTCAGGTAACAAAAACAAAATAATAATCAAAAAAGCAACATGGAGCAATTATGGAAAGAGTATTCGCAGTTATCCTTGCTGAGAAAGTTAAAATGTCTTTACCAATTAATTTAAGTATAATATATCCATTTGTTTGTATTTCATGATTTCACTATTGTTTCAATTATTTTA
Source organism: Leptura quadrifasciata (assembly GCA_963675555.1). NCBI lineage: Eukaryota > Metazoa > Arthropoda > Insecta > Coleoptera > Cerambycidae > Leptura > Leptura quadrifasciata. Next base: position 18,473,940 of record OY776681.1, on the reverse strand, counting down.
AAATAGTTGGTTATGAACAAACTTGACAATTTAATTTTTTGACAGATCATCTCAGTTAATAGGCACTTAAACTATCACTCAATCACACTCATTTAAGAATTTAGAATTTTCAAAAATGATTGTCACTCACATTGATCGTTATAATATATTCGTTACATATTGCCAACGAAATTTTAACTCTGGATTAGCTCAAGTAGAATACAGGAACAGATTTCCACAAGCACTACAGCCGAATAAAAAACCCTGTTCAGAAAATTAGCTACGAAACTGACAAATAATGGTTCACTTTTAAAGAAGAAAACAAGGTTGAATAGTGTTACTGATAATGTAAATAAGGTAAACCGAGTTATTAATTATGTAAGAAATAAAAATACAGAAAATTTGGAAACATCATTAAGAGAAATTCAAATCGCTTGTCATATAAATAAAACAAGCGCTAGAAAAATTTAAAAAAAAATGGTTACCGGCGTTATAAAGTCAAAAAAGTTCACAATTTACAAGCGGGGGACAAACCAAGGACGACTGTTGGCTGTTGGAAAAGAAGCGTGCCGATCCATGAATATGTAGTAAAATACTTTGGTCCGACGAGGCAAATTTTTCTAATAATGGATTTTTAAACCGCAATATTCATTATAAATGGACTTCTGAAAATACACACTGGCACAGACCGACTGGGTTTCAAAATCGTTTGTCAATAAATGTGATAGGTATTTTAGACACCAATTTAATAGGTCCTTATTTTTATGATGGTCACCTCAGTGGTCAAAGGTACCTAAACTTTTGAGAAATGAATTTAATGAATTCTTAGATGACCTACCTTTAGAGAATCGACACAACTTTCAATATTTTCACAAAATGGAGCTCCTCCCCGCAATTCCCAGATTTGCCTAGATTATTTAGACGAAATTTTGCAACATTGGATAGGCACCAATGGATTTATTCGATGGCCCCCTCGTCCTCCAGATATAACCCCAATGGATTTTTTTCTATGGGGTATATTAAAGATAAGGTGTTTTCGATGACTCTGCAAAATGTAGAAGACCTAAAAGCTCGAATTCAACAGGTATGCATTACAGTTACCCCCGAAATGCTGAGTAATGTTTTAAATGCAGTGCCTCGCCGCGCTCGATTGCGCCTAAGAAATCGCGGTGGACACTTTGAACACTTGATATATCTTAAAAATTATTTTCAGGATTAGATAAATATTAATGTTCTGTGTGCTATATTCTTTTTATTATTAATTTGTTTTTGTTACCTGAATTTACTTTATTCTTCTTAATTGTGTTAATGTTTTATTATAACAAAGATTTGAACAACTTATTGAATTATTTTATCGCTTTATTTAATCATACTTCTCCACAGCAAGTATAATGATTGTTAAAAAAAAATTTATTGGTTTTAAAAAAATGTTTTTATAATTACTAACGTAGTACCAATGAATAAATATGGCATGTGTTATATCGTTGAAAAGGGAGGAACATATTCTATTTAATGGGGCCATTTCCCGCCTGTTTCAAAATATTTTTTTTAACAGCCTGAAGAGTAAATCTCAAAATACAGCAGTTTTGAAAAAATTAGATAAAACCTCGTTGAAACACTCTGTTTTGCAAAAAATTTTCGCCTAGAATTTTTCTCGTATCTTCAAATAACGGATATATTTGGCCTACACGTTTTCCCCATTTTCGATATTTTCCGCCATAACTCTTATAGTAGGCCATGAATTTCAAATGTCTTTAAACCATTTTGTAGGTTATATAAATGGGCACAATTTTCGTAAAAATAATTTTTTCTGTACGACCGATATTAAGTGAGATATTCTCGAGGGCCCTGATAAAATGGACAGCCTATATGTATGAGTTGAAATAAAGTTATCTATCTATCTATCTATATTTATATGCATATACACAAGTATTATATTCTCCATTGTATATTAAGCTGTAACTATTCTATTCTAATTTATTTGTAGGACTGACCATCAGCAAACAAGAGCTTTTAAGATATGTACGGTCCCATATCATCCTACGCTAGCTGATCCGTCTTGAATAAAACAACCTGTATATTAATTATATGACTCATACCTGTATTTATTTGTTTTGACTTTACACTTCTGCTCATCTGGCTTGTCCCGTATTGTATTCTAACGATCTAGGTAAATAAATTATACATATAATATTTTAACGACTCTCATTTAGTATCTAATTAACATTTGCTAAATTATCTAATTAACGTAATTACACTCGTACTATAAACTCACGGAAAGTAGGTTACTATCCTCATAACACAACGCTACAGAACCTGCAATATTGGCAGTTCGTTCGGTCAGGTTTCTGTAAAAGGCAAACCACCATGTCATTACATAACTCCAATGATACAGGATGAGTCAGAACAGCATTCGAATTCCGCCGATTTTACAAGACTAGATAAATAATTGTAATGCCAGTGTTTAGTCGCGATTTATTGGATATGAGATTTGCATAAATATTCGATATGAAGGTTGGATAGCTAAATTGAGTATAACAAAGAAAAACAAGTTGCTTCTTTTTATTTGTATGCAATGGGTAGACAATTGGCCTTCCACTGTGCATTTTTTTAATTGTATGCGGCCGCTGGCTGGTCTCACAGTAAATAATTGTCGGGAGGGGTGTGGCCCGGAAATTACTTAAGGTGGGCATATCTAAGAGAGAGAGAGAGAGATCCGATAAGGAAATATTTATTATTTTTGGCAATAAGTTTTTTTTAATACATACATTGGTAAAAAAAAGTATAAGATTACCTAAGCAGAACTATGACAGGTGTAGTGATATGAATGTTCACCGAATAATTAAATTAATTAATTTAAATAAAAAAATAGTGCCAATCTTCATATTATTATTTATTTATTGTAGCGTACGAAAATCGACCCATTACCGCTTATTTTAATAAAGATACCTTTGTTTATTTTGGTTATTTGTTGACCACCATAATTAATGTATAGGATTTCCCTATAGGTCTATTACCGATCCCTTTACTGTATTATTTTTACTATCGTCTCCGACATATGCAAAAAAGTGCTATAATTTATTTTCTTAAATGCTCCTGTCATTATTCGAATGGGTAAGATTAAAATATAATAATTACAATGATTCATTTTTAGAAGTTCCATAACCGTTCAATATATAATAATTTATCCCAATTATTACCACCATATAAAAGTATAGATCCTTATGATGATATAAGGATTATAATCTCGTCTTTCGCCCTCAAGTCTATTATTAGATTCTACTACGAACATGATCATTACCGTTTCTCAAAACGGACTTTTCGTGTTGGGAAACAGAAACTCTGAAACACATTTCCGGCAAGTTTATTTAAAGACCTAGGTGCTAAGTCAGTCACGACTCACAAAACACAGTCGCTGTAAAGGCAACTCGATAGGGATCAAAAACGTTCAAAATGATTACCTATGTCAAATGTCAACACTTTGACCAATTAAAATATTTTAACTCGAGTTTGTTCTTTAAAAAAAATGCCACCCCGTTTGTATAAAATCTTTAACTATCAGATATTTTTGACTTTTCTTTCACAATGAATTATTAATTATGAGGCTCTTAGTAACACAGACTTTTTTTTTATATATAATGTTACTGACTTTAACAAGGCCTGTGAATTTTTTACGATAAGTTACACTCAATTTTTGATATTCACGTTCACTTATATCCAAATAAGAAGACAAAACTTCCTGTTTGGTATAGGTCAAAAATTATTAATAATAGGTTAAACAAGAAGTATCCCAATAAATATAAGAAATATAATAACGAACAGTACTTTCAGGATTTTAAGAGATTGCGAACTTTAATTAAATCTCAAATTAATAATGCATATAAAATATACATAGAAAATATTCTTTCCCATTATTTGGGTTTTCTAGCACATGTATTATTATCCTCTTCAAAAACAAATCACCGCGAATCTACAAAATAATAGACTTATTGGAAAAAAGCCTCTGCGCCCGTGACGTTTACGTCAAAGGAATCGTCAGAGGTTATGTTTTGCAAATAATATAAATCGGAATAAACCCAGAAATAATGCATTTTGCTGACGTTTCGGAAAGTAGTCTCTTTCCGTTTTCAAAGCTTTATTTTGAAGGACTCTTATTTTGCTGTGTATGTCAAATACACAGCTTTAAGATTCTGTTTATGTTATTTCCATAGATACTTACTACTTACACAGAACACAGAACTGATGATATTTTAGATAATGTTGAGTTTGTTAAGTTCTTCTTTTAACATTGGTAGCCAGGTTGTACAAATATCTACAGAACAATTCGATGCGCACATCTTAATTTAACAAGATTATTGCTGATTCTTTAATTTTTCTTTTTTTGATATCTGCTTCTTTTTTTAACAAATGTCATATGCCAAAAAGATTTTTGTCCATTTCAGACAGGCTTGTCTTATCAAAAGGTTTAAATTTTGCAATAAACCCGAAATCTGTTCCAAAATTTGATACAGTAGCGGCAATAGAAAAAACGGCTCAAAATGTACCAACAGATAATGGGAATGAATATCGCATACGGGCAAAAATTGCTTTAGAGAAGCAATACAAAATTGAAGATAATTTAACTCCAGAAGAAAAGTTATCGATAAATTCTTTAAAACGCGATGAAAGTATAAAAATATTGCCAGCAGACAAAGGTAATGCCACAGTCATTATAGATAAAGATATATATAACACAAAAATCACGACTCTTGTAAATGAAGGACCCTACTCAAAACTAAACAAAGATCCAACAAAATCAATACAGAACTTTGTTTAAATACAAACATGAATTTAATGATTTTGAACGAAGAAACCTTACACCACATCATAGTAAGCCTCCTCATTTTTATGGCTTACCAAAGACACATAAACAAAATATTCCTTTAAGACCAATCGTTAGTTCTATTAATTCACCATTTCATAATTTGGCAAAATTTTTATTTAAAATTATTGATCCATTATCTGGAAATACCGATTCATATATTAAAAACAGTAAACATTTTAAAGAAAAAATTTATGAAAACGATATTCATGAATCACACCTGATGGTTAGTTTTGATGTAGTTAGTCTTTTTACCAATGTTCCGGTAGATGAAACCTTAAAAATAGTTAAAGGCAGGCTGCTAAATGATAACAATTTGGAAACTAGAACTAAATTAAGTGTAAATAGCATAATGGAACTCTTAAAAATGTGTATAAAAACAACCTATTTTCAATTGGACAATGAGTTCTATCAGCAGGATTTTGGTATGGCTATGGGGTCTGCATTATCACCAATTTTAAGCAACATATTTATGGAGAACTTTGAGAACACACATGTTCAAATTTGTATAAACAAACCGGTTGTCTGGTGGATATATTTTGACGACATCTTTGCAATTTGGCCTCATGGTGTCGATTTACTAGATAATTTTTTGGAAAATATAAATAGTAAGTAACCGTCTATTAAATTCACATTAGAAGTAGAAAGTAGGAATGAACTACCGTGTTTAGAAGTTTTAATTAGAAGGGTAAATAATACAATTGAAACAAGCGTTTATAGAAAACCAACACATACTAATAGATTCTAAATTTTAACTCAAATCAGTCAATAAATGTTAAAAGGGGTGTTGTAAAATGTTTATACGATAGGGCCAAAATAATTTCATCTAATAATGAAATATTAAATAACGAGAAAAAATTTATCAAAGAGGTTCTAGTACAAAATCAATATCCTGAAGCCTTTGTTGATAGAGTTTTCATAAATGTTGAAAATAGGGACAATCAGGTACGACAAAAACCTGAACGTCATTATACAGCAATAATTCCTTATGTATGCGGACTATCGGAGAAGCTACGCCGTATAGGTGATAAATTTGATGTTAGGACGATATTTCAAACGGGAAACACTTTAAGATCTATTTTAACAAAACAAAACCGATAAACAGGGAGCAGAATTCAAAAAACTGTATTTACAATATCCCGTGCGAATATGATAAATGTTGTGTTGGTGAGTCATCCAGACCTTCAATGTGAGGTTGGATGAGCACAAGAATTACATTAGAAAGAATGAAATTCAGAAATCAAAGATTTGTGAACATGCTTGGGAAAACGGACATAGAATAAACTGTGACTCGGCAAAAATATTAACAAAAGAAGCAGATACCAAAAAAAGAATCAGCAATAATCTTATTGAATGAAGATAAGTGTGTATCGAATATTCTGTAGATATTTGTACAACCTGGCTACCAATGTTAAAAGAAGAACTTAACAAACTCAACATTATCTAAAATATCATCAGTTCTGTGTTCTGTTTGACATACACAGCAAAATAAGAGTTCTTCCTAAAAAAGCTTTGAAAACGGAAAGACACTACTTTCCGAAACGTCATCAAAATACATTATTTCTGTGTTTATTCCGATTTATATTATTTGCAAAACATAACCACTTACTATTCCTTTGACGTAAACATCACGGGCGCAGAGGCTTTTTTCCAACAATTCTATTATTTTGAGGATTCGGTGATTTGTTTTTGAAGAGGATAATAATACATGTGGTAGAAAACCCAAATAATAGGAAAGAATATTCGTAGAATGCCACAAATAACTTTCAGACAATATACATAGAAAGAGTCGAGCAAAATGTAATTAATGGTTCAAAATATTTTTGGTCATATATAGGATATAAAAAAGGAACGTCTCGTATTCCCGGAAAAATGTCTCAATGATAATTCTTAACAGTGATCCGCAGTCAATTGTTAATGGTTTTCGGGATTACATTAGTAGTGTTTATTTGCCGAGTGACTCCTCAGCTCACAATTATAACAGTTGTGATTGTGTATCAAATAGATTTTTTTCAATAAGAATGAAGTTATTGGAGCCTTACGTAAATTAAAAAATAAAATGACAGCTGACCATAATCAGACAACGAGTTTTTTTAGTTACAGATGATTGTTCTCGAATTTTTGTTACCCCACTTTTAATAATATTCAATCTCATTTTGAGTACATCTACATTCCAGAGTGTTGGAAGCTAACTAAAATTTACTAATCTACATACATACATATCTAATACAATGGATTGCCAGGGGCAAATAGATGCGATATATACAGATTTCTCGAAGGTTTTTTAGCTTGTGTACCACTCCATTCTCATTGCTAAACTTGAGATGTTTTATCAGTACGTCACTGTTGGCTTATAATGGTCACAAGTCTGATTTGTATGTTGGATCATCTGGAGTACCACAAGGGTCAAATCTCGGACCGCTGCTTTTAAAAATATTTATCAATGAACTCAATCAATCGAATGTGAACTGCTGTATGCTGATGAACTAAAAATATTTAGCGTTATTTCAGAATCTGATGACTGCCAGGCACCCAAGCTTCAGCTCAATAAAGTATAGTAGCAGAACTGGTAGCCACCTCGACTAACATGTGAAGTACAAGGATAAAATTTTGTGTATACTAGTAAAGTAAGAAAATCATAGTATGGCAGAATTGGCGCGGTTGCAATAGTACTAAATAATAAAAGTACCCCCTAAATTTTTTATAGTGCAAAATAATTTAAAAAATTAATATACTCGTACAAGTTTGGCGTTCAAATATACATTCTTAAATATAGAAAAAAATTGCCAGATGATTAGCTTGGTTACAAATACCTGTCAGGTGAGAATAAAGTTGTTAAGAAAGGCAGTATTCCATAATGTACTTTTACAAGGCTGATATTTGGAGGAAATATTCTTCGAGATACCTTAAGAAAGTATATTGATAGCCAGACGATTTGTGTAGTTAGTAGTTACAAATATTCGCCAGGTCAGTGCATTGTTCACCATATTCAATGGGAGTACAGGTCAATAGAAATTATGACTATAGTAAGAAAGAAGTATTTTGTTATAAACAGTAAAACAAATCATACGACATATATAAATTTTTATTAAGAATAACATAATTTTTATACGTTGATAACAAAAGAATTTTTATTATATTTTTAATTAATTGCTCGTTCATCTCTTCAACGTAGGTAATCTCATCTTCCGAATTTAAATGATCTTCATCGATCGTTTCTTCACTCTGAAAAAAATATGAAAAAAATTGTTTTACAGACGTGTATATATAGATGCGAATCAAATATATCAAGTTAATTTTAAAAATTCTTTACCTGACACGGAGTCATCTGATTGACTTGATTTTAACAAAACATCCACATAGACGATGGTACAACACTTCTCTTTTGCCACTTAAAGCTATATTGATCATCTTGTATCACCCATCCATGATCTTCTAGTTTTAGGGTTGTAGGGCATTTTAAATTCGCGTTACGCCATATGCTAGTAATATATTGTGTCCTGGACGCAGTACCGAAATGTTCAAAATTATAGAAAAATTCATTTGTCAAATTTACAGAATCAAAGCAGATAATGTCAATGAAGCCAGATATTATAAATTTATATCAACATATAGTTCAAAGAATGAAAATAAACCTCTTATATATTAATAAGAAATATTTGAATTATGATGCATCAAATTTACCGCCCTGTGAATCGGAATTGAAACAGCAACTTTTACGGGGCATCATTAAATAGTATCTTTTGTGATCTATTGTTTGAATATGAGTTAAAGAAAGCAATACGCAATACTCTCATGATCAAGACCAAAATATTTAGGTTTTGAGTACATTAATTCATGATTAATCGTGCCAAAAGCTTTGGAAAAGTCAAGCAGTACTATAGCAGTTACCTTATATTTAACAGTCTTAGACAATTCTAGTGAGAGCTGTTGAAGGACTGTGTCCTTTTCTAAAGTCTGAGTGATTTTCATACAAGATATTATTTTCATTTACAAACTCAAAAAGCTGTTTATGCACAATTTTTTCCAATATCTTCGATAAGATAGGTAAGATACTTTACAAGCCTTTAATCAGTCAAATAATTTACGTCATTGGTCACAACTCTTAGGCAAAGGCAAATATATTTTTTTTTTAGAAAAAGAACGTCACTTTCGTGTAAACCGGAAGTAATATTCAAGAACACACATTTTAAAATTCATCTTTAATGGTTAATGACATTACAAATATTCGCCATTTTGAATTTATCGGATTCCTCAGAAAAAACTACGAATCAAGAAAAGTATAGCACTAGATTGATTTGCATTTATGTTTACTTCTTTATGCTTGATTTGATACATTATCGGACAATTATTATGCGTTTCTCATAACAATTTCTTTAAATAATCTTAAAAATACTAGACACGTACAGCCGATGCCGCCAGTCATTAGCAGACGACGCCACTGCGGCAGATACTTTTAACCATTGCTCTGAATAACTGGCGTTATTTTGATTCACTATTCTATCTTTGGATACGTTCATTCACCTAAAGTAAGTGAAGAATTGGAAAAATCAATATTGTAATCTAAGGAATGTAAATAATGCATCTATAAATAAATAAAGATTCTAAACAATTTTAATTGCACCGGTCATGGGGGCAACTAAAAGCCGACATTCTAGACTGGTATAGATTATTTAACAATTTAAATATCTAAATGACAATACTTCAAAAAACGGTATCCGAAGAACAGTTTATATAATAGTTTTATCAAGAAAATGAAGTCGGAATTAAAAATGGATTCGTACTCAACGCACTGCTCTTGTCAGCCAAAAATTTAAAACAGTGTTCTGCTGGCTATCACGAAGATATGACCACGGATAATAATAAAAATATAAATATTCTTGAAAAAAGCCCAGTAAAAATAAAGTTACTAAAAACTATCAAAGAACATAATTTTAAAAAAGAATATCTGCGAAACACACGGCTATAATCTGTTACGCTTGCCGCCATATTACTGCATATTTAATCCAATAGAATTGATTTGTGGCTGTGTAAGACACGAGCGCTTGTAATTCTAGATAATATAAGAACCGTAATATCAGATTTATATAAAGCCGACATATGGAAAACATCCGTGGATCACGTTATAAACAAAGAAAAATAGTATCCCAAGGAATGATTCTAGTAGTGACCTGATGATTCCGTTACCACGTAATATTTTTTTTCTCGAAACTGAGAATTTCTTTTATTATTATTTAAACTTTCTTACTTTAATGCAAAATAATGTTATGAGCATGATTACGCCACTGGAACCATAGAAAGTTCAAGAACGGCGCCAGAAAAGTCGCGAATGTTATGCCGGAACATTCTGGAATATTCTACTAAATTCGACGGGGGTATATATAGGGACTGAATCGGCGCACTGGAAGAGTTGGATAGGAGTCAAGCAGGTGAACAGATGGAATAAGAACATTAATAAATTGTAGTAGTGAGACTATAGTAGATGGAACTTGTAATTAGCGTGTACTAATGTGTATAAGGACTTAATTATTTTGATTAAGTGATTAATAAATCAGTGGTTTGTGAAGATTCTTGTTGTAATTAATGAACCTACATACAGTGTTTACTGGAGATTGTAAACACGTAACAATTGGTGTCAGAAGCGGAATTGCAACAGGATTTCTGAAGAATTATAGAAATTTCCATAGCGTTCTATTTGGAAACCACTGGAGATATCGAAGTACTTTAAACTGGAAAGTGATTTAGACATTAGAAAAGACATATTTGTGACATTTTGAGAAAAGTTCCAGAATATTCTATTTGGAAACTTGTGCAGTTAACTGAGTTCTGTCGGCTAGAAAGTGGTACAGACATTGAATATGACCTATTTGTGATATTTCGAGAAATTTTGTAGAATATTCTATCGTGAATTTTATGGAAATATTTAACTTATACCTGATATAGACTTTAAATAAGATTTATTCTCTTTTAAGAACTTTTTGTGGAGGGAAACAAGAAGCATGACTGCCGAAAAGCAAATGCAAGACATGTTCGAGCAATTTAGAAAAATTATGATAGAGCAAAAAGAAGAACAAGAGAGACGCGAAGAAGAAAAAGAAAGGAAACGTCGGGCAGAAAAAGACGAACAAGAAAAGCGACATCAGGAAGAAAAAGACGAACAAAAAAGATGACGTCAGGGAGAAAAAGAAGAACAAGAGAAACGTGAGAAGAAAAAGAAAGAAAACGTCAAGAAAAAAATTCGAAAAAGAAGAGCAAGAAGGACGACGTCAGGGAGAAAAATGAGAGACGTGACGAAGAAAAAGGGAGAAAACGTCAAGAAGAAAGAAACTCGAAAAAGAATTATCAAGAAAGACAACGTTGGGAAGAAAAAGAAGAACACGAGATACGTGAAGAAGAATTGAGGAATATCATACAGGTACTGTCGTGAGCATAATGTAAATCTGCCTCAATTTGAATATGTAATGAGTAGCAGAAATAAAACAGATATCACACTTTTAATTTATTTTTTATTTTAATGCTGTAGATATTGCTATAGTAAATGATGGATGGTTAATGAGACAAATTGCACTGCGTTAGAACATTAACAAAAATTAGGTGTGTAACATTTTAAGAAAATGGAGAATAAACGATACGATTAGTAAAAATCCTGGATCAAAGGACAAAGGATTTCCTACTTAACAAGAAACTAACTATTAATATGTCGTTATTGCACCATTTTATAACTTCTATAAGTATGTTTGATATTGAATTAAATAACCTTATACAATAATCACTAGTAATAATCTTCCCCCATGCATTATTTACCATTTCCAGTAATTCTTCGGCATTCCGTGGTCTCACATTTCCTTTTTGGATACTTCTTACGAGTAGTCCCCATACTTTTTCCACAGGGTTAAGATCTGGATTATGACTGGGCCAGTTAAGAATATTGATGTTGTTATCTTGAAACCAGTTAGTTATGAGCAGTATGAACGGAACAATTGTCTTGTTGAAATATGAACTCATTAGGAAATAATTGTGACAGAGAAGAGAGCATAATATTGTCTAAAATCCCACATATTGACGGAAAATCTACCACTTTTATCATTGTTAGTTCTATGTTTCTCATAGAATCGAGTACTCGGAGGGCGGTAAACACGAAAACGACCGCTGTGTGTTGACTGGAAAGTTTTTTCGTCTGTAAAGATTACATTGTTACAAAAATCTATGTCATGCGCTAAAAATTCAAGCGCAAATTCTACTCGAGCTTCTTTATGTTCAGCTTTAAGTAAGTATTTCTGTGCTGCTGCATGACAGCGTAGCTCCGATTCTCTTACTCGCCGGCGACCAGTACTACTCGATCCAGGAAAATTCGTTTCTTCAGCAGCCTGAGTAACGGAGTAAAATAGATTTTCTACTAAAGCATTTACCAATCGCAAATCTTGTTGTTGAGTTGATATCCTTCGTCGCCCTGATCCAGGATTTCTACTAATCGTACCGTTTATTCTCCACTTTCTTAAAATGTTACACACCGAATTTTTGTCAATATTATAACGCAGTGCAATTTGTCTCATTTGCCATCCATCTTCTGCTTTAGCAATAACTCCAGATTTAACTAAATCGCTTATATGAGGCATATTAGTTTTTTGCACACTTGCAATAAATTATGACAACTAACTGACAATGTCACAAAAATTAAAGTTAGATGTACACACTTAGATTTTAACAAAATATCGTTATAAGACTTGTCCTATTTTTTTTCCTCACGACCGTACAACAGTCTATCCTAACCTGGGGTAGGGGTGGCTAAGGTCAAATCCTTCGAGGGACCTTCCGTTTTATTCGAGGGAACAACAATATTAGTCGAAAAACTAGGGAAAATAAACGAGTTCATGGTAAAGAGGCTTTGGGGTAGTTCTTGGCCAATTTGAGGGGGTTGCCGAGGTGAAAAAACTGGTTTGACCATGGGAATCAGTTCAGCATCCTCGAAAATGGAGGAGAGACTTTGTCTACAATTTTTGTACGATTCATTTTTCTGATAAAATCAATGGGAGGTTAATTATTCAAGTTAAAAGCTAAAAAGTGCCTAATTTCAAGTTGGCGGCCCAGTTTTTGTGGGGTTCCGCCACCTGGACTTTGTGGGATTTTTTTCCTGTTAAATAGGACATCTTCCCCTACATATTCCCCCTAAAATTATCTGTTACAAATCTGTTACGTATCGTATGCTAATTTTACTGCTATACACCTACAACACAGACATTTTTAAAACAGGTTTATCTCAAGGAAAACAGCGACAGCATTTTTAAAATATCTACAAAAATACCTGCCGTCAGTTGAATCTTAACTTAGCAACAAAATGACGAAATTACTATTGTATGTAATTTATATCTCAAAATTGTATTTTTGTGCCTGTAATTCTTGTGGTGGCAATAAAGAAGAGCCGTCGTCCAGTATAATCGGTAATCTATGCACAAATAATTGGTGCTCGCTTGATTATTCTTATGACAATGATAGTGTATTACGGAACGTTACTTCCTTTAAGATTAGTAGTGAATCGAATTTGGTGTTATTTAAGTGCTCCTTATCCAACTTACCGAAACTAAAAGTGATAGATGGCATTAACGCAGATATAAACAGACTAGATACGGCAGCAATTTACAATCTACCAAGATTAAAGTATTTATACTTGTCCTTTAATTCCATCGCCCGTCTAGCGGGCGAATTCGTGAAGAACAAAAAGCCAGTTCGTCTAGAGATACTAGACCTGAGCTTCAACAAACTGATTCAAATTAAAGAAAATGCATTTAAGTGGGTTAACCCCCGCGTTCTGAACTTGACGAGGAATGAGCTGACGGTATTCACGCTGGACAAAGAACTCGATAAACTGGAAGAACTGATACTATCCCACAATTTTTTAAAAGAGGTGGAGTTTTGGCCGCTGCCCGACTCAGACAACTTTGGTGTTCTGCCGCACAGTCTGTCCAATATCGATCTCAGTTTTAACTTATTACATGCCATGACTGGTTTAATGTGCAGTAATGAGACGAACTCGCCCTGTTTATTAAGGAAACTAGACCTTAATTACAATATGCTAGACTATATTCAACCTTCGAGGATCCAAATTGAAGAAATTCGACTGGGCTTCAACTACTTACAGTCTTTTTACCCGCTAGTTAACCAAATTCATGGTCGTGTGCGTGCTATACAACTATTCCCGAATCGGTGGACATGCGGGAAGATATGGGACCAAATGTACAACCAAATAACATCATCATCTGACACAACGCTTTTGTCTCCAGAGAGCGATACAAGGTTTAAGATGAACTATAGCTTCCCCATTTGCATTGCATCTCACTCATTGGAAACTATTAAAGAGTATGATAGAATAATCGGTAACTCGATTAAAGAGAAAGGTTCGAAATGTGAAAATGACGTCCACTGTCCTGGAGACATGCTATGCAGAACCAAGTAATGTATCAACCCATGCAACTATAATGTATGTAGAACTAATACGGAGATTTGTACCACCAACCTGGAGACTATCTCTTGCAGTTGTCCAGACGGTGAATTAAAACAACCTTTTGATTATTTTTCACCGTGCTACCGCGTGGGTTGCTTCTTGGACTCTAATTGCCCAGAGAACGAAAAGTGTGTTGAACATGTATGTGAAAGATTGTAATTCCAGTCCGCCGCATAATGCTGGTTTTATGGGAAATTACCTTAGTGCAAAGTTTGACAACCGGGTAATATCTACTAATGGAACTATTAGGTGGCCTGCTAGGTCACCAGACCTAACTCCACTTGATTCTTTTCTTTAGGGTTATCTGAAGGCCAAAGTATACTCAACGCCGTCTGCAACATTAGAAGAACTCCAGAATAAAAGTAAATGCCTTTGAATCCATAACTCCAGTCATGTTACAAAGTGTTATGAGAGAAACTATTCGAAGAGTAAACAAGTGTTCTGAAATGGATGGGAGTCATTTTGAGCACCTGTTATAGGTTTGGTATTTAGTTGTGTTGTATTGTTCTCTGTCCAGATAGATACCATAGCTTATTAATTTGTTTTTGATTGTATGAATTTGTTTTTTTTTGCTAATGATTCATCAAAATTTTTGTTATATTTATCAAAATAAATTTTCTCTAATTACAAATAACTCACTGTTGTTTTTTATAGTTTACTGCAAGAGATGGACACATAATTCGAAACGCTCCTACAAAAAACTCAATATTTTAATTTACTTTCAATTTTTAATCGGGAAAACCAGGCTAAAGCAAATTTACCATCCTATCTGATAAAAAAATTAAGCATACAGGGTACTATTTGAAAAGTTGGAGTTATGACAAATTGAATTTCCATGAAATAGAAAAATGGGAAAAACATTTCTAAATTCAAGCAAATGAACAAAATAGGACAATTTTACATTTAACTTGTTGATAAATACCCTTTTATTCAAATTCAAAGTTTACTTCGAAATTTTTTAATTTTGTTCCTGAATTCCAAGGCCAACTAGAAATAGCAAATAAATGCCATTTACAAGGTTATTTTCCATCCGATTTTAAATCTGAAAAAAGCGTTGGAAAGAGAAATTACAGCTTTATGAGAAAAGTGACTTAAATATACAGGGCGCTATTTAAAATAAGAAAGTTGTGGCAATTTTCGGCCATACCGGAAGTGATTTTTTTATCACCGAATGGTCAAAATGTGGCCATTGATTGCCTATATTTGATTTCCCGAATTTCAGAATTTTATTTTTAAAACTGCAGAAAAAAGTGGTGGGTAGGTATCACGGGTTTGTAAAGTAAGATAGGTAGCATGGTAACTTTCGACCAATCAGAGATCACTATTTAAAATGCGGGAACGCGTCACTCTGCCTGCTCATTGGAATTTCTGGCATTCAAACCATTAGTATAGAAATATAATTAGTTATGAATTTGAATTCCGTATTTTGTATTTTTTAATGTACAAGCACAAATTAATAAATTGACTTTTTTGATTAATGATTATTAACATCGATAACGTTTTCCTTGGAATTTAAAATTGACATTACTCTATATCAAATTTATAACTAATTAATGTTTGCAGTTAAAGAAGTACATTTTACATCAAGGGGATGAAGTTAGTTCTTTTAATCTTGTATGCAATTTCTTGCCCGAGACTTCAGTCTTGATTTCATTGCTTTATATAATTCTTAACGAATTTAATAAGTTATAAGATAGATGAAGAAATATACATGATACTAATTTTCGCCCTAACGAAAAGAGTTACTTAGCAAAGTTTCTTATTTTATGACGTACTGAGTAGAAATTTTTCCCCAGGTCAACCTTTACAATTGTGTAGTATTAAAAAATTTTAATGCAAACTTTTTATTAGAATTAGATGTGCATACAATAATTTATTAATAAAATTTAACAAGAGGGCCATTTATCATATCATATTAGACACAGCAATTAATAAGAAAAAATCACTCATTGGTTTTTCTAATATTTCTTTGTATCATATGAAAATAAATTTTATTTCCTGTATTAAGTAATTTATTTCTAAAAATATTACAATACATTATTTATATATACATATTTACTACTATTTTTACAACAAAACTTTTATATTAGATAAGTATTTACACAACAAAATGCAAAATATACACATACCTATATTTTTACATGTACTACTGCGGTCGAATTAAAGTAATCGATTTTTATCTAGTATGTTTTTTCAAAAAAGTCTGCTGTAAATAGGGCTTCTTACGTCAGTTATGTCAATTAAATTATTTTGACAACCAGTCATCTAATAATTGTATGTAACATTGTTATTTGTTATTATTATGAACGGAAAATAATAAAAACTGTTTACCTTAAAATTATTTCTGTAAATACACAGGTTACAAACTTCTATATACTATGAGTCTTTTCTCTTTAACAGTAATTGTCAATTAGATTATACGCTAAATAACTATAACTGCACGATTATAAACACAAAAACAACAAATATTTCGAAAGCAGGCACGATGACGCGCAAGATGGCCGCCTTCATCGTAACCCCTCCATTCTGTTCAAGTTACCATGCTACCTATCTTACTTTACAAACCTTGGGTAGGTATAGTGTATACAAGCACAATTGAAACCGTATAAAAACTAAAATCCGGCAAAAAGAGTCGGCATCTCTTTATTGTTTTTCTTATATGACAAGCATTTCTCCTTTGCACAAGTACAATAAAGAGATGCCGACTGTTTTTGTCGGCTTTTAGTTTTTATACGGTTTCAATTGTGCTCGTATACACTATACTTTCTGGCGCACCCGGTATAGTATGAAAATGGAAAGGGTTTAAGAGCGTCTCCCAAAAATATAAAATTCCTCAGATCTTTTGAGCTGGGTACTTCTGCTGGGTCACTGTATAAATATACATCCGCTTTTTCTCTAAACCTCCGCTGTTACTCATCATCAGTCAGTCTCGATTCCTGAGACCACACTGACTAGTGGGACTTTTAAGTGAATAAACCGGCAATTTAAACTGTAGAAACACATAAATAGCATCTACAGACGGACGAAATCCATGTCTCCACTCTACAATAAGAGAAAAGTCCGTTGACCTTCAATCGTGGATATTTCTGCGCTCTGGTGCCTTTTGCCGTTCCAATATATCGTAACTAGCGCCCTTTTGTTACAAAGTTCAAAAGACCGTGAAACGGCATTAAGTTGATTGTTGGTCGATCAACGTTACATGGGGGCATCATTAACGATGACAGAGTTGAGTAAACGTAACAATGAATACTGATATGCTTGTGTTGTGTCCGTACATCCTGTGAGCAACAAACTAGTCATACATTTATAAATGCAATTTTATATTTTGTTACTTAAAGTCGCCATATCCAAGAGAGAGAGAGATCCGATAGGGAAATATTTACTGTTTTTGACCATAACTTCTTATTCTCAACCACATATTGCAAACAAACTATAAGACTACCTAAGTAGAACTATAACAGAAAATAAGTAAAAAACAATCGGTTTTTCACAAAAAACTCGGAAGGTATCAATTTTACTGTAAAATATGTATACATGAAAATTATGGGTCATAAAAGTCCGCACAATTTCGTTTTTTTAACTTCGCACGACCTATTGGAGCCCAAGTAGGTTTTTTTTGAAATTTTGACAGTTTTGCGACGCAACGGAAACGCCGTGTTATTCGCTAAAGTCTCAAAAATAGTCATTCGGTTTGGTTGGCAAAATACTTCAAATGAAAGTTGTAGAGAATTCGATTACGAACAATTTCCTTTCATTTTTCATTTCCATTCGATCAATATTGGCAGAGATATGAATTTTTAAACATCTTTATAGCGCGCTATCAGAACACTTGTTTCATGATAAAATCGATAAAAACCCGAAAACGATAGATCGTACGGATATAGTGTATTTAATGAAAGTTAAAGAGAATCAAATTTTGAATATTTTGGTGTAAGTAAAAAATCGTTTTGATAACGAGTGAATTGAGATAAAAGGGAAAAACACGAAAATTATAATTTTCAATTGCATTTTGACAAATAGCTATTTTTTGATTGGCTTTAGGCAATAATGACACTAAAGGATTTTTGAATAGAATTAAATTATCTGTAAAATAAGCTCCAAGTGACCTTCATACGATGAATGGTTCACGAGTTACAGCTATTTAAAGCTATGAGCAAAATTTCTTTTTTATTATAAATTAGATTTTCCTTAATGAAGTCGGAATATCTTACAGGAAAACTGATATCTATTATCCCCCTTTTAAGGGGTGGGTATATCTCCCTTATTAGATTAAAGCAGCATCTTAGGAATGTGCTGCTTTAGTGTAAGCAAGTTAGTTCGAAAAACAAGGAATAGAAGAAAAAATTTATAAAGTTTTTAAATTTTGGTTATAAACTCTCAGTAGGGACCCAAATACAGATCCTAAGAGTTCCCACCTCTCCGGTGGGAGCTTCATCCCCTTTTGCCCAAAAAACCACCCCCAATCGTGACCTTGCGATCTTTATCGGCGTGTTGATCGTAAACCGCTACTTCTACGAAAAAATGTTATAGGACTTTTTATATTCTCCATGAAATTCTCTACAAAAATGTCTCTTACTGTTTTTTGCGTATCTCCCACCCAACGCTCGTAAATGACCTTGGAAATTAAGCATAGTTCTCAGTGCGAAGAGAAAAATGAGCCCAGCGCCGTTTTTTGAGGCGATTATTTTGAAAAGTGTTAGTCTGAGCAAAAAAGTATATAACCGAAATTAAAGAGCAGTTTTTTCTCTACAAGGTGCATATAAAATAAGATATTTATGAACAAGTGGTAGTGTTCATATCATGATTTTTTTATATTTGTGCATTCTGTACTTTGAGCCCATTTCCACACCACCTTTGAGGTAGAGCTCCCGGCGCATTATTTTTTACGTGGTTTCCCCCTTAGGCCTATTCCACTAATAAAATATATCTATCATTAATTTTCCTCTGCAAAGTCGCCCTCCTCGTCCGAATTGAAACAACTTTGCCCATGACAACTAGAGCACATTGGGGAGCAGCGCAAACCAACTTTTACACAACTACATCGCTTTACACACCCCTTTTTACAGCCGCAGGATATAAGCTGAAGAATTGAATTTGGAGCTGGCGCTTCAGTCATAACCACTGGCATTAGAATGTTTTTAGTATTTCTCCAGCCCCATTCAGTTGTAGTTAAAGTTTTTCCTCGCCACGTATGAATTTGATGAAAAACCCGATATGATTGTTGTGCTAATGCAACAGATGTAGGTGGTAGTCTGGGCAAAATTACTGCGTAACTGGATTCGCCAACCAACTTATTAAATGAAATGAACCGGTAATGATTCAAAGATGTCTCATTTCGGGGTGCCTTGTATAAGGCAAACGTAAATTTCTCATCAGCTCTTGCTATGTCATCTTTCGTCGATGAAGGATTATTGAATATTTCAACCACTTCTTGTAAATCCTTTCTTGAATTTATTAAGTTTATAGTCTGCGATGTTCCTTTCCCAAAAAAGACAGAAGTGGTGTCGCTGCCACAAAACGCATGGGCAAATAAAATATTATATTTGCAACCCTTTAAAACTTCCGAAATTTTAGTCATGGGAACTATACGCAGCCAATAATTATGAAAAAACCTGTTGTTGTTGGGCAAGATATTGATTTGCTAACACTCTCCTCATCGCTCTTTCTCCATCGGACAAAGACATTCGCTTTTTGAGAGATGCTCAAGGAAATATTGAAAAGGGCGTATAGTTCCCATGACTTACAAATTTCGGAAGTTTTAAAGGGTTGCAAAGATAATATTTTATTTACCCATGCGTTTAGTGGCTGCGACACCACTTCTGCCTTTTTTGGGAAAGAAAAATCGCAGACTATAAACTTAATAAATTCAAGAAAGGATTTACAAGAAGTGGTTGAAATATTCAATAATCCTTCATCGGCGAAAGATGACATAGCAAGAGCTGGTGAGAAATTTACGCTTGCCTTATACAAGACACCCCGAAATGAGACATCTTTGAATCATTACCGGTTCATTTAATAAGTTAGTTGGCCAATCCAGTCACGCAGTAATTTTGCCCAGACTACCACCTACATCTGCTGCATTAACACAACATTCATATCGGGTTTTTCATCAAATTCATACGTGGCGAGGAAAAACTTTAACTACTACTGAATGGGGCTGGAGAAAAACTAAAATCATTCTAATGCCAGTGGTTATGACTGAAGCGCCAGCTCCAACTTCAATTCTTCAGCTTATATCCTGCGGTTGTAAAAAGGGGTGTGGAAAGCGATGTAGCTGTGTAAAAGTTGGTTTGCGCTGCTCCCCAATGTGCTCTAGTTGGCATGGGCAAAGTTGTTTCAGTTCGGACGAGGAGAGCGACTTTGCAGAGGAAAATTAATTATTTTATTAGTGGAATAGGCCTAACGGGGAAACCACGTAAAAAAAACGCGCCGAGAGCTCAAAGGTGATGTGGAAATGGGCCCAAAGTACAGAATGCACAAATATAAAAAAAATCATCATATGAACACTAACACTTGTTCATAGATATCTTATTTTCTATGCACCTTGTAGAGAAAAAACTCCTCTTTACTTTCGATTCTATACATTTTTTTGCTCAGACTAACACTTTTCAAAATAATCGCCTCAAAAAACGGCGCTGGGCTCATTTTTCTCTTCGCGCTGAGAACTATGCTTATTTTCAAAGGTCAATTACGAGCGTTGGGTGGGAGATACGCAAAAAACAGTAAGAGGCATTTTTATAGAGAATTTCATGGAGAATATAAAAAGTCCTATAACATTTTTTCGTAGAAGTAGCGGTTTACGATCAAAACGCCGATAGAGATCGCGAGGTCACGATTGGGGATGGTTTTTTGGGCAAAAGGGGATGAAGCTCCCACCGGAGAGGTGGGAACTCTTCGGATCTGTATTTGGATTCCTACTGAGAGTTCATAACCAAAATTTAAAAACTTTATAAATTTTTTCTTCTAAAAAAGCTAATTTTCCTACACTACTTACCGCAAACAACAAAGACCATACAATTAGAATCTATACAGTTCCAGTTTCAAAGATTCTTGGTGGGCTACCTCACTTTTTACATTATCCACCTAATTTAAAAGAGCCTAACAAAAAGTCTTAACACGTATGCATGAGCTTTAATTGGATGATTGAGTTCAGGGTGAATATAAATTTTAAAAAGTTATTAAATTATCAGCCATATTTTCCGGAACATTCAACTACGACTTTAAAAAGCAATGAGCTAATTTAGCGTCAAGGTTCCTCTGTATTTTGTACTCAGATTGTGATGATAAAGTAAATGTATTTTAATTAAAAACTATAAATTATTATGGGCTATTTCAATAGCGGTGACTAATTCAGAATGCAAACAATTACTATTTTTTCCCAAGTAAATAATATTTTGTCTACGCAAGGTAAAAAAATATTATTGTTTACGTGTGTAACGATATGAAATTTTAACCTTAAGTACACGGTGTACAAACGATTGCGCTATGGTTATCATTGATTTGGAAGTAAATACTGATTAAGACTGTGTTTGCATGCACCAATCAATCGCGAGTAAATTTGTAAGTAATTGAATTACATCCACACCAGTCTATGAACCAGATTTGGTGTATAGGCCATACGAATTGTAATCGCGACGCGAGTTTATGTTTAGATGTACCAGCTACGACAAATTTTTGCAAAACCTGGTGACACACAGATCATCTTGAAGTATTGTGGGTTGCGCGTTTTATAAAAGACGAAATATTAGTAAATCACCGAATTTAGCTATCAGAAAGACGTAAGTGCTGTAGTATAATTTGAATAATAAATACGTAGGTATTTACAATACCAGGAAATGTACAGACTTTATTCATGTTTGTGTGTAATACTTAAATGTTTATACTCAGTTATTTAATAAAGAGGAAATTAGTGAGCCATGTAGACATTTTTCTGCGCACCCTTAATAAGAATCTGTACCACAATGGAAAATAAAAAAAAATTTTTTGAACATTTCCCATCTCAAAAATAATGTTTTAGTATTCTGTGGTCTAAGAGTGCTATTTTAATTGTCATTTTCGAGGACTAAAGTAAAGAAGGTGGCTTCTGTCCGTCGATGAGTAAAAGCGATCTGTACTTTATCCCTTAAAAATTGTAATAACAATGGCAATAGCGAATTGACGTCCGTCAAGTTGGCATTACCATAACGAAATTTTGCAATGTCAATATATGGATTAATTGTCGCGCCTTATTTAAAAAAAAACTCATGGTAATGCCAACTTGATAGTCAAGTGAGCATTACCACATTCCGAAACGGGTTAAAATGGTGGAGAACAGAGCTCTGAGTATCAAAATAATTTGTTGTGAATAAATAATAACGAAAAAATCACCCCTTGATGACTTATGGGAGTGGTAATGCTGAGTACAGAGAAAAATGTATCAATTTAACTATTTTTGCAAACTAGAAATTCGCGATAAATTGTTTTGTGGCACGACACATTTCTATGTCCCTTACGACAAATTTCTGAAAAAAAGCAGTTTATAAAAACCATCCCTGATGATAATTTACGGGCGTGATAATGCTGAATTCGGCAAAAAATGTATTAATTTTCCTATTTTTGGGAATTAAAGATTTGCGACAAATTGTTTCTGGCACGGCAAATTCCTACGTCTCTTCGGCAAATTGCTGAAAAAGAATCAGTCCCAGAAACAATTTGTCGCGAATTTATAGTTTATACATTTTTCTGCGTCATCATTACCTCTTCCGTAAATCATGAAAGGACTGCTTTTTTTCAGAAATTTGTCGTAAAGGACATAGAAATTTGTCGTATCACGTAATAATTTGTAGCTAATGTCTAGTTTGCAAAAATAGTTAAATCAATGCATTTTTCTCTGTATTCAGCAGTACCACCCCGGAAAATCATCAAGGGGTGGTTTTTTTGTACTGATTCTTTTTTAAGAATTTGTCGTAAGGGGTCTACGAATTTATCGCGTCAGAAAACAGTTTTAACAGTTTTAGCCTTTCAATCGCTAAAAGTTCTCACCTTGACTTCGGTATACATCTATGAAATAACTTGTTTTGTTTATAAAAACAAACTCAAATTTTTTAGCACCAGGGCGTCACATGACTATTTCACTAGAAAAAAAGATAACTTCTTGCCACCAAAACACGATACGACTTTGTATCAAAAAAGTCTTTTCTTTAATGGTTGTAAGTTATATAATATGTTGCCCGAGAACATAAAAAGTCTCCCAACCATTAGGAAATTTAAAAATGGGGTAAAGTCTTTTCTGTTACAAATAAACTGCTACACCATTCAAGAATTTATGACGAAGTGTTAAATTGTATTTTTTATTTATAATGTGTAGAATTTCACTTCAATATTTGTATTTTATTCTGTATTTTTTTTTTGTGTTAAATAATATTGACTTGTATTATTTTTTAATATTTAATTCGTTTTATATTTATATTTATTCTATTTTAGACCAAATTTCTTAAACTTATGTACTATTGTACTGTTTTCTGAAATCAATAAATATTATTATTATTATTTATCCTGTATTTCCTCCATTACGCATAAATAGGAGAATTAACACATTTTTCTCTGTACTGAGTAAATCATCAAGGGGTGGTTTTTCGCAGATTATTTGCTCACGACAAATTATTTTGATAATCAGAGCTCTGTTTTAGCCCGTTTCGGAATGTGGTAATGCTAACTGGACTATCAAGTTGGCATTACCATGGGTTCTTTTTTAATAAGGCAGAACAAATTTTTTATTTTCACGACAAATTTACGACAAAAAGCAACAATTAATCCATATACAGTGTGACCCATTTCAAATGGAAACCTCTCTGTAAAAAATGTATTTATAATCCTATGTTAACGCTTTTTTTTAATGATAAACCGTCGAAAACTCCACTTTATGACAAAAATTTAGAGATAAATTTCAATTTTCAATGCCTTCTATGATTTCTTTTTAATGTCGAAAATGAACAAATTTGATTAGCGATTTTTTTATTGAAATTTTAACTACACCATTGGATTCAGTAACCTCTCAAATGGGTAAATCCCAAGTTTCATGAAAAAATATTGAAAAATGATAGAGCTATGACAAAATTAATGTAGGCAGTTGTGCGACCCATTTTGAATTGAAATACCCCTGTAAAAAATGTGTCTATTATCTGATTTTGACTGGACTTTTTTTAAAAGATACACCATCAAAAACTCCACTTTATGACAAAAATTTAGAGATAAATTTCAATTTTCAAGGTTTTCTTTGATTTATTTTCAATGTCGAAAATGGACAAATCTGATTAGCGATTTTTTTATTGAAATTTTAACTACACCACTGGATTCAGTAATCTCTCAAATGGGTAAATCCCAAGTTCCATGAAATAATATTGAAAAATGACAGATTTATGACAAAATCAATGTAGGCTCATAGTAACTTTTACTTGACATTTTCTAAAAATCGAAGTAGCCCATGAAAAATAAGCAAAAGAAAGATAAATTAAGTGAATAGTTTTAATAAATATTACATTTTTATTGAGTAATGGCAGATAATAATAGGATGCCATGGAAAACAAATTTTATAGTCAAACGTCAAATCTTTATAATTCGCATATTCTCATATTCATTGTTATTGAATTATAAAATTAATCGATAGTTATTATCAAGTATTAGTTTATTAGTTTGTAGTTAATTATGGATAATCTAAATGTACAAGAAAAAATTGAACTTGTGCGCCTTAGAGGAGATAATGACAGAACTTTGAAAGAGGTATGCGAGATATTCAACAACAGGCATCCGAATAGGCCCAACATTACTAAAAGTACTGTTTATAAAATAAACAAAATTTTTAATGAGTGTGGCGCTGTGACACGGCGTACTATAAGAACAGATAATATACAAAGAAGAACCAGGTACGAGCAGACAGTTTTAAATTATTTTAACAATAATTCAAATGCCAGTGTAAGAGTAACTAGCT
Organism: Leptura quadrifasciata; assembly: GCA_963675555.1. NCBI lineage: Eukaryota > Metazoa > Arthropoda > Insecta > Coleoptera > Cerambycidae > Leptura > Leptura quadrifasciata. The sequence continues at coordinate 18,448,635 of OY776681.1, read as the reverse complement.
TAGATTTGAATTTACCTAGAGAAAATATTCGCCGGTGCCTTAAGAAGAATTTGGTAAAACCATTCAAACCCAAATTTTTACACATGTTGGAACCTGGTGATGATAACAGACGGATGGAGTTTTCCTTGTGGGCTCAAGGAGAGTATCTTAATAACAGAAATTTTAATAAAAATATTTTATTCAGCGATGAAGCAACTTTTACAACAAACGGGGTAGTATCGTCACAAAATTCTAGGTTTTGGGCTATAGAAAACCCACAGTTTGTCATTAATTGTAAAAGAAAATATTCCCAAAAAGTTCATGTTTGGTGTGGGTTGCTCAATGAAACAATTATTGGCTCTTTCTTTTTTGAAGGTAATATGAATAGCATGCAGTTTTTACAGTTCCTAAGAAATGAATTTTGGAATATTCTACATGAACTTCCAATACAAGGAAGAGTAAATTAAATTAGATGGAAACCCTGTCCATAATGCCAGAGTGGTTACCAGATGGCTGAATGCTAACTTTCCTAATCGATGGATAGGTCGTGGTAGCCCGTTAATTGAATGGCCACCCCGATCCCCGGACTTAACACCGATGGACTTACACCGATGGGTTTAATAAAATCTAAAGTTTACAGGCCACGCCCGAGTAATAGAGAAGATTTGTGTGCAAGAATAAGACAAGCTTGTGCAGAAGTTACCCGGCAACAATTACAGAATGTCGTAAAAAATATTAAAAAAGATTCGACAAGTGCATCGAAATAAACGGCGGCCTTGTGGAGACTACAAAAATTTAAGAAGTTTTAGTGTAATGTTGTACAATGTGTTATTTTTTTTAGTTAAGGTATCTAATTATTACTTTTAATTGCTCATACTTATGTTTTTCAGTCCAATATGATTAAATTTGTTTAAATGACAATATTTATTAAAACTATTCACTTAATTTATCTTTCTCTTGTTTATTTTTCATGGGCTACTTCGATTTTTAGAAAAAATCAAGTAAAAGTTAGTATGAGCCTACATTAATTTTGTTATAAATCTGTCATTTCTCAATATTTTTTCATGAAACTTGGGATTTACCCATTTGAGAGGTTACTGAATCCAGTGGTGTAGTTAAAATTTCAATAAAAAAAACGCTAATCAAATTTGTTCATTTTCGACATTGAGAATAAATCATAGAAGACTTTGAAAATTGAAATTTATCTCTAAATTTTTGTCATAAAGTGGAGTTTTCGACGGTTTATCATTAAAAAAAAAGCGTTAACATAGGATTATAAATACATTTTTTACAGAGAGGTTTCCTTTTGAAATGGGTCATACTATTGCAAAATTTCGATATGGTAGGTCACTTTGAAACGATTGGCATGGAAAAAGTCATTTTAAGGCAAGGGTAAATAAGATAAGAGTCATTACAGCATTATATCTACTAAATACGTCTAACCTAACTTTTCGATTTGCAAGGACCAATACGTAATGGAAAGAAGTAAAATACGACAATTTTAGGTCTTTCACATGAAAAACATTTAAACAGTCATTTCAAGGCAACGGAAAATAAGCATCATGACAAATTTCAATGTTTATTGGGGTATGGTGGGACTCAATGAAATCAATGAATTGCAGTAATAAGCAATCAAATGCCATGTCTCTTGTTCACCATTGCCCTAAAATGACTTTTTTAATGCTAATCGTTTCAAAATGACCTAAAAATGTCGTATTTTCACTCGTTTTTACACACCCAGCACCCCTATCCGCTGCATATTCTTCGATTTCTTCGATTATTAAACATTTGCGCAACGTTTCATTAGTCACAAATGCTGCATATCCTCTTATTAACGTATCCACAAAAAAAAAACTCAAAAATCGAGAAGTGGATAAACTGCAGAATTACCCTGAATTCTGTCGACTCGTTTTTAAGAATCGTGTAAAATAAGGACCGGGTTCGAATCCCGGCTCCGGCACTGGCACTGTTGGAGGAAATGGTTGTGTATGTCCGGGTTTTCTCAATGTGTAACCCCCTTCCGCACAAGCCTCTGGCTTCTGGAATTGGGGATTGTCTAATTTCTGTGGTTTTTATTATTTATTTGACCTTGGTAACGCACCCTTAACAATCATACCTTAAAAACCCACCCCTGCGTTTGACTTTTGAAAAATATTTTTGTCGTAATACCTATGTAATTCCTGAATCGTTAACAGCATCTGGCTTTTGGCCACTTTTTGTGATTGCGGCGCACTACGAGACAGACAGGCGGATCGAGAGACAAACGGACGGGTAGACAGACGTACAGGCAAAAATAAATTTTGACACTAACACGATACCATTTTTTTTTCTACCAGCTCGATTGACGGGTTTAGAAAAGTGCGTCTTCTGTGAAAAGTACTATAATTAATAGACAATATCTTACGGCGAGGGTCAAAAAAATATCCGTTCCTTTGATGAAAACAATTAAGTACAATGTCAGTAAACAACAGTAACAAAATGTAGATATAATTAATGTTCTATTTTTTTTTCTACTGACCATAAAAAAAATTGTTATTAAATTCATTTTAAGCTGGTAATCGTCAGTTTTTTTTTATGCTGGTATCAGGTAGTTACGGAACTGTGAGCCGATAAACACGGCATTCCTAAGAATGCTATTGCAAAAAATGAAATACTGAAAGCAAGGTTGAGTAAATAATTATAATTATTGTATAGTTAACATGATATTCAAATTAAATCAATGTCCGAGATTTGCATAAACACGTAACTGGCTACAGCATAAATAAGTACACCTGTGTTAGAAAACTCTTAGAGGTACGTATCCGGATTTAGTTCAGACATCGCCCAGATCTTTGCACACTGTTATCGCTCGGCTGTTTTACGCAAATTAAAAAAATATACTTAAAAAAATTGCAGAAATATTTATTAATAAAAGTCATTAATATACCTCTACTTTGATATATTTTTGACTTTCAGTGTTTGTAAATTACATAACATTACATGTTGTAGGTTTTGGGGGGGGGGTGGGGTAGTAAATGAGAAATACATATAGACGTACAGCCAGGTTTGCCCTATTTTTTTATAAACAACGACCAAAGTCGGAAAATTCAGTTGTCGGGCCTTAAAATTATTAAAGGTTGTAGGTATTAAAAAGGACCTTTAATTCATTTTTTATGTGCTAAAATCGATAAACGAATTATCGAGATAATGGCCTCTTTCCTCTTTTTTGTAATATTTTATAAATGTTAATAACTGTTGCCATAATGGTAGTAAGTGACATATATCTTGGTGACGAGGCCATGCATTAAGGGTCTTTATAAGGGTGCGAAATTTCAGCCAGATCGGTTTGATAGTTTAAGAAAAATTGCATTTGTTTATCCCAGAGAGCGTCTGTATAAACAATCGTCATAAGCAAGATAATGGATCCAGAGATGTTTAACAAAGTGGAACGAATTCTTGAAAGGTTGAACTACAAGGTAAGTTGAAAAAATAATCTATTTGTTCAAAAAATTGTTGTTAAAATGTCCGTTTAAAGGGTGTTTGTAATTGGCGCATTGAAAAGCCGTTTGAAAAACATATATTCAAAAAAAAATTAACCCTCTACGATCAATAGCAGTCAAGATGGCAACTTTAAAAAAAAATCATATCTATTACTTTATTAATAAACATTAAGTGTTGAAATTTTCACGGATTTTCAATGAACACCTATATTTTAATAGAATAGAATAGAAAATTATCACATTAAAAATAATAAGAATGAATAGTATTTATAACAAATGTAATGCAAAGAAAATCCATATAAATCGAAGAACAAAAAAGATCACTCATTTTTTATATTTCGTTAAAAAATTATGTACATTTTTTTTTGTGATACATTTATTAGTAACAATTTTTATTAACAATATTATTTAATATTAATTTGATGCAAATAAAATAAAAAAATATAAATAAATATAGTGCACAGAAAAAATCAGTCATTTTTATGTTTAATTCGAAAATATTTTATTACGTACAAATTGCTGCTTCATTAATGGCCTCGTCACCAAGATATCATGCGTCACTTAGTGCCAAATAGTGCAAAATAAAGAGTTTTTCACAATTATCTCGATAATGTATTTATCGATTTTAACTCGTAAAAAATGAAATTAAAGGTCTTTTTAATACCTACAACTTTTACTAATACAAGCTTTCTCTAAAACATTGTCTGAAAGTTATTTGTGGCATTCTACGAATATCTTTCCTATTATTTGGGTTTTCTACCACATGTATTATTATCCTCTTCAAAAACAAATCACCGAATCTACAAAATAATAGAATTATTGGAAAAAGCCTCTGCGCCCGTGACGTTTACGCCAAAGGAATAGTCAGACGTTGTTTTTCAAATAATATAAATCGGAATAAACACAGAAATAATGTATTTTGCTGACGTTCGGAAAGTAATTTCTTTCCGTTTTCAAAGCTTTTTTTTGGAAGAACTCTTATTTTGCTGTGTATGTCTAATACACAGCTTTAAGATTCTGTTTATGTTATTTCCATAGATACTTACTACTTACACAGAACATAGAACTGATGATATTTTCTTTTAGATAATGTTGAGTTTGTTAAGTTCTTCTTTTAACATTGGTAGCCAGGTTGTACAAATATCTACAGAACAATTCGATACGCACTTATCTTCATTTAATAAGATTATTGCTGATTCTTTAATTTTTCTTTTTTTGGTATCTGCTTCTTTTGTTAAAATTTTTGCCGAGTCCCAGTTTATTCTATGTCCGTTTTCCCAAGCATGTTCACAAATCTTTGATTTCTGAATTTCATTCTTTCTAATGTAATTCTTGTGCTCATCCAACTTCACACTGAAAGGTCTGGATGACTCACCCACATAACATTTATCACATTCGCACGGGATATTGTAAATACAGTTTTTTGAATTCTGCTCCCTGTTTATCGGTTTTGTTTTTGTTTAAATAGATCTTAAAGTGTTCCCCGTTTGAAATATCGTCCTAACATCAAATTTGTCACCTATACGGCGTAGCTTTTCCGATAATCCGTATACATAAGGAATTATTGCTGTATAATAACGTTCAGGTTTTTGTCGTACCTGATTGTCCCTATTTTCAAAATTTATGAAAACTCTATCGACAAAGGCTTCAAGATATTGATTTTGTACTAGAACCTCTTTGATAATTTATTTTGACCCTATCGTATAAACATTTTACAACGCCCCTTTTAACATTTATTGACCGATTTGAGTTAAAATTTAGATATCTATTAGTATGTGTTGGTGTTCTATAAACGCTTGTTTCAATTGTATTATTTACCCTTCTAATTAAAACATCTAAAAACGGTAGTTCATTCCTGCTTTTTACTCCTAATGTGAATTTAATAGACGGTTCGTTACTATTTATATTTTCCAAAAAACTATCTAGTAAATCGACACCATGAGGCCAAATTGCAAAGATGTCGTCAACATATCTCCACCAGACAACCGGTTTGTTTATACAATTTTGAACATGTGTGTTCTCAAAGTTCTCCATAAATATGTTGCTTAAAATTGGTGATAATGCAGACCCCATAGCCATACCAAAATCCTGCTGATAGAACTCATTGTCCAATTGAAAATAGGTTGTTTTTATACACATTGTTAAGAGTTCCATTATGATATTTACACTTAATTTAATTCTAGTTTCCAAATTATTATCATTTAGCAACCTGTCTTTAACTATTTTTAAGGTTTCATCTACCTGAACATTGGTAAAAAGACTAACTACATCAAAACTAACCATCAGGTGTGATTCATGAATATCGTTTTCATAAATTTTTTCTATAAAATGTTTACTATTTTTAATATATGAATCGGTATTTCCTGATAATGGATCAATAATTTTAAGTAAAAATTTTGTCAAATTATGACATGGTGAATTAATAGAACTAACAATTGGTCTTAAAGGAATATTTTGTTTATGTGTCTTTGGTAAGCCATAAAAATGAGGAGGCTTACTATAATGTGGTGTAAGTTTCCTTCGTTCAAAATCATTAAATTTATGTTTGTATTTAAACAAAGTTCTGTAAATTTTGCTCTCTATTGATATATTGGATCTTTGTTTAGTTTTGAGTAGGGTCCCTCATTTACAAGTCATGATTTTTGTGTTATATATATCTTTATCTATAATGATTTTACTAGATATTTTTTTGGAAAATATAAATAGTAAGGAACCCTCTATAAAATTCACATGAACTACCATTTTTAGATGTTTTAATTAGAAGGGTAAATAATACAATTGAAACAAGCGTTTATAGAAAACCAACACATACTAATAGATATCTAAATTTTAACTCAAATCAGTCAATAAATATTAAAAGGGGTGTTGTAAAATGTTTATACGATAGGGCCAAAATAATTTCATCTAATAATGAAATATTAAATAACGAGAAAAAATTTATCTAAGAGGCTCTAGTACAAAATCTATATCCTGAAGCCTTTGTTGATAGAGTTTTCATAAATGTTGAAAATAGGGACAATCAGGTACGACAAAAACCTGAACGTCATTATACAGCAATAATTCCTTATGTATACGGATTATCGGAAAAGCTACGCCGTATAGGTGACAAATTTGATGTTAGGACGATATTTCAAACGGGGAACACTTTAAGATCTATTTTAACAAAAACAAAACCGATAAACAGGGAGCAGAATTCAAAAAACTGTATTTACAATATCCCGTGCGAATGTGATAAATGTTATGTGGATGAGTCATCCAAACCTTTCAGTGTGAGGTTGGATGAGCACAAGAATTACATTAGAAAGAATGAAATTCAGAAATCAAAGATTTGTGAACATGCTTGGGAAAACGGACATAGAATAAACTGAGACTCGGCAAAAATTTTAACAAAAGAAGTAGATTTCAAAAAAAGAAAAATTAAAGAATCAGCAATCATCTTATTAAATGAAGATAAGTGCGTATCGAATTGTTCTGTAGATATTTGTACAACCGGGCTACAAATGTTTGTTAACAAACTCAACATTATCTAAAAGAAAATATTATCAGTTCTATGTTCTGTGTAAGTAGTAAGTATCTATGGAAATAACACATAAACAGAATCTTAAAGCTGTGTATTTGACATACTAATCTGGTGTACGTCTGTAGGCACGTATTTATCATTTACTAACTCCCTCCTATGACTTACAACCTTCAGATACCTGTAATAAATTAAATCAACTGTTTCTTTATACAAACTGGGGGGGGGGGTATGAGGTATTGTGAAAACTGTACGTTTTTGTAGAGAACCATATCAACAGAGATCGACATTTTTCATTATGCATCGAGACCTACGCAATACCAAATTCTTAAGTTGAAAAATTACCCGTACCTATTACCCGATATGTTTATTCCTGCATCAATACAAAAACAAAATATTTGTTGTGATTTAAATAGAATAATAGTAGTTCTGCAACACTGGAATCTGTCCTTCCTGCCTGAGTAATTTTTAACAGTTAAACTGTCACAGGCCGCTTATTTCTATAAAAATAATTAAATAATTTTTGATGATCAAATCTCTACACGGCTATATTAATTTCTCTATTAAGAGAAGTATAGTTAGAAAGAAAAAGTATGCAACAGATCACCACAATCGTTGGGAAAATTATATTCACAGAATTATATTCTTCAAGTATTTCAAGTACCTATTAGGTACTTAAGTATCTAATTTATGTGGTGCCCTTATTTTTTCCGCTTTCTTAAGTACCTACTTCACATATTCTTCTGTGTGCCACATTGCACAAAGTGGACCCATCGTATTTTCTCATATTTTTTCGTAGATATACTGACCTAGACCATAACTGCTATTTTTACTAGAACTAACTCTGATTGTTTATTGTTAAATATAAAATTATACTGATTTTTTACATGTGGGTTTGCCATAGTGTAAGTTAATCATAAATATACAGGGTGGGGCAACAGTGCGTCGGACCTCGATATCTCGAGTTCTACGAATGCTAGAAATTTTTTAAAAAATTGCAAGTAAGTAAACTAGATAAAAAAGTCTATAACTGGAAATTATTTTCGAACATACAGGGCGAGCCAAGACGAAATTACAGGACCAAGTGCCTTGTTTTAAATGGAGTGCTATGTATATCAGTACATTTTTTGAAGCCTCTTTCTAGGCTCTATTCATTCCTATATTAGCATTGAATATCTCCCAACCACTTGGATGTAATGAATTTTTTTGTTGAAATAATGCAATCTGCAGATGGATATTTAAAAAATCACCACAGTCACAATTATGAGTTTTAAGAAACACATAGGTATGTGAATACCAGTTACGAGACATTTAATTAATGTTTTTGAATCATTTTGATTTCCTAAAAATGTACAGGGTGGCCAAAAATTATTTTTCAATTAAGAACATATTAAATTGAATTTTCTTAATTAATCAAATGGAACACCCTGTATATTTTTCGATGATGTGATGTAGAAATGAAAAACGAACATTTTTGGCTATAGCTAATTGCAACCATTTTCGTTTTATAAATAAATAAGTGTCAAATTCGAGAATAAACTCAAAAAAAGAGGTTCCCTCAAATAATTCCTCGAATAATTCATTAGAAAAATTTATAATAGGTGTTCGACGTGTTGCCCATTTTGACTGACACGTCTTTATGCAATATTGAAATGAGGCCATTTAGTGGGACAATTTCTTCCAATCCATTGAAATGAGTAAATAGTATTTAACCGGTCCTTTACTGTAATGTTTTTTTGTAAATTTTTTTGCTGTTTTCGTTATTCGACAAGCAATAAAACCTCAGTTTGGTATAAATTGTCGTGTACAAAGGAGCATTTATCACACTTATCGGTCGTTACAATTTGTATTGAATTTAAAATATTTAGAATTTTACAATATGAATTTTAATAAAGCGGAACTTGTAGATATGACTTTTGTTTTGGGCGAGTCAGACAGAAATTTTTTACTTGCCAATAGAATTTATCACCAACGTTATCCTCAAAGAAGGATTCCTGATGTTAGCAGCTCCCAAAACCTTCTTGATAGATTTCTGGAAACTGGAAATGTCGAATATAAAAAAAGTGAAACAATAAAACGTGTGAACAATGTGAACGAAGAAAATGAGTTTTCTGTGGTGCTGACAACGGTTGAGAATCCCCGTCAAAGAGAAGTGAGCTCATTAGTAGGAATAAGTTGCATGCATATCATACTCAAATGCACCAGGAATTACCTGATTACCTGAACTTGTAGACATGACTTTTGTTTTAGGCAAGTCAGACAAAAATTGTTTACTTGCCAATAGAATTTATCACCAACGTTATCCTAAAAGAAGTATTCCTGATGTTAGCAGCTTCCAAAACCTTCTCTATAGATTGCAACTGGAAACTGGAAATGTCGAATATAAAAAAAGTGAAAGAATAAAAATGAGTTTCCTGTGGTGCTGGCAACGGTTGAGAATCCCCATGTTAGTCAAAGAGAAGTGAGCTTATTAGTAAGAATAAGTAGACGGTCTATGGGTCGAATCTTAAAAACAAATAAGTTGCATGCATATCATATTCAAGCATCAGGAATTATCCCATGATGATTTTCAAAAGCGCTTACAATTTTGTAATTGGGCCAGAGGTAAAATGCAACATGATGTCAACTTCTTCAATACTGTTTTATTCAGTGATGAGGCAACTTTTCATAAAAATGGATTTGTTAATAGGCATCATTTCCATTATTATGCTTCGGAAAATCCTCACTTTTTTATGCAAGTTGATAACCAACACAGATGGTCTATAAACGTTTGGAGAGGAATTATTGGAGAACATGTAATAAGGTCAGATTTCTTTGATGGTACATTGACAGAAGCTATTTATCTTCATTTTTTGGAAAAAGTATCTGCCACAATTATTGCTAAATCTTCCTGAAAAAATTCGAAATAGGATGTGGTTTCAACAAGATGGTGCTCCACCACATTATTTAAATGCAGTTAGAGGCCACTTAAATAATACCTACTCTAATCAATGGATTGGAAGAAATGGATCCACTAAATGGCCTGCTAGATCCCCAGATCTTACAATAATGGATTTCTTTTTATGGGGATACGTGAAGGAAATTGTTTATAGAGACACACCAACAACAGTACAAAATATGAAGGAAAGAATAATAACTGCCTTTACATCTACCATACCGGCAGTTTTAGGAACAGTGGGAACCTCATTTCAAAAGCGCATAGAGATGTGTGTAAATCAAAATGGGCAACAAGTGGAACATTTCTTATAATTTTTTCTACTGAGTTATTTGAAGAAACCTCTTTTTTATGTTTACTTTTGAATTTTGTAATTATTGCTCAATAAAACGAAATTGGTTGCAATTAGCCCTCGAATTAGCCCTAAGGAAGTACTTACAAAAAATGTTCATTTTTCATTTCTACATAACATCGTCGAAAAATATACAGGCTGTTCCATTTGAAAAAAATTGAGAAAATTCAATTTAAAATGTTCTTAATTGAAAAATAATTTTTGGCCATCCTGTACATTTTTTGGAAATGAAAATGATTCAAAAACATTAATTATATGTCTCGTAACTGGTATTCACATAAGTTTTGTTTAAAAACCATAATTGTGACTGTGGCGATTTTTTTAATATCCATCTGCAGATTGCATTATTTCAACAAAAAAATTCATTACATCCAAGTGGTTAGGAGATATTCAATGCTAATATAGGAACGAGTATAGGAATGAATAGAGCCTAGAAAGAGACTTCAAAAAATGTAAATATACCTACATAGCATTCCATTTTAAAAAAAGGCACTTGGTCCTGTCATTTCGTCTTGGCTCGCCCTGTATGTTCGAAAATAATTTCCAGTTATAAACTTTTTTTATCTAGTTCACTTGCAATTTTTTAAAAAATTTCTAGCTATCGTAGAGAACTCGAGATATTGCGGTCCGACGCACTATTGCGGCCCCACCCTGTATAATACTTTTCGTGTAAATAGGTATAATAAATATTATGAACAAAGAAAATGTATTATTCAGTTTGTTCATAAATAACAAAACACTAATAAAATCATTTAACTAAGCCTAGACTGTGTAGTTTGTTTATTAAGTGTATCTTATCTAAGTGTACCCATCAAGAAACAACAAATTAAAAATGACTACCTATATCGTTGTAATGTGATGCCTATAATCATAGCTAGATAATTTACATTTGCTTAGGTACTTACTAATCAAAAAAACGACGAGTCATGAGCCATTTCCTTTATTGAATATAAATAGTATACCTAGCATATTAATACCTTTTTCTACAATGTTATCGATACTATTTGCAATTGCAAGATTACTTCTTATAAGAATGTAATATATGAGAAAAACTGTATAAAATAAGACAGACTATACCGTAACACGTTTTACTAAAATCTACTACGAAATTTTTGCCTTTGTCGTTCAATCATCCGTATAAAATTTTACCAACAAAATTTGGCAATTTCTTTGTACTCTTATTTCGTTGTAGAACAACATAAGTAGGTACCTGTCACTGAAGGTCATTCACAGCAATGTGTTCAACATGTGTCTGAAAAAACCAACCAAATATTGGGCCCTAGTCGTTATCATCACAGTTCCCTAATTAAATTTTGCGTACACTACACGGAAGATACCGATAACAGAAATAAATACTCATTACAATACCTCTTATCTTGTTTTGTTAACTAGACTACAACAGATTGAAGATAGGTCAGTGAGCACTGTGAGAAGGCAATATAAAAAATGTATCAAAACACTCACCTCAGATACTTGTGTATTTCCGTCAAGAATAATTAAACGTCGAGAGTTAATTCATAAACACACTCCACTTTTCACCTTTGACAACGAAAACGCCACAAAAACACAAGGAAAGTAACACCGGAGCACACCACTCTTTCTTAAAGCTACCTCGCCTACTTAGTTTCTAGTGGTAAATACACAGTAACACAGACAGAAACTCGTCCGCCGTCCCAGTGTTGGAGCCCCCTCCCATCAATGCTCTTTTACCATGCGAACGCAGCAGTGTAGACCATAAGATAAGTTACCACAAGACAAAAGAACTTGCTTCTAAATTTTCTGTGGTCACTATATTTTTCTTTGTTGTGTGGCCGCCCCCTCCTCTGCAAAGAAAGTTGATTAGCTTATAGAGTGGTCCAAATAAGGTAGGTAAAGCAACGAAGGTATTATCGGGAAGTAATTCACATATGAATTATTCCAGTGGATATTTCCTTCTTAAGAATACCTCAATACATGTGCATTTTTGTATGCTCTTCTTCCTGATTCGATGACCCAAATATCACTTCCTCTTAAAGAACTTGCAATAGGAAAAATTTACTACTCAAAGACGCGTAAACAATTTGACTTAATTAGAAAATTGTTGTAAATAAATAATCGACTCTTTCATCTTATAGGAATACATTATGAAAATAACGAGGAAAATAATAATAAATTATCTATTTTTGGTGAAGTTAAGTACTTATTAATTCGTTAATTGTTATGTTGCTCCAATCTAAGCACACTATGAATATGCCGGCGAAAATCAGGTGAAGAGCGAAAACTATAATCTTTTACCATGTTTTTCTCTTAATGTATGCATGGCCCAAGTTCTGCGTAAGGAGGCATTATACTCTTGAGTCCGGGTTCTAAAGGTTGAAGAGGCTTTTTCGTATATAGGAATACTATTTTATTTTATAATTTACACTTACAAACTGGAAATTATGTTAATTTACACTTGGCAGCTGGGAATTATACGAAGTGTAAATTAGCAAAATTCCCGGTTTGTAAGTGTAAATTAACATAATTCCCAGTTTATAAGTGTAAATTGGCATAATTTCCAGTTTGTAGTGTAAATTTATATAATTCCTAGTTTGTAAATGTAAATTACCCTAATTCCCAGTTGGTAACTGTAAATTAACATAATTACCTGTTTCTAAGTGGACATTAGTCTAATCCCCAATTTATAAGTTAAATTATAAATAAACATACACCGTGGTCTTTCTACACCTTCGTAGTAAATATCCTTAATACATGTAAATTGTTTTTTTTTAGTTATATGGCATTATAGTTTTTGCTTTCAAATAAATACAATACAGTACATATAAAACTATTAAAATAGGTGAACTTACCCTCAATAACACTAAAGTGATAAATAATTTGGATATATTTGCAACCTATTTAAAACAAAAGGTACAAAAATTAGATCATCTCGATTTTTTTGTTACAACAGATGACAATTACTGATGTTTTTAAAAACAATTAATCAGCAGGTACCTATCTTAAATTGTTATCAGCAACATATCTATTACGATTTTTGTCTTATATGCAGTTCCTATATCATATACATACACATAGTATACTATTTTTAATATGACCTTATAAAGAACAATCAGGTTATCCCTTTGTTTTCTTTCTTCTTGTGTTTGAGGAAGTTAGAAAATATTGATTAAAAATCAATTAGGTAACTAAGAATTAAAAAAGTTAAATAAATAACGTGATAACTTTTAATGAAAAGAAAAGAGGAAACCTTAGTATAGTCCAAGTAAGGACTTCCCTACACTCAAAAAACGCATCAAAAACTTTACGACATAACTACCACGGGCCATGGTGCGCCATGCTTGTCATCAAACGACCCGACGCACATTAAAAACCTATAACGGTAAGCGAGTCAATTTGCGAACAGCCGTACAGAGAGTAACGGTATTTTAATGAGATCGTAAAGTTTTTGTTGCGTTTTTTATTTGGCGGGAACTGATTACTTCAACTATACCTTTAAAGACTATGATCATCTTTTTTCTAGAACATCTTAGATTAAGGTCCTTCATTAACCAAGAAAGAGCAGAAGCATTTTAGTCCAGGAAAATAAGGGGAAAAGTTGAACACTTCTGGGCCAAGGCTAAAAGACAGTTTTCCCCTCACGTTTTTTGGTGAGGGGAATCGATTGCGATAGGTTCGAGGGTGAAAAAAAACCTGTCTATTGGCCAAATATCACCCCCAAGACGGGTTTTTTGTGGTGTAGCAAGTAAAGGTGGAGTTTTTGTGTAAAATTATTCCTGACATGAGCCACCGAGAGGGTTGATCAAAAGGGGTAAAAACCACCCCTTTGAGGCAAAAAAAAGGTTTTTGCTGACTTTTTCGTGCTGTTCGAGGGAATGTAACTAAAGAAAGGTCGGGGAGGATGAGGGAATGAGGGGGGGGGGGGTCAAAACTACCCCCTGCAGGGATCACAACCCTCCTCAATCTTTCTGCCGTTTTTCCAAAAGAAATTCGATTCGGAGGTGATCAAAATAAATGGGGGTTATAAAATTAATTCATCCACCCTTTATTTCCAGTCAAGGGGGTGAAAACTACCCCCTGCCGGGATCACCACCTCCCAATCGAATTCCTTTTGGAAAACCGACAAAAAAATTGACGGGGCCCGTGATTCCTGCAGGAGTAGTTTTCATCCCCTTGACTGCGAATAAGGGATAGGTGGTTGAATTTTATCTCCGTCATCCTCCTCAAACTTTTTTTAGTTACTCCGAATAGTGCGAAAAAGTCAGTTACAACCGTTTTTTGCCTCAAAGGGGTGGCTCTCACCCCCCCCCCCCCCTTATTTGATCAACCCTCTCGGTGGCCAAGTATTAAAAATCACCAGAGAAACCACCTTCAAAGGAAAAATTCCACACGGAAAACCCGTTTTGGGAGTGGTAAACTTTTTTTTGTCGAATCCCCACCCCACAGTGATTAAGATAAATTTAAAAAATGAGAAATTGTATCGAAAACGCCCTTTGAAAATTTCTCGTCAGATTAAGCGTTGCGAAGAAAAATCAAAGTTCCAATCACGTCCATTTGATGGATGATAAGAAAATATTGTCGAAGTGTATCCATGTGAGACCATTTTTTTAAGCAGTCTCGCAAGGCCTTTTGCTAGTCCGGTGCTGATTTATGAAAAGTTTTTTCTTAGCAAATTCTTTGTTTCCATATAGTGGAGTAAAAAGGCGATAGAGAAAATTTTACATATAGCAACGTGACATAGAAAAATAAGTTTGTATTGGTAAAACTAAGAATACCTTGAGTTTTCTGCTTCGAGTAGGTGGGGAACCCTTTTTTTCGCGGAGAACTGGTAAATTGGTCATTTTTAAGGGTGGCTTTTTCAGTATTAATTTATTTTGAACCCTGTTAGCTAATTAAGAAACTAGAACTGTTCCCGTTTATTGTAGATGTTCAACATTTATTTCAAATTTCGTGAGAATCGGCTCATCGCCTCCCACGATATGTATACAGGGTGTAACAGGATCATGGTATACCCCCCCTTTTCTCTTTTAGTTTTGAAGATAATTGATTGAAATTTAGGATATACTACATACATAATAAGCGGCACTTTTTGACATAAAATTGATTTTTTTACTTCCGGTTTCGCCGGAAGTGGCACTAACTTTCAATTTTGTATATTATGGCATTTTTGAATTCTGCATAGTTTCCTGAATCCAACGATGCCAAATAAGTGACATTTCAAACATCAATTTTTTTTTATAATATAATTTTTAGTTATCCGCTTAAGTGCGCCATGACGGTTCCGATTTATTCTAAATGACCCGTGTAATGCTACAAAAATCGAAATCCCGATAAGACACTAAATTATTTGATTTATGAGCAAATAAAATTCACCAAAATTGTTTTTTGGGCAAAACTCAGTTTTTTCAAATGGAACCATATCGGTACGGTGACGGTGGTACCATTTATTAGTACTATTAAGAGGGAATTTATTCATATGCCGTATTAAATTGTGCGATAAATACAAACAAAATTACAGCTAAAAGAAAATAAGAAAATACAATTTTGTTCTAATTAAATGTTAAGAAGTAACTAAGGTGGCTTTGAAAACAATGAAATATTTAGCTTGTCATACATTTGTTGGTTTAACGGTGTTTTTATTGTGTCTTTAAAAATTGTTTAAAATTCTTGTTAATTGTGTTCAAAATTTATACAAGAGATGAAAAATTGGACATGTTAATTATTTATGGGGAATGTAAAAGAAATGCAGTTACGGCTACCGATCTTTATGCCCAACGATATCCTGATAGACAATGTCTAGCGAAAAATTATTTTAAACGTGTTGAAAACCAATTCCGAAGAGAGCCCAACAATGATCCCGAAGAAAATTTCATTATTGACGAAGGAACGGAAATTAATGTTTTGGCTCGAATAGAAGTTGATAAGACTGTTTCTTTAAGGCAAGTTGGGTTTGAATTGGACATCAGTCACCAAACAGTAAGCCGAATTTTGCACAAATACCACTATAAATCTTTTAAATACCAATTGCACCAGCATTTGTACGAAAGTGATTACGAACGAAGTATGGAATATTGCAATTGGATTTTGTATAATAACGTGCAGCCAAACAATGATTTTTTGGAACTGATTTTATTTTCGGACGAGTCTAGGTTTACAAATTTGGGATTATTTAACCGACAAAATACAAAATATTGGTCACAAGAAATTAAAATTTATTAGGGGAGGGTAACTTTCAAGTGCAATTCTGTTTCAATGTTTGGCTTTTGGAATAATCGGTAGTAGAATCATTGGTCCAATAATATTTGAAGGACATCTGGCTGGTGCCAGATACTTGAGATTCCTGGAAAATGAGGTTGAGGACATTTTAGATGAGTTACCTTTAGATTTAGGACAGGGAATGTATTTCCAATAAGGTGGCGCTCCTCCCCATAATTCAAGGATAGTAATTGATTACCTTCAACGGAGATTCGGAGAAAACGTAATTTCGACGAATGATCCTGTGAGGTGGCCTGCAAGGTCATCTGATTTAACGCCTCTTGATTTCTTTGTTTGGAGTCATTTAAAAAACATTGTCTATGCAACCGCAGTTACAACCCGTGAAGACCTGGAGCTACGAGTAAGACGAGCAATTAATAGCATAACGGCCCAGCAACTGGCGAACGTTCTTCGAGAAACAGCTATGCGAGTTCAGAAGTGCATTGACGTTAATGGACAGCATTTTGAACAGCTGTTATAATGTTTCGTGTTAATTTTTTTTATTCCAAAGCCACCTTATGTGTAACAAGGTAATTAATTAGAATAAAATTGTATTTTCTTATTTTCTTTTAGCTGTAATTTTGTTTGTATTTATCGCACATTTTAATACTACATATGAATAAATTCCTTATTAATAGTACTAATAAATGGTACCACGGTACCGGTATGGTTCCATTTGAAAAAATTGAGTTTTGCCCCAAAAGCAATTTTGATGAATTTTATTTGCTCATAAATCATGTAATTAAGTGGTTCTAACGTCATTTCGATTTTTGTAGCATTACACGGGTCATTTAGAATAAATCGGAACCGTCCATGGCACACTTAAATGGAAAACTAAAAATTATATTATGATCCTGCCTATAGACCTTATAAAGTAGAGACGGGCCACTCAAGTGGGAGGCAATGATTGGTTCGTATGAAAAGTGGATGCATAATGGCGGCGGAGTTGCTTTTATGTTGACGAGCATATTGTTATTAGAGTCTCAATGCAATAGGTTAAAATTAAAATGACAGTCTGTAATGACTGATATGTTCACGAGACAATTAATGGTAACGTTATTACTTACATATATTTTTCGATTTTGTCAAAACAATTACTGCAACCTGTTGCGACCACCATCTAGATGCTAGGTGGTGGTGGTGGTGGTGTCATCAGTGTAATCTAACCCAAGTGTCAAAAGCAGGTTGCAGTATTCGTTTTGACAAAGTGGAAAAATATATGTAAGTAATAACGTTACCATTAATTGTTTCGTGACCAAATCAGTCATAACAGACTGTTATTTTAATTTTAACCTATTACATTGAGTCTAATGACACTATGCTCGTCAAAATAAAAGCAATATCGTCGCCATTATGCATCCTTTCTTTTCATACGGATCTATCGGTGCCCAAGGAGGGTAAACATTTGATCGGTGCCTCCCATTCGAGTGACCAGTCTCTACTTTATGGGCAAATATATGTTTATAGGGTCTCTAATCCTGCTCTTCTACCAACGCCACCTCTTGATTGTACACAAACTAAACCGTGTTCTTTTAGTTATTGATGAGTCGTGCGCCTTCATCGAAAATTCATTCTATCTTTATTTATCCTTAAGAATAAAAAAAGATAGAATGAAATTTCGATGAAAGCGCACTACTCGACTCATCGATGAATAAAAGAACACGGTCCTACAAAGGATCAACGGTCGCATTCAGCGGGCGTAGCATAAAACGCTCTGCTATCGCTACTGTTACGGAACCGTTGAAACGTTCTCTGAAATAACTATTTTTGTGCTGTAGTCAGGTGTCAAAATATGTGTTTATTTTTAAAATTTTACAACTTTAAGGAAGTCTCTTATGGTAAGCTATAACTTTTTACCGAACCTTATAATTCTCTTGGTAAAGCGACTTTCAGTATTTTATGTTAGATATATGTGAGCAGAAGCTATTTCATCAAAAGTATCAATCTCCTCAACTTCCAGAAGCTGTCCATCATGGATATAATAAATTGTGTTGGTATTCATTTTGTTTACTTTTTAAATTTTCCTCTCAACTGCTTTACGGCCTTTGCGCTACGAAAAATGGCGACCGCTACTTAACATGTTGAGAAAATAGCGTATCCGTCAGAGTACGTTTGCATTACAGTTACACAACGGTTACGTCCGCTGAGGCTGCGTTAAGCTACAAGTCCTACTGACCGCCGCGGTCCGACCTGTCACTTGACGTTTTTGGTAAGATCGTTAAGCAGTATTTTACCAATGGTCTGCCCATAGATGTGACGGGCAATATTGGGCGGCAATTTCAAATTTAATTGGCAAGTTTTTAGAATTATTATAGATGGAGGATTTTATATGCGTGTTGATGTAATCAGTTTTTCAAACAAAATGTTTGATTATGAATATAGATCTTGCAAAAATCTATTTCAACAAGTTCATAAATGTAATTATATACCTTTCAACCAAATCAGCTTTTTTTCCATGAACTGTATAGCACCTCTTTTTCTCAGCTCCGCTTTTAAAGTTTTAAACGATTTAATGACCAACTGCCGTAATCCTTTTTATCAATTTGCCTCATTTCTGCGAATAAAAGATTGGGAAACTCTCGAAAATTGGGAAATTTAAACTATTTAAAGGTTATACATGATACAAGTGAAGAAAGAAATTAAACCGAATACGCATGGCGTCATCTATTGGATATGTTCTTAGGAACTGCCTTGGATTATTCCTCATCTTTTTATCAATTTAGTTCAATTCTACGAATAAGAGATTGGGAAACTCTCAGAAATCGGGAAATATAAACAATTTAAAAATTATAATATAACTTTTAAATTGTTATTTAATGTCATTTATATTATATGACACAAATTGAGAATGACATTAAACCGAGCACGCATGGCGTCATCTATTGGATATATTAGGAACTGGCTTGGATTGTTCCCCATTAGCTGATCGGTCAAACCTTATAATTTTACCATTCACTTAACAATTTCGACCGGTCGAACCGCTCACTTAACAGCTGCTTTCGTTCGTCTTGAACAAAGTGATTGTGATTAGTAAGCAACCAATAGAAATCAAGAATTTAAAAAATATTTCAACTCAATTGGCTGCTTAGTGATTGTGTTCAGTTTGTTCAAGACGAACGAAAGTACCTAAGCTATATTTTTGCGCATTAGACGCAATAAGCAATAAGCGGTGCCATTCGAGCGAATAAGTCATGACGTCACGCTTAAAGGCACTTGCAGCGGTATCATGCAGCTTCAGAAGTACACTAGAAAATGACGTCACGCTTCAAGGCAGTTGAAGACAGTGTAAGACGCGTGATCGCAAAAATTTAACTCTAACGTAGCCTGAATGTGACCAATTTGTCAGTGACATGTGTATGTGAGGTGTTTGTCAACGTACCTAACCTCAATCAGACACGTTAAGTCAAAAAGTTGTAAGTAAATGCTTGTTATCACACCACAGTGGTTTGAAGTGGCAAACATATTAAATTAAGCATTATTGAGTCTTCCTCCGATGAACATTTTAATGGAATACTGCATTTAAATGGTATGATAATTTTGATTACGCATTTTAAATATTCTAACCTATAAAACGTTTTTGTAGTACATTGAGAGAGAGTAACTGATTTTCACATCATATTTATCGTGTATTTGGTATCAGAAGTTACAAATGGAGCTTGACGATGATTTTGAAGAAGATAGTGCGACAGAAAGCGATTTTTCAGAAGAAGAGCCACGGTCTGCTAAAGAACGGAGCAAACACCAAAAAACTACGAAGAAAAGGAAACATGAAGATATAGCATCAGATGAAATATGCCAAAATGGAAGCTCACAGAAACGTAAACACAAAAACGAGCTCTACAAACCTCCTACTGTGGAAGAGTTAAATAACTTGAAAGAAACAGAAAATTTATATAATAACAACCTATTCCGACTTCAAATTCAAGAACTAGTCTCGGAGATAAATATAAAAAATAAAAGGAAAAAGAAATTATCAGTTTGGTATGAATCTTTCTTACAGATCTTAAACAACCTTCCTGAAAATGAGGATGTGTTATCGAATATCAAAAAGATCGCCAAAAAGAAGAAACTTACATTAATGAACAAATTGGCAAATACTATCATACCAGACCAAGATGTAACTTTAAAATTTACAAAGCCAGAATCTATTCAAAACTTTGGTTTGTATGAAAACAACTGTTTGGCTGGCCCCAACGTACTCTTGAACATCAATTTAAAAATTCCTACGACTTGCTTCCATGTAAAGGATTTCTTAAACAATCGTTATTTCTGTAAACGCCTTTACTATTTGTTGTACATTGCTGAGCACTTAAAGTCAGGTCAAATTGTGTCTGAAGTCAGTCTAGGTTACCATGAAGGGAATTTGCTGCTGCCAGTACTAAACGTCCAACCTACTGGGTGTGATAAAACTTTAGTTACAATTTACGCAACACCCTGTGAAGACTACTTTAAACCAACGAGATGTTTACCAGAACAGAATAACATGAAACAAGATTTATTTAATACAAATTTGGACGACGAAGTTCTAAAAAGTACACCTACGATTCTTTACAATAGCTCCTTAGGACATGATATAACGTTGTCTGTAAACAACGATTTTATAAAAGAAATTTTAAGGGAGCAGGGTAGCATTCAAGAAGGAATAAAACTTCTCTGTGTTTGGTTAAAGCAGAGGGAATTGCATGTGGGCTTGGGCTCGTTTACCGAAAGTTTGGTTGTGTATTTTATAATTTATTTATTGTCGAAAAGGAAAATCAATAAGTTCATGAGCTCCTATCAGGTTATCAGGAACTTCTGGAATTTTATCGCTTCTTCAGACCTAGAAAAAGATCCTATTAGTATCGCGGATGTTTCTAAGGATCTTTTAGATAGTTTCAAGAAGCATTTTGATGTTGTCTGTTTGGATAAAACTGGCTGTTATAATGTCGCAGCCTTTTTAAATACCGAAGTGTACAAGAAAGTCAAAGTGGAGTGTGAGAGAGCCGTTAAACATTTGGACGATTGTAGAAATAACTCGTTTCAACAGTTGTTTCTCACAAAATTACCATTTTATTTACAGTATGACTTGGTAATAGATTTAAGTAAATCGCTACCGTTAGAAGATAAGTTCGATATGAAAGAAGAAGAAAAGGTGAAATTCATCGGTTACAACGATTTGTTAGTTGTTAATTGTATTTCAGATACTATACGGCGAGGGCTAAGCAGTAGGGTGTTAAATTTTGTGCCGAGACTGGAAATGGATGACAGTAATCGTTGTTTAAAAAGGTTTATGTTTGGCATAAATTTAAATCCTGACGAGGCTTTTAACTTTATCGAATTGGGGCCAGCCTTGAATGATCATGCCGCAGCTAATGACTTTAGGAACTTTTGGGGGAATCTTTCCAGTGATCGCCGGTTCCGAGACGGTAGTACTCATGTGGCGGTATATTTTAGAACAAACACAATTAGAGGTAAACGAGACATTATTAAAAAGATTTTAAATTTCGTCATTGGAGAAAAACTAGGCCTAGAGTTTAAGCTGTACTATGACGAGTTTGAAGAAGTACTGATTAGTAAGAAGTTAGTGCCGTCTTACCCTTCCGGAACGAGCGAGGAGACCAGTTTGAAGATAATCAAGGCATCGGATGAGCTTGGGAAGAAAATTAGGGCCCTGCAGATGTCTTTGAAGGTCACTGGAGTCCAAGGAGTGTCGGACGTTTATAGTTTCACAGAAGTTTTTCCACCGATACCTAGCAATTATAAGGTTAGTTTTTTATTTTAAATAACCCTGCGAAAGTATACTGTAATAATGAAAACATTTCGTTGTGTAATTTTTCTAATATTATCCATGGTACATTATAGTAGCCAGGCATTCTTGTACTGTTCAGAATAGGGCATCTGTATGTGATGCCACATTTTCAAGGTCGCTGCTTGGAGGGAAAACAAATAAATAACACAACCCTAATTTAGTTTCTTATGTCAAATGTTGCAAACCTAGCATCCTTGATTTGTCTTATCTGCAAGCGATCAGTAGGTAAAGTGAGGTTATGTGTTACTTATTTTCCCTTCAAGCGCCAACCTTAAACGTCTATAAAGAAAAAAAGGGGTCTACCATGATCCATTGACACCCGGTATGTATGTGTATATTTTTTATCTGTATGTATGTTATGTATATGTGTATATTTGTATATGAGTATATATTCTGTCACGGATCGTATTTGGTTTTGCTGATTTTTGTATTTGTATTGTGTTATTATTTGTTGTATTTGCCGTACTGTTGGATGGTGTACACTAAAATAAAACAAAATATTTACGTTAATTCTATGCAAGATTTATTATAAACTGTGTATAGTCCAGTTTATGTATTATTAGCACTCAAAAAACGCAACAAAAGCTTTACGACCTCATTAACATACCATCACTCTTTGTGGTGTCTTGACCGCAAATTGACTCGCTTACCTTTATAAGCTTTTAATGTACGTCGGTTTGTTTAACGAAAGCAAGCCGCTTGGCCCACAACGATAATAATTATGTCGTAAAGTTTTTGTTGCATTAATTAACCTAGTTAATTTTATTTGTTTTATTATCAGAAGAGGAAATCTAATAAGTTTTCATTGATCTGTTCTTGCCACTTTAAAGATGGTGATAGAAATAATTTACACCAGCGGTACTTAAACGGAATATTGGAAAAATGTTTACATATTCACATGTAGGTACATGTTAGATATAAATTTTTAGAGAACTGAGAGAGCAAAAACTAACTTGAAGTTTGCAGCAAACTAAATGACATATTTTTGTAGTCTCAATGCCTATTGGAGGATACTATAATTCATGTGTAATATCAATTTAATTAATTAAGAGTTAATTTCTTCTAATAATTTACTGAAAGATCTTAAATATTTTCTGTGAGGTAGAAATAACATCGAATTCTAGTTTTAACCCTCTTCTATCTACCGGGTCTAACAGGATCATGGTATACCTCCCTTTTCTCCTTTAGTTTTGAAGATGATTGAAATTTAGGATATACTACATACATAATAAGCGGCACTTCTTGACATACAAGATTTTTTTCACTACCGGTTTCGCCAGAAGTGACACTAACTTTCGATTTTTAAATGGAACACCCTGTATATTATTGCATTTTTGAATTCTGCGTAATTTTCTGACATCAACATCAATTTTTTTTATAATATAATTTTTAGTTTTCCATTTAAGTGTGCCATGACTGTTCCAATTTATTCTAAATGACCCGTGTAATGCTACAAAAATCGAAATTTCGTTAAAAACACTAAATTACGTGATTTATGAGCAAATAAAATTCACCAAACAATTTTTTTGGAGCAAAACTCAATATTTTCAAGTGGGACCATATCGGTACCGTGGAAACTAAAAATATATTATAAAAAAAATTGATGCTTGAAATGTCACTTATTTGGTATCGTTGGATTGAAAAAATTATGCAGAATTAAATATACAGGGTGTTCCATTAAAAAATCTAAAATTAGTATCACTTCCGGCGAAACCGGAAGTGAAAAAAATCAGTTGTATGTCAAAAGGTGCTGCTTATTATGTATATAGTATATCCTAAATTTCAATCAATTATCTTCAAAACTAAAGGAGAAAAGGGGGTATACCATGATCCTGTTACACCCGGTATAGTGGGAGCGAATCACTACTAATTTTTATTTTTACAGGTGAGACATAGTATTACCTCTGTTCGGGGAAATAACATAATATTTTCCGATGATGAGCTGAAGTTCTGCCCACGTTATGTCCAACCAGTAGAATGTGTCCTTCAACTAGAACATAGCTCAAAATGGCCCAGCGATCTAGAAGCCCTACGCCATATAAAAACATCGTTTTATTTGGAGATATCCAAAATGTTAGAAAATAATCACAAAATCTTGTCACACGTCACTCCCGACTTTATCGATGTCCTTTTCGAAGGACTGGTTTTTAGGTATCGTTTGTATGTACCTAAAGAAATAGCTCTGGTTAAGAGGAACGCCACCGAAACAGGTCTTACTTGTTACAGGGAGTCACAAGCGAGTTTCCATATGGAAAACTCGTTAAATGTAACACCCAAAGTTATGGGTGCCTTGAGAGGAGTTCAGTCTCTGTACCCAAGCTACGGACCTGGCACAGCGCTTATTAAGCGGTGGCTAAGGTCACAGTTAATAGACAGATTTTACTTCCCAGATATTGTGATCGATCTCTTAAATGCATCATTATATATTAACAGCATGTATGGACCATCAAACACACCTCAGATATCATTTTTGAAATTTTTAAAATTCTTCTCCGAGTTCAACTGGGACTTGCAGACGATTTTGGTGAATTTTAATGATGATATAACTAATGAGGAAATCTCCGAATTGGAATCTAAATTACAACAGAACCGCGAAGGATACCCACCGCTGTACATCATTATGCCTTTTGACCAGGGATTATCAGTTTTTACTAAACATGCGCCCTCAAGAGAAATACTCAGCAGAGTGAAACAACTAGCAAAGGAAAGTCTGAATTTTGTTAGCAATATTATTATAGATCAAAACTGCGTTGGGAGGAAGGAACTGTTTATACCGAATTTTGATGGTTACAATGTCTTAATACATCTACGTCCGATTCTGAACCCTCGTAGACATGAGCAGATACTGTTTTCTAATCCAGAAAATAGGATCATAGTGGAAAAATACAAATTAGATGACGATGACAAGTTGCCGATCATAGATTTCAATCCTGTGGAAAAGTATTTGACGATTCTACGGGAGAATTATGGCAAGTACGCAATGTTTTTCCACGATACTTTTGGTGGGAATACGATAGGGGTGTTGTGGAACCCCAAAGTGCTTGAACCTGTGGATTTTAAAGTGTCTCAAGTCAATGCCGGCATGCTGGTAGACGGCAAGATTGTTTTTAACATGGATGCAGTGATAGAGGACTTTTATACTATAGGAAAAGATTTGGTTAAGACGATTGAGAAGAGATGATGTTAGTATAAGTTGTTTTTCTTTTTATATCTGTAAATTTTATGGTTTATATAAAAATTTTAAAAAGGTTCTATTTTAATATTTTCTTATATAGAAGACAATAGTGATATATATTCTTTTATATGGAGTAAAAGTGAATAATACACACATCACATATAGTAGACAAGCCCCAGATTCAAAGCCAAAGGCTGCCCAGAAGTGGGTTATGCACTTGTAAAAACGGAAACAACATCTTTACCCACCAACATTGACAGTATTGGTACCAGAGCACAGCAGAGTCAGATCCACTGCGTTCGCCACTCACGCTCTCCAGCCAACTGAACTCCCGTTCTTATCATTTTTAACGACACTAAAGTTCTTATGGCCGCTCACGAGCGGGACTAAAAGTATTTGAAGAAAAAATAGCGTTATGTAAAGTAAAAGTGATTTCTTGTACCTCGACTGTTCTTGTAGGATTACTGGCAGAGTAGCTCAGTTGACTAGAATGTGTTGAGTGGCAAACGCATTTGATTTTATTCTGCTGTGTTCTAGGTTCAATTCCCGGCACCAACACTGGCAATGTGCAACTCAGATGGGAGTGTCAGAGAAATGGCAGTTTAAGTTCACAAAATATGTTATTAAAATCATGTCATTTTGACGTGTGAAAATAATTGTAGTTAAAAATTTTGTATGTCGTGGGGAATAGTAACCTGTGAATTTATAGTGTAAATAAAAAAGACGATAAAAACTTTACGAGCCGGTGAACCATTCGATGCCATCAAACAAGCAGATTTACATTAAAAATCTATAAAAGTGATTCAATTTGCGGGCGAGGTAGTACAGAAAGTAACGGTATTTTAATGAGGACGTAAAGTTTTTGTTGCATTTTTATCTGCAGAGTAAAATTGCAAATGAATATTGAGCATATAAAAATTTGTGCTCTTATGGTATTTTTTATGGTATCCCAAAAATAAAAATCCATGAGGGTGACATCTGGTGATCTAAGTGGCCACACAATCAAAGGACTATTTTTTCCAATCCAATGCATAGGGAAGTTGTTATTCAGCCAATTTTTAACTGTTGCTGCCTTATGAATGGAAACCCCATCTAGTTGAAAATAAAGGTTTTGTTGTGCGGCTAAAGGTTAATTTTGAATGGCATCTCAAAATTCATATGTTAAAAAATGTAGGAATTTCACACTATTTAAAGTGTCATCAAAGAAAAATGGTCCAATCAAGGTCTCATTTAAAATCCCACACCAGACATTTACTTTTCGGAGTATTGCCGTTTACAATTTATAACTCAGTGTGGGTTTACTGTTACCAATACCTTGAGTTTTACTATGAGACCACGCAATTTGTTGTAAAAGTAGCCTCATCACTGAAAATAATTTTATTCAAAGAGTTTGTGTCATTTAAAAACAAACCCTGTGCCCAGGAGCAATTTTCCAGTCTGCGTCTCCTTCTTCCATAGTGTGTAAAAAGTTGGGCATATATGGTTTTTAGTTATGATGTTTGAAGCACCTCCAAATTTTATTTCTGTCTAAATTCAAGTTTAGAGATAAATCTGTGACACTAACGTGTGGTTCAGCATTAACGGCATCTAATATTACTTGATCAAATGGACGATCCGCAACGTTGCATTTTTTGTGGCTCTAAGTTTGGATACATCTCCAATTCTATTAAATATTCTATTAATTGAACCAACCGTGGTGTATGAATCTGTGGGCGTTCTGGATGTCTCAAATTGAAGATAATGGCTGTAGTCCATTTAACGACATACAAAAAAGGCCAAAACATCAAAAGTTAGTAGTAGTAGTAGAAATCGTATTATTGGCTTCGATTTATTAAAAATCATTAGCTCAGCGCCACGTGGAAGATGAAATGGTTTTAATTAATCTTCAGTATATCACCTCGTGTAATTAATCTTAAACTTATTGTGTGTAAAAAGCCAATTAATAATTTAATTTAATAAAATTAATCCCAACAACCAGAAACATACTGTAAAATAAAACTTAAATCTAAATATATTTTTATATCTATTGTGTATTCATATGTACACATATATACGCATACTCACACTCATACACACACATACATTTTTTTTTTCTTTTTTTTATAGTACATCAAAACTTTGTAGGATCTTTTGCAATACATTTCCTCCCCTGTTGTTGAGGGTGAGAAAAACAATGGTGATGGTTTCGAGTTCTGAAATCCTTGCGTACTACCCCTATCAAGGAAAAACCACCTCTGTTTCCGGCTTCACGTTCTTGGGCTTGGAATCGTCGGATCGGATTTTTTTGTGGGAATAATAATAAATTCAGTTAATTTACATTAGAGTACTCCAGAGCGACCCCCGGGGGGGGGTTATAGCAATATCTCCAAAAAAATAAGAAAATACGGTCTCGACAAGGTTTTTTATGGGTTTCCGAGGGCAAGGATCATGATGGAGGTGCTATTTTTCACCCTACTCTCCCAACGTGTAAAACCACTCCCCTCTTCCATGCTGTCGGTCCTAGGCATGCGGAGATTCGTCGGACCAGAGCTTTTATGGAAATATCAAGGAAACCAACCATTACTAAACCACAGTTGACCTAAGCAGCCCACGGGGGGGGTTGAAACTACTCTGCTAGCAAAACCGAAATCACTCGAAAAACGAGCTTCTCACGGGTTTTTGAGGGCGGTAATCTCAGTGGTGGTATTCTTTTCACTCTATCTTCTCGAAACTACCCCCAGTATATAAAACCACCCCCTCTTCCATGCTGTCGGTCCTAGGCATGCGTTGATTTGTCGGACCGGAGTTTTTATGAGAATATCGGGGAAACTAACTATTACTCAACCACAGTTGACCTAAGCAACCCTTGGGAGTTGAAACTACCCTGCTCGCAACGCGAAAATCACTCACGTGCTTTCGGCGGCGGGAATCACGATGCTGGCGTTATTTTTACCCCCCCCCCCCCACGCAACTACCCCCAATGTATAAAAGTACTCTTTTTATAAAAAAAATGAACGAAATGTTCCAAATGTTTTCAAACAAAATTGCATTAATTTTGCTGTGAAAGACATATTACAGCAGTGTGAGTTGGAGCCCCATCTTGTTGAAAATATGAATAATTTAATCTTTCTGCCACTGTTAATTCGTAAAGAAAATCTTGAAATTCGTTTTGCAGGAAATTAAGGTATTTATGAGCGGTTAATTTGCCATCATAATAATAAGGTCCAATTATTTTAGTCCCTGAAAGACCCACCCAAACATTCGTAGAAAATCTTTCTTGGAAAGCACTGAAAGCAGTCTCTGCACCATCTTACTCTCCTCGCACTATCCCTCATTTAAATGTTGAACTTTTTTCATTTTGTAGCATCGAAATCCGTTTTTTTTTAATATTTTTCTTGCACTGTCTATTTTTATACCACAGTTTCTCTGAATTTGTTTCAAAGAGGTTTCTTAATTTTGGTTAATACTCTATTCACTTTTCTTACATTATCCGCACCATGCCCTCGCCTTACTAGTTTTTTGAAAATGAACCATGTGTTTTTAGATTTTGAACTATCTTGCTAAACATAGTTCGATTTGGCTGTGGAGATCTGGAAATCTAACTCCGTAAACCGTGACTGGCATCTCAGCATCAAAATTGGACTGACAATAAATGCTAACCATATCGAATTTGTTATTATTGGTGTACACCATAATTACTGATATAAAACTTGTCTTAGAAATCGAAAACGCAACATACAACAGCGACAATCTGTCAAATTTGTTAATAACTGTATACATTGTTTTTCACTAATCATGGCATAGCTGATTTTTACGATTCAATGATATGAATTATGGTTTTCGTAAAATATAAAATGTTGACAATCAGTTAAAATTTTTGTGACATATTTGATATTATTGGAAAGAGACAAAATAAACGGAATTAATGGTGTCATGGCCTACTTTGAGATTTGTTCTTTTCATTTTTGCACAAGAGTGTATGTCAAAGCCAACAGCGTTTTTCGAATTTTTTGATACGCATTATTATTCTTATTGTCTTTGCCGTCAACTTTCATCCCTTTAACTTTTTCCGTATCTTCTCTAATAAGGAAACTATAACCGTTTGTGGTTTACCTACTTTTCAGGTTTTTGTAATATATCTCACAAAGTAGTCTCTATGGATTTCAAATTTCTTTTTACTGAAATATAGAAAATGGGATAACTATTTCTAAAACTTTATTATTCTACAATGGATATTTAATCGAGATATTTGATGTGACCCTCGTAAAACAGACAGACATACCAATATTCTGTGTGTTAGCTACTTAGTATTATACTCATAATGAACATGGTAATTATCTGTAGATTGTGCTATTTTATTATAATTTAATTGCTAATTGCTAGTTTAATAGAATAAGTAATCTTTTCCAAAAAATTTCCCAAAACCAGTCAAGCAGGTACTAATTATTTATCTGTAATCGACTCCTTGAGCTTGCACTAATTTTTACTTTTTATGACAATCTATTAAAAACAGTGCATTATATCACCATTATACCGATAATTTACCATATATTACTAATCAAATTTCAAGGTAAGCAAGTATTTCTACATATAGAATTACTTAGAGGTGGATTTTAAAATTAAGTGCACTCATATTTGGCCAAACAGTTGACCTCAGAATTCAGAAGATTGTTTTCACTATAACTTTAGTCATGTGTTTTATGCACATTAGTAAGCAATTAAAAATTTGTCTTGTTTATATCTCGAATTGTGCGCGCGCAAATACACATATGTAGATAAGTATGATTGAAATGTGTTATCTTATTTTGCTATTTACTTTTCCATTTAGGTTATCAAATAATATGAAATGCAGATAGAAAGATTACATTTAATAAACAAAAAATAACCCTGTAATGTCTAAAAATAAAATGGTGAAAGCGAAGGAAAAAACTAACGTTACCACAACAACAGCTACAGTAGGTAAGACAAGTATTAGACATATCCGAAACTGAC
Organism: Leptura quadrifasciata; assembly: GCA_963675555.1. Taxonomy (NCBI): domain Eukaryota; kingdom Metazoa; phylum Arthropoda; class Insecta; order Coleoptera; family Cerambycidae; genus Leptura; species Leptura quadrifasciata. The sequence continues at coordinate 18,418,208 of OY776681.1, read as the reverse complement.
AATTTTTTAATTCGTTAATATATTTTTTTTAGACAAAATAAGCTTATGTATAGTTATAACAACTGTGATAATTATACTCCTAGTAGTTGTGGCTGGTATTTGCGTCCGTTTTCTGTTGGAAGACAGTCTTTCCAGGATTATTTTAATCGGCCTTATATGCTTTTTAATCGTTTTGGGGATACTAGCGTTGATTATGCTAGAAGTAAGGAGGAGAGCCACGAGAAAAACTAATGTAGTGGCGATTCGAAATGGGCATTATCACAGTATACAGCCTAGTGCCCCTCAAGACACATCCTGGGAATATACTCATAGAGCCACAGTGCCGGCGTGACCACGTTAACGTTCTTATGTAATTTAGTTTTTAGGTCAAGTATTTAAACAATTTATTTTGTGCGATAAGAATTTGATGTATGTACAGTATAAAACAAATTAATAACATAATAGATAATGCCAAAGTCAGTCTATGTTCACTATCCAAACAACCTACAATACGCTTTGCTGTATTCCTAGTTGCATACTCAAGAAATCAAAATTGGCAGAACTGTCTGTCAAAATATTTTTTTATAACTTGTCGTTTGTCACAATTTTGAATGCACACACATGCTATTATTGTTAATTTCATAAACATTAAGAATGGTAAATATATTTGCAGTAAGCAAGTTAATATTTTCAAATGTTTTGAATTGTAGGATATCCTGTCAAGACCAGCAGAAGAATTTGAAAATGAACAATCACTCGAAACAATGTGGGCAATCAAGGCTTTCGAACATGCAGAAATATACTTTAATGTAAGCCATTTTTGATGTATTTGTGCGGAATAAAAATATTACACGTTGCTGTGAGAACATTACCGTCGAATAGACCTTAAGTTATATTCACTCTCCAAACATATACGGTAAACTTCATACCCTTATTTATAACTTACTTAAGGGTACGTTATAAATTTAAAATGACTGATCATGTGCAGTTTTACAATTTTTCCAGATCTTATGTTCAGTCGAGCCAAAATATTTAAAACTCACTCCTGTGGATGACACGATATACAAACTGTTTCGAGAAGAATTCCCAACGTTAGAGTTAAGGCTAATCAAGGAAGACGAGCTGAAAAGTACCCAAGAGAAAGCGAAGTGGCGACCATTTTGTGAACGCTTCAAAACTCTCGTGGAGGATTATAGCTTTGGAACCCTCTTACGAGCAGATGCTTGGGATGATTATAAAGAAGAAAATACTATATTAGTAACCAGGATACAATTTTATGCGATAGAAATTGCCAGGAATAGGGAAGGCGTCAATGACATTTTAAGAGAAAAATTCAAGCCTAGCCTCGAATCAAAGAATGAAGATGAAAGATAATTGCTTGGTAGAATTAGGCTATAATTATTATTTTCAATTAGTTACAGATCTTTTGCTTTAATTTAGATAATTTAATTTAATGTTTAAAAGTTAATATTGAATAAATTGATTGGCTATAAAGTTCTGGTATATCATTTGGTGCATTATTGAAAGTTCTAAAAAAGGGTCAAATCCGGACTATTAGGTGGCCATTTAATTGTTTCATTATTCCCTATCCATATTGGGAATCCATTATTCAAATGGTCTCGAACGGGCAGGACACTATGCGCGGAGTTGCCCCATCCAAATCATATTATCAAGTGTAACTTCCGGAAAATTCTGCAAAATATAAGCCCAACAATTTTGTTTCTGAAAACTCCACATCAAACACTAACTTTTTCTTCCTGATTTTTTTATTTGTTTTACCAATCTTTTTCTGTTGTGCATGTTTTCCCACGACCTTCGATTTCTCCTATTAAAAATTCCTGGCCTAGAAAAGGACCATAATATTTTAGTAAAAAAATGGGGATCCTCATCCAACTTTTGAATCATCTGGCAGCCAAAGTCCAATCTTTTCCTTTTATGCGCCTCTGTTAAAACTTGTACGGGTAAATTTGATATGGTCTGTAGTTATTATTTAACGTACGTTGGATTTTGGAATAACTTTTACCTAATTGATCGAGTGCATTATTTATACATTCAGAATTTTCTAAAAATAATACAATGTTTCAAAAAAGTATATTTGCGAATAAATATGGATGAGCTTTTCTTCAAAAGTATATTTAGCTGTTCTTCCTGGTTCGCTTGAACTACACGCGTTTTTCTACTAAAATTGGAGGTATTATTCACTTTTCGGTAAATACTTTTGAACGTATTTTCTGACGATTTGTATACAGCACCCTAATGCTCTTTTTGCTGGACGTTTATTTTTTTTATTTTGTATATAACAAGTAAATATTTGGGCTTTTTCTTCCTCACTGTAAATCATTTTGATTATTTCATTAAAGAAATGTCCCTTATCAAACATCATAGTTGTCATTTTCATGGCTGTATTTGTCTTGGGTTGGGTGAATCAGGTAATACGGCAGATTTTTTGACTTAATCGCTCCTAAAAATCATAAACAATGACAATTTCACTATGCGCTACTTTGAAAACGTGGGCTTAATTTTTTATTAAACAAAATATGAAAAAATTCGTAAATATTTCGTTTTCTTCCTATTTTTTCATATATCTCAGTAACTACGTTTTTAGAGAAAAGTTATGGAAGTGAAAAAGTTTTGTAATCCAATTTTAAATAAGATGCAGTTGGTTGCGAATCCAAAAATTCATTTTTACTATTGCAAAGTAAAAATCGAAAAAAAAATTTTGAAATAGCTATTTGTGGATTTTTAAATACTTATATGTAGGACCTTCATATTTGGCTAAAGAAAACTTTTTAATATAATAAATCTTCCCACCAAATTTCATCAAGATCGGACTTTTAATTTTTGCAATCTAAATTTCGTTCTGAAAATTTGCAATTTTCAAAATGTTACTGAAGCTAAAGCATTCAGAAAGTTGAAAATTTTTGGACATATAAAAGAGCACTCAAGTTTTTAAATCCATTCTAAGATATTAAAATCCGTTAATTATAAGAGCCTAGGGAATTTCTGTTTCAGACAAAAGTTGTAGATCTAGATGAGTACTATCCAACGATGATGCGATACATCGTTGGATAGTACTCATCTAGATCTACAACTTTACATCTTACATTCGAAATAAAATTTTGAGAATTTTTTGAAGTCTTTGAACCGTCACTATTTTTTTAAATTTTTCCAATGCGTTTCAGCGAAAAATGTTTCAGACAAAAGTTGTAGGGCTAGATGAGCACTATACAACAATGTATCGCATGTACATATTTGATTAATAATAATAATAATTTATTAGTGCCAATAATACAAAAGTATTTCACACAGGTCAAATAAATAGAAGTTACATAGCATGTTATACACAGTAGTTACCGTGTGTGTGTAAATAAATAAATAAATAAAAAACAATTAATGTATATAATAGTAAAAATTAAATAATAACACTACAATACAAAAATTGTAAAAGGTCGAAATTTAATAAAAACATAAAATGTGTGTAGAAGATAATTATGCGCACTTCAAATCATTAAGATTTGAGGAAAAATGTTCTTCAAATGTATAAAAAGCATTGGCTATTAAAAATGACTTCAGTGTATTTTTAAACGGAATGATTCCAAGTCTCCTGATTGTCAAAGGTAGACAATTAAAGAATTTTATGGCATAAAAATTTGTGCCTTTACGTGATTTTAAAAGTCGTAAAGAATCCGGACAAATATTATCTCGATTTCTTGTTGAATATCCATGAATTTCACTGTGAGAATTGTACTTTGATTCATTTGCTTTAATGTATAATAAGACATTGTAATATATACGTGCTGGGTAAAGTTAATATATTTAGCTCCTTAAATGCAAGCCTGCAGTCGTCTCGATATTTTAAGCCATATACAATCCGTATGGCTTTTCTTTGTATCGCGAAAGCATGGGTACTGTGAGATGAATGTCCCCAAACCAAAATTGCATAAGATAGACGGGAGTGAATGAGACCATGATAAGCGGTGATAACTGTTTTCTGAGAGACATTACTTGCAAGGTTTCTTAATAGATACATATTTGTGGAGACTTTTATTACAGACGTGATTTATGTGCTGCGCCCATGTTAGTTTGCTATCAAGATATACCCCAAGAAATTTAATACTACTCTTGTCATTTTCAGCTACGTTTCTTAAACTAAAGACCATTGTCTCTGTTTTGGACTTATTTAAACTAAGTTGGTTTGCTATAAACCAGTCCTGGGCTTTCGCCTGGGCATTATTTACATTAGCAAGTAGGGTGTCAAGTTCTTTATGTGACTGGATAATTGTGGTATCATCTGCAAAGAGGGCGAAATTTAGACGAAGTGATATCAGTAAGGTCATTTATATAAATTAGGAACAAAATTGGCCCTAGTATGGAGCCCTGAGGCACTCCGTATTCCATATATAGCACACTTGATTTATTATTTTGATACATGACGTACTGACATCTGTTACTAAGATACGACTTTATTAAATTACTGCTGTTTATACTGAAGTTATAAAAGTTCAATTTATTTATTAAGATATTATGTGACACACAGTCAAATGCCTTGGATAAATCTAGGAACTGAGCATATATATATTCACTGTCTTCAAATCCGTTACTTATTATGTCTGTTAACTTATTTATGGCTAAAGTAGTAGATAAGTTAGTTCTAAAACCAAACTGACTGGAACTAAGCAGATTTTCGGATTCGAAATATTTATTAAAAAAATATCCAATGGCTAGTCTAAAGTAATTATTGGCCATCATCTTTTAATAACTTGGAAATACGACGAAGCTACAATAAAAAACCAAACATTATCAATGCACATTTTATAAATATATAAAATTGTAAAATGATGAGGCAGATTACAGGACCTTTTTTTTATACATCTGGATTTCATTCGTCATTGGATAATATTCAATACATCAATCAAGTCTAGACTATGCCCAAATTCAGAAAGGGTTTTATTGAATAAGAAGAAATTGATACTGACCGATTTAAAACAAGGGTGTACTTTTCCAAAAGTCATACTTACTTTATGGACCACAGATTAACCTCCACAGGAAAAAAAATTGGATATATCGTGTACTAGTTTAAATGGCTCAAGGTATTAAAAACAAACATCAATAACAATATTGAAATAATCTTATTTTATTAAATAAAAAATTACACTTAAGATGTTTCGACAGCAGACGCTGACGCAGACTCTTCCGTGTATTTGCCCTTGTCTTTGCCCAAGGCAGCCAAACGTCCCTTGGCTCTGCGGTCGATGATTTTTTTCCTATCTTTGTCCATTTTAAGTTTCACTATTACAACCTGAAACAGAAAACCTTGCCTTGAACACATACAGCATAACCGCATAAGGGATATTTGTTTAAGAGGAAAAAATCAGGGCCAAATTTCTAACCATGGTGCAGCTGAAGTAGAACACCACCCCTAAATTTCCAAAAAAACTTTGGAAACCGAGATGATGCTCAGTTCAAAACTACAGTCTGTGAATGGTTTTGAATCATCATGTAGTGTTTTTTAAAAATTTGTGCATAAAACTTAAATATACGTATTAATTTAAACAGCAAGATAACAGAACAGGAATTAAAATTAAGGGTACCGCGATAACCCAAAAGAAGCTAAAAAAAGTATAAAAGGTTGACTTTGTCCCCCAGGTTAGTAAAGACCATTTTGGGTTTATACAGGGCAAGCAAAATTTTACATAACCTCAAACGGAAACTTTATGCCCCCATATTTTCCTTGTAAGACTTATAATAAGTATATATAGGTGTGATTGTCAAGAGGCAAGGGAGTTCATACCACAAATGTTGCTCACATTATCAAAATATGTACTAGTCAACGACGAGATTTTCTATCTTTGTAAATACAAAGCACATAGCATGCAAATAACAGAAAGTCACATTTGCTGAGTCAGACAGAAGTTTTAAGCGTAACAATGTATTTTACAAGTGAATATTACAACCTAGTGGCTAGTCATAGCCACACCTAACGTTCAGCATTCTGCCAGTTCTGTCAATTCAGTAGCGCAGAGTGGCAAAAGACTGAATGCAGTAACCAGTGACTTGGTGATGAAATTAGATGAGTACTTCGGTCAGGAAAATGGAGGTCCACTTTTACCTTTGCAAGAAACCCACGAGGTGAATTATAAAATTAAATGGAGTACCGGATGTTAAAATTCATTGTATTGCATGCTATTGTTGTCCATATATTGTCATTGGTCGCGTTCATCAGGTGGTAGCACTAACTGAGCGAACACATATCATTATGTAAGAAGCCAATGGTTGCATTCATCATGGTAAGCGATCAAGTAGCGCTCACTGATCACATGTTTAAACTACGCTTTTTGCACTGTCCTCATTGGCTTCTTGCATAATGATACGTGATCGCTCAGTTAGCGCTACCACGTGATGAAGCGTAGTTTAAGCATGTGATCAGTGAGTGTTACCTGATCGCTCACTGTGATGAATTAAGTATGATGTCTTTGTTACAAAATATTTTAGAAACATCCTATATTAGGGTTGTAGAACATGAATCAGAACTTAGTATTGGTTCCATACACACGTTTTTTGAAGAACAATTTTTGAAATTTTGCTTGAGAAAATTTCGCGAAAGTTCACGCAAAGAACTACCTCAATATTGTATTACGAATATTATTGAATTTAACCTTACACAATGCTACCAAATCCATAACTACAAATATAATAGGTAAAACAATTTACCTTTGAGGGATGGATTCCAACGTATACACTGGCCCCATTGGCTTTTTCTCTTTGTATTCTTTCAATGTAGATTACAAATTTTTTCCTATAAACCTGAACGACTTTCCCTACTTGTTGACCCTTGTAATGTCCACGTACCACCTAGAAAGCAACACTGTTATCATCTGTATTTGTTTTATTCTGTCCTAATATCAATGTACCTGAACTTCGTCGTCTTTACGAATTGGCATCGTACAGACATTGTATTTTTGTCTCAGTTCCTTGGACAAAGGTGCGGACATAAGAGTTCTCCTAATATGCGAGGGAGCAGTAAAGTGTCTTTTCCTGTTTTTACTTCTAGACGCAGTGACTAATTTGTTGAACTTCATTCTGTATGCTGCTTCTTACCCCTAAAAACCAAATGTTTAATAACACACGCACTTCGATGTAGGTTATGTTGACAAGTTTTTGCTATTAATTTAATAACTTCACTTGAATAACGAAAATCTCGAAAAGTAAGGCTACATATTAATGTAGTACGACACCTCCACATTAAATTATTTATTTTTGTTAAGAAATAACTACGATGAATAAAGATTTTCTAACAAAAAAATGCAACCTACCGACAACAGCAAAAGAAACTTCGTCAAAAAGGAAGTGTGGCGCAGACGCACAGTTATGCCAACACAAAACATTTAAAGTTATTCACGTTATGGGTAGTTCACATTATTCAACTCAACTGATCAGTTCAGAAGAATTAATTTGATAATGCGCAGGGAAACATCTAAGTGGGTATTTTTACACCTATATTTAATTAATTCATTAGCTATGAGAGTTTCTACGTAATACTAGACAATATTTTAATTCAGAGCAATGAATTATAAACAATTAAATGTTTTTCACTGAAATAAATTAAACTGATCAATTCAGATACTACCTTAAACACTACATTAGATTTGTTTTTTTCCTCTTTAAAAGATGAATGTAGCGATGACATTTTTTTAAAACATACTATTAAATATCTGTATGCAATCAGGGAGATATTCGTGTTTATTCATTCTCATTTAGAACTAGCGTTTAGAGTTTTATATTCACCATACCGTCTATACCCACGTAATTTTTGCCAGCGCTTCCGTTATCATGTACGGTCGTGGGCAAAAAAAAAATTAGGACAAGTCTTATAACGGTATTTTGCTAAAATCTAGTTGTGTACATCTAACTTTAATTTTTGTGACATTGTCAGTTAGTCGTCATAATTTATTGCAAGTGTGCAAAAAAACTAATATGCCTCATATAAGCGATTTAGTTAAATCTGGAGTTATTGCTAAAACGGTACGATTAGTAGAAATCCTGGATCAGGGCGACGAAGGATATCAACTCAACAACAAGTTTTGCAATTGGTATATGCTTTAGTAGAAAATCCATTTTACTCATTTATTCAGGCTGCTGAAGAAACCAATTTTCCTGGATCGAGTAGTACTGGTCGCAGGCGCGTAAGAGAATCGGAGCTGCGCTGTCATGCAGCAGCACAAAAATACTTACTTAAAGCTGAACATATAGAAGCTCGAGTGGGATTTGCGCTTGAATTTTTAGCGCATGATGTAAATTTTTGGAACAACGTAATCTTTACAGACGAAAAAACTTTCCAGTCAACACACAGCGGTCGTATTCTGTTTACCGCCCTCCGAATACTCGATTCGATGAGAAATATATCTGACAATGATAAAAGTGGTAGATTTTCCGTCAATATATGTGTTTGGATATCGGCACGTGGTCCTGGTGTTTTGTGGCATATTGAGGAACGATTTAATAGTGAAACGTATATTAGGATTTTAGACAATGTTATGCTCCCTTCTGTGTCACAGTTATTTCCTAATAATGAGTTCATATTTCAACAAGACTGTTCCGTTCATACTGCTCATACCATATAACTAATTGGTTTCGAGATAACAACATCAATGTTCTTAACTGGCCCAGTCATAGTCCAGATCTTAACCCTGTGGAAGAAGTATGGGGACTACTCGTAAGAAGTATCCAAAAACGAAATGAGAGACCACGGATTGCCGACGAATTACTGGAAATAGTAAATAATGCATGGGAAAATATTATTACTAATGATTATTGTATAAGGTTATTTAATTCTATGCCAAACAGACTTATAGAAGTTATAAATAGAAATGGTGCAATAACGAAAGTAAGTATTCATAGTTAGTTTCTTGTTAAGTAGGATATCCTTTGATCCAGGATTTCTACTAATCGTACCGTGTTTATTCTCCACTTTCTTAAAATGATACACACCAAATTTTTGTTGATGTTATAACGCAGTGTAATTTGTCTCATTAACCATCCATCATTCACTATAGCAATAACTACAGCATTAAAATAAAAAATAAATTAAAAGTAATATCTGTTTTATTATTTCGACTACTCATTACATATTCAAATAGAGAATAGGAAAAAAAGTTGTCCTATTTTTTTCTGCTCACGACAGTACATAAAATATGTTGAATTAATATGCTGGCAACTTCCATACAAATCAGAAAAGGTGTGTAAGCCTTTATGTGAACTGCAGTTTCACCTTTAAAAAATATAATCCAGGATTATCGTTATTCCTTGTTTATAACTTTATTAACAAATCATTTAAAAACATTACACTTGAAATTACAAGAACAGGAATCACAACAAAACATAACCATCAGCCAATAAATAATGAAAGAATTATTTGATAGCATAATGGCGGATAATTTAAAATGCCTCTTTATATTGGCAGTATCTAATAACGATCTATTTTCTTATGGATGGCAACACCGAAAGCGCTATTTATTAAATTTGAGCAAAGACATTTCGATCCGACAATCCCTCACACTCCCAGACCTGGAAAACCGGAAAAGGGGGTGTTTTTTTTGTATAAAGGGATGGTTTGCGCTAAATTGGGATGTAAATCATTATCACCAAAACGGGGAGAGGAAATGTCTTTTGCTACGGCCCAAGTACTTTAACGGTTTTTCCATTTCCACAGGGGACTAATGACATATGTATTGTGCATGTAACTTTTTAACCACTTTGCACACATAGTGTTACCTACCATCCATCAAACATATGTATGATTTTTACATATTGCCAACGTACACTGGAATTTTAAATTACGCGCCATAATGCTCACATCCAGTTGGTAAAATGTCAAATAATTTATTCATCATTGATTGGCTGATAATTATGTTCTGATTGTTGTTTTTGTAATTTTAAGAGCAAAGTTTTATAAACGGTTACTCGTTAACAAAAATTATAAGCAGAGAATAACGAAAGTCAAGTTTTCAAAGGTTAAATCTGTAGTTGATAGACAGGTTTACGGCTAGATTAGAATATAGATTTGTAAGTCAGGCGGAAATTTGGGCTCACGCCATTGGCAATACTGGAAAGGATATTATGGTTGCCTATATTTTAAGCATTGAATTGTAAGAGGCGGTTCTCCTGAAACAAATGTTTTTTGTTTATCTCAGGTTCTGCTTTTATGTTTTCTGACCACTAATTTAAATAAATTTAAATAATACACGTCATAAATTAAACAATATTTTTATTACGCAATGGGGTCGCAAGCCTTAGCAAACAACGATTATCAGAACATTCTGATAAGGATTACAAATTATGTTGCTGTTTTTCATTCCTACATTTTCTACGTGTGAAGTCTTATCATGAACGCCTTTAAGAATCAGGTACGTAATAAAAAATATATGTTTCAATTATGAATAATATATTGTGTAGGGAAAATTAATTATTGTTTTATAAATTCACCTAATATTAAGTAATAGGTACATCTATATTTGGCGCTAGTTTAAATAAAGGACGATTATTCATAAGTGCGCCGTGCGAGACAATAGTTGTTTACGAAATTTCACTCGGAGTAATATGAAAGTTCAATTTTCTAAAACCACTGGTAAAACTATAAAAATAACAAAAACATAGATAGTGATCTGAATGCTCTGAGTCAATTTTCGTAAACTCATAAGGCTGAAGCTGATGCCATAATATAATATATTAGCCATAGCACCATAGGCGTCTATGCATAGCACAGAATTGTACTCTGTTGCCACAGCCTGCTATTTTACATACTGTAGCAAAAAAGTAACAGAACCGCTTTCTTTTCAACTGCTAGGAGCCCTGGAGGTATCAAAATTAATACTGTGATTGGTGCATAATTGACAGTTGTCAGTTTCCAACTTTCATCAGCCAATCATCATTCCTCTTTTTAAAAACTCAGGGATCCAAGAAATTGAAAAGAAAATGGTCATTTTATACGATCTTTGAGCATCTCTACTTGATATATTGACCTTTCAAAATTAGGTTTTACAATGTCTAAGAAGAAATGCAACCAGAAACATTAGTGTTATTAACACTAAAAATATACAAGAAATTCATAATGAAGAAAGCATATGGAAGCATGCACCACTAACACACCTCTCTGAAGATGAAACAATTACGAAAGAAACAGGTTAGTATCTGTATTTTTTTGTTTCTTTTCAAAACGAATAAAAAGTGGTGTGCGATGCCGGTAATATTTTAATCCAATGTAACGTAATTTACTTGAATCCTAAAAGTATGTCGACATATACAGGGCGATTCACCATAAATGACCGCTTTGTGCATGGAACACCCTGTATGTGACTCGAAAATTGTAATCTTCATTTCTCTACTGATTTCAATAATATATTTCATAGGGTTATCACTTCTATAATAGAGGGTCTCTAGAATAAGTCACGATTTCACGCTAGATTCAATGATTTGTAAAAGTTTCTGGATCGTATTCATGTGATCCAATTACTCCACTTAATCCATTGGAAAGAAACAATATAAAATCTCATGCCAATCAGAATAATGTGAATGAAACAAAGTATATTTAAATATAAGATAAGAAACAAACAACATGACACAAAGTCAATACACGAAAGATTCAGAAAAATTACTATTAAAAACTAAATCAATGTCCACTTGTCTTCAAACTGAACTGACGACCGTTCTCCATATCGCAAAGCTCACTCCTATTTAAAGTACATCGAGCTACATTTCTTAACACATTGTGGACAATTATACTTGCGTTACTGTATTTCGCAAGTCTTCTAATGTTTGGTTGTCTGAGTAAGCTTTACTTTTAAGATATTCACACAAATAAAAATCGAGGGGAGTCAGATCAGGTGACCTAGGTGGCCACCTTACTGGATTGTTGGTACCAATCCATCGTTATCCATAAGGTTCATTTAGGTAATTGCCAACAATATGAGGTCTTACCCCATATCTTAATGAAAGTAATAATAATAATAAACCTCTTTATTAAATACATAAGTACATATCATTTTATAAATTCTGGCATAGGTTGTTAATTTCTTCTTGAATTTCATTTTGAAGGTATCCAAGGTACCTTTCGCCAGTTAAAGAACCAAAAAATCTAGACGCTAAAACCAAACCTGCTGACTTGGAAACCTCCTTGCCTCCTTACTATAAGAATACTATAAATGGCTATAAGCTTGAGCTGAGTCCCGTCGCCAAACGTATATAGATGCATTAGATATTTGTAATATTTTTTTAGTGGCCAGATTGGCACAAGAACAAATAGGACCTTATGTTCGGGAAATGGAGAAAGAAGGGAAATTCAAGGAATCGGTTATTGACATGCTGTTCAGCAATGGGGTAAATAATTTTTTTTTATTAATCATCACTGAATAAGCCAATTTTAAAGCAGAAGGAAATTTTATAAAATATAGAAATTATTATATTCCAATCTATCTGCAAGTGCCTTATATAAATAAGGACTTAACAAATTAAACCAAAACAGCTATTCCGGCCCCCTTACGGGCGCTGGATTATATGGTCAAATTTGCCGTACTTTGTCTAAACACATACAATGACTTGGAACGCTCGAATTCTACGAGGAAGATGCGAGGCCTCTTTCATCTCAGGATGTCACTAACTGCACACCGGTTTCGACCTATTTTTCGGTCTCATCAGTGCAGTGTGCAAGTATATCTTCGATACCCAGAGTTCGTGTCCCATAGACACCGCTAAGTTCCACCGCAGTAGAGCGTAACTAGCGCCATCTCTCAGTAGTCTCGAAACAATCCAAATCGAAAATAAAATTGATAATCATCACTGAATAAGCCAATTTTAAAGCAGCAGGAAATTTTATTAAATATAGGGATTATAATATTCCAATCTATCTGCAAGTGCCTTATGTAAATAAGGACTCAACAAATTAAACCAAGAGTTAGTTATTCCCCCTTATGAGCGCTGTATTATATGGTAAAATTTGCCGTATTTCGTCTGAAGACAGTTAGCATTAAAATACAATGACTTGGAATGCTCGAATGCTACGAAGAAGATGCGAGGCGAGGATTTGTTGAGTCCTTATTGATGATTATGAGATGAGAACTCCGGGTATCGAAGGTATACTTGCTCACTGCACTGATGAGACCCAAAAATAGGTCGAAACCGGTCTGCAGATAGTTCATCCTGAGATGAAAGGAGCCTCACATCTTCCTCATAGCATTGGAGCATTCCAAGTCATTGTATTTTAGTACTAACTGTGTTTAGACAAAATACGGCAAATTTTACCACCATATAATCCAGCGCTCGTAAGGGGGAATAACTAACTTTTGGTTTAATTTGTTGAGTTCTTATTTATATAAGGCACTTGCAGATAGATTGGAATATTATTGTTACGTGCTTACAATTTTCAGTAAACACTTTGTGGATTCCAAATAACTTGCAACAAGAATTTTCACAAACCACTGATTTATTTAATCACTAAAATTACACTAGCAAATACTTAAAAATCACACAACTAATAATAACTTAATCTAATATAATTTCACTACTTTTAAAACACTAAGCACTTTACTTTTCTTCTTAAACTTGTCAACTCTTGTCTAACCTAAAAACTCTCTTGTCTGTTTACTTCACTAAACTGCATACTTCACTCAACTGAACTGTTCCTTATCCTTCACTAAACTGTACTGTACTGTTCTCCCATCTGCTGGCTTCACCTCTTTATATACCCACTTGGAATGTCCAGAATATCATTGTAGAACTTTCCAGAAATATACTGGAATTCTCTATAATTTTCTTAGGCACTACTAAATGGTGGTTCGTCAGTTGGCCCACAGATGGCGCCACCCTTCTGGCCAGGGAGTAATTACAACTTTCCTCTCTGTTAGAGGGCAGCACATAACATTATAATTCCTATATTTTTAGTTCATTCTATAAGTTGAAGGGTTAAAAAATTCTTAAGTCATTTAATTTATTGAACATTTTATAAATTCTGCATACATTTTCTCAGCTTATGGGAATTGAAATAGACCCAGACTATGAAGGAGCAGGGTGTAATTTTATGTCTACCATTGTCACTATAGAAGAAGTAGCCAAAGTGGATCCCTCAGTGGCAGTCTTAGTAGATATCCATAATACTCTGATTAATGCTGTGATAAAAAAATTAGGGACTAAGGAACAGAAAGACAGATACTTACCTCGACTAGCCAAAGATACGGTATGTTATGCATTAAAGTGGCCATATCCAAGAGAGAGAGATCCGATAAGCAAATATTTATTATTTTTGGTCATAATTTTTTTTTAATATATACAGGGTTACTGGTAATTCGATACATTCCTTTGGAGATGTGATGGGACATGAGCTAAGAAGTAAATCTAGCCCTAACATACATTATGCAAAACTCAATAGTTTTTGAGATATTTAAATTTTTTTGTTTTTCTCAAAAAAGTAGATCTTAATGTCTTAAAAGTTAATTTCCGAAAAATCTACTTAACATTTTTAAATTTTTTTTTACTGGATTACTTGTCCAATATTATAGATATCCGTTTGGAATGAAAAATATCCGGAAACATTTCGATCATGTGAACATTTAAAATAAAAACTTGTAAAATTTTTTTTTTTAAATCAGTTATGAAATTTACCTATTAGGTTTTTTCAAAAAAGTATTAATGTAGTACGCGTACAAATTATTATAAAAACTTCCTTATTTCAATAGCTATCTAACTAGGTAGAAATGTTTAATGTACCCTTGATAGTTCTAATAAAAAATTAGTAAAGATAATGCTGGTGGCGGAATTTATTAAACGACTAATCGTTCATCTTCATTTAAGTCAGTCAGCCCTTGACTTTGACGTTTGTGCATATATGTCATTAACTGACATTCTTATCTCCGTGGCCCTTAAGTTTGTTGGTCTTGTTAAATTAGTTATCGAAGATTTTGATTTTGCTCGTAGTTGTTGTTATTGTATTTTCTGTGCCATGGCCGCGTATGCCAATGCAGAATACGCTGATATCTTGTTTGTCTATGGATACTATGGCGGCAACGCTGCTGAAGCTCGCCGAGAATATGGCCTTTGGTACCCTAACCGCCGCTTACCAAATGCACGTGTATTCAGTACGGCATATCGAAATATCGGTGAAACTGGCTCCGTGAAATGTAGAAGAAGTGACGCTGGTGCTCCTCCCGTTTATGAACCAGATGATGAGGAAGAAATATTGAGGTATTTTGAGGAAGACCCAACTATTTCAACTAATAAAGACGCAAGACTAACCGGAGCGTCACAATGGAAAGTTTGGTCTACGATACGTAGAGTTGGATGTCATCCTTACCATTATACCCCTGTCCAAGGCTTGGAGGAAGGTGATCCTGGAACGAGAGTGGAATTCTGCCACTTTATGTTAAATTCAGATGCAGAAAGTGCAAATTTTTTAACAAGTATTTTATGGACGGACGAGTCGAAATTTAATCGCGAGGATATAACAAATTTCCACAACCTACATTATTGGGCAGAGGAAAATCCCAAGTTAACACGTGAAACTAGTTTCCAAATGAAGTTTTCTATTAATGTGTGGATGGGAGTCATTGGCCACTATTTAATAGGGCCACACTTTCTTCCTCAAAATTTAAACGGGGAAATCTATGAAAATTTTTTAAGAAATGATCTGGCGGTGATTTTAGAAGATGTTCCTGTTAGATTTTTCTAGTTCTTATTGTGCCTTAGTAAATAGGTAAATAAAAAGGGCTTACAACATGGAAACTATATTCAATATTTTCATTAGAACTTGTGTACAACTTCTGTAGTGTTTTCACTGATATAAAAAGTGAAAGCTTGTTATTCTTTATTTATTATTCTGTCACTACTACATTTTATTTTTTTCATTCGCCATCTTGGTTAAATGTCGTTAACTATAAAGTAACATTATATGGTCTTATTTAGTTTACTTCAACAGTTCCTCTCGCCGTCAGACAGCGAATGATGTTTCAGAACGACGGTTGTCCAGCACATTATCGGCTGACAGTACGACAGTTACTTGATCAACGTTTCCCTAACCGTTGGATTGGAAGAGCGGGCCCAATACCTTGGCCAGCGCGAAGCCCTGACTTAACACCCCTTGATTATTACGTATGGGGTCATATGAAGGAGATGGTCTATACCACACCAGTCAATACTATAGAAAACCTTAGACAAAGGATAGTCGATGCTGCCCAACACATAAGGCATAATCTGACAACCAGAGTAACAAGGACAGAAATAAGACGCTGCCGTGTCTGTATACGGAATAGGGGCTCCCATTTTGAGCAAGACATATAAAAAATAAAGTACAACTTTGAAATTAATGAAGAATTAAACTCTACTTTTAAAATGTTTTTTACTGTTTATCTAAAAATAAAATTCGTACTACTTGTGTTATTTTTACTAGTATTTTCTTAGAACTATTAAGGGTACATTGAACATTTGCCTTGTTAGATAGCTATTGAAATAAGGCAGTTTTTATAATAATTTATACTAAAAAACGTAATAGGTAAATTTCATAGCTGATTTAAAAAAAAAAAAATTTTAAAGTTTTTATTTCAGATGTTCACATGATCGAAATGTTTCCAGATATTTTTCATTCCAAACGGATATCTATAATATTGGACAAGTAATCCAGTAAAAACAATTTTAAAGATGTCAAATAGATTTTTCGAAAATTAACTTTTAGGACATTAAGATCTACTTTTTGAGAAAAACAAAAAAAATTAAATATCTCAAAAACTATTGAGTTTTGCATAATATATGTTAGGGCTAAATTTACTTCTTAGATCATGCCCCATCACATCTCCAAAGGAATGTATCAAATTACCAGTAACCCTGTATATTGGTTAAAAAAGTATATGACGACCTAAGTAGGTCTATGACAGGTGTATAGTGATATGAATGTTCACTCAATAATTTCAATTGTTTGCAAAATTAGTTAATTTACAACTACAAGATACGAAGATTGGCACAATTTTTTAATTTCTCCCTCTCTCTCTTAGATATGCCCGCACCTTCAAATATATAATCTCTACAGTAATGGTTAATCTTTTTCAGTTTTACCAAAGATTAAATATATAAATATTATTTATAAAGATACAACATTCTGTCAGCATCCTTTGACCTTTCAACGTTGTATTTACTAACCTCGTCCCATCGGTCTGACTCAGAATCCCAATGCTGCACATGAGCAGTACTGTCGTGAGCAGAAAAAATAGGACAACTTTTTTTCTAACGTAAATCTGTCTCTATTTAAATATGTAGTGAGTAGCCGAAATAAAACACATCACTTATAATTTATTTTTTATTTTAATGCTGTAGTTATTGCTATAGTAAATGATGGACGGTTAATGAGACAAATTGCACTGCGTTATAACATTAACAAAAATTTGGTGTGTAACATTTTAAGAAAGTGGAGAATAAACGGTACGATTAGTAGAAATCCTGGATCAAAGGACAAAGGATATCCTACTTAACAAGAAACTAACTATTAATATTTCGTTATTGCACCATTTCTATTTATAACTTCAATAAGTCTGTTTGGCATAGAATTAAATAACCATATACAATAATCATTAGTAATAATATTTTCCCATACATTATTTACTATTTCCAGTAATTCTTCGGCATCCCATGGTCTCACATTTCGTTTTTGGATACTTCTTACGAGTAGTCCCCATACTTCTTCCACAGGGTTAAGATCTGGACTATGACTGGGCCAGTTAAGAACATTGATGTTGTTATCTTGAAACCAGTTAGTTACGGTATGAGCAGTATGAACGGAACAATTGTCTTGTTGAAATATGAACTCATTATTAGGAAATAATTGTGACACAGAAGGGAGCATAATATTGTCTGAAATCCTAATATACGTTTCACTATTAAATCGTTCCTCAATATGCCATAAAACACCAGGACCACATGCTGATATCCAAGCCCACATATTGACGGAAAGCCTACCACTTTTATCATTGTTAGATATATATTTCTCATCGAATCGAGTATTCGGAGGGTGGTAAACACGAATACGACCGCTGTGTGTTGACTGGAAAGTTTTTTCGTCTGTAAAGATTACATTGTTCCAAAAATTTACATCATGCGCTAAAAATTCAAGCGCAAATTCTACTCGAGCTTCTTTATGTTCAGCTTTAAGTAAGTATTTCTGTGCTGCTGCATGACAGCGTAGCTCCGATTCTCTTATTTTCCGGCCACCAGTACTACTCGATCCAGGAAAACTCGTTTCTTCGGCAGCCTGAATAACTGAGTAAAATTTACCAATTGCAAATCTTGTTGTTGAGTTGATATCCTTCGTCGCCCGGATCCAGGATTTCTACTAATCGTACCGTTTATTCTCCACTTTCTTAAAATGTTACACACCGAATTTTTGTCAATATTATAACGCAATGTAATTTGTCTCATTGGCCATCCATCTTCTGCTTTAGCAATAACTCCAGATTTAACTAAATCGCTTATATGAGGCATATTAGTTTTTTGCACACTTGCAATAAATTATGACAACTAACTAACAATGTCACAAAAATTAAAGTTAGATGTACACAACTAGATTTTAGCAAAATACCGTTATAAGATGTCCTATTTTTTTTTTGCTCACGACCATACACAAAATTGGCCTTTTAAATCCCTTTAAATTGGCAGGATTTTTCTGTATAATTATCTTATTTAATCTTTGGTTTTACATAGAATATAATTTTTTCTTCATAATTATTATCAATCATTTTAGACTAAAATACTCTTAAAAATCTTTTATTGCATCAGATTTATAAATGAAATGGAGGATAAACAGAATGTTATGTTCCATTTCGCTTTTAAAAGAATTACTTGAAATACATATGGAGGTATAAGCCCTAATGATCAGTGACAGATTTATCCTGAAGCTCGCTTTCTTTGAAATTGTCAAATTAATAATTATTAACTTTCAAGTTCATTTATACAACTTTAAATTTTAAAATTGCGATGAACATCTCTACGACACACAAATTAAGTAAAATATTTATTATTTTACTTAACTTGTGTGTCGTAGAGATGTTAATCGCAATTTTACAATTTAAAGTTGTATAAATGGATTTGAAAGTTCTGTTTGAACTTTGAGATGACACAAACAAGATTTAGAGTTATTAGTATAGTTAGAAAGAAAGAAAGTCGGTTAAAAACTGTTAAATTATCAAATGAACAACTAGTTTTTACCATTTTTAGGCAATTTAAAAGTAATGTATTACTTTCAAGAATCTTCGAACCTCTGTTATAAAAATTAAGTCCGTTGAATATCTAACATAATATCTGTTAAAAGAACCTAAAATGCCATATGTGTGCAGTACAAATTTGCCAAGAATCTTATTACTTTTACTGATTATACTTCATGTATAAAAAATATTATTCATTTTTGGTGTTTTCTAATATGCCATTATATCTTACA
Organism: Leptura quadrifasciata; assembly: GCA_963675555.1. NCBI lineage: Eukaryota > Metazoa > Arthropoda > Insecta > Coleoptera > Cerambycidae > Leptura > Leptura quadrifasciata. Next base: position 18,398,770 of record OY776681.1, on the reverse strand, counting down.
AAGTGAGGCTAAATACTTCAATTGAAAGGTTCTCTCACACATGAGATTGATTCTATTGATTATAGTTACCTATATGATATCCAACAAACATCAAAATCAATAAATCGATCGAGCATTTAAAAAAAGTCGATATTTGCGGAAAATTTTTTAAAAAAAGTAATCCTGCACTATTTTTATGGGAAATTTGTTTCAGTGGGTGTGTCAGTTTCGTTTTATATGTTTTGGCTTGATTAAAAATATCCAAAATTGAAGCTTTTGAAGTATACTCCAGGCTTTTTACCTGTAAAATTGACCTCTGTGCTAAATTCGTGTTCTACGATTTTTTTTTATTGTGTTTATTTGGAGCGCTTCGGGAGGTCGCGGAAATCGTGGATTCGCGATTAACTTAGTTTTTATGGCCCAAACGGAAACAACACCTATTATTATAAAAGTTGTATATCTGTAAATTCTCTACCTTAAAGTTTCTATACATTTTTTCGTACGCCTAAACGTTTTGGACGCGAACTAAGTGAAAAATGCATTTAGTTCTGCCAAACCTCTTTTGCACCACATATTTCGCAATTATCTTGCTTCCTATGTCTCAGAATGAATATTAAATATTGCTGTTATAGAACTCGGTGATCTTCATTCTCCACTAGAATATTTTATACATTTTATTTACAGTGAATAAGGCAAAAATGCATTCATTTCCGCACCACCTTAGAGGTAGAATACTCAGCACGCTATTTTAACATGGTTTCCCCAGGAGCCCTAATCTATGCCGGATCTTAAATTAGTCAATATTTGCGACTTCTTCGGTATCTGAAACGTTATTGTCCAATGACAAATCGTTGTCATTACTTTCATTGTGATAAGATTCTACGTCTTCCATTTCCTCATTCATAGCAATTATAGGTGCGATATTCAAGCAGGAGTGACCGTGAAAATGTCCACAAGCTGTTGAACAATTCAGTCCTACTTTCCCACGGCTACATTTTCCTGCACAACCCTCCGTACAGTTGAAAAAAAATTAATTTAACAATATGTCTGGTCCTGGTGGTAACTGCGTTGGTACTGACTGTAAAATATCATTCTTCCTAATCCAGCCCCACTGCTCAGGATCAGTGTCTTTTTCCAACCATGTTTGAACGTCTCAACAATTCTGTGCTGTCCAATATAACAAAAATATTAAAAAAAAAAAGAATTAGTTTCTTTTTTTTTCCAAAACGTTTAGGCGTACAAAAAAAATATATAGGACTTTTAAGGTAGAGAATTTACAGACGGATGTACAATTTTCATAATAGGTGTTGTTCCGGTTTTGGGCCATAAAGAGTGAGTTAATCGCAAATCCGCGTTTTCCGCGACCTTCCGAAGCGATTTTCACTCCAATTGCTTCAGGTGTATCGTGGTATTCATACAAGGCGAAGCGCGGTCAGTGGTGCATAGGTTAATGCAAGGCCAAACGCCAATTAGCCAGCAACACGGGACGGAGTACCAGAAGTTATATTCGGAGATGAGGGCAGATCCCATTCTAGGTATGCCCACGGATGTAATGGTCCCCAGATATAACTTCAACAAGAACTTTCAGACTGTTATACCAGACAGGGAGGATTGGAAAAACGGTCCTCCCATAACAGCACAAACAGTCTGGTACACTGACGGCTCCAAGACAGAACAAGGAGTCGGAGCCGGGATTTACGGGACAAGGTCAAAAGCCAATATCCCGATAAGTCTAAGGAAATACGCAACGGTGTTTAGGCTGAAGTGATCGCCATACACTGTTGCGCAAGGGAGATAATAGGACAAGGTACTGTTAACCAGTCGATTGCCATTTTCTCTGATAACCAAGCGGCAATAAAAGCAATCAGTTCCATGCAAATCAACTCAAGATTGGTGTGGGACTGCTTGACGGCCCTTACAGAGCTGGGAAGTCAGAACAGAGTAACCCTAGCATGGGTACCAGGACACGAGGGACACAGAGGAAACGAAAAGGCTGACCAACTGGCCAAGGAAGGCGCACTTGAAGCCCCAATAGGACCCGAGCCCTTTTGTGGTGTGGCAAAGCCATGCATACGAGCATCTATTAAGGAATGGGTGCAAAATAAATCTCTGGAATGGTGGAGGAAACTCCCAAAACAGAGACAGGCCAAGGAGTTCATTAAAGAACGTTCGGCCAAATTTATGGAAGACCTACTAAGCCAGAATAGGAAGGCCATCAGAGCAATAGTAGGCCTTCTAACTGGCCACTGCCGGCTCAATAGACACATGAGTCTAATGGGCCTGGTAGAGGACGCGATATGCAGATTCTGCCAAGAGAAACAGGAAACCTCAGTTCACGTATTGTGCCACTGTGAAGGCCTGGTGAGGCTGAGATTCCAAGTACTCGGAGAAGAAAAATCAAGGGCTATATAAAAGGGCCTTTATCAAAGCTATGGAGTCTAGTACAAAGGACAAAGCTGGATGAGGTACTATAAGGAAGATATCCTGGGAGCATCACAATAGACCTGAAAAGGTTGCGGTGGTAAAGGCTAAACAACCAGTTCCTTTGCTAATCTAATCTAATCGTGGCGTAACTTCCAAGTGTTATTCAGGACGTCCAAATAAACACAATAAAAAAAATTTCGTAGAGCACGAATTTGGCAGCAAAAGTCTAAAACGCCTGGATTAGTATAACCTTAACCTGGCATGACTTGAAAATGTTCGTCATTTTAGAAAAGCATTATTTTTAAACACTATTAACTTTAAGTGGAGCCAAATTAAACCTCCCCACCTCTCCAAGAATGAAAAGGTCAGAGGTCAGGATATTAATATTAAAAAAAGAAATAAATTAGTATTTATTATGTTTCCACTCAATTAGCTTTCATAATTAATTTCATTGACAATGCTTTAATATTTAAATTTTTATTGACCATTGTATTCTTTATGTAACATGTTAATTAGACCTGTAAAAGGTACTTGTAGTAGAGTAAGTAATATTAAGCTGAAATTTTTTGAAAATGGATGTAACTGATAGAAGCGATTTTTTTTTCTTTAAGTTGTTACAACGATGGGCCACTTAGGTGACGCAAATGCTATTCATTGTGGACGGAAGTTGCCGCTCCACTGTCTAGGGCCACTTTTATACAAAATGGCCCCCTTGCCTGTTATTTTGACTTCTTTATAAATATATCCAGTTCTATTGGACCTATCAGGGCGGGTAAGGCCTAAAAATTTTTGTTTTTGAAAGTGCAACAAAACTAGAAGAGTTAGAAAGCTGAAGAACCCCAAAAAAATCAGCAAACATGCGTCAACGATTCACTTTTCAACTTTCTTTTATTACTCCGGTTGTAGTAGACCGATTTTGATGAAATTTGGAGAGAAGACACTTCTTATCAATACTAAAATGTACCTAAAATTTCAAAGCGGTATACGTCAAGGAACAGAAGATATGAAACATTAAAGGTTCTAAGAGCATGTAACTTTGACAGACTGTCATTTTGGTTCTAGATGAGATAACGCCAAAAATATTTTTTAGAAGTTTCGTATTATTATCTTCTTTCAAATGATGCTAGTCATTACAAAATGACGGTTATTTTCCTGGAAAAGTGCTTACTTTTTTAACAGCTTCTATTTTCATTATTAAATTTAATAAACACATAGCTGACGACCTGAAAATACCGACTGAACTAAAAATAAGTATTACTTATAGTTCCAAAAGTTCAAAACCCGAAGCAAGCAAGTGAATATAGGCCAATAAATTTAATTCCGATAGTGGATAAAATATTAGAAATCGTAGTGGCCGAACGATTGAGCAAGTACTTTAAAGAAAATACACTTTTATGCAGTGGTCAACCGGGATTTAGACAAAGTCAAAAGTCATTCATGTGAAACAATACAATTAGTGTGTGCAAATTGGAGAAACAAGATCAATGATGGTAATGTGTAGTTTTGAGAGTGTTTGTAGACCTAAAGCGAACATTTGAAACTATTAATTGAGTATGAGTATGGTGCGATGGAAACAGCCATAAAACATGGGTTGAAAATTATTTAGAACATCAAAGAACAATAGAACATCTACAAAAATCCCTAGCACATATGGAGTGCCGTAGGGCAGTGTGATGGGGTCCCTTCTATTCATTATATATGTGAATGAATAGAATGATATGTCGTGTCCTAAAAAATTCATGTGTAAATCTTTTTGCGGATCACACATTAATTTCTGTATCTGGACAGAATCATTTTGTAATCACGGATATAATGAATACTTGTGTATTATATAGATGGCTATGTACAAATAAATTAAAACTCAATAATGAAAAACTAAATGTATGATTCTCGGAACTAAAGCTAATTGCGAGAAATTTATAAATGGTCAACAGTTTCTGCACATCAATAATACAAAAATTGAATTTGTAAATGAATTTAAATACTTAGGAGTTATTTTAGATCAACAGTTAACGTTTTCAAAACGTGTTGATTATTTATGTAAGAAAATTGGCAAAAAGATATCCATTTTCCAAAGAATAACTATAGATAGCGCAATGGTCAAAATTGATTATATACAACACTATAATTTACCCACGTTTTAATTCTTCTCATTATTAATATCATGTATCATATCAGATATTAAGAGATTGTAGATTGTTTTACGGGGTCGTTTGGCTTCGAACAACCTTACTTCATTTCGACCTAAAAGATCTTTTATGATTTACCCTACATCTAGTGGTTATCCCAGGATTCCCAGACTTTTTACAAAGCTTGTGATTTTCCTGGGAGCTAATTTCCCTATGTCCTCCGGCGTTAATTCCGCCTGTTCTAGGAATTTTAGCCTAGTGCGGACTAACACCTTGCATTTACAAAGTATGTGTTCCGCAGTTTCAATTGCAGTATCGCAATATCTGCATTTATTATCTACCGCCTTGCCCATATTCTTGAGATGGTATCTCAAGGGGCAGTGGCCAGTCAGAAGGCCTGTGATTAGCATTAATTCGGACTTTTCCAGTTCGAGAAGCCTTGTGGCATTCTTTGTCGAATAAGTTATAAACTTTTTCGCTTGTCTTTGGCCTGAAGTATTCCTCCAGTAGGACTTTTTCTGATCCTTTTCCCATTCTTGGATCTCTTTCGATGTCCCTTGGCTAGGCCACAAAACGATATTATATTAAGAGATTACAAGTGTTACATAAAAAAATCAGTCTGTGACAACTCGGATAAACTTTCCCATTTAGAAGTAAACCAATCTAATGTACCCTGGTCCCGGCATCGAATCTTTTCATCGTCAAATCTCTATTTCTTATCAACCAATCTTGTTAAAATTTAAAACATTTTGTTTTAACTTTCTACCCCCGCAACCTCCGTCCCTGCATTTCTTAGGTGCAACTGGTCATGCTACCGTATTCATCTGTTAATTTTGATTAAAATTGTTAGATCCATTTTAGAGAAAAAAATTATGAAAATATTTAAAACTCACCCCACACAGCTTCCCTCCCTGCATTTTCTAGGAGCAACTGATCGTGTCATTTCATACCAGTATTAGGGGAGGGTTTATGTGCCAAATTTATATTTAATCAAAATCGTTAGAACCATTTTAGGGGAAAAATTATTTAATTGGTTCCAATGGTGAGGAAATTGTGAATCTCCTACCGGATTATTTTGGTACTGTCTATGCAAGTAATCAACCAAATAAACACCACATAAATTAGACAACCCCCAATTCCAGAAGCCAAGGCTTGTGCGGACGGGGGTTACACATTGCAAAAACGCGGACATACAACCATTTCCTCCGACAGTGTCAGTGCCGGAGCCAGAATTCGAACCCGGTGGTGCGATGTCCGTGTGATTAATCGCGATTGCCACCTCGTGCCTTAACCTACTCGGCTATCGACCAGATGCTTATTGATGCTGTTGACAGTTTCTGTAGTTTCTTGTCCGGACTTATCTATTATCAATGTCTTCGACAAAATCTTAAAAATACCCAATAAATTTATAGTGGGGCCAGATGGCATTCCTAATAGTTTGCTAAAGAACTGTATATGTTCCTTAACTATGCCACTTACTATTCTCTTTAACAAGTCTTTAGCTATAGGTATTTTTCCTGATTGTCGATTAGGTAAAAAATCGGTTTTTTGAAATTTTGTCAGTTTTGTGACGCAACGGAATTTTCATTTGAAACATTTTGTGACGCAAAGGAATTTTCATTTGAAACATTTTGCGACCATTTTTGAGATTTTAGCGAAGAACGCGCGCGTTTCCGTTGCGTCGCAAAACTGTCAAAATTTCAAAAAACCTATCTCAGCTCCAATAGATCGTACGAAGTTAAAAAAAAAGACATTGTGCGGATTTCTATTACCTATATTTTTCATGTGTGCATATTTTATAGTAAAATTGATATTTTCAGAGTTGTTGGGCTATCTTCCATTGTATTAATTTTAAATTTTAATTCATATTGTTATTTATATTTGTATTTGTTTGTAATAGGGTTCTTCCCATATAATAAATAATAATAATAATAATAATAACTTGAACATATTTCTAGTGTGGGAGTTTTGCGTTGTCAGAAACTACTTCTGGGACTGATGCTTTTTCTTTAAAGACCACAGCAAAACAAGACGGTACCGATTTTATTTTAAATGGATCAAAAATGTGGATTTCAAATTCTGATATAGCAGGTCTGTTCTTAGTTATGGCCAATGCTAATCCCTCGGAGGTTGGTACACACTTTTTACTAAAATCCAGTATTTTTTCCCTATACTAACTGTTAATTTAAATACTTCAATTTGTAGAGCCAAAATAAATTTAAATCTACCAATATTGATCCAGAGTTAAATTTAATTTCAACATAGTGCATAGTTATATATTTCCAGGGTTACCGTGGAATAACATGTTTTCTTGTGGACCGAGACAGACCAGGTTTAAGTGTAGCCAAACCTGAGAAGAAACTGGGATTATCTGCCTCTGGTACCTGCATGGTAAATTTCGACAATGTGCGAGTACCGCAGACTGCAATATTGGGATATTTAGGCCAAGGTTATAAAATTGCAGCAGGATTCTTAAACGAAGGAAGGATAGGAATTGCTGCGCAAATGCTTGGCATAGCCCAGGGCTGTCTAGACGCCACCATTCCCTATACTTTAGAAAGAGTACAGTTTGGGAAACCTATTTTCAGTTTTCAGGTAAAAAGAGAAACACAAACACGGTTGTAAATTGTAATGCGTTTTTTCTTGCAGTCCATGCAACATCAGATCGCCCAAATTGCCACTCAAATAGAATGCGCTAGGCTTCTCACTTACAACGCAGCACGACTCGTCGAAGCTGAGGATTCATTCGTGAAACAGGCAGCTATGGCTAAGTATTACGCGGCTGAAGTCGCCCAACAAACTTGCATAAAGTGTATCGATTGGATGGGTGGGGTTGGTTTTACCAAAGATTTCATACAAGAAAAATTCTACAGGGATGTAAAAGCTGGCAGTATTTATGAAGGAACGTACAATATACAGCTCAGTACGATAGCCAAATATCTTGAAAAGGAGTATAAATAGTAAATTTTCTATTTTTTTATATGATATTTTATTCAAATAAAAACAAAAAGACAATGTGACTTTTATTTTGGTATGTATTCAGGAATAATATGTCTTTGGACCCGTGACGCCAATACATTTTTTGTACAAATTAGAATTTGGTCTAGGAGTAAAAGAGCATTGCGATAATTTTACCTTTTATTGTGTATGTGGTTAGTTGGTACTCTTAGTTCCCTATTTTTGTAAATAAATTTTGCTACATTAAGGATATATAGTCTATTTAAATTATATTTTTTATCTCACCCCATATTATAATTCCGTAGGTAAGTATGTATTCTACCAACGATTTATATGTCATTTTTAAATATTAATTAGAAGAATGTTGCGAATTTTATAGAATACATGGACAAGTTTTCTTAGTCCTGTATTAAGATATTCGGTATCATCATTCCATCTCATGTCTCATGTATTATAAGACCCAGATATTTAATGTTCGTAGTGTTCTCAATTACATTTTTGCATGTGCTGTTTAAGTCACATTTTTCGTGCAATTTTAAATTGTCAATTTTCAGTTGTAGTCTTGAACTATTGTTAAAAGTAATTAACTTTTTGCATGATTGAGACTTAACAAATTATTGTCTATCCAGTATTAAATTTTATACAGTCACTTTTCGCCTTTTTGGTGACCTCAGATCAGTCTGTACCGCGGAATGCGATGATATCCCCACTTATATCTAATTCCAGCATGTTACTTATGTGGAAAAGGAATAATTGCAGACCTAAAACTGTTCCTTGTGGAACAGCATATGTCACTCTGGATTACTTAATGTTTTATCAATTTTTACTAAGGCTAAAAATATTAAAACTTAAATATAGTCTCACTAAACACAAATGATATGGAGTAACAGCATAACCACACGAATGTTAGTGGTCCATGCAGCGCCAAACGGATCACATTACATGAAAATGTGGCTCTAAAAGATCAACCATTATTAGCTGCTAACTTAACTTGATAGGGATTCAACAAAAGGGAGGGGGGGGGGTAATTTAGGGTAAAAAAAAAGAAACTGTCTTATATATTTATAATTCGAATAACTACATTTATTTTATGAAACTATTTACAATTTTTAATTAAGACTATGCTACTAACTTTACTTAGGGCCATGTGGCAACTTGAACCCAACCATATCGGCAGTTTCTTTAACGGATCGTTCCCCCTTTCCGTAAAATTCATTTTGAATCTCTTGATGAAGACGCATACTCTTCAAGTAGCAGATGTAAGTCTTTGCCATAAACTCCATTTCCTCCCTTGCTTTGCAGAGTTGTTGATCAGTGGTTTTGTATTTTTTAAATTGCTCAAGAATATACTGTAGGGCTAAGTTGTTTCGTAAATTACCCTCGGGCAGGGCGTAACGCAGTTCCGAAATCATTTGTCTTAAAATGCGTATCTTTCCCGCCATCTTTATTCAAAATTCTGCAGAAACAACCTCAAATTAACAACTTATTTAGAGTGTTAGTAACGAATTCTAGGTCTTCATCTGAATATTTCGGTTCCGAACAAAACTCCCATAAATCACGGTCTATTAAATTTAATTTAGGAAATACGTGAATAGCAGTATCGTTAAATACTTCATAATATTTAAAAGTATTTATCACAGGTAGCTCTAGGCAATATGGAGAGATTTTCGAGATATACTCGCCGCTTTCTTTAAGAGTATCAGTAGAACAACGGTCTATTATTGTATTGAAACTGTTGGCTATAATAACACAGTAATTTAAATTTAACCCCCAATTTGCCCAAAGCAGGTTATTAGAAAGCTGTTTGGGACAGTGTGGCAAGTAAAATATAGTTGTATTTTTATCTCGAATTTTATACTTTCCCTCTAAATTGTCGGTCAGAACTTTAATATTAAAATGATTCAAAATGGTTTTATCATCTTCTTTAAAAATAGGATCGTAAACAGAGACGTCCACCTTATATAACTCTTGTATGCCAAGTAATAATGCAAGTTGATAACGTGCTATAGTACACTCACCAATTTTCCCCAAGCCCAAGCAAATGATTTCAGATACAACAGGATTTTGTAAGGCAAATAATCCTTCTTTAAGAGAAGCACTTACAGAATCAAATAGGTCAGCTCTGGATATCTCTAACTTTGCATCTACGATTCGCCTAAAAATAATATACAAGTGAGGTTAAGGCAAAAATTTCTAGGTGTCTCTTAAAGTAATAACATACCTTATAGAAGCCTCCGAATCGTAAGGTAAATCACAGGGTTGATAAATTAACTTGTTATAACTTTGCTTGGGATTTAACTTCCGGTTCTTTTTATACGAGACCAATTTGAAATTGTCAGTGTTTAGGTTACAATCATCTGACATATTCATATCTATGATATTCATAGATGTTTAGAATATCACAGAACTTGACATGCGATAGAACACTCATAGAATGTCAGAATGTCCAAAAGCCGCGCTTTACATCTGCTTTACAGTCGGTAACTTTCTTGCAAATTCAAGAAATCTTGATCAATGGCATGCGCAGTTGAGAGCCAGCTGACCGCATTTGGCGATTTACTTGCAGGTTTCCTGGCAGATAATCGGTTGCTCTGCTCGATTTTTCTTGCAACTTTTGTGCAAGTCTGGTGGAGAATTTAGTGTTTTCCGTGTTACCAATACAGATAAAAAAGTTACTAGAAGTACTAGAATATTACTTCATGTCGCTTGGCTAGATTAAGAGGTTATAGACGATTAAAGTAGATGAAAGCGTATTCAATATTCATATAAATATTCTCGGCGACTATAACAAGCAGAATAATTAGGTTGTTAATGTATTTAATTTGTTAGACACAGTACAATTTATTTTTACAGAGTTGGCAAAATCTCGGACAATTATTGCAATTACAGAAATTGCCGACTGTAAAACATATCGTCAAGAAAGATCTTGCTTGCAAGAAAGTTACAGACTGTAAAGCGGCTTTAAAGAAAATAAAATGGCAGTATTGGCAGTGCCTTCCAGTGTTGTCATGCATTGTATTATGCTGGCAACTTTCACGCATATCGTAAAGTCCGTATTTGGTTTTTATAGAATTTTATAAGTTGTAAGTCTGTCTGTCAACTGCAGACTTAAACTTTAAAAATTCCAAATAATAATCTATTATTATCGTTATTCCTTGTTTATGGCTATTAATAAGGGGTAGTATTTAGAATGTACATTATTTGATATTTTACCAATTAGATATACGTAAATATCCATTTATAGTGGAGCCAAAAGAGTACATAGTAGATCAACAAATCAGCGGCATTCTCGTCAAAGGACTTAGCTAATATTTAATACTGAAGCGGCACCTCGTCTACCATAGAAATATATTAAATTTTATCCATTTTTGGCTCCTAAGTATCAGAAATGAAAACCGCTACTAGGACATTCTGTGTAATTGCCATAGTCGACCAAATGGGTTGAATGTGTGAACGTGCCGCAATAATACCTAATAATTTGTTGACTTCTGTGAAATAGGCGGAGCTTTTATAGACGAAGGTCAAGTATTGGGGTAGCTCGTCATCCAGTGGTGCCACACATATTTATATCGGTATATATAAAATAATAGTATTGTTCATATTTTACAAAATAAAACAAAAAATAAATATAATTAATTTATTGTAGCTCATGCAAAATTAACACAATTCGAAGGCTTTAATTTTTTTCGAAATATTACGGGATTTACGAATTTCGTATATTCTCCACTATACTCTTTCGGCCAGACTACAGAAATGTTGGCAATATCCAATAATGATTTATTTTTTTGCAGGTGGCAACACTGAAAGGGCCGCCAATAATTACAAATAGGCGTGTTTTATTGCTAGTTCGAATCTACTTTTACGAGTAGAAATTTTGATGTGTCAATAAAACAGTTCATCAATGTTGCCACAAGTACTTTTGCGATTTAGTGTAAAATGTTTAAGGTACTACTAATGCTTGTGGATTTGTAATTTGATTTTCGAGAAACGAAAACTTTTAACTGAACTATATAACAGTTCTAACATGAATCAGAATAATAAGGTACTTCTTACAGCTGCTGCTGTTGCATTAATTTTGTTAATTTTCGAAGGCTGAACGCAACGGTGATTTTTAATAAACAATGAACAAATGAAACAGGCTGACTGATGTGTAAGTTTCACGTGTTTTTGAGATCATGTCAGAGACTAACGACCATATCACATAGACAAGTTATTGCTAAGTGGACGATTTACATCTCAGTGATGAGTAATCTCTTAATAAATAATGACTAACTAAAACGAAAGAGTATGTAAACTTGATTACCCACCTACACCCACCCCTTATATTCATGATTTATTACTCCGTTATAATATTCAATATACATTATAAAATTTGAATGTGTAAATATACCTAATACATAATTTATTAATTACCTTTTCGGATTTTGTCTGAAAAACATTAGTTGTCACTACCCCTTAGTAGAAAAATCGACCCACAGACTCGCCTGTTTTATAATATAAGTACGCTTTACTTATAGTTCATGAATTTCAAATTTATTGTCGATTTTATGTAACATATTTACTTGACTAATTTTTATAACCTCAATTCTTAGCTTGTTTTTTGTTGTTGTAAGCACTATTTAGTGACTTTTTACTTTGTGACTAGGAATCTACTCTTCCTACGATCAAATTCGGTCGTAGGGAAAGTAGCAAAAGTTGAAAAAGTGGTGGTCAATAAAACGCCAAAAAACGGTTCTACTTCTACGAATAGAATGTTTCTGGGCACAATAAAACGCGCCTTATATGTAGTAATAATAGGTCTATGCAAGGTTTGTAAAGTAGATAGGTAGCATGGTAACTTGAACGGAATGGAGGGGTTACAATGAAGGCGGCCATCTTGCGCGTCATCGTGCCTGCTGAAACTTAATTGTACGTATGCATTTTTTGAGACGTTGCGCTTATTTGTTGAGTTATTTCGAAATATTTGTTGCTTTTGTGTTTATAATCGTGCAGTTATAGTTATTTAGTGTATAATCTAATAGACAATTACTGTTAAAGAGAAAAGACTCATAGTATATAGAAGTTTTGTAACCTGTGTATTTACAGAAATAATTTTAAGGTAAACAGTTTTTATTATTTTCTGTTCATAATAATAACAAATTACAATGTTACATACAATTATTAGATGACTGGAGGAAAGGTTTGTAGTGTAGCTGTTTGCAAAAACAACTCAAAAAAGGAAAAAGAGGGTGGTGAGATGTTGATGTTTTTTCCTTCCCTAAAAAAATTACTTAATACAGGAAATAAAATTAATTTTCATATGATACATAGAAATATTAGAAAAAACCAATGAGTGATTTTTTCTTATTAATTGCTGTGTCTAATATGACATGATAAAATTTAATGGCCCTCTTGTTAAATTTTATTAATAAATTATTGTATGCACATCTAATTCTAATAAAAAATTTGCATTAAAATTTTTTAATACTACATAATTGTAAAGGTTGGCCTGGGGAAAAATGTCTACTCAGTACGTCATAAAATAAGAAACTTTTCTAAGTAACTCTTTTCGTTAGGGCGAAAATTAGTATCATGTATGTTTCTTCATCTATCTTATAACTTATTAAATTCGCTAAGAATTATATAAAGCAATTAAATCAAGACTGAAGTCTCGGGCAAGAAATTGCACACAAGATTAAAAGAACCTACTTCAGTCCCTTGATATAAAATGTACTTCTTTAACTGCATACATTAATTAGTTATAAATTTGATTTATAGTAATGTCAATTTTAAATTTCAAGGAAAACGTTATCGATGTTAATAATCATTAATCAAAAAAGTCAATTTATTAATTTGTGCTTATACATTAAAAAATACGAAATACGGAATTCAAATTCATAACTAATTATACTTCTATACTAATGGTTTGAATGCCAGAAATTCGAATGGGCAGGCAGAGTGACGCGTTCCCGCATTTTAAATAGTGATCTCTGATTCGTCGAAAGTTACCATGCTACCTATCTACTTTACAAACCTTGAGGTCTATGATAGTAATGAATTAGTCCAAGAAGTTTCTGACAGTCAAATGAACAGATTTTTGAGTCCTCTTAAGTTTTTCTATTGTTGATCAATTTTAATCCACTGTGATGTTCTCCAATTTTTGCTGTGATAACGCAGCCTATCTGTATATATCTATGATTTGTATTTATTTGTCTATTAAGTCAAGTTGACTAAATCGAAATTCCCTAAATTACGACTCATGTTTCAAAATGGCTTCTGTTGTATTTGTAGTTGTCAAAACATGCCTGTGTTAATAAATTCTAGGAAATTTCAATAATCCAACTCAAAGTAAGTATGAGTAACGTGTTGCTAACCGACCAATTATAATGCTTTGAAACGCTTTGTAGTTGCTGGCGAGCTTTAATTAAACGATGTATACTTGTGCAATGTTTATTTGTAATCAATTCTGTATATACACAAAACGTATTAAAATGATCTGTGTTTATGCCTATTGAATGAAAAATGAGCTCGGTTGTATTCAAGTGTACTTTACTACTGATCATTATAAATGTATGGGCCACGGAAGAAGAATGTCCCCATAAATGTATATGTAAAAGAAGTACACAGAAAGATGGTGCGAATTACTTGAAAATGAAATGTGGTGAAACTGATAAAATTTTACATTTAGATGAATTGGAATTGTTGAATATAGCTAGTGAGCTAGTTCAGCTGTAAGTTTTAAGTTATAAATTTTTGCTGTTGTTTTTTAATAGCTACTGTTTTAGAAACCTGTCTGATAACAACTTAAAATCATTTTCACCAAAGGTAGAGCTGATAGCACTTCAAAAGTTGTAAGTTTAATTGGTGATATACTTTACTAGTTTAATATTAAGTAAATCTTGTTTTACAGGGACATTAGTAAAAATCAGCTGATCGAGCTACGTGAACATCAATTTAGCGAGGTGCCGAATTTGAGACGACTCGACATATCTGTAAATAATATCAAACATATTGACTTGTTGGCTTTCCACAATTTAAAACATTTGGAAAGGTTGAAATTAAACCAGAATCAAATAACTTCTATAACTCTTGGAACCTTTACCCCTCTAGAAAATTTAAAACAACTGTAAGTACTATCAGAAACTGTTCAATAATTTACAGATGGCCAACAAATCTTTATTTACTCAAAAATTGTAATATTAAAACTCTTTTCATTTTACTTGTGTAAAATTGGCGCCAAAAGATAGCGACTAATTTTCCGGAAATAACCGCATGATCATTGGCGTATCATAAACTTGACGCCTGTAAATGATAGCACAAAATACGCATTGTTATTAAAGCGGAAAGATCCCAATCCAAAATCAATGGCCTTAGGAATAATGAATAATTCAATGTCCCCACTCTCCAACTTAGATTATTCGCGCAAGATTAATGAGAGTGGTTATCAACCCATGGAATGACGAATAATTCGATATCTTCACTCTCCAACATATAATATTCTTTATCAATAAATCGAAATAACCATACTGTTATGTGCTGCCCTCTAACGGAGAGAGATGTGTTTAAGCCCCTGGTCAAAGTAAAGGGGAAACCTGTTATTCTGTTACTCCCTTGCTAGTAGGGTGGCGCCATCTATGAGCCAATTGACGAACAGTCATCTAGCACATAGTAGAAAACTATGGAGGATTCTAGAATGCCATGAAATAGAATTCTGGTACATTCCAAGTGTGTATATAAAGAGGTGAATCCAGCAGATGGGGGAACAGTTTAGTTAAGTATACAGTACAGTTCTGGTATACAGACAGAGTTTTTTTAGGTTAGATAAGAGTTGACAAGTGATTTAAAAGTAGCCAATTTAAGATTAAAGTTATTATTAGTTGTGTGAGTTTTAAGGATTAACTATTGTAATTTTAGTGATTAATAAAATAGTGGTTAGTAGAGATTCTTGTTGCAAGTTATTTGAACCCACAGCTTATTTACTGAAGACTGTAAACACGTAACAATACTTTTTAAAATAGCGATGCCAGATTGATTCGTAAGATCAATGAGGGTGGTTAACAACCCTCGGATTAACTAAAAATTCAATATCTCCTCATGTTATGTATGTTTATTTTGATGTATTGATGAGGAATGAAGAGTATTATATTTCGGAGAGCGAGATATCGAATTATTCGTTATTCCGGGTGTTGTTAACCACCCGGACTAATGAATAGTCGACTATTTTAAGGAGTATGGTAATTCTGATTTATTGACGAGCAATGAAGAATTTTGTATGTCGGAGAGAGGAGATATGAAATTTTTTGTTATTCCGAGGGTTGTTAACCACCCTCATTGATCTTGCGAGTCAATCTGGTGTCGACTATTTTAAAAAGTATGGTTATTTCGATTTATTGACAAAGAATGAAAAATATTGTTTCTTAGAGAACTGAGATATCGAATTTATCGTTATTCCTAAGGTCATTGATTTTGTATTTTGGGAGACGCCGAAAGTCGTTTCGCTTTAATAACAATGAATTTTGTGCTACCATTTACAGGCGCCAAGTTTATAACATGCCAATGATCATTCAGTTATTTCCGGAAAATTAGATACTATCTTTTGTCCTCAATTTCACACAAGTTTTTATTTTTAGGGACATATCAATTAATCCACTAGTATGCGACTGTGGACTGCTCTGGCTGTTGGACTGGAGCCAGAAGTATTCGGTAAAATTAATATCCAACCCAAAGTGCAATTCACCGCCTTTGTTCAAAGGCCATCCTTTGCGTAAATTAAAGATTGGAGACGACATTCACTGTAAGTCTCCAGCAGGAAACAGTGGGCTGCCGATTGTCGAATTGAAACCGAGCGAGAACCAAATTGTCTTTGAAGGCGACACATTAACATTACAATGTTACGCTCCCAGCATATCAGATTCGTACGAGGAACCGATGAGGTCGAAAATAGAATGGACTTGGCTCGATTCTGATCCAAGGTTGTACTTTTCAGATCTGAGTATAGAAGACCAAATTATACCCAGCGCCGGTCGAATAGGAAGTACCCTTACTATTTCTGTTTTGAAAAGAAATCATACGGGGATATGGAACTGTCTGTTTCTGTCAATGCAGGGTAATCATTCCAAAGGGATAACGGTTGTGGTTATTTCGGACGATACAAAGTACTGCCCCATCACTATGACGTCTAACAACAAAGGCACCTACAACTGGCCTAGAACAATTGTTAACCATACCGTGACCATGCCTTGCGAGTCTTTAAACTTAAATTATGACGTGAGATACCAGAAGGTGTCCTATGTGTGTTCAGAAGAAGAAAAGTGGACCAACTTAAATACGTCTATGTGCTCTTATATCTCCGACACAACAAAAATATTGGAACAGTTTTCAAAGGTTAACTCTAGCATAGAAGAGAGCGCAAAGCATTTTAGAAATTACACTTTGAACCGCACCATTTTTAAGGACGTTATGGATTTGGTATATGCCGTGAAGACGATGGAAAATTATATCAAGTATGCACCTCTCGAGCATATCGGTACTATTGGTAGTATTTTGATGGATGTCGCAAATAATTTGATGGAGCTTCCAAGATTCTATTTAAGAGAAGCTGAGTTGTCTCATGGCAGTTGTAGTAGGATGGTGAATTCTACGGAAAGCTTGGCTTTGCTTAGCACTTCGTCGATTTTGCACAAGGTACGTTATTATTTTGATTATTATGGAATGACATCTTAGGGTTATATAATATCTCTCACTACTTATACCGGGTGTCAGTAGAATCACTAGACAAGCCATAGTTTACAAGATATGTCTTAAATTTTGAATGGAATACACTGTATATACATTATTTGATTCTGGAGATGGTTTTATGTACGAATGCATAGTTTTGGAATACTGTAAAGTCTAAGCTAGGAAAATACAAATCTTCTAATAAATCCATTACCTTAAACATAAACATGTAAATATATACAGGGTGTCTCACCGGGAATTGAATCGATCGATATAGAAACAAGCACGCATCAGAAAATTTTGAAAATTTAGATAATTACTAATGTCGGTGTGACCAATCCAACTAAAATAATTACAAGCAGCTGGCACTTCCGCCTATATTGGAAGTTGATACCAACTTGCTTATTTCAAATAGAACACCCTATATATTTTAGGGTTTTCGAAAAGAGCAAAAAATTCTGAGTCAAAAATATGTGTAGCATATCCTATACCTAAACCTAGCCGTTTCAGAGATATTTGACATTTTATAGAAAATTTGACAGATGTAACGGTTTGCAAGAACCGTTATAACTTTCTTTGCGTAAAAGATCCTCATTTGCTTCTTGCCACATAAAAAGAACACAAGGAGAACTACGTTCTACAACTGAAATAAATTCAATAATATCATACCAAGTGTTCCGTTTTTCGCGTTACATTTTGTCAACTTCAAACCGCGAAAACTTGTTTAGGTCAAATGGAACACCCTGTATTTTTTTACGTCAAGTTGTGTAAAATTGAATTCTCTGTTTTCTGATTGTGGGGGTTAAAGTTACAACTTTTTGAAATATTTGGGATTTTATTAGAAATTCATGAATTGTTGTAATTATTTCATCAAAATAGCCACGATTAGAAACAATCAGTCATTATCTTATGTCAAAAAATGCCAACACGTTTAAATTATACCAACGAAAACTTTTTAAATTTGTTTATTATTTATGAAGAATGTGATAAAGTAATATCAAGAACTTGCAGCACATTTGCTACTCGATATCCATAAAAACGCAAAATAACACTAACACTGTAACATGCGTATTAATCGAATTGAAGATATGGCATGAACTAAAATAGCAGAGATAAGATCAATTTAAAATATGGTTTCGTTTTAATTTAATAATTGCTCAAAATTCCGCTCTCAAACCTCGACACATTTTTCGCACCTTCGGATTAGTTCTTCATGGGTAGCTCTTCTAATTGAACCCTGTGATATGTTTTAAATGCATTTTTTACTCTTTTCATACAATCTTCAATGGTTGTTAATGGGCTCTCATAAACTTTATTTTTAATAGTTCCCCAAATGAAATAATCCAGAACTGATAAATCGGACGAGCGAGGAGGCCATAAGAAAGGTCCATTATTGGCAATCCATTGATCATAAAAAGTTTCTTGTAAATAATTATTAATTAAATATGCGTTATGTGGGGGAGCACCGTCGTGCTGATAAAAAATGTTTCTAAGTTCGGTGAGAGGTAAATTTTCTAAATAGTTATTCAAATTTTGTAAGATATTCAGGATATCTTTCACCTAAAAAAAAAAAAACAAAAATTTACCTATACATATTAGCAGAAGAGAAAGTTTAATTTACCGTTTAAATTTTCCTGATAAAATTGTAATGCCACCACTCTATCCTTTCTTATGGCACAGTAAACATTGAACTGCCAACTTTCCTGAAAGTTTCGCTCTCTGAACATATGAGGATTTTAGTCACTCCAATAATGAGAACTGTGTCTATTAAAAAGTCCATTTTTAGTAAATTTTGCTTCATCTGTCCATATAATATTTCCCAAATAAGAATCGTAACCCTCAGGGTTACCATTTGAAAAAATTGATTTTTGACAATTTTCTCAATTTCATTTTTATTCTTATTTTTTGAACACTCTGTATTAATACCTATAAAAATATTATAAAAACTCTATTAAAGTAGGTCTTTTTTAACAAAGAATCCAACCCAAATTAGATAATAAAGGCTTCCTTATAGGAAGAATTGATAATTCTTTTAGGGCCTGCATACGTCATTTTTGACATAAAAATTGAAATATGTCAAAAACTTAGAGGCCTGATACACAAAATCGGACTAGAATTTTGTGTACAATCCAAAATTGTAATCATATATAGGGTGTCCCATTTAAAATAAGCAAGTTGACATCTATTTCTGGTATAACCGGCATTGCCACTAGCTTGAAAATATTTTAGGCGAGTTGCCCCAATCGACATTAGTTTACTACCAAATTTTCAAAATTTTCCACTCTCTACTTTTCGAGATATTGATCGCTGCAGTTCGTCGTGGGACCCCCCTGTATACATATATTGTATCATAAAAATGATTAATTAATATATTATTGTTATTATTTAAAAGCATTACTGAGATTACTTGAAATTTACCAAAACGATAAGAGAAAAATTTTAATGTGATATTTTTCGAATTAGTTTAGTAGCTACGACCAACCAAAATTTTCAAAATCATTAATTTGTAATTTTGTCAACTTTTCTGTCTTTTAGACACCCAGTATAATACATTGATTGATACCTTCAAATCGCAAATCTGATATTAACGCAAATAATGAGAATTGACAGCTGTTGGTATATGGAGTAAGGGGTGTTGCTCATGATTGGTTCGTGTCATATTTGTCAAATAGATATCAGCAGGTTTGTATTGAAAATGTTGTATCGGGCTTAGAAACTGTCAGCGTTGGGGTACCTCAAGGGTCTATTCTAGGGCCCACACTTTTTATTATTTATATTAACGATATGTTGAAATTTATTCAACATCCATCATGTTTGACAGTGTCTTATGCTGATGATACAAACATTTTAATAAAATCTAATACCCTAGCTGATGCTGAACACTGTGCAAAAACAATTTATGATAAAGTAATGCTGTGGACTCAAAAAAACAAATTGTGTGTCAATCAAAGTAAAACAACTTGCATGATTTTTAGAACAGTACAGTCTAACATTGCTCTTATGTCCGATATTCTTTTATCTCCAACTACAAGCGTCAAATATGCCAATGATTCCAAAATGCTTGGATTGAGAATTGATTGTAACCTGAAATGGTCTAACCATATTCATGATATGTGTGGTAAACTGTCTAAGACCTGCTATGCCCTGGCAATAACATCTAAACAATGCAGTGAATCAATTGTAAGACAACTATACTTTGCATCTTTTCATTCTTGTATTAAGTATGGTATTGTGCATTGGGGTTCATCATCTGAGGCTCATAGAATCTTCCTTTTGCAAAAACGGGCTATACGCATAATAGCTAATCTTGGGTACAATGTGTCTTGTAGGGAAGCCTTTAAGAGATTGAATATTCCTACTTTAAGTGCTGTATATATATATGAAATATCGTGTTTTGTTTACAAAAATAAGGCTAAATTTGATGAAATAAGAACAGATCATCAATATAACACTAGAAAAAAAAATCTCCTCCTACCCGAAGAACATAGAACGACTTTGTATCAAAAAGGTCTTTTTTTTATGGGTTGTAAATTTTTTAACAGCTTACCAGAAAATGTTAGATCAATGACAACTATTTTTAAATTTAAAAGGGCTTTAAAATCTTTATTGTTGGATATAAACTGCTATACTGTTGACGAATTTGTATCTTCCATGTAATCTCTACTGTTTCTAGTATATTTTATTACACGTGAGTGATATGTTATATTTTACTTAACTTATTTATTTGTTTCTATTTACATGTATTTTTTGTGTTAAGTGTCACAATGTTATTTGTAAGTTCTTTATATGTATATAATTTTTGTAATTGTGTCGACAATATTTCTTAACTGCACGTCTGTACAGTTTCTGAAATAAATAAAAATATTATTATTATTATTATTATTATTAT
This sequence comes from Leptura quadrifasciata, assembly GCA_963675555.1. Taxonomy (NCBI): domain Eukaryota; kingdom Metazoa; phylum Arthropoda; class Insecta; order Coleoptera; family Cerambycidae; genus Leptura; species Leptura quadrifasciata. Next base: position 18,377,695 of record OY776681.1, on the reverse strand, counting down.
TATATTACTCCTGCGAAGCTTGAGTTCTATACATTGAAACCTCTAGAAACTATGGCTTGTCCGTTGACTCCTGGTAGACATGAGTTTTCATGTTCTTATATACAGGATGATTAAATTAAAACTAGCCAGCGATTACCTTTCAAGTTACTGTAAAACTAATGCGCAACAATAGTTTTTCTTAATTATCCTTTCTTAATTCTCAGAGCAACATAGCTTTTGAAGTATTCCCGGTTAAGAAAGAAGGATTCTTGGGAATGAAATGTACCTGGTATGTCAACCCGAACAACCGAAAGGACTCTCTTTTCACCTGCGTTTCAAACAATCAACACGACACGTCTACTTTAAAAGGAAAAGTGACGGAAGCGTCCATTACCATTCCAGAAAGCCTATTCCAGCAACTCCAAGACGAGCAAGAAATCATTTTGACTAGCAAAGTTTACAATATCTTCGTCGCGATGCATTCTACAAGTAAACTGTTTCCAATTGATGAGGGACGGAAGAGGAAGGAGGATGTTACATCTTCGGTTGTGGGCACCAAATTAGGTACGTTTTAGTACTGTTCACTTGCATTTAACCTACATAATTTGTCTCTTTTAGTGGATTTGTCGGTACGAAATCTATCGGACCCTGTTTTTATAATGCTGAGGACTCCATCTACGACAGTCTACGAAGTAACGCCTTTTACTCCTGTTTGGTGGGACCCGATCTTAAATAATGGCACAGGTAGTTGGTCTTCTGATGGTTGTCAGTTCAGCCACGAGCTGCAAGACCATATGGTCTTCTCCTGCGACAACTTTGGCTATTATGGGTTGCTTCAAGACATTACTTACCTCCAGAGCAGCCAGACCGGAGCTATATTCAAACTGCCCCATCCGGCGATATATGTAGGTAGTTTTATTTTGATGACGTGTTTCTTAGTAGTTATAATGACGTACTTGTTGTGCTACGCAACGATTCAGATGCCGAAAAAGGCCAAACATTCCCTGATAAACACTTGGATAACGATCTCGCTCTTGTGCTTCATGTATGTGTTTGGAATTTACCAAACCGAGGACGTTAAAGTTTGCCAGGTGGTAGGCATGATTCTGCATTACTTTACGCTGTGTTCTCTGCTGTGGATGTGTGTCGGTGTCAATTGCATGTACAAGCGCCTCAGCAAGAATGACATAATAGGTCTGCAAGATGACGACTTACCGTCCGACCAGCCGGTCCAAAAACCTATCTTAGGTTTGTATCTGGTCGGTTGGGGGATAGGTTTGATAATCTGTGGGCTGTCGGCTGCCATAAATATGAACGAATACGCCTCGCCTACTCATTGTTTTCTGCGAACCGGGCCAGCTCTTAGTGCCTTGTACATACCCTTCACCATTCTCACTGTGTTTCTGTGTATATTCTTTTTATTGATAAGGTGTGCGATATATAACATGGACACTAACGGGCATCTGAGCGAGGGGACGCAGGCCACGGAACATGTCGACTTGGATTTGCTCGAGCCTAACTTTCCTAACGTTGAAACTAGGAGCGTACGAAGCATTTCTACGAAAACCGCGTCGAGTGAAGTCGAAGATCCAGAGCATGCCCCTTCCGCCCAGCTGAAGGCCTACATAATTTTCCTTTTTATTTATATAATGACCTGGCTCAGCACTGCGTTTGCTACCGTTCCACCGTTTCATATAGTATCGTACGAGGAAGACTTGTTCAGCATTGCTTATGCGATTTTGGCAACTACTCTAAGTGCTTTTACCTTGTTCTTCTACTGTATCGCTCGTAACGATGTGCGTACTCAGTGGGTGTTAATGACGAGATGGATGAGGCGGAAACGTACTTGTTTTCGGACGAGGAACGTGTCCGACGCTACGCCGCCTGTACCTCAGATACAAATTCAGCCTTTACCTTTGCCGCCTGTGAGCAACATAGAGAGTCAGATCATTTCCAGGTCGACCAGCAGAAGTTCCAGCCACACCAAGTCAAATTCGCACACGAGTAATATTTTAAAAGGTGCCGTGGACTTGAACGGTAGCTTCAGTGGTGACCACCAAGGGGCCAAGATCAATAATGTTAACTTAGTCGTGCTGCATAGGGCTCAGTATAGGTCTAATATTATCCCGAATATTATAGAGAATCCCACTAGTGCCGCCGAAGTGTTCTACAACCCCCACCAGAGCACCGTGGCCAGGAAGTTCTTCAAGAGGCAGAAGAGGAATATGATGAAGAAAAATAACCTGGCCAAGCCTCCGAGGGATATAAATAGCGATACCGCGTCGGTATTTTCAGAGCCAAAGATGAAGGTCAAGAACAACACCGACCAGAATATGTTTGGGACGAATTCCAAGGTGAACAATACGAATATTCACGTGGAACATATACGTAAGATACAGCAGAAGAACCCCAACATATTCTCCGACAGTGCCGAGGAGTTCGACTCTGTCAGCAATGTTCCGGTGGAAAACATAGTTATGAATGCTGAGAGGCTGCGGAACAGGGAATTGTCAAGGCATAAAGTGAAGAAAAAGCACAGCAACCCCAGTAAATCTCAGTCGGAGAGAACTGATAACAACATGAGATCAGTTTCGCAGCAGTGTACATTGGACTATAGTTCGGAGACTATTTCCGACTCTATACTAGACAAGACGAGCCCCGATAAGAGCTTGTTGCCAAATCAGGAAAGCTTCATGGCTGAAACGAGCGGGCCTGTACCATCTATACGCCGTGAGAACAGCCCTTTAAGTGCTCTCACAGAAAACGATCCTAATTATTGCCAGATAAACGAGCTGCACCCCGATAGTACTATACACAACGAATTTTTTCAAAGTCCCGGCAAGGAAACCTGTCACAGGAAAAATAAACCAAAGGTGGACCTTTCTGAGTTTAATTTGAGCATAATAGACTCGTCGTTGTGTGGCGGATCCGCCCCGCGGATATATATCAACCCTTCTCACGATCTGAGGTCTGGAAAAGGGGATGGGCAAAGCAGGGCCAGTAGCATTTCCGTTAGTGATTTAGACGAGCTGTATCAGCAGATCCGGAGAGGGCCGGAGCCTAAAAGGTCGCGTAACTTGTACGGCTTGACGCACGCCAGCCCTTGCCTGTCAGATTCGGAGATTAACTCTTATGTTAGTGATATTAGACAACGACGCAGGGCCTCACATAGTCACGACAATTTTGACCACTTAAGTGATGATGTGGAGACGACTGTATAGTTGTAAAGTTACGGTTTGTCGGTTCAGCGTTCGAGTAATTTGCATAGAGTTGTATTTTAATTGGAATTTTGATTTGAGGCGTGGATTGAGGGCAAATAGACAAAGTAATTTATACCAAGTATAAACATTTGGTAAGAAAGAAAAAGAACTGATCTAAATGGAACGTTGTGAAGGTAACCGTAGAGATTTCAGGCGGTTTATTTGGAGTTTATTGTAAGTACTATCTTTTTGTTCACAGTCATCTTCAATGAATTGAGAGCAGTGCTTTTGTATGTACATGTTTACTATTCAAAAAAGTCGTATTTTATTTTTTGCTCACCATACTAGAAGGTGGATAAGAAAATAAAAAACTAATCAAATTTTGAGGAAGAAAAAAAGCAGTATACAATTTTTCATGAAAATTACGATTTTGGCATCCAAAAATTGGTATGTCAATACGATTTTTCATAAATAACAGGGTGTCTAGTAGCCGGAAAAAGACCAGAATTTAATCCAATTGAGAAAAAACCAGAAGAAAGATAGAAATTTCAAAAAGTAACCGGAAATCGCAAATGGTATAGGCAAATATGATTTCACTGTATAAAAACATATTATGATGAGTCTTTTATTAGGAAAATATTTGAAAAATTTTTGGGAACATAAATAATGGAATTTTCTGCTATTTCTTGTCTGTTTCTTTGCAAAAAATAGCTTCTGTCGCTTATTTTTATTTTTATTGATACGAAGTGTGGTCAGAAATAATTTTTTTTACAATATTTAAGTATTGCAGACTTATCATTGGTTTTTGCAAAATTTCGAAAAATCGCGAATATTTGGATACATATGCAATTTTAAAGCAAACATTGTGCATTAGTTTGTTTCTAGCAGTTATTTTACAGAACAGTACGATTAAAATGTATCAGAAATAATTTTTTCCATAAGTTACAACAAAGTCAAAGATGAAGTAAAATTTTGCACTAGTTTTCCTGCATATCTCTTTGAGTAGAACCGCGTATAAATTAGTTTTTACCGCTTGTTTTTAAATTAAAACTAATGAAAAATATCAGAAATTGTTATTAATGTGCAATTACTGAAAAGTTAAATTATTATACACTGGTCTTTCAAAAATGTTGTAAAATCGTGTAATTAAAACTTTTTGTAGTATAAATAGCATATAAAGCAGTTTGTAATGCCTCTTTCACAACCGAATAAAACTGTCAATATTGATTTTCTTCTGGTAGATACAATTTTTTGAAATTCAAATTTTTCGTTGGTTTTTCAAAAAACTGAAAAATCATGTAGGTACATTATGAATATCTTTTTTTTGTAAAAAATCATATGATTCCTATTTTATTGTTTTTTTTTCTTTTTTGCAAATATCACAGATAAAAGCCATTAGTTGTGGTCATTCTGATGTGAAATGCATTTTTGTGAACTCATATTTTCGAAAAAATATGTAAAAAATGAATGACGTTTGATTTTTATTTATTATTTAGTAGTTCATATTACATTACCGATAAAACCGGGAAAAGCGGGGATTTTTAGCATCCTAATTTGGTAGACACTCTGAATAACTAACAATATTACATTTAGCAAAAAAGTGAAAGTAAATGAGATAGAAAGAAGCTTATGAAATGATTTTTTTCTTTAAATTTTTGAATTTTTTTTGTTTGTTCTACACAGTCAGTTTCAAAATGGTGCATAGACGTTTTAAGATTAATAATTCAAGTTTGAAATATCTCAAAAAGAGTAAGTTTGACATTAATAACTCATATTATAGAAATTGATGGTGTTACCAGATGGATGGTGAGTCACTGAATAGTGTGATTGACACAGTGACTGACAGATTTTATTTATTTTGGACCCTTTAAAATGCTAGTTAAGAAACAAGGATGGTGCCCTTTTATTGTTTATGGTCAGGGAACCTTCATTTCAAATTTCGTGAAAATCGGGTCAGCGCCTCCTACGATATGTATATAATACTGAAAAAATGTCAAAAATTGGATTACGGCTAACTTGGCCGAAATTAAACCAAATTTGTTAAAATTTTAGATGAAACTAACCTACATAGAAATAGATATAGTCTGCCAAATTTTAGCAAAAAAGATCCAACAGTTTGGCCGTAATTCCATTTTTAGTCTAAATTCCACAAAATTTTAAAAATTTTCCCTAATTTACCCAGATGGTCGAACAAATTTTTTTTTTCTACCAAATTCTAAGTATTCTTATGTATTTTCACGTGATGTAACTAAAAAATAGTTGTTTTTTTTTAATTCAGCTGATTTTTTGTCATTTTTGGTTTATACATGCGCGTGGCGATTTCCCGTCATTTTCGGTATTATACGTATGCGCGCACAAGTATACATGTAATTAGTCATTACAAAAATTTCAATATTAATAATAAAAAGTGATTGTGAGCAGGTTTTAAATATTTAAATTAAAAAAACTCTCGAAGGGGTAAGATATCTTTTTTTTTTTTTTCGAAAATTCACTTGATTTTCATTAAACTTTTTACATATATTGATTATTATTTTTATTGTTAGAAAAAGAAAACGTGAATAAAACTTAAAAAATTCCTCCCTTTATATGCGCTACTCTTCACTGCCGCTTGTAGCGCCAGCGGTGGTTATAACTTGTGAAATCTCAGTTTTCATTAAAAATTGTATATACAGCCTTTTTTCTTAAAATTTACAGTGATTGGTTTTTTATTTTTTTCACCATCCCCAGGAGGCCTGGAAGCCACTCCCAAATAAAAAACTTCTTTTTTAAGACATACATTGAGAGACTAGAGTTTCTTCCATTTTTAAGTCTCATGAGAATTCGCTAATGTTACAATGTATAACTTTCGTACACTTTTACTCAACTAAATGAGCGAACTTTTAATAAGACACAGTCAATTAAATTTAGAAGAAAAGATGTCATCGTTAAAGGAATGAAGTAATTGTGTGCGATAATCTAGGCACTCTCGAATTCTGTCCGGATAAGATTAATCCGAATTAAAATGAACGAGTCTATGCAAATCAATCTAATGCTGTAACCGGAGAAAATTTCGAACTACTCCTATTAAATTAGTGAAAGAATTTATGTAAGCCTATAAAAAGAGCTTGAGCAAGCAAGTGTACGTTTTGGTAAACTTTTGCTTAGATATTTTAAGAGTTCGAGGTTCCAAGGTACAAATTTTATTGTATACTCATGATATTCATGCAGTGTGATTTTAAATAGAAAGTTTGTATTTTCGCATTTGAGATTATCATTTTATTATTTCTTAGTTATTTATTGTTATATTTTTATGAAAATCATATCTTATTAAGTAAAAAATGTGATTATTAGCTCTCTACTAACAGACACCACCATTAATGTTGGTCAGATTATGGGGTAAATTGGGTATTTTAATTTTTTGCATTATTTGTTCATGATACTGTGCATTGAAGTTGGCCATTACCATGATTTTTCTTGAAGATAATACGACTTGTTTCTGAGATTATCAATTAACAAGATGTTCTTGTTGGTCATATTCTTAAATCTTCAATTCGATTCGTGGTTGAGACACTGATATTGTTTGGAATGAAGTTATTACTAGTGCAAGTAAGTAATATCCTTTTTTCGATGACTATTGAATAATATGCTTATTACTGACTCATTTTTGAACAAGTAAAGGGGCTCATTACTCACACCCGTGAGTTTTTATTTGTTATTCAACAGTTTTGAAGAATCAATCACAATAATTCGTATCCGTATCATAATATTTTTATTGCCTTTGGCTCATGTCATAAACGCCATCCTCTTGAATAATAGCTGTCATTACACGCTCGTTGAATAATGTTCTACTAAAAACCTAACTTTCTTCAAAAAAATCATTTTAGGTATACAAATGGTCGTTGCATTCGCTATCATGAATAGATAATACACCAATACCAGAAAATCTCCATTCTGGTACTAAACTGTTAATTACGTCAAAAATTGTGTTCTACTAGTTTCTGGATATGATTTATTACTGTTTACTGAAAAAGAATATAAGTCGGCACTTTTATTTAAAAATATTATTGCTAAGCTTACAGTGTGGATATATTTATTTAATTCGTATTGCCAAAGTGTCCTTTGCTCGAAACCGTTTTAATGATTTTTTTTTACACAAAAGAAGTTTTAACCATGGATGTATAATAAAAAGAGTTCTATGTTTGTTGTCACAATCTAACAGTCTCTTTGTGAATTAAAATGAAATGTTACCAATAGGTAAAATGTAAAGCATCCCTCCCCAATTAATTAATAGCAAAATCCTGGTCACGGCACCAGTGAAGCGTTTTTATCCCTCCCCAATTACTTAATATCAAAATCCTGGTCACTACGGTACCAGTGAGATGTTTGTGGGGTATGTGGTTTTCTTACACATAAAATACTGGTCATTATGTCACCAGCAAATTAATTACTACTTATTTATCTGAAGGATAAGTAAATAAAATTGGCAATTTACATGATCTTCTAGTTTTACTAATTCAGGGCCCCAAATTTCATTGTGTGTGCAGTAACCCTTTATAATTACCCCAGGTTCTTTTATATAAAGTTTAATATTACTTGTAATACAGTAATTGATGGGAAAAATAGTCACAAAAAACACATTTTATTTTATAATTGATACGGTAAGTAGCCGGACATGAAGTCAAAAACAATCCAAATATTTGAGACAATTGTCTATATATTACAATAGGAAAATTTACGTCGCTATAGTAATGACCTTACTATACATGTCTCAGGGTTGCTATGCAATAACAAGAACCAGGTAATACAATCGTATGCCGTGTTATTTTGTGGTTGTAATTCAAGATGCGACAAACAGGCCGATTAAATGAGGATTTGAAATTATGGTGTTGGCAATCGCTACGATAAAATTAAGCTTAATGCAAAACAGAGGACAAGAATCATCAATCAGAGAATGATGAAGAAATATCCTTTAATTGATCATACAAGTGGTAACTACCAAATTGTATATGACTGTTCAACAACGTAAAACGGGGTGGGTAGATGTAATTCAAATAGACGAGACGTCCCGGTTCAGTGGTTGACGAAAAGTAAACCGTTCAGAATAAGAACAAGTTTACGGGCCAATTGACCCAGTACTGACCGATGGCCTGTACAATTTGTAGTGCGCAAGATAATTAAGTGGTTGGATCGCTATTAAACAATCATAGAAAACCAAGTAGCCACCGGTGAGAAACCTCCCATGATAATTTGAAAGTCAAACATTCCTGCGACATTTTACATGTCAAGATAGGCATACGGTAGCCCTTGATAGTACACCTCTGAAAAAAAATTAAGAACACTTAACATAGGGCATATTTTTGGGCTTCTATGGAAGTATATTGTTACTTTATATTATATTGTTACTATAGGAACCAAACAAAATAACACCAATTTGTACTATTACTATTTTTACGAATATTTAATAATATGAAAAATATAATAAAATACATACATTGCCGACTGCCGCGCCGAGTTCAATTGTTACTAACTTGTCACGTTGTCACTTTTATGAAACAGTGATGCCATTTTGATAGTTTATATAATATTTCAGGAAACATCTTATTTGCTTGGACAACCTGTTACCCGCTACGCAAAAGTCATTGATTACCTACTGGAGATTAAGAACAATAAAACATTCAGTTTTCACGACGCCAGGGCCCCTTTTGGAAGCTTCAAATACCAAATAGTTGGTTTTATTTTGATCTTTTGAGGAATTATCTACCGGAAATTCAATCATTTGCTATTTTCTAATCCTAATCGTTTATGCTTCTGTCACCGATTCCTAGAATTCCAGTTTATTTAAGCCCTGTTCAAACACGCCGATAGAAAATAATACTGCTGATTTTGCGCCCGGGAAAAAATTTTTTGGCCCATCTCAAATTTTTATTGTTAAAATTTTTTTTAAAACATTTTAGGGATCGCCCCCTAAAAGCCGCCACTGCTCGATTTTAGTTCCATTCTTTCATAAAATGTGTCGTTTATGTTGCTTTAAAAGAATATAAATTTTAACGACTTTCTGGTAACTTTAACATGTTCATTATTTAAGGGCTAAATAAATGTAAAATGAAATGAGTTAAATGCAATAATTACTTGAATTTGGGAAAATACAAAAAAAAATTTAAATTTATATATGCCCTAGATACGGAATGTTTCATTATCAGGTAATTGTTTTTTGTTTAGAAAATGTTCGCGACTTAATAATTCTCTTTAAAAGCCTGAACCCGAAGTGGGGGCTTCTGTTATCAATAGGATTTTCCCACTAATTTTATTTTAACAATTTGTGTCGTGAAAATGATATAATAAAACATTTTATTAATTTACAACAATTTATTTTTCTAATAAGAATTATTTCTAAGAAAATATCGTGATATTTTCACTGCTGTTTAAAACGGGCATTTTTACGCGCCAGAATTACGTATCTACCCGGAAAATCAATGAGATTATGGATATAATTAGTTTGTAATAGATTCTAACTGTGTGTTAAAGAAAGCTTTCCTCTAAAACTTCTCAGAATTTCAATTTGTATGCTTGTACTGTGATTGGTCTAAAGCAGTGGACGTGTAAATATTGGCCAATCAGAATCCAGATAAATGCCGCACAAGTTATTCGTGAAAGCGTCGGACGTTAATATTTTGTACTGTAGTTTATGTTTAACCTTCACCGACATTACACATCAGATGACTAACCTAAAACGTTAAATTTATATTTTTATGTTTGTATTGTTTGGAGTGAAAATATTATTTTATCAGTTTCTGGTTTATGTTTTATTAATTCTACAATCAAAATGGAATCAAGTGGAAGAGGGATATGTTAAAGGTGCCGCTGATAATTTGACTAAAGTAGAAAAGTGCTGAGTGCTGTCAATAAATAGAGGTTATGTTATGTTGACAGAGACCAAGATTAATAAACAATCTTGAACAGAGACAACCTCTGTGATTGGATTTCAGGGTGTTGACGTCACAACGCGCCAATTTATGGCTGTTTAAAATGAACCCAATATTTTTCAAACTGCAGGTTTTTTTTTTTGTTACTACCTATTAGTAAAATTAATAGGATAATAAATATGCCATAAATCAATTTTTTACGTGAGTTAAGTATTTCAGCAATAATTTTTTTTCTGGGAAAACCCTATTAGTCCTGAACATTTATTATAAAGCAAAGTTGTGTAAAAATGTAATTGCCTGCCTATATATACAAAATGGTGTGGTTATGGTTTACTTAGGGCATTTTCCCGAAATAATGCCATGGCAACTCAGTTTTAGTATTTAACCTAATTTTTTCAACTGCATTATTCATCCATTTCGATATTTCGCCTCGACTTATAAATTTATAGTATTGCTCGCTGACTCGCTGTTTTACCAAAACGTTTGATATTGTAAATGTAAATACACTTTAAACAATTTTTAAGAAATACTATAGTCAGACACATTGCTAGTCATGGAGAGCAAAGCTTTTTTAAATGCCCTCCATTTCAAAGCACCAGTCATTGACAAATTTCTTTGCAGTATAGCGCCATCTACAACTCAACATCTTAAAAAAGGGGTAAACCTCGGAATGAAAGATAATAAGTTATAAACTTGTAAAAATCTTTGTTTTAACATTTTATAAGTTAGCTCAAAAGTCTCATAGAATCTCGTGTGCGCGAGTCGAGATATTCAAGTCAAAGGTAGCAAAAACCCGGTTTTTGTAAATATTTTATTTCCTTTGCTCTATAATCAAAATAACAGGAAAAATCCCCCTCATATTTAAACTTGAATTGTAATAGATTTATTACCATAAGCTGATGGTAAATAAAAATCTAATTAAAATGTATTTAAACTAGCTAAGCTAAGCATTTCCTACTCTTCGCGCTCTATCTCGAGAATGGTTAATTGCATAAAATATTGCCTACGATGGAATTTGCAGAGAATTTTATGCGCTACAACTTTTCTAATAACTCCAAATGTCATTTAGAGCAAAGGAAACAAGATATTTACAAAACCTTGACTCACGTACACGAGATTCTATGAGACTTTTGAGCTAACTTATACAATGTCAAAACAAAGATTTATATATAAGTTTATAGCTTATTTTCTGTCATTCCGAGGTTGAATCACTATTTAGCTGGATTATCGATGTTTAGCTTGATTTGATTTTGATGTTTTGAAGTATGAAAATGAAAACGCCATTGTTGGGTCGCAAAAAAAATTTCAATATAACTCGTGTGTTAAGACTTATTTGTGGCATTTCTGCACAAACTGACGACAAGTGCTGGTAAACTTTAAACTTGTGTAAAAATATGACATTTTACGCAAATATATAGAAATATTGCAGGGCTAAAGACATTTTGACATCAGTTAGAAAATCGGGTCTAAATCAGAGAACCAGATGTTGGCTTATATTCTTCAGTATTTTTATAGTATTACGAAGGGTATTTGATAGCTTATTTTGTGGCTCCATGTTTGAACTTATACTACAATGACTAGTAATATCAAACGCTAAAATAGGCAACTTCTCATCTATGTAGATAAACTGTCGAAATTCAAGGTGAGATGAGATGTCTAATTTAGTGCTTGCCACGCTTTGGACTGAATATACATATAATGCTCAACAATTGTGTGCGAAATTTTTGGGCGCATTCTTAACGACTAGGTTTGTGTGATTTTTATTTTTAGGTACTTAGCTAGTTGTAAAGTTTAGTAGGGCCCAAAAATATATTTTTTGTAAGCGAATTTATCACATCGAAATGTGCATTATTAGGTAATTTTATAAAGATATTTATTTTATATTTTTGTCAATGAATGTGATGTAGCTTATGTAATATTATTTGTAAAGGCACTTTTTACATTTCTTCAAATAATATTTTAACATGACTTAAAGAGCCATTTTAGAAACCTACATATATAAGTACTTGATTGTGGAAAAGAGATCATGCTTACTTGCTGCCTTAATATTTGTATGTGTAAATAAATGTAAAAAAAGTAACCGTGGATGTGCAGAGAAGTTATTACGTCACAGATTACACCATTAAATGTACAATTTTAAAGACTGTTAAAGCATAGTATTATTGAATACGCTATACATATTTGTTAACACTAGAATAAATGTAAAAAATTGTAATCAATTTGAAAAATATATACCTACTATTCTAAGTTAATAATCTGTTGTTCCTAGACACATCCCATACTACGTTTTCAGATTGCTTATGCGTGGGTTGGAGATAGCCCAACTAGCACCAAATAATGTATAGTGGGGCCAAAAAAAGTTCATAGAGCAAAAAATCAGCGGCACTTTCATCGAAGCTTTTTTTAACTGTTATTTAACCTTTTGATTGCTGCCGCCGTATATATGTGTTCTGAGAAATCGTGCCACTGTTGTTACTGATGGAATTGTATGTTTTGCTATTCGGTCGTCAACTGCGTCAAACAAATATAAATGTTTTGGAGTAGTGATGTCCTGAATACACACGCACAGAGCTACATAGTTGCTAGCATTTACCGAGTAGATTGAGTGCGCTCCGAACGTGGTCACCATTTGTAAATAAATAAATCACGGCTTATTTGAAAATGACTCTGCCGTCACCAAAAACGGGTTCCTTTTATTCTGTTGGAGAACTGGAAGAAATTCTGGCACATAGCGATAGTGAAGATGAATTTTTTATAGAAAATTTTGATATTGACTAGATCGGATGATGATCTGGCAAATGTGGTAGTAGGTTTTTGCCCCCGGGCCCCCATAGGTGATCCTAACCTCACAAAAACAAAATGGTATAATTCCAGAGCGATTGGAGATGTAATAGTAATAATAATCGCCCTTGTTGATACATAAAAAATAACGACTTCCGGTCATCCAAAACGTGCAATGTGGGGAATCAAATGAATCGTCTCGATGTCTATAGAATAGGAATTTTATTGTATTTTCGTTCTAAGCGTAAAAATTTCGCTTAGAGGTTAATAATTTGAATCTCAAGTATAAAATCATGTCCCCGGGTTTGAAACATGTCAGAATCTGCTATAAAATAACTACTTCCGGTTTCAAATTCCGGTCTTCCATAACATACAATGTAAGGTATCGAATGAATCATCTCGATTTTTTATAAAATATTAGCCGATTTTTTATTCATCGCCGGTAATGACTCTGGTATAGTTTGTAACTAACTTCAATCCAATTAGTCAATAGAAATGGTTGAAAATTGGACTAAAGTTAACTACAAAGTATAACAACACCAGGATTGACAAAATAAACTTTGACGATTATTTGACACCATTCCATAATATAACCAATACCCGTATCCTTACGCTGCGGGAAACGTATATGTATAGCCGCACTGGTGGAGTACTCCAGTTTATGGATAGCCGCTGTCAAAAGAACATTGAAGCGGCGCCTCGTTTTACCATAGAAATATATTAAATTAGCCGTTTTTGCCTCCTATCAGAGGTGATAACCACGACTGTGTAATTGCCATAGTCGATCAAATTGTTGAATGTGGGCATTTATACCTAATAATTTGTTGACGGCTGTGAAATAGGCGGAGCTTTTATAGACGAAGGTCAAATATTCGGGTAGCTCGTCATCCAGTATATATATATATATATTTATATAGGTATATATAAAATAATAATAGTGTTCCAATTTTATAAAATAAAACAAAAAATAAATATAATCAAATTTGTTTTTGTACTCAACTCAGCCAAAAAGAAAAACTGGAGTTCTTTTAAGAAAATTTTTAATGGAGGAACTTTGTTTTGAAGCGGAATACCTACGAAATCTGACATCAAAACTGTAGAATGTTTATAACAATTTACATAAACTTCAACCATGCCAGTTATTCTTATTGCCCAGCAAGGACCAACGTGGAGGTGTGAGCATATCCCTTGCCAGGAGAGGTTGACGAGGTTGTTAATTAGGGAGTAACAGGTCTTAGTGTCAATATATAGACGGGAATACTATTTTGCTTCTAAAATACAACCTGCATTTTTGTTAGTTATCGTTAAGATATTTAGTAGTTTTTAAATATATTTAAATTATATTTATTTGACAGCCGAGCTAACGACTAAATGTGTTTTTTTATTTGCAATGATTTTCTTAATAATGCAAATGAGAATGATTTATTTAATGTGTACGTGGTATTTATATAGTGAATGAAAATGTGCCTATTCATATATAAAATTTTTCTTCATATCAAAAACAATCATCAAACTTTTATTTCAAATGACTATTTTGACGAGTATAATACTAGATTTTTTTTTAATGCCTTGTTTATATTTACGTCCTGGCGGAGTTTAGCTACATCTACTCTTCCACTCAACCAGGACAGCGAAATGAGATGCCGTTTATCCATCCAAGTGACGGACTCGACCAACGCTGTTTAACTTCGCCGATCGAGGATTTAACATGTTTTTTACTCCTTCATTATTTAAAGTATTTGAAAATGGCCCAATCTATATTAGACAACAAGCCCATGCTAAATTTTTAGAGGGTCATATGAGATACCGATTTTTGTAGTCCTACAGAAATAAATTACTTTGAGCCCTACCATACATTTAAGGTGGGACATGGGAAAGCAGCAGAAAAGTGAAAATTGTAACCCGCGTGTGTTGCCTTTTTTCAAACGATCCTGTATGGCTTACGTTTATTTGGACTGTATTTATATCTGTGACTTAAAAATAATGCCGTACAAAAATAATGAGAGAAGTACAAAAATTATTCTGAAAAGTAACCTCTATGTACTAAGGTGATACGATACCGTACGGTTTTTATGAAATTCGATTTTTATATTAACAAGGATGAACTTTTTTGCTATGCCGTACAAATCAGTTGGACCATGGGGTGGCAAACGCGAGATCAACCCCCTTCCTAGATGTCTATTAAGGGTGGTGATTTGATACCACATGAAGCTTGATTATTTTAATACTATTTTATATAATAATAGTTTTTATTACCATGCCGTACATTTTAGTTGGTACATGTGTCTGGAAAATTGAATTTTCCATCCCAGAGTGAGCTATTCTGAATAAAAAATTATTGTAAGACTTTATTACATTCGAGCAATACTTGATATTGTAATTATTCGAAACCAATTATTCAAAATTAATGGATCAGAAACGCAAAAGAATTTTCCGAATATGTTCTGCTAGATTATGTTTTCCAAATAAAATATAGTGCAATTATTTAATGAACAGGTATGAGATGACAAAAGTTATAAGGGGTAATAACAACTTAACTTAAATTACTATAGATTTGCAATTGACAATTCTAGGTGAAATTAAAAAAAAAAAAACTTTAAACCTGTAAACCTGCACCTAATGTTACATGGCCTATGTCCATTTAACAGTTTTATTTAAAAACTAGTGTTTTGTGGATAGTTAGCACGACCTGTATATTTTTTGGATTCAGTTTTTGCAGGTGAAACTGTTTTCAACTCAAGAATTCAAGAATTTTACATGTATAACTGCTAAACCATGTCACGCTGTTTTATGTACTTAGCTTTATATCTTAGGAACTCTTTTCTACACTATTATGTATTTCATTTCCGTTGTAAGACAGCATCCCAGGAAACAAACATTTAACAATTTGTCTACAACATTTATTTACATCAGATATCTATTTTTCAATTTGTATATTTTTGTTTACTATGGAGTACATATGGTTATTTTCCTTACCTTTTCTCATTCTATATATAGTATATCCTATAAGATGTAATATATTTACTGATTTATCAATACGTTTTACTACTTATTTACATCTGTTAATATTTGTGGTTATGTATAAAATAGAAATTGCAAAGGCAAATCAGCTGGTCTGGAAATAATAAAATAAACTATTATTATAGATTACTTTTATAGATTATATGCCACTACTTTAGTTGAGTACGGGAATCTACAAGGCAAGTTGGTACGCTTAACGCAACCACTGACAGATGGCCATACTGGTACTATTTTTATATTTTATAGCTTTCAATTTCAATAGGGAATTAGATTTCTCACATTTTTTTGGTAGCGTTGTTTTCCAGTAAACAGGACAAAAAGTTTACCTTATCAGTAAAACTCACCAGGAAGTCATTTGCTTGCAGCCTTTGTACTGATTCATACGTTTATAATTTTTAACTGCGGACTTCAGTAATTGATATTACAATTTTTATATCCCAGTTACAAAGTGTTTAACATACAGGTAATTTCATTATACTTATTTAAAATGTAATTAATCTTCAAATTTTGCCTGTGGTATAATTTCAATTATTTTTAAAATAAATTTTGAATTCGAAGTCAATTTTTTAAAATTTAATAAATAGTTAAAATACTATATGAACCACATGGGTTTAAAAATATTTTTCTCTTTCCTTTTAATTTTTTTGGCAATTTATAGTCTAAGAAATCAGCTTACTTTTGTATAGCTTAAATTACTTTTGTATAGCTTAAATAAATATATTTCCTGCAGCTTTTGCACAGTTAACCTAATTAATTAATTTTGCACAGCTAACTTGCTTATATTTTGAATAGCTAACTTGCTTAATTTTGTACAGCTAACTTGCTTAGATGCTTATATTCTTAGATATTTAAATTCTGAGATACATCTTCTACATTCCTGCATAGTTTTTGCACAGTTTATCTTTCATAGATAAACTTTGGTTATCTTTTCATTAAACCACATAGTTGGTTAATTTTCCTACAACTTTCATCCCATTTCATTGAGAGACGTAAATTGCCAAGGAAAATTTAGAATTCTTGCAACAAGAGACAATTGTGGGCCTGGATTGCTGTCCCAGAACCAGTCACCTGAACCATAAACCATCTAGGATACTGGTATCAATTTGTCTTTTATATATATATATTTTTTTTACATTTCAATTTGTCTCAAACCGATTTGTCTATTTTTTTTCATGTAATATATTTTGTCATTCATTTTAAACTATCTTTTTGTTTCTCTTACCAACAATTTCAGTCTGATCTATAGCAGACTGGTTATTCGAGAAAAAGAGACAATTTTGCTTATTTTACTATAGATGGTGCCCAATTTAACATCAATTTTTCTTTGTCTCCTTTTCTCGAAATAAACAGAAATCTGTCGCTTATGCTGTACATGTCAGAAAGGGTAAGTTTCTCCACTCTTACGAATGCTCTGGACCCACGGCTCTCTGCTCCGGCTTAAACCAGCTAGTCGTCCGCACATGTTGCCTCAATTCTTTCTCAAAAATAAATAATAAGAGAAAGGAGGTAACACTAAGTGACTTAACACTTGATTTGTGCAGTGAAAGACATTAACTAAATAATAGACATTAACAAATTCAAAAATAATAAACAATAAACATCAACAAATCAGCAATCAAAAAAATCAAATCAGCAGATTAACAAATGAAACATAATTCTTATTTATGTATATTTTACATTGATAGGAAATTTTTTTGTAGCTTTTAATATTTCTAATATTAATCGGTAATAAGTTATAGGTTCTAGAGGCTAGATGGCGTGCAAATCTTGAATTTGCATTTTTGTGACAAGTAGGCATTTCCAGATGTTTTTGGGTCATACTACGAGTTCCAATTTCATGAGAGATAGCATTTTTAAGATTTTCTTTTTTATAAATATAAATGGACAAGGTGTAAAAATATAATGATCTTATGTTACATATATCATTTCCATAAAGTAAGCTAGTTGAGTATCGTCGACTTTTTTTGAAAATAATTTTTAATATATAATTTTGAACTGTAGATAGAGTTTTTAATGAGTTCATGTATAGGGCTCCCCAAACCACTATGCCATATCTTAACAAAGATTCTACCAAAGATTTATATACTAGAATCAATACATTTTTGCTGAGAATATCCCTTAACTGATAAAATTTGTGAATTAATTTCCTAATCCTCTTTGTTAGATATGTTACATGTTTCTCCACTTTATGTTTTTATCTATAATAATACCTAAATATTTAATATATTCAACCTCTTTTATTTCTATTCCAAGTGCATTAATATCAATTGTTTTATAGTTAGATCTATTTACATTGATGATTGAAAAGGCTATATATTTTGTTTTATCTACATTAAGAGACAATTGGTACTCATCTAACCACATTTTTATAGCATGTATACCATTATAGACTTTTTCTTTAGTAGCTTCCCAGTCTGCCCCACTAAATATTACAACAGTGTCATCAGCATATGATATTATTTTGCTGTCTATATCGAGAGTTAATATAGATTATGAATAGGATAAGACCAAGAACAGTTCCTTGTGGCACACCCACTTTTACTAGTTGCGGGTCACTTAAGCATCCATTAACTTTAACATATTGTATGCGATCACTTAAATAACTTTCAAAGAGATCCAACACAGTACCCCAGATTCCATATGCTCCAATACTTGTAGTAGCTTTCCATG
Source organism: Leptura quadrifasciata (assembly GCA_963675555.1). NCBI lineage: Eukaryota > Metazoa > Arthropoda > Insecta > Coleoptera > Cerambycidae > Leptura > Leptura quadrifasciata. The sequence continues at coordinate 18,359,142 of OY776681.1, read as the reverse complement.
GTGTACTGTGTCGAAAGCCTTTGCGAGGTCAAGAAATACTTCAATACATTTTTTGCTGTTATCAAGACTGTCTGAAACTTCCTTAATTACCTCATACATAGCATCCGACGTACTTTTGCCTTCTTGAAAACCATACTGATGTTCATTCAATATCTTATTATTCTTTAAAAAATTTATTAGGCTAATTGGACGATAGTTTGAAATTTTATTTTTATCACCTGCTTTATAGATTGGAGTTATTATAGAAGTTTTGAACTGTTTAGGAAATTTTCCACTGATAAAAACTATTTTAATTATGTGAGTAAGAGGACGTAAAACGTATTTTGCACATAATAGATTATAGAAAATTGTGTTATTTTATTATAACCACTCATACCCCTATTGATAATAAACATTAAAACACTAGTATGTCTCTATTCCACCTAAAATTAACTATAAAAATGTATAAAATATAAATTTTATAATTTACTGTTTAAGAAACCATCAGGCGAAATTGAAAGTTTTTGTTAAATCCATTATAATAAATCAGTAATTAATTTATGCATATTCTTTTTATCATATGGATAATGAAATACATTTTTAACATTAAAAATGTTGGAAAAAACGTTTGCCTAAAACCAAACTTATGAAACATAATAAAAAATGTTACATTGCAAATACCGCAACACATAATTTTTTCATAGTTTCCAAATAAGTTAACCAAAAAAGAAAATTTTGGGTAATTTGTTCACATTTTTTATAATTAATTACGTTACATTGTATTTTAAAGTTTGAAAGTGATATATAACAATTTCTTACTTTACTTCAAGAAATATTTCATTTCATTTCATTGCGGCCCATCTAAATTGTACGGCATTGTGATTGTTTATCAACTTTAGCTATTTTCACTGATATTTTGCAAACGCCGTATGGTATCTAATGACCATTAAGGGTCATGTAAATCTCATGAATAACGTAACCTAGTGTCTAAAATCCCAACAATGAAAATGCACGGCATGGACACATTTGTATTCTTTTATAATTAAGGAAAGGAAAAACGATGTAAAATTGAAAATGTATCCATTGTATTAAAAAAATAGAGGGTTTTTTAATTTGCATAATTTTAGAAAAATTTCACTTGTTTTGTAATTTTATTATTGTCCATTATTTTTTGTAGGGCTACTAAATAAAATAAAAATTCTAACCTATATTAATCCAAAAAATAAATAGCCGTACAGTATCAAATAAACTTACCGTAGAAAACGGGAGTTTTCCCTTTCTCGGGGGTGTTTTTTACTTACATTGATAATGACCATTATTTTTAGACAGGTCATTTTTCTTTAAGATTTTAAATGTCTTATAATATTTTGGAATTGATGCCACACAGGATCAAATCATTACCCTTAATAGAGTTCTAGGAAGGGGGTTGATCTCGCGTTTGCCGCCCGATGCTCCAACTGATTTGTACGGCATAGCAAAAAAGTTCATCCTTGTTAATATAAAAATCGAATTTCATAAAAGCCGTATAGTATCCTATCACCTTAGTACATAGAGGTCACTTTTCGAAAAACGAAAATTATTCGTGTACTTCTGTCCCATTATTTTTGTATGACACTTTTTTTTTAAGAGTCACAGATATAAATACAGTCCAAATAAACGTAAGGCGTACAGGATCGTTTAAAAAAAAGCAACTCCCGTTGGTTACGATTTTATTTTCCGCGGCTTTCCCATGTCCCATCTAAAATGTGATTTATATCTGTAGAACTACAAAAATTATACCTTTTCAAGCGGTATCATATGACCCCCTAAAAATTTAGCATGGCCCTGTGGTCTATATGGGTATTAAATGGTTCAATAGACATAACTCTCCAGAGATTAAGGCTCCATGTATTGTCGACTGCCTACTTTTGGGAGCATCGTAAGTTACATTTTCAAGTCCATTGTGGAACCAAATAAACGGATACTTAAAAAAATATATTACATAACAAAAAACGATATACAAAGACAGTATATAGTATATAAAAAATAAAAGACACCTATATACATATAGAAGGAGATTAATCGATTTCAATACTGTTAATCGTTCGAACAATTATATCAATGGACTCCTTTAACTGCTCCTCTGTAATGATCAGCGGAGGTGCGAACCTGATTATGTCTTCGTGTGTGTGCTTGGCTATCAGACCTTTCGCCTTCATCCTCAGACAAACATCCCAGGCGTCGGCGTAATCTAAAAAAAGCACAATTTAATGTTTATCTTAGTTTTAATTTTATGCATATTTACTTCTATTGATCACTATGGCGTTCAGGAGCCCCCTTCCTCTAACTTCGATGACTATTTTCTTGCTAAGCTTTTTCCTCAGTTCTGTTCTAAAGATTTCTCCCAGCTTAAAGGCGTTTTCTGCCACGTTTTCTTCTTCTAAAACTTCCAGAGCAGCTATCGCCACCTTTGAACCTAGAGGATTACCACCGAAAGTTGACCCGTGTGTCCCTGAAAAATATAACAAGCGACTTTAGATGATTTTGACAAAAAAAAAATTGTTCCCATTGTAAACCGTATTATTGTTGTTTCTTTAAAATCCATTAAAAATAAATTAATGAGTGTTAATGTACTCAGTATATACAGGCTGTCCATTTTATCAGGGTACTCAAGAATATCTCACTTAATATCGGTCATACAAAAAAAAATATTTTTACGAAAATCGTTCCGATTTATATAACCTACAAAATGGTTTAAAGATTTTTGAAATCCATGGCCTACTTTAAGAGTTATGTAATATAAAGTAAATTCAGGTAACAAAAACAAATTAATAATAAAAAGAATATAGCACACAGAACATTAATATTTATCTAATCCTCAAAATAATTTTTAAGATATCATATCAAGTGTTCAAAGTGTCCATCGCGATTTCTTATGCACAATCGAGCCGGCGAGGCACTACATTTAAAACATTACTCTGCATTTCAGGGGTAACTGTAATACATGCCTGTTGAATTCCTCCTCTACATTTTGCGGTGTTGTCGAAAACACCTTATCTTTAATATACCCCATAGAAAAAAATCCATTGGGGTTATATCTGGAGAACGAGGGGGCCATCGAATAAATCCATTGGTACATATCCAATGTTGAGGCAAAATTTCGTCTAAATAATCTAGGCAAATCTGGGAATTGTGGGGAGGAGCTCCATCTTGTTGAAAATATTGAAAGTTGTGTCGATTCTCTAAAGGTAGGTCATCTGAGAATTCATTAAATTCATTTCTCAAAAAAAAGTTTAGGTACCTTTGACCACTGAGGTGACCATCATAAAAATAAGGACCTATTGGTGCCTAAAATACCTATCCACACATTTATTGACAAACGATTTTAAAGCCCAGTCGGTCTATGCTAGTGTGTATTTTCAGAAGTCCATTTGTAATGAATATTGCGATAAAAAAATCCATTATTGGAAAAATTTGCCTCGTCGGGCCAAAGTATTTTACTACATATTAATGGATCGGCACGCTTCTTTTCCAACAGTCACCTACAAAAAGTCGTCCTCCTTGGTTTGTCCCCCGCTTGTAAATTGTGAACTTTTTTGGCTTTATAACACCGGTAAAATTTTTCTAGCACTTGTTTTATTTATATGACAAACAATTTGAATTTCTCTTAATGATGTTTCCAAATTTTCTGTATTTTTATTTGTTACATAATTAATAACTCGGTTTACCTTATTTACATTATCAGTAACACTGTTCAATCTTGTCTTCTTCTTTAAAAATGAACCATTATTTTTCAGTTTCGTAGCTAATTTTCTGAACAGAGTTTTATTCGGCTGTAGTGCTTGTGAACATCTGTTTCTATATTCTACTTGAGCTAATCCAGAGTTAAAATTGCATTGGCAATATGTAACGAACATATTATAACAATCAGTGTGAATGAAAATCATTTTTGAAAATTCTAAATTCTTAAACGAGTGTGATTGAGTGAGAGTTTAAGTATTAACTGAGATGATCTTTCAAAAAATTAAATTGCCAAGTTTGTTCATAGCCAACTATTTTAAAATAATTGAAATAATAGTGAAATAATGAAATACAAACAAATGGATATTATACTTAAATTAATTGGTAAAGACATTTTAACTTTCTGAGCAAGGAGTGATGCTTTTATGGAGGACCTCTATACATTGGCATAACTGCGAATACTCTTTCTATAATTGGTCCATGTTGCTTTCTTGATTATTATTTTGTTTTTGTTACCTGAATTTACTTTATTCTTCTTAATTGTGTTAATGTTTTATTATAGCAAAGATTTGAACAACTTATTGAATTATTTTATCGTTTTATTTAATCATACTTCTCCATGGCAAGTATAATGCTTATTAAAAAAAAATTATTGGTTTTAAAAAAATGTTTTTATAATTACTAAATGGGGGCGAGCGTGGGTGCGTCTTTACTATGTACATACTTCGATATGCGATGTAAAGCAACGTAAGGCGCGGTTAGTAGTTGGATGGGTCACCGTTCCAACGAAAACCGCGTCCTCGCCTCACACATCTTCCAGCGGCTTGTATATCAGTGTATGCGCGGAAGTTATACAATCTTAGGCGAAGGTTGTATAGGGGATACACCATCCTTCGGAGGGGATGTAAAGCCGTCGGTCCCTTGTCTATTAAATGTTAGGCAAGTAAAAGATCCCTACTCTTCTTAAGGGAAGAGGTTCGGCAAAATTCCTAGTTATGGGTAGCTCGTCTACAGGCGTCGGTGTTAGGCCTCAGTAGCAGAAATAGACCGACGTTAAATAAGTGTATAAAAATAAAAATAATTACTAACGTAGTACCAATGAATAAATATGGCATGTGATATATCGTTGAAAAGGGAGGAAAATACTCTATTTAATGGCGCCATTTCCCGCCCGTTTCAAAATCATTTTTTTAACAGTCTGAAGAGTAAATCTTAAAATACACAAAAAAACAAAATAAAACCTCGTTGAAACACTCTTGTTTTGCAAAAAGTTTTCGCCTTAGAATTTTTCTTGTATCTCTTCAAATAACGGAGATATTTGGCCTAGACGTTTTGCGCATTTTCGATATTTTCCTCCATAACTCTTAAAGTAGGCCATGGATTTCAAATGTCTTTAAACCATTTTGTAGGTTATATAAAGCGGCACAATTTTCGTAAAAATAATTATTTTTTTTGTACGACCGATATTGAGTGAGATATTCTTGAGGGCCCTGATAAAATGGACAGCCTGTATGTCACTTATTTTGGTATTCGGAACAAGTGCCACAAAAACCAAACCCGCCCAAGGCAGTTCTTCTTCCGATTTTACATCCAGTGCAAGTTACAGAAATAATTGCTTGGGCTGGAATTACTCACCCAAAAAATAATATTATTATGCTTTAAAATTGGGACTGACATTAGGAAATTGAAATGTGGCATTAAAAAATTTAAAACTTATATTATTTAATCCACACAAACTAACTTACCTGGTTCCATAACCAACATAATATCATCGTTGGCTAAACACGCTGATACCGGATAGACACCTCCACCAAGCGCTTTACCGAGCACTAAAATATCAGGTTTGACATCTTCATAATCCACAGCCAGCCTTTTACCCGTCCTACCTAACCCAGTTTGAATTTCGTCCGCTATCCACAGAACGTTGTACTTGTCACAAAGTTGTCTAATCCCCTTTAGATATCCTTCATCAGGTACTTTGATGCCGGCCTCGCCCTGGATAGGTTCCACCATATAGGCGCAGACGAGGGGATCTTGGAGAACTTTCTGAAAAAAAAAAAATCAGTTAATCCGGGCAGAATATATGGGCTCTAAAATTTCTTAAAGTGGGAATATCCAAGAGAGAGACAGAGAGAAAGATTCGATAAGCAAATTATTATTTTTGGCCATAACTTGTTTTAAATACATATATTGATAAAGAAAGTATAAGACTACCTAAGTATGACAGGTATAGTGATATGAATTTTCACTCAATAATTTCAGTTGTTTGCAAAATTAGTTAATTAAAACTACAAGATATGAAGATTGGCACGATTTTTAAATTTAAATTAATTAATTTTGCAAACAACTGAAATTATTGAGTGAAAATTCATATCACTACACCTACCAGTCCTACTTAGGTAGTCTTATACTTGTTTTACCAATATATGTATTAATAAAAAAAGTTATGGCCAAAAATAATCAATATTTCCTTATCGGATCTCTCCCTCTCTCTTGGATATATACTCATCTTAATAAGCTACATATAGGTATACCTCTAAAGCCTTTAAATCGTTATAAGGGATGCAGCTGAAGCCAGGCATGAAAGGTCCATAATCCTCGAAACTTGAAGGATCTGTGGAAGCAGAAATGGCTGCCAACGATCGCCCCCAGAAGTTTTCACTAGCAAAAATTATTTTGGCCTTGTTTTTTGGTATGTTTTTTTTCCTGTAGCCCCATTTCCTTGCAAGTTTGCAGGATGTGTCGTCTGCTTCAACACCTGAGGAAATTAAAAACGAACTAACAGAGTAAAATACACAACAAATCGTAGCCATATTCATGTTTAGTTTACCAATTCTTAAAATTACTTTCAACACTGTCATTGGTTTCCGCGGTGAAAATATGCTTGAAGATAATTTTTATTATTATTGAATGGCCGTTTGTTAATTTTCTTTTTAAACACGGCACTTTTGGCTTTTATGACACGATTTTTGCACAAGAAATTCGACTCTCAACTCCATATTGACCTAATTGAATGTCATAGGCTTTCCTTTCGGTCTGCTGCAGCCTTTTTTAAATCATCGTGAACAAAGTGCCTTCAGTAGTAATATTATGTCTAATTTTAGGACTATTCATCCTGAAGTGCCTCAAGGATCTGTTTTCAGACCTCTGTATTATTTGCTATATTTATTAATGATTTTTCAGAGACATTTTTACCAATAAAGTTGTTATATATGTATGCAAATGTTCAGAAAATCTTACATCTAAAAAAATTGAAAAAAGACCAAAGCCATATTTGATTTTAATGATATATAATATTACAATGTGGGGAATTGTGAATTGTGCGTAGAAATTTATCTACCTCTACCGAGAATTTTGATAGAGAGAAAAGTTGGAAGACTCGTCAAAAGGAAGCCTGTTAATAATCACTTTAAAAAATAGGCGTCGGACCCCAGACTAGATACTAATGACCATATTCTGCTCTATTTTGTCGTCTGACTTTCTTTTTATATTTACCTGTGTTCATTGGCAATACTTTGTCATACCCAAAAAGTCTGGTGACTATTTCGGCATATTCTCCTAAAACGTCCGAATAAAATGCCCTAGACGTGTGATGGAGGATTGAACTTTGTTTCTGAAGCGCCTGAACTATTTTCGGGTGACAGTGACCAAAATTGTTTGCAGAATATCCGCTGAGGTAGTCAAAATATCTTTTTCCTTCCACGTCCCATACGAAAGGTCCTAAAACGCAAAACAAGTCAAATTCATATCCAGTGAAAAAAATTTATTGGAACGATTGATTCCGGAAAACAATAGGTATTTTACCTTCTCCTTTACATAAAGCTACAGGTAATGGATGGTAATTGTGGGCGGCGTATTTGCTCTCCCTTTCAATCACTTCTTTCGTACTTAACAGTCTTTTACAGGTTTCTTGAGGTTTGATAGCTTCCTCAAGTTTTAAAGTCAGTCTTACAGCTCCTCTACCTTTGGATAACATGATTTAACTGAAACAGAAGAAGTACTTAAATTTACTACAGAGATATGAAAAGTAGATCTAGTAAATCAAATTCACTATATATTTATAAAATTTGCATATTTGTGAAGGCCCGGTCTGCGTTCAAGTCTGCGAATATATGTAAATTATGTTCATGCAATACCATGATTCCACAAAACTCTTCATAGTACCATGATACAATACTACATAATAGTGTAGATGTCGCCACTGTCTATGTACAGGGTGTCCCAATAGTGCGTCAAAGTCCAATATCGGCCTTATTAGAAGACTTTGGAACATTATTTTTTTATGGAAGTCGTATAGTGTCAAAAGGCGCACATTTTAAAAATATTTTGATATATACAGGATGACTCGCTACAGCGGAGCATCTTCGAGGTAATTTTTTTTAATGGAACGCCCTATATATTTTTACATTTATGAATTCAGCGTAAAATTACCTTTTCAACGATCTTCAGATTATTTGTTTTTGATTTGGCGTTGCCGAGTTATTTGAAAAAATATGACAATTTTGGTCGGAACAAGGTTTAAAAAATTAATTCACTGTGTGTGTATTACTATCAATTAAGAAGATCTATTTTGCAATAATGTAGACAAGGGACGTACTAGAATGACTCAACCACTCAAAATTCACTTTCAAATGTCCTGAATTAGCGCTAGTATAAAATACACTTTGTATAATTATAATCAATATTTGGCGTCAGACACATCAAAGTTTTACAAAGCCCCCAAATTTCGTTGTGTTACTACCCTATTAATTTACCCCCAGGTTCTTTTATATAAAGTTTAATATTACTTGTTCCTATCTGATACTATACCTAAAAAATTTAATCACTCTGTTAATTTACACAAGCCCTGGCTTCTAGAATTGGGGGTTGTCTAATTTCTGTGATGTTTATTTATTATTTATTAATTCAGAGATCTAGCTAATTATATGTTATTACTCAAGATTGCACTGTACATTTATAGTTGAAGTCTGTTTGTTATTTTGATTTGAAATGAAACCATTAAATAAATGGTTTCATACACTAAACTAAATAGTTTAGTGTATGACGAAAAAGGTAAAAGTGAAAGAAAAGACAATAGTTGATGGGAAAAATTAGTAATAAAAACCCATTTTATTGTAGAAAAATTGATGTAGCAAATAGCTCTACATGAAATTAAAAATGATCCAAATATTTGAGACAATTGTCTAAATATTATAATAGGGAAATCTACGTAACTATAGTAATGACCATACTATAGATATGCTGAGTGTTTTGATGCAATAAAAAGAACTGAGTTATACAAAAGTATGATGTGTTAGTTTAATAGTAATTAGAGTTGTGCGAATGGCCTAGTAATGATAATTTATAATTAGAGTTGTTAACAATCGCTAGATAATAATGGGTTATAATTAAAGAAAGTCGTTAGCAATCGCTAGGTAATAATGATTTATAATTAAAGTTATTAGCAATGGCTATAATGACATTAAACTTGCAAAACAGAGGACAAGAATCATGTCATATTTGTGCATCATAGAATATAAGTGATAAATGAGAATTAAATACTCATGTAAAACATCATATCATGTTGAGGAAATCTCCTTTGATTATAATTAAACGAGCAGTCTACTAAATTTTGTATGACTGTCCAACAACGTAAAACGGGGTGGGTAGATGTAATTCAAACAGACGAGACGTCCCGGTTCAGTACTCGACGAAAACTAAACCCTTCAGAATACGAAAAAGTTTACGGGCTAATTAACCCTGTACTGACCGATGGCCTGTACAGTTTGTGTGCGCAAGGTAATTAAATGGATGGATCGTTATTAAACAATAGAATAATAGAAAACCAGATAGATCCCTGGTGAGAAACCTCACACAATGGTTTGAAAATTAAACATTCCTGTGACATTTTACATGTTAAAATTAGACACATATTAGCCTTAATAGTACATCAAATGAAAAATAATGGAAGTCAAAGTTTCTTGTCGTTGCATAAATGCTGAAAATATATAGTTCTTGAATATTAGCCTGTTATTTTGCAAACGCAAATCTCCCTAGAAAAATATGCAGAAAGTGAAATTTTATGAATTAAAATCGTGCATGAAATCATGAATGAATACATAACTGTAATGTAATCTTGTTATATTTTCTTGTTAAAAAAATCACAACTCATATTTCATTTTAAAAAATCTAATATTCGTTTAGTATCACAAATGCGCAATTAAAACCCTTTTTCCCGCCCGTAACCAGAATGCAGATTCAATAATAAACTGAAAATTAATCAAGTAAGAATACTTATCAAATTATGTTGGCGTTGTGCAAATTGCGTGTTAAACAGTCGGATAAGTTAGTGTAGATGTAGAGTGCATTTTGTGTGGAATTACTTGGCAAAATGACCACAAAATAATCAAGTGAGTACAGCGAACATTGAAGTTCTGCGATGTAGCTCGGGTGTGGTTACAATTGCCTTTCCCCCCCCAGGTGAACAGTCTGATCTTATTTTTATATTGTAAATGACGTCACCATCCTACCCGGATTTACACATCCCCTTGTCTCACACTTTGGGATTGTTTACGTTAAGAAAAATTCCAATGTTGGATACGTCGTGGTTTTGGGTAGCATTTTAGACTGAAACACTTAACTCTCTCTCTTTTATATGGTTAAGATAGGAAAGGGTAGGCGATTTCACATTATGAGAAGCAACAGAAATACTTGACGCTTATCGTGTCCATTGTAAACAAATATTATGGCTTGGCTTATTCTAGTTGGATTTTTTCGTAAAAATGTATTGTTTATGTCGCTTTAAGAGAATGTAATTTTAAAATGCATTGTTGGTAACTTTCCTGTGTTCAATATTTAATGGCTAAATAAATGAAAAATGAAATGAATTAACTGCAATAATTACTTCAATTTGGAAAAATAAATAGCACATCCCTTGTCTACATAATTGCAAAATAAATCTTCTTCATTAATAGTGATACACAAACAGCGAATTAATTTTTTAAACCTTGTTCCGACCAAATTTTCATATTTTTTCGAATAACTCGGCAACGCCACGTCCAAAACATCTGAAGGTCGTTGGAAAGATAATTTTACGCTGAATTCATAAATGTAAAAATATATAGGATGTTCCATTTAAAAAACTCTCGACCTCGAAGATGCTCCGCTTTTCACACTATACCACTTCCATAAAAAATAATTTTCCAAAGTCTTCTAATAAGACCTATATTGGACTTTGAAGCACTATTGGAACACCCTGTATAAAGAAACGTTAAAACATAATCCAAAAGGCGAATGTCTGACGTCAACTTTTGCCAAATAATTGCTAACACACATCCTATTTTAGAAGTAGTAAAAATAAGCCAGACAAATATAATTAAATTGTTTAATTGCTGTGAAGCCAACGTTACGCACACAAACCTAATTATTACAATATTGCACTTATAAAGTGTCACCTAATTGAATTTAATTTAATGGTCCTATTTTTATCTCTCAAGGTGTCAAATTACAGCGTTATTTTTTTGTGAAAGTGGGCCAATCTTTTATAAGGGTTGGTCGTTGATCATGACGAAATTATTTTGTATATTTAATTACTTGCATCCAGTTTTTTTTTAAATTGATTTGACAAACAGAATAATTTTTAAAAAATAGTAAATTATTGTGTTTAAAGTGTTAAATATCGAAATTAATTTGAATACCTGTTTGTTAAGTTAAAGTTAATGATTTATTGTTAATTGTTGAAATTTTGTTGGAGTATATTTAGCAATTAAATCTGAATTAGAAATTATATAATCGCAGTAAGTTTTTCCGACAGTTTCTTTGTTATTCCTTAAACTTTCAGTTTTAAAATAACAAAAATAATCAAGTGAACATTAAATGTGTTTATTATTAGATAACACCAAGGTTTGCGTTAGAAATATAACCGTAGTTTATGAAATATAAGAAAATTTCGATATCACGGCACACTAAGCATTAATATCTGCCATGGTTCATATCATGGCCGCCTAAACTTAATACAATAAATTATCTAATAACTGTCATTTTAAAAACAAGTGCCATGTTGCGATACATGGTTAAAAAGAGAATTCAAAGATGAATCGGATAGGTAAAAGAAATATACAGTGTACCATTTAAAATAGCAAAGTTTGGGTCACTTCCGCTTAAACCGGAAGTTGAAGAAAATGTTTGATGGGCTCAAAATAAGGGCAATTATGTAGTATACAACTCTCCCAAAATTCAAAATTTTAACTTCTTAAGTAGCAAAATTACAGAGTGTTACATATCTCCTGTAATATTGTAAAGTTGAGACAATCGTCATGTTAACAATTTTATTTTAGATAACCGTTGCGGTAGGTATACACATATGAAGTTAAACAATTCAAACGTTATTAAGATAATCTTCTAAACTGACATATAGAAAAGTTTGCGTTGCAGTAACAAGAATCATGTTATGCAATGCAGAGATTTTCTGGTTGAAGTCAACGAAAGCACCTTAAAGCGTCCTAACAATGTACTTATTAAAATATCACCAGTCATCAAAAGTAGGTATACGGGAAGTTTTTTAAAATTACTACCTGGAAGATAGGACCACTTGTATACACACACATATGTTATAAGTCTCAGTGCAGTTCGGTGGTTTAATACGCCGTATAAGTTTAGATTGCATTTTTATCATGTTTATTTTTGAAATTAAAATAATATAAGATTAACCTTTGACAGAGTTTATCGCTATAAAATTTAATGAGGATTTGATAAAATCATAATTTGTGGAAATGAAAACTATCAATTTAAAAATAACTGTTAAATATCATCATCACTACGTACACGTAGTATAAAAGGAAATCTGGTTATGTCTGTCTGTTTAAATGGCTTAGGGGGAGATTTTTAAATCTAAAACATGCCACACACTAATCAACATGCTCGCTAACATACTTAGCGACAAGTTCACTCATGTCGGCAGTGACAACTCAATATGCTGTCTGTCATGATGTGTGGCCAATGTGGGATATATTCACGAACACGTTGGCGAGCATGTCGCTAATGAATGTCATTAAACTTTTTATATTCCAAATTAGACTTAAATTTTTGCGATCTCGCGGCTTACACTAATGTCTTTAAGCGTCTTGAAGCGTGACGTCATTTGCTAGCGTACTCCTGAAGCCGCACGATACCGCTGCAAGTGGCTTTAAGCCAGTGATGCCAACCCTACCGATTTTTCGGTATTTCTACCGAATTGTGATAAAATCTACCGATCTACCGAATAATTTTGATTTCTACCGAAATTTTAGAGGCTGAAATATTTTTAAAAATTTAACAAAAAATTCTTTATTATTTTCTCAATTAGTGGAAGATTTTCACTTCCGTTATATATTATTATGGAATTGATATCGAGACAGGAGAGATGCCAGAATATTTACAATATCTATGTTTGTTTGGGAACTTGTCAAATGGCTTGCGCCGCATTACTTAGATAATTAGCTACATATTCATATGATCAAGTCGAATGCATGGCACGAGGCATGCGACTGTAGCTCGAACTCGAGCTCGAGCAACGAATATAGCTTTCAGCGAGAATCTGAAGATACCAGATGAGATTATCGAAACGTCGTTTAGACAACCGTGGCTCCGGGAGGAGCCGATCATCGGCCCGGGAGAGCACCCGGAGATACAACAACACTGTACATATATATATTTAAGTATATTTTGTTATTTACGTTCATCAAAATAAATAAAGTTTGTTATTTTGAACAACCTTTAATTATTACTATATTACATATGTTCTGCAAATGATAAATTGCTTTGAATTTCCATTGAAAAGCAAATCTACCGTTTTTTCCTCATATCTACCGATTTTTCGTTGTAATTCTACCGAATTCTATAAGACAAGGGTTGGCAACACTGCTTTAAGCGTAACATCATGACTTATTCGCTCGAATGGCACCGCTTATCGCGTCTAATGCGCAAAAATATAGCTTAGGATATATAGAATTCTCTTGGCAAATTGAGGCGTAGGTCAAGGTTTATTCTTATCAGTTCAAATAAGCCTCTCAGAAATCAAGAGATAAAGTTCAAATATTAAATAGATATCAGATATGTTTAAAGATCGGTTACAAAATCACAAGAGATGTGACATTTTGCACTTGACCCTCAGTATGGCGTAATTTTTGTAATCTTTAATTAATTACTACAATGCCTCTAGCATCAGGGTAAGGATGATGCTCTTGAGAAGTAGGTACGATAATAGGTGAGTGTTATTACTATTATAACAATTATAAACATAAAATAATAGGTGTTTGTTTTTATTTACGTCATTTTATAAGGTTATTATACTAGGTCAAAATAAATTGCCAGCGCTGTTATCAGTAAACGATGTAAACGTAACAGATATATTAAATATGAGCAACTCAAGTACTAAGTACACAAGTTAGGTAATTTGTGAAGTATTAAAATTTTTATTATAGGTACTGTTTAATATACGATTTCGTAAAAGGCATGATTTTTAATGCTGTTATATGTATACGCCACATGTGGCCTCTTGTGGTTGATATATTTATGATATACAGCGGGCATAATGCTAGATGAAATGATTTTTTTTAAGTGTTATAAATGAGTAATTAGAAATTTAATAGTGTTTTGTCTAAATTTATGCTAAATCGCTGGATTTTTTACTTTATTTCTGAAATACAGGAAAAAAATGGCAAGAAATAATTAAATAGTTTTCTCTTTCCACTGATGACCCTACTGTCTTCACATGGGCTTGGAAGAGAGAACAGTGCTAGGGAATTAAGGGTTTTAAATCACGGTAATTTTAGGGAGGATGAAACATACCCTTAGGTTACACTGCAGATATTGTTTGTTCAATTTGTAGATTCCATTTTTTGTAACGTGTTCAAGTTATTAACAATTAGAGTCGAAAAATGCCAAAAAATCGTGTTTTCTAATCCTTACCCTGGAACGCTGCCAAAACAGAGCTAGGTAAAGAAAAATTGTTCGAAGACTTTTTTCTAGAGCGTAAAATAAATATTCTTCAATAAAGTCCGGGGGAGCATGTCTATACCGCACCATTCAGGCGTGGGACTGAAATTTTACCGAATAGTTGTCCAACATTTAGAATATCTAGGACCTATTTAAATAAAATTCTGACATTTAAACCGTGATCAGCGAGTCCAAATATTTACGGATATTAATTTTAACATACGTGCTAGAGATATTCCAAATGTCGCGTTGGTCAGCTATTCGGAAACATACCGAATCGCGCGGCCTGCCCGAGTTGATTCAATTGACTCCCACACCTGAATCGTGGCGGTCCCTCACGTTTTTGTAGACAATTTAAAAATCAGAAGGCAGGGCTTTTTGACATTATTCTAACTTTAACTGTTATTATTTCATAACGTCACAAAATTGGAATCCACAAATTGAGCCTAACAATTTATATAATAATAATCTACCGATCGCAGAGTAAGATAATTCATAACATTGTTTTAGTCATCGAATTCTGAATAGCTTTCAAAATGTTTGTTCGTCCGTCACGTTTCTTGTAAGCATAGTAACTGAATAAGCAAAAGTCCGATTGCATTGAAATTTAGATGAGTTATTAATTAAAACAAAAATTTTGCATATAATATACTAATGATCCATCAACCAAGATGGCATCATCAAGAGGTGATTTGAATTCCTATCTAAAAAATTGATTTATTTTTCAAAATACTGCGAAGAACACCCTGTAGAATATTCAACAATTATATAAAAATTGTAGCAAACTAATTTATTAGAATTACTGAAAAGGAAATTATTTTCCAGATATATTGGAACAATTAAATCATAATTGACGTGACAAGGCGGAAATGAATTAAATAATCATCTGTAAATTTCGGTCATTAACATTTTTAGTAATTTGTGGACTGTCTACTTTCAGGTTAATATTTCCGGAATTTCAAAAAGTTATGGGCCCATTAGGCATCAACTAAGTAAAGCAAAAAATGAAGGTAAAAGTTTATAGACAAATCTAGAAAATAAAAGTAAGAAAAAGTACCAGGCGAGGTAAAAAGTGGAAAAATAAAATTAAGAAGAGAAGTGAAACATAGAATTAGGGTTAGATCTTTAGCCGCTTCTAAATTTAACTGTGTAGCTGGCTGTATGGAAAAAAAAGTGAAACAGTAGAAACATTAATAAATGACGATATTATTAAGGCTACTATGGCATAGTGGTGCAGAAATATTAACTAACACCTACAAGTAATCAAACAGAGTAAACTAGGAAATAAAACACAATTAGCCCAGTCGATTAAGGATAGGTTTGTTTTTTGTTTGTTATTTTTTAAATCGACTTCAATATCGTTATTATCTAGCAGTATCCAATTAATTAGAAGACCGGCTGGAATTTTATTTGTAAAATTTGCAGAGACTCTTGAAAGCAGTTCAATTTTTTCAAATATTCTTCACTCTTCTTAATGATCTTTTATACCGGATGCCACAAAGTGCCACTTTTTTATTTTTGAACATCGAAATGAAACTAGGGGGCCTAGAGCATTCAGAAAACTACATTTTTTGACATATGAAATCTTCTGGTTTCGCCGGAAATTACCATAACTTTTGATTTTCAGATGGAACACCCCGTATATTATTACATTTTTGAAATCAGGATAAATTTCCGAACATGTGTGGTGGTTTTTAAAAATTTCTGACGCGTTGCTATTTTCTTCATAGCAATTATAAATTTTGATCTAGACTGCTATGAACTAAAAAATTCATAGTCATCTATATATTAACCATTTTGTATGCGTTTTAATGCAAGTAATTTAGTTTTTTCTTTTGAAAAACTCGTTTTTTTCAAAAGGGGATGGTGGTGGCTCCTTGTATCCATTAAATTGCCCTTTTTTAAGAATCCCTTGGGATTTTATGGACATTTATTTTAAAAAACTGTAAAAACAGCTTGTAGTTGTAATATTTTAAATCCACAATTATTATACGGCTGTCAAAAGATTTTACATCAAGTTACCTTTACATTTTAAAGAAAAAAAGTATGTATGTTTATTATTATTTAAAATTGTAAATCAAAGGTTTTTAAATAACAACACTTTGTAACAAAATTAAATTAAAATTAAAACGTTTACAATTAACAAAAATGACAAGTATTGTTCAAAGTAGCCTCTCTCATACACTACACTGTCTTGCTCGATGTTCTTGTCTCTCGAATGACGTTTTCCTACATTTCAGGTGTTAGTATTGAATGCAGCTCTTATTCTATTCTTTATTTCCTAATAGTCCAAGATCCCAGAGCTCTCAGACATACGTCATTTTAGCAAATCTAAGTTTTCACAGTAAATGTGTAATTTGTAGGTAAAAACGTATTGCGTACTTGCTAGCTTGAAAGCGGGCCCCTTTTACAGAAAATAGGTACTAAAGGTAAATAAAAAATCTTACTATTACGTTCATATAGCAAAAAATATGTAGTTTTATTAACAGCCGTCGGTGGTGTAGTGGTCGAGTTGTCCGATTCTCACGCACGAGGTTGAGGGTTCGAATCAGAGAGCTGGAATAGAATAGAGTAATAAAGTGGGCGTGGCAGCTGGCCCCAAGACAAAGGACCACGCACTTTTCATATGGAAAAAGTGGTTTCCGTTAAATTGTGTGATTTTTTTATATCATATATTTCTGAATCCTGAACAAATGTCTTCAATGGCACGATGTCCGAACATAAGGATCTCGAGATAACTGCCGTTCTTGTCAGTATTACCCGTTATTGTGTTTATAGTATTTGCTCAATATACTACACTTATATATGAATATATAGATCGATATTATGTATACAGGGTGTCTCACCGGGAACTGAATCGATCGATATAGAGAAAAATACGCATCAGAAAATTTTGAAAATTTAGATAATTACTAATGTCGGTATGGCCAATCCAACTAAAATAATTACCAGCAGTTGGCACTTCCGCTTATACCGGAAGTCGATACCAACTTGCTTATTTCAAATGGAATACCCTATATATTTTAGGGTTTTCGAAAAGAGCATACAATTCTGAGTCAAAAATATGTAGCATATCCTATACCTAAACCTAGCCGTTTCAGAGATATTTGACATTTTATAGAAAATTTGACAGGTGCAACGGTTTGCAAGAGCCGTTATAACTTTCTTCGTGTAAAAGATCCTCATTTGCTTCTTGTCACATAAAAAGAACACAAGGAGAACTACGTTCTACAACTGAAATAAATTCAATAATATCATACCAAGTGTTCCGTTTTTCCCGTTATATTTTGTCAACTTCAAACCGCGAAAACTTATTTAGGTCAAATAGAACACCCTGTATTTTTTTACGTCAAGTTCTGTAAAATTGAATTCACTTTTTTTCTGATATTAGCATTGTGGGGGTTAAAGTTACAACTTTTTGAAATATTTGCGATTTTATTAGAGATTCATGAATTGTTGTAATCATTTCATCAAAATAGCCATGATTAGAAACAATCAGTCATTATCTTATGTCAAAAAATTCCAGCACGTTTAAATTATACCAACGAAAACTTTTTAAATTTGTTTATTATTTATGGAGAATGTGATAAAGTAATATCAAGAACTTGCAGCACATTTACCTCTCGCCGAACATAGAAACGTTTCTTATCAGCACGATGGTGCTCCCCCACATAACGCATATTTAATTAATAATTATTTACAAGAAATATCAGAAAAAAGGGAATTCAATTTTATACAACTTGACGTAAAAAAATACAGGGCGTTCCATTTGACCTAAACACGTTTTCACGGTTTGAAGTTGACAAAATGTAACGCAGAAAACGGAACACTTGGTATGATATTATTGAATTTATTTTAGTAGTAGAACGTAGTTCTCTTTGTGTTCTTTTTATGTGACAAGAAGCAAATGAAGATCTTTTACACGAAGAAAGTTATAACGGTTCTTGCAAACCGTTGCACCTGTCAAATTTTCTATAAAATGTCAAATATCTCTGAAACGGCTAGGTTTAGGTATAGGATATGCTACATATTTTCGACTCAGAATTTTATGCTCTTTTCGAATACCCTAAAATATATAGGGTGTTCCATTTCAAATAAGCAAGTTGGTATCGACTTCCGGTATAAGCGGAAGTGCCAGCGACTTGTAATTATTTTGCTTGAATTGGCCACACCGACATTAGTAATTATCTAAATTTTCAAAATTTTCTGATGCGTACTTTTCTCTATATCGATCGATTCAGTTCCCGGTGAGACACCCTGTATATTACATATATATGATATATATACTCTCGCCATAGCAGTAACACGAACTTTTCTACTCCAACTACAGAAGAGTCTTTCCACAACTTATTTTAAAAATTCTTTTCAGCCTCTTTTTAAAACTATTCTGCTGGAGACTGTCTTCAAGACGTCTGTCAAAACTCCCATTTATTTTAACCTGTCTCCCGATCGAAGTGTAATTATATTGAGCATATACTGTAAACACAACAACGGATAAGACTGACAAGAACGGTCGTTATCTTGAGACCCTTGATGTTTCGGACATCCTGCTCATGGAGAGACACTTTTTCCCTATGAAAAGTGCGTGGTCTTTTGTTTACCAACTTACGAAAATGGCAAAAACATGAAACAACCGTATCGATAGTATCCGACAAGAAGTTCGGAAACTTCTGTTATTTTATTCGCATATTGCAGACAACTACAACTACTACAATACACTAATACAGTGACGCGTACAAAATACTTACGTACGATAATTGATAGCTACATAATGCATTCATTAATTGTAAAATCAATATAAAAAATAATAGGTAATAAAAAGGACGTGTACATTATTATAAGTTATGTGTTGTGATGATTTATGAAAATATTTGTCGATTTTTAAACCATTAGAGACGAATTGTTTTTACTATACAATAATTATAAATATTGATATCCCTAACTTCACCCGTCAGTGAACGAGGAACATAGTTCCGCCATCGCCCCGCAGTTCCATATATTCAATTTCATGTAGTATACCAAACAATTCAAGTAGCGGCATACACGGATTATATCTCTAGTCTATTCCAACTCTCTGGTTCGAATCACGTCTTTTGCATCTTTTTTTCCTTTCTACATTTTGTACGAGATGTAATTCGGCTCGATTAACTAACTAGTACGAACATTTCTTTATAGAGTAAGATGCCAGAGCCCCCAAACCAACGTCATTTCAGCAAAGCTAAGATTTTCACAATAAATGTGTAATATGTAGATAAAGACGCATACGTACTAACTACATTAAAGTAGCATAGCTGGTTTTTATATATGCTTTACACAATATTGTTAAGAACGAAGATTTATTATTGCCAGAAGCTTTCCTTGGACCCTAACTTCCGCCAGACGTTTTAAAGCTGGAGAATCACAATAAATGTGTAATATGTAGGTAAAAACGCATGCGTACCTACTTTTACGTTAAAGTAGCATAGCTTGTTTTTATGTATGTTTTACATAATATTATTAAGAACGAACATTTATTATTGCCAGACGCTTTCTGTGGGCCCTAACTTCCGCCAGACGCCTTAAAGCTGAAGAATCACAATACATGTGTGATATGTAGGTAAAAACGCATGCGTACTTACTTTTACGTTAAAGTAGCATAGCTGGTTTTACGCAATATTATTAAGAACGAACATTTATTGTTGCGAGATGTTTTCCGTGGGCCCTAACTTCCGACGGACGTTTTAAAGCTGAAGAATCACAATAAATATATGATATGTAGGTAAAAATGCATACATACCTACTTACTTTTACGTATTTAGGTTCATATTAGTTATTTCAGTTGCTAATCGAGCCTAAATACATCTCGTATAAAATGTAAAAAATATGATTCGAGCCCTCAACCTCGCGCGTGAGAATCAGGCAACTCAACCAATACACCACAGACGGCTGTTAATGAAATTACATACTTTTTACTATATGAACGAAATAGTAAGATTTTTTATTTACCTTTAGTACCTATTATCTGTAAAAGGGTCCCACTTTCAAGCTAGCAAGTACGCAATACGTTTTTACCTACATATTACACATTTACTGTGAAAATCTTAGCTTTGCTAAAATGACGTAGGTCTGGGATCTTGGACTATTAGGAAATATAGAAAATAGAATAAGAGCCAATAATGTCAAAAGTAGTCTCCCGTGCACTTTATCTTTGAGATATCCCCATAAATAAAAATCCAAACAGGTTAAGTCCGGGGATCTGGCAGGCCACCTTATAGGGCCATGAGTTGCTATCACTTGTTCACTTTACGTCTCAGTGAGAGTCGAGGTATCTTTCACCCATTAATGTTCCTTGAAACAAAATAGGCCTAACTATGAGGTGTCCATAAATTCCAGCCCATACATTTATGCCAAAACGTTCTTGAAAATTGTTGGTTCTGACTAATCTAGTGTTCTGTCGATTAAACATTCCACTATTCGTGAATATAAATTCATCTGAGAATAACACAATTTTCATAAATCTGTTATATTGTTCCCATTTATTAAGTAACCACTCACAGTATTTGTACCCTTCGATTGTTATCCCTTCATAAAGATGCTGGTGTAAGTTGTATTTAAAAGAATGATAATTGTGTTTTTTTAATATGCGTCTTACAGTTTTCTTATGTCCCATGCGATTTGTCTCGTAGAAGCGGTTGGATCATAGTTTACTATACCTAGCACATTAATTTCTAATTCCTCACTTACTACGCATGTTGGGTTGCATACCCTTAGTTCCCGTCGCATTTTCCTTTCCAGCTTCTTAAAATATTGTCGGGATGGATGTATTCTTTCCAGAAATCTTTCACTATAAATTTCGTGTGCACGCTTTCCATTTTTACAACATTCCCCGTAAATAAGAAGCATGTCAACTTTCTCATTATTTGTATACACCACTGTAACAATACTTAATTGAAAGTTTCAACTAGAGAACTGCCAGTGCCATTTCGATTATTTTGTTTCTCTTTTAAAATGCAAAGGCAACTGATGCGAAATTTTTTGATAGCTGTATTATAATAATAACTGTAGATTTAAAATACAGTTTTTTAAAATAAATATCCATAAAAACCCAAGCACAGTGGTATCAATGGATTCGTAAAGGTCAATTTAATGGACACAAAAAGCCGGTATACCTCATTTACAATGAATGAAAATGTTATTGAATGAAATTGAATTGAATTACCGGCGCATTCACCGAATTTGAGAAATTTGCGTGAAACCACTGTGGGAAACTTCCTTCAAGCTAAAAAATAATAACCAAAATCGGAGAGCCTCTAGGAAAAAGTTACGTCTAAAATAATTAAAAAAAAAAAAATGCGCAGGTCGCAGGTTGAGATCGGTAAAAATTAGAATAGCGTTTCCCGTTGTAGTGACTGCACCCTGTGTATAAAAATTTTAAAAATATTCGAGAATCAACTATGACCTACGTTAATTTGGAAATTAAATAGGTATTATTCACATTTTAATAAACAACATCTACATTTCCATTGATTTTATTATGCAAGTTATTACGCTCAACTTCTAGTATCAAAATGCCTTATTCCATCCACAATGTGCACATCATAACGTTTAAACAAACAAATCGAATTAAAAATAGACCGTGATTAAAAATTTTTAAAATTACGCATTAATGCTTATAATTTTTACATATTTGTTTATTTTAATAAAATAATTCTCTATACCTTTTAGGAAGAAGATTTAGCACCAGTCACTGTTATTTTTAGTCAAACCACAAAAAAATTGTACATACAAACGCACCGAATTTTATTTAACGTTCAATGTAAACAACCAGAGTTGTTATTGTTTACAGCGGCCTCGACTTACGACTTGTACGCTATGAATTGAATAGTGATGGGCGCGACGCGACACAGAACACTAGTGCATGGCAGGAGAAACCAGATAAATATGTAAATTTGAATTACAGGCTGTTATCGGATCGCTCTTCTTGGTACAGACACAGAATGTTCTGTGGTACAGCCAGTACAGCGCATAGAAGATAAAGAAATGTACCCACCGTATCTTCGGCTGCATCACCGAATGGCTTTAATTTTGGCCGTTAAAGTGCATGGAATGGAATATACTCCCGGATGGCCTTCGTCGTTTTGTACGTGCTGACACTGGTTCTTCCGCTAACATTCCTCGTCCATACCGAAGAAATCCGATTACCGCGGACAAATATTTGAGATTTAAATTATCGAAAAGCTTGTATTAAAAATAATATTTGCAATATTAGATATAATCTTCTGAAAGCTTCGTTTTTTTAGGTATTAAATTGGGTCAGAGATTTGAATGAGAAAATTTTTCCCAATCCCGAAACGTAAAATGAATCCGGATTCTGTTTACGTTTTTGGGTGTATTTTGGCGTCAAAAATCACCCCTAAAACGGGTTTTCCATGGTGTAGCAAGTGGAGGCGGAGTTTTGCGCGGAATTTTTCCTGTAAATGTGATTTTTGATACCGGGTTACTAAGAGGGTTGATCAAAGGGAGTGAAAAACCACCCCTTTGAGGAAAAAAACGGTCGTAACTGATGTTCTCGCGCTGCTCGGACGGAATGTAACTAAGAAAAAGTCGAGGAGAATGAGGGAGCTAAAATTCAACAACCCACCACTTATTTCCAGTCAAGAGGGTAAAAACTACCTCTGCCGGTATCACGGGCCTCCCTAACCGCGAGAAAGATTGAGGGATGCCCCAAACAAAAGACGGGGTGGGAGGGTCTTTTAGGCCTGGCTTTGAAGTGTCCAACTTTACCTGGAGTAAATGGTCATAATGCTGTGAAGCTGAAGTTCGTAAATTATTATTAGTATCAGCACTTCCAAGGGTGTAAATAAATTTTCTTGTAGGGGGAGGGGGGGGGTTAATATGAAACATAAGAAAATGTTTTTTTTTTCATGTCACGGAAATACTATATTGTAACATTCGCAACGAATAAAATAACAATTAATTAGGGATTATTAACCATTAATAGTAAAAAATAAGCCACGCTTAACACTCGCCTGACTTTTTACGTTCTAGACCTCGGGGGGGGGGGGGAGGTACTTACCACCTCTACCCCCCTGTAGCGTATTCACTTACATAGGCTCCTTCAGCCATCTTTGTTTTTTATAGTTTTAAACGTCTGAGTAACGAAAAAAATATACAATTGTCAACAAAAATATTATCATATCGAACAACCATAATTTTAATTTCAATTTTGATGGATATAGATTCAATAAAACTAATATTATTCTGAAAATTATATTTATTTTGAAACATACCACACCAGGGTAGGTAATATTCAAAAATAATTGTTGTGTTTGTTTTTGAAATCAGGGAAACATTGCTTTTACAACAATTAACTAGTACGGGACGTCACCGAGGTATCTGCGTTAGCGTGCCCTTGTCACATCTTTCTTCAATCGGAGGCTTTATATCTGAGGAAGAGAATCATCTAGCGATTTACACGACGACAATTTCATCGACATAACTATTTAAGTATCATAACCTGTTTTTTTCTCTGCTGTCTTATTTACAATTGACTTTACATTCTAGTTTTGGTGGGAATAGAGTTAATTTGCGTATTTGTGGTACTAAAAGAAAAATTAAATTTTTATGAAATATTAACTTTGATTTTTAACAAGAAAATAGGATATTATTATATTACAATTTGCTCAGTTATTATTTTCGATAATGAGGTTAAGGGAAGTTGACCTGCTGGGTATTTTATTGGGAAGATGTACGTTTGATAAATAACAAGTTTATATCATTAAGCTGGATATTTTCAGAGTTGCAATGACAAGCAACTTTAACCACAATTATACTTCAATTTATGTACTATCAGTGGCTGACCGTGTGCCCTTGACACGTAAGATTTCATAAGAATGTTTTGCAGTTCAAATTATTGTATGAGGTTTCTCACCGGCGATCTACCTGGTTTTCTATGATTTTTTAATAACGATCCGTCATTCAATTATACTACGAACTACAAACAATACAGGCCAGCGGTCAGTGCTTGGGTCTATTGGTCCCCTATAACTTGCTCATATTAGAGAGGATTACGTTTCGTCGAAGCGCTGAACCGGGACGTCATGTCTGTTTGAATTACATCGCCCAACAGCGTTTTACGTTGTTGGACATTCATACACAATTTGTAGTTGCCGTTTGTCTAATTCAATTAAGGGATATTTCCCCAACATTCTATGACATTGTACATGAGTATTTAATTCTCATTTATTATGTAAATTCTATAATGCACGAATATGCATTGCATTTGCATTGAGTTCTATTTTCATCGTAGCGACTGCTACTACACTAATTGCCAATCAGCATTGAATCGGCCTATTGGCTGCATCTTTAATTACAACTACAAATACCATGGACATACTATTGTATTACCTGGTTCTTGTTATTGTATAACCAACCCTGAAACATGTACAGTATGGTCATTACTGTAGCGATGTAAACTTTCTTATATAATATTTAGACAATTGTCTTAAATATTTGGATTGCTTTAACTTCTTGAGCGGCTATTTGCCGCATCAATTATTATACAATAAAATGGTTTCTGTGACTATTGTCCCAACGATTAGTCTTTTCTTTGAACTTTACTTTTCTAGTCAAACAAGTAATAAACTAAATAAATGGGTTCATTTCAATCGAGTATAGTAAGAAACAACTTCAACTATAAATTCACAATGCAATCTTGAGTAACAAAATAGGAAATAAATAACATAAATGATTAACAAACAGTGTGTCCAAGCTTACAAGTTATTTAAATTAACAGAGAAATTAGCTTTCTCAGGCAGGTAAATAATATCAGACCGGAAACCATAATATTAAACTTTACATAAAGAACTTGAGTAAATATACAAATACTACAAAGACAACGTAATTTAGGTCCTAACTTTGTCAAACTAGACGATCACATAAATGGCCGATTTGTTTATTTATCTTGACATAAAATTGAGATAAATAATTACTGGGTGAAATTTAATATGTTCTTGATTGCTTCACAATCAAGGATTTTATTACTAATTAATAGAGGGAGCTTAGGAGTGTTTCAATTTTATGGATATAATATCCCATAATTGGTGACCCCAACGCTATTCGAATTGGAGCTTTGGATCTTTCGCAACGAGACCGCAGATCCAGATTGATTCAGCTCCGATTGGAACTTCCAGAGTCCGACGTCAAGAGATTCCTACCCATCATATTCTTGTGCCGGTTCTTACGTCCAGATCGTCGCCACATTCCTTTCTAGATTTTTTTTTCACAATTTGTTAATTTTATACATGTAGGTGAGTACTCTGCTATTATAACTCTCTGCAATTCCCAAGGCATCAATTATCGAATTTTGACTTGTAGCGCTTTAGCATTATGGTAAACCAAGTAGCAAATCACAATGCGAACCATAGCACCAAGCAATAGAATTACGCGGCGTCAGTGAGGTTTCCTCCTTTTTAGACCTCAAAACCAGGTGTTTGGTTCACTCAAGTTGAGGCACATTTTAACGTCGCTACAATAACTAGGGACAGGAAAAATACGACCATATTTTAGCTACCTTGCCTATAGTAGTAGTTAATGACATTTATGACAATTCAAAATCCTCCAGAACAAAATTATATAATCACTTGAAGAACACCATAATGGTACATCTCTCTTCTACTGAAGAAAAACGTCTAGATAATTTATTAACAGGCTCTCAGATGGGCGATCGTAAACCATCTGAATTTTATCGATATATGTTGGACATATTTTCCCATGGTAATATGTAGTGTATTTACTTATATAGGCTCCTTCAGCCATCTTTGTTTTTATATAGTTTTAAGCGTCATTGTGACGAAAAAAAGAAAATATACAATTATCAACAAAAATATTGTCATCGAACAATCGTAATTTTAATTTCAGTTTTGATGGATGTAGATTCAATAAAACTAATATTATCCTGAAAATTCTATTTATTTTATGGATATAATACTCCATACCCCCTTATCTACGCCCTTGAGCACTTCCCTTTTCACTTATCGTTCCAGAATCGATCATTTTAGCATATAAATATTCAAAACGATATTTTATATTAAAGGGCTAAAAAACTACTAGCTTTATAGCTCTGAGGCCAGGGATTAAAAGTCATAAAATAAATAACCTCTTAATCATAATAATTAAGATTTAACTCTATGGTAATATTTTCTTACGTTATGCTGAGGTTACTGAGGTCGATACTAATAAATTTATAACCAGTTGTTTATTACTGACAGGATGGTTATGTTTTCATTGAATTGGTGGCATGATTTAAATTAAAATTCAAAATATACAGTTTTTTATTGTTTTTGTTATTTTTTAATATATCCTGGTTACCGAACCTTCATTTATAGGTGGCCGTCAAGTGGCTAGTATACGTTAGATAGGAATGTATGCCACACCACATATACTTCCCCTACAAAAGAAAAAATCAACCTGTCAAAGTAAAAGTCAAAGAATTAATATTGAAACGGACTTTTCTGAAGGCTGTGAAACCTTTACACCTTTATAGAAAAAAATAAATAAATAAAAGTGTTAATATTTAAACACTTATCTGTGCTCCTATTCACTCATATTGTAATAGTATTTAAGTATTAGTATAATTATAATTATTTATATCGGGTGTTAACGGATCATGGTAAATCCCTTTTCTTCGTTATTTTATAGAATATCAGAATGAAACTTGGTAGATGTATTATATGACCAAGAAGACACTTTGTGACATAATTGCCATTTTTCCCCCTTCCGGCTTCACCGGAAATGACCCCAACTTGACGCATGACGCACTATTGAGGCACCCTGTATATTCCAGCAATGGGCTTTTACAGAACTAAAATATCTCTAGTAGTCTTCGCAATATTTCACCAGGCAGTTTTTATTAGCACACCCTATAAAAATGTAACTGTGACACCCAGCGCTCGATTATTTGGCGGATGCGCAGGTGAGAAATAAACATTTATGGTAGAAGTTACTAAAACCGGGTAGGGGCGAGCGTAGGTGTCTCTTTACTATGTACATACTTCGGTATGCGATGTAAAGCAACGACAGGCGCAGTTAATACTTGGATGGTGACCATTCCAACGGAAACCGCGTTCTCGCCTCACATATCTTCCAGCGGCTTGTATATCAGTGTATGCGCGGAAGCTATACAACCTTAGGCGAGGGTTGTATAGGAGATATACCATCCTTCGGAGGGGATGTAAAGCCGTCGGTCCCTTGTCTATTAAATGTTAGGCAAGTAAAAGATCCCTACTCTTCTTAAGGGAAGAGGTTCGGCAAAATTCCTGGTTGGGGGTAGCTCGTCTACAGGCGTCGGTGTTAGGCCTCAGTAGCGGAAATAGGCCGACGTTAAATAAATGTATATAAAAAAAAAACGGGTAAATTTATTTTATTGTAACCGCCTTAAAAAATCGCTAAAAATTATGACATAAAAATTCACATAATTTTGGCGGAGGTAACTAATATAAGAATATGTCGCATGCGTTTTGTATTGCAATTGCGCTTTTGAAATTTAGTGCTAAATCCCCGTTAATACTCACTATATTTTGTGAAAGAATACAAATATAAATCAAATATTATCGACTTACTTGTTACTAATATTTCAGCAAAAACTGTCACCGAAACTGCCGTCTTCTAAACATGTAAGCTTTTGTAAGATGCCCGCGTGCAAGTGAACTTTCGTTATCATTTGAATAAAATGTAACTTCAGAACTGATATTCCTGTGTTTGAAAATTATCATTTATCGGTTTATCACTCTCGTTTCCGAGAAAAATAGTAGTTTAATGATGTAAACATTCTCCATCTGTTATCTTTTTTGTAATAAGTATACAATGTTTATTATTTTTATCGCAAACAAAGTGTCAATCGGGAATTCTTCATTCTACCATTATCATTAAAAGATGGGGATCACTGGGTCATAAGTTGATAATTATTTTTAAATTGATTTTTCGTCGCCTTCATAGGACGCAATTTTAAAAATCTTTCGTAATACATATCTCTGGTTATCGTTTGCTGCAGGTTGGGGGTACACGACCTCATTTTAGAATATCAAGGTCGGATCAGGTCCTCTTGATACTACCAGTAATTACCAGATTGTTTGTTTTAAATTTTTATTCGATAAGGTTGTTTATTCTTCGGACTAAATATATTATATTCGAAGCTTCGACAAAGAAAATCAATAGCCAGGGAACCAGAGACTATTTCTTCAGGGTGTGAATATATTTTATAAGAATCCATATTCTGTGTTGTGTGGGTACAACTAATTAAATGTTCTTCAGAAGCAGTTATTTATTAAACAAAACTTTAACAAAAAGTGGTTACGAATCTTACGTTTAAATATACGAAGTGAATTGTTTGAGAACAGAAATATGACTGACCTCTTTTGCCTGCATTTCGGCGGTCTCTCGTCTACCTCTCGAGGGATGGGTAATGAGCGTAATTTCCAAATTAGAGTTGGCTATTGTAGTTGGCCATTACTGCCTCTAGCCTGTCGGCATTTTTGCCGAGGTATAACCTTTGTTAGTTTTATGATTATGGTATATCCGTGCTTAATTGTGGGAAAGTACGCTACATTCTACAATTGATGGTAGAGATCAATATCACTTGAAAGTTCATTTTTGATACGGTATTTTTCGTAATAGATGACATAACTTATAGCCCAATCAATAGAGACATAAAAATGGCTCCAACATATTTTTGTTAACAAATGATGCAAAGGTTAGATAACAATGTTATCCAACTGGAAAATGTTTTTACTCGTCATGGCCATGTTAATCGTCAAAACTGTCACTATTGGGCTAATAAAAATCCTCACTTAATGAGAGAATTACATACCTACGCAAAATCCTAAAAAGGTTAATGTTTGGGCGGGGATAATTGGAAAGCATGTCATTGGTCCCTTTTTCATTGATGGCAATTTGAATGGAGATAATTATTTAGCTCTGCTCCGAAATAATATCGTGCCAACTTTGGCAAATTTATATCCTGCTCAAGCAAACCCACAAGTTCCAGCAGATGTAATATGGTTCCAGCAGGATGGAGCACCACCACCGCATTACCGAACACATGTCCTGCAATACCTCGACTTAATATTTCCAAATCGGTGGATAGAGAGGCGAGGATCGCTAGAATGGTCAGCACGTTCTCCTGATCTTACACTCTTAGATTTCTTTCTATGGGGAAATATGAAAAGTACGGTATACAAAACTAAGCCACGCGATATAGCTGACTTAAGAAGCAGAATAACGGATGTGGTTAGGTTGGTCACGCTTCAGATGCTGGAAAACGTTAAGACATTTTTATTTACGATTAGGATACTGCCAAGGCGTTCAAGGAACTCATTTTGAACATTCACTACGTTGAAATCAAGTTTTTTTTAGTTTGCTGTTGTGAATTACGTCTAGCCCAATAAAATGGGACGAAATATATCGATTTGGATGAAATAATTCAGAGCAGGCTTATTTTGTGGTACTTTTTAACACATCAAAAGTCCCCACCTGTAGACGCCGGCGGAGGGGAGGGGGGAGAAAATAGATAAAAAAAATCGGTTTTTCGTAAAAAACTCGGAATTATAGGTAATAAAAATTCGCACAATTTCGTTTTTTTTAACTTCGTACGACCTAATAGATATTTTTGAAATTTTAACAGTTTTGCGACGCAACGGAAGCGCGCGCATTCCCGCATTCTTCGCTAAAATCTCGTCGTTCGGATCGCAAAATGTTTCAAATGAAAGTTGTAGAGAATTCGATTATGAACAATTTCCTTTTATTTTTCATTTCCATTCGATCAATATTGGCAGAGATATGAATTTTTAAACATATTTATATCCCGCTATCAGACCACTTGTTTCATGATCAAATCGATAAAAAATCGAAAGCGATAGCTCGTACACATATAGTGTATCTAATGAAAGTTAAAAAGAATCAAATTTTAAATATATTGGTGTATGTACGGTCGTGAGCAAAAAAATAGGACAAGTCTTATAACGGCATTCTACTAAAATCTAGTTGTGTACATAACTTTAATTTTTGTGACATTGTCAGTTAGTTGTCATAATTTATTGCAAGTGTGCAAAAAACTAATATGCCTCATATAAGCGATTTAGTTAAATCTGGGGTTATTGCTAAAGCAGAAGATGGATGTTCAATGAGACAAATTGCACTGCGTTATAATATTGACAAAAATTCGGTGTGTAACATTTTAAGAAAGTGGAGAATAAACGGTACGATTAGTAGAAATCCTGGATCAGGGCGACGAAGAATATCAACTCAACAACAAGATTTGCAATTGGAAAATGCTTTAGTAGAAAATCCATATTACTCAGTTATTCAGGCTGCTGAAGAGACGAATTTTCCTGGATCGAGTAGTACTGGTCGCCGGCGAGTAAGAGAATCGGAGCTACGCTGTCATGAAGCAGCACAGAAATACTTACTTAAAGCTGAACTTAAAGAAGCTGGAGTAGGATTTGCACTTGAATTTTTAGCGCATGATGTAAATCTTTGGAATAATGTAATCTTTACTGACGAAAAAACTCTCCAGTCAACACACAGCGGTCGTATTCATGTTTACCGCCCGCCGAATACTCGATTGGATGAGAAATATATATCTAACAATGATAAAAGTGGTAGATTTTCCGTCAACGATTTGATAGTGAAACGTTTATTAGGATTTTAGACAATATTATACTCCCTTCTGTGTCACAATTATTTCCTAATAATGAGTTCATATTTCTTCAAGACAATTATTCCGTTCATACTGCTCATACCGTAACTAACTGGTTTCAAGATAACATCAATATTCTTAATTGGCCCAGTCATAGTTCAGATCTTAACCCTGTGGAAGAAGTTTGGGGACTACTCGTAAGAATACCGGGATGTACCAAATGGTCAAAGGATCCTCGTGCCGGTCGTCACATGCCTACCTTGCACTGACGAGAGCCAACAGCTCGAAACTGCAGTTGCAAGTGGTGTGTGACGGCTGGCAAGAGAGCTCCTTTAAGTAGGATCAATCTTTCGGCCGGTGTTTGTTGCAATTGAAGCATTAGCGTTTTGATTGTAATATGCAATTATTACACTTAACGCGCCAGGCTTGCAATTTGTAATTCAGCGCTCGGCGGGGCACATAGCCCGGAGAGTAGCTGTTGGTTGCAGTCTGGTTACGGTCCTTATAGTAAAATAAGGATTTTATAGAGGCGTTTGCGACTAAAAATATTATGTTTTAATACTCGTAAGAGGTATCCAAAAACTAAATGACTAAATGTGAGACCACGAAATGCCGAAGAATTACTGGAAATAGTAAATAATGCATGGGAAAATATTATTACTAATGATTATTGTATAAGGTTATTTAATTCTATGCCAAACATACTTATAGAAGTTATAAATAGAAATGGTGCAATAACGAAATATTAATAGTTAGTTTCTTGTAAAGTAGGATATCCTTTGTCGTTTGATCCAGGATTTCTACTAATCCTACCGTTTATTCTCCACTTTCTTAAAATGTTACTCACCAAATTTTTGTTAATGTTATAACGCAGTGCAATTTGTCTCATTAACCATCCATCATTTACTATAGCAATAACTACAGCATTAAAGTAAAAAATATATTAAAAGTGATATCTGTTTTATTTCGGCTACTCATTACATATTCAAATAGAGACAGATTTACATTGTAAAAAAAAAGTTGTTGTATTTTTTCTGCTCACGACAGTAAAAAATCGTTTTGATAACGAGTGAATGGAGATAAAAGGAAAAAACATGAAAAATCGTCATTTTCAAGTGAATAATGACACTATAGGTTTTTTGAAGAGAATTAAATTATCTGTAAAATGAGCTCAAAGTGACCTTCATACGATGAGTGGTTCACGAATTACAGCTGTTTAAATCTATGAACAAAAATTTCTTTTGTATTATAAATTAAGATTTTCCTGTAAGAACTGTGTATAACAATTAAAAAAAAATATGGGCTCAGTATGAAACGACTCAGAAATGCTCACAGAATAACTTCTGATACTTCAAAAAGTGAAAAAATATAATGAAATGTACTTTTTTGTACTTCAAACGTGACGTAAATTGCCTGTTTGCTGAAAATTAAAAATCAACCGCATTTTCAATCGTCAGTTCCTTATCACTACTTATTGAAAATCATACACGAAAAGTGTTTTTGTAGGAAATTTTGCAGGCTTTCATTTAGGTCTTATGAAATTTTTGTCGTAAAGTCAAAAGAAACGATGATATATACAAAAAAAGGAATTAAAAAATAATATTGGTTCAATTTTTCTGAACAAAAATAGTTTTCAAGAACCTCTTTTTTAAAGAAAAATACCTTGCGAACTGTATATAAACTAATAAAAATTATTCAAAACCAATTTTTAAAAAATTGTTATGCACAGTTCTTGCAGGAAAATCTTAATTTATAATAAAAAAGAAATTTTTGTTCATAGCTTTAAACAGGTGTAACTCGTGAACCATTCATCGTATGAAAGTCACTTAGAGCTCATTTTACAGATAATTTAATTCTCCTCAAAAAACCTTTAGTGTCATTATTGCCTAAAGCCAATCAAAAAATAGCTACTTGTCAAAATGCACTTGAAAATGACAATTTTTCATGTTATTCCCTTTTATCTCCATTCACTCGTTATCAAACTATTTTGTACATACACCAACATATTCAAAATTTGATTCTCTTTAACTTTCATTAGACGTACTATATGCGTACAATCTATCGTTTTCGAGTTTTTATCTATTTGATCATGAAATGTAATGAAGCTATTTTCGAATAGAAAATAGCACCATTACTTTTATTTTGATTTTCTTGAAAACCAGAATTCCATTTCTTTTTAAGCACACCCGGTATACTTTCATAATTAAAATATCCGTATTTTGTTTGAAGTAAAGTATTTCAAGGAAAAGTCAAGTTTAAAATTTCATTTGGGAACGAATTAATAATAAATTATTTAGATTAATAATTATCAATACTGAGACTATTAAATTCATTCTTTTTCCGAAATAATATAAGTAAGTTATTTGCAAGCGATTCCGAACATCTAAATTATCAGAAAATCATTATTTATATCAATTAACGCTACTAGTTATAAACATTCTGCCTCGCCGTCGACTGAAGACTGCTTCGATGAGATGTGCCCGCGCATTCTGCGCTAAACGTTCTGATTTCTAGCTCAACACGGGGAGATCCTGAATCGGCCTCCTGCTAAGGCTCTCTTTGGTTTTCCGCGCTCGACCTGACCAGTCGACTTTTGGTAGGGATTTGCTATTTTAAAGTCATATCCAATTTGTGGTAATTTTGGACTTAGAATATTTGCCGTAATCATTTGAATGCCGTTAATTTGTCTTTGTTACATTTCGATAATTTGAACCTTCAGCGACTTGTAGTAATTTTTTCAAAACTTCATTTTTGCAAATTAACTAAGTGACTGCGAAATCCTGTCGGGGACGCTGCCTTTAAGTGGGACACTCCACCTGAGTCGCACTGCCACTTTGCCAGAAAAGATACACCGTTAACGAAATAAGTCATTTTGCATTCACGATCGCAAATAACAAAGACCAATTAATTCCTGATAAACTTGATGTCCGAACCTGTTTGCTTAGTAGCTTATTTTCTTTGAGGCTCTTTAGGGGACACTCCAACTGAGCCGTACCGACGTGTTTCATTCAGTAAAAATCTGATAACAAGGTTCGCAACGTCAAGTAGTAAATTCTAGCTTTTCCGAAGTCATACCCGTTATTTTGCTTTCACTTTTCTGTTTGCTCTGTATATGCCGCGTCTACTTACTTAATATCATTTTGTAGTAAATCTAGTCAGAGAGTAAGAATAGAAATTTTGCATAAAATTAGGGTTACAAAACTTGGGTAATTGAAAATTTCTTTTCATTTTCACGAATGTCAACTACCTGTATTAATTATTTTTATGTAGATAAATGTACCAGAAGTTTTAAATATATTTCTATATCATATATCTTAAGATTTTCCCTCTTGACATGTACATAGTTTCAATATATAATTAAAACATTTTGTGTGTCTTATTTTGAGTCACTCCTCTAAGTTAGACTGTCCTGAAAAGTAAAAGTGTCACAAATATAAAAATCTTTACAGCTGTCCATTCCTTGAGAAAGACGGCCTACGTTTCGACCCCTGGTAATAAACCGTCTTCACTGATCCTATTTGGGGCCTCTATTATACCGCTAATAGAGAAAGTGGTGTTTCTACACTTAAAATCAGAAACTGGCGCTCGAGGCAAAAACCGCTTGCACTAGTTTCAAAGTGCAAGTTGCAAAACCGACGAAGAGGCGTCACAGAAAGAAGTGTTCTAATAGCGCGCTATAAAGATGTTTAAAAATTCATATCTCTGCCAATATTGATCGAATGGAAATAAAAATAAAAGGAAATTGTTCGTAATCGAATTCTCTACAATTTTGATTTGAAACATTTTGCGATCTGAATGACCATTTTTGAGATCTTAGCGAAGAACGCGCGCGTTTTCGTTGCGTCGCAAAACTGTCTTCAAAAACCTATCTCGGCTCCAATAGGTCATACGAAGTTAAAAAAAAACGAAATTGCGCGAATTTTTATTACCTATAATTTTCATGTGTACATATTTTACAGTAAAATTGATACTTTCCGAATTTTTTGCGAAAAACCGATTCTTTTTGTCTATTTTCTTCCCCCCTCCCCGCCCCCGGCGTTTAAGGGTGGGGACTTTTAATATGTCAAAAAGTACCACAAAATAAGCCCGTTCCCAAAATTTCAGCCCGATCTGAGTTATTTCATCCAAGTTTTCCTACTTTATTGTGCTAGTCAAGCACGCTTATACCCGAAGTAGATGTCAACTTTGTTAATTTAAATGGAACGCCCATATTTTTATTTGCGGAATTCATAGTCTACAAAATTTTAAGGCCAATTTGTATAAACCATATACCTAAAATTTATAGTTTTGGAGATATCAACATTTATAACGAAAAATTGATAGCTGCAGACCCCTAAAGAAACTCTTCTTGTGAATAACCCACTGAAGAAATTAAATATCTTTTACTGTGGAAGTAATCAGCACAGCCGTAAGTTATTTCAAAATAATTGAAAACATTTAAATATTATACAGGGTGAGTACAAAAGTGGTCACAACTTTAAATTCAGAATCATCAAATATGTTCAATTTTTTAAATGGAAACAGCTATTTTTTTTATTTTATCAAATTCTACGACTAAATATATTGATAGTTTATATTTACTTCCTTATACCTAACTACAACGATTTTTAAGATACTTATAAAAGTTCAAAGAATCCTCTTATTTTGGCATTTTCGAGACACAAGTAATTACACCAAAACTCCTGGGACACTCTGAGCATTTATAATTATTTCTCTAATTTTCATACGTGTTTAACCTATCTACTTTTACTTCTGTTATGGTATAATAATATAATGATGTAAAAGTTCTAATAGCGAACGAATCAATCACATTATAAATAAACAAATCTACTCACCTCGCGTTTGATGTACCTATCGAACCACTGCCCATAAAGAAGTAAATACGTTTAATATTATCACAGTTATCAGTATCATAGTCGATATGATACATTTCTAAATCAATTTATATAATTTGTTGATATTATATCATTGTTTATTTATGATCTATGTAGTGTATATTGATATCGAGATGAAATAAAGTATGATAAAAATTAATTTTACGAACTAAATATATAAATAATGAAATGCACGTCAAATTTAAACAAATTTACACACCACCAATCCGCATATCATGACGACCGTATTTATCTCTGTTACAGGAAACGGCATAAGGATAGAAGCTTGTTAAACTTATTTACAGTTTACAGAAATACGTTTCTTGTAGCGCCTCACCGTCTTCAGTACATGAAAGATTGATCAGGATCAGCTAGCATTATTATATTATATCATTGATAAAAAAATTAAAAAGTCACTTCCCAAGTAACAATTTAAGTGCTGTTTAGGTTGGCTATCGTTTTATAAAGGTTTTATGAAGGATATTTGCAAACTAATAAGTTTTAAATTAGATTTATTTGACACCAAAAAATGTATTTCTAGAGTACTTACAAGAATTTATTGAAAAGCCTTGTAGTATATCTTAAAACTTGACAATAAAACCTTTTGGACTTTATCTGACTGTAGTTTTGTAAAAGTTTTATTATTAATGTTAAAAGGAATTTGGTTTTAGAAAAGCCTTCGAATGCAAATTTGATCATTTCAAACTATAAAACTATAAAGCGTCCAATAGGTTTTGAAATTGTTTTATAAAATATACATATAGATCTCTTGTATCCTCTTTTAAAACATTTTCCCCCTGAGAAAGCGGTCTCTTGTCAAATTACACAATAAAACAATGACTAGTTTATTAAATACGTCATAAATTTTATTATCCTTTAATAAATGTGAATGAAACTAAAATATCTTAAGAAAATGAGGTTATGATATATTAATTTGACAGGAATTATGAGGCGATGTATACAGAATGTCTAAGTCAACACCAACAAGGGGGAAACAATAAAAACAGTGGTAATTTTAAAAGAAAAATTAAATTATTTAAAACTTCTTAATGATACTCCAATAAATCAATCACTAGCAAATAGGTTAGGAATATAGACGGGAAGCGTTCGAATAATCATAAAACCGCTTTAAAACTAGCAGTCTTATGAAGGTTCTGACTTCAAACAGTTTAGTTTTAACCATGATTATATGACTTTATTCAAGTACAAATTGATCTATACATGCGAACAGTTAGTTTTAACTAGGATTATATGAATTTATTCAAGTTCAATTTGATTTATCTAGATAGATAGACAGATAATATTTTATTCATCACATGTTTACACAAAAGTATAAGCTTATCGGACTAGTCCATAGATTTATAAAAAGATTAAACCTGTTTGGACTAGTCACAGATAATTATCCAAAGAAGAAAATGAAACAAAATTTCAATACAGTAAACAAGATTGGTACATATATATGCTAAAATACAAAACAACTAAGAGTGAAAATATTCATCTATAGTATAAAAAACATTCTGACTTAAATATACAGGCTGTCCATTTTATTAGGACACTCGAGATCTCACTTAATATCGGTCGTACAAAAAAATTTTTTTTTTTACGAAAATTGTGCCGACTTATATAAACTACAATTTGAAATCCATGGCCTACTTTAAGAGTTATGGCGGAAAATATCGAAAATGTGGAAAACGTCTAGGTCAAATATTTCCGTTATTTGAAGAGATACGAGAAAAATTCTAAGGCGAAAATTGTTTGCAAGACAGAGTGTTTCAACGAGGTTTTATCTATTTTTTTCAAAACCGCTGTATTTTGAGATTTACCCTTCAGGATGTTAAAAAAGTTATTTTGAAACGGGCGGGAAATGGCGCCATTAAATAGAGTATTTTCCTCCCTTTTCAACGATATATCACATGCCATATTTATTCATTGGTACTCCGTTAGTAATTCTAAAAACATTTTTTTAAAACCAATAATTTTTTTTTAACAAGCATTATACTTCCCGTGGAGAAGTATGATTAAATAAAACGATAAAATAATTCAATAAGTTGTTCAAGTCTTTGCTATAATAAAACATTAACACAATTAAGAAGAATAAAGTAAATTCAGGTAACAAAAACAAAATAATAATCAAGAAAGCAACATGGAGCAACTATGGAAAGAGTATTCGCAGTTATGCCAATAGAGGCCCTCCATAAAAGCGTCACTCCTTGCTCAGAAAGTTAAAATGTCTTTACCAATTAATTTAAGTATAATATCCATTTGTTTGTATTTCATGATTTCATTATTATTTCAATTATTTTAAAATAGTTGGCTATGAACAAACTTGACAATTTAATTTTTTGACAGATCATCTCAGTTAATACTTAAACTCTCACTCAATCACACTCGTTTAAGAATTTAGAATTTTCAAAAATGATTTTCACACATTGATCGTTATAATATGTTCGTTACATATTGCCAATGCAATTTTAACTCTGGATTAGCTCAAGTAGAATATAGAAACAGATTTCCACAAGCACTACAGCCGAATAAAAAACTATGTTCAGAAAATTAGCTACGAAACTGAAAAATAATGGTTCATTTGTAAAGAAGAAGACAAGGTTGAACAGTGTTACTGATAATGTAAATAAGGTAAACCGAGTTATTAATTATGTAAGAAATAAAAATACAGAAAATTTGGAAACATCATTAAGAGAAATTCAAATTGCTTGTCATATAAATAAAACAAGTGCTAGAAAAATTTTAAAGAAAAATGGTTACCGGTGTTATAAAGCCAAAAAAGTTCACAATATACAAGCGGGGGACAAACCAAGGAGGACGATTTTTTGTAGGTGGCTGTTGGAAAGGAAGGGTGCCGATCCATTAATATGTAGTACAATACTTTGGTCCGACGAGGCAAATTTTTCCAATAATGGATTTTTTTAATCGCAATATTCATTACAAATGGACTTTTGAAAATATACACTGGCACAGACCGACTGGGTTTCAAAATCGTTTTTCAATAAATGTGTGGATAGGTATTTTAGGCACCCATTTAATAGGTCCTTATTTTTATGATGGTCACCTCAGTGGTTAAAGGTACCTAAACTTTTTGAGAAATGAATTTAATGAATTCTTAGATGACCTACCTTTAGAGAATCGACACAACTTTCAATATTTTCAACAAGATGGAGCTCCTCCCCACAATTCTCAGATTTGCCTAGATTATTTAGACGAAATTTTGCCTCAACATTGAATAGGTACCAATGGATTTATTAGATGGCCCCCTCCAGATATAACCCCAATGGATTTTTTTCTATGGGGGTATATTAAAGATAAGGTGTTTTCGACGACACCGCAAAATGTAGAGGACCTAAATGCTGGAATTCAACAGGCATGTATTACAGTTACCCCCGAAATGCTGAGTAATGTTTTAAATGCAGTGCCTCGACGCGCTGGATTGTGCATAAGAAATCGCGGTGGACACTTTGAACACTTTATATGATATCTTAAAAATTATTTTGAGGATTAGATAAATATTAATGTTCTGTGTGCTATATTCTTTTTATTATTAATTTGTTTTTGTTACATGAATTTACTTTATTCTTCTTAATTGTGTTAATGTTTTATTATAGCAAAGATTTGAACAACTTATTGAATTATTTTATCGTTTCATTTAATCATACTTCTCCACAGCAAGTATAATGCTTATTAAAAAAAATTATTGGTTTTTAAAAAATGTTTTTATAATTACTAACGTAGTACCAATGAATAAATATGGCATGTGATATATCGTTGAAAAGGGAGGAAAATACTCTATTTAATGGCGCCATTTCTCGCCCGTTTCAAAATAATTTTTTTAACAGCCTGAAGAGTAAATCTCAAAATACATAAATAAAACCTCGTTGTTGAAAAGAATTGAGTCTCTGTTTCCTTTTCCTCAATAAAATCTCACGGAATGGTCATCTGTGATAACTGATGAATTTCCCTTATAAAAGAAAATAAGTTCACTTCTTTAGTAGCGATTTTTGGCCTCGTTGAAAATGATTTTAAGATCCTCGGGGAAAATTGATTTTCGAATACACCTCGAACGGCAAGCTATGCATTTTGACACATCACAATAATGTTACTAATTAAACATTTAAAAGCTTTTGGTTTATTTTCATTTTTTCGTACCTATTTTAGAAGGCGGACAGACCTTAACTGGTTATTGCGTCACAATGATACTGAGAAACATCGGAAGTTGACTACACAGAACAATGAGAATGTTTTTTTTTGAAAGTTTGACATATACATCAATTTCTTTTTCCGAAATATATCTTCCAAATCTATTGTAATTAATGTTCGTTAGGAGAGGTATGGAACGCAGCAAGCGGTTTGTTCTGAGTATGATAAAAAATTACTGTGTTAAAAGGACAGCTACTTCTGGTGCTGAAGCACTAGGAGAATTAGGGTGTGGCGCAGGAAAGGGTGGTGGAAGTGGAGGTGCCATCAGGGAAGCTGGCGGATCTATGGGTAAATACGGTGCAGCTAATGAAGAGGTATACTTTTACAAACGACAAAGAGAACAGCTGCTGGCTTTGAAAAGGGAATTAGAGAGACAGAATCCTTCGTGTGGCGACAAGGCCGAAAAGGCAGGCGATACTACTAAACCTATTGATGATTTTGAAAAGTGTTTCGGCACAAAGGCGGGAGAAGAATAACCGTATTTATTAACTGAACTTTTATAAACACTAAGAGCGTAATTATGAGATCGCCGATCAATTCAAGAAATCGAAACGTAGGTACCTAGCTGAAAATCGTTAAGTAGAACTCTATGTAGGATGTAACGCTCTCTCTTGTAATTAAAGGATACTTTTTAAGATAAATTAAAGGTAAATATTTGAAGAAAAAATGATTTAATTTCTATGTATAGTTACGTTATGTCTGTGCCGACTGCCGCGTATCTCTAGAATAAGAATAATAAGAATTTCAGCTCAGTGGATTGTAATTTGACCTCAAACTGCAAAATTTCCAAATAGGTCCTCAATGTGTTTATCTGGAACACCTTTTGCGATATATTTTAAATATAAAATTGTCAAAAATGATCCACTATTAGTGGAGTAAATATAGATTTGTAGAAAAAAAAAATTACATGGAGCAACGCGACTGATAAATAAGTTTTGGTGAAACTAAGAATACCCCGTGTTTTCTGCTTCGAGTAGATGGTACCTCTTTTTTTTTTTTCGAAGAAAAAATTGGTCATTTTTAAAGGTGCATGGTCTTTTAGTTGTAATTTATTTTGGACCCTTTAAAATGCTAGTTAAGAAACTAGACCGGTACCCTATTATTGTAGATGTTCAAGGAACGTTCAGTTCAGTTTCGTGAAAATCGGTTCACTGTCTCCACGATATAAATAAACACCACCACAGAAATTAGACAAAACCCCCAATTCCAGAAGCCAGAGGCTTGTGCGGAAGGGGGTTACACATTGAAAAAACGCGGACAACCATTTCCTCCGGCAGTGCCAACGCCGGAGCAGGGATTCGAACCCGGTGGCGCGATACCCGTGTGATTAATCGCGATTCCCACTTCGCGCCTTAACCAGATCGATCAGATAATATGTATAGAAATATACTGAAAAAACGTAAAAAATTGAATTACAGCTAACTTGGCCAAAATTAAACCGAAATTGATGAAATTTTAGACGAAAGGAACCTATATAACCAAGAAATAGAGTGCCAAATTTTAGCAAAAAATATGCAATAGTTTGGCCGCAATTCCATTTTTAGTCCAAATTCCACAAAATTTTCAAAACATTGCCCAATTTGCTCAAATGGTCGCACGATTTTTTTTTTACCAAAATGAAGGTATCTTCGTGTACTTTCACGAGATGTAACTAAAAAAAACTTTTTTTTTAATATAGTAGATATTTTTGTCATTTTTGGTGTATATATGCGCGCGGCGATTTCCCGTCATTTTCGGTATTATACGTATGCGCGCACAAGTATACGTGTAATTATTCATTATAAAAATCTCAATATTAATAATAAAGAGTGATTGTGAGCAGGTTTTTAATATTTAGATAAAGAAACTCTCGAAGGTAAGATATAATTTTTTTTCGAGAATTCCCTTGATTTTGATTAAACTTTTTGCATATATTGATTATTATTTTATTTTTTCTTTTTCTAGTAGTTATACTAGATGTACTACTACAAGAAATGTCTACTTTCCAATCGGTAACAACTTTGGAATATTTCTTCACCCCCGTCATCGCTAAAATCGTATACATCTGAGATATTCTCTGAAGTGCCATAATTGACAGGATTTTGGATGGCAGCAAACAACAGATAATGAACTGATGCCGATAAGGACTGATAAAGCTCCTCTTCCTAACGGCTTACTCAATATAGTTGCTTATAGTGCAGTAAAAAAGACAAAAAAAAATGAAGAGATAGTTATAGTCTGGATACAGCAAGATTATGATTTTATCTCCTATTCACTCGTTTAACCGAACTCCCGTCTAACGCCCACGAGAATTGCCCTGGACTTTCACGTCAAAGTCATTCAACGCTCCCTCGAGAACTGTGACGCTATTTTTTTCCAACAATTAATCACGACGGTTCCGCCGAGACTTTTCCGCCCAACCAAATCGACGTTTTCCCGGGAACTGTCTTTCGTCCCTCCGGTTTCCATCTAGCCCTCCTCTCTTTAAAATCTTTTGCTGATCTTTTTAAAAGTTCGCCTTATTCCATGCCCTCTTAAAAATCCCAATTTAGCACTCGTAGCGCCCTCTACTTTTATTCTGGACTTCCTGCTTTAGCTTACCGCTAGTTGGTTCAGCAGTTTACTCACAGATGCCGCCGCGTGTTTCATATTTTAATAATTTTAAACATCTTACAGCCATATCTTTTCGTTTCGTCGCCAAACTACCATACAATGTATATGGGCTTAAATACATGAAATCTGTCTCAAGCTTGATAAGATAAAACTTTACATATCCGCTAGTCTTGTCTTTTAGGGCGACTCAAATTGTAACAACGGCTCTCTTCGAATAATTACTATATACGTACCAATTACTTTTAGCACTTTAAAAAAATACTCTTTTCCACAACAAAAAACATACAGGGGAAGGGGGGGGAGAGGGGTGGTAATTGCTACACGACTATTTGTGCAAATTGGGGAAGGTATTGAAAATTTTGTGGAATTTGGACTAAAAATAGAATTGCGGCCAAATTATTGGATATTTCTTGCTAAAATTTGGCGGGTTATGTCTTAGTTATATAGGTTACCTGTGTCTAAAATTTCATCAAATTCGGTTTAATTTTGGCCAAGTTAGGCGTTACAGATTAGGCTTTAAATTTTTTTACTAATAATGCACCTTATGGATATTAAAGTTATCTTACTTATATTGGCGTGGCAACTCCAAGGACTGCCGCTAGATGGCGCTAACATCAAATTTCTAAAAATAACCGACTGACGAATTGCTAAACCAAAATGCTGAAATTTTGAACTCAATAAAGAATATTTATACACCAGACTCTGTGCAGCTTCGAGATGTCAAAAACATTTGTTTTCTCAGTAATCTTTGATTATCTGCAACCTGCAACTTTATTTTTTATTTAAAGAAAAATACTTTTGATCAGATATTTTTCCTGGAAAAATTAGATTTCATTTTCAATGAGGCAAGTTCCAAATTTTTTAAAATCATTTAATAAACATAAGAAAAATTATATTTTTGAATGAATGGATGGATTATAGTGTTGCATAATGGAAGGAAAATTACAATTAAGTCTGAAAGTGATTGGTTGGAAATAAAAAATGAAGTTGTAAGCATATAATTATGTGTTTGCTAACGATATACGCAATGTTTTTATATGGATCTCTGGTTAGTTCTTTATTTATATTTTTTCGCTTATTTACCTTTCCATATTAGAATTTATCATTATTATTTTTTATTATAAAATTTGTCAGTAGGTATATACTTTTTAATATTCTCATTTCAATTATATAATCTATTTTATATTGAATATATTTCAATTATTCTTTTTGCGTTAATATAAGTTCTTCTCATATAACATCAAGATTCTAGAATATATATTTTTTGGTTGTTTTGCATTTAGTAATTACATTACACATTTTACTTTAAAGTATATCGTTATTTATTATTTATAATTTTCATTAACGTAATATTTTTTGGTACTATGTTAGGTACCTATATACTTTATATTAATTATTTTCTGATGGTTTGATATTTTGTATCCTTTTGGCATATTGTATTGCGTCGTAATTTTTAATTTAGTGTACGTACATGAGTTTTTTGAGCATACCTTTACTTCTGTAGATTATTCTTTTTGTTTAGTTTTACTTCTTAGATTTTGCTTAGAATATACACATCGCAGAAATAATATACATGTCAAACAATTTTGATTTTAAAATATGTCACCTAAATGTAAGGTCCTTAACAGCACATTTTGTAGAATTTTTAGAGTATTTTTCCATTTTGGACTATGACATTATCGCTCTCAGTGAGACATGGCTAACCGCAAACATTCCCATAAATACTATAAATATAGCAGGCTATAATTTTGTTAGGAGAGACAGAGAGAGAGAGGAGGAAGGTGGTGGTGTAGGGATTTGTATAAAAAATTCAATTATATTTAATTTATTGGAAAATAGCGAGAACATTGAAGATATTTGGGTAAGTTTTAAAATTCGCAATGTAAATTTTGCA
The DNA here is from genome assembly GCA_963675555.1 of Leptura quadrifasciata. Lineage (NCBI taxonomy): Eukaryota > Metazoa > Arthropoda > Insecta > Coleoptera > Cerambycidae > Leptura > Leptura quadrifasciata. The sequence goes on along the minus strand of OY776681.1, from coordinate 18,314,249 downwards.
CTTGGTTGTACTTATAAGATCCCAAATTTTAATATCAATAATTTTTTAAACGAATTTGAAAATGCATTAGTGAATATTACTCCAAAATGTGACGAAATGATTTGTCTAGGAGATTTTAATATTGATTTGATAAATGTAAATAGTTCGGCAACCAAAAATTTCATGAATCTTCTAGAAAGTCTTGGTTTAAAGCAAATCGTTAATAATCCAACAAGAATTACATTAAATAGAGCCTCTCTATTGGATTACATAATATTATCCGAGGAACGCAGTTTTTCTAATTGTGATACAGTATCTTTACCGAATATTTCGGATCATGAACTGGTTTTTGTAGACTAGAATTTTCAAATACAGGGTGGTCAAGTTTACACTTTATGAACATTTACAAGCCATTCGCAATATACGTAGAGAAAAAAAGGCATACTTGCGACATTCATTTCAAATGAATAGCAAAGTTGTTTGGAAAGCTGTCAAAAATTTGCAAATATACAACCATCAAAAACATAAAACAATCCCTGATAACTTAGCGAACGTCAATGAAATTAATAATTATTTTATAAATTCCATCCTGCAAATTAGACAAGGTAACAATATAAATAATTATTATCAGGGTATTAAAAATTCAGTGAATTCCATTCTTACTTTTAAAACGATAACAGAAATTGAGATAAGTAAACATAGACGTCTTTTGCACGCTAGTTCTCTGTATCACAAAATTATAGTAACAAATAAACCTTCATATTTCTATATTAAAATTACATTTCGTACGGATGTACATAATTTAAATGTTAGATTTAAAGGCACTTTAACCCCACCAGTACATAGAACTACTTTATTTGAAAGGTCTTTCTCATTTAATATATGTAGAATATATAATTCTCTCCCACCTTCTCTCAAATCTCGCGCTGTCTCTTCCTTCTCGCAAATGTATAAACGCATTTTTCCATTTAATTAGGTAGTCATTACTTATCTCCTTTAAATATGACATATTATATGATAAATTATTTAGCCTTTTCTGTACTAATTTCACATTTTACTCTTGCTCTGTGTATTTCTGTTATGGATATATATATATATATATATATATATATATATATATATATATATATATATATATATTTTTCTTCTTCGTGTTATCTACCACTATGAGGTTAAGCGTAAAAACAGCTCTAGGGAAATCTCTAGCTGAACTTCGCCTATTCATTTATTGTTTATTATTGCTTTGTTATTATTTTATTATTATGTCCACAGAAATGAATGTGTATTATTATTATTATTATTTTTCATAAAAAACTCATTTTAAGGCAATCAGTCCGTAGCATCTAGGCGACACCACAGGGTCAAATAACTGAACCAAGAAAGATTTTTCGTGGCCCTGTTCCTGCAGAAACAACAATCTGTCCAACAAAATCAAACTTTCAATAACAGGAGACAGCATAGATCTTATTAAATAAAAATTATTTAATTCACTCTCCCTATTTTTATACTCGTCGTATAAATCATTAATTTCTTCATTGGAGATCTCTACTTCTAAATTAATTCGTTTTGAGGCTTTTCGAACATAATCCAAGAAATCAACGCATTCTTTCCTAAATCTACCGACTATTCTTTGATCTTTTGGTACATGCTCACATTTTCTTTCTATGAGCACCTCAAATAGTGCCCGGTAAAAAATAGTCTTGTTTGGCAGATCCTTTCGATCCAAGATGCGATCTACAGATTGAGAAGCAAGCATCCTAGCGGCTCTCCCTAATACAAAGTGCTTCTCCTTCAAGTAGTTGCTCATAGGAAAACCCTCCTCTAACAAGCGATTTTGGTTTTCATTAGGATCTTTTACACACTGCTCTGTTATAAAATGATAGCAACAGCCAACATTACAGATGGATTTGATATGTTCATTAGCATTAAAAATCCTTATAGAGCTTGCTGCTAAATTTCCACAAGTATGTAGACCTACCAAACTCAGTCCGTTCGGTTTTTCCAGGAAAACGTTGGAAACTAACTCCTGGAAGTTTATATCTTCATGTACAAACTGTGTTACTTGCTTATATAAATTAGCAGTGGTTTCTTTTGATTTTTGTACGTTTGGCTTTGTAACACTATTCCATCTTTTTGAGAGTTTCTGAACTCGTTTAATGGACCCGTTAGTGTTCACGGGTGAAGCATCGATTCCTAGCACAGGGATTTTGTAATGTAGTGCCAACATAGAGCTTAGATAACCCTTTCCATCTCCTATATCAATGACGTGAGATGTCTTAGCAATGTTTCTCACGGCTGCTGATATAAAACTAAGAATGTCAACTTCGTGGGACTTTTTCGAGGTCATGAAAATATTTAGCTTTAGCCTTAGAAATTCCTCACTGCCCCATACCATTAACATCTCCTGGAAATCGTTAATATTTAGACAAACCGAACGATAATTTTTTAAAGTAAGTTCTTTAGATTTTTCAACATATTTTAGCAAATCAGGGAGTTTTTTATAGTCATCATTAAATATACAATTTGTTATATTATGCTCGCCAATATCTTTTATTTCATGTTGAATATTATTTGGGATATGTTTAGCGTAGGCTTCCTTAGAAAAGTAATCAACCATATGACAACTTGCCAGGGGTAAAAGAGGCTGCAGATACTGCAGGAGATTTTCAACATATTCTTTAATTATCTTACATTTAGGAGACATATTTAAAATGAAAGGTTATCAGTCTCAGGGTATGAGGCATCAATTTTCAGTTGCGCACAAATTTTTTTGAATTTTGCTCTGATATTACTGGCTTGTTCTAATATATCTACATCTTCGGCATTATGCCTAGGAAACCTATCTAACAGTTCTTTGAGACTTTCCAGCGATTTGATTAACTTTTCTGACCGCTCCGACTTTTTTAAGTACTGCAAACACCTTTCGGTTACTCCTGCATAGTACCCTATTTCAGCTCCTAATTCTGCTCCTCTGTGATAACCTAAGTGGTATCCTTCGGGATTGCCTTTAGCGGTTCCTATTTGAAATCCTTCTTTGTAACTTTCCTCGATTACTTTCTCTTCTAGTAAGAATATATCATCGAAAACGTCATTAATATCCTTTTCTAGCACATCTAAACCAACAAAATAAAGCAGATCTAGATTAATTAATGATTTAAATGATAAATACTAACCTTTCCCACTTTCTTGCATGATCAAATGTATATTAAGCACCTTGATTATATAGCAACAGCATTGGTTACAATAATATTAATTTGTTTTACAAAATGAAAACGTGGGTACTTAAAAAATAGAAAATCGAGATAAAGTTATCTGTGGTTATGTTGTGTTAGGAGGACATTGATAATGGTTGCGTTCATCACGGTGAACCATCAGGTAGCGCTCACTGATCACATGCTTAAACCTGATCACATGCTTAAACTACGCTTTTTGCACTGTCCTCATTGGCTTCTTGCATAATGATACGTGATTGTTCAGTTAGCGCTACCGCGTGATGAACGCGACCAATAATAGTCAATATTCATAATGGGCATTAATCATTCATTACATAGATCTGTCATATACTAGAACTTATTCTATGCTTCAGGAAAGTGAAAAAGGACTAAAAGGAGTTATCTGTTTCTATGAAGAGACAGACAGTTTATTTGGAGAGTGGGAACCTCTCTTTTTTGTGTCGAAGATTAAAAGTACAAAGTAGACCATCAAATTTAAAAATTGAGAAAGGTTTATGTTTGCATAATATGTAAATAACATTTTTATGTAGAACATATTACCCCTCCATAGTTCACTTCTGTGTGTCCTAGATTTTCCGTCTATAGCTTTTAGATCACTTCTTAATCACACGTCATAAATTGGCATTATTAGTCATGTGTCTCGAATTGGAATTTTTGTGTGGTTCAAATAATATTATTATGGTTTATGTTGTTCCCGCATTTTAATTTCAACATTTATCATAGTTTATTTATATAAACAAACTATCACAAACGTTGACATTAAAATGCGGGAACACAAACCAATATTATTTGAATGTACATACATGAATTTTGTTTTGTACATATACCCACTCGTGTACCTATGGTTTGATTTAAGTGATTTGGAACTGCTTTTAAATGGGCCTGTAAACGATATTTTAATAACAATGTACAGGCTGTAACTTAAACTTTGCAATTCAATTTGTTTCTCTGACACTTGGCTTTAAAATTAATTGTTGAAATTTGAAAAATTACTCCACATCCCTATTTTTCCCACAGCAGCTCGATAGACTTCTACGTCATCAGCACTTATTCATTATCTAGATCGTATAGGAAATGTACGTGTACGATGTTGTTGATACATATTTATATAAAATAGTGCACTTACTATTAAATTATCAAAAAAATAACAACAAACATAATCTCTATTGTTCATTAATAAAAATTAAACAGTTTTTGAAATTTTTCTCCAAAAATGGATACACATCTTATCTATACCCATGTCATCTATGTCAAATATTAAATCTATGTTCTGGATCTGGTTGGCTGTGCATGATGCTGTACGCCTGCGCCAGTAATTTAAAAGAATTTGTCATTTGTTTTCAGAGTTGAGCGCGTAAAATGTGAAGATTGTGAAGTGTTTCTAAACGTTAATTATTTATTTTGATTAAATAGCGTGTAGTGATGTAATTAAATATTGGTAAGTTACTTTTAAGTTGTACATGCAATGGCAGTATAGCCTGATGTTACACAAGAGCACCAGAACTCGTATTTTTTTAATTAGAGGGTATTTATAGCACACCAAACTCACTATATCTGTTTATCACTTCTCTTCCTTATATATTTTAGATTTATTATTAGGTATACGTTATACATCACAACCATTCTGGATTCAAAACAAAAATTTATCGCCATAATAGGCCATTATAGCCCTACCCTCCAAAACCCACATTTACAGGTCTTCCTCACCAAGTAGAGGCATTTTTACTCCACCTCTTTGTCGTAAAATGATGAAATGTTGGCTTATGGCTCCTTTCAGCGTGCAACCATACAATATACTTACATCTGTACAGATTATACATTGTAAGTATATTATTATTTCCTTTTCGAATCATTACAGAGTATACTTAGGCATAATCAAGACAGCTTTGATTTGTAAAATTACAATTAGAAAAATGTGAAGTTATATTTAGAACAAACCATCTTGTAATCTAACTAGGAGACTTGATGGCTTATTGGATCTGTTTTACATCAGTTTTAAAATAACTTCAATAATATTTTGGAAGAGTAATAATGGAAATAACTCGTTCATTTATTGCCATCAGTGTCAAGACCCATATTATATATTTATATCACAGTAAACTATTATTATTCGTTATTCACCTGTAGAACGATATTTATCGAAACAATACATAAATGTTGAAAGTCACCCTTAACTATTTTAGCTAGTAACTTGTAAAAATTTTTACAGTTCAGCTATCTTTACAAGTTAGTAGAATGACATTAGAATATTGAGTTTTATAAACTTAAAGCTACATGAATAAACACAGCAGAAAAACGGTAAAGTAAAACAATACTTACAAAGCTACCTATCATCCTTTGCATGCTAGTTATTCAAAATTTACTAACTTAAACGGGTAATATGAAAGACAAGGTTTTGGAGGGACATTTTCGAGACTCCATGTTGGCATGACATATGGTAAAAATGAGAGACAATCCCAATGCGGGATGAGTGATCCTTTCTCCAAGCACAGTGCCACGATCCTGTTCGTTTGATGGCTTTTACTCGACACCTCAAAGGGGCAGTTAATGTCCGTATGGGACGTATAGTCACCTTACTGAAAAGCCACGTTTGTTGAAACTGTTGTAATAATTTTTATTAAAAAGAATATATGTTGAAGTAAATAGTTCTCGGCAAATAAAAAACACAACAAAAACTTTACGACCTCATTAAAATACTGGTACTCTTTGTACTGTTGTTCACAAATTGACTCGCTTACCTTTACATGTTTTTAATGTACGTCGGTCGTTTCATGACAGGCTTGGCGCCATGGCCCGCGGCGATATAATTATGTTGTAAAGTTTTTGTTGCATTTTTTGAGTGTAGGGAAGTCCTTACTTGAACTATACAAAGTTATTCACTATATATTGACCCTCCTTTATTTCTGTTATTATTGAAAATAGGAAAAAAAGTTTCGTATAAAAGTTGTATGATCTTACCTATATTTTATTGAAACGTGATCAAAAAAACAATATCATGTACAAGTCACATGATACGAAATAAATATATGTGTATTTTAAATGGAACTTCTAATATATTATTGCATTTTCGAGAAGCCCTTTTTCCCCTGATGTGTGTCAAAACGCAAGTGAAACAAAACTAACAAGGTATGCCACGAAAATAATTATTTTATTGTTTATTCGATTTTGACATTTCAAATCGTCATTATTAACTCCATAGCAACAAATGTAAATAGTTGTTTATTCACTAGTAAAATAGATAGTTTTTCTTTACGACTGCTTTGGAAGGTGCTACTAACTACGCACGACTAATTATGCCTGAAAATTATTGATTGATGTAGAATTAGTAGCACCTTTAAAGACCATTAATTACAAATCAAACCATCTTCCGTGATACGATCAGGAAGTGATAAATTTGGCAAGAAGTAGAAATGAGGCGTACAGATCATTTGTTAGTTGTAGAGATGACAATTTTAACAGATCAGAAAAATGGGAAAGATATAAATATTTTCGTAATGAAGTAGTTAATGTACTTAAATATAAGAGGAATTAATATTATGAAAATAAAATAGATTTAAATTTAAATGACCCCAAAAAAATGTGGAAAACGTTAAAAAACCTTATCCAACCCCCAAAACCTGACCTACCTCATAGAATCATGTTTAAAATACTAGGTAATAATGTTTTCATAGAAAACGATAAAGATAAAGCTGAAAATTTTAACTCTTATTTTACAGAGTATTTTAGAAATAAAAGAATCTATTGCTCAATCAGTTATGTGGTCTGATGATACTCTCCCACTTGTAGAAAGTACATTGTCTCAGTTTAACTTACTAAACATGAAAAGCTTGAAAAGAATAATCCACAATTTAGACAATAAATGCAACTCTGGAAATTATTAATAGTAAAGTTCTAAAAAATATATTTCAAGTAATAGGTCATGTTATCTTAAATTTAGTTAATACATCACTTGCAACCGGTAGAATTCCATTTGAATTAAAAACTAGTACTATTATTCCTATTCCTAAAATTATTAACACATATGAGGCTGAAAACTTCAGACCCATTAACACATTACCTTGTTTAGAAAAAGTGATAGAATTAGCAGTATATGCTCAAGTAAGTGACTATATACAAAAAAATAATATAATTGTGGAATATCAATCTGGTTTTCGACCAAATCACTCTTGTGAAACAGCACTACAAGCCACACTTTCTAAATGAAAATTTCAAACAGATAATAACAAATATATTATAGCAGTAATTGAATTTTCCTCGTCGGTGTAGGACAATAAACACAGAAATTTTACACTATGTCGACGTTTCGATTTATTTTTAAAATCTTCTTCAGAACTGAAAAGTTCAGATAATGAGTACCTAAGTAAATAAATACATTCAGTTTTAAAAATATAACAAATACTGATTTTTAACATACAGAACTATTAAAATATAAATATAAAACTATAAAAATGTTGTAAATGTCTCGATATATAGCTCTAAATTAAAATTAAGATTTTAAAAATAAATTGAAACGTCGACATAGTGTAAAATTTCTGTGTTTATTGTCCTACACTGACGAGGAAAATTCAATTAAAAAACCCTAAGGATACGAAATAGATAATAACATTATATTATAGCAGTATTTTTGGACTTCAAACGAGCCTTTGAAACCATAGATATTATCATTTTATTAAAAAAATTGGAACACTATGGATTTGCAGGAAAAGTTCTTGACTGGTTCAAAGATTACCTAAATAATAGATCACAAGTTACTAAAATAAATAATCAATTATCCAATAAAAGATCAGTGACTTCTGGGGTACCGCAGGGTAGTGTTCTAGGCCCCCTTTTATTTAGTTTATACTTAAATGATATAAATTTTATAGATGATTGTGAAGTTATTAATCTGTTTGCCGATGACACCTTAATAACTGCTAGTGATCACTCTGTTGATGTTGCTATAGACTTAAACTCTACAAAACATATAAAATTTCCTAGACGTTAATAAATTAAAACTCAATGTACAGAAAACAAAAGCCATGATAATCACTACACAATATAAATATAAAGGAATCGACACCAAACAAATAAATATTAAAATATATAATGAAAAAATAACAATAGTTGAAGAAATCAAATATCTCGGTTTCATTTTAGATAACACATTAACTCTAAAAAGTCACTTTAATTATATTCATAAAAAAATTTGTAAAAAATTGTTTTTCCTTTCTAGAGTCTTCTCTAAACTAACAATTAGACCAGTGTTAACTGTATATAGAACTATTATTCAACCCCATTTCGACTACTGTGCCAGTTTGCTTTATCTCCTAGATAATAATAGTATTGCAATGCTTCAAAAGTTACAAAACAGAGGAATGAGAATTGTGCTTAGATGTAATAGGTATACACCAATTTATTTAATGCTAAATGCCTTGGATTGGTTTTCTGTAAAACACAGGTTATATTATTTCTCAATGATACTCATTTTCAAAATATTGCATAACTTAGGACCAAACTATTTTAATGAATACATTATATATAATCACGAAATTCATAATTATCCTACAAGACCAAATAATCAATTATATGTACCTAGAACTAATTTTAGTAGAACAATGAACTCTTTATTCCATAAAGGTTTATTACAATATAACAACCTTCCTGACCCCATTAAAGTTTGTGAAACTCTCCAAAAATTTAAATCATCTTTAAATAAACATATTAGTGAGATAATTAGAACATTTAAAAATAAAGAAACAATAACTTTTTGTATAAGCAAAGTATAAACTATACTTACCTTAATTTATATGATATAATATTTAAGAACTCATATTATATGACATTATATTTAATTATTGTATATTAGGAATCCTATTTAATAAAGTATTATTATTATTATTATTATTATTATAGCGTGTGATAAATCTTTAACGTACGCTAACAGTATGTGAAAACGCTTTCACGTATGAAAAGTGCTATTTTCAATATTTAAATTATATATGACCTAACGATAACGTAAATAATTAATATATTAGAATTACCTTCATATTTAATTTATTAAAAACAGCTTTAACAAAGCAAGAGAAAACTCTTTATAATAAAATAATACTACATAAGTAATCAATTAAAGAAATTATTCAAAGTGGCCACCATTATTTTCAATGTAAAGCTCAAAGTGTCTTTTTAAATTTGGAAAATATTGCAAATAGGGTTATTATGATTCCTGTTTAAGTTGTCAATTTCTTCATGAATTTTTATCGGTTATTTATTCAAGGTTGTGGTTATGACTAAAATTGACTTTGTCTTTTAAAAATCCCCCAAAAAGCTATCTAATGGCGTCAAATCAGGGCTATTTGGTGGCAATGGAATGGTCCCAGCATTGCCTATCCAATGGGAAATTGATTATTTAAATGTTTCCGAACTTCTAAAACGCTATGTGGAGTCGCTCAGTCCTGATGCCAAATCATTCTAGACAATACGTCCATAGGGAATTCTTGAATTAGACGATCTATGTCTGGCAAAATTATTTCGAGATATGTTTGTCGGGTCAAAGTAAAATCATAAAATATAGGATCAACTACTTTGCTTTGAAAAATGCCGCACCAAACGTGGATTGATTTTCTACCCGATTTTTTCATTTGCTTGACCATTCTCTGTTTTTGGTTTTTATTCTCCCAGAAACATTCTATTAAAAACTCCCGCCGTGGAAAAACTTGACTCATCTGTCCACATACTTAATTTCTTTAAAAATTCAGGATTTTCATCTAATTCATGGAGCATGATCTAACAAAGCTCCAATCTTCTACGTATTTGGTCTTTATTCAGTTCCTGGACGGGTAATATTTTGTAAGGCCAATATTGATGCTTTTTCAAAGTTCTTTGAATGTTGGAATTACTTTTTTCCATTTCATGACAAGCATTTAATAAACTATTAACCGAATTTTCTAAAACAAATATTAAAATAAGGTATCGATCTATTTTTATAATAAATTATTTTTGCACTTGAGTGCAATAAAGCATTTTTTTTTTGTTTAAATGCATTTTATTAAGTATAGATTATTCGGTATAAATAACAATTAAGAATAATGTTAAAAACTAACTATACTAATTGTATATTTGAAAGATGATAATTAGAAGTTATAGCTAGCTTTGGTTATGAGATAAGAACACAGATAGACATAATATACGAATACGACCTACCTAAGTATATTGTAATATAACTAACTTTGGTTAAGAGGTGAGAATACAAATAGATGTAATCTACGAGTTTGATCTATAAACTAGCAAATAAGTATAAATGCATCAAAATGTAGGTTTGAGAATAGCAATGAAATGCTGGTAACGGAGCAATTTGCTCTTTATCCGTTTGTGGTGAGATTCAGTAATAAATGTGGTCTGATTATTCAAAGATATTTTTGTACTGTTTTAAGCCCTTGAGAAAAGAGGAGTAACTATGTTTTTTTTTAATTCTAACGGGTAGTGAGTTAAAGGTTTCTATACATCTGGCTAAAGGGTTGTTTAGTGCCACATTTGTTTTACTGTTTGTTAAGTAGATATGATTGTGATTTCTTGTTTCATGGAAGTGGATTTGATTGTTTGAGATACCTAAGTGGATTACTTGTTATTTTATATACATGTTTGCATTGTTCTATTTCCAGAATACATTGAATTTGTGATATTTTTGTTGTTTGATAGACTGTTTCTGTTGGCATTCTATAATCTAGAATATATAAGACTTTTACCACTTTATTCTGCAAGGTTTGCATTTTACTGAGTGTTGATTTAGTACAGCTAGCCCAAATTGATATGAGATATCTGAATATTGAAAGAAAGGATGAATGGTATATTAGGTATCGATTTTTGTTGTTCAGATAATCCCGATATTTATAGAGAGCCTCTATCATTGGTACTATTTTATTTGTGATATGTTCAGTGTGTTTTTGCCAATTCAATTTATCATTCACTATTAAACCGAGATATTTAGAACATTGGACTTTCTTTACCATGTCATTACATACTTTAATATGAATTTTTCTGTTTAAACACCATATAAGTGGTTTTTTAATGTTTATTTACTTGTAACCAATAAGTATATCATTGGAGATCTTGATTAAGTTGTTATACACCTGGTAAAGTTGATATTTCTATCCAATAGGTTTATGTAAAAGTCTCCCACAACCATGGTTTTTTTCTCTCTGTAGTTGTGTATCTAAAATTTCCAAAAATTCGTTGTTATCGTATGCTGCAAGATAGAAGATAGAGATTTATTCATTGTAAATACACAATGTTACAATAAAACGTCAACAAAGTCACAGAATACTGTGTAGAAACAAACATAATGTAAAATAGTATAAATCAATACAAACATAATATAAAATAATACAAAATATTATATATATATATATATATATTTAAAAAGTTTTCGTGGGTGTAATTTAAACGTGCTGGCATTTTTTGACATAAGATAATGCCAAAAGTTGTAACTTTAACCCCCACAATGCTAATATCGTAAAAAAGGGAATTCAATTTTACACAACTTGAATTGACTTAAAAAACTACAGGGTGTTCCATTTGACCTAAACAAGTTTTCGCGGCTTGAAGTTGACAAAATGTAACGCGAAAAACGGAACATTTGGTATGATATTATTAAATCTATTTTAGTTGTAGAACGTAGTTCTCCTTGTGTTCTTTTTACGTGACAAGAAGCAAATGAGGATCTTTTACATGAATAAAGTTATAAAGGTTCTTGCAAACCGTTGCACCTGTCAAATTTTCTATAAAATGTCAAACATCTCTGAAACGGCTAGGTTTAGGATATGCTACATATTTTCGACTTAAAATTTTATGCTCTTTTCAAAAACCCTAAAATATATAGGGTGTTCCATTTGAAATAAACAAGTTGGTATCGACTTCCGGTATAAGCGGAAGTGCCAGCTGCTTGTAATTATTTTAGTTGGATTGGCCACACCGACATTAGCAATTATCTAAATTTTCTGATTCATACCTTTCTCTATATCGATCGATTCAGTTCCCGGTATAGTGAATAACCCTGTACATCACAAGCAAGGTATCGATTTTACTGGCTCTAGAAGGTGACAGGCTTGCCAAGCGCTTCCTCCTATCGCCAGTAAATATTGATTAAGCTTGCTCAGAATGCAAAATATATTATTATAAATTATTGTATCATATTCTCAGTATTCTTTTCTTAAATATTAAATTCAATTGATTTGATGGTATGGTATTAACTTTTCTTCGAACATAATCCTTTCGTTTCTGGATCAGGGGGTTGGGAGTTGTGCTTTGAATAAGATATACTCATTCTTTATTCCTTTTATAGTGTATACGAGCACAATTGAAACGGTATAAAAACTAAAAGTAGGCAAAAATAGTCGGCATTTCTTTATTGTACATGGGCGGAATAAGGCACTAACTCACTTTCTTTAATTATTTGACCTCATAAGCCCTCCATCTTTTATTTTGTATTTGCCAGGTGGAAACAGAGCAGTACACGTAGGGCTCCTCGTACTGACTGCTTTCATTTGTGGCCCAAAATGTGGCACATGAGGTATGAAAGTGCAAATGGAGTACTGTGTATTGTACTTTCCTACCTTCAATAGTTTTGCTCACCTAAAATATATTCGCTAAGCTACGCTGTACTGATGAGGAGCAATAACTCCGAAACACGTGTCCGTAGCTGCATTGTTGTTTCTTTTTGGGGAATAAGGCACTAACTCACTTTCTGTAAATAGAAATGCTTGTCATAAGAAAAACAATAGAGATGCCGACTGTTTTTGCCAGCTTTTAGTTTTTATACGGCTTCAATTGTGCTCGTATACACTATACAGATAAATACGCCAATTAGAAAGAGAGCAGGAAATAAAAACACGTTCATTATATATATATAGCTATTTATGACATTCGTAAAATATTTTTACAATATATAAACCATTGCCTTTTGTATAAAAACAATGTCATTCATTATTAAGTATCTATATATCAAGTACCTCAATAAAAAAAAATCTATGTACAAACAAAAATAATTTACACAAACAACAACTTTTTAAAATTACAAATCCAGTGATAATATATTTTTTTAAGTTATGGCAGTCGCGAAAAATAGATAGACATAATTTTAACGATATATTGTCCATTAGGTAAGAGTATTTTTTGATGTTGAAAAGAAAGGCAATGCATCTTTTTAATCACAATCATACTAGAAAAATTGCTAAGACAAAAAAATTGCATAACATATTAAATAAATATTTTTTTGTAAAAATTCTCCTAAAAATTCTAGAAAAATTTGGTACAATAATTTGAATATCTAACTGCTGTTATAAAAAAAAGTTTCGATCCCAAAATTACAGCTAAAAAAAAAACCACCGGAGAAACTGTTAAAAAATAACAACATTTAGATCAGCAACAATTTTGGGATTCCGTTTTGTGTTAGACACAAACTGATGATAAAAAAGAGGTTCAGCTCGAAAGGTGTCTAAAAATGCAGTCTATAAGAACCCAAAAGTTTACTATAAATCGTATTTATAGGGAGAAGCTCTTTTAAACAAAATTTTAACCTATTAAAATTGAATTCGTATCTACAGGGTTGTTGTTATGTTTGACTATGTTGTTTTTGTAATCGTGCCGCTACCGCAGCTACTAGGGCTGCACCTCGGCCGCTGCCATCCTCAGATAACATGAGGTCAAACTGAAACAAAAGAGAAAACACTGTCATGGTGAATATCAAATAGAATTCAATTTGAAATAGCCTGTGATAAATACTAGAAGCCTAAACATTATGAAACTGCTGTTTTAAATACATAAACTCAAAATGTTGCCAGCATAAGTTAGAAATTTGGTAAAAGCTACAGTTTTCGTCATTGAAGACAAACACTATCAGGTAAATGCCAATTTGTAAAATTTTATATCGAATTTTAGACGAAAATTTCTATCACAACATTTTTTTGAGCATGTACGGAATCGTGCATGTTGCAATTGCATTGCAATAAGTGTATATATAAATATGTGCTAAAATTCTTAACGATTTGTCACAACATGTTATAATAGTTTTTCCTAAAAATTCTATTTTTTTCTTCCTATATTTTCATATATCCCAGTAACTATCGCTTTTGTAATTAAATTTTAAATAAGATGCAGTTGAAATGTGCTTTTAGAGGGTGGAATATTAAACATAATATTTTTAATCGCAAACTCCTCTATAAAATCTTTATTTTTTTATAAGGAACGTAACCAGACTGCAAGCAACAGCTACTCTCTGGGCTATGTGCTCCGTCGAGCGCTGAGTTACAAGTTACAAGTCTGGCGCGTTAAGTGTAATAATTACATATTACCATCAAAACGCTAATGCTTCGATTGCAACAAATGCCTACCTTGCACTGATGAGAGCCAACAGCTCGAAACTGCAGTCTGCAAGTGGTGTGTGACGACTGGCACGAGAGCTCCTTTAAGTAGGATCAGTCTTTCGGCTGGTGTTTGTTGCAATCGAAGCATTAGCGTTTTGATGGTAATATGCAATTATTACACTTAACACGCCAGACTTGTAACTTGTAATTCAGCGCTCGGCGGGGCACATAGCCCGGAGAGTAGCTGTTGGTTGCAGTCTGGTTGCGTTCCTTATAGAAAAATAAGGATTTTATAGAGGAGTTTGCGACTAAAAATATTATGTTTAAAATGCAGTTGGTTGAGAATCCAAAAGTTCATTTTTACTATTGTAAAAGTAGTCAAAATTGCAAAAAAAAATTTGAAATAGCAAGTTATTTGTGGAATTTTTTTTCAAATACTTATATTATACGTAGGACCTTCATACTTGGCTAAAAAAAACTTTTTAATATAATAAATCTTCCCATCAAATTTCATCAAGATCGAACTTTTAGTTTTTTTCATAATAATTTTGCAATCTAAATTTCATTTTGAAAATTTAGCACTCAAATTTTCAAATCCATTTTGAGATATTAAAATCCGTTAATTAGGAGAGCCTAGTAAGTAAGTAATTTATTGGTGCATTTGATACATTAAAGATCATTTCACAAGTCAAAAGAGAGTAATCATATACATCATCAAAAGATGTTACATTACATATTCACATTAATTATCACTAAAATTAAATTACTTATTACTAAAATTAAAATTAGCATAAAAATTATTTGACCTTAAGTATAATAATATATTTAGTATAGTAATATAATAAATAAATTAAAATCCATAAAACAATAAGACACAAACAATAAAACAATAAGACACAAACAAATTTAGACATGATTGAAAAGAAAATAATATCAAAATAATTAAAAGATCTTTAGGTATTTGAAACATGCCCAAAAATTATGTTGTCACATTGTAAAAATTCATTAATACTGTATGAGGAATTTTGTTCAGAAATAAAGGACAGTAATAATTTACTGAAATTCGGGATTTTTCTAATCGAAAGTGATCAACTCGATTATCATTTTTTGTTCTGGTATTATACTCATGGAAACAACCGTTAGTCGAATATTTATTTAAGTTTTTATGTGCACAGACCAAGCATTCAAAAATGTATTTACATGGAAGTGTTAATATATTGGATTGAATAAAGGTGTTTTTTACATCTTCTCTGTATCATAAGCCAGCAATTATCCTTACAGCTCTTCTTTGCAGAGCAAAAATTCTGTTTGCATGACAGGAGTGCCCCCAAGCCATAATTGCGTAACAGCAGATAGACTGAAATAGACTATGATACGCCTGCATACAGACATTTTTTGGTACTATTTTACTAAGATTCTTTAATACAAATATATTTTTTGATAACCTGGTCGCCAAATGATCAATGTGATTTTCAAATTTTAATTTTGGATCCAGATATATACCCAAAAATTTGACTTCTTCTGGGTTATTTAGGTTATCCAGATATCTCATGCTAAAAGTAATGTTAACAGTTTTATTATTGTGTAACGATAGTTTATTACAAACAAACCATTCATTATATTTTAATAGATTCTCTTTAATTTGGTTTTTTTTTGCTATATCGTAATCTACATAGGAATAGTTTGTGTCGTCTGCATACAGTATTGTTTTTATGTCTGGTATAATAGAACTTATGTCATTTATATATATTAGAAACAGCAGAGGCCCTAACAGTGACCCCTGTGGAACACCAGATTTAATTTGTTCAATATTTGATTGGAAGTTATTATATGATACAATTTGGTTTCGTCCTGTAAGATAGCTGCTTAAGAGACTTAAACTGTTTTCATCTGGACCATAATAGTTTAGCTTAGTAATAAGGATATCTGGCTGGACACAATCGAAAGCCTTAGAGAGATCATAGAAAGTGCTTATCACATACTGTCCTCTCTCGAAGCCATCCGATATGTTTTCCAGCAATTCCATAATGGCTGAAGTGGTGGATTTGTTTTTTCTGAAGCCAAATTGACTATCACTAAGTAACTTATTTGCTTCAAAGTAGTCATACAACTGCGCTTTTAAAAGATACTCATAAATCTTTGAAATAACGGGTATTTGCGTAATAGGCCGATAGTTGTTTGTATCGTTGTGGTCTCCCTTTTTAAAGATTGGTATTACTTTCAGGAGTTTAAAACATGTGGGATAATTTCCTTCGCGTATGCTAGAAAATTGTTTAAAAATTTGGCAAATTTTTTGCTTATAAACAAATGCAATAATTTTGAACACTTTCAAGGGATTTTTATTTTTAAAATATATTTTGAAAGTACTCGGAAAGACGCTTCTTTGAAAAAAAAAAGCACGATGATTCGTTTAATAGAACTGGTGTTAGTCCTTTTAACGAGGTACCAAAAAGGCCAAAACTTCAAAAGTTTGTAAGATCTTCTGCAATACATTTCTCCTCCCCCGTTTTCGAGGGTGAGAAAAACGATGGTGATGGTTTCGAGTTCTGAAACCCTTGCGTACTACCCCTACAAAGGAAAAACCACCCCAATTTCCGACTTCTCGGTCTTGGACTTGCGAGGGGTCATCGGATCGGGTATTTTTTGGGGAATAATAATAAATTCAGTTAATTGGCAACCCCCGGACCAATTGGAGTTGAACCTACCCCCGCTCATAATGGCAATATCCGCAAAAAATAAAAAAAATCGGACACGACAAGGTTTTCTATGGATTTTCGAGGGCAGGGATCACGCTAGTGGTGTTATTTTTCACCCTTTCAAAATATATTTGAAAAATAAAAATCCGTTGAAAATTTTCAGTTATTGCATTTGTTTATAAGCAAAAAAATTTGCCAAATTTTTAAACAATTCCCTAGGCTCTTATAATTAACAGGTTTTAATATCTCAAAATGGATTTGAAAATTTGATTGCTCTTTTATATTAAATTATATTTATTTAAAAATTTTCATCTAAATGATTTAGTTTAACCCCAGCAACATTTTGAAAATTTGCAAATTTTCAAAACGAAGTTTAGATTACAAAATTTTTGTGCAAAAACTAAAAGTCCGATCTTGATGAAATTTGATGGGAAGATTTATTATATTAAAAAGTCTTCTTTAGCCAAGTATGAAGGTCCTACATATAAGTATTTGAAAAAAATTCCACAAATAACTTGCTATTTCAATTTTTTTTTTTGCTATTTTTACTAATAAAAAGTTACGCCCACGTTTTCAAACTAGCGCATTATCATTTCTTATGATTTTTAGGAGCGATTAAGCCAAAAATCCTTTCCTTATTTACTAAGATATGGCACTTTTTTGTTTTGAAGTAACCAAATAGTTATTTCAGTTTCCAATATTCATGCATAACCTAAAAATTTATCTCTTACCTTAAATATCAAAATATATAAAAATGTATTATTTCAGAAAAAAGAAGAAGGGCATTTTACACAGACAAATCACAAGCGATTTCAACGATTATCAATATTTACCTCGATGCTAGGATCGGCTAGTTCTTTAATTTTTTCCATCATTAGGTTGTGGAAATGTGGATGGAATCTGTAGACTGAACCGTCGATTCCAACTGTAACTTTCTTCTCGCCGATTTTGTTGAGTAACGTGGCTAATCCGGCAGAGACTAAGTGGGCAGATCTTCTTGATATACATTCGCATATGTATCTAATATTAATGTAGTCCTGTTCTGTGGCATGTTTAAGTCCTGGAAAGGAAAGGCTGTCAATATCGTAAATAATTCCAATGAACCAATACTTGTTCCAGATTCTACCCAAGTAATACATGTTGTCCTCTTATTACGATTAAAGCTTTATAAATAATACATTATGGCAATTTGTACATAAAATTGCTTATATTGAAGCTTTATTCAACACTAAACTGCTTATAAAGTAAAAACTTACTTGCAGCAATTATATAACAAATTCTTAGCAGTCATATAACATGATTTATAACAGCTGGTAAGACGAAACAAAGAGGTTGCCATAATGTTATTTTAAGCATTTATGTACCTTTTACAGAATTTACCGAGGCTGTATAAACTGTGCCTATTTTGGCTATATAGATACTTCATTAATACTGGGCTATTGTTAACTCTTAATTATAAAGTATTAAGCTTTATAGAAAGGTGGAGTAGACATTCATAGAGTTATTAAAAAGCAATTTGTGCTACTTGGGTATATAAAAAAGTGTGTAGTTAAGGTTTTATATCTTAAAATGTATCTGACAACTGAAAGGTTTGAAGAAAAAGATAATACCAGCAAAGCTTTACAGTTTTTTTGTAAATTCTTGAAAGCTCCGTGGCAATTTGTAATTTAGAAAATCGTTATTAAGCTTATTTTGACAAATTTTCTTTAATTTAAGTATATTAAGTTTATTATGTTGGTGTTTAAGCCAATTCAAAGTAATCCACTTGCTCATGTACATTTTTTTTCTTACCTAATTCCTCACATATTTCCCTAAGATTGGTGAAGACACCTGGGGGATCACTTTCAGCTTCCGATACATATTTTGTATAAAATCTACCCCGTTCGAACAACATGTCTGATCCTTTTCCTCCAAATAAGAGTCCTTCTTTCGTGAACCTTTCCAGCGCCAGCCTTACTAGTTCACCCATGTACATTCCAGAAATCATTTTCTCATGCCTGAACAAAAAAAAAAAAAGATATTAACAAATTCAAACGTTTTAGACAACTAAAACATTATAGTCGAAGAGCTGGAAAACGTTTTTTTCAATTGAATTTATACCTCCTGAAACTTTTTTAAAAAGTTAATTTTCATACGACTACAAGGGATGAAGCCTGTCAGTGCGATTATCTTGCAAAACCGCCTTTCCAAACAATTTTTGTTTAAGCTTTGTTAAGTATGAAGGAAAAGCTTTCAAAATTTCAAGAGGTATAAATTAAATGAAATCCATTTTTTTGCCAGAGTAAAGAAAAATATATACAGGGCGGTTTTGCAAGATGACTGCACTGACTCTCCATCCCTTGCAGAGACGTATGAAAAGTATGAAGACTAATTTTTTAAACAAGTTCTAAGAGGTACAGATCCAACTGAACAAAATTGCTCTTATCTAATTCAATTTTTTCTCCAAATTCCATTCAAATCCCAAGTAACAACTTAAATGCTATTTAGTGTGGCTCTCATTTATAAAGATTTTATAAAGAATGTTTACAAATTAATTAGTTTTAAATTAGGTTTATTTGAATCCGAATGTATTTCTAGAGTACATGAATTTATTGAAAAGCCTTGTAGTGTATCTTAAAACTTCACCATAAAACCTTTTGGATTTTGTTTGACTGTAGTTTTGTAAAAGTTTTATTATTAATGTTAAAAGGAATTAACAAAACAGTTCGGTTTTAAAAAAGCCTTCGAATGCAAATCTGATCAATACATGCAATTATAAAATTATGAAGCGTTGGTTTTAAAATTGCTTTATAAAATATACATACAGATCTCCTATATCCTCTTTTAAAACCTTCTCCTCCTAAGACAGTGGTCTCTTGTTAAAATACGCAATAAAATATTGACTTGTTCATTATATACACCATAAATCTTATTAGCTTTTAATATATGTGAATGAAACTAAAATCTCTTAAGAAAATGAGCTTATGATATATTAATTTGACAGAAATTCTGAGGCGACGTATACAAAATATCTAATCAACGCCAACAAGCAAGTGGGAAAAAATTAAAAATAGTGACAATTCTAAAAGAAAAATTAAATTATTTAAAACTCCTTAACGATATTCCAATCAATCACTTGCAAATAGGTTAGAAATTTAGGTGGGAAACGTTTTGAATAGTCATAAAACCACTTTAAATCTAGGGACTGTCTACAGCTCCGGGTAAATCCGTATGATTAATTTTTATTATTCCTCCGTCCAGACACTCCACGCCGGTAATGACTGATGATTGGCTGCCGTCAAGGGCAAGGGAAATTATGTATCATAAGCAACTATACTACATCAAATAATGTTAACATATTTAACCTAACGAACTAACCTAAAGCAATATTCGTATTACGTATTTTAGTTGCTAACAAAATATAATAAAAAAACTGTAAAGAGTTAATTCGAACCCTCTTGACCTCACATGTGAGAATCAGGCAACCTAACCACTACACCACGGACTGGTCATGAGGAACCAACATACTTCTTACTATATTAATACGTTTTAACGTCGATCGCGCATGTATGGCGTGGAGTGCCTGGACGGAGGAATAATAAAAATTAATCATACGGCTTTACCCGAAGGTGCAGACAGTTCCTTAACACTAAACACTGACTTAAACAGTTTAGTTTTAATCAGGATTATAAGACTCTATTCAAGTTCAATTTGATTTATCTAGGCCAGGAAGAATTTGTAGGTAACCAAATTGAGCCTATTTATAATAATAATAATAATTTATTCATATACTTAGGCCATTTTACAATGGATGTACATGTCAATAAATAAGTATTAAATAACATGATAGAAAATGTGTTAAGTTTAGCGTAACAATAATTTAAAAAAAAAACATAAATATAACAAACTAGTACACTGGGTAAATACAAACAAACATTTACACATAGATTCACATACCTATACATAAATATATATATAAATAAATAATATATAAGACAAGATATAAACATTTGTCAGTCTAGAGTATCATTCATATATTCAGTAATGGTGTAAAAACATTTGTCTACAAGAAGATTGTTCAGTATGTTTTTAAATGAATTATAATTTTCCCTTTTATAGTGTACCGGAAGCTTATTAAATAATTTTACTCCTGCATATGATGGTGAATGTTCATTCTTAGATGTATTATGGTTTACCGTACTCAATTCATTCCTTTTTCCCGTGTTATAATTGTGATATTTACAATTTGTTTCATACAATCTAATATTTTTCTTTATAAACAGTAATAGTTTAAAAATATATATGCAAGGGAGCGTCATAATTTTATTGTCAGTAAAAACAGATTTACATGATTCTGTATTCCTCATGTTGAATATTAATCTTAATATCTTTTTTTGCATTATAAAGATTCTTATACTTTCGGGGGCATTTCCCCAAAGCACAATATTATATGAAAGATGGCTGTAGACCAGGGAATAATACACATTTAACAGATAATGTGTAGAAAGCACATCTTTCAACTTTAGAATGGCATAAAATGATCTGCTAATCGTTTTGCTGATGTGGCTTATATGGGCTGACCACGTAAGATTATCATTTAAGAATACCCCTAAAAATTTTGTTACTGAAGTCTCATTTAATCTAATATTGTTGACAACAATTTCATCGATCATACAGTTTTATCTACATTTAAAATGAGATTATTTTTCTTACACCAACTCTGAAAATCATGTATAACTCTAATTATAGATTTATTTAAATCCTCAGCAGTCAGTGCTGATACCGCCACTGTGGTGTCATCTGCAAACATTGTAACACATGTAGATGTAAGAAAATTTGGCAACTCGTTGACATACAAAATAAATAATAATGGGCCCAGCACTGACCCCTGAGGTACATCTCTATGTATACTATAGCAATTTGAAGTATTATCTTGTACTTTAACACATATTTTTCTATCTTCAAGATAAGACATTATCCATGATAAAATGCACCCTCTTACTCCTAAGGTATAAAGTTTTTGTTTAACAAAAAAGTGGTCTATGCAATCAAATGCCTTTGACAGATCAAAGAATACTCCAGCTACCAACATTCCTTGATCTAAATGTTTATAAACATATTCCATGAGTTGGTAAGCTGCAGTTTCCGTTGATCTGTTAATCAAAAAACCATGTTGACAGTCGATTAAGATGTTTTGATTCTGTAAAAAAGCTGTTAGTCTGTTATAAATAAGTCATTCAAAGATCTTTGAGAGCACATTTAAAATTGCAATAGGTCTATAGTTGTCTACACTATTAGGATCGCCTTTGTTTTTATAAATTTGAATCTGATGCAATTTCCAACAATGACGGAAATTGTCCCTGTTCAAAAGATAAATTTATAATATAAACTAGTGTGTTTACAATGCTTTCGGCAATAGTCTTAACTAATTTGGTTGGAATACCGTCCACGCCAACACTATTTTTATTTTTCAATTGAGAAATGATATTTAGAATTTCCTCTCTATCAGTAGGTGTAAAAAAGAATGATTTTGCATTGGCAGGTGAAAGCGTGCAGTTTTTAGAAGCAAATGTACCGTAATGATTTTTCAAACATATAATCTCCAAAAGTTTCAGCTACTTTTACAGGATCTGTTATGTATTGATTTTCGTTTTTAAGCATAATTATTTTGTTTTTGTTATTCCTGCCTGTTTGGTCATTGACTATTTGTCACATTTTTTTAGATTTTTTTGTAGATGTTTCATTGTTTCAATGATATTATCATAGTATTCTTTTTTGTTTTCTTGAATTAATGTTTTATACTCCTTTTTTTGATTTCTGTAATATTCAATAATATTTATATTATTTTTTTAAGTTTGTACCTTTTTTGATTATTTCGTTTGTTACCCACGATTTTTTGTTCTTTTTATTTGCTATTATACTTATGCAAGTACTTAATGATTTATTTATTATTTTCATAAAAGCTGAAGATCTTAAAAATTATTTAACGAAAATAGAACGGTTTAAAAGTGACTATTTTCCTATAGTGTTCATTTTGAACAATTTTTTATAAAAGTATAATCAAATAAATTTATTGCACTATTTTAAATACTTTATTAATATATACAAATTATATTATCGAAGATTTATAATGTTAATAATCAAAAATTTATGAGGGTATTGAAAATTTAGAGCTAGTTTCATACATTTCAACAGTAAATTGTTTGTTGTTTGAATCTTTTGGGAATACCAACATCATTTAGCAGCTTTCTACAACATATTTGAGAACATAAAATAATTTCATTAACCTGACATGATGTTTCATAATATTACGTCTTCTTCTTTGACTGAAAAACTGAAATGTCATTGGAATAATAAATATTTTAAGATAAAACAGTTTTAACGATCATTATTCAAGACAAATTTAGCTTTTCATGGCACCATGAAAGTCTCAATAAACTCTTTCATCTAAAACCAAATGCTCTTATTATAGGTTTTATCAAGCTCTCTATGCTGTCACAGAGATAACTTGGTGAGTTCATCATGAGTAGGACAAGTTTTATAATAGCTTTAAGCTGCTAGCTTTGACAACCTCCTACAGATTGTTATTCTTTGGGCCCTTTTTGAGTTTATTAGACACCTATGACTACTGTCACAGATATCTAGATTTATCAGTAGTTATATAAACAGTTCTTACGGAAGTTCTATAGGATATTAAAAAACTTAAGTTGCTACTTGGGATACATACAGTAATTCACCTAAAATCTAATTAATACCTACATATTTAATTTCTGTGTAATTATAAAAATTAGATGAAATCATCGCGATTGTGAATGCGGTACGTTTCTATGTTTACCAAGCTACTATGAACACATCAAGAATGACATAATAATCCCAAAAAATGGTCCCATCATTACTTACTTTTGTTTACCAGGATTGATTGAATTTTTATCAACGTCCTCATCGTATTCAGTCCTCACAAAGTCCAGGGCTCCATCATCCCCAAAGGCACCCCATTCTAAATTAATAGAAACTTTTCCTGATCCCGTATCAACATCACTCCACATTTCGGCATTTACCTGCTTTTCTACGTAGCATGCATTACTTCCAGTTCCTGTTTTAGACAAAAATAAAGTTTATAGTTTATTATCGCACAATAATAGTAGTCCCACACTTTTTCTACCACTATTACTCATAGGACTATTATTATCGTTGATAATTGTTATTTTGAGTTAGTAAAAAAGCAGAAGCAGACTAATTTCGTGCAATAATATAAATCATGCTTTTACAAGATTTTATGAAATTTAAGGAATTTTGAAAATTAATTAAACCAGTTTTAAGAGTCATAGCAATTGAGCAAGCAGGCGGACATTTTTGACAACAGTAATAATAACATGACTCCAATCACTTTGACTTTTCATCATAACATCTCTATTGTTGAGTGTTGACATTATATTTTTCTAACACCAGTATACAAAATTTTGCAGGTGGAGTGTATTATTTATCATTCACAGGATATGCACGCCCACATATGCACATTTAGTTATTATGCAGCCCAAAATTTTTTTGTTAATACACAAATTGTACATCACTAAAATTGACTGTCCTTTTTGTCAAATAAATTGTACTAATGTCACTCGTCTAGTCGTGTAATGTACAAAAGTGAGACAATTTTTGTGTCTGGTAAGCTCGTTAAAGAGGTAATGATGCAAAAGCAGAAATTTTGCAAGAAAGTGGTGAACATTTGCCTGCCAAAAAAGTATCGCATCACCAAGAGGCAAATCGTAATTGAAATACATGTTATTAGTACACGCAAATTAGATTAAAAAACACTGAATAGAAGAAATAATTTATAAAGAAATAATATTTGAGATGCGTACTCTCGATAGGGTTAGGAATAGATACCCAAAATGTTCTCACCCCATTCAGGAACAGAAAGTCCCTTTTTTGCAAAAAACCATCCCTGGCGGGGAACGCTGGTTTTTCAATTTTATCTTTTTTCCACAAAGATTGCGTTTTTTTAAGTGGTTTATTTACATTGTAGGCCTATTCCACTAAAATTCTGTCCAATTTTACTCATTAGAGGATTCTTCAAATTCGGAATTTAAATATCCTTGCCCATGGCAATTAGAGCACATTGTTGAGCAGCGCAATCCAACCTTAACACAGGTGCATTGTTTTCCGCAACCTTTTTTTGCAGCTGCAGGATATTAGCTTAAGGGTGAAAATTGGTGCTGGTAACTTGGTGGTGTAAATTGGAGCTAGGATATTGCCCATTTTGTCTCAACCCCGTTCTGTTGGCTCCAACTTTTCTCCTCGCCAAGATATAATTTGATATATATAGCTGTAATATTTTGAAGCTGTTTATATTTATCGTCCTGTCAAGCTTTGCTAATGGCTATTAAATTCACCAAGCCTCTTTCAACACGCAGTTTCACCTTCTTGAAGCGTCTTTTCGCAAAAGAAACAATCGCCTATTAATTGTCTCCATATCTACACCTCAGGTTGGACGCTGTTACTGCGAAATAGATGGGGATAAGCTGCAAGGTCCCTAGGACATTTTTTATACAGAATTTAAAAACAAATTTTTATTTCCTACACCTTCTTCTCTACCAATGAACGGTTTACATGATAAAAGTAAAAAACCAGCGTTAAGTCCCCATTAGGGGTGGTTTTTCCTGAATGGGGTGGGAACTTTTCGGGTATCTATTCCTAACCCTATCGAGAGCACGCATCTCAAATATTACTTTATTAATTATTTCTTCTAAAATATCTAATTTGCATGGACTATATCCAAGTCATAATAAGCTACGTCTCAGAGATATGTGATGGAGAGAGCTTGAAAGGTTAAGAAACAATTGTCTGCTGGGGTAGTTACTCTTCCTGCCTTTTTTCTCTCATATCCTCCAGTCATTCTGTACCTTGCCACTACCCAAGATTGATGATAACCAATAAGCCTCTGGTTTATACCATCTTCAATTGGAGAAGTTATCTTAACATTTGAACTTGTAGTAAATTGTCAAATGACAATTTGTTCTCATGGCTGGCATTTTGTATTCAAACTTAATGACTAAACTCTATCAAATAGAGCCTGTGTGTTCCTCAACTACAAAATTGTGGACTAATAAGTGGCTAATTTATCTCCAGGCGATACCAAAGTGGTTGCCAAAATGCGCGTCGTGGCCAAGTGTTTTGATGTTTATATCATTTTTTTATATGCTTTGAAATATAAAAGGAATAAAACTAGTACATATGAATTTGAGAACTGTTACCAGATATTCAGTGAAGCGATACTTTTACGGTGCAATATACCAAAATGCCAAGAGTAAATTTTCGATAATTTTGCATCACTACACGTAGCTCGTAATTTGGCCAATTATTCTGTAAAATAAAATTTCACCTACCAACTATGAGCCCGATCCTTGTATTGTGATTTTTCCAAGCACAAGACATAAGTGTTCCCGTTGTGTCATTTAAAATGGCACAAACCTCAATTTGAACATCCTACAAATAAAAAGAGAAAATGGCATGCATAAAAATGATAATGGTCTAAAGGAAGCAACGATGATATTTTTGATCATGTATGCAACTAGATGTTTAAGTCGACGGTATGAAATTGTAAACAGGCGATATGAAAACAAACTAATGATCTAAGTTTTAGGGTAAATAATATAAACAATATAATATGTTCAACTACTAAAGTTAAAATAAATGTCAGGACCTCCTTCAAGTTGCATGATCTCCTTTCCTGCATATGAAGACAATTACAAGGGACCACTTTCGCAAACCACCTAAACACTACATTCGAATACACTACTTGACATCCATTTCGTTAACCACATTAGAATCATCGGGGGATGAATAAAGCCGTCTTCAGTTTTAATCATCTCCTGATGATGCTAACGTGTTTAGCGAAAGCCACGCCGAAGAGTATATTCAGGTGTAATATTCAAGTGTTTTGTGAAAATGGTTCTGACACTAAATGTATTGTTTTGTTTAAAATAAGTCTCAAATGAAAACGCCTCTGTGCTTGGGATTTGCAACTCATGTAGGGAGGGCCATGCATACATGTTGAAGGAAATTTTCAATCTTTTTTTGAACGTCGATAGCTCAGTTTATATGTATAATTTCATGGTAATAAATGAAAATCTAGAAATCAATCCGTCATGGCAATTTCTTTTGCGAAAACAGATCAATTATACAAAACAAATCGGTTCAAAATATACTAATTTTCAGAGGAAAAGCAATAGGGTAGAAAGGGAAAAATGATACGCCACCTTAACCCTTAAAAGTTTATAGTTTTTCCTTATTTAAATGCCAGGGAATTGGTCTAGATACAGTTTTGCAAAAGACTACATTTTAAGCTTTTGAAAAAATCCAAAGAAATTGATATGCACTAAGAAAATAGGGTTAGGTTAATTTAAGGAGTGGTAAATACTAGATACATAGTTCTATAGAAAGTGATATTCATTAAAAGTGTATATTCCATGCCCTTAAAGATATGAATTGTAAAAAGAAACTAAGAAATAATTTCAATTTTCTTTATAAGTTGTCCATTACCCAAGTAGCACTTGACATACCGTTATGTACAAATTAGATCCATAGTAATAGTTCGCCTAAACTATTACATAATATACATACACATAGCAAATGTATTCGTTATATGTGTTGTGTATGTACTCCCAATCACGAGATTTGAAGCATCCAATGTATACGTCCATACGTATATTTCGCACATTCAGAGAATGTGTATGTGTAAACATGCTACATGAGTAATGGCACCCATCACAGATGAAAATTGCTAATGGCAAATGATTTTAAATGTTTAATTTCGATATTGACAATTCAGATAAATAAGGAACGAATAAGATAGAATTGAAAATTGGTGCACTATATGCCAGTCATGCATAGGTGAATTTTAGAATTTTCTATGCACTGTACAGCCCTTCAGTTCCATGTTTCATAAAAACTCACCAACGATAGCACCAATTCGACATTGGTGGTTTACCCAGGCGCATGACATTAGTGTACCTGTAGAGTCATTTAAAATGGCCATGACTGATATGGCGAAATCCTGAAATCCAGTTCAAACTGATGTGATTTTATTGTGGCATACGGACATGCAAATTATGTTATTGAAAATTAACAGTATTATTTAGTTTGTTTTCAAGGATTTTTGTACATAAATATCTAAGATAAATGACCCATCAATTAAATTTCCGGGCGAATTCATATATGTATTACTGGTTGCCTGGGCATAAGGTATAGCTCTGCCTATTTAGATAAAATCTGAAGTTTATTTACTTATTCTTACTTCCTAGCAGCTTATACTCTTGATTTCATACCGCAACCAGAAATACGTCATATTTGTTTTATGGACAATTAAATGTGAGCACTATGTATAGTGCAAACTTCAGATTATTCATAAAACTATATAGTATAATATGAAGTTGATATCTCTTTAGTTTTATAAATATGGAAATAATTTTCTTTTATCAGTCATACCAATATGCTGTATCAATAGGCGGATGTAAATCCATATCTTTCTTAATACTCATAATTAAAGATGCCATATTGAAAAGAGAGGTCCGACGTATATCATTTTTGGTCAAGCGTAAAAAACAAAAAGGCAATAATGGGATATTTCATTTAAATATTACTTTACAAATATCCAGAGAATATTAAGACAATATGATATACATAATATTCCATTCCGATTATTACAAGAATAATATATTATAGACATTAACATTGCAGGGGAATAGATAAATATTCTCAAATGTATGTTTTTGTATGTTTTAAAAATATCCTGCACTTAAATGATATTCTAAATCAAATATATATGAAATTTTTATAACAAACATTTAGTTTAAGATTTTTCCAAGATATACTACAAAGAGGGGAATTGAATATCATATTAATATTCTAATCTGAATATTACTAGAACATGATATATAAATATTATTTCAGAAACAGAAAGTAATCCAAAAACATTCACATTATTCTTTTATCGATATCCTAGACAGGATATTACAAGAATAATAAATTTTGAAGGTTCCACTATATTATGGAATATTCCACCGTTATATTATTAATATTGAAATATTCCATGCGTAATTTTTCCAGGACAAACAATATTCAGGGTTTATTCATTTATAATAAAAAAAAAAAGTATATTTCCATTACATATGGTTTGTTCAAGGAATAATTTGAGCTGTATGGGTATATATTCATGACAAAAATTAATTTGGATTTGAAATTCTGAAGCAAACTTCATATCTCATAGAAATTAATCTATCCTGACCAAAAATAATAAATACTTCCTCGTAGATCCTCCTCTTTTCATATAAGGCAACATTAAGCTGTTTTCAATTTGTTTTCATTGCTATATCATGTCAATTTGTATACGATTCAATGGACAAAAGTAAAGTTACTTACACCTCGCCTCTCGATTGCCTCATTCAGCATTTGCACGACATCATTACCCACGACATTGGAGCAGTTGAATCCTTTGGTCCACCTCTCCAGAATACCTACAGTCAGGCCCTTTTGGAATAGGGGAAAACTGAACGTAAAACCCAGAGGCAGCAACTGGTCATGGACTTGTTCTTCCTTCACGAATATGGCCAGACACTCGGCGATGTGATCGAACAGTTGCTCGCCCGAACCCAACATGATGTGTTGTGGAATTGCGAAGATTTTGGACTTCATTTCGAAGTGTTCGCCGCTGAGCTCGATGAGGAGGACTCTGAAGTTAGTGCCGCCGAGGTCGAGAGCCAAAAATTTGCCAGATTCTGAAACCAAAGGTGATATTTTGAAACTGTTTTTGATAAGATACTACTTGGCGTATGGTATTTCTGCAACATTGCAACCTTAAGCGGAGGTTTCTGGTATTACAATTGGTATACTTTCAACTTATAGGCTAGACGTGAAACAACGGTGAAAGGGGAATAACGAGAGTATAATGTGCATAAGATGGAATACGTAATGTTATTGTCTCTCATTCATTACTGTATCTCGCTTATCCTTAATGCTAAAATTATAGACGATATAATTGTAATCAGGAAGGATACAACAACTTTGCATGATAGTACAGTCAAATAGTATTTTGACCTGGAAAAAATTGCACACTCGAATTTTTCATGCTCAATGTTATGAGGATCACTTAGAAGGTTTAAAACCAAAAAGGTGACCTCCCCCTTTTGCTTCAGCCGCCATCTTGAAAAATTTTTGAATCGTTTTATCTCGTGTTCTATTAGTCCCATGGAAAAAGTTATTGAACAAAAAATGTTCTAAATAAAATTCTACATGTTTTCGATAATTGCCGCGATGCCGAGAAGTTAATATTTCAAGCGGTAGAGGGCGTCGAAGTTACAAAAAAAACCAGTTAACAGTTTTAAATTTAATTGGAAATCTAAAACCAATGGAATTGAATTTATTTGGATATGTGTGTATGGCTAATATTTTTACCTAAACAACTGGTAAGTTGAATTTCGCAACACTGCTTTCAAAAAACTGTTTTTTGGTAAATTCGGCGCCCGCTAACGCTGGGAGTTTTTATTGACACACCCTGTATATCTCTATATGTATATTCAAAACGTACGTGACGTTAATCGGTACTGTGCTAAAAATAACTACATTGTAGAGATACCTTAACACAAAAATATCATTTCTTTAAAATGTTCGTTAACAGAATTAAAATTGTATGTATAATCAGCAATAAATATGAATAAAGAATAAAAACAAGAAAACGTTGAGTGCAACACACGCATATTTTTGTTAATTAACATATAACATTCGCAAACGCAGAACGAATCAATTGTAATAATATGATTACGCAAACAAACAAAATTAACCGACAAACCCAGTGACCGACTGACCCGCCTGTCGGCAGAACATCTCGTTTAGTGGAGGGATGCAGACGCGTAGGAGCGGCTAAAATATCGGAGATATAGTATATGTTAGAAATTATATGTTATATCACATATTTAACTATTAATGATAATGATAGTCACACCTTTAAAAAATGCACTCCCCTGCCCTCGACAAGAAAAATCTCCAAAATAAAAAACTGTTTTATTTTTCAGATTAAAGTTGTGCCCGCAATGGTACGTTGAAAATAAGTCAAGAGGAGATGGGTCCGGATAACCTGGAGGTCGTTCGATGGCATTTTCTTCTGTTCATTCAAGTAGGTACTAGGGATATAATATTTGAGTCATATTTTCTGATTGTTTTATTGCGGAGGAAGGGGAGAGTTGATATTGAGTTGAAAGATACTTTATTTAAATATTTGCACAACTCGTTAACGTCCTATAAATTAGATATAAACGACTATATCTTATCTGTTTAAAGCGCAATATGAGTAGGTATTTCAAAAATTACTCATACCATATTATTACATTGAATCATCACTATCAGACAGCGGAATGTAGTTAATTTTTTTTAAATTTCATACTCCCTGTACGTACCTCTGGGTTAAAGTCAAAAGCTACCATGTTTCTCGCAATGAAGTAACAACGCCTTGGTAATATTTCTTCAATTAAATTATATCCTAAAGACGTACAGGTGCTCGTTTGAATGAGAATAGGTACAGCTATTTCTGACCTCTCCTCGCAAGGCCCGACTTCGCAGAGACGGCCGACGTGCGTAATAAATTTTACTACGTACGTTATGTTCAGTTTTCAACGTCACTTGTATAGAAATAATAATTCAGCTTTGTAGTAGATTGAATATACCAGATTTTTATAACCAATAAGAAAAATTTTATAGTAGGCTAATTTTTTTTAACTTGTAAACATGAAAGGCAACTAAAAAAATGTCTTTTCCGGTTCCGGAATATTCCGCGCGTCTTCTCACGACGGTTGACGGTTAATATGGCTGAATTTTGCCGTCTTCCATGACTAATTTTGAAATATCTCGGCTTCTATTTGATGAATTGACAAACCAACCGGCAAATCCTTTGTATCAAAATTGTCAACACCCTGAATTGATTTCAAGTTTAAATTCGAACGGCACAACCTTAAATCACCTAAAAACCCATATAATATACATTTTTTGATTTTTATCTTCAGGGAATGAATCAATTTCATTGAAATTTCGGGAAATAATGTTACTTTGTGGTTATGGGAATTTTTTTTCAAATTGCAAAATTTTGTGTATATATTTTCATGTAATGGTGGAGACTGTTTTTATATAACCTCAAAAAATTTCAAAAATTTAGTTTTTTCGATTTAACCGCTAGGTGTGCACCTCTGGAGGACACAACTTCTTTATCTTTAATACAGATGCATCCGAGATGGAAGCGGATAACTGTACGAACATACGGCTCAATGCAAATTTTTCTCTACTGAAGAGACTGAAGTCGTAAAATATATATATATTGATAAGGCAAAAGTCTGAATTCGCTAACAGCTAAAACACTTGTTAAAGACACGTTAAAAAAGTTGTTTTCATTTCATTATCATCCAGAAATTCGGGGTCAAATTCCATTGGTTCACCCTGAATTGATTTCAAGTTTAAATTCAAACGGCATAACCTTAAATCACCTAAAAACCCATATAATATACATTTTTTGATTTTTATCTTCAGGGAATGAATCAATTTCATTGAAATTTCGGGAAATAATGTTACTTTGTGGTTATGGGAATTTTTTTTCAAATTGCAAAATTTTGTGTATATATTTTCATGTAATGGTGGAGACTGTTTTTATATAACCTCAAAAAATGTCAAAAATTTAGTTTTTTCGATTTAACCGCTAGGTGTGCACCTCTGGAGGACACAACTTCTTTATCTTTAATACAGATGCATCCGAGATGGAAGCGGATAACTGTACGAACATACGGCTCAATGCAAATTTTTCTCTACTGAAGAGACTGAAGTCGTAAAATATATATATATTGATAAGGCAAAAGTCTGAATTCGCTAACAGCTAAAACACTTGTTAAAGACACGTTAAAAAAGTTGTTTTCATTTCATTATCATCCAGAAATTCGGGGTCAAATTCCATTGGTTCACCCTGAATTGATTTCAAGTTTAAATTCAAACGGCATAACCTTAAATCACCTAAAAACCCATATAATATACATTTTTTGATTTTTATCTTCAGGGAATGAATCAATTTCATTGAAATTTCGGGAAATAATGTTACTTTGTGGTTATGGGAATTTTTTTTCAAATTGCAAAATTTTGTGTATATATTTTCATGTAATGGTGGAGACTGTTTTTATATAACCTCAAAAAATGTCAAAAATTTAGTTTTTTCGATTTAACCGCTAGGTGTGCACCTCTGGAGGACACAACTTCTTTATCTTTAATACAGATGCATCCGAGATGGAAGCGGATAACTGTACGAACATACGGCTCAATGCAAATTTTTCTCTACTGAAGAGACTGAAGTCGTAAAATATATATATATTGATAAGGCAAAAGTCTGAATTCGCTAACAGCTAAAACACTTGTTAAAGACACGTTAAAAAAGTTGTTTTCATTTCATTATCATCCAGAAATTCGGGGTCAAATTCCATTGGTTCACCCTGAATTGATTTCAAGTTTAAATTCAAACGGCATAACCTTAAATCACCTAAAAACCCATATAATATACATTTTTTGATTTTTATCTTCAGGGAATGAATCAATTTCATTGAAATTTCGGGAAATAATGTTACTTTGTGGTTATGGGAATTTTTTTCAAATTGCAGAATTTTGTGTATATATTTTCATGTAATGGTGGAGACTGTTTTTATATAACCTCAAAAAATGTCAAAAATTTAGTTTTTTCGATTTAACCGCTAGGTGTGCACCTCTGGAGGACACAACTTCTTTATCTTTAATACAGATGCATCCAAGATGGAAGCGGATAGCTGTACGAACATACGGCTCAATGCAATTTTTTCTCTACTGAAGAGACTGAAATCGTAAAATATATATATTGACAAGGCAAAGGTCTGAATTCGCTAATAGCTAAAACACTTGTTAAAGACACGTTAAAAAAGTTGTTTTCATTTCATTATCATCCAGAAAATTCGGGGTCAAATTCCATTGGTTCTCTCTTTTTAAATTCCTCTTTTCATTGTCAATTATTATTATTATTTTTTTTTGTTTAAATAATTAAGTCTTCTTAATTAAGTATTTGTTGTGTTCATATTTTTGATTATTTCCAAAAACTCATTATTTTCTTTAAATCATCACGTCTTTTAATGATAAATTTTCTTTTTCATTGTTCTTGATAATTTAATGTATTATGAAAAATTAATAAATAATTTTAATATTAAAAATTATTGAAAATTTCATTATTACTTCAATGTATTAATAATAATAATTTTTAAAAAGATTATTAATTAATAATTTTGCATCATACATTAAATATTTTTTTTTTATTTTTATTTTTACACCATCCAACAGTACTTAAACCAATTAACGGATGGGAACATACAACAATAATTACTATAAATATACAGATAAATAATAATCACGAAATGTCCAAAACAGCATTGGCAACAAAATAAACACAATTCATAATACGATTAATTCGATAAATACACTTTTTTTAAAGACCTGTAATTACAATTGAATATATCCAGACTGTCCTGCAGGTTATTGCAGTTTTCACACATAAAGAAAAGGGAGGAAAATTTTAACATGTTTGACCGCGGAGTACTCAGATAAAATGTACACCAGCGACGAGTCCCGACTCTAGGAATATGGAAGTTAAGTTGCTCTAAAAGTTGGGGACAATCAATTTTGTTATTTATTAATTTATTTAGAAAAATTAAGGACTGCGTTTTTCTACGGTCTTGCAAACTCAATACAGAAAATCTGTTTAATAAGTTCTGCTGAGGTATTCCAACATGAGGGTACTGGCCATCCATTTTAAAAGATAAAAACTTTAAAAAACGCCGTTGAATATTCTCCAAGCTTTCAGCGTGAACGTTATAACCTGGTTGCCATATTACAGCAGCATACTCAAGTTTAGATTTCACAAATGCATTAAAAAGTAGCATTAATACCTGCACGTCGGTGAAACCTTGAGAGTTCCTTATAACAAAACCTAGATTTCTGTAGCCAATCTTAGTAATTTCATTTACATGCAGGGTGAATGATAATTTGTTATCAAATGTAACTCCTAGATCTTTAATCGAGTCCAACCGATTTAAGGTGACATTGTCCAAGATATAATTGAAACAAATAGGTGAAATTTTTCGAGAGAAAGTTACAATATTGCACTTTGCAGCATTCAGGGGGAGATTATTTGATACACACCATTCATCTAATTTACTAAGATTATTTTGCAATTTTAGGCAATCAGAAATATTATTTATTGAGCAGAATATTTTTATGTCGTCAGCGTACAATAAAAAGTGTACATCAAGATTCTCCACAATATCATTGATGAATATTACGAAGAGAAGTGGACCAAGAATGGAGCCTTGAGGCACTCCCGAAGATACAGAAAATTCCTTTGACATAAATCCGCGACATTCAACGAACTGAGTTCTATTAGATAAATATGATTTAAATAGGTTAATCAGTGGTAGAGACAATCCAACTTTTTCAAGCTTTTGAAGTAAGATACCATGATCTAACCGATCAAAAGCTTTGGAAAAATCTGTATAAATTACATCCACTTGAACATTCATATCAAGATTCTGAGCAATAAATTGAGTGATGCAAAATAAATTTGTTGTCGTTGATCGATTACGCATGAAGCCATGTTGATGAATAGAAATCTGACCCTGAACGTGCGGATACAATATGTCATGTAACGCAATTTCTAAAACTTTGGCAAAATTACATATTATTGTTATAGCCCTGTAGTTTTCAACATTATTCCTATCACCCTTTTTAAATACGGCACAGACTCGAGCAGTTTTCCAAACATTAGGAATAACACAAGTACGCAACGTTAGATTAAACAATATAGTGAGAGGTTCCGCTAAAGCATAGGCACAGTCACGAACAATAAATGCTGGAATGTCATCAGGACCTTTGGTAAACTTCGGTTTCAATTTTAATAAAGCGGTTAAAATGTCGTTGGTATTAAACTGATCAAAGTGTAGATAATGATCACTGTGATAGAAATCGTTTGCATTATTGACGTTTACTGGTTTGGTAAATGCACCGCTGAAAAAGCTGGCGAAACCATCAACAATATCTTGCATGGAGGTTAGATGATTATTGTTGTATATTAAATTATTTGGAATGTTTGATGCATTCGTTTTAGAATTGATGTAACCCCAAAATGACTTTACGTCATTCTTTACATTAAGTTCTATATTTCTTAAAAACATCTTATGTGCAATGTCGATATCAATATTTATTTGATTTCTAATAAGTTTAAATTGATTATAAACATCAGGATCGTTTGTTTTTTTGTAGCGCTTCCAAAGCGAAAATTTGGTTTTAATATTTTTTATAATTAGACCGTTAAACCACGGGGGATACTTTTTACTAGCATTACGAGGAATGTATTTAGGAACACATATGTCTAGTATATCTCTAAGCGTATTATAAAATTGATCACAGGCGATATTTACGTTATGAAAGTCTTTTAAAAATGACCAATCACAATTTAATATCATTTCATACAATAGAACATAATTGGCTTTACGAAAATTATAAGTTTCGATAAGTATTCGAAAATAGTGAAGAAAAACTACATTAAAATATGTGCTCAAATTTTCAAAAATAATGAGCCTTTGGAATAATCAAAAATATTAATCATCCAAATCCCACCCAAATGTGATTTTTGTTCCATAATGCATTAATTCAAATCATTGCTCACACCCACCGCTTCCGAGAAATTTATTTTCGAAACTAATAATAACGGAATGTGGATATAAAAAACTGTACATTACAGAGTTATTGAGCCAGATTTAAATTATGGCACCGGGCCAAAAAAGTCGCTTGGTTTGTCTCAATTACGTAGCAAAATATTTCTAAAAAAACTGTGATGCAATACTAAAGATGGAGAAAGTACTGACTTATAAGTGCAGGGTCGGTTCTAGTAAGAGTCGCGAGAACATTTGCCCTTCTATAACTGGATAAAAGCCGTTATAACTGCTAACTATCTTGAATGCTATAGTGAAAAACCGAAGAGGTACCGTCTCATACCTACACTTCCTTGGATATTCCAATAACGTATCAAATAATTAAAAAGACTTTTCGGCTATACGATTGTAAGGCTCTATTCCGTATAAGTAAGAAAACATCATTTACAGAAGCTTTTGTCATCCCCTTTCAATTAATTTGGTTCAAGTGACCTGGGCTTTTAACTAATTTATGAGCATTACTGGAATATATTTCCCATGCAATATAAAATCAAATATAATAGAGCCCCAACTCATATCGGCCTTTTAAACAGAACTTACAATTATACATGGTCCTTCGAGCCGGATAAATAATATACCGCAAATATACATGGTCCTTTGAGCCGGATGGATAAAATACCACAACTATACATGACTCTTCGAGTAAAATAAAAAACGACGAGCGAGTGCAACATAATAGTGCATCAAGAAACCCAAAAACGATTGCAACATAGAAGTGCATCAAGATAAATAGCAGGAGTGCGACTTAGGAACGCATCAAGCCAGAGTTTTTTTTTTATAATGGCATTAGGTAAAAAACCACGCAGCCAGAAGCCAGAGTTCACATTTAGATTCAGAACAAGAAACACTTACTATCTAGATACACACTTAAACTTGTATATATTGTAAATATACGTGTAAATATTAAACACCATTTTGGAATAAATTATTGTATTTATTTCAATTATTACCAAAAAAAGCAACAAACCTCAGATGTAGTGCAGCAGCACAACCCGAGGGATTTAACCAACAATCACCAAAAATATACTCTTTTTGTACTTAGATAATAGCAAGATGGATTGGAAAAGGCGTTTGTGTTTTATGGCCTATAGGGTCTCCCGATTTGAACCCCTTGTACTCATCAAATAGAAATTATTCTCATACTTCAATGCCGCTATTCGTTTTCAAAATCATTTTGGCGGAAATTTGATGCTATATATCTAGAGAACGTGTGCATATTAGAGCAAAGGCTTCTGTAGAATTTTTCGTCACGTCGCATCATCTTATGTCCTTTTCACTGTGGTATGCGCTGGCTATATCAGATATTGTTTCTTTGGCAAAATATGTCTTATTTTCGTAACCTCCATTCAATCGACCTTGCGTGTTGCAAATATAATTAGATCCGGCACTGCTTTACCAAAATAAATATAAATACGTCTAGCAGGACTTTAAAAACGCTATAATTTTTTAAGAAACCTGCTTCAAGGTATGTAACTAATATCCGGTTATATCTAGTTTTTCGGCTACAGAATAAAATTAGCGTAGGAAGGAAAATAAATATCGAGGAGACTATCTATAAAAATATATTTTTTTCCAGGGAATATTTGTATTAGCAGCTTGCACATTGGCATATTTAATTTGGAGAGGTTTAAAGAATTAAAAGTAATAACTAAGTGATTGTTTAAGGTGCCAATTGCGAGTACTATTATATTGGGTTATAGAGGCCATTGCACTTATCGATTAACTGTATGAATTATGCATTAGATTTTTTTGGTGTTTGAAAGAACTTGGTACCTATTTCAAACTATTCAATTAGATTATTAAATTAATACCATAGAAATTTTCACGGCAAGAATTAGCTGTAAGCTTTGTTAAAAAATTATCAATGGTTTACTTTAATGTACCTGTTTCTATAATCGCACAGTAATAAATAAATTGCGCGAATGCCCTGTTTGCACATTTTAATTGTGTGTATTGTGGAAATTTGGCAGGAATGTTTGCGTAAAATAAAAAAGTACCGCGAACAAATAGGACGGACGGTAACATGTCTTGGCGAGACGTGGTTTTGATACGCATAATACTGTTAATTACGGTTGAATGGACACGACTCAAAATTGTATTTTAAATGCGCCATGTTCAAGGGGAAAACTTATTATAATTCTGCATGTCGGAAGTAAAATTGGGTTCGTACTCAACGCACTGCTCTTGTCAGCCAAAAAATATAAAAGTGTTCTGCTGATGATTATAACGCACATATGACCGCGGATTTGTTTGAAAAATGGTTCGCTGAACAGCTGTTACCTAATATTCCCCCAAATTAAGTTATCGTTATGGATAACGCTTCTCATTCGCGAAGTACCAAATAATCATAAAGTTTTTGTATTTGGTCCCTAAAATAGATTTGAGTCCGTAAAATAAGTATTTTCCAGACTCAATCCCAAAAAGTTGCCATGGTAACTTTAGAGGATTGTTTAGGTAAATGAACCAAATAATAATAATAATAATATAAGTAACACAACAGAAATTAGACAACCCCCAATTCCAGAAGTCAGAGGCTTATGCGCAAGGGGATTATACCAGGGCGTCTAGCTAATCCTAACCTAGAAATTCCCGTATATTTCCCGCATATTCCCGGTAGTTTCTAAAAAATTACCGTATATTTTTTCATCACAATTAAAATATTGAAAATTAGTATAGAAATGTAAAATATTTTTATAGGAAAATAGAACAAGTCCTTCACCAGTCAAAAAGAAACAATGATGAAGCTAATCTAAAAAATTTCGTTTTATTTTAAATACCACCCCATTTTTTTTCGTACCGTCACATTAATCGCACAATTCGTTGTAAAAAAGTGATAAGGATGAATTGTTGTTATTGTAAATATGTTTACTTCCTTTCTATAGTAGTCAATTAAAATTATACAAACGTCGGCCATTCTGAATTATTTTTAAAAAATCGGTTTTTCAATCATAACTTTTTTTTTTATATACATTTATTTAACGTCGGCCTATTTCCGCTACTGAGGCCTAACACCGACGCCTGTAGACGAGCTACCCCCAACCAGGATTTTTGCCGAACCTCTTACCTTAAGAAGAGTAGGGATCTTTTACTTGCCTAACATTTAATAGACAAGGGACCGACGGCTTTACATCCCCTCCGAAGGATGGTATATCTCCTATACAACCCTCGCCTAAGGTTGTATAGCTTCCGCGCATACACTGATATACAAGCCGCTGGAAGATGTGTGAGGCGAGAACGCGGTTTCCGTTGGAATGGTCACCATCCAAGTACTAAAACTGCGCCTGTCGTTGCTTTACATCGCATACCGAAGTATGTACAATCATAACTTTTATTAATGCCTATTTTTAAATGGCATCGAATTCCACAGAAAACAATAAGTCAGACTGGATTTTCAACAAAAAATTTATCTCAAAAATTACAGCGAATATCAAGTGTAACACAAACAGGGGCCACTGTATATTTGTTTACCGCTTGGCGCATATTGTCGGCAAAATATAATGTCGACTTTTATTCTTAGATTTTGATATCTATCTCCTCAATTTACCAGGTAGGTGCTATAAAAGCTTTACCAAGCAAGTTAATAACCACCCCTCTTTTTAAAAAATCAAAAGGCGCTGTTTACAGTTTATTTTTAATTAAACTGCCCCCATTTATGTAAGCGATAGATTATTCACATTATCAATTAAAAATTATGAATACTTTCGAAGTACACTTTTGAGGAAAACTCTTAATAAGACACTTTTGATTCGCGTTTATTCTAAAAAGAAATTGGAGTTTTGTTTGTATTTATACTATTATAAGATTTTTTATTGGTTTTCTACAATTATGCGCAAAAATAAAAATATCGTGTATTATTGCCGGCCCAGCCAGAGTCCCTTGGGGTTAAATGGAGAAGTCATAAAAATCGTCATTTTTTTTAAGCACATGGTTGCTGAAAGCATCGGTGTCCTACATTTGGAATTTAAAATCAATATATCAGACCAATACTAAACAAAAAAACTGTCGCTGTGTACCTATAAAGCCATAGAATTTCATGAGGCACTACTAGTGAAATTTATGGCATTATAGTGCAACCTGCAAATATTCACACACTATAAACCATTTGATTCCGTAATTAGGGACAATAAATAAAAGACTAATTGTAAGTTCCAACCCCTGATGTCGAGGCTAACAAGCTATTTTTATAAAGCAAGCAGTCGAAATATTTTTTTAAATGTTGGGCCTATAAGTATGACAACCAAAGCACTTGAACACATGAGGCTGATGCGGCCAGGTATTTGTCTGTTTTAAAATTTTATCGCAGCACTTTCTTTAACGCTTTCATTTACAAAATTGGATGTAAGTCAACATTTTTCTATAATTTTTAAGGAGGTGGGGATTATTTATGCAATTCGCCTAAAAATTTTTATATCTTAAAAATTTCGTATTTTTTTCAAGGGTATGTCCCAAAATCCCGTCTAATTCCCGGTTTTCCAGTCGCTAGACACCCTGTATACATTAAAAAACACGAACATACAACCATATCCTCCGGCAGTGCCAGTGCCGGAGCTGGGACTCGAACCCAGTAGCACGATACCTGTTTAATTAATCGCGATCGCCACCTCGTGCCTTTACCAACGCGGCTATCAGCTAGACGATAACAATTAAACAATTTGGTTACTATGGTCGCATGGTAATTAAAGTTCGAAGGTCACTATTTTCGAGAAATATTTGTTCTGATCAAAAATTTGAATACGTCCCTAAGTACTTTAACAAAAAAATATCAGTTTTTAGGTACTTGTTACAAAAATAACTATTATATCTAAAAATAATTACTGAAAAAATTCCACTAAAAAAAGATTTATTGAAAACTATCAAAGAACATAATTTTACAAAAGAATATTTCGTAGGCCATATCTAAGAAACGCACGGCACGATCAGTCTGCTACGTTTACCTCCATATTGCTGCATATTTAATCCAATAAAATTGATTTGGAGCAGTGTAAAACACGAGTTGAGAAAATGCAATCAGAATTCGATTAATTCTAGATAATATAAGAACCGTAATATCAGATTTAGACAAAACCGACGTATGGAAAAAATCCGTGGATCACGTTATAAACAAGGAAACACATTTTGTCGCCCGTAGAGCCTATTATTATTCAGGTAGGGAATGATTCTAGTGGTGAGCTACTGATGACTGCGTTACCATGTGACCATTTTTTTCTCAAAATTGAGAATTTGTTTTATTATTGAACTTTCTTGCTTTAATAGAAGTTTTATTTTAATTGAGGTAAAATAACACAACTAATTTTGTTTTGTCTCAGATCCGACGGGGTTTTAATGAGAATTGTTTTATTTTACTTTTATTGTATTTAACAAGACTTAAATATTACAATTATGTTATCACTGTTATCAGGTTTGTTGAGTTCATTCTAACGTCCTAACCTTTCGTCTTCCCATCTTGGCAAAAACTACTTGCATTTCTACTTCTTCTTCTTCTTATCTACTCTACTTACCTATCATTTTACCACTTTCACTAATAATTTATTAGTTAATAAGTCTGTAAAACAGTGTTACGTGTACAATAAACGATTTTTAAAATATTGTAGGGCATGTACACACCACTGTTCTATTGTAACTACGATCTGTCAAGAACGTGCATGCGCATCCCTCTCTCTTGAGGGGAAGTAGCCATTTACTTGAGGGGAAGGAGACAGTAAGCAAAGTGTCAAAGTCCCTAGATGCCCAAATTGACATAAATGGATCAGCTGATCGATTTGCAATTTGCAGTCTTTAAAAATTGAAAATAACGCTTGTGCTCCTTGAGGATTAAGTGCACTGAAGAAATCTCATTATTTATTATTGCAACAGCTGTAAGAAAAATGCCGATGACGTACATGAATTTATTCTAACCTCAACAAGGTCAACTCAACATGTAATCAATTGTCAAGTTCGGTTCTCGGCCAGGGGATTTTATGCGTTGCCAACGGAAATTATTTAAACAAAACTTTGAAAAGAAGGAAATCCACGAGAATGCGCCGCGCATTCTTAACATGTACTTGTGACAAAATAGGATCGGTGTATTGCCTTGAAAAGTAACTTACGCACGCCTATGGATGGCACGCGTTCGAGGTCGGTTTACAAAAGAATGCCGCGCTCTTGTTTTTTTATATCGTTTTAAACTGAGATTGGATACACTCTACTAGAATCTACAATTTGCTTCGTCGTGCATTTTAATGTTATATAAAGTTTTCACCATAGAAAAAAATCTCAAATAATTGTAAATTTACGCTAACTTGAGAAATAATTTGCAAATCACCATACCTGTGCCATTGGGAAGATCCTGAACGTAAGTAGGGAAACATTTGACGACTGCAGTGGGATGGGTGTCCTTTTTCAACCCCCTGTGGACGTTGTCCAAGAACACCTCCATTATCTTTCTAAGTTTTTCATTATCCAAAATCAACTCGCGACATTTGTCACGAATCTGAAACAAAGAATTAGGTAAAAATGATGTTTCTGAGTTAGTTGAAGCATTTCGAAATTGTTCCTTCTCAACAACAACAAAAAGAATACAGGAACTTGCACACGGATCTGAAGCTTAGTCCTTTTTAAAGCTTTGGGCTTTACATAAGAAAATGGTGGTCCATAACAAGATTTCGAAAATGTTTAAATCACACCAATAACTGCTCCGAGTATTCTAAATCACCTACCAAGTTGTATTTTACGTTCATGTTCGATATTTCGATGTTAACTTGGGTAAACAACGCCCTTAACTAACTGTGTAAATTTTTTAAATTTAAAATACCGATAACACAATTAGAATGACTAATATACAGTAGCAACCACAATTCACGACCAACTCCCTTTAAACCTCGCTTTAAACGCGAACTGTGGAATAATGAATAATCAAGCAAGTGCCTGTATAAAAATGTCTCTGATTTTGCTTAGGCTGATAGTTAACTCCCAGAAGCCATTAGATTAGTCAGAACATCCACAGTGATGGTTTTTTAACGGTGATGTTCAATGTTCCTTATTCGTTGTCACATAATCATTGTTGAGAGCAAATGACGCACCGTCCTTATCCGACAGCAATAATAAAAAGAAACCCAAGCAAGTCAGTTTGTTAAAGCGCATCAAATTTCCTCCCCGTAAGCTGTATGAAACCTTCGCAGAATACGTGATAAGAATGCAAATAGAATTCGGCGAATAAAATTATGAAATCAATAGCACCTAAGTAATATTTTTATCACAGATTAATAAATAAACAGTTAATAAGCGACAAGTGTAATCTGTCCATTGTTTGTCGTGTATCAGTTGCAAAATTTACCCTTTTCAAGGTAAATTTATTAATATACCTGTTCATAAAATGTATGTTTAATGCAAACACGTGAGTGTAAAATATCAATCATGGAAATCATTAATTATGTAATTCTATGGTATTAAATGTATTAGTTTCATTACTATGTCTAATAAACTCGATAACATGTCATTTAGTCGCTTTATGCGCGTTAAATTTTACTTCCACGTCCAGTGGGAGTATAGTAACGCAAAAAAATTTTTTTTGTTGAAATAGGCTTAAAATGTAATGAAACGTCGTGATTTTAAATTTGAGCAAAAAAAATTCCAGTCTGTCGGTCTGTCTATCTGTAAC
This sequence comes from Leptura quadrifasciata, assembly GCA_963675555.1. Taxonomy (NCBI): domain Eukaryota; kingdom Metazoa; phylum Arthropoda; class Insecta; order Coleoptera; family Cerambycidae; genus Leptura; species Leptura quadrifasciata. The sequence goes on along the minus strand of OY776681.1, from coordinate 18,269,585 downwards.
TTTTTTGTGCGCACTCTGGAACCGTTTGTGATATTGACTTGAAATTTGGTACACTTATGTATTGTAACGAGATCTGGAACCAGATTATATTTAGTAGAATGCAGGTTTTCACGGCCGTTGTCTAATGAAGTAGATTCTTCCGGGTCTTGCCATGGTCGTCTAAAGACTGAATTTGTTGTGTTACACTCCTCGTTATATACCTAGGCGCCGCTTCGCTTCGCTGGACATTGGTCGCGCTTGGTTCGCTTCGCTGCTCATTCGTCGTGTTTGGTTGACCGTGACTTACTACGGTGCTGGTACTTGGTAATACCAGTCTCCACGTGTTACTAAGTCGATACCCATCCTCTCCGTTAAAGTTGTTGACGTGATTCCCTAATGATTCGCGGATAATAGCGCGTATTCCTGTCTAATATATTGACGTCCTCGTAGCCGATTTTATGGTTCTCGTTATTATGGACATGTTCTGCTTTTGCCGACCTATCAGTGTATCCAAATCTGGTATTTCTCTGGTGTTCTTTGATTCTGCACTGGATACTCCGTCCTATTTGTCCGATGCAGCTCTTACCACATGTGCACTTCAACTGGTAAACACCTTTTGATAACAGTTTGGGGACAGGGTCTTTGACTGAGGGAAGCATCTGCTGTATTTTCTTCACTGTTCGAAACCGTACACCTACTTTATTTTTAAATAAAATCTTCTTCAGCCTATCTGTGACTCCCGCGACGTAGGGTAGGCATGCATACGTTGTTGGTTGTTGCAGAGTCACAGATAGATTGAAGATTTTATTTAAAAAGAAAGTAGGTGTACGGTTTCGAACAGTGAAGAAAATACAGCAGATGCTTCCCTCAGTCAAAGACCCTGTCCCCAAACTGTTATCAAAAGGTGTTTACCAGTTGAAGTGCACATGAGGTAAGAGCTACATCGGACAAACAGGGCGGAGCATCCAGTGCAGAATCAAAGAACACCAGAGAAACACCAGATTTGGATACACGGATAGGTCGGCGATAGCAGAACATGTCCATAATAACGAGAACCATAAAATCGACTACGAGGACGTCAATATATTAGACAGGAATGCGCGCTATTATCGGCGAATCATTAGGGAATCACTGGAAATTATGAAAAACGTCAACAACTTTAACAGAGAGGATGGGTATCGACTTAGTAACACGTGAAGACTGGTATTGCCAAGTGCCAGCACTGTAGTTAGTCACGGTCAACCAAACACGACGAATGAGCAGCGAAGCGAACCAAGCGCGACCAATGACCAGCGAAGCGAAGCGGCGCCTAGGTATATAACGAGGAGTGTAACACAACAAATTCAGTCTTTAGAATCTGAAAAAGCTGACAGGATGATCAGCGAAACGTCAAGTCAAGTTCGACGACCACGGCAAGACCCGGAAAAATCTATTTCATTAGATTATATTTTGATTTAATTCCGTTGAAGGGTTCGGGGGTAAATGGGGTAAATAAGCAAAGCAAGCAGGTAAGAGTCCATAAAATTGCAATTTAGGGCATGTACGAGAATTTTTTTTGGCATCAGACAGAATTCACCACGGTATTCTATCGAAGATACTGACTAATTTCGGTTTCTCTGTAGACTTTTTGAAGTTTTTAAAATCCTACGCGTATCGCGGTTGCAATTATATCCAAATATCTGCTATGTCGGGTGTACCGCAGGGATCAGTTATAGGACCTCTTTTCTTTATCCTATTAATCAACGGTATTGTTGACAGTCTGACAGTACCTTGTCTTCTTTATGCTGACGATTTAAAAATGTTTTGCAAGGTTACAAGTATCGACGACTGTCTCGTACTTCAACAAAATTTAATTCACGTTAAGGAATGGTTAACAAATAACTAACCTTTATTAAATATACAGAAATGTAACTCATCACTACGGAGATGGAGTCTCGGTGAATTATAGTCGAGCTCAAATTTACGGTGCATCCAAAAAAGGTAATAAAACTTTACCACCTCTTTAAACACCGTTAAACTAGCCGCAAAAGTAATTACGTCCATCTACGCACTAGAAATGTTTAGATCAGCAACTCAGACATTCAATGTTAACAGCGCGCTACGGTCTAGATTTTATTAATAAGTAAACTCTAATAGATACGAATTTTAAGTCCTGCACTGTACTATTTCGTTCGCAGATTGACTCGCTTACCTTTACAGGTCTTTAATGTGCGTCGGCTTGTTTGATGACACCAGGCCGAATGGTTCAACGGCGATAATAATAGGTCGCAAAATTTTTGTTATCTTTTTTGAGTGCAGTGTAAATCTGAGCTCGACTATACACCTCTGCTCGGGTGATTTTAAACATATTATATTAAAAAATAATCTCGAAAATAACTAAAATTTAATAACTATTTGCGCTGCAACTTGTGTGGTGCAGTTTATCGTTTTTATAGCAATTTTCAATTATTGATGGCTTAATCATTTTCATAATTAGCAAAGTATGTTTGGAGTATTAAACTTTCGTCATTAAATAGGCTCGCAATGAATAAGACTGATAAAATCTAGTTTTATGCAAATTATTATGTTCAACACATTTTTATACTATCATAAACCATTTATCGCAATTTACATAAGTTGATTCAAGTGAACAAGACGGAAACGGCGTTTATCGACGATGGCGTATATGGCAGTAAACACATAGGGAATCCCCCGGAAATCAACTATTAGGAATCGAGGAAGTACTTAGGAAAATACTGACTTTCCTTTCATTGACGATGTTAATATGTTAAATAGTTCCTTAATTTATAATGCACTTTGACTAACACGAGTTCGTACTCCTCTTAGTTCTGTGCTGTGTAGGTACTTACATTTTTAATAGTTTTATTTATATTAAGTAACGTAGATTTTAACCACAGCGCTCCCAATGCTCAACCAGGGCACTTGTACAACACAGACAATTACACAACAACCACTCCTTGCAGCATTACCATCTGCCTCAACTAAGACTCGAACAAAATTTTCCCCTATTCTGGGAAAACATTTAGGTGAATTAGATAGGGCATAATATGTTAGCCCCAGTTATTTTTGATGTGTTTAAGTCAACAGGTATGAAGACATGATATTGTTGGGTCCCTTGGAAGGTAACTGCCTGATTGATATGCTGCTCCTTCATAAAGCTGGAGAGGGGTCAAGATTTGATTTTTGCGAGAGGCTTTTGTGGGGTCAGTGCAAGTTAGCTCTGGTTACCAATTTCTTAACCGTGCCGCCAGCTCCATCGCAAGGCTGCTCACAAGCAAGACTTCATTCAACACAAACGCCGAATGGCATTTTTCAAGTGAAAGGCACTCTCCGCTACATCAGCTACATTTTTTATCCTTTAATGCTAGTGGTAGCCCGAAAACCCTTGCCTCAGTTATCTCCAAGTTAATTTCATGGATTTTTAGATAAAATTTAACACGTCACATTTGTTTCTGGAGTCTTCATCATGATCTCCTATGTACCAAGTTAAAATACTATGGATTCCATACTCCTGCTTTAAACTTTAATAAAAAATTACCTTGCTAATCGTGCCCAGAGTATAATTAATCTTAGACAATACAATGTCATCAGCCTTGCCAGTTATTTCTGGTGTCCCACAGGGTTCAATTATTGGACCTCTTCTATTTATTTTATGCAGTTCTGACATTTGTCGTCAATTACAGTACTCTTATAGTCATCAATATGCAGATGACACTAATGTTTACTTGTCATTTAAAAAGAATGATGCATTAGAGGCTCAATTTAAGCTGAATTGGGGCCTAAAAAATTTACAAACCTACTCTGAGCGTAATAGTCTGATTTTTAACCCACAAAAGTCAGTCATGATAACATTGGACATGATTCTGAATGTCCTGCTAATAACTTAAATATCACTTTGGCTGGCGTACCTGTCGCGACTAGTGTCAGAAGTTTAGGTCTAACTATTGACAATAAACTCAGATGTCGTGAGCATCTTAATAAATTCTTACACAAATTTTACCCTGGTTTGAAAAACTTGTACAGAAATAAAGCCTTTTTGAATAGAGAGGTAAGAAAGAAATTATCTGATACCTTGGTGCTATCATTATTAAATTATGCGGATATCGTATATGGTCCATGTCTTGATATTAAAACAGCTGACAGGTTGCAAAAAATTCAGGATAGCTGTATTAGATTAATTTAATTTATGCAAGCGTGATTATGTAAGCAATAAAATCAATGAGACTGGTTGGCTCAATATGCGTTATCGCCGACAACTGCATTTGATTTGTTTGGTACATCAACTTTTAATAACAAAATGGCCCAATCATTTGTTGAAAAAAATTAATTTTCGTCACTTGTCTCACGTCATTGTTAATATTTATCGTTTAAATATCCCTAGACACCGAACTACCTTTTCCACGCGTTTCTCAAAACTATATAATGCTGTACCAGCTGAATTTAAACCTTATAGCCATCAACGTTTTAAAACATCTATGTATAATATTTTATTTTCTAGGCAAACTCAGGTACAGTTAATCGATGATTATTATTATTTAATTTTATGAATTTCTGTCTGATTCATTAATGTAATTTCATTACTTGCTGTTATAGGTATAGTTCAAGTAGGAAATATCTGAGACAGAAAAAACATACCAAACTTTACGACCTCATTAAAATACCGGTACTTTTTTGTGCTGTTCGCAAATTGACTCGCTTACCTTTATAGGTTTTTAATGTACGTCGGGAATGTTTCATGTCAGACTTGGCGCCATGGCCCGCGGCGATATAATTATGCCGTAAATTTTTTTTTGCGTTTTTTATTTAGGGATCTATAATTTATTTCAACTAGCGCCATGGCCCGAGGCGATAATAATTATGTCATAAAGTTTTTGTTATGTTTTTTCTATCTCAGATATTTCCTACTTGAACTATACTCACTGCATATTATGACAAACTGTATTACTTATTATTTTATTTCATTTTGTATTTTCTAAACTCGGTTAAGTAGAAAAGGATGACTTGGACTTCGCCGAGTATAAAATAAAGACCATTTATTATTACTATTTCTGTTGAAGCTTGCTATATTTGTACTCTAGATATACTAATATATGGAAGCCGTAATGCTGTGCCCCTTAGGTTGAAATTCATTTTTTTTTTTTAGTCGGGAGGGGTTCCGTGGGTTGGAGACCTCCCACCTGCCCACATGGCCAGTCCGTTCCTGTTTACAATAAATTTAAAACCAACTTTCCCTACAGATACCGTATGTTTGCAATATATAGGATTATTTTAGATTTTATATTAATGTTGATATGTAAAAAATACTCTTAATTTTAATAAATAAAAATCTAGATAAATGAAGCCGTTATCAAAATTCCGCGTAAAAACCTACTGCCAGTCATGGTTTGTTTCGCGTTAAAATTCCGTAATCCGGACCTCGCTTCAAGTAAATGTACATCATTTTTGCACATTTAGCACACGAGTTTTTATCGCTAAACAAATAGACAGCCGCGTCACATCCACACCAATCTGACGTAAACTTATCCGTAGTTTCAATATCAATGCTAATTGTCAACCCATACAACATTTAAATTAAAAACTAATAATTAATACATTTTCGCTCACTAATCAACAGAACAGTTATTCAAGGTTATATAGCATGGTGTATTATTCTTAAAAATAGCCTCAACATCCGGCCATGTGTTCCGGAACTTTCATGAATAAGCCCGGTCGATAGTCACACACCCCCCAGGACCGACCAACCCCGTCGCGAGGATTAAAGGACACCGGTTAATACAGAAAGAAAAACTACATACCAATGGCGTTGCCTGCACATGCCTTTTGTATCCCATTTTGAACAGTACACCACCAGGAAACTTTTTACCACGTCAAAAATTATTACTATAAAAAAAGTTAAGTACGAGTACTACAGCACTTTTAACGCTAGTTCGGAGAGGACTAAGTTGCGCGCTCGAAATGCCGGTTAGAAATCATTCAATAAGTGAGAGCGCCGCGAGGGACGGAGGGAGAGCCTTACCCCTCTCTAGCCTGCCGAGCCTCTCAGCAGCTCGCTCTCATTGGCCACAGGGAAAGGTGTGTTGCCGTCTGCATGTGTGATGTCACGTCTTTGCCCAATTTAATACAATGTGCTGCAATTTTCTGGGAAATGCCAAGGTGGGTTTTGGCCTCAAATGAAAGAATTAGATAGCAAAACTAAGAAAAATCCCCTGGCGGTTGCTTTATACCGTACTTCGTATTCGTAGGCTCCAGCCGATATGAGATATGAACGGCTCGGGCTGGCTATAGCATGAGCAAATAAATTACTATGTGCAACAGGAAAATAACATATTCCATCCTAGGTCAATTATTCCCTGTGTCGGCATCGAGATGCTTTATTACATTCCTCGCGGAGGATGCCTGTAGGTCATAATATAAGTAAATAAACTAACAGAGTTCAGTGTTCAGTAAGTGATTAGATTATTACCTTTGATCTAGTACATTAGTCATGTTTTTATAGAGGTGATTGTTTTATATTTTATCTATCTGGAAATTTATTGAAAGGATATTCTAAAGTTCACGTAAAAGGAAAAGGTCTTTCGTCATCCACCCTCCGCGCGGGAGCTTCAGGTAAACAGGCAAAAAAACTTATTTTAGGTATAGGGTATATCGCTTATTGTAGCTATTATATAGAGATGAGGCACCAAATTGGGTGGTCATTAAATATATTATACCGGGTGTAACATGATCATGGTATACCCCCCTTTTCTTCTTTAGTTTTGAAGATAACTGATTGAAATTTAGGATATACTACATACATAATAAGCGGCAGACATACAATTGATTTTTTTTACCGTGGTACCATTTATTAGTACTATTAAATAAGCAATTTATTCATGTCGTATTAAAATGTGCGATAAATACAAACAAAATTACAGCTAAAAGAAAATGAGAAAATACAATTTTGTTCTAATTAAATGTTAAGAAGTAACTAAGGTGGCTTTGAAAACAATTAAATATTTGGCTTGTCAACCATTTGTTGGTTTAACGGTGTTTTTATTGTATCTTTAAAAATTATTTAAAATTTTTGTCAAGTTTGTTCAAAATGCCGCAAAATTATACAAGAGATGAAAAAGTGGACATGTTAATTATCTATGGGGAATGTAAAAGAAATGCAGCTGCGGCTACCGACCTTTATGCCCAACGATAGACAATGTCCAGCGAAAAATTATTTTAAACGTGTTGAAAACCAATTCCGAAGAGAGCCCAAGATTGATTCCGAAGAAAACTTCATTGACGAAGGAATGGAAATTAATGTTTTGGCTCGAATAGAAGTTGATAAAACTGTTTCTTTAAAGCAAATTGGGTTTGAATTGGACATCAGTCACCAAACAGTAAGCCGAATTTTACACAAATACTACTATGAATCTTTTAAATACCAATTGCACCAGCATTTGTACGAAAGTGATTACGAACGTAAGATGGAATATTGCAATTGGATTTTGTATAATAACGTGCAGCCAAACAATGATTTTTTGCGACTGATTTTATTTTCGGACGAGACTAGGCTTACAAATTTGGGATTATTTAACCGACAAAATACAAAATATTGGTCATAAGAAAATCAAAATTTATTACGGGAGGGTAACCTTCAAGTGCGGTTCGATTTCAATATTTGGTTTGGAATAATCGGTAGTAGAATCATTCCAATAATATTTGAAGGACCTCTGACTGGTGCCAGATACTTGAGATTCCTGGAAAATGAGATTGAGGACATTTTAGATGAGTGACCTTTAGATTTAGGACAGGGAATGTATTTCCAACAAGATGGCGCTCCTCCCCATAATTCAAGGATAGTAATTGATTACCTTCAACTGAGATTTGAAGAAAATGTAATTTCGACAAATGGTCCTGTGAGGTGGCCTCCAAGGTCACATGGTTTAACGCCCCTTGATTTCTTTGTTTGGGGTCATTTAAAAAATATTATCCATACAACCGCCGTTACAACCCGTGAAGACCTAGAGCTACGAGTAAGACGAGCAATTAATAGCATAATGACCCAGCAATTGGCGAACGTTTTTCGAGAAACAGCTATGCGAGTTCAGGAGTGCATTGACGTTAATGGACAGCATTTTGAACAACTGTTGTAATGTTTTGTGTTGGAGTGAGCGTAGATGCGTTTTTACTATGTACATACTTCGATATGCGATGTAAAGCAACGTTAGGCGCGGTTAGTACTTGGATGGTGACCGTTTCAAAGAAGACCGTGTCCTCGCCTCACATATCTTCCAGCGGCTTGTATATCAGTGTATGCGCGGAAGCTATACAACCTTAGGCGAGGGTTGTATAGGGGATATACCATCCTTCGGAGTGGATGTAAAGCCGTCGGTCCCTTGTCTATTAAATGTTAGGCAAGTAAAAGATCCCTACTCTTCTTAAGGGAAGAGGTTCGGCAAAAATTCCTGGTTGGGGGTAGCTCGTCTACAGGCGTCGGTGATAGGCCTCAGTAGCGGAAATAGACCGACGTTAAATAAATGTTAAAGAAAAAATGTTTTGTGTTAATTTTTTGTATTCTAAAACCACCTTATGTGTTTCAATTTAATTAGAATAAAATTGTATTTTCTTTTAGCTGTAATTTTATTTGTATTTATCGCACGTTTTAATGCGACATATGAATAAATTCCTTATAAATGGTACCACGGTACTGATATGATTCCATATGAAAAAAATGAGTTTTACCCCAAAAACAATTTTGGTGAATTTTATTTGCTATAAATCACGTAATTTAGTGTTTTTAACGGGCCATTTAAAATAAATCGGAACCATCATGTCACACTTAAATGCAAAACTAAAAATTATATTATAAAAAAAATTGATGTTTGAAATGTCACTTATTTGGCATCGTTGGATTCCGAAAATTATGCAGAATTCAAAAATGCAATAATATCCAGGGTGCTCCATTTAAAAATCAAAAGTTAGTGTCACTTCCGGCGAAACCGGAAGTGAAAAAAAAATTAATTGAATGTCAAAAAGTGCCGCTTATTATGTATGTAGTATATCCTAAATTTCAATCAATTATCTTCAAAACTAAAGGAGAAAGGGGGGTATACCAAGATCTTGTTACACATGGGATATTGTGTCTTTTCTTTAAATACCTACCTACGCGAAGTTCAGTATTAGGAACTGAAGAAGAGTAATCTACTGATTGTTTGGGAAAATGCTCGAATTCTCACCCAGGCTCAACAAAACTGTTAAAAAGTAGTAAAATCAAGAAACCCGGTTGGGTTTCGCAGCTAATTTTCTCTCTCCCATGCGAAAGAGAAACGAGACCGGGGTTCATATACAGCAAGATTTTGCTTTCTGCATCACCTGGATATTTCCTTTCTTTTATAATTATATACCTACGCAATAAAAAAATTTAGAAACAAAATGGCAAGAAGACGGTGTTAAAAGAAAAAGAACAAATCTTTGTACATCAATCAACTAGATGGCATTGTCATCAAGATTCTATGGAATAAAAAAAAATGTGGAAGATAAGAAATTTTTATTAAATCGAAGAAAGGTTGTCGCAAGTTTTTATAGTGTGCATGCATGTCAGAGAACCTACCAAAACATATCTAAACTAATCACATCAGCAAAAAATCTCATCGAGAAAATTTTGCGTAACTATAAGAAAATCCGACTTATTTTGCAACAAAAATTTCACGTTTGAGAACTATCATAAGATCGCTCCACGGAGCGTTTTTTATGTAACTGTAATGAATGCAGTGTAATTTATGTAAGTATAATGAATGACGCCGTAAATTTAGCAACTACCTCGAAAACCGAACAAAAATCTTTATCACGTACCGGCGTTATGTAGCACCGCATCTTAGGCACAATATTTAATATGAGGACGAGTAAAAAGTTGCGTATTAAAGTTTCATCAAATTTTTCACTTTTTGCAAACGCTTTTGGCGGTAAATTCTTACGTTTTCCGTTGTGTTTGCCCTTAGGCGGTTGGAGGTTCCTCAGTGATTGGGTGTCACAAAAGTATCCTTACTATGTACATAGTGCATGGGGTCGCCTTGCCTGAACGTATGAATATAAAATAATTTTATTATTGTGAATTGTTGAGATTCAAGCTCTAGAGTGAGCGCCCGAAATTATTTGTGGTATTTCTAAATACGTCTAAAGACAGGTAGGCCAGAATCCCACAAAGTCACAAATATTGAATTTTCCGTTGAATCTTTTTGGTGTCAGTCGGCTGCTCTAACGTAAACCATTGGATGGTAGTTGGAGATTGCATTGTCCGAGTCGTCCCAATCCTCACCATGTGTGGTATGGACCGACACTCTTGTTGAACTTATACACTTGTTAACCTTATACTTATAATTATACATTTGCAATTTGTAGCTACAACAAAAATTATCTGAAAAGACCAATATATACCTTTACCCAAATATCCTATCTTTTACCTCCAACAACTCAAAAATGAAATCACAGAAAAAAACATGAAGGGGAGATCATGGACATGACCTATTGAGGATAAGTTTTATTTATATTATAAATAATGCATGCCAATAAGTCTTTTACTTTATTTAATATTGAAATAATTATTTTAATTAATTATTCACGTTTCTGGTAAAGTTTTGTTTCTGGATGTGTTTCCTCATTATGATTGAAATCATTTACAAATAAAAATAATAAGGTCATCTGTCATACTCACACCAGTACAACGTAGTGTAATGATTCGTTTGTTTTGTTTAGAGAAGCTTGTAGCAGCTTTTTCATTTACGGAATTTCTTATCGACTGAAAATCCGCGAAATCGATTCATATAACTACTGAATCACTGCAAGATCTGGAATCAGATTACTTAAAATCAGACACTAGACACTACGTTAGGATTGTTGTTTACTATGTTTGCTTATCTGATTATATTACCTTGACAACAATGACAACGTTAGAAAATAGCAGTTCCGAATGTTCTGACCATTTAAGTAAGTTTTGTCGCTTTGACCTTATGACAAGGTAAACGGGAAAGGATTGTAAAGGAAAGTCGTATGCGTACGTAATGTGATAAACGAGTAAATGTAACAATTGTATAATAAGCCGAAAATGACGAACAAAAGTAGGTACTATCCAATTTGCTCTACGGGGGTGGTTCTCGGATGTGAGGAGGGAACCACAAACCAGAGATAAGTATGAAAATATCCTGAAATTTAAACGTGAACAACAATCGGTTATACTGCGCCAATGTGAGCTGGGCCAGAAATCACCATAATAGCGCCTGCCAAAATCATAAATGGCGAACTATTGCAGCTTATGTTTCTGTAAAGCACATGTTTTGAACGTATGACAAATGTCTAGGTTGTAAGCCCGTGAAGCATCAGCTGGATATGAGCATGTGATGGAAGAATCCAGTGAAAGTGAAAATGGCGATGAATAATGAATATGAAGACCAGGAACAAGATTTATAATCATAATTTACAATACAATTTATTGTAAGGTATACAGACTATCTATTTTTCAGGGCCAAGCCAAATATCTCACTTAATATCTATTGTAGAAGAATAGAAACAGTTATCCCATTTTTTGTGAGCTGTATTTCAGTAAAAAGAAATTTGAAATCCATAGCCTACTTTGTGAGATATATTAGAAAAATCTGAAAAATAGGAAAACCACAAACGCTTATAATAAACACACCACAGAAATTAGACAACCCCCAATTCCAGAAGCCAGGGCTTGTTCGGAAGGGAGTTACACATTGAAAGAAACGCGGACGTACAACCATTTCCTCCGACAGTGTCAGTGCCGGAGCCAGGATTCGAACCCGGTGGTGCGATGTCCATGTGATTAAACGCCTTAACCCACTCGGCTATCGACCAGACAGCCTTTAGCTTCCTTATTTGAGGAGATACGAAGAAAGCTAAAGGGATGAAAGTTGACAGCAAAGACAATAAGAATAGTAATGTACACTCACATGCAAAAAAAACGCAACAAGTTAATATTTGGTAAAGTTTGAGGTCTTATAATTTTTTTATTTTTAGTTCAATTTTGATAAATTTTTAGCAAACTGTACATGAAATGACTAATTTCAACTTGCATATCCAGTCTTTTGTTAAATGCTGGTGTATTAGTCATTATACAGGGTTAATTAAAAGTTCGTTGTATAACCCTAACTTTAAAACATCCTGTGGAATAATTTCGTTGCCAAATTCTTACAAAATACCAATTTTTGTTAAGAATCATTCCTTTCCTACATTTTGTTTTTTGGCTCATGTCTTTAGGTGCACTGGTTCATTTTTAAAAGCGAAATGAACTTGCCACCAACAGTTTACTTTGAGAAATGTTATTTTTTGACGAGTCGGCTTTGCTCGTTGTTGCTCTAATGTCATATTGACAGTAATTTTTGTTACACAAGACCTGTTATACTGCTACTATGGTTTCAAGTGCGGAAAATTGCGCAAAAGCTGTTGCTCTTGTTGAAGATGGACGTAATTATGAATATGTTACAAGAACCCTGTTTATCGCTCTACCATCAAAAGAGTAGTCGAACGTTTTAGACAAACTGGCAGAAATAAACGTAGAGCAGGTTGTGGCAGAAAACGAAAAACTACTGCTATGGATAACAGATTTCTTCACATTAACACTCTGCGGGATCGTCATTTAACATCAGTGCAGACAAGAAATCAACTCCAAGAGGTCCGAGGTACTAATGTTAGTGTGTGGACAGTTCGCCGAAGATCGAAGGAGTTTGGTTTGAAAGCTTGCAGACCAGCAACTGGACCTAAAATGCTTCCTCGTCACCGAGTAGCTAGATTGCAATTTGCCACTGAACATTTACCTTGGAACTTAGGGCAATGGAACAATATTCTTTTTACTGACGAATCCAGATTCTGCTTACATTCTTCAGATGGACGGAAAAGAGTATGGAGAAGGGCCGGAGAAAGATTTGCAAAGTGCACGTTCAGTCCCCGTCTAAGCTATGGAGGAGGTTCGGTAATGGTGTGGGCAGGAATAACCCGGGAGGCCTGCACCGATTTGGTGGTCATCGATGGATCCTTAACGGCCCACCGATATATTGAGGAGATATTAAGCAATTACGTTGTACCTTTTAGTGGATTTACCGGCGATGGCTTTATCCTAATGCAGGATAATGCGCGGCCACATTCAGCATTGCGTGTTACACAATACCTCGCGGAAGTTGGTATTAACAAAATGAACTGGCCAGCATGTTCGCCAGATCTTAACCCCATAGAGCATGTGTGGAACATGCTTGGTAGGCGGATCAGAGATCGCGAAGTAGCTTCGGCTACGGTAAATGAGCTTCGTTTAGCCCTTCAGGAGGAATGGCAAAATATACCTCAAGATACTATTCGTAACCTTATTGACAGTATGAACCGACGTATGCAGGCAGTTATAAGGGCTAGAGGTGATAATACAAAATATTAAGTTAAATTTGTTGTAAAAAGTACGTTTCTTTAGGTTAATTAAGTTACAGTTGAATTGTTTTGATTTTGAAGTTGAATTGTTTGCATAAATAAATTTTCTTATTTTTCTTTTTTTTATGTCAGTTGTAATAACTAAACAATATATTGTTGCCATTTCATTACTAGACTCATAAACTAAGCTGTCAAACTGACGTTAGAGCAACAACGAGCAAAGCCGTCTCGTCATAAAGTAAACTGTCGTTGACAAGTTCATTTCGCTCTTAAAAATGAACCAGTGCACCTAAAGACATGAACCAAAAAAGTGTAGAAAAGAAACAGCTCTTAACAAAAATTGGTATTTTGAAAGAATTTGACTACGAAATTATTCCATAGGTTGTTTTAAAATTAGGGTTATAAAACGAACTTTTAATTAACCCTGTATAATGACTAATACGCCAGCATTTAACAAAAGACTGGATATGCAAGTTGAAATTAGTCCTTTCGTCTACAGTTTGTCAAAAATTTAAGAAAATTGAACTAAAAATAAAAAAATTATAAGACCTCAAATCTTACCAAATATTAACTTGTTGCGTTTTTTTTTTGCATGTGATGTATATAAAAAAAATCGAAAAACGCAGTTGACAGACGCCCTTGTGCAATAATGAAAAGAACAAATCTCAAAGTATGACCATGACATGACACCATTAATTCCGTTTTATTTTTTCTCTTTCCAACGATATAAAACTTGTCACAAAAATTTTAACTGATAATGTCAATATTTAATATGTTACTAAAACCACAATTCATATCACTGAATCATAAAAATCAGCTGTCACGATTAGTGAAAAATAATGTATACAGTTATTAACAAATTTGACAGATTGTCACTATTGTTCTAAGACAAGTTTTATATCAGTCATTATGGTGTACACCAATAATAACAAATTCGATATGATCAGCATTTAATGTCAGTGCAATTTTGACGCTGAGTTGACAGTCACGGTTTACGGAGATAGATTTCCAGATGCTCTGCAGCCAAATCGAACTATGTGTAGGAAGTTAGTTCAAAATCTAAAAACGCACGGTTCATTTTCAAAAAAGTAGTAAGGCGGGGGCATGTTGCGAATGATGTAAGAAAAATGAACAGAGTATTGAATTATGTTAACCAAAATGAAGAAACCCCTTTGAGATATATTCAGAGAAACTGTCGCATAAAAAAGACAGTGCAAGAAAAATACTTAAAAAACGGATATCGATGCTACAAAATGAGGAAAGTTCAAGATTTTGTAGATGGTTGTTAAATAAAAAAAGGAATGACCCGCTGATATGTAGCAAAACTCTTTGATGGGACGAATAAAATTTTTCTAATTATGGATTTTTCAATAGAAATATGCGGACACGAGAAAATACACATTTGTGCAGAAAGACTGCTTTCCAAGAAAGACTTTTTACGAATGTTTGGGTGGGTCTTTTAGGAACTAAAGTAATTGGACTTATTTTTTCGATGGCAAATTAACTGCTCGTAGATACCTTAATTTCCTGTAAAACGAATTTCAAGATTTTCTTTATGAATTAACAGTGGCAGAAAGATTAAATTATTTATATTTTCAACAAGATGGGGATGTAATATGTACAAATTATTTAAATCAAGTTATGCCAGACAGCTGTATAGGCACCTATGGACCGATTCTATGGCCAGCTCGATTACCAGATATTACTCCCTTGGATCTTTTCGTCTGGGAATACATTAAAGACAAGTTATTTCAAGCTGCACCTGAAAATATTGGGGACATCAAAACCAGAACTAGAAACGCGTGCGAAGCAGTTACTCTCGAAATGCTCTAAAATGTAATGCGTGAGGTGCCTCGTAGAGCACGTTTGTGTATTAGAATGCATAGTGCACAATTTGAGCATTTGTGGTTAGAAAAATAAATACACACATTTTCTTTCCAATATGGTAGTAGGTAGTACTGTTACTGTTATACATAGTTTTTCATTTTTTTGGATGTTCATTTTAGTACTTGTATTTTTACTTAAAGGAGCTCTCTTGCCAGTCGTCACACACCACTTGCAGACTGCAGTTTCGAGCTGTTGGCTCTCGTCAGTGCAAGGTAGCAAGACTGGCAAGAGAGCTCCTTTAAGTAGGATCAGTCTTTTGGCTGGTGTTTGTTGCAATCGAAGCATTAGCGCTTTGATGGTAATATGCAATTATTACACTTAACGCGCCAGACTTGTAACTTATAATTCAGCGCTCGGCGGGGCACATAGCCCGGAGAGTAGCTGTTGGTTGCAGTCTGGTTACGTTCCTTATAGTAAAATAAGGATTTTATAGAGGAGTTTGCGACTAAAAATATTATGTTTAATATTCCGCCCTCTAAAAGCACATTTGAACTATGCTAAGCCCAGTCAGGCTATCTATTTTTCGATTGCAACAGACACTGGACCGCTAGATGGCGCCTGCTGACTGTTTTACATGTCGCTATTGTAAAAATACCGGGATGTACCAAATAGTCAATGTTTTATATCGTTGGAAACATAAACAATAAACGAAACTAATGGTGTGATGATCTACTTTGAGATTTGTTCTTTTCATTTTTGCACAAGAGCGTATGTCAAAGCCAACTGCGTTTTTCGAATTTTTTGACACACACACATTATTCTTATTGTCTTTGCCGTCAACTTTTATCCCTTTAACTTTTTCGTATCTCCTCAAATAAGGAAGCTATAACCGTTTGCGGTTTTCCTATTTTTCAAGTTTTTGTAATAGATCTGACAGGTACACTGGATTTCAATTTTTTTTTTACTGAAATATAGTTCACAAAAAATGGGATATCTATTTTTAAAACTTTATTCTTCCCGAATTAACGTTTTTATTACTTTCTCATCTATTAATTGCATTTCTACTTATATGTAAGTATGCAACATGGCTATTATTATTATGCAATTCTCTATTTAAGAAGACGAAGAAAAACGATCTACTTTTTCTAAATCTAAATTTATACATCTTGAACATATTACAACATACGTAGATATACATTTACATTGTGACTAATATGCCTGCTTTATTTATGATTTTTATAAAATAACTGTTGAATTTGTCATAATGACTAAGTATGTTTACATTTTCATGGGATAACAGAAATATTTTTTTTGTAGAATCATATTATTTCGATGTTTCATGTTTTATTACCTCTTATGTAAATTTTTGATACAAAATAAAGCACATTATTGCACCTATTGCCTGATGGAGTGCATCACTATAATAAACATGTGCAATTTAATGCCTTGACCAAAACAGGGATGTCTCATTGGTATGATATATGGTAAATGATGGAAAAAGTGCTAAGAGGAATGTTGTTAAAACAATCATGAGAGGTATTTCTGCCAACACCTATTCATCATAGATCTTTTTTGTTGCAGCAGTATAGGCTTCTCGTTATTTCTACCACGTAGACCAACCACAAAACTAAGTTCTTCATAAAGGAATAGAGCTTGGACAACCGCGATAATCGTTGGCTAATATGTGGGGGATTTTTCACATGTCCAACTCCTTTAGGTATATCTGCTATATTTGTCATGTTAATCATCTCTCGATGGTGCCGACTTGCTTGACAAAACGTTGTATAGCATAAAAATGGGTATTATTTTTGTTCTTGTCTAATTTTATCAAAGGTGATTGCATCATTCTACATTTGCATTTTTTAAAAATAATTCACTATGTTGAGAACTATAGACCTATAGCAATAAAGTTTTCGAAATTGCGCTACATAACGTACTGTACCCGTACGTTCAAGGACAGATTTTTCTATTCATCAACATGGCTTCATGTGTAATAGATCAACAGTAACAAATTTATTGTGCATCACTCAAGTTATTGCTCAGAATCTTGATATGAGTGCCCAGGTGGACGTAATTTATACAGATTTCTCCAAGGCCTTTGATCGGTTAGATCATGGCATCTTACTTCAAAAGCTGGAAAGAGTTGGAATGTCTATGCCACTGCTTGACCTATCTAAGTCTTATTTAACTAGTAGAACGCAGTTCATTGAATGTCGCGGTTTCATTTCCAAGGAGATTTCTGTGTCCTCAGGAGTGCCTCAAGGGTCAATCCTTGGTCCACTCCTCTTTGTAATATTCATCAATAACATTGTGAAAGACCTTGATGTGCATTTTTTACTGTACGCCGACGACATAAAAATATTCCGGATAACAAATTGTCATTTATTCAGGATGTTAATGAAACTATTACTACCAGCTACAAAAATTTGGGTTTTGTTATAAGGAAGTCTCAGGGCTTCACCGACATCCAGGTTAATGCTACTCTTTAATGCATTTTTGAAATCTAAACTTGAATATGCTGCTTAGATATGGCCACCAGGTTGTAATGTTCACAATGAAAGCTTGGAGAATATCCAACGACGTTTTTTTAAGTCTTTGTCTTTCAAAATACCTCAGCAGAACTTATTAAACAGGTTTTCTGTATTAAGTTTGCAAGACCGTAAATAAACGCAGTCCTTGATTCTTCTGAATAAATTGATAAATTATAAAATTTTTTGTCCCCCATTTTTAGAGGAACTTAATGTCCATACTCCTAGAGTTGAGGCTCGTCGCTACTGCATATTTTATCTAACCGCTCCTAAACATGTTAAAATTTTCCTCCCTTTTCTAGGTTTTTTAAAAAGTGTATGTACTGAATTAATTATATTATGTAGTGTGTTTATTAATTTTTTCTTCTTCTTTTGTCATATGCTGCCAATGCTATCTCTTTTATTTACTCTGTATCTGTATACTTATATAATTTTTTTGTTATATGTTCCTATCCTTTAATTGGTTTAAATATTGTTTGATGGTGCAAAATAAATAAATAAATTATTAACATCCTTGGGACATTCTAGCTGGAAAGGAAAAAACAAAGTTCTCAAATATCGTATTTTACTAGTGGGTTATTTCTTTAGCCAAAAGTATCCTTATCAGATTCTATTCAGATATTTCCCCAACCTGGACCCGCATGTCACACTACGTATATCGGAAATGGTCTGCGGTGGGGCAAATCTTGTAAAAATTGCATGCAAGTGTAGTCAGTTAGCCTCTGACTTATCACCTAACTCATATGGAATTTCTTAAAAGTTATTTAGTCATTTCAACTGATTACCACAAACCTTGGAATTCCATGATGTACGATGAAAAATCAATTTACCCTTACTCTTACTTGGCTTACTTGTACATTATTAGCCTCGGTTCGTATCGAAAGGGACTCTGCATCAAATTTGGTAGCTAATATTAACATTGAGCGAATTATTAAAATAAATATACGTATAATAATAATACAGGTAATTCGAGAACTGCTTATTTTACCAAAAATCAACAATAATAATTTCCTTGAGCCTTTTACATAAAAAATAGTTTCTTGTTGTTTTTTATCCAAAAAGCAAACGAGAAAGTTAGGGGTAAATTCCGGGACCCTCAAAAAAACTTTAAAGGAATGCCCACTAAAAATGAATTTTACTATATTTTATACCTATCAAATGTACCTTTTATAGGTAGGGCACATAAAATTTTCTAGTTAATTACCACAATATTTCGTAAAGAAAAATAGACAAAATAGTCATCATCAGGTACAGCTCATGTGGCGCCCGCTACGGCGTATCTTTGTTACATAAATTATTGTTTCCTAACCCCTAAAAAATGTTTTTGTACCAAACTTGTAGACCGGTCAAGAGGTTTGTCAAGATTTATTGCAAAAAAAGAGAAAAAATCAACTTTGACGTTCTCTATTTTTTCCACACCAACAATTTAACAAAGCATTTTTCTTCAAAAGTAAAAAAACATTACGTTTATAACAATTTTAAAAAAATTTAACCTCTCATTTCTCCGTCCGTTTCGTCCGATTCCCTACATAAATATTGGTAGTGTGTTACCGGGGTTGTACCACTGTCGCAATTTATTTACAAAAAAGTCAATGAGGGAACTACCTACTTATCAGATTACAGATTTTTCTACAATAACAATGTTTTTAGATAAATTTCCGGTGACATGAAACAATCGTATCAAAGTGCATATATATACACCTTAGTTGCATGAATTATATCTTACATTCCATAGAAAACCTTGACAGACAAAAACAGAGGTATTTCTCCGAAAAAAAAAACTTATGAGAAGTGGTACAAAACCTCAAAGGAGAACCGATCGAAACCAGAAATAATGACTAGATGCGTATTAATTACAGTCAAAATTAATTGAAACTGCATATTAGATCAAATACCAACTTGGCACATAAATGATTTAAACGTTTATTGAAATTTGTTGTCAGTTGAATTGAAATGTTCCTTGAATAGGTGAGAAGCATATAATTCTATTTTGAAAACTGTAATCTTTTCAACAATTGCCTTGGTTTTACAGCGGGAAAAACACAACGTTAGCCATAAATTCTTTAGTGACTGAAAGGTGTTTCCTATAATACTCTAATAAGTAAACTAACATTTTATAAATTCTCGATAAATAGTCGGAGTCTTCTAAACTCATATCTTGAAGATATATATCAGTATGTACAATACCAAGACATGAAATCGAACTTAATCGATAGATAAAAATATTGGAGTACCGCAAGGTTCAGCATTGGACCCAATACTGTTCCTTATACATAAATGATTTACCCAACTGTACATCTGTATCTCATTTTATTCTCTTCACGGATGATACAACAATCATGATACAAACCGTCTCTTATCCAACGTCAATGACAGCGAACCGGCTAATCTAGACTGGTTTCTAAGTAACCAATTAGTTTTGAACAACAAAAAAACACAATCAGTGACATTCGGACAGCGCAAAATTTTTAGGGGTCTACTTAGACCACAAGTTGTCCTGAGAAAATCATACCATCCACATCTGTAAAAAATTTCCAGCAATATTTTTTTGCTACCCAACCTAGCGAGTATAGTTTCACAGTCAACCTTACTATCATGGGCACATTCACTCAGCATTTTCATATGCAATTCTGGTCTGGAGGCATACCAAGAACATTTTCTCAATGCAAAGAAAAACGATCAGAGGTATTGCAGACCTAGGATACAGAGGCGATAGTAAGGACGTCTTTAAAGAATTATCCATTTTAACATTGCCCTGCACATTCATATCAAAGAAGGCCAGGATACATACATGAGACGCGACCTGATCCGCAACCATGCAACCAGGAACAATAAATAATTAAACCATATTTTTTTTTACGTCTAACCACGACCAGAAATGGCACAAGTTACTATGCCATAAAGAATTTTAATGTACTGGCGGATAACATACGAAGACCAGAATATAAACGTTTTAAAACTGATAAAAAATATTTACTAGATAATGCCTTTAATGATATGACTTGTCTTCTGATTTGACAAGAATTACCATATGAAATTGTTCTTTATCTTTGTTATTGTAGTAGTTCAGTATTTGTTTTACTATTGTATGTACTTGTTTTACCTCTTATTATACAGGGTGTTGCATCATGAGAGGGACATAGCTTAATAGGAGGTAGAGAACATCAGTGGTAACCGGAACCTCCCATAGAAATGTCTCATTGGGCCTTCATTGCGAAGTTACAGGGTGTTAAATAATTTTTGGCCAAACCTGTTTTTTTGCCATAACTTTGACAGGGAATGAAATAACGGATTCATATTTGGTACGGCTAATGTACTAATGAGCCCCAAGAGGTACATGTATAAAAAAAAATATATCCAGGTCCGGACTCACTATAATTTATGTTTCTTCTTTGCATCAATAAAACATCACCCTGTATATATTTTTTTGAAATTTCGATACGATATTCGAAAAGAGCAAGAAAAAATAAACAAAATGGCCTATTTCATTTTTTTGTTACACCTTCGTGGTTATTTAAATACGTTGTTAAATGTGCAAGAAAATGGATTACAGAACCCTATTAAATGAGAGGCACGTGAAATAAATAGTTTTATAACTAAAATTTGCAAAAATTCTATTGAGCCTAGGTGGTCTGGGTGAATCCTAATTCTGGCACGTTTTAAAGGTCCATTTTGGTAAAAAACTGTGGTCCTAATAAGTAATCGGGTATGAAATAACAAAATTTTTAATCAATCACAGTAGGCTTGTTCAAAGTGACAGATAATAAAAAGAAATCTCCTAAACAGTTGAATAATTGTTTGTTAGTAATTTAATGTGTCAATAATCCGCATTTAGTTAGTGAAAACTTGTGAAAATATTTTAACTATGCCAGTAAAATTTACAAACGTGGAATATGCTGACATAATATTCATCTATGGTTTCTGTCATGGAAATGGTAGGTCGGCGGAAAGAGAATATCGGCTGCGTTTTCCTGGTCGTCGATGCCCTAATCATAAAACCTTTAGTACGGTGTTCCAGTATGCAAGACAACACGGAAAGTTTCCTACTTCTGCAGTTGTGGAGCGTGTTTTACAACAAGGTGTGTAGGAACAAAACAATATTATAAACGTAATTCAAGAAAACCCAAATATGAGCACTAGACGAATCAGTTTGGCAACTGGTATTCCTCATTGGCGAGTATGGAGAACCCTAAAAAGAGAACGTTACCATCCATATCATATCCAGCAGGTACAGCGTCTTCAACAAGGCGACGATATCCCCCGCCTGGCATTTTGTCATTGGTTGTCTAACCATCGCCCAGTCATTTACAGAACCTTATTTACGGATGAGGCACAATTTACAAGGGATGGAGTAAACAATTCACGAAATAATCATAAATGGGCACAGGAAAACCCACATGCGGTACGCCAACGCCGTTCGCAACACAGGTTTTCTGTAAATGTTTGGGTCGGACTTGTGAATAGACATTTGATAGGGCCACATTTTTTTGAAGAAAGATTGAATGGTGAAATTTATTTTGATTTTCTTCAAAACATTTTACCGAATATGTTAGAAAATATCGGTATAAGAGGCATGCTGTTTCAGCATGATGGGGCCCCACCACATTTTAACCTTCAAGTAAGAGATACACATTATCCTAATAGATGGATTGGACGCGGGGGTCCACATGAATGGCCACCAAGATCTCCTGATTGTAACCCTTGTGATTACTTTTTATGGGGCCGCTTAAAAAACGAGGTTTATAGCATTGAAATTGAAAGTAGACAACATTTAATCCAGCGCATCGTTACAACCTGCGACGAAATACGGAATAATCCGGAAATGATACGTCGAGCAATTGGTGACCTTCCTAAACGCGCAAGAAAATGCACAGAATGTGGGGGAGGACATTTTGAAAATTTATTTTAGTGTCAATTACGTTTTATTTTTAAACACATTTAGTTATTGTTTTGTTATTTATTGTTAATTGAATGGAAAATATTTTATTTATTTAGATTTTAGTTTGTTCTCTTTTCCAATTTTTATTAAGTATAAAATGTTGATGATTTTCTTGATCAAAGTAACTGGTTGCTTAGGCCTAAATGGTTTAAATTATCTGTCACTTTTATTCTTTGAACAAGCCTACTGTGATTGATTAAAAATTTTGTTATTTCATACACGATTACTTATTAGGACCACAGTTTTTTACCAAAATGGACCTTTAAAACGTGCCGGAATTAGGATTCACCCAGACCACCTAGGCTCAATAGAATTTTTGCAAATTTTAGTTATAAAACTATTTATTTCACGTGCCTCTCATTTAATAGGGTTCTGTAATCCATTTTCTTGGACATTTAACAACGTATTTAAATAACCACGAAGGTGTAACAAAAAAATGAAATAGGCCATTTTGTTTGTTTTTTCTTGCTCTTTTCGAATATCGTATCGAAATTTCAAAAAAATATATACAGGGTGATGTTTTATTGATGCAAAGAAGAAACATAAATTATAGTGAGTCCGAACCTGGATATATATTTTTTTATACATGTACCTACCTCTTGGGGCTCGTTAGTACATTAGCCGTACCAAATATGAATCCGTTATTTCATTCCCTGTCAAAGTTATGACAAAAAACAGGTTTGGCCAAAAATTATTTAACACCCAGCAACCTCGTAATGAAGGCCCAATGAGACATTTCTATGGGAGGTTCCGGTTACCACTGACGTTCTCTACCTCCTATTAAGCTATGTCCCTCTCATGATGCAACACCCTGTATAATCACCTTGCCACTGTATATTCTCATGACCTGTGTAAATACTAATATGTATAATGCACCAATAAAGATCTATCTATCTATCTAATGGCAGTATAATGCTTTGGCAAAGCTATAGTACGTCCACGATACGAGTGTTTAACATTCTACTCTCATATAAATTATTATTTAAAAAAATCATAAATGCTGCGACCACACCGGATTTACGTTCTCGCGTGACCGATACTTTTTATCAGTAAACTATCTTTATGCAAATCTTCGCGGAAAAACCAATGATGATATAACTATAATATACAAAGTTTGACCAAAATTGTTAAGCATTATAGAATGTCCGGCGATACTAGCTTTGTTTGAGAGAGTTCTCAACAACAAAGAAACAAAAATAGGATAATATCGGAAGGTTTAGTATCACATTCACTACTGCCACCGGGTAGTGTATAAACAATAGTAGTCCCAACATCGTACCTTGTAGTATACCGTACTTACTAGTTGCAGTGTCGCGTATGGTATTTTCTATCTTAACCCCTTCAGTTCCGATCCATTCCATAGTTCATCTTATGCCGAAATGTTTATTAAATAGTTTTTCTTTGCTAACACTATCAAAAGTTCAGGCGAGATCTATAAAAATCACCTTAAGAGGTGTTGATTTATCAGGATATTATACGTTTTTGATAAGGATGGAGATAGCATCAGCACTACACTTCACCGAAGAGCATACAGATTCTACCGGACTTCCTGTGCTTCTAACTGATGATTGTTCATAAATAAATATGAAGATTTTTTCCACAAAAATTATGAAAAGTTGATAATAAGTGAGAAGAAGAATTTACCAAAGATGTAGTACCGCTGAACGGGTCGTAACCTTTTTTTATATCATATGGAAAAAATGGCCTTGACCAGAAGCAGGTACACGAGGGACATACAGATACTTTTCTAAACAATACAGACAAAGACAGCGTTTATTTGCCTTTTGTTGTCTATCTAACTACCTGAGAAAGAAGTATGCTTTTATCAAAAGTGAAGCAGGGACGTTGATTTCAGGATAGTGTTTTGGCTTGTTTTAAATACATTTTGTTAAGCATAACCATTAATTTTGTGGCACCATATTTTTTGTTCAGTCGTTGTAAAAGTAGGAATAGGAGCACGACCAGTAGTAGAAATTTCTTTTAAGTTCAATGTGATCGTATACAGTGCAATCTTCGCGAATAGGAAAGGGTACAATTACTAATAATACAAGTGTACGAACTCCTAGGGCTGTCTACTTATTTATACTTGTATTGTTAGTAAGTGTGCCCTTTTTAATGCGATGAGTTGTCGCATTGAACGCTAAAGAAATTCCTGCTACTAGTGCTACTATTTCCGCTCCTCTTCGTGCTCCTATTTCTATTCCTATTGCCTATTACTATATTTATTTAGGCATACCGACTGAACGAGAAACATTCCATTGCCTAAGAGTGAAACTTTGTGGGATGAGAACATAGTTTTGGTATTGTCAATTCGATATAATAAGTTTGACCTATGATAGTGTTGCCAAATTATGTTTTCTACGACAGATTATCAAGTTTTATAACTGCTATCGTGTCTGATTACCATCTAGTAGATTAAAAAACATGAACAATACCTTTATAATTTTGATAAATTTCTAAGCAAGTCTATTTTTACTTATGATTAAAAAAATTAAAACGTCGAACACATTGATTCATAACAAGCATATTTTCTGTTGCTCAATAGAACCAGATAAAATCTCATAAAATTAATATTTGGTATTTATGAACGTGTGAAATACGATCTTTAGGGGTTGGAAACATTAAAATTTTTCCAAACGCCTTTTGCATACAAAAGGTATATTTATGAAGCTGGGCTTACAAGCCTCACCCTGTTTGTGAGTTTGTCTTCAATTGGCTTTTTTATTGTATACAACTAGTTATACGATGTATATGTATATTGTATATCCATCGTAAACAAGTTTGTTTAAATTTCCAATTCATTTCATTAGACGCTGAAGTTAAATATCAAGTTAAAAACGTCTACCTGTCTTCTGTGTATATATACATTTATGTATACAACGTCCCATTTTCTTTAGAATTATCCTCATAAAAAACTTATTTAAGATCCTATTTAGATCAATTTTTTTATGATATAGACCTTTGCAAAGTGCCTTCTTGTATTAAATTACATTAGACATTATTGCTCGACCTACTGTTTTTAGGGGTAGAAAATTTAGTGAAAAAATCCAGTTTTTGAAAATTTCCTCAAAAAGTACAATTAATATGAAGTAATGTAGTGTGATATAAATGTGGTATTTTATAGTATGATATGATGATATGAGATATGATATGAGATATGATATGAGATATGATATGAGATATGATATGAGATATGATATATGATATGATATATGATATATGTTATGATATATGATATGATGTATGATATGATGTATGATATGATATATGATATGATATATGATATGATATATGATATGATATATGATATGATATATGATATGATATATGATATGATATATGATATGATATATGATATGATATATGATATGATATATGATATGATATGATATATGATATGATATATGATATGATATGATATGATATATGATATGATATATGATATGATATATGATATGATATATGATATGATATATGATATGATATATGATATATGATACGATATATGATACGATATATGATACGATATATGATACGATATATGATACGATATATGATACGATATATGATACGATATATGATACGATATATGATAGGATATATGATACGATATATGATACGATATATGATACGATATATGATAGGATATATGATACGATATATGATATGATATATGATATGATATATGATATGATATATGATATGATATGATATATGATATGATATATGATATGATATATGATATGATATATGATATGATATATGATATGATATGATATATGATATGATATGATATATGATATGATATGATATATGATATGATATGACATATTTGATACACGTAAGATATTAGTAAAGTAAATAGTATAAGGCCGAGTACATAAGATATCATATAGACATTCAACAGCAGTATATATATAAATAATAAATAAATAAAAAGACACCACAGAAATTAGACAACCCCCAATTCCAGAAGCCAGGGGCTTGTGCGGAAAGGGGTTACACATTGAAAAAACGCGGACATACAACCATTTCCTCCGACGGTGCCGGAGCCAGAATTCGAACACGGTAGTGCAATGCCCGTGTGATTAATCGCGATTACCACCTCGCGCCTTAACCCACGCGGCTATCGACGTATCCTTTGGAAATTTATGTCTCGGTTTCGGAGTAGGAAAAAGGCCATTTCTCGTGTTTGTGGTAGACAATCACATACATGACCAATTAATTGTCTTTACTGAAATTGAGACAAGTAAATACCATATGGAGGGGGGGAAGTGATTCAAACAGGGCCGTAAATAACATTTTTGCACCTTAACAACATATGTACCCTATTTTTTTAAGTATTCTTTTCTAATTAATCAAGGGGTTAATGAGACCATTCCGCTTTCACCAATATCAGCGTGGTTGTCCCATTTTATCGTTACTGAAGTGAAAATTATATAGAAGTAATAAATCTGTTTGCTATTTTTTTTCGGCACATTTATAAAAACATATCTCTTGTTATCAAAACTAGATTAAATTTCAGATATTACAAGGGCAAGTAATATTACACGTTGCCTTTACTGAATTTTAAATAAACATATTAATAAGGGGATTTTCTTTGGTAAATATCCAATATTTTATGGTAATAACAGGATATGGCCTTAAAGACCTATGTGTAAATAATTTGAAACAAAACAGGGGATTAGCGGATTAAATTTAGTATACAATCTATGCATTTAATCTCTATATCTATAGCCATTTTTGATGGAAGACAGTTTTTTAATAAATAATGATAACGTCTGGGATGTGATAAATGATTTTTGTACTCTTATTAACAATACACAAAGCTATATATTAATTACCGAACGTTGTAAATTCATAAATTTTCATTTTGCAATCGTCTAGAAAATAAATTTTATATCATTTTCAAATATATAAGTTTACGATAAGAATAAAGCACGCTGAAGAGCAAGCGATAAAAAGTACCTATGTTTTGACATATTCGTTAAAGACCGACAAAAACTTGCTACTTGGATTTTTCTGCAGAAGTTTTTAAAGTCAAAAGCCTATTCTTTCCTATTATTTGGGTTTTCTATCACATGTATTATCCTCTTCAAACAAATCACCGAATCTACAAAATAATAGAATTATTGGAAAAAAGCCTCTGCGCCCGTGATGTTTACGCCAAAGGAAAAGTCAGAGGTTATGTTTTGCAAATAATATAATTCGGAATAAACACAGAAATAATGTATTTTGCTGACGTTTCGGAAAGTAATCTCTTTCCGTTTTCAAAGCTTTTTTTTTTGGAAGAACTCTTATTTTGCTGTGTATGTCAAATACACAGCTTTAAGATTCTGTTTATATTATTTCCATAGATACTTACTACTTACACAGAACATAGAACTGATGATATTTTCTTTTAGATAATGTTGAGTTTGTTAAGTTCTTCTGTTAACATTGGTAGCCAGGTTGTACAAATATCTACAGAACAATTCGATACGCACTTATCTTCATTTAATAAGATTATTGCTGATTCTTTAATTTTTCTTTTTTTGGTATCTGTTTCTTTTGTTAAAATTTTTGCCGAGTCCCAGTTTATTCTATGTTCGTTTTCCCAAGCATGTTCACAAATCTTTGATTTCTGAATTTCATTCTTTCTAATATAATTCTTGTGTTCATCCAACCTCACACTGAAAGGTCTGGATGACTCACCCACATAACATTTATCACATTCGCACGGGATATTGTAAATGCAGTTTTTTGAATTCTGCTCCCTGTTTATCGGTTTTGTTTTTGTTAAAATAGATCTTAAAGTGTTCCCCGTTTGAAATATCGTCCTAACATCAAATTTGTCACCTATACGGCGTAGCTTTTCCGATAGTCCGTATACATAAGGAATTATTGCTGTATAATGACGTTCAAGTTTTTGTCGTACCTGATTGTCCCTATTCTCAACATTTATGAAAACTCTATCAACAAAGGCTTCAGGATATTGATTTTGTACTAGAACCTCTTTGATAATTTTTTTCTCGTTATTTAATATTTCATTATTAGATGAAATTATTTTGGCCCTATCGTATAAACATTTTACAACACCCCTTTTAACATTTATTGACTGATTTGAGTTAAAATTTAGATATCTATTAGTATGTGTTGGTTTTCTATAAACGCTTGTTTCAATTGTATTATTTACTCTTCTAATTAAAACATCTAAAAACGGTAGTTCATTCCTACTTTCTACTTCTAATGTGAAAAGCCTACTCGGGTTTTTGTATTTTGGGAAATCTGCCAAATCGTCCAATGTGTATTATGTGCATATTTCATATCCCAAAATTTGATTTAAAATAAATAAATATATTTCTTTGCATTTAGTTTAATTTAATTGTTTGAGCTATGAAGAAACTTTAAATATTTGGCTGATTTGGTAGGAACGTCCGTATTTTTTTTAAATAAATTGACACCAGCTCATTTTTTATGTGTTCTGCCACTGTTATTAATTTTTAGAAAGATATATTATGAAAAAACTTGGGTACGTCAGTACCTATCACTGACAGGAAACTGCCTGGGAAGTTTTATGCGAATCACCCTTATGTATACGCAAAAGTAATCGATCAAGTAAACTTGTATTTACCAAGTTAAATACCTATTTTAATCTTACATACATTTGTTTTATAAAAAAGCTTTTTTCACTCATTATATTTTAAATTCAAACAAGATAAAACATATGGACTAACTTTTATGACTAATTGTCTAGGTAGGCGACACGTGACTTACCTCACGTTTAACCAGACATTTTACATGAGGCACATTGACATGCACTAAAAATTTTAACATATGTATGTACCAGATATTTATTTACATTTACCGTTAATACACCCAGCTATTTTATTTTTAAAATTTATTATGCAGATATGACATGGTCGTGGGCGAATTCATTGTTAAAACTAGATGACGTCAAGAAATCTATCTATCTATTTTTATAATTAAATACAGGTATGTGAGGGATATTCGTAGCACTTATTTGAAATGTGGTTTAGAATTTGTTATTTTAAGACTGCGGTTTGATGTCAATAAATACTTTTGATTTTTGGTGAGGATTTCGCTGTGATGTTTAATTTCAGAAAGGATGAGCATAAGAACAAGTAGGTGTCGCAGGTGGTAATGGCGCATAGTGTTGCAAAACGTAACTTCTCCCTTGGGTTCGAATCCCAGCTCCAAGAAATAGCAATGCTCTAGGGAATAGTTGTGTGTCTCTGTTTTTGCAAAGATATAATAGCTTCCGGGTAACTGTGGCTTGGGATTTGGGGGTTGGTCAGTGTATGTAGTGTGTTAAGGATTAAGTGAATAGCGTTTTATGGGCGAATTTTTGCCCAAATAATGACCTATAATTATTTATTTATTTATTTATGTTCATATGGGGTAACTTTCATCTGAGAGGCTTCACTACAAGAGCAACTCACTTAGTTGGGACGTTGTTTTAAGCACATACAATATTAACTTTATATACAGGGTGTCCCAATAGTGCTTCATAGTCCAATAACGGCCTTACTAGAAGACTTTCGAAATTTTTTTTTTTTTTTTATGGAAGCGGTGTAGTGTCAAAAAGCATGCATTTTAAAAATATTTTGAAATATACAGGGTGACTCGCTACAGCGGAGCATCTTCGAGGTAATTTTGTTTTAAATGGAACACCTCCATAAAAAACAATTTTCCAAGGTCTTCTAATATGGCCGATATTGGATTTTGACGCATTATTGGGACACCTTGTATGTTAAAAATTAATATGAGCAATAGCGCTTGCATAAATGTCAAAATAATGCTTTGGTATGAGGTGGCGGTATTTGTCTTATTGCATTATATACAATAATCATAAACGGCAAAGTTGTGTCTCTTAAATCTTATTACAATTGAATCTTTCGTTTGTCCTATATATTTTAAATTACAGCCACTTACGTTTAGGTTCATGAAATTTGTTTGTCAATAATTTGTAATATCTACAATTTCTAACAATTATCATTTCCTTATTCGCATTTTTCCTGCGTTCATAATTCATGATGTTCCATAATGATACAAATAACACACAATTGTTATTTTTTATGCAACTTGCATTTATAAATCCATTAGAAAATGTTAGGCAACGCTCTGATGCTTAACTTAATCATAATAGCTGGAAGTATTTTTTTCAATATTTACGTCGGGATATCACGACGAATAAACGTGCGTTTTTTAAATTTCCACCTTTAATAACATTTTTTTATTAACAATTTTGATTAATAAAACAAGCAACAAAAATCTAATTGATGTTTTTGAATTAAAGCAGTGGCTAATTAATTTTGTTGGTAAATTAAATAGGTATTTAACAAAGGATAAGAGTAATAATAAACACAATAATATTTTGTTGTTTCTGATATCGCACCTGCGCCTATTCATTATTATTACTAGGTATTATTCAGCTTTATCAGTTATTGCCTTTATCGTTAAATTGCATTGAAATAACTTGATTAAATTTGCCAAACAAGTTTTAAAGTTATTGCATAGCTGAGTTATCGAACAGACGAAATTTATTAAATTGTTTAAATATTCTAAGTTCATTTGTATAAATAATTGATTAATTGCAAATTCTCGAATGAAAAATGGATTTCGTCATCTCTAGTACACAAGGTGTCCTAGCTCTATTTAGACAAGCATTATCTTGGAAATTGTCCGACATAGAAAGAAATGTTTAATAGAAAAATTATTCTGTTTAAAAAGATGCCTTTAACCATTTCATTTTCAAATGTACAAAGCGCCTCAAAAGACGGCAGGTTATGCAACTTTATTTTTTCAAATGGAACACTGTTATAAGTACATTGCATTCCCTATAAGTAAATGCTAAACAAAAAATTTCAAAAACAGTCAAGAAATTCAATCTTTCTGTCCAAAAGGACAAACCCTGATGAAAATGTATCTTTCATTTTCATTTCAACCAAAAATTACAACTACATCACAAAAAATTTGAAAAAATTCACTAAACTCCGATAATTCAAAAATACCCTAAAACAATCGAAAAACACGTTACAATATTCGATTGTCAATTTTATAAAATAAACTTTCCAAATAACTCACCTAAAAAATACAACCTCCCGTATAACAGCATTCGACACTCAACACACTTTCCGTATCTTCGGTATAAATTTTAAATTCATATTCACAAACTTTTTACAACTCATTTTCTATTCAATTTTCACCTTCACTCGAATTGCGCCCTAACTATTTTATCAGGCAATGACTAGGTGCACTCCAGAGTGCGCGCTATTTTCAGCGTTGGGTGCACCCCAAATAAATGCATTACTACGATTAGTGGGAGCCCACAGAGCGCGGGCACTCCACACTACATCAAATAATATTAACATATTTAACCTAACGAACTAACCTAAAGAAACATTCGTATTATGCATTTTAGTTGTTAACAAAATGTAGTAAAAAAAACGTAAAAAGTTGATTCGAACCCTCAACCTCACGTGTGAAAATCGGGCCAATTGAAATGTCTTTATTGATTATTATATAATTCAAATCGGGCAACCTAACCACTACACCACGGACTACCGATGAACAACACACATACTTCTTACTATATAATAATAATAATAATATGTCTTTATTGTTTTCTTATAAATTACACATAAAAACATATCAATACGTTTTAACGTCGATGACGTCACATTCAAGGCGTTCGTGATTTGGAGTACACCCAACGATGAAATTAGCGTACACTCAGGAGTGCACCTAGTCATTACGTTTTATCTATTTCAGATCAGTCTGTCTACATTTCCAAATTAATGTCACACTTATTCTCGTTCCAACGCACTAGCACACTTTCATTTCATTTCAACTCTATATTTACCCCTTTCAAACATAGACACGCGAGACAACTCAAAGTCCATATTACGTGCGTGTGTAATGTATGATTCTACAAGGACGGTTCAATATATTCAACTTCTTTTTTATTCAATATCTTTTAAACTAAAACCGATTCGAGATTCATTCAATTACCAAACGATTTCCCTTTCTATTGCCCAACCAACCATGAAAATTTCATTATCAAATTTTAACTTTTTGCAAAAATGATGCAATATTCCCTCGCCCGCACTGAATGACGGGATCCGACTTTCTAGAATAAAATTTGTGTAAAAACGTTCGTGCATGACTCACGGGACACGACAAACGAAACGATACCTTTTAACGTATAAAAGGCCGAGCTCAACACACTTTAGGCAAGTCAGTGTCGATATCTGAGGTTAGTAATTCTGTATCTCGCCAGTATAACTCGTGCTCGTGCTACTTCCTAGGCCGGGACCTAGTAAAAAAAGGCTATTTTAAATAATGTAATCTGCCACCGCGCACCTAATCTTAAGTGAATTTTTGACATTTTTAAAGTAAATCTTAACCATATCAAATCTCCCAAGCCGGAATTTATTCACTGTCGAAAAGTTACCAACTCGTAACTGTAAAAAAAATAATAATTTTATTTTATTTAAACTTGTATTCGATCTAATATTAAATATTATAATTCGTTTTAAAACAAAGTGTTTTAATCTACAACAACTGCAGGGTGCTGCTCCAAAATATCTGGTCATCTTAACAGAAATTTTTAAATTAAACAAAAGTGCTTCAGCTTAAACATTGCGTACAGAGATGTTATACTTTAAGAAATATATATAGAGGGTGTTGAAAAATCATCTGATAAAGAATACAATTCAGTTTAAAGTAAACGTAACTTTCGAATTCAACAAAGTACATTAATAGCAATCAGCAGGGGTTTATACAGGGTGAGCAATTTATCCTGTTCCAACCTTTTTAAGTGCAATCCCGCGAAATTTCATTCTGCTATAAATTAAGTGCATGAGAAGCCTCAAAGGTCTCTACTAAGCTCATAGCACTTGTTTGTGTGCGTGTTCATAGCACCCAACCTAGAGCCAAAATACTAACGTTAGAAGCGTTTCTGTGTTCAACACTCTGTATATTTTTGCATTTTTGAATTCTCCTTTTACTTCCGAACAAATTCTATTAACCTATATGTCCTATACCTGTCATTAACGGTTTACGATATATCAACGGTTTAATCTTGATTCAGTGATGTTCCATATCCTTAAACTAATAAGGCAGGCCTTGATTACATACAAAAACATAAGTTATTGACTGGCAGTTTCACTGACAGTTGTTCATTTTAAGACTCTATTTCATTTTCAAATCAGTAATATGCCGTCACTATTTACGTCTAATGAATATGACATTTAGAAATGTGGAAAGAAAAACGGTACTGGTTCCTTTCGAAGTCCCAGAGGAGTTCAGCATGCCCGTCTAGCAAGACAGGAACAAAATGTCATTAATGCTCTTGCGCTTATAGTAATCGACCCACATGCCTCTGTGTGCAGCATTGCTTAAGAAATTGGTATAAGTAAATCTTCGGTGCACAGAATTCTACTAGATAATGGACACCATCCTTACAACATCTGCTTAGTTCAAGATTTAAGACCTATGATTACAATAGACGTATGGAATTCATTGCCAACTTTACGGTACAGTTATATGATGATCCTCTGTTTGTCAATAAAATTATGTGAACTAATGAATCACGATTTCACAAACGGTTAATCAATATGACAGTCATTATTGACCAGTAGAAAATCCTCGCTGGGTAAAAGAAACCCATTTTCAAACTATTTGGAGAATTAACGTTTGATGCGGCTTATTTAATGGGCGATTAATTGGACTTTACTTCTATGAAAGTATCCTGAATGGTGACATATTTGACATGTTTAAGAAATATTATTCCTGATCTTGTGAAAAAAATTCCAATAAATGAGCTCCTCACTATGTGGTGGCAGCAAGACGGAGCACCACCGCATAATTCGAACCTTGTACCACGCGTCCTGACTGAGAGATTTGGAGGGAACTAGATTGGTAATCAGGGACCTGTTAAATGGCCTGCACGGCCACCTGATATGAGCCCCCTAGATTTTTCTTATGGGGTTATCTAAAACAAGTTGTATACGCTGAGAAAGCAAATAATTTTAATGATTTAAAAAACAGGACAACTCATGCTTGCCGTCAAATAACCCCAGATGTCTTAAGGAGTTCTTGTACACGAGAACTTTTAAGGAGGTATGAATTGTGTCAAATAGAATATGGGTGGCCATTCGAGCATCTTTTATAAAAATTATAACATTTACTGTTTTTTGTATTGTAGTATTCCTTATAATGACCTTAATAAACAAATGTTATCCCAAAAATTTAACTCCGAATATCTCAGCAATGGTTAATGATATAAGACATGGTTAATAAAATTTGTTCGGAAATAAAAGGAGATTCCAAAAATGCAAGAATATACAGGGTGTTCCATTTAAAAAAGTAAAGTTGCATAACTTTCCGTCTTTTTGAGGCGCCTTGTACATTTGAAAATAGAATGGCAAATGCATAATTTTAAACAGAATAACTTTTCTATTAAACGTTTATTTTCTATGTCTAACCGTTTCCAAGATAATGTTTGTCTAAATAGAGCTGGGACACCCTGTATATTCATTGATGCGTCTAGGCATATACCAAGCAACTGGCAGGTGATGAAATTTCTTTGAGTTGTCCGAGATTGTTTACTATCTTCGTCTCATTAAATTCTACATATATTCTAAGGATGATATATCCGGGGATCTAACATGCCAAGATAAAATTTACAACTTAGTTTCTTCTGAAAATCTTTTCAATCACGGATATTCTTCCAAGTCCCGTTCAGTGCAAGAGCCAAAGAAAACCTACAATTAGAAAACTAATAAGGATAGTAGCAACCAAAGTAGAAAGTAATTTTAGAGTCTTGTCTGGATAGGCACCTATGGCCCCATTCCATGGCCAGCTTGATCTCCAGATATTACTCCCTTGGATTTTTTCGGCTGGGGTTACATTAAAGATAAGGTATTTCAAACTGGCCATATTGAGGACATCAAAACCAAAATTACAAACGCATGTGAGGTAATTACTCCTGAAATTCTCCAAAATGTAATGCGAGAGGTGTCTGGTAGAGCACGTTTGTGTATTAGAATGCATGCTGCACAATTTGAGCATTTGTAGAGTAGTTAAAAAAATAAATACACACATTTTCTTTTCAGTTGAATAGAATAGAATAGAATAGAATAGAATAGAACTTTATTAACTACATTACATACAGAATACATTTGTAGCACGTCAAAAAAAACAGTACAGTATGTAAAAATACACGATACACAGCAATATTACATACAGACAAAAATAAAAAAGAAGGAAATAATTTTGAGATTAAAATATAAGTAAAAAAATATGCAAGCAGAAACAAGTAAAATAGAACAAATACGTTAAAAATTAGAATATAAAATAACATAGGTGTTAAATACAGAAAAGGTGAACTTCACATTAATTCGATAAAATTGTTTGAATTTAAATATTCGCTCACAGAGTAGAAGCAGTTTCTTAACATAAACGATTTCAATGTACGTTTAAAACAGTGGAAATTCAAGGATTTCATTTTAAAAGGCAGTTTATTGTATAAATCTAATTTAATGGAGTTTTTTTCTGACATCGCCAATCTAAATTGAGGCTTTTTTACTAGAAAATCAGATCTTGTCTAGTAATTATGAGAACTTGGCTGTATGTCATAGTCATTAATGTTTTTATGGATATCTAATAAAGTGGAGTAAATAAAAATAGATGGAAGAGGCATTATGCCAAAACTGACAAAAAAAGGGATGACAATGATCCTTTATCTCAGCACCTGCCATTATTCTCACCACTTTTTTTTGCAAACGAAAAATTGTTTGTGCACTGTAAGAATTCCCCAAAGTACAGTACCATAAGTTAGATGGCTGTGGAATAAGGAAAAGTATATAGATTTAAGAATATCAAAATTCAATAAATTCTTCAACTGACGAATGAAGAAGATCACACTGTGCTTGTGGGTTAACTGTTCTACATGACCGGATCAGTTTAGTTTGTCATCCAGGATGATACCCAGTAATTTTGCACTCAAACCTTGCGTAATATCCGTGTGTGAAGAAAATACAAGTTTTTGAGTTTTTTGCTGATTTAGTTTTAGCTTATTAGCGATGAACCATTCTTCCGCTCGAGAGACAGTGTCATTTGATGAGTCTATTAGATGATTTAATTCTTTGTCAGAATTTATTAATGTTGTGTCATCTGCATACAGGACACAATTTTTAGGCAACATGAAATAACATAAGTCATTAACATAAATAATGAATAATAATGGCCCCAACACAGAACAGCCCCCTGGGGAACACCATGATTTATCTTATTTAGTTTTGACTGCTTATTGTCGATTTCTACACACTGTGATCTGTTGTTAAGATAGGATTTAATAAGTTCAAGAGGTAAACCTCTAATACCATAGATATATAATTTGTCTATTAACAAGTCATGTGTGACACAGTCAAATGCCTTGGTGAGGTCACACATTGTGATAGCTGAATGTTTACCTTCCTCGAGATCACGAACTATTTCTGACACTATCTGCATTATGGCTTTGGTTGTTGAACAATTTCTACTAAAGCCATATTGGCAGAAGCACAAGAGTGAATTTGATTCAAAGTACTGGGTAAGTCTGGACTTTAATATAATTTCAATTAGTTTAGCAAATATAGGAATAATAGATATCGGTCTGTAATTGTCAACCAGTTGTGTATCACCCTTTTTAAACAATGGTATAACTTTCGAGATTTTTAATGCGTCCGGAAATACACCCTGAGCAAAACATTCATTAATTATAACTGTTAGTGGATACGCAAGGATATCAGATGTTTCTTTAACAATTTGACTGTTTAATCCATGAATATCAAAGCAATGAGAATGTTTTAAAGCTGCTATAGCATCAATCACTTCTTGTGATGTTACCGGATGAAGAAATAAAGAGGGAGTAGAAGCTGAAACATTTTTTAGAACGTCAGAAACATTTCAATTACTATTTGGCAATGACAGAATTATATTGTCTGCAATGGTTGAGAAATGTTCATTGAAAATGTCTGGTGATAAGTTAGTATTGATTTTCTGAGATTTTGATTTATTTCTTTCAAAATTTACCAGCTTCCAACTGTCCTTAGCTTTATTTTGAGAGTTAAAAATATAATTATCATAGGCACATTTTTAAGCATTCTTAATGGCAGCCTTATACTCCTTGCGTAAGGTATTATAGGAAGTTAAAGCTTCTGGGCTTTTACTAACATTATAAACATGCTTTACAGATGCTAGTGTATTTCTTAAGTTACGTAATGAATTAGTGTACCAGTTTACAGGATAATTCTTGGTATTTGTATTTGAATTTTTGAAAGGAAAACAAGTACTTACGAAATATATATATATATATATATATATATATATATATATATATATATATATATATATATATATAGGTATACACCAAGAAATCTGTTAAGAGATTTGGATTTAAATTTGGCGCAACAAAAATGCTCCAATCAATTTCCTGTAAAGAGAACCTCAGAACATCCATACCAGACTTATTAATATGTCTCCTCCATGTTACCTTACGGGGATGATTTGTTATAGTTTTCACCTTAATGAATTGCCCAAAGTTATCAGATAAGCAAGGATCTAATACACCCGAGTCATAACTATCCTCATTTAAATTTGTTAAAAATATTGTCAATGCAACTTGAAGATGTTGCACTAACTCTTGTAAATCGAGAAATTGAGACAATTAAACCAAAAGACGGTGTTAGAGTAATTAGTTCTGTTAATTTTGACGAATTGCTAAGAAAATTGATATTGAAATCACTCACCAGTGTGACCCTGTCATTCCTACTTAGGCAGTTAATTAAAAGTTGCTCAAAACGCTCAATAAAAACCTCAAAATTACCAAGACAAGATCTGTAAATTATAATAATTAACGTTTTTGAAAACTTGATTCCGCAGATTTCAATGTCTAATTCATTACAAAATTGTTTAAGTACCAAGGGTTTACAGGTTAAACAATTTTTTAGAAATATTGCTACTCCACCATGAGAATGAACTTGTCTACAATAGGAGCTTACAAGACTGTAACCTGGTATATTAATTGAATCTAAATTAGTGTAATTTAACCAATGTTCTGAAAAACATAAAATGTCAAAACTGTGTTTATCAAGAAACAGACTTAACTCTTATCTTATTCGAAAGACATTGAACATTAATATGAAATACACCTATCTGGTTTGAAAAGACTGAAAAAGTGTTTGTATTTGTTAATTTGTGAGTTGGATTAACTTCCTGGTAGTAGGTAGTACTGTTATACATAGTTTTTCGTTTTCTTGGATGTTCATTTTGTACTTGTGTATTCTTATTTATAATATGAGATATTTGTTTATTCGTATTAAATAGTAATAAATAATTACTGAATTATAATTATTATAAAGTGAATTTTTACTATTA
The DNA here is from genome assembly GCA_963675555.1 of Leptura quadrifasciata. Taxonomy (NCBI): domain Eukaryota; kingdom Metazoa; phylum Arthropoda; class Insecta; order Coleoptera; family Cerambycidae; genus Leptura; species Leptura quadrifasciata. Next base: position 18,230,486 of record OY776681.1, on the reverse strand, counting down.
TGGCATAGCTGATTTTTACGATTCAATGATATTGTGTAAATTGTAGTTTTAGTAAAATATTAAATATTTGCACTATCAGTTGAAAATTTTGTGACATGTTTTATATCGTTCGAAAGAGAAAAAAATACTTTGAGATTTGTTCTTTTCATATTTGCACAAGAGCATATGTCAAAGACGACTGCGTTTTTAGAATTTAATATTCTCATTGTCTTTGCCGTCAACTTTCATCCCTTTAACTTTTTTCGTATCTCCTCAAATAAGGAAGCTATAAGCTATAACCGTTTGCGGTTTTCCTATTTTTCAGGTTTTTGTAGTATATCTCACAAAGTAGGCTATGGATTTCAAATTTCTTTTTACTTATTGAAATATAGCTCACAAAAATGGGATAACTGTTTCTGAAACTTAATTAGTATACGTAATTTAAGAAAAATATCGTTCAGTAGTTTTCGATATACGGATCGTGTAAGCTACTGGCTGGACACACTGTAGATATTTGTTAGTTATTGTTAAAACATAATAGTAGGCGTCAAAATCGCGTACATTGCGTGGAATAAGTCCGGATAATACGTCACATATTATTATTTTCCATGGCATAACAAACATAAACATTGTATTAGACACCATCAGAACCAGATTTTCCGTGAGATAGGTTTTATTTATTATTATTATAAAAGTAATAGTTTACAATTAATTATCTTTAATAAAATATCTGTAAGGAGGCATTGTCCCCATGTACTTACCTTATCACGACTTGCATATATATTATGAAGGTGCGAATTTAATTTGAATAGTAAACAAGCATAAAACTAGTTTGTCTTATAAAACTGATGCATTATTCCATAACGTTGCATCATAAAAAATTGGTTGTCACATTGTTGCCATAATATGTACTAATTACAATAAGTTGCTAAATAAAGAAACGCATTCAAATATTTCGTAATGCTGCTCAAGTGTTCTGAAAGCAGGGCATCTACTGAAACCTCTGAAAAATCAATATTTGTTTATACGGTGTCGAGGTCATTGCTTCTCGAGAGGAAGAATGATGGTTATCATAAAAAATATCCACTAAACAACTTCCCTAAAATTGGCAGGGAAACTATACCTCATACAAACTAGCACATTTTTTTAATAAATCCACGGTATATAGAGACACCTTTTGAGAGAGATGTTAGAGATTAAAGTGAATTAATCTCTACGATTTCTCTCAAAAAGTGCTCTTTGCGTTGATTTAATTAACATATGTGTGATATTTATTATTTGTTCTTGAAAGGTCTAGTTTAATAACGGGGTACTTTACTATAAACGAGGTGGTAGATTTTTTTAGCATCTTGTATATATTGTAGAAAGTATGCAGAATCCAAGTTTTAGACCTCCAAACCTTTGGTAAATTTTTGTATGGCCGAAAAAACCATGAATTTTTGGCAGTTTTTTCAGTTTTTGACCTATAACTTAAAAACAATGCATCCAATCGAAAAGTCATCTATTATCAAAATTAAAGAGCATTAAATTTCACTTCGAATGAGTACATCAACGTTGAAATTTCATCAAGAGGTATGGGCGTAATTGGCAGTCGAATAACAACAATTTTTACCAACTGGTAAAAAATTGTTTGAAGACATCAGGTTCTTCTGCAGACATCATTTTCAGCGAAGAAACAAATGCTGCAATGTCACAGGAAAAGTTTCTTGCAAACGAGGGCAACAAGAATGCTTGAACAGCTGATCTTGGCACTGTATGGACTGATGCACGTGGACCTCTGGATGAGCTGAGATACGAGCTTTTTATAAAATCCGCCTCAAAAAAATCGTTCAACCTAGCACGGTTGCTACCAACATCGGATGCAGCAAGGTGGCACCCAACGCGCGTTATCATCGAGTGCAAACTTGGCTGGGAAACGTAACAAACATGCCAATGGGGTTGGATCGGAAATCAGGCCTGAACGGCTCTTTAACCTGTAAACAATGCTCTGGCGTCTCATGCCAGAACACTCCTGAGATTGAGTTGGATGAAGATGAAGACGACGAAGATTACTTCGAGCTTGAGGAAGTTAGTGGTGCTGTTGCAATGAATCAGGAAGATAGGATGCTGTATTGCAGTACGAGGACATTAGTCAGCCCCAATACAAACGGATTCAACTACTATAACCGTTACATGCAAATAATTCGTTTTTTCCAAAACTCATTCTTACTTCATTTCAGTTTTTTCATACACCTATTTATTCTATACAGGCTGTCCATTTTATCAGGGCCCTCGAGAATATCTCACTTAATATCGGTCGTACAAAAAAAATTATTTTTACGAAAATTGTGCCGATTTATATAACCTACAAAATGGTTTAAAGACATTTGAAATCCTTGGCCTACTTTAAGAGTTATGGCGGAAAATATAGAAAATGCGGAAAACGTCTAGGCCAAATATCTCCGTTATTTGAAGAGATATGAGAAAAATTCTAAGGCGAAAATTTTTTGCAAAACAGAGTGTTTCAACGAGCTTTTATCTAATTTTTTTCAAAACCGCTGTATTTTAAGATTTACTCTTCAGGCTGTTAAAAAAATTATTTTGAAACGGGCGGGAAATGGCGCCATTAAATATAGTATTTTCCTCCCTTTTCAGCGATATATCACATGCCATATTTATTCATTGGTACTACGTTAGTAATTATAAAAACATTTTTTTAACAAGCATTATACTTGCCGTAGAGAAAGTATGATTAAATAAAACGATAAAATAATTCAATAAGTTGTTCGAATCTTTGCTATAATAAAACATTCATACAATTAAGAAGAATAAAATGCTGACAAGAAGAGGAAAAATTTTTAAAAAATGCAAAGAGAACGAAACGAGCATGAGAACAAACAGTATATTTTTTAAAGATTTCATACCACAAAATTGACAAACGTGAACATAAATTCAATATCTTTTCTAACATGAAAAATCAATACATAAAAAAATGTCTTGGTCCTTATTGAACAATAATATAGAAGGGTACATATCCAGGCAAGAAAGTATATCAAATATTTTTCCACAAAATGTCGTTGAACTGGCAAGTATATTCTCGATTTGGCAACCTCGCGTTCGTAGTGTGACTTAGCGTAAAATGCGCAACTTATTACTAAGGTGGAATTTTGTGGGTGTGTCGTCAGTGCGCGCGTGCGTCCTCAACTCGCCTGACGCAAGGGTTTGCGAAAAGTAATACACAAACTCAAGTTCACGGGGAATTTTGTGGCTTTCATTGAAGGAGACATCAAGGTGAAAAAAATTGCAAATGCACATGGTTGAATGTTGTATGAATATTCAATTTGCGCCGACCATATTTGTAATGATATGGGTACTTAAGTAGGTTTATGCTTTTGCGTGACGTAGCGGGGCAAGTTCATTCAGGGCAGGCGGTATAATCAGGAGATATTTAATACGAATACCTATAGCCCAGTAAAATGGGAAAATTTGGATGAAATAATTGATGGCGGGTTAAAATTTTGGGAACAGGCTTATTTTGTAGTACTTTTTAACATATCAAAAGTCCTCACCCATAGACGCCGGCGGAGGGGAGGGGGAGGGAGAAAATAGGTTGTCGTAAAGTCAAAAGAAACGATGATATATACAAAAAAAGTAATTAAAAAATAATATTAGTTATCAAGAAGATTTTTTTTAAAGAAAATATGCCTTGCGAACGACTTATGCTATTGCATTACTTTCATATCTATATAAACTAATAAAAATAAGTCAAAACCAATTTTTAAAAAATTCTTATGCACAGTTCTTGCAGGAAAATCTTAATTTATAATAAAAAAGAAATGTTTGCTCACAGCTTTAAACAGCTGTAACTCGTGAACCATTCATCCTATGAAAATTACTTGGAGCTCGTTTTACAGATAGTTTAATTTTCTTCAAAAAACCTTTAGTGTCATTATTGCCTAAAGTGAATCAAAAAATAGCTATTTGTCAAAATGCACTTGAAAATGACAATTTTTCATGTTTTCCCCTTTTATCTCCATTCACTCGTTATCAAAACGATTTTGTACATACACTAACATATTCAAAATTTGATTCTCTTTAACTTTCATTAGATACACTATATACGTACGAACTATCGTTTTCGAGTTTTTATCAATTTTATGAAACAAGTGTTCTGGTAGCGCGCTATAAGAATATTTAAAAATTCATATCTCTGCCAATATTGATCGAATGGAAATGAAAAATAAAAGGAAATTGTTTGTAATCTAATTCTCTACAGCGCTCATTTGAAACATTTTCCGATCCGAATGACCATTTTCGAGATTTTAGCGAAAAACGCGCGCGTTTCCGTTGCGTCGCAAAACTGTCAAAGTTTCAAAACAATCTAACTCGGCTCCAGTAGGTCGTACGAAGTTAAAAAAAAACGAAATTGTGCGGGTTTTTATTACCTATAATTTTCATGCGTACATATTTTACATTAAAATTGATACTTTTAGAGTTTTTGCGAAAAACCGATTTTTTAAATCTATTTTCTCCCTCCCCTGTTCCCTCCGCCGGTTTCTACGGGTGAAGACTTTTGATATGTTAAAAAGTATCACAAAATAAGCCTGTTCCCAAAATTTCAGCCCGCTCTCAATTATTTCATCAAAATTGACAAATTTCGTCCCATTTTTTTGGGCTACTAGGTGGCGAGGTCAGTTTACCTGTGGGTGCTCTGGTGTTTCATACAAAGAGCGAGCGCAAGGTCTACGAGACGTGAGAAGTGATCAATATAGATTTACATGTTTTTATTTTAAAATTCTGTGAATAATAACAAGCAAGTTTCCGCTCCGCAGAGAGCGTCTAATGTAGATTATAATTTTACAAATGAAAAAAAAAACGACTATACAAACATTGTTTTTCTCCAAACGTTTTAGTTTATTAATCCATATCATCAAATCTTTTTCTACCCCATAGGATGAACTCAACAGCCTAAATTTTCCAGGCATTCCCTAGCGTTAATTATTAATTTACCTCTATCCTTTTCCTTTCATGCTTTAACAACATCCAACCTCTCCAAATTACTAACCTTTATTTTTTATATGCAAATTCTTGATTTAACAGTGTTACTACAGGACAAACCAAACAGGATAAAAAATAATACTCCAAGGTAAATAAGTCGTTTCTTGAAACGGGGAATCGATTGCGGTAGGTCTGAGGGAACAAAACCTGCCTTCATCCCCTATTAACCAAAAACCACCCCCAAAATCCGTGCTGTTGCAAGAGGAGGCGGAGTTTTAGTGCGGAGTTTTTTTTTGTAAAAGTGATTTTTGATACGGGGCCACCGAGAGGGTTGATCAAAGGGGTTGAATACTACTTGTATTTTTTATTTGTTTAGGTAATCTGTTGTATAGTCTTGATTTTAAATAAGAATAGCATTTTTGTCCAATAGTTTTTGTTGCTTTCGAATTTTGATAACTGTCTTCTTTATTTCTTATTGTATATTGGTGTTCAATAGGTTTGTACAATTTTTTGTTTTTAAAACTGTATAATAAAATTTTTAAAGAAAATAATTGCCTCAAATCGATTATTTCACTTATTTTGTATATATCATCTGAGGGGTAATTACGACTTTTACCATAAATTATTCTTAGTATCCATTTTTGTAGATTATTTAAATTTTTTAGGTAAGTGTCGCAAATACCTCCCCATCCGATAAAACCATATGTTAGATGTGATTGTACTAACGAATAATAGAGGATTTTAAGATGTTTTATATCTAGATAAGGTTTTAGGTATTTAAATCGATATAGCAGGCCTCGAATTTTTTGTGCAACATGTTTTGCTTGCAACTCCCATCTAAAGTGTTTGTCAATGATGATACCTAAATATTTCACTGAATCTGCTTCTGGAATATTTAAAAGATTTTCAATATTTAGTGGACCAAAGTTAGGTAGATTATTAGCATATGAGGTAAATGGTAAGTAACTAGTTTTTTAAAGTTAACAGTGAGTAAATTGTAATCGAACCATTTTTTAATATCTTTAAATTCTTTTTCTGCGATTTTTTTAAGATTTTTCCATGAATTGGCTTTAAGAAGTATTGCTGTATCGTCAGCAAAACTTAATATTTTAGCCGTGATATCTCGCATCGAAAGTAAGTTGTTTATGTATACAGCGAACAGAAGTGGTCCTAAAACTGTTCCCTGTGGAACTCCGTAGCTGACAATTCTTGGTTCACTAATAGTTTCATTTATTTTTACATATTGTATTCTTTCGGACAAATAACTTTTTATTAAATTATATATATTTCCTCTCAAGCCACAATATTCTAATTTTTTTTAAGAGGTTGCTATGCGATACCGTGTCAAATGCTTTCGCAAGGTCCACAAATATACACAAGCATGGTGATTTTTCATCTAAAGCCTCATAAATATACCGTGTTAGGTATGCTATAGCATCTTCGGTGGATTTGTTTTTCTGGAAACCAAACTGTCTCTCAGATATAATGTTAAATTTATTAAAAAATGTCGTTATTCTGTTCTTCAAGATTTTTTCAAAAATTTTGGCAATGTTAGAAATCACGGATATTGGTCTATAATTAATTGGCTCAGTTATATCTCCACCTTTATGGAGAGGTTTTATTACACCTATTTTTAAGATATTCGGGAACTGACCTATAGTAAAACTTCTGTTTATTAAATATACTAATGGATCTACAATTTCATCTTCAATTTCTTTTAGCGTTTCTGCCCGTATATTATCTAATCCAGGGGATTGTCTTGGTTTTAAACTATTTATTACGCTTTTTACTTCCGTCAGATCTGTGTGATATAAATACATTGAATTATTTATTATGTTATAGTTTTCTTTAAAATTTTTGGGTATTTTTATTTCTTTCGCATACTTTTTGCCTAGTTCTGTATAATAATTTACAAATGTGTTTGCAATTTCTTTTGTATTAATTGTTATATTGCCGTTTTCAGTTTTTATTTTATTTATTGCTTTTTCAGATTTATTATTTTTATTGCATAATTTATTAACAGCATTCCATAAATTTTTACTAGAGTTGATATTCTTGTCTATTTCTATTTTATTGTATTTTATTCGTGCAATTTTTATTAGTTGTGTGAGTTTGTTTTTATATCTTTTATATTCTGCCATTAGGTTCGTGTCGTTTGGGTTCTTCAGCGCATTTTTATGCATTTTGTTTTTTATATTGATTGATTTGATTAAGCCCGGAGTTGCCCAATCCTTTTTCGGATTTTCTTTTCTTTTTAATTTAACAGTTTTTTTATTTCGAGAGATATAATATTTTATTTTATTTATAAATAACTCTGTAGCTACATCAACATTATTATTATTATAAATTTCCTGCCAACTTTCTTTTCTTAAATCGTTTTTTAAGTTTGGATAGTTTGTATATTGTTTATATTGGATTTGATCTATGGTTGGTTTTTCTTTGTCTAATTCTAATAAGAGTATAATTGGAAAATGATCAGTTATATAGTGTGAGAAGATTATAGATGTAATGTTATGGGTTGCGTTGCTTTTAACAAAAAAAAGGATCTATGCAAGATTGTTGTATTCCCTGTACTCTAGTATGGTCTTTTATATATGAAATAAACCCATTTACACTTAGAATATTTAGATATTCTTGTGCATAATCATTATTTGAACAAATATTTATATTTATATATAATCACCATCTAATATCATTTCCTACCAGTACCACTAATTTCGATTCTCTGAAAAACCGCGAGGAAGATTGAGGGAAGCCCGTGATCCCGACAGGGGGTAGTTTTCACCCCTTTGACGGAAAATAAAGGGTAGATGAATGAATTTTACTTCTCTCATTTATTTTGACCACCTCCCAATCGAATTCCTTTTGGAAAACAGGCAGAAAAATTGAAGGGAGCCCGTGATCCCTGCAGGGGGTAGTTTTCACCCCCTTGACCGGAAATAAGGAGTGGGTGGTTCAATTTTACCTCCCTCATCCTCCTCGACCTCTTTTTAGTTACATTCTCTCCGAACAGTGCGAAAAAACCAGTTGCGACAGTTTTTTGCTTCAAACAGGTGGTTCTCACTCCCATTGATCAACCCTCTCGGTGGCCCCGTATCAAAAATCACTTTTACGGAAAAAATGGACGAGGGAAATGTCTTTTAGCCTTTGTTCAGAAGTGTCCAACTTTTCCGCTTTTTTACCTGGACTATAACGAGAAACCCATAAACGAGATCAACTGAATACATAGTGTGTTGCATCATGAGAGAGACATGTCTTAATAGGAGTTAGAGAATATCAGTAGTAATTAGAACCTCCCATTGAGCCTTCACTATTGTGTTTTATAGTGGGCTAAAACTGCTTTTTGTCATAACTTTGACAGGAAATGGAATAATGAATTCATATTTGTACAGCCAATATGGTAACAATCCTTCAGAAGTACATGTAAGACATGAAGGAAATCCAGGTCCGGAATCACTTAAATTTATGTTTCTTCTTTACCTCTAAACAAATAGCCCGTTTCACTTTCTTGTTACACCTTTGTAGTTATTCATACGGTGTTAAATGTACAAGAATGCGAATTCCAGAATGATATTATATGACGTGAAATAAATAATTTTGTGGCGCAGTCGGTAGGATTTGATGTTGTGTTTTCGAAAATCAAAATCTGGTTTCTATTAACAATTTAACGCCAACTTGATCCAGTTGGCGTTAAATTGTTAATAGAAACCTGTTTTCTGTTCAATATGACTACCTAGTTTTAAGAAAAATGTTTCTTAATAAAAGAACGAGTTTCAAGAAATCATGAAGATTTAAGAAAGTGAACAAACATTTCTATTAAATATGTTCTATTTTAACGACAGCAAGGCCGCGCCGCGCTCGTTACGCCAGCGAATATGCTTGGACTGTTTTATCTTTTTACGTAAATGTTTAATAATGCTCTTTTCTGTGCCAACTCCTTATAAGGAAAGGCTGTTACTGTATTAATCTCGTGCCCCTAAACGGTTTATCTAGCGCTATCTTTAAAATAGCATGCAGGTGTTCAGATACATGATCAATGTAATTATTATTGTAATTTATCGATAACAGAAGTATGACATCGACGAAAATGTTTTGAAATAAGGTGTTGATTGTGTTGGATAATTAAAATATATAAAATCATCTGATGACGCCATGACCTTCCGTTAAGTGGAGCAATTGAGTGGTTAAGGTGGGTGTGGAACACGTCGGAAAAATCATTAGATGGCTAAATGTCGAGAGTCCGTGAACTTGACAGGAGCTGAGGAAAGAGCTATGATGAGACAAAAGTGTACTAGTGATTGATTGAAGCTTGAGGTTTTCATTATTTTGTTATTGGGGAAATTTTATCGGTTTTTCAAATACAGTAGGTTAAAAAATGTTTTCATTGGGTATTGTGTTAATTAAATTTGAATGACATAGAAGACTTGAAATCTAAGCTTATGATCAAAATAAAAATGAAATCTTCAACTTTGTGGGCCAATTATTAAATGTTGAAGTCAACCTTTATATAATCAGACATGATGCAGATATATCTAGTCTAAGAAATGTATAGCTTAGAATGCCAATAAAAGTAACATGTAACGCTAAGGAATCTTGCATATAATGTCTCTCATAGAAAACACTTGTCACCGCCTATCATGGTCTTATTCACTCCTATTTACCATGTGCTATTTTGGTTTGGAGACACTCATGTAATAATATCCATGCTTTCGCGCTACAAAAGAAAGCCACATGGATTGTATCAGTCTTAAAATATCGAGACGTCTGTAGACACGCATTTAAAGAATTAAATACATTAACTTTACCCAGCACGTACATATTGCAATGCCTATTTCAACTCATTCCGTTCAAAAATAGGTACAAGTCATTTTTAGTAGCCATGTCTCACAATATCCATTTCAAAAATCTCGTGAGCCTTGATAAACATATGCAACAGATAATACAGATACAACAGATAATACCTGTCAAAAACTTTAGTTATTGTTTGACAAGGCACTGAAACTTATTTTAAAAATTAAAATGTCTTATTCTAACGAAGAGTACGTTGACATTAGTTACATTTATGGTTTTTGTAATGGGAACTCCAGGGCCGCTGTTAGAGAATATCATCGACGGTTTCCCAATGGACGAATTCCCAATGAATCAACATTTTCTTCTATTCACAACTATGCAAAACAACACGGGAAATCTCCTTCAGCTCCTTTGAGACGTGAACGTCCTATTCGACAAGATGTAAATGAAGAAAATGTAATTCTAGAGATAGTGCAGCAAAATCTTTCAATGGGGAACAATCCAAGCCAGTTCCTAATATATCCAATAGATGACGCCATACGTACGCGGTTTAATGTCTTTCTCAACTTGTATCATATATAACCTTGAAATAGTTTAAATTTGCCGATTTCCGAGAGTTTCCCAATCTCTTATTCGTAGAAATGGGCTAAATTGATTTTTATCAATTGAATTACGGTAGTTGGTCGTTAAATCGTTTAAAATTTTAAAAGCGGAGCTGAGAAAAAGAGGTGCTATAGAGTTCATGGAAAAAAAGCTGATTTGGTTGAAAAGTATATAGTTACATTACAGTTACAGTTTTACAGAAAAATTAGATTTTCCATTAAAACGAAATCAAATCAGTGACCTTCGCTCACATTTCCTTTATCAATTAAAAAGATAAATATATAATTATCTCAATTGGTTCCGGAGATATCACGAGGGATGTGTGAAAAAGTAAGAAAAATAAATTTTGACAAATTTGTGGCATTTTTCGTAATAAAAAAGTTTGACCTCCCAAAAAATGTTGTAATTGGCCATTACAGATGGCCAAGGACCTAATCTATCATGCTGTGAAAGTCCCATGTGGTTGTACCTTAAAAAAATTTTTTTCAAGAAGGAAGCTACTTTTTCCCCGTTTTACGGGGGAATATTCTATTCTGAAGACGTGATGCTTCAATCATGTTTGTAGTGCACAAATAATTGTAACAAAATAATATTTCTAGACCAGGGCCAAACCGTTTAAAATATCGTAATAGACGATAAATTCTTAGCAGTATACGAATGGTCGGAAAATGTAGTTAATGGTGTAAATAATTAAGGAAAAATCGTCCAGACTGAGTAAAAGTTCGGGAAGGGGGGTTGGGGTGGTAATATATACGTTTTTAGGGGTTGGTACTCGTTTTTTGCGATTTGCGGCTAAACTATGCATCCTATCGAAAAATGTTGAATGTAAAAGTTGTAGATAATGAAAAAGTCGAAAACTTTCTGATTGATCATTATTGACCATAACCTCAAAATTATCGAGAAAAATGCAAAAACCCGTTTTTTCGGTTTTTAATTTATAACTATCGCAAAAATGTTTATATTTTCATGAAAATTGGTGAAAATGTTCTTTTTTGTGTTTCAAACAAGCCCAAATTTTTTCAAAGCGAAATATTTAATTTACGATATTTTATGAAGAAAATAAAAAAAGAAGACCTAATTTTCAATCGAAAAATTTGGTTAGCAAATTTTCGATTAATGAACTTTACTAGTACTCATTTTTTTCGTTGAAATCTCAATTTTAATATAGAATTAAAATATAATATTGTTTATATACAAAAATATCGTTAAAAAAGCGAAAAACTGAAAAACTACTTTTTAAAAATCGAGTTTTCGGTGAAAATCATGAATTTCTTTTTCTTTATTGTAAATAAACATTTACATTCATAAAAAGCGTTAATTCTCATACAATACTATGTTATACAAGTAATGTACATTGTACATGTACCTAACTGAGGCGCGACTGTTACAATTGATCCATTACTATTATTTCAGAGAATTTCGCGAAATATCAGCAGCACAGATGATATGAAAAATTATTTACAGTACGAGCTTGCTCCATTTCCTGTGTCGTTGTTCACAGAGAATGGCTTCAGAAAAAATGTTAAGTCACATTTATATACAGAATTTGCGAGCATCGATTCGTTACCAACTTCAAGCAATATTGTACACGTTGTTGATGGCGGGTTTCTCTTACACAAAGTAATCTGGCAAAAAAACGATACAATTAATGAAATAACACAAAAATATTTACATTATGTACAAAACAACTACGCAAAAAATAGTTATATGAAGAAGATGCAGATTCCCTAATTATCAATACATCCCTTGAAGTAGCAAAAAACTCCGATAAAATAGTGGTAGTTGTTGGTCAAGACATAGATCTTTTAGTTCTTTTAAATCAATTCAGTTCACATGAATTGAATATCTATTTCCACAAACCTGATGCAGTAAATATTAATGATACTTATTACACCTCTAATAGTTTTAAACATAAATCACATAAACATATTGTAGCATTTTTGCATTGTTTTTCTGGCTGCGATACAACTTCCAGTTTTGCTAGGAAAGGGAAAAAAAAACAATTATAAAATCATTATTGGCCGATAAACATTTACCTAATCTTGCAGAAATTTTTTACAATACAAATCTAGACAAACGAACGATTACCGAAAATGGATTAAAAATAATAGCTTCTACTTACAAAAGATTTGAACTCTACCGAACGGCTACTGTTAAATCCTCATTTCATTTGAAAAAATTACCTCCAACTGAAGGGGCAGCTAAGCAACATTGTTACAGGGTGTATTTTCAAATACAAAGTTGGCTTGGTAATCAATTAACAGATACAGATTGGGGATGGAAACATCACGTTAATGGCATCGTACCTATATTTACAGAACAAGAATTAATTCCTGAAAATTTATTGAAAATTATCTGCTGCAGCTGAGAAACAGGATGCGGTAATAACAAATGTGGGTGTCGCAAGCATGGCTTAAAGTGCACAAATTTGTCCTCAAATTGTCACGGTTCTGATAAAGGTTCTAATGCCGAAAAATCGTTGTACGAATAAAATTGTAATCTCGAGGACATCGAAGACGAAGACAGTACCCACTGTCTAATAAATAATAATAAAAATAATGATACTGAACTGGACAATCCAGAAGAACTCCAAGAAATTGAAGATATAGAAAATAAACATGAAGAAATCGAAAGTTTGATCGACTCTGGCGATGAAGAATTGCCCACTAAGAAAAAAAGATTTCAATAAAATTATTTTACTTTTAATTTTTGTATTTTATAATCAAATATAAGACTTTGACGTGATAATTTGTAAATACTTACGAATCACAAGAAATAATTAACAAATTTTCTCAGTTCACAGCCTTTGTGTTTTTTGAATTTTTACCTATTTAATTGCAGTTTAAATAATGTTTCCGGGACTTTGAAAGCCGAGAATAGTTAGGTACATGTACATTACTTGTATAAGTATTGTATGAGAATTAACGCTTTTTATGAATGCAAACGTTTATTTACAATAAAGAAAAAGAAATTCATGATTTTCACCGAAAACTCGATTTTTAAAAAGTAGTTTTTCAGTTTTTCGCTTTTTTAACGATATTTTTGTATATAAACAATATTATATTTTAATTCTATATTAAAGTTGAGATTTCAACGAAAAAAATTAGCACTAGTAAAGTTCATTAATCGAAAATTTGCTAACCAAATTTTTCGATTGAAAATTAGGTCTTTTTTTTATTTTCTTCATAAAACATCGAAAATTAAATATTTCGCTTTGAAAAAATTTGGGCTTGTTTGAAACACAAAAGAGAACATTTTCACCAATTTTCATGAAAATATAAACATTTTTGCGATAGTTATAAATTAAAAATCGAAAAAACGGTTTTTTGCATTTTTCTCGATAATTTTGAGGTTATGGTCAATAATGATCAATCAGAAAGTTTTCGATTTTTTCATTATCTACAACTTTTATATTCAACATTTTTCGACAGGATGCATAGTTTAGCCGCAAATTGCAACAAACGAGTACCAACCCCTAAAAATGTATATATTACCACCCCAACCCCCCTTCCCGAACTTTTACTCAGTCTGGACGATTTTTTCTTAATTATTTACACCATTAACTACATTTTCCGACCATTCGTATACTGCTAAGAATTTTTATTGCCTTAAACAGGATTGGCCCTGGTCTATTTCTCACAGAACAAAAATGAATATTACCAAACAGTTATATTTCGTTGCTTGGCAATGAAATGGAAATATTGGCTTTTTCTTTCAGACATTGTATCAGAAATGTCAATATTTCTAAACGATTTTAAATTATTTGTTTATTATTTTAACGTACTTTTCTAAAAAGCTCTCTCCGTTTAGTTTTCCGAAGTGAATGTATCTGGTGCCTGGACTATAAAGTCAGCGAAGATTTTCAAACAATTCACAATTTAAGACTGTCATGTCAGTGAGTGGCCAGGTCTACAATACAGATAGTAATGCAAAAATAGGTATAACAAAGCGTGCAATTTCCTCACTGTATCTTGTCTATAAAGAAGTGTACGTGATTTCGGCGGCGCACAACTTGTGCAAAGAAATAGAAAGTAAATAAATAACTCATACTCATGCAATTCAATATTATATTTCCACATTGCGTAGTGACATGCGTTCGTTACGCAATTTTTCGCAATGATTGACACCAACCAGGAGTTTTTAGGTTAATAGGGCAATGGCAGAGAACTCGAATAAGAAGCTTGAAGTTCTAATATTAGCTAGCAGCAAAACAAAACACTTACTGCTGGGGTCACATATTCGTTCATATCCACCGGCGTAACGACCATCTTCATGTTGCTAAAGTTTCTTGCAAGAGCACTGTCGAATTTGAAAGGTACGAGCGTTTAACCACGCGCGCCGGTTTCCTAGAGGACGAGGTCACCTTGACGTGTTCTACACTGTTCCGCGTGCACCACACCCCCGGTGACTTCGATTTCGTCGTTTGTGACGTAAAGGGTTGATTGGCAGACGAGGGTGCGCGTTGGAGACGGTGCGGCGCGACTTGGGGCACGTATCTACTCAATGGAAGGGAGGTTTTTGACCTTGACAGGTCGATAAAGCGCGAGGGGGTCAGGGGTGTACATTAAAATTTCATGTTGTGTTGGCGTTGTCTGGGTATCCCTGTAATGATAACTTTGCATGTTTTGTGTCTTGTTTTCTTCATACATCTACCATTTAAAACTACTGTGTCAAATTATGTAAGACCGCTTACAAAAAGAAAATGATAACTCTTATAAGGAAGAAATGTAGAAGTAGTGCAGTATATACACCATTTTGCTTGGAACCACCCCTATAAAAAGTTTATATAATGTCCGATCTAGATAATTTTTTGTTTATATAAGATCTTTGTAAACCGCATCTTTGAGTTATATTAAACTTTACAGAACATGATAGCGTGGCCTACTATGATTTTTTTTCGGGTCAGAAAATGGTGAAATCTTATTAGCCTTTTTTTTTTAATTTCAAATCTGAGTGCGCCGTTGAATTCAGCAACCCCCCAAATGTGTTTGTACCAAAGTTCATTGAGAGAGTCGTATTTTTGGATTTTTCCTGAGAGAAATAAAAATGTCCCATTTTGCTTGGAACCACCCTATAAACAAAACATGATAGCGTGCCCTACCATGATTTTCTTTTTTTTCGGTGAGGAAATGGTGAAATTTTATTAGCGATTTTGTATTTCAAATCTAAGTGCGCCACTGGATTCAGCAGCCCCCCAAATGTGTTTGTACCAAATTCCGTTAAAAAAGTCGTATTTTTGGATTTTCCTGAGAGAAATAAAAATTCAAAAACTGCCGAAGAATGTTAGCTGTCAATTGAATGATTCATTGTTAAAAAATAGTAATGCTCAATTTATAATTTTTTAATTATCAAATAACTTTTATCCTTTCACACTATAATGACTAACAAACAAATAATAATGTATATGTATATAATAATGTATGTTATGTATATGTATACGTATACAGGCTGTCCATTTTATCAGGGTACTCAAGAATATCTCACTTAATATCGGTCGTACAAAAAAAATTATTTTTACGAAAATTGTGCCGATTTATATAACCTATAAAATGATTTAAAGACATTTGAAATTTATGGCCTACTTTAAGAGTTATGGCGGAAAATATCGAAAATGCGGAAAACGTCTAGGCCAAATATCTCCGTTATATGAAGAGATACGAGAAAAATTCTAAGGCAAAAATTTTTTGCAAAACAAAGTGTTTCAACGAGGTTTTATTTATTTTTTTTCAAAACCGCTGTATTTTGAGATTTACTCTTCAGGCTGTTAAAAAAATTATTTTGAAACGGGCGGGAAATGGCGCCATTAAATAGAGTATTTTCCTCCCTTTTCAACGATATGCACATGCCATATTTATTCATTGGTACTACATTAGTAATTATAAAAACATTTTTTTAAAACCAATAAATTTTTTTTAACAAGCATTATCCTTGCCGTGGATGATTAAATAAAACGATAAAATAATTCAATAAGTTGTTCAAATCTTTGCTATAATAAAACATTAACAAAATTAAGAAGAATAAAGTAAATTCAGGTAACAAAAACAAAATAATAATCAACAAAGCAACATGGAGCAATTATGGAAAGAGTATTCACAGTTATGCCAATGTATAATATAAAGATTTTAACAACTTATTGAATTATTTTATCGTTTTATTTAATCATACTTCTCCACGGCAAATATAATGCTTGTTAAAAAAAATTATTGGTTTTAAAAAAATGTTTTTATAATTACTAACGTAGTACCAATAAATAAATACGGCACGTGATATATCGTTGAAAAGGGAGAAAAATATTCTATTTAATGGCGCCATTTCCCGCCCGTTTCAAAATAATTTTTTTAACAGCCTGAAGAATAAATCTCAAAATACAGCGGTTTTGAAAAAAATTAGACAAAACCTCGTTGGAACACTCTGTTTTGCAAAAAATTTTAGCCTTAGAATTTTTCTCGTATCTCTTCAAGTAACGGAGATATTTGGCCTAGACTTTTTCCGCATTTTCGATATTTTTTGCCATAACTCTTAAAGTAGGCCATGGATTTTAAATGTCTTTAAACCATTTTAAATCCGCACAATTTTCGTAAAAATATTTTTTTTTGTACGACCGATATTAAGTGAGATATTCTGGAGGGCCCTGATAAAATGGACAGCCTGTATGTAGGTATATGTTACAGTATATGAATGGTATATGAACCACTGCCCCACTAGATACACAAATTTCATGGTACATTTTTATGTACCAGTACCCTTCAAAGAGTTTTAAGGGATATATCTCCCTTATTATTCATTTTTGGAAACAAGTTCATATAAAAGACTACTATTATTTTTGGATCAGCTGCACAAATATCGGGAGACAACTTTGGACCGCCTTGTATATTATTTTATATTGTCTGGCCGAGAGCCGTGTTGGTTAAGGCAATAGCGATTAATCACACGGGTATCGTACCACCAAGTTCGAATCCCGGCTTCAGCACTGTCGGAGGAAATGATTGTATGTCCGCGCTTTTTCAATGTGTAACCTCCTTCCGCACAAGCCTCTGGCTTCTGGAATTGGGGGTTTTCTGATTTCTGTGGTGTTTATTTATTTATTTATGTATTTATAGAGATATTTATTAAACAATAATATAACGAATTAGATTTGACATCATCTTAAGCATACGGGTTACTGAAATTTGTTAGTTAAAGAGAAAATAAGAATATTCAGTACGAATGCATGCCAATGTTTCAGTGATACATTGTGATGATATTTGCTTCTGCAAATTCATGATGTCAGAGGTGATCGAATAGAGTTCGCACATCAGCCTCTTTGTCCGCAGCTCAAAAGCATTCTGACTGGTACATAAATTACATACGTTGTTACCTGAAGCTACAGAAGATATAATATAGCGAAGACAATGCGAATTTAAAAAGAAAAGTAATATGGTAAAGTACATGGCAATAACGCTGGGAAATTTATAAACACCGGTGAATTATAACCATCATACATGTAACGCCCCGTATAAACAAACACGTACGTCGCCCCTATACCTGTTTTTTTTTAATGTGATTCTTTAAGTCCACGTTATTCATTTTATTTTGGTAACTAACATTAATGACAAGCATATTTAAAAAACATACTGTTTATTCCAAATAACTATCAACAACAATAAAAGACAAAAGAGCAGACGTGTTTGACGTTTGTCCTTGTTACCTAACGTTTTATGAAGAACTATAATAGGCTTTTTATAAACGTGAATCATAGCATAATTAACATTTAAGTTATTTATAGAAAAATTTGGTTGTTTTAATACATTGTTTCAAAGATGGTATAGAAAGTCACAGAAAATAAATTAGAATAACGAAGATTTCCATCTTCAGAGGCACAATAGAGGTCTTAATTTCGCATGTATGTATATTGGAGACAGTATGTCAACATGTTTGTTATATATTAATGATATTAATAGTCCGAGTCGTGACCAAAATTTCTGAATAATGCTCTGATCCTGCGAAACATTTTTTTTAAATATTTTTTTTGAACCACGATTTTTCTCCCTAATTGTCAAATAAATTTGTATGTATCATTCGACAGGCGTCACTAAGTCTCCCGTGCTTATGATTCAGCTACAATAGACCTAAATGGTACGGTTCACTAAGCAATTTTGTAGTTTTCAATTAATCGTGTACATGGCGCATCCACCAAATTCTCGACAAATAACGATGCAAGGGCTCAGTATGTTAATATTACGATATTTTAATTCTGCATGCCGGAAGTAAAAATGGGTTCGTACGTAACGCACTGCTCTTGTCAACCAAAAATATAAAACAGTGTTCTGCTAACTATCACGAAGATATAACCGCGGATTTGTTTAAAAAATGGTTCGCTGAACAGCTGTTACCTAATATGCCCCCAAATTAAGTTATCGTTATGAATAATGCTTCTTATCATTCGCGACTATTAAAAAATACGAAAAAGGACGATAAATAAAGTTTATGAGATCTAAAAATATAAATATTCCTGAAAAAATTGCATTAAAAAACATTCATTAAAAACCATCAAGAACATAATTTTAAAGAACAATATGTTGTAGACTATATCTGCGAAATACACGGCCATAGTCTATTACACGTTTACCGCCATATTACTGCATATTTAATCCAACAGAATTGATTTGGTGCAGTCAGCATCCGGCTTTAATAATAATAATTCTAAATAATATAAAATAAATAAATAATAAATAAACACCACAGAAATTAGACAACCCTCAATTCCAGAAGCCAGGGCCAGGTACGGAAGGGGGTTACACATTGAAAAAACACGGACATACAACCATTTCCTCCGACAGTGCCGGAGCCAGGATTCGAACCCGGTGGCGCGATGTCCGTGTAATTAATCGCGATTGCCACCTCGCGCCTTAACCCAGTCTGCTATTGACCAGACTAAGAACCTAATATCCGATTTAGACAAAACCGACATATGGAAAAATCAGTGAATCACGTTATAAACAAAGAAAAATAGTATCGCAGTTTGCCGCCCATAGAGCCTGTTGTTATTCAGGTAGGGAATAATTCTAGTAGTGAGCTTACTGACAGTGCCGGAGCCAGGATTCGAACCTGGTGGTGCGATGTCCGTGGAATTAATCGCGATTGCCACCTCGTGCCTTAACCCACTCGGCTATCGACCAGACTAAGAACCTAATATCCGATTTAGACAAAACCGACATATGGAATAATCAGTGAATCACGTTATAAACAAAGAAAAATAGTATCGCATTTTGCCGCCCATAGAGCCTGTTGTTATTCGGGTAGGGAATAATTCTAGTAGTGAGCTTACTGATGAATCCGTTACCATGTGACCATTTTTTTCTCGAAACTATGAGAATTTCTTTTATTATTATTTAAACTTTATTACTTTAATAGAAGTTTTATTTTATTTGAGGTAAAATAACATAACTAATTATGTTTTGTTTCAAATACGATGGCATTTTAATGAGAATTATGTTTTATTTTATTAGTTCCACGTCCAGTGGAAGTATAGTAACGCAAAAAAAATTTTTGTTCAAATAGACTTAAAATGTCATGAAACGCCGAGATTTTAAATTTTAGCGGAAAAAATGTCTGTCGGTCTGTGACTTTTTGTGCGCACGTTTACTCTGGAATCGTTTATGATATTGACTTGAAATTTGGTACACATCTATTAACGAGATCAGTAACTAGATTATATTTTGATCTAATTCCGTTAAAGGCTTCGGGGGTAAATAGGGTAAATAAGGGTAAATAGGCAAAGCAAGCAGATAGTTCTCGTTGACGGTTATACATCTGAGTCATTTTCGGTAACATCTGGAGGGCCTCAGGGTTCCCATATTGGTCCCTTATTGTTTAACTTGTTCATCAACGACAAATGTATCGAATGTAAATTTTTACTGTTTGCGGATGACCTGAAAATATTTAGTAATATCTGTTCTCAGGTTGATTGTGCACAGATTCAAAAAGATCTTCAAACAATTTATGCTTGGTGTGTTGATAATGATATGATTCTTAATGTCGAGAAATGCTACTACATGTCGTTTAGTCGCAGGCTGTCACCCATTAATTCTGACTACAGCATTAACAATGTGAGATTACGTAATGTAACCACTGTGAAAGACTTAGGAGTTATATTTGATTCTAAACTTTCTTTCTCAGAGCATTTTGAAAAAATGATTGCGAAAGCAAATAAAATGTTGGGGTTTCTTAAAAGAATGGCTCAAGACTTTTCAGATCCTCGTGCGTTAACTACATTGTATATTTCTCTGGTTAGATCTGTTATGGAATACTCCAACATTGTTTGGTCACCTTACTACAACGTATGTATCAATAGTCTCGAATCTGTTCAAAATAAATTCATTCGATTCATGTACTATAAACTTGGCACAAGGGGAATTTTTTTAAACTGAGAGGAAATGAAATTATATTTGGGTATCAATTCCTTACATACCAGGCGTCAATACGATGTTTGTTTCGCATTCAAAATTATCAACAATTACATCAGTTCTCCTGATTGCTTGGAGTCTATGTGTTTTAGGGTACCATCTTTTAACACTAGAAATGTGTCCATTTTATCTATACCTTATTGTAGAATAACGTATGCAATGTTAAACTGTGAACAAATTTTACGAAGAACATGATTTATTTAATAAATCTCTTGATGGTTTTAAAAATCAGGCAAAACGTGCTATACTGCAGTAATCCTTATAAATAATCATATTTTTACATATATATTATACTTGTTATTAGTCTTTAGTATTTTTATTTATTTGTTTCACATCTCTTTCATATAATGTTTACTTTAATTGCTAATGCTATTGTCTGCCATGTAAATGTATTTATACGTAAATAAATAAATAAATAAGTAAATAAAACTGCAATTTAAGGCATGTACGAAAAGTTAAGATCTAAATTTTTTTTTTGGCATCAGCCATCCCCCCACTATCATCCCCGCACTATTATGAAAGGGAGTAAAAAAAATAAAATGTGATTTAGTATGTATACAAGAACGAAACGTCTAAAAAAATTTTTGGTATTAGCCACCCCCACTACCACCCCCACCCTATTATTAAAGGGAGTAAAAATTAAATTGGGATTTAGTGTGTGTACGAGAACCAAGGGCCTCTAAAATTTATTTTGGCGTTAGCTAACCCCTCTACCATCCCCATTGCCACCACCACCTTATTGTTTAAGTGAATAAAAAATTAAATTGGGATTTAATGTGTATAAGACTTGGATACAAAATCTGGATGTGGAAGTAGTGATTCCTTGGGCAGCGGTTTTTAATGTCGATTCAAATTGAAATTGGATTAAGTATAATTTTGAAAGTGGTTTGCTTTTCTTGATGAATTTTTTATGCCATTCTATACCGACTTATTTTAGGCGACACTCGTTCCTCCATGCCCTGAATACCAAAAACGCAATATATATTTAACTAAAAACTATCACTTGCCGTAAATTGCGCGGCATTCATAGAAGTTATATAGTCGAACATCAATATTTTGCCTAAATCTACCGGACTATTAGGTACAAATTTTTGCTCGGTTGTTTACTTAGAATTATTTAACTTCGGCAAATACGTATAATTACGCGGTCGGCCTACCAAAGTGACATTTCCCGTAAGTAATTAAACATGCCATATGCCGTAAAACCGCTTGTCACATCTTACGTACTGTCATAATAGATGTGATTACATGTATCATGTCTGTTTCATCTTTTCTGTGAAATAATGTAAATGTAAAACTTAATTATGAATTCAAGAAAATGAAACAATATAAATTGTTTCCTCAATAGTTGGAGTTCTGCGATCGAAATTGTTCGTTGAAAAAAATTGTAGGCATTTCTTTGCCATATTAAAAATTACTTTCAAATAATGCATTAACATGTACTTAGTAAAAATAAATCCAAGCACCTATACACTCTATTTGGAAAGCAGAGGGTAATTTAATTAGAAATACCCGTACTATGACAGTTCTTGGGTTTCTCTCTGTACACACGAGGTGGCTGCGAAGTAATTTTCAAATATAAATTTTCCCAAAGAAGTGGTTCGTATCCCAGAAGGCGGTTAGTAAACATTCAATTAGAGACCCCAGAGGTAGAAGATCCAACGTTTGTGTAAAACACTTCTCGAAAACATCTGCGCTCGTATTTTCATGATAGTCATGTGTATTCTTACATTCGAATGAGAACAAACCGAAATATATCGTTAGATTTAAATAAAAAGAGACAATCTTCTGGTATAATTAAGACCTATTGAACTTTGACAATTTTCTTGTTTGTACTGCAGATACTTAATTAATAGTATTTCTAAAATATTACACATTTCTTACTCACGGCAAGGAAGTGTGATAATTACGTATACTTTCGTGTAACACACAAATCTTCATAGAGATATCAAGGAAAGTGATCTAAAAGTATGTCCAGCAACGTTTAAATTAGCAATTAAGGGGCTATTTATTAATTAATTCTGTTTTATCTTGACGTAAAATCGTTAGTTATAAATAATATAGTAATTGGTTCTAACCGGCACAATCCCTGCACAATTTGTAAGAAGTTGCATGGACCTATTCTTTTTGTTGTCTTTTTTTTTATTCGGCAAAATTCAAATGTGCATTTGGAAATCGTTCCATCTAATACATTAAGCGTTCAAAACATTTTTCTTCGACATAAATCAGATCAATCAATAATAAAAGCAAAGTGATATATAACCTAATGTATACAGGGTGATTCATGTAGGCCGTTCGTTAGGGGTCTTTCAACTTGCAGTTGGATTACAAACGTGAAACTTGGTATGCAGCCATAATCTATCATGCTCGTATTACCTAAAATATTTCAGTCCTCCATCTATACAGGGTGTGCCAAAAGTCAAAATCAAGAAATACCTTATCTTGTCGAGATATTGCTTGGTTTTTCTAGTATGCCATGGAAACAAATAACAATTTTAGCCATTTACTTAAAAATGTATATGCATATCTTGAGTTTGACATTTGGCATTTTTTCCAAAGCCTACTATACAAAATGCCAAATGTCAAACCTAACCACTATAGTGTCATTGTTATCTTGTTGTTTCAATTAATTCGTGCAATTTTCATCATGGAACATTATCCGAATGATGTTGTCTTTGATTTGTTTGTAATTTATGGTAAAAATAACAGAATACTTTACAGAACACGCCGTGCATTCAATTTCAAGTATCCACATCTACCGCAAATGACAAAAGGTATAGTTCAAGTAATAAGTTCCCAATACGTAAAAAAGGCAACTAAAACTTTACGACATAATTATATCGCCGCGGGCCATGGCGCCAAGCCTGACATCAAATAACGACCCGAGACCCGACGCACCTATAAAGGTAAGCGAGTCAATTGCGGTCAAGACAATATAATGAGTAATGGTATTTTAATGAGGTCGTAAAGTTTTTGTTGCGTTTTTTATGTCTCGGGATATTCCTACTTGCAATTATAAATTTCTCAGGCTTAAAAATAATTTTTCTGATCATGGGAAGGTAGTTAAGCTTCTTCTGAGAACTAAATCTATAGCAGGAAAGGAAGATATTGAAATTAAGGCCCTGGGTTATTTTCAAGCATACCCACGTGCTTCCATCAGAATCTGCTGACTTGGAAATTTCTTATACCTCGTTGCCAAGAATTCTTTGTCGTCATAAATTACATGCTTATAAATTTATACAGCCACAAAAACTACATCCCGGGGATTACGTACGCAGGATCAACTTTTGCGAAGAATTTTTAATAAGGATTCATGATCGTAATTTTTTACAAAAAATCATCTGGACAGACGAAGCAAAATTTGTTGTGTATTTAATCGAAAAAATCGACATTTTTGAGCTCACGAAAGTCCTCGTATTGTAATGGAGGTGGAAAATCAAATTCAATTTCGTATTAATGTTATCTGTCTGTTAATGGACAGTGAGGTGCGATTTTCATGTACAATGAAAACTTGAATGGCGAGGGTTATTTGGGAATCTTAAGAGAAGTCGTGGAAAACTACATGGATGATATGCCGCTCAATCGACTTATCAATCGTTGGTATCAAATCTACGGAGCTCCAGTACATTCGATTAGAGCCGTAGATGCCAAATTAACTCTTTGAAGATCGTGGCGGGGAAGCAGAGGTCCATCACTTTGACCCGCCCGATCTCCGGATCTTACTCCTTTCGATTTTTATTTATGGGGTCGGGTCAAAGAATTAGTGTACATAGATCCGATTTTAAATTTTAAATTTGCTACAGGAACTTTTTTATTCTAAGAAACAATAATTTATGTATTACATCACGTTAGATCACAGAGGGCGCCGCAGGACCTGTATCTGATGACGATTTGTTTTCATATTTTTTTTTGACGAAATGTTGTGGTACTTCTGACCAGAAAATCTGATGAGGGTATCATTTCCACGTATTAGGTACACTTGGTAGAACTTGATAACTCCAATCGTTTTCGAGGAAAGTGCCGTTAAACATTTCAATAATTTTTTGAAAGACAAATTCAAATTTAATGAAACAAAGTGTATTTATTGAAAATTGTTACTCCAATAATTTTTCCTTCAATTCAAAGATACTATTTTGTAAAGTTCATTTTTATATGAGAGTTCCCTAAAAAAAATCGGCAGCTACTGGAAGCGGCTGGAACCTCCCCACTTGGTGGATCTTTGAAGCCGAATAGAGCATTAAATTGTGTGACAAAACGGCACTAAACGTAATCCGATCTCATCCAAAATCTTTTCTGATCTTCTGGGGCACTAAAAAAACTCTCAACTTAATGAATTTACAACACTCGCCTGCGGTTCGTGCTGCAAATTTCATCTATGTGAGTTATTACCTACATTATCGCTCGTTGAATAATATACTATTAGGATATTAACAACTTTAACATCACTTGAACGACTAAGAAAGTCTAGTTATCCTAAATACTACAGATTTGTAAAGCAACAAACTGAAAATTGGTAGTGATAATCTATAATAAATTCACCAACGAAGGTACAGAAAGCATATGATATTGATATTGTTACATCTACCTTTAAAGTTTGTCACAATCCACTGGTGCAGTCACTAAAAGTTACAAATATGCCGAAATCTTATTAACATGACATGACACCAACATTATCGGATGACAAACGATGACAATGACAATCGTCAAAATTTACTCATTGCAATCCGATCGCACGCGGCTGTCTTTGTTAAATGAACCATTGCATTGCATTTCAGTAATTTTATTAGATTTTAGAGGAATATTTGTAGTTTAATTCTTCGATTTGTCTGTATATATATTTAAAAACGGCACTAAACATAATCCGCTCTACTTCTAGAGCAGTGAAGAAACCCTCACACGTGAATTGAGACGTAATGTGACGAGTTTCACGACGTAACGGCTACGCGCATCGATCATGGCACGCGAAATGCGATCTATGCTTCATATTTGCTTTGTTTTAATTTTTTTCACGGAAACCAAATCGAAAGGGTGGAAGTGTGATATATCGTTGAAATCATAATTTTAACTACTTTTCAATGATTCCATTGCAAGTCGAAAGTAATTATAAAATAAACAGCTTGTTGCGTCAAAACGGCACTAAACGTAATCCGATCTCAACCAAAACGTTTTCAGATCTTCTGGGGCACTAAAGAAACGCATATGCAAAGTTTTATTCAAATCCGTTCAGTAGTTTCGGCGCTATCATGCTAACACACATACACACACACAGAAATTTTTCAAAAACCACTTTTTTAGGTTCCTAGGACCTCAAAACGTAAAGATTTGATATTATCTCAATTTTCGTTTTTAAACCAATTTTAGTAACCTCTCACAATTTTATTGTGGTGAGGTTAAAATTAAGTGTCGTGAAATTAGAACTTCTAGGGGGACATCTGTAGAAGGTAACCATATGAAATGAATTGTTGAAATGAAGATAGAGATTCTCGAATCAGATTCTGGGTTATTTTATTTTTAAAAAACAAGCAGAACCTTGTATCTCATTAGATTTGAAGGTCGTTATTTTTTTAATATGACGTGTGGAATTTTGCAAGAAAAAGATGATTTTGTATTTTTTTTTAATTCTTGAAACGGCTCAGGAATAGCCAAGTGGGGGAGGAGGCATTTATGGGAAATAATCCTTGTACTATATATTAGACAACGTTAGCTATATTATTCTGTAATAATATTTCGATATTACGTTCTATGAAAGTAAATGTTTGTCTAGCTTTACAACCTTCCTGTATAATAATAAAAAAATTTACAAACCAGTGTATAATTATGGTACATTCTTGCCACTGTTAATTAGAATAACAGAATTATAAAAAAAGTAAATATCTGCTCAATTCCGTAACATTCTTTATTGACATCCTTTCCATTTGTTCTCTTTTGTAACGTCATTAATTTATCTATTATTGTTTAAATTAATTCAACCATTTAACTTAAATGAACTCTGGTAATTAAATTAATATTTGATTTTATCAAAATTACATTATATGTATATACCGGTACCTTAAACACGGTTACGTTGCGGTGTACCGCAACCATGAACCAAATCTACAAGGATTTTTCTGAATTCCTAGTACACATTTTGCATATAATTGTTTAATTTAAATTTACTTAATAAGAGGGCCGTTATACCTTTTATAGACGAAGCTACAGTGTGGCCCAAGAGAATAGGGCAATTTAAGCTGTTGTATCCCCCATTAATTGTATCTTTATTATATGTAAAATTAAATAGACACATTGGGTATTTACATGCTAAGTTGTGTGTGTGTGTGTGTGCATTAACATTAATATTATTATATCACCTTTTTACTAACTCATAATCTTTTATATAAAGTTTGATATTATTTGTTCCTATAACCTGATTTTAGAAAAATTCATTACTTTGTGTTGAATTAGAATTTACATTGTTGTTTACTAATTTGAGAGTTTTATTTAATTATTAATTCTCTTTCTTTTCCTGAAAAGTAAACGTCCAACAAAAAGTCTTGGAAAAGCAGAAACCATTTAAGACAACCGTTTAACTGAAATATAGGAAAATCTACTAGATCGGGACCTACTGCATTTTTTCAATGGGCGTCAGAGCTAGAACATCTTTCAACTGTTATGGTGCTTAGTGCTGTTTAAGAAGACTACCCTACGCAGGGTTCGGGTCCTAGCGGTGGGGGCGTTTTCGTATGAGGGCTATTTTTCACAAATGGTGTCGAAAAGCCACTTTTACACAACGCCAACACATTTGAACACTACACTCGAATGCACTACTACGAATAAGACTGGTTTTCAGTTTTAATTCCGATTATGCTAACAAGATTGGTGAAATGCTCTTGACGTCAAGCATACCTATTGTTGTAATACGACTTTTTTAGATGAAAGTAAGTGGACATAGAATGTGTAAAAAATATGCTCGCCTTAAAAACGCACTGCCCTGGGTAGGCGCCTACTTTGCTTGTGCATAAATATAACACTGATATGATTACAAAATAGGGTTGTAGGTTGAAGAACCATTAAAACTCGTCAAAAGATAAATATACAATCGAATACAAAGTTAAAGGCAGACTTTTTCGGTTGGGACACCCTTTATACTGGCATAACGATCTAAGTGACCCACTAAAAAATATTTTGCTTGGAATGGTTTCTATTTCACAGTTCCGAGACGTCTAAGGATTAAAAAAGTTGTTTTATTGCAAAATATTAACTAGTTTTAATTTAATAAATTATTCATATATTGCCAACATTGTTTCCCGTTACATGTGTTTATTATATTTTTGGCGTAATAACTAATACAACACGTATCTGGTATGCACACATTGAAAATGTCAGTTGATTGGCCGGTCGGTGGTTAATTAAAACGTTAAGGTCATTGCTAAACAGATAATCAGTGTCGCACTAGCAATTAATGCAGCCGACCTTAAAATATATTTTTTTAATATTTGTTTTTTTTTTAATTTACGACATTGATTATTTTGGAAGCGTATTATAATTATTTTTTTACAGCTGTAAAAAACTGTACTACCTTCAGTATATTTTTTTGTGTGTAAAATATGTTTGTGGTAACCGTGAAAAGTGCCATTAACTATCAAACACACTATAGGCGGCATATAGGGTTATTCACTGTATATTGACCCCCCCCCCCGCCTCCTTTGTTCAAATGTGCTTTTAGAGGGCGGAATATTAAACATAATATTTTTAGTCGCAAACTCCTGTATAAAATCCTTATTTTACTATAAGGAACGTAACCAGACTGCAACCGACAGCTACTCTCCGGGCTATGTGCCCCGCCGAGCGCTGAATTACAAGTTACAAGTCTGGCGCGTTAAGTGTAATAATTGCATATTACCATCAAAACGCTAATGCTTCGATTGCAACAAACACCAGCCGAAAGACTAATCCTACTTAAAGGAGCTCTCTTGCCAGTCGTCACACCCTGCCTGCAAACTGCAGTTTCGAGCTGTTGGCTCTCGTCAGTGCAAGGTAGGCATGTGACGACCGGCACGAGGATCCTTTGACCGTTTGGTACATCCCGGTATTTTTACAATAGCGACATGTAAAATAATCAGCAGGCGCCATCTAGCGGTCCAGTGTCTGTTGCAATCGAAAAATAAATAGCCTGACTGGGCTTAGCATAGTTCAAATGTGCTTTTAGAGGGCGAAATATTAAACATAATATTTTTAGTCGCAAACTCCTCTATAAAATCCTTATTTTACTATAAGGATCGTAACCAGACTGCAACCAACAGCTACTCCCCGGGCTATGTGCCCCGCCGAGCGCTGAATTACAAGTTACAAGTCTGGCGCGTTAAGTGTAATAATGCTAGATGGCGCCTGCTGACTATTTTACATGTCGCTATTGTAAAAATACCGGGATGTACCAAATGGTGAAAGGATCCTCGTGCCGGTCGTCACATGCCTACCTTGCACTGACGAGAGGCAACAGCTCGAAACTGCAGTCTGCAGGTGGTGTGTGACGACTGGCAAGAGAGCTCCTTTAAGTAGGATCAGTCTTTCGGCTGGTGTTTGTTGCAATCGAAGCATTAGCGTTTTGATGGTAATATGCAATTATTACACTTAACGCGCCAGACTTGTAACTTGTAATTCAGCGCTCGGCTCACATAGCCCGGAGAGTAGCTGTTGGCTGCAGTCTGGTTACGTTCCTTATAGTAAAATAAGGATTTTACAGAGGAGTTTGCGACTAAAAATATTATGTTTAACCCCCCTCCTTTGTTTCTATTATTGAAAATGAAAAAAAAAATCGTATAGAAGTTGTAGGATCTTACCTATATTTAATTGGAACGTGATAAAAAGGAACAATATTATGTATAGGTCACGTGATACGAAACAAGTATATGTTCTTTCCCTTTGAGCCTCACTATAACCCATTTTGATTAAATAAATTAATTAATAGTGACGGTTTGAAATGTCAAAATTGAATAAACAAATTATTTTCGTGGCCTACCTTGTTATTTTTGTTTCACTTGTGTTTTGACAAGCATGGCTTGTTCTTGCAATAAAGCAGCTCATTTGCATTTTGAATGTCAAATATGTCAAGAAGTATTTAAGATAGACCTATACAATATTATATATTGAAAATCATGGGAAAAAGGGCTTCTCAAAAGTGCAATCATATACAGGGTATTCCATTAAAAAATATATTTATTTCGTATCACGTGACCTACACATGATATTGTTTTTT
Source organism: Leptura quadrifasciata (assembly GCA_963675555.1). Classification (NCBI taxonomy): domain Eukaryota; kingdom Metazoa; phylum Arthropoda; class Insecta; order Coleoptera; family Cerambycidae; genus Leptura; species Leptura quadrifasciata. The sequence continues at coordinate 18,200,459 of OY776681.1, read as the reverse complement.
TAAATATGTAGTGAATATACATGATTTTTTTATCTTGAAACTTATTGATTTTGTTTGGGAGGGTGGGTAAGGCGTAGAGGCCAAATTACATTTGATGCCAACGCGGCGGGGCCAAATGAGGCCAGTCCGATGCTGGTCAGTACCACACCACTGGCCTAGGAAATGCTGAAAGTGAAAGTGACTAGAATTACATATTAATTTACAAACGCTTCGATTAAATAACTTGTCTCAACAGATATTTCGTTAACCAGTTATTTTTACAAGTCATTTACCTATTAAAATTTTTTGTAATTTTAACATTTTTTTGTAAAATATTCTACTTGAATAATAACAATTGCAAATCACAAGCAATGCGAGTAAAAACGTCGTAAAATGTAAGGTGTGTTCGTTTAATTTACATTGGGTTAGTCAAGATAAAAATTTATCAGGAAAAACCTCCTTTTTTTAAGTCGGTTAAAAATAACTCAGACATGTCCACGCATATATTTTTTTTAAGTAAATCTAGACAAATTTTGCCTCATATTTTTTTATAAGTACCTATACTAGGAAAAAGATAATAGATCTCATAAAGATTAAGTTAACACTTCTAATCTTACTTGTATGTTTGACGTCTTTAACAAATTAAATCCAGTTAACAATAAATAAAATATGTAATTACCCAAGTTACCAAGTACAACGATCACTCGCATACGGTAAGCGAGGTACTTAATTTTATTAATTGACATAAAGAATTATGGATTATAAAATTTACTATAACACTCGGAAGATAAAGGATGTGTAAAACATGAAACTAAATAATTTATCTCAGCTTTAATCATAATTTGATATGTATACGAGAAAATATTTTGTTATTGTGTCTCTAAAGGTAACAAATTTAATATTATACCTGTCAGTAAAAAACCAGTCAAGTGTGATCGCGCTTCGTACTGTAAGCCGTACAGGGGAAGTCAATAGGGTGTGGACTGTGGATGGTCAATCTCTCCTCGATTGTTTGGTATTTCGAACAATGTCTCAGATAAAAATTGTGAAAGATCGAGAATGGCATATTCTAAAATTGTTTTAAATCTACAGGCTATTTTGCATAATAGTAGAGAGCACGGATTGTTTTACATTTATTAATTTTCCTAAGCTATTTTACGTTCAAAAATTATAAAAATTATACTGTTGTAAGCAGGAAATTCTAGTCGACAATATTGGAAGAGAGGTATTTTTCGATTTAAGTGCTCGTTTTCGAAATATTGGTTGTAGAACGCTAAAATGCAACAAAAAATTATAATTTGTTAAGGTTCTCGAAGCGAGATACAGACGTTCAAAGTTTTAAATTGCCATAAGCGTCAATGCTTTTTCTTTTATTAAATATTTTCTTTTAGAGCAACGGCTACAGGCTTTTCGATAATTTTTGTGCCAAAATATTTACTTGTAACAATCGTTCAGTATCAATATCTCGAAAATTTTGAATAACGCCCTTTCTTCCAGGCCAATTTTTGTCCAGCTGTACACAAGAACACAATTAATTTTAAACTATCAAATAAAACTGGTCGCATATTTTATTATCAACCCCGCCCCGCCACAGACAAATTTTTCAGAGAGAAAATGCGGGATAAAAAGGTTTCTAAAAATCGAAAAGAAATTGGTCGAAAAGAATGAGGTTTTCTTAATATGTTTTTACTCTTAGGATGATTTCATTTTCGAGAAAATAATAACAGTAATTTAAAAACAAATTAAAAAACAATACGTTTATCTCGTAAAAATTATATTAAAGCTCAAATGTTCCATCCGTGCATATAACATAGCTAAGACTACTTAACTGCAGATGTTTCAATTCCGGAAAATTGAAAAGATTGAAATAGAGATATACATAGTAGATGTAGATACAGATGGCGTTGAGATGCAAAGAAATTAATCGATCCCAGGAACCTTCAAAATAGGTGCATGTTAAGAATTTTTTATAATATGAGCAATTTTCGAAATACACTAGTTTTCGAGATATTTCAATTTCAATATAATTTTTTTTTCAATAACAAATTATTATTATTAAGTTTATTAAACCAAAAAGAATACAAAATTCATACATATGTTCATCCTATACTAAAGTCTACAATAATTTATGTATAAGTATAATGTAATAAAAGAACAATTAAATTCAAATTAGTTATATATACTTTTTTTATATATAAGTATACACATGAACAGCACCAAGCTGATATGGAAACACCTAAGGATAGAATGCTTGTATTGTGAATTACATGCTAAGTTGATTAATTATTTAATTGTTGCGTTTATTAATTAAAAGAATGAAAAAATAATTACAGATAAGAAGACAAACAATAATTATATCATAATGAATGGAACAACGAGAGAAACAGTGAGGTTTTAAAACAATAACACACGCCAATTCATAAACACAAAATGTTAACTGCTTGAATAGGTGAGAAATTAGGAGATGATAATATATTGATTGTAAAAAGGCAGTAAATGTAAATAAACTATCCATATTGGAAAGTCTGATTATTATATGTTTATATATATAAAATCAATCAATCAAAATTAATGAAACAGGTAAGGATCGAGTTACATTATTAATTGAGAATATTCTTTATACAATCTTGATTTTGAGTAATAAATTTTCTCACTTCAATTTTGTATATATTAAATATTCCTATTTTTTTATTATGTGAAGTGGTAAAATCTTATGAAGTTTTATGCCACAATAAAAGACAGAGCTTTCTGTAAGGCTTTTACTAACCAATGGTAAAGCAACAGACATATTTTCAGTAAATGTAGTTATATAACTAAGATGGGTTGGTGGAGTTTTTTCGCCAAGCATATGTATTAAACACTGACAGGCAAAAAGATTTTTATATTAAACACCACCTCTGAGGACTACAGTTTTCCTTCAAAATCATCTTTAGAATAGAATTTTGAGTTGTTTGTAGAATTTTTAGTACATTATTGTAAAGTCCTCCCAAGATAATAATACAGTACCTAATTATAGACTCAATTAGGGATTTATAAATACCTAGTCATTAATTTTTTTCTATTTAATATGTCCCTTAAAATATAGAATTTATGCGTAAGTTGTCTAATTTTCTTTGTAATATAAGTGCTCATTCCATCTTAGGTGATGGTCAAGCATAAGTCCTAAGTACTTTATTTTATTAGCTTTCTCGATAATAGGACATCCACAATTTGTTTGTTGTGAACATACATTATTATTCATATATAGTGTTTTTTTAGAAGGTTGATCATTAGCTATGAAGGACCCTGTATATACCCCATATATAAATTTATTTTTTCTTATTTAGTTTCCAAATTCTAGTAATTATTGCAGTTAATTCGTTTCGTTTTTACATATATTTAGTCATTTAATATTGGACACAATAAAGTTACCAGAATGCATTTTTAAATTATATTTTTAAAGCAAAGTTAAACGCTACAATTTTGAGACAGAATTTATATAAAATCTAGTCGAGTCGCAGGGTTTGTTTATCGTATATTCAGATAAACGTCAAGTACTTCGTGTATTCCCATAGTGTGAAATCGCCTACCCTTTTCTATCTTAACCGTAGGAGGAGATAGAGAGTGGAGTTTTAAATCTGTAACGCTGCGCAAAATTACGCCGTATCAAATATTGAAATTGCTAACGTAAACAATTCCCACATCCGACTTGGGGGACGCTTAAACTGTGACGTCATTTACAATACAAAAGAAACTGCAGGGCCCATGAAAAGGGGTAATCAGACTCGAGCTACATCGCAGGACATTGGGTTCGCTGTTGCTCCCTGGAGATTACAATTGCACCACTCCTTAGGTACATCGCTGGACATTGAGTTCGCTGTACTGACGCCGCAGACAACCATACTTTGGCGTACTCTTTATGAAGTACCATTTTAACCTCTCTGTTATACTCGACGAGTACACTAAACATGTACAACCTGGGGGAGAGCATTCACGGGCGATATAACGCTATACAGAGCGCACAGAAATTCAGCTGACATAAATTTCTAAAGGTGATTACTTTCTTATTTCAGACTCTACTTTATTATTTGCAATTGTATTCATATTCTGGTTACGGGGTGTTTAAAAAGGTTTAATTGGCGTATTTGTGGTACCAAAAGAATATTAGATTTTTTTAAATAGAATATTAGCTTTGATTTTTAACTATCATAATATTATATTACCGGTTATTCAGTTATGATTTTATTCACGATTTTAATTCATAGAATTTCATTTTCTGAATGTTTTACTAGGAAGATTTGCGTTTGCAAAATAACAAGTTTATATTCAAGAACTATAGCTTTTGATCATACACTACAAGTTTACAAATACTTTTTCTTAGGCGCTTTACGCTGATATAAGAACTGTTATAAGAGTCTTTGTCGACTTCAACCAATTTTATTTATTTAACTACTAAATTGTCAACGATGTAAAGTTCTCGTGACTACGAGAACGTAATTGTTTGTGAACTGTGTTTGCACAACATAACAGTAAAATGGGTGCCTTACGGACTATCGGAGTTCCATCTAAATTTAAAATTAACAGTCCGCTGTTTTAAGGACACTTGTCTACACCAATCTGTAAGGTCGTCGATCTTTTCGGCCACCCCATATTAACATCTGTTCAGTGCTAAACACTTACTACTGCTGTTTAATTTATCAGTCAATTGACACAAAATCAAATTTCCAGCGTTGTTTAGATTGTTCTTTCTAATACTATTTAAGCCGATTGGTTAGGTGCAGTCGGTAATTGCCATATACTGTATCCTGCTATCTTTCTTATCAGTAGACGAGAGCACAACTATAAAAAACTGGAAATTTCCACAACCATTAATTATTTGCAAAAGGGAGTTTTATTTCCCACAGCTGGTGAGTGTTTTCACTGAAACCTGGCGCCCTAGCCAACTACTACAGAAAATATCAAATAAACTTTTATTAGGTTGAAACTTATTCTCTGTTATGTTCGTAAACTTTGACACTGCAGTTGCGTTCTCTTTGTTTCAAAGTAACATCTTTGACGTTTGTTCACTCATGTTATTATCATTCCCAGACTATTGTCACAACTGTTTAAAATAAGTATTGTCTGGCCGATAGCCGTGTTGTTTGAGATGCGAGGTGGCAATCGCTATTAATCACACGAGTATCGCGCCACTGGGTTCGAATCCCGGCTCCGGCCTTGGCACCGTCGGAGCAAATGGTTGTCTAATTTCTGTGTAGTTTAATTATTATGTACATAGACTATTGTCACTGCTCTTATTCTTGTCTATATTAATTTCTCAATGTAGACATGCGATATGTTTATTCAGGCATTTGCCACAACTCTAATTACTATTAAAATAACACAGCATGCTTTTGTATAAGTTCTTGTTATTGCATCAAAACACTCAGCATATTTATAATATGGTCATTACTATAGCGACGCAAATGTTCCTATTATAGTATTTAGACAATTGTCTCAAATATTTGGATTAATTTTGATTTCATGTTCGACTATTGTTGCATCAATTATTATAAAATAAAATGGTTTTTTTTTTACTATTTTTTCCCATCAATTATTGTCTTTTCTTTCACCTTTATCTTTTTCTTCATATAAGTAATAATCTAAATAAATTGTTTTGTTTCAAAGCAAAATAGAAAAAAAACTTCACCTATAAATGTACAGTGCAATCTTGAATAATAAAATACTACATAAATAACATATCAAATTAACTAGGTCTCTCAATTAATAGACAGTGTGTTCAAGTTTCCTAGGTATTTCAATTAACAGAGTGATATAATTTTCTAAAGTATATCGTATCAGACAGAAACAAATAATATTAAACTTTATATAAAAGAACCTGGGATAATTAAAAAGGGTTACTACACACACACAACGAAATTTGGGTCCTACACTAACAAAACTAGACGATCACGCAAATGGCCAATCTTATTTGTTTATCCTTCAGATAAATAAATAGCAATAAAGTTAACTGGTGACATAATTACCAGGATTTCTTTTAGTAATTAAACAGGGTACCCCATAAGCATTACAGCTAATAATGTAAATGTTAAAAATTTGCTTTTTTGTATGTTTAAGATTGATGAACTAAAGTTTAACCACTGGAAAATTAATGCTAAACTTTTATGCATTTCCCATGAATCTTTTACGAACACAATAGCAGTGTCATCAGAGTAAGATACTAAATCTCCTTTAAATTATTTTAAATTTGTAATACTATTAATATACACAAGGAACAAAATTGGACCCAATACTGTCCCTTGTGGTGCGCCCATGGTGACAGTGAGAGGGTTACTATATATCTAATAAATTCTTACGTTTTTGCAAAATTGCAAATATAGCCTCAACTTTTTTAAATCAAATTTGAAACGATAGATCCTTCAAGGCATTTTTAATAGTAAAACAGTCTGCTTTGGATAGTAAAGAAACAAATTAACACCGGAAATTACATTATTGTTTAATTTTCAATGGAAAACATGGTACATTTTCATGAAAAATTAAAAATAATAAAGTTAATAAAACAATTAGGTGAATAATTTATTTTGAACTAATTTCTTCTTTCTCTAGTTCGGTCGTTCATGAAATTCAGAATTAAAATAATTAGAATGACATTATTTTATGCATCGACTGTTCCATTCCAGTTATTTAAGACGTAAATCCTACTTTTTATATAAGTTTGAAATGATTAGGTACCTAATTAGTTTTTCATCATCAGCCTAATTGAAATTAATTATATTTTAATTATAAGAATGATGCGAATATTTTCATTTTCCTTGAAACAAAATTGAATTTTATGCAACATTAGTAGCATTAAATGGTTCTTATAAAAAACTATCAATTATTAAAGATAATCAATAATCAATTACTTAATGCAGTGATAATCAGTGATGAACAATATTACACTACACTCAGTTTTACAAATGCCCTTATGACCCGTTGTTACAGGTTTAGACACCTTACAACAATCTGAAATGTGCTAAAAAGCCTGTGTAATTACATTTTTTTTCTTTTTAGTTCTTTCTAGCCTGTAAAGTCCATAATATTTTCTATCTGAGGCGCCTCGAAATTATTTCAGATTTAACAGGTTCACTTCCTATCCTATTGTATTTTTGTATTTTATTGGTGGTTTTACAAAAAACAAATCTGCTGATGAGATACAATATTTTTATAATCGAATTGTGGCGTCTGCGAGATTCATTTCAAAATCCAACGCAATTTTACACTCGCATTTGGAATGCTGATAAGTTTAGTTGGTTCTTTATTGTTATTTTGATATGTACAAACTAAAAATAGTATAAATGATTCGCGTAACCGGTTTATACTAGTTAATAATTTATTCCATATTGTATTGATAGGATTTATTGACTATTAATAATGAGATTGCATAAGTATACAGGGAGATTGTCAAAATATATTTTAGGCACGTATTTTCCTCAAAAAGCTTCCTAACTTCACCTAGCTACGCCAACTTAAAAAATTTGTATAGTGAGGTCTGATAACAGATTAATTTCGGAATGTTAGACTGGGCGTCATGTGACGCACCGAATATATTTTTGTCACCTTTTTCAGACACGAGTTGAAATATGTTTATTACTCGTGGACAGACCAATGCCGGTCTGATCAACGTTCATGTATGTACCTAAATTGCTGTTTCAAATTTTCCCTTTTTTTAACACGCTTTTATTAGCTACACCTGTATGTGAAATGGATTTTTGAACGTAATTCTCGCTCACTTCAAAACGTCAGATTAAACTGAAATTTTGCACTCTTATCAAGAACCGCTGACAATACAATAATTTGACAACTTTGTCCTAATGTCCCCACCAGGATTATCAGGATAAAATAAAATAAAAAAAAGACTAACCTGTTGTCGAGATTTTGGTGGAGGCGCCGTTGTTAATAATATATATTCAAAGTAATAATAAAAGCATGTTAATTAAATGATTTTTAGTAAGTTCAAAAAAATATAGTTTAAAAAAACAAAAAAAACCGGTTTAAAAACCGAGCCAAAAAGTAAAAAAATAATAATTGAAATTACCCAAAAAGTGTTTCAATTTCGATAAACCGGTGAAATATATAACATTATGTCTCATTTGTATTCTAAAAATATAATATGGATTTGTTATTTTGATTCTGAACTTACAATAATTTCAGTGTATCAACTTACATTGTGAAACTGGAAGTGAGGTAGTCTAAATACTAAATACTGTGTAATTTTAGCTCCCGGAATTTTTATACCAGTTGAAGACATGTAGTCGAGCGGGTTTTGACTATGGCCATGTGGCTAATTGTTTACATAACTACACAATTTGCGGTCGAGCTTGCTTGCAGCCTGCCTTATTTGCCAAATTTAAACATATTTTTCAGATATAAGGAAGGTTCCAGCTAACGAAAACATACTTAAAAGTGATAATTTTGTGGATTAGTCCTACGGGAGGTACCACGTTAAATTACAAAAACTAAAAAAACACGCTTTAATAGTCAACCGAACTAAAAAGTAAAAAATAATGTTTAAATATTAATATTTTGTTCAACAGTGATAGAAAGCCCACTAACTCAATATAATTAAATGATTTTTAATAAGTTTAAAATAGGAATGAAGTGATTGACAAAAAAAAATCATTTTATTGTAAAAAGCGTGGGGTGCTTGATATCAATTGTTAAATATTTTATTGGTAGCTATTAATAAAAGTAGAATCATAAAAATATAGTGAAAGCACCCCACGCTTTTTACAATAAAATGATTTTTTTGTCAACCACTTCATTCTTGTTTTAAATATATTGGATTGGGTGAATTTTAGAATTAGCATCATGAACACCGATACATATAGAAACCAGCTGATACCCGCCTGCTTTTCGAAACCGCTGAGTATCCGCTAGTAGTTCATAATTAATATTACATCATAATGTATGGATTAAAGTTGGAACTAGCGTTTAACACACACGTTACAGGTAATTCCGAAGTTACGTATTGTACTCTAGTATGCAATGATCACAAACTGTACCGTGTTTGCTCGACTCTCGTCGAGCGCTGGGTGTTCATGCTTATATAATAATACGAAAAAGGTCCAAAACTAATATCGTTTTTGCGTTCTGTGATATTAGTTTAAGCGAGGGCGGAACAAACAAGCAGGAGAAGCTAATAAAATATATATTAGTAACAGCGGCGCCTCCGGCAAAATCTCGATTAGTCATTTTTTATTTTGTCCTGATGATCCTGGTGAGGACATTAGGACAAATTTATCAAATTATTGTATTGTCGTCAGTCCTTGATAAGTGTGCAAAGTTTCAGTTTAATCTGACGTTTTGAAGTCAACGATTCCGTTACAAACAAACAAACAAACATACAGTTGAAGCTAATAAAGCGTGTTAAAGAAACGCGCCGTTAGCCTCTACCTCCTGGGTGGTGTGAAAACGAGTTAGAAAATGAAATGATAAATATCATACCCATTAAGGAAGTAGGTGTGAACCTACAAAATATAATGCAGAAAACTATGTCAATGCCTTTGATAATAATAGATATTTATGTTGAAATTAATTAAGGTGACAGGTGCAAAAACGCTCCACCGCTACATTACTACATTATTTGCTTGCGTTTGACGCGCTGTATCTTGAAAACTGTTGGTCTGACGGGAAAAATAAATAGAACATATTTCACGTAGAATTTTATGCTCTTCAATTTATTAATTTACTTTTTTTCATATGACCATTAAGAACGGAAATATTTGTAAAAAACTTATTTTGAGCGCTATTTTTTCAAGATGGCGGCGCGAGCGGTCTTCCCCAAGGTCGTAAACTCAGGGTTGTGATCGGGACGGTATATTTTACGATCCCACCAAATGTAATCTCCTTACGACTTTTTGCGTGGTAAAACTACGCATTGCCTACAGTATTTACACATTACAGACACTTTCAAAAATTATAAAATACTCTGTATTTCGAAAACGGGGCCTCTTTACTATATAAGGATATAAGGATTTAAGATCACGTCAATGTTCATCTTTTAGGAAAGCACGAGCCTTGCTTCACGAATCATCCCGTATTAAAAATTCTAAAAATATACCTATAAGGTATACCATTGGACTTAAATTAAAGAAAAAAATTACTTTGAACTTTTTTCCATCGCGAAGGTAAAGGTTAGAAGTAAAAAAAATGTCTAAAACGATGGAATTGGCAAATTTTGACAGGCTATATTTCAAAAACTATTTTGGAGATCGTGTGCATTGAGTTTTGTTCTAGAGACCACTCTTCAAGATATAAAAATTTAGACAATTTCTGTGAGACATTTCCATTTATAATCCTCTTGTGAAACGTCTATTCAATCCAGATAGTTTTGCATATTCTGATTGAGATATTACTTTCTAGTACAACGGCTATAAATCTAATTGATTTATTGCGAATCTTTCTGACGACCCTTGAATCAGTTTATTTTAAAACCACGCTAGCCTACTTCTAATTATTTATTGCGTTTTACTTTTTTGCTGATGTCGTTTTAATCAAATCCTTACATGAAGCTGCAGTTAAAGTCATTAAAACATCGCGAATAGTTGCATATATATGAAATATTGCAATTTAATCTTGATAAATTAATTGTCCAAGTTCTATGCCAATAAACGAATGAGATGTGATATCGATGTTAATTGATCTAAATTAGACGTAAATGCTGTCACATGCATCTGTTGATGATTGCTTACTGTATTTATTTTAAGCGAGGGTACATACGCTACGCATACGGTGCAATTTATAGTGTAAAATTATTCATATAGAGATTCCTAATATTTAGGGCATTTTTTCTCGTCTGCATATTTCGACTTGTTATATACCTAATATCGATATTGAAGTCGATTAAGAATACATTTTGCTTCATTATTTACTAATTTTTACACCTATCTCAATTTCACATTTTTAAATACTGGTATGTGCACGCCTTTTTGTAACGGTCCATTTTTTAGCGTGTGTAAATTTTGCGAAATACTAGTAGAGTGTCATATATAAATCTGCTCAAACAAAGCCTATAGTGTGCGATCCATTTATATTTTACTCTAAGGTTATAATCGGTGCATTTTTGAATCCGAGGCCCTGATTGGTTTAGATATTTTAACGTCGTTTTATTATAAGAGAGAGAACGTGCTAGGCGAGGTTCCCGTTAGAGTCGGGGTCCGGTTGGAGTGATGGGGTCGGCCGCCGCAGCAAGGGGGCCCCGCGATAAAAGAGTGGTTAAAAAGATGAATTGCAAATATTTTATTACCGTGAAATAAGATGTAAAGTTAAGTTAATTACTTGTAGATTCGTTTGGCGCTCAAGTCTGTCGATATTACTTTTATAAGTTGCAGTTAAGAGAGAAGTTTTATTTGGCTAGTGAAAGACGCCATCTATTTATGCTGTAAACGGCAAGTCGGCCATACTTATTACGAAATTTTCACGTTCAGTTCTGTTATATTTACGGTATTAGTCCGTATACTGTACTGTATTATCAAAGTGTAAACCCCAGAAGCTTTCCCAGCAAAATAAAGACTTTCTGCGGGAACCCTTAGTGAATTAGAGGTTAATTTGTTAATTTCGAATTATACACCCTCCAAGTGGGTATTTGGAACATTGCTATCAATGCTTAGTTAAGTTCCCTGAATGGTTTTCGGCTTTTAACCAAAAATTAAATTCGTGGCGCCCAATTTTCCTTTCGAGATTTTAACTTTAAGAATTATTATGCGTGTTAATATCGGAGTATCGAACTATTTTTTAGGTATACTCCAGATTTTGTCAAGCTTGTATATTAGCTTTTGTTATAATGAAAATGCTAGATTTCGTTCACATTTGTAAATTACCTTTTTGTTGTGGTAATATTTTCTGTATTAATTTAGTTAATTTTCTATGACTTGATGATTGCGTATTAGAATACCGTAGACCTTACAGAACTCTTGATTTGCTTTTAACATTGATGAATTTTTTACGTACTATGGCTTCTGGGTCACCCATTTTTTTGTAATATGGGATTAAATTTTACATTGTTTGTGTCTCATTAATCCAGTTTTCCCTCACACCCTAATATTGAGCTATCTAGGGCCTCTTAAATAGAGACATTTTTAAAGAAATTGATAGTCACATTTTAAGTGGTTTCATTCTTACGAAAAGAGGTTTAATCCGTTAGTATATAAAAGCGAGCAACGAAATAATAGTTCCCCAGTCGACCCAGAGATGGCGCTTACTGGCGTGTATGGCGCTTCCTACCATAGAGATATTAGATAAGAGAAGAACTCGTCCAGAATCAGAAACTAGAATGAAATGGATGAGCCTGAAATAAGCGCCACGGAGTTTATAAGATGCGGGACCAACGCCTCAGTTCAGTTCTAATTCAGATAAGCGAAGTGATCAGATAGGAAGAAAGACCAATGACAATAATTAGTGATTTATAGTAGTTAAAAGTTATAATTAGTGTATAATTATAAGGCCTAATTATTGTAAGTTAATTTATTGTAAAATAAATCAATAGCTAGTAACAATTCGTGTTGCAATTATTGAACAAATGCTTTGAATGTTTAAAAAATTGTGTTTTTGATAGTTTTTTGCTTTTTACAGCGTTCTGGTGCATTTTTATAAAATTTAGATTCTACGAAAAATAAACTCAAGTCCTGATTAATTTCTATTTATGTCGGAAATTTAAAATTTTGAGTTATAAATTCCTGGGGGTGGGGCGATCCAATGGATTTAAACTCAGAATTTTAAATTCTGCCAAAAAAATTGGTATATAAGTGAGAAAGAAATATGTTAAGAATAGACCATTTTTTTGCATTGTCGATCTTCATGGTCTTGATGTCCTATGACATCGTGACAACCGCATCCATAGATATAAATCTCAAAGAAAGCTTTACAGTTTGCCTCGGCAGTTTAGTCGGCATAAAAAATCACACAAAAAACACCAATCGCACCACTCGCCGCTGAATAGGTCCCTCCCCGGCCCCGCCTATCGATTTAAATGACAAGTCGCGTAGACTCGGTTTCCTTTGGCTGTAGTTTTACGACTGTTTTATGACCCTATTAAAATACCACATATGCTACAGGAGTACAGAATCAGTTCCGTTACGTACAATATAATATAGCGAATTACGAAGAAATGATATGATTACTGTTAGTCAGGAAATAATAAGAAAATTGATAAAAACTAAAGCCAGCCCTATCCTTCCTTCCCTATCTATAACTGACTACCTAACGCGGGATCATTGAAGGTTTTTTTGCGTAATTTTTTATGTCGACCAAACTGCCGTGGAAAATTATACTTTGATTCACTTCAAATGTTCTGCAATTAGTTATTTGGTATTTTGGCATGAATATTATCAAAATCTTATAAATGCCATAACACACCCATTGTGCTTGTAGGAACAATAAGCAATATAAAACTTAAATGGGTTGTAAAATTAGAAATTTTTTCTAACTGTACAAAAGCTATTTTAAATATTTGAATGTAGAGTTTTATTTTTGCAATAAATTCTGACGTAACACAGCATTGAACAATGGAACATTGTAGTGTAAACAATATTAATAATTTTTTATTTGCATGCATTTTTTTAATGGAATTAACATTACTAAATAACGTCCGAGCTAGCGGTACTTTTATATTCTCATGCTTTTTATAAGAACGTAATCATAATTTCCGTACAACTACGAAATTTTAACTGATAGGTATAGGTATTTGGTCTTCCCAGAGTCTATTTTCACCGTATTCTGCAAGTGGTACGGTCATGCTTTTTTTGTCATTTATAGGTAATATATTTTTGATTACATATGCTTCATCATAAACAAATTGCCATATGTCTTTAAATTTTGCATCAAGCGTAAAAGTGTAGACATAAGCTTAAAGTGCTTAAAAAAGAAACATGAATTATTTAAAAAATATAGGCCCAGATACGTATACTTTGCGAAAAAACCATTCGTCTCGGACACTGTCACTGCATAATTTAACATATGCTTTATCTTCCTTAATTTTGGTGGTATCACTTTTTAAGACTAATAGTTTTTTTTCATAAATTTCTATTTTATTGCACAATTTTATGTCAGACTGTTACTGTCCAAGCAAAAAAGACTTACGTATTAACGAACTTTATACTTAAAATCTTCTTTGGTCCAAGATGTCTATTAGAAATCCAACAAAAATGTGTTTTGTTTTTTTTTTTACTTTTAGACAAGTATGTAATTTTATGGATACTTCCAATGAGTAAAATAGTTTTTTATAATGTCCTTGTTATACACACCCTTTTTTATATATGCATACCATCGTTATGTTACAATATTCAATTTAATTTATAAGCAAATTAATACATCGCCTAGAAAATTAATTAGTGAAAGGTAAATGAAATAAATTAAATTAATATATTTTATTATTTATTGATAAAAATAATTAAAATATTTTACTAATTTGAATTTACAATATAACATAACATAATTTCATAATTTTATGTGGAATTTCTGGTTCTTGTTGGGTAACGCTAGATATTTTTATTCTTTCGTATACCATGATAATTTTTAGAAAATAAATAGGTTCACTTCGTTAACTTCTCACTTTAGTCATAGGTATACAGACAACGCATCTACACTTCGATCGTAGAAAATTAAGGGCAATTTGCACTTGCCTAATTTTAGTGTCATAAATACCCAGTGTTGCCAGATTTACTTAATTATAATGACCCCTTTTATCTATTAACTTATACTAAACAATTAAATAACTATTTGTAGTTAATTTTCCTCTTCAGCTTTCCAAAATGTGAATAAGAGCTGTATTTTAAAAGATGGAAACTGTTTTCATGATAAATAAATCTGGCAACATTTCTTCAGCGATAGGACATGGCCAAGTACTAATACGACCGATAAGACAGATTTCCCCGTCGTAATGGTTTTGTTTAATCAGTGACGTCGCGTCAATTATAATGTTACTGTCAGTGTCATTGTCATATTAAGTAAATGTATTGTTTTATATGGTGTAAAATTGAAATTTTTTGTGTCGATGATATACTTGAAATTATTTGTAAGATTATTATAGATCGAAAATCAATTTGGTAAATTTTTCAATAATTTATTTAATGCTCCTTATGAAGGCCCGTTTGTTTTTTGAAGCTATCCGTTTATGCTTACGATATGTACCTACGCAAGTAAATATTAGTCTTAAATCATGTGTTCATGCAAGACACATTATTACAAAAATGTAGAAATATTTTTAATATATTCTTGCTGTAAGAGTAAAGTTCCTTGCCCTTGCAATGTTATGGTAACTAAAGTTATGTAGTCTCAAATATTATACACACTAAATATTTACAAAGCAAGCTTACATAAAGTTATAAAAATATTTCAATTACATTGCATTTAAATTAGTATAGGAAGGGATTTGATGTAGCCTTAGAGTTGCTTTACAAATTTTTCTGTTCAAACTGTTCAAAGCTTTAGTAAAATTACATCAATATTACTGTGTTTAGTGTATACAAACACTATGCTAAGAAGAATAGATTTCATAAAGTTTAAATTGAAACAACAGACAAAAACAATGTAACTAAAAAATTTGAAATCCTATTGAACCCATACCACACTAAAAATAAGAAATAATTTTCGCGTAAATATACAAAATAAAACTGGAAATCATATCTAAAATTAATTAGTATGTAAGCAATAATTAAATTACTACAAAATTTCTTATCCCATGTCAGTGTACGCATACCTAATTAACACATTTTATTTACATTATTATTTTAATAATATTTTGTTGCATTAAACTCTAAGAAAGAATTATATAAGACAAAGTTTATCAACAAAATAATATATATATTTTTTAAGCGACCATTCTACCAGACCTTGAATTGTAAAAACATTTAAAAAACTAATTGGATTGATAATCTAGAACTGCTTTAATGAATACATCTGTGGGGAAACTAATTTAACAGTTAAATTAAATAACAATACTAAAAATAGTACGGTCCATTTGAAAACACTGAATACGACATTGTTCATTGGCGAAAATATAACCTATTTTTTTTTATAGCATCATGAATCCTGTGTAAAGTCAATGTTGGCCTTTGACAATACTTCCTATAAATCCATACAAAGAGCCGTCGAAAAAAGGGGAATACCGCCCCCAACAAGCAATTGATATGGGGATAGATCGGCCACGGTGACTGCAGTCAGGGACTGTCCACAAGGTGGTCTTATCACCCTTGCTGTGATCAATGGTTGTCGATAATCTATTTCAGAAAATGAGTAATTCTGGCTTCAACGTCCAGGGCTATGCAGATGACCTCAACGTAACTGTGAGAGGCAGACATGAGGTTATGAGGCAAATTGCCTTAAACATAATATCCATTATCCAAATGGTGCTCGTCAGAAAGGCTTAATCTGAGCAAAACAGTTATTGTTCCGTTGACCAAAAGAAGAAAACTCAACCTAGAACTCCTATGCCGAGTGAAACAATGCTGAACTTTTCCAGTGAAGTCAAGTATCTAGGAGTAATCCTGGATCAAAAACTTACCTGGAATTCTCATTTGGAAAGGACACCTACTAAAGCTACAGCGGCTATTAAGACGTGCCGTAGGCTGTTTGATAAAACTTGGGGTCTAAAGCCGAAAATGACACATTGGTTTTACCTTTCGGTTGCCAGACCCATGGTGACCTTGAACACGCAGAACGCCTCTTACGTTGGTATTTTGGCTCTAGATTTGGTGCTATGAACACGCACCCCAATAAGAGCTATGAGGGGTTACGTGCACTTAATTTGTAAATGAATGAAGTTTTGGGGGATTGCACTCAAAAAGGTTGGAATATGATACATTTCTCACCCTGTATAAGCCCCTGATGATTACCTTGAGTGTATTCTATTGATTTCTGAAGTTAGATTACTGTAAACTGAATTTGATTCTTTTTGTCAGGTGATTTTTCAACACCCTGTATATACTTCTTAAACCTTCTGCAGCACTTTTGTTTAATTTGAGAAAATGTTAATTAAGATGTTCAGGTATTTGGAGCACCCTCTATACAGTTGTAGATTAAAACACCATGTTTTAGAACGAATTATAATATTTATTATTAAAACGAACACAGATTTAAATAAAATAAAATTATTACTCTTTTTACAGTTACTAGCTTGTAACTTTTCGACAACGAATAAATTTCGGCTTGGGAGATTTGATTCGGTCGAGTCTGTTTTAAAAAATGTTAAAGATTCACTTAAGATTGGCAAGATGCAGATTTACTAACTTCGGGTACCGACACTGACTTCCTAAAGCGTGTTGAGCTAGGCCTTTTATACTGTTTGACATCGTTTCGTTTGTCATGCCCCGTGAGTCGTGCGCGAACGTTTTTTTTACACCCAATTTATTCTAGAAAGTCGGATCCCGCCATTCAGTGAGGGCGACGGTTGCGTAACATTGCATCATCTTTGCAAAAAGTTAAAATTTGAAAATGAAAATTACATGATTGTTTGAGCAATAGAAAGAGAAATTCTTTGGCAATTGAATGATACTCGAATCGGTTTTGGTTTAGAAGATATTGCATTAAAGAGAAGTTGGATATATTGATTCGTCCTCGTAGAATCATGATTTACTCACACACGTAATATGGACTTTGGGTTGTCTCGCGTGACGATGTTTGAAGGGGGTAAATATGGAGTTGAATTGAAATGAAAGTGTGTTAGTGCATTAGAACGAGAATAAAGTTGTGATATTAATTTGGAAATGTGGACTATGAAATAGATAAAATAGTTAGGGTGCAATTCGAGTGAAGGTTAAAATTTGATAGAAAACGAGTTGTAAAAAGTTTATGAACATGAATTTAAAATTTATACAGGAGGTACGGAAAGTGTGTTGGGTGTCGAATGCTATTATACGGGGGCTGTATTTTTTAGGTGAGTTATTTGGAAAATTTATTTCATAAAATTGACAAATGGAATAGTGTACCGTGTGTTTCGATTGTTTTAGGATATTTTTGAATTATCGGAGTTTCGTGAATTTGTTCAGATTTCTTGTGACGTACTTGCAATTTTTTGTTGAAATGAAAACGAAAGATATTTTTTTATCAAGGTTTGTCCTTCTGGACCGAAAGATTGACTTCTTTTGACTATTTTTGACTTTTTTTGTCATTTGCCATTTACTTATAGGGAATGGAATGTACTATAACAGTACGCACAGTTTATAATAAATCTTGTATAGAATTAATGTAAATAGTAAAATTAACATAATTTTTTGTATGAAAAATCGGCACCGGAATAATATTTACGAAAAGGAAATTTTTGCATAAATTTTAATAACTTGTGTTGCTGTGCTCTTAATTAGAAAACTCTATAATAAAGTAAAAATATAAATAACCCTTACCTACCTAATAAATAGTTCCCACTTTTCTTTTGACTTGGCATCCTTTGAAAAATTAAACATTTTACATCAACTTTTATTAGTACGTTCACATTCAGGAACAAAACATAAATAGTTAAGTTCAAGCAATTTTAAAAGAATACAAAAGAGAAAGATTAGGTTATGAACTGTAAATGTAAAATGAAACAAGAGTATTGAAGTTAGCTGCAATTGCATTGCTTTCCGCCCACATAATTTAAATTTTCACATTCTCCGTTCCCATTGGAGGAAACTGTTGCTGTTTTATATTGTTTAAATCTTATATAAGTGCATATATTGTCACGCAGTACCTAGACAATTATTTGGACCACCCGGTATATGATTTTATTCAGGAAACGATTTAGTTACAAAATTAATTTAATCCGATATCTTAAAGTAAACCAAGTTGCTGGTTACAATGTACCGTGGAAATCCAGCAAACTCAGCAACGGTGCACACGGCCCGCTAGTTGCAGAAATGTTGAGAGTGCAAGTACCGGGAAAGGAAATGGAAAAAATTAAATGAGTTAGTCAGTTGTCGTCTGGGTTTTTAGAGAAGCAGGCCTAGGTGGTGCGTGGGACAACTCCCTCCCAGAGGCCATGCCTCAGGGTGGCTAAATCCGCTAGAATGTAAGTAGTAAATTTTATTATGTTTATTTCATTATTTGGTTTTGTTCTGTTATAATAAATGTTCAATCTGTTATGTTACCACTATGTTTTATTTGTGTGTTCACTTAGTAACGTAATTTACCCTCTCGACATGCCAAGCGAGTAAAGTGACTTTAGCCATGGCTATCGTCGGCACTTACCCTCTACAGGGTGATGCTGGCGATATCCGTGGACGTCCTGCTAACCCCCGTCGCGCAGCACGTGACACATGGTGGAGGCGCCGTATGTCAGCTCGTGATAATATTTTAACATATCTTGTGTATATTAGATTGGCACTGGAAGTTCTTAATACTTCTTTCAACCGACAAATTCAATAAAATGGATAGCAATGTTTTAACATTATATTGTTATAGTTTTTACGAACAAGGTAATAAGGCTCAAATTCTAATGTTATTCGACGGGATCAAAGTTTTTATGACAGTAGTATGATTGGTTGCATAAGTTGCTGATGTCACGGCTAACTGAGTCCATTACTGTGTCATAAGATAACTGTCTCAAGTAAATGGGAACACTGAATGGGATGAACTTTGTTTTAATAATGTCTTGTTATATTACTAGGAGATCTATAAAAGTAAACTAGCTCAATTTTAGATCAAAATTTCAATTTGTCTATTTATAAACAATTAAAACGTAAATAATGCGCGTTATTTATAAACGGACCTAGACGAGGAATTTTCAACTTTTTGTTCTGTTTAAAATAAATGTTCTGACTTTTAGAAAATATAATATATAAGCGTATATTCGAAGAAACTTCCATTTTCATCATTATTTCAAATAATTAGTGAGATATCAACGTAAATATCAATAGCGTTTAATTACGTTTACTCACTCACCCAGTACAATCACACAAAGATATCAGAATCTACCAGTCTCATAATTAAATACAAATTCGCAAAATAAACAAACATAATTTACCTCATTTGTTAGGTGGTACTCGATGGTATCGTTGAGGTCACCATCACCGTCCCTATTCATTTCGATTCGTCCGAATTCATTGACATAATCAAAGATGCGTTTCACTCTCATTTTCGTGATTATTTTTTTTTTTGTCTCAGGGTACGAACGCGAGGCCACGAAATACTCTCGTTTTGGAGTACGAGCTGGAACTGAATCAATAATCTCCACTCCTGTCAGTTTTGTAGTCAATTAAAGAGATAATTAACTCTTCTCCCCCTTGCATGTTAAGTTTTATTATAGAGTGTTGGCACTTGAAATTCATAATAAAGATATCTAGATAAATTATGAATTAGAATGAATAATAACTTCAAAACGAAAGGATGTTCCGATCTAATTTCCAGTCCAATTTTTTTCATGGAGTCAAAATGTTACTTATGGGGTATCACCATACTGAGAATTTTTCAAGGATTACAAAAATATTAATTGGATGGAATCTGCGGTAGGTTCTTGATGAAACTATTCAATAGAATAATTCTAAATATTCAAAAGAATAGTTACAATACGCACTTGGTTTATTGTTTCATTAGTTTTGTTCAGATTTCTCTGACATATGTTTCGGCCTTGCGACCATTACCAAAGAGTCTTAAAAACTAATTAAAGTTTTTAAGACTCTTTGAAGAATATAATTTCAGCAGGATGAGGTCGCTTCCCACAATGCTGGGGACTATGACAATTTTGCGAAGAATGTTTCCTGGTCATGACATTTCGAAATTTGAGGATATCGTAAATCGCCGACATATTAGCCGTTCGAAAATCTTCCTATATGTGTTAGACTAATACGTCGGCGAATTATCAATTCAGAAAAAGCACAATGTATCTCTATGGATCATTTGCGTTGATTAGAAATACTATAATGTGCAAGGTGCGTGTTATGAGTAATGTTTTTATGTTAAATTACTGTATTGTATCGCATAAGGTAATTATTCTGATAATATTTAATACTATTACGTGTGATATCCATAATTTAAAATATACGAACTATAAAGCATTCAATTTAAATTTAATGACGCTTAAAGTAAATTCGATAAAAGCGACTTTTGTGTTAATTATTTTTGTAATTATTTATTACTTATAAAATATACGAAAATGCGAATTTTCGTTAAATTACTAAGTGTAAAAATAATTTTTTAAAGAAAATATACATTCCGTTATTTATATTTCGTCGAGATGTCACAATTAAAAAAAAAAATGAAGATTCTAGCTTCAATATTTGGCAAGAAAATGCATTTTTTCCGGCGAAACGAATTTGAAGCGCCCGAGACTCGTTTTCGGCCGTGCGTGCTGACTTCACCCACCTTCACCCCAATTGCCACATCAACAATTTTTTAATAATTGAGTCGAAAACTTTTGCATAAGATTCTTTGAATATTCCTCTGTTGATTTCAGCTAAAATCATTCCTTAATATTGATAAACAACGCCACAGCGATTTAGAGAAAATCTATCTCGGCTTCTATTGATCGTAAAGACTTTTAAAATTCGTGAAAAAATGTCACTTATCAGATGCTTTTATCAGCATTTTGGTACCATGCATCGCTGAAGAGATATTCTATTTGTTTATAACGAAAAGGTTCCCTCAAATAATTCATTGGAAAAATTTATAATAGGTGTTCGACGTTCGACATTTTGATTGACACACGTCTTTACGTAATTTTGAAATGAGGCTATTTAGTGGGACCATTTCTTTCAATCCATTGAAATGAGTAAATAGTATTTAACCGGTCCTTTACTG
Source organism: Leptura quadrifasciata (assembly GCA_963675555.1). Taxonomy (NCBI): domain Eukaryota; kingdom Metazoa; phylum Arthropoda; class Insecta; order Coleoptera; family Cerambycidae; genus Leptura; species Leptura quadrifasciata. The sequence continues at coordinate 18,178,757 of OY776681.1, read as the reverse complement.
TAATGTTTTTTTTGTATATTCTTTTGCTGTTTTCGTTATTCGACAAGCAATAAAATCTCAGTTTGGTATAAATTGTCGTGTACAAAGGAGCATTTATCATACTTATCGGTCGTTACAATTTGTATTGAATTTAAAATATTTGGAGTTTTACAATATGAATTTTAATAAAGCGGAACTTGTAGACATGACTTTTGTCTTGGGCGAGTCAGACAGAAATTGTTTACTTGCCAATAGAATTTATCACCAACGTTATCCTGAAAGAAGGATTCCTGATGTTAGCAGCTCCCAAAACCTTCTCGATAGATTTCTGGAAACCGGAAATGTCGAATATAAAAAAAGTGAAAGAATAAAACGTGTTGTGAACGAATAAAATGAGTTTTCTGTGGTGCTGGCAACGGTTGAGAATCCCCATGTTAGTCAAAGAGAAGTGAGCTCATTAGTAGAAATGTCTGTGGGTCGAATCTTAAAAACAAATAAGTTGCATACATATCATTTTCAAATGCACCAGGAATTATCTGATGACGATTTTCAAAAGCGCCTACAATTTTGTAATTGGGCCAGAGGTGAAATGCAACATGATGTCAACTTCTTCGATACTGTTTTATTCAGTGATGAGGCTACTTTTCATAAAAATCTATTTGTTAATAGGCACAATTTCCATTATTATACTTCGGAAAATCCTCACTTTTTTATGCAAGTTGATAACCAACACAGATGGTCTATAAACGTTTGGTGAGAAATTATTGGAGAACATGTAATAGGGCCACATTTCTTTGATGTTACATTGACTGGAGCTATTTATCTTCATTTTTTGGAAAACTATCTGCCACAATTATTGGTAAATCTCCCTGAAAGAATTCGAAATAGGATGTGGTTTCAGCAAGATGGTGCACCACCACATTATTTAAATGCAGTTAGAGACCACTTAAATAATACCTACCCTAATCAATGGATTGGAAGAAATGGACCCACTAAATGTCCTGCTAGATCCCCAGAATTTACAAAAATGGATTTCTTTTTATGGGGATACGTGAAGGAAATTGTTTATAGAGACACACCAACAACAGTACAAAATATGAAGGAAAGAATAATAACTGCCTTTACATCTATTACACCGGCAGTTTTAGGAACAGTGGGAACCTCATTTCAAAAGCGCATAGAGATGTGTGTCAATCAAAGTGGGCAACACGCGGAACATTCATTATAATTATTTCTACTGAGTTATTTGAAGAAACCTCTTTTTTTAAGTTTATTTTTGAATTTTGTAATTATTGGTCAATAAAACGAAATTGGTTGCAATTAGCCCTAGGGAAGTACTTATAAAAAATGTTCGTTTTTCATTTCTACATCACATCGTCAAGAAATATACAGGGTGTTCCATTTGAAAAAATTGAGAAAATTCAATTTAAAATGTTCTTAATTGAAAAATAATTTTTGGCCACCCTGTGTATTTTTAGAAAATGAAAATGATTTAAAAAATATTAATTAGATGTAACTGGTATTCACATAAATTTTTCTTAAAACCCATAATTGTGACAGTGGTGATTTTTTTAATATCCCTCCGCAGACTGCATTATTTCAACAAAAAAATTCATTACATTCAAGTGGTTGGGAGATATTCAATGCTAATATAGGAATGAAAAGAGCCTAGAAAGAGTCTTCAAAAAATGTACTGACATACATAGTATTCCATTTAAAAAAAGCCACTTGGTCTTGTAACTTCGTCTTCGCTCGCCCTGTATGTTCAAAAATAATTTCAAGTTATAGACTTTTTTATCTGGTTTACTTGCAATTTTTTTAAAAATTTCTAGCTATCGTAGAACTCGAGTTATCGAGATCTACCCTGTATATGAATTGTCAGAGCTTTTACATCATTATGATCAAATAATCAACTTAGTCTCAAGAAAAAACCCTGATATAATTTTATTATCAGAAACACATGTTACCAATGATATTAGTGAAAAAGAAGCTTACATTGAGAACTACCTACTATATAATGAAGAATCCCAATCAAGACACAGTGGTGCAGTAATGGCCTACATTAATCATCAGTACAATAATTGTACCATATATTTAAAAGAACGCATATAAAAAAGGTGGTGGATCATAATACTAAAAATTTCAATTGGTATTCATTTTGTATACATCGACGTTAAATATAGATCTCCATCTTCATGTATGGCCGAATTTTTAAACTATTTGGAAGAAATTTTGGAAAGAAAAGTTTTAATGAGTCGCCACTTCATTCTAACAGATGATTTTAACATTGATGTTAAACCAAATTCTTTCTATAACGGGAAAATCAAATCGATTATTGAAAGAAATCAAAAAACTCAGTTAGCTAATTTCCTTAAAAGGACAAAGTTACATTCATCTACAACTATAGATTTTGTGATATCAAACAAACAATGTTACTGTAAAGGTTCTAGTCGATAATTTCTGGTCATAGTATTCAATGATAGGTGTACAGAAAACAGATATACAACGAAGTAAGTTTCAAAGGAAATATGGAGTTAGTCAGTTAGAAGCCTTACAAAGAGAATTAATGAAGACGGAATGGAATTTAGACTATGGTAATGTAAATACGAGTTATGATGCATTCATGGAAACATGTAATCATCTTATAAATATAACGTGTTCCATTGAAGAATTAAAGATATCAGAAAATACCAGATGGTATGATAATGAAATAAAATTGTTGAGTAAGGAGCGTGACATGAGTTATAGAAGATTTCAATGTACTCACATGAAAGAAGATTGGATTAAATACACAACTAGAAAAAAACTAACAAACTTATTAAGGAAAAAAAGGAGAATGTACTATGAAGAAATGATCGACAGGAATAAAACGGACAGCAAAAAAATATGGAAAACCCTAAAAGAAGTGGTTAAAGAAAACCTAAAAGTACTATTCCTGAAACGATAGAATTTCCTGAAGGTAACGTTTCAAATGATGAAGATATAGCTAGAAGATTTAATAATCACTATATCGAAAGCATTAGAGAAATCATTGAGAGCATATAAGGCGCTGATAGGAACAGGTATAATATAATGTACACAGAAAATAAAATTCATAAGTTCCAGATGTTAACTATGCAGGAGTTAAATAAGATAATAAATTACCTTAAAAATTCTAGTTGTGCTGATGAATCATTTAAATATAAATATCTTGAAAAAAGTAGCTGTGGTATGTGGACATGTAATACTAGATATAGTAAATATGTCAATTAGTTATGGTGAGATGCCCGATAATTGATTTAAAAATGACAACCTTTCTGCCTATCCCAAAAATAAACGAAACAAAAAAAACAGACAAATTTCGCCCTATTAATATACCATTAGCTACAGATAAGGTTATTGAAATAGCTGTATATAAACAACTGGCAAACTATTTTGAAGATAATAAATTACTATAAAATATGCAGTCTGGATTTAGGTCTAGTCATTCATGTGAAACAGCACTTCAAGCTGTTGTTACTTCCTGGAAGGAAATGATTGATGATGGTCAAATAGTCGTAGCAGTATTTATAGATCTGAGGAGAGCATTTTAAACTATGGATAGGGACATATTATTGGATAAGCTAGTCGCGTATGGTGTTAGTGATAAAGCTTTAAAATAGTTTCAGTCATTTCTAGAGAACCGAAAACAGAAAGTCAGGGTTAACAGTGTTCTATCAAGTGAAATAGTTAACAATTATGAGGTTCCTCAAGGCAGCGGTCTTGGACCATTATTATTTTTAGTGTATATTGATGATATATATCGAGCTCTGAAACATTCTAAAATATATTTGTTTGCTGATGATGCGTTATTGTCAGTTCAAGACTACGGTAATATAATAGAATAAATACATGAAGACCTAGGCATATTGGAACATTACCTTTGTGCCAATAAATTAAAAATTAATGCAAATAACTGCAACTGCAAATAAGTGCAAGTCTATGGTGATTGGTAACAAAAATAAGATAAAAAATATTAATATAAAGATGGTGCAGTTATTATAAACACGGTAATTGAATTTGTAACTGACTTTAATACCTAGGAGTTATAATAGGTTCTACACTTAGTTTTTCTAGTCATGTTGATTATATTATAAAGAAGATTTCTAAAAAAAGATATTTTTTAACTAGAATCAGTAAAGATCTCTCTTTCTTTGCAAAACTGGCTATATATATAAATCAATAATATTGCCACATTTTATGTACTGTGCAACAATCTTGTTTTCTGTTAGCTTAACCAAACTAAATGAGCTTCAAATCGAGCAAAATAAATGTTTAAGAATTATATTAAGATGTAATAAATATACACCAATAGCAGCAATGTATGAAACTTTAAGACTAAACAATGTATGTGTATATGTTCAAAGTATGGTGTTTGTATTTGAAATGGTTCATAATTTAGTACCTGACTATTTAAGTAGAACTGTTCGTTTTGTTTTGGAACTGCATAATTATGAAACAAGACAAAGACAGGATTTATATGTAGTTTCTACACGAACATTAAGAGCACAGAAATGTAGCAATGACTGATTTTAATAGACTAGCTAAACATATAAGGGACTGTGATACCATAAATAAATTTAAATCGGTTTTGTATAAATCTATTAATAATTCAAATGAATTTAATTAACAAATGTCAGTAATTAATTTTATTGTTAAATTACTATTTACATGTTATACAATTGTTTGTTTTTACCTCTTGTATTGTGTTTATAATAGTATTATTATACTAAATAAAGGCTACTTACTTACAGAAGTATCTAAAAAAGTCGAAAGTTATTAACAAATTGATTGTGCAAAAACTATTCGACCATATGGCTCCCGAATTCGCGTGCCTTTTCTATGCTACGAGAGTCTTCTATTTCTGTGGTAACAAGCATATAAAACATGTTTTTCTACTCCCTTATGTAAATTTGCTGTTTTCCGTACAGTCTGTAGAATGGATAAGTGGGCCATTCCAGTTAACTGAACGGATATATTTCATATACGTTCTAGGATGGATATGAAATCGACCAATCACAGTTCGTGTATTAAGTACATAGGTAACTATTCGTTTTAAAAAATTCAAGTTATTGCGTAAGTTGTCAAAGTAATTGTCAGTGTGTATTCGCGCAGTTTGAGCTAGAGAATAATTTAAAATGAGTGATTCCAGTGAAGAATCGGTAAACGGTATACCACCTAAAATTTGTCTGTATATAATAAAGACAAAATTTTAGAGATATATTATGACAAAAAAAAGTAGCTATATGTGGGGATTGAACCAATTCAATTCAATTCAATACAACTTTATTAATATTAATATACAGTAAATGTACCTCCCCAGGGCCCATCGGGACCGACCGCGTTAACGCGGTGGTGTATCGCAAAGTCGGGCCGAGGTGGGACTAGTTTGGCTAGATAAAAATTGAAAACAATAAAACTCAAACTCCTTTTACAAAAGTAAATAAAATTAAGGCTGTGACAAAAAAATGCTTAAAAAAGAAAGCTTAACTTAAAACTGGTTAAAACGACCACTTGGCTTTCGCCGTTCGTGCGTTCGAATTTAATTTGGGCACTGACGCTGGACTCCGTAACTTGCACGGGGTACCATCCGCGAATTGCTCCAATTACGGGTTGCGCAAGGCAGGCCTAAACTGGGATTCTAAAAATTTTGATTGTTCTGATATAAAATTTGGATTCTGTTACGAGTTTAATGAAGGAAGGATGAATTTACAGACAAAAATGGACAACCAGAAACGAAGAACAAACAAACGCGACACACACAAAAATACACAAAAATAAAAGAAGAGGGGGACAGGAAAGAATTAAAGTGGATGAAAGTTATGAAATATCAGTGAAAGGTGGATAGTATTAGAGAAGGTATAGTAGGTGAAAGTTTAGCTAGAGTGGCTGCCGGAAGATTGGCAACGTCTGGTAAAGTAAGGGGTGTTTAATCCGAAATGGGGGAATGGCTGTCTAATTTGTGTAATGTGTCTTGTTAGCGGACTATCGCCCAGCTTGAACGAATAGAAGTTTTCGGAGATATGCTGGACGTAGTCGGCTATCGGGGTTATGTCGTTGCAGCGTTCGTAGAGGTCTCTGAGGGAGGTGTATCTTATATATTTGTGTTCTAGCACTTTTAGTTTTTTCATTGTCTTGGCCGATATGCTGCACCACACCGGCGCCGGGTATGTGATAGACGGCCTGACCACCGTCGTGTACAACAATTTTTTATTTTGTCTGTTAAGTCTGCTACCCCTGACCATGAGCGGATACAGACTCCTGGACAGGGAGTAGACCGACCGTATGGTTTCATTAATGTGCGTAGGGGAGTGAACCTATGATCTCTTGCATTTCGAAGCGTGCATCTAACCGCTAGGCTACTGAAGCTTTTATAAAATATTTGCACCTAGAGCATAAGATTTAGCAGAAGCTAAGTTTGTATATTAAAATTTGATTAAAACTATTATTTGTAGTTTTTTCTTAATCCGGTCGTAGAAAAAGTATACTGTACAACTCGAGTGGATTATCCATATCGCACTTGAAAGATTGAGGCACTCCGCCTACGGCGTCGTGCTCAAGCTTCTTTCTCATGCGATATGGCTATCATATCCACTCTTGTTGCACAAACTACTATTTTCTGTCGTTTATTAGCAATTGAAAAATCAGCCATTTTGGCACGTTTTTTTCAATGGCCCATAAACAAATTAACATTTTGATGAACTAGGTCTCATTTTGTAGGAATTTTCAAGGCACATAACTTTTAATAAACCCCTTTTTTTCCAAAATCGATAGTTTTTTCTAAAAGTCGAAAAAACCATTTTCCCATACCTTAATTGTTCAATAAAAAAATTTGCCACGCAAAAAAATTGAATCCTAAGAAACTCTACATTCCTATCATCATTCTGAACATCCTGGATTCGGTTTATATCTAGCAGTTTTTGGTCAAAATCAAGCCATTTTCAAACTAATTCGACTGGAGTAAACTGAAATGTTGGAGAGGGCGATGAAAGACTTCGTGCTAGGTTTCAAGAGTGCCAGAGCAGCGAGGAGGAGGTCATTCGATTGATGTAACATTTAAAAATAAAGTTACCGTGGTTCATTACGAACCTTGCGTTTAATTTTGAGTAAAAATTTAGCCATTAATAAAAAAACTCAATTTAAAATGGATACTTCATTCTACCGGACTTGTTTTTACGTATATGAGAAAGTAAAAATACAAGGCCAGTTATTTGGCTCACCAAGTACATGCCGAGATAATTGCAACTCATTCAAATACGTAAGCGACGAGCCCACTTGATCACGAATAAATTATTGTCACCTATCCGAATTATTTCTTCTTTTTGTTTTCTTATCTTAGGATCAAGATGATATTTAATATTTAATTTTGGAACATACGTAAATTGTTATCTTCAGACCAAACAACGGTATCGGAGACAGTCGAAATCATGTAGTTTTATGTATTTAATTTTGATACTAACACACGTGAGGCCTCGGTGGGTTCACGGACGCGATGCACGTGCATATGCACAAAAGTTCCTCCCAGCAAGAGCCTCATATGGGATCTCGACCTTCGAATGATTTTTTAAGATGTAATTTTTTTCGGAATAATCACCGTTTGTATTTAAATGATAATAAAATCGGCTAGCTGAAAATCTTTCTGAATTGTTTATAATAATATCATCAATTTTACATTGATAATGTTTATAAACTAGTGTCACGACTAAGGCAAGGTATTCCACAAAATGATATTTTATTTGCGTATTTCACATAACTACATTTTAGAATGGAATCAACTCGCTCATATAAAGCCTAACTCTATTTCCAATACATAAAGGAATAATAAATACTGGATTATATTTTATAAACAAAGTAATAATAATAAATGCTCAACTGGAATAATATTCAATATTCAATTTGCAATAGAGAGTCGAAGATGAGCCATACTGAAAAAAATTATTATAAAATGCGCACTTACATAAATTACGTGACAAAGTTCATCGATCTTTTTTCTGATACAGCCATAAAAATTGTTTTTAACATTTATTCAATGTTGACCTATTTCCGCTACTGAGGCCCAACATCGACACCTGTAGATGAGCTACCCCCAACCAGGAATTTTGCCGAACCTCTTCTCTTTAGAAGAGTACGGATCATCTTTTACTTGCCTAACGTTTAATAGACAAGAACGGACCGCTTTACATCCCCTTCGAAGGATGGTATATTCACTACGCAATCCTCGCCTAACATTGCATAGCTTCCGCGCATACACTAACATATAAGCCACTAGAAATGTGAGGCGAGGACACGGCCTCCCTTGAAACAGTGACCATAGCGCGTAACCGCGTGTGACGTTGCTTTACATCACATTCGAAATATATACATTAGTGCATTCTGTGAGTCGGACGAAAATGTTCATTTTTCAGAGCCTAACTAGACTATGCCCCTTCCCCTCGTTTTCGAGGATGCTGAACACGATGGCGGTGGTTAAACTCTCTCCGAGTTCACCTCACCCCCAAACGACCAAAAACCACCCCCGAAAGGTGTAAACCCCTTATCCGCCGTCTCCTACAGGCTAAACCCATGTTACCCCCGTCTTCGAAGATGCTGAGCACTATGGTGATGTCGAGACCTCTCCTCGACACCCACCAGTCCCCCCAAATAGCTAAAAACCGCCCCCGAAAGGGGTGAAACACGGATGGCCTATTCGCATTTTACCCCTTTCGGCGGCGATTTTGGCCGATTGAGGGGTTGGCGGCAGTCGAGGAGAGGTCCCAAAATCACCATCGTACTCAGCATCCTCGAAAATGGGAGGTAACACGGGTTTAGCCGGGAGAAGACGGCCTATCCGTGTTTCACCCCTTCCGGGGGTGGTTTTTGGCCGTTTGGGGGGTTGGCGGGGGTCGAGGAAAGGTCTCGATCACCATCGTGCTCAGCATCCTCCAAAATGGAGGATAACACGGGTTTGGCCGATAAGAGACGGGATACGCAGTTTACTTCTTTCGGGGGTGGTTTTTGGCCGGTTGGGGGGGTGGGGTGAGCTCGGAGAGAATTTTAACCACCGCTATAGTGTTCAGCATCCTCGAAAACGGAGGGGGGGGACATAGTCTCGTTAGGCTCTGAAAAATGAACGTTTTGCGAGGTTTTTTCCGACTTACAGAATGCACTAATAGTAAAGACGCCTACGCTCGCCCCCGATAAAATTTTAAGACCTTACTGTTCTAACACATCAGCCATTCTGATCTTATACACTAGGCGAATTAGAACAAAACTGGAGAAAATTTCACGGTAATTTTAGAAAGGTAGATTATGTCGTATTATAACAATTTGTGGATTTCAATTTGGCGATGTTTTCAAGTTATTAACAATCAAATTTGAAAAAAATTCCAAAGAACCGAGTTTTCTTATCTTGACTTTGAAACGCTGCCAAAACGAAGTTAGATAGGAAAAATACTTTTTTGTAGACCATTAAATTTTTTACAAAAAAGTCCATAACAGTATGTGTCTGTATAGCCCACGACTCTGATCTGGGAATCAATTGAACATTCTCTGATGCAGCGCACAGTGACGTATTTTCCCGGATAGCTGACCAAAATTCACCTATGCTAAATTCAATACTCGTACGTTTTTGGACTCGCTAATTACGGATGCGGCGTTAGAGAATTTTCAACAACAAAATAGCGGATTCAACGAGGCGAACTAAAGCCTTCAAAATTCGTTAAGTTTTATCTGGCCATATTGAATCTGTCATTTGGCTTTTGAACATCCTAACATCGAATTCGTAATCAGAGCGACCAGAAACTTACGGATATTAATTTAAGATACATGCTAATTATTCTGAATTTTCGTCAGCTATTCGGGATATACAATTGACTCCCGCACCTGACTGGTAAGCTATAGAGACATGTTGTCACGGACATTTCTGTCGTAAATTTAATGCTCTACAAAATAGCCCCGAGCAATTTTTCTCTATCGAGCTTTATTATGACAGCGTTTCAAATTAAAGATTAGAAAACAGGATTTTTTGGCGTTTTCTCAAATTTGATTGTTAATAATGCGAGAACGTCGTAGAATTAGAATCCAAAAATTAAAATATAATCCACTGAATAAGGTAAATTTTAAAATTACCCTGACTTGATTTGATCTAATTCTCATGAACTACAATGATTACATCTTATGCAATTAATAAGTGTTACAAAATGGGCATTCCCTCGCTCACCGAAGAGAAGTAATCATAAAAAAATCAGTCTTCGAGATTTGTCCAGATATTTACATCCTGAAAATTGATGTTTTTCAATCCCGTTAGTCTATCCGTCTGTCCGTGCACATGGTGATTCATAACTTGTCGAAAATTTTAAGCAGCCTTAATATTGGAGTTTATGCTACCAAGAAAGTATGATGAAATCCTAATAGAACCGCCTTAAAACACACTTACACTTAGTAAACGTATGTGTAAATATAGTGTACATATGAGTAATATTACAACGCGTGTCCTCACTCCTCAGTTGCTTCTAATATCTTAATTAATGTGAATGATCGCCTTGTGTTAGATCAATGTTATTTATGTTAGTGATAAGCTCAAACTTTCCAAATACCACGTTTGTACAACAATGCGGAGTATACGACATAATTTAAATTTACGGTACAAAACGCAGCTACTGAGACTGTTTCTCCGCAGGTATATTGTAGCAACATCAGGTATTCTTTTGCAACTTTATACCAAAAGTTTATTTAATAGGGAGTTTTTGCCCATTAACGCTACACCTCCATTACCACTAACGTAGAAGGAAGGAGATTCTTGCGGATGTGCACAAACAGCGCTCGCCTTATTATAATCGCGTGTCACCTTATTTCGCTGCGGATAAGTGACGTTAGGTTACCCACCTTAAATGAACCGTAATTAGGGCCGGTTTTCTGACTACACCTCATAGGCCCGGGCCTAGGGGCGCCACTCTGCGGTAGGGCGCGCAAAAATTGACCTGGGCTTAGGGGCAATTTATATTTAAAACTGGCGCTGACAATGCTTCTGATTAGTTAGAAATCCTAGTGTATTTGGTTTTGTTTTATGTTTGTGGTCGTCATGCAATAGTCGCACTGGTCACGTAGTTTTGATCTTGCTATTGGTTGTTCGATATTGAGAGTCAAAGTCAAACCTGTTATACTTAGTAGATATCAAGAAAGGGGGTTGTCGAGGAGGATTTCGTATTAATAAAGCCTGTATCAGCGCATCTTCCACTTCCACCTCATTCTCCAAATGCACAACTAAATTTAACACATATTCCATAGCTGCGGAATATTTGCTTTAAATTATGGTTGTCTGAATTGTTAAAAAATGTGTTGTTATATAATGCCGAATTTTACAGGTTATAGAAATCGAACTGTTAATTGTATTATTGTGTAATAAGGTCCACCGTTCGCAGTCCGTGCAAAAGCTCTTATACAACAACCTCCTTTTGTTGACCGTATTTGGTCACGTGACATTTAAGGTTAACGCGAGTGGTATTAAAGGAATTTGCAAAAATTCCCTATTTTAAAGAAAAGTTACTTTAGGTCAACCTCTTGTCAACTGTCCTGTACTATTTTATTTCAGTTCAGTCAACCAAGATACCAGTGACGTACAAATAATTATTTTTGAATGGTTTTGAGTGTTTTTCATTTTATCTTTACGTTGTCGTATTTTTATGGACCCATTTTACATCCCCTCAAAAAATGTTAAGGTTAAGTTCTGAATCTTCCTGTATAATTGCAGCTTTGACTATTAATACCCCTATACATCATTTTCTAGTTTGATAGAACGCCTAAGGGGGGTTTCTCCGCAGTTGTAATGATTTATTGTAATTTATTTCATTAATGCATGATATATATTTCTAGCAGTAACTATGTAGGGTGAAAAAAGCTCAATTGATTACTTACGTCCTTTGAAGCTATGTCTTCACTTGAGGGTGGGTGTTCCGGAACATGGATTATTTTATTTTTACACTGAAAAAAAAAAATAAGTGTGTTAAAAACTATTTAAAAACATATTTTAGTATTGTGCAACTGTTTACATGATAGATAGATTAAGTCATAAACATAATTTAAATTTTTTATTTCAAATCATAGTACACCTCGTAATCAGTGCCAGATTTAGGATTTAGGAGGGTCATCCGACGGTACAATTTTTGGGAGGCGGCAGACAATGGTAGTAGTACCATATTAAATCTTAAAGCTTTCAGCGTTATTTTTCATGATTTATTAATAAATTTTATATATTGTAGGTATAAAGTTAGGGCTTTGAAAATTAGGTTGTTCCTTAACAAAAATGTGGCGACATGTGCATACATTACATTTTGGAAGCAATGCGCTGCATGATATACCTATGTTGATACAAGTTATAAAGGGCGTACGACCTTAAACATAACCCTGTGGTATTCCACAAGTAACAACAGATAACTGTGACACTTTAGAAACTTCATTTCAAAGACGCATAGAGATGTGTACCAATCAAAATGAGCAACACTTGAGCACTTATTATAATTTTTTCGTTCAATTATTTGAGAAAACCTCTAATTTTTAAAGTTTATTCTTGGATTTTGTACTTATTCCCATAGCTGATACTTTATCGCATATAAATGATTTTTTCCTTGCGTCAACAACACACTATTTTATCATCTACATCAATTTCTCTTGTAGACTCAATTAATTTCAATTTACAGTAATTGAAAGACCCACAATCTGATAATTGTCAACTTTCCTCGTGACTTGCAAACCAAACTGATACAAATTGTAAAGTCAAATACTCTTTACAAAGAATTAAAATTACTGATTCAAATGATGAAATTTGGTGCGATGTTTCGTTTTCTAAATGTCGCCCTTTTGTACCAAAATCTTTTCGGCGCACAATTTTCGATATATTTCATAATTAAACCCATGCTGGTATACATTCTACCAAGAAACTAATAACTCCTAAACATTTCTGGCCCAAAATGGACATTGATTTGGACCCAGACTTGCATAAGTTGTCAGACTTCCAAAATCAATAAGCATACGAAAACTCAAATCGATAATTTTGATACTCCAAGAGGTCGTTTTGAACATATCCACATAGATCTTGTTCCATTACCATCTTCATATGGTTTTTCGTACATACTTACTCTAGTGGAATGGTTCACTCGCTTACCCTATACCAAATATTACTGTTGAAACCGTTGCTAAAACTTTATTTCGAAATTATATCTGTCGTTTTTAAGGAGTTCAATTTGAATCAAATCTATTTCATGAATTTTCAAAATTTCCATCGAATTCGTGCAACCATATACCACCCACAGAGCAATGGTATGGTTGAACGAGTTCATAGAACCTTAAAAACTGCATTGCTTGCTCGGGCTAATTCCGTTCATTGGTTCGATGAACTTCCAATAATTTTATTAGGATTACGAGCCATGCCTAAAAATGATTTACTTTGCTCATCTGGCGAGCTTCTTTATGGCCAAACCTTACGTCTCCCTAGTGAATATTTTATTAAATCACATACTGATACTCAAATACCTTTGTTTATTAACAAATTGCAAAATTATTTTGTCAACCTACAATTTACAAATCCTTCTCCTTCTTCTTCAAAGCACTAAATGTCTTAGTCCTGAAATTAAATACTTTTTTATACGAAAAGACATTCTTAAGCCGACTTTTCCCCTTGGTACGAAGGGCCTTTCGAGTGGTTTCTCGTACAAATGAACTTATAAAAAATTTGAATACCATTTTGATGTCCTGAATAAATATTCGAAAAGAAACATTTTGTATTCTAATGTTATGGATAATTGTTAGATATAGTCAAAGTATAGGATTCTTGGTTTTTGTAATGTTTAACAGTTAGCAGAAATAAAATAAATAAATAAATAAACACCACAGAAATTAGACAACCCCCAATCCCAGAAGCCAGGGCTTGTGCGGAAGGGGGTTACACATTGAAAAAACGCGGACATATAACCATTTCCTTCGACAGTACCAGTGCCGGAGCCAGGATTCGAACCCGGTGGTGCGATGCCCGTGTGAAATCGCGATTGGCACCTCGCGCCTTAACCCACTCGGCTATCGACCAGAAATCTATGGGCATTTTAGTTTTCTTTATTTATATCCCGTGTTAGGAACCTCACTTGAACGCGGGTTTTCTTTGTGTAAACACTTATTTTATTTTGCTGTTATTAATTTTGTGGTGGACATTACCGTTTTGTATAGTAAATCTGTTTTCTTAAATTTGCCGTTAATTATTCTCAATAGGTTATGGGCCCATTCAATTTATAAGTTCTAAATTGAAGAATTATTTTTGGCCACCCTGTATATTTTTAGGAAGTGAAAATGATTCAATAACAATGCACAGATGTCTAGTAACGGGTATATACATTTTTTCCCTAAAAATCCATAATGGCGACTGTACTGATTTTTTTCTAAATGCATCTTTCGTTCATTTCAAATTTCTAACTGTCGTTGAACTCGAACTATCGAAATCAGACGCACTATTGCCCCACCCTGTATAATCATAATATAAGGAGCTCCCTGTAACCTGTAATTAATGAAATTGATTTTATTTGTACTTATGATTTTATTATTTCTTTACAACTGTTGACAAAGAAATTATTGTGTAGAGAAATTTACAACAGGCGTTTATGCTTTTTAAATAATATGTTTATATAATCACGACAAAAAACGCCGCTTATATCTTATCTTAATGTGTGCATTTTTATTTTTTCTCTATTTATCTTTATTGCCAAATTTTCCAAATACAAATTACTCTTTGTTTATGGAACCATGCGTTTTATCTTTTTATGAGGTTTATAGATTTTTTAACCTCTCACCTTTTTGTAATACAGTGGCGTAGCGGACGGGCTTGCAGGGCCCGCGATGTGGGGGTCTCCAGCTCTGGGGGCTCCCGAATTTAGATACGAAATTTGTGTTGTGGAAATGTCGTCGAAATGAAAAGTGACTAAATCTTACATATGTCTTAAATATCAATAATCAAGATGCATGAATTTTATAAAACTATAAATTTATAATATTTCCTTGATATCTATTATATGTTTTAAGATTATAATAAAATAAATTGATGAAAATTATTTCGTAAGTAATTAATTTTAATAAAAATCCAAGCAAGCAGAATCCCGGTTCTAAAGTAAACATTGCATAAAAAAACGGCACACCTGTCCTGTCTCACAGCTGAAAGCTAGAGTAGGCCATTTTGTAGCATGTTTAAATTCTGGGTTGAAATAAATATATTTTTTACCAATAGTTTGGAGTTAGCAGATAATCTGTTATATTTATAAAATATTTATTGGCTGAAAAATGCAAACAAAGGACCATTAAGTGTGCATTTAACATTTATTATTTTTATTGAATGCATTTTTTATTACTGTTAATGATTTGTAAATTTCATTTTTGCTCATCGACTTTCATATTTGTACCCTGCATTTTACGACAATAAATTTGTTCATCTTCTTAATTTGTGATGAAAATGTCTGGGCTAGGAAAAACCTTATCTTAGTGGTGCTTAGAAACGAAAACTTCAAAAGGAAAAGGAAAAGGTGACCAAGAAATATACAAAAAATATGTCCATGTTTAGGCCAGTAGGTGATTTAGAAAAACAGGGAAGTTCCAAGAAAGGAGAAGGCTTAGAGGAGGCAACTGGTTCTTTTTATGAAAATTTAAGTAAAACTGCATATGTTGATATTCAATCAATTATTTGAATTAAAGGATCCATACCCATCAGACCGTGGCCATTATCTTAGGGATATTTTAGATCCTGATGTGAAAATAACTATTCTTAGATGAACCCTTAAAAAATTTTCCCTACAAGGTGGTCTTCTAGGCATGATACTGTTTTTGTCGGGAGATTCAATTTTCCCACATTAATGAAAGCTTTATAGAAGATAGCTTTGGTTTCTTCAAAATCGGACTAACAAAATGAAGCTAATTCATTAAGAAAATATATGAAGACGTATAAATTTACATTCTTGACTGTAACTCCGACAAAAATTCCACAAATTTTATTTATAAGTTGGTATAGTCTCAAAATGTCGATTTATTATACAGGGTGTCTCACCGGGAACTGAATCGATCGATATAGAGAAAAGTACGCATCAGAAAATTTTGAAAATTTAGATAATTACTAATGTCGGTGTGACCAATCCAACTAAAATAATTACAAGCAGTTGGCACTTCCGCTTATACCGGAAGTCGATACCAACTTGCTTATTTCAACTGGAACACTCTATCTATTTTAAGGTTTTCGAAAAGGGCACAAAATTCTGAGTCGAAAATATGTAGCATACCCTATACCTAAACCTAGCCGTTTCAGAGATATTTGACATTTTATAGAAAATTTGACCGGTGCAACGGTTTGCAAGAACCGTTATAACTTTCTTCGTGTAAAAGATCCTCATTTGCTTCTTGTCACATAAAAAGAACACAATCCTTGGAAATGCATGAAAATATCCCAGAATGACTATTTCAATGTTTTCGTCATCAACAATAGGCTTTCTTCCTTGCATTTTTGCCTTGACAGAGTCATAATTTTAAAAATTTTCCAGTATGCGTTTTACAGTGTTTGGTAACGGTTTCCGATTTTCTGGATATCGAGTAGCAAATGTGCTGCAAGTTCTTGATATTACTTTATCACATTCTCCATAAATAATAAACAAATTTAAAAAGTTTTCGTTGGTATAATTTAAACGTGCTGGCATTTTTTGACATAAGATAATGACTGATATTTTCGACTCAGAATTTTATGTTCTTTTCGAAAACCCTAAAATATATAGGGTGTTCCATTTGAAATAAGCAAGTTGGTATCGACTTCTGGTATAAGCGGAAGTGCCAGCTGCTTGTAATTATTTTAGTTGGATTGGCCACACCGACATTAGTAATTATCTAAATTTTCAAAATTATCTGATGCGTACTTTTCTCTATATCGATCGATTCAGTTCCCAGTGAGACACTCTGTATACTATACAGATGTTGGAGAAGGCCACAGAAATATTTAAGAAATTGAGGAATAATATTGATGAAGAGAGGCCTTGATTTTGTCAAATAAATAAATGGGATATAGAACCAGAATTTTAAAAAAGGCGTGTTAAAAAGTTTATTGACGAATAAAGTAGAGGTAAAAAAAAAATTATAATGTAAGTGAATTGCATTCTTTATTTTTTTTATATCCTTTCATTATGTTAAACGATATATTTGAGGTGTAAGAATTGGAGTAGGTAGGTAAAATGTGGTAAAATATTCTTATAGCTAACGATTTTTGTTCAACAAAATTGGAGGCGGAGATTATTTTATGGAGGCCCTCATCATATATTTTGCTGGGGGGCTCGAGATTTTTAGCTACGCCACTGTTGTAATAATGTAATATAAGTACACAGTGTTATTTTTTATGATGAGCGTAATATTCATAATTTTATACTCGTTGTTAAATAATAATCATGCTACAAGTGAGTGTATTATTATTCATATATACGTAATATAATGTTGTTTTCTGTGCCTATGTCTATACACTTTTTCTATGACTGACCGGGATGGCGTCGATAGCCTTATACATATTTCTGTCTCCTTTCTCATAGGCAACTCTACATTCAAGAATCGTGAAAACGTTTGCCTTGTTATTGAATGTTACAGGGGGATTAAAATAACTTTAGAAATTGTGCTATACGAAAAACACGAATCTGAACAAAAACGCAAAATCTTAATTCAATTTCACTTTATTCAACTTCAACTATACATGTTTCACATTACATATTCAAATGCACATAGTATTTGGTATTAGACATTAAATTAATAGTATTTTCAGTTTTATATATTTCATATTGAAAACCTTCAAATAGGATAGATATATTTAATACAACCTTGGCGAACAAGAAGACTCACCTAAGCCACTATACGGTGCTTTGCGTTGCGTCGTTCTTCTTATATCTCCGAGGAAATTCTAACTAAAGCAAGAAAATTGAGTAATGAGCAGAGAAAGAAATTATGACGGCTAGAATTCCAAATGAAAACAGAAAAGGAGAACGATGAATACAGCAAATATTAATGACAAGATAGTATACAATATGAAATGAAACGAGGAAGTGGGGAGGACAGATACCAATACCAATATATTTATTTACTGTTTAAAATAATACAATGTATTGCCATGCTCCGGCCCAGAGCCAATTCGCCAGCCGCGGTGCGAAGCGCCGCGGTAAATGACAGGTTGGATGGGGCGAGGCTGGTTCAACTTTGAACAAAAGTGCCTAAATCTAAACGTATAATCTAAAATACCCTAATAGACCCAGATACTAACATAAACATCCATCATCTTTCACACAAAAATAATGAATAAAACGGATGAATAACATTTAAAATTCCAAAAAGACGGATAAAAACAATTAAAACTTAAGAGCGCTCCGGATATAAGCCGGAAAGACGGTGAAAATTACTCTCATATAAATCATTATTTTAAAAAACGGCTTTCACTAAAAGACATTACAGACATGTTACAATGTGGGACGATGAGAGAAAAAAAAGTATATATAAAAAAAATATTTTTTTTTCTTCTATTATCGATTTGAAAAAATAATTTTTATCGTCCCGCATAGGTATCATTAAAATAAACATTTTCCCTTTTGTAGAACTAAAATAAAATTAGCCCTAATGTCCTCAAATGCACAGAGAAATTTAAAGATTAGGCATAATAAATTTGTCCAATGTCATATTCTACTACATCTCTATCTCTCGCCTTCCAAGCACACCGTACATTCAGCTGCGTCATTTTATTGACGTGAAGTCATTTACAATTAAAATTGGAAGCATGGATGACTAATACACTCCGACCAACTCTTAAAAGTAAAACTCGGTGATTCGATTTTGATTGTCGAAACGGGTAGATACAGACAAACGACAAATACCCGTTTAAAACAGTGCAGGTGAGGGCAGCATCCCAGCCACTCAAAATGTGATTAAAAATGTTATGATTTTTTTGAAATTTTTGATAATTTTGATGATTTTATGGGAGGGGGTTTGAGAAGAATTTAGAAGAAAACAACAAAAAATAAAAATAATAAACAGAAACGAAGAGAGGGATAGGAAAAGGATTAAAAATTTAAAGTTGAGAGTAAGAGAAGCTAAGAGAGCCAAAAGAAGTTATGGGAAGAAGAAGGTTGGCTCAAGGGGTTGCCGGAAGATAGGCAACGCTTGGTATGGTAGATTGTGTTTAATTCGGAAAGGGGCATTATGCGCTCTGATTTGTGTAATGTTTCTAGTAAGGGGACTATCACCCAGCGTAGTGCTATAAAATTTTTGTGAAATTTCTCTGACGTAGTCCACTATTGGCATTATGTCGTTACAACGTGCATACAAGTCTCTGAGGGAGGTGTACCTGTCAGAATTTAAGTTTTTTCATTGTCGTCACCGACGTGCTGCACCACACCGGCCTGCGTATGTCATGGCCGGCCTGACCACCATCGTGTACAACAATTTCTTGTTGTGTCTGTTTAGTCTGCTACCCCTGACCAGGAGTGGATACAGACTCCTGGACATGGAGTAGATAGTCCGTATGGTCTCGTTTATGTGGGTATTGAACGTCAGTCTTTTGTCCAGTCTGACCCCCAAATATTTTACACAATTTTTGACTGGAATGGGATTCCCCCTGATCAAAATTGGCGTTAATATCCTATTCTCCGTGAAGCGGCGCGTGAAATCTATGGACTCCGACTTCTCGGCATTTACCCGAATTCTCCACCGGTCGTAATACGCCGTGGCACGGGCCATATATGTCTTCAGCAGCATATTTGCGAATGTGCATACATGGCTGTGTCATCGGCATACTTGGCCAGCTTCGTATTCGGGAATTCCGGGAAATCGGATACATACAAGTTGTACAACTTTGGTGACAGGCACGACCTTTGCGGAACTCCCGCGCGAATGTCCCGCCGTGTTGAAAGTTTGTTGTTCACCCGAACCTGCAGAGATCTGCCTGACAGGAATGAATGAACAAGTTTGATGATGTGTGTCGGAAAGTGGTAGTCGTGCATTTTGTAAAGTAGACCCGGGATCTAAACGGTATCGAAGGCCTTCCCAACATCGAGGAGCACGATGGTGGTGCTCTTCCCAAGGTTGTATTGCACCTTGACGTCGTTAACTATCCTAACGACTTGCTGCACCGTGCTTCGACCCTTACGGAAACCGAATTGACACTCGTCGTCAATGTGAAGCTCATCCTGAGCATCTTCAAGTCTGATCAGGATGAGCTTCTCCACCAACTTGGAAATCGCCGACAGTAACGAAATTGGACGATAACTGCCGGCGAGTTTCGCATTCTTATTCGGTTTCAGAATGGGTACAACCATAGCACACTTCCACTGGCTAGGCCAGTGTTGCAATCGCAGGATCGCATTAACGATATACGTCAATTGCACAACACCTTTTCTTGGGAGATATTTGAGTAGCATATATTCGATACTGTCTTTTCCAGGTGCTTTATTGTTTGGTAACGTCTTGATGACTTCTGCCACATCCGAGGGTTTGATCATGACCTTCAGAAATACTAGCTTGTCTCGTCAATTGTACGTCATGGCCAATAATTTCGTTTAGGTCATTTTCAAAGCGGTCATGCTCTAAATTATTAGGTATATCATTGTTATGTATAGCTTCAAAGTGACTAGCTAGTTGGTCCGCTTTCTGCGTGTCCGTCGTCGCGGTACGTCCGTTCGCACTTGTCAATGTGTGTATGGCTTCTCGCGTATTTCTAAGGGCTCTTGCCAACTTCCACAGCGAGTTGTCTTGAGGATTTAACGCTTCCAGCTGGGGAGGACAGAAGCGCATATATGTAATAATATTTCCTAATTTGAGATTAAAACAATTTAGTAAGTTTTTTGTGATTTTCATTTAAGAAATTTTTTATGCTTAGTTCATACTTAACTTCGTTATTTTTAGGACCAAAAAAGAAAACATACATCTAAGTGTGAGGTTTTCTAAAAATTGGTAAATTAATAGATAAATTCTCCGCAAATCTAGTCTGTCTAATTTGTTGTGAAGGGTTATAGTTTGTTTTGTTAAAAAAACATCCATATAAGGCTTTGGTAAATGTAGATGCTTCTTATATTAAATAGGTCGCTCTTTTCGTATAAGATTTTAGTTGGATATAGTTTGTTTTTTTAAAAAAATATATTTTAATAATTCCATTTTATACACATTGTAGCCTATCCAGTATATTATTAAACAAACCACACCATGCACTGATACAGTATCTTAGTATCGATTCAACTAAAGAATAGTAAAGAATGAGCAAATTTCTTTGTCAGAGTTTTCCTTAGATTGTAAAATTTATAAGTAAGATGTCTAAGCCTTTTTGTAATATAGAAAGCATGTTCGTCCCATCTCAAATGCTGATCCATTATAACACCAAGATATTTTATTTTATCTGTTTTGTCTATTGTTGGGCATGTAGTACAATGTATTTTATCTGCATTGTGCATTTTTAGTGTTTTCTGCAGGTTGATCTGATTGTAATAAAGTGAATGTTATATATTTGGTTTTAGAAACATTTAATGTTAACAAATTGAAGTTTAGCCATATGTGTATATTATGTATGTTATATTCAGCTGCATGATATACATCGTTCCAAGTATCACCTGTGCAAATAATGACAGTATCATCACTCATCAGCATATAAGTATTTATTCGGCTTGAATATGAGAAACAATACTGTTCCCTGTGGAACACCGAATGCGACCTTCACGTGGTTCACTTATACAGTTATCTAGCTTTACACGTTGCACTCTTTGTGACAAATAATCTCGTAAAATGTAAAGTTGGTCCCCGAATACCATAGTTATGCAATTTATTTAATACTTTATCGTGTGATACTGTATCGAATGCCTTGGCCAAATCAAGAAAAATGGCTAAACATTTTTTCGACTCGTCCAAGGCATCCACGGTTGAGAAATTCTACAACAGCATTTTCGGTGTTTGAGTTGTTGATAAAACCAAATTGTCTTTTAGTTATTACATCGTGAAGGTCAAAGAAGGAAGTTAATCTTTTTTTTATACTTTGTTCGAAAATTTTTGCGAAATTATTTATCATAGAGAGATGGGTCAGTAATTTGTTAGCTGTTATAGATCGCCTGATTTGTGTACGGGTGTAATAAGTGATTCTATCCACTGTCCACTGTGCGCGTAGGTTACCGTTTATACAGGGTGATTTATATAAACATGCGTAAAATAAAATGTTATACAAGCCTGTTATGTGGGAAAGCTTCTGTAAAATTTTGAAGCGATCCGAGGTAATTTATTATATTTTTTTGCATTAAAACCTGCAAAGATACGCTTCTCAACAGGTGAGTTATGCTATCTTGACGCGTTCACACACGTGTCGCTTGTTTGTTTACCAGGTAATATCAGCTGTCTTAGTTGTCTATGGTCAGTGCGCCACGCGTTCACTGTTCAGTTCAGTGACTTTTTAAAGCATTTTCCATTTTTGCGAAATTTTAAACTGTATTCGCAAATATCGATTATGCCAGAGTTCACGTCGCAAGAGTACTGCGACATGATATTAACCTATGGTGCAATGAATGAAAGTCTTGCAGGGGCTGTACGAAAATACGGGAGAAAATTTCCCCATAGGCGCAAACCTAATGAGAGAAAAAATTTATGTGCAGTGCAACGAGTTCGTGACACCGGGTTTTGTTTACCAGGCGACAGATAACGTGTGTAGTAAATCGTCCTGTTGAAGTAGACGAAGAAGTTCTAGAATGTACTAGAACAAAACCCTTTAATAAGTACCCTATATGCGAGAATCGTTTTTACCCATACCACATAAGAAAGGAAGTGATTTCGTTGCGGCGTATTACGTCAGATTGGTTAGTCATAGACGGCGCACTTCTACAAAAAAATAAGGTAATTTTTTTTCCAAATTTTTTTATTTCTTAATTTGTTTAACTCCTTTTGGTGGGGACAACTCACTGAATAATTTTCCGCATGTTTAGGTAAAGCACCCTGTATACGTTAAATTAATAATGTGAACCAGCGGTTTGACAATGTGTTTATGTATATTTTATTAAGTCTGTTTTTATTCCATCTGGACTGGGCGAACATTTATTTTTGAGACATGAGATTATATTAATTATTTCAGTATCTGTTACGGATCCTAAAAACAATGTAGGTACTACAGATATGTCATTTAGGAAATTATCGGGTAGTTTATCACATTTTTTAATTTTTTGTAGCATTTCAGGCCCTATGTTTGCAAAGAAATCATTTATAACATTAACTTTTTCCCTATTATCCGATATCATATTACCATTTTTATTTTCAATAGGTATGTTTTTTATTGATTTTTTTGTTGTGTTATTAGATATTTCATTTATTAGATCCCAGGTTTTCTTAGAATTATCTTTCATTGCATTTAGTTCTTCTTTGTTGTATTGATTTTTCTCGACTCGTCGAGCAACAGTCACTGGAGAAAATAATGTAATTGCTGCGTTAGCTGCAGTGGATGTTAATCCTGATGTTAATACACGAGAAATAGTTCGCGATTCTGGATTGTCCCGGAGCAGTGTTTGGAAAATTTTAAAACGTAATAAATATCATCCGTATCGCGTGTCTTTACACCAAGATCTTCGTGGCGTTAATTTCCAAAATCGGGAAACTTTTTGTCAGTGGGCACGTGAACAAATATAACGAAATTCCAATTTTTTCCGTTACGTATTGTTCTCCCGTCTCGTCTTTTACAAACCACGGAACATGCATTACTGGAGTGTTGAAAATCGCACTGGCTTCGACAAGTTGAATATCAGCGTCCTTGAACTGTCAAAATGTGGTGTGGAATAATTAGCAACAAACTCATCAGCCCCCACATTATTGAAGGCAACTTAAATGGTCAAATGTACCGATATATTTTGGAATATGAACTGGTAACATTACTTGAAGACTTGAGCCTAAAAGTGCGACAGAGCATGTGGCTTCAACATGATGGATATCCAGTACACTACTCGGTGGTAGCACGTGAAGTACTTGATCATGATTTCAAATGGTCTCTGGGTCGGTAGAGCTGGTCCGGTAAATTGGCCATCTAGATCACCAGATCTTACTTCGCCAGATTGGTTTTTGTGGGGCTATCTCAAAGACAAGTACCAACAACACGTGGGAATGTGATTGAGCGGATCAGAAATGCTTGTGCCGGTATTCAAACAGACATACTTCTCAGTTGTGTACAGTTATATCAAATGCAGATTATTAAGTGCATCGAAGTCGAGGGCCACCATTTTGAGCAGTTACTTTAATTGAAAGATGATGAGGCGAAGGGACTCACGTAAATCAAGCACTCTGATAAGTGAGAGGCGAAGGGACTCATATAAATCAAGCACACCCAAGAGAACAGAAAATTACTACGTCCACATCGTTGCTCGGGGTTACGCTAAAAGTAGTTTATTCAACAGCCATTTACATTTCTACGAGTAAGAATTTCCCAGTTATTCGCAATTTGCAAAATGAATAAACTGTCTTGACGACGAATTTTGATTATTTACAATGAAAACGTGGTTTTCTTTATTGCAAACGTATTGCAGAATTGTATATCGTATACGCATAGGTTCTCAGTAGGACAAATCGAAAAAAAAAAATTCGTCGATTACAGCGCCATCTATCATGAATCGAAAAAAAATGTTTCAGACATATACTACGTATTTTTAGCCGCAGAATCCGGATCTGCAATAAAAAAAATAGGGATTCCTATTTAAGATTTCAAAGGTACCCCCTGCCGACCTACAAGGAGGGGGAAGGGTGACTAATTTTAGCACTACTACTACTAGTGTATTTCCTTCGCAGAATGATTAAATTTTGATTATGGACATTTTCTTCGTATGGTGCCTATTATTCGAGATATTTGAAAGAGTCAAGTTAAAAAAATCACCCGGTATAGGAACTTTTCAGATTCACATCCTTGTATGTCAAACGCTAAAGGGTTAGAAACAATGTAGGTACTCACAAATTTGCTACAGATAAAGCCCATCTCCTAATATCAGATTTCTCAAAAATTAAACACCGAAAGCAAGTTCACATACAAACAAACCATAATTCACACACAATTACAAAACTTCTCAATCTATTGGAAAATAAAAGTACACTAATACTTTAATGTGTATATGTTTTCAATTTTACGACTCTAAGATATGGCTCAAGGTATAATCAGGTGGAAAATAATAAACAAAATAACTTAATTGTGATAACGTTGCGTATTATGCAAATATGTCTAAATTGTTAGTGGTTTTAATCTCGATAACTATGTAATAAGATGAATCTCTCAAAAGTTTAGTGGTTTTATACAGGGTGTCTCACCGGGAACTGAATCAATCGATATAGAGAAAAGTACGCATCAGAAAATTTTGAAAATTTAGGTAATTACTAATGTCGGTGTGGCCAATCCAACTAAAATAATTACAAGCAGCTGGCACTTCCGCTTATACCGGAAGTCGATACCAACTTGCTTATTTCAAATGGAACACCCTATATATTTTAGGGTTTTTGAAAAGAGCATAAAATTCTGAGTCGAAAATATATAGCATATTTTATACCTAAACCTAGCCGTTTCAGAGATATTTGATATTTTATAGAAAATTTGACAGGTGCAACGGTTTGCAAGAACCGTTATAACTTTCTTCGTGTAAAAGATCCTCATTTGCTTCTTGTCACGTGAAAAGAACACAAGGAGAACTACGTTCTACAACTGAAATAAATTCAATAATATCATACCAAGTGATCCGTTTTTCGCGTTACATTTTGTCAACTTCAAACCGCGAAAACTTGTTTAGGTCAAAGAAAACACTCAGTATATTTTTACGTCAAGTTGTGTAAAATTGAATTCCGTTTTTTCTGATATTAGCGTTGTGGGGGTTAAAGTTATAACTTTTTGAAATATTTGCGGTTTTATTAGAAATTTATGAATTGTTGTAATCATTTCAACAAATAGCCATGATTAGAAACAATCAGTCATTATCTTATGTTAAAAAATGCCAGCACGTTTAAATTATGCCAACGAAAACTTTTTAAATTTGTGATAAAGTAATATCAAGAACTTGCAGCACATTTGCTACTCGATATCCACAAAAACGCAAAATAACACTAACACTGTAACATACGTATTAATCGAATTGAAGATATGGCATGAACTAAAATAGCAGAGATAAGATCAATTTAAAATATGATTTCATTTTAATTTAATAATTGCTCAAAATTCCGCCCTCGAACCTCGACACATTTTTCGCACCTTCGGATTAGTTCCTCATGGGTAGCTCTTCTAATTGAATCCTGTGATATGTTTTGAAATGCATTTCTTACTCTTCGCATACAATCTTCAATGGTTGTTAATGGGCTCTCATAAACTTTATTTTTAATAGTTCCCAAATGAAATAATCCAGAATTGATAAATCGGGCGAGCGAGGAGGCCATAAGAAAGGTCCATTATTGGCAATCCATTGATCATAAAAAGTTTCTTGTAAATAATTATTAATTAAATAAAAAATGTTTCTATGTTCGGCGGGAGGTAAATTTTCTAAATAGCTATTGTTCAAATTTTGTAAGATATCTTTCACCTAAAAAAAAAAAAAAAATTACCTATACATATTAGCAGAAGAGAAAATTTAATTTACCGTTTAAATTTTCCTGATAAAATTCTAATGCCACCACTCTATCGTTTCTTATGGCACAATAAACATTGAACTGCCAACTTTCCTGAAAGTTTCGCTCTCTGAACATATGAGGATTTGAGTCACTCCAATAATGCGAATTGTGTCTATTAAAAAACCCATTTTTAGTAAATTTTGCTTCATTTGTCCATATAATATTTCCCAAATAAGAATCGTGACCCTCAGACCTTATTAGAATAAACTTCCAAAAATTCTGTCTTCTTAGGAAATCTGTTTCTTTTAATCCTTGAACCATATGGAATGAAAACGGGTGAAACTTATGTTTTAATAAGATTCTGTGAATTGAATCCTTGCATAGTCCCGATTCCAGAGCAGCTTGTCTTAACGACATCCTTGGAAATGCATGAAAATATCCCAGAATGACTATTTCAATGTTTTCGTCATCAACAAGGCTTTCTTCTTTGCATTTTTGCCTTGACAGAGCCACAATTTTTAAAATATTCCAGTATGCGTTTTACAGTGTTTGGTGACGGTTTCCGTTTTTCTGGATATCGAGTAGCAAATGTGCTGCAAGTTCTTGATATTACTTTATCACATACATTCTCCATAAATAATAAACAAATTTAAAAAGTCTTCGTGGGTGTAATTTAAACGTGCTGGCATTTTTTGACATAAGATAATGGCTGATTGTTTCTAATCATGGCTATTTTGATGAAATGATACAACAATTCATGAATTTCTAATGAAATCGCAAATATTTCAAAAAGTTGTAACTTTAACCCCCACAATGCTAATATCACAAAAAAGGGAATTCAATTTTACACAACTTGACGTAAAAATATGCAGGGCGTTCCATTTGACCTAAACAAGTTTTCGCCGTTTGAAGTTGACAAAATGTATCGCGAAAAACGGAACGGATATTATTGAATTTATTTCAGTTGTAGAACGTAGTTCTCCTTGTGTTCTTTTTATGTGACAAGAAGCAAATGAGGATCTTTTACACGAAGAAAGTTATAACGGTTCTTGCAAACCGTTGCACCTGTCAAATTTTCTATAAAATGTCAAATATTGCTGAAACGGCTAGGTTTAGGTATAGGATATGCTACATATTTTCGACTCAGAATTTTATGCTCTTTTCGAAAATCTTAAAATATATAGGATGTTCTATTTGAAATAAGCAAGAAGGTATCGACTTCCGGTGTAAGCGGAAGTACCAGCTGCTTGTAATATTTTAATTGGATTGGCCACACCGACATTAGTAATTATCTAAATTTTCAAAATTTTCTGATGCGTACTTTTCTCTAAATCGACCGATTCAGTTCCTGGTGAGACACCCTGTATAGCATCTGAATATAAAACTATTACAATTTTATTTGGAGTTGATACACATTCTATGCCTTATCTCGGAAACTACAAACAGCTCACAAAAAATAAAATGCCGCAACAGTTTTTAATAATGACACTTACCCAGTCGAATTAGCATTTTGACAAAAAAAAAATGTTACAATTAAGGTCTGAGAAAATGGTTTTTTCGAGTTTTAGAAAAAACTATTAATTTTAGAAAATAAAAGTGTTTCTTAAATGTTGTGCACCTGAAAAAGCCTACAAAACGAGACCTATTTCATCTAACTAAATAGGTTAATTTGTTTATGAGTCATTGCAAAGAACATGCTAAAATAGCTGTTTTTTCAATTGTTAATAAACAATAGAAAATCATGTTTCGTATACTTCTTACACAGGAAAAGAAGGCTCTTGTAGCGTAGAAAAGGCACGCGAAATCGAGGTCGAATAGTGTTTGCACAATCAATTTGTTAATAACTTTTTGACTTTTTTTAACGCTTAGTTCTCAGTGATATGAAGGTTCTACAGCAATCTGCAGGTGCGCAAATTAAAGTTCATTTGTTTGAAAATACCCCTGTAGATTCCAGCTAAAATCATTCCTTAATAAAAACGTCACAGAATTTTTTTTTAAAAACTTTATTTCAGCTTCTATTGGTCGTAAAGACTTTTTTAAATTCGTGAAAAATGTCTCAGCTATCAGATGCTTTTATCAGCATTTCAATACCATGCATCGCCGAACAGATATTCTATTTGTTTATAACGAAAAAAATATAATGCTAACTTTGATAATTGTTTTCAACAACTTCATTTGGTTCTTTTTTGATATTGACTGCATAAATCATGAACTTTAATTTGCCACCCGCGGATTGCTGTAGAACCGCCATATCGCAATAAGCGTTAAAAAAGTCAAAAAGTTATTAACAAATTGGCGTGCAAAAACCATTCGACCATATGGCTCCCGATTTCGCGTGCCTTTTCTATGCTGCAAAAGCCTTCTATTTCTGTGGTAAGAAGTATATGAAACATGTTTTTCTATTGTTTATCAATAATTGAAGAAACAGCCGTTTAAATTTTGCCACGCAAAAAAATGAAGCCTAAGAAACATTTTTTGTCAAAATCACCTCAATTCCATACTAATTCGACTGGAGTAACTGTTTAAATGTAATTAGATTCAATTATTGGGGAAAAGTAGGAACACATTCATTTTTCAACTGCTTATTTCATTAGCAGAAAATTGAAATTAAGCCGTTACCTAAAGACCCATATATTTCTTTTTCAGCTGCGTATTACATTAAAGGAAATACAAATTTAGATAACCAATAAACAAGAAAGGGTTAACATGGAAAAACTAAAGCGACCAGGCAGTTTTACTGTAAACTTAAATAAGATAGCCCCCAAAAAACAAACGGGCTTTCATAAACATAAATGTCATGAAAATGTTGAAAATTTTACCCAATTAAAAAAGCCTCCGCTACTTTATTTCAGTATTCTTTAACGGAATTTTTAATAATGTCACAATTTAAATACAATTAGTTACAATTACTGAGAAAAATTAGGAACTCATTTATTTTTCAGCTGCTTATTTCATTAGCAAAAAATTGAAGGTAAGTGATTATCTCCATTTAAAGACTCGTATATTTCTTTTTCAATTGACCATTACATTAAAGGAAATCAAAATTTAAATATGAGCAGTTAGCATAGAAAAACTAAAGAGACCAGACGGTTTTACTGTAAACTTATATAAGACAGCTCCAGAAAACAAACGGGTCTTCACAAACGTACATTTTCTGAAAATATTGAAAACGTTACTTGATTTACTTTTTACTCAATCAAAAACGCCTCAGCGGTTTTTTCTCAGTATTGTTTAACAGAACTTTTAACAATAACACTAAAAACGATTATGTACAATTATTGAGTAAAATTAGGAACTTATTTATTTTTCATCTGCATATTTCACTAGCAGAAAATTAAAGTCCTCTATTTAAAAAATTATATATTTCTTTTTCAGTTGGGTATTACATTAAAAATAATGACCCAAGCAACACATGATGGTTTAATAAAGGTTTATTATATGAAATTACGGTTTTAATTTCGTTATCGTATATTTAATCAACGTCTATGAAAAGCGTATATTTCATAAATGATTTTTCTACGTATATTATAAATGTATTTCTCCGAAAATATTTGGAGTAACGCAGAATATTTGAGAAATAATTAATTGAGAGTTGAGACTACACTTCCGTCAAATGTTGAAGTTGTAAATTGAGGAAATTGACACTACTTGGATTTTTTTAGCCATATTAGAGTTTTTAATATACGATTTTTAAATGTATACGATAAATATGTATTTGCGCTACATTGTTTATAGGCATGTCATAAACAGTTGCGACTAAAAGTTCGAAGATTATAACAATATCTGGAAATATGAGTAAGATATTTACATTAATCAAAATTTGTTATAGATAGATAGTTCATAATACACGGTTTTTAAATGTATATCAATCTGCATCGATTGCGCTGTCGCCAGCAACCGGGTTAGTATTGTTGTCTTTGTTGCAGAATACATAAGCATTTTTCATAAATATATGCATCTCTCTCATTGTCTCAACAGTATATCTGGTGAGCAACCGCGGATCGTCGTGTTAATTGCTGTTTCGTGTGGTGGTAGTCAACCTTAGTAGTGTGGCCTTGTGATCGAAATAAAGAATATTTAGCTGTTTGTTTTTGCGTATATATTGTTTGATTGAAATTCAACAAGTGTTATGTTGATGAGCCGCCCTTATCCTTGAATGATCACGTTGTAGTGCGTTAAAGTTACAAGAAGAAGAAGAACTTGTGATTGGTAAAAACTATTGTTTATCTGAGCGATTTCATAGTAACTGCATTTTTGTATCACAGAAGGTGTAAAACTCTGCATGGCTAGCGTGGAAGGCATGGGTGAGACCAGTGACAATAAAATTAGAGGGACGATTCAAGAATGGTTGAAGCTTGCCAAAAGCTGCTATAGTTACAATAATAATAATAAATAGACTCTATTTTTGGATTTTAGTAAAGAGTAATGAACAATGTTGTGTTTTGTTATCGTTGTCAAACATCCTAGGTCCCCAAGGGTGAAATAGTAAAACAACGTATACTGACTTTCCTCAATCATAGATAAACTGTAACTTTCCACAAAACAGTAGTGTAGACATAATAACACAAATTATATTTTAATATATATAATTATCACATGCGTACCACCCTTGCATAGTTTCGCCTTTTGCTGGATAGATTTATTTGGCTGGTGAACCTATAGATGTCCGAACTTATGTATTCACCCTTGTGTTTGTAAGAGTTTCTGTTGACGAGGGTGTAGGTGTAAACGTCGAAGATATGGAATTCTCTTCTAGAATATCATCAATAAGCGCTAAAACTCTTCTTTTAAATCGCCCCATTTGATATTCACTCAATTCATTTATTTCTGGAAGGAGGCTCATTAGGAACATATACCTCGGATTGTCATCTTTTTCGTAGTTTAGTTGGCTATAACATTTTGTGAACGATTCGTCGACTTCATTGAATTCATATTTTCTTTTTTTACTTTGACAGGCAATAGTATTTTGAACATTTTTTGGTTCTGGTTCAGCTGCTTCAACATCTGCCTGTTCAGTTTTGATAACAATATTAAAATAATCTGTGTCGTCCTCGCTTTCGCTAAACTTAATTTCTGAAGAGGGCGAGGGTAGATTGTTATGAGTATCAGTGCTGAGTGTATTAGGTTTTACAAATGGCAGTACAAATTGCATACGGTTGTTCAAGTAATAAGGCTTCGATTTTCCACTTAGTTCCGACTTCTTCAGCTTTCTTACGAAGACAGTTCGTATATTTTTCCATTTCTCCTTACAGGTGCTTACTACAACAAGAACACAACTTAATTTCATACACATATATTGAATATACATTGACGGTTTCCCAAGAGACTGAATTTGCAAATAATATAATCACAAAAAATATTTGACTATGGATACGGATAAATTTATATCTTGACCACGGTGGCGTGACTTCGCGCGCTAATTTTAAGTCAATTTTTCAACGATTTATTCCAACATCAGATAACAACGGAACTCATTTATTAAAGGTTGAAACAAATCGATAGCGTCGGTGGACAGACAGAAACCTGTTATTAATATCTAGCTCCCATCGTAAAAGACATCTTTAAAGACGTTGAAAATCTGGTTCTCTTATACTTTCATTATTGATATGACCAGGCGACCTTTGGGGCAGGCGAACTGAGCAAGCGCCTAGAGCTCCACGGCTAAACGAAGATTTAGCCAGTTTTTCATAATGAAAGATATGTTTTTTTTTATACATTTATTTAACGTCGGCCTATTTCCGGTACTGAGGCCTAACACCGATGCCTGTAGACGAGCTACCTCCAACCAGGAATTTTGCCGAACCTCTTCTCTTAAGAAGAGTAGGGATATTTTTACTTGCCTAACATTTAATAGACAAAGGACCGACGGCTTTATATCCCCTCCGAAGGATGGTATATCCCCTATACAACCCTCGCCTAAGATTGTATAGCTTCCGCGCATACACTGATATACAAGCCGCTGGAAGATCTGTGAGGCGAGGACGCGGTCTTCGTTGGAACGGTCACCCATCCAACTACTAACCGCGCCTTACGTTGCTTTACATCGCATAGCGAAGTATATACATAGTAAAGACGCACCCACGCTCGCCCCGAAAAATATGTATGTATGTATGTGTATGTATTTATTTAAATACATAAGATACCATGTAGATATACAACAGCAATATGTCTTCTTATAAACATCATGTGTATACAGGGTGTCTCACCGGGAACTGAATCTATCGATATAGAGAAAAGTACGCATAAGAAAATTTTGAAAATTTAGATAATTACTAATGTCGGTGTGGCCAATCTAACTAAAATAATTACAAGCAGCTGGCACTTCCGCTTATACAGGAAATCGATGCCAACTTGCTTATTTGAAATAGAACACCCTATATATAGTCGAAAATATGTAGCATATCCTATACCTACACCTAGTCGTTTCAGATATATTTGACATTTTATAGAAAATTTGACAGGTGCAATGGTTTGCAAGAACCTTTATAACTTTCTTCGTGTAAAAAATCCTCATTTGCTTCTTGTCACGTAAAAATAACACAAGGAGAACTACGTTCTATAACTGAAATAAATTCAATAATATCATACCAAGTGTTCCGTCTTTCGCGTTACATTTTGTCAACTTCAAACCGCGAAAACTTGTTTAGGTCAAATGGAACACCCTGTATTTTTTTTACGTCAAGTTGTGTAAAATTGAATTCCCTTTTTTTTGATATCAGCATTGTGGGGGTTAAAGTTACAACTTTTTGAAATATTTGCGATTTTATTAGAAATTCATGAATTGTTGTAATTATTTCATCAAAATAGCCACGATTAGAAACAATCAGTCATTTTCTTATGTCAAAAAATGCCAACACGTTTAAATTATACCAACGAAAACTTTTTAAATTTGTTTATTATTTATGGAGAATGTGATAAAGTAATATCAAGAACTTGCAGCACATTTGCTACTCGATATCCACAAAAACGCAAAATAACACTAACACTGTAACATGCGTATTAATCGAATTGAAGATATGGCATGAACTAAAATAGCAGAGATAAGATCAATTTAAAATATGATTTCATTTTAATTTGATAATTGCTCAAAATTCCGCCCTCGAACCTCGACACACTTTTCGCACCTTCAGATTAATTCCTCATGGGTATTCTAATTGAATCCTGAGATATGTTTTGAAATGCATTTCTTACTCTTTGCATACAATCTGGTTGTTAATGGGCTCTCATAAACGTATTTTTAATAGTTCCCTAAATGAAATAATCATGAACTGATAAATCGGGCGAGCGAGGAATCCATAAGAAAGGTCCATCATTGGCAATCCATTGATCATAAAAAGTTTCTTGTATATAATTATTAATTAAATATGCGTTATGTGGGGGAGCACCGTCGTGCTGATAAAAAATGTTTCTATGTTCGGCGAGAGGTAAATTTTCTAAATAGTTATTATTCAAATTTTGTAAGATATTGATTCTTTCATCTAAAAAAAAAAATTTACCTACACATATTAGCAGAAGAGAAAATTTAATTTACCGTTTAAATTTTCCTGATAAAATTGTAATGCCACCACTGTATCGTTTCTTATGGCACAGTAAACATTGAACTGCCAACTTTCCTGAAAGTTTCGCTCTCTGAACATATGAGGATTTGAGTCACTCCAATAATGCGAATTGTGTCTATTAAAAAGTCCATTTTTAATAAATTTTGCTTCATCGGTCCATATAATATTTCCCAAATAAGAATCGTGACCCTCAGACCCTAGAATAAACTCACAAAAATTCTGTCTTAGGAAATCTGTTTCTTTTAATCCTTGAACCATATGAAATGAAAACGGGTGACACTTATGTTTTAATAAGATTCTGTGAATTGAATCCTTGCATAGTCCCGATTCCAGAGCAGCTTGTCTTAATGACATCCTTGGAAATGCATGAAAATATCCCAGAATGACTATTTCAATGTTTTCGTCATCAACAATAGGCTTTCTTCTTTGCATTTTTGCCTTGACAGAGCCATAATTTTTAAAATTTTCCAGTAGTACAGTGTTTGGTGACGGTTTCCGTTTTTCTGGATATCGAGTAGCAAATGTGCTGCAAGTTCTTGCTATTACTTTATCACATTCTCCATAAATAATAAACAAATTTAAAAATTCTTCGTGGGTGTAATTTAAACGTGCTGGCATTTTTTGATATAGATAACGACTGATTGTTTCTAATCATGGCTATTTTGATAAAATGATTACAACAATTCATGAATTTCTAATAAAATCGCAAATATTTCAAAAAGTTGTAACTTTAACCCCCATAATGCTAATATCAGAAAAAAGGGAATTCAATTTTACACAACTTGACTTAAAAATATACAGGATGTTCCATTTGACCTAAACGAGTTTTCGCGGTTTGAAGTTGACAATATGTAACGCGAAAAACGGAACACTTGGTATGATATTATTGAATTTATTTCAGGTGTAGAACGTAGTTCTCCTTGTGTTCTTTTTACGTGACACGAAGCAAATAAGGATCTTGTACACGAAGAAAGTTATAACGGTTCTTGCAAACCGATGCACCTATCAATTTTTCTATAAAATGTCAAATATCTCTGAAACGGCTAGGTTTAGGTATAGGATATGCTACATGTTTTCGACTCAGAATTTTATGCTCTTTTCGAAAACCCGAAAATATATAGGGTGTTCTATTTGAAATAAGCAAGTTGGTATCGACTTCCGGTATAAGCGGAAGTGCCAGCTGCTTGTAATTATTTTAGTTGGATTGGTCACAACGACATTAGTAATTATCTAATTTTTCAAAATTTTCTGATGCGTACTTTTCTCTATATCGATCGATTCAGTTTCCGGTGAGACATCCTGTATACAACAGTGAATACCACATGAATATGTATTTAAGTATATTCCTGTAATATTCTGTGGATATTCCTAAATTGTACATGGTACCACATACCTTGATGGTGTTGGGACAACTATGATGGAGGCGTATCCATATTTTTATCAGATAAAAAAGTAGCTAGTAAAATTTTCAATAATTTCATCAAAAGGTCTGATAATCGTATGCTGGCCGGCGTTTCATTTATTAACATTTTTTGCTAATGCTTAGTCAATAATCAAGTGAAGGCTAGTAGACCATTCGATGGTCAAATTATTGGTACTTGCCGAATATGATTCGTATTAAAATTCCTATGAAGTATTCATGCAGTGAAAAGTACAGACAAATGCATGTAGTATGTGGAAATAATATGAACTCAAATTTGTCTAGAAAGTTTAATTGCAAAGGACCCCTCACAAGTCTCTCACGCAGGCCCCTACAAAACTTAAGGCCGTCACTGGTTTCAATCACTTTCCTTTTGTTATCTAAATCTTATTGATAATTCTGTGCAGTTAGGCCCAACCCAGGCCCAGTCCGCCACTGAATATCAGAGTGTAGTAATAGAAATCGTATTATTAGCTTTGATTTATTAAAAATCATTAGCTCAGCGCCATGTGGAAGTATCAGAGTGTAAAAAAGTATTAGTTCTATTTAAGAGTATATATTTTAATTAAAAATGTATACATAAGAAGGGTAGATAGTGAAAGCACAGTGAAAGTAAGAAAGTGATAATTTAATACGACCAATACGTACCACTTTCATCCACCTCTTTGGCCACCTCTGCCCAGGCGTTCTCCGTTACGGTTTTCTTCGGCAATACGTAATTATATAGGCAGGGATGTTTCTCAACGGCCTCGGCAAGTTTTACATTGAAATCATCGTCTCTTATTTTCGCCATCATTGGCTGTTGTAAATATTGCACGACTCAACTGACAATAAAGTCGCCGTCGCCGCCTCGATCCTAGATCGGTTGCTTGGAAGTGTCATCGTGATCGCGTTGGGGGAGAAGCGCGAACAGAAAGCATAGGCGTGGGACAAGCGAAGAGATATGCTCTTAGAACGTGTTAAAAATACTCTAAATAATAAGTTTCTATAATTTCTAGAACAGTTCACAGAATATACTGAAAATGTTCTTAAGAATTTTGTGGGCCATCCATAAATGACGTCACGCCAATTTTTGAGATTTTAAACTCCTCCCCCCATTGTCACGTTTTGTCATGCTGAGCTAGACCCCCGCAAAAAAATTACGTCACGCTTATAGAGACCCCCCTTATTTTTTTTTATTCCATTATTTATTATCATTCACCATATTTTCATTATACTAAAACATTTATAACCACACAGTTGTTCATCGTAATCGATTTTTAACAGAGCTGTCGAATTGAGGGGTTACAATGTTTCTCTTTTGTTGATTCGTTCACCGTTCGTTACGTCACACTGAATCAGAACCCCCCCTCCCCTTATCACATTTAGTCACGTAATTACGGTCCCCCTCCCCTCCTGAAGCGTGACGTCATGATCAGCATATAATAATGACTCGCAGCTCAGCCCCAGATTGATGTCATTGATAAAGTTAATAAAAATAGGAGACAGAGAGCACAAGTCCCTGTGGAACCCGAGATAATAATGAAGATGGCAGACTGGAATTGGTACTGAACGCTTATGTAATAAATAGAAATTCTAAAGATTTATTTAAGACTATATTTTTTAAATTTATTCAGAAGTATACCATGGTCCAGTTTATCAAAAGCTTTTAAGAAGTCAATATAAATGACATCCACCTGTTCTCAAGTAATTTATATTTGTCCCAAATATATGAATATATGTTTTTCTTTTCAAATGTCATACATTTAATCCTTGGTCATTCATTATTACAACGTCCCGCAATATAAATATATTTTTGTTTCCAAAAAAATAAAAACACAGAATTTAATTTATGTCGTAAAATATGGCTTATATTATTTTATCCTTCATTTGTTTCATTTCTCTCTTCATTTTTTGTGAAACAATAAGAGAAAGCGTCTCACCAAACATAGCTAGTTGTACATTTTGGCGCCCCTATCCTCCTTTGTAGTTTTTTAAGTGGAACAAAATGACGCGATGGTAGTTTGCCGTTTTACACCAGAAAATGTCGAACAAGACCACTTAAGTGGATGGAACATGAAAATGGAGATGGAGCATGATAAACTTCTTGCGTCCCTCTGTAACAACTCTCAGATTTTTTTACAAATCAGTTTAAGGATTATATCTTGGAAACCATTTAGATATGTTCAAAGAAGTGGGCAGTGTAACTAATGTAACTATGTACATTACAAATGCTATACAAATGTTTATTTTGAAGAGAAAAGAAAATTTAACGCAAAAATTAAAAATTCTAAAAAATCCTTTTACGACGATATAATAAAAAAATTATCCAACACTAATAAAGCAAGCTGGCAAATCGTTAGAGACATTAATAACCGCAAATAAATATAAAAATTTAGATACAATTAGGATTTTGCACGAGCACACGAGCAAAGGTTAGTAGATAATGTTGTCGAATCATAAAATTCATAAATACAATTGAATTAAATAATATTTAAACCACTACTATGCACAAAACACATCAATCACAGCATCAAAACACGCCAGGGGCCTTCTACAACGTTCAATACTCCAGCCGTCCTGCCGTCTAGACTCCCGTCCGGTTCGACTCGTCGCATCGGTTCCTCCCTTTGATCGGTTAATTACGACTTTCTCATGTAGAAAATTGACTCGCTGGAAATTAGAGGAAATTTGAATAAGTGGGTAGCATCTTTCATAAGCGATAGAAAAATTGTCGTTAAAATAGACGACAATTTATCTCTCCCATACAACATGAATATTGGCCTACCCAAAGGCGCAATCCTCTCTCCATTACTCTTCATAATCTTTATCAACGATTTAGAAGCACACCTTAGTTGGGACTCGAAGCCGATTCCCCTGGAGATCTGAATAAAAAAGCAAATAAGTTGAATTCACATCGTGGTGCACGCGGAATCAATTAATACTGAACTTGAACAAAACAACTTACATACATGATGAATGAAGTAGTTTCTTCCGGGTCTTGCTGTGGTCGTCGAACTTGACTTGACGTTTCGCTGATCACCCTGTCAGCTTCTTCAGAAGGATTCTAAAGACTTACGTACGGTTTTATAAAAGGCAAAAGGCGTGAACCGTCAAGTCTAAACCTAACAAATAGTCAAGGAAATATCACACGTTTCTCAGCCATACAGTTTTTAGGCCTAACCTTAGACGAAAACCTATGTATCTTATTATCCTGTGGGGTGTAGGTATAGAATCCGAGAGAGTCTTCATTATATATAAAAAAATCATCCGTCTCATGTTTTCACTCATGCCGCTAGACTCGTGCCGGCCCATATTTATTAAGAACAATATTCTAACGTTAGCCTCATTTTTTATCTTTGAAGCTGCTATGTTTGTATATCAGAATATACGTAAGTTTTCCCTGAACTTAAGTATACATACTCACAATACCCGCACGGCAAATCAGATTTCGATTGGAAATTGGAAATTATAATCTTTCTCTATTTAGAAAAAGCCCTTATGTCTGTTGTGCCAGCATTTTTAACATACTCCCCACTACCATAAAAACTCAATAAAGTTTGCCAGCATTTAAAAAAAACCTAAGGGAACATTTAATAAAAAAATGTTACTACAATATTCAAGAAGCCTTTCATAATGTGGAGACTATCTGTGATATATGTCTTTAATATATATTTGCATTTTTAATACTTAATCCTTATTGTTAATGTTAAGTGTTGTTTAATTATTTGCATTATTTGTATTTTAGTTATAAATATTTGTATTTTAACATGTCATTATACCTTATACATATTTACATGCTACTTGGTTTTTAAACACATTCTAATATTAAAACATAACATTTTCGTCGCAAACTCCTTTATAAATCCTTATTTTACTATAAGGAACGTAACAAGACCAACCAACAGCTACTCTCCGGGCTATTTGCCCCGCCGAGCGCTGAATTACAAGTTACAAGCCTAGCGCGTTAAGTGTAATAATTGCATATTACCATCAAAACGCTAATGCTTCAATTGCAACAAACACCAGCCGAAAGACTGATCCTACTTAAAGGAGCTCTCGTGCCAGCCGTCACACACACCACTTGCAGACTGCAGTTTCGAGCTGTTGGCTCTCGTCAGTGCAAGGTAGGCATGTGACGACCGGGACGAGGATTCTTTGACTATTTGGTACATCCCGGTATTTTTGCAATAGCGACATGTAAAATAGTCAGCAGACGCCATCTAGCGGTCCGGTATCTGTTGCAATCGAAAAATAAATAGTCTGACTGGGCTTAGCATAGTTCAGATGTGCTTTTAGAGGGCGGAATATTAAAACAACATTTTTTGTCGCAAACTCCTCTATAAAATCCTCACAGACTGCAACCAACAGCTACTCTCCGGGCTATGTGCCCCGCCGAGCGCTGAATAACAAGTTACAAGTCTGACGCGTTAAGTGCAATAATTGCATATTACCATCAAAACGCTAATGCTTCACCAGCCGAAAGACTGATCCTACTTAAAGGAGGCTGGCTGTGGTGACGGCTGGCAAGAGAGCTCCTTTAAGTAGGATCAGTCTTTCGGCTGGTGTTTGTTGCAATTGAAGCATTAGCGTGTTGATGGTAATATGCAATTATTACACTTAACGCGTCAGACTTGTAACTTGTAATTCAGCGCTCGGCGGGCCACATAGCCCGGAGAGTAGCTGTTGGTTGCAGTCTGGTTACGTTCCTTATAGTAAAATAAGAATTTATAGAGGAGTTTGCGACAAAAAATGTTATGTTTTAATATTCCGCCCTCTAAAAGCATATTTGAACATTCTAATATTGTATGTTATGTTATTTGTTTAATTAACATCTAAGCCCATTTATATTTTGACTCATCATATCTGTACCTATGTATAGTTAACGTGAATACAGAATATTATTATTATAAGCTATTGTATATGGGAACAAAAGCAGGACATTACACTTTCACCGCGGACAGCACGATTTCCGGATTTAAATCCGGTGTTATAACGATATGTGTTTCGAAGTAGGTAACGACCTTTTTAATGTCTTTTACAACGATTGCAAAAAACTGAATTGTTTAATCCAAAATCATACAGTACTCAGTATTTTATTGGCAAAGGAAACAAAACTGTGTATTGTGCATACGATTTTGCTAAAACTTTTATAGATCGTAAACAGCTGCATTTGTAAAATATATATACACAAAGTCGCAGATATGAGATTTGATAATTTTTAATGAATGAAATTCCTTATGATTTATATCAGAAATGAAGTAAACATATTTTGGTTAAATGCCAATGCATTTGCATTTGAACTCACCATGTTGACGTCAAAATGTATTTTGAACTGTATTATCTCAGTTTTTCAAAGGCATGTGTTGATATTTATTAGATAAAGTTGAATTAGAATAAATATTTCGTACAAATTATGCAACAAATCATAGTAAATATATTAGGTAGGTACGTATTTTAAGTCGATATCAAGACAATAGCAGGGGCGAGCGTAGGTGCGTCTTTACTATGTACATACTTCGGTATGCGATGTAAAGCAACGACAGGCGCAGTTAGTACTTGGATGGGTGACCATTCCAACGGAAACCGCGTTCTCGCCTCACACACCTTCCAGCGGCTTGCATATCAGTGTATGCGCGGAAGCTATACAACCTTAGGCGAGGGTTGTATAGGAGATATACCATCCTTCGGAGGGGATGTAAAGCCGTCGGTCCCTTGTCTATTAAATGTTAGGCAAGTAAAAGATCCCTACTCTTCTTAAGGGAAGAGGTTCGGTAAAATTCCTGGTTGGGGGTAGCTCGTCTACAGGCGTCGGTGTTAGGCCTCAGTAGCGGAAATAGGCCGACGTTAAATAAATGTATATATATATATAAAAAAAAAAAAAAGACAATAGCAAGATCTTCCATTTAAAAATTATTTTTGTGTTATCAGTCGCAGTTCAGGAAATCCACAGTGAAAATTCTATTTTTCGGGAAATTAATTTTTATTGCAGAAATATTTGTTCATACAACTCAGAAATAGACCTCTATATAGTCTGTTTCACTTTTTCATTTTCAGTGTGAGGAT
The DNA here is from genome assembly GCA_963675555.1 of Leptura quadrifasciata. Taxonomy (NCBI): domain Eukaryota; kingdom Metazoa; phylum Arthropoda; class Insecta; order Coleoptera; family Cerambycidae; genus Leptura; species Leptura quadrifasciata. Next base: position 18,137,141 of record OY776681.1, on the reverse strand, counting down.
ATAAAAAATATTAAAAAATGAAAGAAAAACAAAAGTAAATCCATAGATACCTACATTATTGTTTTGTTTATCTTCGTAGCAAAAAATTATTTTTTCTTAATTTTCATCAACAGCCGTGTGATAGCGGATATACAAGGATCTCGACGGCGACGTCTGGGCTCATAAGGAATGATATATGGTCGAGTACGGTTTTGCTGTGCAGTCAAAAAACAAAAATTTTACTACCTCATTATTATCGCCGTTGGACCATGCGGCATGTTGTCATCAAACAAGCCGACGCACATTAAAAACCCTTAAGAGTAAGCGAGTGATCGAGGCCGATTCTGACAATTTGCACAATAATGTATTCTTTCAATACTAGCTGAAGTTGACAGTTGATTAAAAAAATTTCTACCAGGGAAAGAATTGGTCTTAATCATAAAAACCTACATCTCCAAAGTTTGTTTAATTTCGGCAATCTGATTAGAGGTATGGTTAAAATTAATCTCTAAGGAGTTCAAGCGAGGTAATACATCGTTTAGATCAGTCGATGAATTTAGGTTTGAAGGCTGTTTATTAACCTGGGACATGACAGGGTTTTGACAAGCTTCCCAGACTTTGTCAGCGATATCAATGATGTCTTCAATCTTTGTTTTCCCAGAAGCTGTAAGAGTTATATAGATGAGCTTAGGTAGTTTACGTTGCCAAAGTTTGATAAGCAAATCCTGGCTTACCATCTTCGAGCCACCAACAACATCTAGCATGTGGCGATAAAAATCAGACTGCCCATCTGCGAACCGGTTAACAGGTCATCAAGCATTTCCTCTTCGCTTGAAGATAAAGGAGCCAAAATAGTTGAACGTAAATTAGTATATAAATTTTGTGCGGGTGGTTGTTGCATAACATCATAGATGATATCAACCACTTCCATAAGAAGAGTGGATATGAGAGCGTCATATTTTTTCAGGTCACTCGTGATCCGAGCTAAATTGAATTGAGAATCAATCTGCGAAAACCACATTTCTGGGCGTGAGGTCCAAAAAGGTGGTAGTCTGACAGACCACCAAAGCGAGAACCATATTTTAAATGTGGCTGGGGCTGGCTAGGAGTCCATTGTCAGCATACAGTAAGGGAGCATGTAGTAAGAGAACGCTACATTTTCCACGGCACCTTTTTCTCCTTAAGTTTCTTTAATACACTTTTAAAACCATTTCTTTAGTCTGTGGATGTAAATATTGTGCGGACTTTCTTCGTAATTTGTGAACCATTACCACCCACCACATCTTCCTGCCATTCTCTGCTGGTGCTTGGTTGTGGATATTCCCAAAGCGTAAACATTTTCACAATATTAGTTTACCACACCCACTTGTAAACAAAAAACGTCCGAATATTCTCTGCCCGCCAAAATATTTATAAAAATACAACAGTATAAAATACGTTTATATACAGTAAAACTTCACATATCTGTAATAGTGCTGCATATAAGTTCACTGAATGAAATAAACTGTAAACAGACCAGAGTTGCTAATCTAAATATTTCAAGTGTGTACCTGGACGCAATTACGGTAATTTATTGACCCAAGCAACACCAAATGGTTTAATAAACGTTTTGATTTCGTTTATACGACTGGTATATATAATGTTTATCGCAACCTATATTCAACGTTCGAATGTCCGCGCTACAAACGTATATATTTGTCTTATAGTATATTAAATATAGACGTTTTAAAAAACGTATATATAGTTGCTGGTATATGTGTAATAAACCTTTATTATCCACTGTAATTCATACATACATACATAGGGTCTCCCTGTATGGAATATCTAATACTTTATTTTAAATTTTCTGAGTCATTTTTTATAGTGTTAGTGTAGTCTAAAAATATAGAAGTTTCAAAGCCTCATAAAGGTGGTGAACTATAATAGTTAAAAGGAAATTAGATGTAATCGTAAATTATAATTATTTTTATTTAATTTTTTTTTTTTTTGAAAATATGAACTTTTTCTGAAGAATTTAGTTTTTCTCAAAAAATTTAGAATAAAAAGATAGAAAATATTGAGAGATTTTTTAAAGGGAATCCACCCTTGTATCTTTGTTAATGAATATACTGAATATATTCTGCGGGATTGGCTAAATACGTAAAACTATTTTATCATTTACTATTTCACCCTTGGGGACCTAGGATGTTTGACAACGATAACAAAACACAACATTGTTCATTACTCTTTACTAAAATCCAAAAATAGAGTCTATTTATTATTATTATTGTAACTATAGCGGCTTTTGGCAAGCTTCAACCAATCTTGAATCTTCCCTCTAATTTTATTGTCACTGGTCTCACCGCCTTCAACGCTAGCCATGCAGAGTTTTACACCTTCTGTGATAAAAAAAATGCAGTTACTATGAAATCGCTCAGATAAACAATAATTCCTACCATTACCAATCACAAGTTGGTTAATTCTTGTAATGTTAACGCACTATAACGTGGTAACTCAAGGATAAGAGCAGCTCATCAACAGTTGAATTGCAATCAAATAATATATACGCAAAAACAAACAAGTAAATATTCTTTATTTCGATCAGAAGGCCACACTACTAAGGTTGACTACCACCACACGAAACAGCAATTAACACGACGATCCGCGGTTGCTCACCAGCTGTACTGTTGAGACAGTGAGAGAGATGCATATATTTATGAGAAATGCTTATGTATTCTGCAACAAAGACAACAATACTAACCCGGTTGCTAGCGATTGCGCAATTGATGCAGATTGATATACGTTTAAAAACCGTATATTATAAGCTGCAATATTACTGAACTAATATTTTCATTCATCATCTATCTATAACAAATTTTGATTAATGTAAATATTTTACTCATATTTCCAGATATTGTTATAATCTTCGAACTTTTAGTTGCAATCGTTTATGACATGCCTATAAAAAATGTAGCGCAAATACATATATTTATTGTCTACATTTAAAAATCGTATATTAAAAACTGTAATATGGCTGAAAAAATGCAAGTAGTGTCAATTTCACCAATTTACAATTTAAACATTTGACGGAAGTGTAGTCTCAACTCTCAATTAATTATTTCTCAAATATTCTGCGTTACATTATTTTCAGAGAAATACATTTATAATATACGTAGAAAAATCGTTTATGAAATAAACGCTTTCATAGACGTTGATTAAATATACGATAACGAAATTTAAACCGTAATTTCATATAATAAACGTTTATTAAACTATCATGTGTTGCTTGGAGAGGTCGTAAAGGTTTTGTTGCGTTTTTTGAATGTCGAGAAGCGCTGATCTCAACTATACATTTTTGACGAGAAGCGACACAATCTCAAATATTTATACTTTTAACAACTCGTTAGGTTCATTCTCAGTCATTAAACAAAAATTTGTCTTAAATAAATTTTCTAAGTGTTTTGGAGGAAAACATTATCGTTGTATTTATTTATTTGTGTTCTAGTTCAAATTGTGTGATTTAGAATATTCCGATAATAATCTAAAGTTGGTTTGTTTCTGTGACCCATGCAACATTGATGAGATGTGGCATAAACGAAAATGATAATTGAGCATCATCTGCAAATGCTTGCATATCAGAATACTTTACTACGTTAAAAATATCGGCTGCATATATATAAGAAAAACGTGGGCCTCAAAACAGATCCTTGAGGAACGCTAGATGTTACGAAGCTAATTTGAGAATAAGTGTTATCAGTTACAATTTGCTGACGACAATAACGATTACTGAAGTAACATTTCATGAAATTTATGGAGAATCAAATCCGTAATATATTTAAGTTTAGAAAGAAGGAAAGTATGGCTCAAAGTATCGAAGGCTTTAGAATATTTTGCGTGTCGATAGTACATTACAAAATTAACTATGTGCTGTTATTGATTTTTCTCGAAGAATTCACATGATGTAAAAATTTAAAATCTTAACGATGTGCCGTTATTGGTTTGTTCAAAAAACTCACGTAAGAGTAGTTTACTGATGAAAATAAAATTCTAGTCTTGCGACAAACTAAGTATGACGTGGCCATACCATTTATTATGGGTATTATTATTACATAGAATACCTTCCCATGTTATTTATCAATAAAATCATAAATCATTAATTACCAATAGATCTAATTGTACACAAATAATAAAAATAAATATCTGGAAATCCCCAAGTTTATGCTGTATTATTATCTTATTGAATTATTAGCACATCTTAAAAAGATTTAAAATGTTCGTGCGGAAAATAAAAATTCATATAATAACCGTAATAGTAACTATAAAATTTTATTATACGTCATATACTCTAAATTTGTTTGTATTGTTTTAAGTATTTACCTTTTTTACATCATTATTTTTTCAAAAGTATTACTACATACTAATTGCTGTGAAATATCAAAACATAATATGAAACTGAAAAATTTACACGTGTCTAGTGTATTGTAAGTGGAAAGTTGTGTAAACTGGTTATGTCTTTTACTCGGTTTTTTAATCTTTAGTTTAAAATTTTTTTAGTTTTATTTTTCTGTTGGTTCAATAAAAAAAGCAGCGTCTCAAGTCATCATCATCCTATGTCCAGAATATATTTTCAATTTCTTTAAACAATTTGATAGGATCTAGCCGTGTTCGAGAAAAACGTATCACCCACCGACTGACAGACAGACGCATCGCATAAATTTGCTATTTTGTGGCCTCAATACGTCCATTTTCCTCATGAAGAATGATGAAACGTCTAAAATTACTATTAAAAAATTAGGGCGGCAAATTTGTAACTCGCTTACCTTAAAACAAATTGGATCGTAGGGCTCTGAAGGCATCGATTGTAAACGGCAATGAAAACAAATAACCCATTCTAAATAAAATGCAAACTTTGTAGGTAAAATTGCAAGTCAAACATAAATGTCTAGATTTTTTTACATCCTGTTTATGTCTATGACATGAAAAACACATCTATTGGAATGCTATATATCCGTAAGATATGGTCACAAGGACATGGAGGTCATTAGGTTATATTATTTTTTATATCTACTTATAATATATGCACGTGTTTTTACTTTATTATATACAGAGTGTCTCACCGTGAACTGAATCCATCGATACAGAGAAAAGTACGCATCATAAAATTTTGGAAATTTAGATAACTACTAATGTCGGTGTGGCCAATCCAACTGAAATAACTACAAGCAGCTGGCACTTCCGCTTATACCGGAAGTCGATACCAACTTGCTTATTTCAAATGGAACACCATATATATTTTAGGGTTTTCGAAAAGAGCATAAAATTCTGAGTCGAAAATGTGTAGCATATCCTATACCTAAACCTAGCCGTTTCAGAGATATTTGACATTTTATAGAAAATTTGACAGGTGCAACGGTTTGCAAGAACCGTTATAACTTTCTTCGTGTAAAAGATCCTCATTTGCTTCTTGTCACATAAAAAGACCACAAGGAGAACTACGTTCTACATCTGAAATAAATTCAATAATATCATACCAAGTGTTCCGTTTTTCACGTTACATTTTGTCAACTTCAAACCGCGAAAACTTGCTTAGGTTAAATAGAACACCCTATATTTTTTTATGTCAAGTTATGTAAAATTGAATTCTCTTTTTTCTGATTTTAGCATTGTAGGGGTTAAAGTTACAACTTTTTGAAATATTTGCGATTTTATTAGAAATTCATGAATTGTTGTAATCATTTCATCAAAATAGCCATGATTAGAAACAATCAATCTATCTTATGTCAAAAAATGCCAGCACGTTTAAATTACACCCACGAAGACTTTTTAAACTTGTTTATTATTTATGGAGAATGTGATAAAATAATGTAATATCAAGAACTTGCAGCACATTTGCTACTCGATATCCCGAAAAAACGGAAACCGTCACCAAACACTGTAAAACGCATACTGGAAAATTTTAAAAATTATGGTTCTGTCAAGGCAAAAATGCAAAGAAGAAAGCCTATTGTTGATGACGAAAACATTGAAATAGTCATTTTGGGATATTTTCATGCATTTCCAAGGATGCCATTAAGACAAGCTGTTATGCAAGGATTCAATTCACAGAATCTTATTAAAACATAAGTTTCACCCGTTTTCATTCCATATAGTTCAAGGATTAAAAGAAACAGATTTCCTAAGAACACAGAATTTTTATGAGTTAATTCTAATATCTGAGGGTCACGATTCTTATTTGGGAAATATTATATGGACAGATGAAGCAAAATTTACTTTTTAATAGACACAATTCGCATTATTGGAGTGACTCAAATCCTCATATGGTCAGAGAGCGAAACTTTCAGGAAAGTTGGCAGTTCAATGTTGACTGTGCCATAAGAAACGATAGAGTGGTGGCATTACAATTTTATCAGGAAAATTAAATTTTCTCTTCTGTTAATATGTATAGGTAAATTTTTGTTCTTTTTTTAGGTGAAAGATATCTGAATATCTAACAAAATTTGAATAATAACTATTTAGAAAATTTACCTCTCGCCGAACATAGAAACATTTTTTATCAGCACGACGGTACTCCCCCACATAACGCATATTTAATTAATAATTATTTACAAGAAACTTTTTATGATCAATGGATTGTCAATAATGGACCTTTCTTATGGCCTCCTCGCTCGCCCGATTTATCAGTTCTGGATTATTTCATTTGGGGAACTATTAAAAATAAAGTTTATGAGAGCCCATTAACAACCATTGAAGATTGTATGCAAAGAGTAAGAAATGCATTTCAAAACATATCACAGGATTTAATTAGAAGAGCTACCCATGAGGAACTAATCCGAAGTGCGAAAAATGTGTCGCGGTTCGAGGGCGGAATTTTGAGCAATTATTAAATTAAAATGAAATTATATTTTAAATTGATCTTGTCTCTGTTATTTTAGTTCATGCCATATCTTCAACTCGATTAATACGCATGTTACAGTGTTAATGTTATTTTGAGGTTTTGGGGATATCGAGTAGCAAATGTGCTGCAAGTTCTTGATATTACTTTATCACATACATTCTCCATAAATAATAAACAAATTTAAAAAGTCTTCGTGGGTGTAATTTAAACGTGCTGGCATTTTTTGACATAAGATAATGGCTGATTGTTTCTAATCATGGCTATTTTGATGAAATGATACAACAATTCATGAATTTCTAATGAAATCGCAAATATTTCAAAAAGTTGTAACTTTAACCCCCACAATGCTGATATCAGAAAAAAGGGAACTCAATTTTACACAACTTGTCGTGAAAAAATACAGAGTGTTGACAAAATGTAACGCGAAAAACGGAACACTCGGTATGATATTATTGAATTTATTTCAGATGTAGAACGTAGTTCTCCTTGTGTTCTTTTTATGTGACAAGAAGCAAATGAGGATCTTTTATACGAAGAAAGTTATAACGGTTCTTGCAAACCGTTGCACCTGTCAAATTTTCTATAAAATGTCAAATATCTCTGGAACGGCTAGGTTAGGCATAGGATATGCTACATATTTTCGACTCAGAATTTTATGCTCTTTTCGAAAACCCTAAAATATATATGGTGTTCCATTCGAAATAAGCAAGTTGGTATCGATTTCCGGTATAAGCGGAAGTGCCAGCTGCTTGTAATTATTTTAGTTGGATTGGCCATGTGAGCGATCCATCTTTTGCGTCTGAAGGACTTTTATTATATATTTAAAAAATTAATGTTAACGTTCACAAAATAAGGGTTCAAAACGACTGCTTCAGACGGAGAATAATACAAAATTTATACTTACTGTTCGTTTTTGCTTAACTGCTTCTCTGATGGCATCAATTGGACGTCGTAACACTATAAATCTAACACAGTAAGTACTAACACTTTCTTAAAATTATACCTGAAAGGGAATTTTGAAAACACAAGTAAAAGACAATATAAAGTTCAAAATCTCTTCAAAAATTTATGTTTTACAACAACTTCAAGAAATATGTTTTGACAAACTATAGTCTGGCCCGTGTACAACACATGGTGAGGAACGGAACGATTTATACTGTACCAACTACCATCCAATATGCGGTTTTTGAGCTAACGATTACACAAAAAAATTCAAGAAAAGTTCAATGTTTATAAAATTTTGGTGGGCTTTTGCTTGCCTATCTATTTACGTATTTTGATTTCAATATCAATTTTGGTCGCTCCTCGGAGCTTGAAAATGCTTGAATCTCAACGACTTTGAATTATATTCTGCAATTACAATTTCATACGTTCAGGCAAGGCGGTCCCATGCACATATGAGTACATGGCAACTATACTTTTCTGACACCGAATCACTGAGGAACTGGTTTAGGGCAAATCCTGTTAAAACTCATCATTTTCCCGTCAAAATCGACTGTTAAGAAGTGATAGGGGTCCCTTGTCGCTAAAGGCTATTTTCGCTAAAACCCTCGAAATACTTTGACTAGAGACTGGATTAACTTGTCCTTATATTTAATACAACGCATGAGTTGCAGTGCTTAACAACGTGGATTCGTAAAAGGGTTTTTAATTTTGAAATTTCCGAAATTAAAGTCAAATGTTGTTACTGTTTCTAAATTTTGGTGGTCGGGGCGACATTACGTCCCTGTGCAGCGACATTTACTACACTTTCTAAAATGACGCTCCTTGAGGAGTTATTGGAATTTTTGCATAAAAATCGCTCCGTAGAGCGAAAATATGATTAAAATATTAAAAACCTCTTCCGCACGATATTTTTACGTGAAGCACGCTTTTCATGCGAAATATTTCGGATTTTGTTACAGTTTCGAAAAGTATATCGAGGGTTTTATCGTGTTCTTTAACAGCCACACCGACATTAGTAATTATCTAAATTTTAAAATTTTCTGATGCGTACTTTTCTCTATATCGATCGATTCAGTTCCCGGTGAGACACCCTGTATAGTGTATATACTATTCTAGTGTATATGCATATTCCTTTCATTTTCTGTATATAAGTACGATATACCAGCATATACTTTTTAATAATGACTACATCAAAAAATACATGTTTGATCGATTGGCATTAACATTATTAAAAATTTTCATAAAATTTATGCTAATGTAACAATCGATGAAAAATGATGTTGAATGTTAGTTACATAAAATGCAATTTTCTTAACTATATTGACAGCCTTCTCGGCTATGATAATGTAGTTTAATATACTTTAACATAAAAAAATGCCTTGACGCTGTGCCAAATGACGAAAATCGCTTTCAAATATTATTAAGTAAAAGTAGGTGTTTCAATCCAACTACGAAGTCAAGTAGTTATATCTGGATATAACGTTTAGAATCACCACAAAAAAATGTTCATGCGAAGGTAATGCACAGCCTGATGCTACACGTGTCGTCTCCGTATTTCATGAATATAAATACTAACTTTAACCTTACATCAACTAATAAAAGGTTTGTAATATTTTAATATTGTACTATGTACATGTTTCCAAAATATTTTTTTTTCAGAATTTTATCAAGAGCAACAAAGATAAAATATTCAACGGGTGATAAATCTGGGAATCTGGAGGGGTTAAGTAATAAAGAACGTTTTCATTTAACTACCAATCAACTAATATCTGAACTGCTTGCATAGAAACGTATTATGGCCATTATTATGATCCTCTTCAAAGTAGTTTCTTGGAAAGTATAAAGCGCTACCAAATTTTTTCCAGTTCTAGAAGTATTTTATTTAGTAAAATTTGAACAATTGAAGGAAAAAGGTAGTATAGGTTTTTTTTTCGTGTGTGATGTGTCAGACGTTTGAATATCCCATGTTGCTATTGTGGCAATCCTCAATGCTCAATGGCAGAAATGGAGAAGCTATGAATATTTCACGTCTTGTTAATAAATATTTGAATTATGGCATGCATTAAGCTATAAACACATATAATTTGTTAAAATTGAACTATAATGAATAGCTATTCCTGCACACCACGTTGCGATTGGAAAAATTACTAACTTTTAATGGATCAAACACGAAGTTATGCTCTTCAAAATCAAATTGTTGTAGCTTCTTTTTATGGTCCTTGTTATATTCCACGTTGTTTTGATTATATTTCCTTCCTAATTTCTCCAAGGGATACATGAAGGTGATACACAGCTATATCTGAATTATTGAATGTGTAGTTGCTCTAGAGATCGTAAATCGTAATCGCCAATTTATAAATACTATATCCCGAAACTGTGAATCAATATTTTTCCAAAAAAGAAAGCACCATAAATACACATAATTTACATTAATGGCATGATGAGAATTCGCATAACAAATATCATCAAAGAGGCGATGGCGTATATACAACCATCTGCTGTTTATTGCGATTTTTTGTATGAAACCTTTCAGAACTCCTTGATGATATTTTTTTATATGAGGGACAAATATTTTGATGCTAAAATGATGGGTCACCGCCATATGTGTATACAAATTAAATCCATAAAGTGAAAATAATGTTTTGTATTACTCATGAATATCCCCAAGTGGTTCTCGTCAAATGCGTATAATGCATATTTTGTTTGTATATATAGGTACATAAGATATCATAGATATGTAACAGCAGTATATCCTTTGCTGTACATCATATTATGTTTGTACATGTACGTAGCAAATGTGTATGTAGCGTACTTTTCCACAATTAAGGACGGATATACCATAATCATAAAACTTATAAGGTTATACCTTGAAGGCAAAAATGTCGACAGGCTGGAGAGGCAGTAATGGCCAACTACAATAGCCTACCGTAAAACCGTAATTTGGAAATTACGCTCATTTACCCATCCCTCGAGAGGGATACGAGAGACCGCCGAAATGCAGGCAAAACAGGTCAGTCTTATTTCTGTTCTCAAACAATTCACTTCATATATTTAAACTTAAGATTCGTAACCACTTTTTGTTAAGTTTTGTTTAATAAATAACTCCTTCTGAACAACATTTAATTAGTTGTACCTACACAACATGTATAGCTACACCCCTCACCGCCAGAGCCACCTCTAAAAACTTTGAAACACTAAATATACTTTTAGGTTATACATTATGTAAATGTACAGCAGCATCGTCTAAGGGACGGTTTATCAATGCAAGGTTAACTCGTAACCAAATGATAACTGTCGAGCAAAACAACATAATATATATGATTTTGTAAGACAGAATTCTGTTTACAGATATATATGTATAGTCGTGTCCAAATTTACTGGGCAGATAAAAAAGACAATAAAAACTTTACGACCTCGTTAAAATATCGTACTATTTCATTCTCAGATTGAATCACTGGCCGTATAGGTTTTTGACACCATACCGAATGGTTCGCCGGCGTTAACAATGAGCTCATAGAGTTTTTGTTGTCTTTTTTAACCGAACCATAATGTTGCAGGTAACATAATTTCGTATATATATCTAATAGTCTTCGAATACGAATAATTTTTTACTCAATAGCCTAATTCACATTTCACTCATTTGTGATTCAGTCGTTTTATTTTAAATGTCAATTTTCACTTTTTAGGGTAAAGTTAATTATAGGTAGATGTCAAAATAATACAAAATTAATGTTTGCAGTTGTTTTCATGCTCAAATAGCGTTTATATTGTCAAAAAGTGTTCAGAGGGAAATTATTAAATTCAGATGCACTTTTTTACTATCCTTTACTATATATATTCGGAAAGAGAAATTTTACGCTCTATCTATTTGCAAAACTTTTATTTTATTTTTAGAAAATGACATGGTGATTAAAAATTTATATACATTTTTTTCATTCCCTTTAAGTCAATTAAGAGAGTATCATCTGCCATTTTGCTTTTTTTATATAAAATCCATTTTTCGGCCACAAATTCTTTCTTTGATGCTCGATTGTTTATTTCTTTGCGGTATCGTATTCCTTGGAAAAAAATGACGTCAAATTGTTATAATATCTTTATATGAGATCGCCTTATATATATTTGCATACTTCCGTGTGTTTTTGAAATACAGGCATACATCAATCGTAATATTTTTAAAATTCGTAGAACAATACTTACTTATCCAAAAACCAAAAAATAAATTTTGATTATTACAAATTATTATCGATTATGATCGAATAACCTCACTGATCAGTTTCCACTTAACCGTGAACTTGTTGCTTATTTTTAATGCTCCGTTGCCAAGTTACCTGCTTTTTTGCTAGTAGCAGCAGCCGTCGATAGTTTATGACAGATCTCTGTGTTAATAGCCAATTACTGTGTTTAAAAGTTTTTTATGATAGAATTTTACAAACATTGAGTGGACAAACATTGAACTTTGTTATGACGCGGAAGGCGAAAATACCCGTCAAGTTCGCATGTTCACACGGAACGGTGTCTCGGTATCCGCGTTTGTCATGCAAGAACGTTTGGGTTAGCTGTTCAATATTTAAGGAACCATGGATATGTTCAACCCGTCACTCATTATATGACTCGTGCACTCTCTCGAAGGACACTGGATACCGAACCACTAATTTTAGATGCTGTCGAAGAAAATCCTGAAGTCCCTAAGTATTTGTAGACTTTCTGGACAAATTGGAGTGTCCGAATTTGTAATGTGGCGCCTGGAGGTGAGCTTCGACGGCAACAATAACTGAATATCAACATTATGTGTGTTTTCGTTTTGAGTCTTAAGTATTTATAATTTGATTATTTTGTGCAGATTTGGCAACACTGTAAACTCGGCTGTATAAGGGTGAATAATTTACGTTGTGTGCGTCGGAATTGGGGTGAATAAAGGCGAGTTTAAAAATATTATTTTCTTTGAATTTTTAAATTTAAAAAATGGTATTAAACTTTACATTCCATCGGAAGTCACTTAAGAAAATATAAGTATGTATTTCAAAAACATCCTGTATACATACATACACAGGGTTATTCATTGTATTTAGGCCACCCTTTATTATCGTTATTTTTGGAGATAGAAAAAAAGTTTCGAATAAAAGTTGTAGGGTTGTAACTGAACTCCGTTAATCAGTTAATGGAAGCACAGCGGCGTACAGAAATTGAGGGGTAGAGGAAATAATAATATATTTTTAAATGGAATGCCCTGCGTATTGTTGAATTTTTGAATTACTCTTTTTTTCTGATTTCGAAAATATGACATACGGCAGTCTTATCTTTAACCGTTTTCGAGTTATTGAACGCTGGATATCGTATTTAAGCTATTACGGGCAGAAGTTACATTTATTAAAGTAGGTAGTCTATGAAAATGACAAGTATCCTGTTATCAAGGAAATGTTGCTGCAAGAAGGCCTAATCCAAGACCTAACCAGGTCTATGTTTGTCCTGACTGCGGTCGACATGTGCTCTCCCGAATTGGCCTCTATAGCCATAGTCGTGTGCACCGTAGATGAATGGGAATTACAATAGACTACACCTTTTACTTGTTTTTTATTGTACACAATTTATCGACTGTAACATTTTTATACTCGGACTCGAGTAACGGCTAATAATAATAATAATAATTTAACCAAATCAAAATGGAATACAGTGACGCAGAGACAGTGCAAATATTCACTTGTTATATAAAAAATAATAAAAATAAACGTGCAGCATGAAGAGAATACAGAGTGTTGTATCCAAATCATCCAAGCCATCAATAAGCACGTTTGAATATGTTTACCAAAAGGTAAATAATACTTCCAGTTTCAGTAGAAAACAGCATTCTGTTAGAGCAAACCAAGAAGGACAGTTGGATATCTTGTAACATTTTGAAGGTAAACCTATAGATTCAATAACTATTAAGATACTATTGTTGAAATATTATTATTTTTAGAAAATTCAGAAACCAGCCTGAACAATGCCGCCGTTCAATTGGATAAACGCTACTTCAAAATTCAACGAACGCTAAAAAAAGAACAACTGTAGGTCATACAAAATATTACCAGTTCAGCATTTAACGAAAGTCCAGAAAAGGAAACCGTGGGATTTTTGCCACCAGATGATTCGAAAATTAAAGAATGATCCTGATTATTTCAATAAAATATTATGGACACATGAATCAACATTTTCTACAGCGGGTGTTTTTAATAGAAAAAATTGACACTCCTGGGAAAGAAAAAAATAACAGATTGGTTCAACAAATAAAAAAATCCTGCAAAAAATCTGTCAGCTTTTGGTGTGGCATTTTCCGCAATAAAATAGTGGGACCAATATTCTATAATTTTATTTTATCTCGTACTACCTATTTAGAAGAAATTCTCCCAGTTGAAAATATTATTTTACAGAATTTTCCGGATAATGAACTTGATAATATGATTTGGATGCAGGATGGGGCACCTCCACATAGTGCGCTAGAATTTCAAAATCACTTAAACAATGCATTTCCAGTATAGATCGGGAATAATGGAACTATTAAATGGCCACCGAATAGTCCTGATTTTACTCCACTAGAATCATTTTTATGGGGATTTTTAAAGGACATAGTTAATAAAACTAATAATCACAGTATTCCTGCTATTAAAGCAGTGATTCAGAATGAAATAAATAGTGTAAACGTTGTCAATAACGATATCATCTTGAGTATTTTTCTGAATTTAAGAAGCCGATATGAACTCTGCATCCAAAGTAATGGTGGCCATATCGAATAACTGTTATAATTTATTATTAGTATTTGTTGTTGTTTTGTTAATATTATATGTTTATAATTAAATATTTGAAATAAATGAGTTTTGTAGTTTTCTTAATAATTTATTAGTTTTCAATGTTCAATAACTCTAAAACGGTTAAAGATAAGACTGTTCAAAAATCCATTGTCGTATATTTACATAACTTGGTAGTCGTGTAATAACGACGCTAATTAAGCATTAGGACACATTTTTTATCCAAAACACTATTATGAAATGAATATTTGAAAATTGTTAGCTATTTTTTAAAATACTTAGAACTGCATACCAATATCTTTGTTAACATGGAGTGCTTTGAAATGGATTTGATAATTGTATCAAATGTCAAATTAAACTTAAACATGGCTGCACAACAATTAAGTATTGCTGATAAAATTGATATAATAAGAATTGTTGGTGACAGTGTGCACTCTTATCGAGACGCAGCCAGTATCTTCAACTTGAGACATTCAGAACGCACACACGATTCACTACAGCACGGTTGGTTCAATTAAGAGAATATTTAATAGAACTGGAAATGTATCCAAACTTAGAGCCAAAAAATTACAACGTTGCTAATCATCCATTGGATCAAAACAAGTGATATTAGATGCTGTTAATGCTGAACCACGTGTTAGTGTCAGAGATTTATTTCTAAACTTGAATGTAGACAGAAATAAAATTTGGAGGTGCCTTAAACGTCATAATTTAAAACCTTAAAAGCCCAAGTTTTTACACACCATGGAAGACGGAGACGCAGAGAGGAGATTGGAATATCGCTTCTGGGCACAGGGTTTGTTTTTAACTGACACAAATTTAAAAAAAATATATTTTCAATGATGAGGCTACTTTTACAACAAATGGCGTGGTCTCATCGCAAAACTCAAGGTATCGCTCAACGGGAAACTCACACTGGGTTATAAATTGTAAACGGCAGTACTCCAAAAAAGTAAATGTCTGGTGTGAAATTTTAAATGAGACCTTGATTGGACCATTTTTCTTTGATGACACTTTACATAGTTTGAGATTCCTACATTTTTAACACATAAATTTCGAGATGCCGTTCAAAATTTATCTTTAGCTGTACGACAAAACCTCTATTTCCAACTAAATGGGGCTTGCATTCATAATGCAGTAATAGTTAAAAATTGATTGAATAACTTCCCTATGCGTTGGATTGGATTGGAAGAAATAGTCCTTTAAATGCGTGGCCACCTAGATCACCAGACATCACCCCTATGGATTTTTATTTTTGGGGTATCATAAAAAATAAGGTCTATCAAAATAGGCCACGAAATAGAGCGGAACTATGTGATAGAATTAGAGAAGCATGTATGAAAGTACCTAACAATTGAAGAATTAAGAAAAGTTGTTAAAAATAATAAAAAGAAAATTAAAAAGTGTGTCAGAATTGATGGAAGGCTAATGGAGAAAGATTACGTTTAATATTTACTTTTTAAAATTATATTTTTGTTTAAGTAATAATTTTAAGGGTTGTTTAAGTTACAATGACTTTATAAAAATTAAATTATAGTTATTTGATATTTCTTTAAAGAAAAACTGTATCTTAATGGTTAATTAGCGTCATTATTACACGTCTACCAAGTTATTACACAGTTATTACCAAGCTATTACACCACTACCAAGTTATGTAAATATATATATATATATATATATTATAATATATGATTTGCAGGAAACAACTACTCAGCGGGCAAATACCCCGACCTGCATTGAATTACACCTTACAAATCATTAAAGAATGGTAACCAATATCATTTGTCAACTCCCTGACCAGACATAGACCGGTTTCGAACTTATTAGTTCTCATCAGTATGCCATAGGTCATGGAGCAGACAAATGATAGTGGCCAACCTGCTAGTTTTATACAAACTATAGCAAATTGAGTACCTATGGCATACTGATGAGAACTAATAAGTTCGAAACCGGTCTATGTCTGGTCAGGGAGTTGACAAATGATATTGGTTACCATTCTTTAATGATTTGTAAGGTGTAATTCAATGCAGGTCGGGGTATTTGCCCGCTGAGTAGTTGTTTCCTGCAAATCATATATTATAACAGTAGGTTAAGTCCACCTAGGACTGAAAGGTCGCCGCTCTCAGGTACTTGCAGAATCGCAAGTCGCTATACGCCCATAGAGACATCTATGGTGTATAGTAGCAATTGACCATTTGAGACATATATATATATATATATATATATATATATATCAAGTGTGCTTCTAGAGGGCAGAAATATTAAAACATAATATTTCAGTCGCAAGCTCCTCTATAAAATCCTTATTTCACTATAAGGAATGTAACCAGACTGCAACCAACAGCTACTCTCCGGGTTATGTGCCCCGCCGAGCGCTGAATTACAAGTTACAAGCCTGGCGCGTTAAGTGTAATAATCACATATTACCAACAAAACGCTAATGCTTCGATTGCAACAAACACCAGCCGAAAGACTGATCCTACTTAAAGGGGCTCTCGTGCCAGTCGTCCCATACCACTTGCAGACTGCAGTTTCGAGCTGTTGGCTCTCGTCAGTGCAAGGTAGGCATGTGACATCCAATATTATCCATCTACCATGAAAAAACAGATTTTGTTATTTTTACACGCTCTTCTCTGTAATTAGCATTGATAATTTATGTCTACAGATCGACATTTAATCTAGGATGCACTAGCAAAATTTATTACGGGGGGGTAACTTTTAAGTGCGGTTCGGTTTCAGTGTTTGGCTTGGAATAATCGGTAGTAGAATCGTTGGTCCAATAATATTTGAAGGACCTCTGACTGGTGCCAGATACTTGAGATTCCTGGAAAATGAGAATGAGGACATTTTAGATGATTTACCTTTAGATTTAGGACAGGGAATGTATTTTCAACAAGATGGCGCTCCTCTCCATAATTCGAGGATAGTAATTGATTACCTTCAACGGAGATTCGGAGAAAGCGTAATTTCGACGAATGGTCCTGTCAGGTGGCCTCCAAGGTCACCAGATTTAACGCCCCTTGATTTATTTGTTTGGGATCATATAAAATATATTGTCTATGCAACTGCCGTTACAACTCGTGAAGACCTGGAGCTACAAGCAATTAATAGCATAACGGTCCAGCAATTGGCGAACGTTCTTCGAGAAACAGCTATGCGCGTTCAGAAGCGCATTGACAACAACATTTTGAACAACTGTTGTAATGTTTTGTGTTAATTTTTTGTATTCCAAAAAGACCTTATGTGTAACAAGGTAATTAGAATAAAATTGTATTTTCTTATTTTCTTTTAGCTGTAATTTTATTTGTATTTATCGCACATTTTAATACGACATATGAATAAATTTCTTATTAATGATACTAATAAATGGTACCACGGTACCGATATGGTCCCATTTGAAAAAATTGAGTTTTGTCCCAAAAACAATTTTGGTGAATTTTATTTGATCATAAATCACGTAATTTAGTGTTTTTAACGGGATTTCGATTTTTGTAGCATTACACGGCTTATTTAGAATAAATCGGAACTGTAATGCACACTTAAATGGAAAACAAAAAATTATATTATAAAAAAAATTGATGTTTGAAATGTCACTTATTTGGCATCGTTGAATTCGGAAAATTATGCAGAATTCAATAATATACAAGGTATTCCATTTAAAAATCGAAAGTCAGTGTCATTTCCGGCGAAACCGGAAGTGAATAAAAATCAGTTGTATGTTAAAAAGTGCCGCTTATTATGTATGTAATATATCCTAAATTTCAATCAATTATCTTCAATACTAAAGGACAAAAGAGGGGGTATACTATGATCTTGTTGTATATAAACATGTTACATGAGATTCATGATTTTCTCAATGAATTTTTTTCTATTAAAGTATGGTTTTCATTAAACTAAAAGAGAGTAATATTGTACCAAATTTTATCCCAATATGTGAGGCGGTTTCGAAAATTGGTTAAGAGTCATAACATCCCTCGAAGCTTGAAACACATTAGTGAATGGGGGTGTTGAAAGTGTTCAAGGGAGTAAGTGTGGGGGTGTACTCAGCAAAGTGCGTGCTCTATCTCCCATTTCACTACGCCCGTTTAAATTTGGGACACTCAGTATATCGAAAAAGCGGGAAAGGTTTTCATTTGTTTTGTATACATGTTAATATGATATGATGCTAGTTAACTTTGTGGTCTCATACTGTATTGGTGTTTTTGGAAATTTATCTCAGACTTTACAATCGAACTTAACCGGATTATTTTAAAGTCATGTGGTGTTGCATCTGTACTGTTCGATAATATTTTACACATGACGCGTTTATTTTTCTGAATTACGATTTACAAAGGCAAATAGAGTTCTACGTCCGTGTCACTTTACTCACTTTGCAATTCACTTTCATTATATTCCATAAAGGTGTGCCTATAGCGATATGGTGATAATTTACAACTCGCAATAAATATCTTGGATAACGCGACTGCAAATATAACACAATTTACGTAGTCGTGATGTAACGAGCAGTTATAATCCTTTTTGTAAGCTAAAAATATCTAGCGCTTAGACGTGAACGAGGAACAATGTGACACTTTGGCAAAAATAGAAAAGTCGGAAAGTACTTACCACAATCTCGGGTGCCATTTTCTTGCAGATTTAAAATAACCAGCCGATATTTAACATTCACAACACTAAATTACTACGTAATAATATCGTGAATTAACACTGAGATGAGAATAAATTAGAAAAAAACACTATCAGTTATATGGTGTTAGGGGTCGTTAAAGCGGTTCATCTACCACTGATTAGTATGCCGTTATCTAAGTGAGATTAAAAGTTTAAAACTGTCGAAGATTAACTGAG
This sequence comes from Leptura quadrifasciata, assembly GCA_963675555.1. Taxonomy (NCBI): domain Eukaryota; kingdom Metazoa; phylum Arthropoda; class Insecta; order Coleoptera; family Cerambycidae; genus Leptura; species Leptura quadrifasciata. The sequence continues at coordinate 18,117,719 of OY776681.1, read as the reverse complement.
TTGTATTTTGGTTAGAGAAAAATATATAGTGAGTCGGGCTTAAAATAAAGCGGTGCGCGTTTTGAGGCGTCATAGACACACGTTGCATACATTTTTACCTGCGAATATTTGTTATCTAATATGAATTGTTGCTCCTCTATTTAGGAATTAAATGTTAAATGATTTTTATAGCCCGGTCAAGGTAAGGGTTGAATATTTCGATAATTTTGCGGTGATTGGGGCGTTGTGTGCTCAGTTAGGGATGGCATTTTTAATAGCATATAAACATCTAGTTGCCCATGCGTTACATTTTTGCAAAAAAAAAAATTGCTACTACGAAAACTGGGCGCGAAGTTCAGCAAAGTCGGTATGGCGTTGCCGAGCTTTTAAACAGTTAATTAAAAATGCAATTAAAAAAGCATGCTCCTATATAATTTTATTGTGTCAACCACTTGGTTTAAATATTTTAATGTTTTTTACAGTTACTTTTTTTATTTTAAATAATTCTATAACAATTCAAAATATTGGAGTAAATATATCAGTAAACAAATAAGTTTCAAACAGATTTTTGACCTGCCAAATGCCACGTAATATTACGGCCGAGAATAATTATATAATCGCTGATTTTCCCATTGTAAATATGGAACTCAGTAACGCATCACTTATAATATATTTTATTATTTTTATTAGTGTCAATGTCATTGCGATCTCCATTAATGATATCTTGTCAAAATAATCTAATTGACATAACTCACAAAAATCCCTATTTACATCAGACTTTTTTCGCATCTGTAGTAATGACATTGACATTGGGTTCAGACGCTTCGTTTTAGTTCCACGTCTAGTAGAAGTATAGTCACGCAAAAAAAAATTATTTATTTTTTTGTTGAAATAGGCTCAAAATATCATGAAACGTCGAGATTTTAAATTTGAGCAAAAAAAAAATTTCCTGTATGTCGGTCTGTCTGTCTGTAAATTTTTTTTATGCGCACGTTTACTTTGGAACCGTTTATGATATTGACTTGAAATTTGGTACACTTATGTATTGTAACGAGATCTGGAACTGGATTATATTTTGATCTAATTCCGTTGAAGGGTTCGGGGGTAAATAAGGGTAAATAGGCAAAGCAAGCGGGTAAGAGTCCATAAAATTACAATTTAGGGCATGTACGAAGAGTCAAGGTCTCAAAATTTTGTTTGGCATTAGCAACCCCCCACCCCCACTGTCACCCCCAATACCACCCCCACACTATTATGAAAGGGAGTAAAATAAATTAAAATGTGATTTAGTGTGTGTATTACAAGAACGAAACGTCTCAAAACATTTTTCTGACGTTAGCTACCTTTTTTGGCAACCATTTCGAACTCCATTTCTTTAAGATGGCTATGGGGCGGTATTAGTGCGTGCTAACTAATACGCTACATATACTCCCCTCCCAAAAAAATATATATATAAACAACCAATCAATCAATATCAAACCGTACCCGTAGTTGGCAATCGCGCGGGTCGGTCCGAACCGTCGGTCAATAAATAGGCCGAAACCTCTGTCAATACTGGTGATCATTTTATCGGAACGAGAAACCACCTCGTAAGGTCCTTCAAACAAAGGTGAGAAAGCAGGTTTAAGACGTGCTTCTCTAAGAAAAACAAAATTACAAGTGTAAACATCAGGACTTACGAATGATTTTTGAGAGACATGGCGTTTGGGATTTGTAAAATTTAACTTGTCAAACATGTCATGTAATTTATTAATAAAATAAGGAACTCCCGTATCAACATGTGATTTAACAAAAAATTCTCCAGGGAGACGTAACGTTTGACCGAACACAAGTTCAGCGGATAAACAATGTAAGTCAGTCTTAGGCATAGCCCTCAAACCCAACAAAATAATAGGGAGTTCTGCGACCCAATTAATCGAATTAGCCCTCGCTAGTAAGGTAGTTTTTAACGTCCTATGGAAACGTTCCACTAAGCCGTTACTTTGCGGATGATACGAGGTCATGCGAATCCGATGGAACCCTAAAAACTTTGAAAATTTCTGAAATAGTTCCGATTCAAATTACACGCCTTGTTCAGTAGTGACATGTATAGGAACGCCAAAACGACATATGTAATTTTGAAATAGCGTTTTGGCTGCCGTCTCAGCAGTGCAATCAAAAATTGGGTAAGCTTCAGGCCAGCGCGTGAAACGCTCAACCACTGTAAGAATGTAAGAATAACCTTCTGAAAAAGGTAATGGTCCTACAAGATCAATGTGGATGTGTTCGAAGCGGCCCTTAGGTATATCGAAATTACTTATTGGAGTTTTTGTATGCCAATTTATTTTTGAAGTCTGACAATTCAGACAAGTCTTTGTCCATAATGTGCAATTGGAACTCATTTTTGGCCAGAAATATTTATCGGTAATTGGCTTTTTTGTAGCTCGAATACCTGCGTGAGTCAAATTATGAAATATATTAAAAACAATTCGGCGTAATGTTTTAGGCACGTAAGGGCGGCATCTAGAATGAGAGATGTCACACCAAATAAGATCTTTAGTAGAACCAATATTGACTTGTTTTAAAAAGAAATTCATTTTGTTATTATTACATTCCTGTGATTGCAATAAAGAGGTAAGTTCTGAATCAGTCGTTTGTGCGTTTTTTAATATAGTCAAATTATATTCATTTGAATTTATAGCATTTAAAAATTGTGGAGACGTCAACTTATTTTGATTTATTGATGAACAATCGTTTATTCGTGACATTGTGTCTGCAACGACATTTTTGGTACCTTGAATATGTTTGACGTCATTCGTAAATTGTGCAATGTATTCTAAATGCCTAGTTTGCCCATCACAAGTTGAATTTTTGTGTTTGATAATTGATATTTATATATTGATTATTTTATTATTTTTTTGCTTCCTGGCAACCATCTCGAACTCCATTTCTTTAAGATGGCTATGGGGCGGTAGTAGTGCGTGCTAACTAATACGCTACAACTGGCCAGTGGCCACTCGAAAAAGAGGATACATAGTGGCGGCGCCAACAAGGAGTTGCTTTTGTCCGAGCATAGTTTCATTAGACTCAATGTAATAGGTTAAAATGAAAATAACAATCTGTTATGACTGATTTGGTCACGAAACAATTAATGGTAACGTTATTATATACTTACATATATTTTTCCACTTTGTCTGCAACACTTTTGATACTTGCGATACGTTGTAAACACACTGATGCACACGCGCGCACAAAACCATAGCCGCCATTATGCATCAATTTAAATGGTGTGGGGGCCGAGTGGCCCGACTCTTCTTTTTAGCGACTTTAATTATGTTCTTTTCAATATATAGTGCACGTTTAAACATAAAAGCATAGAATAGGAGAAATTATTTATAAAGTTTTTATATTACGTATATATTCTTGATAATGTTAGGAACAAGACTCAAAAAGGTTCTCATCTAAGTAGTTTCTTCAACATCCCTTATTTTTCTTAAAAACCTCCCCGGTGGTACATTCTGGCGGTTTTTCTTAATTTTCTCGTAACCGTTGTTTAAACGTAAAAACGTACTGTCGTGGGCAGAAAAAAATAGGACAACTTTTTTTCTAATGTAAATCTGTCTCTATTTGAATATGTAATGAGTAGCCGAAATAAAACAGATATCACTTTTAAGTAATTTTTTATTTTAATGCTGTAGTTATTGCTATAGTAAATGATGGATGGTTAATGAGGCAAATTGCACTGCGTTATAACATTAACAAAAATTTGGTGTGTAACATTTTAAGAAAGTGAAGAATAAACGGTACGATTAGTAGAAATCCTCGATCAAAGGACAAAGGATATCTTACTTAACAAGAAACTAACTATCAATATTTCGTTATTGCACCATTTCTATTTATAACTTCTATAAGTCTGTGTGGTATAGAATTAAATAACCTTATACAATAATCATTAGTAATAATATTTCCCCATGCATTATTTACTGTTTCCAGTAATTCTTCGACATTCCGTGGTCTTACATTTCGTTTTTGGATAATTCTTACGAGTAGTCCCCATACTTCTTCCACAGGGTTAAGATCTGGACTATGACTGGGCCAGTTAAGAACATTGATGTTGTTATCTTGAAACCAGTTAGTTACGGTATGAGCAGTATGAACGGAACAGTTGTCTTGTTGAAATATGAACTCATTATTAGGAAATAATTGTGACACAGAAGGGAGCATAATATTGTCTAAAATCTGCTGCTGCATGACAGCGTAGCTCCGATTCTCTTACTCGCCGGCGACCAGTACTACTCGATCCAGGAAAATTCGTTTCTTCAACAGCCTGAATAACTGAGTAAAATGGATTTTCTACTAAAGCATTTACCAATTGTAAATCTGTTGTTGTTGAGTTAATATCCTTCGTCGCCCTGATCCAGGATTTCTACTAATCGCACCGTTTATTTTCCACTTTTTTAAAATGTTACACACCAAATTTTTGTCAATATTATAACGCAGTGCAATTTGTCTCATTGACCATTCATCTTATTCTTTAGCAATAACTCCAGATTTAACTAAATCGCTTATATGAGGCATATTAGTTTTTTGCACACTTGCAATAAATTATGACAACTAGCTGACAATGTCACAAACATAAAGTTAGATGTACACAACTAGATTTTAGCAAAATACCGTTATAAGAGTTGTCCTATTTTTTTTACTCACGGCCGTACATGTCCTAAAATGTTGCCCATTAAATTCTACATAAAAACTGTTATATCAACATTTTAGCTATTTCTTACTCAATTCTCGCAAATAGCGTTCAAAGTTAAGGGTAGTTTTTAGCACGCTATGTTTAAAATTTCTATAATTCAATAAAAACACACCAATATACGATCAACAAAAAACATTGTTTTTACTACAGAGGCGCCTACTCTAGTTTCAGTAGTTTCTATTTTAAAAGTTATATCGTATAAAAAAAAACTTTATACGAGGATAATTGAAACTGGTCAGTGTTAAAGCACAGGACCGTGAGCACTTGATATTTTGTCCTATATATTTAGCAATGGTATCGAGATTCGAACGGTAGTTGAAACTGTGCAGGCAAGTTCGAGACTGGCAATGTAATCAGCCTGAATGAACCATCTACGACTGCACTGGTTTAAAGATAATAAAACGGACAGGCCTACTAGCATAAAGAAAATTCGTAAATCGTTTCTCAAAAGTAACGTTGACTTGTGAAATGTGTTGTCAATGTGCCAGTACAGTGTGTAAATACCTGTTATAATATCAAGCGTAGGAGTTTAGTTAGTTATTGTTTATATTTATAAATATTTACTACTATGACAAGCATTTCTATTTACCTCCGCCCATGTACAATAAAGGGATGCCGACTGTTTTTGCCGGCTTTTAGTTTTTATACGGTTTCAATTAAGTTCGTTTACACTTTCCAACTGTAAAAAGAGTTGCGGTAAGCGATGTGGACGTGTTAGAATTGAATTACGTTGTTCAACTATGTGCTCCAACTGCCATGGACAAAGTTCCCTAAATTCACCACCTGAGGAAATGTTAAATGAAACAGGATCCAACAAACGAATAAAGAATTGACACGTCAGTGGAGTAGACCTACTGGGGACACCACTAAAAAAAACACACCAAGAATCTCTACCTCCATGGGTGGTGTGGAAATTAGCTCAAATTATAAAATGCTCAATTATAGTGCTCTATAAATATTTTAATAAAATTTTAAAATTTTCCCCCCCCCGAACCCCCCAACGGAATTAGATCAAAATATAATCTAGTTCCAGATCTCGTTATAATATATAAATGTACCAAATTTCAAGTCAATATCGTAAACGGTTCCAGAGTAAAGGTGCGCCCTGGACTCCACTGGACGTGGAAGTAAAAAAGAGGTTTCTTCAAATAACTCAGTAGAAAAAATTATGATAAATGTTCCACATGTTGCCCATTTTGATTGACACACATCTCTATGTGCTTTTGAAATGAGGTTCCCACTTTTAGAACTGCCGGTGTGATAGATGTAAAGACAGTTATTATACTTTCCTTCATAGTTTGTACTATTGTTGGTGTGTCTCTATAAACAATTTCCTTCACGTATCCCCATAAAAAGAAATCCATTTTTGTAAATTCTGGGGATCTAGCAGGACATTTAGTGGATCCATTTCTTCCAACCCATTGATTAGGGTAGATATTATTTAAATGGTCTCTAACTGCATTTAAATAATGTGGTGGAGCACCATCTTCCTGAAACAACATCGTATTTAGAATTCTTTCAGGGAGATTTACCAATAATTGTGGCAGATAGTTTTCCAAAAAATGAAGATAAATAGCCTCAGTCAATGTACCATCAAAGAAATGTGGCCCTAGCTCTATTACATGTTCTCCAATAATTCCCCCCCAAATATTTATGGATCATCTGTGTTGGTTATCAACTTGCATAAAAAAGTGAGGACTTTCCGAACCATAATAATGGAAATTGTGCATATTAACAAATCCATTTTTATAAAAAGTTTCTTCATCATTCAATAAAATAGTATTGACGAAGTTGACATCATGTTGCATTTCACCTCTGGCCCAATTACAAAATTGTAGGCGCTTTTGAAAATCGTCATCAGATAATTCCTGGTCCATTTGAATATGATATGCATGCAACTTATTTGTTTTTAAGATTCAACCCACAGACCGTCTACTTATTCCTACTAATGAGCTCACTTCTCTTAGACAAACATGGGGATTCTCAACCGTTGCCAGCATCACAGAAAACTAATTTTCTTCGTTCACAACACGTTTTATTCTTTCACTTTTTCTATATTCGGCATTTCCAGTTTCCAGAAATCTATCGAGAAGGTTTTGGAAGCTGCTAACATCAGAAATCCTTCTTTGAGGATAACGTTGGTGTTAAATTCTATTGGCAAGTAAATAATTTCTGTCTGACTTGCCCAAAACAAAAGTCATGTCTACAAGTTCCGTTTTATTAAAATTCATATTGTAAAATTCCAAATATTTTAAATTCAATACAAATTGTAACGACCGATAAGTGTGATAAATGCTCCTTTGTACATGACAATTTATACCAAACTGAGGTTTTATTGCTTGTCGAATAACGAAAACAGCAAAAAAATGTACAAAAAAACATTACAGTAAAGGACCGGTTAAATACTATTTACTCATTTCAATGGATTGGAAGAAATAGTCCCACTAAATGGCCTCATTTCAAAATTGCATAAAGACGTGTGTCAATCAAAATGGGCAACACGTCGAACACCCATTATAAATTTTTCTAATGAATTATTTGAGGGAACCTCTTTTTTAAGTTTATTCTTGAATTTGACATTTATTTATAAAACGGAAATGGTTGCAATTAGCCATAGGGAAGTACTTACGAAAAATGTTCGTTTTTCATTTCTACATGACATCGTCGTACAGGGTGTTATATTTGAAAAAATTGAGAACATTCAATTTAAAATGTTCTTACTTGAAAAATAATTTTTGTCCACCCTGTACATTTTTAGGAAATGAAAATGATTCAAAAACATTAATTTGACATCTTTCTTGTAACTGGTATTCACATAAGTTTTTCTTAAAACCCATAATTGTGACTGTGGTGATTTTTTCATTATTTCAACAAAAAAATTCATTAGGTACATCCCAAGTGGTTGGGAGATATTCAATGCTAATATAGGAATGAATAGAGCCTAGAAAGAGGCTTCAAAAAATGTACTGATATACATAGCATTCCATTTTAAAAAAGGCACTTGGTCCTATAATTTCGTCTTGGCTCGCCCTGTATGTTCGAAAATAATTTCCAGTTATAGACTTTTTTATCTAGTTTACTTGTAATTTTTAAAAAAATGTCTGGTTATCGTAGAACTCGAGATATCGAGGTCCGGCGCACTATTCCCCCACCCTGTATATGCACGGGACCACCTTGCTGCGACCTATTTGTTCATTTCTCTTATAGCCTCCACAATAAATAAAAATTTATCAATTGTAGGTAAATAATAATGGTTTCATGCTCCACGATTAAAAATAAAAATCAATTCACCAAAAATAGGTTATTATTACGGTCAAACGTCAAGTGTCTAGTCAAACCAGTACCACAGCATAAATCGCGCGCTTTTAATTCCTCAAACTGATTGGATGAGTTCCTATGCTATGCGATTCTGATTTATTTTCAATGGTTTATGTCATTTGTATATGCTTATGCACCCATGGAATGTGATAGCCTTAAGAAGTAATAACCATGTTACAAGCGATTTTAAAGTGCCACTTGGCATAATAACTTTCTACCCCAATATTTTAAAACGTATCGGCGCTCTGAAGTCGGCTCTCATTTCGTATAAAATAATGTCTGTCCAATCGCTGTTGTAAAATTAATATTTGCGTAAATTTGGAATAAAAATAAGAATTTAATGCTTAAATAATTTCGGTGGTTAATTGTAGTTGTAAAAGCAATGTTTCCCTGGATTTAAAACAACCATAAGAACTGTTTTAAAAATTTAGGAAAAATTATCAATTTGGCTCATTTCTACGAATAAGAGATTGGGAAACTCTCAGAAATCGGGAAATTTAAACAATTTAAAAGTTATAATATAACTTTTAAATTGTTATTTAATGTCATTTTGAGTTTGTATCATATTATTATATGATACAAATTGAGAATGACATAAACCAAGTACCCATGGCGTCATCTATTGAATATATTGGGAACTGGCTTGGTGACAAGACCAGAAGGATACTCAATTTATTTTTCTGCTGATGATGCACGTCTTTCAAGGTCGTTGCGTGGGAGATTTCAAATGGAGGAATGTCGGATAAAAATAAAATTTAATTTTAAATTATCTATGTAAGGGCCCGTTTATCAATTCATGGTTAACATTTAACTATAGGATAAATGTCAAACGATACAATGGGTAGGTATCTATTGTTTTGATTGAGAGTTATCCTTTGGTTACGAGTTAACTTTGCATTGATAAACCGGCCCTAAGTGGTGAGTGTTGTTTATTTTGCCTCAATTTTCCAAGTAAGACAGAGACAACGAGTCTCCTTACTGACTTCTCTCTCTCTCTCTCTCTCTCGAATATGTCGTATACGGCGAGGATGCGGATTCATCGAGCTACTCTAATTGTCTATTTCGCTGCTTGAAGATTTATCTTTTGTCCCATATGTACTCTGTGACTGTGGCCCCATATGTCCTCACTAATATTGTGTAAAATCTATGATCTACATTTAGGGCTGCGTTAAGTGAGTGGTTGGACCGGTCAAATTGTTAAGTGAACGGTAGAATTATAAGGTCTGCCCAATTTGATTGACCAGACCTTGTTATCAAATACGTTAGTCATTTTACCAATTATTTAGGAACGCAAAAAGTGTAACCAAACCGATCAAGACGATTAACGGAATATATCCAAAAGGTGACATCACATTGTAGATCAAATAACATACTATGTCACGAAAACCAAATATTCGCTCATACTACAAGTCGCGAAAAACTGCTTTTTGACATGTATGTGTCATATCAATTGTCATTTGGTGTTTCTGCGACAGTTTCACTTTCTAGTTATCAGTAATTTAGATGTAGCAAAATGTTTACACCCGTTTCTGTATCCTTATCGGGGCCCGCATTTTCATTTCTGCTTTATGAAAATAGCAAATGTCGGTTCCAGCAGGTAAAATAGATAACATCTGTGGATATTCCAAATTTAACCTCAATTTTTTAGGAGGGATTCCTTCTAGGAGAAATAGTACATAAAGAGACGAAGACTATAACAGATAATGATCAGCAGCAAGTGAATATATCTCGAACGATTAAAATAAACTCGATGATGCCATGTCCGCAGCCCCATTATTTCTACAATAATTATGGGAAAATCGACAAAGATAAAATACAGGAATTTCTAGGGAACCAGTTTAGCAAAGTTGTCGCATGGTACAAGTATCAACGTATTTCTAGCTTTAAATTTACTTTAAGAGATAAAATTCTGCATAAACAATTGCAAGAACTTTTTGAAGTACCCTCAGCGCTGTTTACGTGCTGTTTGCTGATTAACGAAGTCTCCGATAATGGATCGACCCACCTTTATTCTCAGGCATTTATGAGATGTCATAATAACACATATGACAAGTTGCCGATACATATTCCCAACTTGAGCGAACCTAACAATACTTACAAGAGCTCCGAAACTACTTCGGATACCTTTAATAAAATTCTAAACGATCTAAAAATCGATAAAGAAAATTCTCAGGGATCGGTCGTTATAAACAAAATACAAAATGCCTTACAAAAACATATAGACAGTGTCATAGAAGATTTATCGGAAGCCGAGAAACGCTTGTACGAACTTCAAGAAGAAGTTCGGCAGTTGGAAATAATGAACAAGTTGGAGAAATTAAATGAGAATGACTTCAACAAAGAACCAGAATCATCGACGAAGCCAAATGAGAATGGTTTTCAGACACCTGGAATTCCAAGAAAAGCCAGTAAGGAACATGATTTTATTGACGGTACTAGCTCCCAGGAGAGCTCTCCTGAAGTACAAAGGAAAGTTGGCAGGGGGCGCGGTAGTAGAGGGAGGGGCAAAAAGAGGACTGGAGTAACCAAAGAGGTTAATACCGAATCACCAAGACTGAGGAAAAAGGATTAATCCTTCCATAATATTTGATATGTATTATAACTATTTTTTTATCATAGGCAAGCGAAAATGGGTTTATAAAAGTTTGTGAGAAAATTTGCTGGTAATTGAAATCAAATTTTAGGCTAAATATGAAAGAATTTCTTTAGGCGAGTGTTTGGTAATTATATATACTTGGTATGTTCATTATGATTACAGAAAACAGATATTAAGGCCAGTTCTCACATTATTTTTATAAATCCATTCTTGATAATCCAATCTTTGTTCATAAAAACCATGGGTAATTTCGCTCTCTACTGTTACTGTATTTCCAGGATTTCTCTGGTAACTGATCCATTTTAGTATGTTAGCGAAGAATTAGTAATGATATTGGTACAATATTATTCACAGTATATCAGGAAATATAGAGGTTGAAATAGGTATTCAGTAATACGCAAAATTGCCCAAACAAAAATGAACATTAATCACAAAATGTCTTTATAACATAACAAGAGATATTCCTGTGATATTCATATAGATTGCAAATCTATGTTGCTAGCTGTAGCATTCGGGTAAACACTTGTTAACAAAATCCCCTCACTATATTAGGTACTAGTTATCCATCTCCCAGAAATTGTGTAAATATGTAATGGTTTTTGTGTAAGCATATTCGGAGTATGAAGCTCTTGACTTTTGCATTAATTGAGGAAATTCTAAATACTGAAATTTCACTGCGCCAGATTACAGTTAATATTTAAAACGAATGTTTTCAATAGAAATATTTAACTTTTTTGAACTTCAGTAATAAGCACTGGCTAACTGTAAACATTTATAAGTAGGTTCTTTATTTAGTACTTTCCACATGACTGAGATGTTAGTTGATAAATTTAATTATAATTTAAACAAGGAATGAGGTTTATAACTTGTGAAGGTGTACATTAAATAGTTAGCTATGGTATGTTATATATTAGTTCAATTTCATGTTTTCATAATTGTCATTAGGGGAAATTGTAAAGGACTACGCACATTTCTTAGGTATAAAAGTGGTTTCGGTCAAATAAGCTGTAATTCGAATATGTTGTACTTCTTGTCGTTGTGAACAAGAGCCTCAATGGACGACCTCCGAAAATGGACAGGTTTTGAGCTACACTGTAAAAAGATAGTGTGGATGATGGTGTGTATTTACTATGAGATTTGTTTAAACTGCATATTTAACTCTTGGCTGATGCCTGGCATAACCTAAGAACCAATACGCTTGCAACATGTGCACAGGAACCAGTTGTTCTGGCAGTAATACCCTAAGATCGGTTCATTATCTTCAACTAAATCTTGTTCATTAGATTATTGGATATGATATGCTATCCAGAGTTGGAATTTGGTTGCATTTCTGAAACGGGAATAAATCCGCACTCTGATTAGACGTGGTTCATTTCCAAGTTCATCGTATTCAAATCTGTCTGAATCCTCTCTTTGTAGTTTATTTTGAACGTAAGCAGGTGCCAAGTTGATTTTATAAATTCGTACTGTCAACTCCTTTAAATAATCTAAATTAAGTCTGGGAAAAAGGGGTATATGATTTTCAGCTAAATGAACCCATCTTGCATTTTTAGTGTGAAGGTTGTCTATTTCAACTCTGGCTTGAAGAACGTTAGGTGTCTAAGATTTCTCTAGCATTATTTGAGCTAGTTCTGCGTTTGCTACCTCCATAAGTATTGGCTCTCGATATTTATTAAGTATTGCTCAAGCAATCCAATAAAAGTCTCCGATATTAATAGCATGGTGCATAGAATGATTTTTTCAAAAAAATTAAAAACAGATTTTATGTTACCTTTACGTGCCTCTACTATCCACCTCATGTTGGTAATCAATCTGGAATCATTAGCTTCTTCGGTATTAAGTTGCCATTCACCACGCTCTAGACGTGATGGCATTTTGTAATTAATACCTATATTTTCAAGAAGTGGCAAAACGTCTGAATAACCGCGGTCCACAATAAAAATATCATTATTGAACCATTCTCGAAGCCCATTGGCATCCACTTCAAATTCGTTACGGAGCATTGAGGCGTCATTATTACACGAATCGGAGAAGAAAGGACCATGAGTATCAAATATATATCCATCCGGGGCTACAACCAGGGCTGGCTTTATCAAGGTCTTTATATGGACTGAATATGATTGCCTCAGTGCTCTAAAATTGCTACTTTTCTGAATATAGGCATAAGTTCCATCTATGTATGCAATCGCTACACGTAGATCCAGATTAGAGTTATAGAGTTCATTCGCAAAATCCGTCACATGTCTCTGTATATATTGCTCTCTTGTAATTGAATTCAATTCTATATTTAGAGAAACAAAACGTACCATCAATGACCTTCTTACTGTGGTAATAACAAGACTTACAGCTTGCCTGCTCGTGTACCTGAAAATGACTTTCAAAACATCATCAGATAATCCTTGATGTAGTTTGCATAGGAATAATAACAAATCTCTTTTGCTAATATGTCGATGAGTATTTTGGCTCTGTACAGGTACAGGGTCACAATATGTACACAAATCTTGAAATTGTTGGCGTGTTATTGGGCTTATGAACCGGAACTCATCCTCTGTAAAACTATTTTCATCGTTAAAATCGAGCTCATCAATTCTAGCTGATCGACGTAAAACCTGTAAAATATTTTGCAACTGTGCACCATTTAAGCGATATGGTCTATTATGAAATTGCAAACCCTCCAACAGAACTGGTGACATGACAGCAGTGAGCAGACTCGGGTATATAAATATTTTTTATGATAAAGACTTTAACTCTACACTCGACAGAAAGCCCTTGTGTAACCCATTGCAAAACATACAAGAATTATTTGTGATCTGCTTTAAAACATTTAATTTCAAACAATCAGGATCACATGCTAATTCATCAATCTCGGCATTGACAGTTCGATTTATGCGACAGTTAGCTTCAATATTTCGAAGTGGTAAGTTAACATCTTCACGACGGCGAATTTGACGCTTGAGCTCATTTTTATTTCCAGAAATGCTAACCATTACTCGTGGCTGCAAACCAATGTTACATATATAACAGTTTACTCTTCGCCTAAACATGTCTGGATTTTTAACAACCAAAAGTCAGACGCTTGTTATAGAAATTCTTCTATTGTTAACTAATACAATAACCAAAGTTGTAACAAATAAACACAAGTTGTTATTAAAATGTTGACAAATGTCAAAACATGTAATTTTAGACAGGCTATATAGGCCTACTATTATTTTTTAATTAATCCTAAAATTCAAATAACGTAGAATTTTCGTTTAGACAAATATAAGATAACCACTGGAAAAAAAGCAAGTGTGTGCTTCTGCAAATGTATTTTTACTTATGAATAATAATGATAACCAGTAATACTACTACGTACCTAAACGTTTAACTATATTTAAGGAATATTATCATGTTCATTAATTTTTTAGTTTAATAATAATTATGGTTGTAAAATTATATATGCAGTTTTAAAAATGATAGTAATTAAACGGGAATGGTATATAAAAGCAATTTTGGTGACACTAGTGATCGAACCCGGGGCGTTTCACATGCAAAACGAACGCTCTGCCACTGAGCCATATCCCCGCTACGATACAGTTTAAACAAATCTCAAAGTAAATACACACCATCAACCATACTATCTTTTTACAGTGTAGCTCAAAAACTGTCCATTTTCGGAGGTCGCCCATTGAGGCTCTTGTTCACAACGACAAGAAGTACAACATATTAGAATTTCAGCTTATTTGACCGAAACCACTTTTACCTAAGAAATGTGCGTGGTCCTTTCTCGAATTAATAAATAAAATACGATTGGTGGCTGAAAGAAACTCAATTAGTGCAAAGTTGTGTGCCTAACGGATCACTCTCTATATGCAAATGTGTAAATATATCTTAATATTTTTGGTCTTATTTTCATTTATGGTTTATTTTTTAAATCCAGTGGATTATTTTTACATGTAAGTCAAACAAACTGACTTATTATTTAAATTATCATTTGTGAGGTGTGAAATGATAAGGAATTTCTTATAATAATTATAGCCATAAAATATTTTGCTTTAATATGTAAGTAGTGCTTCCTAAAAGAATAATTTTATTTATTTTCAACTTTTTTACTTATATTTTATTTTAGGATCTAATATTGTTGATATGTTTCTTTATTCTATAAGTTTGTTTTGTAATATGCTATTTTTGTTTTAACAAAATGTGTTAAAGTTACCACATATTATATGAATTAAATAAGTTTAAGAACATTTGCTTTTTTATAATTATATTAATACCAATTTTTTACATAGCAGAAATTGAAATAGTTTTTTCCGGGTTTTGCCATGATCATCTGTATTGATTTAATCTTTCACTGATCATAGTAATAATCTCCTCAGAAGTCCAAAAACTGTTCTGTTCCTTTCTATATGCTTCGGCACAGTTTGTTTGCCATGGGCTGTTGACCAGGACTGTCTAAACCACTGGTACTAGGCAAAACCATTCTCCATGCACTACGGTTGAAATTTTTCCTGTTTTTTCATAATTCCTAGTGACAGCATGTACTTCTACCAAATATTTTGACATTCTCGTAGTCAATTTCATGACCCCATTGTGGAAACCATGTTCTACCACTGCCAATTTATCTGTGTGCCTGAGTCTAGTGTTTTTTGACTCTTCACTGAATGCTCCACCCTGCTTGTCTGATATAACTCTTGCCACATGTACTCTCCAACTGGGAAACGCTTACAAAGAGAACTAGTGTCGACAGAGTAACACAGGGAGGCTTGCTTCTGTGGGTACTAATGGTTTCGACCACCATGGTCAAGGGAACATGACGAATGAGTAGTCAAGCCAAAGTCAGCCGGTTCAATGCATACAGGTTAGGCTTGCAACCAAGGAGTCCCAGGTTCGAATCCTGGTTAGGGTATGGATGTTTAGTGGAGTTTTTTATGTGTTACCGAGTTGCTAGGAGTAGACTAGATGGAATTGTGTGAGAAGCCACACAGCTAGTCGCTATACCACTCCTGAGTTCGAGTCTCAGCTGCTGTAGATGGCAATGTCGTAGGGAATGCTAAACTCCGCCAGGAGAGTATATCCAAATGAGTCGATAAAATGAAAATAAATAAATGTATTCCACCAAATTGTTTAATGACACTTGCACTTTAAAACTTATCACAGAAAAATGGCAAAAATATTTAAAAAAATAATACAACAATTAATTAAAACATTAACAGACTAAAAACAATGGAACAATACTATTTATAACAGATCAATGGCATGAGATGGATGTCCCCTCAGTTCCCAAATGGTTGCTGATAACCGTCTTGTTTGTTCAAGTACGCAAGATGCTGTTACTAGACCAAGATGCATACAAAACAATTCATAACATCTGACTTTCGATGGCGCCATTTTAGGAAAGCATATTTCTTTGAGTTTCCTAAAAATAAGAATCAACATTAAATAGCGTCTAAAAAGATTTTAAACGATGTAATAAGCAGAAAGAAAGTATTGCGCAAAAAAGTCCTCTTTCATGGACAAGGCAATATCTCAACGTGTCATAAACGCATACAATAGAAACATGAGGCTTGTTTGGTTGGGAGAAGCCACAGCCACTTTGCTCAAAGTTTTTAATTATTTTATAATGTAGATAGGGTGGGTGTGGGTCTATCTCAAATGTTGATGCACATCGCCTCTTATTTGTTTCGCTGATTCTATTTAAATATTTGCTTTCTTTTATAGTTGATTTACTGCCGTTTTTTATTCCTCGAGTGTTCGAAAGAAAATGGATAATGAAAAATTCGTTGGCAAGCCTTTTTCACAGCGGACATAAGTAAACTGCTCTTACTAAAGTTCACATTCGCACGTCCATATACTTACTGATAAAAATCCTCACACAATATCCCAGGCAGAGGTAAATCACTGCTGGGAAACACAGCAGGCTTCAATGGAGCACCGCTGCCATCTTCGAACCACAAAAAATAAGCATAGTTAAAAGTAGTGTCTTTCCACATCAACGACAAGCCGCCCTCCTGAACATGGACCCTTGCAAAATCGATCATGAACCATATCTGTAAATATGACGAACTTATATAATTCGATCTCATGCAAATCTACTAAAATATTACCTTCCTCTTGGTAAAGAAGCTATCTTCAGCGGTGAAATCAAGAGTTGGAGTTGTTACACGATGGGTAGTTCTGTCAATGTACAAAAAGTGCACCAGACCCGGGAACTCCTCCAAATACTTGTTGATGGTTAGGGAATCTCTAGTACACAGCGATTAAGGATAAAGATGGTTGTGGTAAGTAAATTGGGATAAGTAGAATGTGATTATGGGAAAAGTGTTAATAAAATTAATTGCGTACATTTTGGTCATAGCCGTTGTACAAAATCTCTTGAATTGAAAATCATAAATAATATATTCTATAACGATTTCCTTATACATATGAAAAAAAAAACAGCACATAAAAATAGCATTTTGTCAGATTTTCATTTAAATCTGCTTCTGGAGAATTCATTTATCGTGTAAGCAAGTTAGTTCGAAAAACAAGGAATAAAAGAAAAAAAATTATAAAGTTTTTAAATTTTGATTATGAACTCTCAGTAGGGACCCAAATACAGATCCGAAGAGTTCCCACCTCTCCGGTGGGAGCTTCATCCCCTTTTGCCCAAAAAACCACCCCCAATCGTGACCTCGCGATCTTTTTCCGCGTTTTGATCGTAAACCGCAACTTCTACGAAAAAATGTTATAGGGCTTTTTACATGGTTGCAAAGATAATGTTATGTGCTGCCCTCTAACAGAGAGGAGAGTTGTAATTACTCCCTGGCCAGAAGGGTGGCGCCATCTGTGGGCCAACTGGCGAACCACCATTTAGTAGTGCCTAAGAAAATTATAGAGAATTCCAGTATATTCTGGAAAGTTCTACAATGATATTCTGGACATTCCAAGTGGGTATATAAAGAGGTGGAGCCAGCAGATGGGGGAACAGTACAGTTTAGTGAAGTATAAGGAACAGTTCAGTTTAGTATCCAATACAGTTGTGGGTAGTCTGTGGTTCTGGTTACAGAGACAGTTTGTAGAAGAAGAGTTCAGTTGAGTGAAGTAGACTACAGTTCAGTTCAGTGAAGTAAACAGACAAGAGTTTTTAGGTTAGACAAGAGTTGACAAGTTTAGGAAGAAAAGTACATACATAGTGTTTTAAAAGTAGTGAAATTATATTAGATTAAGTTATTATTAGTTGTGTGATTTTTAAGTATTTGCTAGTGTAATTTTAGTGATTAAATAAATCAGTGGTTTGTGAAAATTCTTGTTGCAAGTTATTTGAATCCACAAAGTGTTTACTAGAAACTGTAAGCATGTAACAATAATATTTTATTTGCCCATGCGTTTAGTGGCTGTGACACCACTTCTGCCTATTTTGGGAAAGGAAAATCGCAGTCTATAAACTTAATAAATCCAAGAAAGGATTTACAAGAAGTGGTTGAAATATTCAATAATCCTTCATCGGCGAAAGATGACATAGCAAGAGCTGGTGAGAAATTTACGCTTGCCTTATACAAGGCACCCCAAAATGAGACATCTTTGAATCATTACCGGTTCATTTCATTTAATAAGTTGGTTGGCCAATCCAGTCACGCAGTAATTTTGCCCAGACTACCACCTACATCTGTTGCATTAGCACAACATTCATATCGGGTTTTTCATCAAATTCATACGTGGCGAGGAAAAACTTTAACTACAACTGAATGGGGCTGGAGAAAAACTAAAAACATTCTAATGCCAGTGGTTATGACTGAAGCGCCAGCTCCAACTTCAATTCTTCAGCTTATATCCTGCGGCTGTAAAAAGGAGTGTGGAAAGCGATGTAGCTGTGTAAAAGTTGGTTTGTGCTGCTCCCCAATGTGCTCTAATTGTTTCAATTCCGACGAGGAGGGCGACTTTGCAGAGGAGAATTAATGATAGATATATTTTATTAGTGGAATAGGCCTAAGTGGGAAACCACGTAAAAAAACGCGCCAAGAGCTCTACCTCAAAGGTGGTGTGGAAATGGGCTCAAAATACAGAATGCACAAATATAAAAAAAAATCATCATATGAACACTAACATTTGTTCATAAATATCTTATTTTATATGCACCTTGTAGAGAAAAAACTGCTCTTTAATTTCGATTCTATACATTTTTTTGCTCAGACTAACACTTTTCAAAATAACCGCCTCGAAAAACGGCGCTGGGCTCATTTTTCTCTTCGCGCTGAGAACTATGCTTATATTCCAAGGTCATTTACGAGCGTTTGGTGGAAGATACGCAAAAAACAGTAAGAGACATTTTTATAGAGAATTTCATGGAGAATATAAAAAGTCCTATAACATTTTTTCGTAGAAGTTGCGGTTTACGATCAAAACGCCGAAAAAGATCGCGAGGTCACGATTGGGGGTGATTTTTTGGGCAAAAGGGGATCAAGCTCCCACCGGAGAGGTGGGAACTCTTCGG
Organism: Leptura quadrifasciata; assembly: GCA_963675555.1. NCBI lineage: Eukaryota > Metazoa > Arthropoda > Insecta > Coleoptera > Cerambycidae > Leptura > Leptura quadrifasciata. The sequence continues at coordinate 18,098,639 of OY776681.1, read as the reverse complement.
ATCTGTATTTGGGTTGCTACTGAGAGTTCATAACCAAAATTTAAAAAGTTTATAGATTTTTTCTTCTAAAAAAGCTAATTTTCCTACACATTAGTATAAAGAGTGCAAATAAAGATTAATAAAAAAAACAATGCCAAACAAGCATTGCTAAAGAAATTTTAATCACGTTTTATTATGATTGACAAAGTAGGCAGCCTCAATACATTCATGGCCGTTAAGGTTTCAGAAAGAAGCAAAAATATTCTATTAAGGACGTTCCCAAACGGCAGTCGTTCTCAACCTACAAAAGGATCTCCCCTATGTAAACTATTATGCTTGCAATAAAAACTTGTTGATAAGCACTGCATTTGTTAACTTCACTCCCTCTGCGCATAAGCACAGAAATAAACCTACTGCATAACTTGACTGAATCTGGCAATATCTGTTCCTTTGATTTAGAGTGCATTATCGTACTTTGAGAGGTTAAGAATATATTTGTGATTTTTAACAAAGTATAAAAAATGTGTTCGAGAAGAGAAAATTGTAGATTTGCCATAAATATCAACTTTTATTCTTACAATAATCTATATTTTCCTAATATCTGTAAAGTACTCGCATTTATTGACATAAACTGTGCATTGATAGCATTTTAAATATACCACATAATTGCAACGTTGCCAAGTCGTGAACTCGTGCTCACCAACTTATCTGAGGCAAGCCGAGAATGACCGAAAGTCGTAAATTTCCAACGTATTTTACAGAAAAAAGACGAATATTTTTGTAGTAATTTTTTTAATAGAAAAATATTTCTCCCTCCTTCCGATAGTCTCAGATTTTGAAGAAAATCATTAAAAAAATTTTCATTGTAATTAAATAAAACATAAGTGAATAGGGATTTATGGGTTATTCCAGCGAAATTATAAAATAATTATGTTTATAAAATTTAAACAATATAATTAGAAAATTGATTAAATTATTACATCATCATTCTCTAGGGACAAGATATGTTTAATTCTCAACTAAAATTGAGATCGTTTTTAGGTTTTAAGGATTTTATTTTAAAAAATTAAAAACACGTGTCCATAGATCAATTGTCCATGGAGTTATAATTGGTTTAAATTTTGTAAAACATTGTTGCCAAAAATGAAAGGTCTGCTTAGAAAAGTAAAAATGCTTTATTATTTAATAAAAAACAACTTGTATATGTAAAAAATCATAGATATTTTCAAATCAAGCGAACGAATATCAAATAATACGAAACCGTTTTTGACATTCTACTTAATAACAACATAGATCACTGAGCAAAATAAAAACATTAAAAACAAATAATAATTTCTTCATTTAATAATTTTGGTCAACTCCACAGACAGTTCATGTCCATGGTGATGACATCCATGAAGATGATGAAACATAGTATTTTTAGCATTTTTCAAGTAAATAAAATTTTCTAAAATGAAGCTGACATATGGAAGGCCTTCTTGAACTTAATATTATCTTAATTTTCCATTTACTAGCCATTTATACCAAAAAACTACTTGCAAGGGAGATACATGGAGTTGATGTATTAAAAAAATATGTACCTCGTTAAAGACTTGTTTCACTCGAAAAAGGCTAAACAATGCTAAGCACATGACCACCTCTAATGCTGATGGAGAACTAAGGTGTATGGCAAATCTATGTCTAATATTAGTATACTCCTGTGGCGTCTTTTAATGGATTTATGGTAAAAACATGGTGATGACGGCATTTTTGGTAACAGAGTAAAAGTGGCACATACTTGCTAATTTCTATTTTAATTAAAAATATTTTTATATCCAGAAATTGCCTAACATGTATTATATTATTTGTGCTTGTAAAGTGTATGCGAATGCAGTGAACTTGTGTGGGTTACAGTCCATGGTGATGATAAATAAAGGAAACTTTTTTTTTCAAAAATAATTGTTAGCAGCATTAAAAGATGGCGTGGTTCTAATATTATTACAATTTTTAAATCTGCAATTGATTATTTGGATTTTAATATATTCGCTGGTTACAGCAAATTTTACTATTTCGCTGAAATAACCCTTATAAGACTTTAGTATGTTAAAATAGGAATGTTAAGTGCCAATATTTACAAATTTAGTACCGCAATACCTACTCAAATTTTTCTCACATATACAGAACTTTAATAAAAAATAATATATAAAAAATATGAATACATTTTCAAGATAATTATAAGAAAACTTTTTTTATTGGGAACATCCTTAATAATCATGATATTTAGGCTCAAATTTAACAATTTAATGGTGCAGAGTGTAATATAGTGTCAGAGTATAGTGAATTTGTTTCATTTTTTTGAATAATATGCTTATTTCTTGGCTAAATACGAAACACGATATTCTCAGACAGATATAATGAAAAAGCATTTTCAAGAATAAAAAATCATTTAGCATTGAACGACTGCCCATGTTGACTTGTAACTATTTTATAGAAAATTGTTCAAAAGGATATGATCCCAACGAAAAATTCTTGATGCTCTTCGCCTTTAGAAACTCTTCAAACACAATCAATTTGTCCTTTACCATCTTAGCAGCTTCCTTCACATATTTACTGCTATATTTCAAAACAGATCCATCCACGGACGTCAGACTGAGTAATTCTTTTAAGTTTTCCAAAAAACCCAGAGCCAAAGTCTCTGCCCTCAGCAGTGCTTCATCGGAAGCATTCTTCAAGTATTCCTGGTATTTCTTCCTAATGACCTCCCACTTCTTCATCAGCTGTTTGTGAGAATTATCGATAGCAGTATTTTTATTCTTTTTCAGACTATCGTTTAGTCTTCTAGTGGCCAAATCCAAGTTTTCAAAAGCAGGGCGCAGTGTGTTTTTGTCACGCTGTATTTGCACAAGCTGCATTGTGTGTAGGTGGCAAAAATTTTCATACAAACTAGCAGCCATAGCAGGGTTACCGATTTCCAGCAAGTAAAGTAAGCTCACGCTATCGGACAGCGGAATGATGTGGATTACGTGCGGCAAACATTTCGGATAACGATCAGGACCTGCCAGTAAAATCTGGTAACTCGTGATGGCATTAGAAGTCGTTTGATTGTCAGTCTGGTTTAGATTTGTGCTGTGGCAAAGCATTATTGAGAAGAGAATATCGGCTGCACACAGTTCTTTGGCATTTTGACTAAAAAATATAATACAATTGCCATTTTTTAAGACTGCTATGCAATTCTTGAAACACACTGTATATAAGAAAATTGCTTGGAAGAAGAAATAATACTGATATTAGTGCATTTTGTGAGTCGGATGGAACCTCGAAAAATATGAATTTTTTCTAGCCTAACGAGATTTTTGAGGATGTTGAACAAGATGGCGGTGGTAAAATTTCCAAGGTCACCCCACCCCCCAAACGGCCAGAAACCACCCCCGAAAGTGGTAAACCGCGTATCTGCCCTCTCCTACCAACCACACCTGTGTTGCCCCCGAGTTCAAGGATGCAGAGCACGATGGTGATGTCGAGACCCCTCCTCGATCCCCGCCAATCCTCCAAACAGCCAAAAACCACCCCCAAAAGGGGTAAACCGCAGATAGGCCATCTTCTCTTGGCTAAACCCGTGTTACCTGCCATTTGCGAGGATGCTGAGCACGATGGTGATGTCGACCCCCGACGACCAAAAACCACCCCCGAAAGGGATAAACCACGTATCCTCCGTCTCCTACCAGCCAAACCTCGAGACCCCTTGTCAACCCCCCAGATGGCCAGAAACCAGCCCTGAAAGGGGTAAACCGCCTATCCGCCGTCTCCTACCAGCCACACCTGGGTTGCCCCCGATTTCGAGGATGCAGAGCACGATGGTGATGTTGAGACCCCTCCTCGATCCTCGCCAATCCTCCAAACGGCCAAAAACCACCCCCAAAAGGGGTAAATCACAGACAGGCCATCTTCTCTTGGTTAAACCCTTCTTGTTACCCCCGTTTGCGAGGATGCTGAGCACGATGGTGATGTCGACACCCCTCCTCGACCCCCGACGACCAAAAACCACCCCCGAAAGGGATAAACCACGTATCCTCCGTCTCCTACCAGCCAAACCTCGAGACCCCTTGTCAACCTTGGCCAAAAACCACCCCTGACAGGGGTAAACCGCGTATCCGCCGTCTCCTATCAGCCACACCTGTGTTGCCCCCGATTTAGAGGATGCAGAGCACGATGGTGATGTCGAGACCCCTCCTCGATCCCCGCCAATCCTCCAAACGGCCAAAAACCACCCCCAAAAGGGGTAAACCACAGACAAGCCATCTCCTCTTAGTTAAACCCGTGTTACCCGCCGTTTGCGAGGATGCCCCCTTTCGGGGGTGATTTTTGGCCGTTTGGGGAGTGTGGTGACCTCGGACAGCATCCTCGAAAACGGGAGGGGAACATAGTCTCGTTAGGCTAGAAAAAATTCATATTCCTGTCCGACTTGAATGCACTATATTAAAAGAAATTAAATAGACGTTTAATAAAAAACAAATAAAATCGATATCCCTACCTAGAATAAAGAGATAAAAATCTATTTTGTACCAACACCAACACATGTATTTTATTACACTCGATTTGTGAAGCAAGCTTATCCACCGATTCCCTTAATGCTTTTATCATAGCAGAACTCAGATCTGGGTTAACGACTAATTGCTCTACGGCTTCTACAAGAACAGCTTGATCATTAGAATTTAAATACATCCAACTTTCAATTAGTTCGCCTGCTATTTTCGCCTTGTCTTCTTTTGCTTTTAGCCTGATAACACATTATAAGAATAATGATTACAAAATTGTAAAAGTAAAACACTTACTGGTAGACATCTGGCCCGCAAAGGTATCTTACAATAGTTACACATGTGCTTATATATTTTTTCATATGAGTAGGAGTTTCATTGCCGATGACAACAAACAAATATCCCATGTACTGTAAGAAAAATTCGTTATTGCATTTCTTTTAATATACTGACTTAGATCAAGAGCTTCTCAATTTTTCAATGAGCATCTGAGAACTTTTTCCAACTTTTACAGTGCGTAATCCAGTCTTATTCTTATCCCGATGATATTGACAGTAGTGTGCAACGAGTAGTGTTCAAATGTTTTGTCATTTTGTAAAAGCAGTTTTTTAGACATTAATGATACTTGTGACAAATGGCCCTCGAATGAAAACGACCCAGACACAGCTCAGGGTTGTCTTCTTAAATAGGACTACACATCATATAAGTTGAAGGATGTTTTCAGAAGCTTACTGAAAACTTCAGTAGTTCTTGGTCTATTTAGCTTACCTCGTCAAAGTATATTGTTAAATCATCAATACACTGTATGGACGTATAGGAATTTCCAAATTGGCAATTCATAATCCGGTGTGACGTTATGATAGGCGAGAAAATCTGGACAATAATATCGCTCTCTATATGACATTCTTCGCTAGGCTTAAAGAAATGTAATGGGTTAAATTTCAAACAGTCGTTCAAATTATTGTACGTAAATTACCTCAGGAAGAAGCCCTTGGCTTGTAGCAAATTCATTAATATGTTTTGCAAAAGCTTCATTGAATTTTGTGTAAACAATATCGTTTAAATGATCAAAAATTAACAAGCAGTTCATTTTCGTTTTATTTCGATAATGTTCTTTTATTATTCCCAGAGACTTTCATTAAAAAATTTGGCACATTCTTTTTGTTTACTTTTTTTCGTAATGTTATTTGTTGACGTTTCTTATTATAAAAGTCTACTTTAACAAGTCAAGCTTAATACAAAAAGCTGGAGCGCATCACCAGCGACTATTTTTCTAGCCAATGCTGATTAAGTATAGTCCGAGAAGCAGGTAATGTGCGTTCCGCATTGGTTGAGTGAATTAACGCTGTATACATTGTGATCTGTGAACCTACCTTAAGATAAAAATGAGTACCAACAGTAGCAATAGCGCAAGTTTAAATAAAACATTTACTAAAGTATATGGTTTAAAATGAATTAACAATTTTCTCTAACAGAACCCAGGGCCTGCTTGAAATACTTATGCGTAGGTCTTAATCTGAGTTTGTTCCAGTCTTTTCTGTTTGTATTAATATATTTTGATTAGATTTTTTTTTTATAGTTACCCAAATGGCTAAATAGATATGTTGGCTATTCTGGAATGAGAAAGTAAAGTAAAGATTGTTGACATTTTATTTGACAGTAGACGCCGAGTTGTCAGTTTTTCGATACCTTTGTTCTTAAAAATTAATTGTTTAAGTGTTTGCCTGTAATAGATTTTTGGATTTATCGTCCGGTAATATGATAAATTTTTGAGGGTTTTACATTGAGTTTTGCTTTAGCTATTTATCAGAACATGTCTATAACAGGAAGTATCGGCAGCCCCAGTAAAGAATCCGGAAATAACAGTTTAGTAGGAAGTGACAATAATTTACCGAGAGATTTTAGCAGATTATCCCTTTTTTCTGCCGGTTCAACTGCTTCCCAAGACGAGCACTTTAGGTGTGAAGGACACGCTGAACATAGTTTGTCTTGCATGAAAAATTATTTGCAAGCTGGTAAACTGTGTGACGTTACTCTTATTGCCGGCAGCAATGGCAAAAGGGTACAAGCCCATAGGTAATAAGATATTTGAAACATACCCGCTAAAGAGACGTTGGCTGCGTGTATAATATACGCAACATATTGAGTTCATATAAACTTCTAATGAGAAAATGGTTTTAACAGTTAAGTTTTTAGGTTGGTTTTGTCCGCAGCAAGTGAATACTTCTCCGCCATGTTTACGGGCAGTCTGAGTAATTCGGAAGAGACTGAAATAACCCTCGGAGACGTAAACGGTGATGTCCTTCAGGCAGTTGTTAATTATTGTTACTCGGGTTCCATTGAAATAAGGGAAGACAATGTGGAAACACTGCTTGCAACTGCTTGCCTTATGTTGCTACATGAAGTTGTTGAGGCCTGTTCTAGGTAAATAAACGATTTTATTACTACTGACACGGTAGCATGTATTTTACATAAATTATGCCAAGAGTAGTGCGGTAAATTTATGTAATGAAAATATATGTGCACTAATAAGTCATTAAAGCACATTGTCTAATTTCTCGTCCATTTAAATATGAATATTAGTGATTATGTGCATCATTATTATTTGTTATACTCTGAATAAATTTTAGAAAAAGCTGCTAAACTATTTACACAATAAAACTTCCCTTTCTGTTTTGTCACTTTTATAATATATTAATTATTTTTTCTTGTGAGTATAATGTTTTTTCTTCTAAAAGTATATTTTTTAAAAACTATTGCCCTCCATGATATTTTTTTCATTAATTATTTTTGTTATGATCTCCACCCTATGCATAGCAGGTATCCTTCATATTAATGATGCTCATTACATGCATATATTATTTGTCGCATTTCTTTATTTACTTCATTAATTATTTGTTTAGGGTGGCCACTCTGTATATTTTTCACTAAAAGCATGTCTTGATTCTTCCTTGGCAATAGAGTTACCTACCTTACAAATATTTTTCTCCTTCAAATTGTTTATTAACTATAGTGTCATCAGAGAGACAGGCAGACTGATTGAATTAAAAGACCTAAATGTTTCTAATCTGAAACGTGAAAGTCTCAAGAAATCTAAGAATGATTTCTTCATGATTACGATATGGTTCTCGATACAGTTCTTTGGTTAGTCAGAGAAGTAATAATGATGTGAAGCTTATAAAAAAAAAAACAAATAAAATGTTACAATAAATGTATTTTAAAAACACAGTAATAGAGAATGTAATATTTCTTAGATTAATATTCAAATAATATTTAATAGAGCGGTGATGTAAAGACAGAATTTAAAACAAACATTGATAATATGAAATATTTAATAAATGAATCATAGGAACAAATAAATTACCTATATTATACATTACTAATTCACATGTTCGTAAGTGTGTAATGTAAGATTTTTATCACACAGACAAGTATATTTTAAGTACTCAAAAAGTGTTTATTTAAGTAAAATAAAAGTATTAAACTAAACACTCTGGATAATGTGAATATTTGTAGCAAATTCTTTTTTAAAATAATGATTATTTATGGTACAAGTGAATAGATAGGTATACTCTATTCACTTTTTACAAAAATAATGTGTAGCTTTGATTTTTCTTTATATTTTGTATATAATGATTAGGCTATTGTCTGAAAGTTTTTTGTGGCATTCTACGAATATTCTTTCCTTTTATTTGGGTTTTCTACCACATGTTTTATGCTCTTCAAAAACAAATCACCGAGTCTACAAAATAATAGAATTATTGGAAAAAAGCTTCTGTGCTTGTGACGTTTACGTCAAAGGAACAGTAAGACGTAATTTTTTTGTATGAATTTTCTCAAAGTACAGTACCATAAGTTAGATGGCTGTGGAATAAGGAATATATAGATTTAAGAATATCAAAATTCAATAAATTCTTCAACTGACGAATGAGGAAGATCACACTGGCTAGCTTGTGGGTTAACTGTTCTACATGACCGAACCAGTTTAGTTTGTCATCCATTCTTGTGCCCATCCAACCTCACACTGAAAGGTCTGGATGACTCACCGACATTACATTTATCCCATTCGCACGGGATTATTGTAAATACAGTTTTTTAAATTCTGTTCCCTGTTTGAAACACGGTCCTAACATCAAATTTGTCACCTATACGGCGTAGCTTCTCTGATAGTCCGTATACATAAGGAATTGTTGCTGTCTAATGACGTTCAGGTTTTTGTCGTATCTGATTGTCCCTATTTTCAACATTTATGAAAACTCTATCAACAAATGCTTCAGGGTATTGACTTTGTACTAGAACCCGAGCTAGAACCTATTAGTATGTGTTGGTTTTCTATAAATGCTTGTTTCAATTGTATTGTTATGTGCTGCCCTCTAACAGAGAGGAGAGTTGTAATTACTCCCTGACCTGTATGGTGGCGCCATCTATGAGCCAATTGACGAACAATCATCTAGTACATAGTAGAAAACTATGGAGAATTCTAGAATATAGAGTTCTGGAAATTCAAAGTGTGTATATAAAGAGGTGAATCCAGCAGATGAGAACAGTACAGTTTAAAGTATAAAGAACAGAACAGTACAGTTTAGTGAAGTATAAGGAACAGTTCAGTTTAGTATCCAGTACAGTTCTGGGTAGTCTGTGGTTCTGGTTACAGAGACAGTTTGTAGAAGAAGAGTTCAGTTGAGTGAAGTAGGCAATACAGAGTTTTTAGGTTAGATAAAGTTGTCAAGTTTAGGAAGAAAAGTACATAGGGTTTTAAAAGTAGTGAATTCATATTAGATTAAGTTATTATTAGTTGTGTGATTTTTAAGTATTTACTAGTGTAATTTTAGTGATTAAATAAATCAGTGGTTTGTGAAAATTCTTGTTGCAAGTTATTCGAATCCACGGAGTGTTTACTGAAACCTGTAAGCACGTAACAGTATTATTTACCCTTTAACTAAAACATCTAAAAACGGTAGTTCTTTCCTACTTTCTACTTCTAATGTGAATTTAATAGACAGTTCCTTACTATTTATATTTTCTAAAAAAGTATCTAGTAAATCAACACCATGAGGCCAAATTGCAAAGATGTCGTCAACATATGTCCGCCAGACAACCGGATTGTTTATACAATTTTGAACATGTGTGTTCTCAAAGAGGATTTTGGTATGGCAATGGGATCTCCATTATCACCAAGTTTAACCAACATATTTATGGAGAACTTTGAGAACAATATTCAAAATTGTATAAACAAACCGGTTCTATGGTGGAGATATGTTGACGACATCTTTGCAATTTGGCCTCATTTTGTTGATTTACTAGATAGTTTTTTAGAAAATACATATAGTAAGGAACCGTCTATTAAATTCACAAGAAGTAGAAAGTAGGAATGAACTACTGTTTTTAGATGTTTTAATTAAAAGAGTAAATAATACAATTCAAACAAGCATTTATAGAAAACCAACACATACTAATAGACATCTAAATTTTAACTCAAATTAATCAATAAATGTTAAAAGGGGTGTTGTAAAATTTTTATACAATTTGGCCAAAATAGAGAGGGAGAAAATATTTATTGAAATATAAAAATACATTTCAAAGGGCCATCGACCGAAGTCTTTCAGGCATAGAGACATTTTTTCTCCCCTTTTTTTGAATTTTATGGCAAAGCCAATATAACATTGATATATTTGAATTTCATACAATATGTGTAATGAAGCAAAAAAAAAGTCAAAAATTGACATTTAAAATGTCTATATCATGTTCCGGGTGTTTTCTTCTGGTTTTTGCTCCTTGTGGTTTTTTATAAAGTAAATTCTAGAGTATTCTTTGGTTTTCTTCTTTTTCTGCGAATTTAGTCGTGAGAGATTGTAGGCGTGGAGAAATAGGTATTATTTGTGTTATGTTATAGAGATATTCGTTGGAGGGGTTTGTGCAATTGGTTATGGGGGTGTCTAATTTTTGTTATGACTCTTAGACTAGCTCTTTCGGAAACTTCTATGTTGTGTCTTGCCTGTTTGTTTAAATTCGAGTTAATCACATGTCCGTACTCCAGCATTGGTCTACATATCATTTTATATATTGTTATGTGCTGCCCTCTAACGGGGGGAGATGTGATTTAAGTCCCTGGCCAAAGTGAAGGGAAACCTGTATTGTGTTCATAGCCAGTAGGTGGGGTGGCGCCATCTATGAGCCAATTGACGAACAGTCATCTATCACATAAAAACTCTGCAGGGTTCCAGAAAATTATGGAATACTGTTCTGGTACATTTCTATGGGTGTATATAAAAAGGTGAATCCAGCAGATGGAAAAACAGTACAGTTTAGTGAAGTATAAGGAACAGTTCAGTTTAGTATCCAGTACAGTTCTGGTTATAGAGACAGTTTGTACAAGAAGAGTTCAGTTGAGTGAAGTAGGCAGTACAGTTCAGTTCAGTGAAGTAAACAGACAGAGAGTTTTTAGGTTAGGCAAGAGTTGACAACTTTAAGAAGAAAAGTAAAGTACATAGTGTTTTAAAAGTAGTGAATTTATATTAGATTAAGTTATTATTAGTTGTGTAATTGTTAAGTATTTGCTAGTGTAATTTTAGTGATTTAATAAATCAGTGGTTTGTGAAAATTCTTGTTGCAAGTTATTTGAATCCACGAAGTGTTTACTGAAAACTGTAAGCACGTAACAATATGTTTGTGGAAGTTTCCAGGCTCACTCCCTCCTATTTATAAGTTAAAGACCGAAAATGTCTACTTCGTGCAATTACTTTTTTCTTCATATTTAAGGTGTGCGCTTTGAAACTAAGTTTATTGTCAAGTTCGACTGCTAGGTATTTAGTATGTTTTTGTGTAGATAGTCTCATATTCATTATTTTTACTTTTGATGTGGCCAAAATAATTTCGTCTAATAATGAAATATTAAATAACGAGAAAAAATGTATCAAATAGGTTCTAGTAAAAAAGCAATACCCTGAAGTATTTGTTGATAGAGTTTTAAAATAGGGACAACCAGGTACGACAAAACCCTGAACGTCATTATACAGCAACAATTTCTTATGTATACGGACTATCGGAGAAGCTACGCCGTATAGGTGACAAATTTGATGTTAGGACAGTATTTCAAAGGGGGGACACTTTGAGATCTATTTTAACAAAAACAAAACCGATAAACCGGGAGCAGAATTCAAAAAACTGTATTTACAATATCTCGTGCGAATGTGATAAATGTTATGTGGGTGAGTCATCCAGATCTTTCAGTGTGAGGTTGGATGAGCACAAGAATTTCATTAGAAAGAATGGAATTTAGAAATCAAAGATTTGTGAAAATGCTTGGGAAAAGGGACATAGAATAAACTGGGACTCAGTAAAAATTTTAACAAAAGAAGTAAAATTAAAGAATCAGCAATAATCTTATTAAATGAAGATAAACGCATATCGAATTGTTCTGTATGTATTTGTACAACCTGACTACCAATGTTAAAAGAAGAACTTAACAAACTCAACATTATCTAAAAGAAAATATTATCAGTTCTGTGTAAGTAGTAAGTATCTATGGAAATTACATAAACAGAATCTTAAAGCTGTGTATTTATCATACACAACAAATAAGAGTTCTTCGACAAAAGCTTTGAAAACGGAAAGAGATTACTTTCTGAAACATCAGCAAAATACATTATTTCTGTGTTTATTCAGATTTATATTATTTGTAAAAAAAATAACCTCTGACTGTTCCTTTGAGGTAAACGTCACAGGCGCAGAGGCTTTTTTCCAATAATTCTATTATTTTTAAAACTCGGTGATTTGTTTTTGAAGAGCATAATACACATAGTAGAAAACCCAAATAAAAGGAAAGAATAATTATTAGGCTATCCAGCGACCTGTCAATTATGGTGGTGTAAGGCAAACAAGCAACAACAAACTGTTGACCTATCGCAAATGGACAATCCCTTAAATTTTCTTATGACTCCGGCATAGACCGGATGTTTGTCCTCATCCGCCATTTGTATTGATTTGCCAAATAGACAACTCATGTTTTTCACCGATACATTTTAGGTTTTTAGCACACCAGTTGCACCCGAGCAACTGTCTGGGAATTGCGGTTTTTGCCGAACATCAGGCCTGTACCAGTTTGTTACACGAGGCGAACGCCTACACCAGCCAACACTTCATGCAGGTTATCCGCAATCAAGAATTCCTCCAGCTAAACGTTGAACAAATGACCAGCCTGCTCAGTAATGATGATCTCAATGTAGCTTGCGAGGAGCACATCTTCCAGGCCCTGATGAGCTGGATCCAGCACGATCCTATCACACGTCGTCAGCACATAGGCCAATTACTCGGTCTAGTGAAACTCCCATTACTGCCGCCCGCATTTCTAACTGATCACGTAGAGCCAGTTATTGAAGGTAATGTATTTTGTCTGTTGTAGTATATTTGGGAAATGTTTAGTCATGTAATAGTCGAACAGTATTCAGGGTGTCTTTTAATACATTTTGCCTACCTTCCCTATTAAGTAACACCCTTCGTAACACTCCTTTAAAGAGGACAGAGTTGTAGTTCCGGGCACAATTTATTCTTAAATTTGATATCATTGAAACATTACGGGACAAATACCACAAAATAATAGAATGTTAACTCTTCATCTGTGTTTTCCCTATAGTGACACAAACTCTAGTACATGGTCCTCATCCTCAAACTTATAAGGTATTGTCTATTAATCGTAATCAATGTTGAATGTTTATTTCTGTTCTTTTATTTATGTAATATCCATTGAACCCATCGAAGAATAATTTTATCTTTGAATTTAAATGTTTTATTTAAAACATAGACCATTTATATTAACATTTTTTTTTTCTATATAAGGAGATACCACGTGCCAACAACTAATTATGGAGGCAATGAAGTGGCACTTGTTGCCCGAAAGGAGGTTACAAATGGCCTGTGCCAGGACTAGACCTAGAAAAGCAACTTTAGGAAGGTTGTTAGTGGTTGGAGGAATGGATAAGAACAAAGGAGCTACCACGATTGAAAGTTATGATCCTAGGTGTGATGTATGGACTGTAGCTCATCATATGAGCGGTAGAAGGCTGCAGTTTGGTATAGCTCTAATGGGAGACAAGTGAGTTGTGTGTGACCATTTTATTTGTTATGCGATTCTACAATTCAGTTTGTTTCAAATACATTTCCAATTGTACAACCACATCTTATATTACATTATCACAGCGGTAGAGTTTTACCAATCTCAGTTTGAAATAATATTAAAAACAAGAGCACTCCAAAATCACCACAATAAGCGGTGTATTAATTTTGCATGCCAGCATATCTCAAAGTGTGATTTGTGTGTCAATATTTTTACAGATTATTAGTTGTCGGGGGCAGAGACGGATTAAAAACCCTAAACACGATGGAATGTCTGGACATGGAAAGTGGTTCATGGACTCAACTATCCCCAATGAACACACATAGACATGGTCTAGGAGTCGCAGTTTTAGGAGGTACTCTATACGCGGTAGGTGGACATGACGGTTGGAGTTACCTGAATACTGTGGAAAGGTACCAACTCATGTTTTGTTATTGTTTAATGCGAAATAATTTGATTTTTTGTAGGTGGGATCCAGTCGCTCGTAACTGGCAGTATGTTGCCCCCATGCAGAACCAGAGGTGTTCGGCTGGTATCGCAGTCTTAGGCGGCAAACTGTATGCAGTCGGAGGGCGTGACGGCGCCTCTTGCTTACGAACCGTCGAATGCTATGACCCTCACACCAATAAATGGGTAGGTGTGGCTCCTTTAACTAGGAGAAGGGGAGGAGTGGGTGTGGCTGTAGCAAACGATTTTCTTTACGCGATGGGAGGACAAGACGCACCAGCTAATAATCCTGCCGCCTCCAGATTTGATTGCGTCGAAAGATATGATCCAAGTAAGTTATTAAAAGTCCTTGTTCCATCCTTTTTTCCCCATCTCTGTATATAGGCCAGACTTTAGACTGAATTGGAAATTTTTTTCGACCAGGACTTTTAGGTTATTAAAATTGAGCAAAGACGGATATTTAAACAGAATGTTGGAAGAATTTTTACATATTCACATATACCTGTTATCTGTACCAGGTTATAAACTTTTTAGAGAACTGACAGAGCAAAATGTAAACTAATTTAAAGTTAGCAGCAAACTAAATTTATATGTAATATCAATTTATTTAATTAAAGGCTAATTTCTTCTAATGCATTTTACATATATATAATTTCACATATTTTGTGAATGTAAATCAGTTACTGAAAGTTCTTAAATATTTTCTGAGGTGTTACTGTCACGTTGGAACCTCACATGTCATGAAGGTCAAGTTTACCTAAAACAATTAATAAAGAAGATTAGAAAGCCACGTGAAACAATATATCTGACAGACTTTTTGAGAAATTTACTGTAATGTACTTCCGAAGAATTGCCTGCCTAACATCTTTTTTTGTCTCTCACATTTTTCTGCCAGGTATAACAATGAAATTCAATCTAACTGTGGCCGTATCTGCCAAGAGAAATTTCCGTATTCAAAAGTCTGAAAACTGGCCTTATAGTTGTATTAAATATATGCCAACATTATTTTAGGTATTGATGCTTGGACTAGTGTTGCGTCTCTGTCCAGTAAGAGAGACGCAGTTGCGGCATGTCTGTTTGGTGACAAGCTTTTCGCCATAGGTGGGTATGACGGTAGCCATTATTTACACACAGTTGAGCAATACGATCCCAACAATAACGAGTGGAATTCTCTAGCGCCTTTGATAACGGGCAGAGCAGGTGCTTGTGTCATTTCTGTAGGTAATAACATTCAGTCAAACGAATGAGCTGTCAAATCATCCACATAAAGCGTCTATTTTTACATGTAAATTTTTGTTTAATTCGGTTTATCAGTGTTTTAATGATGGAAAATTTTTAATGTTTAAAACCCTAGAGGAAAGTCCGTTTCTCTGGCATTATTTAATTGTTTCGATTTCATTTCCTGGCTTAACAACTGCATCCTTTAGAAGACTGAGATGGCAGCATTTATCCTTTCTGTGTCTTCAAGACTGACCAACAATTGGGAGTAAAACTAATCAAATTATTTTAACGTAGACTTAGTTCCTATTTTTTTATTTCGTCTCTATACAAATTTTTACTTGGAAAAATGTTATCCTCTTTAGGGAACCATTCCAATTTTTTAACAAGGTATATTTAATATTTTTTTTTTCCTGTAAGGTTTGAACTTTGTTGTTGAAATTTATTTTAGAAAAGCAGTCTCGATGTACCCTGTGATATTATTATATGTTATTATCGTATTATTATTGATTTTTATTATTAGTTTAGAGGAAAGCCTTACAGGAAAAAGAACTGTGTAAGTTGTAAGAAAAAAAATGTGATAATTTTAGCTACAGGGCTCTTATTGGTAACCAAAAATGTAATTTTTGAACATTAAACTTTTCATAAAGCTTCTGTGTATTTTTTTCAATCCGCCGAACAATTTTGCGTTGTACGAGCTGACTTACAGAAATCGCATTCCAGGCACAACCCAATATTTAGATTTAGAATTTTTTAAATTGAATTTTCCCAATTTTTCAAATGGATCGCCCCGTATAGAAAAACGTATCACACACATGCATTCCGATTTGGATATATTTGGTATGTTTTGGCTTCAAAACGTCCACTTTCATCAAAATCTGGAATTTGGATTTTTTCCCGACGCCAATACCTTCTCCATCTATAGATTAGAAAGAAAAAAATGGGATGTTTACTATTGAACAATATGCTGTATTGCCACGGGAATCTGAAATTTAAAAATTAACTTTAAACATCCCCAGATGATGCAGATTTAGTTGGTAAAATGCATCTCAAATATACTGTACAATGCTTTGGTGTTTGCGGAAACTACACAACTATCAGTGTTGTATTACATTTTTTGCCCCTTGTCGCCTGTGGGATAGTATACGCTAAACATAAATCGGAGGGAAAAAGGAAGCAGTTGTATACATTATAATCTTCGCTGTATTGTTGAAAGTTTTTTTTGGAAAAAGTTAATTTTTTTTACTTATAGCGATATTTGTAACTTTAACTGTCTCCTGATGATGCCAGCTTGGCTGGCAAAATATTCATCGGTATACTATGCAGTATTTTTGTTTTTGTCGAATTCTATCAAAATTTGCAACAAAATTCTTGTAATATATGATTTGCAGGGAACAACTACTCAGCAGGCAAATACCCCTACCCGCATTGAATTATACCTTATAAATCATGAAAGATTGATAGCCAATGTCATTTGTCAATTGACTGACCAGACATAGACCGGTTTCAACTTATTATTTCTCATCAGCATGCCATAGGTCATATGGAACAGATAAATGACAGTGGCTAACCTGCTAGTTTTATACAAACTATAGTAAATGGAGTAGTGGTGAGAGGTACGTGAATCTTCTCATATGGTCAATTGCTATATACATCATAGACCTATGGTATGCTGATGAAAACTAATAAGTTCGAAACCGGTCTATGTCTGATGGTCAGGAATTGAGAAATGACGTTGGCTACCAATCTTTCATGATTTGTAAGGTATAATTCAATGCAGGTCGGGTATTTGCGCGCTGAGTAGTTGTTTCCTGCAAATCATATATTAGAACAGTAAGTTACGTCCTAGGGCTAAAAGATCGCCGCTCTGGGTACTTGCAGTATCGCAAGTCGCTATATATACCATGGAGACATCTATGATATATAGTAGCAATTATGACCACGTGAGAACAAATTTCTTGTTCATTTTTTTAAAAACGCTTCATAACATGTACGTACTGATCTGAAAATGATTGTTTCTCCAGCTAACACTAATTTATTCAAATTTGAAAAAAAATCAAACTTTTGCTTCTTCAGTTCAATGCCTACAAGTAACGCGACGGACGGACAGACGGACATTTTGAAAGTTCATAATTCGAGGACCAACACAAGTCAAAATAATACAGGATTTCCATAGGAAAATAGATCGGGATTTAGAATTATCGCCATACTGTAAATGGGATAGAAATAGAGAAAGAAGACTCACTATCACTTGTCTTTCGCTAGTTCTTAGACTATAACTTGCTAGAAGAGTGAGAACACGAGCCAGGTTCCAGCATCCGTCTCTGTTGATTAGTGTTGCAAATAGATCTTTCGGAATGTTTGATTTACACTTCTAATACCTATGGTTGGAGAATTTCAATTATTTTACGTTGGCTACGCCGTAAAACACATGTTTTTGCCTGTAGCAAACTTCAGTTGGTTAGTTTTGATTAAAAATTTGACATTCCATGTTTCTTTCAAAATAGTTTGATTTTGTTTTGAAAAAATGATTAGATGCTCGTGATTCACGATGAATGCGGAAATAGAAGAGAATATTCGCAAAAATGTAACCTGGGCGCACCTTCCAGCGCACATAAAACAGGTAATTAGCATTTTTGGTACCCTTATGTTTATCTTTTATGTAAACAAATATTAAAAGTTTATCACTTTAATGTTCTACAGATACTGAGCAATTCTCCAAAGGAATACGACCGATATATCGTGAATTTCAGCATTAAAAATCAACTGCGATATCGCGGAAACTTGGGTAAGCAAAAATTGTTTACAGTGTTTCGCAGGAATTAATATATCGCTTATTATTTTCAGTTCGACATGTATTTAGAGATGAAAGGAAGTACTATGAGCGGGTTGTGGCTTATAGTAGAGAGCGGCTTATGCTTTTCCCATATCACTTGGCTGATATGATAGTGAAAGGTCTACGAATGACCCCTTTTAATTATTACATTTCTGTAGTTGAGAAACTTATGCAAGCCGAGAAAAGTTATGACACTTTACCAAATTTTACTGCAGCAGATTGTAAGCATTATTTTTAAGCTGAAGAGAAAAACTTTTTAATATACATATATTTCCTTAGGTCTAAGGCTGCTTGGTATAGGCCGTAATGAGTATATAGAATTAATGAATAAATCAAGATCTAATAGGGGTAGATTGTTTGGTAGAAAAAATGTGAGGATATTACTTCCAAAAGTTCCATGCGATGTTAATATAGAACCGTGGTGGAGAGTAGAAGTTGGACTAGTTCTCGAAGAGGATGTTAAGGTAGGATTACCGTCCTTTCATACTTGCTGTTAATTCTTATATATAGGGTGTATCACTGACTATAGACGGGCAGTTAAAATAATTGCAAGCCTAACAAAATAAGTAAAGAAGTAAATTGTTTTGTTAAAAAAAGTTAAAGTGCCCAATAAAGATATTAAATATGATCCCACTCTGTACGATATATAGCCGATGTAGATAAGACCCTAGATATATTGAAACTCGAAACTAATGCATCGCCTGTACAAGCAGCTCTTGTGTTTTTAGTCCTACAAGTATTTATTTATCTCAATTTTATATCAAGATAAATAAATAAATTGGCCATTTGCCCATTTATGTGAGCGTCTAGTTTTACAAAGTTAGGACCCAAATTACGTTGTGTTTGTAGTACATTTTTATATTTATTTACCCAAATTCTTTATGCAAAGTTTGACATTACGGTTTCTTATCTGATATTATATTATTTAATTTAGAAAATTAATCATTCTTTTAATTTGAATAGCTTGTATGTTTGAACACACTGTTTATTTATTGAGAACCCCAGTTAATAGTTGATTTCATTAGCTGTTTTATTACCGAAGATTGCGAATTTATTGTTAAAGTTGGTTTTCTATATTATTTGATTGGAGTGAAATAATTTATTTAGTTAATTACTTGTACGGCTAGAAAGGTAAAGTTGAAAGGAAAGCAAATCGCCAAACGTGAAGTTAAACAATCCAAATATTTAAGACAATTATTGTCTATATATTATATGGGAAAGTTTACGCTGCTCTAGTAATGACATACTGTATATGTTTCAGAGCTGATTTTGCAAATAACAAGAACCAGCACAATAGTAATTCCGTGTAATTAAAGATGCAGCAAATATGCTGGTTAAATGCTCGTTAGCAATTAGTGTGACAGCAATCACTATGATGAAAATAAAACAATGCAAAATAGAGAACAATAATCAAGTCATGTTCGTGCGTTATAGAATTTATTTGATAAATGAGAATTAAATACTCATGTAAAATATCATAGAATGTGAGGAAATGTCCTTTAATTGAATTAAACAAATGGCAACTACCAAATTGTGTATGAATGCCCAACAACGTAAAACGCGTTTGGGCGGTGTAATTCAAACAAACGTCCTGGTTCAGCACTTCGACGAAAAGTAACCCTCTCTAATATGAGCAAGGTTTACAGACTCAATAGACCCAAGCACTAACCGCTGGCCTGTACTGTTTGTAGTTCATAGAATAATTGAGTGACGGATCATTATTAAACAATCATAGAAAACTAGGTAGATCGCCGGTGAGAAACCTCACATAATAATTTGAACTGCAAAACATTCTTGTGAAATCTTACGTGTCAAGGGTACATGATCAGCCACCGATGGTAGATAAACTGAAGTATAATTCAAATTAAAGTTGCTTGTCGTATAAACTCTGAAAATATCCAGCTTAATGATAGAAACTTGTTATTTACGTAAAACAACTGAGCAAATTGTATAATATAACTTTATCTTATTTTCTTGCTAAAAATCAAAGCTAATATTTCATAAACATCTAACGTTTCTTTTTTGTATCACAAATACGCGAAATACTCCTTTCCCACCCGAACAAGAATGGAAATCGAATTTTTTAAATAATAACGCTGAGTCCGCAACAAAATTACTATTACCTCGACTCTATCGGCGCCCTCGTCGATGCTTGCGTATGTTGTCATTGTGCAGTGTATGGCAGCGTTACACAGAGGGGCCAATGCTATGAAAAGTTAGTGTGTTAGCCTGACTATCAAAATAAAGTCGAAGAAGTAAAAACGTGTGTTTAAGATGATTCGGGTGATAGTTTCGGGGATAATAGTACGCCTGAGGATCATTGCTAACACCCAGACTAGGTAGATTACTTCCAGTAGGTGCAGAGATACAGTATGTCGGAATAATTTGTACAATGGTTTGGTAATTTTTCCGGAGAGAGCCGCTCTAATCGAGGGACAATTAGCTTCTCCTTGTAATGCCGCTAGCCCGAGCTTTTATATCATTATCGGTCTAGAAAGAATGTCAAAATTTCGTCCCTATACCAGGCTGTCTACGATGCATACGCTTGTTTAAATTATTGAGATTCATTCTAACTACGACGAATTATCCTCCTTTCTCAGTCCTACATGTGTTTTCTAATTATATTTTATTCACTTTGTTTTAGTTTTCGCACAGCATGTCGGCATAACTTGTAATGTGTGTTTCACCACTTTTGTATAATCTGTGGGTATTGAAGTGACTTTCTGTTAACTTCTAGTCGTATACAGTTTAACATTTCATATTTGGCCTCTACGAAATTATCATTATCAGTTTAAATTCAAAGATAAGCTAAAGTTAGCAACTCGCTTTTAACAAAATGAAACAGTGTACATCAGATACTTTACTGTTGTGTTACTTTTTTGCTGTTATTTTGTGCAACCAAAATTAATTTAGTACCTTGAATTTTTTTCCAGAAAATTAAACAATGCAAACATTAATTTAAAGTTAGCAGTAACCATGATATCTTAACAAGTATTAGTGCTATAGTATCATAATTTTTACTGTGGCATTAATAACCACTGAGATATCACAGTCATTGCCGATTTTCAATGAAAGTTAAAGTGTCGAGTTTTCTCGGTAACGATGCAGCTAAACTGTAGGTCAAATTTTTTTATAGAAATTGTGTCCGGTACTGAAGTAAATTCCAAAACAACACGCATTTCGTCAACTAAGTTGGTATTATCGGGGCAAATTAAAATAATCTCAATTTAGTTGCAAACAGATGTTAGTTGCCTTCTTAGAAAGAAAATAGGAGTGTATGTTATTTGTGCTATGTATCAAAGTTAGAATTTGAATTATTTGACACAAATACATTTAATTAACAATTAATTATTGTAAACAGCAGGAAATAATTTAATTTTCAATTATCCATGTTAAACTACTGAATAAATAATTCTTGTTTGTAATTTGTTTATACCACATTAATGTAATCATTGTTTGATTATTTGTGGTAAATATATATTTTTTACGTTGATAATAATGTTAATGAGTAATTTGCAGCAGTATATTTTAACAGCATTAATTTGCTATATAAAATTACTGTCGATAGAATTATGTGTAATATGTTTCTCAATTGTTCAATGAATTTATTTATCAACTAGCTCATAATATATGATTTGCAGGAAACAACTACTCAGCGGGCAAATACCCCGACCTGCATTGAATTACACCTTACAAATCATTAAAGAATGGTAACCAATATCATTTGTCAACTCCCTGACCAGACATAGACCGGTTTCGAACTTATTAGTTCTCATCAGTATGCCATAGGTCATGGAGCAGACAAATGATAGTGGCCAACCTGCTAGTTTTATACAAACTATAGTAAATTGAGTAGTGGTGAGAGGTAAGTGAAACCTCCCAAATGGTCAATTGCTACTATACACCATAGATGTCTCTATGGGCGTATAGCGACTTGCGATTCTGCAAGTACCTGAGAGCGGCGACCTTTCAGTCCTAGGTGGACTTAACCTACTGTTATAATATATGATTTGCAGGAAACAACTACTCAGCGGGCAAATACCCCGACCTGCATTGAATTACACCTTACAAATCATTAAAGAATGGTAACCAATATCATTTGTCAACTCCCTGACCAGACATAGACCGGTTTCGAACTTATTAGTTCTCATCAGTATGCCATAGGTCATGGAGCAGACAAATGATAGTGGCCAACCTGCTAGTTTTATACAAACTATAGTAAATTGAGTAGTGGTGAGAGGTAAGTGAAACCTCCCAAATGGTCAATTGCTACTATACACCATAGATGTCTCTATGGGCGTATAGCGACTTGCGATTCTGCAAGTACCTGAGAGCGGCGTCCTTTCAGTCCTAGGTGGACTTAACCTACTGTTATAATATTGACCGTTTGGGAGGTTTCACTTACCTCTCACCACTACTCAACTAGCTCATGTTTAAATTTGATTCTTTTGCCAATTTTTTTCAAACAATTAAACAAACCATTTTCCTCCTGTTCGTTTACAAATTTAAAGAATTGAATTTTACTGCTGTCTATTTGAATTAAACATTTGTTGCTGATTTTATGAAATATTTTTGTTGTTTATAATAAAGTGGACTGTAATTTATAGTAATAAAATTAGCTTTTATCGATTACTACATGCAGGGTGTATCAATAAAAACTTCCAGGTGAAGTATTTCTGAAACTACTAGAGATATTAAAGGTCTGTAAAACGTCCATTGCTAGAACGTATAAATGGCTTTAGTTTTGAATACAAATAGTTTTTCAATATGTTAAGGGGTAGAAGACGTTGCGCTACAAATAATTTTTTGGATGATAGGAACTTATAAATGTTATCTATGTTGAAGAGAGTTTAATTTCAATTAGATTTCTTTATATGGAAAAATTCGAAAATCTAATTGTTTTCGAGTAATTTTAGTTTTAGTTTTTTTTTAGTTTTAAATATTTTAAATTTTTGAAAAATTGAAATCACTGTAACTTTCTTACATTAAATTTTAGAAGGTAGATCGTTTGAAATTTTCTTCATAGACCAATTAAAAGTCCCGAAATTGGTAGTATCACATGTGTATTATATGTGAGTGAATCACCGGCGCATTACTTGTAGCCACGCCAGTTGCATATTACATTGGGTAAACAGAGCCAGGTTCAATGTGTGTTCTTTTGGTCATTCCCTTTTTCCTTTGTTAAATTAATTAAATATACACATTGTGTTTTGTGTTGTGGTGACTGATGTGATCATTTTAGTATTTGAGGTAGGAAAATCCATAGGTTTTAAATTATTCGTAAAGTAACTGAATATAATTTTTAGGTTTTAAGCGATTATTTATGAAACATTTAAATTAAAATGAGTACCTCCAATAAATCTACAATCTTCATTTTACATCCAAGCAAAAATAACGATCCAAAGTCAATATGGCAGCATTTTTATGTGTCGAAAGATAGACAATCCGCGAAATGCAAAACTTGTCCCAATAAAATTATTATGACCAAAGGCGGCTCGACGAAAGGGTTGCAAATGCACTTTTCTGTGCACGGAAAAGCAAAAAGCGAAGGAAAATCGAGACCGGTATTGTTAGCATCACGAAGAGACCGTATTAGTAAAGATGAACCACAGCCCAGTTCCTCATCGACTCCCACCTCATTCTCAGCTGAATCAGCACAAAAAAAAAATTAAAATTTCTGATTATTTTCTAACGGATAGCAAGCACGAAGACAACTTTCTGGATGCAGTCATTGCCCGAATGACTTCACTAGATGGGCTCCCTTTTCAAGTCTTTATCAGTTCTAGAGATTTAAGGACAGCATTGGAAGCTAGAGGATTTGTGAATTTGCCAACTTCAACAACTATTGAAAACAGTGTTATAAAGTATTGCGAGAAGGTGTTTGATAATTTTTCGGCAGTAGTGAAGAATCTGCGAAAGGAAGGTCGACATTTTAGCTTAACCTTTGACGAGTGGACATCCAGGGCAAACGAGATACATAAACATTAATGTTCATGGATGGTTAGTAGAGGAAAAATACATTAAAATTTGGAATATTGGACTGTTACCGGCCAAAGGTTGATGTGTGTCAATCTGGTTAAAACAAAACTTGAAATATTCAGTTTGACCTTAGAGGACGACATAGTTTATGTGATAACAGACGGTGAAAGTGGGGAAATTAATACGCCTGCTGCAACAACTGTGCTTTGCGCATGGGATTCAATTTGCAGTTGTGGACGTTTTGTATTCAAAAAATTATCAGAAAATTGATCCACCAGAAACTGATAATGATGATGATTATGAAGATGACAATATTGATAATGATGATACTGTGGAGGATGGACTTGAATTAATTGAAGCGAATGATGATGAAGTCTCTTTTGATTTAACTAGCAATGATAATATTAATGCATTGGTGAGTGAAGTGCGAAAAATTGTCCAATTATTTCGCCGCTCGCCATTAAAAAACACTATTCTGCAAAACTATGTAAATGCAAAACATAATAAAGTATTAAATCTTATTTTGGACTGCAAAACTAGATAGAATAATTTAGCTGAAATGTTGAAGCGATTTGTTTTGTTAAGCGATAGTGTTCAGAAAGCCATGATTGATTTATCCATTCCAATTAATTTGAGTAAGTACGATTTTGAAGTTTTAGAGGGCATTGTAAAATGTCTAGAACCCGTCAGACTTACAGTATTGACACCGTGTAGATATGATGCCAACCTTTACACTGCTGATGCCAATCTTCAGTTTATGTTCGAAGAACTTTTGAAAATAAATACGTCTTTCAGCAGGGAGTTACAAGCTGCTTTAAGGCAACGGCTAAATGAGTGAAGAACTATAGCATCAAGTGTGCTTTCCTACTTATGTAACCCAGTAAAATAAAGGAAACGTTATCACCACCAGTGCAGAAAAATGATAATTCTAATGAGGATAATGTACCGCTGGTCCAATTGAGGAATGAGTAAAACCAATTGCATCACTGAAAGAAAAATTAAACATGGTAATTGAAAATGCAATGACCGCATCTACAACTTCTACAAGGTCTGTGAATCTTGCGACATCGGCTTCAAAAAGCTTGGCCACAATAATTAAAAAAAGAAATGATACTCTTTGAAAATGGGGGTTGTCGTGGACAGAATCTTCAGTTATGCTATGAGCATTTAGCAGCCATACCACCTACCAGCGTGCAATCAGAGACGGCATTTTCAGTGGCAGGATATTTCTGCACGAAACTCCGCTCGAAATTAGGGGATAAATCCTAAAATGCCCTCGTGGCTCTGAGGTCTCACTTTATGTCAAAATAATTAGATTTTCTCTTTTTCTTAGTTTATGTAATATACACTCACATGCAAAAAAACGCAACAAGTTAATATTTGGTAAAATTTGAGGTCTTATAATTTTTTTATTTTTAGTTCAATTTTGATAAATTTTTAGCAAACTGTAGATGAAATGACTAATTTCAACTTGCATATCCAGTCTTTTGTTAAATGCTGGTGTATTAGTCATTTTACAGGGTTAATTAAAAGTTCGTTTTATAACCCTAATTTTAAAACACCCTGTGGAATAATTTCGTAGTCAAATTCTTTCAAAATACCAATTTTTGTTAAGAGCTGTTTCTTTTCTACACTTTGTTTTTTGGTTCATGTCTTTAGGTGCACTGGTTCATTTTTAAGAGCGAAATGAACTTGTCAACAACAGTTTACTTTATGACGAGACGGCTTTGCTCATTGTTGCTCTAACGTCAGTTTGACAGCTTAGCTTATGAGTCTAGTAATGAAATGGCAACAATATATTGTTTAGTTATTACAACTTACATAAAAAGACAGAAAAATAAGAAAATTTATTTATGCAAACAATTCAACTTCAAAATCAAAACAATTCAACTGTAACTTAATTAACCTAAAGAAACGTACTTTTTACAACAAATTTAACTTAATATTTTGTATTATCACCTCTAGCCTTTATAACTGCCTGCATACGTCGGTTCATACTGTCAATAAAGTTACGAATAGTATCTTGAGGTATATTTTGCCATTCCTCCTGAAGGGCTAAACGAAGCTCATTTACCGTTGCCGAAGCTACTTCGCGATCTCTGATCCGCCTATCAAGCATGTCCCACGCATGATCTATGGGGTTAAGATCGGGCGAACATGCAGGCCAGTTCATTTTGTTAATACCAACTTCCGCGAGGTATTGTGTAACACGCAATGCTGAATGTGGCCGCACATTATCCTGCATTAGGATAAAGCCATCGCCGATAAATCCACTAAAAGGTACAACGTAATTGCTTAATATCTCCTCAATATATCGGTGGGCCGTCAAGGATCCATCGATGACCACCAAATCGGTGCAGGCCTCCCGGGTTATTCCTGCCCACACCATTACAGAACCTCCTCCATAGCTTAGACGGGGAGTGAACGTGCACTTTGCAAATCTTTCTCCGGCCCTTATCCATACTCTTCCGTCCATCTGGAGAATGTAAGCAGAATCTGGATTCGTCAGTAAAAAGAACATTGTTCCATTGCCCTAAGTTCCAAGGTAAATGTTCAGTGGCAAATTGCAGTCTAGCTACTCGGTGACGAGGAAGCATTTTAGGTCCAGTTGCTGGTCTGCAAGCTTTCAAACCAAACTCCTTCAATCTTCGGCGAACTGTCCACACACTAACATTAGTACCTCGGACCTCTTGGAGTTGATTTCTTGTCTGCACTGATGTTAAATGACGATCCCGCAGAGTGTTAATGTGAAGAAATCTGTCATCCATAGCAGTAGTTTTTCGTTTTCTGCCACAACCTGCCCTACGTTTATTTCTGCCAGTTTGTCTAAAACGTTCTACTACTCTTTTGATGGTAGAGCGATGAACATGAAGGGTTCTTGCAACATATTCATAATTACGTCCATCTTCAACAAGAGCAACAGCTTTTGCACAATTTTCCGCACTTAACACCATAGTAGCAGTATAACTGTCAATATGACATTAGAGCAACAACGAGCAAAGCTGGCTCGTCAAAAAATAACATTTCTCAAAGTAAACTGTTGGTGGCAAGTTCATTTCGCTTTTAAAAATGAACCAGTGCACCTAAAGGTATAAATCAAAAAACGAAATGTAGGAAAGGAACGATTCTTAACAAAAATTGGTATTTTGTAAGAATTTGGCAACGAAATTATTCCACAGGGTGTTTTAAAGTTAGGGTTATACAACGAACTTTTATTTTAATTAATAATAATAATAATAATGTTTATTGAGTAATTAATACGAATACAAGTATGTATAATATTACACAAAAGGACAAAGTTCAATAAATTGATCTTCCACCTTGCCTACATATAAATGAATGATTGTGCTATAGAAGAAAAAGAGAGTATAAAGGACACCAAAACTGGTACTACAC
Organism: Leptura quadrifasciata; assembly: GCA_963675555.1. NCBI lineage: Eukaryota > Metazoa > Arthropoda > Insecta > Coleoptera > Cerambycidae > Leptura > Leptura quadrifasciata. The sequence continues at coordinate 18,071,158 of OY776681.1, read as the reverse complement.
ATTTACACATTAAAATAATCTTGTTAAGTAAAAATTTGTTTTAAAATAGTTTTGAATTTTATAAAATATTTATATTTAAAATACATACTACACATTAAAATAATTTTGTTAAGTAAAATTTAGTTTTTACAATAGTCCTGAATTTTATAAAATATTTATATTTAAAATACATTTAGACAGAGTGACATAATTGATTTGAACTATTTTCATCTCTTAAGAGTAGCTTTATTGATCTTTTAAAACTGGTTTCTGACAATGACAATAATGAAATAACAGTATTTAGCAGATTTGGTGCCATATATGAAAATGAATTCTTGAATTTAGATGTGGTATGCTGTGGTATTGAATAGTAATTTCTAGTCCTTAGGTTAACATCGTGTATTTGTGATCTTAAAATTAGTGATTGACATAAGTATTCTGGACATTTAAAGCGAACAATTTTATATAGAAATATATAATATAAATACTTGAATCTATTATTCATTTTAAATTCATTATTAAAATATGGTGTCACATGCTCTCTGATAGGTATGCAGTATACATATCTCATACATGCGTTCTGTATTCTTTGTATTTTGTTTTTATTAATTTGTGTTAAGTACGGATAATAAACAACAGAACAATATTCTAGTCCAGGATAGATTAAACTTTGCACTAGCTTTAATTTTGTTTCACAGTTTAGTGAATATTTGAGTCTATTAAGCATTTTCTATTTCATAAATGATATACCAAACAGCTTGTTTACATGCGGTTCAAAATTGAGCGACTCATCTATATTATTATATTATATATTAACCCTGTATATAATGACTAATACACCAGCATTTAACAAAAGACTGGATATGCAAGTAGAAATTAGTCATTTCATCTACAGTTTGCTAAAAATTTATCAAAATTGAACTAAAAATAAAAAAAATTATAAGACCTCAAATTTTACCAAATATTAACTTGTTGCGTTTTTTTTGTATATGAGTGTATATTTACATTTTTAACTTTAATTTTTTTGTATATTTTTTATTTTTGTTAAATAATAAATACTTAATTTATCTAAAATGCTCTTTTATTTCATTTTTTCAGCAGTATGTCTGTCGATTTCAGGAGCTTCGGGACTACTCCCGGGACTTCAAAATTTAGTCCCGAAATCATTTTTGGTCCCGGGATTTGGATACCCTATTGCTTGTACTTTTTGAGAAAAAAAAACATATACAAGGTACGTCAATAAAAACTCCCAGGCTATTTCTGAAAATAATATAGAATGTCTGTATATAGTTTAGAACATCTGTATTATTTTCCGAAATATTACGCTTGGAAGTTTTTTTTGGTGCGCCCTGTATGTGCCACTACCAACTCCTTATTTAACATTGTTTTATGTAAATTTTTGGTAGGTAGGTTGAAATTTTGGTAAACAGTAAAATTCGTTTCCTTTTCAGATGGTGAATGAGGAAGAGCTAGCAGTTATTGACAGACTAATAGATTTAGGATCGCAAAATGCAGGAGAGTTGAACTACTTTGTTGTACTTAGTTTATACAAGTAAGTAGTTTTAAATAAAGGCATAAATTGAATAAAATTTCTCACAGTGCAGACGAACATTGTCGGCAAATTTGTAGGTTTTTAGAATACCCCAAACTATGTCAATGTTTATCTCCTACAACTGTGTGTTCTTAATGCATTTTAGGAAAGGACTAATATACTTAGACGTTCCTATTACGGCAGCTGATAGGGTGCAAGTTCCGCCGCTGCAGGGTTTTGTCATGAACAGGATATTAGGAGACTACTTTGAAACGCTTCTATATAAGATATTTGTGTCAATAGATGAGCACACCACAGTAGGAGAGGTAAATAAATACATTTAAGGAATATAAAATGTCATATTTTCAATTGTGCCGCAATTTTATTCGATAATTTCATGATTTTTTTTGTAAAGCTCGCTGGAGTGTTGCAAGTAGACACCGAGCTGGTTAAACAGGCAGTGTCGTTGTACTGCAGACTTAAATTTGCCAGGAAGTTAGACCTGGATATTGAGCAAGAAAGAATTAAATGGCATCCTTCATGGAACACCGTGCCCACGCAAGGTTCTAAGTAAGTAAGATTGTTCTCCTTCAATCTTCCTTACGATTAATATGGCTTTGCCTTGTTTATTAAAATAACTGAACATTAAATATGTTTCATCTAGACATATGTACATCACACCGCTCACCTTAAATTTGAGCGATGCCCCCAATTTGAACATATCAAATGACCTCCAATCACCGCAAACTGAGCTTCCTGACAGCCCTGCAAGTTCTTCCTTGCCCAGAAGAGGGCAGCGGGTGGCATTTTTGTTTGATTCTGCCCTCACCGCTTTCCTCATGATGGGTAATCTATCGCCTGGTCTGAAAAAACACGCGGTCACCATGTTCGAAGTTGGAAAACTCTGTGATGAGAGCTTGGATAGTTTCCTGGCTGAGTTGGAGAAGGTTTCGGTTCTTGACGCCGAAGGAGAAGGTAATGAGTAAATAAAATGAGTTCACGTTTTTTTCCTTGACTTTTTTTTTCGACTATTTTAGGCGAGGCACGTAGATTTTTTGACCATGCAGTTATTTTAAGATCCACTGTACTAGCCTTAAGGAAATTGCCAAGTCCTGGTTTAGACTTGGTAAGACTGGAAAGTTTGCATTCATTGGATGAAGCGACTTGTTTAAGATTACTACAGAAAAAATACAAGTAAGTTTTTTTTTAAGTTTATGACATCGCAGATAATTATCACCATATGTTACACTGTATAAACTGACCATATCTTGTTATCTAATAGCTTGTGTCTTGTTCCATCTGGTCTTATATAAATTAAAAAGGGATTTCGACCCCGATAGCTTTGCACGCATATTTCTTCCCTTTAGACATTTCAAAAAAATTTAGATGTCTGGCGAGATATTTTATTTCTGAATTTCTGCATGGTGGTCGAGAGGTGAGCGCACTTGCCTCTCACCCAAAAGTTCCGGGTTCGATCCCCGGTCGTGGCAGTGGAGAATACTGTGAGAGGGATTTTTCCACTATACACGGATATTGGGTGTGTGTCTCTTGTCTCTAAATGTGTAGCCCCCTCCCACACAAGGCTCTTCTAGAGCCTTCCGGGATAAAGGGGGTCGTAATTACCTGTGGTGTTATTTATTTATTTATTTATTTAAAAGTTTTGTCCGTGTAATCATTAAATAACAAATTTTGTAGAAGAACAAAATCGTAAAATGTTCTTTCTAAACACCTGCAAAATAGAAAATATTTGTGTGTTAAACAAACGAAAACTCTATGAAACCAATTTGTAAATGCTGTTTCAGTATCATTGGACCTCATCAGTCACGCTGAAGTTGTGTTCTTTCTATAGATATACTGAATGTAAAATATTTAGCTATTAAACAAATGAAAATTAAAAACCAATTTGTAAGTGCCGTTTCAATATCATTGGGCCTCATTAGTTACACTAAGGGTGTGCTCTTTCTAAACAAGTTCAGAATATAAAATATTTAATTATTAAATAACTAAAAACTAGAAAACTAATTGGTAAGTGCTGTTTCAATATCATTGGACCCCATCATTCACACTAAAATCAAAATTAGGTATAGTCGAGCTCAGATTTACGGTGCACTCAAAAAAGGAAATAAAAAGTTTACGGCCTCATTAAAATACCATTAAATTAGTCCCAAAAGTAATTACGCCCAGGTACGCACTTGAAATGTTTAGATCAGCAACTTAGTCGTTAAATTTTAACAGCGCATTACCTAGTATTATTAATATGTCCGTTCTTATACATACGAATTTTTAAGTATGGTTCTGTACTATTTCGTCTTCAAATTGACTCGCTTACCTTTATAGATTTTTAATGTGCGTCGGCTTGTTAGATGACACCATGCCGAATAGTCCAACGGCAATAATAATGAGGTCGTATAGTTTTTGTTGCCTTTTTGAGTGGACCGAAAATCTGAGTTCGACTATATTAAACAAATATTTACTCTATAAAAGCGGTTTCTATATCAGTGTTGTTTCAGTATCATTGGACCTCATCACTCACATTGAAATTGTATTCTTTAAATATTTTCAAAATAGTATTCTTTCCTATTATTTGGGTTTTCTACCACATGTATTATTATCCTCTTCAAAACAAATCACCGAATCTACAAAATAATAGAATTATTGGAAAAAAGCCTCTGCGCCCGTGACATTTACGCCAAAGGAAAAGTCAGAGGTTATGTTTTGCAAATAATATAAATCGGAATAAACACAGAAATAATGTATTTTGCTGACGTTTCAGAAAGTAATCTCTTTCCGTTTTCAAAGCTATTTTTTGGAAGAACTCTTATTTTGCTGTGTATGTCAAATACACAGCTTTATGATTCTGTTTATGTTATTTCCATAGATACTTATTACTTACACAGAACATAGAACTGATGATATTTTCTTTTAGATAATGTTGAGTTTGTTAAGTTCTTCTTTTAACATTGGTAGCAAGGTTGTACAAATATCTACAGAACAATTCGATACGCACTTATCTTCATTTAATAAGATTATTGCTGATTCCTTAATTTTTCTTTTTTTAGTATTTGTTTCTTTTGTTAAAATTTTTGCCGAGTCCCAATTTATTCTATGTGCGTTTTCCCAAGCATGCTCACTAATCTTTGATTTCTGAATTTCATTCTTTCTAATGTAATTCTTGTGCTCATCCAACCTCACACTGAAAGGTCTGGATGACTCATCCACATAACATTTATCACATTCGCACGGGATATTGTAAATACAGTTTTTGGAATTCTGCTCCCTGTTTGTCGGTTTTGTTTTTGTTAAAATAGATCTTAAAGTGTTCCCCGTTTGAAATATCGTCCTAATATCAAATTTGTTACCTATACGGCGTAGCTTTTCCGATAGTCCGTATATGTAAGGAATTATTGCTGTATAATGACGCTCAGGTTTTTGTCGTACCTGATTGTCCCTATTTTCAACATTTATGAAAACTCTATCAACAAAGGCTTCAGGATATTGATTTTGTACTAGAACCTCTTTGATAAATTTTTTCTCATTATTTAATATTTCATTATTAGATGAAATTATTTTGGCCCTATCGTATAAACATTTTACAACACACCTTTTAACATTTATTGACTGATTTGAGTTAAAATTTAGATATCTATTAGTATGTGTTGGTTTTCTATAAACGCTTGTTTCAATTGTATTATTTACCCTTCTAATTAAAACATCTAAAAACGGTAGTTCATTCCTATTTTCTACTTCTAATGTGAAGTTAATAGACGGTTCCTTACTATTTATATTTTCCAAAAAACTATCTAGTAAATCGACACCATGAGGCCAAATTGCAATGATGTCGTCAACATATCTCCACCAGGCAACCGGTTTTTTTATACAATTTTGAACATGTGTGTTCTCAAAGTTCTCCATAAATATGTTGCTTAAAATTGGTGATAATGCAGACCCCATAGCCATACCAAAATCTTACTGATAGAACTCATTGTCCAATTGAAAATAGGTTGTTTTTATACACATTGTTAAGAGTTCCATTATGCTATTTACACTTAATTTAGTTCTAGTTTCCAAATTATTATCATTTAACAACCTATCTAACTATTTTTAAGGTTTCATCTACCGGAACATTGGTAAAAAGACTAACTACATCAAAACTCACCATCAGGTGTGATTCATGAATATCGTTTTCATAAATTTTTTCTATAAAATGTTTACTATTTTTAATATATGAATCCGTATTTCCAGATAATGGATCAATAATTTTAAGTAAGCCATAAAAATGAGGAGGCTTACTATGATGTGGTGTAAGTTTCCTTCGTTCAAAATCATTGAATTCATGTTTGTATTTAAACAAAGTTCTGTAAATTTTGCGCTCTATTGATTTTGTTGGATCTTTGTTTAGTTTTGAGTAGGGTCCCTCATTTACAAGAGTCATGATTTTTGTGTTATATATATCTTTATCTATAATGACTGTGGCATTACCTTTGTCTGCTGGCAATATTTTTATGCTTTCATCGCGTTTTAAAGAAAATATTTAGGTTTAGGTTAATATACAAATGAAAACGAATTTGTAAGTGCTGTTTCAGCTCCATTGTCCCTCATTACTCATGCTGAAATTGTGCACTTTTTAAACGTTTTTGGAATACAAAAATATGAAACAAATTAAAACTCCATAAATCCCATTTGTAAGTGATGTTTCAATATCATTGGACCTCATCAGTTACTGAAATTGTGCTGTTTCTAAATATATTCAAATTAGGAAATATTTAGTTATTAAACAAATGAAAATTCTATAAAATGAATTATCAAATGCTGTTTCACTATCATTGGACTTCATCAGTTACTGAAATTGTGCCCTTTCTAAACATATTCAGAATGTGAAGTATTCAGTTATTAAAAACAAGTGAAAACCCTATAAAACGAATTAATAAATGCTGTTTCAATATCATTGGACCTCATCGGTTACTGAAATTGTGCCCTCTCTTTAAAAATATAAAATATTTAGATATTAAATGAATTAAATTTTTCTAAATCTAATTGTAAGTGATGTTCCGGTATCACTCGATCTCATCAGACACACTGACATTGTGGTAATTTTAAACGTATACGACGGGTATTAAACAAATGAAAATTCCATAAAACCAATTTGCAGGTGCTATTTCAATTGCACCTTCTCAGTCACTGAAATTGTACTCTTGAACATATTTGGCATATAAGAGGTTTAATTATTATTAAACAAATAAAGACTCTTAAACAACTTCAGTATCATTGGATCTCATCAATCACACTAAACATTTTAAACGTTTCCTAGTGATTATTAATTCAATATCTTTTCAGATTGCTAGTGTCGATGGCACCCCTCAGCAGAGAAGTCCGACCAGTTACCAGTTTATTACCTCCCCATCTGGGACCAGCAGTACCTGAAGTCAATACATTATGGTTTAAGATGTTTTTATATCATATGACGGGTTACGGACCTCCTTCTCTTCTTCTGACCAAAGGTAAGAAACATAACACCCATTTTGTATCAGTATTAACTTTATATTTTTTAATTTCAAGGCACTACCTTGAAACAATTACCCCGTCTATTCCTCGGTTTCACCCGACTGTTAGTTACCTCTTGGCTCCACGAACCTGCGGTTATACCGATTGCCAACATTCTCTACGTCAATGCCGCTCTCCAATTTTCGCCCGTACTCATCCAAGCTTATGGCGTTCACCAGCCAGCTCAGACGTACATCATTCCATTCCCCTTCAAACCAGATACGCCTACGAGAATCAGAGAACAGTCGACGGATTTGTTTTTCAAAAACCACCAGGCAGTTAAATGCCTGGCCGAGTTGGTGGATTTGGAACATAACTGCGGGTATTTGACTTTCGCGAATATCGGAGTTTTGGATTTTGGCTGTCCTAACAAGGAAAGGGTGGTCAGGTTGGGCAGAAACTCCAGGAGCTTAGGGTCTGGTAAGTTAGGATTCCTTTTTATGGCTAAGGTTAAAAATATAAACTCAAAAATTGTGTTAAACATCAACCTTGAAATTGGTAGAATACATTTTGGTGGCTGATCATTATTTCTAAATGAAGACGAGACACTTGCTGCATGTTTTTAGATGTTTTTTAAGAAATTTGCAGCTTTTAATGAACAATCTGTAAATAAGTGCGGTCTATTCCCATTAGGTATATGATAACATGACAGTAACCGTAGTTTAAGAGTTGTCAAGACGACCATAGTAGATTTCATTGTATACCAGTGAAGCAATAGTGTGTCCGACTTACAGCTCGAGCTCTACGATAGCTAAAAATTAAAAAGATAGGATATTTGTCTAGTTTGACAGCAATGATAGACAGTAGTGTTTATATTATGAAAAATACTTTTATATTTTTTTAAAATTAAATTAGCACAATTCTGACACTATGTTTTTACAACATTATTAATTAATTCCAAATGCTTTTAAAAATTCCACTTGTATATCTTCTTTCCTCAGTGGCGAATAAAGCATAGAGCCGTTGGTTTTTTTTCACTATATATCTGTGTTTGATAAAATACAAATAATACTGCGACACCAATTTATTCTTTTGGACACTAGATTTGTGGTCAAAATAATGCTATAGTAATCTTCTGGAATAGATTTTCTTGCTCAGGATTTAATCCCGATTCCTCCACTAGATACCAATGTCAAATACTTTACATTTTTATGATAGGCACATCTTTCATTAGTGAGTTTTATGATGTATTCCAAGACACTTGTGATTTCATGGCGATATTGTTTGTCACCACTGTAAATCACAGAAAATATCATTTCATCTCGGTTTCCCTTTACTGTAGTATAAAGACTGTATACAAAATTATTATGACTAATATTAATTCGCTATATTATTTTTATGCGGCTAGAGCTTACGGAATATAGCAAATAAGTATAAAGTATATACGATCGGAATTGAAACCGTATAAAAACTAAAAGCCGGCAGAAAGAGTCGGTATCTCTTTATTATACATGGGCGGAGGTAAATGGAAAAGATTGTCACAATAAAATGTTAAAATTGTATTCATTTTTATTATTTTTTGTTTATTAGGTTCATTTCGCCAATAACATATTTTTGAGGTATTATATCAGTTTTAGATAAAAAGTCTAAATATTTAAATTTATTGGTTTTAGTTTTAAAGTTAACCCATATTATATTGAAATATATTATTGCTCAGCAAGGACCAACGAGAAGGGATGAACATATCTTGCCAGGAGGGGATGGGACAGGTTAGATTAACGAGGGGCAACGATTTTAGTCAAAAATAAAATAAAAATTTAAGTTTCTTCTAAAATAAAAACGTAAGTTTCTTGAACAAAGCAAAGAATTATTATATGAAAACAAAAATAAATATTTGTATACTTATATAAAACATAAATAAAAACAAAATTAAAATATTTCTCTAGAATGAAGTAACTTAAAATTTCTTGACAACTAAACAAAATATATTCCACGAAATGTAACAATAAAAAAGTGAATGAAAAAATTAAGAAAAGTTAAATGTTAATTGACGCATCCGAATCTTCACTTTCTGAGGAGGAATCATTATCCAGTTGAATTAAAATCGGCACACTAGGGGGTAGCGTTGGATATCGATTTTCTTCTCCAATTACATACCTAACGCAATTTTTCTATAAATCAGTATTATTGTCAATGTCATTTATTACTTCTCTTATATGATCAACTACTATCGCGCTTAACGTTGGAGAGTTATTACATTTTCGTAAACGTACTTTTAGTGTTCCCCAAACCATCTCGATAGGATTAAATATGCAATAGTATGGAGGTAACCGCAAAAGTGTATGACCGTGTATATTGGATAAGTTATCAATAACATATTCCTTTTTGAAATTCTGTTCTTTTATTCTTTTCAGTAATTGGCGTTTTATTGGAACTTTTACAGGAATTTCCATTTTTTTTCTCTTATGAATTTTAAAATGTCTTCCTTTTTTGCGCTGTTATTTGGTATTTTATTTAATATACGCGAGTGATAAGAAGCATTGTCTAATACAATTACCGAATTTGGCGGAATATTTGGTAGAAGCTGTTGAGAAAACCATTTTTCGAATAGATCGTCTGTCATGTCTTCTTGATAGTCTGCAGAAGCCTGCGATATTTTTTTGACCGACAAGAGCAAACCCATTTTCACTTCCCGCATGAAGTATGATAACGCGTTTTCCTCTAGAACACGGAGTATTCAAAACACAATTGTGCGAACTATCTACCCAACCATACTGAACAACATCATGGGTGTCAAACCACGTCTCGTCTAGGTATACTATACGCCTGTTTAGTTTACGATATTCTCTAATTTTTTCCAAATAATCTACTCGAAGTGAAACTATACGTCGCGATTCCATAATTACCATACGACTGTCAAGTTTTTTATGTTTAAAACCGCATTCTAATAAGACATTTCGTAGTGTATCTAAAGACCTATAATTATAATCAGGATAATCGCTCAATTTTTCTTGAATCATTTTTAACGTAGGAACTATATTTTCTTCATAAATATTATAAATTATACGCCGTATTACATCTCTTTCCGTTTCCTCTTTGCGCTGTGATCTATAACATCGCCTTCTTGATTTACGCGATAAATTGTTGATTTTGATATTTTAGTTAATTCTTTAATACGTCGTATTATTTCTTTCTCACATTGTTCAGGATTTTCTCTTTTCAAACATTCATGTGTATTTAAAATAATACGTTGACTTTGTACGTGTAAATCTTGGTTTTTAAACTCTAAATTTATTTCGACAATAACCGGTTGAACTATTTCGGGATTTTCGGGCGTTATTATATTATCCTCTGTTTCAAATGGTCTCCAGAAAGCCATGGTAAATTAGTAAATAATTAAAATATTTTACCTTTTATACAGTAGTAAATATTTATAAATATGAACAGTTAATAACTAAACTGCTACGCTTGATATTATAATAGGTATTTATGCTGCACTGGCACATAGACAGCACGATATTAGACTTCCACGTTCCAAGATAAAGAAACGATTTATGAGTTTTTTTCTGCTAGTAGGCCTGTCCGTTTTATTACCTTTAAACCAGTGCAGTCGTAGATGGTTCATTCAGGCTGATTACATTGCCAGTCTCAGACTCGCCTGCACAGTTTCAACTACCGTTCGAATCTCAATACCATTGCCAAATATATAGGACAAAATATCAAGTTCAGTACGCACGGTCCTGTGCTTTAAAAAACTGACCAGTTTCAATTCCAATCGTATATACTATACTAAACTTTTTTAAATTTTACTTCACTCTCATTATCGCTTATACTATTGTTCCCCTGAATCCTAGTATGAAAAATGTAACAATATATTTTTTACCATATTTTATTTACTATTAAATATTTTATTTTATTAAGACATGAGGAAACCACATAAAAAAATTAATCTGCAACAAAATCGTATACATACCATTTTTTAATAATATACAGGGTGATTTATGTAAACATGCGGAAAATAAAATGGAATACTAGTCTTTTATGTGGGAAACCCTCAGTAAAATTTTAAAGCAATCCGAGGTAATTTATTATATTTTTTTGCATTAAACCCTGCAAAGATACACTTCAAAACGAGACAGTTATGCTATCTCGACACGTTCACACACATGCTGCTTGTTTGTTTTGCAGGTAAATCAGCTGATTTAGTTGTCTATGGTCAGTGCGACACGCGTTCAGTTCAGTGACTCTTCGACTTCCGTTTAGAGCATTTCCCATTTTCGGTAAATTTTAAACTGTATTCGCAAATATCGATTATACCAGAGTTCACGTCGCAAGAGTACTGCGACATGATATTAACCTATGGTGCAATGAATAAAAGTCTTGCAGGATCTGTACGAAAATAGGGGAGAAAATTTCCCCATAGGCGCAAACCTAATGAGAGAAAAAATTTAAGTGCAGTGCAACCAGTTCGTGACACCGGGTTTTGTTTACCAGGCGACAGAGAACGTGTATTAAATCATCCTGTTGAAGTAGAGGAAGAAGTTCTAGAATTACTAGAACAAGACCCTTCAATAAGTACCCTATACGCGAGACTCGTTTTTACCCATACTACATAAGAAAGGAAGTGATTTCGTTGCACGGTATTACGTCAGATTGGTTAGTCATAGGCAGCGCACTTCTACAAAAAAAATTAGGTAATTTTTTTTTCCAATTTTTTTTAACTCCTGTAGTAAGAAAAAATTATGTAATATAAGTATAATATATTTATTTTAGACAGTTATTTACACCTTATTTTACTAGATAAATAAATAAGTAAACACGGGGAAAGTAAATAAACGTAAATTAATAACTAAAGTTTTTAGTATAATATATTTATTTTAGACAATTATTTACACCTTATTTTACTAGAACACGGCAAAGTAAATGAACGTAAATTAATAACTAAAGTTTTTTATAATATAATAACCAAGTAACAAAAATAAGTAGATTACATTTTTTAAAACGTAATTTTACTTAATAAGAAGATATTACTTCAATTCTTATAATTATTGGAAATATTAAACACACAATTGTTATAAACATTATTCGGATGTATTATTGATTCTTGGCGTTGACACTGCCTTGACTCTCGTGGAGTGATTTGTTACTTTGATTTTCTTAACATCAATTCCTATTTTGGATGCAGATTCTTTTAACCAAAAAGCAGTTGTGTTTTTACCAACAGGATTGTTCTTATATTATCCTTTCAAAAAATTTTCATTCCAGAGTGGATTGGGGGGAGATTTGTTGTGTTTCTTACCAACCACTTACTATCGGCTACTATTCTTGATCCGGCTTGGGTTGTTTTAATAAACACTTCTTCCTGTGAACTCTCCCTTATGGTCTATTTCTTTAAGAAAATGTTCCACTTTAGCCATTGTTCCTTCACCGCCCCTCCACGCGAGTTCTGTGATATTACGTAAAAAAAAACTTTTGCTGCAAGCCAGCAGATTCATTTTCATTCTATATTTTTCAAATTCTATTATATATATCATTAGTAAGAGCAGTGGTTTTTCTTTTGGTGGGATCTCTTTGCAATTGCCGGTGTTTCACATCAAGCGCAGCTCTCTTGCTGCAGCAAACTCAACGTCTGTGAAAGGATTGAAATTGAGCTGATATTTGATGAAGCATATTTCTCGAAGTTGTTTTGCAGATGAATTCCACATAACCTGAAATAATATAGACCATTCCAGAATACGTGACCATTTTGCCTGGGTGGCACACAAAGCGATTATTTTCCATGTGTTTACATTCGTTTTTGGTGCTATGGATTGAGTTTATTGTGATTTTTTGCAAATTTTTTGGCCAGGATGTCTCGAAGTGAATATTATGTAACCCTTAAAGGTGATATTAAGTGCAGATATGATAAAAAAATAGAGATTATTGACCACTATGCAATCCCTCCTGAAGAGAGCAGTCTTGAAGTTTATAATATTACCATGATGGACTTCGTGAATTATTTGATACTAACTCATAGTTATTATACTGGTCAACAATTTAAGCCTTATAAAAGCTTGAAGCCTACAAGCTTTACGACTCTGGCTCTGTTCAAGGAATTTTGGCAAAACAAATCAGTGATGAGGCATTTGTTGTCATTGGGAAGGTAAGAAATCAAAGTTAATGCCTAATTTTACATTACAATTAGAGTCTATATGTTAATGTATATAATTGTGATATGCTGCAGAGGTTTTAAACTTGATTAACATTTTACCTGCATGATTGTCCAAATATCGAAGACAGTAGTCTTGGTCCAGCATCCACCGACTTTCCGTTTGGCCAGTACCTTCCATGAAAAATGTAGAAATGTTGCGAATACGGGATATGGATTGGCCAAAAAAATAGAAACAAGAGGTTTGTCTCAGGAACATCCTTCCTTTGATAGATAAAAATGAACTTACGCCTATTTATGTCCATATCTAATTTATGGTATTTTTTTGGCTTGACTGAACCTGAACTTGGATATTTTAAGAGAATAAAATGAATATTAAATAAAATTTGTTTTACAGTGAATAAAAAATATATATTACTGATGTGCAATATATTAAAATAAATAGGATATAATTAAAATTGTTTTTTTATTAATAAACACATAGAGGTACATAGATAATTCATTATTTATATTGTGATTAAGTCCCTGTTCAAGGTGAAGGGAAACCTGTTATTCTATTGATGGCTAGTAGGGTGGCGCCATCTATGAGCCAATTGACGAACAGTTATCTATCACATAGTAGAAAACTCTGTAGGATTCCAGAATGTTATGGAATAGTTTTCTGGTACATTCTATGGGTGGATATAAAGAGGTGAATCCTGCAGATGGGGGAATAGATCAGTTCAGTGAAGTAAACAGTTCAGTTCAGTGAAGTATACAGTACAGTTCTAGTATACAGAGACAGTTTAGGTTAGATAAGAGTTGACAAGTTTAAGAAGAAAAGTAAAGTACAGTTGTGATTTAAAAGTAGTGAATTTATATTAGATTGTTATTATTAGTTGTGTAATTTAAGTGATTAATAAAATAGTGGTTAATGAAAATTCTTGTTGCAAGTTATTTGAACCCACAGAGTGTTTACTGAAAACTGTAAACACGTAACAATATTATTTGGTATTTGAGAAGGCACATATTTATGATTGCACTACATACTACAACAATTTTATCCAATGCACTCAATTTCGTCATTTTGACAACATGCTTATGGGTATTGTTTCATGAAAAATCTTAAATTTTTTTTTTGAGCAAACCTACAACTCTTTACAACAAGAATTAGAACGTTTTCAGCAAAGACACCTCAGAAGTATGATGAAAATCCGTTGGTTCCATCACATATCAAATGTGGAAGTACTCAGGAGAGCAAAGAGCCTTCCAATTGAGGTGCTTATTTCAAGAGCACGCCTAAGATGGGCAGGTCACGTTCATCGTATGCATGATAACCACCTTCCTAAATGTACACTTTATGGTGAATTGCTAAGCGGTAGAAGAAGGCGTGGCGGTCAACGAAAGAGGTTCAAAGACGCTCTCCATGAAAATCTAAAATCCTGCGGTATTGCAGACGACCAATGGGAACAACTTGCAGCGGACAGAACCGAATGGCGAGGGGTTGTGGCCAGCTATCAAGGAAATGTTGCTGCAAGAAGGCCGAATCCAAGACATAACCAGGTCTATGTTTGTCCTGACTGCGGTCGACATGTGCTCTCCCGAATTGGCCTCTATAGCCATAGTCGTGTGCACCGTAGATGAATGGGAATTACAATAGACTACACCTTTTACTTGTTTTTTATTGTACACAATCTATCGACTGTAATATTTTTATACTCGGACTCGAGTAACGGCTAATAATAATAATAATAATAATAACAACTCTTTCTACATGAACCCGTACAGTTGCAATATTTCGTGTGTTTTCCAAATCTATAGGATACAACTGAGTTCGGCCTTTTGTAAAGGCGAGTATTTGTAGTTTTATCCTCTAAAGCCGCTAGTTTTCCTAAAATCACACACATCATTTAATTCTAACCTTATAAAACCTAGAAGGAGTTTTTGTACAAAAATTAAGTACTTACCAGTTATAAAATGTTTTGAAAAAATACGACCGTGTTTTAGGTGGCTTTTACTTAGTGGCCCCCGTCCCAAAGCCTTAAACCGAGTATTTCTTCTGTCTATAGGCAATGCATTAAGATAATTCCCCTATTGGTTAAAATAGCGGGAAATCGGAAAAACAATGCATGACTTCTTTCACCACACATTGAACGTTTAACAGCAATACAAAAATGTGACATTTTCTATCAATTAGACCAGGATTAAACAATTTAATGATGAAATACTCGTAATGTTTACATACGCAAATGGTTTTGTATGCCACCCAGCAAATATGGCCGAACTGTCAATGACATCATTCTGGAATGGTCTACCACATTTGTGAATTCTAACCTCCATATAACAAAAATATTTTAATGCTATAAGAGTATTTAAAATAATCAACAATTTTTATCACCTTCACAATAGATTCTTTATAATCTTCCGAGTTTGTTTTCTTCATATTTAACCTCCAATCTTCCAAAATTGCAGCCAGTTCTATGACAGAGGTTCCTCCTTCAATTTTGTATGATTTTCTTGGCAAAATTCTATAAATTGTTTCCAAATGTTGGCCATGAATCAAATTATTAAGAATATATACGAATAGGTTCCTTCACATTAAATGTACAGTTAATAAAATTGTAGGTTTTTCCAAAGTTGCGAGGACCAAAACGGAAAACAACAATCAACAACTGTCAATTACCAACGAGAACTTTAGCTTTAAGTCTGACACGGATTCCCCAAAAACAAATTCATCTGAGAGAACAGATGACGAAGAACACAAGTTGAATGACAAAGTAATGAATGCCGAAGACAAGCGGACGAGTGAAATAATCGACGCGGACGCTATTGAGAGAAAACTCCAGTCGCCTGTCGAAGGCCATTTTGCTCTAACCCCAGTAACGAACAGTGAGTCTTCCTCGCCTGCCAATGGCTTCACCAGTCAAGAAGGTACCAATTTGCTCCAGGAAGAGCTGGATCAATTGGAGATAAACGAGAAAGTGAGGAATGCGAAGGAAAATATTGGGTTGGAATTGAATTTGAAGCATAGCGGTTCGGTGGAAGTCCTCGCGAGTCCCATGGATGACAATATTAGTATGTTTACGAGGGATAATGAAAGTGAGGTTGAGAAAAGTAAGGATAAAATGGAGGCTGAAGAGGAACGGGCAAAGGGCAACGAACCTGATAAAGCTGAGGTAGGTAAATGTTGTTATTACTTTTTTTCAAAGTTCCAGCAATGAAAGTTAGCGAAATGTTTAAAGCTCAGTAACACTAATTCGAATGTTCATCATGTAATTTACAGTTATTTAAATAATATTATTAATGCCCGTTTAGATCGTTATCAGTTGAATTTTAAAAATTATAACCTTCAGTTATTCAATATTTGTTTTCTTTAAACATGGTCTATATTAAGGATAATTATTTTTATTAGCAAATCTTGCAATTATTTTTATTATTAAAGCTGGCGTTAGAGGATTATGTAAATAATAATAAAGCCCATAATCTAAAAATTGTCAGACCTTAGAAAGTGGCGATATTGAGAAGACAATATTAAATTGGTAAATTATTTATTAAATAATACTACTTTCTATAGAAAATGCTATAGATATCTGGCTACATCTCTTTGGTCTACATAAACAAAATCGATAACAGTTAGTATCTCATATAATCGACCAACTAAGTAGAGTTTAAAAATTACATCATTTCAATAATACTTTATGCCCATTCTGTTAGGACTTTATTATACTTTTTTGATAGTCAACTGGAATTTTAAGGATGTTTTATCTCTTTGAATTTTTAAGAAAAACGATTTTATTACCCTGAATATTCTCATCGAGAGAACCATGGAATTCACATTCCTTTGCATCTTTAGGTTTAGTTGTAATAATAATAATAGCAACAATAATATTTATTAACACAATAAAATGACTAATTAAATGTGTTTGTACGTTTCTAACTAATTCTTAGTATTGTTTTGTCTTTTTTTTTTAAATCAAAATAGGTTTGGACCCTATTAGATTGTCATTTTGGAGTGCCCCTGTTTGATGTTAACGCCAACACTAAAATCTGTGATACAATTGTTTCTGGAGGCCTGGCCGAAGCTAACAGGTAATTTTTAGCTTTAGCACCTGTTTGAAAGTAAATCCAGCATACCGTGACTGATAACGTCTATGGAGCCAAACATATTTGAATTCTCTCTCTAGCATCTCCTTTCATGGCATAGCGTGCGGTGGAATTTGACAGTTTGGCATCTGTACTGTTTACTAGTAGGAAGTTTATCTTTTGATCTCTACCAATTGTCAAATAAGTCAGTAAAATTTTGAACCTCTTTTAGATTTCTATCTAAAAGGCTGAAGTAACAGAAATATTATCAGTGTGATTCACTAAGAAAACCTATAATCTGGTAGTATTAATTACTTAGTACTCCAACGCTTTCAGTAAAGTAACCAACACTGGAGAATAAAATATATCACACCTTATGCTGGGTTTAGTCTTATTAACAAACACTTTTGACTTATAAACTACTACTACTACTAATTGGTAATTGCCATGTGATAGTTAAACACGCATTTTCATGTATTGATTATTAATAGTTCAAATGTGCTTTTAGAGGGCGGAATATTAAAACATAATATTTTTAGTCGCAAACTCCTCTATAAAATCCTTATTTTACTATAAGGAACGTAACAAGACCAACCAACAGCTACTCTCCGGGCTATTTGCCCCGCCGAGCGCTGAATTACTAGTTACAAGCCTAGCGCGTTAAGTGTAATAATTGCATATTACCATCAAAACACTAATGCTTCGATTGCAACAAACACCAGCCGAAAGACTGATCCTACTTAAAGGAGCTCTCGTGTCAGTCGTCACACACCACTTGCAGACTGCAGTTTCGAGCTGTTGGCTCTCGTCAGTGCAAGATAGGCCTGTGACGACCGACACGAGGATCACTTGACCATTTAGTACATTTCGGTACCTTTGGGATAGCAACATGTAAAATAGTCAGCAGGCGCCATCTAGCGGTCCAGTGTCTGTTGCAATCGAAAAATAAATAGCCTGACTGGGCTTAGCATAGTTCAAATAACATACTCTCTCAATTTCAACATGGTTTTATACAGGGACGATCAACTGAAGGGGCAATATATGAAAGTCTTAATTATATTGTAGGATGCCTGGATAGAGGTGAATGTGCCGCAGGTATTTACTTTGATTTATCGAAAGCATTTGATACACTTAACCACGAACTGCTGCTTTACAAATTGGAGTGCTATGGAATTAGAGGTATAGCTTTAAACTTCTTTAGGTCTTATCTTTCTAACAGAACCCTGAGAGTTTGTATTAGTACGAAAGAGGGTAATAACATGACTACCATCTATTCTAAACCAAGACAGATAACTACAGGGGTACCCCAAGGTTCAGTATTGGGGCCTTTATTGTTTTTATTGTATGTCAATGAATTACCTGAGAACTTGGCATTATATTCCATATATCAGTATGCTGATGATACCTCCTGTGTAATATCTACCAGAGATACTACTGCTACATCACACAAAGGTACAACTGTGGTAAATAAAATGGATAAATGGTGTCGTGACAACTCACTTATCCTAAATGAAGCTAAAACTGTACTTATCCAATTTAGTAATAAAACCCCAGATTCAAGCATCTACTTGAAGTTTAGAGAAAAATCCATTCCCGTTGCAAATAACACAAAATTCCTGGGGGTCGTGGTCGATTCAAAACTATCTTTCGAATACCATGTTAACTCAACAATATCTAAGCTTAACAAAGTATGTTACTCAGTACGAAACATACGATCTTCTGTCGATCTTAATGTGTTAAGGGTCTATTACTTTGCCCATGTGCAGTCCATACTTAGTTATGGTTTAATATTCTGGGGGTCTAGTGTCCATGCCAGAAATGTGTTTATCGCTCAAAAGAATATTATACGATGCATGCTTAGGAAAAACAACCGAGAGCCTAGTAAGCCATTATTCAAAATGTTGGAGTTAATGACATTACCCACCTTATATATATATATACCTGTTGATTTTATTTGTAAAAAAAAATATCGGTAAATTTAGAACAAACGAGGATATATACAATGGTATGATGATGGTAACTCGAAATTCAAATGCACTGAGAGTTCCTCATCATCAAACATCATCATTCGAAAAGGGAGTATACTACAGAGCAGTGCGGGCATTTAATGCAGTTCCACTGGAGAAAAAATCTATCTCTAATATTTTTTTATTTAAAAAGAAATTAAAGTGTTACCTTCTTGAAACATGTCCCTACAGTTTTGATGAGTTTTTACTGAATACCAGAATATTTCCTTAATAGTCTTTATATGAAATAATGATCAATTTGTCTCTGCGGAGTTTTTTTTTTTATATATATGTATGTATTTTTTTTTATTCCTTTTAAATATTTATGTATATATATTTTGTATGTACCGTTTTCTTTTTATGTATTATATATTCTGTGTGTTATCTATGTTATATACATGACAATTGACAATTCCAATACTTGTAAAAGTCTGATGGAAATAAAGATTATTATTATTATTAATTATTATTATTATTATTAATGTGCTTTTAGAGGGCAGATATTAAAAATATCATGTTTTAATTTAAGTTAAAAATATCATGTTTTAATATTTCACCCTCTAAAAGCACATTTGAACTATGCTAAGCCCAGTCAGGCTATTTATTTTTCGATTGCAACAGACACTGGACCGCTAGATGGCGCCTGCTGACTATTTTACATGCTATCCCAAAGATACCGAAATGTACTATAAGTAAAAGTAAAGTAAAGTAAAGTACTTTATTGCTATAAGGTCTACAAAGGACACAGCAACGTCAAAAATTTGGTCTTCTACAATAAAGAATAATAAAAAAACATATCAAGTGTATAAAAAAATAAAATATATACTACAAACTAACAAGTACAACGAACATTAATAAAAAATAGTGTATAGCTAAAATTTCGCTGTCAGCAGCAATTAAATGAGTACTAAATGGTCAAGTGATCCTCGTGTCGGTCGTCACAGGCCTACCTTGCACTGACAACAGCCAGTAGCTCGAAACTGCAGTCTGCAAGTGGTGTGTGACGACTGACACGAGAGCTCCTTTAAGTAGGATCAGTCTTTCGGCTGGTGTTTGTTGCAATCGAAGCATTAGTGTTTTGATGGTAATATGCAATTATTACACTTAACGCGCCAGGCTTGTAACTTGTAATACAGCGCTCGGCGGGGCAAATAGCCCGGAGAGTAGCTGTTGGTTGCAGTCTTGTTACGTTCCTTATAGTAAAATAAGGATTTTATAGAGAAGTTTGCGACTAAACATATTATGTTTTATTGATTATTAATGTTATTTTTTTTTTATTTATAGTTTGGAACAGCTGGTTGAATCTAGTCGAAAACTTGGGTCGGCGTTGTTAGATTTCATATCACAATGTCAGGTAAGTGTTTTCTACATGTGGGTTTATAAAACATCTGAATATTTCTTCTCCCGGATCCACCCTAATCTCAGTTGATCCCACAATAGTCTTTCTTGTGCTTGACGCAAATCTCAAAAATTACCTAACATCGATCTCATTTAATAATAATAATAATTATTTCAATTCAACAGGCCATTGACCGAGGTCCTTCAGCCTACTCTTATTTATTGTCATAAAAGCATTACCGGTCAGCCATTAAATTGTAAGCTGTTGGCATTGAGATGAAATAATATTAGAAATATTTGTGGTGTTGCAACTCCTACAGATCAACACCTACTACAATACATCAGTGGATAGGTTATTTCATGAGATGACAATAGGGTGTACAATTTGAAAAAATAACGTCATTTTTTATTAGTACAAAAATCTGTTTTTTATCATCCTGTAAACGATTAATGTCAATATCATTATCAACCCGGCTAGCACTTAATATGCCTCATGCCATATGCATTCAGAATTTTCAGAAAAAGTTTGTGTACTCAAAACCTGTTCACTTTTCTGAAAACCACTTTTATTTCATAAACGGTTTGTTTTGAATAGTTATCATCCGAATAGAGTCAAGATAATTACGTGGGTAGTTCAAAAATGTGATAAATGTTCTGTATAAAATGATAAAGTTAATGCCCGGCCAAGGACAACGGAACACCCCGTATGATTCTAAATATTTTATTGATTATAATCTTGGAATCTGCTGTATTGCCTGCATCAAATCCTGAGTGTTGTCATTATGCATATGTTATAATACAATTTACAGAGGCATATACTGGCAGTCATTGATAAACAATAAAAATATGAGAGGATCCAGTGTAGATCCCTGTGGAACCCCTAGTTGGGTTACAAGATTATGATGGTTCCAATCAATATTCTCCTGGATTTGACATTCCAACCCAGTTTTCCCACCGATTTCCCAGTTTCAATATATTTGTGTTAGTGGAGTTGATACAAATGTTTATTTTGATATGTGTTGTATAGTATATACCTACCATCTTAATCGGATCGTTCCACCGCAATCACACTCCATTACATGACATTCTCACCCATATTACACATGTACATCATAAGTGTATAGTGTATAGGATTTCCCTATACGCCTAATAGTAATCCCCGTACTGTATGTAAATGTTTATTGCCAATGGTAATGCTTTCTTTTATCTCTGTGAAATAAAATCAACCTCAAACTTGTAAAAAACACTTTATTTATCTAATGCTCTTATTATAGTACTATCCAGGGGAAAACATGGAAATTCTGAAACGTGGACGGCTGGTACCCCTCCCCAGACATAATCTTGTTTTTGACAACGGCAGAGTGAGCGAATGGTCAGGAAAATAAAAAGAGTAAATCGAATCAGATCTTACTGTTATGTTGACAAGCAATAGGAATTGTAATTGAATTGAATGTAAGAGAAAAATAATGCTCCATAGATGAACGATATTTTACCCCATCCAGTTTATTTTAGAACTTTCCATTATGTTTATTGAAGTTTCGTATCTTAGGGGCATTACTTTGATTATGACTACTATTATGGGTGTGTATAAAAATATTAATAATGTAAAAAAAAACGTGTTACTTACCTATTTTAAGTATAATTTTTCAATGACTTAATTTAACATGAATGTTTAAAGTTCACAGCATAATACTAATTTTTAGAAATCTTAAGTTTTACATTGTTTTACTTAAAACTTGTAGTATTTATATTTCCATTCATTTTAAGAGGAATGTTTCCTCTCTTTTATATATATTTTTTCCATAAGCCATACTAGTTAGTAGTCATCACGTTTTAGAAAGAGATTTAGTAGTTGTAAGTGTCAAACATAGGTTGTTGTTGATTCCAATTTTATGATAAATAACTTTCAAGTACGTGTTTGTTTAAAAGACTAAGTGAAGAAATATAACAATTTTGAGAATAGCTTAATAATAATAAAAATAGTGACATTGAACGCAAGTATTCCGTTCATTTGGCTAACCTGACAGTCAGCTAAAGATGACACCAGGTAGTTTAGCAAAATGCACATTGAGTGTGATGATTTGATTTTTGCCATACCAGTTTAGTTGGTACAAAAAGTTACGCCAAAAACCTTTAATGACGCCTCGTCCACTAGTCAATTTGAGGTAGAGAAGGAGAGATAGGGCTGGCTTTAATTTTTATCAATCTTCTTAATGTTTCCTGGCTAACAGTAATCACATTATTTCTTCATAATTTGCTATATATTGTATACAACAGATGCGATTCTGAACTCCATTAGCACATGTGGCATTTTAATAGGGTTTTGAAGCAGTCGTAAAACTACCGCCGAAGAAGACTGTGTTAATGCTTGGCTGGGCAACGCACCTATTGAGCGGCGAGCAATGCGATTGGTGGTTTTTTTCATGATTTTTTATACCCACTAAACTGGTGTGGCACACTGTACTTTAATTTCAGTGTCATGTCAAAGGTTCCAACCTGGAATATAGTTCCCTGTTAACGTGATTATATGTTCAGTAGTCTTTTTTACATTACAAGTATGTTAATCATTGTTATGTTAATGAAATATTTAAGAATATTTTAAATTTATTTGTATTTTTACATCATGTTTGCAGTATTATTGTACATTCCGTAATATTTATTTCTGAAGGTTTTTAAATACATTTATTATACTAATCTACGAAAATTTTTATTTATTAACAGCTGGCACTATAGCATTTTAATTTATTGCATGGTCTTCTCTTGTTTCTGCCATGGTAAGGAAACAAGCAGCGAACTAGAGTTTAAAATTCTATGGTAACCAGAAGGATATTATGGATCATTAATGTCAATCATGGTGTGAAGCTGTCCTGAAGCAATCCTGAGGGCTATTTCTATTATAAAATTAAGGACTCCTTTCCTGTTTACTATTGGACAGACAGTATTATGTCTATGGCAATATGGAAGTAGAAGGTCAAGCAAGAGTATGAAGGTCTCTTAGCCCGATTTCACAACAGGACTACGACATGGTGACGATACCATGATGCGAGGCATTTTGGGGGTCGTGGCAAATTATTTTAAATGGAGGCTTACCCAAAGCAAGCCTCTATTGATTATTAGGAGCATCTTAATTTCAACCAATACTAAACGCAGGCTACTCCGATTTTTAAGATCTGTGAAATGAAAAGTAATTTTGCTCCACTTTTAAGATTCTACTAGGTGTATCAGGATAACAAGAACGCGTGGAGGTGACTAACCTCGCGTTTCCGTTATACTCTTGGTGGAATTTTAAAATCAAGCAAAACTGCTTTTCGTTCCACAGATCTTTAATATCGGACTAGATTGCGTTTAGTATCAGGGGAAATTTCAGTGCTCCTAATAATTCATTAAATACCTCCTCGCGTTTCTGTTATCCTGATACTCCGGGTGGAATTTTAAAATCGAGCAAAACTGCTTTTCGTTCCACAGATCTTTAAAATCGCACTAGATTGCGTTTAATAACAGGTGAAATTTCAGTGCTCCTAATGATTCATTAAATACCTCCTCGCGTTTCTGTTATCCTGATATTCCTGGTAGAATTTTGAAATCGAGCAAAACTGCTTTTCATGCCATAGATCTTTAAAATCGCACTAGATTGCGTTTAATAACGGGTGAAATTTCAGTGCTCCTAATAATTCATTAAATACCTCCTCGCGTTTCTGTTATCCTGATACTCCTGGTGGAATTTTAAAATCGAGCAAAACTGCTTTTCATGCCATAGATCTTTAAAATCGGACTAGATTGCGTTTAATAACAGGTGAAATTTCAGTGCTCCTAATGATTCATTAAATACCTCCTCGCGTTTCTGTTATCCTGATACTCCTGGTAGAATTTTGAAATCGAGCAAAACTGCTTTTCATGCCATAGATCTTTAAAATCGCACTAGATTGCGTTTAATAACGGGTGAAATTTCAGTGCTCCTAATAATTCATTAAATACCTCCTCGCGTTTCTGTTATCCTGATACTCCTGGTGGAATTTTAAAATCGAGCAAAACTGCTTTTCGTTCCACAGATCTTTAAAATCGCACTAGATTGCGTTTAGTATCAGGGGAAATTTCAGTGCTCCTAATAATTCATTAAATACCTCCTCGCGTTTCTGTTATCCTGATACTCATGGTAGAATTTTGAAATCGAGCAAAACTGCTTTTCATGCCATAGATCTTTAAAATCGCACTAGATTGCGTTTAGTATCAGGGGAAATTTCAGTGCTCCTAATAATTCATTAAATACCTCCTCGCGTTTCTGTTATCCTGATACTCCGGGTGGAATTTTAAAATCGAGCAAAACTGCTTTTCGTTCCACAGATCTTTAAAATCGCACTAGATTGCGTTTAATAACAGGTGAAATTTCAGTGCTCCTAATGATTCATTAAATACCTCCTCGCGTTTCTGTTATCCTGATACTCCTGGTAGAATTTTGAAATCGAGCAAAACTGCTTTTCGTTCCACAGATCTTTAAAATCGCACTAGATTGCGTTTAATAACAGGTGAAATTTCAGAGCTCCTAATGATTCATTAAATACCTCCTCGCGTTTCTGTTATCCTGATACTCCGGGTGGAATTTTAAAAT
The DNA here is from genome assembly GCA_963675555.1 of Leptura quadrifasciata. Taxonomy (NCBI): domain Eukaryota; kingdom Metazoa; phylum Arthropoda; class Insecta; order Coleoptera; family Cerambycidae; genus Leptura; species Leptura quadrifasciata. The sequence goes on along the minus strand of OY776681.1, from coordinate 18,046,007 downwards.
CGAGCAAAACTGCTTTTCGTTCCACAGATCTTTAAAATCGCACTAGATTGCGTTTAATAACAGGTGAAATTTCAGTGCTCCTAATAATTCATTAAATACCTCCTCGCGTTTCTGTTATCCTGATACTCCGGGTGGAATTTTAAAATCGAGCAAAACTGCTTTTCGTTCCACAGATCTTTAAAATCGCACTAGATTGCGTTTAATAACAGGTGAAATTTCAGTGCTCCTAATAATTCATTAAATACCTCCTCGCGTTTCTGTTATCCTGATACTCCTGGTAGAATTTTGAAATCGAGCAAAACTGCTTTTCATGCCATAGATCTTTAAAATCGCACTAGATTGCGTTTAATAACAGGTGAAATTTCAGTGCTCCTAATGATTCATTAAATACCTCCTCGCGTTTCTGTTATCCTGATACTCCTGGTAGAATTTTGAAATCGAGCAAAACTGCTTTTCGTTCCACAGATCTTTAAAATCGCACTAGATTGCGTTTAATAACAGGTGAAATTTCAGTGCTCCTAATGATTCATTAAATACCTCCTCGCGTTTCTGTTATCCTGATACTCCGGGTGGAATTTTAAAATCGAGCAAAACTGCTTTTCGTTCCACAGATCTTTAAAATCGCACTAGATTGCGTTTAATAACAGGTGAAATTTCAGTGCTCCTAATAATTCATTAAATACCTCCTCGCGTTTCTGTTATCCTGATACTCCGGGTGGAATTTTAAAATCGAGCAAAACTGCTTTTCGTTCCACAGATCTTTAAAATCGCACTAGATTGCGTTTAATAACAGGTGAAATTTCAGTGCTCCTAATAATTCATTAAATACCTCCTCGCGTTTCTGTTATCCTGATACTCCGGGTGGAATTTTAAAATCGAGCAAAACTGCTTTTCGTTCCACAGATCTTTAAAATCGCACTAGATTGCGTTTAATAACAGGTGAAATTTCAGAGCTCCTAATGATTCATTAAATACCTCCTCGCGTTTCTGTTATCCTGATACTCCTGGTAGAATTTTGAAATCGAGCAAAACTGCTTTTCATGCCATAGATCTTTAAAATCGCACTAGATTGCGTTTAGTATCAGGGGAAATTTCAGTGCTCCTAATAATTCATTAAATACCTCCTCGCGTTTCTGTTATCCTGATACTCCGGGTGGAATTTTAAAATCGAGCAAAACTGCTTTTCGTTCCACAGATCTTTAAAATCGCACTAGATTGCGTTTAATAACAGGTGAAATTTCAGTGCTCCTAATGATTCATTAAATACCTCCTCGCGTTTCTGTTATCCTGATACTCCTGGTAGAATTTTGAAATCGAGCAAAACTGCTTTTCATGCCATAGATCTTTAAAATCGCACTAGATTGCGTTTAATAACGGGTGAAATTTCAGTGCTCCTAATAATTCATTAAATACCTCCTCGCGTTTCTGTTATCCTGATACTCCTGGTGGAATTTTAAAATCGAGCAAAACTGCTTTTCATGCCATAGATCTTTAAAATCGGACTAGATTGCGTTTAATAACAGGTGAAATTTCAGTGCTCCTAATGATTCATTAAATACCTCCTCGCGTTTCTGTTATCCTGATACTCCTGGTAGAATTTTGAAATCGAGCAAAACTGCTTTTCATGCCATAGATCTTTAAAATCGCACTAGATTGCGTTTAATAACGGGTGAAATTTCAGTGCTCCTAATAATTCATTAAATACCTCCTCGCGTTTCTGTTATCCTGATACTCATGGTAGAATTTTCAAGTCGAACAAAACTGCTTTTCGTTCCACAGATCTTTAAAATCGGACTAGACTGCGTTTAGTAACAGGTGAATTTTCAGTGCTCGTAATAGTTCATTAAATACCTCCTCACATTTCTGTTATCCCGATTCTCCTGGTAGACTTATAAAATGGAGCAAAACTGCTCTTCGTTCCACAGATCTTTAAAATCGGACTAGATTGCGTTTAGTATCAGGTGAAATTTCAGTGCCCCTAATATTTCATTAAATACCTCCTCGCGTTTCTGTTATCCTGATACTCCAGGTAGAATTAAAAATCGAGCGAAACTGCTTTTCGTTCCACGGATCTTTAAAATCCGACTAGATTGTGTTTAGTAACAGGTGAAATTCCATTACTCCTAATAATTCATTCAATACCTTCTCGCGTTCCTGTTATCCTGATACTTATGGCAGAATTCTTAGATCGAACGAAACTGTTTTTTCGTTCTACAGATCTTAAAAATCTGGCTAGATTGCGTTTAGTATCAGGAGTGGATAAAGTAGTGTAATCTTAATGTTCCAACATCTTATTTTGGAGATACAATTTGAGTCCTCCTAGTAATTAAACAAATACCCTTACGTGTCTACTATCTTAACACTATAGTAGATTTTTAGAATGCGGAAATAGTGTTTAAAGTTAAACTCCTGTAATTTTTTAACAATACTGATTTCTAAAGGCAGGTGGCGCTTTTAGAATTTAGATAGAAGTTTCTGCTAGTAGATGGCGTTTGCAGCCAGTGCGTTTTGCTCTTGCTGTTAATAGATGGCGCCACCTTCGTCAATGGCAAGTCTTTCGCCCAAAGGCTTCCATGCTTTCTGTTCATTTACCTTTTCACTAGTAGATGGCTTACCTTTTATAATGTAGTTTTCTATGCAAGCCCAGTTGTGCTTACATTAACGCACAAAGCAGAGCTTTACTTTTATGACAGTAGATGGCGATTTTTTAAAGAACTTGTGCATTGTTGTTTTGTTACGTCCTTTTAGGGATTTCAATTAAAGACAACGGTATATTATAAAATGAATGTATTTATTTAAAATATATAGTACAAAGCATGATTTCGTGAACTTATCCTAAAATAAAAAATAAAAGCAAAAATCGATAATAAATATCGACAGTTGCGGAAACAATACCTAATTATCAAAACCATGATCATTATTATTAGATATCTAATCAGTACTTTTTACAAGGAAAAAATCAGCTGATTCAATTATAAAATATGATAATTATAAATAAACCTATTAGTGTTATCAACTGATTTTTAAATATAATACACAAAATAATTATTATATAATCTGTATAACAATTGAAAGACACTTCTTGATCCTCGAGAGTGGAATGTGCGTTTAATTTCTTTTATATAAAATGTTATCAAAAATATCTTTTTTATTATTAATATCACCAACTTTATAAGATATTGTCAAAACGGCGTTAAAATTACATTTGAATCACAGACTCGCAATCATAAAAAAAATTTGGGTATTCCACAGAAAAAGTATTAAAAAAATGATAAAAAAAAAGAAAAATAGAGAGACGGGGGACTTATCTAACCGTAAAATTACAGGATGTCATGAATTTTGAGATTTGGGACCGATCGTAAAATTTATATGTTTGCAACTTTTAACAATAAATTAATACATTTAAAACGCATGAATAGATATAGGGGGATATTAACTAATTGAGAAAAAACAAAAATAAATAAAATATTTTCTCTTGCAAACACATAAATTTGATTTAAAAAAAGACCTAGTCGGAGCATTAAAAAACTATTCTAACAATAATATACTAAGATATGTACAAAATGCAATTATGTATTCTATATAAAATTACAACACTTTCAAAATAACAAGACGTGTCAAGGCACAAGTGTGAGACCTACTTAATTTTTATGTTAAGACACAGGTCGAAAGTCGGCTGTGAAATAAATATGAAAAACCATCCGTGAGTTTGGCATCGAATAAAAATGAGACCACATGTTACGATTCGCTGCGTCCTGACACGATGCAAAGACAAGAAGTATCATTAATAGCTCTTCATTTACAATGGACATTTTTACTTTAAATCTATGCAGGGTGTTAACGAATGTTTGGTATTAAATTAAATGGTTGATAATTGAAGATATCTGGGTAGAACAATACTCACCTTCATCAAATCAGTTGTTTAAAAAATGTCCCAAGAAAAATTCACTCTTTACTGGGAATTTTACAATTTTCTTATTAATGATTTGTTAACAATTTCACAGATTTCTTACCTCTTTTTTGTTTTGCTTTAGAAAAAAAATGTGCCTAGGGCAAAAAAATGCCTAAATCTTGCCCTGACGTCTTTGCTCCATAAGAGGTATCGATGGATCGATATCGAGGTAATCAGTTTGGTTGCAAAAAGGTGACAGTGTGTACTAGTGTACAAAATTTTAATGATGAAATGCAATCTGTAGTTTAGAGAAAAACAACAATCATGGGCATGTCTTGTCAGGTCCACAATGTTATAACATAAGGAAGCGAGATTATGTTTAAAACTGTATGGTACAGTGTAAAAAACGTAATATTTAATTTTTATAATGGTTATTTTTTACCATTTAATTTAATACCATAGATTTGTAAACTTCTTATATGTTATTCTGTACATAAATAATTTTTAATTTACTGCTGGTAGATTGACACGTAATGGTCAACTTGCCGAAAAACCTTTTAAAAATTTGACTACTCCTTTTTCCTAATAGACCGTGCTACCGCTGTAAAAATGCCTTTCATTGTCTTTTTTACTGGCTAGTTGTTAATAGGTGCAGAAGAGGAGAAAGTAGGGGTCATAGCTAGGGGCGATCGGAGTGGCTATATTTCTTATTAAAGCCGAGTTGAAATTTGACATCGGATTTTCAAAGGGCTTTTTTGCCGTTTGTGTGATACATGTTTCAGACGTCTTGAAAATTTCAACAACACTCTTGATTTCGGTGGTTAGGTGTGACTTCCAGGTTCAACTTCCTGAAATTCCGAAAAAACTGATCTCGGTGCCACGATGGTGTTTTTTTGTCAAAAATCGAGGTATTGCTTAAATGTGGTTTTTTTAACCTAAGTTGCTATTGACAGCAATTTTTTGTGACAGTGGAAGCTTAATTACAAAAAATGTGTTTTGCGAGATTGTCAAAAACAAGCTGTTCTTTGCAGAGGGTGTAATATCAGAACCAATGGTCTAAATAAGATTGTTTTTGCTCTAAAAATGTTTGTATGGTTCTAACTAAAATTTAAAATGCTCGACAGCAATTTTCTATATTGTGATTTTATCCCATTAACCACTACACTCACCCTTATATTAGCCCCGTGTTTTAACATTTTTACATATTAACCCTTTCAGCGACACAAAAAATTGCTGTCGATAGCATTGCATCGATAGCTTCACAAGAGGCACGTTTAAGCATTATCTAGATCTTTGACAAAAATGCTTCTGGAAATTTCCAGAAGTTGGATCTGGGGAGCCAGACATGACATGACTCCCATAATTACCGTGAATGGTATATTTGACATTTTCAGACGTGTGAAAACACGTATCACACGAACAGGAAAAAGATCCATTAAACCTCTGATGTCAAAGGACCCCGCAGTTTTCTTAGGGAAATTGGGTTACGATAAAATAGGCTCAAAATTTACACATGGGTAGTTTATGCCATGCTGATCATGCTTGAAATATAGTGTCTGCAAGGTCCGTAATTTACACAATCTGCATATCATGGTGGTGTTCAGAAATACATGGTTTCTGCTTACTTTTATGCATGTTCGAGGGTGTACATGGACCGTACAATACATATATACATTATACATATAGGGTGGGGCAATAATGTGTCGGACTTCGGTATCTCGAGTTATACGATAGCTAGAAATTTAAAAAAAAAACAAGTAGAATAGTTAAAAGAGTATAACCGGAAATTATCTTTGAATATACAGGGCGAGCCAAGACGAAATTACAGGATCAAGTGCCTTTTTTAAAATGGAAAGCTAAGTATATCATCAGTACATTTTTTGAACCTCTTTCTAGACTCTATTCATTCCTATATTATTATTCACTATCTCGCAACCACTTGGATGTAATGAATTATTTTGCTGAAATAATCCCATCTACAGACGCAAATTGAAAAAACCGCCAAAGTCACAATTATGGGTTTTCTGAATCATTTTTACTTCCTAAAAATGTACAAGGCGGTTAAAAATTATTTTTCAATTAAGAACTTTTGAAACTGAATTTTCTCAATTTTCTTCAAACGGAACACCCTGTATATTTTTTGACGATGTGGTGTAGAAATGAAAAAAGGACATTACGTACTTCCCTGTGACTATTTGTAACCATTTTCGATTTATTGAGCAATAACTACTACATTCAAGAACAAACTTAAAAAATTAGAGATGTTTCAGATAATTGACCAGAAAAAAATTATAATTAGGACTTGTGGACATGTTGTCCATTTGAATTGACCACATCTCTATGCGTCTTTGAAATGAAGTTATTATTCTTTCTTCCATATTTTGGATGAAAGGAGAACTGTAAAAACTTCATTTCAAAGACGCATAGTGATGTGTGTCAACGAAAATAAGCAACGTGGCACACTTATTATAATTTTTCTGTTCAATCATCGGAAAAAACCTCTAATTTTTTACATTTATTCTTGAATGTTGTACTTATTGCTCAATAATTCGAATGCAAATAGTCATAGGGAAGTACTTACAAAAAATGTTCGTTTTTCATTTCTACATCACATCGCCCAAAAATATACAGGGTGTTCCATTTGAGAAAATTCAATTTAAAAAGCTCTTAATTGAAAACTAATTTTTAACCGTCCTGTACATTTTTAGGAAATAAAAATGATTCAAAATCATTAATTAGATGTCTCGTAACTAGTATTCACATTTTTCTTAAAACCCATAATTGTGACTGGTGATTTTTTCAATATGCATCCGCAGATGGCATTATTTCAACTAAAAAATTTATTATATTCAAGTAGTTGGGAGATACTAGATAATAATATAGGGCTGAATAGAGTCTAGATAGAGGCTTCGAAAAATGTACTAATGATATTTTAAAAAAGGCACTTGATCCTATAATTTCGTCTTGGTCGCTTCATATATTTAAAAATAATTTCCGGTTATAGACTTTTTTTATCTAGTATACTTGTATCTTTTTAAAATTTCTAGCCATCGTAGAACTCGAGATACCAAAGTCCGATGCACTATTGCCCTACCCTGTATATATATATATATATATATATATATATATGTGTGTGTGTGTGTGTGTGGGTGTACACTCTTGAACATGCATAAAAGCAAGCTCGTGTATTTCCAAGCACCACCATGATATGGAGATTGTATCTCTACATTATGCGGACGATCTGGCCATAACAGTGACTGGAAGGTTGACAGTCCACATAATGGAGGCAGCCAACGAGGCTATCAGAAAGATGGCTAGCAAGGATGCAGCTCGAGCTAGCTGCTGAGAAAACGGAGTTCCTAGTTATTACCAGGAAGAGAAACCTATCGCCCATGAAAGTTAGGGTGGGACGAGTGGAGATATGCCCAGGTGACCATCTGAAGTACCTAGGGGTTTGGCTGGACTCTAAGTTGAACTTTGGCGTTCACGCCACGAAAACGGCCGAAAAAGCGGGAAAGGCAGCCACAGCCATCGGAAGACTTATGGCCAACACTCACGGACCGAGAGCTAGCAAGAGGAGATTGATGTGCAGCGTTGTGCACTCTACCCTCTTGTATGCAGCTCCGGTCTGGGAAAGTATGATGAAAGTGGACAGGACGAGGTGCAGGATGACCAGGATCCAGCGTTGTGCTGCGATAAGGGTGTGCGGCGCATATAGAACTATCTCGTACGAAGCGGTATTGGTGGTGGCGAGGATTCCCCCTCTGGATTTGATGGCCAAAGAGCGGCTGGAAGTCTATGAGGGAGTTGCGAAGGCAGAAGCCAGGGACAGGTTGTTTGAAAGGTGGCAGTGGCGATGGGAGGTCGCACACAAGGGAAGGTGGACCAGACGCTTTATCACAAATGTAAGGACGTGGATGGAACAGAGACATGGAGAAACAGGGTATTATCTTACCCAAGCCCTGAGTGGACATGGGTGTTTATGGGAATACTTAAATGATATTGGTAAGATTGATAGCCGAGAGTGTATATATTGTGGGGAGGCCGACAACGCGGAACACACCGTATTCGTATGTAACAGGTGGAGGGAAGAGAGGCGACACGGTTATGCGGTTCGCCGTTACTGTCCCCAGACGACATGGTAGAGGGAATGCTGGAGACAGAGGAGAACTGGAGAAAGGCGGAGGAGGCGATAACTCGCATTATCAAAAAGAAGGAAGAAGATGAAAGAGAGATGGGGCTGACCCCATGGCGGAATTCATAACAACGAACTCAAATGACCAGCTAGTTTGAAGATAAACGAAAGTAGTTCCAAACTAGTCGGAAACACTAAAGAGGCGGAGGGGTTTTAGCCGGTTGAAGTCCGGCACTACCTGTAGCGCTAGACACTAAGCTCAGGTGCTGAAGTTTCCCCTTCAAAAAAAAAAGGGCACTATATCTCAAAATACTACCGGTAAAATTGTTCGTGCCCATGAAGAGTTTTTATCAACATGACATAAACTAAATGTGTGTGAAAATTTTGAGCCCATTTTATTGAAACCCAAATTCCATAAGAAAACTGCGGGGGTCCTTTCAATTTGAATTTAATAAGAAACATGACCGTTCCACCCCCTCAGCTATGGTCCACACTTAACCCCTTTCCCCTTGCACCTATTGCAACCGTTCGATATTGAATAAGGAGGCCAATCTTATTGCAATATTTTTAGATGCATCACACTGCGCAGCAAATTAAGATTTGTACAAGAAAATAAATAACAGAGTAGTAGATTATGTCACAGCTTAAAGTCACATTAAAAGCTATTTTTTTTCTATAATCATTTGACACGTCCAAGCAATATGTATGTATAATAGTTATTACTTTAAATTGCTAGCTGTCAATTTTTCATCAGGTTATATAAAATCGCCTACGCCTACCGATTTACTACTTACTCTCTGTAGCAAGTGGTTTTCTGTGGGTGCCGCTTGCAATGTTTGCATCTAGTATCAGGACGCGGTGCTGGCGCTTCGAATTCATAAAAACACCTCTACCGAGATATAACAAGATCACAACTTGTGTCCGACACTCAAATATATATAGCGTCAGAGCCTTTGTTAGTCTGGTGGCCGGAGGACACGTAAGTATTTGGACTGGCTATGTTCTCGGACCAGTCCGAGTTGCACGATCGAGGTGAACTGGAGGACCAGTGGCCGGGACTCTCCGGGCTAGGGGTGGGAAAGTTCTCTGGCAGCAGGTGGTCCGAATGCTGCGAGGGGGGAGTTAGATAAAAATTCTGCTGCTGTTGTTGCTGTTGGTATTGCTGCGGTTGGAGTGTGGCGGGGGTGGTGCTAGTCAACCCCGAATATGACATGGGGAGTTCGAGACCGGTCTGGCTGAAGTCAAAGCCCATTTGGAGGTTCTGAGCTTGAGGAACGCCACCGTGTTTTTGTTGGGTGGCCGCTCTCATCGCGGCGATATGCGTCGGGCTGGTGGGGAGGGACGGACGGTTTTTTGCCGGGGAAGGCGAACCATTGTACCCTTGCGGCGAGAGCGACATGTTCGACTGAACCGAATGAGGAGGGGACTGGTTCGAATAAGGGGGGCTCAATGTGTTGGCTTGCATCTGCCTCTGTTGCATCAGCAACGGGTCCTGGAAGATGTTAAAGGCGCCATAGTTGTTGTCCAGGGTGAAGCCCATGTTGTTTTTTACCACGTCCTCGTAACTGGGTGGCTGCTTGTTCCCCATCAGGCTCTCCAGACCTTGGGCTAAGTTAATGTTCGAGTATATCGACGTAGTGTCGTACGGACTGGGCATATTCGTCATAGGAGATTCGACAGGACTCAGCGTCGACGTTATCGAATCCACGCTCTGGGGAACTTCAGTGTGTTGGGTATTTTTCTTGTTGTTCTTTTTCACACTGGGCTTTCGGCGTATGCTGCCAGCGCTAGTGATACCGTCGCCCTCTGGACTTGTAGGACCGCTGTTTTTGCTTGGCCTCTTCGATTTTTGTCTTTTAGGAACAATTACTGTGGGTTGCTGCAGCATGTGACCGGTTGGTGAGGCTGCAAAGCAAAATCAAGTTAATAAAAAAATCGCCACAATCCCTTTTTTCATATATGTATATAATAATAATAATCTTTATGTCAAATGTTGTTGTATGTTTAAAAATATATTGTCCATTGTTCTAAAATCACTCATTCTGTTAACTTGAAGATTGTTCAGAGATCTAGTATTATATGAGTGAATTTCATGGTTAAATGTAATAAACTTATTCAGGTATGCTGGCATTAAACCATTTAAAATTTTAAATATAAAAATCAATGTAAAACAGGTAATTCTCACTGATACAGGCATCCACTCTAGAGCGTTCAACATATTTTGAATTAGTGTATACATTACATTTGAGAATAATCCCCATAGCTCAATTCTTAAGTTTTTGCAATTCATTTTTGCTGAATTGATCGAGTAAATATAAAACAGTAGCACAGTAATCAAAATGAGGCAGAATTAATGATTTATAAATAGTGATTCTAGTTTTTAGATCTAAATTATGAAAAGCAAAATAATTCTTTAGAAATTAAAAAAAAAAATTGCAAGTAAACTAGACAAAAAAGTTTATAACTGGAAATTGTTTTCGAACAAACAGGGCGAGCCAAGTCAATATTTAAAAAATCATCACAGTCACAATTATGGGTTTTAACAAAAACTTATGTGAATGCCAGTTACGAGACATCTAATTAATGTTTTTGAATCCTTTTCATTTCCTAAAAATGTACAGGGTGGCCAAAAAATATTTTTCAATTAGGAACATTTTAAATCGAATTTTCTCAATTTTTTTAAATGGAACACCCTGTATATTTTTCGACGATGTGATGTAGAAATGGAAAACGAACATTTTTTGTAAGTACTTCTCTATGGCTAATTGCAACAAATTTCGTTTTATTGAGCAATAACTACAAAATTCAAAAATAAACTTAAAAAAAGAGGTTTCTTCAAATAACTCAGTAGAAAAAATTATGATAAATGTTCCACATATTGCCCATTTTGATTGACGCACATCTCTATGCGCTTTTGAAATGAGGTTCCCACTGTTCCTGAAACTGTCGGTGTGATAGATATAAAGGCAGTTATTATTCTTTCCTTCATATTTTGTACTGTTGTTGGTGTGTCTCTATAAACAATTTCCTTCATGTATTCCCATAAAAAGAAATTAATTATTGTAAGATCTGGAGATCTAGCAGGCCATTTAGTGGGTACATTTCTTCCAATCCATTGATTAGAGTAGGTATTACTTAAGTGGTCTCTAACTGCATTTAAATAATGTGGTGGAGCACCATCTTGCTGAAACCATCCTATTTCGAATTCTTTCGGGAAGATTTACCAATAATTGTGGCAGATAGTTTTCCAAAAAATGAAGATAAATAGCTCCAATCATAATTCCTCCCCAAACTTTTATAGACCATATCTGTGTTGGCTATCAACTTGCATGAAAAAGTGAGGATTTTCCGAAGCATAAATGGAAATTGTGCCTATTAACAAATCCATTTTTATGAAAAGTTACCTGATTACTGAATAGAACAGTATTGAAGAAGTTGACATCATGTTGCATTTCACCTCTGGTCCAATTACAAAATTGTAGGCGCTTTTGGAAATCATCATCACATAATTCCTGGTGCATTTGATTATGATATGCATGCAACTTATTTGTTTTTAAGATTCGACCCACAGACCGTCTACTTATTCTTACTAATAAGCTCACTTCTCTTTGACTAACATGGTGATTCTCAACCGTTGCCAGCACCACAGGAAACTCATTTTTATTCTTTCACTTTTTTTATATCCTTCTTTTAGGATAACATTGGTGTTAAATTCTATTGGCAAGTAAGCAATTCCTGTCTGACTTGCCCAAAACAAAAGTCATGTCTACAAGTTCCGCTTTATTAAAATTCATATTGTAATATTCCAAATATTTTAAATTCAATACAAATTGTAACGACTGATAAGTGTGATAAATGCTCCTTTGTACACGACAATTTAAACCAAACTGAGGTTTTATGGCTTGTTGAATAATGAAAACAGCAACAAAAATGTAGAAAAAAATATTACAGTAACGGACCGGTTAAATACTATTTACTCATTCCAATGGATTGGAAGAAATGGTCCCACTAAACAGCTTCATTTCAAAATTGCATAAAGATGTGTATCAATCAAAATGGGCAAACGTCGAACACCTATTATAAATTTTCCTGATGAATTATTTGAGGGAACCTCTTTTTTAAAGTTTATTCTTGAATTTGACACTTATTTATTTATAAAACGAAAATGGTTGCAATTAGCCATAGGGAAGTACTTACAAAAAAATGTTCGTTTTTCACATCACATATTCGAAAAATATACAGGGCGTTCCATTTGAAAAAATTGAGAAAATTCAATTTAAAATGTTATTAATTGAAAAATAATTTTTGGCCACCCTGTATACTTATAGGAAATGAAAATTATTCAAAAACATTAATTAGATGTCTCGTACCATTGCTTTCGTTTTAATAGGATTTAATTAGGGTTTGTTGACTTAGTAAGTTTCAACTTTGCGCAACTCAATATTAATTTTATTAATAGCAGTGTCCAGGTCGAAGTCACAAACAGCTAATAAAGTGTCATCTGCACACAAATTCAAAAAATCAGTTAAGCTGGTAATATATGTCAATAGTATAAATAAAAAATAAAAGAGGTCCTGCTTCCCTGCGGAACTCCAAGGTCAAAGACATGTCTTTGACCATGCATGGAGATAATGTGTTCACTTTGGTGGTTTGTTTTCTGTTAGTTAGATAATTTTTTAACCAATTCAATACGTTACCTCTGACACCATAGTAAGTTTCAGTTAAAGTGCAGATTCACACGAATGCTTAGCTCAAAAACCTGATGATGACTAATTAATACATTTTTGAATTAAAGTAATCAACCAATTCATTATAAAGTGCTGTTTTTAATAATTTTTCTACGGAAGGTAAAGTGTTGATCGGTCTAAAACAACTACATAATTGATTTGGAACAACACATTTTTTGAGAAACAGTGACAAAATTTAATAAATTAAAACCTACATCTATGATAGATTTTAAGACTCTACTGTTAATAATATCCCACGAATTACGATTATTATCATAATAACAATAATAATATACTTTATTTCTCAATTAGTTGTATAAACAAGTAATTGTAGAGAGCGTCAAAGTACTAAAAAACTAACAATTAAAAATAAGTAAAAATATATAAAAGATAAAAAGAACAAAAGTCTTTATATATTATGGTAAAATTAGTCATAAAAAGAAATCATCGAGTGAATAACAGATTTTATTGATAAGAAAAGTCTTGAGTCTTTTTTTAAAAATGTGGATGTTTTTGGATTCTTTTATATCAGATGGAAGAGCATTCCATATTTTGCAACCATTAAAATAAAGGCCTTTTTGATATCCCGCCATGGAATGTTGGTCCGGATTAAAGTTATGTTTAAATCTTATTTCATAACTGTGATCAACTATATTTTTTTTAACATATTCAAGTTCTTATAAATAAAGCAATTAAGTTCATAAATGTAAGTTCCAGATAATGTTAAGATTTTTAACTTTTTGAAAGTTGGTCTACAAGATTCTCTTCTTGGCAGTTTAGCTAAAATTCTCAAAGCATACTTTTGTAGAATAAAAACGCGTTGACAATGACTACTAGTACCACAGTTAGTAATTCCATATCGCAATGAGAGTGGAAATTTGCGTAATACAAACTAATGAGAATGTACCGACTGCAGTGGTTTGTCAGTGACCGTAGTGCATAACAACAGGTCCGAAGTTTGTCACAAAGTTTATCTATGTGGATATCCCACTTTAAAATGCAGTCGAAGGTGAAATATTTTGCCTTAGTCATATACATTAAAGTAATCCGAAGGTCGAGTGTCTAATTCACCTTGGTAATTACGGTTTTTAAAAAGTATCGAAATAGTTTTTTCTTTATTTAAGTTTATAAAATTTTTTTCAGACCAAAGTACACATTTTTTGTAAACATTTACGGCCGAATTTATTGCTAAACTGGTGGTAGTTTCTGAAATTAAGAAATTTGTGTCATCGGCATAGCATACAGTCCGCAAATTATTAATGTCTTTCAAGAAAAAACTAAATCATTGGCAAAGATTATATATATAGCAGGGGACCCAAAATAGACCCTTGTGGGACACCTTGAGTCACCTTCCTAGGACTACTTGTGGTGTGGTTTATTAGTACAACTTGCTATCGGTCACTTAAATATGACTTTATGAAGTCTAATGGCATTCCTCTAATTCCATATCTACAAAGTTTCTCCAATAGTAACTGATGATCTACGCAGTCAAATGCGCGAAAAAAATCAATAAATATACCAAATGGGCACATTTTCTTGTCAAGGGCATTTGTAATTTCAACATGGAAGTTATTTAAAGCTGTATTCACTCCTCTATTTTTTATAAAACCATGTTGGGCTGGAGAAATTATAGTATTACGGATACAGAATGTTAGTAACTGGTCATTTAATGCTGATTCATAGAGCTTAGAGAAGCTAGACAATAATGTAATAGCCCTGTAATTGCCGTACGCATTTGAGTCACCTTTTTTATATAGTGGACATACTATGGAGAGTTTTAATTTTTCTGGGAAAACTCCTTGTTTAAATGACAAATTTATTAAATAAAATAGTGGTTGACAAATTAAATGTTTGCACTGTTTTAGTAAGTTATTTGACACATTGTCATATCCACTGGAATGCGATGGTTTAAGTTTATTAATGAAAGTACATCTTTGTCACTTACAGGGGAAAGGAAAAACGAGATATTTCCTTTCAAAAAGTCAAAATCTTTTTGTTTGTTATGTGTTATTCCACTGGTGGTAAAGTGCTTGTTAAAGTTATTTGCAGTTGCAGTATCGTTTATCTGAACATTATTTTCTACAATTTTTATTTCTTTTTTGTATTTCTGTTTGCCTTGTACGTCTGATATAATATTCCACACGGTTTTTGCTAAGCTCAATTTTTGTTTATATATATTATTAAGGTTTTTACTATAGTTCCTTAGTTCGGGATATTTTTGAGCAAGATCAGAAAATAGGCATAAATCTTTTTTTAATTTGACTATATCCTCTGTTATCCACTGTCAATTATTTATTTCCTTTTTATTCACAAAGCGTGTCAATGGAAAGCATAAGTCGAAATAATAAGTAATAACATTACTAAAATTTTCGAATGCTAAAGTAGAATTACTTTCTAGATATCATTTATTTTAAAAGTTAAGAGGACACTTACTCAACATGTTGTTGTTAGGAATCACATTCACCATTTGTGGACTCCTTGGGACATGTTCGTCTAGAAGTCGGACAATGTCGTGGTGTAGTCTCTCGCTTGCAACATCCCGTGGAAGTCTGTCCATATGGTCTGTTATCTCTCGATTTGCGTATGATTCCAACAGTGCTTTACAAGCTTGGTAGGAACCTTCACGTGCGGCTAGGAACAAGGGGGTTTCATCCTGGAAAAGAAAACAATTATTAATATGGGGCATTTTGAAAGAGTCGACCACAACGTACCTTGTCATCTTGGGCGTCTCTGTTAGCTCCGTGAGCTAACAATATATTAACAGCTTCAACGTTGTTAACAGCTGCGGCCCAATGCAGCGCTGTTTTGCCAGAATTATCGGCAGCGTTAATATCCGCCTCGGCACTAATGAGATCTTGGACCATCCCCTCAATGGCCAATCTAGCCGCCAGGATCAGCGGAGTTGTACCCTCATGCATTCTAGCATTAAGGTTAGTGGCTCTGTTTCTAAGCAATATCTGGAAGACTCCTAGAGCGTCAGCGGCAACAGCCGCATGAAGGGGAGTTCTGCCAGTATTGTCTTGTGCATTGGCATCGGCCCCTGCATCCAACAGTCTTTTGGCAGCATCAGCTCGAGCATACCGTGCGGCCAAATGTAGAGATGTTTCTCCGGTCTTGTCCATGGTCGCATTCAACTCGGCACCTTGGGCTACCAGATCTTGGATAATGGCTCCGGCACCATCGTCTTCATCTTCATCGATACCGGTGTCCATTCCGCCACCACGGACTGCAGCTACCATTATAGGAGTCATTCCGCAAGGTCCACGAGCGTTTATATCTGAGTGTTCATTGCCCTGTGGTGGAGTAAGCATAGGGGGAGGTCTGATGTCGGCAGCCTCCAGATGCTGTTGGGTCCAGCGAGGTTCCGCCTCCTCGTAATCCGTTATGGCCGTGTGATCACTCGAATATCCCAAATCATTTCCTCTGAATCGTTTCGGTTGAGGCATATCGCTTTCATCGTCTGACCACTGAGGCACATGTCCATGATGACCGTTTGGATCAATTTCCATGCCAGGAATCGAGGGATTTTTGCTGAGGTTTCGTAATTCTTGTCCCTCAGGGCCACGCCTTCGAGACCTCCTCCTTGTGCCAGAGTTTGTTCTTAAAAATCCTTCGGGGAACCAAGTTATGCCGGCAGCACGTTTCCTTTGAGTTTGGATAACGACAAAGATGACTGCACTCAGACAGATGACCAAGAGGATACCTATTAGGACATATTTGGCATTTGCGGGTGGATTTTCGTTTTCGTCAGCACCCGTAGAACCGCTTACTTTGTAAATTGGAAACATTTTCGACAGAGTGTGTTTCGAGGCCTTGGCAGCCAAGAACTCGGCCGCCGCGTTGGCCGTTTGGAAGCATTGTTCGGAATTTTCTGACATCATCGTGCACTTCCTGTTGTCGATTTCGAGGAAAACTTTAACACCTGCCTGCTCTGAAAATGCTATGTGGTGCTTTCGCTTGAAATAATCATCTTGTAAGCCGTTAGAAGCTGCACCCATCCAGGGATAGATCATATCGTTACCGAGTTGGTCTTTTTTCACTCGGACGGTTGTTCGTAGATGGTGACTGGTATCTCTCAGGAACACCACGAGGTTCTCCTTGAATTGCTCCATGTCCACCAGTACCACCATGGAAATGACTCCCTCAGCTAGGTCTGGCGGCTCATTTTCGCAATCCAGACCGTCCCAGTTACATTCCGGATTGTTGCATCCATAATCGCAATGTCCATTGGCGTAGTGCTGTTTACAGTAATCCTCGTAAATGGGGTTACATGCCTGCAGTTTCTTTTCGCAATCTCTTCCGTCAAACAAACACTGGGGATTATTACAATCCTCATTGCATACGCCGTCCATAAAGACCTCCCAACATTTGGTGGGTGCAGTACAATTCGCCCAGGGGTTTATGCCGAGAGAGCAGTCGTTTCCATCAAAGTCACAGGCGTAGGTATTACATTCCTCATCGCAACGCATATTGCCACGCTTCGATGAACAATTATTTCTTAAGCATTGTTGCCGTTGTATCTCCAAGTCCTTGGCGTAGAAGTTGTTAAAATCCTGTTGAGGCTTGATTGGTCTTCCTAAGCCCACGGGAGCATTACGATCGTATTCCTCACAATTCTTTCCAACATATTTTGGTGGACAGTAGCATAGGTAATCACCCAATTTGTTTTGGCAAATAGCGTCAGGATGCCTGCACGGATTGCTGCTACACTCATTTATCGAATCCACTTCACAGTTAACCCCTGAGGTGCCGATGGGGCAATCGCAAACGTAACCACCTCCGTCTGATATTCGGCAGACTCCACCATTCAAGCAAGGATCAGAATCGCAGTCATAGCCGCTAAACTCACAGTTCTTTCCATAGAAACCTTCCTGGCAGGTACATTTGTGCCCAGAGTGAATGGTAGTGCAAACTCCGCCATTCTGGCAGGGCGAAGCTGCGCAGAAATTAACTTTTCGTTCACAATGCCGTCCCATATAGCCAGCTTTACAATTGCAGTGATAATCGTTAACGAGTTGAACACAGTCTAGGGTGCCAGGGTTGGAACATGGATTCGATAGGCACTCGTTGATATCTCCTTCGCAACGAGGTCCGACAAATCCAGCTGGACATTTACATTCAAAACCCCTAACTTTATCGATGCATGTGCCATTGTTGTGACAAGAATCTAGACGGCAATCGTCGATGTTGATCTCGCAAATGTATCCAAGAGTTCCGGGTGGGCATGAGCAAAGGAAGTTATCGACTAAATCGTGGCAAGTTCCGCCGTTTTGGCAAGGATTCGGCTGGCAATCATCCACATTCAACTCACAGTTCTGTCCCTGAAAACCCTTAGGACAGACACAAGTGTACGAGCCGATTAGGTCTCGGCAAGTGGCGCCATTTTGACATGGAGCCGACTCACACTCGTTTATCTCCTTCTGGCAATATGAACCAGTATATCCCTCTTTGCAATGACACCTGTGGGAATTGCCGATGGTTTCGCAAGTACCATTGTTACAAAGCGACTTCCAAGGCACTCCTGAAAAGCAGAAAAACATCGTTAAATAAGATTATTTGTCAACTATATCAAGAAACATACCTTTTCTGGCAGCTGCATCTTTACAGCTAACCATTTCTACGTCACATACTTTGCCGGTCCATCCTGGCCCACAAGTGCATTGGTATTGATTTTTGATTTGTCTGCAAGTGGAGTGGTTTTCACAAGGATTCGTGGCACACCAGTCAACATATTCGCCACAGTCCTTGCCGGTGTAGCCGTAAGGACAGTGACAGGTGTAGTGGGTGGTGTGGTCTTGGCAAGTAGCGGCATTAAGACAAGGGGAACTATCACATAGGTTTATCCTGTTCTGGCAATTTGAGCCGGTGTATCTGAAAGATGAAAAGTTTAAACATCCAATACCTAACCGTAAAGAGTTGTCAAGGCTTACCCAGGTTTGCAGGTACAAACGTACGAATTTATTCCATCGATACAAGTTCCCCCATACATGCAGCTACTTTCCGTACAGTCCTCATCGTTAGTTTGGCAGTTGATACCGGAGAATCCAAGAGGGCAAGTACAGGTGTACGAGTCGACATATTGGTTGCAGGTGGCGCCGTTTTGGCATGGATTAGAATAACACTCGTCGATGTCTATTTCACATTGTTTACCTTCAAAACCATTGACGCAGAGGCACATGAATTTACCAATTTCATCCAAGCAAGTGCCTCCATTCTGGCAAGGGGCTGTAAGAGAATATCAAATTAAATTTAATTCAAATTGCAAAGTCCCAATACTTACATGAAGCACAATCATCGGTGTTAATGGAGCAGTCCTTTCCTTCGTAACCTCTCATACAAATGCAGTGGTAAGAACCGTTGGTGTTTCTGCACGTGGCTCCATTTCGACAAGGCTTAGAAACTACACACTCGTCCACATCTTGCTCGCAAAATCTGCCGGTATAACCTACGCTGCAGGAGCAGGCAAAATCCAAGTAATTCATGCTAGGTGTACATTTAGCATTATGTCTGCAAACATTTGGTGAACAAGGATCCAACTTGTCTTGGCATTCTCTACCGGTGAAAGGCAACTCGCACACGCACTTGAAATCGTTAACTAGATCTATACAAGAGCCGCCATTTTTGCAAGGATTTACGGCACAGTCATCTATGTTGGATTCACAATTGATTCCAGAGTAACCTGCAAGGCATTCACAAGTGTA
Source organism: Leptura quadrifasciata (assembly GCA_963675555.1). NCBI lineage: Eukaryota > Metazoa > Arthropoda > Insecta > Coleoptera > Cerambycidae > Leptura > Leptura quadrifasciata. The sequence goes on along the minus strand of OY776681.1, from coordinate 18,026,552 downwards.
AGAAGCCAGGTGGTCGTGGCAAATGCCTCCATGTTGGCAGGGGTTGGAGGCACATTCATCGATATTAATTTCACACTGCTTTCCGCCATATCCCGGCAGACAGTGGCAAATAAATTGGTTGACACCATCTTCGCAGCTTCCACCATGTTTGCAAGGATTGGATTTGCATTCGTCAACATCACTCAAGCAACGAGCATCGAAATAGCCCCTCGGACATTCACATCTGAACCCGTTCACTAAATCAATACAGACACCACCATTTGCGCAAGGATTTGATGCGCATTCGTCTATGTCGTTTTCGCAGTGTCTTCCGGTGAAGCCTGGTATGCACTCGCATGTGTAGCTGGAAAAAAATTTTTGCTAAGTACGCAAACACCGTAAATTATTTTAAATATCATGCTCAAAGCCCACATTTGCTTGTTAACATGTTGGATCTGTTCCAGAAGTTATGACTTCTTTCAAAAAAAATTTGCTAATAGCTAACAAGCAAAGAAGACGATGAAATTTTTTTAGGGAGCAATGCTACTCCTTATCATGCACATTCACATTCAATCACGATCAAAAAACACGAAACTTACGGCTCATATAGGTAACCACTGTGGGCATGAAAAAAATTAACACAATATTAATATCACCTTCGAATTGAAATGATTAATTGCATACCTGTTGATTCCATCGACACATCTGGCGCTGTTTCTGCAAGGGTTGCTGTAACATTCGTTCACATTAATTTCGCAGTTAGGTCCTGAGGTGCCCGCTTTGCAAAGACACTGATACCCGTTGACCAAGTCCTGACATAGCCCTCCATATTGGCAAGGATTAGATTCGCACTCGTTGATCTGATGTTGGCACAGGTTTCCTTCGTATCCAGGATGGCAAGTGCAGGTAAAAGAGTTTTCTCCATCTATGCATTCTCCATGGAGGCAGGGAGACGATTGGCAATCGTTGATGTTGGTTTCGCAAGATAGGCCGGTGAAACCAGGAGGGCATTCACATGTGTAGCCGGCTATGGCGTCGTGACACAGACCGCCGTTTCGGCAAGGATTGGAAATGCAATCGTCTATATTTATTTGGCATCTGGATCCGGTGAAACCTGTGGCGCAAGTGCATTTGAAAGAGTTGATGAGATCATGACAACTGCCGCCGTTCAGGCAGGGTTTGTCTTTGCATTCGTCTATGTCGACTTCACATTGCGTGCCAGTAAAACCTGCAAGTAAAATTCCTAGGTAAATGTCGAGTAGAGTCATAGTTAAAAACGATGTTAAGGATGTTAGAATTAGTGGAAGCAATGTAAACACAGAACAATGGAAAGAAGGAACTGTCTTAGACAGAGGTGGTTTTATTACCACATATTCAGTACATCAAAGTAAGTTCAAAGTAAAGTTTTGTTTGTAGAATCAAATCAGTTGGGAACAACATTTTTTTGCAAATTAGTGTCCGTTGCTTAAAATCTAAATCTTCAAAGCATTACAGGGGTACACCAACTTAAAATCTCTGTAGCGCTAAACGTGGGCTCGTGAACAAAAAAAAATATGAAATTTGATTTTTTGGTTGATAAAACAATGAGTACTTGATTTAACCTCCAGGCACCCATCCTTCAAATTTTACTCTAAAGTAAAATCTAAATCTTCAAAGTGTTGCAAGCACAACGCCAACCTTTGTGGCGCCAAACGTGGGGCTCGTGAACGCCTCGTCAAAAAGTAAGAAGTTTGATTTTGGCTGATAAAACAATGAAGTTGTGACCATATCCATTGTCGCATGTAAAATATAACATTATGTTACATGTGGTACTAATTTAAAATTATTGTCAATTTAACAATCGTAGTTACGTTCAGAAAAATCAAAACTGGAAAATTCATTAAATGACAGCAATAGAGAAAGGGTACTTGATTTAACCTCCGGGCAAATGTCAAAATATGAGTGCACTATCCTTCAAAGTTTACTCTAAAATTAAATATTCAAGGGGTCACTGCGCAACACCACCCGAAACCTTTTTGGTGCCAAAGGTGGGGCTCGTCGAAAATTAAGAAGTTGACGTTTGGGTGATCTAAACCTTCAAAGTGTTGCAGCGCAACGCCAACCTAAAATCTCTGTGGCGCCAAACGTGGGGCTCGTGAACGCCTCGTCAAAAAGTAAGAAGTTTGATTTTGGCTGATAAAACAATGAAGTTGTTACCATATCCATTGTCGCATGTAAAATATAACATTATGTTACATGTGGTACTAATTTAAAATTATTGTCAATTTAACAGTCGTAGTTACGTTCAGAACAATCAAAACTGAAAAATTCATTAAATGACAGCAATAGAGAAAGGGTATTTGATTTAACCTCTGGGCAAATGTCAAAATATGAGTGCACTGATCCTTCAAAATTAAATATTCAAGGGGTCACTGCGCAACACCGTCTGAAATCTTTTTGGCGCCAAAGGTGGGGCTCGTCGAAAATTAAGAAGTTGACGTTTGGGTGATAAAACAATCCAATACCTCGTTCCCATGTTCATGATCATTTGCAAAATGTAAATTTCTATATGTGTAATGTGTTTCGATAAATAAAAAAAAGCAAGAAAATACAACTGGCAGGATTTGAAAAATTAATTAATGTACATTTCTGTTGTATAAGAAAACTTAACCGTAATTTCATGAAATACGTGCATCTATACTGAAATAACTAAATTACTTTGTTTATGCCATAAATAAAAACAACCATATAATTTGGGAACCAGGTCAACGGGAGGATTTACGCGAATTACAGAGAAATTAATATAAAAACAACTTTTGCAACCAAAAAATAATACACGCATGTAGCATGTGGTACTTATTCACAATTATTGTCAATTTAATAGTTGTAATTACTATTCAAACAAGTTGAAAACTATTATACCAATATTATTTTTTCACATTCAAGTGATACAGCTTTTGAAATTTTTCTTAAGGTATTTCTTTGGTGTAGTAGAGTCAAACGTAATGAACATTGCATGAGATAAATAGACATGCGAACAGAGAGTTGGATAGGCCATGATTAGCCCACATATGTGACCCAATCACTTAAACCTGCCCGAGCAGGTCACATACCGAGTATCGCCGGCTACTGAGCTTATATATACTTTACAATTGGCGCATATAGTAACGTACGTCGATCGGGGACATAAATAAAAATCTTACCTACTAATTGAAATAAATAAGCAGAATTTTCATAGAGCTTTCGCGTCATTCATTATTTCTTTTAAACAAGATTTTATGAATGTGTAAATTGGTGTACTTGACGAACAATGCTTTTTAACGGTATCCTCTCTTATCCGCGACATTATATCACTTCTAGACGGAACTCATTAATGTCTCTTGTTGTTGAACACATAAAAAAGGCGAATAAATTACAAAAATTAATATCTAACCAGACATAGTGACTTTCACAACGGAAATGTTATTTAAAGCGAACAAGCCATTTCACAAATCCAATTTGGTGCATTTATTAATCCTAGATAGGTAATAAGCATCTAAATGGTTTCTGATAAATTGCCAATTTCCTCTAATATACAGGGCGTCCTATAAGTAACAGTAGACCGAGCAATAGCAGATTCCTTACGTCAAAATATTGCGATTCGGACAATAAAGACAAAACAGAGTCACCAAGAATATCTAATGACCGGCTGTTACAGAATTTGACTATGTCTTTTCATTACTACGGAAATTGCCTGGGGAGTTTTATGTGAATCGCCCGGTATATTAGTTTTAAGAAGGCTTGTTAATTCGAAGTATAAGGCCGTATTTGTCAAGGAATATTATAAGTGATCGCCGCGGTATCTCGATGTTAAATGATGAGTTGTTTGTTAACTTGCAGCAGGTCAGAAATATACAAAAGATGTGAGGAATTATACAATATAATTGCGATTTCAATTACATTATACATTACAAAATAAGCCAATAAACATAAAGCAGGAAATTATTTGAACTTGTAGATGTTCGGATCACGTATAGAAAGATTAATTAATATGCACCGTAGCGTGTGCGAAGAACATCAATTTTATTGATGATGCCGCCTAAAACACAATCAGATAGAAGGCCATTGTGACCATAATTGAATAATACGGCAATTGGACTCGTCTCGGTTCGTTCAATGACACAAAACGTAATTTAAGAATATCCGATTGTTCAAAGGAGATAAAAGACACTGTAATTTATTTAAACGAATCTTAAGTTTGCTTCTAAATAAATGCATAAATATTTTCTAGAAAAAAAACAACAAATTAATTTACATCGTTGTACGGAAACCTGTTCTAGAGAGTCTGATGTTATAATTGCCCTCATTCTCATAAGCCGAGAGTTTGATACATTTTGGCAACGAATCCTGATTGAAATTTCACTTGGGTTTTAAAGAGATACTTCCTCAATGAAAACTATCCCAGGATTACGGCGTAATTATAAACAATCATTTTTTCAATAGTTTTAAAATCGGCGAGATGCACTAAATAAGGATTTAACACTTTTGCTGTCTTTTACAACTACGAAATAAAGCGTCGTATTACATTGTATTTAAATTTAAATAAGTCCGAGTTACTTAGATATCCCCAATTATGAACTTAATTTACATAACAACTACAGCTCCGATCTCGCTGTGAAATAATTGCATCTCATGATAATTATGTGCGTCATTTCGTGTACAGTTTCAGCCGACTGTATTCAGCATTTTTCTCATTAGTCTCTTTTGCCCGTTGAGGTGCAAAATATTACATTTAGCTCGGTAGAATTTTGATAGCGAACATATTTTCTTGTTTAAACATTTCACTAAAAAATGAGAAAATATTAATAAAGCAGCGCAAGTGTGGAAAAGCAAATGGTTCTCGGTTCTCCACATGTTGCTGTAATACTGCTCCAATCGCGTAATTTGAAGCGTCGGCAAATAGCTAGAGGGGCTCCCGGAATACGGTGAGCAACTACCGCAGCATTTGTGTCTGATTTGTACTTGATCGGTTCTGTTAAAATAAAAAAATCCAAATTTCAAATTGCGATATTTTAAAGAAATTTTTAATGGATTTTTTAAATTGTATTCTCGACTTCCATAATAAATATTAAAAATTATAAATAAAAAAATAAGCATGTTCACATAAAATTGCATATTGCATCTTCCCTATTTGTTTCTCTTAGATATTACGTTATTATTTACCAACGCGGATAGCACATCGGGGTTAACGTTTGAAATATCGAATAATCATCTAGAATCCATGCATAGATAAACTCAGAAATGTACGGTGTGGGAGTAAAGGGCATACCCGAGCGCCGGCATTCGAGAACACAGCTTAGGAATGGGCGTGACCATCGTAGAAATACTTATTCTCGATATAAGAACCGTTAATAAAGTCTAAGTCATATAATTTACAAAGGTATTATAAAGATGCATGAACATTGAACATACAACTCATTATCAATAACACGAGTTATTTAATGTGGGAGAGTGATATTTACGGGAAACCTCAAATTATCGTGTGTAATACAGGGTCAGTTGAATAGCGTGCCTGACACTACAGGAACCGTCTCAAAAATCACAGAAATTTTTAAAAGTCAATATTTCTTCTTCACTTCATGATTTTCTCGACTCCTACTAGTAGATAAATATGTTATTTTTATTGAAATGCTTGATTGTTCTTTAAAATTACGTCATTCCTTTGATGATTTCTCAATAAATGTATTTTGTTGCGTTTTTCGCATTTTGGTGGGTCATGCCTAAAAATTGGGTCACATAAATTCAAAAGCTTTTTCGGTTACCTATAATTTGATTTTTGTCTGTTATCATTGTAACATGAAAATTGATTTACGATCCAAAATATCAAAAAAGTTCAGATTCGAGAAAAAAATAATATTCTTAAACATCGTTAAGAATTGAATCACGGTAAAAATCACTTGGGACTTTTTTATTGAATTTTGATAGATAAGTTTATATTAGTATAGTTCGTAGAAAATACATGTTTTGATAGAAATATCCCTTTTTACCAACATCAGACATTTTTGCACAATTTATTAACAAAAAATTTTACATAGATAGTATATTAAAATTATTGAACATTTCAAAGGTTAGGAGGATTCTGGATTATTTGTCAAATTCGAAGTAATCATCCCTTAAATTATCAATATTAAGCCCCCATCCTGTCGTTGATGCATCTGAATCCGTAACAAAAAAGATTCTATAGAGATTTAATCAAATAGATCTGCTCGTAGGCCGGCGTCGGCGCAGAAGCGGAGAATGAGAGAATACGAGTGGACACATTTTGTTCTCGGCTGATTGGGTCCGTATAATCTAACGCTATATCCTATTCTGAGATATGAATAATAATAGCTTTTCTTGAATTTTATATTGGTAATCTGTACTTTTAGACAATGAATTGGAAATACCCGAACTGTGACAGTTCTTGGGTAAAATTCTACCTGCTTGGATATTAAAATTAATCCCTTTCAAATTGGTATTGCCTCTGCCGCTGTCTCATTTATATGCTCAATCATTCGGCCAAACAACTAGCAATTTTAAAAATCGACATGTTTTAGGGCCTTCCCTAAAAGTTCATAATTACGCTTAAAATGAATTTTTGTATACATATGGATAGGCCCTGTATAATGTGTAATTTCTGTGAACGTGAAAAAGAATAGTAGTGCGCTCATGGCCAATTTTTTTTGATATTTTGGTATAAAATTCAAAATAACGGTTCACGCTATATAATTTTTTAGATTCGCCAGATAAAATATGTCATTTAAAGCTGTATAATGAAAATGTTACGTTGCGGCCGTTTCTTTTCTACGTAAAGACGTATTTTAAACATACAATTTGCACTAATGGAGATTATAGAAAAGTATGCAGAAGTAGGCGTACATAAATTAAGAACACTAGGCAATTATGACCCCTTTAATCTTTCCTGCGAAATAACCGAAAAATCTGATTATAAAATTATACGTTTGGTATGCGAGTTTTGTAGAGATGAATCAGTCCTGGCCAGAGTTCGTCGAAAATTTCTGGTTAATGACGTGTACATTATTGCGTGCGCGCCGGATCACGTTGTTTGAGGTCGGGGGCCCTTTTGTGTCGGTCCATTATTTACCAGGGCAGGTGATCTGCCGGGTCACAACAAGTCCCAACTCTTCTTCCAAATGGCCTCCAAATAGCACCGCGAGGTGTCCTCTCGTTTCTTTATTTTTATCGTATGCGCGCAGAGGATCACTTTCAACAATAAGAGGCAACAGAAACTTAATAATAGATCGAATCCGTTCGTTATAAACTACATAATGTTACATGACAAGTGACGTTTCAAATGTCAAGTTTCCATTAATTCAATTTTTATGTTTTTAATTCAGTGTGCCATGGCTGTTTTGATTTATTGTGGCCAATCCATGAAAATACTAAATTATGTGGTTTATGAGTAAACTAAAATTATTAAAAGCACTTTTTTAGGCGAAACTCAAGTTTTTCAAACGGAATCATATTGATACCAAGGTTAGTTGCAATAATGGCACACTGAAAATAAAAATTGAATTAAACAAAGTTTGACATTTGAAATGTCACTTACACGGTATTCTTGCATTCAGAACATTATATACAATCCAAAAATATAATAAAATAAAGCGTTCCATTTGAAAATCAAAAGTTGGTGTGCCACTTCCGCCAAAACCGGAAGAAAAAAATATTATTTCTATGAAAAAAATTACACTTATTAAGTACAGACGATGTACCGGATTTAAATATTTGTGTACAAAAATTGCTAGCGCTGCCAGCTAATAAAACAACTAAGGAGTTGCTAGTATATGTTTACAGCTGTCGCCATAGTAACAGTGAATTATTGTTTTTACATCGTTCTGAACAAGTGAAATACCCAGACCGTCCCAGGAGAGTTTGTTTTTCTGATTTCTTTTAGTGACAAACAAGTGAAAAACTCAGAATTAAAGAGAGCACAGATAAGTTTTAAAATGATTTAAAAAGGGACATAATAAATAATTTTGCTTCACTTTGAAGTGACTGGATTGGTCTTTATTTTACTCAAAGCCTAAACCGAAAACCCACCGTAGTCCTACTTCCAATAAAAATATCTCACACATACGTCTGGCAGAACAACTAGCCCTGTATGTGCACAGGCACTAAAACAAGACAAGTGCCCGAGGGTCTGACCAAATTCAGATAGACCGTAACTCGTATTGCAGGTTTCTGTGTGCGCATAAGAATCCGCCGTTCGATTTTCAATAATTTCCAATCAACTAGTTACTAATTAATTGTTTGTGAGCCTCTCTATAAATCGCAAGAAATAATTTAAATGCCTGGCTTGGAACAAAAGTAAGAAAATCCTTGGGCCAAATATGGTATAAATGGATCTATTCCAGATTTCAAAACGCTCCTTTAATGAAGCAACAATGTAATAATGCAACTGGGCTAATTAAAAGAATAAAATAATTTTAAAAACTAGTTGCCTCAAATACCTGCGACTAGTTCACATCAATTAAAAGTTGGGTGTTGTATGTTGCCATTTATTATCGCGGGACAGGGAACGAAATCCTAATTAGCAAAATAGACTCCTACAAGAACTGAATAGCTTTATAATTATCAGGTAGTGCCGTTTGAATAAGGGTAGTTTTGTTTATTATGACGTGTAATTACGACACCATAAAAAACGATTCTATATAAAAAAATATGAAAATTGGCATTCGTCTTGGCAAATTTTACCATTTTAAATATAGCATTCTATAAAATATACAGGCCTCCTCCAGCGTATTGGAGCCCAGGGCTTTTTAACGTTAAACGTCCTATACAGTTTAAGCAACTTTAAGTATTCGGATAAAAAGTGTGACTCAAAAAAGAGGCTTTTAAATTGTATCTAGGTATGTACTTCATTATAAATTAATCTATAATGAAAGTAGCAATAAGCCAGCTAATTCTATATAACTTCACTTTTTTGTTTGGCAAGCGTCTAAAATTTGTTAAAAAACAACTCAACAATCTGAACTACTGTAGAGATTTTAATTTGAGTCTGTTTACGTCACACATCACAGTCTCTCCCACACATCATATTTCAATAGCGTTTGACAGTTTTTATAAGGTTAAAAAGAAGGAAAAAGTAAAAAATGATGCATGAACACATATTCGTCTTGGCAAACTTTACAGTTTTAAAACGTACCATTCTATAGAATATACAGGCTTCCTCCACCGTATTGGTGCCCAGGGCTTTTTAACGTTAAACGTCCTATATACAGTTTAAGAAACTTACAGTAAGTATCCGGATAGAAAGTGTCGACTCAAAAAAGAGACTTTAAATTGTATCCAGATATGTACTTCATTATAAATTAATCCATAATAAAAGTAACAATAAGCCAGCTAATTCTATATAACCTCACCTTTTTGTTCGGCAAGCGTTCAAAACTTATTAAAAAACAATCCAACAATAACTCACACATCCCAGTCCCTCTCACACATCATAATCGAATAGTGATTGATGGTTTTTATAAGATTAAAAAGAAGGAAAAAGTATAAAATGATGCATGAACAAATATTCGTCTTGGCAAACTTTACAGTTTTAAAACGTACCATTCTATAGAATATACAGGCTTCCTCCACCGTATTGGAGCCCAGGGCTTTATAACACGTTAAACGTCCTGTATACAATTTAAGAAACTTACAGTAAGTATCTGGATAGAAGGTGTTGACTCAAAAAAGAGGCTTTAAATTGTATCCAGATATGTACTTCATTATAAATTAATCCATAATAAAAGTAGCAATAAGCCGGCTAATTCTATATAACCTCACCTTTTTGTTCGGCAAGCGTTCAAAACTTGTTAAAAAACAACCCAACAATAAGTCACACATCCCAGTCCCTCTCACACGTCATAATGGAATAGTGCTTGATGGTTTTTATAAGGTTAAAGATAAGGAAAAATTATAAAATGATGCATGAACAAATATTCGTCTTGGCAAACTTTACAGTTTTAAAACGTACCCATTCTATAGAATATACAGGCTTCCTCCACCGTATTGGAGCCCAGGGCTTTTTAACGTTAAACGTCCTATATACAGTTTAAGAAACTTATAGTAAGTATCCGGATAGAAAATGTTGACTCAAAAAAAGAGGCTTTGTGGAGTCAAAAAAATGCTTTAAATTATATCTAGGTATGAACTTCATTATAAATTAATCCATAAAAAAGTAACAATAAGTCAGCTCATTCTATATAACCTCACTTTTTTGTACGGCAAGCGTCCGAAACTTGCTAAAAAACAACCCAACAATCTGAACTACTGTAGCGTTTTTAATTAGAATTTGGTTACGTCACACATACTAGTTTCCTCTACACGTCATATTCCAATAGTGCTTGATGGTTTAAGTTTAAAAAAAAACTAAAAAGTATAAAATAATGCATGAACAAATATTCGTCTTGGCAAACTAATAACTACACTTTTTTGTTCGGCAATCGTCAATTGCAGTACGTTGTCAAGCGGGAAAACACCCTTATTATTACTCAAATAGATTGGTAACCGAAAAAAAATTTACACTTCCTTAGCTATTAACGTACCTGGCATGCAAACGCATCTAAAAGTTCCGGGGTCATCTAAGCAGGATCCGTCGTTATGGCAAGGGTGAGATTCGCATTCGTTGACGTTTGTTTCGCATCGAGGGCCCGTGAAACCTTGGGTGCAGTTGCAGGCGAAGCTTCCGGGAGTATTTACGCATATACCATCGTGTTCGCAAGGAGAACCTGGAACAAAGAATTAAAAATAAGTTACATATCATTCAAAACATTACTGACGTTTTATTTCATTCAGGTCAAAAATGATACGGTAAAGTGTGGCATAAACTAGTCACAGTATTATTATGTAATCGCAACGTAACTTCTGCTCATTTCTATTTCAGATTAGTTTCTTAATACTAATTGGTGTAAAGATAGTTTAATATTGCATACATATGTATAATACGGCCAACAGTCGTTATCAATTTAAGTCTCGATAGATTTCTAACTTGACAAATGAAGGATGCCTTTCTTGGTGATAAAGGATAAGCCAGCAGATTCTGTAATTTTCATATACAGGGTAGGGTGTCTCACCGGGAACTGAATCAATCGATATAGAGAAAAGTACGCATCAGAAAATTTTGAAAATTTAGATAACTACTAATGTCGGTGTAGCCAATCCAACTAAAATAATTACAAGCAGCTGGCACTTCCGCTTATACCGGAAGTCGATACCAACTTGCTTATTTCAAATGGAACACCCTATATATTTTAGGGTTTTCGAAAAGAGCATAAAATTCAGAGTCGAAAATATGTAACATATCCTATACCTAAACCTAGCCGTTTCAGAGATATTTGACATTTTATAGAAAATTTGACAGGTGCAACGGTTTGCAAGAACCGTTATAACTTTCTTCGTGTAAAAGATCCTCATTTGCTTCTTGTCACGTAAAAAAAACACAAGGAGAACTACGTTTTACAACCGAAATAAATTCAATAATATCATACCAAGTGTTCCGTTTTTCGCGTTACATCTTGTTAACTTCAAACCGCGAAAACTTATTTAGGTCAAATGGAACACCCTGTATTTTTTTACGTCAAGTCGTGTAAAATTGAATTCCCTTTTTTCTGATATCAGCATTGTGGGGGTTAAAGTTGCAACTTTTTGAAATATTTGCGATTTTATTAGAAATTCGTGAATTGTTGTAATCATTTCATCAAAATAGCCATGATTAGAAACAATCAGTCATTATCTTATATCAAAAAATGCCAACACGTTTAAATTATGCCAACGAAAACTTTTTAAATTTGTTTATTATTTACGGAGAATGTGATAAAGTAATATCAAGAACTTGCAGCACATTTGCTACTCGATATCCACAAAAACGCAAAATACCACTAACACTGTAACATGCGTATTAATCGAATAGAAGATATGGCATGAACTAAAAATAGCAGCGATAAGATCAATTTAAAACATGATTTCATTTTAATTTGATAATTGCTCAAAATTCCGTCCTCGAACCTCGACACATTTTTCGCACCCTCGGATTAGTTCCTCATGGGTAGCTCTTCTAATTGAATCCTGCGATATGTTTTGAAATGCATTTCTTACTCTTTGCATACAATCTTCAATGGTTGTTAATGGGCTCTCATAAACTTTATTTTTAATAGTTCCCCAAATGAAATAATCCAGAACTGATATTTCAGTCCATTATTGGCAATCCATTGATAATAAAAAGTTTCTTGTAAATGATTATTAATTAAATATGCGTTATGTGGGGGAGCACCGTCGTGCTGATAAAAAATGTTTCTATGTTCGGCGAGAGGTAAATTTGCTAAATAGTTATTATTCAAATTTTGTAAGATATTCAGATATCTTTCACCTAAAAAAAAAAACAAAAATTTACGTATACATATTAGCAGAAGAAAAAGTTTAATTTACCGTTTAAATTTTCCTGATAAAATTGTAATGCCACCACTCTATCGTTTCTTATGGCACAGTAAACATTGAACTGCCAACTTTCCTGAAAGTTTCGCTCTCTGAACATATGAGGATTTGAGTCACTCCAATAATGCGAATTGTGTCCATTTTTAGTAAATTTTGCTTCATCTGTCCTTATAATATTTCCCAAATAAGAATCGTGACCCTCAGACCTTATTAGAATAAACTCACAAAAATTCTGTCTTCTTAGGAAATCTGTTTCTTTTAATCCTTGAACCATATGGAATGAAAACGGAAGAAACTTATGTTTTAATAGGATTCTGTAAATTGAATCCTTGCATAGTCCCGATTCCAGAGCAGCTTGTCTTAATGACATCCTTGGAGATGCATGAAAATATCCCAGACTGACTATTTCAATGTTTTCGTCATCAACAATAGGCTTTCTTCTTTGCATTTTTGCCTTAACAGAGGCATAATTTTTAAAATTTTCCAGTATGCGTTTTACAGTGTTTGGTGACGGTTTCCGTTTTTCTGGATATCGAGTAGCAAATGTGCTGCAAGTTCTTGATATTACTTTATCACATTCTCCATAAATAATAAACAAATTTAAAAAATATTCGTGGGTGTAATTTAAACGTGCTGGCATTTTTTGACATAAGATAATGACTGATTGTTTCTAATCATGGCTATTTTGATGAAACGATTACAACAATTCTTGAATTTCTAATAAAATCGCAAATATTTCAAAAAGTTTTAACTTTAACCCCCACAATGCTAATATCAGAAAAAAGGGAATTCATTTTTACACAACTTGACGTAAAAAAATACAGAGTGTTCCATTTGACCTAAATAAGTTTTCGCGGTTTGAAGTTGACAAAATGCAATGTGAAAAGCGGAACACTTGGTATGATATTATTGAATTTATTTCAGTTGTAGAACATAGTTCTCCTTGTGTTCTTTTTATGTGACAAGAAGCAAATGAGGATCTTTTACACGAAGAAAGTTATAACGGTTCTTGCAAACCGTTGCACCTGTCAAATTTTCTATAAAATGTCAAATATCTCTGAAACGGCTAGGTTTAGGTATAGGATAAGCTACATATTTTCGACTCAGAATTTTATGCTCTTTTCGAAAACCCTGTATAGTTCTGGGTTCGTGCTTATTATGTCTAATTAAGCGCGCGCTAATTGAGTCCCTATTCCTATGCTGCTAATATAAATAAATAAAAAATAAAGTAAAAGTTGGATAAAACTTTATTATATTTTTTTTAATGAGATTTCTCCTTATTCTGCAACTAAACTCGTATTTAAGTTTTTCAGCATAATTGAAAAACTTCGTAAAATATATATTTTTTTTAATGTGAAAAAAATACGTTTTCTTAAAGTCGATTTAATATTTTCCAATTTTTAGAATACCTTGTATAATTTACTTAAGTTTGACAAGTTCATGACTTTCTAAGATATGCAAAAATTTTTATACAGAATGATCTCTCGGCAAGTCAAAAATAACAAAGTTTACAAGATGCAGTAACCTATCCAGGGTTTTATCATATGTTGATATATTATTGTATGGAATCCTTTACTGTACAAATTAAATACTCATGATCTTCCGAATTTTTTTAGATTACTTACTTTACTAAACTCCATGTGGTAACTAAGGCCTTTTATCGCTGACTGTATTAGAGTTGCGACGTATGCCAATATACATCTTTACTTTTGTCTCGACAGATGGGTGGGAAGCTTAACATGTCGAACATATCTAACCCACCATCGTCTATGTGTTACAGAGTTTATTCAAGCTTGGGAGACACAGGCCAAAAAAAATATCAAACCAAATAACAATAAATCTACATTAACTTTTTATCGAAAAGTTTATCTTGAAGAATCTAATCCAGCTAGCAGCAAAGTAATTTATTTTTTTGTTCCCGATAGTTTGCATAACTCATGACCATATCTAAACACGGATTTGATACACTTTTTGGCTGGATGTACAAAGGGGAATTGTGAATAAAAATACTAGATGGATCCAGATCGTTGACCCTGATCAGGTACTGCGATTCGTCATGGCATTATTCTGAAGTAAATCGAGCCTAGCGCACTCTTGTCAAAGCTCGTCTATTAAAAAGTCTGTGAAAAAGTGATTAGGACTTTTCTTAGTAGCATACTTTTGTGTTTATTTTATATTGATATAATTTCAAAAACGTCGTATAGGCTCAATTAGCTGTTACGTCTCAACGCATGCAACCAAACATACTACTGGCATACAAATTTTGATCCCGTCGAATAATATTGGAATTTGAGCCTTATCGCCTTGTTTATAAAGACTAAAATATGATGCTAAAACATTGCTATACATTTTATTGAATTTTTCGGTCGAAATAAATATTTAAGAACTTCCAGTGCCAATCGCATATACACAAGATATGTTAAAGTATATATATATATATATATATATATATATATATATATATATATATATATTTTATAGGGTTACTGGTAATTCAATACATTCATTCCTTTGGAGATGTGATGGGGCATGAGCTAAGGAGTAAATCTAGCCCTAACATACATTATGCAAAACTCAATAGTTTTTGATATATTTCAATTTTTTTGTTTTTCTCAAAAAAGTAGATCTTAATGTCTTAAAAGTTAATTTCCGAAAAATCTACTTGACATTTTTAATTTTTTTTTTACTGGATTACTTGTCCAATATTATAGATATCCGTTTGGAATGAAAAATATCCGGAAACATTTCGATCATGTGAACATTTAAAATAAAAACTTGTAAATTTTTTTTTTTAAATCAGTTTTTTCAAAACAATATTAATGTAGCACGCGTACAAATTATTATAAAAACTTCCGTATTTCAATAGCTATCTAACTAGGTAGAAATGTTTAATGTACCCTTGATAGTTCTAATAAAAAATTAGTAAAGATAATGCTGGTGGCGGAATTTATTAAACGACTAATCGTTCATTTTCATTTAAGTCAGTCAGTCCTTGACTTTGACGTTTGTGCATATATGTCATTAACTGACATTCTTATCTCCGTGTCCCTTAAGTTTGTTGGTCTTGTTAAATTAGTTATCGAAGATTTTGATTTTGCTCGTAGTTGTTGTTATTGTATTTTCTGTGCCATGGCCGCGTATGCCAACGCAGAATACGCTGATATCTTGTTTGTCTATGGATACTGTGGCGGCAACGCTGCTGAAGCTCGCCGAGAATATGGCCTTTGGTACCCTAACCGCCGCTTACCAAATGCACGTGTATTCAGTACGGCATATCGAAATATCGCTGAAACTGGCTCCATGAAATGTAGAAGAAGTGACTGGTGCTCCTCCCGTTTATGAACCAGATGATGAGAAAGAAATATTGAGGTATTTTTGAGGAAGACCCAACTATTTCAACTAATAAAGTCGCAAGACTAACCGGAGCGTCACAATGGAAAGTTTGGTCTACGATACGTAGAGTTGGATGTCATCCTTACCACTATACCCCTGTCCAAGGCTTGGAGGAAGGTGATCCTGGAAGGAGAGTGGAATTCTGCCACTTTATGTTCAATTCAGATGCAGAAAGTGCAAATTTTTTAACAAGTATTTTATGGACGGACAAGTCGAAATTTAATCGCGAGGGTATAACAAATTTCCACAACCTACATTATTGGGCAGAGGAAAATCCCAAGTTAACACGTGAAACTAGTTTCCAAATGAAGTTTTCTATTAATGTGTGGATGGGGGTCATTGGCCACTATTTAATAGGGCCACACTTTCTTCCTCAAAATTTAAACGGGGAAATCTATGAGCATTTTTTAAGAAATGATCTGGCGGTGATTTTAGAAGATGTTCCTCTCGCCGTCAGACAGCGAATGATGTTTCAGAACGACGGTTGTCCAGCACATTATCGGCTGGCAGTACGACAGTTACTTGATCAACGTTTCCCTAACCGTTGGATTGGAAGAGCGGGCCCAATACTTTGGCCAGCGCGAAGCCCTGACTTAACACCCCTTGATTATTACGTATGGGGTCATATGAAGGAGATGGTCTATGCCACATCAGTCAATACTATAGAAAACCTAGACAAAGGATAGTCGATGCTGCCCAACACATAAGGCATAATCTGACAACCAGAGTAACAAGGACGGAAATAAGAAGACGCTGCCGTGTCTGTATACGGAATAGGGGCTCCCATTTTGAGCAAGACATATAAAAAATAAAGTACAACTTTGAAATTAATGAAGAATTAAACTCTACTTTTAAAATGTTTTTTACTGTTTATCTAAAAATAAAATTCGTACTACTTGTGTTATTTTTACTAGTATTTTCTTAGAACTATTAAGGGTACATTGAACATTTGTACCTTGTTAGATAGCTATTGAAATAAGGCAGTTTTTATAATAATTTATACGCGTTACGTTAATATTTTTTTGAAAAAACCTAATAGGTGAATTTCATGGCTGATTTAAAAAAAAAAAATTTTAAAGTTTTTATTTCAGATGTTCAGATGATCGAAATGTTTCCAGATATTTTTCATTCCAAACGAATATCTATAATATTGGACAAGTAATCCAGTAAAAAAAAATTAAAAATGTCAAATAGATTTTTCGAAAATTAACTTTTAGGACATTAAGATCTACTTTTTGAGAAAAACAAAAAAAATTAAATATCTCAAAAACTATTGAGTTTTGCATAATATATGTTAGGGCTAAATTTACTTCTTAGATCATGCCCCATCACATCTCCAAAGGAATGTATCGAATTACCAGTAACCCTGTATATTAATTTTATTTTAATAATGCCAAATATAAAACAGCAACAGTTTCCTCCAATGGGAATGAATAATGTGAAAATTTAAATTATGTGCGCGGAAAGCAATGCAATTATAATCAATATACTTTTATAATTTTAATAAATTTATCTTGATTGATTGGTCGATTCTCACAACTTGTTACAGTTTTTTTTTTTACTAGATTTTGTTAACAACTATCTCTATCTCTATATCTTCCTTCTTAATCCTCTCACGTTATTTGATACATACTGCATGTACAAATAGTCCTGACGCTATCCATACATCCTGCATGTACGAATAGTCATTCCGATCTAAAAACGCACTGTTGATTAAAAAAAAAAAGTAGTAAGGCGAGGGCATGTTGCAGATAATGTAAGAAAAGTGAATAGAGTATTGAAAATGAAGAAACCTCCTTGAAACAAATTCAGAGAAACTGTCGCATAAAAAAAGACAGTGCAAGAAAAATATTAAAAAAAAAAAACGGATTTCGATGCTACAAAATGAGGAGAGTTCAACATTTAGAGGGAGATAAGCCGAAGAGAGTAAGATTTTGTATATGGTTGCTAAATAAAAAAAGAAGCACCCGCTGATATGTAGCAAAATTCTTTGGTCGGACGAATCAAATTTTTCTAATAATGGATTTATAAATGGACACGAGAAAATACACATTGGTGCAGAGAGATTGCTTTCCAAGAAAGATTTTCTACGAATGTTTTGATGGGTCTTTTAGGGAATAACGTAATTGGACTTTATTTTTATGATGAAAAATTAACCGATCGTAGATACCTTAATTTCCTGCAACACGAATTTCAAGATTTTCTTTATGAATTAACAGTGGCAGAAAGATTAGAAAGATTAAATTATTCATATTTTCAACAAGATGGGGCTTCCACCTCACACCGATGTAACATATACAAATTATTTAAATCAAGTTATGCCAGATAATTGGATAGGCACTTATGGATCCACTCTATGGCCAGCTCGATCACCAGATATTACTCCCTTGGATTTTTTCATTGGGGTTACATTAAAGACAAGGTATTTCAAAGTACCCCTGAATATTTTCAAAAATATTGAGGACATCAAAATCAGAATTAGAAATGCATGTGAGGCAATTACTCCTGAAATGCTCCAAAATGTAATGTGTGAGGTGTCTCGTAGAGCACGTTCGTGTATTAGAATGCATGGTGCACAATTTGAGCATTTGTAGTTAGAAAAATAAATACATTTTCTTTTCAGCATGATAGCAGGTAGTACTGTTATACATAGTTTTTCGTTATTTTGTTTCTTTGTATTAAATTGTAATAAATAATTACTGAATTATAATTATTATAAAGCGAATTTTTACTATTATGACAGCAGATTTTTAAGATTCAATGATATGAATTGTGGTTTTCATAAAATATTAAATGTTGATACTGTCAGTTAACATTTCTGTGACATGTTTTATATCGTTGGAAAGAGAAAAAATAAACGGAATTAATGGTGTCATGGTCTACCTTGATTTGTTCTTTTCATTTTTGCACACGAGCGTATGTCAAAGCCAACTGTGTTTTTCGAATTTTTTCAACTTTTATCCCTTTAACTTTTTTCGTATCTCCTCAAATAAGGAAGCTATAACCGTTTCTCCTATTTTTCAGGTTTTTGTAATATATCTCACAAAGTAGGCCATGGATTTCAAATTTCTGTTTACTGAAATATAGCTCACAAAAAATTAGACAGACCGTATTATTATATTAGAAATAATAATATATAATTGCGTTTATCCTAATGTTAGACCATATATTTCCCTGCACCAACACGGATTCTTAGATAAAAAATCTACGAACACAAACTTAACCTGCTTAACTCAATTTGCCTCGGAAACTCTCGACAAGCAAGGACAAGTAGACACAGTATATATCGATATTCAGAAAGCCTTTGATCAAATCGATCTATATTTATTAATAAAGAAATTAGATAGCTTTGGATTTTCTGCAGGCTTAATTAACTTATTTACGTCTTATTTATTTAACCGCAGGCAGTTTGTCGAGTACGAGGGTTTTAATTCGGATTACTACATTAATGCATCCGGAGTACCACAAGGCTCCAATTTAGGACCACTTCTATTTCTCATTTACATTAACGATATTAATGATGTTACTAGCTGTTCAAAATGTATGTTCGCGGATGATTTGAAAATCTATAGAGAGATAAGAACGATAAGTGATTGTAGAATGATCCAGAATGACCTTAAAGCCGTATCTGATTGGTGTAGTGCGAACCATCTGTGCATTAATATTCAAAAATGTTACGTTATCACTTTTTCTCGGAAAAATAAACCTGAAGAATATGATTATAAAATAAATTCAGAGAGTATAACCAGATGTACAGAAATCAAAGATTTGGGTATTATCTTCGATAGCCAGTTAACATTTCGAGCCCATATTAATAGTGCTGTATCAAACTCATATAAAATGCTAGGCTTCATATTAAGAAACTGCAAGTGTTTTAGCAAAACTTTTAGCCTAACGTTGTTATATTACGTATATGTTCGCTTAAGATTGGAATATGATGCCATCATATGGTATCCGTGGTACACATGTCACGTGAATAATATTGAGTCAGTTCGGAGGAAGTTCCTAAAATATTTATTTTTTAAGGAGGATGGCATTTATACCCACCGAGAGGAATTAATACGTCCATTTTAACGAACCGTTTTAAAATCGTTTCATTAGAAACTCGTCGCGAAATAATTTTCATTAAACATTTATTCAGTTTAATTCACAATACTCTTGATTGTCCCTTTTTGTTGGATAACATCAATTTCCACATACCCAGACTTGAAATCCGCCATCACACAACCTTCTATGTCAAGAACTATAGGACAAATATTATGGCGAGATCTCCAATTTATGTAATGTGCAACAATTTTAATAAAATCTCCCATCTATCTCCCGAGTGTTTAGATCTAAAAGCACATTTTGAATATATTTACAAAAAAATTTCTACTGAACTGTATTTCTTTACAAGAATTTCTACCGATATCTCATTTTTTGCACGGAGAACTATTTATCAAACAATTATTCAACTACACTTCGATTATTGTGCTACGCTCTTATACCTTTTTGATAAAAACAGAACGCAGTCTCTTCAAAAACTTCAAAATAGGGGGCTAAGAATTATATTAAAATGTAATAGGTTTACAGCAATCAGAACTATGCACGATTCATTAAATTATTTATACGTAGAGAATAGATTGTATTTATTAACTATGATTTTTGTATTTAAAATTAAAACAAATATGTTGCCATCCTATTTTGATGAATTTACTGTTTACAATGATATTATACACGATTATAATACAAGAAATAATGATAATTTCCACATAAACAGAACTATGAACAGGCAAGCAATGAACTCCATTTTTTTAAAAGGTTTAAATGAATTTAATAAACTGCCAGCATTTGTAAAAAATAGTAGTAGTGTATGTGTTTTTAAAAAACACCTGCTAAAAATGATTGGGGACTTGAGAGTAATTTAAATGTTCGTATTTATATATGTTTATTTTTGTTTGTATTTATATTAGTTTTATGTAGATATATATATTTATTTGATGAATACTTTATAAATCTATCTATACCTGATACTTGTTTATTGCAATTTATAGAATACTTTGTATATTAGGAGATTCCTATTTAATAAAATTTAATAATAAAAATAATAATCTATGGATATTAATTTTGACAGTCTAGGCAGTATATTAAGTCATATAATTATTATTGAATAGTAGGTTTAATTTTGTTTGTAACTTAAGTGTCAATATTATTTTTCTTTTTATTCGCTATTATCATATGTGTTTTAATGTATTTCCTGTAATTGGGTGCTTACCTGTTGGAAATAAAGAGATTATTATTATTATTATTATTATATATAATCTCACATACTTTGTGAATGTAAATTAGTTATTAAAAGTTCTTAAATGTTTTCTGTGAGGTAGAAATAAAATGAAATTATGTTTTAACTCTTTTGATAAGTCTTTATTAATTAGAGCATTAAGAGTCAAATTGCATCCAGGAGAAATTATAACAGAAAAAACAATGCAAACGAAATACGGTTAGCAGTCAAGAAAACTTCAGTCATACAACATGCAATTTTTTATCAATTTCGATATTTTCTTCCTCTGACTGACTGAAAATAAAAGCAATTCCAGTTGATACCCCCGTCGCAGCATCTTGACCTATGGTCGATTAATAAGCAAACAAAACGCTCCGTAAATTATCCAAGATAATTGACGATCAATTCCCCAATTGACCCGTGACCCGATCAACGACATCACGTGATAATTTCCGACTACCGTGCCTTAATTAATGGCCTTATTTAATCTTAATGTGTTGACGACTTTTACTCGTGGACTAGATCTGTGAGACTTCCAGGCCTTCGGTGAAATAAATAATATTTTAATTACCACTTTATGTGTACGTATTACCTACCACTAAAAATAGAATGATTGATTGCGAGCGGGTGCAGTATTGCAGATGCGCGGTAGCAATTGCAATGTAAGTAATTATCATCCATCAAGGAATATTTGACAGGGCCGCTATGCCGCTAGTAGGTATTTGCGGCCTGGCAGTATTCAAATGAGAAATAAAAACTGCCTTTACCCTTGCCAATTTACACAGTTCGAGGAAGACTGGACTGATTGCAAGCACAAAATAATAAAAGTTAAATTTTTGCGATCTCGCGGCTTATACTAGTGTCTTTAAGCGCCTTGAAGCCGCGCGATACCGCTGCAAGTGGCTTTAAGCGTGACGTCATGACTTATTCGCTCGAATGGCACCGCTTATCGCGTCTAATGCGCAAAAATATAGCTATAGTCTTATAGAAGAAAAGAAAACTCCTTTTAAACGAAAAAGTCGATTTTCTCGACACTTGCATTAGCTTCTGCATGCCTCCTTACAGATGACATATTCATTTTGTTCAATCCCTGACTAGATAATACGTAAATATTTCTGATGGCATTTGTTTACTTATTTCTTATCCAAGATAAGTAGGTATACAGCATTTTTGTCCAGATTCTCTTAACTACTATTCGCATTACTTTTAAACTCTTAAAATCTTGCGAAAGGGAATATAACACGGTATAAAAATCGGTCCAAATCAGACATAAGTATAGAATAATTACAATAGTCGTGTCGTTTGTCAACTACAATAGAGGACCGTTATAGTGAACAAAAAATAATAGATCGATTATCAGATCCTTTTCTAATTACTTATTAATTCTGACAATGTTAAAAAACTCAAGACGGCTCTACTTTACTCCGACGCCCCGCTGGGGATTAGTCCGATAAATATCAGCTCATTGCACTTATTAATTGATGGCATATTAATATAACTGTTCCGGATTTATTTCTCAGTGGTATTTTGAATGCAAATTGTGGTATTAATTATTAACGACATATAACGAGTGTAGGTACAGCCTTACGCTGGTATAAATTTAATATTCTGGCAAATGATTACGATAAATCATGTTGTTCCATCCATTTCTGCAAACTGGTCCGATTAATTGTGCGGACAGTCAACTTGCTTATCATGTTTTACTTGAATTACCAGGGTGGGGCAACAACTAATGCTCAGGTCACTCACGACTTTTCACGGGGCATACAAACAAAGAAGAGATTCATTCGAATGTTTTTAAATACTTGTCCGGCACGCAACTAATTTCGATCAGATTGGGATCGCGAATATTCGTCATTCCGAAAAGTGCGTAACAGCTTTTAACTAATTTTAATAATTATAACTTAATTTTTATTAAAACTACTTTAATCGGGCCTGCTCCTCCTGCAGAGGGGCTATTATGATAATCTTTAGCTAACGAACTTTTCAGGAAAGTGTTTTACCATTCACAAAAACCGCATAAAAATCGATCAGAGCATTTTTGAGTTACGAAACCACCAATATACAAATACACACGTTAAATGCATGACACCCGTTATATCGTCGATGATTAAAATAAAAAATTATTATAATACGCCTCCTCACATCATCACTTCTTACTGATGAGAAAGCAATATTCACATATCCACATAATAAAACAATACCTACTTGTCTTAATGCTGCGAACTTCTCCAAGGGATAAACTTACTGTATTTTTAATGAAAGTTGCAACCATGAATATATCAATTTTAGGCAAATTGTCGGATTGACCTCTTAAAAAACCCTCATCGGTCATTTTATACTAACAATTCAAACACACACACATACACAAATCATCATCATCATCATCTTTGGCTAGACAAGGATTGGATCTTGGCCTGCTCTAAGGTTCGTCTCCATTCCGTTCTATTTCTAGCGACTTCCTTCCATCTTCTGACTATTAGGATTTCAAGGTCTTCTTCGACTCCGTCCATCCATCTTGCACCTGGTCGACTTCTGCTTCTCCTGCCTTCTGGAGTGGTCATAGTGAGTCGCTTTGTAACGTCGTTGTCTGGCATTCTGGCTAGGTGTCCTGCCCATTTTAATCTTTGTGTTTTTATAAATGTGACAATGTGTAATAATTGCATATTACCATCAAAACGCTAATGCTTCGACCGCTAGATGGCGCCTGCTGACTTTTTTACATGTCGCTATGCCAAAGATACCGAAATGTACTAAATAGTCAAGTGATCCTCGTGTCGGTCGCCACATGCCTACCAACAGCTCGACGTTGCAGTCTGCAAGTGGTGTGTGACGACTGCCACGAGAGCTCCTTTAAGTAGGATCAGTCTTTCGGCTGGTGTTTGTTGTAATCGAAGCATTAGCGTTTTGATGGTAATATTCAATTATTACACTTAACGCGCCAGGCTTGTAACTCGTAATTCAGCGCTCAGCGGGGCACATAGCCCGGAGAGTAGCTGTTGGTTGCAGTCTGGTTACGTTCCTTATAGTAAAATAAGGATTTTATAGAGAAGTTTGCGACAAAAAATATTATGTTTTAATATGGATGTGGCTATTTATACATACTGTATGTATACGCAATTGGCTATTTATACATACAGTATGTATACGCAATTGGCTATTTATACATACAGTATGTATAAGAAATTGGCTATTTATACATACAGTATAGCCGTCGAGGGCAAGGGACATTATCTATCATAAACAACTATACTACATCAAAAAATATTAACATATTTAACCCAACGAACTAACCTAAAGAAATATTCGTATTACGTATTTTAGTTAACAAAATGTGGTAAAAAAAAAACTGTAGCAAGCGGATTCGAACCGTCGACCTCACGTGTGAGAATCGGGAACACTAAGTATTACACCACAGACTGCTGATGGTTAACCTTATAATTCTTACTATATCAATATGTTTGAACGTCATCGCGCATGTGCGGCGTGAATTGCCTGGACAGTATGTATAAATAGCCACATCCTTTTAATATTCCGCCCTCTAAAAGCACATTTGAACCATACGTTTGATTATAATGTTTTTTTAGTATAATTTCCTTATTTAAATGTTTATACAAGTTCCCTATTGCTTCATCGCTCTCTTCCATTTCCAAATAGACTATAGGTAATTTATACCAGCCATAACTCTATCTTATTAAACCGCATATAAAAAATACGAACTTTATTGGCCAATCTTCGTATATTTCTATTAGACTTAATTGTGTTTGTTACATTATAAATTGCCTTTTTGTATTGCTAATTGTATTCGCGATATTTATCCATATAAAGGAGTCATGGCTTCATAAAACATGTCGACTAACATTTATATGCAAAATGGCGAGTCATAAAAGATTATATACGGTAGGTAATTTGTAATTTATTTTCGCGCAAAATGTTATTTCAATATTAAGAAATGACTCGACTATATTGCTACAATGTATACATTAATAAGACAAAGATTAAATGAAATTTTAATCCGAGAAACTGTTCTGCAGTTATTTTTTTTATCAATATGGACTCCGTTGTATTTTTTCACGGTTTATTCATCTTAGACAACAGCTTTTATCATCTCTCAAACGGTATATTAATTGCATTTTTGTCTGCCCGATATAAACTACCGGGCATTTCGGTTAACAATTTGTCACGCAAAAATTAATCTGAATCTTGATTGACCCCTACTTTCTGTCAGTCAAAAGTAAACAATTTGTAGCAATAAATGAATGCATACACACCGTAAAAATGTACACCTACACCTAATTCTACACCTCGGACAACGGCTTGACCAGTCCTTTTTTATAATTGGTCCAAATCGAGGTTTGTATATGCAAATCGGCTGCTAATTAAATATCATTCGATTAAACATTCATCTCGGACGGCGTACTTGCGAATTCCGCGAGCGTTCGCGACTATTTACTTAAATCGACGATTTTGTTTGCAATTTCGATGCAATACATGTATGTAAATAAGCTCAGCTTATTTGGTAGCTGCTGGGTGCCGCCTTTATGCTAATCTGCTTGTATTTTATGGCCCGAGCCGTTTGATGACATTTTTCACCATGTGCATATCTAACAGGCTTAATTACGATGGCAGGGTGCAACGAAGGTTAAACGTTGTCTTGTGTGTGTTCTATGATGGGGGACAGAGACGAATGATTGGCGATGATGCTGTTTAGATGGACTGCCTACCAGATTTTCCCGATCGTCGATGTAATCTAAACTCTACAGTAATATAAAATAATAATCATACGTTGCCATTTATTTTCTGGATATTTTTTTCGAAAGTTTGAGTTCACAAAAGTTGTATTTTATATCAGAAAAACCAAAACTAACACTTTTCATCTGTGATATTTTAAAAAAAAACATAAAAGAGGAATCGTACGATTTTTCACTAGTCTATTTGGAAATTAAAGACAGAAAATATTTAAAAACTTTCAGTAACTAATTTACATTCACAAAATAGGTATGTGAAATTATATATACAGGGTGTCTCACCGGGAACTGAATCGATCGATATAGAGAAAAGTACGCATCAGAAAATTTTGAAAATTTAGATAATTGCTAATGTCGGTGTGGCCAATCCAACTAAAATAATTACAAGCAGCTGGCACTTCCGCTTATACCGGAAGTCGATACCAACTTGCTTATTTCAAACGGAACACTCTATATATTTTAGGGTTTTCGAAAAGAGCATAAAATTCTGAGTCGAAAATATGTAGCATATCCTATACCTAAACCTAGCCGTTTCAGAGATATTTGACATTTTATAGAAAATTTGACAGGTGCAACGGTTTGCAAGAACCGTTATAACTTTCTTCGTGTAAAAGATCCTCATTTGCTTCTTGTCACGTAAAAGGAACACAAGGAGAACTACGTTCTATAACTGAAATAAATTCAATAATATCATACCAAGTGTTCCGTTTTTCGCGTTACATTTTGTCAACTTCAAACCGCTAAAACTTGTTTAGGTCAACTGGAACACCCTGTATTTTTTTACGTCAAGTTGTGTAAACTTGAATTCCCTTTTTTCTGATATTAGCATTGTGGGGGTTAAAGTTACAACTTTTTGAAATATTTGCGATTTTATTAGAAATTCATGAATTGTTGTAATCCTTTCATCAAAATAGCCATGATTAGAAACAATCAGTCATTATCTTATGTCAAAAAATGCCAGCACGTTTAAATTATACCAACGAAAACTTTTTAAATTTGTTTATTATTTATGGAGAATGTGATAAAGTAATATCAAGAACTTGCAGCGCATTTGCTACTCGATATCCACAAAAACGCAAAATAACACTAACACTGTAACATGCGTATTAATCGAATTGAAGACATGGCATGAACTAAAATAGCAGAGATAATAAGACCAATTTAAAATATGATTTCATTTTAATTTAATAATTGCTCAAAATTCCGCCCTCGAACCTCGACACATTTTTCGCACCTTCGGATTAGTTCCTCATAGGTAGCTCTTTTAATTGAATCCTGTGATATGTTTTGAAATGCATTTCTTACTCTTTGCATACAATCTTCAATGGTTGTTAATGGGCTTTCATAAACTTTATTTTTAATAGTTCCCCAAATGAAATAATCCAGAACTGATAAATCGGGCGAGCGAGGAGGCCATAAGAAAGGTCCATTATTGGCAATCCATTGATCATAAAAAGTTTCTTGTAAATAATTGTTAATTAAATATGCGTTATATGGGGGAGCACCGTCGTGCTGATAAAAAATGTTTCTATGTTCGGCGAGAGGTAAATTTTCTAAATAGTTATTATTCAAATTTTGTATTCAGATATCTTTCACCTAAAAAAAAAACAAAAATTTACCTATACATATTAGCAGAAGAGAAGGATTTGAGTCACTCCAATAATGCGAATTGTGTCTATTAAAAAGTCCATTTTCAGTAAATTTTGCTTCATCTGTCCTTATAATATTTCCCAAATAAGAATCGTGACCCTCAGACCTTATTAGAATAAACTCACAAAAATTCTGTCTTCTTAGGAAATCTGTTTCTTTTATTCCTTGAACCATATGGAATGAAAACGGATGAAATTTATGTTTTAGTAAGATTCTGTGAATTGAATCCTTGCATAGTCCCGATTCCAGAGCAGCTTGTCTTAATGACATCCTTGGAAATGCATGAAAATATCCCAGAATGACTATTTCAATGTTTTAGTCATCAACAATAGGCTTTTCTTCTTTGCATTTTTGCCTTGACAGAGCCATAATTTTTAAAATTTTCCAGTATGCGTTTTACAGTGTTTGGTGACGGTTTCCGTTCTTCTCGATAGTTCAAACAATTTAAAAATAATACAAAATGTGATTAGAGAAAGATTAGATTATGAACTGTAAATGTGAAATCAAACAAGAGTATAATAATAAGCCCATATAATTTAAATTTTCACATTCTTCATTCCCATTGGAGGAAACTGTTGCTGTTTTATATTTGGCATTAAAATAAAATTGAAGGTATTAAATTTTATATAAATACATATTTTAACATATCTTGTGTATATGAGATTGGCACTGGAAGTTCTTTAATATTTCTTTCAACCGAGAAATTCAATAAAATGTATAGTAATGTTTTAACCATATTTTATAGTCTTTATGAACAAGGTAATAAGGCTCAAATTCCAGTATTATTCGACGGGATCAAAATTTCTATGACAGTAGTATGTTTGGTTGCATAAATTCTGACGTCACGGCTAACGAGTCCATGAAATATGGATCGGCCATGGGCATTTCTCTTCACATTCATAGAAATTATATATTATGCTGGTCCGATTGTCTCCCTGATCATAGGGTTTTGGAAATTGCACTTGTCTAAAGGACTCACTATCCGTTCCGTAAACTATCTCGGAACGTTAGCGCGTCAAACCAAATTAATAACAATCCGACGTTCCCATCATTGTTATTTCCTTGGCGCACAGTACCTACCAAACCCAATCGTCATTGTCATTACGTAAGCCAATGTTTACAATGGCCACCTTTAATAAGACGCGAACAGCGGGTAGCCAGCGGAAACAAGCGCTGTATTTTATTCGTAATAATAATAAAACCGTTTGACATATTTTAATTCGAGGCTGCACACTTTTGTAAGACAACAAGTTGATTAGTTCAAATGTGCTTTTAGAGGGCGGAATATTAAAAATAATATTTTTAGTCGCAAACTCCTCTATAAATCCTTATTTTACTATAAGGAACCTAACCAGACTGCAACCAACAGCTACTCTCCGGGCTATGTGCCCCGCCGAGCGCTGAATTACGGGGCACATAGCCCGGAGAGTAGCTGTTGGTTGCAGTCTGGTTAGGTTCCTTATAGTAAAATAAGGATTTATAGAGGAGTTTGCGACTAAAAATATTATTTTTAACAAGTTGATTGTTTCATTAATGTTAATAACGAGACGGGCCGTAGAACTATTTTTAATTGAAATTAACAAGCTGTGATTAGTCTTTTTCATAGATGTACAAATAAACTACTAATGACGTACACCTATTTATGTATACATCATTATGGTAAGTTTAAGCAATAAGTAAGCGATTTACGATTTAATTTGTTTCCTACTGCATGTCATACATATAATAACTAGAACGGGATGAGTACTATTCTCACGCATGCATGTATATAGAATATTTTCTTTTGATATTTCCTCGAGTTCAGTTCTAATGAGTATATAGTAACTACGTTTAGCTACTTCGATAAATGTAAGTCTTACATTTTCATTCCTGGTATATGAGAAGAGTTACAAATATCCCTACAACTTATTTCGTCATTTTTGTTCAAGAATTATCAGTAGACAATGATTAACAATATATAGCACAACAGCCCTCGGCGCCATTCCAACAAACGATTTTCAGAGCGAGGTTACATTATCATCAAATAGTTTCTTGAAATTAGCAAATGGTGTCGAATATGGTATAATACCGACATCCGACAGGAACCAATGTATACAACAATAAAGGTAAATTATTTTAATAGACCCACTCTGGAGAGCGCCACTTTTCTAACAGGCGATTTTCACAGTGAGATAGTTACCAAATGGTGTTCATGAAGTTAGCGGCTCAACATCTAGTTCTCTATCCTGATTTTTTTAAAGAATTCAGGTAAGTATGCTAGTCGCAGATTATAATAAGCTGTACTGTCGTGAGCAGAAATAAATAGGACAACTTTTTTTTTCTGATGTAAATCTGTCTCTATTTGAATATGTAATGAGTAACCGAAATAAAACAGATATCACTTTTAATTTATTTTTTATTTTAATGCTGCAGGTATTGCTATAGTAAATGATGGATGGTTAATGAGATAAAGTACACCGCGTTATAACATTAACAAAAATTTGGTGTGTAACATTTTAAGAAAGTGGAGAATAAACAATACGATTAGTAGAAATTCTGGATCAAAGGATAAAGGATATCCTACTTAAAAAGAAACTAACTATTAATATTTCGTTATTGCACCATTTCTATTTATAACTTCTATAAGTCTGTTTGGCATAGAATTAAATAACCTTATACAATAATCATTAGTAATAATATTTTCCCATGCATTATTTACTTTTTCCAGTAATTCTTCGGCATTCCGTGTTCTCACATTTCGTTTTTGGATACTTCTTACGAGTAGTCCCCATACTTCTTCCACAGGGTTAAGAATTGGACTATGACTAGGCCAGTTAAGAACATTGATGTTATCTTGAAACCAGTTAGTTACGGTATGAGCAGTATGAACGGAACAATTGTCTTGTTGAAATATGAACTCACTATTAGGAAATAATTGTGACACAGAAGGGAGCATAATATTGTCTAAAATCCTAATATACGTTTCACTATTAAATCGTTCGTCAATATGCCACAAAACACCAGGGCCACGTGCCGATATCCAAGCCCACATATTGACGGAAAATCTACCACTTTTATCATTGTTAAATATATATTTCTCATCGAATCGAGTATTCGGAGGGCGGTAAACACGAATACGACCGCTGTGTGTTGACTGGAAAGTTTTTTCGTCTGTAAAGTATACATTGTTCAAAAAATTTACATCATGCGCTAAAAATTCAAGCGCAAATACTCTGTGCTGCTGCATGATAGCGTAGCTCCGATTCTCTTACTTGCTGGCGACCAGTACTACCCGATCCAGGAAAATTTGTTTCTTCAGCAGCCTGAATAACTGAGTAAAATGGATTTACCAATTGCAAATCTTGTTGTTGTGTTGATATCCTTCGTCGCCCTGATCCAAGATTATTCTCCACTTTCTTAAAATGTTACACACCGAATTTTTGTCAATACTATAACGCAGTGCAATTTGTCTCATTGACCATCCATCTTCTGCTTTAGCAATAACTTCAGATTTAACTAAATCGCTTATATGAGGCATATTAGTTTTTTGCACACTTGCAATAAATTATGACAACTAACTGACAATGTCATAAAAGTTAAAGTTAGATGTACACAACTAGATTTTAGCAAAATACCGTTAGAACACTTGTCCTATATTTTTTTTGCTCACGACCGTACCTACTTCTCTGATCGTTATGAAAAGTTTTGTGTTTATGGATTCCTTTTGCAGCAATCTGTATGATTTTGTTTGGTTATAGTGTGACGCTTCTCATAGAGGGAGGAAATGTTACAAGAATAGTTGCAAGTAATTTTTATAAGGCGAAATTTATACGCACAATAAGTTTTTTAAGCTTGTTACGATACCCCGCTCCAGCTTTTCGATTCAGTTTCAGGTACTTGATTAATTTGTTTTCAATTATCACAAACACTATAGGTAAAACTAAAGACGTCTCCAGCAAATAGATATCCAACCATTTCTCCCCCGGCCTGTATCAAATTAGTAGGAGAGGATGCTTCTAGTAAAGTATGGAAGTAGTTGTATCGTTTTCTACATTTTATCTTATATTTAAAAAAATACCAACACAATTTTAGTTCTAGCGGTAGGCCCATGTCCTTTCCGCTGTCATCACATACTGATTAAAAACTGTTCTTTGCCTCTTTATGGGTGGAGACGGCCTTCAGTCCCCTCCTCATTATCTGTGTAACTTGAGTCCAGTTGAAACTGATACTTTTCTTTTGGATATGGTTAATTTTGGATAATAATAATAATCCTTTATCATACAAATGATATAGTACAAGCCATATACAACAGCCATATTAACAGAAGAAATATACATACATACGCCCATGAATGAATCCGAAGTAGGGGTGGTAGAGAGGGTGGCTAATGTAAAAAAAAATTTAGAAGCCCTTGGTTCTCGTATACACACTAAATCCCAATTTAATTTTTTATTTCCTTAAACAATAGGGTGGGGGTGGCAATGGGGGTGGTAGAGGATGGTAACTAATGCCAAAATAAATTTTAGAGGCCCTTTCTCGTACACACACTAAATCCCAATTTAATTTTTCACTCCCTTCAATAATATGGTGGGGCTGGCAATAGGGGTAGTAGAGGGGGTAAAAATTTTTGAGATATGTTTCGTCCTTGTATACACACTAAATCACATTTTAATTTTTTTACTTCCTTTCATAATAACGTGGGGGGGGGGCTGATGACACCTTGACTTTTCGTACATGCCCTAAATTGCAATTTTATGGACTCTTACCTGCTTGTTTTGCCTATTTACCCTTTTTATCCCATTTACCCCCGAACCCTTCAACGGAATTAGATCAAAATATATCTCATTATAATACATAAGTGTACCAAATTTCAAGTCAATATCATAAACGGTTCCAGAGCAAACGTGCACACAAAAAAGTTACAGACAGGAATTTTTTTCGCTCAAATTTAAAATCTCGACGTTTCATAATATTTTAAGCCTAAAAAAAATTGCGTTACTATACTTCCACGTCCAGTGGAAAATTCAGAAATTCCATTTATTAAAAATATACTAAGTTACCAAATGATGTTCTTGCAGTTATCAAATGGTGTTGTACATGTTTCGCTACACTGTGGCTTCTTCAGATGTTGAGTATAATACTAAAATTACTAAGTAAAGCACAGGGTATTTATAGTCTAAAACAGGTAATTATCTAAGAAGTATATAAATAGCTTAAGAGTTCCGTTTGCGTTCACGAAAAACATGAAATCGTAGCCAGATAACTGTGACATAATTAGCGAAGATATGAATACGAAATTTGAAGGGTAAATACATAAAAGTTCAATCTGTGTCGCTGCGTGGAATTTTTTGAAAGAAAAATTTACTTTTTTCTTTACGAATTTTCAAAATTTTAAAATATGAAAATCAAAAAACTAAAAACGCAGTAACGTAGAATATAATAACATTTATCACAAAAAAAAAATTAAAAATTAATTATCTTAACTGTAAGTATTTTTAATTGTGTGGCTCTTTTTCGATTTTCGTATATGCAATATCTCCGCGCGTCTCTACGCGTATTCAGTGTTATTTGTGGCCTCATTTATTGCCGAACATTCTGATGATAATTCACTCCACAAACGGCACAAGGAGCTCGACTCCAACTCTGCTGAAATCTCAGGTAATATTTACGCCAATAGCAAAACAATAACCGCAATGCAAGCTCCACCCCTCGGTACAGTGTTTTTATTATAATTTATCAGCCTAGTAGTTGTGTGCTTTGCAAACGGGCCTCTTAACACCCTAATTTAAAAGTAAATTAAAAAGTATATTAATAGTCCAAAACCTGTAATCTTCTAAGAAATATATAATAGTTGAAGGCTTTAATTCAAATTTGAAAGTGGTGAACGATTTAATTCCAATTGATCATTTAATATGACATCTGTATTTTTAAACTTATTGATTTTTAAAGATTCTAATAATGTCAATTTTAGTCCTTTATTTGGTTGATGTAAAATTTCGAAATTATTATTAAAATTATGGTTTTCTTCAGTTAAATGGCCTGCGTATGTCGAATCTTCGTTTTTTTTTTTTATTAAAGCTTCGTGCGTGTTCCTTTAATCTTGTTTTAAAAGTTCTTCCTGTCTGTCCAATGTATATATTAGGGCATGTACAGAAAATCAAACAATTAAATTTGTTTTTGCGTACTTGTAACATGGATTTTCACCAAGTAAAGGTCCAATCTATCAACAAATTCTGTGTTCTTATAGAGAGATTAAATATTATGCAGCTTGGCTATATTCGAGACGCCTCGACAATACAATCGAGCAAATCGCCACAATACGCTATAAAATATTTATGATATACAGTAGTTGAGAAGTTTAACACGTAGCCGATATTTACATGTAATAATTTGTAACCTACCTTGCTCGCATTCGTCTATGTCCTCGGAACAGTCAATGCCTTTGTAACCGGAGGCACAACTGCAAGTGTAAGAGCCATTTATCGGACTTGTGTCGCATATCGCATCGGCATGGCATGGATTGCTCGTGCAAGCGTCGTCCAGGTGACATAGGAGACCTTAAAAGAAAAAAAATAGAAATATTACAAATTCGTCGAAAAACTTAATTTTGCTCATAGTACTACTTTTCTTAGAGTCATGCCTTTTAAAAGTATTATAGTCAAATATTTATTTATTTATTTAACAATACACTGCCCAACAGAAGATTCCTATTACTGGGCAGGAAATTATAAGTAAATGTTTACAAATATAAGACAGAGAAATGTAGAAATATCAGTATGTGACATGGATAAATAAAAACAGAGATAAAAACAAAACTAAGTTTAAAATGCAATTAATCTTTTTATCTCCGCTACATTGCAGTGGAAAATGTCAAACCGGTCTTGAAGATTATTATAATTTTCACACTTTTATATAGTGGCGAGAATTTCAGAACGTTAGTTCCGGAATTCGGTAGATAGAATAATGAGTTTTGCCTAGAACCAGATCTAGGTTAGGTATTCGAAAATTTAATAAGTTCAATACAGCGCCTAAATCTGTTATATTATGTAATAGTTTTAAAAGAAATATTTACTGTGCTACTAGTTCCGCGTGTCGCTAGATTCGAAATTTATTTAAAAGTGCAGTATGAGGAAAATCAATAGCAAGGTAAACACCATCTTCCTTATAGCATAATATTTTTAAGAAGCGCCTCTGAACGCTCTATGTTTTGTATATGTATGTTATAGTGAGGAGACCAAATAATTGACGAATATTCCAATTTGGATCGAACAAAAGGTTGATATAGTAGTTTCAGTGTGTTAATGTCATTAGAGTCGTGGGAACACTTACATTTATTTAACGTCGCCTATTTCCTCCACTACTGAGGCTTAACACCGACGCCTGTAGACGAGCTACCCCCAACCAGGAATTTTGCCAAACCTCTTCGCTTAAGAAGAGTAGGGATCTTTTACTTGCCTAACATATAATAGCCAAGGGACCGATGGTTATAAATCCGAGTGTTCTAAAGCTTTCATTAATGATTGTATTTATATGGCTTTGTTGTCAAATGTTACACCGAGGTCACGAAATGTTGATGGACGTGTAAGCGCTGAATTTTCTAAGCAATAATTAAATTCGATATATTGATGTTTGTTAGTAAATGTAAAGAGCATTACATTTAACGTATATTTAACTGCAATTTGCTTAAGTTACACCATTCACTGATTTTATCTAGCGCAGTTTGTAAAACCACACAACCACTTTCATCATTTATTTTATTGTACAATTTCATATCGTCAGCATATAAAAGACACTCGACGCCTAATTCAACTGCAATGTCATTAATGAGGATATTGAAAAATAATGGGCCTAACACGGATCCTTGAGGTACACCTGAAGTAGATACGAATTCAGCAGATCGTTGACCATAATAGTATTCGATATGGTGGTGTCTATTTTCCAGATACGATTTGAAAAAAAAACCAACAAATTTCTTGAGAAGTCAAACTTCTGAAATTTTGAATGCAGAATACAATGATCAAGCAAATGCTTCTAGTGAAGTCTGTGTAAATTACATCCACTTGCAAGTTACCGTCTATAGCCTCAGATATATAGGTTATACAGAGAAGATTGGTTGAAGTAAACATCTGTTTTTCTTTCGTCCAATTAAAATTGAATCCGAACCACAAAATTCTGTGAAAAAAATGCAGTTATACAGGGTGTTGCACCTTGTGAATTACAATAAATTGTGAAAATTCGTGTAAAATATTTTAACTATGCCATTAACATTTACAAACGTGGAATATGCTGTCATGGGCGACTTAAGAGCACAATCTGGTTTCTTAGTTAAGTTTCCTTCCTCAAGCAAATTACAAATAGAATCGATATAGCGAATCTATGATATCTACACAAGTTTGACAGTGAATAAATGGCATAGTAAATTGTTTACAACTGTTTTGTGAGAATTCAGTAAATACATTACATCATATAAGGTACACTATGTAACAGGAAAATGAGAAAGTTTCACAGGTAAGGAAAATAACTACATGTACACAGTAAACAAAATATAAAAATGAAATATAAATAAATGTAAATGTTTTTGCAGGCTTGGCATAGACAATGCGTTCTGAGGCGCTGTAATAGAGATACATAATTTAGTGTTAAAAAAATATGACTGAGTTCCTAAGATACAAAAATATAGGTATACATAAAAAAAATAATTTAGCAGTTATACAAAGAAAATTTCAGATAGTTGAAACAGTTTCACTTACAAAAACTGAATTGAAATGCTATACAGATCGTGCTAAATATAAGTAAAATACCAGTTATTATATAAAATTGTTAAATGGACATAAGCCATGTAACAAGCTTAACACGTAAACGTTGAGCAACTGAGTCGGTTCTATGGGAGGTTCTGACTACCTCTGATCTCTACCTCCTATTAAGGTACGTCCCTCTCATGATGTAACACCCTGTATACCTAAATTTAAAATTAATAGAACTGTAGCTGCAACGCAGCGAGAATGAATCTATTACTCGCTCACGTGACTTGCAGTGAATATTAGTTTTCATTTATGGCTTTATGAGAAACAGATTATCTCCGAACGCTGCTCCTGCAATTTGCAGCACAAGGCAAAAAGCGTTTTACGTGCCTTTAAATTAGTTTGTATCTGTGTTTGTATGATTTACTCGTGAAAGTCCATCAAATAAAAACGCGACTTTCTAAAAACTTTTATTACAAGCTGTATATATTAACCGTAAATATCATTTTTTGCAGTCGTAAAAAAGTGCTGCATATATTATGGATTAATATGCATCGCTAATTCCCTAATGAGTTATTTTCCGTACCATAATACAACCATCACTGTAGATGGGATGCAGAGCAAGATTTAATTATAATTAATATCAGTTTCAATTTTTAAGCGAACTATTTCATTAGCGAAACTGGTTTGGCTTTTTTCCACCTATAAACTGCTCTATGTAATAAGATATTAGATGCAAATTTTATATAGATTATCTATCAACGGTAAAATATAAATAATAGTTTATTTGTATGTACTTATACTGAAAAAATACACCTGGTTAAATAAGAGATAGTTGCCTTTGATAATGTAGGAAAAAACCGTTGTACCGTACAACGTGATGTTACACTTTTAGAAAACCTTAAAGAGTTTTATCGTAACATGAAAATGATGGCTTATAAAAGGTTTTTTACAAATAAACGAGAATCACTAATCTTTTATATAAGGATAGTAAGCCCGTTAGGTTTTGTTACCGAATAATAAACACTCGCTCCCTATGGCATTTAATGATTTAATGAGCTGTTTATAATATAATGTTTAATTACAGTTCAATTCAAAGACAATATAAATACAATACAAATTTTCTTAAATCGTAGGAAAATTGAGCGCCATTTGCACTCACCCGACTTTTAACATTATCCAGGCCTACTATCTTTCTAATTGAAAGAAGCAAGACGAAATAAAATTCTTGATGGACAATGAGATATTTTTTAATTATTTAGTTCTTTGTTCCTTTAGTTTTAAACATAGACAATTGAAATTTGGATGGAGCTCCTGTTCATTTCAGTGTAATTGTTCACGACCATTTACATGTGGTTTATACATTGGATATGCCGCGGAGGACCTCAGCAATGGCCAGCAAGATCCCCCGATCTCAATAGTTTGGATTTCATTTTGTGGGGTCATCTTAAAACCCTGGTATATAAAACTCCCATTAACACTTTAGAAGAAAGCCAATAGTTGCCCCGTGTGAAACCATACGGAATAGCATGCCTATTAAGTGAAGGTGGCCATTTCCAATAATTTGTATAAAACAAAATTTATCACTATCAATGTCAATAATAATTAATTTCAATTTGAATTTAATTGTTTCAATCAAGAACTGTGCGCCTGAAAAATATGAGTGGCGTATCACTTTTTTGGCAAAAAACATCAGAGGACATGTTTGAGACGCACTGGTGGAGCGATAAAATAACTTTTGTAACTAAAATATGTGGTTTTATGTCCTACTAACAAATACAAAAATTGAAAATAATATCTAAACTACTTTCTGAAATATTAAAAAAATTACGATTAAAAAAAATTAACTAACACCCTCTGCGGCAAAAAATTGAAGCTGCCGCCTCTAACTATTAGCACGTCATTAAGGAACACCCTGTATTTGTGGTCGGCGTCTCAGTAACGTTGAACGTATCCCTCTGCGCATGAGCTAGCAATGCCAACTGATAAAACAAAGAATAAAGTATGTTTACAGCTCTCGTCGTGGTAATAGTGAGTTGTTTTTACATTGTGCTTTGTTCGTTATGGTGCGGATGAAAATGCACGTCAGGCTTATGTTCTTTATCGGTCACAGTTAATATGCGTCCTTGATGAAAGATGAAACATAACCTTGTGTTGTTTGGGCAAAATTTAAATAATGCTAATATGAAGTGAGTTATGTCGAACACTTTAGCAAAATAAAATATCAACTTGAATGTGAAATGTTCAAAATGTTCCCAATTTTATGTGTTGGCAATAATATAGTCAGTGATAAAATTCTTGCTCCAACTTTCTCTAAAACTTGAATTGAAATGTCTCTTTTTCAGTTTGTATTTTTTCTTTGAGATCGTCGATGTTATTAGAAAAAAGTCCAACGCTATAAGGTCTGGTATTCTAGCTGGCCACACAATCCCGCTTTGCATTATTGTTTGTAGCTGCTTAGACTGTTTCATTTCAGTGCATAAAGTGTTTGTAAAAACGTGAAGAATTATATACAATACATTATTTTAAATGGACATCACTTGTATTTTAAAATTACATTTAAAAAACGTACATTTTAGATTAAAAATTGACCTTTCGAGCGTTTCCATATATTTCTAAAATGCCGCTAAATATAATGTTATTCCATAAATGGTTTCCGCACTATATGTAGATGGCTCTCCTTTACAAGCTGTTTGTATGATAATAACGACAATCACCTAATCTGTCTCACGCAGGATAAATATTTCTGCTAGGGCTCACTCAGACAATGCGAGACAAAGGCAATGGAAAAGGTCTTTTTTTAACGAGTTATTACACGATATTGAGTTTCCATAAACTTTTTTGAGAACTTTTGACCATATCTTTGATTAATTTCTGTCGTAAAGGGATGTAACAGGTCTCAAGTTAAAGGCAACTGAATAAGCTTTCATTTTCATATACAGGGCGATTCAGTTTGGTATTCGCGCCCCTGTATCTTTTTTATATATAATATGATAAAACTACATTCAAAGGTTTTGTGTTTGATTCAGCATAGTTGGCCATGTAAACAACTGAAAGACATTGTAAGTACTGTAACTAGTACCACCTAGGCGAATCCAACTAAAAAGAGAGGGATTTTACCGAGGATCATATACGGCACTGATGAAAAGTCAAAATTTCAAAACTATTTGATGTTTTAACTAAAGAAAGTTTTGTTTTTATATAATTATGTAATTCATTTTTATAAAAAGAAACAATTAAATCGTATCTTTAGTTAATTAATGATAATAATACTCAATAATAATTTTTAAATAACAGTTAAAAATAAATACCAATTACCAATAAAAAACTACTAATACTAATAATACTACTATATTTCGAAAGCGTTCACGATATAAACGTTTGGCTGTTTTACTGTTCTTTCCCTACTCTCCACAAATTAATATCATGTCCAATTTTTCTTTACTTATTGTATACACTTATTTAAAAGTATAGCATGAAACAAAAACGGATACCACAATTACTAATGAACAGCACAAATAACAGTATTTTCAATTTGACGTTACTAACAATGTCAAAATTCAATTGTTTCCATGGCCAACTATGCTGATTCAGAAACAAAACCTTTAAATGTAGTTTCATCATATTTTATTAATTTTCTCGACATTTTTCTTATAGAAGTGTATACTTTCTTTACACAGTTACATGCAGAAATAAAATCTCTACAATAATCGGCAAAAAAAATATAGCATACCATTTGAAAAAAAAGTTGTCTATCGCTACTTTCGTATATGTGATCATGTTAAAGAACACGCCAAAACCCGATGAACTTTTGAAACTGTAACAAAATCCGAAACATTTCGCATGAAAAGCGTGCTTCACGTAAAAATGCCGTTAGAAGGGGTTTTTACACATTCAATCACATTTTCGCTCTACGGAGCATTTTTTATGCAAAAATATCAGAAACTCATCAAGGAGTGTAATTTTAGAAAGTATACTAAATGTCGTTGCACGTGGACGTAATGTCGCCCCGACCATAAAATTTAGAAAGTATAACGAAATTTTGAAAATAAAAAACCTTTTTTCCAATCCACGTTGCTAAACTGCACCTCATGCGTTGTGTTAAATATGAGGACAAGTTATCCAGTCTCTAGTCTAAGTATTTCGAGAGTTTTAGCGAAAATAGCCCTTAGCGTCGAGGGTGCCCTATCATTTTCTAGCAGTCGATTTTGACGGGAAAATGATGGGTTTTAACGGTATTTGCCCTAAACCGGTTCCTCGGTGATTCGGTGTCAGAAAAGTATAGTTACCATGTACTCAGATGTGCATGGGGCCGCCTTGCCTGAACATATGAATCTATAACTACAGAATATAATTCAAAGTCGTTGCGATTCAAGCATTTTTAAGCTCTGAGGAGCGACCAAAATTGATATTTAACTGAAAATACGTCAATAGACAGGCAAGCAAAAGCCCACCAAAAAATGATAAACATTGAACTTTTTACTGAATCTTTTTGTGTAATCGTTAGCTAAAAACTAAACATTGGATGGTAGTTGGTACATTGTGAGTCGTTCCGTTCCTCACTATGTGTTGTACACGGGCCAGACTATAGTTTGTCAATACATTTTTCTTGAATGTTTTTGTAAAACATAATTTTTCTAAAAAATTTAATATATATTTTTGAACTTTATATTGTCTTTTTCTTGTGTTTCAAAATTCCTTTTCAGGTTTAAATTTAAGAAAGTGTTAGTATTTACTGTGTTAAATTTATAGTGTTACGACGTCCAATTGGTACCATCAGTGAAGCAGTTAAGCAAAAACGAAACAGTAAGTATAGATTTTGTATTATTTTCTGTCTGAAACAGTCGATTTGAATCCTTCTTTTTGACGTTTAATATCCACTTTGGAAAATATAATGAAAGTCCTTCAGATGTGTAAAGATGGATCGTTCACAATCACAGAGATGATTCAAGAACATCATTTGATAGATCTTGACAAGCGATTTATGGTTTGTTGTAGTTTATTCTTGAAACTAGTATGATACAGGGATGCGAATAACGAACTAAATCACCCTCTATATAATTATTGACGTAGAAAGCATTGTTCTTAGTTCAATATTGTTTACTTGTGTTAGACGATTGAAATTTGTCTCGGTCTTTGCCCCGGTTCATTAATAACAGATAATTAGAGTAAACAGCTATTTTTAAAACTTGCAGTTAATTCGGACAACGCTGACCTTTCCGAATTGCAAGAATTTAATGGCCTTGTGAATGCATTTCGGTTGTAACATACTATAATTTAATTACAGTTTTCTCGGTAACACGTTCAAAATTCTCGGAGAAATCTCTCGGGGTGTTATTACCGAGCTGTAGCGGTGTTATTAAAGGGAACGTAAGATTTTAACGATTTTTTAATTATAGAAACCGTAACGCTCGATTAATTGTTACCTTTCATACAGTTGGTGTGTAAGGAACCACGAGTATTTCAAGTCAATTTCCACTGCAACTTTTTGGTTTCATAGGTTCATCCTTGTTATTACTTTGTCTTGTTTTGCAGGTAGTTATATAAAGAATGTGGTTCAATAATATCACACTAGAAGTTATTCAATTTAAGCTTTAGCATATTTTCAGGTTATGCAAATGTGTAATTATATACAGAAACAGTTGGGTAGGTTTTTCTTTTTTTCCATTATAATTAGATCCTCTCTTCATTTTTATGTTTCGAGAACAAGTTGGACGCCATAAGTTGACATTTTTTTTTTTTTGATAATAAAAGCTATAAACCTCTGGTCTTGTGCCTTTCGTAATCATACCTTTGCTTACATTCAACTCGACCGAGAGAATTGGAAGAAATAAAATTGTGTTGTTTTTCAGGTATATTTTCAGTTATAAGTGCCATAAGAATACTGGGTGAGCCAATAACTTCTAAATCGTTTGTTTGGAAGAATATTCTAGATAAAAATTGTAGGGGGCATACTGGATATTCTTTCTTCTTGTTAAATACACCCATGGTTTTCGGCTTTTTACCAAGAAATAAAATTCGTGGCCCCCAACTTTCTTTTCGAGATTTTGACTTTAAAAATT
Organism: Leptura quadrifasciata; assembly: GCA_963675555.1. Taxonomy (NCBI): domain Eukaryota; kingdom Metazoa; phylum Arthropoda; class Insecta; order Coleoptera; family Cerambycidae; genus Leptura; species Leptura quadrifasciata. The sequence goes on along the minus strand of OY776681.1, from coordinate 17,984,305 downwards.
ATAATTGTGTGTTAATGCCTGAGTATCTAAATGAGTTTTGACTCCACTTATACTCCTAATTTTGTTCATGTTTGTAAATTACCTTTTGTTACTATAAAAATTTAATGTATTAGTTCAGTTATTTTTCTGACTTTGATTGCGTATTCGACTACCGTATATTTTAAAGAACACTTGTTTTTGACATTGATGTATTTTTATGTTCCACGGCCTCAGGATCATGCATTTTATTGTTGTAATATAGAATTAAATTTAACATCATTTGTTTCTCTTTAACTCAGTTTTTCCCTCGTCCCTTATGTTAAGCTAGCTAGGACCGCTGAGGTATAAACGTTCTTAAAGAAATTTAGAGTAAAAATATAAGTTGTTTCAGTTCGATTATTCATTTCGGTGCACCACTGGCTGTCGCATGCAAAAACGTTTCGACATAAAAACGCATAAATATGCCTCATCACCCACCTCTAATTTTTCCTACATAGAAAAGGCTTGAAACTAGTTAGCGTTCAGCTTGTACCTAAGTTCGCTCAACTCTTGTATCAAGAACAGCTCGCCACACCTTCTTTACAGTGATACATAAATCGAATCCAGAATAACAATGCGTCCGTATTGACACATAAATACATGTTTCAATCAAACACTGGGAGAAAATCAGTGTGCGTTCTTCTACTCCGTACAATATTCATGGTCAGAGCGGCCCGTAGCTAATTCCCGCGAAGCACGCGATTTTTAATAATCTACATTCCAGGGAAACGAAATTCGACTGGAGAAATTCCTGCGTAATTTGAGTAAAGAAACCTCTTTTGTTTTGAGCCAAAGGCCGTATAGTCGGGTAAGTATGATTTTGGAGCCCTCGCGGTTATAGGGCTGATATTTTTAAATTGATTTTTTTTTCGGATGTTTTTATCGACTTTTAATTCCTTTTTTTGCTTTATACGCTTACGTTACATCTAAAACGTATATCGTCGGCGAACTGTTAAACAGCTATATCTCCATTTGTACCAATTTTGCAGGTGAGCATTAAAACCACATAGGTAAATTATTACACCCGTCATATAGACAAGTAATAATCATACTTATTGAAAAACAAAAAAAAATGTATATCGTACTGATAGAATAGTTTCTTCTCTTTCTAATAATACTGAAAACCCATTTTGACGATAAATGGAGTTAGCAGGTTAACACATTTCACCGACGACATATTTTTTGAAGCAATTTACAAAAAGAAAATCGAAAATTTTAATTTTGTTTTACCACTAGAAACACATAGTTTTTTTTTTCAATTGTATAGATTATACATTTAGATATTTATTTCAGGGACCATTTCAACAATAAAAAACAAAAGAGAAGGAAAACCTGAAAATATGAATTACAATAGAACTATTACTGCTTATAGTCTCCTTCTTATTGAAAGAGAGTAATATATGCTGACTAAAAATGAAAAGCGCAGTTCCTGTGATGGATAATAAATATGTAGAGCTATAAAAAACGATCTCTAAGTATCATGTAAGCGAAAGAGAGTTTAGATTGGTTTTCTAACAAGGAATCGGAATAAATTTGAGATGAGGATGACATAAAAACCAAGACACAGACCAGAAACAAAATTGAAAACAAAACAGAAAACATTTCTGCTGGGAACAAATCTCAGAACGTAATATTTAAGAAGCGATAATTAAAGAAAAACTTTTAAGGTGGGAATATCCCAGAGATAGAGAGATCCGATAAGGAAATTTATTGTTTTTGGCCATAACTTTTTTAAATAAATATATTGGTAAAAAAAAAGTATAAGACAAGTTCTATCTACTTATAGTCTCACTACAACAATTCACAACTTATTACTGTTCTTATTCCATCTTATCACTTACTTGTCTAATATACAACTGTTCTCCTCGCATTTAGATCCACTGTATAATATACCCGAGTCGAATTTACTCGATCATTCTAGAATCATCGTGGCGCCTTCGGTACTTTCTCGCACGTTCCATGAAGCAGTGGCGTAGGCATGCAACCAAGTCCCTCGTGCATTTCCCGAAGTACTTTTGGTACTCTGCACCTGGATATCAGCAACCGCATAGTAACTTCTTTCCCATCCGGGCTCTCCATAATAGTCCAACTTCAAGCCTTAGGGAATCCTATTGCGCCCACGAAGCCTTCAACTCGACACTTGTATTCGACATATCCTTCCATTCTGGTCGTGCGCCTTTTTCTTTTGCCATCAGTATAGGTCCAATTCCGTCATCGCTCAGTTGTTCCTTCCTTACAACTTCTTTTGTTCAGTCCTTTGGAACTTCAGCCTTTACTTCTGCTACATCCTGCTGTTTCTTTATATCCTCGGCGTTCACTTCCTTAGGATGCCTCTGACGACAGTATCTCTTAACATGCCCCAATTATAACAGCGAATTCCCTTCGTAAGCCTTTCACTGTTTCTTTGTTGCTTAGGCTCCTGTTTCGGCTCCGGTCGCGAACTCATTTCGTTCAATACTTGTGCGACCATTTTCTGTATGTCCTTCAGCACAGCTATCACTTTCTCGGAGCTGATTTCGTTTTTCCTTGCAGCGGTTATTTCCTCAAGGTTCCATTGTCGACAATCTCGCATCATATGCCCTGGTCTGTTGCAATGGTAACATCGAATACCTCCGCTAGGCTTTACATCTCCTTGTCGATTTTTCTGTTTTCCTGGGAAATTTGTCTTGGTCATTAATTGAGTAAACATTTTGTGCAAGTCCTTGAGTTTGGTGTCTAAATTCGTTTCCTCTGATTGGGCTTCTTCCACAGAGACAGCTCGTATTCTATGCCACGAGGAATCCATATAGGCGTCCTCTACCTCAAGCGCATGGATCAATGCTTCGCTACTAGTGTTATGCCGAGATAGTTTAAGGACTCGCCTGATCTCCTCCTCATCTGTTATGCCATCAATAAACGCGTCAACTGCCAATTGCTCCTGGAACTGCCTTGGTGCATTCGGGTAAGCCAAGTGTGCCAGTCTCTCTACCGCAGCCTCAAATTCTTGTAAACTCTCCCCAGCTGTCTGTATACGTGATTTTAACTGAGTCCGATATAGTTGAATCAAGTTTAGATCTAACGCAGCCTCTAAAACTTTAAACTCTTGTTGCTACGCCACTGGAATCGTTTTGAAGTACTTCTGATGCTTGGCCCCTTAATGCTAAAACTAATGCCATAGCCTTTTCCTCATTACTCCAGTTGTTTGCGCATGCAGCTGCCTCAAACTGTATCTTATATGTCGTCCATGAAGTTTGACCGTCAAAGGAGGGCGGTTATAACCGAGGGCCTGATGATGCTACTAGCTGACCTCCCCCCCTTCAACTGCCGTTTGAGTCGCTCTACTTCCGCTTCGACCATATTTACCTTCCCTTCGACATCACCAACTTTTTGTTCAACATTATCTACTTTTTCTTCCACGTCATTAATTTTAGCGTTTACAATTCCTATATCTTCCTTAATTCCATTTTTTATTTCATCAGTGGCTGACAGGATAGTGTCTTGTTGCAATTTTTCTCAATTCTTCTTTTCCTTCTAGACGTTTTCTTTCTTGTTCGCATTTCTCATACTTTTCCTCTTTACGTCTTGTTCTACTTTTTCTTCCTGACGTTTTCTTTCCTGTTCTTTCCTGTTCTTATTCCATCTTATCACTTGCTTGTCTACTATCCAACTATTCTCCTCGCGTTCAGATCCACTGTATATATACCTGCGTCGAATTTACTCGATCATTCTAGAATCATCGCGGAGCCTTCGCATTTTCTCTCACGTTCCATGAAGCAGTGGCATAGGCATGCAACAGTTAGATTTAATTTTAAAAATTGCGTCCATTTTCGTATTTCCTAAATTTAAATCTGTTTCGCATATGTTTAAAATTACTGAGTGAAAATTTATAACACTACTCTTGTTATAGTTCTACTTAGGTAGTCTTATAGTTTGTTTGCAATATGTGTTTTAAAATAAGAAGTTATGGTCAAAAACAGTAAATATTTCCCTGTCGGACTTCCCTCTCTCTTGGATATTCTCACCTTGTATCTATAGGATAAAATTTTGTAGGGTGTTTGATTTATGAGTCCCTTCGCCCCTTACTTACCAGAATGCTTGATTACATGAGTGCAATTGCTTCAATCATCTTTCAATTAAAGTAAGTGCTGAAAATGGTCACCTTCGACTTCAATGCACCTATTAATCTGCATTTGAAATGACTGTACACAACTGAGAAGTGTGTCTGCTTAAATTTCAGCACAAATTGATCTTCTATAACCAAATCAAAATGATGCATGCGTTCTATGTTGTCTCACTACTCTGTCAATAAGAAACAGACTATACTCCTGATCATATTTTTCGGGTGCTCTGTATATGCGGAAAAAAAGTTAACTATTCATTGTTGACTGAACGTATCCTCTTATTTATCGCAAATGTTTCTGGAGCAGATCTATTAAAAATATTGCAAAGCAGATAAACTGGTTTTAAAAAGAAGACACACACACCACAAAATAACCACCAATTTATGATATTACGATGAACTCAATAAACAAAGGAAATTGAAACATAAAAGCGGTAAAGTGAAGTACATATGTATATGTTGTGGCGTATTGCGGCGCGGCTACACTTCAAAATATGTAACTTAATGATTCTTTTAGTTAGTACGTACATTTTATGTAATAAACATGTTTATTAATATATTCAAACGAATTGATTGTCCATCAGTTAATTCCTATAAGTTATTTCTTTGAAATTATGATTTATTTCAATATATAATTATATTATAGAAAAACTCCCACGCAAAACTCGAATACCTCCTCCCTCCCCAGATATAATCCCAATGAATTTTCTTCTACGGTGACACCGCAACTGTCTGTCAACGATCTAAAAGCTAGAATTTAACAAGCATGTGATACAATTACCTCTGAGATATCAAATAATATTTGGAATACAGTATTTCGCCATGCTATAAGGACAGTAAAATGGTTAACATTGTGACAGAACCTCGAACTATCTTTTTAAATTATGAAAAATCACAAAAAAAAAACTCTGGTAACTTTATTATTTAAAATTAATTTTTACACTACGGTCCTGTAAAAAAAACAGGGATAACTTTAAGAAGTTGCAAATTGCAAGCCAGTGTAATTATTATTCTGAATAACATTCCTTCTCTGGATTTTAATTGTGTGTTTATTTGAAGCATGCAAATCACAAATGAAAAAAAATGGGTTTATTTAATAGTTAAAGAATTTGCATTTCATCTGCATACATATATAGTACTACTTATTATATACGTAGTTTTAAAATATACATCGGTATTTCTATTGCTTTTTTACGGACTTCCTCTACAGTCATGCTTCTAAAAAATGTTTTTATTATTTTAATATATACAGTTACCAGAATCATTTTATTCATGCAATAGGAATCTAAACAAGGGGCAGAGAAGTTACTGAAAACAGTTAAATAAATGATGTTTGTTTCTGTAACCATGCATCAATCGAAATAATAGTTATAATTCGATACGGCATTTTGAAAAAATGGCAGCAAGAATAGATTTTCGCGAATATTTTTGGAAGTTGTCAAAAACGTTTGGAAATCGAATAAAAATCTTTTCCGACTGACCAAAATTTACATACGTTTTCAAGATTAGTTAGTCAAAAGCGAGGTTAAAAGTAAACCTATTTCAATAATTGGATATTAATTTAAAAAATAACAAAACATGACGTGTTTTCTGGCTGAACTGCCATTTTGACTAACTTCTGAAAACTATTCCTCTTAGATGCTTGATACGCCATTTCGGAAAAATGGGGGCAAGAATAGATTTTTTACGAATATTTTGGGAATTGTCAAAGAAGTTAAGAAGCCAAATGAAAATTTGTTCCAACTGGCTAAAATTTATATATATTTTCAAGACAGTTAGTTAAAAGAGAGGTTAAAGGATATTAGTTAAAAAAACAAAACGTTTTAATGAATTGGCATTGTAACTAACTTCTAAAAGCTATTCTTTTAAGAAACTTGATACGCCATTTTGAGAAAATGGTGGCAAGAATAGATTTTTTTTGGTAATTGTCAAAAAAATGTTAAGAAGTCAAATAAAAGTCTATTCCGACTGAGCAAAATTTACATTCATTTTCAAGGCGGTTATTTAAAAGAGAAGTTAAAAGTAAATCTATTTCAATTAATTTAACAAAACATGAGTTTTCTGACTGAGTTGCCATTTTGACTAATTTCTGAAAGCTATTCCTCTTAGATACTTGATACGTCATTTTGAGAAAATGGTGGCAAGAATATACTTCTAATTAAAAAAAAATTGCTAAAAAAGTTAAGAAACCAAATAAAAATCTGTTTCGACTGACCCAAATTTATATACATTTTCAACATGGCTAGTTAAAAGATATGTTCAAGGTAAATCTATTTCAATTATTGGATATTAGTTAAAAAATTAACAAAACATGTGTTTTCTGACTGACACTAATCTCTTACCAGTCTTTCCAGGTGTACACCTGCAATAAAAGCTCCCGACTCTATCGATACAAGTGGCCCCATTGAAGCAGGCGGCTCCCGCACAATCGTCAATGTTAACCGAACAGTCGGGGCCCGTCCATCCATTTACGCAAATACAAGAAAATCCTCCCACGCTGTTGGTACATGTGGCGCCGTTTTGGCACACAGAAGGTCTTGTCGAGCACTCGTCCACGTCCTGTTCGCAGAAGCGGCCCGTGTAAGTCGAGGGACATTTACAGGTGTAGGAGTTGATGCCGTCCAGGCAGGTAGCGCCGTTCTGGCATTGGTGGCCGGGGCAGTCGTCGATGTTCTCCTCGCAGTTTAGGCCCCGGAATCCTGCAACAAAGAATTAAGGAAATTAGGTGGCTTGTTTGTGACCCAATTAGTACTCAAAAAGCTAGTTTTTTAAATATCAAAATATTTTTATGGTGTACTAAAACTAAATTTATTTCGCCATTTTATTAGGAATAGCTATATATTTCTTTGGCATTGTCTAGACACAAACAGTTTCTACAATTGTAAGAAACAAAGCAGCCAAATAAAGATTCTTTCACTACATAAATTATTTATCGACGACAATTACTAACTTGTCTGTAGAATGGATAAGTGGGCCATTTCAGTTAACTGAACGGATATATTTCATATACGTTCTAGGAATGATATGAAATTGACCGATCACAGTTCGTGTATTAAGTATTCGTTTTAAAAAATTCAAGCGTAAGCTATCAAAGTAATTGTCAGTGTGTATTTGTGCAGTTTGAGCTAAAAAATAATTTAAAATGATTCCAGTGAAGAAGGGATAAACGGTATACCACCCAAAATTTTACTGAAATTATTATATATAGATAAAATTTTAGAGATATATGGCAAAAAAATAAGTGTGTGGAAGAGTTGAACCTACGACCTCTTGCATTCGAAGCGTAAATGCAACCGCTAGGCTACTTCTTCCTCGTGCGATATGGCTATCATATCCACTCTTGTTGCACAAACTACTATTTAACTATTTTCATATTTTTTTCTGAAATTAGATACAAAATTATTCTATACTTAATCAGTCAGTGCGTATTGCGTTTACTCTATATACTATTGACACTTGGCGATAATAATTTGTTTGTTAACTAATAAATAATTAATTATAGGAAAAGGATACAATGAACTTTTATGATTATATTAACATAACTTTTATCATTATTTGCATAAATATCCCGTTTTATCTGTTTGTTGGTTTACAAATTTGATAGCGATTCTTTGTTTTTCGAAAAGTCAAATAAAATGAGCAGGTTTTTCTTAGGTTTCTATTTAGTAAACCATTGTCACAGATACTACAATGTAAATAATAAAGATTAATAATAAGTATGGTAAGTACAGTTTGAATATAATTGACAAAGCGTATAAATTATTATTTTTGTTGAGCGTTATTTAACGGTGCCAAATGCAACATTCATTGAAAATGTTCAAAAACGGACTTGAGTTAATAAATTACAACATTGCTAAATGAATTCTTCGACAAATGCAAAATTTCTGTATTTTTTGGTTAAACATTCAATTTTATTCTGTAATAGTAGTATATTGTATCATTTTTTAGATGGAAAACTGTATATTTTCGCGTATTCTTTTAGATATCTTTTCCCTATATAGGGTGTTTGTTACTCAATCGGCAAATTTTTAAATTTTTCAATTTTCGACTTATGATGTAATGAAACAACAGTTGAAAAATTAGTGTTTTTAATAACACAAACAACATCAAATAATACAACAGTCAACGCTAATTTAAAAATGAATAAACAACATGAACAAATGATTGGAGAAAATCGGAATTTGGCCAACAAACTGATGGAATAACGCAAAAATCTAAGAAAGTATTTCAAATTTTTGTATTCTCAATATAACCTCTTTCACACCTTATGCATTTTTCATAACGCTGTTTCAAATTTTGACGGTTCCTCATTATTTGCTGTGGTGTTATTTCCTTGCATTCTCGTTCAATTTTTTCTCTTAATTCGTCAACATTTTATGATCTCGTGCGGTAAACTTTTTCTTTTAAAATTCCCCACCAAAAAAATCTAAAGGTGTTAGATCTTGCGAACGTGGCGGCCAATGAATTAGAGGGCTACTCCGTCCTATCCATCTGTTTGGAAAATTTTCTTCCTCATTTAGTACTTCCATTAAATCTCAAAAATCTGCGTTTAAGAAATTGAGAAACCTTTTACTATTTATTGTATCTTAGAAAAACGCGGGACCCACTATACGATTATTGAAGATCCCATGATCCCAATCCAAACATGAACTTTTTGAGAATATTGACTCTTTGAATTTATCATCCAGTGTAGATTCTCTGTTGCCCAGTACCTAGAGTTCTTAGTAGAAACCACACCAAATGTCGCCTCATCCGTGAAGAGAATATTTCTTAAAAAATGTTGGTTATTTAAATATTGCCTTGGCAGAATACACAGAATTTCTTCGTTCATCAACGTCCCAAATTTTTTTTACAGAAATCGCCATCAAGCAATCTTCTTACACATTGAAAATTAACATAGTTATCGTGGATAAAATGAAACACCTCATCACTGGTATATACGAGTAAATATATTTATTTATATATTTATGCAAATACAACCAAAAGACCTAACCTAACCTAACTGACAACAACTAGAAGGAAGACATAACAAAACACTAATAAATAAGAGACTAACCCCCCCCCTTCCAACATCCAAACTTTTACCCTTCTCATGTCCTACTACCTCATTAATAAATGTCAACACACCCTGCACAAAAAATTTTCACTTAGCACCCCCTCCCCGCTATTTTTTGTCCGATTTTACCCCTCGACCCCGCAAACCCTTCGGGATCGACCCCACTTCAATTCTGCCCCTACAAATCATCCCTCTACCTTCACCCTTACCCCTCTCTGCAAATATCTATCCAATCTAAACAATTTTTCACTAAAGGGTTCCTCATTCCTCCACCAATTTCTTCGCTCCAAAGATTTTTAAAATTGGACAAGGTTGGTTTCAAAAGTATTGTACATATAACGACGAGCGTTTCATCAACCAAGCTGAGATCATCGGGAGATAATAACAAATTAACTTATTTTCAGAAAACTGAAACAAGCATCTTATACAATTTTCAATAATTATACAAAAATTTCAATAACGTGGCAAGGAAATAAAATATGCAATCATTTTACAAAAACTCCAAGTTCAACGACTGTGTTTTACAGTCATAACATTCTATGCTTAAAAAACAATAACACGCCCATTTTTTTTTTAAATTGTTGACCACATCCACTCAAATATCTGCAGCGAATAGTAAGATATTAAAAAAACTAATTATCTCTACCGCAAATATTCTCAAAGAAAGAACATAAATTGAGCTGGGAAAATAATTATTTACAGTGGTATTATTTGTAATTGAAAATTAGCAATGATCTAATTCTGGTATTAAGAAACGGATATTTCTGCATAAATATTAGCATACAATGCACATGGTACCTTCGCCGTTCGCTCTAGAAAAGGATAGATTTAATCAATTATGTATTTCCCAATCGAAAGCCTTATATCCTATCCTAACTGTAGGATAGTCGTGAGGCGGCCATCAACAATCATTTATTATTATTTCATAGAATCGTTTTGCAAAAAGGCATGATTTGTGGTACTCGTTTAAGAAATGATGGTTAATAAGACAGACGTTCTCTGTTGTATGGAAGGTTTATCATACGTTGTAAATCTTTTGTATACAAATTCAAACTAAAATTAGTTTACTCGTTTCCTTGCGACAATCTATTTACTATTTGTGATTAACGCATAACCGAAGTGGGATTACTTAAAGGTGCTGCATTATTTGATAAATCAATTAAAAACAAATATCTGGCTCCTAAGGACCAAAAATCAAAATACGTATATATAAATCTGAAAATTAATAAAAGAACGATAATCATGTTAGAGAAGAACATGTCCACCTGTATATTTTAAGTTTTGCCTATTCATTGAACGAATCAATTAAGTATATCCATAGACGCGTGGGATTTTATTTCGTAAAGAGCAAGCTTACCACGAAGATATTATTACAGATACATTCCGTAACAAAAAGTTGAATTTGCACACATAGTCTGTTTAATATATACAGGTGCATTGTCAAACGCCGTAGAAGTTTCCAATAAAGTAGTAATAACTTCAGCATTCAACAATATAAACAATAAGTTTGCCAATAAATTTCGAAGTAAACGTAAAAACTTGCACAATTCAATTTGTAAGAGTGATACTTTAATAGCTATTATTTATACCGTACTGTGAACACTATTCATCAAAAATACCGGTAAATAAATAAATAGAATATTATTAACAAATAACAAATACCGATAGTTCCCACAGTCTAATTGCTAAATATCCAGCAGAACGTTGAAAATTTCATCTGCTGCTTGTTTGCTCAAGACGTAGTTGTTATTAAAAGATTAGAGATTATTCTGGGAAAGAAAGCAATCAAAATGCACGTGTTTAGTGTTTGTCGTCAGTCACTGCAACAAGTGCTCCCGTCGAGCTGGCAACGTGGCGCGCGCGCTCGTCGAGTGCCAGAAGGAAGCATTACTGTGGGAAATATTCCTTTCCTCCCCGCCCTCTATATGCCATACTCTTAGCTACATCGCCGATCTCGCTTGATAATCTACGACAGCACTTTTCAGATTTACACAAGAAATCATGTGCGTAGATAACATCACTCCATAATTTAATGTTATTATCCTGCTATTTTTAAGAAGGACATCGTCCAGGATATTATCAATAATTGATAAATAGTTCTTGACAAACTAGAATAAAAAAAATTAACACATCATCATCATGCCATATTTATATTCATCTTCATAAGACTTGTAATCATGTAAAGTTGCCTTAATTAAACGCTGAAGCCACGGGGGAGTTTGGAAAACTTCCAGGAATTAAGTTATTCAAAATGAAGAGGGGCGATAAAATAACTAAATTACTACTATACTTTCATATTAAGATATAACAAAGTAAAAACACGTCCGAATAGAGAAAATGTGCATATATTTGGTAATTCCCGTTACCACACAAAGTCAATTGTATAATCAGAGTAATTGAGAAGGACACCCACCATATTCTCACCACTTTTCGACTTTCGAGTAGTACCTAAATTGTTCTACGCAAGATAATAACGCAAGACATTCTTTTTCGCACGATCCATGAACTGAGAACACGTGTTGTCATTAAAATAATGCTTATTTATATTTGACAGATCTATCACCATTCCACTTATCTTGACTGTCTGGACGTATACCATAATTGGGATGCACTGGGATTGCGCAGGTACTTGCTTGGCGCTAGAGTAGAAAAATGCTGGCCACACTAGAAAAATTATATACATTTGTATAAGTTGAAGTAATCAGTTCCAATCAAACAAGACTTTAACTGCCCGTTTGACGTGCTAATTGAAAGTCGTCAGAGGAGCAAGATAGAGGGCACTTCAATTGGAACAAGGGTTACTCATCTGGTATACATATGGATCTAAGATGGCTGAAGAGGTAGGAGTGGGAGTGGCAGGGCTTAATTATAGGCTATCCAAAGCCCTCGGTAACACCCCAACCATCTTTCAGGCAGAAATTTATGATATAGATCTGTGTGCCCAGGTATGCCTAAATAAAGGCATCCGAAGGGCAAAGATCTATCTATATCAGATAGCCAGGCAGCATTAAAGGCTCTAAGGCCTTATACCTTTGAGTCTAAAATTGCCTGGGAATGTAGACAATCCCTGAAGCAACTGGCTAATAACAACAATGTTACCTTGATGTGGGTGCCAGGGCATGAGGGAGTACAAGGAAACGAGCTTGCTGATAGCCTTGCAAAAAAAGGAGCTGAAGCACCGTTCATTGGACCCGAACCGTTTTGTAGCCTAGCTACGGGACATATAGCGGAGGAGATCCAAGAATGGCAAAAGGACCAGAAAAAGACCTACTGGAGGAATACTCCAAGCCAAAGACAGGCGAAAAAGTTCATAACTTATTCGGCAAAGAATGCCACAAGGCTTCTCGAACTTGAAAAGTCCGAATTAAGGTTAATTATAGACCTTCTAACTGGCCACTGCCCCTTGAGATATCATCTCCAAGGGAGGGAGGGGGAGAGAGAGAGAGAGAGAGATCCGATAAGGAAATATTTATTAATGTGCTTACATAGTTACGGACACCGACAGGCACACAGATATGATTAGGAAAATGATCAAATGGGATTCAGGAAAACTGCATACACACATATCGGGTAAAATCTCTAAATTACTACTGTACTTTCATGGATATATAAAGGAGTAAAAATTCACACATCAAAGGAGAAAATGTGACAGTTCCGTTTTCACAGGTCACTTATCTAATTAGAGTAATCGCGAAGGTCACACACCATATTTTACCCACTTTTTTTGACCTTCCCAGTATTACCTGAAATATTCTACACAAGATAACAACGCAAGGAATTCATTTTCGCATGATCCAAGAACTGGGGATGTGTTGTAAGGATAATAACAATAATTATTCATGTTTGATTGATTTATCAGCATATCACATTTCTTGTGTGCCCATTTGGGTGCATATTTCACAACTGGGATTGCGTAAGTATTCGCTCGACGGGCGTAAGCGTAAACAATGTCTAAACAGCAAGTAAATCATTTGTAAGAGTAACAAATTTTTGTTAATTTTTCGCATACATGAATCTTTACACTATACATACTGATACTCCATTAGTACTAGTATGAGATGACATGACGTTTCGCCCAATAAATGCAGGGATGGAGACTGGGGAGGGAGTTTAAAGAATTAAATCATTTATTTCTATATAATAATAATAATAATAATAAATCGGCTTTATTGTGCAAAACATGTATAAAGATATAAATGGAAAGAAATTACTCTATTATAACGAAAAAAGAAGAAAAGAGAGAACTAATAGAAAAAAAGTAGAAAAAAGTAATTATACCACAAAATGGCGAAGTCTAGCTGAAAGTTACTCATATTCAACCATAATGAGGCACATTAACAATTCCTTAAATTAAATATGGGAAAACAAAGTTACAGAGAGCCTGACGAACATTAAATACCAAATATATATATAAAAAAATAAATAAACAACGCGCTTCAATAATAATAGCTAAAAATATTTACTCGGACAAGGACCAACAAAAAAAAAAGAACAAAAATATCACTGTTGCTTGCTAAATAGATAACTCTATTAGCTCTAACCCTTTTGATTAAAATTGACATGGATATTCTAGTATGAGATGACATGACCCGTTATACCAAAAAATGCAGGGACGGAGGCTGTGGAAGATAAGGTTGAAACAATTAAATATTTTTTTCTGAAACAGTTCTAACGATTTTGATCAAACTTAGATACAAATACATACATACTTTTTTAGTAATGTTGAAGTAAATAGTTCCCGGCAAATAAAAACGCAACAAAAACTTTAGAAACTCATTAAAAACCGGTACTATTTGTACTGCTGTTCGCAAATTGACTCGCTTACTTTTATAGGTTTTTAATGTGCGTCGGATCTTTTCATGATAGGCTTGGCGCCATGGCCCGCGGCGATATAATGTCGTAAAGTTTTTGTTGCGTTTTTTGAGGTAGGGAAGCCCTTCCTTAAACTAAACCAGTATAAGATGACATAACTAGTTGCTTCTAGAATATTCAGGGAGGGATGGTGCAGGGGGTGTGGTTTAAATAATTATTTTCTCGAATACTGCTATAACAATTTCCATTAAATTTAATACGTATATACTAAGATGACACGGCTAATTTCTCTTAGTTTCTCCTAGAAGGGAGAGAGTCTGCGAGGAAGGGTTAAAAATTAATAAAACTAAAATTAATAAAATAATTATAGTGGATGCAGACATTTAACTGGGTGCCTTTTAAAATTGTGTGTTAAACGTTTTATCAAAATTGCTTGAAAAATAACGGATATTTGACGAAATTTATTGCGGGAACAGGGGCATGTTAGTTATTTTATAGATGTTGATAGATTTACAATAATTTGAAGTAAAAATTTTAACATCACAATTTATTTATTTCTAAATGGGAAAGTTTGTCACAGTTCTCCGTCAGGATCGATTTTGTTATTTGAATTTTAGACTGTTCAATCCGTTTGAGACATTGAGAGAAATAATTCTAAAAGTAATAAACCTCTCATATGTGGTTTGTAGTATATATCATGACGATTAGGAGTGTTAATTACACATAAATTTCGCAATTCTTCACATATTCGCTCAAATGTTTCATTATGCGAATCAAATTGCAGCAAATTAGTGCTGACGGCAATATTAACACATATATTAAATGTGATAAACCATGGATAACGACTCACGGTTCTTTTGAAAATTGAAATTTAATAATAGTATCTAATTTGTAGGAAAACATGTAATGTAGATAATTTTATGTAAATGCAATGTTGTTTTATCTTTATTTGTATTTACTAATAATTGTTTTTGATTTTAGACTATTTGACTACGTTACAATCGGGCTAATTTTGGGCTTTTGTCTGAGTACCCTTAAACTAATTTCCCCTACAGACTAAGTTTATTACCCCTCGATTGAATTGTTTTGCTATTTGTGAATTACTAAGCAATTAAAAATAATCTGTCTAACATTAATCGAGTGCATTATCTTTTTCTTCTAGAACAAAATATATTGTGCCTATCTACAACAAACATTTACTGCATGACATTAAATTTAATCAATAATAATAATCAATATTTAAACATTAATTAATTTAAATTTTGTGACCACAATAACAACTACTTCTCGTATCCCTCTCTTCATGAACAAGCATTCTTTGTTTATGCAGGTACTATAAAGCTCATGGTTTGTATATTATGAATGTGATATTAATCACTGCCTGAGACACTCATTTGTAAACCGAAACGGTCCTGAAGTACCTTTACCCGTAATTTTTCCCAGGAATATTTAAATATTTAGTACGAACTAGTGACACGTATGTCACAACACCCTTAAGATGAATAATCACCTTAATAAAAATAAACGACATGTTTACGGAAAGTTTAACAACCACGATATCACGTTATATTAAAATATTTGTTTATATCGACTGAAAACCCTGAATTCCATTTCGAATAACTATTTTTTAAATTTATTTATTTATTTATTTATTTTGGTTGCGACTGCCCAGACAAATATCCAATTATAGGGCAGGAATTTTACAAACATAAAAAAAAGAAAACTAAATAACTTAACTAAAGTAAACAATTAAATGATAATAAAGATTAACAAAATTAATATATGATTAGTACAATCCTAAAAATTGTAATCTAATATTTTAGAAACTACAGTTATTGTGCAGTAAACTAGATAAAAAAAGTATATAACTAGAAATTATTTTCGAACATACAGGGCGAGCCAAGACGAAATTACAGACCCAAGTGGCTTTTTTTAAAAATGGAATGCTATGTATATCAGTACATTTTTTGAAGCCTCTTTCTAAGGTCTATTCATTCCTATTTTGGCATTGAATATCTCCCAACCACTTGGATGTAATGATTTTTTTTGTTGAAATATTGCAATCTGCAGATGGATATTAAAAAAATCATTACAGTCACAATTATAGGTGATGAAAAACTGAATACCAGTTACGAGACATCTAATAAATGTTTTTGAATCATTTTCATTTCCTAAAAGTGTACAGGGTGGCCAAACATTATTTTTCAATTAAGAACATTTTAAATTGAATTTTCTCAATTTCATCCTGCATATTTTTCGACGATGTGATGAAGAAATGAAAAACGAACATTTTTTGCAAGTATTTCCCTAGGGCTAATTTCGTTTTATTGAGCAATAATTACAAAATTCAAAAATAAACTTAAAAAAAGAGGTTTCTTCAAATAACTAGTAGAAAAAATTATAATAATGTTCCACATGTTGCCCACTTTGATTGACACACATCTCTATGCCCTTTTGAAATGAGAATCCCACTGTTCCTAAAACTGCCGGTGTGATAGATGTAAAGGCGGTTATTATTATTTCCTTCATATTTTGTACTGTTGTTGGTGTGTCTCTATAAACAGTTTCCTTCACGTATCCCCAAAAGAAAATCCATTTTTGTAAGATCTGGGGATCTAGCAGGCCATTTAATGGGTCCATTTCTTCCAATTCATTGATTAGGGTAGGTATTATTTAAGTGGTCTCTAACTGCATTTAAATAATGTGGTGGTGCACCATCCTATTTCTAATTCTTTCGGGGAGATTTACCAATAATTGTGGCAGAATGGTAGCTCAGTGTGTTAAAGCGACTGGCTGCAAGGCGAAACAATTTTTCATTAAAAAAATTGCCCCAAGAGTCCACATTAAACTGTAGAGTCTCGCCTCTCTTTGCCTAGCACAAGATCCTTGAGATCTTCCAGGGGGTTACTTCGGTAACTTGAGAGGCGGTTAAGAAAACATTTTAAGAACACATTTTTAAGAAAACATTTTAAGATAGTTTTCCAAAAAATGAAGATAAATAGCCCCAGTCAATGTACCATCAAAGAAATGTGGCCCTATTATATGTTTTCTAATAACTACTCCCCCAACGTTTATAACAATAATAATAATAATAATTTATTTTCCTTCTTGACAATACAAAATATTGTATAGGAATAGTCATGGTTAGCTTACATTAAGCTACAATAAAAAATATTCGGACACTGAATAATAAGATTTGTCTAATAGAAAAAGCTTTAACTTTTTCTTAAATACATATTCTGACTTATTACATTTTATTTCATCCAGTAAATGGTTGAATATTTTAGCTCCCACAAATCTTGGAGACTCAGAAGTAACTTTAAGTCTGGCATAAGGCACATGAAACTTATTTTTTTGTCTTGTATTGACGTCATGGTACTCGCTATTTAAAATAAAATTATTTTTATTCCTAAAACATACATGCAAATTTCAAAAATATACAGACACGGCAAGCTAAAAATTCTAAGTTCTTTAAAAGTATTTTTACATGAGTGGGCGGTGGGTACGCCAGCAATACATCGGATAATGCGTTTTTGGGCAATAAAAACATTAGATGCTAAAGTGGAATGTCCCCAGAAACAGACTCCATACCGTAAGCGTGTGTCAACTTGAGCATAATATAAATTAATTAATTGGTCTTTATTTAAAAACGCTCTGATATTTCGAAATAAATAAGTGATTGATGCGATTTTAGAAATCAAGATCTCACAATGATGCTTCCAGTTCAGGGATTCATCCAAGTACACCCCTAAAAACTTTATATTTTCCTCACTATTGGAGATAGTGGTACCATTCATGTTAATATCTAGTCTGTTACATTTTTTTGTCTGTTATGAAATCTAATCATGTGAGTTTTTTCGGCATTGAAGTCTAGAGAATTATGGGAAAACCAATTATTTAATTTAGTTAAAACATTATTACAATTATTTTCTAAAATATTGTCCGTAGGATTAGAAATAATAACGGAGATGTCGTCTGCATACATTGTGAAATGTACACTTGATGGTAAAGAATCTACATCATTTATATAAATAGGAAATAACACAGGGCCCAATATGGACCCCTGTGGTATACCCATAGTAAGACCTACACACTCTGAATCAACCCTGCGTACGGAGTTTTGTGTTTTATGTAGTCAGCTAACATATTGTCTCCGACCTTCCAAGAATGTGGTAACAAAATTTAATGCAGGACCCCTTATTCCATACTCAAATAATTTAGATATAAGTAAATTGTGATTAACACAGTCGAATGCACTGCTTAAATCACAAAAGATCCCAACAGGACACTCCCCTGCATCAACAAGTTCCAATATTTTATTTAAAAAAGAATGTATAGCAGTATTAGTTGACATACCATTAGAAAAACCATGTTGATTTTTTGTAATTATTTTAAAAGCCTCTAAGAAATTCAATAATCGGTCTAAATAACAGTACTCAATTATTTTTGAGAGGCCAAAAGGCACAGTTACAGGCCTATAATTTTCTAAAATTTCTTTGTCTTTATAGACCATCTGTGTTGGTTATCAACTTCGGAAGCATAATAATGGAAATTGTGCCTATTAACAAATCCATTTTTATGAAAAGTTGCCTCATCACTGAATAAAACAATATTAAAGAAGTTCACATCATGTTGCATTTCACCTCTGGCCCTATTATAAAATTGCAGGCGCTTTTGAAAATCGGCATCAGATAATTCCTGGTGCATTTGAATATGATATGCATGCAACTTATTTGTTTTTAAGATTCGACCCACAGACCGTCTACTTATTCCTACTAATGAGCTCACTTCTCTTTGACTAACATGGGGATTCTCAACCGTTCCAGCACTATAGAAAACTCATTTTCTTCGTTCACAACACGTTTGATTCTTTCACTTTTTTATATTCGACATTTCTAGTTTCCAGAAATCTATCGAGAAGGTTTTGGAAGCTGTTAACACCAGGAATCCTTCTTTCAGGATAACGTTGGTGATAAATTCTGTCCTCGCCCAAAACAAAAGTCATGTCTACAAGTTCCGCTTTATTAAAATTCATATTGTAAAATTCCAAATATTTTAAATTCAATACAAATTGTAACGACCGATAAGTGTGATAAATGCTCCTTTGTACACGACAATTTATACCAAACTGAGGTTTTATTGCTTGTCGAATAACGAAAACAGCAAAAAAATGTACAAAAAATATATTACAGTGAAGGACCGGTTAAATACTATTTACTCATTTCAGTCGATTGGAAGAAATGGCTCCACTAAATGGTCTCATTTCAAAATTGCATAAAGACGTGTGTTAATCAAAATGGGCAGCACGTCGAACACCTATTATAAATTTTTCTAATGAATTATTTGAGGAACCTCTTTTTTAAAGTTTATTCTTGAATTTGACACTTATTTATTTATAAAACGAAAATGGTTGCAATTAGCCATAGAGAAGTACTTACAAGAAATGTTCGTTTTTCATTTCTACAACACATCGTTGAAAAATATACAGGGGGTTCCATTTGAAAAAATTGAGAAAATTCAATTTAAAATGTTCTTAATTGAAAAACAATTTTTGGCCACCATGTACATTTTTGGGAAATGAAAATGATTCAAAAACATTAATTAGATGTCTCGTAACTGGTATTCACATAAGTTTTTCTTAAAACCTATAATTGTGACTGTGGTGATTTTTTTAATATCAATCTGCAGATTGCATTAATTCAACAAAAAAAATTCATAACATCCAAGTGGTTGGGAGATATTCAATGCTAATAAAGGAATGAATAGAGGTTAGAAAGAGGCTTCCAAAAAATGTAATGTTGAGACGAATGCGGGCAAGTATGTAAATTAGGAAAATGAAATCTAATGCAACTAAGAATTTCAGAGCAGTCAATAGTGCCATTTAAAATCTTAAAAAGGAATACAAGAGAGTTATACTCCCGACGTAGTTAAAGATCACTTGTGTTGAATCTGTTTAATGACTCACAAAGTGGAAAACCTCTCGCTGGATAATTTCCAAAACTTTTGAACCAAAGATATTTAAGAAAACGCCCCGCACAAGTTTTTCAATGCTATGTTTATGATTTTCATAACCAGGACTCCATACTATTGAAGCATATTCTTGACCTCACAAATGAATTAAAGAGAAGTCTTAGTGTATTTTCGTTAAATTTTTTACCATTACGGATAATGTAGCCTAAATTTTTGAAGGAATTAGCGGTGATTTGATTGATATGGCTAACAAAAGATAACTTTGGGTTGAATATAACTCCTAGATATTTGAGATGACTACAGCTCTTCAGTCCTTCACCATTAATTGTATAGATAAATTTTATTGGATTTTGTGCACGAGTGTATGTCATAAAGCTACACTTTGATATATTTAACTGTAAATTGTTTACGCTACACCAAGACCATAGTTGTACAAGATCCCTTGGCAAATCAGCGCAGTTTTCTACAACAGTGATAAATGTAAAAAATTTTAGGTCATCGGCATAAAGTGATGTTTTGCAGTGTTCCAAAGACGATATGATTTATAAAAATGTCAATAGCAAAGGTCCAAACACAGACCCTTGGGGAACACCTGATGTCGCTGAGATATCTATAGACCAAAATCCACGGTATTGTACATTTATTTAGTCGTCTATTTACCAAGTTGGATTCAAAAAAGTTTAGGAAGTGTTCAGTTAGTCCAAATTCGGATAGTTTGTTCAGTAAAATTCCGTGGCCCAGTCTGTCGAAGGCTTTAGAAAAATCTATATAAATGACACCTACTTGGCCTCCAGCATCCAGATGTTCCGCTATGAACTGAGTAATGCACACCAAATTGCTGGTGGTGGACAGATTTTGCATGAACTTGAATGAGGCAAATTTGAGATTTAATTAATTTAATTTACTAAAACTGCACAATATCACTATTAGTCTATAGTTTTCAACAGCACATCTATCATTTTTTTTAAATACCGGACAGATTCTAGATATTACAGTGGTATAAATCTGCCAGATTTTTATAATCAATAAGGGATACTTTTAGGGTAGGACATTTTTTTAAAACTTGTTGTAAACATTAAATACGAGCGAAGAAATACGTTTTCCGGTTCCGGAATGATCCACGCGTCCCTCAATGTACAGTTTTGACAATATGGCTGAATTTCGTCGTTTTCCACAACCATTTTTTAAATATCTCGGCTTCTGTTTGACGAGTCGACCTAAACCAAACGGCAAATTCTTTGTAACAAAATTACCTAACACCCTGAATAAGATTAAAGTTTAAATTAGTACGACATAACCTTAAAATAACCTAAAAACGTATATAAAATTGATTTTTTGATTTTCATCAAATCCCTTTAGGGAATAAACCAATTTTATTGAAATTTCGGGCCAAGACCAAATTTCTTGTTACGGTGATAAAACACTTCATTTGCTAGGCCTAATAATTAATACATAATAATAAAGCACACCAGTAATTTCCGCACAACAGCTGACGCGGCCCCATCCGAGCTGAAGAATAAAACGTGACGTCCATTTGCATTTTCAATTAACAAGTTAGAGGTTCTTAATAATTAAAGTTCATGTTAATGGTTATTGTTGTATTTATGAACGCTCTTATGACAATTTTAGCCTTATCTTAATAATGTTTTATGTTAATGCCTAGTTACTGGTGGTTTTATATGGCCGCACCATTACAAATTACTTCTCCATATCGCTAACGCCCGGAACCAAACACAGATATCGGCTGTTTATGTTTCTTCTATTTGTGCACATCAGATCAATTCGTTGGTTTGACGTTTTGCAAAAATATTGACAATAGTTGTTTACGAGAAATATAAATAGACTTAATCATTATCTGTCCTCGATATTCAACTTGTTTTTTCCTCGCCAATTTTAACCACAATTAATTATCAAAACAGCTCTACCGCGCACGTCAAGATTTCTTTGTTTACACATCAGGATATCGCATTTTTTTGTTTTACGTATTACTCTTTGGTCAGCTGTTGCCGGAAACAAAAACCGCAGTTTACGAATATATCTCGAAGAGTTGTAGGTGATAAGCTATTAAAAGGCGTGGGCACAAGATAGCAGCACCGTGGGAAAGCGTCTCGCTCCAGATGAGTAGGACCAGAACTTCTCGCCATGCCCGGATATACCGGAGAAAGTCATTAATAACTTCTTAAAATAATTGCATCGATAAATATAGTGAAGGGTTAGGCAGAATAACGTATCGATTTTCAATGTTAATTCATGTCATAATATCATTATATCTCATTAGATATAAATTCAAATCAAGTCGCCATGCTTTCGCGAGAAATGTCAGTTTAGTTGTGGATCTGGAGCGTTGGTCAAACATTCAACGTTCTTTTGCGGTTGAAGCTTACTTAAAAAATAACTATTCTGTTGTAATGCCTAGCGTTTATTTCGTCGTCACTTTCATTTAAATCCACGAGGTCCAGTTCCTACTCGAATAAAAATTAAAATGCGGGTACACAAGTTTCGCAGCACTGCTTCATGTGCCAAAGAAAAACCAAAAGAAAAAACTCGTTCTGTACACACACTTGAAAGTGCTGAAAGGGTAAGAGCAACTGGGTTACGAAGTCCTCCTAAACGATCTGCACAACGACAAGCGTTGGCACTCAATATTTCGAACCATAGTTATCGCCGCATTCTGAGAGACTTACCCGTCCATCTCTACAAAACTTAAGTCGCACAAAGGCGTCTGCCCCAAGATTTTTAGAAACACGCGTTGTTGATTTATGCGAACGTTTCGAAAGGCTGTTTGCTGAAAACCCGAATATCGTTGATTGCCTGCTGATGTCAGATGAAGGTCATTATCATCTATCCGGATACGTTAGCAAACAGAACTTTTGCTACTGGGTGACAGTTCCTAATATATCCAATAGATGACGCCATGCGTACTCGGTCATCATATATTACATTATACAAATTGAGAATGACATTAAACAACAATTTAAAAGTTACATTTTAACTTTTAAATTGTTCAAACTTCCCGACTTCTGAGGGCTTCCCAATCTCTTATTCGCAGAAATTAGCCAAATTGATAAAAAGAATGAGGAACAATCCAAGCCAGTTCCTAATATATCCAATAGCCACCGGATCTCTCTGCTTGTGATTTCTTGTTATGGGGGTTACTTACTCCTTGAAAATGATTATTACAATAGCAATAGCGCGCTGTTAGAGTGTGGAGTGCAAAAAATTAAACAGTTTGTACCAATATACCACAAAGCGAAAGTGCTTTTTAATTTCTCCTGTAATTGATCCTTCACACCCGGGGATAAAAAAAATGCACATTGTCTCTTGGTATAATTATAGTACACAATGTATAGTAAAGGTATTTTCTAATAAAGAATACAACCGTTTATTAGAAAGTAATATTTAATAGCAGTGTCGCCCATAGATATGTTACTGAAAATGTGTGAACAAAAAATTACTTTAAATTTTTTTTTCGCCAATCTCCTCTTTTTTGTTTTTGTGTTGTAGTTTAATTTTTCATTTTTTGTTCCCACGAGTAATGGACAATTAAACGGTCAACCCTCCCAGAGGGTTATTAATTGTTATTAATTATATTAATAACCCCGGCGCCTCCGGCAAAATGTCGACAGTAGATTAGTCCTCTTTTTTTATCCTGATGATCCGGGCGAGGACATTAGGATAAATTTGTCAAATTATTGTATTGTCGTCGGCTCTTGATAAGTGTGCAAAGTTTCAGTTTAATCTGACATTTTGAAGTGGGTGAGAATCACGTTCAAAGATTCAAAAAGTTACATACAAACAAGCTAACAGACAAACATACAGGTGAAGCTAATATAAAGCGTGTAAAAAGAATGCAAATATTAGCAGTATAAAGATTGGTCAGCCTTGTGTGAATCCTGCCACAGTAGCTTCTACTTTTAATAATTTTTTTATCGAACAACCAATTAGGGTAATTCAACAAATACCTGCAAGCAGTTCAACTGGAGATTTTAATATTTCCAAAAATCCACATTCGATTTTCCTTGAACCTTTTTTCTGTGATGAAATGTTTACTAAATAATAAATTGAAAAACAAATATTCTTCAGGTCCTGATGAAGTTCCCATGTTTTTATTAAAAAAAGTAATTGGATGTATTATTCAACCAATGACTTACTTAGTTCATTTTTCTTTTTTAACCAGGACATTTCCGAAAATTTTAAAAGTAGGAAAAGTTATTCCTATTTATAAAAAACAGAATCCTCACTTTATGGAAAATTAGAGGCCAGTAACTGTTCCATTTGGATTTTCTAAAATATTAGAATATTGCTATTTAGATCGCTTATTTAAATACATCGATAAGTATAATATTATTATAAACAACATGGTTTTCGGGCTAATATGTCTACACAAACTGCTATATTTTCATTTTATGAAAAATTGATTGAATGTATGGAGATGGGCGAGTGCCCTGTTGGGATATTTTGTGATCTCAACATTCGACTGTGTCAATCATATCAAACTGTTATCTAAACTTCATTCGTATGGTATACGTGGTGTGGCATATGATTGGATAGCAGTAAACAATATGTAAACCTAACCTATTCGGGCAATATTAGTACCAATATTATTAAATTAGAATTTCTCGATATAAACGTAGGTATCCCACAAGGTTTGGTACTGGGACCAATTTTATTCTTATTATATATAAACGAAATTGATACTTTAACCTCTAATGCATTTTTTATTATGTACGCAGACGACACATCTCTGCTAACTTCAGATACTTCAGATGACTTGCTGAAATCTAATTAAATGCAATAATGTTCTACGATTAAGTCGAATACACTTTATTTTAATTCTAAGAAAACCCAAGTGCTTAGATTCCACAACAGAGAAAAAACCTGTTCACAGTTAGACATTTCCATAAATGGTTCAGACACGTTAAATTTTAATCACGAAGTTAAATTTTTAGGAGTTACGATTGACGAGTGTCTTAATTAAAAGGCTCATTGTTCCCAGTTTGTTTCAAATCTAAATTCGATGCGTTATTTAATGAGAAATCTAAAAATAGTTTTGACAAATGAACAACTTATTATGGTGTATCATGCATAAGTCTCCTTCAGAATATAGGAAAATAATGAAACCAAGTTTTAAATGATATTTCAAACACATTAGGAGCCCGACCCTGCTTTGCGGCACACGAAGCAATGTCACCGCTATGCTGCTGCCATGTAGTAGCAAAACGCCTAACTATTTATTTTACACGAAATTTAACATATTCGTATTCGACACAATACTTTAATATGAGCAAATATTATGCAGACTTTTCACTTTTTTTCATGTTATTTTATTTTAAACTACATTGTATTATATTTTGTTTGAATATTTAAGTCCCTTTGAAGAATATAAAACAATTTATGGTGAATTTGGTACGAATAAGAGGTACATTCGTGTTGAATAATCAAAGAAGAGAAAATTTTGGAAACTTAATTTTAACTAGGATTATAATAAATATAATAGGTCCTTGTCTTAAGTTTGCTAGTTTACATAATGAAATCAATTCTGAATTCTGTTGGCTCGTTTTTAAGAATTTTGTAAGTAAGAATAAGGATATTTCACGCACTATTTGAACTGGTAACGCACCCTAAAGCAACCATACTGTGTTCAAAATTCCATAATTATTCAAACTATAACAAATGCACCCATCCTTACACAGTCTATTTGGGCTAAGGTTATACTAGGTACAATAAAGTAAAACGGTTGTAACGTTTGAATTCTTCGTGAACGTTATTATCCTTGGTTAGATATCTAAGGAAAACCTCCATCCGAAATAAATTTGTAATCGCAATGTAGACCAAACAGATTGCAGTATTTACACGACTAGCACGCCATCCGCCTTGCATATCGGAGTTATGGGTATCGCGAATCCCATCAATAACGGTGGAATGTTCGGGTCTGTTGTAACGCGCGGGAACTACCCGGGGTTAGCACGAGCTCCAGCTACGTCATTTGACTAACTACCAGCCTTAGGCCACCGGCCATTCGGCTTTTGTTCAAGGAAACAGGGCCCGCTCGATTTCGAAACAAAAAACTGTCTCTGTAATACTGCTGCCGATTGGAAATTGCTCTTTTTTACGGGATCAGACAACAATAGGTTAAATATCGGGTCGACTAGGACCTTCGAAGGCCACATAATATACGAGGGGCGTCACAAGGACGAGTCACATTAACCGGTGCGTAATACCCCGTAATAAAATCGAATAATTTTCAAAAAGCATCAGAAGATTTTCAACTTTAAATGCCTGCGAAGATATATATTACATTTTTCGAATTACTGAATGACTGACTGGAAAACGAATTCGACTAGAATAATTTATTTAAGAATATTCAACATTTTATTCTCGTTATGCAAGAATAGTGAACTTATTAATTCCTTGAATTATCTGCAGTGAATATTGGTTGCTTGGAAGACTAGCGTTAGAAAACCCAGAGAGTTAAATTATAGTCCGTTTACCAGTTATTATCACTAGTTTTGCCAGTCAATCGATATAACATTTTTGGTCCTTCGGGCCGGATTTTTTCTTCTTCTACTGGGATAAGTGAACAAAACGTTCACCTAATATGTATGCCGAATACAGAAGGAAATAAAAGCCCAAAAAATTATGAAAAAATATTTGGTACGAAGATAAACAAAACAATAATCTACATATGTATAGGTACTTATTTTTTATGTTTTAAAAATTTATTATATAAGTTATAAACACTGAAAATAAAAAAATAAAACAAACTAGAGGCCTATTAAGCAGTATTAATTACATATATTTCTCCAAAATGTTAATTGCTCGAAAAATGGAATTTCCAGAGCGCAAAAATTTTAATAAAACTCATTAATACACCTTTAGTTCGTTTTACTTTTTTTGATTTTCAGTGCTTATAACTTACGTAATAAATTTTAAAAAAGTTAAAAAAAGAAAAATAAATCTTTATAGATGCATAGATTCTTTTGTTTATTTTCGTACCAAACATTTTTTTAAATTTTCATAAACAGCCTAATAAGAGAGGATCTGTTAAGATTTCGACGATCGTCTGGACTCAATAACTAATAATTTTTTGAGGTCCATGGATTGATAACTTAAAGCGTTGCAACCGTTTCCTAAAATTGCCATACAAGCTATTTAAAACATGTGGAGACTTTCGAATTTCATTGGCAGCATTAAAAATTCTCTCTCTTAAAACTTCGACGTTAGGGACAGGTGTCAAGTAAACAATGTTTTTCAAGTGGTTCCAAAAAAGTCCAATGGATTCATATCTAGGAACCGAGGGGGCCATTTAATTGTGTCTTCTCGCCCCCTTCCAATCCATCGATTTTTAAATGTTGAGTGAAGCCATTCTCGAACCTCTACAGGATAATGAAGTGGCGCACCATCCTGTATAAACCACAGTGTTTGACATAATGCAAGAGGTAAATCGTCTATAAGTTGATTCAGGCCATTTTGTAAAAAGTTTAAAAAAGTTGTAAAATCTAACGGCTTCCTAAGTATAATTCTACAAAAATCAAGTCTTACTGGCAAGTCACGAGGGAACAGCTCTTGTATTCTCTGTAAATGATAGGGGTAATGTCCTTGCCTTTTCAAAATCCTCCATACTGATGTTCTTGTTATGTGGAATTGAAGAGCAGCCCGTCTAATACTACATTCAGGATGTTCACCAAAATAATGTAATATTTGTGCGTCTATTGCATCTCCAATTTGTCTCCGACGACCAGAATCATTACTTCTTTTTTTGAAACAAACCCTTCCTCCTAACGTCAAGTGAACATTAGAAAAAGTACGAACATTTGGCACAGTACGAGTAGGGAATTTATGACGATATCGTCCTTTTGCCGCTGAAGCATTTCCTTTACATTCACCATAAATTAAATGTATGTCTGCATATTCCTCATTACTAAAACTATGCATTTTAAAATCTGGTTTGAAAACTACTAGTATTAAGTAGAAATGAATGATTATCTTATTATTTCAAAGGCAAGAAACAACGTAATATCGTCAAATTATAATTTGACACCAGCCTACTTTTAGTATTTTACACTAATGTAATTTGTGCTCATCGTTTTTGATTGATTACTTAGGCAGATGTAATTTAATTTTTTTCTCAAAAATGGTCGATTTTACGAGATTTTTTTCAATAAATATAAGAAAGTTTCTAAATTAATCATAATGTTTAATTATTTTTTTTAATTGAAAAAAAAAATAGCAGGCAGAAAGATATTTACAAAATTTCATGAAGGGTGGTTAACTTCACCCCTTTGTGTACATCAATAAACCAACTAGAGTAATTGATAACTCTTCCACGTGCATAGATCACATTTTTTTAAAAAATGAAAATTATAATAGTCTGGTCAGTTTACCTGTTATTTTAAAATGTAGTATAACTGATCATTATGCGAATATGCTATACTTAATGGAAAACAAAACTAAAATAAATAATAAAAGAGAAATAAAAACATACGAAAGAATTAACTATAGCAAATTGAAAAAAGATCTCGAGAGGGAAAATTGGGAAGATGTTTTAAGCGAGCCTAATGCAAATTTGGCTACTAATAAATTTGTCACAAAATATAAATATATAATCAATACTTATATAACAACAGTATCTAATAATATTAAAAAAAAATTAATAAATAAAGCCATGGATAAGTCAGGGTTTAGTTGTTTCAATATTAGAAAGAGACAAATTAAAGGAAAAACTTCGCAAAAATCCGGATAACACAATTTTAAAAAATAAATATAAATCATATAGAAATACAAGTGTCAGAAAATGAATTAATAAATGTCATAAACAGCCTAAAAAATAACAGGTCCCCTGGTCACGACACTTTAATGGTGATTACAATAAAAAATACAAAGAAATATATTTTAAAACCGTTAGAACACATAACAAATCAAATTTTTCACAAGTCAAATTTCCAGAGATTCTAAAGAAAAGCATCATCAAACCTATATTTAAGCAAGGTGATGTAACAAATATTTCAAATTAACGCCCAATTTCTCCTAATAAGTAATATAGCCAAAATTGTTGAAAAATGTTTAAAGAAAAGACTTTTAGACCATTTAGATAAATATAATGTCATATCATCCACACAATATGGCTTCAGAGAGGGACTTTCCACGCGATACACGATTTAGTCACTGACATATACCTGGCTCTAAATAAGGGTCAAAAGCTGTTGGCAGTATTCTTGGATCTGGCAAAGGCTTTTGACACGGTATCGCACGAAAAACTGCTGAATAAGTTAGACTATTACGGAATCAGAGGTATATGT
Organism: Leptura quadrifasciata; assembly: GCA_963675555.1. Lineage (NCBI taxonomy): Eukaryota > Metazoa > Arthropoda > Insecta > Coleoptera > Cerambycidae > Leptura > Leptura quadrifasciata. The sequence goes on along the minus strand of OY776681.1, from coordinate 17,955,051 downwards.
GGCGAACTTATCAGGGACTATCTATCAAATCGGGAACAAATAAATAGTAACTATAAAATCAAAAAACAGTCAAGAGAAAATTATAACATATGGGATACCACAAGGTACAGTTATAGGACCAATATTATTTCAAATTTACATTAACAGTATGCTCCAATTAAGTATACGGATGATACTGCGTTGTTATTCATTGATGTCACTTGGGAGGAAGTAAAAATAAAAGCTGAATCAGGATTATGGCAAATTAAGAACTGGCTGAATAATAATTTACTTACAGTAAATCAAACAAAAACAAAGTTCACTACATTCTCTTTATCTGTATCGGCAAAAGCTAACTTTGAAAAAAATAATATATCATAATTGTAATGAACCTACTACCTGCAACAACTGCCAGGAACATATCGAACTCTCTGAGACAATTAAGTATCTAGGAGTACATATAGATCAATTTCTGAAATGGGACAAACATATAGATATTCTAACGGGTAAACTGAGGAGGCATTACATAAATTTTATCAATTAAAACAAATAATGAAATTAAAACAGCTAATGTCTATTTATAAAACATTAGTAGAATCTCTTCTAACATATGGCATAATAATATGGGGAGGCGCTTACGAAACCACACTAAGCAGTTTAAAAATTGTTCAAAAGCACATATTGAAAATAATATTAGGCAAACCAAAAAAATATTTAACAACAAAAGTCTATGAAGAGACGAACGTGTTAGATATTGAGGGGTTATTCATATTACAAGCAATTAGTTACGTACAAAAACATCCAAATTTTTCAGACAAAATAAAACACAGGTACCAAACTTTTAAAAACACCACAACCTAAGAAAACGTCTTTTCGTAAATTCATAGACTACATAGGAATAAAACTCCATAATACCCTACCAAACAAAATAAAAGAAATTAATAGCTTCGCATTATTTAAAAAGCATTCCAAAATTTATATATGTAATAATATCAAAACTTTAAAAAATATACTACACAATTAGTAAATAGATTAATTTAATATTATTCAGGTTGTTGCTGCTCTGTTAATGAGAATTTAATTTAGTATAATTTTGGGTGTGACTTATTTTGTATTACACATATTTTTATCTTCTTCGTCTTTGAATTTACCATAAATTTTAAGGTTTACTCTGTATAAGTCACTTGCTTAAATATTATTATATACAGTTAATCTATAAATTAAGGCACAAGACAAACTCTCTCAAGGAGTTTAGGTGCCTCATTCTTTATTATATTTTATGTACTACCAAAATTTGAAAAATAAACTTTATTATTATATTATTATTATTATGCTCGGTGGATGAAAGGATTTCGTTAGATGCCTTTTAATCAATAACCGAGATGTGCCAAATTTCGTATTTTTCCAATTACGTTATTTTAAGATAGAAATTAAAAATCGTTTTTTGGGACACCCTTTTAAGGGAGTGTAGCTGGACAGGAAAGAGTTATTTCGAAAAATATTATACGAAGAACCCGTCTTAATTTTCGACAGGGAATCTACAGTTAAATTTTTGCACATTATTACGGGACACCCTGTATACCCCGCAATTTTGTTAAATTTTTATTCAAACATATTACGTAAGCTGTTCGTCCGTGATCCCTCCATCAACTTGATTACAATTACTGTTCATAATAATAATTGTTCGCTGGGACAATTGACGTCTCAATGTAACAATTCATTACACCATCCACAATTTAACTTTGTATCAAGTCGAAACGTCTAGCTCTAGCATTTTTATCTCCACGCTTTTGTGATAAAAATGGGTATCATTTCGTCGTGAGGAAGCGTCAGAAAGACAAAATCTTTTATTGTTAATGTAGACCTTTCAATGCATTACGTCGTTGTGGGGCTTTTACGTAGATGATATCTGCATTTTTTTTCGTACAGTTAAAGTGGATTCTCCACAGTTGACCAGACAACGTGCCTAGGCTAATGCTCCGCGAAAGTGGCGTAAAATCACGAAATATGATTCGGTATTTTGATACCTGCACTTCCTGATTTATACGCTGGTTTTTGCCGCGATAAAAATAACGAGATTACATATCTCTTAGGTCTGTTGTAATGTGGATCCCACACACCAGCCTCACCATTCCGAGTTAACAATGCAAACAATATAGTGGATTTTATTAGAGCCATTATACGAACACAAAAAGTTATTTGCATAAAGTAAGTCGTACGGCGAGGCATGATTGGCTCACGAATTGCGAAACAACCTTTGAAAAAACTTTCGTTATTCGTCCCACAAATAATATAATGATTAATTACGTTATTCAAAACACCTGAGACAATAGCTGAGAGCATTGGTACACACACACACACACACATTAAGAACTAGTGAAATATTAGTGTAAGCATCTTAATTATTAATTTTTTTCACACGAGATTTGTTTAAGAAACCAATTTATTTTAATTGATTTTGGCTTTCGCCGTTTCAATCAAACTGAAGTGGATGCTACGTTATGCAATACTAACTAGATTTTCCCACTATTTTAAAAGTTTCACAATGAATTATCGACAGTGTACAAATTGAAGAAATTTGAGGAAAATTTGAAAGTTCATCAGTAGTTAGTAGGCAAGAAGAGAAGAGAAACAAAAATCGAGGGGCGTCAGATCGGGTGACCTAGGTGGCCACGTTAGTGGGCTGTTCGTACCCATGCCTGCCTATTTCCCCATAAGTTTCATTAAGGTAATGCGAACGATATGGGCATTGTGAAGTCCTCTTCCATCTTGATGAAAATACATATAATTTTTTAAATTCTGTGGTAGGTTATTAGTTTCATCTTGAATTTCATTTTAGAATAATCCAAAATATCTTTCGCCAGTTAGAGAAGCGTTTTTCAGAAGACCATGTGATGATTGAGTATTTTAATTAAAAAATATAACAGAAAATCAGCTTATCAACACGAATCAGTTGTCGTCATGAAACAGCAAGGTATTAGCTACAGCTGTGAAAGTGGCTGTAATAAACAAAATGTGGCTGCCGAAAACACCGCTTAAAATGTATCAATTTATGCAAGTAATTGTCATGAAAACTGATCAAATAGAGATAAAGAAATATTTGAAGACTTAAGAGATTCGGAAGAGATTATCTATGAAGAGTCAGCATAGAGACTCGATATTGAAGAGCTCGAAAACGTCGATAATCTCGAAGATCCTTCGAAATTTGGACGTTTTATTGATGAAGAAGAAGAACAACCACAATGCAAAAGACGTAAAATTCGTTAGAATTTTATAATTTTTCACAATTTTTTTATTAAAAAAAAAATAAAACAATATTTTTCTGAAGACGAAGCGAGTCCAAATTTGTAAAAAAAATATCAATAATTTAATTGTTTTACTTAACAATTATCTATTCAAATATATCTAAAACAGATTACTCATCGTTATACCGTTTATTTAGTAAAAAAAATATATAGTGCTATGTATTCGCATATTGGACGATTACGAAGATTGCATGTTTGTGTTATTTGCTGAATCAGTGTTTGAATTTGTTTGTTTCCTTTAGATGGTTTTCAAAATTTATTTAAATTGGCTAAAGATCCGAAAGGTATGTGTTTTAGAATGTTAATACTTGTTTAGAGTTGTTTTAATAGTTTTTAAGTTTTTATTTGATGTCAACAGTAAGTTTGATACTGGCATCTATGTTAGTAGTTATTAAGTTGTAGTTGAAATAATTTCCGACATTTAAGTCATTATGACATTTCTTTTAAGTAGGAAATTTTATATTTATAGTTGGCAAATGTTTTCCTGAAGAAAGACAAGGAGGTTTAAGTTAGGTTATGTTTGGAATGAAATTAATCAAAATTCATATGGTGTTTTGTTTTGTTTATTTTGGGTACTTTGATATTTAGTGATATAGGACAACAAACAACAGATAAAAGAGAGGTTGTAAAATTGGAAAAACAAATTTAAGAAAAAAAAAGAACAAGTGAAAATTAGGGAGTGAAGAAGAAAAATAATAAACAAGGATTTTTAATAATTTTGAAATTGAATTAAAAAGCCAGAGATTGTGGAGATCAGCTAAGAAGAGTAAAAATAGACTGTAAATAAGAAGGAAGAGGAGTTATTGTGGATAGGAATTGCAGAGGAGATAAGGACGAGATAAGGTGAAGAATTAATGAAAGGAGAATTGTTGGATTTGGAAAGAGAAGAGTGTAGCTACGAAGAAGGAAGGTTTTTGTGTGTTTAATTTTGGACAAGGTTGTATATTAAAATTTAAATGGTGTATTAGACTTTCGAACCTGTTATAAAACTGCTAAATTATCTAAATATCAAGGAAAATAAATTACTTATATATCAGATTAAAAATGTTACTTTAATAAAATTTCATTTTAACAGGAACTGAATTTGAACCTGCTCCTGAAGGAAAAGATAAGCTAGCCGGCCCATTAAATAAATTTGACATACTTTCGAACCAAAAGGTACGATATTTTAATTTTATCTTTTTGGTTTTATCTATTGGAAATGAACAAGTTAAAGTTTGATTAGTACTGCAAATTATTAAGTTCGATAATAGTAGAACAGTACAATAGTAAAATATACATTAATAAAAATGGTACGCTGGGCCAGTGATTCAACTTAAGGTGAGAATATCCAAGAGAGAGAGCTCCGATAGGGAAATATTTACTGTTTTTGACCATAACTTCTTATTCTAAAACACGTATTGCAAACAAACTATAAGACTACCTAAGTAGAATTACAACAAAAGTAGTGTTATAAATTTTCACTCAATAATTTCAAACATATGCGAAATAGTTAGATTTAAATTTGGGAAATACGGAGATTGACATAATTTTTAAAATTAAATCTAACTATTTTGTAAACAATTGAAATTATTGAGTAAAAATTCATATCACTACACCTGTCATAGTTCTACTTAGGTAGTCTTATACTTTTTTTTACCAATATATGTATTAAAAAAAAAGTTATGGTCAAAAATAATAAATATTTCCTTATCGGATCTCTCCATTCTCCCTCTCTCTTGGATATTTCCACCTTAATTCTAGCTTACGACTTTCAGTACGGTAAGGTGCATTGCCATGAAAAACTTAAGTTTCAGAATGATTTTCCCCACTTTCTTCATTTAAATTCATTCGACTTTAGTAATATTAGATTGAACTAAATTCCGTCATTGAAATTTAATCAATTATTTACATAAATAATAAGAAAAAATTGAAAATAATAAAAAAAAAATTAAAATTCATGATTCAGTCATTTTTTTGTTTTTCTCAATTTTAAGCGGTTTCATGGAAAATAAACCATCAACAAATATAGACCCTTTTAAAGTAGACATTTCAAGGGTTAAAATGAGCCTGGATAGAATATTTAAATTTTAAAAAAAACACCAATAAAGGTTTTTCGTGGATGATTTTGGTTTCTTTTTCGAAAAATGTAAATATCTCAGAAACTATTTGTTTCCCAGATTCCAAAAAAAATCATGCTTATTCAGTGCAAAAAGGCGTACTTTCAATATATTTCATCAGTAAAAAAGGAGGCGTAATTTTAAATATAATCACTAAGAAATTTCGATTTTATTAACGTTGTCTTGGGCTACATCGCTTCAAATGAACGAATCCCACGCACATAGACGTTTGTACCATACTCTAATCTAAATGAAATATAGAAACGATTCGTCTGCGGCTATCTTCACTAATAACATATACAGCATCGAGGGCGGGTAAATACACCGATTCCATTTTACCTTCCGTGAAATGAGCAGCTTTTAAGAGCTTGCCCAGAGAGAGGTCTATTAACATTCGTTCTGCATTGTACCTGAAAATAAAATAATAACAGTATGTTAATAAACGCCAAGGCATCCCGATATTTTCTCACAGTTCTGCCAACGTATAGACTAAGTCCGTATAGTGGGCGGAAAAAGCCAGCGATGCGTGTAAGTGGAGGCGACACCCGCGTCCTCAGGGCGTCCCGATTCGACGCGAGGGCGTCCGCTTACAAATCAAATGTAATTTCGCCCCGTTGTTTAAGTATTGCAACACCCTCAGGCGCGGTACCGAGATTAGGTAATTGGTCAGAAACTGCAACTCGTGATGCTGTACGGGAAAATGGTAAAATTTTGACAGCTTAAATGCTGGTTTCAATTATTAGTAGTTTCCGAAATATGCCATTCCATGCATTTATATTATTTATAAATTTTAATATATACCAAAAATAATATTACTTAATAAGCTTTACTTACAATCTACGTTCATACGGAACCAGACATACGCAGTACTCAACTATATCAGTATATAAGACCACTCACTGCCTTTAAAAACTCGTCACTTATTACTATATATAAGTCTTGTGACAAATAGTAACGATCTCCCATTAATAAAATTTAAATCCGAAATAAAAATGTTACTGACAAGTAGTAACTGTTATTATGGCATAAATGCGTCTACTGAAAGTTCAAAAATACCATATGATTTGTATGTGTATATATACTTTATACAAGGACAATTGGAATTGGTCAGTGTTACAGCACAGGACCGTGCGCACTGAACTTGATATTTTGTCCTATATATTTAGCAATGGTATCGACATTCGAATGATAGTTGAAACTGTGCAGGCAAGTCCGAGACTGGCAATGTAATCAGCCTGAATGAACCATCTACGACTGCACTGGTTTAAAGATAATAAAACGGACAGGCTTACTAGCATAAAAAAAACTCGTAAATCGTTTCTCAGTAGTCAACGGTGGACTTATGAGATGTGCTGTCAATGTGCCAGTGCAGTGCATAAATACCTGTTATAATATCAAGCGTAGGAGTTTAGTTAGTTATTGTTCATATTTATAAATATTTACTACTATATAAAAGGTAAAATATTTTATTATTTACTAATTTACCATGGCTTTCTGGAGACTATTTGAAACAGAGGATAATATAATAACGCCCGAAAATCTATCATTTTCTTATGACAAGCATTTCTATTTACCTCCGCCCATGTACAATAAAGAGATGCCGACTGTTTTTGCCGGCTTTCAGTTTTATATGGTTTCAATTAACTTCGATTACACTTTACTTTTATGTGTGTACGTGTATGTATATAAAATTTTATTATTTGTTTGTTTTTATGCCCTATTTTATGTTCATGCACAACGACTTGCAAAATATACAATTTATGCATCTTCAATAATATTTTCTGCAGGGATATACTTCTTTAAACTTTTTAAAATTTGATTCCACAATCAAATTCTTACTTAAATCAAAAAATTCAGCTACCCGGTTGCGAGAAACTTCGCCAGTATACAAGGATTCACAAATTTGAAAACGTCTTTTTAAGTTTTTCGTAATTCATAACAGAGATACCTACCCACGTTCTTTCAAAATACACCGAACAGTTCGCGGAGATATGTATTAAATTAATGTAATCATGTTCTGCAATCACGAAGATGCATGAATTTTAAAAATGCTTAAATTTATTATTCTTGCTATATAAGTTGAGAATATAATTAAAAAAAACTTATAAGAAAATTTTGCTCCATAAACATACGACTTTAAAATTCGAATTTTTATGTAAATAAAACGCATTGACTTGGTGCACTCCAGAGTGCACGCTATTTTCAGAGTTGGGTGCACTCCGGCATATTCGCCTTTCCTACTACGCACAGAATAAAGAAATAAATGCGGGGCTACGATTGGTGGGAGCCCACAAAGCGCGGGCACTCCACATCCACACTACATCAAATAACCTAACGAACTAACCTAAAGAAATATTCGTATTAAGTATTTTAGTTGTTAAGAAAATGTCAAGAGCAATGGAAATTATCTATCATAAGCAACTATACTACATCAAATAATAATAATATATTTAACCTAACGAACTAACCTAAAGAAATATTCGATTACGTATTTTAGTTATTAAGAAAATGCAGTAAAAAAAAAGTAAAAAGCTGATTCGAACCCTCGACCCTACGTGCGAGAATCGGGCAACCTAACCACTACACCACGGACTGTTGATGAGGAACCTACATACTTCTTACTCCATCAATACGTTTTAACGTCAATGACGTCACATCCAAGGCGTTCGTGATTTGGAGTGCACCCAACGCTGAAAACAGCGTGCACTCTGGGTGCACCTAGTCATAAATAAATAAAACCACGTGACTGAAGACGGGTTTCTTATTGGTGTGAAGTCGCAAGTCACAAAATACGGGCATGTCAATAGAAGCGGCATTAGAAAAGCAGAGTTTACTATGATAAAAGTGCGTAAAAGTGGGTTTTTACTTATCCAAGGAGGACTGTTTTGACTTTTGTGGTTTAAAGACGGTTTTAATTGAGCGATAACGGACACGGGATTCTTGCAAGCCCAGTCGGACAATTCATCCAGAGTAGATGCAGACATGATGACAGCATTTTTTGGCAACAATCGTGTTTTCATAAGAGCAGAAATTAAAGAGGCAACGACTATGAGGTTTGTATGCACGTTTAATTTCAATAAAAATATTGTTTTAATTATTGTGCAATCAAAAAGTTTTCATATTAAAGTGTCCTAACCTTGCACAATTTGATGTTTGTGAACGAACTAATTTTGGAGAATCTTAGCGACTACTCAAAGCCCATTACTTTGCGATAATATTATGGACAAGTCTCAATTGCCACCAATTTAAGTTTTCGTTGTACGTGAATCCAATGTGTATCCAAGATAAATCCTTGCCGGGTTCATTTGTTTGATTTTCACGTAAGTATTGTAAAGAACATAAATAATATGTCAAATTTTACAGGAAACAATTTTTATTTATTAAAAACCAATGTTTCTTCAGTTTGTGTGATTTATGTGAAATAATCACTTGGATATTTGTTATTGCATATTCTCACCTAACCTCAAAGTTGATATTACCAATGATTTTTAAATTGACATGAAAGACAATATCTTGCAAAGTGTATGTTAAGTCCATTTTATAACAAGGTTGAACAGTGTTACTGATAATGTAAATAAGGTAAACCGAGTTATTAATTATGTAAGAAATAAAAATACAGAAAATTTGGAAACATCATTAAGAGAAATTCAAATTGCTTGTCATATAAATAAAACAAGTGCTAGAAAAATTTTAAAGAAAAATGGTTACCGGTGTTATAAAGCCAAAAAAGTTCACAATTTACAAGCGAGGGACAAACCAAGGAGGGCTGTTGGAAAAGAAGCGTGCCGATCCATTAATATGTAGTAAAATACTTTGGTCCGACGAGGCAAATTTTTTCAATAATGGATTTTTTAATCGCGATATTCATTACAAGTGGACTTCTGAAAATACACACTGGCATAGACCGACTGGGTTTCAAAACCGTTTTTCAATAAATGTGTGGATAGATATTTTAGGCGCCAATTTAATAGGTCCTTATTTTTATGATGGTCACCTCAGTGGTCAAAGGTACCTAAACTTTTTGAGAAAGAATTTAATGAATTCTTAGATGACCTACCTTTAGAGAATCGACACAACTTTCAATATTTTCAACAAGATGGAGCTCCTCCCCACAATTCTCAGATTTGCCTAGATTATTTAGACGAAATATTGCCTCAACATTGGATAGGTACCAATGGATTTATTCGATGGCCCCCTCGTTCTCCAGATATAACCCCAATGGATTTTTTCTATGGGGGTATATTAAAGATAAGGTGTTTTCGACGACACCGCAAAATGTAGTAGAGGACCTAAAAGCTCGAATTCAACAGGCATGTTTTACAGTTACCCCCGAAATGCTGAGTAATGTTTTAAATGCAGTGCCTCGCCGCGCTCGATTGTGCATAAGAAATCGCGGTGGACACTTTGAATACTTGATATGATATCTTAAAAATTATTTTGAGGATTAGATAAATATTAATGTTCTGTGTGCTATATTCTTTTTATTAATAATTTGTTTTTGTTACCTGAATTCTTCTTAATTGTGTTAATGTTTTATTATAGCAAAGATTTGATCAACTTGAATTATTTTATCGTTTTAATTAATCATACTTCTCCACGGCAAGTATAATGCTTGTTAAAAAAAAATATTTGTTTTAAAAAATTGTTTTTATAATTATTAACGTAGTATCAATGAATACATATCGCATGTGATATATCGTTGAAAAGGGAGGAAAATACTCTATTTAATGGCACCATTTCCCGCCCGTTTCAAAATAATTTTTTTAACAGCCTGAAGAGTAAATCTCAAAATACAGCGGTTTTGAAAAAAAATAGACAAAACCCGTTGAAACACTCTGTTTTGCAAAAAATTTTCGCCTTAGAATTTTTCTCGTATCTCTTCAAATAACGGAGATATTTGGCCTAGACGTTTTCAGCATTTTCGATATTTTCCGCCATAACTCTTAAAGTAGGTCATGGATTTCAAATGTCTTTAAACCATTTTGTAGGTTATATAAATCGGCACAATTTTAGTAAAAATATTTTTTTTGTACGACCGATATTAAGTGAGATATTCTCGAGGGCCCTGATAAAATGGACAGCTTGTATTGTGTGACTGTATTTTTACAAATTTTTTGTGTAGACAGTGTAGAATTTAGGTTATCCTATATCATGTATGTGATCAAAAGGATTAATAAAGTATTATTATTATTACTGTTATACAATTAAAATATAGCTTTTTACGAACACTTCTGCATGCGAACACTAGCCAAAAGTGTATGTGTATAGTATGTTTATAATGTAACACTGAATAATACTGGAAGACTTTTTTCTTAAAAAAAAAAAACGTGAAAAATGTTTCCTTTTCACGATGTAATAGCGAAAGTTTAATATTTTGTTGCTACGATATGCTTAGACACTTCTACTGACTTCCCATTCTTAAATTTAAACTTAAAATTATCAGCTTGTTTACATAAATAATGTTTATGTTTGACAAAAATTTGACGAACCACTTGCTTGAAAACTTAATAGAAAGATCCTGGCATATTTCATCCGTCAGTCCCGATCATGATAGTCATCCGAACTATCCTAATGGCCTGCACATTCTGTAATGCGAAGCATTAGTAAATTATAATGTTTAAATCGCATAATTTTATATAACCGAATGCCGATCGCAGATAAAGCAGCCATTAAGCTAATAATATTTCCACATTGTTGTTGCGTTATTTATTATCTATTTCAGGTCGTGGTGTTAGTTTTACCATATTTTTCACACGAAGCCGGCGTGCGTGTTCAAATCCCTCGATCTGTATGTGTGGTGAAACGGCGATCGAGATCGTAATTATCAAGAAAAATTGTTTTGACAGGTGATTTGACCTCCTAGTCCTATATAGCTATTTTATCGCGTTCATAGTAGTCATAGCAGGAGATTGTGCCATAAGGTGAAAATATGGATGAAGAATAGCGAGATTAAAGGTGGAAATCGAAGGTGAGGAAGATATGGATTTTAAAAATCCTTAATTTTTTTTTTCCATAATATGTACACTGTATATATAAAAAGTACAGTAGGGTGCAGACTTCGGGGGATACAAAAAAATAATATATTTTTTAAATTGGAAACCCTGTATATTATTAAATTTTTGGAATGATCCTTTTTTCCTGATTACAAAAATATACCATATGTTCCCCTACCACATACCGTTTTTGAGTTATTAAACATCAAATAGCTCGACTAGTTACTGTAAATTTGGAAAAGTTAACATTATTAAAGTGAGCTATGAAAATGACAACTGTTATGTTTAATAAATGAAAATGGCATTTATTTAATGAAACAATCAAAATGGTTTACAGTGAGGAAGAAAAAAAAATATTTACTTGTTATATAATAATAATAATAATAATATTTATTTCTCCATTGAAAATATATACAAAAAAAATGTACAAAAGATCAACGAAGAAAATGTCAAAAAGAGAAAATCATTGAAAAAAGAAAAATTGATCAAATATTGCAAACGTATTTGCACATACAAACTATTTTGTACACAAGTGAAGTTAAAAAAAACATATAAATGGATAAAACATATAAACAGATATTCCTTATCCTATATCTTTTTTTTTTGCAAATTAACTAAAAAACTCATCAATAGTATAACAGTTTTTCTCGAGTAACAATCTTTTGAGTTTGTGTTTGAAAATGTGTATACTACCAGAGACTTTAACGTCTTCGTCGAGAGAGTTGTATAATTTATAGCCCTGGTACAGAAAGCTTTTCTGGAACATACTTGTTCTATGAGAATCGGGGAGTAAAAGATCTCTGAACCTTGTTTTATGTAAATGTCTGGCTTGATTTCTTACAAATATAGATTTATTTTTACGGACATATAAACATATCTCAAAAATATATAGGCTAGCAACTGTTCGAATTTGTAACTGTTTGAAGGTATCACGACAAGTTTCTCTGTAACTCAGACTGGACAAAATTCGGACAGCATATTTTTGTAACAAGAATACTCTATTTACGCTTACACTATTACCCCAATTCATGATTCCGTACCTGAGATGGGAATGAAAATTGGCATAATAGAGCGTTTTAAGAATGTCTTGGCTGCAGTGTTTTGACATGAATTTTAGAGCGTAGCAGCTAGTTCCTAATTTTTTGCACAAATTTTCAATATGGCATGTGCGTTGCATGTGTTTGTCAAAAGTAACACCCAAAAGTTTATTAACGTCACAGGTTGCTATTTCAGAGTCAGTCCCCTCAAAGAGTTTGAAGGTTTCGGCATTGTTACTTAGTGAAAATTGAGTTGAAACCGTTTTTGTTTTGTTTAGATTTAAGTTATTTCTTTTGCCCAGCATATATTATTTCATCATATACCCTTTCAGTAGTCATCTTTGCCTCAGTTAGGTTATTTCCTGTAATTAAAACATTAGTATCACTGGCATCACAAACAACATGAACATTAGGTATTTTTTGTAAATAATAAATTATATCATTAGCAAATAGTATATATAGAAGTGGTCCTAGGATTGAACCTTGAGGAACTCCTTGTTTAATGGCACAAGCTTTACTTTCCACTCCCTCTTCCAGTTTTACCTTTTGAGACCTATTGTCAAGATAGGAGGTAAATATTTGCAACGCCGTTCCTCTAACACCATACCGTGCAAGTTTAGCTATGAGCAACTAATGATCAACCAAATCAAAAGCTCGTGAGAAGTCTATAAAAAGACCTACAACAATTTTTTTATTATCTAACGCTTTAACAATTTTGTAATGGAAACCGCATAATGCAGACTCAGTACTTTTGTTTGCGGTGAAACCGTGTTGCCCGGGAGAAAGAAACTTATTTTTTTGGGAAAAATTTGACAACTGATCCTTGAGATGGAGTTCAAGAAGTTTTGAAAAGCTGCATAGTAAACTGATAGCTCTATAATTATTATAATCATTTGGATCTCCCTTTTTGTATAGAGGATGCTCAATTGCCAGTTTAAATGCACTAGGAAATATACCTTTTTCAATGGAGAGGTTTATTATATAGGCTAGGGGACAGCTAATGACATGTTTACATTGTTTTATTAAATTGTTAGAAATATTGTCATGGCCGCTGGAGTTTGAAGACTTTAATTTATCTACAAGTGATTCCACATCAAGACCACTGACTGGTGACAAATACAGAGACTTGTTGCAATTGGGCATATTAGATTCTAAAAAGTCAAAATCACGTAACTTATCAGTATTTGTTACATTAGAAAAATGTAAATTAAAGTTGTGAGCTACATCTTCTATGGGAATTTCAACACCATCCTTAACAAAACGCATGTCTTTGGAAACAGAATTTGACCCCTGTATTTTTATTATATTCCACATATACCAAACTAAAAAATATAGCAAAACAGTCTGTCAAAAACAAATCAAATACAATGGAATCAAATTATACAACCAAGTACCTGAACAAATAAAAGCCCATGATAAAAAGAAATTTAAAAGAGAATGTAAAATGTATCTAATAAAAAATACCACGTCTCCAACTCTTGGTCTTGGTCTAGCGACATCTTGTTGCAATCGAAGCATTAGCGTTTTGATGGTAATATGCAATTATTACACTTAACGCGTCAGGCTTGTAACTTGTAATTCAGCGCTCGGCGGGGCACATAGCCCGGAGAGTAGCTGCTGGTTGCAGTTTGGTTACGTTCCTTATAGTAAAATAAGGATTTTATAGAGGAGTTTGCGACTAAATATATTATGTTTTAATATTCCGCCCTCTAAAAGCACATTTGAACAATGAATAACCCTGTACATAACTGTAGTTGCAATTTCGAGGGCATGCAGTATTATCAGATAAAAATACAAATACGAAATAGGAAAAGGCCCATTAGCCCCACCCTTGGAACGCCTCGCTCGCTACTTTATCCACCTCAAAAAAACACCGGTATATTCCAATCCTATGCCATATTTTTATTTATTTCTAATGTTCTCGCTCTCAAAACGGCATATCTGCCGATCACTGAAGATCAATGGCAAGGATTACTGCCATAATAATACTCACTATGTACTGAGGGATTACATAAATCGCCACAAAATCCACATTAATAATTTTTATGACAACAATAAATCGTAATTACCTTTGCGATTCGAAACTATAAATACTTCCATACAGAATGCCTCCTAACGTCCAGCCAGCACCGCTGAGGATTTTTTTTCATGAAAATAACCTTCGTGATACCTTGTCATGAATACAAAACAGGTGCGAGTTTGAAGAGAATAAGCCTGCGCGAGTGTCAGTGGTGCCGAGCGCGCAAACTGCGATTTGCTACCCCGTTGACATTAATTGCTGTGAAATATTTGAAAATCCATAAGAATGTAATTTTGGTAACAGAAGTGAGTGAAAGGTCAAGTTAATGCTGGGTGGCGCTAGAATTTAAAAAAAAAACTACCAACTTAATAATAATTTATTTTTTAGATATTCATACGCATTCATAGGTTATGAATATATCTTTGATACTGTATAAATCTATTAGCCCACTGGCCTTAAATTTTTAACATTTATAGGATCAGTTTTGATCTGATAAAGTACGAGGCAAAAACAGTAAAAACTTTCCACACTGTCACGATCGTAAGTATTCTTAATTATTGCGAATTTCAATAACTTCAATTATAACTTTTTTCTAAAATTATACCAGCTTCCATCAAAGTTCGTAGGTATAAAAAACAGATCCTGAAGAACTATCCGCCCGACTCCGCGTCAAACTTAGGAGATTGTTTTCGTCGATAGCCGTAAAAATATGACTATTTGTCGATTGTCCACAACACAGAGGAGTAATGATATATAATACCTACGGCCCGTTATTGGATTCGATTAAGTCACCATGGGTTGCCCGACGAAAACATTCTTAGAACTTGAGCGGTGATACTTGTATTTAATTTATTTTTAAAAAAGTTTGCATAATAGTTATATAAATCAAGGCCTACAAGTTGAAACGTCTTGTCAAAGAAAAATTATAGACGCCGTCGAAATTTAATATGCTCTTTATCAAACCTGCTACTGTCAGATTTATATTTTAAAGCCATAAATATTATAACGTGAAATTCGAGTAAAAACACTGGTTGTGGACGATTCGAGATAGAAATGGGATTAGTATATACCAAACTCTCATCATCCCGCGTTAACCTTAATTAAAATCATTTTATCGTAATTACTATCTACCGAAAGTTTCATATCCATATATTCATTTTGCCTTAATTATTCAGCATATTGTAGTGTTTATGGGGTACCCTGTTTAATTACTAAAGAAAGTACTGGTAATTATGTCACCAGTAATTAATTACTATTTATTTATCTGAAGGATAAATAAGATTTCCATTTGCGTGATCGTCTAGTTTTGTTAGTGTAGGATCCAAATTTCGTTGTGTGTGTAGTAACCCTTTTTAATTACCCCAGTTTCTTTTATATAAAGTTTAATATTACTTGTTTCTGTCTGATACTATATGCCTTAGAAAATTAATCACTCTGTTAAATGAAATACCGGGTAAACTTGAACGCACTGTCTATTAATTGAGAGACCTAGTTAATTATATATGTTATTTATGTAGTATTTTATTACTCAAGATTGCACTGTACATTTACTGTTGAAGTTTGTCTTCTATTTTGCTTTGAAACAAAACCATTTATTTAGTTTATTACTTATATGACGAAAAAGGCAAAGGTGAAAGAAAAGACAATTGATGGGAAAAAATAGTAAAAAAAACCCATTTTATTTTATATAAATTGATGCAACAATAGTCGAACATGAAATCAAAAGAAATCCAAATATTTGAGACAATTGTCTAAATATTATAATAGGAAAATTTGCGCTGCTATAGTAAAGACCATACTATAGATATACTGAGTGTTTTGATGTAATAACAAGAACTTGAGATACAAAAGTATGCTGTGTTATTTTAATAGTAATTAGAGTTGTGGCAATGGCCTGATAATGATAATCTATAATTAGAGCTGTTAGCAATTGCTAGGTAATAATGGTTTATAATTAAATAAAGTTGTTAGCAATCGCTAGATAATAATGATTTATAATCAAAGTTGTTAGCAATAGCCAAATAATGAATCAAATGCAAAACAAAGGACAAGAATCATGTCATGTTTTTACATTATCAAACTTAAGTTGAGAAATGAGCATTAAATACTCATGCAAAATATCATAGAGTATTGAGGAAATATCCTTTAATTATACACAGTTTAGTGATTGAAATTAGAGTAGGAACAATCGTTCAGATAATCATATTAATCTTGCAGAGGTGAGAATTTATACTCACGTAAAATCTTTTAGAATGCTGCTGGGGAAATCTCCCTATAGTAATTAAATAGAAAAGCAACTAGAATATTGCCTATGATTGTCAAACATACGGAGCCGCGAATCCGCGAAGATAAGAAAGTGCGGTTGCATCACCCTTCAATCGAAACAAGTGACCAGACAACTGCCTGAAATATTGACATCCCTCGTTGTAACTGAACCCAACTGGAGAACAGAACCAGCCAATTGGCCGTAGTCAATGTTTCAAACCTTTGTTAAGATGGACGAGAAGTTTGTGACCCTTGTCATATCCTTTGTTTAGTTGATTATTACATCATGTTTTTTTTTCTGGTATGTGGGTAGGTTGGAGTAGGTTTTTCCTTTTTTAAATAAGTACGTGGCTGACTGAATGGCTTCGGCCTTAATGCCAAAAAAAAAACCTTTGTTAACGCCAAGTACGCCGAATTCATGTAACTATAATAATTTATCGTAAGTAAATGTCCAACAATCAGACAACCTTGTGGTTACAGTAGGAAAACATTCCTAGTGTACAGCATTCTTGAAAAACCTTACATGAGATGTGGTGGAAACAAAAGTCCACTATTTGTTTTATGAAAACTGCAGAATAATGATAGACATGAAGTTTGGCTAGTCTGTGATAAAGTACCTTGTTATTGCATAGTTCTAAATATATAGTTCTTGAATATAAACTTGTTACTTTGCAAACGCAAATTTCCCTAGTAGGTAAGATATTTAGAAAGTGAAATTTTGGTGAATTAAAATCGTGAATGAAATCATAACTGAATAACTGGTAATGTAATATTATATTTTCTTGTTGAAAATCAAAGCTAATATTTAAAAAAAAATCTAACATTCTTTTAGTAACACAAATGCTTCAATTTCCCCTATTACACCCCGTCGAAACCAGAATATGAATGCAATTGCAAATAATAAAATAGAGTTTCGAAATAAGCAAGCGATCACCTTTAAAATTTATTAATTTCTGTGCGCCCTGTATAGCGTTATATCGCCCGTGAATGCTCTCCCCCAAGTTCTACATGTTTAACGTCCTCGCAGGGCATCGTAGAGACGTTGAAGCGGCACTTCATAAAGATTACGTTAAACAGTGAATATCAAAATATTGTTGGAATCGCAGTCAGACAGATAACCACACAAAATACCGACAGTACAGCGTACTCAATGTAAAGCGATGTAACTTAGGTATGTTTAAATTCAATATTCACAGTATTTCCAAATTACAGCGAACTCAATGTCCAGCGATGTAACTAAGGTGTGGTTAAATTCAATCTCCAAAGTACAGCGAATTCAATGTACAGCGATGTACCTAAGGTGTGGTGCAGTTGTAATCTCCAGGGAGCAACAGCGAACCCAATGTCCTGCGATGTAGCTCGAGTCTGATTACCTTTTTTCATGGGCACTGCAGTTTATTTTATATTGTAAAATGACGTCACAGTTTACGCGTTCCCCAAGTCGGACGTAGGAATTGTTTACGTTAACATCAATATTTGATACGGCGTAGTTTTGTGCAGCGTTTCAGATTGAAAACTCCACTCACTATCTCCTCCTACGGTTAAGATAGAAAAGAGTAGGCGATTTCACACTATGGGAATAATACACGAAGTACTTGACGTTTATCTGAATATACGATAAACAAACCCTGCGACTCAACTACATTTTATGTAAATTCTGTCTCAAACTTTGCTTTAAAAATATAATTTTAAAATGCATTCTGGTAACTTTATTGTGTCCAATATTAAATGACTAAATAAATGTAAAAATAAAATGAATTAACTGCAATAATTACTTGAATTTGGAAACATAAATAGGAAAAAATTAAATCTGTAAATGCCCTATATACTGAGCGTTTCAATATATATAGGGCGATTCATGGTGGATGGAGTATTAGAAGTATATGGAGAACGAGTAAACACATCCTTTGGAAAATTTAGGTTCGGCGGTAAAAAAATATGCTCTGCCAGCCTAAAATATTATCGATAGCGCGGAGTTGCCAAATATAGGTAAAACTGGCAACATCTTCGTTATTTTAAATGGAACACCCTGTATATTTCTTCCATTTTTAGAATGTACACCTAATTCTGAGTAATAAATGCTTATAAATCGAAGACGCTACGAGTTATATATATCTGAATAGCAAAATGTGTCAGCTTTCTTCTGAATCAATAATAATATACAGGTCGTTGCATAAAAAATGACTTTAGACAATTTTTATGTCATTTAAAGAAAGTTACTTCTAACCTACCCTGTATACCACTACTAAGGCTTGGCTATAGCATGAAAAGTTCTCAGGCCTTGCCTAATGTTAAGCGACAGTTCAGCTTATGGTTGTTTTTTAGTAGGCAGATAACACGATTTATTAGAAGATATTGCTGGAAATTAAATAAAATCTCTGAAACGGCTTGATCTACGTATAGAAAAACAAAAGTTACTCAGAGTCCGGTGTAGATTCTAAAAATAGAGAATATACAGGGTGTTTCATTTAAAATAAGGAACGTGTTGCCAATTTTACCCACACTTGGCAATACCGTGCTATCGCGGCGTTTTAGGCTGAGAGAGCATACTTTGTTACCTCGATACCCAAATTTTCAAAAGAATATGTTTACCCGTTCTCCATAATACTCCATCCACCATGAATCACCCTGTAACAATATTAATATACATGCTCCTTAAAGTCATTTGACAATAAAACACACATAAAATTATACACGGTAACTTCTCACCGTAGGGGATCATAGCAATAAAATAAATTTTTATTAATTGTCCATCCGTAACTCGATATCACGCAGCCTTGTCATTTATGTTTGCCCCAGAGGTACTCGGGCTGGTTATTTTCTATAATCAAAATTACTATACCGCCGACCATGAAAAACTAATATAAGTAATGATAGATAGATAGATAGATAGATAGATCTTTATTGGTCATATATATACAGATGTGCTTTGACATGTCAGTATAATACAAAATAAAAGAAGAAAAAAAAAAATATATATCTATATAAATATAAGTATAGAGGTTTAAAAAAAAACAGAGGTATATAAGTATATATGGACAAAATACGAAAACATATTTGTCATTACAAAATTCAAGAGTTGAGTAAAAACACATAAATAGTAGAATAACATATCACAGAGAAAAAAAAATACACAAACAACAGATAATAATGGATTTATAAAGTTAATTTAGAAAAATCGGTTGACGAGAATTCTTCAAAATCATAGAACGCATGATCAATCAGTAATCGCTTAATTACTGATTTAAAACGTTCACGCTCAAGTACTTGTACAACAGATGGTAATGCATTAAAAAATTTAGTAGCATAATAGCTTGTCCCGTTTCTCGTCCTCGAAAGCCGCAAATAATCTGGATGAATTTTATCTTTGTTACGTGTTGAGTAGGAATGCAAACTTTCATTTGTAATGTATTTATCTATATTTACTTTTATATGCATAAGGCATTGGAATATATAGGCACAGGGCAGGGTAAGTATATTAAAATTTTTGAAAGCAGCCCTACAATCATCTCTGTATTGTAATCCAGCGATGACTCTAACAGCCTTTCTCTGCATGGAAAAAACTGTTGAAGCATGAGCTGAATGTCCCCACACTAATAACGCATAAGACAGTGAAGACTGAATTAATGCATGATAAGCAATTTTTAATGTTGAAAGTGATAAGCAATTTCGCAGGTTACGCAGTAAAAAAATTTTTCGCGATATATTCTTGCAGACTGAAACCGTGTGTTCTTCCCAAGTCAACTTACTATCCAAAAGAACACCTAAAAATTTTACGGAATGGGAGTTGTCAAGCTCTGAATGTTGTCTTAAACTAAAAACCATTGTCTCAGTCTTGTCCTTATTTAGGACTAACTTATTATTTGTGAACCAATTTTGAGCCGATAATAAGCTATTTTGGGCCTCTGTCAATAACATGTTGAAGTCGCTATGGGAATGAGTCAATGAAGTGTCGTCAGCAAAAAGAGTGAAATTTGCTGATGGAGTACTATTTGGCAAGTCATTAACATAGATAAGAAATAAGACCGGACCCAGAACAGAACCTTGCGGTACACCGAATTTGATGTCAGTTAACCTTGAATTGGCGTTATTAAAATAAACAAATTGAGTTCTGTCCGTCAAATAGGACATAATCAGTTTTTGGCTACTTGCGGAAAAATTGTAACATTTTAGTTTACTGAGTAAGTTATCATGCGGTACGCAGTCGAAAGCCTTACTTAGGTCTAGAAATTGTACGTGTACAAATTCATTGGCCTCAAAACCTTTGTTAACTAAGTTGATCAACGAATTTATTGCTCCGGTTGTTGATAATTTTGCCCTGAAACCATATTGACAACTAGTAAACAAATTGGAGTTTTCAAAATAAGTTGTGATTTGAATTTTAAGTACAACTTCAAAGATTTTTGCAAATATGGGCACAATAGATATTGGTCTGTAATTAGCTGGGTTGTCCATACAATTGCTTTTAAATAAGGGTAACACTTTTGAACATTTAAGAAATTTGGGGAAGACGTTGTTTCTGATACACTGGTTGATAAGATTAGTAAGAGGAATAAGAATTATATACTTAATGCAGTTAAGAATTTTTATATTAATATCATATGCATCATTGCTTTTAGTTTTTTTTAAATTGTCGATTATGTCAAGAACGATTATGGATTAATTCACGCTTTAAACTTTACGAAATGGGGCTTCATTCCATTGCTACTTACTAGCAACCATATTGACCTTTGAACAAACAAATTAAGCAGAGATTGCATTCAACTTTTTCTCGAAAGGTTTGTTATTCTAAAAACGGAAAAACATCTCTTGGTTTTTGTGATATAAAACTGTAATTTATTTATTAAAATAGAAGTTTATAGGCAGGAATAACTATATAAAGTAAAAACACAAAGATGAAAGCTAACAAAATACGAAAGCGCCAATAACAGTGATTATTTATTTTAGTACAGCTTCTTTTGAATCTGTCGTCCTACTTTAAATATGTTGTTTGTTCCTCTGAAAACAGGTGGAGTAATTATATATGTCAAAAATCAGGTCAATGTTACTCCCGTATATTTATTGAATTCTCAGAAAAAGATTATTACTCTTTGTTTGTACAAATTAGTATCATAGTACAATCAATGAACCGATTCACCTCCGAAATCTGATCAACTCAACCGATTTATTTGAAATGTTGACTGTAGCTCAAAAATGATGCAAATAACAAACCTGACTTAGTGCCAATATGTGCTTCCACCCCGGGGGTGAATGCCACGCTTTCTCGGGGGTGGAAATTTAAAAATTCAAAATGACACCGGGAATCAATAGAGTATCAAATTTTAAGAAGGAAATGTAGTATAAAGTTTTTTCTACAATCTAATAATTTCTGAGTTATTCGCGATTGAAAATTCCAATAAAACACACGTTTTTCAACAGTTTTTCGTGAATCGAAAATTAAACGTTTTCTGGAAAAAACTATTCTTATAAAAATTGAAGCTTATAAAAAAACAAGGCGATTCGTTAGTTTTACTTTAATGTTTTAGGTCATATTAAGCGACTTATGAGTCATTGAAGACGAATTTTTGTTTGTCATAAATTTATCTAAAAATTTAAACTCAAATAACGGAAAAATGAGTAATCTTTCACAGAAAATGTTCATAACCTTTTTTAAAGCGCTTTATTAGACCTTTAAAATAAGCTTTTATAAAAGCCTCTAGCATGAAAATTAAGGAAGTTATGACGAAAATAAGTTAAGTCTCTGGAATTTTTGAAAAAAAATTGACATTAAAATTGGCGCCATGAGCGGCAAAATTAAAATTAATCGTAGCCCATGAAAAATTAACTTTATTTATGCCCCAATAACACGTTCCAAAAGTTTGATTGGTTTAGAGAATGTACATTTTGAAAAAAAGTTGTTTTAAGTAATTTTTTTTTCAATTTTTCAAAGAATACGTTGTTTTTTCAAAATAACTCAAAAAATAATGTTTTACGAAAAAAAGTGTTCTTAATAAAAATTTAGCTCTCTTATTACTGAAAATTTTGTATTTTTTTAAATTCATGTAGCTTAAAAATTAAGCGAGATATGGGCATTTAAAACTTTGATTTATATGCGAAGGAAACCTCTTTTTAGCCCTTCAACCTTAAGATTCTTTGAACGAAAGGGTGCAGAAATATTGCAATCATCATGACTTTATAGCTTATGAAATTCCCTACAAAATGATGTTGGGTGAATGCAAAAAGCTTAAAAGGAAGCTGAGTTATCGTTAAAAAACTAAATACATTTCTCTAGAGATAACGTAGAAAAATTATGGAGCGCCTAAATTTTGAACGTTTTGGAGCATTTATTCTTTTGTACATGCTGTGTCTTCTTGATACATACATATCTGGATTCCCACATGTATAAACACATGCATAAAAAGATGTTATATAGATAATATGAGTAAAAGATAGAATAGCAATTTATTTTCATTTTTTTACGCATTCCATCCACTACTTGGAGCTTTCAAAAGGATTTTTTCCCTAATTTTTATTGTAAGGGGTGGTTTTTAGGGGTTGAATCATATTGAAAAATGATGTATCAGGTCGTTTACACTTAAAGAATGTATTTTTTCTATTCAAGATCCAAAATAAAAAGATTTTATGCTTTTTAAACAGTTTTTTTAATAATTGTGTGAGGGGTAGTTTTTAAGGGTAGTTCTATAGTAAAATATCTAAATATTAGTTACATTATAAAAAACAACAAATATTTAACATATTTGAACATAATGATAACCTATCACTGCTTCCATCTATTAGTTTTAAATTTTTCCTAAGTTTTTGTTAGGGGTGGCTTTTGGGGGTTGCATCATTAAAAAAATGAAGTATCAGATTTCTTATAATTAAAGGGAAAAATTCTCCTATTACGATCCAAAATAAAAAGGTTTCATGCTTTTTAAACAAATTTTTTTATTAATTTTCGTGTGAGGGGTTGTTTTTAAGGGTAATTAAATAATAAAATGTTGAAATATTAGATCCATGATTAAAAACAATTGATATTTAACATATTTGAACATAATTATAGCCCATCACTGCGTTAATTTATTAGTCTTCAATTTATTGCAGTAAGGGGTAGTTCTCGCCCCTTAAAAACAATAGCACACTTTGCGACCAAGTCAGGTTTGAAGAGGAGGGTAAGATGAACTTAATTCTAAATTTTCAAGAAGATCTGAGCAGTACTTCAGATTTCGGAGATTTGGCCCCTTTTTAACGTTGGATGACTGTACTATCAGTAGTCGTTATTTATAGGTGCCGTATATCGGTCACCTAATGGAGATTGCGGCAAGTTTTTGCAGTTTTTTTTAACCCAAACTAAACGATGCGTCGATCTGCAAACAAGAAGTGATAATCGCAGGTCATTTTAACATAAATCTAGCAAACAAAATGGGAAAAAGTCTTAAATATCTCTCAAGTTGCTGGCTTTAAGCAAATTACCACATAGTACACACGTATTACAGACATTTCAGGTTCACTAATTGACCATATCTATAAAAACAATTATTTATTGCAACAGTTACCGAGAGAAAATGGCTTTATCAATGATATTATAGCCTCTTTGAATAAAATTGCACCGAAAAGAAAAATGGTATAAATAATATCACTTGGATAAATAATGAAATAGTTTGCGCAGTAAGAAAGGGACAAAGCCCATAAAAAATTTATAGTGCCCAAATCAATAGTTTTTTCAATAAACACACTTTGTTTCATTAAATTTGGATTTGTCTTTCAAAAAATTATTGAAATGTTTAACGGCACATTCCTCGAAAACGGTTGGAGTTATCAAGTTCTACCAAGTGTACCTTTTATACGTGGAAATGACGCCCTGATCAGATTTTCTGGTCAGAAGTACCACAACGTTTCGTCAACAAAAATATTAAAAAAATTCATCATCAGATACAGGTCTTGCGGCGCCCTCTATGATCTAACGTGATGTAATACACAAATTATTGTTTCTTATAATAAAAAACTTCCTCTAACAAATTTGGCGAAGATCAATCAAGAGGCTGTTGAGTTATTGCAAAAAAAACCTTTTTGACACCCTGTATCTTTTTTCACAGCAACATTTTACTAAAGCATATTTGATTGTATCCTCATATTTTAGCCCAAAGAATCTACCCCTGAACTATGGCCTATTATTAATGGTCCACCCTGTAGAAATGATTATGTAATAATAATAATAAGTAATAAAGTTAAATGTACGTATACCTTTAAAGAGTTGCTGGATGCATCCAAGGCCTCAAGATTACATTAAATTCACTCAATTCAATCACTATTATCCATTCTCAAAAATAAACACCGTAAACTGACTAAAAACATACACGAATCGCGAAGAAAACTGGGATCACTTAATGGCGCCTATAATGAAAACGATAAAGTACACAGTATAATTTTTCGACGGCAGAGGGCGACATTTCAACATTTAGTTTTCATAAGTAAATTTATTAATGAGTAGTAAATATTTACTACACAGAACTAAATATTTACTTCACGTATTATGATTAACTCTTTACTGATATATTTATTTCTAGGAAATAAATGTAATATTGCAATAGATTTGGGAGAAGCAAATATCTTCTTCTCAACTAAATCTATCATTTTCGTTCAGTAATTTATTTAGGAAGAACAAATACGGCGGAAATAAATCTGTCTGTATTAAATATAATAAAGGATAACAAATATTTACTAAATTGAAAAAACTAAGGCTTCTTACTTATTTCAAGCCTCATATTTCCCTCAGTGCATAAAAATAAATGTATGATTCTAGGTTCAAAACAAAATTGTCATAAATACTTAAACAATACAGACAAAAATCTCATTCAATCTACACATTTATATCAGAAAATCAACCATAATTGAGAGCTTCACAAGAATGCCCTTAATGACGTTACTAAAACCAGAGTTTACACATAAAACGCAGCTCTTCGATATAACAATTTAATAGAGAACCATCAAATTTAAATAAAAGAGTTAATCAGACAGAGTTAAGGCCGGTCATTTCTTACAAACGACGCGACCGACATCGACATGGGAATGGGTTTTGTACTAATGTTGTGGCAACTAAATAGACATTGGCAATCAGATCTGTAGAAAAATTGAGTCTGTCGGCAATAACGACATATAAATTTGTGTTTTTAAAGCCCAGAAACAGCAGGCCTAGGTTTAATTTGAATATTTATTATGCGCAGTTAATTGAGTCGACTAATTTTCTATTCAAGGTAATAAAAAAGAAGGTAGCTTATTTTATTCAAACTGATAATTACAGAAAACTAACAGTAAAAATGTGATTTACATTTCCAATTATCATTATTTGCAAGCTATATAGGTGCATTTCTTTTCTTTGTCCTCTTTCATAGCTTCTCGGGCAAGCCAGGTGTCTCCTCTTTGCTATTTTAAGAACTAAAATTATCCACAGGTAGTTGAAAACGTTAAATCAATGCTACAGTATAATATGTATACTTTTTTAGTATAGTAAAATATTTAAATCAAAAATAAAATTGCTTGAACATTGAGACTTGTGGTGACAATCGACAGGTGCTAGTAAGAATTCCAACACCTACGTAACAATTTAGACTTCGTGTATGTTGCCATATTCACAGACATTCGATATATTAAGACATGATGGACTTTCTTCAAACGGATTTGAAGTATGAAGAGGAATTTTCAAATCATTGTTGTGTTTTAGACTTGGAGCCCGCGTTAGAATGTCGTTAAATGTGTTTATTAATCTAGTCGATCGCCATACAGCAGAATGTGTCGATAAGATGCATTAGCGGGTATTAGATTGATGCCAGACAAACCAATTACTTTAAGACTTTAAAAATGTTTTGTTAAAAATTCTTGTAATATTTCTCCCGGCTATTTTCTGCAATACATAAATATGTCTATATAGGGTGGAGGATCTCTATGCAACATAAATACAAATCGTTATAAAACGTAATTCCGTTGTGAGTTCCTTTAATCCATGGATATGGTAACTAACATGTGGAGGAGAGTTTGCTGCGAAACGCGATTCCTAATTTAGATCACAATCAATATGTCTAAAACATTTTGCACAACTATCTATTACTAACTGAGCTACCTCAGCCAAACTAGGTAAAATGATTAAAACAAGGTAAGCTACTATCATCCGCAAGTATAATGAAGTCGTCTCATCGTCCGTTTCAACACGGCCAGATCATTTACAAAAATTAAAAATAACACAGGTTCCAATACTGACCCATGCGGTACTCCCATATTTTAATTTAAGTTGGTCTGATCTCATACTCTCGTTCAACCATTCAGGGATGACTTTAACCAATCATAACTTTTTACCCTTAAACGTAAAATAAAATTATACAATAATAAGCATGGGTTATCCACATCGAAGGCTTCACCAGGATCTACAAGAGCACATTTTTAAAATATCTATTATTTTCCATATATTATGTCAAAGAATCTGCCAAAACATATCCAAAGTAATTATGTTTAAGTCAGCAAAATCTCCTCCAAAAGAAATTTTTGGAAACTGTAACGAAATTTGAAATATTTTGCATGAACTGCGTGCGACACGTAAAAAGACCGTCGGAAGATATTTTGTGGAAGTACTATGAAGGTTTTTCGAATTTGCAACAAAAAATCTATTTTTCGGAACTACAACAAAAATTTCATTTCTGAAAACGTAAAAAATCCGTTCCACGGGCGTAATTATTGCAGCTGCAATAAATGACGTCCCACTGAGGGTGATTTGTGAAACTATATCAAATTACGTCGCAAGGAGCGTAAATTTAGCAACTACCTCGAAAACAGATTTGTTACTTCCAAATAAAATTCTTTATTGCGAACCAACGTTGTGTAGTACTGCATCTCATTCAGGGTATAGACTAAGAGGAAAATTAAGTTTCGTATGAAAATTTCTGAAGGGAGATTTTTGGCAGGCGACAAATTTTTCGATTGTTATTTTTCAAAGTTAACAATCGCTTTTGGCGGTAAACTTATATGTTTTCCGTCGTATTTGCCTACATGGGGTTCCTCAGTGATTGGAAATCCATGTGTCTCTATTACCATATATATAGTGCATGGGACCGCCTTGCCTGAACGTATGAATAGAAAATATTATTCTCATTAGAAACAATTCAAGCATTTATTTTTAATTGTATCTTTTTGGCGTCTGTCGATTGCTTAAAGTAATCATTAGATAGTAGTTGGTGATTGTATTGTTCGAGTAGTCCTAATCCTCACGATGTGTGGTATGGACCGACACTCTTGTTAAACTTACACATTTGTTAACCTTATACTTATATACTCGAAAGTAATTAACAAAAATCTTTTAAAAGATCAATATATACCTTTACCTAATCACGTCCTTTTTATTGTTCAACCTTCACCTTTCAGGTTAATTAAAAGTGTTAGAAATAAATAGTGGAAAGTAAGTATAAATTTTGTATTTTACGTCTGAATAGTCACATCGAACCCTTTAGGCGAACATCCAATCAATTTAGGAAGAGTAACAAAACGTCATTCAGACACCTAAAGCACGGCTCGTCCACAATTACACACAATAGCAACCTGAAGATTATGTTGACACCCTGTACCGTCCGTGTCAACGCTCAATTATAAAAACAGACCGGCCCGAGCATTGAACCCTGCAGTGATCAACATGTGCCATTAAAAACTTCAGTATATCTCAGAAGTTAGAACACTGCCGACATACAAATGAGACGTAACGCAAGGAACTTGCAAGACCCCCGTCGACATTCCATGCTATCGTGTACTTCGCGATGACCATCTTGCGACCAGCGCACACGACATGCAGCAGAGATGCATACGATTACGCCCCATTTGAATAACGTTTAGAATTGGATCCACCTAGCTCGTTCGACCGATCGCGCATCTGACCTAATTTCGTGAGTTAATTCTAACATGAATTGCTTAAATTACATACTTGTAACTTTCCGTGTAGGGATGCTGTCCTCCTCTGATTACTGTAATATTCTACGTTTCGCTTATAAACCCCGTGATATGAAAGTGGTTTTTTACAAATGAAAAAAGAGAAATGAGAAAGAATTTTGCGGAAATCGAAGTCTATAATGAGAGCTATTACATTTATGGGTATTATAATGTGGTAATAATGAGAGCTCGTTAGGTATCAAAGCAAATTATCGGCTGTAGGTATATAAAATGGTTAAACACAACACAATATAACGTTACATTACGTATTACGTGTGTGTTTTTTTAAAGCCGCTAGAATATTAACTAATGATATTATAAACGGCTCCAAATTACTTTATTTCCTTTTGAAGACGACAGCTGATTGAAAAAAGTAAATACTTTAAATTGAACGACCAATAAGATGGAGCTATCATAAAATGGACAAGTCTTTATTTGTACATCTTATATTACTGTTTAATATTCATGTATTCATCGCATAGAAATGAATTTGATTTGAAATAAATGTTAAGTACTGTCGACTACATGCCCAAATTTCAATTGGCTATTGTTCTGTCGCCGCATGATAGAAAAAACCGCTTGACGCTAAAAAAATAACAAAAAAATATTTTAATAGGCGAAACTCACAATGGCGTTTATCAAAGCTGTGTTTATGTTGTTGGGAAAATGAAGTGTGTAGTGCGACAGTATAAAGTGTCCGCCAAAAAATATAACATGGATTTTTTTTAATTATCGATTTAAACTTTTGGTTAACATTTGTGTTATTTAGTTTTATAAATACGAATTGTCAAACACTTGTAAGCTAGTGCTTCTTTCGACGCCAGATGAAACTGTGTGTATGATATTTATATGTATTTGATCGTGCTTACATTACTGTTATGAGGAAAGGTTTAACCTTGTAGCAGAAAGAAGCTAGCAATATAATGTTAGTTCGCCAGTGGATCCAAAGATGGCGCCATTGCTTCCTACCACAGAGGTACTAGAAGAGGTCAGAACAGTCCTAGAGTACGGACGCATATGCGGATTTCCAACACATATCATGTTACAAAACTAGAATTTCTCCGTAGTTTTTTCCATGTTACATTAGTCTGGCTTTCGAAATTGTTTTCGTTGGACCCACGTACAATTGTAGATACGCACGCATACGATGCATTGAAGATGAAATAATTCTTAATATTCTTGTAATGTCTATAATTGCTAGTTCACATTCGATGGTTGACTTTAGATAAAGAACTTTTCCTAAACCACCAGCTTCCCACTTTTATCTCTGGAGGATCTGTTTATTTGACCATATTTTTATTTTTAAAAGCTGCTTCTTAATTGCTGCATTACAAGGAACACACATTTCTCGATGTCAACCTAATTAATCGCGGTAAATACATTTCACACCCACCACTAAAATTTAAAAAGGATACCGGTCACGAATTCCGACAAAAGAATAAAAATTGCGGCGCATCTCCGCAGCCTCTTACATCATGTTACCGGCTGTACAGAAAACACATGCGACACGAACACGACTACTTGCAAATGCCGAGAAAATTAATGAGGAAAATTAGATTTTATAATGTGCCTGACAAATACAACGGTATATATAAGCGGTCTCGTTTGCGTATAGACGTTAAATTGCTTCTCGGTTCTGCAACACAAGTATGCAGAGGTGACTGATAATAATGTAGCATAAATATGCTAGTATATAAACACCTGATGAAGAAGTAAAAATAGATGATTCAACGATGGAGATTAGGTAGCTAAAAATCCTATCACATAGAACAATTATACAGGGTGGACCATTAATAATAGGCCATAGTTCAGGGGTAGATTCTTTGGGCCAAAATATGAGGATTTAACCAAATATGCTTTAGTAAAATGTTGCTGAGGAAAAAGATACAGGGTGTCAAAATTCAAATTATTTTTTTGTTTTTTTTTGCAATAACTCAACAGCCTCTTGACTGATCTTCGCCAAATTTGCTAGAGAAACTTTTTTGTTCTAGAAAAGAGTAATTTATATATTACACCACGTTAGATCATAGAGGGCGCCGCAGGACCTTTATCTGATGATGAATTTTTTTCATATTTTTTTTTACGAAACGTTGTGGTACTTCTGACCAGAAAATCTGATGAGGGCGTCATTTCCACGTATAAATGGTACACTTGATAGAACTTGATAACTCCAACCGTGTTCGAGAAAAGTGCCGTTAAACATTTCAATAATTTTTTGAAAGACAAATTCAAATTTAATGAAACAAAGTGTATTTATTGAAAAGTGTGCTTTGGTTACGTTTTAGTGCTGTCATTTACGTCATTTAATCATTTTATTTTGTTCTTGTGTTCCTCGAGCTAAGTTCTCTCGAGTTATCAAATTCTACCAAGTGTACCTTTTATACGTATGCATTGTTGTTTCTCTTTGAGGTATAAAGCAATAACTTATTTCTTTATTTAATTATTTAGCCTCATAAACCCCATCATTTGAATATAATATTGACGTTGCCGACAGTTCTGTGTGTAGACTACAACATCCCTGATAAATTCTAAGGCGTCCTGGCAATTATCGGCAACAATAGAAAAAGATATTTTCGCGATTATCTGTGGAGTAAACAATTACAAACCCACACTGTGTGGTCATAAATATAATATATTACTCCTGGGATGGAAATATAAAAAAGAAACAATATTCTTCGGTTTAATATATTCTTCGTACGACGTTAGTAACTCAAATAAAATAATAAAGTAAACCAATCCCAGCTACTTCCTTAATAAATCATCGATCTTAGTGTATTAAATTTCTAGTAGTAAGTAATAAAGTAACATTTATACTGTGGAACTTGCATCGTACAAAATGACGTTTACAATGGAGCTTCATGCTCTTTCCTCATGACGGTACGAGGAACATGAGAACAGGCGCTCCTTAAACTACGAAGTGCACAACAATATAGCCATTCATTTGGACACAACTATGACATATGTAGACGTTCAGCGTATACGTTTCAAGCACTTTAGTCCCGACGAGACGGCTTGGGCTCAACAGAAAAGAAATCACCATCGATGGTTATGTACCAATGTGTTTACAATTCGTAGCGAATCACGCACAACGTAAACGTTACTTTTAATTCATTTTGTAACGGTCATGATTTTTATTATTATCCTCAGAAGATAATTTACTCGTTAATGATATACAAGTAGCAAAATATCACAGCGGAATAGTCGTTATTTTACTCTCATCTGCAAGAAAACTACGAATACATTTTATTCAAAATTCGCCAAACGATCTACTCCAAAATTTTATATGATAAGAAATAGAACAAGGAATGTGTCACATTCACATTGTGAGTCTATAAAAATATTTATAGAGAAATTGATCCCAAAAACTAACAGATATATCAATTGTCCAAATCTTTACGTAGTGCGCCGCGAACAAAATTTATGAATACCATTAGTAACGCCAAGACTCGCTTGAATATTTTAAAAACGCGTATATTTACCAGCGACCGATTTACTCCCATGGAAACAATAACAGTTTCACAACTGAACCCCGGCACATCCTAATGCCTACATAAAAAATCGATTTTCTATCGGTACAATGACTGATCAAATAGCATCGAATCTTCCCAAAAATTATTCGATTACTCTTTAACACGCACCAGTGGACCGTGTGGATTGGAATATTTCAATTGCGGCTTGGTCGATCGATAACAAAGAAAGTAGACTTACCGGTCGGGCATTCACAGGTGTAGGTGTGCTTGTCCCTTTGCCGGCACTGCCCACCATTCAAGCACGGGCTGGGGTCACATGGGATGTATTCGCTCTCGCAATTCTGACCTGTATAACCCTCATCGCAGGTACATCTGTAAAAAAAATATAACGTTACATTTGCAAAGAAAAAAAAGTAATATTTGCATTCGTAGCGCTATTAACGGCTATTAAATTGAGACAGAGCTTCGTTGTTATAAAAACCGACCTACTATCTTAATTAAGGCATCCTAATGGTCATAATTAAATAAAGAAATCACTGTAAAGGCATCTAGTGGTTAATATTATTAAGTCATAAAAACCCTATTTGGGAGAGCGTTAAACATTTCTATATCGCTTATTTCTATTTAAAGATATAAGTTAACTTGTTCTTTATAGTCGATGTTTGCCATGTTTATTTGTCTATTGTCTGAGAATTTACCTAAAATGGCACAAGAGTCGGAAAAAGAAGGCATTTCAATGACGCAGTGATAAAAATGTCATCACGGTTAAAAT
This sequence comes from Leptura quadrifasciata, assembly GCA_963675555.1. Lineage (NCBI taxonomy): Eukaryota > Metazoa > Arthropoda > Insecta > Coleoptera > Cerambycidae > Leptura > Leptura quadrifasciata. Next base: position 17,922,168 of record OY776681.1, on the reverse strand, counting down.
CCAGCTGAATGAGGAAGGTAGCCGAAGGCCCTTCACCGCCATATGGTCACTTTCTGTAAGCACTACTGTGTATTTCCAGTTATACATTTTTCAATGGCTGTGATTGAAATCTTCATATTAAGCGTATTAGTAACCAAATTCCAAATTATAGTCTCTAGATCATAAATATGCAGGATGTAGAACTTGGAGGAATACAGGGAAGCGATTAGTACAAAATATAGCTTCTTACACGCTTTATATTAGCTTCACCTGTATGTTTGTTTGTATGTAACTTTTTGAATCTTTGAACGTGATTCTCACCCACTTCAAAACATCAGATTAAACTGAAACTTTGCACACTTATCAAGGACCGACGACAATACAATAATTTGACAACTTTGTCCTAAAAAATGACTAATCTATTGTCGACATTTTGCCGGAGGCGCCCGGGAAGATTGGCCGTTTAATTGTCCATTACTCGTGGGAACAACAACGAAAAATGAAACTAAAACACAAAACAAAAATTATAGTTTAAAAAACTAAAAAAACACGCTTTAATAGTAAACCGAACTAAAAAGTAGAAACTAATGTTTAAAAAAATATATTTTATTGTAAATAAGCGTGGGGTGCAAAAATATAGTAAAAAGCTCTTCTGGTATGGTAGCATTTGCAAAATGATGTCTTCTTCGTCGATTGTCGCGGCTTCTTCTATTGCTGGGTATTTAAAATGAGTGTAAAGATCAACTTGTGATTCTTTTCGAAGAAATCTCGCTATTGTCCCAGAATCATGCACACTCTCAACCTGACCAGCATAAAACGTGAGCTTTTTTCGTTGCAAATTTTACTAAAACCCAGCTTCCCACTTTGCGATCTTTAGCTGGAGGTTGTTGTAGTGCATCCAAATTAATTTCTTCTTGTTCGTCAACACTATTTTCCTCCCCAGAAGAAGAACGTACACTTACGTCACAATTTGATTCCTCAGAAGATTCATCCGAATTGTCTTGTTTTTTGCGTTTTGCACTGGATTTGGATTTATTTTTCAATTTATTTTTTTCGTCTTGAATTCTTTATCTTTCTGCTTTCTTTGCTTCTTGATTTTTCTTTCTTTCAGCTTTTTTATCTTCCTTCAGCTTCTTTAAAGCTTCTTCCTCTTCCTTCTTTCTCAATCTACCCATCTCTTTTTCATGGGTTATTATTTCTGCACCTTCCGCAACTTCTTTTTTCTTTCCTTTCTGATTAGTTTCAGTCTTACCTTGTTTGATAACATTAATTAACAATTCTTCAAAAGATACATTGACCGATTTAGTACTGCAAGAGGGTTTATTGACTAAATCAAAACTGCCTGATGGTTCAAGGTGAGGTATAGTACTACTGCAAGATGGCTGACCGTACACTGTTACACCACTAGATAATGATTCGAGGGGCGCTGCTATACTACCACAAGATGGTCGATTTTTTACTATTTCACTATGGCGCGATGGATTGAAATTAGCTGGTTCAGAAATTTCTTCACTGTTAATATTATTCTTGTTAGCCAAATAATCATTATACCTCTTTAATGCTGTAGGGTCGTATTTTTCTGGGGAAATTACACTGGGATCAACTGGGCAAATCCCCGCTTTCTTAAATCCATTCATAATTACTTGTGAATCTATGTTTCGCCAAATGTCAGACAGTATACGTGAAAATTCCTTCTTAAGTAACTTTTGACTCGAATTATGTCGTTCCCACTTCACTGATTTCGAATCCCAGGCAGTTTTTAGAGACTTGAAGACGTTCAAGTCCAAAGGGTGTAACAAATGGCTGGAGTGAGGAGGAAGCTTTAAGATTGTGATTTGTTGGGCAGCTGCTTTAAGGAACAAATTTAGGGTAACATGCGTCGTATGGCCATCATAAATGATGAGAACTGGCCTCTCTAGCCCAACGAACTTCAAGAAACTGCGCTCGAAAAAATTTTCAAAAACTTCCCCCTCCAACCAGCCATTTTCTGTAGCAGCATATGTCATATTGGGAAATGCAACATCGTTTGGGGCTGTCCACTGGTCCATCACGTTTTTTCCTCAATATTAGTGGTGGGACTTTCATGCCACTTGCACTGGCACCGAACAGGACAGAAATATATTCTCGACCGCACGTGGCTGTTGTTCTGGTGGAGGGGGTATTGATTTGCCCAACAGCTTTAGTTTTGGACGAGTTTATTTTAAATGGATCTAATGCCTGCTTTCTGGCGTACTCCACACTCTGCGGCTTCTTTATAGAGAGCTTATGCCTTTTTTAAAACCAAGGAACCAATCCTCTCCAGGGATTTCATTTTTAAAAATTTTTTTATTTCATATTTTGCCATATATTTGCCAACCATCAGCAGCACCTCCTTTCTAGATAATCCAAAACCATTTCTTTCCATTATCATCAATCCTTCTGCTAATTTATTTTCCTCATCAATAGGGATTATCGTATTACGGCCCTGACTCAAAGATTTTTGTCCCCGCCGTGACATAATACGATCAGTTAAGGTATTACGCGGTATTTAAAAAAAATTGCTAATGAATTCGATAACTTAGTAGTCATAACCGTCGACTATTGGCAAAAACAAAATATTATACACGATGCTATAAATAAGTATAAAATGAGTTGCATCAATGATGAAACTTCTGCCTGTGAAGTTAATGAAAAATCACTGCCAATCAACCTTTTTACATGCTGTTATATCTAAATGTAAACTGTCAAATGCCTAATATGTTCTGGGTGCGATTCCCAGCTTCGATCATTGCAAAGTCGATGAGTATGCGTTGAATTTAGTAGTATATAAACAAAAAAAAGGATGTGTAAAGCAAAATGTCATTATTTCTGTAACCTATAGTGACCGGTTTAAACGCTTTCTTCGTATATTATTTTGGAGCACAGCTTTATATAACCTGTTTATCGTGAAGCATCACCAGCGTCGTCGTACGTCACTCTGCATATAAGTCTCTCTCTTGCATTCCCGTAAATAGCAACCCTAATTGTATTACTTGAATCGAAACATATGTTTCATACATAACACATTAGGTCTATCCTTACGACGACACGCTGAAAACGGCCCCAGCCGCATCCAGAGCAAAGCACGGGTAGGTATGAGATGAAGGTGATAATATGATAGTTATGGCCTGTCAATATGATGTTAGCAGACGCTGGGAGATGCAATCATTTCAATAGGCAGTAAGTAAGTACAAATGTTAAACCAACTACCTTAGTACTTCCTATAGAGACCTGTTACGGAAGAACCGAGTCACGGAGGTAATTATTAACATTGTTGGGATAATTAATGCCGGCACTTGACGGTAGATCGCTCGAATCGCACCCAAATCATCATTCACGGTAAATATAGCCATTCTAATATCGACAAGCCAACAACAAAAAATTCTGCTACGGCGATAGTAATGGCAAACAGAAGTACTAGCGTGATTAAAAATGAATGATGTTATATAAATTAAGTATGAAACCAACGAAGCATAGAGAGTGGATTTATTTCTTCATTTCTGTATAAATCTTTAACACACATACTTATAAATAAATAAACTGTTTTCTGGGACGTGTAGTTAGCGGTAGGAAAAAACCAAATCGAGAAAATGGATCTTTCTAATTGCCCGGCCATAAAATATCTCAAATACAGTAAGAAGCTGAACATGTTCAGTGAATCGAGAGATATAAGATTAACAACTCGAAGAAAAGGATGTGCAATTGCAAATACAGTTATCGCAGAAAAAATCCACTCTGGTAGATTTGCATTTTTAATCAACCTGAACAAGACGACTACTTGTTATTATTTGGGATTACTGAGCGCAGTTGCTTATATACTTACATGGCTACTCGAGGTCATATATCTAACGCAGAGGGAAAATATAAGAGCTGTTCTTATGATTTATTCGCGTATATTAATAACATCATAGATTAATATGTTAATTAACAGATGCTGGGGAGATTTATAATATTGGTAAGTTCTGGTATTCCGCTAAGTACATAAAGTCAATAAGTAATTAAACCATCATTTATTAGTGGTGTATACGATAACGTATTATAGCACAGACAACAACGTTCTAATGAGCATATTTACTGTCTTTATGAGCATTATCTGGGCATTGTAATCAATGTTAAATAGCAATAATTCAGGAGGTCCAAAGTTGAGGCAAAAAATATGTACAGTGACCGCGTAAAGGTTGGCATAAATTACAAAGCAAGCTACGTTAATGGCATATTGTATGACGAAATTATCGAGAAAAAAATCTTAACTACTTATAACAACGTAATAAAACAAAATTACAAGACTCAAGAAACCCGGTCGGGTATCGCAGCTAATTTTCTCTCTCTGTCATGCGAAAGCGAAAGGATTCATATACAGCAAGATATTGCTTTCTGCGCCATCTGGATATTTCGATTCGACCAACCACTCCGGGAAAAAGTGTGCTGTGACCAAACTAAAGGTCACAAATAAGTAAAACGTTACTGGAAGATAACTAAGACCTCGATACACCTTTTTCACCACTTTTGATCGATCACCCAAATTTTGACCGGGATACTTAGTGACTCTGGGAAAAGGAGTTAAAGGCAACGCGACCTGGGAGGTCAAAAAGTGCTAACGTCGAAATCAGTAAGTTCCTAGACACCATCGAGACCAGTAGTAAGGAACTCAGAAAGACATGACTGACAGTCCTAAGGTTGTAAATGGGAAGGGGATATTCTTTCTTCTTATCTGATGCAACTAGTGAATATGAAGAGTATTGTTTGAAGTAAATGGTAGAAGTATCCCATGGCATTGTATCTTAACAGCTAATTGTGAAAACATGTACTGTTTCATAATGAAAAAATAAATGAAATCGTTACGTGTTACAAGAAATATAAATATACGCATAAGACCCATACTCATAAACGTGGGTCAATTAAAAGTGTATAAATAGAATTTATTACAAATAAAAATAATGCTTTAATCCAGTCAGCAAGTACGGTGAAAAAATGAGTAGCGCTAATTTTTTCTATTACACATGGAATGTGTTTTGTGCTGCTGCTTTTCTTGAATAATTCAATTAGTATCCCAGCCAGCGAAAAAGGTGCCCCTACTACGGTAGTACTAATAGAAGTAAAGACAAAATAGAAATTCAAGTATAGTAATCAATTATTTACCTACGTTTGGAAAATAAAGTTTTTCTCAAGTTCCGTATTAGATTCCAACTCTGAAATCCAGCTCCAGATTTTTTGTTGTATTGTTGTGGAAACAAGTTGAAACATTAACTGTACATGATTTCGTTAATTTATAACCTGCAATATTTTGCTTTTGGCTATCATTATGTATTAATAAAATGTATTTCACAATCAGGTTTAAAATAAGCTCTACACGATTTTAGAAATTTCTTATCGGTAATATTTTATTATACCTTACCATCTCTCAGTGTATATTAATATGAAAGATAAAAAAATTTAGCCTGTTAAAATTAATAAGGGTAAAAATCAGCTGTACACGATTTCAAAAATTTCTAATCTGTATTTTGTTGCGGTAACAGTAAAGTTATTTTGTTTATATTTTATTCTCTACCACCAATCCACATTAATAGGAGAAATTTTAGTGTGTTAAAATAAAATAAATAAGGATAAAAATCAGCTTCCATGATTTCATGAATTTTTAATCTATATCAGAAAGTAAAGGTGGTCAGAAGGTGCAGGGGACTACGATAACGGTAAAACGCTTTTTGTTATTCTCTTACAGTTTGGTTTAAGCAAAGGTTATGTTTGCTCATTATGAAGTATATAGTCAAATAGATAAACATGATGGATGGTCAGGGAATGCGGGAAAGTCACATAGAAAATTAGCTTGTAATATTATACATTGGAAGTGTTGTGTGTGTGTGTGTGGGGGGGGTTGTGATTTTTAATAAATGCAGCAAAAATTAAAATGTTCAAATTGCGCGCCATTTGATTCTTGATAATGCCCAAGCCGAAACTAAAATTCTCGCAAAACGTTTATAACTGTTTTGGGTAAAATTCTTCCAATTTCGCAACTAATTCTGTCTTTTAAATCCTCAACATTGTTTGGTCTATTAAAATAAACTTTGGATTTAAGGTAACCCCATAAAAAATAATCCAATGGGGTTAGGTCCGGAGATCTAGCAGGTCATTCCACTGATCAGCGTCTACCAATCCATCTGTGTGGGAAAATTTCGTTTAAATAATGCACTATTACCGGATAATGAGGTGATGCGCCATCCTGTTGAAATCATATATGCAGCGAAAACTCTAATGTGCCGGAAAACTCCGGCACATTAGGGTTTTCGCCATTTGGATACAGTACGGCGAGTCCTGTTTTGTTGGAGCAGCTGCAAATATTTTTCATCATTTAATGAACCTTCAATACAAAATTGTGGTTCCAACAATACCAGCCCACACGATAACTTTCTGCGGAAACTGGGTATGCCTCCATTATTCAGTGTAGATTTTCATGTGACCAAATCGACAATTTTACCTACTTACAGCGCCATTTCAACAGAAGGTGGCTTCATCAGAGAAAGTACTCGAAACGTAATTTGTACTTAAGAAATGCGGATTGGTGTTTCATCACTTTTGACTTTAAGTAATGGTCTAATTTCAATTACACTATTAGTAATTTGCATATGAAAACTTTGTATTTTCTTCTAGTCAAAAAGTGGCTAAAAATAAATGGGCTTCTAGTTTTTCTAAATGATTACGTTATTGTATAAATTGTAAATAAATTGTATCGAACTTTAACTGAATAAGCAATTAAACAAGCGGATTGTCACTGTTTTTAATAGAAATTGGCTTTAAATTGTATAGTTATCCGCAAGAATCTTTGTAAGTTTATATCAATTTTATCCTTATGTGCTTAGAGAACGCCCTGCCCTGCCTTAAATTGTAGGATAACTAGTAAACGATAATTCGTTTTTACGAAACATTACAGCTAATTACAATATCGACAATTTCAATATGCATAAACCATAAATATGCAAAACAAAGTTGTTTATATTTACTGCTTTTAATATATTTGTAAATTTAAATGACGTTAACTACATTTTATAGTAGAATTTATGGATTTACATTACGTTAATTATTGCTTTTATTATTTAAACGGTATAACAGTAAAATATCATATTTGATGATCGAATGGGCAGCTACTTTCTATTCAGAAAACTGGAGCTAAAAATGGTGTGGTTATTATCAGTAAATAGCCCCTTGGAGTAGGATAACTTCCGTATTCCGCGCGGTAACAAAAAAATCGGTTATACCACAATATTTATTGACATAATGATAAATAACATGCATTTGATTTTATGGATCTGCGGTTTACCGACCGTTAAATATTAATAATTAATGCGGTCACTATATGATCGTAATATTTTCATTCAACTCCAACAGCAAACAACTGTTTGAGATTCAGGCTAAACGAAACTCATTGAAAAAGAAATGAAAGAAAATCATTGTGAAGCAATGTGGCTGTATCCTCGAGTATCGTTAAGAGGACTTGGACAAGGTAAACTACGATTAAGACGACCTGCAACGACGAACCTCCGTATAGAGATATTAGTCATTAACTGAAGTTACAGATGAGTTCAAATGTTCACTGAGATAACAACCTGGAAGTGAATTTGAACACTTCCTTTGGCGATTGCGATTTCTGGTACGGCCTGCGGATTCTCCAGAGTACAATCCCATTGAACACTGGATTAAGCGCCCTTTGAAATGGGCCCGTACAAAATTTCATAAAGAAATATTGCATATTAATAGTTCAGTGGTCAAAGTAAAAATCACATTGCTCTTATTATTTTATTTATTCTTATCAAGTAATCCATGGAATAAAAATTGGAAAACAATTAGGAATGTCACAAAAATTACTTAAGGTGAGCATATCCGAGAGAGAGAGATCCGATAAACAAATATTTATTATTTTTGGCCATAACTTTTTTTTTAATACATACAGGTAGTGCATTTTATTAAGGCCCTCGAGAATCTGTCACTTAATATCGGTCGTACAAAAAAAATAATTTTTATGAAAATTGTGCCGATTTATATATAACCTACAAAATGGTTTAAAGACATTTGAAATCCATGGCCTACTTTAAGAGTTATGGCGGAAAATATCGAAAATGCGGAAAACGTCTAGGTCAAACATCTCCGTTATTTGAAGAGATACGAGAAAAATTCTAAGGCGAAAATTTTTTGCAAAACAGAGTGTTTCAACGAGGAATTTTTTTCAAAACCGCTGTATTTTGAGATTTACTCTTCAGGCTGTTAAAAAAATTATTTTGAAACGGGCGGGCAATGGCGCCATTAAATAGAGTATTTTCCTCCCTTTTCAACGATATATCACATGCCATATTTATTCATTGGTACTACGTTAGTAATTATAAAAACATTTTTTTAAAACCAATAATTTTTTTTAACAAGCATTATACTTGCCGTGGAGAAGTATGATTAAATAAAACGATAAAATAATTCAATAAGTTGTTCAAATCATTGCTATAATAAAACATTTGTACAATTAAGAAGAATAAAGTAAACCTTGGTCCTGTAGGGTATTGTGCATAAATAAATATATCACTCTGTATATCAGAGCCAAGGCAACCCTGAGCAGTTCATTACTGTTCTCGATGACAAGTAAAAAAGCCTCGAGACTATACTATAGGCATGTCACAAGGGGACAAGCTCGACATTCTATTCTAGAGGAACACCCATTCTGGGCTCAACCAAAATTATAATAACGATAAGACAATTTAAATAACAATGATCCTATCTAAATCCTATGAAAAAAACGAAAAAAAGAACCTCCCATTAGCCATTGTCGACGTTACCTATGTAATATTTCTCTAAAACTAACCGAGGTCTCGTATAAATTATAAGACAGGCGATGTATTGTTAGCCAACTGGTCTCATCGCAAGCCCGAGGAACCCGCAAGAAACCGGAACCATTAGAGGGAAGAGTTGACCCCATGGGGTCACCGAAAGAGATTTCAGGGGTTATGCGCTCGTTGTGTAACAGGTCCGCTTATGACATGCTGTTTTTTTTTCTGGGAAATTATTGAAATAATAGCCCGCTGTACTTTTAACAAGCACACAAGTACTTGGAAATAATGTAATATGTAGCGGGGTTTTTAAATTCTTGTTTTATATCAGGCTCTGATGCAGATTAGGTAAAACAGTGTGAAGTTCAAAATACCACTAAAACTAAATCATACGGTAACATAGTCCGTTATCGCGGTCAACGTTATCGCATAAAGTTCGAGGTTACAGTGACATGTTAAATATTTGGCGAAATATAATTGTTTTAAATAGACAGATAAATGATTCTAATCTTTAGGATCGGTGCTTTGCACTGTTGACTTTGGCGGCAGAATAAACGCGGATTTCCGGTGAGTTTGAATAATTCGATCTACTAATCTGACAAATTCTGGAAACGCTTAAGCCGGCCACATACTGCGGAATAAATGACTGCCGGTTAGCGTTGCGTCATAAAAGTTTCCTCACCACCGCTAATACGACGGCGGCATAGGAAACAAGAAAACAAAAACCTAAGTAGCTTACCGTAATGGCAGAATGCATGTAATTGTTGTGATCTTTCCTTAATTTAATGATAATGAAATCCAAATAAGAATTACTTTAATTGACCTTTCATTAAACAGATTTCTATGAAAACGATCTAGCTTTACTTATATGTACCTAGGCTAACAGAAACGGCCGCATATAAAACAAGGCAATTCATGTTACGACACTGTTTGTTCCCCTACAAGGCGTAGGAATTTTTCTATAAGGAAAATTGGCAGTTTTAATTATTCTCGAGATGTTCTTCAATGAATATTCAACCGAGCAATTTATATTACAAGGCCTCTACCTGGAATCATCCACATAAAGTCCGCAAGAACAGGCTCATTTATTATATTATCGGATTTTTTTATCGGTACCTTACTTCTTTAATGCGTTTCAACTTTTCCAAAAATAACGATTACGCAACTGAAAACGAACGAACAGCTGCAGTATGGGCTATTAAACAGTTGAGTTGGTATGAGCACTTTTTATTTTAATATAAATCTCAGAAAACATCAAGAAACCGCTCCTTTTTAGTTAATTAGTGGAAGTATGAAATTCAACATTTTTGGCATGTAAATAAATGTCTGTTGTGTGGTGCGACTACCTTGTGACAGTCTAAACACACTTCAATGATTTGAGTTTGTTGCTCCATTAAGGCCTTGGCAGGTTTCTTGGGCCTTCTTGTATGGCCATTTATTCTTTTTTGTCTTTATATGCATGGTCAATTGGATTGAGGTCAGGGTATATAAGAGGGAGTGATAAATTACTACTAGTATACAGTATACTGCGTTTATCGTAATTCTTCGTAGCTTCTTAGGGATGTATTTTGTGAATATTAATTAACATTGGTTATTTTAGGGGGAAGTGGTTGTTGTTGTGGAGATGTGGAGGGAATATATTTCTTTGTTTATTTATAATTAGTACCAGAAGGCTATAATATGAATGATGATAATTTATGAGGTATTATTGGTTTTTAAGTGTGTTCGTATAATAGATGATGTAAAATATTGAGCTGGCGTCTATTGCACATTTTCTGTTGTTCTCTTTCAACCAGTTCCGTTCTTCCATGTTATGTGTCCAGATAAAATATCAGGAACCTTGTATTTCGTATTGAAATTTCAGACGAGGTGCATTGTGTTTTTCTTACAATATTTCAATTTCTTAAAACAAACAGTACTATATCCCGTATATATTTTTTGCGACGACAGAAGTTACAAATTATAATTCTAAAATATGTCATCATAGAGAAATATTAACAACAATAAATTCATAGATATATCAGCAATAGAACCAATCTAGTATTAACAAAGAATATCTTATGAATATTCATCGAATTGAACGTTAATATTATGTGAAAAATTTGACAGAAGCCATTAAAATCGCATTTCAATAATTTATTAAATTGTGAAAACGATTAAACCGAAAAAAACTGCCTAACAATATGGGCAGTTAAGCGATTGTTCGACTGATTTTTTGCTGAATATCTTTAAATATAAAACAGACATATTATAAATGTTAAGTTGGTTCTTAACGAAGAAACCAGTTTCGCAAAGTAACCATAAATCACCCAGAAATGAATCTTAATCTATCTGTAATATTTAACAGAGCAATGACTTGTTCCTTTCTGATGGAATTATTATCATTATTAGTTATTTATAAACATCTTTATATAAAAAACATGTTCGGTTACGTAAGATGCCTTGTTTCATGTTGAGAAATTTATCTTACTGTTCTTGTAATCTACGTATCGTACTGTTCGAATAACGAACAGAATTGTTTTTATTGGAAAAGTTGCAGCGATTGAGGTTATGTGTAGGTATAACCGAGTATAACGCACATGAGGCGTTCACAGGCGTTTTCAGCACTGTGAATGGTACCCAGACAAAGGAAAACCCTCAAGAAGAAGCCTAACTCTTTTGGAATGTATACAAAAATATGCCACCAAATATTATATTGTATTCTACAACAATATTATTGTTTCATTTAAACCTATTTTCAACAATATCTGTAATTCTTCGACGATTGTGCTATCATCATTTTATATCATTTATTGCATTTTAATATTTTCGGATTTATTTAATTATATTAAAGTTGAAAAATGTATTTTCAGTCATGCATCAAGTGCATCACCCTTCTATTTGGCATTTTCTGGTTTAGTCAATGGTGTTTCGCAAGATAGCAGGAGTTATACTTCTAGAGACTTCGCGGATAGGGTTTTGTAAAATTTCAAGTGTGTTATATAAAAACCTCGTTTTTTCATATAACCCCTCACAGATAAATCTAAAATGTTTAGATCTGGTGACAGGGCAGGCGAAGGTACAAATCCATTTGTTGCAATTTCCCAACCATTATACAGGTTTTCTAAACGGGCCACAACTCGAGCGGCATTATGAAGCAGAGCCCCATCTTATTGAAAATACATTTATTCTGAAACTGCAAGTGGTTAAGTCCATCAACATTTCTTCAATATCATTTTGTAGAAATTCTAAATATCTCTCCCATGTCAAAGGTCCATGAAAGAAAATAGGTCCAATAGTTCTTGTTCACACCAGCCCACAAATTTACTCCAAATCTTTCTTAAAAATTAACTTGCTTCGTTAAACGTCGATTTTACTGCGCCCAATAATGTATTTTTTGTTATTGAATACTCCATTGTTGGTAAATCTCGACTCGTCAGAAAACAATACGAAAGAATAAAAATTCGGGTTAGCAGTATCGTTCTGAAGTAACCAGTCACAATAAATTCATCTTCGGTTACCATCATCAAACACAAAAACCTTTCCTAGTTCCTGGAAAGTGGCCAATGTTAGTCAGTGTTTAAGAGCGGTGATAGGGCACTAGTTGATTATTATAGGGCTACCTCTAATTCTATCAAATTTATATTTATAATATATTGTTACCTCAGGTGTCCCACAAGGGTCTAATCTTGGTCCTCTTCTCTTTCTACTATTTATTAATGATTTAAATGCTGTAATTGATTGTTGAAAACTATTCTACGCTGATGACTTAAAAATATATTCAGTTATAACTTGAACTGATGACTGTAGGAAGTTACAATCTGATCTGAATCACGTAGAGTCTTGGTGCCTAGACAATAAATTAGGGCTCAATATTTCCAAATGCAAGATTAATAGCTTCTCAAGAAAGGAAACAATATGTGAATTTGTATATCATATTGAGAATGAAACCGTATCTTTATGTACTTCCAGCAAGGATTTAGGTGTATTATTTGATTGTAAGTTTACTTTTAACGAGCATATAACTTTAAAAGTGCCCGAGACAATGAAATTTTATGGGTTCATCGTAAGAAATTGTAAAAACTTTAATGATATTAATGCTTTGAAAATATGGTACATCTATTATGTCCGCTCTAGGCTTGAGTATGCAGCTCTGATTTGGTATCCATATTATAACCGTCATAAAACAATTGTGGAATGTGGAACGGGTTCAAAGAAAATTCTTAAAATATTTGAATTTCAAAGCAGATGGCGTTTATCCCGAAAGAGGAGTAAATTACAACTATTTAACTAGTAGAATCAATATTAGCTTGGATTTAAGAAGGATTTGTATATCATTACATTTTTATACAAGCTACTGACTGCATAATACGATTGACTGTTCCGCTTAACTTGGTAGTATTAAGTTTAATGTACCTAGAATTAACTCGAGGCATAACCCAACTTTTAGATGTGATATACCCAGAACAAATATCCTGTTAAAACCACCAGTATATGTTATGTGCAAAAATTTTAATAATTTTTGTGATATTAGTTGTTGTTCATTAGACATTATTATTGAAATAGCATTCTAAATCTCGATGTAAATGTTAATTAATATTTTATCATACTATCGTCACCTATTGCACAGATACATTTGGTACGTAAACTACTTATATATACATACTTTACTTAGTTATTTGGTTATTATGTATTGATCTGTAAATGGGTCTTCTCTTGGGCAATAAAGCTATTATTAATTAATATCTTCGTACAAATGCTGGTGCAACTGATATTTAAACGAGCGGTAACCATATTTTTGGGAATCATTCTTGCTGGCTCACGACTAATTTGCACCTCGTGGCCAATTTCTCTAATAGAGGCAGTAGGATTCACATCTACAAAAGCCAACACTTAATTTCTGTCGCTTCATCAACGATAAAAGCTTCACAATTGTTATCAATTCCTTTCCTGATTTGTTTCTCCACAATTGGAAAATATTGCAAACATGGATGATGTCTGTTCGGATATATACCTTTGGAGTTTGGGATATGCAATTCCGAGGCGTTTCTGGAATTTTTGTGGCATTCTCCAAAAATTAATAACATGTCCACTTTTCGTCCTTTGTATACATGTTAAACAATAACAACAATTATAAAACAACAAACAAACAAGATGAGTGAGAGGAAATATCGTGGGAAATTGAGGAAAGTGGGAATAGATGAGTGATCTACGCAGGTATATTTACTATAAATCAAAATGTTACTAATGACTGTATTTTCTTTTAGTTCTTTTCTCACGCGTTTGAGTGTGTCAAAGGGTTAGTTTTGTTAGACGCATTTTTTTTCCTATTTACCAATTCTGTAGGTACGGTCGTGAGCACAAAAAAAAGAGGACAAGTTTATTTTGCTAAAATCTAGTTGTGTACATCTAACTTTAATTTTTGTGACATTGTCAGTTAGTTGTCATAATTTATTGCAAGTGTGCAAAAAACTAATATGCCTCATATAAGCGATTTAGTTAAATCTGGAGTTATTGCTATAGCAGAAGATGGATGGTCAATGAAACAAATTGCACTGCGTTATAATATTGACAAAAATTCGGTGTGTAACATTTTAGGAAAGTGAAGAATAAACGGTACGATTAGTAGAAATCCTGGATCAGGGCGACGAAGGATATCAACTCAACAACAAGATTTGCAATTAGTAAATGCTTTAGTAGAAAATTCATTTTACTCAGTTATTCAGGCTGCTGAAGAAACGAATTTTCAAGGATCGAGTAGTACTGGTCGCCGGCGAGTAAGAGAATCGGAGCTACGCTGTCATGCAGCAGCACAGAAATACTTACTTATTAAAGCTGAACATAAAGAAGCTCGAGTAGGATTTGCGCTTGAATTTTCAGCGCATGGTGTAAATTTTTGGAACAATGTAATATTATTACTAATGATTATTGTATAAGGTTATTTAATTCTCTGCCAAACAGACTTATAGAAGTTATAAATAGAAATGGTGCAATAACGAAATATTAATTCAGTTTCTTGTTAAATAGAATATCCTTTGTCCTTTGATCCAGGATTTCTACTAATCGTACCGTTTATTCTCCACTTTCTGAAAATGTTACACACCAAATTTTTGTTAATGTTATAATGCAGTGCAATTTGTCTCATTAACCATCCATCATTTACTATAGCAATAACTACAGCATTAAAATAAATTAAAAGTGATGTCTCTTTTATTTCGGCTACTCATTACATATTCAAATAGAGACAGATTTACATTAGAAAAAAAAGTTGTTCTATTCTTTTCTGATCACGACAGTACATGAGAAATAATGAAGATGAAAACTAAATGGTCCTAGTTTTATCATGATAATATACTTGCACTTTTCATTCGTCAAGTTTTAAAGAACGACCAGTATCATACTACTACTACTAAAACTGAATTCTTTGAACAACAAGGAAGCGCGAATTTTAATTAACGTAAATATCATTTGCAGAAAAGCCTAGATTGAAATATTTCAAGAAAAAAGTCTCACGTCATTAGCGAAGTAAATTTCGCTCATAATTATTTATTAAAACCTGAATATAGAATTAGCTTAGCTTTCAGCACAGGCAGCAGGTCTCGTGGTCCCTAATTAGTTATAATTAATAGAAAATGTAACTGATATTTTTCCCACGGACATAACAATGCCGAGTTACTACAATCACTGCGCGATTTAAGGATAACTCCTAATGCTGTTTGTTTTTTGGTACACCGTATTCACAAAATGATGATATTTCATGTTTTAAACAACAAACTTCATGGGAACTGGACGGTCTACACAAAAACATTTTAAATACTTACGCCATAATGACTAACGCGCAGGACGAGGACAAAAAACTAGCCGCCCGGCTACTGAAGAAAGACACCTGATCAGTTAGATGTTATTTTTATTAAAACAATGTAAGACTCGTATGTGCGCGGAATATATACAGTTGAGGTAGCTGGAGATTAGATAATTAGTATTGCGACCATAGACACTTGCATTACAGCAACGTTCACACAAAGGCACGGTCAAGAAGAAAACTTGATCGCTCCTGCCATGCCGTTCTAAACATTCGGATGCACTATTGAAAATTAACGCACCTGCTCAGGTTGGTGACTTGGGGAGGTCAAAGTTTTATACCCAAATAAGGCGAACTTGTACAAATAAACACACCTTAGTTGAAAATTCCAAAATCCTTTGTTATACTGTTACCACAAACATTGCTAGTTGGAATGGAATACATAAAAGAATATTTAAGACGTAATGTTAGTTACGTGGTGGTTATTACAAGCGTTATTGTAGAAGAAATTGAGGACGAGTCGAAAGCTTTAATAAAGTTTAATAAATTACGACTAATATGACAGTAGCACAGGGTACTGTCGTGAGCAGAAAAAAATATGACAACTTTTTTTTTCTAATGTAAATCTGTCTCTATTTGAATATGTAATGAGTAGCCGAAATAAAACAGATATCACTTTTATTTTATTTTTTATTTTAATGCTGTAGTTATTGCTATAGTAAATGATGGATGGTTAATGAGACAAATTGCACTGTGTTATAACATAAACAAAAATTTGGTGTGTAACATTTTAAGAAAGGGGAGAATAAACGGTACGATTAGTAGAAATCCTGGATCAAAGGATATCCTACTTAACAAGAAACTAACTATTAATATTTCGTTATTGCACCATTTCTATTTATAACTTCTATAAGTCTGTTTGGCATAGAATTAAATAACCTTATACAATAATCGTTAGTAATAATATTTTCCCATGCATTATTTACTATTTCCAGTAATTCTTCGGCATTCCGTGGTCTCACATTTCGTTTTTGGATACTTCTTACGAGTAGTCCCCATACTTCTTCCGCAGGGTTAAGATCTGGACTATGACTGGGCCAGTTAAGAACATTGATGTTGTTATCTTGAAACCAGTTAGTTACGGTATGAGCAGTATGAACGGAACAATTGTCTTGTTGAAATATGAACTCATTATTAGGAAATAATTGTGACACAGAAGGGAGCAAAATATTGTCTAAAATACTATTATACGTTTCACTATTAAATCGTTCCTCAATATGCCACAAAACACCAGGACCACGTGCCGATATCCAAGCCCACATATTGATGGAAAATCTACCACTTTTATCATTGTTAGATATATATTTCTCATTGAATCGAGTATTCGGAGGGCGGTAAACACGAATACGACCGCTGTGTGTTGACTGGAAAGTTTTTCGTCTGTAAAGACTACATTGTTCCAAAAATTTACATCATGCGCTAAAAATTCAAGCGCAAATTCGACTGGAGCTTCTTTATGTTCAGCTTTAAGTAAGTATTTCTGTGCTGCTGCATGACAGCGTAGATCCGATTCTCTTACTCGCCGGTGACCAATACTACTCGATCCAAGAATATTCGTTTCTTCAGCAGCCTGAATAACTGACTAAAATGGATTTTCTACTAAAGCATTTACCAATTGCAAATCTTGTTGTTGAGTTGATATCCTTCGTCGCCCTGATACCGTTTATCGTACCACTTTCTTAAAATGTTACACAGCAAATTTTTGTTAATGTTATAACGCAGTGCAATTTGTCTCTTAACCATCCATCATTTACTATAGCAATAACTACAGCATTAAAATAAAAAATAAATTAAAAGTGATATCTGTTTTATTTCGGCTACTCATTACATATTCAAATAGAGACGGATTTACATTAGAAAAAGCAGTTGTCCTATTTTTTCTGCTCACGACAGTACACATAAAAATTATAGGTAATAAAAATCCGCACAATTTCTTTTTTTTAACTTCGTACGACCTATTGGAGCCGAGACGACTTTTTTTGAAATTTTAACAGCTTTGCGACGCAACGGGAATGCGAAAAATTTCTTTTTTTTATTATGAATTAAGATTTTCCTGCAAGAACTGTGCTTTACATTTTTTTTAATTTTGTCTTGACCGGTATTTATTAGTTTATATACATATGACAGTAATGCAATAGCATCAAAAGTCGTTCGGAAGGTATATTTAAAAAAAAGTTCTTGCAAAGTGTTTTTGTTCAGAAAAATTGAACCAATATTATTTTTTATTTCTTTCTTTGTATATATCATAGTTCTCTTGACTTTATGACAAAATTTCATAAGACTTAAATGAAAGCTTACAAAATTTCCTACAAAAAAGACTTTCGTGTATGATTTTCAATAAGTAGCGACAAGGAACTGACATATTCTTTCCTATTATTTGGGTTTTCTACCACATGTATTATTATCCTCTTCAAAACAAATCACCGAATCTACAAAATAATAGAATTATTGGAAAAAGCCTCTGCGCCCGTGACGTTTACGCCAAAGGAAAAGTTATAAATCGGAATAAACACAGAAATAATGTATTTTGTTGACGTTTCGGAAAGTAATCTCTTTCCGTTTTCAAAGCTATTTTTTGGAAAAACTCTTATTTTGCTGTGTATGTCAAATACACAGCTTTAAGATTCTGTTTATGTTATTTCCATAGATACTTACTACGTACACAGAACATAGAACTGATGATATTTTCTTTTAGATAATGTTGAGTTTGTTAAGTTCTTCTTTTAACATTGGTAGCCAGGTTGTACAAATATCTACAGAACAATTCGATACGCACTGATCTTCGTTTAATAAGATTATTGCTGATTCTTTAATTATTCTTTTTTTGGTATCTGTTTCTTTTGTTAACATTTTTGCCCAGTCCCGAACTGACGATTGGAATTAGAAAAAAGAGTTCTGATAACGCGCCATAAAGATGTTCAAAAATTCATATCTCTGTTAATATTGATCGAATAGAAATGAAATATTAAAGAAATTCGTAATCGAATTCTCTACAACTTTCACTTGAAACATTTTTCGATCCGAATGACCATTTTCGAGATTTCAACGAAAAACGCGCGCATTTCCGTTGCGTCGCAAAACTGTCAAAATTTCAAAAAAATCTATCTCGGCTCCAATACGTCATACGAAGTTAAAAAAAAAAACAAAATTGTGCGAATTTTTATTAGCTATAATTTTCATGTGTAACATATTTTACAGTAAAATTTATACTTCCCGAGTATTTTTGCGAAAAATTGATTTTTTTTACCTATTTGATCCACCCCTCGCCTCCGCCGTTGTCTACGGGTGAGGATATGATATGTTAAATAAGTATGATGGTTCTGATCTGTTCGAAACTTCCGGAATACTACGCAATACAGAAATGTAACTCTTGGACAGGTCAGCAAGTTATTGATGAAACATTGTCGCCGGCAAAATTGCACATAATCTTACCTTACCGACTGGGAGCACTTACTTTAGATCTGTAAAACAGAGAAATAAAACAACTCAAAAAGTTACTCCATGCCAATATAACATTTATCCAATTGACAAGTAACAAAAACCGAGTCGTATTTCTAACGAATTTACTTGGATATTCGTTGGCATTTTACCTACAAAAAATTATTGTGTTTTGGTACTTTATTTTTTGTTTCCGCCTGGCAATTAGAGTTCCTCGGATTCTTGAAGAAGGGGACTGGTTTCACAGCGGCTTTTGGAACTTTTACAAACTGCCTTGTACGAATGTTGGATTAAAGTGTATTAGCCAGAGACGTTGATGAATATAGTTTACAAATCTGTACATCTAAGAAAAACATATGAAGCGTAAACCAAATTGTTGAGTAAACTAACCCCTGTCCGAGGAGCTTTTACCTCGTCGCGTCTTACAGCGACTTGGAAGAAGGGAATCGATACGCTCACTTTCGATTCATTGAATCAAACACGATTTAATTGGCATTTTTTCAACGCGCCGATCTGGCAGATGTAGTCTGCGAGGAGGACGTGTTAATTTTCATATTAAAATGTAGCTACAATAAGTAATCAACAGTGTATACTTTAGATAGTAATCAAACTGTCAAGGGATTCGTATGTATACAATTGAATGCCAGAGAAAGGTTAAAATCATTTGTTCATTTCTTGCTGCTTTTATCTCATTGGTGAGTCGTGATCTCGGTACTTTTCATGGCGGTTCACGATAGGCGAATTTCGTTCGGTACTGACATTGTGCAAGAGACAACATATGACACCTTTGTTCGTGGTAGGAGAAAGATGAATATTGTTGCTCGTTGCTTGCTGTGAAAAATAAGTCAGTTGTTAAATGCAAAAACCGAAGGTGTTACCGAGATTGTACATATGGATAATCAGTATCTTGCAACGTGTCATTTGTTGTTGAATATCAGTTGTTGGTTATCATAAAAGAGTGAAATAACACATTATAACAGCATAAATTATGGTAGAACAGAAGTATAATGTAAAAACGTTAATTTTAGATGTAGATACATTTTTGAACTTCATCCACAAAAATGAAATGAAATAATGCATTTTGCAATTTGGCTGTTTATAAATCTCCAAGTGGCAATGTTACATACACTCTGTCTTCATATATTCTTATCCTCGTTACTTATGTTGATAGGAAATATAGCCCAATAAAATGAGAAAATTTGGATGAAATAATTCAGAGCGGGCTGACATTTTGGGAACAGGCTTATCTTGTGGTACTTTTTAACATATAAAAAGTCCCCACCCGTAGATGGGGAGGAGAAAATAAGTAAAAAAAATTGGTTCTTCGCAAAAAACTCGGAGAGTATCAATTTTACTGTAAAATATGTACACATGAAAATTATAGGTAATAAAAATCTGCACAATTTCGTTTTATTTTTAACTTCGTACGACCTACTAAATGAAAGTTGTAGAGAATTCGATTACGAACAATTTCCTTTTATTTTTCATTTCCATTCGATCAATATTGGCAGATTTATGAATTTTTAAACGTCTTCATAGCGCGCTATCAGAACACTTGTTTCATGATAAAAGCAATAAAAACTCGAAAACGATAGATCGTACTGTCGTGAGCAGAAAAAAAATAGGACAACTTTTTTTTCTAATGTAAATCTGTCTGTATTTGAATATGTAATGAGTAGCCGAAATAAAACAAAAGGATATCCTACTTAACAAGAAACTAACTATTATATATTTCGTTATTGCACCATTTCTATTTATAACTTATATAAGTCTGTTTGGCATAGAATTAAATAACCTTATACAATAATCATTAGTAATATTTTCCCATGCATTATTTACTATTTCCAGTAATTCTTCGGCATTCCGTGGTCTCACATTTTGTTTTTGGATACTTCTTACGAGTAGTCCCCATACGTCTTCTACAGGGTTAAGATCTGGACTATGACTGGGTCAGTTAAGAACATTGATGTTGTTACGTACTTTTTTTGCGTTGGTAACAATAAGGTATGTCCGACTAAAGTCTCAGTGGAGTCGGGAGTGGGTTTTTTTTAATTTGCTATTATTATGTTATATGAATAAATAAAGATATGAGGCGCCAAGTAATTTAATTCCACATACCCTATCTAAGATTGAAATTACTAAAACTGATATCAGCAAGAAAAGTAGACACTAGTTGGCCTTCAATGAATAATACACAACCAAATTAAAATATCAAAAATATTTATTGAACCACATCTATATATATACAAAAAAAAACCCGTATCTTTACTGTCAGCAAAAAAAAATATTTGGAAGCCTTGTATATATTAATGGTGGAATAATTCCCTTTTTTTTTTTATAACAATAATGCCCCGCACCTGACTCTCGAGAGTGCAATCTCAGATAAAGGTAATCTATTTACCCTGCATTTACTCACAAAATACCTTTATCTAGGGATTGTCACATGGATGATTAATAAACCGGTCCAGATGAATATAAAAAAATAAAGAGTAATAAAGTTCAAAAATTTTCTTTCTATTTTAACTTTCTAGCTAAAAAAATTCATAACGCTTTCAGGAAAATTATCAAGTAGAAATGTTCCACTATGTGGTACTTAGCCTTAGATCGACGGCGCTGGTTACGGGGATTTGATATTCGAACGGCGCGGCGGCGGCTATTAAAGTCCGTGCTCTCCTCTCACCATACATTTACTTCTCAAATATACTCAACATTCTTATTTTACGGGCCTCCTTCCCAAATTTCAACAGTTTAAAATAGATGAAATCGACAATTAACTCCAAGAAATAGAAAAACGCCTACAACACAAAATAAATAAAAGGGTATAGAAGCAGACTTTGATGCTGGTGCTTTACTACATAAATGCATCCGAAATTAAGTGAACTCACCTCCCGTACGATATGCCCTATGTACAAAAGAGACGTTTTTACGTGCACCAAATTTCCTTTAAGAAATATCCAACATTTGCCTTGAAACGATATAATCAAACTCCAACTATAAATAAATTATATCTTTCTTTCAGCCGTTTTAAACGTACAATTCAAAAGATTTATTTATTCATCGGGCACCTATCCTCTTAATGTCTCATTCGACTCTCTGTCGCTTACTGCCGGACTCAGCAGTCGATACCCATATGATCGTTTTTTCCCTTTGTTAGTTACAAACAAAAACTAGTAGCGATAAAAATTTACCTGACTAACTTAACTTCTTAATTATTATATACAGGGTTAACCAAAAACAACAAATATAAATAAAATTCGTAACACTGTTGTTATCTTGAAACCAGCTAGTTACGGTATGAGCAGTATGAACGGAACAATTGTCTTGTTGAAATAAGAACTCATTATTAGGAAATAATTGTGACACAGAAGAGAGCATAATATTGTCTAAAATCCTAATATACGTTTCACTATTAAATCGTTCCTCAATATGCCACAAAACACCAGGACCACGTGCCGATATCCAAGCCCACATATTGACGGAAAATCTACCACTTCTATCATTGTTAGATATACATTTCTCAGCGAATCGAGTATTCGGAGGGCGATAAACACGAATACGACCGCTGTGTGTTGACTGGAAAGTTCTTTTGTCTGTAAAGATCACATTGTTCCAAAAATTTCATCATGCGCTAAAAATTCAAGCGCAAATCCTACTCGAGCTCCTTTATGTTCAGCTTTAAGTAAGTATTTCTGTGCTGCTGCATGACAGCGTAGCTCCGATTCTCTTACTCGCCGGCGACCAGTACTACTCGATCCAGGAAAATTCGTTTCTTCAGCAGCCTGAATAACTCATTAAAATGGATTTTCTACTAAAGCATTTTACCAATTGCAAATCTTGTTGTTGAGTTGATATCCTTCGTCGCCCTGATCCAGGATTTCTACTAGTCATACCGTTTATTCTCCACTTTCTTAAAATGTTAGACACCGAATTTTTGTTAATATTATAACGCAGTGCAATTGATTTCATTGGCCATCCATCTTCTGCTTTAGCAATAACTCCAGATTTAACTAAATCGCTTATATGAGGCATATTAGTTTTTTGCACACTTGCAATAAATTATGACAACTAACTGACAATGTCACAAAAATTAAAGTTGATGTACACAACTAGATTTTAGCAAAATACCGTTATAAGACTTGTCCTATTTTTTTGCTCACGACCGTATGCATATAGTGTATAAGTTAAAGAGAATCAAATTCTGAATATGTTGGTGTATGTACAAAATCGTTTTGATAACGAATGAATGGAGATAAAAGGGAATAAATAACCTGAAAAATTGTCACTTTCTAGTGCATTTTGACAAATAGCTATTTTTTGATTGGCTTTAGGCAATAATGACACTAAAGGTTTTTTGAAGAGAATTAAATTATCTGTAAAATGAGCTTCAAGTGACCTTCATACGATGAATGGTTCACGAGTTACAGCTGTTTAAAGCTATGAGCAAAAATTTCTCTTTTCCACGACCGGGAGCAGAAATCGATTTCTATGGCATCAAAATTGTGAAAGAAGTAAAACATTTACTCCCTAGGGACGAAATAAAACAATAATTTCCCTACGGGAGTTTTTATTTCATGCCCAATAGTTAAACATATCTGTTGCCATGATACGTTGAATGGAAATATCCCAAAGGCTTCTAAATATTGTAATTTCGCTCCAATTTATTATAATTCTTTATTTATGAAATAAATGTTTCTACTCCCGATCGTGGAAAAAATAGTGTATAATGTACTATTTTATTATAAAATAATATTTTCCTGCAAGAACTGTGCATAACAATTTTTTTAAAATTGATTTTGACCTATTTTTATTAGTTTATATACATATGAAAGTAATGCAATAGCATAAGTCGTTCGCAAGGTACATTTTCTTTAAGAAAAAGTTCTTGAAAATGGTTTTTGTTCAGAAAAGTTGAGCCAATATTATTTTTTAATTCCTTTTTTTGTACATATCATCGTTTCCTTTAACTTTACGACAAACTTTCATAACAATTAAATGAAAGCTTACAAAATTTCCTACAAACACCACTTTTTCGTGTATGATTTTCAATAAGTAGCGACAAGGAACTGATGATTGAAAATGCGGATGATTTTTAATTTTTAGCAAACAGGCAATTTTCTCAGGTTTGAAGTACAAATAAAATTACACTTAATGTTTTTTTCACTTTCTGAAGTATCAGAAGTTATTCTGTGAGCATTTCTGAGTCGTTTCATACTGGGTCCATATTTTAAAAAAGTTTCCCTTTTATCTCCATTCACTCGTTATCAAAACGATTTTGTATCTACTGAGATATCTGCCACCTCTGGGGTCCCTCAAGGGTCTATACTAGGACCATTATTATTTAACACATACATTAATGATATCATAAATGAGGTGGAAGCAAATTGTTAATTATACGCGGATGATATGAAAATATACACTGCTATTAGGTGCTCTGATGACTGTAATAAACTACAATTAGCATTAAACAAAATTAATAACTGGTGTACATCAAACAGTCTGCCTCTAAATTCTTCCAAATGTAACGCAATGTCCTCCTCTCTGAAACACAATGTCATAAAATATGACTATACCATTGATGAAGTTTCCCTGCATAGATCTAACACTATCCGTGACCTTGGCGTAATTTTCGATTCTAACCTATCCTTTACAGATCATATAAATGATATAGTAACAAACTCCTTCAGATCTCTTGGCTTTGTGATACGGAATACATGGGAATTTAATGATATTAATTTACCATCAAGTTATCATACTGCGCCCTTGTTTGACCTCGCGTTGAATATGCCTCCATCGTATGGTGTCCTCACTACAATATTCATGTGCAAAATATAGAAAGAGTTCAGAGACGTTTTTTAAAATATCTCAGCTTCAAGAATGATAAGTTATATCCACCAATTGGATTTCCGCATATTATTGTCTAGGCACTCGTTAGACGCTCTTGAAAATCGCCGTATTATTGCCTAACTAGTTTTCTTACGCAATCTAATAATTAATGACATTGACAGTGAGGAGATTCTCAGCCAGTTGAATTTCTCAATTCCCCATGTAATATTACGGCAATCTCCTGCTTTCAATCTCCAAACACCCCGTATTAATGTACTGAAATTCTCACCGCTTCATCAAATTTGCAACAATTATAACTCTGTCCAAACCAAGTTTGATTTGTTCAACTGCAATGTGGCCTTGACAAAAAATCATCATGTCCGAACTCCTAACAATTTAGCGGCACTTAGCTTTTAATTCTTAGCACTTTTTTTATTCCCTTTTTTAATATTTCTTTTGTTACTGATTATTGGGTATTGTTAGTTAGTATTGTTATAAATATCATAACTTTGTATTGTACCTATTCAGTAATTGGTGTTATGGTGCTGAATGGTGTAAGTTAAATAAATAAATAAATATGCACCAACATATTCAAAATTTGAGTCTCTTTAACTTTCATTAGATACACTATATGCGTACGATCTATCGTTTTCGAGTTTTTATCGATTTTATCATGAAACAAGTACGCT
The DNA here is from genome assembly GCA_963675555.1 of Leptura quadrifasciata. Classification (NCBI taxonomy): domain Eukaryota; kingdom Metazoa; phylum Arthropoda; class Insecta; order Coleoptera; family Cerambycidae; genus Leptura; species Leptura quadrifasciata. Next base: position 17,896,576 of record OY776681.1, on the reverse strand, counting down.
AAAAGATGTTTAAAAATTCATGTCCCTGCCAATATTGATCGAATGGTAATGAAATAAAAGAAATTATTCGTAATCGAAGTCTCTATAACTTTCACTTGAAACATTTTGCGATCCGAATGACCATTTTTGAGATTTTAGCGAAGGACGCGCGTTTCCGTTGCGTCGCAAAACTGTCTAAATTTAAAAAAAAATCTATGTCGGCTCCAATAGGTCGTACGAAGTTAAAAAAAACTGAATTGTGCGGATTTTTATTGCTACAATTTTCATGTGTACATATTTTACAGTAAAATTGATATTTTCCGAGTTTTTTGCGAAAAACCGATTCTTTTAAACCGTTTTCTCCCCCCTCCCCTCTGCTGGCGTCTACGGGTGGGGACTTTTGATATGTTAAAAAGTACCACAAAATAAGCCTCTTCCCAAAATTTCAGCCCATTCTGAACTATTTCATCCAAATCGACAAACTTCGTCCCATTTTATTGGGCTAATTATATGAATCGCACAGTTTACCCACCTACGTTTCACATAAAAACAGATCCTATAAATAAATCGAAGTTACGAGTTTTATATTTCTAATTGACTGGTTTACGGTACGAATTTTTCCAGGGAAATTATATGTGCATAATTATCAATAATGAACGCTAGCCGTTACGATAATTGATATTATCATTTTTTTTGCATGCATAATGACAATGTCTTTAGGCAAGGTCGTTTATTTGCACAAATCTATTTTTTCCAATAAGCAGCTAATTATTATTCAACCGGATCTATAATATAGCTCTACTTTCCAGCATAAATAGATAATTGTTAATGTCATAAAAGACATTTAATTGTAATCGTAGTTGCAATCATTTTTACCTTATACGCTACATTTAATTGTCTTTAATTAAATATCTTTCCAAACTAAGCTCTGAAGGTTTTTCACGTGCTCTGATGTATCGTGGAGGGCGCTGTTTCAAACAAGATCTAAAGACTATCGAACCAGGTAAACAGATAAAATAAAACTGGTAAAACAAGGTTCTGAAAATTCAATATGCTACTAGAGATCAACACACAATAAGGCGACGAACCTCTTGATTCGAGGGAAAGGAGTCCAGTTCGCTGCTAGATTGTTATTTACGGACTTATTACATACCCAGGTAATTTTGTAATAAACCTTTATATGTATATATAGTCGAGATAACTCATTAACTGCACGCGAGACACGAAAGAAAGGAAATGAAACAGTTGATACGTTAAGAACTTTTTTTTTTAGAATACATTCCTCATGAGATGACAGAAGTTTTGAAACTGTCGACAAATTATACCAAATTATTGATTAACTTACTTTTATACTATATGTTTAGAAAAGCAGGACCAAGGGGCATTCCATATTTCAATTAAATTTTTGGAATTTGGAAATTGAGAGTATACAAAAACTGCTACTTTGAATTAAACGATCGATTGCATTATAAGATCTCACACAGGCTAGATCGGAAACAGGTCGGGTAAATATGCTGGTCCAGGAAGAATTTGACCATCAGATCTTTCAAGAAGTATGTTACATTTACAAGGACGTGTAGTAATTTTTCATCTTATAAAACACTTTAAGGGACGAAACGACAAAAAATTGGAAGTCGTAAATTTAAGTCGCGCTAAGTATGAATATACATAGTCATTGAAGGAGTCAGACGAACTAGCAAATGTTTGCGCCTGGGACTAGATAATGTCCCTGCCCCGTTTTCGAGAGTGCTGAATCCAATTCCGGGGTCAAACCAATTTTTCCACCTCGGCAACCCCCTCAAATTCGCCAAAAACCACCCCCAAAGTCCCCCTTTCCGTGAACTCATTTACTCTCCCCAGTTTTTCGACTAATTGTTGTCCCTCGTGTAGAAGAGAAGGTCCATCGAGGGATTTAACCTAGCGACCCCTACCCCAGACTGTCACCCCTAGGGTGTTGGAAATTGATTTTTTTTGTGAAAAAAAAAAATTGATATTTTATAGACGTGGTGGTAGGTGACCGGGATTGTGAAACCAACTACGGGGAGGAGGGGGGGGGGGTTTGGTTTCACCCTTTAAGAGGGCGAATTTTTTTTTTAATACATTTATTTAACTTCGGCCTATTTCCGCTACTGAGGCCTAACACCGACGCCTGTAGACGAGCTACCCCCAACCAGGAATTTTGCCGAACCTCTTCCCTTAAGAAGAGTAGGGATCCTTTACTTGCCTAACATTTAATAGACAAGGGACCGACGGCTTTACATCCCCTCCGAAGGATGGTATATCTCCTATACAACCCTCGCCTAAGGTTGTATAGCTTCCGCGCATACACTGATATACAAGTCGCTGGAAGATGTGTGAGGCGAGGACGCGGTTTCCGTTGGAATGGTCACCCATCCAAGTACTAACTGAGCCTGTCGTTGCTTTACATCGCATACCGAAGTATGTACATAGTAAAGACGCACCTACGCTCGCCCGAATTTTTTTTTTCCCATCTACAATTGAATCAATCCTGAGCTTTTCCATGTGACCTATGTTAATTAGCGATTTGAATGTCAAATTCTTCTTCTGATTCGAGAACAGGCTTTAAGAGTGTATTTTCAATGCCAAGCATGGCTAGGAAATGAACTTAACCCCACTGAATGGTGATCGCATGGCCCAATTTTTTGCAAGCTTTATTAAAATTCCATGATTTATCAATAAATTGTTAAAATTTCCAGATTTTTATTAACAACTTCACATTCTTTCTACAAGTTTTCTAGACCGCTATGAACCCGAAATGACGACGCCATCAGTAAAAATTACAAGAACATATTGATAGTTGCTAAGTTATTAATACAACAAAAAGAGAACTGGCCCAAGAACAGACCCTTGTGGAATACCGCAAGTTATCTTGGCTTTGTTACAATATTTCCTTGAAGATTGTACTACTTGATTGCGGCCCTTAAAGTACAATTGAATCCATGCGGCTAATATCACTTTTTTTTTATGCATTTATTTAACGTCGGCCTATTTCCGCTACTGAGGCTTATCACCGACGCCTGTAGACGAACTACCCCCAACCAGGAATTTTGCCGAACCTCTTCCCTTAAGAAGAGTAGGGATCTTTTACTTGCCTAACATTTAATAGACAAGGGGCCGACGGCTTTACATCCCCTCCGAAGGATGGTATATCTCCTATACAACCCTCGCCTAAGGTTGTATAGCTTCCGCGCATACACTGATATACAAGCCGCTGGAAGATGTGTGAGGCGAGAACGCGGTTTCCGTTGGAATGGTCACCCATCCAAGTATAATATCACTTATTTAACTAATTTTTAGATTACTTTAGAAAGTATATTCCAGTTCCTTCCTTTTGTAATAAAATAACAACGGAAATTGTAACAATGGGTATCTATTGTTTTATTTGACATTTATCCTTTGGTTACGAGTTAACCTTGCATTGATAAACCGGCCCTTAATGGTATTTCTTAATCTGTGCCCCCTGTTTAACGAACTTCTGAAAAGTTAACAAACAAAAAATATATAACGAACCAAATTCAAGATATGGACCGGTCCCATAAGACCTTCTATAGGCATATCGATACTTATCGGTAGCTTTCGCTTCCATCAAGAAATAATGAAGTCTGCCAAGATTAATCAACAAATCGCTAATTAATATAAGCCAATTTTGTGGAATTCGCATTAAACAGCGGGGTTGAAATTTCATGAAATAATAACTCAGCCCGTAATCACGTTATAAATGACAAAAAAAAGGATAATGATCTTGACGGAGTTAATCAGGATCGATGTAAATTTGGCGAGAAGCAAGGACCACCCGTGCTAGTAGAATAAAATTACGATAAGTTCATTTTAAATTGTAATTAGGTCTCGAAAATGCCGATAGTGATCTACTGATTTTACGGACCTGATTCCGACAGAACTAGCAACACCTTAAATTGCTTTAATTGCAACGACTGAGGAAATTAAAAGTGCATTATTTATGCAAAAGGAACTTTCAATCCTAAAACAAACTGATTCGCGACCCCAAGGAGTCGGATTCTTGAAAATAATCGGCAACAGGTGCCTGGATAGTGCATTTCATAGTTGATTTCTGCCTAGTGATGTAATTTTTACATGTGGTGACTCTTGAATTTGATTTTTACTTGTCTATTTGAGATATAAACAAATGGTATGTACCTGAGCAAATTAATATTGACAATAACTGTTTTGTACTTGCATTTGAGAAAAATTAGATGCCATAGTAATTAGTACACCTACATCGCATTGCATTTGCTCCATCTTCTCCGGCAGGTTTGCTCTAATTCTAAGACGTCGAATAACAGACGCATTCTGAATAATTACGGTAAAAATGGTGGCGTATTTGAAGAGTGTCTTATATATAATTATCGTCGGTTTTACTTTGGACTGCACTAAATGCTGCAAAGAACTGGCTATGAGCCGGCCACGATTTATGACCCCGAGCAGACCTAAGAAAACCACTATAAATTACCATTGCTTGAATGTCCCCGGGCATTTTGTAAGGTTAGGTTGCGAGTGGGCGGGATTCTTATACCAATACGGAGATCTATTCCTCTATACACTCGAAGCAATTAGTTACCAACAATGGGCTTTCTAAAACTATTTCTTTGTCTTAGATAACGCGCGCGTACGTATATCATTAAACACAAAGGCAAAATGTTGTTAATTAATACGGTGTAAGTTATGTGTACAATACTTCATTGCGACAAACGGTTGTGTTACTTTTTTACATACCACTACGAGGCTCGACACTTGAACCTGTTATTAACCTATGAATAAAAAATTATTCAAAACTATGGAAGTTTCTATGACAATTAAAGGGATGCCCACAAATGATGTTACACATATTTTCGCGATTTGGACCCCTCCCGTTCGCTACGTTTCGTCACATTGTGCTAGACCCCCTCAGAAAAAAAAAATTATTTATTTATACACCATTTAACAGTACAAAGACCATTTACAAGATGGGAAACAACACATATTTAATACACAGTACACGTAGTGAGTAGCTTAAATATATATACAGGGTGTCTCTCCGGGAACTGAATCATTCGATATATAGAGAAAAGTACGCATCAGAAAATTTTGAAAATTTAGATAATTACTAATGTCGGTGTCGCCAATCCAACTAAAATAATTACAAGCAGCTGGCACTTCCCTTATACCGGAAGTCGATACCAACTTGCTTATTTCAAATGGAACACCCTATATATTTTAGGGTTTTCGAAAACAGCATAAAATTCTGAGTCGAGAATATGTATATCCTATACCTAAACCTAGCCGTTTCAGAGATATTTGACATTTTATAGAAAATTTGACAGGTGCAACGGTTTGCAAGAACCGTTATAACTTTCTTCTTGTAAAAGATCCTCATTTGCTTCTTGTCACATAAAAAGAACACAAGGAGAACTACGTTCTACAACTGAAATAAATTCAATAATATCATACCAAGTGTTCCGTTTTTCGCGTTACATTTTGTCAACTTCAAACCGCGAAAACTTGTTTAGGTTAAATGGAACACCCTGTATTTTTTTACGTCACGTTGTGTAAAATTGAATTCCCTTTTTTCTGATATTAGCATTATAGGGGTTAAAGTTACAACTTTTTGAAATATTTGCGATTTTATTAGAAATTCATGAATTGTTGTAATCATTTCATCAAAATAGCCATGATTAAAAACAATCAGTCATTATCTTATGTCAACAAATGCCAGCACATTTAAATTATACCAACGAAAACTTTTTAAATTTGTTTATTATTTATGGAGAATGTGATAAAGTAATATCAAGAACTTGCAGCACAATTGCTACTCGATATCCACAAAAACGCAAAATAACACTAACACTGTAATATGCGTATTAATCGAATTGAAGATATGGCATGAACTAAAATAGTAGAGATAAGATCAATTTAAAATATGGTTTAATTTTAATTTAATAATTGCTCAAAATTCCGCCATCGAACCTCGACACATTGTTCGCACCTTCGGATTAGTTTCTCATAGATAGCTCTTCTAATTGAATCCTGTGATATGTTTTGAAATGCATTTCCTACTCTTTGTATACAATCTTCAATGGTTGTTAATGGGCTCTCATAAACTTTATTTTTAATAGTTCCCGAAATGAAATAATCCAAAACTGATAAATCGGGCGAGCGAGGAGGCCATAAGAAAGGTCCATTATTGGCAACCCATTGATCATAAAAAGTTTCTTGTAAATAATTATTAATTAAATATGCGTTATGTGGGGGAGCACCGTCGTGCTGATAAAAATTGTTTGTATGTTCGGCGAGAGGTAAATTTTCTAAATAGTTATTATTCAAATTTTGTAAGATATTTAGATCTTTCACAAAAAAAAAATGCGAATTGTGTCTATTAAAAAGTCCATTTTGAGTAAATTTTGCTTCATCTGTCCTTATAATATTTCCCAAATAAGAATCGTGACCCTCAGACCTTATTAGAAAACTCACAAAAATTCTGTCTTCTTAGGAAATCTGTTTCTTTTAATCCTAGAACCATATGGAATGAAAACGGGTGAAACTTATGTTTTAATAAGATTCTGTGAATTGAATCCTTGCATAGTCCCGATTCCAGAGCAGCTTGTCTTAATGACATCCTTGGAAATGCATGAAAATATCCCAGAATGACTATTTAAATGTTTTCGTCATCAACAATAGGCTTTCTTCTTTGCATTTTTGCCTTGACAGCCATAATTTTTAAAATTTTCCAGTGTGCGTTTTACAGTGTTTTGGTGACGGTTTCCGTTTTTCTGGATATCGAGTAGCAAATGTGCTGCAAGTTCTTGAAATTACTTTATCACATTCTCCATAAATAATAAACAAATTTAAAAAGTCTTCGTGGGTGTAATTTAAACGTGCTGGAATTTTTTTACATAAGATAATGACTGATTGTTTCTAATTATGGCTATTTTTGATGAAATGATTACAACAATTCATGAATTTCTAATAAAATCGCCAATATTTCAAAAAGTTGTAACTTTAACACCCACAATGCTAATATCAGAAAAAAGGGAATTCAATTTTACACAACTTGACGTAAAAAAATACAGGGTGTTCCATTTGACCTAAACAAGTTTTCGCGGTTTGAAGTTGACAAAATGTAACGCGAAAAACGGAACACATGGCATGATATTATTGAATTTATTTCAGTTGTAGAACGTAGTTCTCCTTATGTTCTTTTTATGTGACAAGAAGCAAATGAGGATCTTTTACAAGAAGAAAGTTATAACGGTTCTTGCAAACCGTTGCACCTGTCAAATTTTCTATAAAATGTCAAATATCTCTGAAACGGTTAGGTTTAGGTATAGGATATGATATTTTCGACTCAGAATTTTATGCTCTTTTCGAATACCCTAAAATATATAGGGTGTTCCATTTGAAATAAGCAAGTTGCTATCGACTTTCGGTATAAGCGGAAGTGCCAGCTGCTTGTAATTATTTTAGTTGGATTGGCCACACCGACATTAGTAAGTATCTAAATTTTCAAAATTTTTTGATGCGTTCTTTTCTCTATATCGATCGATTCAGTTCTCGGTGAGACACCCTGTATAATAAAGTGGGAGAGAAGGAATTAACAATGAGTCTAAAATCTAAACTGAGTAGTATTAGAGAAGCAAAAAAATTATAGTTTAAAAAACTTAAAAAAACTCGCTTTAATAGCAAACCGAACTAAAAAGTAAAAAATAATGTTTAAAAAAGTAATTTTATTGTAAAAAGCGTAGGGGGCTTTTTACTATATTTTTATAGTTCTACTTTTATCAATAACTACCAATAAAATACTTATAACAATTGATATCAAGCAGCCCACAATAAAATTATTTTTTTAAACATTATTTTTACTTTTTAGTTCGGTTTGCTATTAAAGCGTGTTTTTTTAGTTTTTAAAACTATATTTTTTTTCATATAAAATAAAATGTATATTAATAACAGCGGCGCCTCCGGTAAAATATAGACAATAGATTAGCCATTTTTAAAATTTTTGTTTTATCCTGATATCCTGGTGAGGACATTAGGACAAAGTTTCAGTTTAATCTGACGTTTTGAAGCGGGTGAGAATCACGTTCAAAGATTCCGTTACATACAAACAAACATACAGGTGAAGCTAATATAAAGCGTGTAAAAAGATATAAAAGACAGCTAAGAAAAACTGTATAGCGCATGGAGAAATTAGCAAGATTGTTGTACATAAGGAATATATAAATGAGGAGAATTGATAGGCGAGCATAGGCAGGATGCCCCATTATTGAAAAACATCAATATTCTGATTGTTATTGTAACAGAAGCAAATATTACATATAGGTGAGAATTTTAGGACATTAGTCCGAGCTCCAGGCAGGTAAAAAGTTTGACTATGACGTGAATTTACTCTAAGAATATGAAAATTAAATTTGCGAAATATCTCGCTGCAATCAATTTCATGGTGAATGACAAAATGAATGAAAAAGTTGATAGCAAAGTTATCACGTCTATCACTTAAGCTGCACATAGAAAACATGTCAAGCAGGTTTGATTGAGGAAAACCAATAGGCGGAACATCCATCAAGTTGATGAATGTAAAGGACGATATGTATTTAGAGATTTGAAGTAGAAATATTTAAGAAAGTGTCGCTGCACGTTTTCTAATTTCGTAATATGGGTATTATAGCAGGGCTGCCAAATAAGAGATGCTCTAGCTTAGATCTCAGAAATGAAAAATATAATAAGTTGAAGTATTAAAGAAATCACAGCCATTACGTATAATAAAACCTAAAGTCTTGTTACATACAGACGTATCGATATGATCGACAAAAGTTAGTTTTTTTGTCAAAAGTTAATCGTAGACGGCCAAGTTAGTTGTTCGTCGTGTACTCGTAGGTATGAATGTTTAGCTGTACATTTACATTACATTGCGCTTTTGCACGTTTAATGATAGATTGTTTTTAACACATCAGGAATTAAGATTAGAGATACTATTTTGCATTTTAATGCAGTCGTTTAAACCAGAGATTCTGTGTAGAAGTTTTATATCATCAGCATACATATATTAAGAAGTGCACATCTAAAGTACTGCCTATGTCATTTATAAATATATTGAAAAGTAGTGGTCCAAGAACAGAGCCCTGGGGAAACACCTGAGGATGAGCTATAATCATAGGACTTAAACCCATTATACGGGACATATTGAAGTCTATCACCTAAATAAGATCTAAAGGTTATGAGCAGGTCCGAAATACCAAAGTTGGTTTTGCAATCAATACATTATGATTAAGCCTATCAAAAGCTTTCATAAAATCAAAGTATATTACGTCCGTTTGCATCTGCATGTCGATGGACTCAGATATGAATTGTGCAGCACATATGAGATATCACGTCTTTATTATAATCAGGGTTGATAAAAAACATGATTTTTTTTATTTGACTTAAATGAAAAAAATTATTTTACCTCTTAACTTTCCTTATTGTATTTTGTTAATAATAAAAAATCGTTCACTTGGCTCTGAAAGTCGTAAAGCCGTTTGCGAGCTTCTCGGAACTCGCTGAAACTTGTAAATCGCGAACGACAATATAAAGTGTTGTGATTTTACCCACACTAACCACTACATTCACCCCTATATTTATTAACCCTGTGTTTTATTTAAAATAATTCAGAACAACCAAATTCATAACCGTAATTAGCTTTAATTACACGCAAAATTGCTGTAAGTAAAGTATTTTAAGTTTTAATTAAGAACCATACAAACATTTTTAGAGTAAGAAATAGTTATTTATGTACCGAGGGCAATATAGAGATGTTTATGCCCGCGGGTGATGAATTTCAATCCGAGGGCCTTGGCCCGATAAGTTCTATTCCTTCAAATAATACCTCGGAGGTTGTTCCAGCCAGCTTGGCTCTTAGAGTTTTGGAAGACTGGAACCACCGAAATATCTACTCCAGCGTGTCCTAGTCACTTCTTTTTTCAGTCACGAAGGCAGTTTCAAAAACCGCGCTGGAGATACCGCCGGCATCACGGTCGAGGACCCTATATCTGAGGAAGAGATTTACACGGCGTGAGATAATTTCTCTGACATAATTGTCTAAGGTTAATAACTTACTGATTATTATTATTTAAAATTGAATTTACATTCTGGTTTCGGGTGGGAAATGGGTATTTTGCGTGTTTGTGGTACTAAAAGAAACATTAGATTTATTAATGAAATATTTGATTTGATTTTTAACAAAAAAGTAGGATGAAGCTATATTACAATTTACTCAATTATTATTTTCAATAATAATAATAATGAGACTAGGTAAAAGCTCACATGCTAAAAATGTTATTAGGGAGGTTTACGTTAGCTAAATTACAAGTTTATATCATCGAGCTGAATATGTTCAGAGTTATGCAATGATAAGCGCTCCTTCAGTTACCAGTGGCCTACCGTGTGCCCATTGACACGTAAGATTTCACAAGAATGTTTTGCAGTTCATATTATTGTGGGAGGTTTCTCACCGGCGATACATTTAGTTTTCTATGATTGTTCAATAACAAACCGTCACTAATTGTTCAACGAACTACAGAACAGTTATAGGCCAGCGGTCAGTTCTTAGGCCCACGTGCCCAGTGTACCTTGCTCATATTACGAGGGGGGGGGTTGCCTTTCGACGAAGTTTGAACCGGGGCGTCTTGTCTGTTTAAAATACTTCGACCAGCCACGTTTTACGTTGTTGGAGAGTCATACACATTTTGGTAGTTGCCTTTTGTGTAATTCATTACAGGAAACTTCCTCAACATTCTATGATATTTTACATGAGTATTTAATTCTCATTTACCACTTAAATTCGATAGCAACATTGACATGATTCTTATCCTGTTTTGCATTTTAGCGATTACTACAACCTAATTTCAAACAATCATTATATTGGCCATTGCCGCAACTCGAATTCCAACCAAAATTACACGGAAATTCTATTGCATAACATGGTTCTTGTTATTTGCATAACCAACTCTGAAATATATACAGTATCGTAATTACTGTAGCAACTTAGACTTTCCTATGAACTATTTAGACAATTGTCTTAAATATTTGGATTGTTTCACTTCATGTTTTGTTTGGCTATTTACTGCAACAATTGTTATAAAATAAAATGGTTTTTGTAAACCATAAATTCACAGTGCAATAAAAATAGAAATAAATAAAATAAATGATTAACTACGATTCTCGAAATTAATAAACAGCGAGTTAAAATTTACAGGGTAGTTAAATTAAAAGAGTGATTAGTTTTCTAAAGTCATAGGTAAATAATATCAGATCTGGTATGAAACCGTGATATTAAACTTTGCATAAAGAACTTGGGTACAAACATATACTACAAACACAACGTAATTGGGGTTCTAACTTTGTAAAACCGGACGACCACGTAAATGACCAATTTGTTTATTTATCTTATATAGAATTGAGATAAATAATTAGAGGGTGGCATTAAATGTGTTTTTGATCGCTTAACGATCAAGGATTTTCTTTAGTAATTAAGAGGGATGGGATCGGAAATAATAAAACATTAAGACATTATTAGAATTGCTATCTGAAACTTGTTCGTTTTTTAAACTTCACTCTGAAATCCAACAATCCTTTGCTTAGGATGAATTGGACTTACCTACTCTACCTGTATAATTAGATAAGTAATTACGAAATCTTGGCGGTAAGTGATATACGCCACGATAAATTTTATGGACACGCTTGTTGTGTGTTTTTGCCAAAGCCGTAGCCATTAAACGCGGCCGGCGTGCAGTAAAATCACATCCATTATTATGCATGCCTAAACAAAAACTAATTGATTTTAATATCTTAAGTTATTATGGTTTTATATCCGTGTCACAGTGGAACTATCAATGATAATTTATGGCTGGTATTAGTTTCTTTATTTCAACTTTTACAACGATTGGCTTTTGTTTCTGCCTCCGCATATATGTTTTATTTATTGCCTTTTTGGAACTGTTGAGCCGTAGGTGGAATACATTAAGCTCAAACATAGGAATTCAAATTCTATGGTTACGTAAATATGCTGTTTGTGGAAATTTGGACGTTTAAATGCCTCTCGCCTGATATATCGATATTTATTTATACTCGCCGGTATTCGTTTGTCCGACTCCTCCGCAATGACTTGTCCCGCAAGACCAGTTTGAATTTAGTTACAGTAACCCAAGAGGATGACGAAGGTTCTGAGAAATATCGACGGGCGTCCTTCTTTTTTGTTTCAATAAATCTCGATCGAGCTAATTTAGTAATTTAAGAAGGTAACCCATACATTTTAAAGTAATATTAAACCGTTCATCTTCGGGGCAGCTTTTTGTCCATCACAAAAGGAAGCAATGAGAGAAAAACGTCTTAAATGAAGCGGCACTCGGCCATCGCCGGCCGGGTAAATATAATGAAAACTAATTATATGTAGGCTGTACATGAACATAACGCCAAGTAACAAGTTTAAATTATAATGGAACTACGCTTTAATAAACACAAGATGCGCGTACCAACTACCAGAAGCCCGTAGGTTTTCACGCCACAACGTGGATGCGATAAATAAGAACAAGATGACTAGAATACTGCAACTGCCGATCATGGCAGCGTTTCGTATCAATTTTCGCGAGGAATTTATAAGAAATCTTGTACAGAACAGTCGGTTGCTAGTAATAATTATTACTACATGAAGGTATATTATACCGGATAGGTTACTGAAAATGAAACAGATGTGGTTTTGGATAGCTCAAATTAGTTCTTTTAAAACTCGACTTCCTTTTTGAAGGGGGACATCTTCTGCAAGATGGTTCACCTGCAACTCGCTTCATCTTTTATATGTAATACTCCAGTAAAATTAGTATTTAATTCGTAAAAAATTATTTGTAACAAGCTGTAGGGGAAGATGTTCCTATTTAACAGGAAAATCCCACAAAAATCCAGGTGGCGGAACCCCTCAAAACTTGGGCCGCCATCTTGAAATTAGGCATTTAGCTTTTAACTTGCTTGAATTATTAATCTCACATTGATTTTATCAGAAAAATGAATCGTACAAAAATTAAAGAGAATTAAAGTTTTTTAAATCGATTCATAAATAATTGAGATAATGGCGACTAGCATACTAATTTTATTGTATATCATTATAGTAGATAATGAAATGACAGAGTTATATCAATTACATATACAAGTAAAAGTGTTAAAATGGGTAATTCAGTGTCAGTTATTAATCCAATGCAACTATTTGGCCATATAAGTTGTGCCACTAAAACTCCTGAGGACCTTAAAGAATGTTTTCGACATGAACTTGCGCAGTGACCTGTTAGTATTTTTGATGCCATTTCTTTCAGGAAAATCCCAAAATCAGCATTATTGATATTTATATAGTAAACTCAGTCCAACTAATGTTTTACCGCGAGGTAATTTATCATTGACGGGGGATTTCTTTGAAGAAAAGTTGTGTGGATGCGCCCAGAGCGTTTTAAAGATATTATTACACAGCAATAATTCCTTATGTATACGGACTATCGGAAAAGCTACGCCGTATAGATGACAAATTTGATGTTAGGACGATATTCCAAACGGGGAACACTTTAAGATCTATTTTAACAAAAACGAAACCGATAAACAGGGAGCAGAATTCAAAAAACTGTACTTACAATATCCCGCGCGAATGTGATAAATGTTATGTGGGTGAGTCATCCAGACCTTTCAGTGTGAGGTTGGATGAGCACAAGAATTACATTAGAAAGAATGAAATTCAGAAATCAAAGATTTGTGAACATACTTGGGAAAACGAACATATAATAAACTGGGACTCGGCAAAAATTTTAACAAAAGAAACAGATACCAAAAAAAGAAAAATTAAAGAATCAGCAATAATCTTATTAACTGAAGATAAGTGCGTATCGAATTGTTCTGTAGATATTTGTACAACCTGGTTACCAATGTTAAAAGAAGAACTTAACAAACTCGAAAATATCATCAGTTCTATGTTCTGTGTAAGTAGTAAGTATCTATGGAAATAACATAAACAGAATCTTAAAGCTGTGTATTTGACATACACAGCAAAATAAGAGTTCTTCCAAAAAAAGCTTTGAAAACGGAAAGAGATTACTTTCCGAAACGTCAGCAAAATACATTATTTCTGTTTTTATTCCGATTTATATTATTTGCAAAACATAACCTCTGACTTTTCCTTTGGCGTAAACGTCACGGGCGCAGAGGCTTTTTTCCAATAATTCTATTATTTTGTAGATTCGGTGATTTGTTTTGAAGAGGATAATAATACATGTGGTAGAAAACCCAAATAATAGGAAAGAATATTATTAGTCAATATCTTAAATATGTACAATACCACTATGATAACAACTGTACCATAGTTATTGATGGGTTTAATAATCATAAAATATCAACAAAGGGCTTTGAACATCAGAGAAGAGCAATATGCAATATCTGACGCAGATTATCTAATAGTGGTAATTGCTACTCCTCCAATAGTGAAGCCTGGGTTATTTTAGTAGAGCAGGATACTAATTTAATGATTTTACTTGTAGAAAACTGTAAAAAAGAAATTTTTTTTCATGCTAGGCTAGGACCTGGTTTAGCGGGAAAATCTGATAAATTAACCAATATGAGCCAACTACAGTGGTCAAATATATTTTATTTTTATATGCAATTTCAGGCCACGACACAATGTCAGCGTTCTATAAGAAGGAGAAAACAAACAGCGCTAACCATATGACAAGGAAATCTCAAAGCATTGGAAGATATTAAAGATCCAAATAATTTTATATTGAGATAAAATATAAAAAGATAAAATATATAAAACACGTAGACCTATAACCCAAAAAGAAACATTTTATAGTTAAAAGAGAAAGCCTTCTTGGGAGTTTGTTGACAGTGAAAATTTGGACACTGACCAAAAATTTGAAATAATCCAAACATCCTTAGTGCAGATCAAATGTGCTTTTAGAGGGCGGAATATTAAAACATAATATTTTTAGTCGCAAACTCCTCTATAAAATCCTTATTTTACTATAAGGAACGTAACCAGACTGCAACCAATAGCTACTCTCCGGGCTATGTGCCCCACCGAGCGCTGAATTACAAGTTACAAGCCTGGCGCGTTAAGTGTAATAATTGCATATTACCATCAAAACGCTAATGCTTCGTTTGCAACAAACACCAGCCGAAAGACTGATTCTACTTAAAGGAGCTCTCGTGCCAGTCGTGCAAGGTAGGCATGTGACGACCGACACGAGAATCACTTGACTATTTAGTACATTTCGGTATCTTTGGGATAGCGACATGTAAAACAGTCAGCAGGCGCCATCTAGCGGTCCAGTGTCTGTTGCAATCGAAAAATAAGTAGCCTGACTGGGCTTAGCATAGTTCAAATGTGCTTTTAGAGGGCGGAATATTAAAAACAAAATAAAACAACTATCTCTTGATCGATTCAGATCTGCAGTGAAAAAATTCTTGACAGCAAATCCCTTCTATTCACTTGACGAGATAGAAATGATCTTAGGAAATATTTTTCTCTATATATATATATATATATATATATATATATATAGTCCAAGTAAGGACTTCCTGAGACAAAAAAAACGAAACAAAAACTTTACGACATCATTATTATCGCCGCGGGCCACCGGCGGCATGCCTAACATCAAACGATCAAACGACTCGCCGCACATTAAAAACGAGCGAGATGCTTTGAGGTCGAGGGTCGGTCGAGGTAGCGAGGTATTTTAATGAGGTCATAAAGTTTTTGTTAATTCTTTTCTGTCTCAGTTTATTCCTACTTAAACTATACATATATATGTATTTTTTTTTGTACTCTGTCAATACTATAGTCTCCTTAAATATTTTCAATGTGTGCAATAGTTCTATATACTTATTTGCATTTTATACTTGACGTGTGTACACTTTTTTTTGTATTTTAACATTAATAAATCTACTCTACTCTGTTGGTATGGAGGTTGTAAAAGCAAAAATTTGAACACATTTAGATACATTAAATATACCCAACGTGTTGCCCGTCAAAAAATTTATTTAATAATTTTCTTCATATAAAACGGATGTATTTTCAATTTCAAGAATGGCTAGGAAATAACGTCAATCATGAAAATCGAGATTGGATTAAAAATAAAAATTGTCTAGAACCAGCCAGCTCAGCCGATAGAGACACTCTGAATGGGCGAATGAACCTTCTTCAAATTTGGCTTGTAACTTAGGGTCGTCGACACAAATTCTCGGGAGTGTAAAGCGTTTTCATATTACTCATACTTTAACGAACCTGAAAATTATTACAAAACAGGACTTACGTGTAGCTTCCATGGGTGTTGTGGCATTTCCCGTGCCTGCACGGTTTGTGCTTGCACTCGTCCTTGTCGTCCTTACACGCGGCTCCTGTGAAACCCGGGGCGCAGGTACACTTGTAGGAATCGCCGACGGATGTGCACTCTGCGCCGTTGCGGCATGGCTGCGAAGCACAGTGGTCCTGTTTTTCGCAATGTTTCCCTAAAAAAAGAACACAAGGTACAGCAACGAATTGAAACCTGTCAACCATTGCTGCATGCCTAAGGGTGCATCAAATAGTGAGTTAAATATCCTCATTCTTATTTTACACAATTCTTAAAAACGAGCCAACAGAATTCAGAATTGATTTTAATATGTAAACTAGCAAACTTAAGACAAGGACCTATAGTACAGTCATTCAACGTTAAAAAGGGGCCAAATCTCCGAAATCTGAAGTGCTGCTCCGATCTTCTTGAAAATTTAGAATTAAATTCATCTTACCCTCCTCTTCAAACCTGACTTGGTCGCAAAGGGTGCTTTTTGTTTTTAAGGAGTGAAAACTACCCCTTACTCCAATAAATTGAAAACTAATAAATTAACGCAGTGGTGGACTCTAATTATGTTCAAATATGTTAAATATCAGTTTTTAATCATGGATCTAATATTTCAATATTTTACTATTTAACTACCCTTAAAAACAACCCCTCACACGAAAATTAATAAAAAAATGTGTTTAAAAAGCATGAAACCTTCTTATTTTGGATCGTAATAGGAGAATTTTTCCATTTAAGTATAAGAAATCTGATATTTCATTTTTTTAATGATGCAACCCCCAAAAGCCACCCCTAACAATAAAAATTAGGAAAAATTGAAAACTAATAGATGCAAGCAGTGATAGGTTATCATTATGTTCAAATATGTTAAATATTTGTTGTTTTTTATAATGTAACTAATATTTCGATATTTTACTATGTAACTACCCCTTAAAATTACCCCTCACACAATTATTAAAAAAACGGTTTAAAAAGGATAAAATCTTTTCATTTTGGATCTTGACTAGAAAAAATATGTGTAAACGACCTGATACATCATTATTCAATATGATTCAACCCCTAAAAACCACCCCTTACAAAAAAAATTAAAGAAAAAATCCTTTTGAAAACTCCAAGTAGTGGAATGCGTAAAAAAATTAAAATAAATTGCTGCCTATGATATAATGAAATTTTTCTAAAATTTTCATCCCTTTCAGGGAAATTAAACTCTTAAAACTTCACATTGTAATTATTATAAAAATATTTCTTTTACAATATTAAGATGATTTTTAAAGTGAATATTAATAATTTAATTTTAATTTTCAAATTCATCCAAAAGAATAAATGCTCCAAAATGTTCAAAATTTAGGCGCACCGTAATTTTCCTACGTTATCTGTAGAAAAATGTATTTAGTTTTTTAACGATAACTCGGCTTCCTTTTAAGCTTTTTGCATTCACCCACACATAATTTTGTAGGGAATTTCATGAGCTATAAAGTCATGATGATTGCAATATTTCTACACCCTTTCGTTCAGAGAATTTTAAGGTTGAAGAGCTAAAAAGAGGTTTCCTTCGCATAGAAATCAAAGCTTCCATATCTCGCTTAATTTTGAAGCTACATGAATTTTTAAAAAAGCAAAATTTTCAGTAAAAAGAAAGCTAAATTTTTGTTGAGAAAACTTTTTTTCGTAAAACCATTATTTTTTGAGTTATTTTGAAAAACTAACGTACTTTTTGAAAAATTGAAAAAAAAAATTACTTAAAACAACTTTTTTCAAAATGTACATTCTCTATACCATTCAAACTTTTGGAACGTGTTATTGGGACATAAATAAAGTTAATTTTTCATGGGCTACGATTAATTTTAATTTTGCCGCTCATGGCGCCAATTATATTGTCAATTTTTTTTCAAAAATTCCAGAGACATAACTTATTTTCGTCATAACTTCCTTAATTTTCATGCTAGAGGCTTTTATAAAATAACTCAGAAATTATTAGGTTGTAGAAAAAACTTTATACTACATTTTCTTCTTAAAATTTGATCATCTATCGATTCCATTCCGATTACTGTCATTTTGAATTTTTAAATTTCCATCCACGGGAAAGGATGGCATTCACCCCCGGGGTGGAAGCACATATCTTCTCTAAGTCAGGTTTGTTATTTGTATCATTTTTGAGCTACTTTCAAAATTTCAAACAAATCGGTTGAGTTGATCAGATTTCGGAGGTGAATCGGTTCATTGATTGTACTACTATTATATTGTAATCCTAGTTAAAATTCCAAAATTTTCGTCTCAAATTCACCATAAATTGTTTTATATTCTACAAAGGGACTTAAATATTCAAATAAAATATAATACAATGTAGTATAAAATAAAATAACATGAAAAAATGTGAAAAGTTTGCATAATATTTGCTCCTCTTGAAATATTGTGTCGAATACGAATATGTTAAATTTCGTGTAAAATAGTTGGGATTTTGCTACTACATGGCAGCAGCATAGCGGTGACATTGCTTTTTGTGCCGCAAAGCAGGGTCGGGCTCATAATTTGTCATTTTTAGTGTTTGAAATAGCGCTTAAAACTTGGTTTAATTATTTGCTCATATTAATGTTAAAAAATGACACTATCATTAAAAGAATGGCTGATTATATATTTTTAATTACTTTTTATTTATTAAGATGAAAAGTAGGTAGTTACTATGTTTTTATGAATAAAACATTTTATAATAAAAAAATTGCACCAGTTGTATTCATTATATTAGAACAATACAATTTCATTCAAACTTACTGCACAATTCCCAAATTAATATGTGAATAATATATTAAATCTTGGAAGGAATTAAGGTTATAAATTATGTACGATTGTCGATTTTAGTAAAACTGATGCCTGCAAAATAGTTCTAATTTATTTTTGTTCACACATTTTAAGCAACTATCTGTTGGTGACACTGCTATTAAATATTACTACTACCATTACTATACATAGTGTACTATAACTACACCAAGGGACTAAGCGCTTTTATCACCGAGTGTGAAGGATCAATCACAGAAGGAATTTAGGTTTGTGGTATGTTAGTACAAACTATTTAATTTTTTGCACTCCACGGTCTAACAGTGTGCTATTGCTATTGTAATATTCACTTTTAAGGAGTAAAGTACAGATCCTTTTACTCCTCGAAGGACAGAAGGCACTTTTTACACTTTAGTCCTCGAAAATGGCAATTAAAATATCACTCTTAGATCACAGAATACTAAAACATTGTTTTCGAGACGGGAAATATTTAAAAGTATTTTTTTTTATTTCCATGTTATTTTCCCCTTTATTAAATAACTATAAACATTTAAGTATTACACACAAACATGAATAAAGCCTGTACATTTCCTAGTGTTCTAAATACCTACGTATTTATTATTCATACTATACTTATATCAAATTATACCACATGACTTATGTGTTCCTGATAGCTAAATTCGGTGATTTACTAAGATTTCGTCTTTTATGCCAACTAAATACGGCCAACCCACACTACTTTAAAATGCTCTGTGTGTCACCGAGTTTTTGCAAAAATTTGTTGTAACTGGTACATATAAACCTATAATGGCATCGCGATTACAGTTCGTACGGTCCTGTACGTCGATTCTGGTCCCTAGACAGGTGCGGCTTCTGTGTTATCGACAGGACGATGTAATTCGATTACTTACAAATTTACTCGCGATTGACTGGTGCATGCAAAGCAGTTATGTTTGATAAGACGAAAAGATTAATATTCCAATAACATCCTGCCATGTGACGTTATTTATGTAACATTACTGAGACTTCCTTATTGGCATTTGCATTTTAAACGTATTCCAGCCAACGGACAATGTAAATAATGTAATTTTCTATTACAAGTAATGTTTACGTATGAACCTAAGGTCACATGATTACGGTTTCGGAACAAAAGACAAACTATACGTACACGAGGTAGGTAATAACACAGCCGAAAAAGTTACGAAACATCAAACATTTTCGAAATTAGACGTTCAGATCGTGAACACGAGATATACGAATTAGGCTATAATTTACCGGATAAGGATCTAGTTGACAATGGAAAATTTGCCGTTTTCTCCCGGAGATCGTTAATCCATATCTATCTATATGTACGTACAATATTAATGCAAATTACCGTTGGATAAATAGATTCTAAGTGATAACAATGATATATTCCCTCCTAGATCACTCCATGGCTATTTTAGACGTATTATTACAGTTGTTAGCCTTAAGGAGGCACGAATATATAATTATTATATCGCAAGAGTTAAAATAAATCTCCCATCGAGTCGGCTTTGGAGAAAAATCGTCGAGTTGCAGTGCGTTAGGTTCACTCAACCTTCGGCATTTCGAAATTTACATATATTTAAAAGCTGTTATAATCATCTCGGCCGCAGTTTTAACGCGAATATATACAAACGATTAATGAAACATATTAAATATGCTGCATTTATTTATCCACTTTAATAGCCCTACATTCATATTCAAATAACTCGGACATATTTATGCTAAACGATACCAAAATTTAATACCCGCTTATCTAGATCATCGTGCGTGATACCGGATTCTTTTAAAATTACTATTGGTCATCTCATAAATTGTAAAACACGAACAAAAACGGAATCTTGACTCGACTATTATTAAGTTGAAGCAAAAAAGCGATCGAATTTCAACAAGTATACCGGGTGGTCACACGGGACCCGGCTCAGAGACTTACTTACAGCTTCTGTGCTTATGAATCAATTATTTTTTAATTTGGAACATATACGGAATGTTAAGAGAATCAAGGTACATACATCCGCCCTTTTCCTTTAGTTTCAAAGAAACGATTGACATCTACATCTATATACTCAATAAAAGTCAGTTTTTGGCATATAGTGTGACGACTCTTTTACTTTGGAGTCGCCCTGTAAAATCTGTAATTATTGTGAGATTTTCAGTTTTTTTTCAATTGTTAGAGCTTGTTGAACTGCATTTTTGGAGCAAAAGTGCCAGATTCCTACAAAATTCAAGGCCTACTACGCCAGTTTTTAGGAGTAAAATTTTAATAATTCATATTGGCGATTTTTTAAGAATAAATCTATGCACGCCACTGGATTCCCCATCCCTCAAAATGGGCCTGTACTAAATTTGGTCGACAATTTTTGAGTAATGATGTTTTATGGACATTATTAAAAATACATCATTTTCGTAAATTTATTCTAAAGTTAAGTTATCCATGAGAAAAAAATTTAAATAAAATTAAACTCTAGTAACATGGTATTATTATTATTATTCTTATGCCTAATATTAACAAATCAATAAAGAAATATAAACTAATAACAAAGCTGAAACAAAAAAAATCACTGCCCAAAGAATCACTACTTCCATATCCAGATTTTGTACCCCAGTCTTATACACACTAAATCCCAATTTAATTTTTTATTCCCTTAAACAATATGATGGGGGTGACAATGGGGATGGAGAGGAAGTAACTAATGCCAAAATAAATTTTAGAGACCCTTGGTTCCCGTACACACACTAAATCCCGATTTAAATTTTTACTCCCTTTAATAATAGGGTGGGGGTGGTAGAGCAGATGGCTAATGCCAAAAAAAAATTAGAGTCCCTTGGTGCTCGTATACACATTAAATCCGAATTTAACTTTTTTTACTCCTTTTAATAATGGTATGGGGGTGGTAGAGGGGGTAGCCAACGCCAAAAAATTTTTTTGAGATGTTTCGTTCTTGTATACACACTAAATCACGTTTTATTTTTTTTTTACTTCCTTTCATAATAGTGTGGGGGTGGTATTGGGGCTGATAATAGGGGGGAGGCGGGATTGGCTGATGTTAAAAAAAAAAAATTGAGACTTGGACTTTTCGTACATGCCCTAAATTGAAATTTTATGGACTCTTACCTGCTTGCTAGGCCTATTTACCCTTATTTACCCACGAACCCTTCAACCGAATTAGATCAAAATATAATAATCTAGTTCCAGATCTCGTTATAACACAAAAGTGTACCAAATTTCAAGTCAATATCATAAACGGTTCCAGAGTAAACGTGCGCGCAAAAAATTTACAGACAGACCGACAGACAAGAAATTTTTTTCGATCAAATTTAAAATCTCGACATTTCATGACATTTTAAGCCTATTTCAACGAGATTTTTTTTTGCGTTACTATACTTCCACGACGTGGAAGTAATAGAGAACTTCGTTACAAAAACTACAAGAGTATCGTACTTCTATCAATCCATGCACTATTCCTTTCGTATTTATTCTGGAGTACTTTTTGCGCAGGCTTGCATTGCCCTAATACGTAGCTCTTGTACAGTTTGTGGCCTTGATTTGCAAACTATGTGTTTCATTAAACGACAAAGGAAAAAATCGAGTGGCGTCAAGTCTGGGGATTTCTGCGGCCACTCAATCAAAAGACTTTCTCCCTATCCAACGACTTTCAAAATGTTCATTTAGTCATCTTCTTATCAAAACAGCCCAGCTAACAGTTTAAGTGCTTTTCGATGTCGAACAGGTGACGCCATCAATTTCAATACGTGAGATATGACAAATTCGATATCTAATCTACCTAATGGTGTCTTTTGGAACGTCGATTGGACGAGCAAAACAAGCTGAATAGGTGTTATTTGATGTATTGGATTAGGTTGCCAGACACCTTTTAGGCAAGGTTCAGTGTCGAGAATACATAAATCAACGACAATTTAGCAAAGATAGCAAAACCTTTCACACTTTCCAGACTAGCGTTTTTTCTATTGCCGTGCCCGCCCTCTTTGTGCGCTTTCGGCGGTTGTTGTGTTTGTCTAACTTATCTGTGTCCTGGGATCGTATTGTGAGTTTGTCTTTTGTTCCGTCAAAATGGGACAACAATAGGTACTTTCGTTCGTCTTGAACAAACTGAACACAATTACTAAACAGCCAATTGAGTTGAGATATTTTTCAAATTCTTGATTTCTATTGGTTGCTTAATAATCACAATCACTTTGTTCAAGACGAACGAAAGCAGCTAAGGTATGGTTGATAATAATAACTACTTATGAGACAAATTTTAACTTTGACAATTGTTTAATTTGCACGGTTTATACGCGAGAATTTACTTGGAAATGAGTTTTCTCTGTTGAATGAGACTTTGTACCTTGAAATATTACTAAGCCAAGCCCCGTAAAAATATCTATTATTATAAAGAGAAAGAAATATACGTAAGTATACTAATATAAAATTTTAATTTTAAATTTTTTACTTGGTACCCTATTTTTTCGAGCTTAAATAATTCAATATTCCTAAATATGTTCAATGAATATTTATGAATTAAATTATTTCCAGAAACAAAGTTTAAATTTTCATGGCGAGTTTCTGACGTTTCGCATTTTCGAATAAATATGGCTACTTTCTCGCAATGTTACTTAATAGGTGGCACAACTTAATTTCCACCAATATTTTTGACCTTATTTTTAGAGATTTTTTAAAAACAGGCTACCTTTGCCGTCTACTAAGTAATTTAAGTGTTTTTGGTGGAAATATGAGTATTTTTAGAATCCTTATTAGGTGTCTAAAAAGCTTTATTAAAGATATACAATCACCTATTTAGTCATTTTAATATATTTCACTAATAATATCTCCTATCAGGGTATATCGATGACGACAACAAAATTGCTTAATAAGTTATTTAACAAAAATATTACTTATTAGATCACAAATATTCCCTCATTTACATTACCAAATTGTTTCAAATAGGTTATTTTTTACCTACTCTCCTATTAGGTGACAATAATTACTAAAATATTTGTCATAACCTATTAGGGCTTTAATTTCACTAATAATTTACCTGTATTGTAGAGGAAAACGATAAATGAAAACGGTCACAGACGTAGTGGAGAATAGAGAGGGTAGTGGCTATGCATAACGCATAGCTGTTTGTATCACATCATGTTTTACGTCTTTTATGTCGCGTGCATTAGAATGAGAGAGAAGGTCAGGCTTGTGTTGTTTGCCAACTAGCACGAACGACATGTGAGATATGGTACTTCAGAGGCGGACTTACTTTACTTTCATATACGGCGGAGTGTACTGGTGTAAGTGCAATTAATACATTAATACATTAGTTTATATTTGTCTTTTTGCTGGTATGTAACTTATTTATTACAAAAATGAGTCGATCGAGTGATTGTGAGTGTGAAAGTGACAGTTATAGTGATTTCAGTGATAAAGAAAATAAAATTCCAAATGAGTTTCAAGGGAGAAAAAACGGCATTTAAGCAGTGACGGGAAACAAATTTGTTTAAATGTGTATAATACTCTTTTACAGCGACAAACTAATGACTTTAACTTGCGTGATTTAGATATATTAAGGGAAACAGAATCTTTAACCCACGTTCCCTATTCCACATTGTACAAACTAGTGAAAACAGGTGTTACCGAAAGAAAGCAACGTTGCGACGCTGGTATATCAAAAATTTTAGATCCATCAATAGCAAAACTTTTAAAAAATGTAATTTATGATCCATATCAGAAAAATGAAATCCCGACTGTTGACGTGGTAGACAGAAAACTAAAGGAAATGGATTGTCCTTTGAAATATACGACAAGAACTTTAAGGAACTGGCTGAAAAAAATTGGATTTAAATTTAAAACAATTAATAAACGCGTGGCGATTATGGAAAGCAGACGAATAGTGGATTGGCGACATTCATATCTAGAGGAGATTAAAAAATTCAGAAGGGAAAATAGAACAATTTATTACCTAGATGAAACTTGGTATGACACTCACGATACCGTAAAAAAAGGATGGACTGATGGAACTAAAAAATGTCTACCACAGTCATTGCCTCCAAATAAGAGGACTCGATTGGTTAATTACACTGTGGATCAGGTGATGGATGGGTAGATAATGCATTGAAACTATGCGGGAAAAACATGGAAGAGTGTAACGTGGATTATCACAAGAATATGGAGGGAGTAATTTTTGAAAAATGGTTTGAAAATACTCTAATTCCAAAATTAAAGCCAAATAGTGCTATTGTTCTTGACAATGCGAAGTACCATTCAAGAGAATTATATAAAATTCCTAATAAGAGTTCGACTAAATTGGAGTTGCAAATTTTTTTAACGGATCACGACCTATATTATATGGACAGTTATACTAAAGCAGAATTGTTGGAAGTCCTTCATACGAAAACATTTGAGAAGAATTATGTTATAGACAGTATAGCTGAAAGATTTGGCCACAAAGTTTTAAGATTACCACCATATTATTGTATTTTCAACCCAATAGAATTGATTTGGGGAAAATTGAAAAAAAATATCAGAAAAGGAAATACTTTTCCAAAATTCGACAAAAAAGTGATAGAGTTAATTAAAAACGAAGTGTCCAAAATTACCAAGGAAGATTGGGAAAAGAGAATTGCCAAAGTGATTAGAATTGAGGATGATTATTTGAAACTTTGTGAATTTAATAAAAATGGGGAAAATAAATTCATTATAAATTTAGAAGAGGATAGTTCATCATCTGAAAATGAAGAAGAGGGGGAGAATGCACAGGATTCTGAGGAAGAAGTGATTGTGATGACTTGTGATTGAAGAAGTGGTAGTGATATATATATAAGTTTATTATTTGTGTCCGTTTTTGTGTTCAATGATAGTGATCGTGATATCAAGCTTATTATTTATGTCATTTTGTGTGTTCGTAAGTATTTTAATCTATTTTTATTTATTTAAAGAATTCAATTATATTTAATTTTATTTATTTGGAGAATACATATTTTATTTACGAAAATTTACTATTTCGAGTTTTGTTTCTGTTTTTAGAGGTTTATTGTTATTTTTTAATTTATTTTGAGAATACCTATATATTTTTTTACTGTTACTATTTTAAGTTTTTTTTTGTTTTTAGATGTTTATTGTTATTTTTTTTTTATTTATTTTGAGGATACCTATATATTTTTTTACTGTTACTATTTTAAATTTTTTTTGTTTTTAGAGGTTTAGTTTTATTTTTTTGTATAATTTTCTTTATCCTGTACTAATATTCTTTACCCATCCTATCATGGCAAGATATGCTCATACCTCCCCGTGGTTCTTGCTAGGTAGTAACAATTTACTCAAATATTAAGTGAACTAGGATACTGTAACTACTCTATAGTCAGTAGTGTAAATTGTTGCCAGCTAAACTGAGCCCACACAACAAAAGCCAACGCAATTTTCTTATGGAAAAGTGGCTTCCGTTAAATTGGTTGAATTTTTGATATGTTGTGTATCCTATCTCTGTATCAAATGCATCAATGTCTCAGATTTGTTTAATAACACCTAAACAGTATAATGGATTGTCTTATCATATCATATGACGTCATAGCAGGTCATGTCGTGTCACAGAACCTCATAGTGGTCACTTTGAATTTTATTGTGATCTGAGCACCTAGAAGTAAGAGAAAAGAATGTTATTTAAATCATGATGTTCTATGACACGATATTACATGCTATGACATCATATGACGTGACGACGTTTGAGATTATATGATGTAATATTTCAATAAATAAACCATGACAGTTATGAGGTGTTTTCAAACCACTGTGAGACCCTAGAAGCAAAAAAAAGAGTACTGATTTAACCCAGACCCATACACCTCAAATAAACGATAATTCTTACTTTAGCAAGCTTTTTCTCAAGACTGTGAAAGTTTGTCAATTTGTGCCAATTGAGACATTTGATCAGAGAGATGGGATACACAACATATCAAAATTTCAACCAATTTAACGCAAGTTACTTTTCCATAAGAAAATTGCGTGGTCCTTTAAAAGCGTAAACAGACATACGTACACAATATAGTTAAGTCCGGGCCTGCCTTCTTAGCGTCTCACCACGCACCCCCCCTCTCAATTTCCTCTTTCCCGCACTATACCTAATAGGGAACATAGCGACTCAACCAATTGAACTTTAACATTACCTAATTTCGACCTGCTTTGGTCGATTTTTCTTTAGCTGAAGTCGGCGACACGTAAATTGTTAGCTGGGAGCGTTATGAACAGATTCTGTAGCAAGAAGTCATCTAATGCGTCCCAAAGCTCGTTCCCCAAAAAAGGGACCAATTATTCGGTCATTTCGTATTCCGCGGCAAACGTTAATTTTTTTTTTTTTTAATACTATCTGTTTGCATTTATGACGAATTCCGGATTCTCAGGTGACCAGTGACCGTAATTTTCACTTCAAACCACTCCACTTGTGCTAAATGTGGCTTCATCGCTAAATAAAATTTAATTCAAAAAATTAAGACCATTTAGATATTCCCCTGTAGACAATAGCAAAACTAATCATCTTTTTTGGCCTATAAGCCTTTATTTATTTATTTTTTTCAGGCATTTTCTAACACTTTCTCTGGGATATTAAGGTTCAAACTAGCTGTTCTAATACTACTCCGGACGGTGCTGTTAAAACATTTTAAAACTTGATGATTATTTCTCAAAATGACACGACGTCCATTATGCCTGGTTCTAAGCAAGTTTTTTGAAACACAAACTGTCTCATTGAAAATTTTATTAATGCATTGTACACTACTTCGACATACTCGTCTATTAAATTCAATCGCAGCTTCTCTTGTCGTATAGTCGGGTACAGTTGTGCTGAGCAGTCAAAAAACACAACAAAAACTTTACGACCTCATTAAAATATACTCTCTGTACTATACCGCCGACAAATTCAATAACTTACCTTTATAGGTTTTTAATGTACGTCGGCTTGTTTGATGACACCGTACGAACTGGTTTGCCGGCGTTAATAATTAGCTCGCAAAATTTTTGTTACGTTTTTTGACTACCCAGTAAAGCTGTACCCGACTATACGCACATTATCGACAACAAGACGTACAATTTCTATTTTTTCTCTTACAGATAGGCTTTCCATGACTATTAACACTAGATGCTGTAATAACTTTCCTACACCTTAACTTGTCACTTTGGCAATTAACTGTTTCAAATTTTTCTCATGGATAACTTAACTTTTAGAATAAATTTATGAAACTGATATATTGAGCATTTTTAATAATGTCTACAAAAACGGTGTTACTTAGCATAGATTTTTTTT
The DNA here is from genome assembly GCA_963675555.1 of Leptura quadrifasciata. Lineage (NCBI taxonomy): Eukaryota > Metazoa > Arthropoda > Insecta > Coleoptera > Cerambycidae > Leptura > Leptura quadrifasciata. The sequence goes on along the minus strand of OY776681.1, from coordinate 17,868,156 downwards.
TAAATTGCTAATATGGATTTTAAAAAAACTGTGAAAATTGCACACTAAATAAAGATTTTACACGCTGACTCCAACAAATGGGTCAGTCACTCTGTATAAATTATTTTTTTCACTTCCGGTTTCACCGGTCATCGATATAACCACAGGAATTGAACATGGGCTACGGTTTCTAAATAAGGTTACACTTCGTCTTACCTGTATATCCCGGGGCGCAGGAGCACTGGTAGGATTCCAGGGAGCGCAGCGAACAGGTGCCACCGTTCAAACACGGTTTGCTATCACAGGAGTTCGCAATGGGAATTTCACAGAGGGAGGCACTGTAACCGAGCGGGCACAAACACGTGAAACTCGGAGAACCGCCGGCCGACACGCGTACTTGACACGAACCGCCGTTTTGGCATCGAGGGCCTGGTCCTGTGTGGCAAGGGTTGAGATGTTGGCAGTACTCTCCTACAAATTTCGATGTACAACTGGAAAAGAAGGCGATTATTAGTGCTTGATTCATTTTAGTAAAATTATAAGTAGGTTCGAATAATATTGCTAAAGATAATAAATAATTATTAATATCTTGAAAGATATAAATTGTTTTAACTTTTTCGTAAATATGTTGCTTCCGGAATTTTGACATGATTATCGTTCTCCGTTTTGCATTAAGTTTTATTTTATCGTAGCGATTGCTACCAGACTAATTTCAAACAATCATGCTACCGGCCATTGCCGCATCTCTAATTACAACCAAAACAACAAGGAAATACTATTGCATAACATGGTTCTTGTTATTTGCATAACCAACTCTATACAGTATAGTCACTACTGTAGTAACGTAAACCTTCCCATACAATATTTAGACAATCGACTTGATATTTGGATTGTTTAACTTTGTTTGGCTATTAGCTGCAACAATTGTCATAAAATAAAATGGTTTCTGTGACTATTGCCCCAACGATTACGTCTTTTCTTCCAACTTTACCTTTCTGGTAATACGAGTAGTAAAAACTAAATAAAAGATAATGATTTCACTTCAATCAAATAAAATAGAAAACAAACGTCAATCATAAATTCACAATGCAATCTTGAGTAATAAAGTAAAAAATAAATAAATTAAATGAGTGATTAAATTTTCTAAGGTAAATAATATCAGATAGGAAATCGTAATATCAAACTTTGCATAAAGAACTTAGATAAATATAAAAGGTTTGTAGTACAAACACAACGTAATTTGGGCCCTACTCTGTAAAACTAGACGATCACATAATTGGTCAATTTGTTTATTTATCTTGATATAAAATTAAAATAAATAATTATTGGGTGGGACTAAATGTGTTCTTGATTGCTTAACGGTCAGGGAGTTTCTTTAGTAATTAAAGTGGGGGGGGGGAGCGGGTATCGCTATAATATACTTATTAAAATTGCGAATCCCCTTGGCTTGTAACTCTGTTGCGACGCCACTGGTTGTTGAAAAACAAACTGCATAGTTGCCACGAAAGAACATTGAAAAGGCATGAATATTGCTTATTTTCCATTTAAACATCTCAAGCCGTTTCTGCAATATTCTTAAAAAGTTCCGTGAACTTTTCTTAATTGCTAACAGGAATTCATCCTGAGAGTGATACCCAGCAATTAATTAACACCCTGTACCTAGCCCGTCAAAAACACATCTTGTATTATCTACTTCAAAGTAGTCGTGATCTATGAGGAGAAGATCGAGATTAAAATTAAGTTGATCGGGCAATAAACCAATAAAATTAACCATTAAATCTTGTGTTGTCTTTCATTTTGTGGTCTACACGTCGATTTATGCTCGTATCTATATGTTGAAGACAGTTGTTTCTGGAAAAAACGAAGTTCTAGTGAAGAGGCAGTGTGGGAAAGTAAGTACTTTTGTTTGTACTGTAAAAATGAAATTGTGCTTCGGAAAAAGTTGCGTTTGTAAACAGGATACGGCCACTACTGGTGACATTAACACCATGTATAAAGACTACTTAATGTGTGGCTATGGGTAAAAAAGATCACTTCCGCGCTCGTTGATAATTTCGGTTAAGAAAATGTTGACCTTTAGGTATATATTTTTATATGTGAAATATGATGATTATTAAAGATATTATACAGGGTGTAACGCAACTTACCCGAAAAATTTTAACCATACATGCACCTTTAAATAAGAAGTTGATTTCTTAAAATTTTTTTAAATAAAAGTCCAACACAGAAAAAGATACAAATTGTTAAAATTACGAATTAATGGAAATGTTAAAATAACATATTATTTCTATAAAAGCTGTTCTGTCCATTGACATTCAAGCACGCCTGAAACCGTCTAATCCAATTTTGTCACACTAGCTGAAGTTTTCTCCCTTCCCGCTGTTCCCGAAGACGCAGATTATGGACATCTGTCAGATACGTTCACGTAATATATCGATATTGTCAACTTCGGTTTGGTAGACTTCATTTTTTAAATATCCCCACAAAAGGAAGTCAAGAGGATTTAGATCCGGGGACCGCAGAGGCCAAGCTACAGATCCATCTCGGACTACTAAACGATAATTTGGGGGTGCAACATCATGTAAAAACCACATCCGACTGCGGACCTCCAAGGGCACATCTTCAAGATGACCAGGAAGATCATTACGGAGAAACTGCAGATATTGCTGACCGTCCGTCCATCTGATTTGGCAATATGAACGAACCAATTAGGCGTTCATCGATGTTCAAAGTGATTCCGAACTACTGGATGAGGATTCTCAATAGTCCAAACGTATATAGATTGGTCATACCATCACGCGGCGTAAAAATAGTTTCATCACTGACCAAGACATCGACAAATTTTCATTAATTTGTAACTTTAACAATTTGTATTTGCAGCCGCCATTTTACATCCCCAGTTCAATAACTCGTAAAGCTTTCAACGAAATCGGCTAAAATTCATATCTTGGGGGGTTTTGGGGTCGCTGATTATGAATCCGAAGTGAAAATTCAAAATGGCGGACTTGAAGGATTAACTCCCGATTTACGCCGTCTCTATTGATTTTACTGAAAAATATGTAGAGTAAAAAGTGTTTGGAATGCCATTTTGATAAGAATACGCCATTTTGGCAACCACACTCTTTCGCTTCTCCCCCGTGGAAAACCTTTTACGGCTGACCCTTTCTTTTACAAAAATTGCGATAAAAACTTCTTTTTTTAATTGTTTATTATAGTTTGATACTATTGGGCCAATAAAGTTGAAAACAAAAAAAAAAAATTAACCCTCATCGCTTCAACCTTTTACTGGGGGTGAACATTGAGTGACCTCCCAAAACCTCCCTACAAACTGATGGGGGAAATATGGAAACAGTAGCATTTCCATATTTTCCCCCATAGTGTCATCAAATGATCGGTAATTTGGTTTATATTATATAAGTAAGACAATTTTATAGCACCGTCTATTTTCTAAATATTAAAACTTATCAGTTAAATCTTTGCTAACAGATTGTCCTCTATTTCTATTGTCTGGTCTGGGATGTTGTATAATCGGCGAGTGTATTCATAAGTAAAGGTGAACATGTATTTAGAATGAATTAGACTAATAATACACAAACCCAGCAGCAGGTGTTTCCTTTGCAATTAATTACTAATGTATTCCTTCTAATAATAGTAAATTGTCCGTCTCATCCGGAGATGACGCTAGAAGGCGCTCTAATTATTCCTATGATATAAAACGCATATAGAGGGAAAAACCACTAGAAATAGCCGACCTTTTTTCTATGGTCATAGACCGCCGCACCGCACCATCTGGCGAATTCCCCTATGCTGTAAATGTAGCAAGTATTTTAAAATCAATTACCTACTCGAAGAACAAGTTGTATTGTATATTTTTACATCGTCTATTGAGAATTATACTTTTCCAAAGCGTTTTATCAATGGGAATAATTGCCATAAAATTATTATACAACCATAATATGTAATTACTGTTATATGAAACTCAATGCGACAATGTTACTTTCATGTATATCGTTATCAACAAAATCACCTTGAATCGATGAATGGATTTCATTCATAACGTTTCAATTTGTAATTTACCATCTGTTGGAATTTTAAAGTAATATTATACATGTCAGGACCTGATGCAGCCAGTGGTGTCGTTAAACGCCTTATCAGTGGGTAATATTTTGCAATAACGTACCTTGATGATGACTCAGCTCTCGCAACCGACCTATTATTGTATAGGACTTATAAAGGTGTTAAATTACTTATTAACAGAGTCTGGATAGCAATTTTATTTTTTAAAATTTGTTGGTGCCGGACGAAATATGGGAAGAAGTTGTGGAATAAAATCGTAGGTTGCAAAATTCGATTTTCTCGACAGTAATCGTCAAGTCATTTTCCTCAAAGAACGTCCCAAATTCCAAAGGCAGATACTGCACACTACATAGTAACCTTTTACACAACGAGTTCTTCCTTTTGGTTTTTCTCTGGCATATGAAGTAGTACTGCGAAACTGGTGTACCCACTATTTAATTGTTGTTCGACTAAGGACTGGATCTCGTGGATTTAAATGAAAGTGATGACGAGTAAACTCTGGGTGATTACAACGGAATAGTTATTTTTTAAATAAGCTTCGACCGCAAAAGAACGTTGACTATTTGAGCAACGCCACACACATTTCTCGCAAACGCTTTGACAACTAGTCTTAAATTTCCATTTATCGCGAAATCTAGGCGACTTGATTATATCTCATTATATTATGACATGAATCAACTTATTTGTAAATGGATGCTCCATTCTGCCGGACCCGGTAGATCTCAGTGTTTCCTGTTAAACCCTTTTTTACTAGATATCTAGTATTTAATTCCTATAATTTCATATATAAAGCGAATTCCATTTTAAGGCAGCTTGTACTTAATTATAAGAAAGATCAGCACGTAATCATTAATGTTTACAGATGATAAAATTATACAAATTAAATACTAGAATCTATTTTTCTAGGGCATTATGTAAAATAAAATTCTTTTTTTGCAAGAATTTCTAACGATGCTATAAATTATCCACATACACGTCTGATATATATTCTAATGTTCCTAGGGTTTGTATAATTATTGAGCTATTATATATAGATTAAATATATATCAAGCTCTATAAGTAGATGATTTTATTTTCTTATGTATTCATTATCCAAGCCATACCTCATATATATATTATCAAACGCCACAACATAAAGTAATGCAGCATTTACAAGTTTGTATTACAATAATTAGATTCGAAATAAGAATATTTACCTCTGAAATCTAGCTCACAAATCCTGATCCGTATTTTAAAAAAATGTGTGCTAGTGTGTTTAGCCATCCCTGCGAATGACATTTTTGTTTGTCGTAAAATTTGTGTTAGCAGTACAGTTCAAAGAGAACGTTCCTCTACCTGTGCGGAAGGTATTGCTGCTACTCTCCGAAAACAGCGTCTGCCGGGGCCGGTTACGTCTACGTCGAAATTATATTAGCCAGTGGGGTAGTTATTCTAAATAATACTTTCCCTTTGTGCCTAAAGATATTTTAGAATTTATTGTCTTATGTTTATTTTCTATTAATAACTTATCAGGGACAATGCCGGATTTACTTGATGACGTGCCATACAGACTTGGAATAAGATACTGGCATATGCATAATGGAGCTTCTCTCCATTTTAATGTTTTGGAGAACACTTAAGTCAAGTATATGGAGAAAGGCGAGGATAAGACGGGGAGGGCCTGTTGCTTGGCCTCCCCGTTCTCCAGATATTAACCCCTTTGATTATTTTTAAGGTGATATTTGAAGGTATTAGTGTATTCTGTACCAATTGAAAATGAAACCCAGCTTAAAAAATTAATAATAAATCAATGTGAAGTAAGAACACAGCTGGAATTTTCGAGAAAAGGCGATTATCGATAAGACATCGTTTTTTGGCTGTATTGACATGACTGGATATTTTCAGTATCTGTTGCGTTGCAGCTTATAGCATTTTTGAAATTGTTTTATAATTACACTGCTGTTTTATGATGTAATATGTATTTATTTCTATTTGAGAACTTTCAATCATAATTTTTTTTGGGCATGGATATGCTAAAAAAAAATAGTGTTTATATTGAAAATTTTAAATAACTGCTTAAAACTCAATTCTAACTATCCAAATAAAAAAAACGAACCGCAGATCCTGAAGAGAATTGCCAGAAGATACATCTCTTTATTGTTGCGGTCATCGCCTTAGACTGGACATCTTTATCCTTTGACATAATTATATCTATCTGCCTCGGACCAGTCATCTGAACTTGTTTAACCTCAATTAAACAAGCAGCGGACCAAAATTGTTTAAACAACTTACATTGAAATTGCAAGGTCATAATAGACAAGTTGCAAAACAAGTATTTTTAATGAAATTTTTACATCGATTTGTTTCAGTATAAAATCTCGGGCACAAAGTTGTATCGAAGGCGTTTGTAGAAGCGTTGTTAAGTGGGCATTATCCAAGAGAGAGAGAGAGAAATATCCGATAAGCAAATATTTATTATTTTTGGCCATAACTATTTTAAAAAATATATTGGTAAAAAAAAGTATAAGACTTTTCACTCAATAATTTCAGTTGTTTGCAAAATTAGTTAATTTAAATATTTAAAGATTGGCACTATTTTTTAGTTTAAATTAACTAATTTTGCAAACAACGGAAATTATTGAGTGATAATTCATATCACTACAGCTGATATAGTTCTACTTAGGTAGTCTTATATTTTTTTATCAATATATGTATTTAAAAAAAGGTTATGGCCAAAAATAATAAATATTTTCTTATCGGATCTCTCTCTCTCTCTCTCTCTTGGATATGCCCACTTTAAGTTCGACATGAATGGTAATTTGTTGCATTGGAACCGGATGTTCCATAAAAATGGAAAATATTCCGTGTTAATCCACTTCTTAAAGTAACGGATTCTAAGGAGCAACATTGACTAAAAGCAACTCGAAAACTTGCAATAATTATCCAATCGACAATAACATAAAATAAAACGTAAAGTTTGTTAAAAGGTGATTTTTTATCGGCATATTTTAAATTAACATCCTGGTAATAAGGAGACATACACACAGACAATCACACAATGACCATTCCTTACTACATTGCCATCTACTGCAGCTGAGACTCAAACTCAGGAGTGGTACCTCGACTAGTTGTGTTGCCTCTCACACAACTCCACCTAATCCACTGGTAACACATTAAAAGCACAAAACATCCATACCCCAGGATATGCTTAAAAATAAATTAAATTAAATATATTACACAATTCAAAGGCTTTGATGGTCGATGAAATTAACGCTAAACCAGTAAATCATGTAATCGTTCGGATTGAAACATCCGAAAGCCAAATCTAAAGAAATTAACGAAACGTTAAAAATTAAACGTAATAAAAGGATCTTTAGCAAACAAACACTCCCTCTTTTGTGTTTGTTTACCACTTAATTTATATCATTATATTTATTTGCTGTTAAATTAAATACTACTTAAAATTAAAAGTTTTTTAACAACTCCACTTCTGTTATTTGTGTTAACAGACCCAAAAAAACGTGCGATGCTAAGCATGCCGTCTCTTAGCGGGTAGATGTGAATTTTGAATTGTATAAATATATCTACCTGTCCTATAGGTCTTATTTACTGTTCTTTCTTAATGTTTACACAAATGGGTAGGGCACCGGGCTTTATAGAACATTGTGATGTTTAGATGCTCCGGATTATTGCCCAGGTAGGCGATTTTCGGAAACATCCCTCGATATAATCTGTACTAACGTCGAAAAATGCATAGTAGCGCGACATTCTTCAATCGCCACCGCCGTAGTAATTTCTACGACATTCCAGACAGAAGATACCACGAAGGAAGACAACGAGGATCTTAATTACAGCAGGACACTTACTTACGCTGCGGGCGTATTCAGGGTGACATAGTAAACAAGTACGCGTATAGGGGAGAAAGATGATATCTCCAAATTGCTTCCCACCGAGATTGGGTATCAACGAAACCCTTTTCATGTAATGTCTTGCTCTTTTGTCCGGCGGTCTCCCCCAAACACGCCAACAGAGCATTGTGCAGCCCAATTATCTTGTAGGCAAAACAATCAGTTCAGTGTTAGGCTGGCGGGCAGTTAAATGGTCGCTGATTGCTTGTAATTTGTGTGCGACATGATCTGTATTTCTTAGCTTTTTACTTATCTAATCGCTCGTCTAGCGAAGAAAAAAGTTTTTTATTTTCCATTTTAGATGTTTATTTGTCGTTTTCTTGGTTTCTCGCAGCAATCAGGCTTTCGCTTTGGTAGAGGATTTAAATATACATTTTTTACACTTGTTACACAAATAACTGTTGTACTTCTCTTATAAATCTCCATTATGTTTATGTATAGGGTTATTCACTATATATTGCCCCAACTTTATTTCTGTTATTATTGAAAATAGAAAAAAAGTTTCGTATAAAACTTGTAGGATCTTACTTGTATTTTATTGAAACGTGATCAAAAAAACAATTGCATTGTCATTTGCATTTTGAATATCAAATATGTCAAGAAGTATTTAAGACAGACCTATACAATATTATACATACAGGCTGTCCATTTTATCAGGGCCCTCGAGAATATCTCACTTAATATCGGTCGTACAAAAAAAAATATATTTTTACGAAAATTGTGCCGATTTATATAACCTACAAAATGGTTTAAAGACATTTGAAATCCATGGCCTACTTTAAGAGATATGGAAAATATCGAAAAAGAGGAAAACGTCTAGGCCAAATATCTCCGTTATTTGAAGAGATACGAGAAAAATTCTAAGGCGAAATTTTTTTGCAAAACAGAGTGTTTCAACGAGGTTTTATCTAATTTTTTTCAAAACCGCTGTATTTTGAGATTTACTCTTCAGGCTGTTAAAAAAATTATTTTGAAACGGGCGGGAAATGGCGCCATTAAATAGAGTATTTTCCTCCCTTTTCAACGATATATCACATGCCATATTTATTCATTGGTACTACGTTAGTAATTATAGAAACATTTTTTTAAAACCAATAATTTTTTTTTTTACAAGCAGCATTATACTTGCCGTGGAGAAGTATGATTAAATAAAACGATAAAATAATTCAATAAGTTATTCAGATCTTTGCTATAATAAAACATTAACACAATTAAGAAGAATAAAGTAAATTCAGGTAACAAAAACAAAATAATAATCAAGAAAGCAACATGGAGCAATTATGGAAAGAGTATTCGCACTTATGCCAATGTATAGAGGTCCTCCATAAAAGCGTCACTCCTTGCTCAGAAAGTTAAAATGTCTTTACCAATTAACTGAAGTATAATATCCATTTGTTTGTATTTCATGATTTTCTCGTATCTCTTCAAATAACGGAGATATTTTGCCTAGACGTTTTCCGCATTTTCGACATTTTCCGCCATAACTCTTAAAGTAGGCCATGGATTTCAAATGTCTTTAAACCATTTTGTAGGTTATATAAATCGGCACAATTTTCATAAAAATAACTTCTTTTGTACGACCGATATTAAGTGAGATATTCTCAAGTGCTCTGATAAAATGGACAGCCTGTATACAAAATCAGGTGAAAGAGGGCTTCTCGAAAATGCAATAATATATAGGGTGTAACATATTTATTTCTTATAGTTACTTGTTACTCGGGCAAGTTATAAAGCGGATTTCGTTAAAGGCAGCAAATAGTGCCATTATTCTTGAAGAGCGTGATGAAAAAATTAGAATAGCTCATCAAAAATAATTGTTGCTTTTCTCGTAAGAGGCAACGCCAACTAATGGATCGAGGAGCTGAGCGTGTCGTGGCACTTTTAGTCGGCACATTGTAAATATCACGAGCAAAGATCAAAACAGGAGCCGTACGCTTTTTGAAATTATTAATCAATTATTTTGACACAAATGAAACTTAACACGTCTTTTTTAGATATTTATCAGATCGAGTATTGCACAACTCCAAGCCTTTCCGAGGCCATTAATAATTCTCACGATTCAGACCATTGTTTTTGTAAGTTACTCTTTTGGGAAATTATAAGTCACGTTAATGGTTGCAGAAATATGCCCATTACTTCGGCGCTACTTAAATGTAAGTGGTTTGGTGCCGCCAGTAAGTTTCTGCCTGTAATTATGCTTTTTGATAATGGGCAATTGCCGAAGAAAGAATATTTAGATTGATTTTGATTTATCATCGTATCGATTCATTTTTTGCGGTAGGTACGCGATGTCGTGCAAATTGCAAAAATAATTTTAAAATTATACAGGGTGTAATGTTTAAGTCTATAACATAGGGTCTGAATTCCATAGTTTTGAAGGGAAAAAAGTTTAAAAAATTAATTAACTGTTAATAAAATTGGTTGAGAACTTCTGGAATATTGAGGTAGGCAAAGTATTCCAGAATAGAAGTGAAAGTTCAACCAAGTTCAATTTCAACTCTATTGTATGCTTAGCTGGCTGTACAACTCCCTAATTGGCATAGAAACTTTAAAGGCCTGCCGCCGAGTGTCGCCGATAAAGTAGCGGCGCCTTTTGTTTTTACTTTTGCGGTTTTATTCCTTCCAATTTTAATTAGTCAATAGCATTGGCTAACGTGGACTGGGAACCAATAAAATACACTTTAAAAAGTAGAAGGGACAGAATGTTCCAAAGTGTTATTAGAAAAAAATCTACTTTAGTTTAGTTCATGTCGGTTACTTAATTACGTACAATGACACGGTTCTATTGTGCCATTGGTTCTGTTCTTTTTCTTTATTTTTATTACGTTTTTCTGTATCCTTAGTTAGAATTTATTTTACTGATTTACTTTAATTTAGTGTGGTACTTTAAAATGCTGCGCTGTATTTAAAAGTGAATTTTGGACATTATGGCAGAAAATTACGCTTATCCAGAGCTCACGACTTAAATCCAATGGATTTTTATTTTTGGGAGCATCTTAAATCGCTTGTTTATTGTGATCCAATTGACACTTTGAACAATTGCGGCAACGTGTTATAATAGACCATAAAACATATTTTTTGTTTTATTTACGTAATTAAAGTTAATTACGGTTATGAATTTTTTTTTGAAATTCTTTAATTAATAAATACAATCTTATTTAGACCATTGGTTCTGATATTACACCCTCTTCAAAGAACAGCTTGCTTGCTTTCTACAAGCTCGTCAAAACCTTGCAAAAATAGTATATTGTTTCATTGAGAGTAAAAATGGCTTTTACTCCGAATACGACATGTTATTTTTTTCTTCAAACGTCGATTAGCTATGAAAAAAATAAAGACGGAAGTAAAAGTCCGCTCGGGCGGAAGAAAAAGTACTTTAACTTCTATTGCTAATGGCAACGCACATCCGTCTGAAATGAAATGTCAAACGTTAATGTCATGAATGAATGAAGAAATGTCATGATTTTCTGACTCGTTTTCTGACGATTGAAGAAAAAAAGGTTTTCTTAACCTGAATAGCCCTCTTAAGTCTAGATCGGTAAAGGAGACGATACCCTAGAGTTTCTAATGGAATCCGAACCACTTCTTGGGGATAATTTATAATTGAAAATTATTTCGCAGTAAGTGGAGCTTGAACCTACTTTCGCAAGATATGCCCAGAGAGAAATATAGACGTGCTAACCATTGAACTTGTTGCTTATGGCCTAGGATGCAAAATTTATGGCAAGGTGCAGAAATAAAATAATTCAAATATGAAAGTACTCTGCTATAAAAAAACATCGTGCAGCAGGTCGATATTTTATTTAGAATTGCTACTTTTTAGCCCGAAAATAATATCCGCCGCATTCACCCTTATACCACCCCCCACCCCCCCCCCCCGAAAATTAAATTAGGAAGTGCGACACCTCGTTTGAAACTTTGATTCTCTATTCATATAAGCAGTATACATTTTTCTTTTTAATTTGGACAAAAATGGACAAAATTAGCTGTGACGTCACAACGTATGCAACCAAACATACTCCTGTCATAGAAATTTTAATCCCGTCGAATAACATTGAAATATTAGTCTTATTACCTTGTTCATAAAGACTATAAAATATAAAGCTAAAACATTGCTATACATTTTATTGAGGGGCGAGCGTAGGTGCGTCTTTACTATGTACATACTTCGGTATGCGATGTAAAGCAACGACAGGCGCAGTTAGTACTTGGATGGGTGACCATTCCAACGGAAACCGCGTTCTCGCCTCAAACATCTTCCAGCGGCTTGTATATCAGTGTATGCGCGGAAGCTATACAACCTTAGGCGAGGGTTGTATAGGAGATATACCATCCTTCGGAGGGGAGCCGTCGGTCCCTTGTATATTAAATGTTAGGCAAGTAAAAGATCCCTACTATTCTTAAGGGAAGAGGTTCGGCAAAATTCCTGGTTGGGGGTAGCTCGTCTACAGGCGTCGGTGTTAGGTCTCAGTAGCGGAAATAGGACGACGTTAAATAAATGTATAAAAAAACATTTTATTGAATTTCTCGACTGAAAGAAATATTTAAAAACATCCAGTGACAATCTTATATGCACAAAATATGTTGTAATACATGTATTTATACAAGATTTAATAAACCTTTAATTTTATTTTAATAATGCCAAATATAAAACAGCAACAGTTTCCTCCAATGGGAATAAAGAATGAGAAAATTTAAATTATATGGGCGGAAAACAATGCATTTAACTTCAATAATCTTGTTTGATTTCACATTTACAGTTCATATACTAATCTTTCCCCACCAAGTTAAAAGAAAAATGGGATACGTGATGTCACCCTAATTGAGTCCATCATCACTGATAAAATTAATTTTGAAATTTTGTTAATGTCTTGTAAACTCATTCGAACACACTACTCGACGCGCGTTTCGTCAACCATAATAGCACCATCAGGAGATGATTAAAACTGAAAATACCGTCTCCCGATGATATTGACATGGTAAGCGAAACGCACGACGACAAGCAGTAGTATATTCTAGTGTGGTGTTCAAATAATTTTGTAAAAGTGGTAGACACCAAAGATATTGATTTGTGAAAACAGCCCTCATACGAAAACGCCTCCACCACAGGGCCCCGTCTCAGTGTAGGGTTGTCTGTTAAAACATTTACTTATTTTCCTTGTCAGCTAGTAGAGAATCTCCAGAACATCTCTAAATTGGTTGTCGCCTTGTTTCATTTTCTCGAAGAGATGAAAATAAATAAATAGCAGCACGCAGATGCTATTATTAACCCAGAACTATATAATTCAAGAGTAAACATAGAAACAATTGTTTAAATTACAAATACAAGGAATCTAGTTAATTTAGGACAAATATAGTCATGTCATTGATGATTGCATTAAAAAATATGCGCTTTGGAACATCTGCTGCCTAGTCATCAATTAAAAAGCGCTTATTTTAATTGTTGGCAGGAGAAACAAAAGACGGCATTGTGTGCAATCAAAACAAAGCCATTGTAAATCATGGCGAGCTAAGGTACACAACAGTGCGTGTTGTTCTTCTGCTGTACAAGCGATCAGTTCTGGTCGTTCGATCTGTATGCAGCTGAGCAACATTTAAGTGGTTTAATGCCACATATGGTTGGATTAATCTAACCTACTGTTTTTGTCGCAGCGACTTCTGGGAACCAGGCTTGTAGAAAAACCATTTAACACGCACATGATATACATATATACTTCCACGTAATTAGTACCAACGAATAATACGCAGTGTGTTCCCTAAAAACGAATACTCGGTACGACTTTTTACGACACTGATGCTACAGAGCAAAATTTATTCAATGTTAATGTAGCAGATTATCTTTTGCAATATCAAGTCATTGTACTGTTTAGTTTCTAGAGCTAATTTGAATTTACGGCAGCAGCTTCTTTCTTACCTTTTCAAATGCCCTTATTTATATCTTAACTTTGAGATTTATAAAAATTAAAAGAAAAGGACACCACTTAATAAAAACTAAATTCGTAGAAAACGGTAAGTCTACACGTTGAACCAATAATCGGCTGTGTTTACGTCTGCAAAACGACATTGCACTCATAGAGCGAAAGGCTATTGTAATCCCCATTCCCCCAGTGGGAATGTCTGACACATATTTTTTGTTGGTATTACCATGTAGTTTAAGGTTTTAGTTATTTGCTTCTTGTCAATTACAGCATATCCCGGAAAAACATAGAAAATCACGGAAATACAGAGAAAATTACTTTTTACAAAAAAATCTGTATTCTTTGCTTACTTTCAGACTCTCACTAACATTCCAGAAACCTTTGGTGAGCTCACCGAGATTGTCGTAAGCCGCTTTCATTTGGTAGCTCATGGTCTGTCAACTTAACCCCAGTGTTGTTAATGGAGTAAGCCCGAACTATCTGCCTGATTTCCGATTACTTTATCCATATTCTTATGAAAACCATACCATATAGACCAAATAATCGTTTGTAAAGTGAAAAGCTAGAAGAGAGGAGAGAATTTTCTTTATTTCTGTTGAAATGTTCACAATGTGAAAAACAGCGCCAGCGGGAATCACAATATTTTGTATTTTGAAAATTCATGTTAAAAGTATGACGAATGGGGGAGGGGAGAATTAGATACTTCGAAAAAACATTTTAAAGTACGAAAAATGTCCGCACCATCTAAAAAAGTTCACAAATCGGATTATTGTTTGACTATCTGGGGAGGGGGGTTGAAGTTGTGAGGGATGTAGAAGTGTGGGATAGAACGTTTAGGTGATGAGAACGTTGAAGGTTTGAGTGTTGGAGGCGGACGAAGGAGGACCCATATTTATAGGCTAATTAGATGTCTTGGGGTTATAAATGCAATTTGATGAGAGTTTGGGAAAATTAGGTCGCTAGTGGGAGTTTTAAGAGAGGGTTAGGATGATGTACGAGTTTTTCTGCAAAGTTAGGGATGAGTTGGGTGAGTATGAATTCGTCTGTTGTCGGGGTTCCTGTGGTATTGTGGTCTATCGGAGATGTTTGCTTTGGATTTTTTGTAGTATTTTTGGTTATATATACCAGACAGGGGAGGTGTATGTAATGATAAGACGGATGTAGGATTAGTATGGCTGCGGTATGGGAAGCGGCTTTCATGATGGTAGTCGATGGTAGATGGGAGTCGTTGGTATAACAAAGAAAGAGTGCGGCACCAAGGGGACGCCAGAGAGGGTGGGGGAAGGATTGGAGCATTCCTTTTAGATTGCTACTCGGAATTGGCGATTAGAAATATGTAATGTTTGTTGAGTGGAAGACCTGGTTGATTGGAAGAGTAGTTGTAGTTAAACTACGCCAGGATGTAAATATAAACAAGGCATTAAAATTGAAAAATTAAAATTAATTGTATTGTCTTGATAATACGAATCGGAATGTCCGCGATACGAAGGTTATATAGCAATCCGGTATGCCAGATGCCTCTTGAGGTCAAGCCCAATTGTATTCGACCTCAAATAAAAGGTAGGTTAGGATAAGGGAATCGAAGACTTGCTTGACCCCCTAAACACGAGTCAAGCCGACTCGGATGGAAAGTTGAACCTCAGGTGTTTAGTTTTTCCATTCGTCTCGGTCTGTGAAAATTTTAGAACAAAAAATGCACTGAAAAATAGAAAACAACTTTTTTAGTTATCACGTACAGTATTAGACTGGGGCCGTTACGGAATTTTAATGCTGAAAAAAAAATTAATAGCAGGCAACGGCCGGCTGGAATATATAGTTGAGGTCATAAACAATGAAAAAAAAAAACTTTGGAACTTGAGATGAAGGGAAGTAGTGAAATGGGGTGCTATTTAAGGGATGAAAACTGTTTTTCGTGATTTGTGGCGAAACGTGACCTCCTAGAGAGAAAAGCGTTTCATACAATAGTTGTAGATAATAAAAAAATCTAAAACTTTTATTATTATACATATTTTTCGACATAACCTCAAAGTTTGCGAAAAAGTGACAAAAAACCGATTTTTCTGTTTTTATTTTTTTCTCGCGTGAAAATTATTTAATTTAAATGAAACTTTGTGAAAGTACGTAATTATTTGCATATAATAAGCCTGAATTTTTTCAATTATGGGAAATAAATATTTTTCGAGATTTTACCATTTTTCCGAAAAAACACCCCTATCTTCGGCGAACAACTTTATTGATTTTTTTTTTGGATTTTGATGTTCTACTAGTGCTCATTTTTTTCGTCGAGTTGTCTACTTTCAAATGGTACGTCGATGTTAGTGATTTATTGTCATTTAGCAGCTTAAAATTAAGAAAAACAGAAAAAAAAATTTTTCGAATCTCGAATTTGTCGATTTTTTTCATTATTTGCAATTTTTTAGCATATTTATGTTAATAATTCATAATGTTTTAATGAAAAAACTTACTTTGGTATAAAATAACTAAAGTTGAATGAATTTAGTTATTGGAAACCACGCTAGAATTGAATACAAACAAACAAAAAAAAATACTGTTACGTATTGAAACAAAAAAAAAAAATTACAAAATTTGAAATTTCTCAGCATACAGGTATTTGAAATGCCCGCCCAAAACGACTGAAGGTTGGGGGTAGAGAGGGGTAGGACAAAGTGAGCCTGCACAAGAGCAGCAGAGCTCGTTCTGTTGTAGTAGTAAATCTCTATTCGTCTAGTTGTGTAAAAGTATTTTTTCAGTTTGTGATGCGTCCTTTGTAAACGCACGTGGTGATTGAGTTTTCGATTAAAATTAAACGAATTGTTAATTGACAATAGTTTACTGCCGTTGGATAATAATAAAGTAAGTTGAGTATTAATTTATAGCCTTTAACATTGTCAGTAGCTTTTATAATTTTAATATTATTGTAAATTCATACATGATAATTACAATTGTTAAATGTTACAATAATGTTTTGTTTTGATGTGTACGCTTGAAGCTACAACTAACTATCGTATCTCAACTTAGAGCTAGTATTTACAAAAGTAAGAAAATTTATAACTCATTAAATCAATTACGATTTGAGCTGTATCAGCAAGCTACAAACAAATCCACTTTTAAATTGGAAAAACTCCCTCCAACTGAAGAAGCAGCTGCACAACACCCCTACAGAGTCTATTACCAATTGCAAACTTGGTTGGGTAATTTTGACAACGATCAGGACAACAAAAAAGCAAAGGACGGGGCTGGAACGAAAACGTAGGAAGACTCGTGCCGAAATACATCTCTGACAGTTCCGACTTGATTCCTGGAAAGTTGTTAAAAAGCGTTAGCTGTACTTGTGAAAGTGGATGCAATAATCAAAGGTGTGGCTGCCGAAAACAGGACTTAAAGTGTACCAATCTATGCAATACATGCACTGAGAACTGTTCAAATAGAGACAGAGAAGTATTTGTAGATTTAAATGATTCTGAAGATATTGATGAAGAGCCAGCAAAGAATAATGACATCAAAATTGAAGAGCCTGAAAATGCCAATGATTTTGAAGATAATATAGAATTTGAGAGTTTGATCGATGAAGAAAACGAACCACAACAAAAAAGGCCTAAAATTGATTAGATTTAAACAATTATTTTATTGATTTTTCTTTTTATAAATTTATATACAACCAATATTAATAAAGTAAATATTTGTAAATAAAGTAAAAAATTCGTAGCCAATATAAATAAATTGTATGTTGTATTTTATCATATGTATTTAGAATAATTTAATATGCATATAAAGTTTTCGAAACTTAACTGTAGCTTATGAAAATTAATAAAGTACTATTGATTTCCATGTAAATGTTAAATTTCATGAAGTTTCCCTGCCTTTCCGTGATGAAATTCATTCAACTTTATTTATTTTATACCAAAGTAAGTTTTTTCATTAAAATATTATGAATTATTAACATAAATATGCTAAAAAATTGAAAATAATGAAAAAAATCGACAAATTCGAGATTCGAAAAATTTTTTTTTCGGTATTTCTTAATTTTAAGCTGCTAAATGACAATAAATCACTAACATCGACGTACCATTTGACAGTAGACATCTCGACGAAAAAAATGAGCACTAGTAGAGAACATCAAAATCCAAAAAAAAAAAATCAATAAAGTTGCTTGCCGAAGATAGGGGTTTTTTCGGAAAAATGGTAAAATCTCGAAAAATAT
This sequence comes from Leptura quadrifasciata, assembly GCA_963675555.1. Lineage (NCBI taxonomy): Eukaryota > Metazoa > Arthropoda > Insecta > Coleoptera > Cerambycidae > Leptura > Leptura quadrifasciata. The sequence goes on along the minus strand of OY776681.1, from coordinate 17,850,094 downwards.
TTATTTCCCATAAGTCAAAAAATTCATGCTTATTATATGCAAACAATTACGTACTTTCACAAAGTTTCATTTAAATTAAATAATTTTCACGCGAGAAAAAAAATAAAAACAGAAAAATCTGTTTTTCGTCATTTTCTCGCAAGCTTTGAGGTTATGTCGAAAAATATAGAGCATTTAGATTTCTTTATTATCTACAACTTTTGTATGAAACACTTTTCTCTAGGAGGTCACGTTTCGCCACAAATAACGAAAAACGATTTTCATCCCTTAAATAGCACCCCATTTCACTACTTCCCTTCATCTCAAGTTCCAAAGTTTTTTTTTTTTTCATTTTTTATGACCTCAACTATATATTCCAGCCGGCCGTTGCCTGCTATTAATTTTTTCATCTCAAAAAGGTAACGGCCCCAGCCTATATATATTTAGGCCTATACGGTTGAAAATAAAAGCAAGCGTGGATCAGTCATAATTAAATGTTACCTACGACCATTTACAATTTTCTGGAGAGCCCTGTTTCGCTTTAGCTGTTTCCTAGTCTTCTATAAATTTTTGTAATATCACATGATGTGAGCAATATTAAAAGTTTGAGGTGATACGATCAGAATGTCATTAAACTAGCCGAATAGTTGATGTCACAAGGCACTTTGGCCATATCAGAAATATTAATAATCCTCGATTAATGGAGGTCCGCTCTTAGTGTAAAAGCCCGCGTTGTTCGAGATGTATTTGGCAATAAAACCTTATCAGTATGAATAATAAGCCCTTGTGTGATTTTGATGTAGAATTTCCAAGTATAAATCGGCGTTGTCGGCCTATAAATATCTGCATACCGGTTTTGAAAAGCGAGACGGAGAGCCCGACCGCGTGTTTACTCCCTCAAATTACTTCACTTTTATAAATCAGCCGCATAATTAGCGAGTAAATTGCATATTTGATGGAATGCAGCCTCGAATAATAATCCATCAGCGAGATAACATCTCATTAAACAGATTTCTGATCATCGTAATAAAGAATGTCATTCGGGTGTTTATGTTATGCAAATAATATGGAAATTAGCAACCGAATTAACATCAGCTCGAGTGATCTAGCGGCGATTTCCGTAATGTCTTTGCTTTTTGTCGTGAACGCGTTAGAAATGTACGTTTATTCACTTTGAATTACTTTTAATTACAAAATAAAAGGTAATTATGACATTATTTGCATAATATATTTTTAATAACGCTGAACGTTAGTTCCCATGTAGTCTGACGAGATATTTTCTTTTATTTCATATATGTAATATAAGGAAGCGTATATAATTTCTGCATGAAACTCGACACTTATGAAGACCGCAGTATTCTTATTTTGCCTTTAACAGGAAAATCAATGAAATCACACATTCCTGAAACATCTGCATGAACTCATTAATATAAGATTAGTTAAAAATTCAGAAACTTGATTACAAATATTCAAAAAAATAAAAAATTAATTAAAACACCAGTTGTATATTATTATTATAAATTCGGAATTGTATTTTGGCGAGTGTGTGGCTATTAATTATGTATTTATTAAAATTTTATTCGATTCACACAGTAATTTATTCAAATTAAATTGTTCCTTTATGAATTATGTAATTGTATAACAAGCAGTTGTTTCCAAAATACAAAAACTCCCGATAAAATGTAAAATACCGCACGGTTTGGCAAAAAGGACGCTTGACCGTTTCAATTGACAGATGATATACAGGGTGTCCCAGATTTAAAATGACATAGACTAATGAGAGATAGAGCACAATTTGCTGAGTTCAAAACACCCCCACACTTACTCTTGAATCCTCACTGTTTTCAAGATACAGTTTTTTCAATTTACTAAATATTTGTTATCCTTTATTATATTTAATACAGACAAATAATTAATTTTAAAAATTTTGTTCCGACAAGAAATACCAAATATTCAATTAGTTGACAAAACTAAATGATTTATTTCCGCCGTATTTGTTTTTCATAAGTAAATTACTGTACGAAAATGCCCAAATCTATTGCAATATTACATTTATTTCCTAGAAATAAATATATCAGCAAAGAGTTAATTATAATACATCAAGTAAATATTTAGTTCTGTATAGTAAATATTTACTACTCATTAATAAATTTACTTATGAAAACTAAATGTTCAAATGTCGCCCTCTGTCGTCAAAAAATTATACCGTGTACTTTATCGTTTTCGTTATAGACGCCATTAAGTGATCCCAGTTTTCTTCGCGATTCGTGGTGTTTTTAGCCAGTTTAAGGTGTTTATTTTTGAGAATGAATAATAGTGATTGAATTTAATGTAATCTTGAGGCCTTGGATGCATCCAGCAAATCTTTAAAGGTATGAACTAGTCTAGCTCGACTATTTGTGAGGTCGCCATTGTATTCATTCTACTATTAGTAAAAGTAAAGTTATCATGCACGTGCATTATTAAATTTTCTATATTATATGTGCATTATATCATATCTGATTGCCCTAGAATGCGAATATGCATAATTTTATTTATGATGATAAGTACGTTTACGAAAATCGGTCTACTTTGGTAAATTCCATCGCAGTTTTGGAACACAATGAAGTATACTAAAAAAGTTAAAAGTTAATAAGTACTATGTGTCCGTGTACATTTTAGATAACCTCAGTCTACTTATGTGATTATAAATTTTCTCGTTCTGTAAATTTTTAAATGCAGATATTTTACTATAAAACATTGTAATATAGTATATTGTTTTATTTGTTTGTTTAATGCTTTATTTTAGTATTACTAAATCCAAAAATTTACTCGGTACTTATTGTATATTAATTGCATTTTTTAACATCATGCTATATTTAATTGATTTAAATAAACGGTGAAAGTCATCCTGATAGAGTATAGTGCATTAAAATACAGGTATTACATTTATTAACATTAGAAGCATATAGAGAGGGTGAAAAATAAAGAATATATAAAAAAATGTATAAACCTTTTTTAATATCAAGCACGTTATGATACTCAAATCAATAGATTCATATTTTCTTCCTATTGATTTAAATATTCATAAAAAAAGTGGTTTAAATATTCCAAGATGAACTTTTATACACATCAGGTAGAAATGTAAATCTTTATTTTTAAGGTAGATTTGTTTATCGCATATTTAGTGTGTTCCCGGTTTGTGCGTCAAAGAGAAAGATTGTTTTATTTTAATGTTTGAAAAAAATGACAGTGCGGAAGAAAAGGTTTTATTTATTGAAAGGCAAAGAGTCGCATAATCAAAAGCAGAATTTAATGTTAATTTATTGATTTGTTTGAAAAAGCACATATCCAAAAAAAAATTAAGAAATGTCCAGCTAGATTACACTATACTTTATTCGTTTTTCGTTTACCACCAAATGTCAAATATATGTCTATATTGGAGTGGCAAGACATAGTTAAATACAAAAGTTCATAGATATATGCAAATTTTTTTTTTTTTTTTTTTTATACATTTATTTAACGTCGGCCTATTTCCGCTACTGAGGCCTAACACCGACGCCTGTAGACGAGCTACCCCCAACCAGGAATTTTGCCGAACCTCTTCCCTTAAGAAGAGTAGGGATCTTTTACTTGCCTAACATTTAATAGACAAGGGACCGACGGCTTTACATCCCCTCCGAAGGATGGTATATCTCCTATACAACCCTCGCCTAAGGTTGTATAGCTTCCGCGCATACACTGATATACAAGCCGCTGGAAGATGTGTGAGGCGAGAACGCGGTTTCCGTTGGAATGGTCACCATCCAAGTACTAACTGCGCCTGTCGTTGCTTTACATCGCATACCGAAGTATGTACATAGTAAAGACGCACCTACGCTCGCCCCAAAATTTTTAAAAAATATAAAATATTTAAATTTTTGTTATATTTGATTTCAAAATTTTATAGATGTGACCGTATCTTGCAACTTATTTGACATTTTGCTTTTAAACAAAAGTCAAACTAGTTTGGTTGCTTTCTGCTTCAGTAAATATTAAAACATTTTTCCCCAGTTATTTTTTCAATTGTTGAAATTAACGCAATTTTTCCTCTCTGACAAATAATTCGGGGACACACTGTATATTAACATAAAATAAATATTTCTATATTGCAACTAAATCGAAAATTACACATTTATTAACCACAAGTAAGCATACTTACTAGCAACAAATTTAGAGAGTAATAAATCTTTATTTCTCAGAACTATATATTTTTTACTCGTGAGTATTTGAATTTATTTGACAATATTAAATATTTAGTTTTCATTTTTAAATAAATGCTTTAGTATTCCCAACTAAATGTTTAATCGGCCAAATACGAATAAATCATTTAGTTGGGGGTAATAAAATTTATTTATCTCAACTAAATCATTCTCTCAGTGAATTGTTTTATGAATTTGGACTGAAACTAAAATTCACCATATTTTTGGAATGGGTGGACGTACTTGGATAAAAGTTGATACACATATAGTGCACTCCTAGTCCAATCAATAGCATAATTTAGGAAAATATCCCGGACAGGACTCAATTTTTATTATTTTACATTTAGGACCAATTACATCACCCTGTATATCAGTTATTTGTAAATGGCGGATTGAAATGTGTATTGATTATTGTGCAAAATACTGTTCATAATATTTGATGGCACATTTATGGTTACTTCCTAGCAAATTTTCGAATGGTGAATGGTATTTAAATTCTACAAAATACGCAAACAACTAGTTAACGTCGCCATTTTATTAATTTTACTTAAACACTTGTTTGATAATTATTTAATGTATTATTGTTATTTAAAAAGAGAAACTAAAAACAGAAAAAAGGAAAAATAAATCATAAACAGCTTGCTTAATCCTAATTTACAGCACAAATTTTAAAAAGACACTAACTATTTTATACACTCATAGCCGAGTTGTGTCTAATATTGTCACAAAAATTTGTTGTTGTAATTGTTCACGGGTATTAATATTTTCACGGTACACTTGTGACTTCAGGTGGCCCCATAAAAAATAATCTATGGGAATGAGATCTGGAGATATCGGTGGCCAGTTAACTGAACCCCCGCTACCACTCTATCTGTTGGTGTAATGTACAGAAAAATGGGGTCCAGCACCCTCGTGTTGAAACATACCTCTAGCATTGATGTTTTCTAATAAATTTGGTAACACATCTATTAAGAACTTTAAATAAACTTCACCCGTTAGTTTCCCTTCAAAAACGTGTGGCCCCATTTATTAGATGACTACTGTATATTCCACACCGGACGTTTATGTTCAATCTGTGTTGGGAATTCTTCTGAAACGTAGCATGTGGATTTTCAGTTGACCAAAGATGTTGATTCCTGGTGTTGTTTATTCCATCACGCGTGAATTGAGCTTCGTCCGTGAACAGAATTCTAGACACTGTTCGTCTGTGCGCAACTACCCACCTACAAAATGTTAAACGCGGAACGCTGTCACCGCCTTCAAGTCGATGAACTACTTGAACATGAAAAGGACATAAGTAGATAAGTAATGACGGTTATGGCTCAAAATCCCATGCTATTTCTTACGGAGGTTCATTATGGTCTTCAAGGTCACTTTTCGCCAGGCTCCACCCACTTGCGCGCGCAGGTCTGTCCGGCTTTTTACTGGTGTGTATGGTACAGGTACAGCTTTTTTTACTCTTCTACACGTTAACAGATACAGACCAATAAAAAAAGTTATACCTGTACCGTACAGACTAGTAGAATGCCATACAGACCTGTTTGAAAACAGTACAGACATGCGCGCGCAAGTGGGTGGAGCCTGGCGAAAAATGAATATGGTGAATTTTAGTATCAGCCAAAATTCATAAAACAACATGTATCTTGAAAACAGTGAAGATTGAAGGGTACGTGTTGGGGTGTTTTGAACTCAGCAAAGTGTGCTCTATCATTAGTCTATGTCATTTTAAATCTGGGACACCCTGTATGCTCACTCAGTTGCCATTGTTGTATAGAGAATCTAAAACTTATTGAAAACGATAAAACCACCCCTTGTTCAATTTTAAATTATCTTCCAGTTATGATTAATCTGCAGCATGTATGTTGAATTTTAAAAAATACAAATAATTTGATTGCAATTTCAAAAACTTGTTCATTGGTAACACGATTCTTTTTACTCTCTGCGTTGCGAAGGCCAGCCTTAAATAGTACCTACTATATTACTAATAAATAATAACAAACTAGCACCAAAAGATGAGAGCCAAAGACGGCAAAATTCCCGCAAGTTTCTCGAACCTAAGAAAACGTGGTGTTAATACCCACCATATTATTACCTCCATAAAATATCGATAAAAGAGAAATATTTTATTAACATACCGTAAGAAATTATCAACATGATGGTCTTCATTGTTAATGTTACTAATCAGGATTTACAGATTTTGTAATTAAAATAAAGAAAAAGTATTTCCGAAGAAATTCATTTAATGAAACTTTGCAATTATAAGAGAAGCTGTTAACAATTGGTAACCGAAAACGGACAGAACGATAAATATTTATACTTCATCCTGGTGGATAATTTCATTTTCTTCCTAGTACACAATCAATCTATTATTGGCGAGGCGAGATTGAAGAAATTAAGCCCGCATTATGGTCAAATGCGATGGCTATCTTACAATTGCTTCTATGTAAACGGCGCTACCTCTTGTACGCTTTGCTACTGAATATGAAGACGATGAGGAATGTGAAAAATTCTAAACCAACGAGATCAGCGTTCTATCGAGATAAAGCCATTTCAGATTATACGACGCTGAAGATAATAACACCGCATCGGGGTGGAATTGTGAGGAACCTTCTAGTTTCTTTCAATAAAACTATTTCGACATTATAGAGACAGTGAATAGTTCGTTCAAATAAATATACCAATTTATAGCAATTTTGTTTATTTTCTATTTTATATTTATTTTTAAATGGTTTCGCGTTTTCGCTCCGATCTTAAAAAATACCTTATTTTAAAACTGACAAGATGTAAACCATGAATTTTCAAAAATATTCAGTGGTTAAACTATTTTCACAAACAATGCGATTTACGAAAACAATCTAAGATACTATTTTTTAGGTCGAAGATCCAAGAACGAGAGGCTAAGGCAACTGGAGTTTCCCCCTCGGTCCATTCAAATCATAAAACTCGTGAGCAGGGGGAGAAATCCTCATTTTCTACACCAAATAAAAAACCGCTGCCCAAGGAATCACTACTTCCACATCCAGATTTTGTATCCAAGTCTTATGCACACTAAATTCCAATGTAATATTTTATTACCTTTAATAATACAGTGAGGGTGGTAGAGGGGGTGGCTAATGTAAAAAAAAATTAGAAGTCCTTGATTCTCGTATACACACTAAACCCCAATTTATTTCTGGTGGAGATGGGGGTGGTAGAGGGGGGGCAACCAAATGTCAAAACAAATTTTAGAGGCCGTTGGTTCAAATCCCAATTTAATTTTTTACTCCGTTTACTTTTGGGTGGGGGTGGCAATGGGATGGTAGAGGGGGTAGGTAACACCAAAAATTTTTTTTAGACGTTTCGTTCTTGTATACACACTAAATCACATATTAATTTTTTTACCCCCTTTAATAATACGGTGATGGTGGCAATGAGGGTGGCAGAGGGGGTAGCTAACGCCAAAAAAATATTTTTAGACGTTTCGTTCTTTTATACACACTAAATCACATTTTAATTTTACGGCATAATTATTACCGCCGCGGGCCATGGCGCTAAGTTGAAGTAAATAGATCCCAGTAAATAAAAAATGCAAACAAAAACTTTACAACATAATTATATCGCTGCGAGCCATGGCGCCAAGCCTGACATGAAACATTACCGACGCACATTAAAAACCTGTAAAGGTAAGCGAGTCAATTTGCAAACGGCACAAAAAGGGTACCGGTATTTTAATGAGGTCGTAAAGATTTTGTTTGGTTTTTTATGTCTCAGTTTATTCTTACTTGAACTATACTATCATCTAACAGAAAAGAGGATCACTTGCATAAAAGGAATTCACCAAAAATATTGTGAATATACTGGATACATTGGCTGTTTAGATTTATTAAGGAAGGAAGTCCTCGCCACTGATTTTAGATGGCGCTATGATATACGGAATGTCAAGATATATCGAGATAATAACAGTATTTTATTTGTCCAACAGGAATACCCACTTACAGGACATACATAAAAATAGATAAATAAGTAAACAATGGTAAGTATAAACAATATGAATCGACAGAACTTTAAAATAAACAAAAACATAGCGTAGGTAATGTCTTGCAAATAAAGAATAGACAAAAGCGAATTACCATAATTATTGGCAATTGCTAATAAATGACTTAACTACAATTATAGTCGGGGTCAGCGCTTCCGGCACCCAAAAAACGCAAGAAAAACTTTAGGACCTCATTAAAATACCGAAAATACTACCGGTATAACCTCTGTACTATTTTGTTCACAAATTGACTCGCTTACCTTTGTAGGTTTTTAATGTGCGTTAGCTTGTTTGATGACAGAATACCGCTTGGCCCGCGGCAATAATAATTATGCCGTAAAGTTTTTGTTGCGTTCTTTGAGTGCAAATAGGCAGGCAACCAAAAGCCCACATATTCGTAAATATAAAATTGTTACATTGAATCTTTTGCTAAAAACTAAACATTGGAAGGTAGTTGGAGACATTGTCCGAGTCGTTTCGTCCCTCACCATGTGTGGTATACGAACCAAAATTTGTTAACCTTACAAATTTCTTGAAATTTTATAAAAACATTTTTTTTAAGAACATATTTTTTTTAACTTTAAATATCGTCTTTTTCTAGTGTTTCAAAATTTCCATTCAAGTTAATTAAGAGAGTGTTAGTTGTTTACAGTGTTAGATTTAAGACAATGCCACGACGCTACGTCCAATTGATACCATTCAGTGACAGCAGCTAAGCAAAAGAAACAGTAAGTATAAATTTAGAATTTTTCATCTGAATCAGTCTCATCGAATCCTTCAGGTGGACATATTAATATCCATTTTTAGGAAGGGTAATAAAAAGTCCCTCAGACGTTAGCATTGATCGTTCACAAGTCCACCGCTGGCTGTAAATTTGGCATTATCGGCTCAGTGGCTCAATGCTTACATGTTAGGTTTGTAACCATGGAGTCCCAGGTTCGAGTCCTGGCTAGGGTATATATGTTTAGGGGCGATTTTCATATGTTACCGAGTTGGTAGCAGTGGACTAGACGCGGTTGTGTGAGAGACAACACATCTAATCGCTGTACCACTCCTGAATTCGACAGCTGCGACAGATGGCAATGTCGTAGGGAATGGTTGAATTGTCTATGTGTGTGTGTGTACAACTCTGTAATTGGGAATTTGGTGGCCGCATAAAACATTAATAAAAGCTAAATAAATCTAAAAGATATTTGTTTAATTTGATACTTGGACTCTTGGACATGTTTTAAATATATAATGAATGGGTTCTTTCACTTTTAGTTCATTGAACTAATTTGCACAGAGATATTCTTTATCAACAAGCTTAGGTATAATATTAGTAATTTAATACTACTGTTAATTAAAAAGAGAACAAGTTTTATCACAGCGACGTATTGCCAGCTCGCAATCCGTGTAAAAATCACTAATAATTAATCAGATCGAGATAATACGACAGCTGGAATTTAAAATGACAAATTAAAGCAAAATGGCATAAACTATACAAGGCAAATGTTGCCTGAAAAGCGAACCATTAATTAATGCACGTTAAACATTAAAGCATGATTGGATTTATTTTCAGAAGCCTGAAGAAATTTAAATGTGTCCGGAATTAAGTTCTAATCTAGGCCATAAAATGTACGAATAGAAAACCATCTGCATGCGGCGAATTATATTAAAATAAACCTCAAATACCAAATCGAAAACTTCCTGGCCAGTGCAGTTATAAAATAACATACATAGGAAGGCATATATCCCCTCTCCTGCCCCCTCTCCAGTGACGCGCATCAACGCCATACTTTTATAATAATAATTTATTTACCAGATAAGTCAGCAATACAGAAAATTTGAAATGACAATATACAGGTAAATAATTAAAAAAGATCCCATGAAGCTTTCGCTTCTGTTTGGTTTATAGAATATGTAGTAATAACAATAATATTAATACATAACAAACAAATGCATTACTTAAAAATTTGATATTAATTAACAAATTAAAACAACATTGATAACAAACAAACAATTTGCTAGGTAACACATAAATATTCCAGATAGAGAGGCAGACAGTCAGTCAGGATCTCATATATTTGGAAATTAAATTGTAAAGTGATAATGTTCATGGAAATAGCATGAATTGATTTTGTACAACTTAAGAATAGAATGGTAAATTTATGAACATTGTTATAACATATGAGTAACTGTTTACAAGTATTTATAATAATGTGATGTAAAGCCATGAACTACAAACGATTAATTTACAGTGTACGTCATTTGCGCAGATTTCTTTTTAATTTCCATCTATTAAAAGGTGTATAAAATGTCTTGTTTTTTCCAGAACAAAATTTCTCAATAGCTTTTTAAACAATCTAAAATCATTTGTTCTGGAAGTACATTGAAGAATTTTGGGGCAAGAAAATTGTAGCTTCGTTGTCCTATTGTTTTTTTCATTAAAGGTGGGACATATTTTTGGCTACATTTTCTTGTGTTATAATCATGGTTTATTTGTAGTAACGTTGATTTACACATATTGCTTTATGTTCACACTTTGAAAAAATAATTGTCTGACATCTAGGACTTTACTTTCAGTATGTAATAAATTACTTGGATATGTGATGGTTTTCTTCAATATTATCCTCAAAATTTTTTTCCGGAGAACCTCTAGGTTAAATAAAAGTATTTTTCCTACCCCTCCCCAACCTGTGATACCATACGTAAGACGACTGAACTAGAGAATGGTATAATGTTAAAAGCTGTTTAGAATCCAGGAAATTATTTAGGTATTTAAATTTATAAAGAATATAACGCAGCTTCTTAATTAAGTATAGTATTTGCATATCCCATTTCATATGCTGATCTATATAAATACCCAAATATTTAATATTAGTAGCAGGTAGGACCCTGAACATTTCCCCTTCATTGTTAATGTTTAATTCATTAAAAGGCGGTATTATAGATTTGTTACAAGTAAATGGGATGTACAGGGTCTTTCCAAAATTTATAGTTAATAATTCTGAATCAAACCAGCTTTTAACATTCACCATATCGCTCTCGACAATTTCTTTTAAATGCTGCCATGAATCACTTTTATAAAATATAGCAGTGTCGTCAGCAAAACTGATGATATCACCTTCACCATTTAATGAAAAGAGACTATTCACATAAATTATGAACAGAATGGGGCCCAATACTGTGCCATGCGGTACGCCGTATTTTATAACCTCAGATGCGCTGATATCATTACCAATTCTTACATATTGTTTTCTATTACTTAGATACGATTTAAATAAACTTAAGCAATTATTCCTGATTCCTATATCTTCTAGTGTCTGGAGAAGTAAGCAATGGCTGACAGTATCAAATGCCTTTGCCAAATCTATAAATAGACATAAACAGTGGTCATTTTTATCTAGAGCAGAGTATATTTTAGATGTAAGATTCAGAATAGCATCTTCCGTGGAGATATTTTCTCTAAAACCAAATTGATTGTCCGAAATTAGTTTGTATTTGTTAAGATAGCGTGTTAGTCTTATTTTTATTCTTTTTTCAAAAACTTTACATAAACTTGTTAATAGTGAGATGGGGCGGTAATTTCCTATATTGTCTTTTTCCCCATTTTTGTGAACTGGAATGATTTTTGACGTTTTAAAGGCGGCTGGAAAGTAGCCACTCTCAATGGCATTATTGAAGATATATGGAAGTGGTTCTCTTATATCATCACCTACTGCTTTTAAAATTTCAGATTTTAAATTATCAACTCCAGCACATTTTTTATCTTTTAATTGTAAAATTATTTGACCGACTTCGACAGGATTTGTTGGGGCTATAAAGATAGAGTTTTGACTAACAATTACCTTGATTATTTTTGATTTTAATTTTACTAGCTAACTCAGTGCCCACATTTGCAAATTTTGTATTGAATAGGTTAGTAATTTCTTTTGCATCCGAAAAGTTGCCATTTTCTGTTGTTATAGTTGTTGGATTTTCTTTAGTTTTTACCTCAGTGAGGTCATTTACGGTTTTCCAGAGTTGTTTTGTATTACTTATTTCGACAATTGACTATTTGCTGTTTGTAATAATTTATTTTTGTTTCCTTTATCAATTTTTCGAATTTTTTGTACCTTTTGTATTTAGTTTTCCTTGCATTATTATTAATATATTTATTCGAGGGAAGTTGAAAATACTGTCCAAGTATAATTCAACTAAACCTCTACATACGGGTCAAATTTCATAGCTTCATTAAATAAACATGGGAGACATGATTTTTTGAAGAAAAAAAAATGTATCTTTGCTCCAAATCAATTTGGAAAATTATAGTTCGGCACAATATAAAGTTCAAGACGTTAGTTTTAATTTGATTCGTTCGACAATACTTGTAATTCAGCGTTCGGCGGGACACATAGCCCGGAAAGTAGCTGTTGGTTGCAGTCTGGTTACGTTCCTTATAGTAAAATAAGGATTTTATAGAGGAGTTTGCGCCATCTAAAAGCACATTTGAACTATGCTATGTAAAAGATGTAGTTATTGACAATACGAACATTTTAATCCATATTAAAATATAATATTTTTTTGTCGCAAACTCCTCTATAAAATCCATATTTTACATTAAACTTTTTCTCGCTGAGCGCTACGATCAAAGTTATTAAGAAAAAACTATTTATTACAACATTGCCACCGAATTTGCATCCACAAATTATGTACATATCACCTTTGATACTCCCTGTTCATGAATCACTTCACAATTATCCATTCATATTTAAGTGCTGACAAAATGCTAATTCAACTGGACTGGATTATATCTAGAAACATTTTTTGTCAGAATCTCTTCAAAATCAAAAGAGTATTTTATTGTCATTTTAATTTAATTTTGAATTCAATTCCGAATTATTGGCCAAACACCATTAAAAACTATTTACTACATCATTATTATTATTACACCTCATTACAGACATTACAACTGTAAACATCCACACGTAACGTAACAAAACATCATTTACAATGTCTATTAACGTTCATATTATTGAGGTATGATCTCTGACCTGTTGAGACCTTCAGTCGGCTAAGAAATATTTATTACTATAACGTCAATTGAGTGACCGAGCTCGAAAAATCTAGATGCTATCTTAAATTGGATATTAACGCTTTGATGTTTCCAAATGGTTTACTTAATAATAATTGAAAGTTCAAACTGATAAATGCCTAGGCCATCTTGTGTGTTTTCAATCGGAAGTTGTAAGTAATTTTCGATCATGATGACTTAGACAGACATTTTTATTGGGATGCAGACTTTAATTGGAAAGGTGCCATACAAGCGATCGCCACTGATTGATTTAAAAGCGAAAAAACCATTAGTTTCTTCTATACAGACTGATAAGTTGTATACAGGATGATCCAACTAAAACTCACTGTGTATACCGGGTGGTCACGAAATCCAACTCAAGCTTATAGCTTAATAAACGACATTTTTTGACATATAAGATTCTTTCCACTTCCGGTTTCACTGGAAACTTTTGATTTTTAAATGGAACATATTATATTTTTGAATTTTGCATAATTTTGCCTCTCTACAATGGTCTACAGCAGGCAGCGTCGCGTTATCGATATTATTTATCCCCTCGTATATGATATGTAGTCGAGCAGATGTACAATTGCGCCGATGCGGGCGGCCGGTAAAGAATTCAAGCTGATGTTCGGAATGACGAACTAACTAAAACTAAACTAAAAAATGCAAGTTTTATAGAAACTTATTTATAATGTAAGTATTGTTAATTGAGTTAAAAAGTAATTTTTTGGATTTTTTCATAAATGCAATAGCTTCCTTGTTTTTTTAAAATTCGGAGGACTTTTTTTAAATATGTTATTTTTTCCCTAGCAATACGATGAGAAACTTAGTTTTTTTGTTTATTTAAAATTTGTTATCTTTTTTTAATTTTTTCATAGAGCTTAGTTGCAAAATGCAATAACTTTCTTGTTTTTTAACATACAGAGGATTTTGTTTTTAAATGTTATTTTCTCCCTCGCAATGCGATCATCAACTTAGTTTTTTGTTAATAGTGAAAATGAGCATTTTTTATTTACTGTACCAACGATTGCTAACGTATAAATCTGTATAAAAAAATTTTTTTTTACTATTTTCTATATAAATATGAATACTTAAAGACTAAATTTATATTGCCTTCTAAATATAATGTTTTAAGTTTTATTCAAAAAAGAAAATAGTAAATATTGTAATATAAATACTTGTTAAAGTCTAGTAAACTCTAAACTGGCATGTGTATGAGTTGATAATGCGCGTACGATTTCATTTCTCTCGCACACAAAGTTCAGCGATTCTCAAACTCTGAAGATTTGTAATTGGTTATTTAACAATCGTCTCATACTAGAATTAAATTAATCTTTATATGAAATAAATAAGCTATTTTTAGTGGTAGTGGATATTCATCCGACAAACGGACATTGCCAAACCACTATACCTAGGACTTGCAATTTTCTCTACATATTACATGAATTGTACGTCGTGGAATAGCTCAGTGTGTAAGTAAAGGGAATAAAACATTCGGGTTCAAATCTTGTTGCCTACCGATTTTTTTTTTATATTATTATATTAAAAGTTAAACATTTTTCTTCTAAACATTTTATTTTATTAATCCGCGCCGTAAGTTCTGTTAAAACTTTCTTTTCGTTAAACATTTTTCTTGTATTATTCCGCGGAGTTTATCCCTTGGTATTTAATGGTCTGGTTATTTATTCGCTTGTCAGACGAATATCCACAGCCATTTTTTTTTATTTATTATACATTACATAGGCCATAGGCCCTCAATCCTTCGTATTTTATTTCTTGCTAAATAAATAGTTAGACCGAACAGTTTACCGCGGTGCGCAAAGCTGTAATATTTTTTAAGGTATTTTTTACAGCCCATTCCTATATCACCTGATAATATGGGTGTGGCGTATCTATAATTTTTATCCAATAAACAGACGTACCATCTACAGTTTGCGGTTTGGAGGGTCGCTAAGCCGGTCATTCTATTTAACGTTAAATGTGTCCGGGTTTTTAAATTAGATACGTGTGTAAATATTTATTTCGAATAACATTAAATTATAAAAATACAATATTTGGTAAATATGGCAACTAAATTGGGCGTCTTGAATGAACAGTCAAAGAAGTTGGTATTAAATATAATAGATTATTTTACAAAAGAAAAGGAAAACAAGGGACCCTTGGTACCTCTTGAACGAATTCATGAAAGAGTTTCTGAAGCCTTAAACATAAGTCTCAGAACAGTTAGCAGAATTAAGCACCAACATATTAATAATGTATGCTTGAAAATAAAAAAACGAATTAAAAAGAAACCAAAAACATTAGATGTACGTGAAGGCGTTAAAATGCAAATAAGGGAAGTAATTTATAATTTTTATGAATCGAAAACACATTTTACATTAGATACTTTGAAGGAAATGCTAAAAAATAAGGGAATCATTGGCGTCTCTAAGGTAAGTCTCTTAAAACTATTAAAACATTGTGGATTTAGGTATAAAAAAGTTGTAACCGTCGCTATTTATGTGAACAAATGCAAATAGTTCAGCAACGGGTTGTATTTACAGATGAAAATAAACTGTAAACTGTTTGAGAACCACTGTCATACCTGAGCTATCGAGTAAATGGTTTCTTACTTCATACGACGAAGCGACCTTTGGACCCGCCAAGTTAGAGTTTACTCGACTTTAGAAAAAGTTTAAAGGCGATGATTACCAATATGATAAAAACATTTTATTATTTAAAAATAAACATTTTTATTCTTATAAATGTACAAAATCGTATTTAATGTATGTTATATTTCTTGCTTGGTAACGTGTACAATTCAGTTTCACTCGCTGAATTTGTTTCAAATAGAATTATCACAATTTTCTTCTTCCTCGCGAATTTGAACAGGAAGAACGGGTATAGTTCAAGTAGGAAAATAATGAGACATAAGAAACCCAAGAAAACTTTACGACCTTATTAAAATACCGGTACTCTTTTTTAGTGCTGTTCGCAAATTGACTCGCTTACCTTTATAGGTTTTTAATGTGCGTCGGGTCTTGGGTGGTTATTTGATGTCATGCTTGGCGCCATGGCCCGCGGCGATATAATTATGTTGTAAAGTTTTTGTTGCATTTTTTATTTACTGGGATCTATTTACTTCAGCTTAGCGCCATGGCCCGCGGCGATAATAATTATGTCGTAAAGTTTTTGTTTAGTTTTTTTTTGTCTCAGGAAGTTCTTACTTGGACTATACATTATCTTGCAAGTTTTCGCACTCGCTTTCGGGTTCCGGTTCTGATATATCGGTACAGCTTGAATCTGCGTCTGATTCCTCGCATTCGAAAGCTGGCGTCGAGATCTACATTTTGAAAAAAATGTTGGACTTAATGGCATAAAATGGAGGACATTTCAAATTTTAGATAATATATGCAATTTGGCCAATGGGTTCAATATTTTCACACCAACTTTTCAGGGTCTTTTTATTACATCAAAAAGTATATTTTCGGAAAGTTTGATGCAAATTGGTATAGTTGACGGTCTTGGGCACTAAAATGAAAAAAATACTGTTTTTTTCTCGTTTTCTTAGTTTTGTAGGTTATGTACGCACTTCAGAGACTTGAAACCAACGAGGATTTATTGGCAATTTTATTACGAAGAGACTGGTTTTTAGTTTGTCCAGATCGAACTTATGAACCAGAGTTACTCACATATTAAGCTCGAAAAACGGGGTAAAAAAACTTTAATTGTTTATAAAAAATCGGCAGCTACTGCGGCTCGTGCTGCAAATTTCATCTATACGAGTTATTACCTACATTATCGCTCGTTGAATAACATACTATTAGGATATTAACAACTTTAACATCACTTGAACTACTAAGAAAGTCTAGTTATCCTAAATACTACAGATTTGTAAAGCAACAAACTGAAAATTGGTAAAGTAATAATCTATAATAAATTCACCAACGAAGGTACAGAAAGCATATGATATTGATACTGTTACATCTACCTTTAAAGTTTGTAACAATCCACTGGTGCAGTCACTAAAAGTTACAAATATGCCGAAATCTTATTAACATGACAATACACCAACGTTATCGGATGACAAACGATGACAATGACAATCGTCAAAATTTGCTCATTGCAATCCGATCGCTCCCAGCTGTCTTTGTTAAATGGAACATTAGCATTTCAGTAATTTTACTAGATTTTAGAGGAATATTTGTAGTTTAATTATTCGATTTGTCTGTATATATATTTAAAAACGGCACTAAACGTAATCAGCTCTACTTCTAGAGCAGTGTAGAAACCCTCACACGTGAACTGACGACGAGTGATGTGACGAGTTTCACGACGTAACGGCTACGCGCATCGATCATGTCACGCGAAATGCGATCTATGCTTCATATTTGCTTTGTTTTTAATTTTTTTCACGGAAACCAAATCGAAAGGGTGGAAGTGTGATGTATCGTTGAAATCAAAACTTTTAACTGCTTTTCAATGGTTCCATTGCAAATTGAAAGTAATTATAAAATAAACAACTTGTTGCGTCAAAACGGCACTAAACGTAATCCGATCTCAACCAAAACCTTTTCAGATCTTCTGGGGCATTAAAGAAACGCACATGCAAAATTTCATTCAAATCCGTTCAGTAGTTTCGGCGCTATCGTGCTAACACACATACACACACACAAACATTTTTAAAAAACCACTTCTTTGGGTTCTTAGGACCTCAAAACGTAAAGATTTGATGTTATCTCAATTTTCGTTTTTGAACCAATTTTAGTAACCTCTCACAATTTTATTGTGGTGAGGTTAAAAAAGTAGCACAAGGTTTTAGAGGTCCAAAATTTAGGAATATACTCCCGGTGATACCCAAACCAGGATAAAATCATAATCTTGCTGTATACAGACTATACCTATCTCTCTTTTTAGGACTTTTTTACTGCACTATATTAGTTTTTGGAATCTACCAACCAAATTATGCCTGATCACTTTACAAAATCGTCATTCTTCTCAATAATAAACGTAAAATTTTTAACTTTATTTTTCAACTCGGAGCGGAAGGCTGTGTGTGGACTACAGTAAAATTGTTCTGTTTCTACTCTGTCAATCACATAAACAATAACTCTTGATAGGAAATTAAGAGTGGCCGCCCGGTATAACTTATCACTTATCAGCCACTGTAGAAGAAACTAATTTTTTTTCACTAATCTCAAAGAAATTTGTGGTTGATAGTATTTCAGTAAATGAAGTGGAAAATATGAAATTTTCATCGTTGTACTCGATGAAATGACCTCATTAGTTTACTGATGTGTCTTGCCGCAAAGTGAAAGAAATATTGGTGGTATATTCTAAGGAGAGAGGTTTTTATATCATTATCATTAAACGCAAAATGTGTTTGGCACATTTACCCAAAGTCTGGGTCAAAATACTATTTATGAAATTCACAGTACTATCAGTTTCATTACCGAAAATTCCGAATACCCAGACAACAACAATTTTTTGCGCCACGGCACACACACATGTATTTGCTGAAGGATCATGCCGTCCTGGAAAAAACTTTTACATGTAGCACATGAAAAAAATGCGGACATGAGCCGTATGTTAAGCCAGTAATAAACAATAGTATAAAAGGCGACGTTTTCAGAACCGGTAATACAGACCTTTGAGCTCAACAAGTGGAGAAAACACAAAAATGGTTCTTCTATACTTGACAATAAGAGGACCTGGTAGTTTCCGTCTCGAGAAGCCCACGTGTTGAGCATGTGTAACTAATACTTCATGTATATATATGTATATTTCCGAAGGAACGTATAAATTCTGTGGGACATATGGTTTTTGCTGCACATGGCTTCGAAACCACAAAAAATTGTGAGAACTTCCAGATTGTTTAATTCTAAATGTTATACTGAAGATTGAAAAAAACAACCTAGAATATAAAATCCACCTGCTAAAACCATAATTATTATGATTTGATAAACATACATAGCGACAAAGCTAAGAGAAACGTACAAGTTAGGTTGAACACGGTTTATTTTGTATAGGGGTGAGTAAGAAAAAACGAGAGGAGTCTAGCAGTTCAAATAATTCGCTTCTTGAGACAGGCTATTTCGTTTAAAAACAATTTCTATTTAAAATTTCACACCTGTTTCATAGCCAATCAAATGTAATGTAAAAATTTTCGAAAATTACTGCTAGCAAAAAAATATAATCACATGTTTGTATGTCAGGATGGACAAATGATTTTTCTAAAATATGATGTTTTGAATGTCACTTTGAGATTATTAAAATGTTCACGTAATTTTGCTATAAAAATCGGCAGATCTGTATAATCGTGATAGTTAAATTTCTCAGGGAGACGTAACGTTTGATCAAAAACAAATTCTGCAGAAGAACATTGTAAATCTTCTTTTGGCATTGCTTGCAAACCGAATAAAATGATTGGAAGTTCACTCTTCCAATTCCTGGAATAAGATCTGGCAATCAAGGTTGTTTTTATAGTTCTGTGAAATGTTTCAACTAATCCATTACTCTGAGGTTGATATGCAGTAGTATGTATTCTATAAAATCCTAGGAATTTTGAAAATTGTGAAAATAACCTAGATTCAAATTGAGTGCCCGGATCTGTAGTTTTGTAAAGCGGGAAACCAAAACGACATATTGTCAGAATACTGTTCCAGCAACTGTTTCTGCTGTAATGTTACACAAAGGATATTATACCTCTGGTCAACGAGTAAAACGTCCAACTACAGTAAGAATGTAATAGCAACCTCCGGAAGGAGGTAATGGACCTACAATATCTATGTGAATATGTTCAAAACGCCTTCTAGGCACTTCGAGTTTACCAACTGGAGTTTTTGCATGTTTATTTTAGCTGTCTGACAATTAATACATGCTTTTGTCCATAAGATGCAGCCTGTATTCATTTCAGGGCAGAAATATTTACTGTTAATTAATTTTTTAGTTACATAAATAAAATGGCACCTTGTTCTAGCACCGCATTATCTTAACAGTCAGCGGAAGGGGGCGGCTAATTCATTTACCACAAGCTTGACCATGATTGAGGATGCGTGTCTGTTACAAAACTATTCGGTTCTGTTTACTATACCTTTTTATTATCAACCAAAATATATACACACCACCATGTCCGAACAGCTAATAAATATAGATAATTCTGTCCACTTCTGATAAACCGCTGATGAATTAAAATTAATCCGTTTTAAAGATTGTCCCAAGTTAACGATCTGGTGACAAAAACATAATATCTATCATGTTCGATCTATCCTGCGATAAACTATACGAACTATAAATAATGACTAATTAAGGTGCTTAATCACCCGGACACTATTCGCCTTCGTGAGAACTAACCGATTTATAATAGTTGAAGGACATGGCAAGAAATCTTTTCTACAGGATAATTCGAAATTGCATTACATACAGGACGATGTTAGGAGTATAAGGATGTATTTGAAAATCAAGTTTATAAAAAAATAACTGAAATGATGAACAAATTACGACATAACGTGTTTTCAGTCGTCTAATGGATGAAAAAATTATTTCGAGAAAAATTGCTCCTTGCAAAACCCTTGCTTTTTCTTCCACTTATCTTGCTGTATCAGTTCTTATCGGCATCAGTCCATTATCCGTTAGATTGACAGGATTTTGGATGGCGAATTTCTGTGAATTTTTCGCGAAAAAAAAAAAAAAAAAGGTTCCCTAGTTACTCAATGTAGAAAACTCAGGTTATTCTTAATTTCACAAAAACAAACTTATTTTTTTATGTCGCATTGATCTATGTAAAATTTTCTCTCAAAATCTATCTTTACTCCACTATTAGCGCATCTAGCTCTCTCTGCGCATACCTAGCGAGGTGGGTTCGAGCCCCACCTACTGTGATGTAATTTTCAAATATAAATTATCCCCAAGAAGTGGTTCGGATTCCACTATAAACTGTATGGCACCGTCTCCTTTACCCAGACAAATCTAGCTCTCCTGAACTGAAGAGCGTCACTCAGGTGACCTGGAAGGTGGTTAATAAATATAACCATAGAAAATTATGAAAAAATTAAATATCTCTGTACATATTTTCTCCTAAATACGTTACTATGTTAAATAATTTGTATAAAGAAGTTGAAACAGGTAACAATGGACGGATGCCTGTGAATTTAATGATGAATTCGTAGTTGTGTGCTTTTATTGATCAATATGGCCGCCTGAGATTTTCGCAGTAAAATTGGTTTCTTTCTTATAAAAGAACATTGAAACTTAGGAGCTTTTATACAGGATCCTTGATGCCCGGACAAATAATAATAATAATAATAATATGTTTATTTTCCTTTCTCCTTACAATTCAATTGCACAAAACATAATAAACATAGAACAATCAGGAAAACCACTAGGTCGTGCGCAAGCAGGCAGAAGCAGCTTCTGCCCTCCGGTTTAATACACTAACCTAGCCTAACGAGAACACGTTATTGCCGTAATAAATACCTAACACTAAAAGAACTAATCTAACTAAACTAAGCTTCTGATCTAAAATAAAGTAGAGACGTTTGTAGACACTGCAATAAAATAAGTAGATAGGTTCCTACCTTGAAATGATAAAATGACAAAATATCATTGATAGTTACTGATAATTATAAAGATAAGTTGACATATGATTTTTAAACTGTTTTACCGTTAACCTTTGTTTTATATCCACAGGTACAGAATTGTAAAGCTTGGAAATGTTGTAGCTAAAAGACCTCTCGTAAAGACTGGTTTTATGAGAGGGAGATGTTATGCAATTTTTGTTTCTAATATTGATATTATGAATATCTGACCGGAAGCTGATTTTGTTATATAAGTAACTTGGTGTTTTGGTTAAAATTATTTGATGATATAAGCATAGAGTCTGTAGTTTTAGTCGATTGTTCATGTTCATCCATTTTAAGTCTTTTAATTTATGTGATATATGTTCCCTACGACGTATTCCAAAAATATATCTGAGACACGAGTTTTGAGTTCTTTGAATTCTATTTCTTGTCAAAACATCCAGGCAAGGGTAATACACAGGCGCACAATAAGAAAAATTTGACAACACAAGTGATTCACATAGTAATGTTTTTATTTTTTCTGACAGATACTTCCGATGGGGGTAAAGTAGTTTTAATGCTAAATAAGATTTTTGTATATATTTTGTAATTTGTGTAGTGAATCTAAATGTGTTATCAAAATTTAACCCCGGATTACGGGCAGCATGTGTAAACGGAATATTTGTGTCATTTATTTTTGCACTAAAATCTTCCACGATTCCGGCGACAGTTACTTTGTTACCAAATAACATTAACTTTGACTTATTTGGATTTAGGAACAAATAATGTTCTTTTGAAACCTTTTCAATAATTTTAAGATCAGAGTTAATTTTCGTTACTGCCTCTGCAGCCTTATCCCTATTAAATGACAGATACAATTGTGTGTCGTCTGCGTACATGTGCGATTTACAATGTAACAATTTATTACAGAAGTTACTGGTGTAAATACAGAATAGCAGGGGCCCTAGTATCGACCCCTGGGGAACTCCGACCATTTGATAGTAGAATAATAGTTGTAACATATGATATTTTTCTTGTTCACAATGACTAAATTTTCACGGATTTACACTTGTAAAAACAAAATTATTGTTAACCCTCAAGCCGTGTATAGTACAGAGGAGCCCTCTGCCTACTTGCAAAGCGGTGTTGCGAGTTTAAAAAATTGAAATAAAATATCAAAAAAGGATAAAACATCGAATGGTAACTGTGTGCAATGGTTAAATGATAGCCAAGCACTCACTTTCAGTGACTTGCTAACAGTTTTCGGAAATCCCGGGTGGACGTGAATATATTTGCCAAAATGTTTACTGAATATTAAGCGCTCAGATCTAATTGATATTCTTTCATGCCAGATGTGTGAACACTCTTGTTGAATTTATAAACGAATTATTTATCTTCTCACACATGCTAGCAGGATTAATATTTGGATCATCGACGACTGTTAACACTTACGTTTTATCTCGTACTTCGTTCAGCGCGGGCTGGGAAGTATCACAAAAATGCTATAATAACGGTTCGGAACATCGTCGAATTTTTATTAGACTAGGAAATGGTGAAATGCAAGAAAAATATCCAATTATTTGAGTTATGCAACCAATGCGGCACAACATACGGAAACGAGCCGAATGACATTTTGTAGAATTCATTTATTTTAAGTAGCAATTGTTTAATGTCTGGTCACGAATTTCATCGCCGATTTCCATACGCCTAGCAGGCTACGTTAGTCTAACTATCTCGTTTCTATCTCAGTAGTATTGTATTCGCCGGGATATCACATATAAAATGGATGCGATAGCACACACTAGACTTTTGTAACATTCCTTGTATACCTGAACAAGTTCCCTGGTATTACTCAGCTGCGCGATATCTTATCCTATAAAGAAACTGGACTTCTAATCAGCGCAGTATCATCAGAAGTTGCAGGAGCTTACGTCGAGATTATAGCCAATACATTTAGAAAATACCATTAACGTTATTTGCCCTGATATGTCACTCTATCCACATTCTTTGCTTGAATCGTTTAAATACGCGATATAATATGTTGGACTCGTGCAGGTCGAGTTTACTTCGCGTAGCGTAATGGCGAAATTAGTGACTTAAATGAAATTGAATCAAGAGGGCTTGAAATTCATGTGACGCTAAGACTTAGTAATTAAAAGGTGTCTTTAATGACAATCGACTTTTTAAACTGTATATTTTATAAAACATTGGTATACATTTGTGGATTTTATTATTTATTAATAATAATAATAATAACGTTCATATCCCAACTACCACCAAAGTAGCAGTAACTGAGACTGAAACCTCGAATGAGTAACGAAACCGCCACTAAATTTACAACTTTGATGTATAAATGGATCGGATATATATATTTTTTATAATTCCCATTACATGACAACGATAGAAACTACAAATACGTAATTTAAAAAATATATTTACTACGAAGTACCAAATGGGACTGAGGCGTCACTTTAAAGTAGGGGCAAATTTGTGACCACTAGAAATTGTCTGGTCAAAGTTACTGTTGCCACTTCACAGTTCCATCTGGAACTTCATAATTACTACCTAGATTTTAACCTCATGTATTGTAAAGTTTATCAAATGTCAGTTTGAAATTCAGCGTCTCTACCAGGTATGTGCCTCTCTACAAAGGTATACAACAGGCAACGCCGATGCAGGCGGCCGGTAAAGCATTCAAGCTGATTTTCGGAATTACCAGACTCTAAATCAAGAAAGTGCTGTGCGAGACTGTTTTCGTGGAACCGGGCAGTGCCGTACGTAGTTATTAGTATTATATTCACCTAAAATAATAATTATTAACTGTAATATTTCCTTCACAAAATACTTTTAAAATGGCTTTTCGGAGACCATTTGATACAGAAGAAAGCTTACATAATGCAAATATTGAAGACGAGGTAACGGAGTCGATCGAATCGAGTTAGGAGTTTAAGAACTAAGATTTACATTTAAGTTTACATTTACATTTGCAAACCCAGCGTCTTCTTTTAAATACTTATAACTACTTAAAGCGAGAAAGTAATCAAATGACGTAAAATTTTAATCGTAGGTCAATGAAAGCTCATAAACCAAAAATATGTTACAACTATCTTAATTTGAACTCCCCCCCCCCCCCCCGTTTATCCCCCAAAACTCGGCAATATTTAAAATACATAAATATTGCAGATTTGGGGGCCAAACGGGCGGGGAGGGGAAAATTTCCCTGTTTTTATTCAGTCAAAAGGTAGCGACTACAAAGTTAATAACCTTAGACGATAAGACTTCAACATGCGCTTTAACTTTATGGTTGAATATTAAGGAATAATTACAAATATTTTTTGTAAAATACACCAGAGTCAATGTGGATTATCAGACATTTCTTGAGAAAACATTACTTAAGTATGGCTTCATAAATTACTGATAGGTATATATGCATTCAAAGTTGAGGATAATGGTTGCAATTGCAGGAAATACTTATATCGACTGTCCCATGTAACGGTCTCTATTTTTATCGTGTGTAGATTTAGCAAAATATTAGTAAAATGTCATATATAAATCGTCAAAAATAAAGCCTGTAGCCGCGCGGCATATTCGTATTCAACTCTAAGACTATGATTGGTGCATTTTTGGATCCGATTCCCTGATTGGTTTAGGTATTTAACATCGTTTTGATGAGAGATAGAGGACGTGCGGAGGGACATTGACGTTAATGTTATGGCGTACGCTAAGAGCAACAAAGTAGAATGGTGATTAAAAATGGGTAAAAAGAAAGATTGCAAGTGGTGTAGTACCGCGAATTTATGTGTAAAGTTGTGGATGTTAAAGTCTCGATATTACTCTCATAAGTTCCATTCTAGAGAGAAGTTTTATTTGATTAGTGAAAGACGCCATTTATTGAGTGTAAACGGCAAGTACGCCCTATTACGAAATATTCACGTTAAGTTCTGTTATATTTACGGTGCCGGTCTATATTCTGTACTGTTTATAAAAGTGTATAAAACTTCCCTAGTGAAATAAACACTTTTTGGTGCATAGACCCTTGTTTAGTGCGTGCAACCCTTCGTGAATTAGGGGTTAAATTGTAAATGTTCGAACACTACGCCCTCCAAGTAGGTATTTACAAGATTTCAGTGCAAATTATTGCTTCATGTGACAAAGTGCCTCGTAAACTGTAAGTACGTTCTTATTAAGTACACTCAATGGTTTTCGGCTTTTTTACCAAAAAAATAAAATCCGTGATGACAAATTTTCTTTTCGAGATTTTCACTTTAAAAATTAAAATTGTGTGTTAATTGTCTGAGTATCTGAATACTCCGGACTTTGTTCATGTTTGTAAATTACCTTTTGTTACTATAAAAATTCCATGTATTAGTTAAGTTATTTTTCTGACTTTGATTGCGTATTCGAATACCGTATGTTTTAAAGAACTCTTGTTTTTGACATTGATGTATTTTTATGCTCCACGGCCTCAGGGTCATGAATTTTATTGTTGTAATATAGGATTAAATTTTACATTGTTTGTTTCTCTTTAATCCAGTTTTTTCCTCACCCCTGATGTGGAGCTAGCTAGGGCCGTTTACGTACAAACGTTCTTAAAGAAATGTAGAGTAATAATAATAATAATAGTTGTTTCAATCAGATTATTATGGATTTAAATTAGTAAGTCCAACTAATTTTGCTGCTCGAGTTGTTACTTCAATCCGTCAAAATTTTACAACCAACATGGAGAGCACTGGCCATTTGTCGTTGGTAAGATGCACCTGGTAGTAAAAGTACAATATCGAAATTTTATTTCATTAACAAACGGTGGCATTTAAAAGTACGGTAGGTTTAACGAGCCGAAACACCTGTTGAGTAACAAATACTAAAAAGAAAGGGTGGTAATAAGCGCTTCAATCCGAGAAATTATGTAGCCGTTAATTATTTCAGCTGAACAGGATAATTACGTGAAACAAAACATGCATAGCTTAACCACCGACATCGATCACTAACGTGAATAATCACAGTGTTTAGCCGAGTCGAAACTTGAAAGAATGAGGGAATTGCTACCTAGCCATTAGCGAGCTAAAATGCACCCTCGCTGAAAATCCAACAGACGAAAACACTCGGGGCAGACGCAGGTAAAGAAATGCAAATACAGAAGGGTGACGCGTCCGAATATTATCATATAAACTTAAAGCTTATCGCTGGCCATATCAAGCCAAAACGCCTTTAGCGATGGTCATTCAAAATTGTGTGCCGCATGGGGTTTTGGCAATGATTAAAGATATTTTTACACCTGAGTTCTCTTACTAACACCACCTACTATCTATTTATAAAATTTTTAAAGGCGCAATCAACATTATGCTTTATTAATTGATCCAACGTTAATACCAAAGCAAACTTATCACATACATTTATCTAAAATGCTTCCATTTTTGGTGCGACTCACGTCAACATATCAGTACATCGTGAGCTATTCATCTGATTCCGATAGATACCGTTTAACTTTAACCATTATGGCATCTTATAAAAGAGTTAGCACGTTTAGGAGCTAATTGGAGAACCTATTAGACATCGACAGGGTCACGTGACAGCTGATGATTGCCGTGCTGGGCGTACTCCTGAGTTTGGAAGGTGAGATCTGAGGCGGCCTATAATAGATTTGATTATACTTATTTAACAACAACACATTTAGTTGCAGTGCGCTAAGCTAAGACTGGCAAGGATAATTCATATTTCGGTACCGAGCCAGTAACCACACAGAGAATCTTAAATGAGCTTATTATTGATCATTCGGGCGCCTTCAGGAGAGATGGAAAGGGAACGAATGTAATCGGAAAACTATTTTTTGTTTTTGTTTTTTTTTTAATAGTTTTATGTATAATAGTAGTTAACATCAAAATCAAATTTTTAATGCCCTATTCAAAAGAATGTGCCCCAAATAACAATTTAAGTTTTTTAATAATCTACGGAACTTTCACAAGAACTGCTTATGTAACTACTTATAAATCTATATTTCTGTGACAATAGTGATAGGAGAGGAGTCTAATAGACTCAAAAAGGGCTCAAAGAATAACGATCTTTAGGAGGTTGTCAAAGCTAAATGCTTTAAGCTATTATAAAATGTATCCTACTCATGAAGAACTTACCCAGTTATCTACCTCTGTGAAAACCTAGAGAGCTTGATAAAACCTATAATAAGAGTATTGGGTTTATTGAGACTTTTATAATGCCATGAAAAGCTAAATTTGCCTTGAATAATGATCCTTAAAACTGTTTTATTTTAAAATACTTATTATTCCAATGACGTTTTGATTTATTGTTGCCTGTAGTAAAACAGAAATGTTTTACAGTCAAAGGAGAAGACATAATACTATGAAACAGCATGTCAGGTTAAATGAAGTTATTTTATATTTTCTCAATACGTTTGTAGAAAACCGCTAAATGATGTTGGTACTCCCAAAAGATTCAAACAACGAACAGTTTATTGTTGAAATGTAATAATAATAATTTATTTGCCAGAATCAGATACAAATATGTACATATGGCACATCAAATACATTATCAGTAAATAAACAAACGTAAAAAAATATATATATATATATATATATATATATGATTTTTTCAAAGAAACTTAAAAATTCGCATTTTATATAGGTACTTCAAAAATGGCCCCACTTTAAGCGCCAGAAAATGTAAATTTATGCCGTAGGATATAAACAAAATTATGGTAGTTATAGTCAATGCGTAATTTTATTCTGGTATCTAAATATAAACTACCAAAGAAGACACAGTAAAGATAATGCATTAATAACAAAGGTACACAAAAAATGCCTTGGCCTTTTTTGAGGTTATGGACCTGAAATCAACATAATCAATTCTATACTCAAATGTGGATTTAGTTGTTAAAAAAAACAGATGATCAAATGCTTTCCATTGTTTTATTCTGAGAGACACACCTTGCAATACACAATAATGCCGGTTATTCGAATTTTCTAGCTATTTTTTTAGGTTATCTTAAGATTATTATCCAATTGGCAAATTCTAACCTCAGATTCGGATTCAGCGGGCGAAAATACATAGGAGTGGTGCAAGCACAGTATAGTTATCTGCAATTTTGCCCTGCAAATAAAAAAGGCAACAAAAACTTTACGAGCTTAATTAACGCTGTTGAACCATTCAGTATAGTGTCATCAAACAGGCCGACGTATTAAAAACCTATAAAGGTATAACTTTATACGGGGATAATTGAAACTGGTCAGTGTTAAAGCACAGGACCGTGCGCACTGAACTTGATATTTTGTCCTATATATTTATCAATGGTATTGAGATTCGAATGGTAGTTGAAAGTGTGCAGGCGAGTCCGAGACTGGCAATGTAATCAGCCTGAATGAACCATCTACGACTGCACTGGTTTAAAAATAATAAAACGGACAGGCCTACTAGCATAAAAAAAACTCGTAAATCGTTTCTCAGTAGTCAACGGTGGACTTATGAGATGTGCTGTCAATGTGCCGGTGCAGTTCATAAATACCTGTTATCAAGCGTAGGAGTTTAGTTAGTTATTGTCCATATTTATAAATATTTACTATTATACAAAAGGTAAAATATTTTAATTATTTACTAATTTACTATGGCTTTCTGGAGACCATTTGAAACAGAGGATAATATAATAACGCCCAAAAATCTTATCATTTTCTTATGACAAGCATTTCTATTTACCTCCGCCTATGTACAATAAAGAGATGCCGACTGTTTTTGCCGGCTTTTAGTTTTTATACGGTTTCAATTAAGTTCGTTTAGTGGTTTAATTTGCGGACGAAATAGTAAAGACAGTAACAGTATTTTAATGAAGTCGTAAAGTTTTTGTTGCCTTTTTATCTGTAGAGTAAAATTGCAAACGACTATACTCCGACCAAAAGCTATTTTATTTGTGTGCCTGTGTAATCAGATCGAAAACTGGTATCCCAAAACTGCATAATTTGGCACAAATTAACATGCACTGTAGTCGTTGTAAAAGAACCTCCTCGTAAAATAAAAGTAATGTCTCGAATACTTTTACACAAATTTTAGTTTTTTACGATCGTGGGTAACTCTAAAATAGCCCCGGCGGGCATACTTAAGACATAATTAATAAAAACAAAATGCCTGTTTTCCTGGTACACAGGAAATAGTTGAAGAAATATTTAATTACAATGTATGTTTCTCGTTATGACGCCGGAGGGCTATAAGTGGAATAGTTACGAACTGCTTATATCATCGTGTGATTCGGACGAATCACGGTCCCCCATAGAGCTAGTACATCCTAGCTGAAATACTTATTGTATTTCGCTGGCCCAGAGACGCTCGAAATCATTAATATCAATCACCGAATTGATTTCGGTGAATAAATCTTCGAATATAACACGGACAAAGAGAACATGACAGCAAGATAATTAGATGCTGATTTAGAAATGATTTCAAAAAAGGTTGGGCACTGTATGAACTATTTACATAATATTCGAATTAAAACTATCGCTATATCTTAGAACGCATACGTGTTTTTCACACCCCATGGGTTGACACAACTAGGTGTCGTTCAATTAATTGCCCAGTTAACCGTCTTGATCAAATTAACGATTATATAGATGACAATATGGTCTGATTCGAGGTATTGCCTGTATATAGGTTGTATCAAAAAATGCATAACAGTTCATAAAATGTTATTTACGTGACGACTTCAAACTCAAGTAACAATTCAAGTTTTTGGTAACACTCTTTGTAACATTCTAAAAATTCGGATACAACCTTAAGCTAAAAATAAAGAACCTCGCAAACATTCTTAAAAGTCAAATTTTGAAACCAATTTTTAAACCTATTAGCTGAGGGGCGACAGCATTATAATATTCATTGAGTTAATTATAAACTATGTGCAACATGTTATAAATCTATTTTATAAGAGTTAGAAGTTCCATTGTAATGTCATTTACTTTGGAGCCAGCACAATTCTTGTGGAAACTAGGTCTCGGTGAAATTATCTAAATATCCGATGCGTCGTAGTTTAACCACCTGTCCTGATCAAGTCTCAATGGACACGCTTCTGAAACGGACAGTTTTTGCGATGCAACCTGCCAATATTTGGCAATTACATTATCGTTATTTTAAACAATCACGAACTTTTCATTTTCAAATCATTAACTTTAAGAAAAAATGCAAGTCAAAAAACGATTATAGGTTCAATACTACCGAAAATTTTTCATAATTTTTTGTCAATTTTTCTTAATATAATACCTGTCTATATCATATATTATATATTTTTTACCAAAAGTTAAAAGTTGGTATACAAGGTGGGGAAATAGTGCGTCAGACCTCGGCATCTCGAGTTCTACGACAGCTAAAAATTTTAAAAAAAAATTGCAAGTAAACTAGATAAAAAAGTCTATAACTGGAAATTATTTTCGAACATACAGGGCGAGCCAAGACGAAATTACAAGACCAAGTGCCTTTTTTTAAAATGGAATGCCATGTATATCAGTACATTTTTTGAAGCCTCTTTCTAGACTCTATTCATTCCTATATTAGCATTGAATATCTCCCAACCACTTGGATGTAATGAATTTTTTTGTTGAAATAATGCAATCTGCAGATAGATATTTAAAAAATCCCCACAGTCACAATTATGGGTTTTAAGAAAAAATTATGTGAATACCAGTTACGAGACATCTAATTAATGTTTTTGAATCATTTTCATTTCCTAAAAATGTACAGGGTGGCCAAAAATTATTTTTCAATTAAGAACATTTTAAATTGAATTTTCTCAATTTTTTCAAATGGAACACCCTGTATATTTTTCGGCGAAGTGATGTAGAAATGAAAAACAAACATTTTTTGTAAGTACTTCCCTAGGGATAATTGCAACCAATTTCGTTTTATTGAGCAATAATTACAAAATTCAAAACTAAACTTAAAAAAGAGGTTTCTTCAAATAAAATTATAATAAATGTTTCACATGTTGCCCATTTTGATTGACATATATCTCTAGGCGCTTTTGAAATGAGGTTCCCACTGTTCCTAAAACTGCCGGTGTGATTATTTCTCTCATATTTTGTACTGTTGTTGGTGTGTCTCTATAAACAATTTCCTTTACGTATTCCATAAAAAGAAATCCATTTTTGTAAGATCTGGGGATCTAGCAGGCCATTTAGTGGGTCAATTTCTTCCAATCCATTGATGAGGGTAGGTAGGTCTGGTTGATAGCCGAGTGGGTTAAGGCGCGAGAAGGCAATCGAGATTAATCACATGGTCATCGCACCACCGGGTTCGAATCCTGGCTCCGGCACTGGCACTGTCGGAGGAAATGGTTGTATGTCCACGTTTTTTCAATGTGTAACCCCCTTCCGCCAATTGGGGGTTGTCTAATTTCTGTGGTGTTTATTTATTATTATTATTATCATTATTATTAAGTGGTCTCTAACTGCATTTAAATAATGTGGTGGAGCACCATCTTGCTGAAACCACATTCTATTTCGAATTCTTTCAGGGAGATTTACCAATAATTGTGGCAGATAGTTTTTCAAAAAATGAAGATAAATAGCTCCAGCCAATGTACCATCAAAAAAATGTGGCCCTATTACATGTTCTCCAATAAATCCTCCCCAAACGTTTATAGACCATATGTGTTGGTTATCAACTTGCATAAAAAAGTAAGGATTTTCCGAAGTTTAACAATGGAAATTGTCAGATAATTCCTTGGTGCATTTGAATATGATAAGCATGCAACTTATTTATTTTTAAGATTCGACCCTCAGATCGTCTACTTATTCCTACTAATGAGCTTTCTTCTCTTTGACTAACATGGGGATTCTCAACCGTTGCCAGCACCACAGAAAACTTATTTTCTTCGTTCACAACACGTTTTACTCTTTCACTTTTTTATATTCGATATTTCCAGTTTCCAGAAATCTATCAAGAAGGTTTTGGAAGCTGCTAACATCAGGAATCCTTCTTTCAGGATAACGTTGGTGATAAATTCTATTGGCAAGTAAACAATTTCTGTCTGACTCGCCCAAAACAAAAGTCATGTCTACAAGTTCCACTTTATTAAAATTCATATTGTAAAATTCCAAATATTTTAAATTCAATAGAAATTGTAACGACCGATAAGTGTGATAAATGCTCCTTTGTATACTTTATACGGGCAAAATTGAAACTGGTCAGTGTTAAAGCACGGGACCGTGCGCACTGAACTTGATAGTTTGTCCTATATATTTAGCAATGGTATCGAGATTCGAACGGTAGTTGAAAGTGTGCAGGCGAGTCCGAGACTGGCAATGTAATCAGCCTGAATGAACCATCTACGACTGCACTGGTTTAAAGATAATAAAACGGATAGGCCTACTAGCATAAAAAAAACTCGTAAATCGTTTCTCAGAAGTCGATGAGGTGTGTTATCAATGTGCCAGTACAGTGCATAAATACCTATTATAATATCAAGCGTAGGAGTTTCATTAGTTATTGTTCATATTTATAAATATTTACTACTATATTAAAGGTGGAATATTTTAATTACTTACTAATTTATCATGGCTTTCTGGAGACTATTTGAAACAGAGGATAACATAATAACGCCCGAAAATCTTATCATTTTCTTATGACAAGCATTTCTATTTACCTCCGCCCGCGTACAATAAAGAGATGCCGACTGTTTTTGCCGGCTTTTAGTTTTTATACGGTTTCAATTAAGTTCGTATACACTTTACACGACAATTTATACCAAACTGAGGTTTTATTTATACGACCAGAATTGAAACCGTATAAAAACTAAAAACCGGCAAAAACAGTCGGCATCTCTTGCTAAGGTAAATAGAAATGCTTGTTATAAGAAAAACAGTACAGAGATGCCGACTGTTTTTGCCGGCTTTTAGTTTTTATGCGGTTTCAATTCTGGTCGTATACACTATACTAAGCATATGATCTAGCACGGGTTCACTTTATCAGAAAACATGAATATTGGATAATTCAAAATAGATTTGAAAGTCTAATCTAATTTTATATTTAGAAAAATAATTTGTTAATACATTGTTTGAATTGTCTGTAACGCAGTGATTTTCCTGTTTCTATTTCATTTCTATCCGATTCGGTACAGTCTGCATTAGTACGAGAAATGTATATATTCAAACACAAGGGCAATGTACTCTTAAGGCAACACTGAGTGCACCACTTATATCTCACCGCCGCTTGTCCATTCGAATCGTTACAAGTTTCATACTCGCAAAATTTTAAATTAGAATTAGACTACTCATTATTAACAAGGGTTCCCTTCCGCCAATTTAAAAGTAATATTTTGGCTGTGGAAAATGTTTAAAGAACTAGGTGTTATTTTTCTTATTGTTAATTAACTTAGGTACATTCTCGATTACTAGGAGGGTCGTTTTAGCGCATTATTTTGGAGAGTGGCAAATGGTAACTTTCAATACAGAAGTCCGTGTAGGAAAATCCCATATTGTCCACCATCTTCAAAATGATTTAGAAACTACAAAAAATTGTGATAATTTTATAAACCATAAAAAATAGTCATCTAAATCATGAAAAATTCAGCTGATTATGGCGGAAAATGTATTTTTAAAATGTCTACCAAAATAAATTAAAAAAAATACATACATATTTCGTCATATTTCAAGAAAAATGCAAGTAGTTGTTAGAGACAAAAAATGTGTTTTACGATATTTAAAATACCTACATTAAAAATATGTCTGATTAGGATCAAAAATAGACATAAATCTCGAGGACATTTAAATGCTAAAAAGAACGTGCTTTCCTACTTTCTGAATTTTATTTGAATGGTTTCTCTCACATCTATTATATATTTTTTGACATCTCTAATAAATGTAATTTTTGTCAGAATATTCAATTGTTTTGACACAATGTCCTCTGTATAATCCATTCATTACATACAAAACAGTTACACTAATACTAATATTTAATTAACTCTACCTTATGTATTTAAGCTATTGAACTCTAATTTGGAGGTTTCTAATTCTTACTTGCCACCGTCTTTGAATTTCCAAAATTTGATATCTGCAACCAGTTTAAATTTACAAGCCTCCAAACAGGACGCGCTCGCTTTATTCGCTTGCTTAGAAATGCCCAAATTTTATTTAACTTAAAAGCTGAGAATTAAGTCCAAGTCAACTACTGTGCCATTTAACAGAATCTTAAAGGCCCCACTAAGTGATTCTCTGAACCACTCCTCATAATGGACAACACAAGAAATCTGGGTATAAAAGAACAATTATATGTGGGATGTAATTAAAGCCCGAGCATTGAAATAAAAATTGAAAAACCATTCGGACAAATGGTTCCCTTTTGAGATAGGCAATCAAAACAAGCGAGATAACAGGTCGACCATTCCATTATTAAGATTAATGTTGATGCATCATCATTTTAACTCTATTTTGAGTACCATTACAATCTTAACCGGCTCGAGGAATGCCACGACCGTACGCAAGAAATTTCACGGAGAGGGTCTAAATAATGTAAACAGGTACGTACTTATAAAATTGACGCAAAGTAAGTACCACAATATTTTTTTATGTTTTACGCCTCTCAGATATGTGAACAATAAAAAATGAATTTTGATCATCTAAACGATACAAATTCGAACGATTTATTTGTAAAATAAATCAGGTTTTACAAAAAACTCATCACATATAAGTCAAACTAGGGTGATACAATTATTTAGAATCGATTCCAATTGTTACGAATTGTTGAAAACGATTGTTTATATTAATTTACGTTCGGAATTACAAATAATTAAGGGCCACATTATTAATAAGCTGTTAAGGTAGCGTATCAGCAATGATATTATCTTTATCTTTAACATTTTGAATGTATTTGTCTGGGACTTCTCCACCGTGGAGAATAAAGCTGTTGTCAAAAGTTTGTGATCCGTAAAACAATAAACTTTCTTCCCTCCAAAAGATATCTGAAATGTTTAATGGCTGAATATAAAGATGTAAGTTCTTTATCAAAAGTAGAATATCGTTTTTGAGCATTATTAAGTTTTCGTGAAAAAAAAGCTAACATTCTCCATTGTATACTTGCGCCAACACTGCACTCATTGCAACATTTGAACAATCTGTCGTAACGGACAAAGTTACGTTATTACCACTGTTAGGATGTGTAAGAACGGTTGAATTGACAAGTCCATTTACCGTTATAAAATTATTATTAAGACATTCGTCTGGACAGGAGCTGATATCCTTCATATCATTACGCTGTAATTCAGTGCTAAAAATATGTAAGGGGTTTAAAATTTCAGCAATATTGAGAATAAAACGATGATAAAAATTGAGCATGCCTATAAACGCTGTAGCTGTTTGAGTGGAGTGTAGTAGGACGAGGGAAATTTTTGATTTTTCTACTCGTTCTCCGATTGGTAAAATACCCTTTGATGAAATATTATGTCCTAGAAAATTCAGATTACCTACGCCAAAAACGCATTTGGATGGTTTTATGGTAATACAATAATCACTAAGCATTTTCATACTATTTTTACTTGCTATAGGTATGTCAACTAAATAAATAAAACATTTAAGTATCGGCATTTCAAAGCTTGGTGTGAAGAAAAGCACGCGATTGAGTGTGTTATAAGATTAGAATAATTTTTCAATTCTCCACAGATAATTTTATTACAAATATCTAAGCAATGAAATGTAGTAAGAATAACCACAAAGTTCACTTTTTATGATTTTCTCCTATTTGTTTGCTTTTCTATTTCTTCATAACATAATTGTATATAAAGAAAATTTACAAACTAAATGGGCAAATAAATATTATTATTATATTATTATTACTGGCTTACTAGCAATTTTTTAGTTGTATTTTATCTGAATCTTAAGCCTAGAAACTTTAAGGTTGAGACTAATACTAAGACTAAGATCACTGCATAAAATCACCGTTATATCTAAATGAAATTAAGAAAGATAAATCCATTCGCCTGTCTATTCTAGCCGTAAAGTACACACAAACACAGTATTTTTTCCTAGTTTATCAAACATCTGTATAAACGGTGGTACGCCTATGCTGGAAGGGGCCTCGAACCTCAGAAAAACTGGTAATGATCACCACGCCAACACATTCTGTACTTCAACTTTCATCTCTTTTCCTTCTTTAGTCACCAGCACAAAGGGGCCTTTGTAATGTATGATACGCGGACTCATACTTTTAAAAACCAGATGCCTGAATATCGCTTCGTGAATATCCTATTCAATTCTAGTAGCAGACGTGAAAAAATGAGCGGCCGCCCCATCCCATACAACGGCCATAAATTCAGAAATGCATCTTACAATATTTGGCTAATTAAAATAACCACATAAACGGGATCGGTTTTAACGAGAACTGTTTATTTTTTTATGTAGATTTATTGGTAATTTGTGGTTGCACTTATCCATTGGACTCCACTAATGTGGACTCCTGCTGACAGATATACATAATGTTTATTTGTTTGGCAATAAAACGTCAAAACAAGCGCATTCCATATTTAAATTAAGTCATTATTTCAAAGTAGTTACAACAATGTATTATAAAGATACTATTTAATAAAGTAGGTACTACACAGGGTCTGTGTGATGTGATTTTTCTATGACGAACGTTGACGAGTGAAACTAGAGTCAAAGTTTTGTACGTGTTAAACTTTCTTACTTTTTATTAGATATTTTATAATTTTATCGCTTGTCAATGGGTTATCAGATCACTTCAATTCTATTTGGAAATATTACCATAAATTATAATCTACGTGCAGAGTTATTCATAACTTATGAGAAAAATTTGAAAGATGTATAAATACGAACCGCAAATAAAAAAACTTGGAAAACATTATCAAAATAATTTCAAAATAATTACTTACACGCCACTGGAATCTTGGTCGCCTATCGTGCAATAAAATCTTCTCTGCGAAAAATCATTAAAAATAGCAGCCACGTTATTGTTACTAAAACCTATGTCTAATAAACATATGTTAACTTATATTATTAATTTCAAAAAACAAAACCAAATAAATCAAATACAAAGCATTGAGCAGTTTACTGAACATAAAAAGAATATCTAATCAAACAAATGTAAATATATTGTGTAAAATGGTTTTGTATCAAAAATCTTTGTTTCAGAAAATTGAAACTAGTACATCATGTCTGTACAGTTCATTTAAAAAAAAACTCGTACACTTTCTTTTAGCTATGTAAATCATTCGTTCTTTGATTGATATTAATAATCTCACAAATGTCACTTTGACGTTAATCAGTGGCGTCATTATTAAAAATAGTGGGGTGTAGTGGGGTAGTGAAGCGCAAGTTATAGCCTCTCCTACTCAATTGTTAACCTCACCTTCGCGATGAGTTCAATTTGAACTTGGTGCACCCTGTTTTCACTAACGAGGCTCTAACGACCGAGTAAGGGCGGAATAACCCTTACCTTTTGCCGTGAGCACATCCACCTTCTCACGAAGAGTGCGGTAAAAATAACCCACCGCACACAAAGGTTGCTTTTGGAATCGTTTGGTTACCCCATCGTCGCAGTCTCCTTCTGTGCCATGGGACCACACCACTCGCCTTCCGCAACCGAGCTGGTCAGTTGCATACCTGCTCCAGCTAAAACTTCAAATGCAGCTTCGTTTTCAGTCGATTAAGGCTTTAAAAAAATGATGGAGCGTTCAAGTGGGACAAAATCATCCGGAGGTAAAATACCCTCCCGATCGGATCTCCGGGGGAGGGTGCCCACAGGGACACCTCATCGAATGTCGAGAAAACACCGACAAGTTAAATCCAACAAAACTAATTCTTTCATCTACGGCGCTTGGAATGTTCGTACTTTGAGCGACAGCACTCGCACCGATCGGCCTGAAAGAAGAACTGCTCTAATAGATAGAGAACTTCACCGACTCAATGTTGACGTTGCAGCTCTCAGCGAAACTCGATTTTTGGAGGAAGGCTCTCTCACAGAAAAGTACTACACCTTCTACTGGAAAGGTCTTCCCACCAATTCAAGAAGACAACATGGAGTAGGATTTGCCGTTCGGAATCAACTTGTATCCAACTTAACACAAGTACCACAAGGCCTATCCGAGCGTCTAATGCTGCTACGCTATGAACTATCAGATGGCAACGCGGTAAATCTAATAAGCGCCTACGCTCCCACTCTGGATGCAAGTCACGAAACCAAGGAAAGCTTCTATCAACAGCTGGAAGAAACCCTCTGTAGAATACCTAAAACGGAACGACTCGTTATTCTTGGCGATTTTAACGCTAGAGTAGGGAGAGATGCAGACACCTGGCCAGGCATCATAGGCAAGAACGGTTTAGGCAACATGAACGCTAATGGTCAACTACTCCTAACTAAATGCGCCGAACATGATCTAGTTATAACAAACACCATTTTCCGACAAAAGGATAAATTTAAAGGCACCTGGCGTCACCCCAGATCAGGCCACTGGCATCTACTGGACTATGTTATCGTACGTAGGAAGCATCTCAAGGACGTCCAAATTACAAAGGCGCGCATTGATAGCGAATGTTGGACCGATCATCGTCCTGTTGTCTCTAAAATGAAAATTGTTATGAGACCCAAACACCGAAGAACTCAAGTAAAACGTAGACTCCGTCTCCGTATTAGTAAATTGCGTGACCAACAAACCGTCGAACAGCTAAAGCAAAAAGTTCAAGATAATTTGAGTGCACTAGAAGAAACCAATTCTGTAGATGTCGCTGCTACCTGGACACAAATTAAAGACAGTTTAAAAAGTGCGAGTGAGGAAATTCTTGGCACTGCAGCAAGTAAAAAACAGGAGGACTGGTTCAATGATAATGAAGCTTTTATACAAGAACTTCTTGACCGCAAACATATTGCCTTCCAAAACGCTATCAACCACCCCAACGACTCATCAAAAGCAGAAGCTTTTACCCAATCTAAGTATGAAACGCAACGCGAAATCAGAAGAATAAAGAACGCGTGGTGGGCAAGCAAGGCCAGAGAAATTCAAAGGTACGCCGATTCACACGACTACAGGAATTTCTTTCAAGGAGTAAAAGCAGTGTACGGCCCCAGTCGGAAAAATATGTGCCCTATTAAAGATTTAAATGGAAATCTCCTCAAGGAAGACCAGGAAATAAGAGCCCGATGGAAAGAACACTACTCTAACATTCTTAACCAGCAAAGTCAAGCCAATCACGATATTATAAATCTTATCCCTCAATATGACACCTTCGAAGACTTAGATAAACCACTAACAACGGAAGAGATCTTAACCGCCATTGGGCAGTTAAAAAATAACAAATCTCCCGGCGCCGACTCACTCCCAGCTGAGATCTTTAAAGCTGTGTCGTCAGAGCTCATACCCTACCTCAAAAAACTGTTTGATGTCGTGTGGGAAAGTGGTCAAGCTCCGCAGGAGTTTCGTGATACACTTTTAATCAACCTCTTCAAAAACAAAGGGAGCGCTGCGGACTGTGGAAATTACAGGGGTATAGCTCTCCTGGCTGTTGGAGGGAAAATACTCACTAAAGCGATGGCAAATAGGCTAACACCTGTTATGGAAAAGTTACTTCCTGAAACACAGAGTGGCTTTAGACCAAACCGAGGCACATCGGACCTAATCTTCACACTTAAACAGCTTCAAGAAAAAGCACTCGAACATCAAGGAGAAATTCACATGGCCTTCATTGATTTAACCAAGGCGTTTGACTCAGTGGACAGGGAAGTGCTCTGGAAAATTATGCTCCGCTTAGGTATCCCTAGAAAGTTTGTGGAAGTATGTCGCAGTCTACATACAAACAACAACGCCCAGGTTATGTATAATAATGAGGCAACCGAACCTTTCCAAACCCTCACTGGAGTTAGGCAGGGATGTGTCCTGGCACCCCTACTCTTTAATTTATTTACCACTGCTCTAACAATTATTGTTGACAACAAACTGACAGTCAGAGGAATAGGTCTCAGATACCGTTTTGATGGCGGTCTCTTTAACATAGGGTGCTTTAGAGCTTTCACGAAGACACGCACACGATTCATTTGTGATCTCCAGTATGCGGATGACTGTGCACTTTTAGCCTCTACGCCGGAAGAGCTTCAAGAACTTTTAGATGTGTATGCCCAGAGCTATGATTCCTTGGGACTTAAAATCAACATTGGAAAGACTAAGATTATGTCAACTCCTCATCAAGTGAACCAAATAGACATTACACTTAACGGAAATTCTCTTGAAGTGGTGGATCAGTTCAATTACTTAGGCAACGTTGTTAATGACAAAGCAAACATGGACAGCGAGATTCGCAATAGAATTAACGCTGCATCTAGAGCGCTCTGGGGACTTAGAGAGAGAGTATTTGACAACCACGACCTTGCTTTGTCAACGAAAATGGCTGTCTACAAAGCAGTTGTCATTCCAACACTGCTATATGGTTGTGAAAGCTGGGTCACTTACCGTCGTCATGTGAAAGAATTAGAAGGTTTTCAGCAACGACACCTCAGAAGTATGATGAAAATCCGTTGGTTCCATCACATATCAAACGTGGAAGTACTCAGGAGAGCAAACAGCCTTCCAATTGAGGTGCTTATTTCAAGAGCACGCCTAAGATGGGCAGGTCACGTTCATCGTATGCATGATAACCGCCTTCCTAAATGTACACTTTATGGTGAATTGCTAAGCGGTAGAAGAAGGCGTGGCGGTCAACGAAAGAGGTTCAAAGACGCTCTCCATGAAAATCTAAAATCCTGCGGTATTGCAGACGAGCAATGGGAACAACTTGCAGCGGACAGAACCGAATGGCGAGGGGTTGTGGCCAGCTATCAAGGAAATGTTGCTGCAAGAAGGCCGAATCCAAGACCTAACCAGGTCTATGTTTGTCCTGACTGCGGTCGACATGTGCTCTCCCGAATTGGCCTCTATAGCCATAGTCGTGTGCACCGTAGATGAATGGGAATTACAATAGACTACACCTTTTACTTGTTTTTTATTGTACACAATTTATCGACTGTAACATTTTTATACTCGGACTCGAGTAACGGCTAATAATAATAATATTAAAAATGGTTCGACATCTAACAGATATTCAAAAACTTCGAATTGTTTCTAAAATTGAAGATGGTTGGTCCATAAGAAGACTTGCTGCTGAATGCAATGTGAGTAAAACCACGATAATGAGTGTTAAAAAACAATGAGAAACTAACCAAACGGTATCCCGTAAAGTTGGTTCCGGTATCAATAATCAAAAAGATGAAAATCTTATAAATTACCTAAGAGAAAACCCTTTTCAGACTGCAGTAAATGCAATTTCAGGGACAAATTTCCCTGCTTCGGTACCTACTGCTTGCAGAAGAATAAAACTAGAAAGCGAATTGAAGAGTTGTTCAGCGGCTAAAAAATACAAACTTTCAGAAGAAAAGAAGCAGGGTAGTAGGATTATTTTTGCACTGAACTATATAATCAATGATGAAAACTTCTGGGGACAAGTTGTCTTTTCTGACGAAAAGGTTTTTAAATCCTGTAACGATGGACATGTTCGCGTATATAGGCCTCCTTCCACTAGATACGACGAAAAATATACTTTCGATCCACAAATATCAGGAAGGTTTTCAGTCAACGTCTGGGCTTGGATGAGCCTAAATAGGTTAGGTGTGTGTTGGAACAGTGGTGGTCATTTCAATTCCATTAAATATATTGAAATATTGGACAATATTATGTTGCCGTCAGTAATAGAGGTGTTTCCGGAAAATAATTTTATTTTCCAACAAGACAACTGCTCCATACATACGGCCCATCGTGTCAGGCAATGGTTTCTTAATAAAAACATAGAGTTGATTGATTGAGTTGAAAAGTTCGGATTTAAGTCCAATTGAAAATGTTTGGGGACTAATGGTGAAACATATAAGAAAATTAAATAACCATTAAAATAATGCCCAAGAATTGGAAGGGATAATTGAAGACGCTTGGGAGAACTTATCGCAAGAAGTTGACCTCGCAAGAAATCTGATTTTGTCCATGCCTGCAAGACTTCAGGCAGTTTTAGACGCTAATGGAGCAATGACAAAATATTAGTTAATTCTGTATTACGTAGTTGAAGTTCATTTATTTTATTGTTTTATTGCATTTTTATGTTCAGTTTGCATCGTTTACATCCTTTTTAATCTCAAGTGGTATTTTTGTGTTCTTATTTTAAAAATAGAATTATCATTATTCAATTAGTATTTTAATGGCAACCTTTAGTAGAATTATCCGTAACAAATATTATTTTTTTAAACAATAATATGTAGGGCTTGAAAATGTTTTGAAAAAGTTATTTTCTAATTATTTTTTAAAATTCCATTTGTATAAGGTTTAATAAGTTTAAAAACACTAAGAAAACCGGACTTCTCAAAAAAACCCAGGTCCGGGGTAAATCCACCCAACCCCCCCCCCCCTCGACATGCCTGGCCAGCCCTACTTACAGACATATGCACACAACTAAACTATTAAGATTTTCGATTTACAAGAGTTGTATCAGTTTTTTTAAAATCAACTGTACTTGATATATGTCAATTTTTGGCACATAAATTAATGTTTTTCTACTACCAACTTTTGATTGTGATTTTACAAAAGAACATACAACCAAAATAGTTTTCCGATTAATTCAGATTTACAAATTTAGGCTTATACAACAGACAAAATACTGGCCACAAGGAAATCAGCATTTATTGAGGTAGGGTAATTTTCAAAGACGCTTTGGATTCACCGTTTGACTGTGAATAATCGGTTCGATAATATTTGAAGGATTCTTAAATGGTACCAGATACTTGGACTTCCTACAAAATGAGGCTCAGTGCTTTTTGGAAGAATTATCTTTGAATTTTGAACAGAGAATGTGTTTTCAGCAAGATTGCGCTTCTTCCCATAATTTTGGAATAGACTAATAACCTTCAAGAGAAATTCGGAGGAATTTCATAGCAATGAATGACCGCCAAAGTCACCCGACCTAACTACCCTATATTTTTTCTCTTGGCATTATTTAAAAAATGTCTTTTATGCTGTTCCCATTACAACCCGCTATGAGTGAGATATGAAGTACATAGTATAACTTTCCAGCAATTTCTCAGTTATCCAAAATATATTTATGAGAATGCAGAAATGTATGAATGTCAATGGAAAACAACTTTTTTTGTAAAGTATGTGTTTCATGTGAAGAATATTATTATATATTTGAGCGATATGAAACAAAGATTCT
Source organism: Leptura quadrifasciata (assembly GCA_963675555.1). Lineage (NCBI taxonomy): Eukaryota > Metazoa > Arthropoda > Insecta > Coleoptera > Cerambycidae > Leptura > Leptura quadrifasciata. The sequence continues at coordinate 17,806,097 of OY776681.1, read as the reverse complement.
AAAATCAAAACATCACTTCTATCTCAGTATAACTTTTTTTAAGAATAAGTTCTGTATCACCCTCTATATACATTGTATAGTCCCTGTTAGGCGTCTAATCTTGAAAACCACTGGACAAATTTTGATGCGGCTTTCGCCACTATATAGAGAGAATCTCTCGAAGAAAGTTTAGGTATGTAGAACATTATTTTGAATAAATAGGAGCTCGATAGTGATGATAGTGAAACAAGGGGGCCATGCGAGCGCTGCCTTGTCTTATATTACCTAAAGCGTAGTGACGATAACTACGTCAGCGACAAAAATAACAAAAAAGCAAAACTCCATTAAACTGTGTTTAAGAATGCGAAGCAAAAACCGTCCATTTAAGTGTTATTGCTTTATTTTCAAAAAAATATAAATGCAAAACTACCTACATAAATGCAGGCACATGAGCCGCAATTTAACTTTTCGTAATTAACTTTTACGATGCAATACAAATGTAAAATAAGGCTTTGTAATACATACGTGGCGTTATAGCAATTTTGACTTTTCTGTAACTGATATTTCGTTACCATTCTGGATAGTTTTTCACTCCTGACGAGGCAACAAGATATACTAGAACGCAGATAACAAAAGTACTTGCTTAATTCTCTTAGACTTTAGTAAAGCCTTTGATACTTTAAATCATCCCATACTGTGAACAAAATTACGTTATTTTGGACTCAGCGAAGCAGCCGTACTATTTTTTCAAAATTATCTAACTGAAAGAAAACAAAGAGTAGTGATAAACAATTGTCTCCCGGAGTCTATTGATATTGAGCAAGGAGTACCGCAAGGTAGTATTTTGGGACCATTGTTATTTTCTATTTATACTGCTGATTTTTATAAACATTTGAACTTCTGCAAATCCCACCAATATGCTGATGACACTCAAATATACTACTCATTTTATCTAACATACATAAATCTTGCTGTAGAGAGAATCAACTCTGATCTTGACGCAATTTCTGGTGTGTCTAAATCTCATGGTCTTATCTTGAATGAAAATAAAACGCAATTATTACTTTTAAGCAAAAATAGGAACTCAATTCTGGAAGATGATAATTTTAAAATAATTGTTAATAATTTAATTTTACAACATAGTGATAATTGCAAAAACTTGGGTATATTCATTGATGCTGAGTTAAGATTTTCTCAAGTCCTTTGCCAAACTAAAAACACTTTACATTCACAAAGATTTCTTAAGTACTGACGTTAAATTAAAATTATGTGATTCGCTTATTTTATCCCACTTGGCTTACTGTGATACTGTCTATTGGCCAGCTCTATTACAGAGCGATAAAGACAGTCTCCAAAAAATTCAAAATTGCTGTTTAAGGTTTTGTTTTAATTTACGCAAGTTTGATCACATCTCAGCCAAATTTAAAGAATCAAACTGGCTTAATCTTAATGAAAGGTTCCAGGTACACCTAGGTTGCTTAATTTTCAAAGCTAACCTCGCTCATTCGCCACAATATTTATTGAGTAAACTCGTTAAAGGCAGTGATGTTCATACTCGTCCTACTAGGCATTGTAATCTTTATAATATACCTAAGCATAATACGGCTCTATTTCAACGTTCATTTAGTTTTAACGCCGCCAAAATTTACAACTCTTTGCCTAATGACCTGAAAAATCTGTCCTCTGTTGCCTCATTTAGGAGACAAATCAAAGCCCACACATTTGGTAATAGAAATGACATTTAATTTTGTATTGTATTGTATTTTGATTATGATATGATTATTATACTGTTTATTGTAGTTATGTTCTTAATTGAGATGGTTATATGGAAGAGCAACTATGTTGAATATCGCCATCTCTCTTATGTACTCTTTTGTATTTTTCGTGCTATATAAAAAAAATAAAGACATATTATTATTATTATTAGATAGGACTAAGACAATATGAAATGGGAGACTAAAACAGTTAAATACGGACTCTGGGTGTACTACCATTTTCTTTGCATTTAAAGAAATTAAACTGCAAAGTAATTTTCAAATATAAATTATCCCCGAGAAGTGGTTCGGATCCCTTTATAAACTGTAGGGCCCAGTCTCCCTTACTCAGTCAAATCACGATCTAGTCACTCAGGTGACCAAGAAGGCGGTTAATAAACATTATAATGCAAATATATAATCCTGTTACACGTAGTATATCTTGAATGCAAGTTTCTCGTTAGCTAAATTTCGTCAAACGTCTGACAACCAGTCAACCACTCGAGGTGAAGCTTATGACCGGTGCAAGCATGCGAAGCAATGAATATTTTTTACCATCTTTTTAACATCACGCTTTTTTCTACTGCTATTAAATTTTAAAAGGGTTTTTAATATACGCCTTAAGAGGTGCGCCTCGAAGTGCACTTACGGATGCATCAATAATTATACCATATAGTACCATTAAGAGCGGGAAGAAAATACCATTAACGAAGAACGCAAAATAAAATCCCAGAATAAGCCCGTATTATTATTCAAAATGACTACAATGAAATAATGTATGGTTGTAAAAAGGGACAAAAACTAGATGTATGAAGTTGTCCAAAGTGGTTTATTACAGCAACCGAAATAAAATACATTTTTTTTTTCTTCTTAATGACACGGCGAGGAGCAAAAATGTACGTAAAATCATTTTAATACTGTTCTTAATCTCACTGCAACGGACAACTTTGTAACACTTTCAGTTAACGAAGCAAAAAGAAGGATTGTTGAGGATTTATTAAGGTTATTAATGTTTTAATTTATGTGAAACACTCATTTGCGTTTAATTGCATTCCTATTAAAATTTCACTGCCAATCAATGGCGCAAGGCCCCAAGGAGGTAATTAATCCGGTTCGGTTGATGACCCCTCAAAATATCCCTTCGACTCGTCAAAATATTTAATTACCCACCCATCATCATTCGCAAGTTGAACCACATATTTATGCGAACAGGCTATAAATTTGTGAAATTCTCTTATAGAATCTATACGAGGAATAGTTTTAAGTGGAATCATAAAATGTAAATAAATATTTAAATTGATTAACTTTAAGAAAATCTATAAAAAAAAATTTCTCTAGATGTTCAATTAAAATGTTTTTTTTGTGTCAGACAATCTCAAAAATTTCAAAGTAATTTTAAGAACATCCGTAAAAATAACTTCTCTGTAGATTGTTAGGTAAGATGGTATGATGAAATGTTTTTTGTGTGAGACAAGGATACACATTCAATATATTTCTTTCAGTATACTTACTTCTTTTGACACTTAAGCAAGATGTTTCGATTAACGGATAACGTTCTTTTTCTGAGGTAATCTCAAAAATTCGAGATAATTCTAAGAACATGTTGTAACGACAACTTCATTCCAGATTGTTAGACAAGTTGTTGTAATCAAATGTTCTCTTTTTATATGTTCAGAGAATGTAAAAAATTTCGGGGTAATTTTAAGAAAATCTGTAAAAATTCATTTTTTCCATATTCTCTTTCCATACTGACGATCTTCTATCTATCTATTTTTTTTCAATCTGTAAAACTCTCATCAAGGCACCCAAAAAACCATTCCGAGATCCCCGGAGAACTGATGAGATAAATATCGATGTCAACTCAGGAAGAACTTGGAAGGGGTTAATAAGAGGGTGCCCAGAATGAGAATCTTGCAAACAGCCAAGAGACAAGCTTTTGAAACATCCTGCCCCTTGAGGTCCTCGCAACAGCCCAATGAGATCACCAAGTGGTGGTCTCAAGGGCTGACTGACCTCAAGAAGAAGGCTAGGACTTCGTTCAACAAAGCAAAACTGACAGACAGGAATCCGATTGGGAATCGTACAAAACCAATTTGAAAGAGTTTAGGAAACTAGTCAAACAGAGAAAGAGAAGCGTGGAGAACCTACTGAGGAAATTGAAGATTACTCACAAACTGCTGGATTATGCAAAATCCTCGCGATGAATTACTGCCGCACCTGATTGGAGTATTTAGGACGTGCTTAGCATACCTTTATATTCAACAGATATGGAGAGAAGTGAAAGTTGTGTTCATCCCAAAGGCAGGGCGGATGGACTATACCACCCCCAAAGCCTATAGACCTATTACCTTAACCTCGTTCTTACTCAAGACGATGGAGAAGCTATGTGAACGATACATAAGGGATGTTGTAGTAAAAGGCAACCCTTTACATCCTAACCAGCACGCATACACCCTGGGAAGATCCACCGACACCGCCCTCCATGCAGTCCGAGTCGGATTGAGAGATCCTTGGACAATAAAGAGTCCACCCTAGGTGTCTTCATTGACATAGAAAGTGCGTTCGACAGAACCACCTTTCCAAAAATTACAGTGGCCCTAGTGGAGAAGAATGTCCCCACGATCATGGAAAGCTGGATATCCAACATGATCTCGAAGAGAGCTGTACAAATCAGTGTGGGAGATGCTTCTGTACGAGGAATGGTCGCGAGACGCTGTCCGCAGGGAGGTGTAATATTACCACTGCTATGGAACCTCGTTCTTGATAAACTCTTGTGCCGCCTCAATTCAGAAGGATTACACACAATTGCCTACGCAGATGATTTAACAATCATGCTTAGCGAAAAAGGAGTCCTTTGTGAAAGAATGCAGGGGGGCCTAAAAATAATTGAAAAATGATGCAAAGAACACCCCCTGACTGTCAATTCCAGGAAGACGGAGATGATTCTCTTCACAAGGAAAAGGAAACTAGGAGCATTGAAGGCGCCTGCCCTCCTGGATACAAACAACACTTAAGTTTCGCATCAGAAGTGAAATACATTGGAGTAACCTTCGATGCCAAACATGGAATCTTCACATAGATAGAAGACTAAAGAAGGCTTACATCTCTTATGAGCAGTGCCGCGGACCGTGGGGAAAACCTGGGGAATGAAACCCAAAGTGGTCAAGTGGATATACACTACCTTCATAAGACCAATGATAACCTATGGAGCTGTGGTTTGGTGGCCTAACAGCAAACAGGCTACAGCTAAGGTCAAGCTCAGCCCAAGTGCAGAGAGTTGCCTGCCTAAGCATAACCGGAGCTATGCGAACAACGCCAACGAGAGGTATGGAGGTAATGCAGTATCTGCAGCCACTAGATATATATCTAGGAGAAGTGGCTCTGACAACAATGGTACGCCTCAAATCCGTTGACATGCAACCAAATATAAGGGGGGCCCAATGGGACCTAAGTGATGTGGTCCAATAGTTTTTATTGACCACCCTCCCAACCAATTCCAGATTGGGCAGTTACGAAAATTCGGGGTATTTTTTTTAAATATCTGTAAGACGTTCTGATAAAATATTCTTTTTTATATGTTTAGGTAGTTTCAAAATTTTCGGGGTCATTTTAAGGAAATCTGTAAGTCTCTTTTTCCAGATTGATGGATTTTTTGTTGTAATATCCTTTTTTATGTGCCGATCTTAAAAATTCGGGGCAATTTTTAAAAAATCTATAAGAATCACTTCTTTCTAGGTTGTTCAGGTAAGATGTTCAGATAAAATAATCTTTTTTTATGTGACGATATCAAAAATTCGGGATAATTTTTGAAATATATGTAAAAATCACTTCGTTTTAAAAGCTTCTATTAAACTTGCAATGTTTGTTTAGGTCAAATCTTGCAATCAAAATTTCGATTAGTTCTAATTAAGCTAGAGCTTTGAAATTTTGCACATGTGCACAAGTCCGGTGACAATACACTTTAACATTTTTCATATAAGAAAAAAACAAGATGGCGCCTTCAAGATGGCGGACGACTTTATCGTTTATGATCCGATTCGACTCAAAATCGATATCTGGGGGTTCTGGAGATCGCCAATTATGAATTCTTGGTAAAAAATTAGAAATTCAAAATGGCGGCGCCAATATGGCGGACGGCTTTTGTCATTTATGGTCCAAATCGATCAAAATCGATATCTTGGGGTTTTCGAGTTCGCCGATTACGAATTTCTAGTCAAAAATTTAGTTCAGGATGGCGACTTCAAGATTGCGGACGACTTTACCGTTTAAGACCCGATACAACTCAAAATCTATATCTGGGGATTTTCTAGGTCGCGGATTATGAATTTTTAGTCAAAATTCGGAAATTCAAAATGGCGGCGCCAATATGGCTGACGACTTTTGTCATTTAGATCCAAATCGATATTTTTCGGGGTCGCGGATTACGAATGTCTAGTAAAAAATTTAGTTCAAGATGGCGGACGACTTTACCATTTATGATGCGATTCGTCTCAAAATCGATATCTGGGGATTACAGCATATCATAAGATTAAAAAATAAAAAATAAAATTATATAAAAATATTTTTAAAAAAGCTTTTATTTAATTGCTCTAAAAAGTAGAAAATAAACTTTTAAGTAAATCAAACCTATCATTTTGTTACATTATAATAATTTTTTTTATATAAAACCTTGTCGCGAGCAATCTCCTTTACAAGTCTCGCAACAAGCTTTTATATCATAAAAAATTATTTAATGTAACAAAATGATGGGTTTGACTTACTTTCTATTTTTGAGCATTTAAATAAATTATTTTTTTTTAAATTTTTTTTTATATATTTTTATAAATTGTTAGGTAAGATGTTCTGATGAAATGTTCTTTATCTTTTGTTTAAAAGAAATTTCAAAAATTTCGGGGTTATTTTATGGAACTCTGTAGAAATCACTTCTTTTTAGATTGTTAGGTAAGACGCTGTGATGAAATGTTCTTTTTCTTACATATTTAGGCAAACAAAAATTCGGTTTTTTTTTTAACCGGTAGAAAAAACTTCTTAGATTGTTAGGCAAGACGTTCTGATAAATTTTTTTTTATATGTTTAGGTAGTTTCAAAATTTTCGGGGTTATTTTAAGGAAATCTGTAAGTCTCTTTTTCCAGATTGATGAGTAAGATTTTCTGATAAAATATTCTTGAGACGATTTCAAAAATTCGTGGTAATTTTTTAAAAATCTATAAGAACTACGTCTTTCTATATTGTTAGGTAATATGTTCTGATAAAATAATCTTTCTTATGTGATCAAAAATTCGGGGTAATTTTTAAAAAAATATGTAAAAATCACTTCTTTTTAAATTGTTAGGTAAGATGTTCTGATGAAATGTTCTGTCTTATGTTTAGGCAGTTTAAAAAAAAGATCAGTGTAACTGATATTCTGATATATTTCAAGCAAGCAATTATAGGCAAATTTTCGATAACATTACGCCCTCCCATATCAATTTATATTATGGCTTTGTTTTGTCAATTGCAACACTTTAGACTTTCTAAAAAGATTACTGTATGAAAAGTGTGTCTCTCCAACGCACATTAATTGTTGAAGCGCAAAGGACCGTTTCACCCCTTTACTGAAGGGTTAATCCTTTCAGTGTGAACAAATATTAAATTATGTGATATACTTGACAGTATGCCTGTTTTAATCCCATATGGTCCACAAAAAATACCGCGGGAAACCACAGATTGTCCGTTTAAAAAATCGTCTAGCTCATTAAAGGTTTGCAAAGTGAGAGCAGGCAATTTATAAGCCAATAAAGTAGTTATTACTTTAATTTATGCCTCGTACTATTATAATATAATCTTCCGAAAAATGATATCACTTTGCAATTTTAGGAACAGCCAACAAAGTTAATTAAAATTTATCAAGTTATAATGGATAAAACGCGGATTTAAAAAATGGAGGATTTTTATTCAACTAATTTGGGGTCGTTCTACCGAGTATTTTGTATTGCTCCCATTATATAATTAATTTTTAATCAATCCGACTTCCGCTAACCCATTAAAAAATATATTAACCCTTCCATTCCCTGAAAATTAATTGGCACCCAACGTGGGGAAATAACATCATCATAGCTGCAGGAGTTGTTGAAGTAGCGAACGAAATTGTTGAAATGAATAAGAAAAATAAATAAAAAACACTTTTTTACTTTCAAAAAGAAAAACTAAGAAGCTAGTCATATTTGGCGCCCAATGTGGGGCAGTTATAAAGGTGAGATTACATCATCATGCTTGTAGGAGATACTGATCTAGATAATTAGATTATGGAAGCAAGAACTTTTAGAAAATGAAGTAATGAAGCAATTTGATGTACGCTCAACCACAAGGTGGAAGATATTATGTAAACATTTGTATTCCCTAAACATTAATAGGGTAGAAACAACACAAATGACAGCGAATTTGGCGCAACAATATTACATTTACTCTCTAGTTGTTTCTATGCAAGTGTACTAGAAGTAGTTGATAAAATAGTGAAAAAAAAATTCCTATAGAGAGCTGGAAGTATGTTAAAAAGTTGAGGATGGATTGTAAAAATTTAAACCTCAATTTCATTTGTCAATTTTACCTGTTTAAGCACAACGGGTTTATGACCGATGCTTTAATAAACAAATTCTGCAAAAGTAGTCTTATATTTCCTGAAGTAAACGAGAAAGAACAGTGCATATGTAAGAATAATTGCACAAAAAATTTGTAGATAATTTTATGTAGTTTCTAATAAGTTATTGTCAAACTTAGTACATTCTAGATCCAGTCAGTAACGCAACAGTCGTTTGTTTTTAAATCTGCACCGGATACTGGCAAATATTTTAGACGTAATAGCGCATAACACTTAAGTGTTCTGTGAAGTGTGATGCACTTTTATACAATTGTCTGGTTGTCTGTAAAACATATTCAAAAAAGATGAAATGTCGATGTTCTTCATTGGAAAAAGTCAAAGATAACTCGAATTCTGTTGAATGACGGAAGTATTGACAGCTAGTCATTAAAAATTCAAGTGAGGGGATATTTTACCTTATACGGAACCAAAGCTTCTCGTCGCTTTTTCATGTTCTTATAGATAAATAAACATTATGTGGCCCACGCAAATCTTCCGTCCTTATCGAAACCGGCACCAGCAAGAAAACGAAATTCACAACAGAACATCTTATATAAAGACGTTGCGTGGTATGGTATGAACCCATGGACCGGCCACTTCGTGGGAAACAGGTACACAATGATGTCTAACTTGCTCGCTCTGCGTTATTTCCGCCTATTTTCAGACCACACGAGAGCAAGCGAGACGGGGAATTGGCCGAAAGCATAAAGCTGTTCGATATACCAGACGGACCGAAAAAGCTTTTTTCATTCAGAATCCAATGAACCCGATAAAGTAGTTCACAAGTTGCGGCCGCTAAGACGTGCCACATAGGAAACAATCGAAATTATTTGAATAGAAATATACGTAATTCTTTTAGCGATCTAAAAAGGAGGAAATAATTTTTTGAACTATGACGGTATTTATTTTTTAAATGTATATTTGATCGATAGACAGCAAAAGATTTTCCAATACTAAGGACAGATTATTCTAAAGTTCATTACTTCCAAAAAATATATTGTGAGAGGTTACTAAGATTGGTTCAAAAACAAAAATTGAGATAACATCAAATCTTTACGTTTTGAGGTCCTAGGAACCCAAAAAAGTGGTTTCTGAAAAATGTCTGTGTGTGTGTGTATGTGTGTTAGTACGATAGCGCCGAAACTATTGAATGGATTTGAATGAAACTTTGCATGTGCGTTTCTTTAGTGCCCCAGAAGAACTGAAAAGGTTTTGGTTGAGATCGGATTACGTTTAGTGCCATTTTGACGGAACAAGTTGTTTATTTTATAATTACTTTCAATTTGCAATGGAACCATTGGAAAGCAGTTAAAATTCTGATTTCAATGATATATCACACTTCTACCCTTTCGATTTGGTTTCCGTGAAAAAAATTAAAAACAAAGCAAATAGATCGCATTTCGCATATGATCGATGCGCGTAGCCGTGAAACTCATCACATCACGTGTCAATTCACGTGTGAGGGTTTCTTCACTGCTCTAGAAGTAGAGCGGATTACGTTAGTTTTTAAATGTATATACAGACAAATCGAAGAACTAAACTACAAATATTCTTGTAAAATTACTGAAATGCTAATGTTTCATTTAACAAAGACAGCCGCGAGCGATCGGATTGCAATGAGCAAATTTTGACGATTGTCATTGTCATCGTTTGTCATCTGATATCGTTGGTGTCATATCATGTTAATAAGATTTCGGCATATTTGTAACTTTTAGTGGATTGTCACAAACTTTAAAGGTAGATGTAACAATATCAATATCATATGCTTTCTGTACCTTCGTTGGTGAAATTATTATAGATTATCACTTTACCAATTTTCAGTCTGTTGCTTTACAAATCTGTAGTATTTAGGATAACTAGACTTTCTTAGTCGTTCAAGTGATGTTAAAGTTGTTAATATCCTAATAGTATATTATTCAACGAGCGATAATGTAGGTAATAACTCGCATAGATGATTGTAAATTCATTAAGTTGAGAGTTTTTTTAGTGCCCCAGAAGATCTGAAAAGGTTTTGGATGAGATCGGATTACGTTTTGTTACACAATTTAATGCTCTTTTCGGCTTCAAAGATCCACCGAGTGGGGAGGTTCCAGCCGCTTCCAGTAGCTGCCGATTTTTTAATAATTGGATTCGATTTTATTTTACCAGCCTACTGTACGCATTGCTACAACTTCCCAGAAAACTTAATAAATAACCATATTCACATTTTATGTCAAAAAATCGAATGGGGAGGGGGGGGGTTCAGAACTCAGTAAATTGTATTATCATAGAAACTACATATTATGTGTGCGTAACTACAAATCGATCGGATACTGAATGTGAACGTTATAATGGGCAGGTAGACAATTTTTTAATTATTATTTTAATAACATCTATGCATAAAAACAGTTGACCCGTATTTTTTATTTTATTTTTATAATAATGCCTTATAGTAAAAAAAAAATCATGAAGTTTAAACTATGTTTAAATGGTTAGATATTGCCGCAAATGTTCGAGCTATTCTATTGGCTATGACGTAATAGCATAATCAGCAGAGAAACGAGCGCTAGTGGAAAGGCGGGGCCAACAAAGTTGTGCACAATGTATGTGCGGCGCTGTCGAGGTTATATTAAATGCGCGCGTATGTGACGATATTACGTCACGAGAAACCGGCAAACTGCCGTATTTTAAATACGCTCTAATCTTAAGCCTATTCGTTTTACAATAAAACCAATAATAGTCGGTAAAACTACCTTCAAATTATATTTATAACATATTGAAGAGTCATACTATAATGCTATATTATTACTTTTGTCATTTTCGTTATTGTCTACTAGCCCATTTTCAATTTACTCAACATTATCGAGAAACTGGTCAATTGGTCAAGTTAAATTTATCTATCATGTAGTTTACGTAGAACGGAAAGTGGTCACCTGTGTTACCTGGTCTGAGCCTGAATATGAAAATTTTTCGACGGAATTTTTTTCGTTGAAAACTCTCTACTTTAAGATGGTGTAAACAAATTATACTGTTACTGTGGAAAAACCAAAACAAAGTTTTTTTCAAGTTCGATTTTTCTGTAATTGTCACGAATTCTTCATTGTTTATTAAAATGAAGTGTTCAGAGTGATGTAAAATGGTAACTTCAATGTAATATCAAATAAGGGAACTTTCATTAACCATTTAAGATTTGAGCTGTTGAGAAACACATTGCTTAAACAGTAGTTTTGCATAAAAGAAATTGTTAGAAATTACAGTTTTTGTTGAAGAAAACATTTTTTACGCTTCATGGACAAAAATAAATTGAAAATAATGTCATTAAAATAAATATTTCAAATTATTGAAATGGCGGGGCAGTTATTATGCTACGCGGTCTCGAGCGCGTGCAGGTCTTTTTTGTTCGTTTCTGCAACCCACTTGTCCCTGATTTTCCGCGCGTCCACAACTGGCACGTGCTTTGTTTACATCGTTGCCTTTTTACATTGTTTTTCTGGATGTGATACGACTTCCAGTTTCGTCGGAAAAGGAAAAAAACTATTGTGAAATCATCACTGGCTAACAAAAATTTATCAAATCTAGCAGAAATTTTTTATCGGAAAGATGCAGACAAACAAACAATTGCTGAAAATGGATTGAAATTAATAGCGTCTATTTATAAATGTAAAAAAAATGTCTCTGAACGAATTAAGATTTGAAATGTATCAAACCACAACGGTAAAAAGTTCATTTAATTTAGAAAAACCACCACAACTAAAGGGGTAGCTGCCCACTTGTCCCTGATTTTCCGCGCGTCCACAACTGGCACGTGCTTTGTTTACATCGTTGCGTTTTTACATTGTTTTTCTGGATATGATACGACTTCCAGTTTCGTCGGAAAAGGAAAAAAAACTATTGTGAAATCATCACTGGCTAACAAAAATTCATCAAATCTAGCAGAAATTTTTTATCGGAAAGATGCAGACAAACAAACAATTGCTGAAAATGGATTGAAATTAATAGCGTCTATTTATAAATGTAAAAAAAATGTCTCTGAACGAATTAAGATTTGAAATGTATCAAACCACAACGGTAAAAAGTTCATTTAATTTAGAAAAACCACCACCAACTGAAGGGGTAGCTGAACAACAGGGCCTATTTTGACGCTTCTCTCAATAGTTTTGAGGTTATGTAAAAAAATAAGAGAAAGAATTAACAATAAAAGTTGTAGGTCTTTCAATTATTATCTACTACTTTTGCATTTAACTTTTTCGATAGGAGATCTAATTTTGCCGGAAATCGTAAAAAACCACGTTTCACCCCTAAAAGCACACCTTTTTCCACCTCCACCCTACTTCTGGTTATTTGTTGGGGTCCAATCGATTTTTCCCCACTTAAATACCATTAATCTTAAATTTTTCATATACTAAGAATTTTTTTTGGACAAAAATTATTGGTACTGGATAAATGATTTAAAATTTCTGGCTCCTTTTATTTCCTTTTTAACATACATTTTGTGGATGCTAAATTTATTTATTAAAACAAAAAAAAATACGGGTTAGCCCGAAGGACCAAAATATCCACATCGACGGATCAAAATAAACAAATTAGTTCACCTACCTTCCTGATACATTTGCATTTATTATTACATGACGTGTATTATTTAAGTATGTATATTTATTGTACCACCGTGTATAGTCCACTTTCCAAGACGATTGTGGTGTGGCATGGGTGCGGTGTTGCCGAGTCTTACGCCCGAAGACTCGTGTCGGTTTCAGGTCTTCCACTTGCCAGCTTAGATTCTCCTCTACCATGTCTTAGTTTTTATTCATGAAGCCAGCGCGCCCGTCTCTGTCTTCGGGCCCTCTCTTCCTCTCCGACGAGAATATTAAACTCATTTCTGTGGAGTTGACGACTAGGATATTTATGTTTTGACAAGTAGACTACGCTCGTTGAATAACAAAGACGTTTACGCATATCTTAACGCCCTATCTAGGCAGTTTGGAGGAAAATAAAAAAGGAATTACTCAAATAAAGATAACCGTATTTCTCGGTACGATCGCTCAGGCCGATTACGGGTTCGAATAAAACTGTTTGTTGTACGGCAAAATATAAATGTTACTCATTTTTATTGCACTTTGTTCTCGTTCCTACATCTGGCTGTAAGGGGTACCGAAAACAACAGGTATTTTATGCAAATTATAAATAAGATCATAGTTTGATGCTAAAAATAAACGCAGCTTTTAAAATCGGAATATTTATGAGCTTAATAACCGAGCAGGACCTTGTTAAAAGTTTACCATCGAATATAGAGTTTTATGCAGCAACAAGTTGGTAAATTACAGCTGCTATTACTGCCCCCGATGCGTCCAATTGCTCAAATTTTGATATGCAGATATTTTGCGCAAAGAACAAATAGTTTTTATCATAGAAAGCCTGTAACAGCTACTTTTCGATTACCAATTAACTCGAATTCATGTTATTTTTTTATAAAGATCATCTCCCTGCGACTGTTTTCTTTTCGTAAAAAGTCGTATGGCGAAATCTGCATCCAAGTAGATTGATTGATGACAAAAATGGAAGAGACAATCTAACTTCCACCCCAAACACCTATACCTGCTCTGTACAATCGTTAATAAAAATAAAGGATCCACATTATTATTACAGTATAATCGAGCTAATTATTTTTGGCGACAACCGAGGCGACAGCGTTCTAAAGTAAATTTTATTGGTGGTTTCTTATGTATTATCTATCAGCTTTTGTAATGACAAAAAACCAATTACACCATCATAGTAATTAGAGCCCTCAACATTCACCAGATCACAAAATAATCAGTTTTTTGTTTGATTATTCGCTTTTCAGATTCTATTTACTTAAAATTATTTGGAGTAGTGATTACATGAACATTTTGTAAAAAACAGGCAAGCCCCTGCCACAACTGATTACGCATATGAGAAACACTCCTACTCTGCACATGTTAAGCACACTAATTTCCCTATTGACTGCAGCGGCCATAAAAATCCACACAAAACAATCCCGAGCATTTAAAAGATTATCACGCACATGTTTATATCCAACAATTTTCCCGATCGCAGCAAATAAAAAACTAGTGCGCCATGTGTTGAAAGAATAGGTAGAACCTTACCCTAAAAAAACACTTAACAATAGCTTAGTACTCCGTATCTAGCCTACCGCCGCATATGTTACATTTTAGATAGTTATCCGATCCTTTTCAAAAATAAACCTTCGGTGAAGTGCGGTGCCAAGGGTCATGTGGATCAATCCACAAGTGTATACGACTATAAATACACAATGAATGAGATACGGAGGCCGAAATCAATGGACCAATTAACCCTATTGGTAATGAACCGTATTGTTCGGGGAGCCGCAAATCGTTACCACATTTGTTTGTCAATTGTTACGGAGATGCTTCCTGATCGAAAGCTTGAACAGAGCGAATCGGTTTATTTTAGGTATTGACCGATAAACTTGAACTGTGGTTGCGTCCTAGTTTTGATTAGTGAAATGTTCCCAATTTTTTACGCTTTTCTTCGCGCTGTGACGTAGCACGTGAGTTTGTTTATATACTGCAACATTTTTTACAATTATTTTTGCAACTTATACAACAGACATATTTATTATAATGTTTTATTTAATTGTTTTTTTAAAACGTGTTTGAACATTATTAGTTTCAGCGTGATTAATAACCACAACATTGTCAAAAATATTTGCATGTCAAAACTATACCACCTCCAAAATATTAGAAATTTTAAAATGCCTTGAAATGCCCTTATTTATCAAAGTAAGAATTTAAATATGAAGCTTGGTTTGAAAATCTAAATGTTTTAGCTTTTTCCCAAAAATATGTAACATTTCATTTTTTTGTGTATTTTTTGTTTACAGTTGAGTTGTGACGTGCCACCTTTAACTGATTTCGACAAATTAATAGTAACATGTATGAATAGGATTTTAATCGATCAATTCACCCATTCAGTGATAGATTTCACCACGCTCTAAGTTCCTACTCAAATTACCACCTCTAAGCTTTCAGTCAACCGATGGCTCCCACTAGGAAAATATACCAATTTCCAAGTCTGGTCGATAGCCGAATGGGTTAAGGCGCGAGGTGGTAATCGCGATTAATCACACGGACGCACCACCGGGTTCGAATCCTGGCTCCGGCACTGGCACTGTCGGAGGAAATGGTTGTATATCCGCGTTTTTTTCAATGTGTAACTCCCTTCCGCACAAGCCCCTGGCTTCTGGAATTGGAGGTTATTTAATTTCTGTGGTGTTTATTATTATTAAATTATATTATATTAATATCATAAGAAATCTAAATATAAACTATTACCATAATTAGTGTATAAGAACTGTCTACAAAATGATAGTGTAAAGATGGTTAATGATTCAAAAAGTACATATCAATCGACTTAAGTTTTGAAATTTCTCAAGTTGGTATTCTGACACCCGAATTGTCTAACTGTCAGTTTAAATTATTTCCTCTTGTAAAAACAAGAGTGAGAGTTAAATCGTCAAACGCCCTTTTTAAAGCAAGAAATTGAGCCAAAAACTTTGCTAGTAATTAATTTAGTTAAAAGGCACGTGGTTGCTAGTCGGTTTGATACTGGATCAAAAACTGAATTTAACCTATGTTCAATTAATATTTTAGTTTGTTTAATTGAAATTTCGATTTATTCGGAATAGTTAGCGGGTTTATCGTCCAGAAGTGCCTATTCTGGGTAAGTTTGAATTTCTTAGATTTATTATAGACACGTGCTCAAATTAGAGGTTAATTTTGAGACTAATTTTGTAACTGTAATTATAAACGATTTTGGTAAGGTCAGATTTAGATTTTGGGTACATAACTTGCCAACTGTTCTATTTTTAGATTAATTGGATTTTGGACTTTTAGATCATTTGCTATTCTTTGGTACATGATGTTTGGTATATGATTTTGCCCTCTACGAAAGAGAGGAAGTCCTGTAAGGAGGATTTTGAGGAAACACATTTCGCCCGTACAAGCTAAAGTTTATTGGCATAGATTCTTTTTTTGTGGTTGGATAAAAAGAGAAATAGAAGAAAATCGATCTTTTGCTAGAACAGATCCTATTCACAGACGAAGCAAATTTTTCTTCCAATTGGGCAGTAAGTTCCCAAAATTGCAGGTGCGGGCTGACGGATTTCTGATTGAATATAAAGACCAGTACGCTTTTAAAACCAATACTTGCTGCGGTATTCCTAATGACAGACTAATTTTTAATTTGGAAAGATATTTGAACTTTCTTATGAATGAAATTACTGAAGCAGCATTTCAATTCACAGTACTATTAATGTAAAAAATTATCTGGACTACTTGTTCAAGAGGCAAATGGATTGGCTTATATTCACAATACCCATGGCCAGCAAGATTCCAGACATAACGCTAATAGATTTCTTTTTATAGAGTTACTTATATTAGATAACTGTACAAAAAAATTGTATTTTTAGCATATGTTTTCATACTGCCATAGCTCTCCTAATTAAGCTAGAGATGGGCGAGGAGGAATTCTACAGAATTTTTTAATTACCTTTCCTATGACATGCAACACAAAACTCGTTAGTATGCAAACCACAAATTCAGTTCACTATTTTTTTTTGCAACATAAATCATTTTTTTCCTTCAAATTTCAAAATAAAATTGATATTTCAAGACACTATGTATAAATAACGTTGACACAATTTGATACCACTTACCACACCATTATTTGAAAACAATAGACAGTTATTTAAAGAAAAAGTGACCCAATCTGCTAAATCGTAAACATTCCGAAGTAGAAACGTCGTTATTGAACCAACTGATGTCTGAAAAACGACACATCTTCACTATGCTGAAAAAATGGATTTCCTGTATAATAAACACGAGTTTATTTGTTCTGCTTATATCTTCGTAGAATGTAAATATTTACGAGACTATTATTAAATACATCAACACGGCACAAAAAACGTAAGATCTAAACTAATTTCCATGGGAAAGGAGAAATTTATTTAATTTACTTTTATTAAAAATAAAACCAGTTACATTTTTAATGATATAACGAGGAAGTTATTGGAAAGGAATTCTTCAAAAAACACAAACTCGGTGAACGCAAAGGAAAGAGAGCTTCGCGGTTAAGCAAAATGGAAACGGCAGAATATTATTTTTTTCGTTATTTTGATGTACCGAGTGTTTCACCATAAGTGTTTCTTCTCATTAATTTTTAGAACATATAACCAATATTGCCAATATCAATAATACGTAAGGTAAAAAAAGTGTTTTTTTTCTCCAAGCACTCGTGCAAACTCACTGCGACAATTTGTTGACATGTCAAAATATAACACTATTACAAATATCAAAGTTGTTACATTAGGTCTTGTATTATCAAATAAAAATTGTCACGTTGCAAGATCTGTAGAATTGAATGAAGATTCACACCATCCACCATTGGATATATCGGTAACAATATAATACTCATCCAACATAAATCTACAACTATAAAAAACCAGATTATCTTCAACTCTATGACTCTTTATTTAATACAGACTGGTCCTTTCTAAACGAGTAAAATGATGTTAACACTGCGTGCATTGCCTATTACTAAAAATTGACAGAAATTGTTGATAAAACTGTTCCCAAGTCGTTCCTAGACAACCTAAATATCTATGGTATACAAATAACACAGCACAAGACATAATGAAAAAAGTATTCTTTGGAAGAGTATAAAATAGTAATGTTCATAGAGAGTTTAGGGACATATAAAACCTAATAACAGCGTTTTCAGAAATAGAAGTACTTAAATCCTTAATGAAAATCAAATCTAAATTTACTGGAGGACTAGACAATATTTATCGTCAAAGATTGCGCAGCCATCTTTGCCGGTCCACTTAAAATAATATTTAATTTATCATTAAAAACGCAGACATATCCTGATGTATGGAAATATTCTAGTCTATGCCCTGTTTTTAAAAAAGGAAACAAGAGCGCAGCTGAAAATTATAGGCCCATTACAATTATCTGCAATTTCGCTGAAGTATTCGAAATCACCTTGCATACGTCGTTATCCAATCACAAAGGATCAAATTGGACATAACCAACATGAATTTGGTCCTGGCAGATCTGCTGAGACTAACCTCGCATGTATCACACAATGCATTTCTAAAGAACTTGATGCAAACAAACAAATTCATACCATTTACACACACTTTTCCAAGGCGTTCAATCGCCTGGATCATGATATTCTATTAGAGAAATCAAGTAAATTTGGGTTATCAGTGTATCAATTAGATTTTTTTCTATTCATATCTAGAGAATAGGCGTCAATACGTGGAATACCATGGTTTCAGATCATTTGACGTCCTGGCTACTTCTGACGTTCCCCAGGGATCCGTACTATGCCCGTTTATGTTTGTTTTTATAAATGAAATGCCTCCTATATGCTGATGACTTGAAAGTATATTATATAATAGAAAGCGAACAAGACTGCGAAAATCTCCAGAACAACTTAAATATGGTTAACTACTGGTGCCTGTCTAATCACCTCTCAATATATCTAAATGTAATACATTTACCTTTTCTAAAATGCGTAACACTATCAAGTACTATTATATGGATAATGACGAGATAAATTTTAAAGGCCCTTGGTTATCGTACACACACGCTAAATCCCAATTTAATTTTTTACTTCCTTTAATAATAAGGTGGGGGCGGCTAGGTGGCTAATGCCAAAAAAATTTAGAGGGCATTGGTTCTCTTATATACACCAAATCCCAACCTAATGTTGGCAATGGGGGTAGAGGGGGTAGCTAACGCCAAAACAAATTTGTTCAGACGTTTCGTTCTTGTATACACACTAAATCACATTCTATTTTTTTTTACTCCCTATTCGTAATAGTGTGCGGGTGGTATTGGGGGGGAGTTAGTGGGGGGGGGGGGAGATTTATGCCAAAAAAAATTGAGACCTTGACTTTTCGTACACGCCCTAAATTGCAATTTTATGGACTCTTACCTGCTTACTTTGCCTATTTACCCTTATTTACCCCCGAACCCTTCAACGGAATTAGATCAAAATATAATCTACTTCCTGATCTCGTTATAATACATACCTAAGTGTACCAAATTTCAAGTCAATATCATAACGGTTCCAGAGTAAACGTGCGCACAAAAAACGTTAAGCCGGGTACAGACTACAGCTGCAACGTGTAATGCAACATGCAATGCAACAAGTGTGTACGGGCGTTGCACGTTACAGTTAATGTTGCACTGAGGGCGCGCTGGTGATCCATACTTTGTCATTTTTAGCGCGCAAGCAAAGAGATGTTAGAGAATATATTGAATAGAAATGGAGGAGTGGGACGAAGAAAGAACACTCTTATTGATAGAAATATATCGGAAAAAAGAAAGGAATCCCAAAAATATAAATTACAAAAAAACTAACTTAAAATTAGACAGCTGGAATGAAATTGGCGAAGTTACGGGCACAACAGGAGAAATATTGTATTAAATTTTCAAAGTCTCTACTAGACATCCGGACGAAACTTTTATATTGGTCACTTAACTCCTGCGATTTTAGATTCAGAAGCAAATTAGTTCCAGCTCTCTCTTTACACAGATCAGTTCTCCACCATCTTCATGACTTTTTACCCATTGCTAATTCTTCTATTAGCATGAAAGCTCCACGTTACGGCCAGATTATATAATGACTGCACTCGCGTATCCATGTTCGACAAAGGTTTTTAAACAACTTGAATAGAAATGCGCGTCGACTTGTTGCACAGTGTTTTTAAACGCTGTCCACGTTGCATTACACGTTGCAGCTGTAGTCTGTAA
Organism: Leptura quadrifasciata; assembly: GCA_963675555.1. Classification (NCBI taxonomy): domain Eukaryota; kingdom Metazoa; phylum Arthropoda; class Insecta; order Coleoptera; family Cerambycidae; genus Leptura; species Leptura quadrifasciata. The sequence continues at coordinate 17,785,946 of OY776681.1, read as the reverse complement.
AAGGCTTTTTACAGACAGAAATTTTTTTTTTCGCTTAAATTTAAAATTTCGACGTTTCATGACATTTTAAGCTTATTTAAAAAAAAAAAATTGCGTTACTATACTTCCACTGGCCGTGGAAGTAAAAGATGACATCACTTAAGGTAAGACCGAACATCAATTTCGAATTCGTTAAAAAACCAGGCCAGGCATAATTGCACGATTATTATTTATTGTATGAATCCGCTATAAAAGAAGATTTTGATACTTTAATGAATCATTTCAATTTACTCTTCGTGTGCCTCTGGCCGGCCACGGCCGTGTTTTCGTAAACATTACCAGCCCCCTCATTAGTCCCATTGTTTCCGAGACGTGTGGGACTTATTTATTTCGACCTGTGGACGATGTACGACCGCGGCCGAAGTCCATAATGGAATATATATTCATAGGGCATACAAAAAGAAGTGAACATATGTGTGTGGAGGCTGGAGAGCACAAAAGAACAGCACAATCGTATATGTATACTGAATCAGGCACCAGGTACATAATAAAAGAACAAGGAGTAGAGAGAAAACGAAGTTACAGAGAGGACACACACAAGGGACCCGTCGCATCGCAGGAAAATAAATGTTCACATTGACTTTTTGAAGGATGCAATTCACTTTCGTAGAAAAATTTAGAAAAACGCAATGACGATTTAGAGTATACATTTACATTTTTAACTTAAGGGTGCGTTACCAAGGTCAAGTAGTGCGTAAAATATATATTGTTGATTTTAGTAAAACTGACGTCTGCAAAATAGTTCCAATTTATTTTTGCGCACACATTTTCAGTAACTATCTGTTGGTGACACTGCTATTAAATATTACTTTATTGGAAAATACAATTACTATATATAGTGTACTATAATTATACTAAGGGACTAAGTGTATTTTTTATCACCGAGTGTGAAGGATCAATTACAGGAAGAATTAAAAAGCACTTTCGCTTTGTGGTATATTGGTACAAACTATATAATTTTTTTCACTCCACGGTCTAACAGTGCGCTATTGCTATTGTAATAATAAATCAAAGGAGTAAAGTACAGACAGACCTATTTTACTCATCGAGGGACAGAAGCCACACTTTAGTCCTCGAAAATGACAATTAAAATAGCACTCTTAGATTACAGAATATTAAAACATTGATAAAGTCTGTACATTTCCTGGTGTGCCAGGCCGCTAGCAAATACGCATTTGGTTAATACTGATCCAAATTTGAAGGTTCTAGGTACGCGGGGGGGGGGGGGGGAGTTGGTGAAAAATCGATTACAAAATGTGACACAAACATTCGAACAAAGTGAGTTTAGTGAGTAAAAAGTCTTGAATATTTTCCGAATCTCTTCGGTAAGGTACCTAAGGTAACACGAACTTTCTTCTTGTGATTTACTCTTGTCTTCGTGGACGTTTATACATCGATAATCGATGTTACAGCAGTAAACACGTCCACCCTGTACAGGCACAAAGAGAGAGGCATTGGGCGTGCCGCGGTCCACTCGACAACACACAAGATAATAGATAATCCTTTTTTCAGCCTACGCTACTCGCTGCATGTTACTGCGGTCGGAGTTTTACCTGTAATTTTTATACAGGCGCCCTACACCACACGGATCTTTGATTTACACTGAAATAATCTTCAAATTACAATCGGATTAAATGGGTTATAAAAAAACGATAAAAAGTTCACCCGAGCAAGCTTTCAAAAAAAAGAACGTAAACGCGCTTTTATGGTCCTCCGTATTATAATATTTATATGTGGATTAAACTGTGTTGGGTTTTATATAAGGCTTAGGTAGACTGTATTATGCATTAAATGGTACATAACGTATTAATAAAGTTGAACAATGTAATAAACTATAACAAATTAAGTTATTTAACACGATTTAAAATATAGTTGGGTAAGATTTGACATTTTTATGAAGAAATGTTATAAATACATAAATTATTATTGATTGCACAACTGATATTAATCTATTTCAGGGCATTATATAGCTCAATTTTAACGAATGAAAACATTTGTTAGAGGGTAATACATATATTTTTGATTCATACAGTTGACACCCCCGTCAAGTATTCGATAAAATCGATTTAAGAGGAAGTCGAGATAAGTTGCCGTTTTCTTCATTAAGTGGGTTGAGAAGGGTTTTTAAGGAATAGGGAATTATTAATTAGATAAATATAAAACTTTACATTGGCAGCATGAGTTAAAGCTGCATTTCGCGTCGTTAAGCCATTAAATTTTATGTTGTTAATGTAAACATCAAAATTCCAAAAAGTTTAGATATTTGGGAATATAATTTGAAAGTAATACAAGGTGGAAATACTCAAGTTGTATATGTTTACAGCTAAGCCTTTTAATGATAAATTTTCCTCTTCATTATTTTCGAATATTTAAGGTATTATGAAAAATTGATAAATAATTTTAACATTGAAAATTTAACTGAATGAATTTAATTAATGTAAACATTTATTTCAAATCATCAGAATATAGAGGACTGTCATTTAAAGTTAAAGGTCATTAATAAAGAAGATGAATACTACCGGCCCCAGATTTTACCCTTGCGGAATCCCAGATGTTTCTACATAGAAATTAGATTTAAAACAGTTAAATGCAATAAATTCCAGTTTATCGGTCACAGGTAAGCGAACGAACGCCAGAAAACATCTATCCAATATATTTAAAAGGGTAGAATGATCCATTGGATAAAGAGGTTTATAAAAATAAATATATTCTGTACTATAACTATCACTAACATGCGCTAACATTCTTTTTCATAAAAAAATGCAAAATTTGTTTAACTATAATCATCATAGAACATTTTTGTGGCTTTAAAGGTCACTAATACTATTGAATTGTGGATATTTGAACTTATTCTGCATGTGATGACTACAATTTTACCATTACCAGAACACGAAAATGTACGAGGAAACAATAAAATCTCCTTAGCGAGCCTCCAACTGACATAAGTTAGCTACTTGCAAAAGCCAGAAACTATAGTCTGTAGGAGCATTGTACCTACGATACAAAAAGTTTACTAACTTGAATAAATCAGGTAGGTTTAGCGTACTGCAATCTCAATTAGTATGACGTCACGTATTAGGCAACCCAACATACTACTGTCATAACGCTAACGGCGCGAAATGAGTGCACTGAAACTTGACTCTTAATGCTCTAGTTGATAAAGACTATTTATCAAGAAGGTTAAAACGTAGCTTAGAATGTCACTATATTTCTACCTCACAGAAAATATTAAGAACTTTCAGTAACTAATTGACATTCACAGAGTATGTGAAATTATATACTTATATGGTAAATACATTAGAAGAAATTTACTTTTAATTAAATAAATTGATACCTATTACATATGAATTATAGTATCATCGGCAATATGAATTGAGAATACAAAAATATGCCATTTAGTTTGCTGCTAACTTCAAGTTAGTTTATATTTTGCTCTGTCAGTTCTCTAAAAAGGTTATAACCTCATACAGCTAACAGGTATATACGAATATGTAAAACAATTTCCAACATTCCGTTTAAATATTGCTGGTAAATTATTTCTGTCAACATCTTTAAAGTGACAAGAACAGATCAATGAAAACTTATTAGACTTCCCATCGCCTCTTCTGAAAATAGAACAAATAAAATTAATTAGGCACACAGTTTATAATAAATCTTTTATAGAATTAATGTAAATAGTAAAATTAACGTAATTTTTTGTATGAAAATTGGGACCGGAATAAAATTACAAAAAGAAAATTGTTTCATAAATTTTAATAACTTGTACTGCCGCGCTCTTCATTCATCAACATTTTCTATTACAAAAGTAGATAGGCTGTGAGAGTTCTGGCGCAAAATCCCATGTTATTTCTTATGGAGGTTCATTCTGGTTTTCAAGGTTATTTTTCGCCAGGCTCCGCCCATTTGTAGCTAACTTCACAAGTTGCGCGCGCAGGTCACGAATTGGCGGGAAATTCAAGCTTTGCTCCACCGTCTCCTACCCTCGGAGCCACGCACCTCTTAAACTACTCACAATGTATCATCCCCTTATACAGCTTTCGAACAGGCCTGTACAGCTATCAAACAGGGTCTCTACGAATATTAAAAAGGCCTGTACGAATAATTTCATGGGGTGTCATGGGTAGTTCATGAGCGGCGTGGCTTTGAGTATAGAACACGCTGGAGCAACGTTTGAATTTCCCGCCAATTCGTGACACGTGCGCGTAAGTTATAAAGTTAGCTACAAGTGGGTGGAGCCTGGAGGAAAGTAACTTTGAAAACCAGAATGAATCTCCATAAGGAATAACATGGGATTTTGCGCCAGAACTCTCATAGCTTATCTACTTCGAAAACTTTATAATAAAGCAATATATAAATAAAACTAACCTATTTAATAAATAACTCCCACTATTCTTTTAACTTAGCATCCTTTGGAAAATTAAACATTTTACATTCGCTTTTATTAGTATGATCACATTCAGGAACAAAACATAAACCCATAGTTCGAACAATAATTTAAAAATAATACAAAATTTGATTAGAGAAAGAAAGATTAAGTTATGAACTGCAAATGTGAAATCAAACAAGAGTATTGAATTTAGCTGCAATTGCATTGCTCTCCGCCCACATAATTTAAATTTTCACATTCTTCATTCTCATCGGAGGAAACTGTTGCAGTATGTATAGCGATGTCTTAGCATCATATTTTTTAGTCTTTATGAATAAGGTAATAAGGCTCAAATTCAATTGTTATTTGACAGGATCAAAATTTCTATGACAGTAGTATGTTTGGCTGCGTAAGTTATGACGTCACAGCTAATCGAGTTCATTTGAAACAATGCACTACTAAAACTACCTATTTGATGCCATATTTTCTGAAAATTCTGCACGTGTTTAGAACACCAACGTTACATAATCATAACAATAGAGTTTTTTAACAGAACAATCTTTACCCGCTTCAAATTCCTCAAGATTCAGACTTGTATTATGCAAAACATATATAAAGGGTGCATTCTTAATGACCCCTTCATTCGTTCTCGTCACACACTCCTGCATTTCTAAGGCAGCGTGTCTGGCTTAAAAGACTATGTTGTAACTTGTAGAAATAAAAATACTTACTTGCAAAAACTGTCGCCCTTTGGTGAAGATATACATATGCCGCCGTTTTTGCATGGACTAGGGGAACACGAAATAAAACCTGGAACAAAAATTTGTGTAGTTAAAAAATAAAATTTGAACTAAATTCATAAAGATCGTGAACTTATCCTCTACACGCATTAAGGCGGGTGTGAATACGATTTATCCAAAGAAAGAAACAATAATTTTAGGCAATAAAGTTAACAATTCTGATGTAGCTTTGGGATTTTAACATATGTGTGTGATAAAATTAATTGAACAGCTTTTAAGGACAAACAATTATTCCATTTTCAACATTCGCCCATTAAAGATGTAATAATTATTATTCTTGGCAATATATCGTCACATTGACTAAACACGCTTAATATTACTGTACAAGAATGAGCAGTGGACCCCTTGATTTTATCCAAATATGTATAATAAGTTATAATTATAGAATCGGTCTCAATTGTCAATGAGGTTCAGTGAACACATACTCTAAATTAGGGTAAATTATACTGGACATTATAACGCAGACTGTTTAAATTAGATGTTTTCCTTGATATAATTTATAGTTGGCCAACCATCATTTATACAGCCCGCTCCGTTTCTTCTGTTCACAGAAAAAGAACCGTTGTAATGATAAATAATAGTGACGACTTTAATATTTAGACACTAATTTTAACAAAAGAAAATTTTATTTCTGTTATCAGTTCAGTTCTGAAGAAGAACTTGGGGTATTTACAAGTAGGGTTGTTTCAAAAGTTGTTTAGGTTGAGATGCGATGTAAATAAAAATCATCGTCGAAGTATCATAAAGACATACACATAAAATATTTTACCGAGAGGTGGGAGGTTGGCATTAACATGCATCCTACCGATTTATCTCCAAGTATGTGAGAGTACAATTATTACAAACCACGTGCAGCTCATTTAAGCGTCATCATTAAAATAATTGGATAAATTGCCTTCTCGTATTAAGACTTAATTAATAGAAACTCATGGTAGGTATTTAATAATTGATATAAAATGTACAAAATGGGCATAGTATTTTAACCAGGAAATGCGAAATGTATTCTTGTTGAGACATAATTGTTATGGTTACAGTTAATTCTTGGTAAACGATACAATGAGCCACATTTTTTGCTGTAGTAACATTCTTATCTATTCTGTTACTTATAATTAGTTTATCAAAGTTACGAATTATAATTATTGATAGAGATAGATCCTGTTCCTTTTTATGAAACCTGAAATATAAAGGACCCCGAACATTTTGTATGGGAAATGGCCCACCCCCCTCCCCCCCGGTGAAAGAAACTCGCTAGAATCGATGTGTTATTCCTCTTGAGCTCCTGATCAAAAGTCCTCATGGCCACAAGATCGGAAAATGTAAATTTTCCAGATATGGGGGGAAGTCGATTTTTCGGGATTTTTTCACTAATAGTAGAGTCATGATCCTTTCAATGCGACTTCGCTAGTCTTCTACGGGAGTTTTTCGGGTCGTTGAAAGTAGCATTTGACAAGTGGTACTGTCAACTCACCTTATTTTCCGGAAAAGATTTATTAGAATGTATACAAGGGGTTTTTTTGGGTCGCTGATTTTAAATCTGATGCCGAAAGTGGCATTTGAAAGTTGACAGTTGTCAGTAGCAGCGTTAGCTGTATTATCTGGAAAAGATTTATTACAGTGTTCCCGAGTCACGCTAAAAGTAGATGCAAACAATCAAATTAATCTAACTGCTACTGACAGCTGTCAACTGTCAAATGCCACCTTCGACATCGGATTTAAAATTAGCAACCCAAAAAAACCCCTGTATACATTCTGATAAATCTTTCCTGGAAAATAAAGCGAGTTGAAAGTGCCACTGTCAGCTGTCAACTGTCTAATGCTACTTTTGACATCGGATTTGAAATCCCGACCCCAAGAAGAACCCCCGACATTCTGTATACGTCGACGTCGCCTCAGAACTCCTGTCAAATTAATATATCATAACCTCATTTTCTTAAGAGATTTTAGTTTCATTCCCGTATATTATAAGCTAATAAATAAGATTTAAGTATGGTGTATTTAATAAACCAGTTCTTAGGAGAAGAAGGTTTTGAAAGATGATTCAGGAGATCTATATGTATATATTATAAAGCAATTTTAAAACCATTTGAACGCTTCATAGTTTTATTATTGCTTGAATTGATCAAATTTGCATTTGAATGCTCTTTTAAAGCCAAACTGTTTTATTAATTCCTTTTAACATTAATAATAAAACTTTTATAAAACTACAATTAGAGAAAGTCCAAAAGGTTTTATGGTCAAGTTTTAAGTCAAGTCAAGTGTAATGAAGAAAATTCTTATTTCAATAAAATATATATTTTTTAAAATGGCGGCATCGGATTTTGGACTTTTCTGTATTTCATTCAGGACATCGAAATCTACAAATGCCCAAAAGTTTCAAAACTTCCACAAATATTCAAATAAAAAAGTGCCCAACCAATGGACTAGAGATGAAACAGAGCTTATACTTTAATCCGATCGAGAAATGGTTATCTTTATAAAACATCATATCATCTAGTACGGGATCCTCGGTCTGCGACAAATATTTTTGGTTCTTTGACAACAGAAAAATGTCTTCGCTACACAAAGTACCCAAATCGACTTAATATTTCACGTTTTATTAAATTATGCTCCACTTGTGAAATATGGCCTCGAATATGGCGCTCCAAGTGGGGCCCAGGAATTTTCTTTTTGCAATGATTATGGAACCATTAGCCAAAGCGACGTGAAATTTGGTAAAGTTATATTCTTAAACATGACAAACATGATTTTATCTATTTTGCTGCGATCCGTGGTAAGACGCTAAACCATTACTTTCACCTGAACTTTATTGTCATGGTTTTACATCGTTTTGAAATAATAATAATAAATTTAAATTTAACAAAAATTTCACTCCTCTTACGTTTGTATAGAATGACATGACCAGATAAATCTACCAGAATATTTCACAGTGGATCATGTATTAAAAATGAACCTAAGGGTAGCTTTTCCTCCAGACTTTTAATCAAATACATGTATCAGGCCGTTGATCTCACAATGTTGGCTCAAAACGAGCTGTCTGTTGTGACCTCATGTCGGCAGGACATATTAATTACCGAACTAGGAATGAATTAAGTACGCCTTGTAAAACAATAAATATTTTAATTATTATTAATCTACTAATAGTTGATCTAAATAGCCATGACAGAAAAATGTCAACAATCGATATCGGCACCTTGTTAAAATGATCCACAGTTCCGCTCACTTAAGCGTTATGCACTGGACAAAAAATTAAACATCTGCACATAGAGAAAATTAAAATTAAAGCAGGAAAACAATCTCCATGCGCGATGTCAGGCAGCGTGCCATATTAAACAGCTTAAATGAACCCATCCGGGATATGAACATTTGCTAGGTCACTTATATAATCAATTTTTTTTAACAAACATAAATAAATTTACATGGCTTAATCGGCAACACCCCCACGTAACCACAGTTGATCTGTTTTCTTGTTGGCGGTCGAGTTTAACTAATTGTATTGTGTTCGTCCTTGTCAAGGATATCTTGGAAAAACTAGGTTCTATATTTCTACAGGATACTTCCGAAGTTTTTAAATAAGTAATATTTTTAGCTATATTGCTATATTTATAGTTTTTCAACATCTTCCAACGATATTAACTTGATTAGCAAAACGCTCGTCAGTATTTGAAGTATTTATACTTCTGCAGAATCTTAACAAAGAAGCAACTCTAAAATGTTATTTTTGCTTATAACTCCTAAAGTGACGTATCCGAGGATGTAAAATTCAGTCTTAGCAGTCAAACAGGAAAGAGAATGCCCTTAAAAATTTTCAATAATTTTTATTTGTGTATACCGGAAGTGATATTCAAAATTTACAAATTTTTTTACTTCCCTTCAATAGTTAACTGCTTAAGAAAACATTGAAATCTGCCATTTTGAATTTTTGGTCATAATTTTTTCTTTCGTGCTCAATTACTGAGAGGTATTGGAATCAAAAAATTATCTCAAAGATTGCCGATAGAATCGAGTATATTGCGTTATCTGGGGCGCCCTGTACAATAATACATAAAAATAGCAGTTTCACATAGGCAAAGTTTAAAATCAAATTAAATTTGTCCCCTTCATGATATCCATACAAATGAATGTCTAATATTCTTTTTGCAATTTACTAAAAGTGGTCTAGTAATATACAAAAGTTATCCAAAGATGAAACAAAGTCAAAAAATCATCTCAAAGGCTTTCGAGAAAATCGAGCGTATCGCTTTATCTGAAGCGTCCTGGATAATGTTAAGTTAGAAATGGATCCAAAGATATATCAAAGTAGAGTCAATTGTTTTATACAAACATTAACGACTTAGTTTAGTCTCAACTTTTTCTTTGGTGAGTATGTGTATTTCAAAATATTTAATTTATAGCAGAATCAAACTTTCAACCGTACAATCCTTGTTAACATCAACCTAGTTTTAATCAATCAGACGGTACAAATCAAGCCACCGAAATAATTAACTATAAGTATTTGCACACACAATATCAGATAAATATAAAAGCCCGCATATTTAAAGTATGAGTTCTGAGAAGGTAAAAACACAAAACAGACTACATCATAGCTGTGGGTCTTACAAACGCCTTCGGTATGTGCGAGAGTTCGAAATAGAGAATGCGGCCAATTAATAGAAAAAGTATTTATTTATGCATGTGGAATGATCTCTGCTTTAATTATTTAAATAATTAATGGTTTTCCATCAAGGAACAAAATCTATGTGGGTTTTCATTCAGATAGTGAATGGAACCAGTTAATTGTACAAGAAGAAATCTTTTATAGAAGAAACATTCCTTGACATTATAGTAGTGTAAACGTAACTTATGACTTCTAGTATATAATTATAATATAAATACATTTAAATTCATATCGTAAATCATAAAGATTTACGTAACTTTTTTCATTCTCACGAAAAAATATTGACTTTTTTAGTTTCACGGCACGCAGCACGAACTTATGAGTCAGAGAATACTTATTAAAGAGATTAAGAAAATTGGTGAGAGGGTCAGTTAAATCTTTAAATAGAATTGCAATGGCTCGTCAACAGTAATACAATGAGTTGGCTCCTTGATAGAAAAATATTTAATATAAAATTCGTGCATTAAAAAATTAGGCGGGACCAGTAAACAATGCACTTGGTTTTTCAGAAAAGATTATTTGCTACAGAAAATCGAAATCGATTTAATATTTTACGTTTTTATTGAACTATGTGTTTGAGATTTGGCGCCCCAAGTGGGGCCCAAAATTTTTTCTTTTAGATAATTATGGAACTGTTAGTCAAAGCGACGTGAAGTTTGGTAAGATTATAATTCTCATATGGCAAACATTTTTACTTAACGTTAAAAGTTCCATTAATAACTATGACAAACTAAAAACAATAATAACGATTTATTAAATAAAAAAAATTAAACATTGAGTAGTTATTTTGTTACTTAAAACATCTATTACATATCATTAAATGAATTATTAACTCTTGTCGCTTTCTTCACTCCAGATGATGATCAATATGGCCAAAACTTTTAGTGGTTACTTAAGGCAGTTAATTTTTTGCATTTTTTTAATGCATTTAAAAACATAACTGCTTAATTTCCTTATGCGCATTCCGATCCAACACCAACATCCATGCTGTTCTAAGGCTATAACCATTCACCGTATCTAGCGCTCATTTTTCATATTTCGAACATCTTCACTCGTATGGGGTCCGGAACGCACATGCATGTGTCGGTGGGTAGCGTACCGCACCATAGAAAAACGCTGCAGCTGCTCCTGACGTCACTAATGGTTGCGCTGCCACCGCTCCTCCCGGACCCCGAACCGGCCCAAGGTTGTCGCGGGCTTTAACGGTTCTGACAGGTGGTGTGTATCAGAATATGGCCCCTACATACGAAAACGAACGCGGGCGACGGTACTTGCCCCATATCTTAGAAAATAAAAGGGAATGAACTCGAACAGAAACAGTGAGGGAATTGTTCAATTGCAACGGGCGGAAGCGTTGCTAATTTTTTTAATTGGCGCCCAACGTATTTGATGTTTGTTTGGCGCGGATGGCCCGGCACGATGTTGTGTAATGCGTAATTCTGTCGCATTTCCGTTTATATTGTGGAAAATCAATGTCCAAACTGTGGCAAATTCACAACAAAGAAAATCATTTCTCCTAAAAAAAATAGCTTTTACCTTTACAATGGAAATGAAGTAGGTCATGGGTGCGTAAAAAAATACAACAAACATTGTTTTACAGTTCTCAGTCAATTTTTAACTACGATTTATAACGGTTAACGAAAGTTTTTAACGAATACAAAAAATGAAAAAATAAATGGATTGGAAAATGAAAAATTGAAAACTATTTAAATAAAATACGATTTTTTAAAAACATTTGTTAGTCTGCTAAAGATGATTATTAGCATTAAAATTTCTTTAGCCATGTCTTAGGCCCGCAGAATTATTCCGCTAATTTTATAGCCAGGCATATTCTTTCCTATTATTTGGGTTTTCTACCACATGTATTATTATCCTCTTCAAAACAAATCACCGAATTTACAAAATAATAGAATTATTGGAAAAAGCCTCTGCGCCCGTGACGTTTACGTCAAAGGAAAAGTCAGACGTTATGTTTTGCAAATAATATAAATCGGAATAAACACAGAAATAATGTATTTTGCTGACGTTTCGGAAAGTAATCTCTTTCCGTTTTCAAAGCTATTTTTTGGAAGAACTCTTATTTTGCTGTGTATGTCAAATACACAGCTTTAAGATTCTGTTTATGTTATTTCCATAGATACTTACTACTTACACAGAACATAGAACTGATGATATTTTCTTTTAGATAATGTTGAGTTTGTTAAGTTCTTCTTTTAACATTTTAACATAGAACGTTTTGGATCATTCTGCCAAATACACCAGATTTAAGTCCCAGGAACATGCTTGGGAAAAGGGGCACAGAATAAAGTGGGGCTTGGCAAAAATTTTAATAAAAGAAGCAGATAACAAAAAAGAAAAATTAAAAAACCCCCGATAACATTATTAAATGTGAATAAATGCGTGTCTCATTATTTTGCACGGCATGGTTAATAATGTTAAAAGAAGAACTTAACAAACATCATATAGAATATCAACAGTTATGTATAAGTAGTAAGTATGACGTAAACAAAATCTTAAAGGTGTTTATTTAACATACACAGCACCGGCTCAGTGACTCACGCTTACATGTTAGGCTTACAACCAAAGGGTCCCGGGTTCGAATCTTGGCTAGGGTATGGATGTTTAGTGGTATTTTTCATATGTTATCGAGTTGATGGCAGTGGACTAGACGATGTTATGTGAGAGACAACATGGTTAGTTGCTGTACCACTCCTAAGTTCGAGTCTCAGCTGCGGCAGATGGCAATGTCGCAGGGCATGATCATTGTATAATTGTCTATGTGTGTTTGTCCTGGTTGAGAGGTGGAATAGCTAATGTTAAACTCCGCCAGGACGTTAAAATATATATGTGTCTGCTATGAAAACCGCTGACGGCGATATAAATTACAGTAAATAATTCCTAATTTAAATCTCAAAGTCGTAAGTTCGGACCATTGAAATTAAACACAATTCTAGAAAACAAACAGCAATAAAACAAATTTAAATCAAATCGAACAGTGTACTGTGAGAACAATAAAATACGATCCATATAAAAATAAATGAAACCCCTATCTAGCTAAAATATAAATACGATACTAAAAATAAAATAATTTGGATAATTATTGTTTAAATTCAAATTTGTTAATAAAAAATAGAATTAACGATCGAAATTTTCAATTTAAAATAACTCAATTATTTTCCAAGCTATTAAAAGATATACAAGAAATTTATATCAGTTTATTATAACCTTTTAGTCCGCGTAGCTCAAATAAAACCTCCAAGCGCAGAGTATCACTTAATTCAATGTTCAGCTGCAATCTGCTAAACTTCTACACCTCGGTTCCACTAGGAATCGTTTTCTGCACCTTAAAATAATTTATAATTATCTTCTTTCTCCAACTTGTCAGAATTTTGAAAAAATAATTTTCTTTTCTTTCGTTTCGATTCTTTAATTAGATGTCTTCCTTCTTATAACAATATTCCAATGTAATCCAAAAACAATCTCTTCTCTCTATTATATATCAATCTTTACTTTCTCAATAATTTTCAACCCCTACAATTTTCTACATATTTCTTTGTTGTTATTTATTTTTCATCCCCTGGCAACTGTCTTTCTTGACATCAACTTGATAAAACGAATTGGTCCTCATCACGTGGTATTGAGCTTTTTCCAGTTTTATGACTTTAACGCACAAATTAAATTAAAAATCTTATATCTACATGAACGTAATAAATGCATAAACAGATCGACATATTATAAACATCTTGATAATTAGTAGAACAATAACTAAGTGAATTAAAATAACATAATTGATTCTAATTACCATTAAATTGTTATAAATATCTGTAACTGTTTTTAATGGCTGAAATATAAAAATTTCATATCTTTATTGAAAATGTCTGTCTTCTATAAAATACTTTGGTATTTTATCAAAAAGAACAAATGAGCGAAAACAGAAAACATAAAACATGCATGCAACACTTTACTGAGATAAAATAAAATGCATTTTATTCGCAATACAAAACTCGAATTGATCCGAATGTGTTCTAAAGCTCAATCATATCAATATATAAGAAAAAGTAGGTAAATATTTTGTAAATATCGGATATGATTTGGAAATACCGTGCAAATTACTAATATTCCAATAATTATTCCATATAATATTGTATATTAACTCAATCCTTGTAAACAAAATTTAGTCAAAATAGAAACACAAGTTTCAAGAACATTTTTAACATTTAATCATCAACGGTCACAGAAAAATCAGGAGTGCTGACCCCACCGCGTGGATTTATAGGTTCGACCTCTGACTGGTACGTTTCCATAATAAATGCATCGCTTTACAGATAATATAGGCACACATTATTTTTGTTGTCTAATTAGCAATAAACCGCGTTCACTAATCGACATACATGCAAAACGAAAAATAAACTCGTGTAAAGTTAGAAGGCGCAACTCAGCACTTGCCAGGACGTCGTCAAAGAAAGCAGCCGAAGATTTATTGTTTCTGTAAATCTCTGTTAATTTACTCGGTGCATCTACACAAGGCGGTCTTAAATTCTCAGGCTTTCTCTAACCGAACAAGAACACGCCCAGTGGATATCAAGTTCAATCGATTTTTACAGTTCTACCAACACACATATCAATTAGATGGTTATTTAGTTGTTGGTCTAAAAGATAAAGCACACTGTTATCGGTTTCTAGTAAATTTCTCCGCGCCGCGCTGGACGTTAGATCAGAATGTTTCACAGAATGCAATGCATAACATCATCCTATTTTTGTTGGCTTGCTAAAGTTATCTGCACTGTTCTTATTCAAAATTTGGCAGGTCTTGCAGTTTATGTAATTGTGAAAGTGGATTGGTGGATGTTGGTTTCAACAACAAAGTTAGTGATACCATTTCTCTTTATTAAAAAACCTGTTGTGAAGCCGATCATCAATCATTACATTTGATAAGTAATTTCATGGAATTCAGATATCGGTTAATTATTGTTTATATATAAACAGAAATTTATCAAGAGTTAAACCGAGCATCAACTAATTACTTACACACAAGATAATTTCAACAAAATGAACTAATTAATTATTTAATGATCTCATTTTCTTTGAAAAAAAAATCTCATCCTACGAAACTGCTCATCAATCACGTGGTTTGGTAATTATTACTTTGTTTCTTTACATGAATACCTACCTATTAATTAATAATCGATACCAAATATTTATCATACTGGAAACTCTCTCTTATTCCCATAAATTTTAACAGAGTGGTTCCTGTCTGTAGCAAATTAATTTATATCGAGTGTAACAAAAAATGTTTGTTATTTCAAGGGTGGGTATAGTCGAGCTCAGATTTTCGGTGCACCCAAAAAAGGCAATTGAAAACATTAAGATCTAGTTAAAATGCCGTTAAACTAGTCGCAAAAGTAATTGCGTCCAGGAACGCACTTGAAATATTTAGATCAGCAACTCAGCCGTTCAAATCACAGTAAATAATTTATAATTTCTAATCTCAAAGTCGTAAGTTCGGACCATTGAAATTAAACACAATTCTAGAAAATACATAGCAATAAAACAAATTCAAATCAAATCGAACAGTGTATTGTGAGAACAATAAAATACAATACACATAAAAGATGAAATAGGATTCCCTATCTAGCTAAAATAAAAATACGGTACTAAAAATAAAATAATTTGGATAATTATTGTTTAAAATCAAATTTTTTTAATAAAAAATAGAATTAATGATCGAAATTTTCAATTTAAAATGTATTCAATTATTTTCCAAACTATTACAAGATATACAAGAAATTTATATTAAGTTTGTTACAACCTTAGTCCGCGTAGCTCAAATAAAACCTCCAATCGCACTGTATCACTTAATTCAATGTTCAGCTGCGATCTGCCAAACTCCTACATAATTCAACTGATATCTCGGTTCCACAGTAATCGTTTTCTGCGCCTCAAAATAATTTATAATTATCTTATTTCTCCAGCTTGTCAAAATTTTTAAAAATTAATTTTCTTTTCTTTCGATTCTTTAACTAGATGTCTTCCTTCTTATAACAATACTCCAATTTCAACCAAAAACAATCTCTTCTCTCTATTATATACCAATCTTTACTCTCTCACTAATTTTCAACCCCTACAATTTTCTATAATTTTCTTATTGTTATTTATTTTTCATCCCCTAGCAACTTCCAATTTTTCAATTTTTCCACACTCTCCCTTATATTTTCCGCAAATAATAAAATCGCCGATACCAACTTGAATCTTTCTTGACATCAACTTGATAAAACGAATTGGTTCTCATCACGTGGTATGAGCTTTTTTTCCAGTTTTATCACTTTCCCACACAAATTAAATTATAAATCATATCATATCTGTCCTTGGTATTTTATCAAACAGAACAAATGAACGAAAGCAGAAAACAAAAAATATGCATGCAACTCTCTACTCAGATAAAATAAAATGCATTTTATTCGCAATACACAACTCGAATTGATCCGAATGTGTTCTAAAACTTAACTAATACATACGAATTTTAAGTACGACTCTGTATTATTTCGTTCGCAAATTGATTCGCATACCTTTATAGGTCGGCTTGTTTGATGACAGCATGCCGAAAGGTCCAACGGTGACGATAATGAGGTCGTAAAGTTTTTGTTGCCTTTTTATGAGTGGAGAAAATAGGTAAAAAAAGTGGTTTTTCGCAAAAAACTCGGAAAGTATCAATTTTACTGTAAAATATGACGAACATTATAGGTAATAAAAATCCGCACTATTTCGTTTGTTTTTAACTTCGTACGACCTATTGGAGCCGAGTTTTGCGGCGCGCTAAATTTCCAAAATGGTCGTTTGGATCGCAAAATGTTTCAAATGAAAGTTATAGAGAATTCGACTTCAATCAATATTGGGAAAGATTCTCGGACAGATATGTATTTTTAAACATCTTTATAGCGCGCTATCAGGACACTTGTTTCATGATAAAATCGATAAAAACTCGAAAACGATAGATTGTGCGCATAACACTATATGCGTACAATCTATCGTTTAATGAAAGTTAAAGAGAATCAAATTTTGAATATGTTGGCGTGTGTACAAAATCGTTTTGATAACGAGTGAATGGAGATAAAAGGAAAAACATGAAAAATTGTCATTTTCAAGTGCATTTAGACAAATAGCTATTATTTTATTGGCTTTAGGTAATAATGACTCTAAAGCTTTTTTGAAGAGAATTAAATTATCTGAAAAATGAGTTCCAAGTGACCTTCATACGATGAATGGTTCCCGAGTTACAGCTGTTTAAAGGTATGAGCAAATTTTTTTTTTAATGTATGCATGAAGCGACTCAGAAATACTCACAGAATGACTTATGATACTTCAAAAAATGAAAAATATTAAATCTACTTTTTTGTACTTCAAATGTGACGAAAATTGCAATAGACATTAATAAGGCATCGATACGTCAAAAGCTAGTATTTGTCTTTTCAAAACTTACTTACTTAGAGAAAGTTTCGTTTCCAGGAAATCTGTTATCGTCATTGTGACGTCTTATATTTTTGAATTGATGCCTCTAACCTTGGTTTTCAAATTTTGATAAAATTCCCAGAGAATTAATTTTTCGTTATTCCAATTTTTAATGAAAGCTAACAGATCCTACAAAATTTGTGAAAAATTGAAGACGACAAAGTTTTATTTTTCCATCGATAAATAACGAGTAAAGGAGATAACTTCTGAGCAATTGCGAAATTCCCAGCAAAGTATTCATCAAACTGGAGAACGGCAACGGGTTCGAATCCTGGCTAGGGTATGGATGTTTAGTCGTATTTTTCATGTGTTACCGAATTGGTAGCAGTGGACTAGACGAGGTTGTGTGAGAGACAACACGGCTAGTTGCTGTACCCCTCCTGAGTTCGAGTCTCAGCTGCGGCAGATGGCAATGTCGTAGGAAATGATCGTTGTATAAATTGCCTATGTGTATGTGTCCTGGTTGAGTGGTGGAATAGCTAACACTAAACTCCGCCAGAATGTTAATTTAACTAAGGCGATAATAAATAATAATAAATAAATAAATAAAACGGCAAAATGTCAATAAATTTTTATACGGATTTAGTTCATTCTCCTAATTTTGGATAATTTCATCGAAAACAAAGCAGGTATCAACAAACATAGGAACAAATTTTCAACACAATAATAAAGTTGCATTTAAAAAATGTTAATTCAGTAACTACTTAAGAACCCATATGTAAATATTTATTCGCACAGCCCAACGAGCGGTATTTATAACACAAATTAAACAAAATCAAGTAATTAAGCAGGTCTATAGAGAGATGACGTGCACTGCTAACTGTAACGAATACAACAGGTTATATTTCCGCGCTGCTGTGTGTGAAACTCGCTAGAATGGGCTGAAAGATTTTAATGATCGGTGAGAACGCATATTTAATTAATTCGTTTCTCGTTTCTTGAGCTTGTGACATAATACGCGGCTTTATCATTGTATGTATATCCGGTTTGCAGTTGGAAA
This sequence comes from Leptura quadrifasciata, assembly GCA_963675555.1. NCBI lineage: Eukaryota > Metazoa > Arthropoda > Insecta > Coleoptera > Cerambycidae > Leptura > Leptura quadrifasciata. The sequence goes on along the minus strand of OY776681.1, from coordinate 17,767,581 downwards.
TAACAGACAGAAAATATTTTTACATATGTTGAGTGTCCTTCAGGAATTCTCCTTCCTTCTTGTGCCTATAATTCACGTCTCGGCTACCTTGACGCCTTCCTCGGCACGTTTGGTTACCGCAAAACAGGTCCTTGTCAGCTACTTTACCAGAGAGCTTGATTCGCAACGGGAACAGGGATACCGGGGGCACTAAATCTGGATTGTTCCACCATCTGGATCGATTTTAGTGGTGTAAACTTCCAACTTCACTCACAAGGGCCCGGTTCAAGGCCCAACCAATCAAAATTACATTGGACGGTAAACTTTCGAAAGATGTTGAACAGTATAGGATTCGCAAATAACTTTAAGTCTGTTTTTTAGTTACCTAAAGGAATAGATACTACATACGAAAATGGGCATATCCCTCATTTCCCTACTTGAAAAATTATTATGTCTAGGCATTGTAAATAAAGAAATTAAAGAAATTAGCTCGAGGAACACAAGAACAAAATAAAATTATTAAATCGCGTAAATGACAGAACTAAAACGTAATCAAGGCACACTTTTCAATAAATGCACTTTGTTTCATTAAATTTGAATGTCTTTCAAAAAATTGTTAACGGCACCTTCCTCGAAAACTGTTGGAAATGACGCCCTTATCAGACTTTCTGGTCAGAAATACCGCAACGTTTCGTCAAAAAAAAAATGAAAATAATTCATCAACAGATACAGGTCCTGCGGCGCCCTCTATGACCTACCGTGATGTAATACATAAATTGTTTCTTAGAATAAAAAAGTTCCTCTAGCAAATTTGGCAAAGATCAGTCAGGGGGCTGTTGATCAGATTCAGGAGTTCCCCAGGATTCAAACCTAGGTCCACTTTTGTTTTTAGTTTTTATAAATGATATTGTAGATACCGTAAAATATTCATCATTATTTGCCGATGATGAAAATATTTAAGCAACAAGTGTTAAGTACATTTTATTATTGTTGAAGTAAATAATACATTGCATTAATTAAAATGTTCTTTTTTGCGATAATCCAGTGCCGTATTCAGCTAAATACGTTATTAATGGTTTAAAAGTGGCACAACGCTTTATTTTCAATATTTTTTATGATAGCCGTATTGACAATGACAAATCATACAAAAAAAAATTAAAATACAAGGCCGTATTAAAAAAAAAGTTGCTTAAACAAAACTTTTTATTTAATATCTGATTATTCAGAGTTATAGAGCTACATTAACACCTAATAAGAAGCCTAGTATTTTGTTAACTAAGAACAAAAAAGTGAAAAAACGAAAATCTTAAATTTTCCATTTTTTAAGATATCTCGAAAACTATAAAAGATATTAGGAACCTCAAGGGGTTGTTTTAATTGTCCCGAAATTGCTCAACTTTTTCCCCATTTAACCCTTGCTGTATCTTATATACTTTACGAAATACCAATACCGTCCCTGTAAATTAGTTGGGACCCTATATATAAATATTCTAAAAATATTAAGTCGGTACCCCTAAATATCAACGAACAATATTCATCAAAAATACCTTTCTCTGATATCGACGAACAACATATCAAAAATACCTTTCTCTGACGATGTTGTCAACTTCGGCTATACCACGGTAAAGTTATAAAAATGTTATTTTTATTTATTTTATTAAACCTACCTATAATAAGTACTTAGAACGCATTTTATAATCTACCCGAGTCGAGGAATGCTTACCAAACTTTTCGAGAATAACTCAATACCCAGTAGGTACGTGATATTTTTCTAAATAAACACGAGTCGAGCGACAGCTTAGTTCCAACACGTATCAGATAACTGTAGAATACAATAGGTCTATGTGTACCTAAATAAATACATTTGAAATGTTGGGTTTGATAGAAATTCTTAATCTTGGAACATTTTTTATATTGATGCAAAAGTCGTGAATACATCTGATTTTGATTAGGTAGGATATGTAGGATGTACGGGTAGTGTGTCAAAATATATTATCAAATATAGAAATAATGCACATCTCGCAGTTAGTTATAGTTTGGGATATTTTCAAATCTAATGTTCCAAAAGTGTTGATAATTACGAAATTTACAGGCTTGCAACCAATAAGTCCCGGGTTCGAATCCTGGCTAGGGTATGGATGTTTAGTGGTGTTTTTCATGTGTTACCGAGCTGGTGGCATTGGACTAAACGAAGTTGTGTGGAAGACAACACGGCTAGTTGCTTTACTTCTCCTGAGTTCGAGTCTCAGTTGCGGCAGATGGCAATGTCGTAGGGAATGGTCGTTGTATAATTGTCTGTGTCCTGGTTGAGTGGTGAAATGCTAAACTCCGCCAGGGCGTTAATCTAAACAAGGCGATAAATAAATAAAATAAAAATAAACAAAGATCACAGTTTCCGAATACACGTTACTTGTCAACAGCCCGACGCTGCAGACGGAGGGCTATTATCTAAAAGCAACGTGCTTGAAGAAGTTGTGATGAAATTATGAGCAAATGTTTATCAATATTATAAAATCTTTTGCAAACATTCTAATTGAATTGTTTATCCAAGACAATTTTTTAAAAACACAGTTATTAAAAGAGCAATTTATAAAATTAAATGTATCTTAAGAGACGCTAGGTAATCTACATTTAAATACGCCAAAAGGGAGTATTAGACGACGCCTCGTAAAAAAGAACGTGGAACTATTTCAACCTACATTTTTTAACAAATCAGGGGTTGGAGATGAATAATGGATATATGAATTTTTTATGGACCCAGGAGAGAGCCTCAAAAATAAATACCAATAAAACGTTTAATAGGTATGTTATACAAGATGTTATATGAACAGATAAGATTTCTGTCAAATTTAAACCTATCGAAAGGCTTCGCGAAAGACACATGATGAGCAAACAAAGAACGAGATGAACCTTTATCATAGAATAGAATAGATTTGTATAGCTCTGTGAAGTTAGCACTACCACTTTAAAATCGTTTTGGCCCAATTAATTGTAGCTTTTTGTTGCGAATTTGTTGCGGTGAGAAAAAATTTGTAGGTCTTTATTTAAAGAAAAGAACCATGGTAATGTTAACTTCACAGTGAAGATAGCATTACCACTCAAAAAAAGCTTTAAACTTTTGAAATCGTTTTGGCCAGTAGTTACTCTATGCGGGTTCTGGCGCACTGAGTAGAGGAACACTGGGGGTTCTTAATGACGTCATGAACTGGATGGCATGTGTCCATCAGGATACAAAACGGATTTTAAACAGGTCTGTACAGGTTTTAAACAGGTCTCGAACAACTACAAACAGTTCTGTACAAAAAATAAACAGGTCTCAAACAGGTCTGTACAGGTTTTAAGCAGGTCTGAACAGGTTTTAAACAGATAAAAACAGGTCTTAACTCACAATGGCTCCTGATGGACACATGCCATCCAGTTCATGACGTCATTAAGAACCCCCAGTGTTCCTCTACTCAGTGCGCCAGAACCCGCATAGAGTAACTACTTTGGCCTCATTAATTGTAGTGGTAAGCCCCCCCCCCGTATCACCAAAACGAAGCGTCTTTGGGCACATGTTTACATGACAATTTTTCCTAAAACTGACTAAGAAATACCCTCCTAAAATATTTAAACGTACTTAAGTTACATCCTGTATATTGCTACAAATTGTAATTAAGCGCCCACTATGTCACACACGTTTTGATATATTGTTTGTGTAAACTTTTTTATAAGTCGTGTATCCTACAAGGAATAACCATTATAAAAGCCCGTACAAAAGCGTTAACGGTATTCTTTCTATCATTCACCTAGTAATAAATCATTATCTGATTTCAGAATACATCGTTTATTCTCGATTTTTATGTAAAACATAAATATGTATGAGAGGTATTTTAAGTTTAGGTGGCGCCTCAAATTAAGTGGGATGTCTTTATGTGAGTATCCAATAAAATAACCAACTATTGAGCAATTTGAATATAATAGATACCGACAGATAAATCAGCTGTTGTTGTTGCCGGGTCGTGTCTAAATATTGGGTTCCATATTATACGATATTCAATAAAATATGAATACTTGCACAATCAGAAAGGGAAGTAATATTTCTCACCTGTCGTAATGAATTGTGGTTATGTGCCTAGTTACACAGCTAACAAATTAATCAGACACCTAGTCATAATCTACAACGAGATCTAAGTCTAGTGCCTCCACCAAAATTACGAGGAAGAAAATAGTATACAGGCTGTTCATTTTATCAGGGCACTCGAGAATATCTCACTTAATATCAGTCGTACAAAAAAAAAATATTTTTACGAAAATTGTGCCGATTTATATAATCTACAAAATGGTTTAAAGACATTTGAAATCCATGGTCTACTTTAAGAGTTACGACGGAAAATATCGAAAATGCGGAAAACGTCTAGGCCAAATATCTCCGTTATTTGAAGAGATACGAGAAAAATTCTAAGGCGAAAATTGTTTGCAAAACAGAGTGTTTCAACAAGGTTTTATCTATTTTTTTTTCAAAACCGCTGTATTTTGAGATTTACTCTTCAGGCTGATAAAAAAATTATTTTGAAACGGGCGGGAAATGGCGCCATTAAATAGAGTATTCTTCTCCCTTTTCAACGATATATCACATGCCATATTTATTCATTGGTACTACTTACTTTAGTAATTATAAAAATATTTTCTTAAAACCATTACATTTTTTTTAACAAGAATTATACTTGCCGTGGAGAAGTATGATTAAATAAAACGATAAAATAATTCAATAAGTTGTTCAAATATTTGCTATAATAAAACATTAACACAATTAAAAAGAATAAAGTAAATTCAGGTAACAAAAACAAAATAATAATCAAGAAAGCAACATGGAACAATTATGGAAAGAGTATTCGCAGTTATGCCAATGTATAGAGGTCCTCCATAAAAGCGTCACTCCTTGCTCAGAAAGTTAAAATGTCTCTACCAATTAATTTAAGTATAATATCCATTTGTTTGTATTTCATGATTTCACCATTACTGCAATTATTTTAAAATAATTGGCTATGAACAAACTTGACAATTTAATTTTTTGACAGATCATCTCAGTTAATACTTAAACTCTCACTCAATCACACTCGTTTAAGAATTTAGAATTTTCAAAAATGATTTTCACTCACATTGATCGTTATAATATGTTCGTTACATATTGCCAATGCGATTTTAACTCTGGATTAGCTCAAGTAGAATATAGAAACAGATTTCCGCAAGGAATGGTAGCTCAGTGTGTTAAAGCGACTGGCTAGCAAACTGAGTTGCCTAGCGAAGTGGGTTCGATTCCCACAAGGCGAAACAATTTTTCATTAAAAAAATTGCCCCAAGAGTGGTTCGGAGTCCACATTAAACTGTAGGGCCTCGTCTCTCTTTGCCTAGCACAAGATCCTTGAGATCTTCCAGGGGGTTACTTCGGTAACTTGAGAGGCGGTTAAGAAAACATTTAAGACAAAACATTTAAAACAACAGCCGAATAAAACTCTGTTCAGAAAATTAGCTACGAAACTGAAAAATATTGGTTCATTTTTAAAGAAGAAGACAAGGTTGAACAGTGTTACTGATAATTTAAATAAGGTAAACCCAGTTATTAATTATGTAAGAAATAAAAATACAGAAAATTTTGAAACATCATTAAGAGAAATTCAAATTGCTTGTCATATAAATAAAACAAGTGCTAGAAAAATTTTAAAGAAAAATGGTTACCGGTGCTATAAAGCCAAAAAAGTTCACAATATACAAGCGGGGGACAAACCAAGGAGGACGACTTTTTGTAGGTGGCTGTTGGAAAAGAAGCGTGCCGATCCATTAATATGTAGTAAAATACTTTGGTCCGACGAGGTAAATTTTTCCAATAATGGATTTTTTAATCGCAATATTCATTACAAATGGACTTCTGAAAATACACACTGGCATAGACCGACTGGGTTTCAAAATCGTTTTTCAATAAATGTGTGGATAGGTATTTTAGGCACCAATTTAATATGTCCTTATTTTTATGATGGTCATCTCAGTGGTCAAAGGTACCTAAACTTTTTGAGAAATGAATTTAATGAATTCTTAGATGGCCTACCTTTAGAGAATCGACACAACTTTCACTATTTTAAACAAGATGGAGCTCCTCCCCACAATTCCCAGATTTGCCTAGATTATTTAGACGAAATTTTGCCACAACATTGGATAGGTACCAATGGATTTATTCGATGGTCCCCTCGTTCTCCAGATATAACCCCAATGGATTTTTTTGGGGGGTATATTAAAGATAAGTTGTTTTCGACGACACTGCAAAATGTAGAGGACCTAAAAGCTCGAATTCAACAGGCATGTATTACAGTTACACCCGAAATGCTGAGTAATGTTTTAAATGCAGTGCCTCGCCGCGCTCGATTGTGCATAAGAAATCGCGGTGGACATTTTGAACACTTGATATGATATCTTAAAAATTATTTTGAGGATTAGATAAATACTAATGTTCTGTGTGCTATATTCTTTTTATTATTAATTTGTTTTTGTTACCTGAATTTACTTTATTCTTCTTAATTGTGTTAATGTTTTATTATAGCAAAGATTTGAACAACTTATTGAATTATTTTATCGTTTTATTTAATCATACTTCTCCACAGCAAGTATAATGCTTGTTAAAAAAAAATTTATTGGTTAAAAAAAAATGTTTTTATAATTACTAACGTAGTACCAATGAATAAATATGGTATGTGATATATCATTGAAAATGGAGGAAAATACTTTATTTAATGGCGCCATTTCTCGCCCGTTTCAAAATAATTTTTTTAACAGCCTGAAGAGTAAATCTCAAAATACAGCGGTTTTGAAAAAAATTAGATAAAACCTCGTTGAACCACACTGTTTTGCAAACAATTTTTGCCTTAGAATTTTTCTCGTATCTCTTCAAATAACGAAGATATTTGGCCTAGACGTTTTCCGGCATAACTCATAAAGTAGGCCATGGATTTCAAATGTCTTTAAACCATTTTGTAGGTTATATAAATCGGCACGATTTTCATAAAAATATTTTTTTTATACGACCGATATTAAGTGAGATATTCTCGAGGGCCCTGAAAAAGGGACAGCCTGTATATGTAATGTTACGGCTGCGTTATAGATGAATGATTTTGGTCGGGTTTTGGAGAGAATTTATTTATTTCTTTAATTATAAAATCCAACAGGCTAGTAGTACAAAACAATATAGGTTATACACAAATATATATATTTACTTTTATTTAGGTTTTCTGCCACATGTATTATCCTCTTCAAAAACAAGTCACCGAATATAAAAATAATAGAATGATTGGAAAAAAACATCTGCGCCTCTGACATTTACGTCAATGGAACAGTCAAAGGTTATTTTTTGCAAATAATATAAATCGGAATAAACACAAAAATAATGTATTTTACATTCTAGAGTTTTAAAAACACATTAAGATGCTTATTCGCTCAATGTTAAATTAAACCCCATTACATGAAAAAGGACCAAGAATTTTCCACACTACATAACTAAAACTAGGCTGCTCCACAAGGCTCAGCACTTGGACCATTTTCGAGCCCATTTTATTCTGCTATAACTGTGACCGACTATATAAAACATGCTTACATATGCGTATTACCCAGATATTACAAAATTAATTTTAAAAGCGTAAAGAATCCTGTTAAAAATACATCTTACACACGTAGAACTCTTTAGAATCTGAGTTTTATTAATAGAAATCCGAATCAGAAACTATTTTTATCGTCCATACTGGCACTGGCCGTCTGAGTTCTTCTCCCGAACAGGTGCAAGTCACGGTTAGACCAGTACTATTACATTTAGGTAGGTTTATTAATTAAATTAGTTCTCTATACGCTCGGGCAGTTATTGTTCAGATAATTACTTATCTAACAATGTCACTATATACCGTTTGGGAATCCAATGATGGAAACAATAAGGAAATAAATTAAAACCATTATTTCTTTAGAGATGTATGCGAATCGAGTAGCTTAGATGGAGCTAATTAATTTCAAATCTATCAAATTTATCGACAGTTTAATGAGATTTTCTTTGACGACTTGATTAGATGTCCCGGAAAACGTTGTCAATTATAGAATTTATACGACACGAGATGAGTAGACAATGGAAATCAAAAAATATCGCGATATTAATTATACATAAAGCAATACCACCCACAAAGACGAGCCATATAACTCACATTGATTAATATGCTTTACAGCCGTTCCCTCAAAGAATAGACACATTAAAAGATATTTTGAAAATTGACAGGAACAAAGTGGTAGTGAGGGCATATCTGTAGCTTAGCTCTTTGAAATTGGATTTCGAACGTCGGGGACGGCGGCAAGTTCAGGATGTGTCTGAAATTTCCAACGTTGAAATTCACCGAAAAATTTTTCTATAAAAAAAAAAATGATGGGGTGACAAGAAAACAACAAGAGTTGGTTATAAAAACCCCAATCGGGTATGTACTGGTGTAATTAGCCCCTTAAAATAGGTTACTCGATGACGCTCTTAAAATTCAAAAACGAACAATTGAATATGTTGTTTATTTTGTTGGTGTGTTCAAAAATAGGTTAGGTTTGGTAACATATGTAATTTCACGATTCGACCACGATTACTTTTTAACAATATCAATAAATTAAAGAATCAGCAATAATCTTATTAAATGAAGATAAGTGCGTATCGAATTGTTCTGTAGATATTTGTACAACCTGGCTACCAATGTTAAAAGAAGAACTTAACAAACTCGACATTATCTAAAAGAAAATATCATATGTGTATTTGACATACACAGCAAAATAAGAGTTCTTCCAAAAAAAGCTTTGAAAACGGAGAGATTATTTTCCGAAACGTCAGCAAAATACATTATTTCTGTGTTTATTCCGATTTATATTATTTGCAAAACATAACCTCTGACTATTCCTTTGGCGTAAACGTCACGGGCCCAGAGGCTTTTTTCCAATAATTCTATTATTTTGTAGATTCGGTGATTTGTTTTTGAAGAGGATAATAATACATGTGGTAGAAAACCCAAATAATAGGAAAGAATATCCGTAGAATGCCACAAATAACTTTCAGACAATATTATTCGTCTTTCTCGAATTACTTAAAGTGTACTGAGAACAATCGAATGATACTGATAGAACTGAAAAATCAGCTGTAGAAGTTCGTATTAAACAACTAACTTAACCTATAGCATACTTTTAAACAAAATATATATTTATCGTTCGATTGTTTATTTTCAATAGGTACTACACTTTACAAGAGATTTAAAAAAATCAATAGAAATTGTAGGTTTGCATATATTTTTTTAAATGCAGTTGAAAAAACAGTTGCTTGCAAAGGTCACGTGATATAACAGCGAACGCTCTTTTTTAAATTGAAAACCCTGTATATATTTACATATTCTTTTAGATTTTTCCCTGATTTTCGCTGATTTCAAATACCTATATAAGTAAAGGATGATAGGGCTGACCGAGGATTTGGCTGTAGGTAATATTTTTTGTCAAAACGGGTATACCTAATATCAACAAATAGGTATATGCATATAAATGTATTTTAGAGTTTTTGGTGGAAGCGCAGTTGTAATCGATAATATCATGACAACATTTTTATTTTTTGACATTTTGTGTTATTATTTACATGAATCTTTTTCTATTTCTATATTAAGGAAGTGTGGGAAAACAACATTGTTGACACACTTCCCTCTAAGAAAATTTGTAGTTGCACTGCTTATTTTTTTTCAATTCTATTAAAATCTGTTACAAAATATGTTGCACACAGAAGCAGAAAAATTTGATATACCTATTTGGTCTCTATGTTAAAAATAATAAAACAAAAAAGCTGCAAGAAAAGAGTTGGGCACATCATATAGATATATGTTCAAAGCGAGGCTTAAAGCCTTTAAACATGCATACACAGTGATTTTTTAAAAAAGTTGGAAACATTGTTATGAAAGGAAATTTTATTTCCTTGAATATTTTTTTACCTTCACACCTTGTTTTGGAGGTTAGGAAGTGTTTGAACGATCATTTTGGCATTTTGATTGGTAATGGTGAAACCTATTCCATGGACGCCAAACAGCCCTGATTTGACACCTTTGGATGCATTTTTCAGGCCGCTTTCAAAGGACAAAGATAATTATAATTTTAATCAGAATGTTGAAATAAAAATTAGGAATTAAACCAGAACATTTTTAGTAGATGACAGAATTTTTTTGTTTTACAGTCTTAGAACCCCATGAGGTACATCTTTCGTGGTGTTCATATCAAATGTTACTTGCAAGCCCACCCTACCGAGACCTCACAATCTAATGAAAACCCTCCGTGCCGAGCCCCATTGCATTTTTAATTTTTTGCCGGGTTAAGTCCGTAGGTACTTCAATACAGAACTTTAAAAAAAATTTTAATAATTTTAATTTTAACCACTCGGGCAAATCTTTTTTCCGGGAGGCTTAAATGTTGATTTTAATTTTGTCCAAAATTTGTCAAATAATCCACATCGATATTCCCTTATCTTCAAAAATATGTTGAAGGAGCCGGGTAAACGACTAGACTGGTTAAAATTGCCTTGTCCAACGCTTGCACATCGTAATTGCTATACATAATTTCATGTCTAAAATAGGATTCTCCCTTAACGACTAAAAATATCATCATTACATTTCACTGCTTAACCTCCGTTTTTTTGACACTAAATAATTATCTCGCATATGTCCACTAACCACAACATTATCGCTAAATACTCGCCTACCGCTTTCCGCTTAATCGGCAGTAATTTATAAACAAAGTAATAAATCACCAAAACACTTATCGCTTCATTTACACAAGTGTGTAAACAATAAAATTTAAAAGTTTTGACATATCTCGCGCAAAATTTAAAATCCTACCCTAAAACGACGTTTTCAGAACGAATAATACTAATACTCCCTTTGCCTGTACAGAGAAAGGTGGTAGGTACACGATACCAACCCCTAAAGGTAAGGGGACAACTGTAACAGCTGAACGTCGAGCGTATAACATTTCAACAACAATAATTGTACTAGACGTCTCAAAATAAAATTTGTTATTATTTCGCGATAAAATACGCTTGTGCTGTGTAGTTTAAATGACTACGTTAAAACAAATGATTGTCCTATTGTTATTATATTAATAATAAAGTCGGTTTTTATTGCCCTGTCAATTATTGTAAATTTCGTTTCAAAATGACAGAACAGAGCCTGGAATTCGAATAATATGTACCACCCACCTGTTGTCGATTGTGCTAAGGACAAAAGTATCGTTGTAGATGCTATAATCCAAAAATAATATTCCTTAGTAAAGTTAGTAATCCACATTTTAGTTTAACTACCCTCATGGGGCACAGAAAATCACTTCTAATGCACCTATCACATAAATAATTGTATGCACACACTATGTACAACACATTTTCGGTTTGTTTATGCACTAATTTAGTTTTAATTAATGAAAACACACTTTCAAACGCATAGTCCGCGCACATACATACACGTCCGTTCGTGGCCAGCTCGGATCTGAGAGGGGCTTTGTTAAAGACGCGCAAAGATGGCGGTCATGTAGTTGTTGTATTCCTACGAGCATGCTCTCCCGAATTATCCCATTTTATCAGTGAAAACGACTCGCCATTTATCTGTATTGCAGTCAGAAACAATTACAAACTGATCGGTTATCGATATTCGGGCAAATATAAGCGGAAACACCAGTTATCAGCTGGAAATATCGCGTGAGAAAATATTAGGAACTACTTTTCATTGCAACTTGTCGGAATGTGTCTTCCACTGTCTACCGGTGTTCGCTCGGTGGCCAATCAACTGTTCTGCCCCACTTCGTCTGCGGTGCCGTTTAAATTTGAGTTCTATTCACATCGCACTGAAAGTCTAGGATAATTTACAGGACTTCTTGTTATTTTTGTTGCATTATATTATTGTTCATATGTTATATTAATTCGGTTTTGATTGCTGGAATTAGCAATTTCGGTTTGATTTTAACGACCGGTGATGTTCAAAAGGAGGAAGTCTTCGAAAGGTGTCACAAAAATTGTTATCGGTGATATCAACGATTGATAAAGCGGGGAACAGGAGTTCACAACTGTGTTGTGTTTCGCATTTATTTAAAAATTCTGCAAATTATATAAATACCTAACAAACACAAGATAGGTATATTGTTTGTTAAGATTAGTCATAAGAAGAGTGCCATATCAAGATCTGTTTTCCGATTTTCATGTCGGCAATTCTTACTTCACTTTAACCCACTATGAACCCGCAAATTTCGTTAAAAAATGTGAACGTTGAATGGACGAATGGTTTATTTTACACTTACGACAACACGGGGGGATAGGAATATATTCAGTTAATATTTTATTTTATGCGGCAGTGTTTCAAAATAAGTCCATTTTTTAAGTGAAGTGAACTTGCTATGCAGGGTGTCTCACCGGGAACTGAATCGATCGATATAGAGGAAAGTACTCATCAGAATATTTTGAAAATTTAGATAATTACCAATGTCGGTGTGGCCAATCCAACTAAAATAATTATAAGTAGCTGGCACTTCCGCTTATACCGGAAGTCGATACCAACTTGCTTATTTCAAATGTAAATAGCAATAGCAATAGCAAATGTGCTGCAAGTTCTTGATATTACTTTATCACATTCTCCATAAATAATAAACAAATTTAAAAAGTTTTCGTTGGTATAATTAAACGTGCTGACATTTTTTGACATAAGATAATGACTGTTTGTTTCTAATCATGGCCATTTTGATGAAATGATTACAACAATTCATGAATTTCTAATAAAATCACAAATATTTCAAAAAGTTGTAACTTTAACCCCCACAATGCTAGTATCAGAAAAATGGAATTTAATTTTACACAACTTGACGTAAAAAAATACAGGGTGTGCCATTTGACCTAAACAAGTTTTCGCGGTTTGAAGTTAACAAAATGTAACACGAAAAATGGAACACTTGGTATGATGTTATTGAATTTATTTCAGTTGTAGAACGTAGTTCGCCTTGTGTTCTTTTTACGTGACAAGAAGCAAATGAGGATCTTTTACACGAAGAAAGTTATAACGGTTCTTGCAAACCGTTGCACCTGTCAAATTTTCTATAAAATGTCAAATATCTCTGAAACGGCTAGGTTTAGGTATAGGATATGCTACATATTTTCGACTCAGAATTTTATGCTCTTTTCGAAAACCCTAAAATATATAGGCTGTTCCATTTGAAATAAGCAAGTTGGTATCGACTTCCGGTATAAGCGGAAGTGCCAGCTGCTTGTAATTATTTTAGTTGGATTGGCCACACCGACATTAGTAATTATCTAAATTTTCAAAATTTTCTGATGCGTACTTTTCTCTATAACGATCGATTCAGTTCCCGGTGAGACACCCTGTATATAATTTTTTTAACCACACCCTGATGATGCCAGCTTGTTTGGCGAAACCCTCGACACTATACTGTGCTATGTTTATGTGGAATCTTAATGAAAATTGCAACACAGTGTCTAATTGGAATTCATGCCCAATTAGCAAGAAATGCAGGTTAAATATTGGTCAAAACGAGGGCTAACATCATTTAAACCTTTTTATTTATTTATTTATTAATCACTACTCCACAGGAACGACGTTCCCAATCACACTGTTGTATACAAATACACATAGACAATTATAACAACGACCATTCCCTCATTGCCATCTGTCGAAGCTGAGACTTGAACTTAGGAGTGGCACTGCAACTAGATGTGTTGGCTCTCACACAATCTTGTCTAGTCCATTACTATCGACTCCGTAACACATGAAAAACGCCAAACATCCATACCCTAGCCAGGATTCGAACCCGGGGCTCCATAGTTGCACGCCTAACACGAAAGCATTGAGCCGGCTTTTCGGCATTATACGCAAAATGTAAGATTTGATTAGAAAGATCTAATATCTTTCACTAACATCACTTGAACTTAGGAGTGGTACTGCAACTAGATGTGTTGGCTCTCACACAATCTTGTCTAATCCATTACTATCGACTCCGTAGCACATGAAAAACGCCAAACATCCATACCCTAGCCAGGATTCGAACCCGGGACTCCATAGTTGCACGCCTAACACGAAAGCATTGAGCCGGCTTTTCGGCGTTATACGCAAAATGTAAGATTTAATTAGAAATATCTAATATCTTTCACTAATATTGGCCCAGTAGATAAATTTTCAAGCTGGGCCCGGGTCCTCGAGGTGGGGACACTTTTGTATGAGGACTAATTTTTACAAAACAATATGTTTGGTGTCTAAAAAAATACTTTTACAAAACGCCAAAGCATTTGAACACTACACTCGAATATACTACTCGACGCGCGATTCGCTAATCATGTCAGCATGATCAGGAGATGATTCAAACTGAATAGCAGTCTCATTCACCTCCTGATGATTTTGACAAGCTTAGTTAAAGGTGTATCGCGTAGCGTATTCAAGTGTAGTGTTCAAATGTTTTGGCGTCTTGCAAAAGTGCATTGTATGTTGCATGAACATGATTTCTAAATCTTTAGAGACTTAAATATGTTTAGGCAGTCAGTTCCACTGTAAAATTATATAATATAGCACCATAAAACAAACGGGCCTCACTAATAATTAAGCAGTTAAGAAAATATTGAAAATTTAATTAGGTCTACTTCTCACACAATTTATAAAAACATACTGATCCCGATATCATAGTTACCACAACACTGCCACCTATTTGTAATTGGTAGACTACAGCCTTCTACAAAATTCTGAAAGCATGTCTTGCTAATTATTATTTTTCCAAAGTTATAGTGAGCCATGAATGCACAATAAACAAATATCTGTCATCGAGTACTATAATACTGTAATTTCTCCCATTTGAATTTTATTAAAGCTTAATATGCTTAAAATAAAAGAAATAGTTTTAAAAAATTAGCATAGCTAGTAGTAAATTATCAATACCAATTGTTTACCTAAATAAATAGAAATTGCGGTTTGCAAGAAGAAAATAATCAGATATTGGGCATGGTGCAACGTTGTTCCGCTTTTTATTTACCTAATCTATTTTTAACTATTCAGTTCAATAAAAAACAAATCCGGCCTCAATATTGAACTTGAGGTCTGAAGAAAGTTTGTTAACCTGTCAAGGTCAAAGTCCTCAAATTACAACCCCAGTTACAATTTTTTAAACGTTAAGTAAATAACAAATGAGTGTGTTTAAACCACATAGATTATTGGTGTTTGCTTCAGACAAAACCTGTAGACCATCGCAGTTGGCAAAGCTTTCAAATAAATTCAAAAAGTTCAAATTTGGCGGACGTGAATGAGAAAATATATACACAGTATTATTTGGAATTAAATATACTTAAGAACTGTACCGTCTTTTAGTTAAATTAACTTTTATAGTTAAGGAATTATCGAGCCTAAAGATAAACTAGCCACCTGGTATACACGATAATATGACAACCTAAATAAATACCCACTGCAAAAATTGATTAAACACTTGACGGATGTCTGAAACATTTTTTCCCAAGCTCCCAAGCCCAAAGTCTGGTCCAAGACAACTTTTTCCGGAAATGGCAAAACTTAATTATAAATTTACTTTTATATTTTGTTATGGGACGTTAGAAAACATATTGATCGTGACTCATAAGTTTAGTTATAGGGTGAATCTGTTTTTCAGAATTAAGGAAGGGTTGGGGTTGAACAATGGCCGTGATATTGTTGTCAAAAGAGGCTGAAAAATCTTCCCTGTAGGTAAAATAATATTTTTAGGGTCGGGCACCAAAGAATTAAGTGTTGTCAGAAGAGCGTGTGTGGAGTGGTGCTGGTGTGTTTACAAAAAGTCTGCTTTGTAGTGTCTATCTGTGCATAGACGTACACTGCGGGATAATGTAGGGATAACGGATATTAATGTGAAATAAATAATAATAATAATAACAACGTCTTTATTGATTTTGACAAAACTAGAAATACAATTTGGGCGAAGTTTAGTCATAAAAGGCTATTTTTACACTTAACCCTTCCTAACCTAGTTTACATTAATCTAAAATAATTAACCTAAAGAGAAAGAGAGAAATAAATATCCTTAAAATTCACTGATGACGTGATACAAGCTTTTCCCATCAATATTTTGGCGTTGCCTTATTTAGAAGATTATGTGCAAAAATAAGAAAGTGATATTTAATTAAACTATTTAACTTTAACCATCGCAGATCCACAAAAGGTTTTTTTTTAATGGCTTTCGGTCGAAGACCATACTGCCAGTCACAAAATATCTAATTGATAGTCAGATTAACGTTAAATTAATTTATTAAATATCCTGATAGTGGTAGCGAACAGTAGGACAAAAAAATCATATACCTAATTCTAACCTAACACAAAAGCGTTAGTTATATGAGCATACTTTCTTAGATTATTAATAAACCTACAGTATTTTGGTTTTTTTTGTAGTCTGTTGCATGTGATTGCGTCAAGACAAGGGTCCAAGTAAGGACTTCCCTACACTTAAAAAAAGCAACAAAAACTTTACGACATAATTATTATCGCCTCAGGCCATAGCGGCATGCGTGTCATCAAACGAACCGACGCACAATTAAAAACCTATAAAGGAAAGCGAGTCAATTTGCGAACAGCATACAGAGAGTACTGGTGTTTTAATGAGGTCGTAAATTTGTTGTTATGTTTTTTATGCGTCGGGAATTTATTACTTCAACTATACATGATATTGCAGTAAGCCACTTTAGATAGAACTAAACTTTCGCACACCATTTTTTTGGTATTTTTATTCAAAATATGCTTACTAGAATAAAGTAACTATAGTTTTCCATAGCACTGTTTTAAAATATTATTGGTATGATCTATAAATCTGAGGTCTTCGTCAAATATTACTCCCAAAATTTTTGCTGTCTCGTGAGCAAAAAAAAAAATAGGACAAGTCTTATAACGGTATTTTGCTAAAATCTAGTTGTGTACATCTAACTTTAATTTTTTTGACATTGTCAGTTAGTTATCATAATTTATTGCAAGTGTGCAAAAAACTAATATGCCTTATATAAGCGATTTAGTTAAATCTGGAGTTATTGCTAAAGCAGAAGATGGATGGTCAATGAGACAAATTGCACTCTGTTATAATATTGACAAAAATTCGGTGTGTAACATTTTAAGAAAGTGGAGAATAAACGGTACGAAGTAGAAATCCTGGATCAGGGCGACGAAGAATATCAACTCAACAACAAGATTTGCAATTGGTAAATGCTTTAGTAGAAAATCCATTTTACTCAGTTATTCAGGCTGCTGAAGAAACGAATTTTCCTGGATCGAGTAGTACTGGTCGCCGGCGAGTAAGAGAATCGGAGCTACGCTGTCATGCAGCAGCACAGAAAGACTTACTTAAAGCTGAACACAAAGAAGCTCGAGTAGTAGTCTTTACAGACGAAAAAACTTTCCAGTCAACGCACAGCGGTCGTATTCGTGTTTACCCGCCCTCCGAATACTCGATTCGATGAGAAATATATGTCTAACAATGATGAAAGTGGTAGATTTTCCGTCAATATGTGGGCTTGGATATCGGCACGTGGTCCTGGTCTTTGTCCTTCGATCCAGGATTTCTTCTTATCGTACCGTTTATTCTCCACTTTCTTAAAATGTTACACACCAAATTTTTGTTAATGTTATAACGCAGTGCAATTTGCCTCATTAACCATCCATCATTTACTATAGCAATAACTACAGCATTAAAATAAATTAAAAGTTATATCTGTTTTATTTCGGCTACTCATTACATATCCAAATAGAGACAGATTTACATTAGAAAAAAAAGTTGTCCTATTTTTTTCTGCTCACGGCAGTACAAAGGGTATAATTTGATTATCAATCTTGGTGGATATAACTGATTATAAATTTTCACGTTGCTTCTTTGAATTAATTAAAAGAACTTTAGACTTTAAGGGATTCAATTTTAGGTTATGTTTATTAGCATAGTAACTGATATTTGATAAGTCATTGTCGATAACAGCGGTAGCGTGGTGTATTGTATTAGCTGAAAGGTGATGGTCTGCAAAAAACTGCACATTATAGTGATTTGCTTGTTCGTGCAAGTCAGAAGTATACAGCAAAAATAAGAGAGGCCCCAAGACTGAGCCCTGGGGTACCCCGGATGTAATAGGCAGATCACAAGAGACTTCGTTGTTTATAATGACTCTCTGTGTGCGATTATTTAGATAACTCTCTAAAAACTTACATGATACGGGATTTAGACCAAAATAATTACATTTAGCAACAAGAAGACTATGGTCAATAGTGTTAAAAGCTTTAGTAAAGTCTAACAATACTAAAACAGTTACCTGACACTTATCCAAAGCTCTGAGATTATCACTCATATTTAACACTAACAGTGCAGTATTTACTATGCCCCTTCCTAAAGCCCGATTGATTAACTGGCAGAATGCTATTTAAAAATAGATATTCATTTAACTGTTTGTAAAAAAATTTTTTCTAGTATTTTGGACAACAAAGATACTAGACTGATCGGACGTAATTCATTGTATGTTGCCAGGTTATTAACTTTAAGAAGGAGTGAAACGACAGTCTGTTTCAAGAAATCTGGAAAATATCCAAACCAAACCAAACATTGACAATATGAGTAATGTATCTGGCTATAGTAGGTATACACAACTTTACTTACCATTTTAACCAAAATTTAAATGTTTCTCTTTTACACATTGTTAAAAAAAGCAATAATTGTATACAATTTTAATTCATAATAATCGTAAATGTTTACGATCAATTTGGTACCTTAAACAAACCTTAGATTTTGACTATGTTAGAAGAAATCGTAGAATCACAGGAGAAAGAATAATTTTAGAACTGTAAATTGCATTCTAGCTATCTATCTATCTGATAAATTTTAGCACTGTTCTCCTTTATATACTGGGACAAAGGAATTTTTCCATGTGCGAACAAATTGTTAACATTGTCCAAAGGTCAAACCGAGTGTAGGTAAATTCGTCCTCAATTAAAACATATTAAGTGTTTGTATATGATGTGAAAGCTCACAGGCTCGCAGCACCAAATTCGCGTCGTCTGCAGCTTTATCGGTCAGTATCACAAATCACTAGTTTGTGGTCAGTATCGCTGACCAGCTGCAGATGGGTAGACTGTATGCTTAAGGATAAGTCCGTAATGGGGGAGACACTGGGGGTTCGGGTTAGACGGGGATGTACGCAAGGAGGTGCTTTATCGCCTCTTCTATGGAACCTAGCATGGACAAGCTACTAAGGTTACTGGACAGGGACAGACACGAAATTATGGGCCATAGCCTAACTAGCTCAGGGCAAATTCAACAATATGGTAAAGGGGCGTATGCAGCGGGCTTTACATGTTGTAAGAGAATGGACAAATGAGGAGGGATTAAATATCATTTAAAAGAGCTTGGACCACTAATGCTCAAAGGTGAACAAATACAGTTGTCGGGTGAGGTAAAATATCTAGGAGTAATATTAGATTCTAGACTTACCTGGAATCAACAGCTCCAAAGAACCAAAAAGAGAGAGGAAACAACGCTTATGTTGGCTAGACGCGCTCATGGGAAAACATGGGGGTTAAAGCCAAGCATAGTGTACTGGATGTACATCATGGTGGTCAGACCTATGATCACATATGCATCCTTGGTATGGTGAACAAAGATGCTACAGCACACCAGTGTTGCTGAACTAGCAAGGTACAAAGACTTGCTTGTGTAGGGATAACGGGAGCTATGAAAACAACACCGACAGCAGCAATGAAGATCGTGGTGGACCTCCCTCATCTTCAATTTGTGATAATGGGGAAGGCAAGGATAGGATACTTCTGACTGCAAAAAGAGCCAAGTAGCATTTATGCAGGATTGGGGCATAACCGAATCAGGGACCGAGTGAAGGTTAACATGTCTGATATGAGAACGGAACATATGATTCGTAATCATACTTTCAACAGAAACTTCGAGGTAAAAATTGTGGATCGAAGTGAACGGAAAGAGGGCGACTACAGCAAAAGGCCTGGGGAACTTACCTGGTTTACAGACGAATCAAGAAATGAACAAGGCACTGAAGCTGGCATATACAGTGATATGAGAAACTTACAGTTTAACATATCACATTGGACGATATACTTATGTTTTTCAGGCAAAGATGTATGCGATATTGCAGTGTGTAAGAGAAAATATCTGGGAGCCTATAGAAACAGGTGGATCTGCATATTAACAGACAGTCAAGCGTCCCTAAGAGCACTGGCAAACCCGAGAGTGACGTCTAAACTGGTATAGGAATGCCGAGGAGAACTGAGAATCCTGGAAGACTACAACAAGATAATTCTATTGTGGGTTCTAAGACACTCTGGTATCAAAGGCAACGAAAAAGCTGACGAGCTAACGAGAAAAGTATCATAAGCTTCATGCATTGACCCAGAACCGGCTCTGGGAGTGCCTAAAACCACTATACGGAGTCAAATAAGGGTATGGGTAAAAAACTAACGCAATGAGTACTGAGAAAAATAACCGGGGACCAACATGGGAAAACCTTTATCAAAGGATCATCTCGAAAGAAGAAAGAAGAGCTGAGCAGGGATCAGATACGCATAACTGGTCTCCTGGCAATGCCCTGAAAAGACATCTGTATAGAATAGGCATGTAAAATGGAAACCCAAACTGCAGACAATCAATGGGTGAACAGAAACAGCTTGTCACCTCCTGACTGAATGTGAAGCTATGGATCACAGGAGACAGGCTCTATATGGACAACCAAAATTATGCTCAGAAGAATATGACACTCAACCAATTCTGGATGTGTACAAATTGACACAAGGGACTAGAATATTGGAATGGGCGCCATAAAAAATTTGGGAGATTAGCACAAAGGGGCTGCAGTGTTTATGGAAACATAGTTAGACGGCTCCCATAAAAAAAATGGGTCTATCAGTTTCGGTTATAGGTAACCAGCACGAACGATGGCCACTGTGTGGCCAACCGCCAACTATACATGGGTATATGAGTGGATTATCTTATACAACCCACTGGATTATCTTATACAACCAACAAAAGCAAAAATATGAATTAATTTTCCTCCAGAATTAGTTTCGATGAGTCCGCGTCCTGGCTAATCAATTAATTTCTTACTTCAGTTGTAAAGCTCAAGAAGTAAAAATTACTCCTATAAGAAGTAGTAAAATGAAAAGGCTTTGTGGCAGAGCCATAGCCGATGAGAATACTTTTTCACTGTGGTCTTCGGGAGAGCAAACGACCAAACCATATGTAAATTGATTTTTAAAATATTTTTTGTTATGTTTTTTGTAGATATTATCTAAGTATTTATTATATGTTGTTGAAAATGTTAATTCATGATCAACGTAACTACGAAACTTAGTCATCTCAGGCCAATCAAGATGTTATCAGCAATGTCTAAGCGCTTGGGAAAGATAGTAAAAGGGAAAGTTTCAACAAATTGCAACCAAACATTATTATGTTAATTTTAGCGAAAGTTTTAATCACCCAAATTTTTTACTAAAAAAATATCGGCACAAATTTTCTCATGTAATAACTTCGAATTTATATTTTGTTATAAAATTGTGGTGTCATCGGTGAAACACGTGGGACTTTCCAATATTATATCGATAGTTGCCACGTCATTAATATATAGCAAAAAGAGAACGGGGCCAAGAACAGACCCTTGTGGAACTCCAAAATCTCTCATAGCTATATTAGAGTATTTCCTTGAAGATTTTACTATCTGATTACAGTCCTTATGATTTATGAATTGAATAATTTATAAGGTAAACTAGAATATTTCATTTGTTATTGATATGTTTACAAAAATTGAGTGGTATGTTTCGGGATTCAGGAAGATTCATGAAAGCGACTAGTTGGCAATAAACTATTATGCATCTTAAAATATATTGTACCCATTCTCAAGATTACATTATTCTTTGTACTAAAGCAATGGAAAATAAAAGCCTCCGCCAATGGTTAGGTGCCTGACTATCCATATATTATAAACATCTTCACTTCATGATATTATCATATCGTTAATGTGGAAGAGACTTTTTAGATTTTAAATTAAGCATTGGTGTCCTGCCTAGACATGATTAGGGTTTGCTTATATTTGTTTAGATTCATGTCACTCTTAAGTGCGTGAGATGTCTATAGGGACTATATACCGCTAAAAATAATAAATAAATACCCTTACTCGATATTTTTACTTCAGATTCTCAATGAGCACGGTGTTGTCTCTCATTTTGTAAAAGGAAAAATGTATCCTCGCAGTGATGTTTTTATACAAGGTGACGCAGAAATAGAATTAGGTTTAATAAAAATATATAAAAAATCAGATCAATGTCCTCACCAACGATTGTTGCTTGAACGTTTTTGTTATTCAATAGCATTAAAGAACAAGCTAAATATGAGATGTTAAATACACAAGCGATTGCATGGGGCGTGTGGGCTGTCGGACAGCTGATTTAGTTGGAGGTCAACGTTTAAATTCAGCTTATAAAACATGTTATTACACTCAAAAACCATAATTCTGCCCCTAGTAGAGAAAATTTGGTTGTTATATCTCGGTTAATGCCATACAACAATATAAAAATCAAATTAAAGAAAATTTTGTCTGTTTTTCAAAAAGATCTTCTTTAAGTTAGATAATATTGTTCAAGCAAAAGACGAAAAACCTTAATTCAGCCCAAGCCAACCTGATCTTAAGGATATTTATTTATTATTAATTATACGGCCAACCCATTTTACATTTCAATAATTGAGAACATAATTACCTGCATTCAACGGTTTCGAACAGTGAAGAAAATACAGCAGATGCTTCCCTCAATCAAAGACCCTGTCCCCAAACTGTTATCAAAAGGTGTTTACCAGTTGAAGTGCACATGTAGTAAGAGCTACATCGGACAAACAGAACGGAGTATCCAATGCAGAATCAAAGAACACCACAGAAATACCAGAATTGGATACACGGATAGGTCGGCGATAGCAGAGCATGTCCATAATAACGAGAGCCATAATATCGACTACGAGGACGTCAATATATTAGACAGGAATACGCGCTATTATCCGCGAATCATTAGGGAATCACTGGAAATTATGAAAAACGTGAACAACTTTAACAGAGAGGATGGGTATCGACTTAGTAACATGTGGAGACTGATATTGCCAAGTACCAGCATCGTAGTAAGTCACGGTCAACCAAACACGACGAATGAGTTGCGAAGAGAACCAAGCACGACCAATGACCAGCGAAGCGAAGCGGCGCCTAGGTATATAACGAGGAGTGTAACACAACAAATTCAGTCTTTAGAGTCCTTCTGAAGGAGCTGACAGGATGATCAGCGAAACGTCAAGTCAAGTTCGACGACCACGGCAAGACCCAGAAGAAACTACTTCATTATCTATAAATAGTTTTAAAGTAATGGATAAAACAAGAAAGATATAGTTATTTATATGACAAGTTCCGAAAGTGTCTTTTAGTGGACGTGTAATAATCCACTGCATTTAGGATTTTTCTACAGACCAATTATTCATACAAAAGCAAATGATGGTTTTCCAGGTAGATTCTGGTGTCCTGAATAAGATCTCAAAAGTCCCCTAATTGGGAGTGTAAGGATAAAATTTAGCAACGCTGTAAAGGGCTAAAATCGTGCTCTGAAACCAATTTTTCGAGATCTCGGTTTTCATTGCCTCTACGACAAAAATACATCACGCCAAAAAGAAAGCTATGGAATTCTCTATAAAAAAGATAAGAGGTTTTTTTCGTATACGCGATAGTTTTCTTGAAAAATTCGAGTAAATGTCATACCTACAATCAAAAAAAATTATTGGAGGCTATGGACCAGCTTCGCCGGTCCTCAAAAGTTTCATCTGTTGACATTTACTTTGATGAGCAGATGGTTGCAATTGTAAGCCAAGAGAAGCTCCTTTCCAATAATAAAAATAAAACGTATACGCGATAGTTTTCTTGAAAAATTCGAGTAAATGTCATACCTACAATCAAAAAAAATTATTGGAGGCTATGGACCAGCTTCGCCGGTCCTCAAAAGTTTCATCTGTTGACATTTACTTTGATGAGCAGATGGTTGCAATTGTAAGCCAAGAGAAGCTCCTTTCCAATAATAAAAATAAAACCAGATTGATTTAAATGTTGACGAAAATAATAATTATAATGTTAGACATGCTGAAGATGATGCTAACAGTGTTATAGTCGAAACAGCGCTTGAGGAATCATGTAAAAATACTACGGTTGTGGTTGGGGAAGATGTGGATCTTCTTATAATTTTAACTGCTCGTACACCTCAAACAAGGCAGAGGGAAGGTCGAACGAAAAATTTCTTCTTCACGAAGCTTTGATCACCATAAAGATATTCGAGATCACATATTATTTCTGCACGCATTCTCTGGGTGTGAAACTACCTCTGCCCCGTTCAATAAAGGCAAGGCTGCAGTTTTGAAGGTGATGAAAAAACGGCAGGACTTGGAAATTTGTGGCTGAAGTTTTCAGTAAAACTGGTACGTCTCCTGACATAGTTACTTCGAATGGGATAAAATTTTTCCTCGCACTCTATAAAGATCCAGTTAAAGAAGTTTCCATCGAACAAACGTTCTGGATATATAAGTCTTTGAATCAAGAATTTGAATTACTAACATAATTTCCTTATCGTCTACATGTTCTAAGCATATTTTAGTAAATTCTAAGTTTCTACTAATCGTACCGTTTATTCTCCACTTCCTTAAAATGTTACACCGAATTTTTGTTAATATTATAACGCAGTGCAATTTGTCTCATTGACCATCCATCTTCTGCTTTAGCAGTAACTCCAGATTTAACTAAATCGCTTATATGAGGCATATTAGTTTTTTGCACACTTGCAATAAATTATGACAACTAACTGACAATGTCACAAAAATTAAAGTTAGATGAACACAACTAGATTTTAGCAAAATACCGCTATAAGACTTGTCCTATTTCTTTTTTTGCTCACGACCGTACCAAGTTTCATGTCTAGAAATTACTCCTGCACAATAAAGAAGAGTGTCAAATAATATTAAAAAAAGATATGAAAAACGTATTACACTGAAAGGTGGTTTAGTGGAAGCTTCAAAAATTTTGTTGTTTCTTTACAATCTTCATTTATAATATTAGGTACATTTATTGTTGTTAATAATTTTTTTTTTAATTTTTAGTGTTTCCTTGGTTCCATGTTAATTTTGCGGCGTGTTTAGCGGCATTATGTTTTCATTGTTTATTATATTTAACTTTGTTGTCGGTTTTTGATGTTTATTCCATGGCTTACTATGTCTGCAATAATAAATGCGTACTAATATTTTCATTTTTAAATTTATCTGCAAAAATTTTATTAATTCGTATTAACCTCTCCACAATAAAATTGTGAGAGGTTACTAAACTTGGTTCAAAAACGAAAATTGAGATAACATCAAATCTTTACGTTTTAAGACCCTAGGAACCCAAAAAAATGGTTTTTGAAAAATGTCTGTGTGTGTATGTGTGTTAGCACGATAGCGCCGAAACTACTGAACGAATTTGAATGAAACTTTGCGTGTGCGTTTCTTTAGTGCCCCAGAAGATCTGAAAAGGTTTTGGTTGAGATCGGATTACGTTTAGTGCCATTTTGACGCAACAAGTTGTTTATTTTATAATTACTTTCAATTTGCAATAGAACCATTGAAAAGCAGTTAAAATTCTGATTTCAACGATATATCACACTTCCACCCTTTCGATTTGGTTTCCGTGAAAAAATTTAAAAAACAAGCAAATATGGCATAGATCGCATTTCGCATGACACGATCGATGCGCGTAGCCGTTACGTCGTGAAACTCATCAATTCACGTGTGAGGGTTTCTTCACTGCTCTAGAAGTAGAACGGATTACGTTTAGTGTCATTTTTAAATATATATACAGACAAATCGAAGAATTAAACTACAAATATTCCTCTAAAATCTAGTAAAATTACTGAAATGCTAATGTTTCATTTAACAAAGACAGCCGCAAGCGATCGGATTGCAATGAGCAAATTTTGACGATTGTCATTGTCATCGTTTGTCATCCGATAACGTTGGTGTCATGTCATGTTAATAAGCATATTTGTAACTTTTAGTGACTGCACCAGTAGATTGTCACATCAACTTTAAAGGTAGATGTAACAATATCAATATCATATGCTTTCTGTACCTTCGTTGGTGAATTCATTATAGAGTATCACTTTGCCAATTTTCAGTTTGTTGCTTTACAAATCTGTAGTATTTAGAATAAGTAGATATTCTCAGTCGTTCAAGTGATGTTAAAGTTGTTAATATCCTGATAGTATATTATTCAACGAGCGATAATGTAGGTAATAACTCGCATAGATGGTTGTAAATTCATTAAGTTGAGGGTTTTTTTAGTGCCCCAGAAGATCTAAAAGGGTTTTGGATGAGATCGGATTACGTTCAGTGCCGTTTTGTCACACAATTTAATGTTCTTTTTCGGCTTCAAAGATCCACCGAGTGGGGAGGTTCCAGCCGCTTCCAGTAGCTGCCGATTTTTTTTGTATGAAATTTGGTACATACCCATTTAGGAGGGAGCTGGATAGAGGGATGTATTCAGGTTTTAAGTAAAAAATCGCTAATACGATTTCTTAAATTTTAGCCCCTAGAAAAATCGCGGTAGGCCATGATTTAAAAAAATAATATATGACGTTTCGTCCAAAAGTGCAGTTTTGGTGTTGTATCTTTAAAAGAAAAACTCGGTCAAAATCTATTAAAACATACAACTTTTATGAGGGTGTTAAGGTTTGAAATGGGTCACACTGTATGTTTATAGTTTATTGTTAACACATGCATTAACAAAAATATTCAAGCGACAAACCTCTCTCTTTCGAACATTGCAGATTGCAACTTTTCGACTCGTTAAACTCGTCCCATAAAACAATTATAAATTAACTTTGAAACTTAATCTATTACCATGTATTGATGCTGAATTAAATTTTATTACAACTTTCATCAGTTTTTTACGTGTGGCAAATGCTGTAACGCCTACATAGTATTAACTGTATCGAAAGTTGTTCATCGGCCTCTCGCTATTGTGTTACCTTATTTAATTTGGTAAAATCCAAATAGGGAGCCCTAAACGAATTCATAATTACTTATTTTCTCATAAAAACATAAATGAAAATATAATCGGGACGGCGGCATTGTAATAAAATTATCTAAAGGATAATAAAAATTTACATAAATAGGCGTGAGTTCCACTTTTTATCGAACGTTGGTCGTTCTACAATAAAAATAAAGCATAGAAATAACTGTTCTGCGATTCTATACAGATCTATACAGATTAAAGATTCTGTGGTGGTTCGTCAGATATGGTACTGCTCTCCCTCTTACAACGCTCTTACACAAATAATGGCATTTTAAAACAAAGAATCAATTTACTTAAAGTTAACTCGTATGGATTCGAGTGATATGATTTGAAATTTGTGATTATAATGTGCTGCCTGTCTGTTAATCCCAGAAAGACGGAGATGGTCCCCTTCACAAGGAAAAGGAAACTATACAGGGTGTCTCACCAGAAACTGAATCGATCGATATTGAGAAAAATACGCATCAGAAAATTTTGAAAATTTAGATAATTACTAATGTCGGTGTGGCCAATCCAACTAAAATAATTACAAGCAGTTGGCACTTCCGTTTATACCGGAAGTCGATGCCAACTTGCTTATTTCAAATGGAACACCCTACATATTTTAGGGTTTTCGAAAAGAGCATAAAATTATCATATCATCATATCATAGCATGTCCTATACCTAAACCTAGCCGTTTCAGAGATATTTCACATTTTATAGAAAATTTGACAGGTGCAACGGTTTGCAAGAACCGTTATAACTTTCTTCGTGTAAAAAATCCTCATTTGCTTCTTGTCACATAAAAAGAACACAAAAAGAACTACGTTCTACAACTGAAATAAATTCAATAATATCATACCAAGTGTTCCGTTTTCGCGTTACATTTTGTCAACTTCAAACCGCGAAAACTTGTTTAGGTCCAATGGAACACCCTGTATTTTTTTACGTCAAGTTGTGTAAAATTGAATTCCCTTTTTTCTGATATTAGCAAATATTTCAAATATTTGCGATTTTATTAAAAATTCATGAATTGTTGTAATCATTTCATCAAAATAGCCATGATTAGAAACAATCAGTCATTATCTTATGTCAAAAAATGCCAGCACGTTTAAATTATACCGACGAAAACTTTTTAAATTTGTTTATTATTTATGGATAATATGATAAAGTAATATCAAGCACTCTTCATGCAAACCGTTGCACCTGTCAAATTTTCTATAAAATGTCAAATATCTCTGAAACGGCTAGGTTTAGGTATAAGATATGCTACATATTTTCGACTCAGAATTTTATGCTCTTTTCGACAACCCTAAAATATATAAGATGTTCCATTTGAAATAAGCAAGTTGGTATCGACTTCCAGTATAAGCGGAAGTGCCAGCTGCTTGTAATTATTTTAATTGGATTGGCCACACCGACATTAGTAATTATCTAAATTTTCAATATTTTCTGATGCGTACTTTTCTCTATATCGATCGATTCAGTTCCCGATGGGACACCCTGTATAGGAGCTCTGAAGGCACCTGCCCTCCTGGATACAACACTAAGTTTCGCATCAGAAGTGAAATACCTTGGGGTAACCTTTGATGTTAAACTAACATGGACTCTTCACTTAGATAGAAGACTAAAGAAGACTTACATTTACATTTTTTTTTACATGACCAGTGTCGCAGGACGATGAAGTCCAAAGTGATCATAAACCAATGGTAGCCTAAGGAGCTGTGGTCTGGTGGACTAAGAGCAAACAGACTACAGCTACAGCTAAAGTCAAGTTCAGCCAAGTGCAGAGAGTTGCCTGCCTAAGCATAACCGGAGCTATGCGAACAACGCCAACGAGGGCTATAGAAGTGATGCTTTGTCTGCCACCATTAGATATATCTCGGAGAAGTGGCTCTGACAACACTGGTACGCCTCAAATCCGTTAGCATACAACCAAAAGTAGGCTGTGGCGAGGCCAGAAGTCGTCTGTGAAATGAGGCTGTCAGGAAGTCGCCTCTTCTACAGGCGTGCACTGATGGCATTTCTTTCCGGTTTATTTTCGACAGACCCTACATAATATAGACGAATAGTGAGTACGAAGCTGCTGGCGAAGGTGTGATCAACATCTTCACAAACGGATCAAAAAAGAAGGATGGAGCAGGATGTGGAATATACTCCAGAAGTTTGCAAATCCAATATAAATGGACTATGGATGGGCGAACCAGAGCGTAGTACAAACAGAACTGGCGGGCATAACCATAACCGCAGAAGAGATTGCCCGTAGACAAACTACGGGCAAAACAATCAGGATCTACACAGATTGTAAACAGTCACTACTAGACCTGAGAAATTACAAAATTACCAAAGGAGCAGTATGGGAATGTCACCAAGCACTTGTGGGTGCTTCCAGCATGAATAACATAATGGTATGCTGGGTGAAGGGACATGCACAGTGCAGTGGCAACAAAGTGGCCGACAGACTGACCAATCAGGCCTAAATATCTTTGGACTAGGCCCGGCCAGTCTGTTACCGATCACGACGATAGTACAAGCAATTAAAGAGAACACCCACAACGAATTCAAGAAGCTGTGGGATGGAGCTATCAGCCTGCTAGGGAAATAATAAAATATCCCAACAAGAGTACAGCAATGGGCTACATGACAATGTCCAGAAGGAATCTACGTTTTATAACGGGAATCCAGACTAGACACTGCCCGCTAAGGAAACATTTGCACAATATGAGATTAAGCGAAACACTTCTCTGCAGAGGTTGTAAACAAGAAGATGAGACGGACCAACATATACTCTGTGACTGTTCTGCCGTCTCATCAGTCAGAGAACCCATTTTGGGAGAACGTTGGCCTACTTTGGCCGATGTAAGGGAGATGCCCCTAGCCAGCATCACCACCTACTTTGCAAGATTAGGTTGGTTGGAGGCCTAGGCAAATGTCTGCCTACAGGAAGGAAGTACAAGAAACACAATGGGGCCAAGTGCTACGGTTCAATATTTTTCTTTGACGACTCTCCCAACCAATTCCAACATCATCGCAGTAAAAGTTAAGGGTTGTCAACCCTTGAGTATAATCCGTTCCTGACTTCCTTGAAGGTGCGTAGACTTACTTCTAGGGCCAAAATTTCATTAAGTTTGAGACAATAGCTTAAAAGTTGTAAATAAAAAATAACTTTCATCTCTCCACTTTAACGGTCCGTAACTTAGTAGCGAAAAGCCTACAGAAAGAAAAATTATATGGAGTACTGAAACATCCCGTATTAAAGTGCGTTCTATCTAACTAAGAATAATTCCTATATTTATTTCAAATTTATGTAAACATTATTTTTATAACAACAATTAAATAGTAATTATTATTACATCCTACAAGAAATTAAATTCAATACAAAATTACAACAGCCTTTGGAAAGCATCCAGTCAGAAATTTAGATAAATACCAAGTTTAAGTAACGTTTAAAGATCGCCGCAGTACATGGTGCTGTACATACTGTTAAAATAAGGATGGTCGTTACGTTGTATACGAACCACGCCGTGAAAAAACTAAAACAACGTGAATAAAACATAATTAAAAAAACACGTGTAGGACTGATAAAGGCCAATAGTTCGTCGTTGTTAGAACGCGTATCTCAATAATGTAAACAAGCGTATGCGTCGTGGACAGCGTGGTATAGGAACGAAATTCTGACATTCTTTCTAGGCGATAATGATATAAAAGCTCAGGCTTGCGGCACTACGAGAGGAAGCTAATAGTCCGTCGATCAGAGCGGTACTCTCCGGACAAATTACCAAACTACTTGCTGTACAAATTATATTAACATAACAAATCTCTGCACCTACTGGAAGTAATTTACCTAGTCCAGGTGTTAGCGGCGATTCTCTGGCGTATTATTATCCCAGAACTGTCATCCGAATCATCTTCAACACACGTATTTACTTCGACTTTATTTCGACATTCAAACCGACGCTACCGTGCACTGCACAATGACAACGTACGCAGGCATCGACGAAGGCGCTGATAGCGTCCCGAATCAAGACGTAGAGGTTTGCATTGCCTCAGTTAAATTTGTTTCGGACTCTGCGTTATTATCTAAAAAAATTGAGTTTACATTCTGGTTCGGGTGGGAAATGAGTATTTTCGCGTATTTATGGTACAAAAAGAAACGTTAGACCTTTATGAAATATTAGCTTTGATTTTTAACGAGAAAATAGGATAAAGTTATATTACAATTTGTTCAGTTATTATTTTCAATAATAATGAGATTAGATAAAAGTTCACATGCTAAGTATTTATTAGGAAGATTTACGTTTGCTAAATAACAAGTTTATATCATTAAGCTGGATATTTTCAGAGTTTATGCAATGACAAGCAACTTTAACCACAATCATACTTCAATTTATGTACTATCAGTGGCTGACCGTGTGCCCTTGACACGTAAGATTTCACAAGAATGTTTTGCAGTTCAAAGTATTGTATGAGGTTTTTCACCGGCGATCTACCTAGTTTTCTATGATTGTTTAATAACGATCCGCCACTCAATTATTCTACGAACTACAAACAGTACAGGCCAGCGGCCAGTGCTTGAGCCTATTGGCCCTGTATAACTTGCTCATATTAAAGAGGATTACTTTTCGTCGAACCGCTGAACCGGCACGTCATGTCTGTTTGATTACATCACCCAACCGCGTTTTACGTTGTTGGACATTCATACACAATTTGGTAGTTGCCATTTGTTTAATTCAATTAAAGGATATTTCCTCAACATACTATGACATTTTGCATGTGTATTTAATTCTCATTTACCACGTAAATTCTATAATGCACGAACATGACATGATTATTGTCCTCTGTTTTGCATTAAGTTGCATTTTCATCATATCGATTGCTATCACACTAATTCCCGACCAACATTTAACCGGCATATTTGCAGCATATTTAATTATACGGAATTACTATTGTATAACCTGGTTCTTCATATTTGCAAAACCAACTCTGAAACATATACAGTATGTCATTACTAGAGCAGCGTAAACTTTCCTATATGATATTTAAACAATTGTCTTAAATATTTGGATTGTTTAACTTCATGTTTGGCCATTTGCTTCAACAATTATATAAAATAAAATGGTTTTTGTGACTATTGTCCCGACGACTACTGTCTTTCCTTTCAACTTTACCTTTCTATCCATACAAGTAATTAACTAAATAAATAATTTCATTCCAATCAAATAAAATAGAAAACAAACTTCAACCACACACAGTGCAATCTTGAGTAATAAAATAGCATATGCATGAAATAAATGATTAACTAGTTTTCTCAATTAATAAACAGTGTATTCAAATTTACGAGGTATTTGAATTAACAGAGTGATTACTTTCTCAGGTAAATAATATCAGATAGGAAACCGTAATGTCAAACTTTGCATCAAGAACATGGGTAAATAAATATAAAAGGTTACTACAAACACAACGGAATTTGGGTCCTAACTTTTTACATATTTCCTCTGGGACACACTGTATGAACAAATAATACAATATTTTACCTTACAAACTGGTACCTATTTAATGGAACATTTTTAATCAAGCGGGAAATTCCACCAGATTAAAAACTAGGCACTGAAATTTGTCTAACGCATGTGTACGGATTCCGAAAGTGCTTTGAATTGAAATGTGGCCGTTTTATCGCATAGATTGTTTGATCGATACGTTGCATTTGGATTCCGTAAACGTAGAGGCTCTGTTCAAGTTAATTTGGAATGATAAGGTGAACAGTCAGTGTATTTTACTGAGGCAGCAGATAAAAAGAAATTGTTGCTAATTGGAATCTAGATAAGGAATTAATTGACAGAGCCGCGCATTATTCGCAATGAACGGCAAATCGGGACAGGATCAGTCAGAGAAATTGTCAGAGTTGAATAAGAAAATAATGGAGGTCAAGAAAAAGATTCAGCTGTCAGGTAAGGGTATAGAATAATGTTAATCTTATGATTTTTCGCAAGCACGTGATGGTGAAAGTGGAACAGATTCCAAAACGTTCCCTATTTTATAAAATAGTTAATATTGTTTTCGGTTTAGTAGTTCAAACGAGCCGGATCTGGGAGGGTGCCAACTGGGGCTCCTACATCGGGTGGTAACTTCTGGGGCAGGGTCGGACTGGCCTGGTCGGCTGGTCAGCAATTGCCGACGGGTGCAAACATTAAACCACAAACTTAAACAATGTTAATAATACTTTTTATATTCTCTTTTTAGGAAACTTTTATAAATAAAAAATTAACTTTTAGATTTTGCATAATTATTTCTTCTCAAGGAGGATGCCATAATCAATAGTCCGGGGTCCGACGCCCCCTTTTTAAAATGATTACTAACAGGCTAAATTTTCGTGAGTGGCTTCATTTTGACCAGTCTTTCGACTTTTCTCTCTGCGAAAATTCTCTGTAGAGGTATGCAAAGCTCCACGCAGCCGCTAAACATGTTATCATGGAATTGACACTTTCATAGCTTAGGACCGGAAAAGCTGCCAGAAAATTTCTAGGACAATTTCACCATTCGATTTCAAAAATATGAATTAAACAATAGTGTAAAAACCGGATAAATTGCCGGTCGAAGTCATCGGATTTGTAGGACAAGCTCAGCTTCCTTTTTATTTACAAAAACAGGCTGACTTTTACACTATTTAGCCCAATAAAATGGGACGACATTTGTCGATTTAAAAGAAATAATCCAGAGCAGGCTGGAAGTTTTAGGAATGGGCTTAATTTGTGGTACTTTTTAACATATCAAAACAAAAGTCCTCACCCGTAGACGCCGACGGAGAGGGGGGGGGGGGGAGAATAGGTAAAAAAATCCACACAGTTTCGAAGAAAGAGAATCAAATTTTGAATATGTTGGTATATATACAAAATCGTTTTGATAACGAGTAAATGGGGATAAAAGGGGAAAAACATGAAAAATTGTCATTTTCAAGGTATTTGGCCAAATAGCTATTTTTTCATTGACTTTAGGCATTAATGACACTAAAGGTTTTTTGAAGAGAATTAAATTATCTGTAAAATTAGCTCCAAGTGACCTGCATACGATGGATGGTTCACGAGCTGTTTAAAGCTTGTTTATTATAAATTAAGATTTTCCTGCAAGAACTGTGCATAACAATTTTTTTTAATTGGTTGTGACCTATTTTTATTAGTCGTTCGCAAGGTATATTTTCTTTAAAAAAATTGGTTCTTGAAAACTGTTTTTGTTCAGAAAAATTGAAGTGTTATTTTTTAGTTCATTTTTTTGTATATATCAACGTTTCTTTTGACTTTACGACAATATTTCATAAGACCTAAATGAAAGCTTACAAAATTTCCTACAAAAACACGTTTTCGTGTATGATTTTCAACATACACAACACACACAAACACACATCTCGGGCATTACACCTGTCGTCCGCAGCCTTGCAGTGCCCAGGTACTTTGTAACGCGCCGGGATTTATTTGTTTATTGTAAAATGAAGTAATGAAACAATGAGATAATGAAATACAAACAATGACATGCATATATTAATCAATAAAAACTTTTTAATTGGTAAAACGGTTCGTAATAAAGAATTTTATTTGGAAGAAGGTTTTCGAGGTAGTTGCTAAATTTACGCCCATTGCGATATATTCTGATATAGTTCAACAAATTGCGTCCCGTGGAACGGATTTTTTTGATAGTTTTCAAATTAAAATGAAATTTTTGTTGTATTTCCAAAAATTATTTTTTTTGTTGCAATTTCGAAAAACTTTCATAGCACAAAATATCCTCCGAGGGTATTTTTATGTGTCGCACGCAGTTCATGCAACATATTTCTCGGATTTCGTTACAGTTTCGAAAAATTTGTTTCGAAGGAGATTTTTGTCAACTTTAAGCCTGATGACATTGAATATGTTTGGGTAGCTTCTTTGACAGCATCACGGTCTATAAAAGGAATTATCTCACAATATTTTCAATAACTTCTAGGAGACATCTAAAATTGCCAACATTTTTTAGTGAACTGGCTGAATGCCAACTAGGTATTAAGAGTTGGTCGGAGTGTATTAGTCATCCATGCTTCCAATTTTAATTGTAAATGACTTCACGTCAATAAAATGACGCAGCTGAATGTACGGCGTGCTTGGAAGGCGAGAGATAGAGATGTAGTAGAATATGACATTGGACAAATTTATTATACCTAATCTTTAAATTTCTCTCATCTGAGGACATTAGGGCTAATTTTATTTTAGTTCTACAAAAGGGAAAATGTTTATTTTAATGATACATATGCGGGACGATAAAAATTATTTTTGCAAATCGATAATAGAAGAAAAAAAATTATTTTTTTATATATACTTTTTTTTCTCTCATCGTCCCACATTGTAACATGTTTTTAATGTCTTTTAGTGAAAGCCGTTTTTTTAAATAATGATTTATATGAGAGTAATTTGCACCGTCTTTCCGGCTTATATCCGGAGCGCTCTTAAAATAATTGCTCGAAAACTTATCTCTAAAACTAGCCTCCCGAGGAAATTTATAGGACATTTTTTTTTAATTACAAATCGATCCCCGCAATCTCAGAATTTAAATTGAACAATCCCTGTACACATTTTTTAGAGTCACTCCTCTAATTATATGTTAACACCGAAGACAATTGACTTTATTACATTAACAACAAATCTCATGATTCTCAATTTGTCGCCGGAAGCTGATAATAATATCCAGTAACAAATAATGAAATATGACACAGCATAAATATACTTACGTGACTCCAGAATACCGCGGCGACAATGTGCATTTACAAACAAGAAATTTTAATCGTTCGACAATCAGAACTGGGCAAGATTAAACAATCCGTTTGCTTAAACTAGTTTTTGGTTATTAACCGAACATAATTTCCATAAAAACTTTGGAATCAGTAATATATCAGATGGAGTGTTTCTCAAAATGGTTCATCCAAAAATGATAAAAAAATCGCAGCGCAGAAACATCGACTTCAAATTATTTCATCCTTAGTGACCTTAGTGACTTGTTAAATATTAATATTAAAATATCATCAAGATATGTAACAACAAAATTTAACGAGCGAAAAGTTAAAACATGGATTACCAAAGGCCTCATTCCATCTATTAGGAAGAGGGACAAAATAAAACAAGCATTAAGAAAGATAAATATAATATAGAACTTCGGGAAAAATGTGAAGACTAGAAATAAAACTAGCAATTTGATAAAACAAATATAATATAAAAAAATCTGGGATATAGTAAAATAATATTAAAATGAACATAAAGGTAAGCGAATAAACCTTTAATAATTTTTTTTGTAAACGTAAGGAAATCTATGGCAGAGAAAATTAAAGTTAACAAACAATTAAAGCGACGACGATTAAATTATTATAATATTTTTTTTCTCAAACCAATTACAGAGACAGAGGTAATGAAAAATATAATAAAACTAAAAAATTGCAGTGCATCCGGATATGACGGTCTTTCCAGCAAAATACTCAAAAGAATAAAATCTGAAATTGCAAAGCCACTATGCTATATTATTAATTTGAGTTTTGCAGAAGGGAAGTTTCCATCTGCACTAAAAATCTTAATTGTAACCCCAATATATATAGAGTGTCTCACCCGGAACTTAATCGATCGATATAGAGAAAAGTACGCATTAGAAAATTTTGAAAATTTAGATAATTACTAATGTCGGTGTGGCCAATCCAACTAAATAATTACAAGGAGCTGTCACTTCCGCTTATACCGGAAGTCGATACTAACTTGCTTATTTCAAATGGAACATCCTATATATTTTAGGGTTTTCGAAAAGAGCATAAAATTCTGAGTCGAAAATATGTAGCATATCCTATACCTAAACCTAGCCGTTTCAGAGATATTTGACATTTTATAGAAAATTTGACAGGTGCAGCGGTTTGCAAGAACCGTTATAACTTTCTTCGTGTAAAAGATCCTCATTTGCTTCTTCTCACATAAAAAGAACACAAGGAGAACTACGTTCTACAACTGAAATAAATTCAATAATATCATACCAAGTGTTCCGTTTTTCGCGTTACATTTTGTCAACTTCAAACCGTGAAAATTTGTTTAGGTCAAATGGAACACCTTGTATTTTTTTACGTCAAGTTGTGTAAAATTGAATTCCGTTTTTTCTGATATTAGCATTGTGGGGGTTAAAGTTACAACTTTTTGAAATATTTGCGTTTCTTGTACATAATTACTAATTAAATATGCGTTATGTGGGGGAGCACCGTCGTGCTGATAAAAAATGTTTCTATGTTCGGCGAGAGGTAAATTTTCTAAATAGTTATTATTCAAATTTTCTAAGATATTCAGATATCTTTCACCTAAAAGAAAAAAACAAAAATTTACCTATACATATTAGCAGAAGAGAGAATTTAATTTACCGTTTAAATTTTCCTGATAAAATTGTAATGCCACCACTCTATCGTTTCTTATGACACAGTAAACATTGAACTGCCAACTTTCCTGAAAGTTTCGCTCTCTGAACAAATGAGGATTTGAGTCACTCCAATAATGCGAATTGTGTCTATTAAAAAGTCCACTTTTAGTAAATTTTGCTTCATCTGTCCATATAATATTTCCCAAATAAGAATCGTGACCCTCAGACCTTATTAGAATAAACTCACAAAAATTCTGCCTTCTTAGGAAATCTGTTTCTTTTAATCCTTGAACCATATGGAATGAAAACGGGGGAAACTTATGTTTTAATAAGATTCTGTGAATTGAATCCGTGCATAGTCCCGATTCCAGAGCAGCTTGTCTTAATGACATCCTTGGAAATGCATGAAAATATCCCAGAATGACTATTTCAATGATTTCGTCATCAACAATAGGCTTTCTTCTTTGCATTTTTACCTTGACAGAGTCATAATTTTTAAAATTTTCCTGTATGCGTTTTACAGTGTTTGGTGACGGTTTCCATTTTTCTGGATATCGAGTAGCAAATGTGCTGCAAGTTCTTGATATTACTTTATCACATTCTCCATAAATAATAAACAAATTTAAAAAGTCTTCGTGGGTGTAATTTAAACGTGCTGGCATTTTTTGACATAAGATACTGACTGACTGTTTCTAATCATGGCTACTTTTGACGTAAAAAAATACAGGGTGTTCCATTTGACCTAAACAAGTTTTCGCGGTTTGAAGTTGACAAAATGTAACGCGAAAAATGGAACACTTGGTATGATATTATTGAATTTATTTCAGTTGTAGAACGTAGTTCTCCTTGTGTTCTTTTTATGTGACAAGAAGCAAATGAGGATCTTTTACACGAAGAAAGTTATAACGGTTCTTGCAAACCGTTGCACCTGTCAAATTTTCTATAAAATGTCAAATATCTCTGAAACGGCTAGGTTTAGGTATAGGATATGCTACATATTTTCGACTCAGAATTTTATGCAATTATCTATATTTTCAAAATTTTCTGATGCGTACTTTTCTCTACATCGATCGATTCAGTTCCCGGTGAGACACCCTACCCTGTATTAAGATATGGCATTTGAATATGGTGTGGTGCATATCCTACAAACTTGAAACCACTGAAAATATCACAAAAATATCTTATTAAATTTATGTTGCATAAAAGCCGTCGATACTTAACCGAGTTACTTTTTCAAGATTTTAATATTCTCAATGTAGATTTGCTTTATGCAAAATCTCTACTTATAT
Organism: Leptura quadrifasciata; assembly: GCA_963675555.1. Classification (NCBI taxonomy): domain Eukaryota; kingdom Metazoa; phylum Arthropoda; class Insecta; order Coleoptera; family Cerambycidae; genus Leptura; species Leptura quadrifasciata. The sequence goes on along the minus strand of OY776681.1, from coordinate 17,728,748 downwards.
TCGTTTTTAAACATAAACCTCTATTAAACATAATTATTGAATATGACCACATTACAACATAAATATTAATGTTCTTCAATATACAAATTCAACAACATAAAGATTTGTTGTTTATTATGGCCCGAAATTTTATAACCCCCAATAGGAGTTATGAAGAAATACTGACAGTCAGCCCCTAAAACTACCCCTTAAAAAGATAAATTTCTTATATCCTTTTTAAGGGGCATATATCCATTGTTATTCATTTTCGCCTTCATATAGCCGAAGAAATATTGGGAGACACTTGTAGACCACCTTGTATATACAACGCTAACCGTTGATTGAAGTACTCTAAAGAATATTTCAATCAAGTCTAGCTAAACAAAACATCTTTATTAACCTAAAAAACTCATTTAAACTCCGTGTTACCGAGGCTCTTATTACCAGAACTACATTAGGAATTAAAAGCGATCTAATAACCCTATTACGTCATATAAGTAGTAAAATAACAGCTAATAGCAGAAATTATGTCATAACTATTTTATACAAATCATGGGATCGCCACTTAGAACTAAATACATGGTAATGTTAACAGTGGTGTAGTAAAAGGGGGTAATTTTAAATTGTTTATTATCTATATATTTTAGATATTAGATTAGTCATTGATTCAATGTTTGCTTGAATAAAGTCGTACAACTAAATACTGAAATGGTTCGATTTTACGAAAAGTTTTACTTTAATAATTGTTTCAACAAGCAGTGGCTTTGCCCAGATGCTGAACGGGTACCTGGTAAATAGGTATAGTCTAAAACAACGCTTCCCTGCAAATAAAAAATGCAACAAAAACTTTACGTGCTCATTATTAAGGCCGGCAAATCAGTCAGTATGGTATCATCAAACAAGCCGACATTAAAAACTAAAGTAAGTCAATTAACTGGCGGAGAGTAATGAGGTCGTAAAGTTTTTATTGCATTTTTTATTTGCAGGGAAGTGTTGACTTAGACTATACCCGATGCAATTGAGAGTTCGATTCTTAGGCAAAAAAATAAAATTATATTAATAGACAATACGCAAATTAATTGAATGGCTTAATTTTAGACTGATAGAAAATATTTAAGCTATAATCAATTGTGTTTTGGTGTAATCAATCCCAAGTAACAATTTCTGTTTTAAAATGCTCCGTAAGGTATCCACAATGCTTATTTCTAAGTCACTTACAGAAATGAATAGTCCGGAAGGACTCTAGAAAACTTATTTAAAATTCTGAAGAGCACAGGGACACATCAACCACATTAAAACATAAAAGGAAAATGCAAATGCTTTTAGCGGACGTTTTATATTTAATGACGTAACTATAAATACAAGTCTAATGCTTCGCCTTCCTTGATTCGCACTATATAAAATAAATTCTAGCTATAGTTTCTTATATGTTTGTTCATTCTTTTCTTCAATGTCCTCCCTACCTGTCCAATATACACTTTACGCACGTATCACACAGATTCGGCTTTTGCTTATTTTTATTTGATCTTTTGTTCTTGATAAATTTTTCTGAAGAGCTATTTATACCTGTATTAAACATAAACACACCACATATAGCAGACAAACCCCCAAATCCAAAACCAAGGCTGTCCAGAAGGGAATTAAACATATGACAAACGCAGACAACATCCATTACTCACCGACATTGCCAGGGTCGATGCCGGGGATCGAACCCAGAACACGCCAGAATCTGACCAAGCAACACGATTTGGACGATTTTAAAAACTATTCTTGGCTTTAACATCTTTACTCTTTCCAAGCCCAGCCGTAGACGCCCTGTATATATTACATAAATAACGCTAGTAATAAAATAAGAAATATTTATGCAAGAAATTATATTTAATTTTAAATTTAAAGTCAAAAGATACAACAAACCTATCAAAATTTACATTTAAATTACTTAACTGAACGGAAACCATTATTAAAATTAATTGACGTGTGTCTACGCCACTGGGAGTACCATGAAAATTTGTTTGCTAAAAATAACGCCATTATTTTTTTCTGTGGGAAATAGATTTCATATTTATCAACACAACGATGCAAAAACCAGTTGCTGGACCGTTTATTCTTTCACATGTACTTAATTGTCAGGCAGTGTGTTATGTTATGGTGTGAATCTAGTTTACACTTTTTGTCGTACGACATGTTTAATTACTGCCAAATAGGATATAGGATATACTATTACTTCAGAGAAGCAGAACAGTTTGCTTCGAGATAATTATAAACAAAGTGCGTACCAGTTACAGTCTGCCTTGCAATTATTGTGAAAGGACCACGTACTTTCCTTATGGAAAAGTAGTTTCCCTTAAATTCTCCAATTTTCCGCTAATAGGGAGTGTTTGCCAATTCCTTTAATACCACTTACGTTAACCTTAAATGTCACGTGACCAAACACGGTCATCAAAATAAGGGGGTTGTTGTATATAAGAGCTTTTGCACGAGCTTAAACGGTGGACGCTATTTGACAATTAACAGTTCGGTTCGATTTCGATAACCTGTAAAATTGGGTATGTATATAACACATTTTTGAACAATACAAACAACCATAATTTAAAGCAAATTTGTGCAAAGGTGTTTTAAATTTAGTTGTAAATTTGGAGAATGAGGTGGAAGATGCGCTGATACAGGCTTTATTAATAGCAAATCCTCCTCGACAACCCCCTTTCTTGAGATCTACTAAGTATGACAGGTTTGAGTTTGAGCAAAAACAAAATTACGTGACCAGTCAGTGCGACCACCGCATAACTACCATAAACCTAAAACCAAATATACTAGGATTTCTGACCAATCAGAAGTGTTACGGTCCATTTAAGATGGGTAACCGAACGTCCCTTATCCGCAACGAAATAAGGTGACACGATATTAGAATAAGGTGAACGCTATTTGTACACATGCACAATTATCTTCTTCCTTCTACGTTAGCGGTAACGGAGGTATAGCGTTAGTGTGCAAAACTCTCTAATGTTGTATATTTTTGCGTCCTGAACAAATGTCTCCACGGGCACGATGTCCGAAACATCAAGGTTCTCGAGATAGCAGCTGTTCTTGTCAGTATTATCCGTTATTGTGTTTACAGTATTTGATCAATGAATTATACTTATGCAGGCTGTCAATTTTATCAGGGCCCTAGGGAATATCTCACTTAATATCGGTCGTACAAAAAAAATCATTTTTACGAAAATTGTGCCCATTCATATAACCTACAAAATGGTTTAAAGACATTTGAAATCCATGGCCTACTTTAAGAGTTATGGCGGAAAATATCGAAAATGCGGAAAACGTCTAGGCCAAATATCTCCGCTATTTGAAGAGATACGAGAAAAATTCTAAGGGGATTTTTTTTCAAAACCGAGGGTTTCAACGAGGTTTTATCTATTTTTTTTTCGAAACCGCTATATTTTGAGATACCTATACTCTTCAGGCTGTTAAGAAAATTATTTTGAAACGGACGGGAAATGGCGCCATTAAATAGAGTATATTTTCCTCCCTTTTCAATGATATATCACATGCCCATATTTATTCATTGGTACTACGTTAGCAATTATAAAAACATTTTTTTAAAACCAATAATTTTTTTTTTAACAAACATTATACTTGCCGTGGAGAACTATGATTAAATAAAACGATAAAATAATTCAATAAGTTGTTCAAATCTTTGCTATAATAAAACATTAGCACAATTAAGAAGAATAAAGTAAATTCAGGTAACAAAAACAAAATAATAAACAAGAAAGAGTATTCGCAGTTATGCCAATGTATAGAGGTCCTCCATAAAAGCGTCACTCTTTGCTCAGAAAGTTAAAATGTTTTCACCAATTAATTTAAGTATAATATCCATTTGTTTGTATTTCATGATTTCACTATTATTTCAATTATTTTAAAATAGTTGGCTATGAACAAACTTGACAATTTAATTTTTTGACAGATTATCTCAGATAATACTTAAACTCTCACTCAATCACACTCGTTTAAGAATTTAGAATTTTCAAAAATTATTTTCACTCACATTGATCATTATATTATGTTCGTTACGTATTGCCAATGCAATTTTAACTCTGGATTAACTCAAATAGAATATAGAAACAGATTTCCACAAACAGTACAGCCGAATAAAACTCTGTTCAGAAAATTAGCTACGAAACTGAAAAATAATGGTTCATTTTTAAAGAAGAAGACAAGGTTGAACAGTGTTACTGATAATGTAAATAAGGTAAACCGAGTTATTAATTATGTAAGAAATAAAAATACAGAAAATTTGGAAACATCATTAAGAGAAATTCAAATTGGTTGTCATATAAGTAAAACAAGTGCTAGAAAAATTTTAAAGAAAAATTGTTACCGGTGTTATAAAGCCAAACAAGTTCACAATTTACAAGCGGGTGACAAACCAAGGAGGACGACTTTTTGTAGGTGGCTGTTGGAATGTTGGAAAAGAAGCGTGCCGATCCATTAATATGTAGTAAAATACTTTGGTCCGACGAGGCAAATTTTTCCAATAATGGATTTTTTAATCGCAATATTCATTACAAATGGACCATTTTATAGGTTATATAAATCGGAACAATTTTCTAAAAATATTTTTTTTTTTGTACGGCCGATATTAAGTGAGATATTCTCGAGGGCCCTGATAAAATGGACAGCCTGTATATGGATATATAGATCGATATTATATAAGTGTAATTGATCAAATACCGTAAACACAATATCGGATAGATGTATAACATCTAGGGCGAGAGTATATACCGGGTGCCTACGATATTACTAGCCAGCCTATAAATTTCTTGTAAAAAAAGATACCGATTTCAAATTTTAGGGCTTTGTATGGTTGAATACGGAGCACAGTTTGATTGCTCCAAGATCTGATTTTCATTTCCGGTTTAAACGGAAATAGTATGAACTTTGTTATTTTTAATGGAACACCCTGTACATTAGTCGATATTTACATTGTCCAAGAATTTCTAGGTCCAAAACATGTAGCATACCCTATATCTATATTTAACAGTTTTCGAGAAAATGGCGGTTGAAATTGTTATATAGATCATAAATTATTTCATTTTCATATAAAATAAGTGAATGTAGGAACAAATCAGTTAAGTTTTTTTAAGTTTAAGTTTTTTGGTGAGTAAAGTTTGATAGTCATAAAAATTTCATTTCCGGATCAACCGGAAGTACTACGAAAAATGATTTTCAGGCTCAAATTACTTCGATATTTTTAATGGGACTTCTCGGTAAGAAGTAATCTTTTCTTCAAATTCCCGAAGAACGTTTTCCATCTGAATTGGAGTAATAGAGTAAACATGCGTAATTCTATTTTTAAAGTCTCCTATGTGGTTGTGTGTGATACACCTTTTCCTTGATATGGGCCCAGTAAAAAAATCCAAAGGTGTAAGGTCTGGGGATCTTGCCGGCCACCGTATAGGACCATGGGTACCTATCCAGCGATTATTAAAAGTTTCACTTAAATAGTCGGTGACTACTCGGGCGTTATGGGGCTGTGCACCATCTTGCTGATAGAAGACATTTTCATGCTGAGCAGGTAAAACGTCGATAAAATTTTGATTACGTTGTGTAGGAAATGTAAGTGCCGGGTCCCGTTTAAAGGTCCATAAAAAAATATCGGTCCTACAATGCGTGTTCCTATAACACCCAGCCAAACGTTGATGCCGAATCTTTCTTGGAAAGCCTCTCCTCTAAATAGATGGTTATTTTCAGTTGCCCAATATTTCGTATTGTTTCTGTTAAACATTCCCGTGTTGGTAAATCGGGATTCGTCCGAAAATAAAATGCATGATTTTACATTTGGCTGAGGACGCTCAGTTTCTAGATACCAATTGCAAAAATTCAATCTTCGTTGATAATCTCTTTCGTAAAGATGCTGATGGATTTGATACTTATGTTTATGTAGAATCTTTCTAACACTTTCGGGAGATATCCCGATACCATAGAACTTGTTGAATCAATCTCAACACAGACCAGTGTGTTTATCTCTGCCTCCTCATTTACAATAAATCTGTTCTCATCTTCATTATCATTTTCTTTTTTTAAATGTTCTTCCAACCATGGAAAATATTGTATACAAGGTTGGTCACGTTCTGGATAACGTCGAACATACAATGCTCTGGCTTCCTTTTTTTACCTCTCCATATACTAATAACATATCACGCCTAAATACAGCCATTTTGAACAGCCAGATAACACTCAAACGCTTGTTAAAAGGTAAATCAAGAATAAAACGCAAAAATTAAATGACAACTGTCGAGAGAAACTCTTAAATAATGCTAGTACTGTCAAAATCTAAATGAAATTCGGTAAATAGTTTTTTTTTTGTTTTATACAGCCCTCTTGAATCAAACTTCTGTTTAAACATCATTTATTGTTTAGCCTTTGTGACAGTGCAGGTGAACATTCAGTCGTCGATATCTCATAAACTGTTATGATTAGACAGAGGACACCAGAAACAAAAAATATCCAGAAAGGTTGGTAGAATGTAAATTTAAAGTTCAATACAGGGTGTTCCATTAAAAATATCGAAGTAATTTGAGCCTGAAAATCACATTTCGTAGTACTTCCGGTTCAGCCGGAAATCACATTGTTATGGCTTTATCAAATTTTACTCACCAAAAAACTTAAATGACCGTAACAGATTTGTTACTACATTCGTTTATTTTATATGAAAATGAAATAATTTATGATCGATATAACAATTTCAGCCGCCATTTTCTCGAAAACTGTCAAAGATAGATATAAGGTATGCTACATGTTCTGGACCTAGAATTTCTTGAACAATTTAAATTTCGAATAATATACAGGGTGTTCCATTAAAAATAGCAAAGTTTCTACTGTTTCCGGATAAACCGGAAATGAAAATCAGATCTTGGAGCAATCAAACTGTGCACCGTATTCAACCATACAACTTCCTAAAATTTGAAATCGATATCTTTTTTTACACTAAATTTATAGGCTGGCTAGTAATATCGTAGGCACGTATAAATAGATAAGGCGGTTAAAATTCACAATCAATTAAATTAAGTTATTATTATTAAAAAAAAGTTATTAAATGTTCGTATTCCAGTACTACAAGCCTTTTATTTTTTAGAGGGCCAAAGGAAGGCGCTGTTCGAGGACTGCGAGGCGGAACGGAAATCTAACGCCAGCCAAATCCTGAAATTAAAAAAGGACATTGCTCAACTGGTCATCGCTCTGCATGAGAGCACCAGTACAACAGCAAAATACAGAATTCAAAATAAGAGACTCGTCGAAATAATAGGACCGTTGGCAGATAAAACTGCCAGAGAGGTGACGCAATTATTGGACTTGCAAGTCATCGATAAGTCGAAGAAGTTGGATCTGCTTCGGTACAGACTCAAAAAGGTAACCTAAGGCGTTATTCGACTTAAACAGAAATTCTATCACAGGGTGATTCACATAAAACTCCCCGGGCAGTATTAACGAAAAGAGGTATTCAGTTTCTGTAAAGGCTAGTCGTTACATATTTTTGGTGACTTTATTTTGTCGTTCAAATATTGTCAATGACAGTGGCGTCCGCGACACCGGAAATGTTGGATGAAGGAACTTTGAAAGTATAATATTATTAAAGTCTGTTTAATTCTAAGTACTTTTTACATTATACACTTTGCTATTAAAACCAGTGGTTTTCGAGATAAATCTTTAAAAAATATATTCAGTCAAATATTTGGTAATTAGCAAAAAAATTAAAATTCGCTCAAAGGTAGTCACTACATACAATAGGTATTCAGTTTAAAGTGATTCGCAATCTTTCAAATGGTTGTACAAAGATGGCGCAAAATTATTTTTCGATAGCTGGAACACCTGAACATAGCATACACGATAAAGAGCCAAATAATATACATATAATTTTGTGATGACACATTTTTTAAAAAAGGTCTTTCAAATTATCTAATATTTCCAATTTTGAATTTTCTTAAAGTATAATTTTCATTATTATTTTGTTAATTATATAAACTAGTGGTCCTAAGTCTAATTTAATAATATAAAGTCAAGTATGTTGTGTAGTAATTTATTTTGACGTTTGTTGACATACAATTAATTTTTAAGTTTTTGAATGCGTTTGTTATTACAAGATAATTTAGAAATGGTTGTGTACACCAACAAAACAAATTAAACTGCTTTTGACCTACGGAGAATGTAGAGAAAAGCCGAAAGGTTATTCCATTTACGCTTTCCCAATTTGCCTAAGCCAGGCCATGAGACCTTTTTTAACCAATAATTTGAAAAATTATGGAAGTTTTAAAAAGTTAAAGCATAATAAACAGTTAACGGATACAAATGCTGCTTTAGTAATTAACAATATTGTAAATATGTAAATAATGCAAATATGTCTATACGGAAATTAAATTGTTAGTATTATTGAAAAATGTGTTGTCAAGCGATGAGACCTCTGCTTCCATAATGATGGGCTTGTGACTACACAGAACGCTCGGTATTGGCCTCAAAATAATCCGAGGTGGGTAAGAAATTAAAACAACTTTTAAAGTAAATGTATGGTGAGGAATATTGAACATATACATTGTCGGACCTTATCTATTTCATGAAACGTTAAGTGGTGTTAGATATCGGAGGTTCCTGCCTGCAAGAGGAGCTGCCGAATGATGGGTACATAATCTGGTCTCATCAAGACGGGGCACCGGCACATAATTCAAGAATAGCATCAGTTAGACACTTGCAACGAACATATCCTGGAAGATGGATAAGAAATAATGGAGTAATCAGGTGGCCAGCACGATCACCTGACTTAACTCCAATAGATTTCTTCTTATGGGGACATCTTAAATATTTAGTTTACACTGAACCAATCGATGATATGGCAGACCTATACAACAAAATATATGCGAGTGTTGATGCCACAATAGATAGAAATACCTTATTGAAAGTAACTGGGGAAGACATAATTAAACGGTTTAACATGTGTATCCATGAAGGAGGAACATTTACTTTAAAAATAAATACACACATATGTACATATTTTATTTAAAACTCAAAAAAATTATTAAAGAAACTTATTTGACTTTATATTATTTCGATTTATCTCGAAAACCACTGGTTTGAAAAGTGTAGGTGGACTCCCAATTATATAATACAGACCTTGGAACGCCACAAGGGAGTATATTGGACCCCTTACTATTTCTCTTGTTTGTAAACGATTTGCCAGACTACATATTACAACATGGAGGGTTATTTATGTACGCTGATGATACCACAATTGTAGTATCAGCGGTTAACGTCTTAGGTGCTATCGATAGAGTCAATATTATATTATAAGAATTTATGATCTGGTGCAACAGAAATAAATTAATTATAAATTTAAATAAGACTGAATGTATAAAATTTTCTTATGGGAACCGCACTATACCAGACAAACTTCTCTCTAGATAATATACTCAAATTAAAATTACAAATGTAACAAAATTTTTAGGTATTCAGGTAAATGAAAATCTTAATTTTTCTGAACATGTTAACCAGGTATGCTCTAAGTTGAGCAAGTGTTTCTTTGCGCTGTCTTCTTTATATAATGACTTAAATGAGACTGCCTTATTGTCATTACATTATGCCCAAGTATACTCAGCAATAAACTATAATATTACGGTCTGGGGTCAATCTACAGAATCTACTCGCGTTTTTATAATACAAAAGCGTATATTGGGACTAATGTTTAACTTAGATTGCAGGGAGTCATGCCGTGAATCTTTTTAAGTGTAGATGCATATTAACTTTTACATCAATCTATATACTGAAAATATTATGTTTTGTATATCTAAATCAAACCAAATTTAAAAAAAATATATAGACTTTCATGATTACCCAACAAGAAATAAAGAAAAGTTCTGTCTTGGTAAATGCTTGCACGAGAAATATAAAAAGTCTCCAGTCTACGCAAGTTGTAGTCTCTTTAACAATTTACCTAATGCAATTAAATTGTCACGCTGTTTTGTCGAGTTTGAAGGCCGGTCCAGGTCTACAGAGATAATCTAGGTGCAAAGAGTAATAGTCCTACTCGGCCCTAGTTATCGAGACCGACATCCAGCCAATGGATATTGGCGCGCGCCGAGTTTAAAAGAAATTTAAAATAATTTTTAGTCGAAGGTTGTTTTTATACTTTGGAAGAGTTTATCACTGAATGTTGTAACATGGCATAGATTGTATAAGTATTGTCTCCCAGGTATCTTCATTTTTGCATGAAACCTGTGTATATGTGTACACTTTATGCTTACAGGTGTTTTTATCAAATGTTTTTATTATCTGTAAATCGAATTGGTTTGTTTTTACTATGTCCAATTTTTAGGATTTTATATTTATGTATTTTAGATAATTAACACTGACTTACCTTATTCATATTTTGTATGGCAAAAAAGGTTAATAAATATATTCTATTCTATTCTTTTACAGAAATTGAATACCTCTTTTGGTTATTACGGAAACTGCCTAGGGAGTTTTATGTGAATCACCCTTTATATGCTATATCGGCACATTTACCTACAATATTAGCTGATGAACGATCTGATTTATATCCTTTTGATCAATTCCCTTTGAAGTGTTATGATCATATATATAGCTTATTTTGGAGGTAGGATAAATACAGAGCATAAATGTATTGTGTATTCAAGCGGATGCCATGATGAATATAGATATTTTGCTAAATCTTTCAATAATTTATACTGAGAAATAAGAATAAGTTATTATTAAACAAAACTAACCATCCGCCGTATTTCGTCCATATAATTTTTAAAGAATTTGGGTTGGCCCCTAATAAGCTAATATTCAGATTATTTAAATATGTAATTCCCTGATTACAGGATACAGGATGGAGTGACTTACGACTGGCTAAACTAAGCAAAATTGTGATCCACCATTACAACAATCACAAACCAATTCAGAATTAATGAAGTGACACTCAGAATTAAAAATATTACACAGTTTTCAAAATTAAGAAGTTACTATGTTTGATTTTAAATTATTATCATATTTTAAATATAAGTAAATGGCCGCTAATTAAATTTATAACCTCGTGTGATTAATTATATTGTTATTTTATGAGCCCGATAAAGACAACATCTGATATAATGAATACTAAGAACGCTAAACTATAAATCACAATTTATATTGTAATTTCGTTTTATCTATTTTTAAATATTATATACAAACTATCATGTCATTATCATCCCCGTTATCATTAACGATGCCTAAAAACTTTACTATCTAGATATATGGCTTTTTCAAAGAATTCTAATAGTCGTCTTCTCACACTGAAGGTACAAAAAGGTATATGTATTTGTATAACGAACTAAAATCGTTGATAGAAATATTATATAACCAGGCATAACGCTAAAAATAATACAAACAAACATGTTCATGCTTTGGTGTGGTCGATTATATTAGATCCGCCATTTTTAATTGTTCATTTTGAGCCTCAAATTCGGGATCAGTGTCCTAGAAACTTTTAGAATTACACGATTTTTAAAATTTTTTAAAAAACACGTTTCTTTGCGTTTTAACGGCACATTCTTTATTGGATAAAATTTATATTTGTGTAAAAAATATTGGAAAAAAGTTTTTATAAATTATTATTTGTACTAAATTAAACAAGTGTTACATTTTGTTATTATTGTTGAAGTAAATAATACATAATATTAAAACATATTTTAGTCGCAAACTCCTCTATAAAATCCTTATTTTACTATAAGGACCGTAACCAGACTGCAACCAACAGCTACTCTCCGGGCTATTTATTTTTCGATTGCAACAGACACTGGACGGCTAGATGGCGCCTGCTGACTATTTTACATGTCGCTATTGTAAAAATACCGGGATGTACCAAATAGTCAAAGGATCCTCGAGCCGGTCGTCACATGCCTACCTTGCACTGACGAGAGCCAACAGCTCGAAACTGCAGTCGGCAAGTGGTGTGTGACGGCTGGCAAGAGAGCTCCTTTAAGTAGGATCAGTCTTTCGGTCGATGTTTGTTTATTTATTTATTTACATACACAAACCCAACAGAATTTACATTCCATTTACAGGGCCGGAAACTAACATACATATATATTATCAAAACTTGTGATATAAATCAAAACTAGAATACACATTAGTGTTATATATTATGGCTTACTATAACCTAAATCTTAATACTAATATAACTATTGTAAAAAAGTGAATAGGGAAAAGCATTAAATAAGAAAAAAGAAACAAACAAAAACTGTTAATCTAAGAGAATCTTGACTTAATCTAGTGTTAAAAATGTCGACATCATGTGCAATAATTTCGTAGCTACGACAGATACGATATAGTGGTGAAAGCATTAAAACATTTGTGTGTGTATTAGAAAAGTAAAACAAGGATGTAGATCTGGTTGACCTGGTAGGTGCTCTAAAGTTGATTTGTTCAAGTAATTGCGGACAGTCGATCATGTTGTTTAGAAGTATAACACTTTGCATCTCTCTCCGCTGCTTCATAGAATTGTATGAAAAACGATTAAGTAGTAATGAGTGATCATAACCTATAGGGGGATATTGATGATCGATTGTAAATGCCAAGAATTTTAAGAAACGTCTTTGAATGCCTTCAATATTGTTAATATGTACGTCATAGTGGGGGTTCCATATCACGCTCGCGTATTCTAGTCGGGGTCGCACCAAGGTATTATATAGAGTTTTTATGGTACGCGTATTTTGAAAATCTCGAGCATTTCGTATGAGAAATCCTAACATTTTAAAAGATGATGTCACTGTGTTGCTTATGTGTTCCCTAAACGAAAGATGTGAGTCAAATGTTACTCCTAGATCTTTAAAGCTATCATGACGTGTCAGATTTGCCTTATTAATAGTATACTCATATTGTATTTTATTTAATTTCCTCGTAAACGAGACTACATTGCATTTATTTATGTTCAGAGACAATCTGAATTTGTTACACCACACGTGAATTGTGCTTAAGTCTGTCTGCAGCTTTTCGCAGTCTGATTCGTCGTTGATCTTATAGTATATCTTCAAGTCGTCAGCATATAAGAGAGATTTACAACTGATATCGATGACTATATCGTTAATGAAAATGATAAACAGTAAAGGGCCTAAGACCGACCCTTGTGGAACTCCTGATTGAGATATAAATTCGATAGACCTATGGCCATGATATTGTACAAACTGACTTCTGTTAATCAGATAGGATTCAAAAAAAGTTATTAGACTAAGGTTAAAACCAAACGAGGCTAATTTCGTTAGCAAAACACCATGGTCCAACCTATCAAAGGCCTTAGAGAAGTCCATATAGATAACATCGACTTGTCCACCGTCATCCATAACTTCAGCTAAGTATTGTGTTATACAAAGTAGTTGTTGCAATCGAAGCATTAGCGTTTTGATGGTAATATGCAATTATTACACTTAACGCGCCAGGCTTGTAACTTGTAATTCAGCGCTCGGCGGGGCAGATAGCCCGGAGAGTAGCTGTTGGTTGCACTCTGGTTACGGTCCTTATAGTAAAATAAGGATTTTATAGAGGTGTTTGCGACTAAAATATTATGTTTTAATATTCCGCCCTCTAAAAGCACATTTGAACAATACATAATATTAATTAAAATGTTATTTTTTGCGACAATCCAGTACCGTATTCAGCCACATACGTTATTAATGGTTTAAAAGCAGCACAACGCTCTATTTTCAATATTTTTGATGATAGCCGTATTGACAATGACAAATCATACAAAAAAAACATATAGGGCCGTATTTAAAAAAAAGTTGCCGGTGGCCCAGCTTAAACAAAACTTTTTATTTAATATCTGATTATACAGAGTTATAACTACATTAATACCTAATAAGAAACCTAAATAAGTTTTTTTGATATTTTGTTAAATAAGGACAAAAAAGTGAAAAAATTAATATCATAAATTTCCATTTTTTAAGATATCTCGAAAGCTATAAAAGATATTAGAAACCTCAAGAATAGTTTTATTTGTCCCGAAATTGCGTAACTTTTCCCCATTTAACCTTTCCTGTACCTTCTATACTTTACGAAATACCAATACTGTCAATGTGAATTAATTGGGACCCTGTATGCATTTTCTTTTTTAGAGAAAAAAATATCTGGCCGACTTAGGATCCCAATACCAAAAACTCTTAAGTGAACATGATAAGAAAGAAATGGAGAAAAAAGTGGAGAAGCCTGTTAAAAAGGTATGCGCCCAATAAAAATATACGGAATACATATCACATACCCAATTACAGGTTTTTTTAACGCTTCTTGAAAAATAACAATAATAATAACGTGCCATGTTGAATATTGAAGGATGTAAGTAGGTACCAAATTAATGACTAAATACTTTTTAGTCAACCAGCGAATTACAGAACGCCATACATGCAATAGAGGTTCAGATCCGAGAAGCAGTACATATAAGAAACCGGTACGTCGACATCTGCAAAGCACTCAAGGAAGATTCCGATAAATTTGACAGTAACATTAAAAATATGGAAGAAGATTTGAAGGCGCAAAATGATGAGATTGCCAAATTGCAAAAGGTAAACATACCTATTATACCCTAAAAATAATAATTATAGCAACATTTAACATATAAGCAGTACATCTATAATACTTATTTATGTAACAAAAGTCCATAATGCAGGACCAGTTCAATAAAGCCTTATTATGGACGAGTAGAGTAGCATATAAAGCTTTGAGTTCGGCTGATAAAATTAGCTTATTATTATTATTATTGAAAAACGCCTCGAGCAATGCCATATAGTTCTTATACATAGTTTTTAGTGACTCTATATTATTAGTGTTATAAAAAGGTACTTTAATGCAGCAACAATGGTACTTTATAGCCGCAAGATTATGTGGCCTTGGTCGCTATTTTTTTCGATAATAAGTAAATTTTAGCAGTCGAACTTTATTGGCGGCCATAAAGTGTCCCTTTACAGTACTAGTAAAATAAGCTAATTTTATTTTACTAGTACTTTGCGTCAGCTAGTTATTTATGCAACAAAAGTCCATAGTAAGATCTTACTTAACGAGTTCAGCAGGATCAGTTCAATAAATCTTTATTATGGACCAATTACATATAAAGATTTGTGTTCGACTGCTAAAATTAGCTTATTATTAAAAAAGACATTGGGCAATGCCACATAGTCTCGATACATAGTTTTGCAGTTGCTCTATTTTATCAGTACTATAGAAATGTACTTTATGGAAGCAACAATTTTACTTTATTTTGCCAGTACTAAAAAGAGGTACTTCATTTAGACTATGTGGCCTTGGTCGCTATTTTTTCTATAATGAGTCAATTTTAGCAGTGGAACTTTATTAACGGCCATAAAGTGTCCCTTTTTAGTACTAGTAAAATAAAGTAATTTTATTTTACTAGTACTATAAAGAGATACTTTGTGTCAGTTAGTTATTTATGAAAGAAAAGTCCATAGTGAGATTTTACTTAACGAGTTCAGCAGGACCAGTTCAATAAAACCTTATTACCGACGAATTACATATAAAGAATTTTATTCGACTGCTGGAATTAGCTTATTATTGAAAAAGACATTGGGCAATGCCACATAGTCTCGATACATAGTTTTGTAATTGCTTTATTTTATCAGTACTATAGAAGGTGCATTACTGCAGCAACAATGTTACTTTACAGCCGCAAAATTATAAGGCTGTGGTCTCTATTTTTTTCGATAATAACTCAATTCTAGTAATTGAGCTTTATTGACAGCCATAAAGTGTGCCTTTATAGTACTAGTAAAATAAAGTAATTTTATTTTACTAGTCTACAAAGAGGTACTTTGTGTCAGCTAGTTATTTATCCAGCAAAAGCATATAGTAAGATGTTAATTAACAAATACAGCAGGACCAGTTCAATAAAGTCGACGAATTACATATAAAGCTTATTATTGAAAAAAACCTTGGATAATGCCACATAGTCTCGATACATAGTTTTGTAGTTGTTCTAGTACTATAGAAAGGTACTTTGTGGTAGCAACAATGTTATTATATTTCACTAGTACTAAAAAGAGGTATACTACATAGCCGCAACACTATGTTGCCTTGGTCGCTATTCTGGAGTCTTTATAGGCGGCCAAAAAGTATCTCTTTATAGTACTAGTAAAATAAAGTTACTTTATTTTACTCGTACTTTAAAGAGATACTTTGTGCCTGTAAAGCTATGTCATAAACATTATTTGAAACGCAGTTCTGTATAAAGTATTTTTTAATTAGATTATGGATGAGGCAATGCGAATGCGCAGCATAGCGAGGCGGGCCTTGATCAAGGAAGAAAGGGCGGCGAACGCGGCAGCTAATTTAAGGGAGAAAGAGGCTGCTGAGGGCAGACGACTGGTTAGCGAGCGAAAAATCGAACTAGAAAGATTGGAGAGGCGAATTTTCCAGGGTGGAAAAATGCCTCAGCGGCCAGAACCGGAAGGAGCTGAAGATGCTGCGGTTGATGAGGATAAGCCGCCAACGCCTCCACATCCTGTGGAAACTTTGTCGCACGCATTTGAGATTTTAAAACGGGCGACAGGTGAATATACACTTAAGTATATTGACTCCTTTAAATTTTATTTCTAAATAGCAATAGCAGGCAAAAACCAAGATTAAAAAAGTTACGGCAATTAAAAAAAATACAACACTTCAAAGTTAGACAATAAAATTAAAATATCTCAAAAACTACTGCAGATCTAACTTTTTGGAATAAGAACAATTCTGCTTAAAATTTAATTCTTAATCGAATGGCAATGTTTCAAACCTTCCTTGATCGAAAAATATTTTTAAACTGCAGCGCCATCTCTGGTGATAATGTTAAAATAGTAAATTGTACTTCCTGAAGAAGGCATTAACCATAGAAATCTATTACCGTTTACAGAATAAAAATATATATTTTAGTTTCCGGGATATCGGCTGTGGGAATGTTAACTGAAACAACCCTGTATATTAACGAAAATATTATCGAAGGAAAATAATCCAAATTTTTACCACATTTAGAACTGTTTAGAAAAGTGAATTTTAATAATGATATACGGACTTTCTATGAATTGCAGCA
Organism: Leptura quadrifasciata; assembly: GCA_963675555.1. Classification (NCBI taxonomy): domain Eukaryota; kingdom Metazoa; phylum Arthropoda; class Insecta; order Coleoptera; family Cerambycidae; genus Leptura; species Leptura quadrifasciata. The sequence continues at coordinate 17,711,671 of OY776681.1, read as the reverse complement.
GACTATTCTTGAATTTTATAGTCGATAAAATACAAACTTAAATGTATCTAATTGTACTAATTTACAGAACGTTAAGTCACTTTCTACATCATATGGTAAGAATATGTACAAAGTTATTACGAGTATGTATATGCATTGTAGAGATAAAACGCACAAATCTTATCATGTCTCAAAGCCAGAAAGAAAATCTAAATAAACACACAAGTAGTGTCGTAAATGTTAGGCAGATACTTTGGGTTCAATTTCAACTAAATTACACGATACTCCACATATTCGTCTAAAAACTTGTAATACCTAGCAGTAAAGTTTTAAATGTAAAAGCTATGTAACAATCTTACCTTTTGTTAGTAGGTAAATCGTCAAAGCATTACATTTTCATTTAAAAAGTACATCACAACAATCACAAGCACCAACGCGATATGTCAAAATCAAGCGAAAACAAATGACTAACGATGAAACCAAAACGATGCTATTCAGGTAGTTTGATTTATTTATTCTTGTTCAGCTTTTGCCTCATTTTACAAACTAGATAAAAGTAAGACAAAAGATACAAAGGAGAAATACTCATCCAAAACATTCTAATATCATTACATTTTAGGGCACTGGATTACTTATTATATATGTATTTTTATTACTTAGCTTCTTAGCTATTACATTAAATTGGAAAAAATTGTACGAAATTTAGATATTTGCTTGACATTTAGGAGGCACGACTACACAAGAAGTACTGGAACGTTTTAAATCTCAGAAAGATACACAAGAAAGGCTAGCACTTTTAAGGAGGAAATCAGAAGATGAGAAACATAAATTAGAAAAAAGGATAGATGGCTTAAATATGAAATTGGAGACCTACAAATATGCTGAAGTCAAAGACGCGGAAAGGTGAGATGGAAAGATGTTAGTTTGCAACAATCCGGCTGATTTTTGTTTTGGGTGGTTTTAATATACGCCTGCAGAATCCGATTTATGAAAGTTATGCTATAAGTAGTTCGTTATTGGCATTTTTTACGCTTTTTAAAAACTAAGGGAGGCATAATTTGTTTGCAATTTTTAAATTGCTTAATTAATTTGAATCTCTTCCATTGCCCATTAAAGTCCTATTTGAGTAAAAACAAATAATGTCTTATCTCACTAAATTCTTTAATTTCGTAATGGCGACCGGTTCCGTGAACTATAACTTCCCTTGGCGTCATCAGGCCACAAAACTATAACAATGACAAGATATTTTATAAACAATAAAATTAGGAGTAAAAATAAGAATTACAACAAAATTATTGTGAATAAAATGGTTAGTAAAAATTATCTAAGTATATAAAAAATGCATGTGAAGAATAGAAAATAGAAATACATTTTTTTATATAGGGTGTCTCACCGGGAACTGAATCGATCGATATAAAGAAAAATACGCATCAGAAAATTTTGAAAATTTAGATAATTACTAAAGTCGGTGTGGCCAATCCAATTAAAATAATTACAAGCAGCTGGCGCTTCCGCTTATACCGGAAGTCGATACCAACTTGCTTATTTCAAATGGAACACCCTATATATTTTACGGTTTTCGAAAAGACAATAAAATTCTGAGTCGAAAATATGTAGCATATTCTATACCTAAACCTAGCCGTTTCAGAGATATTTGACATTTTATAGAAAATTTGACAGATGCAACGGTTTGCAAGAACCCTTATAACTTTCTTCGTGTAAAAGATCCTCATTTGCTTCTTGTCACATAAAAAGAACACAAGGAGAACTACGTTCTACAACTGAAATAAATTCAATAATATCATACAAAGTGTTCCGTTTTTCGCGTTACATTTTGTCAACTTCAAAAAGCGAGAACTTGTTTAGGTCAAATGGAACGCCCTATATTTTTTTACGTCAAATTGTGTAAAATTGAATTCCCTTTTTTCTGATATTAGCATTGTGGGGGTCAAAGTTACAACTTTTTAAAATATTTGCGATTTTATTAGAAATTCATGAATTGTTGTAATCATTTCATCAAAATAGCCATGATTAGAAACCATCTGTCATTATCTGCCAGCAGGTTTAAATTATACCAACGAAAACTTTTTAAATTTGTTTATTATTTATGGAGAATGTGATAAAGTAATATCAAGAACTTGCAGCACATTTGCTACTCGATATCCACAAAAACGCAAAATAACACTAACACTGTAACATGCGTATTAATCGAATTGAAGATATGGCATGAACTAAAATAGCAGAGATAAGACCAATTTAAAATATGATTTCAGTTTAAATTAATAATTGCTCAAAATTCCGCCCTCGAACCTCGACACATTTTTCGCACCTTCAGATTAGTTCCTCATGGGTCTCTTCTAATTGAATCCTGTGATACGTTTTGAAATACATTTCTTACTCTTTGCATACAATCAACTTTATTTTTAATATTTTCCCAAATGAAATAATCCAGAACTGACAAATCGGACGAGCGAGGAGGCCATAAGAAAGGTCCATTATTGGCAATCCATTGATGATAAAAAGTTTCTTGTAAATAATTATTAATTAAATATGCGTTATGTGGGGGAGCACCGTCGTGCCGATGAAAAATGTTTTTATGTTCGGCGAGAGGTAAATTTTCTAAATAGTTATTATTCAAATTTTGTAAGATATTCAGATATCTTTCACCTAAAAAAAAAACTAAAATCTACCTATACATATTAGCAGAAGAGAAAATTTAATTTACCGTTTAAATTTTCCTGATAAAATTGTAATGCCACCACTCTATCGTTTCTTATAGCACAGTAAACATCGAACTGCCAACTTTCCTGAAAGTTTCGCTCTCTGAACATATGAGGATTTGAGTCACTCCAATAATGCGAATTGTGTCTATTAAAAAGTCCATTTTTAGTAAATTTGTTTCATCTGTCCATATAATATTTCCCAAATAAGAATCGTGACCCTCAGACCTTATTAGAATAAACTCACAAAAATTCTGTCTTCTTAGGAAATCTGTTTATTTTAATCCTTGAACCATATGGAATGAAAACGGGCGAAACTTATGTTTTAATAAGATTCTGTGAATTGAATCATTGCATAGTCCCGATTCCAGAGCAGCTTGTTTTAATGACATCCTTGGAAATGCATGAAAATATCCCAGAATGGCTATTTCAATGTTTTCGTCATCAACAATAGGCTTTCTTCTTTGCATTTTTGCCTTGACAGAGCCATAATTTTTAAAATTTCCCGGTATGCGTTTTACAGTGTTTGGTGACCGTTTCCGTTTTTCTGGATATCGAGTAGCAAATGTGCTGCAAGTTCTTGATATTACTTTATCACATTCTCCATAAATAATAAACAAATTTAAAAAGTCTTCGTGTGTGTAATTTAAACGTGCGGACATTTTTTGACATAAGATAATGACTGATTGTTTCTAATCATGGCTATTTTGATGAAATGATTACAACAATTCATGAATATTTAATAAAATCGTAAATATTTCAAAAAGTTGTAACTTTAACCCCCACAATGCTAATATCAGAGAAAAGGGAATTCAATTTTACACAACTTGACGTAAAAAAATACAGGGTGTTCTATTTGACCTAAACAAGTTTTCGCGGTTTGAAGTTGACAAAAGGTAACGCGAAAAACGGAACACTTGGTATGATATTATTGAATTTATTTCAGTTATGGAACGTAGTTCTCCTTGTGTTCTTTTTACGTGACAAGAAGCAAATGAGGATCTTTTACACGAAGAAAGTTATAACGGTTCTTGCAAACCGTTGCACCTGTCAAATTTTCTATAAAATGTCAAATATCTCTGAAACGGCTAGGTTTAGGTATAGCATATGCTACATATTTTCGACTCAGAATTTTATGCTCTTTTCGAGAACCCTAAAATATATAGGGTGTTCCATTTGAAATAAGCAAGTTGGTATCGACTTCCGGTATAAGCGGAAGTGCCAGCTGCTTGTAATTATTTTAATTGGATTGGCCACACCGACATTAGTAATTATCTAAATTTCCAAAATTTTCTGATAAGTACTTTTCTCTATATCGATCGTTTCAGTTCCCGGTGAGACACCCTGTATACTTAGATAATTTTTACTAACCATTTTATCCACAAATTTTTTTTGTAATTCTTATTTTTACTCCTAATTTTATTGTTTATAAAATATCTTGTCATTGTTATAGTCTTGTGGCCTGATGATGTGAAGGAAGTTATAGTTTACGAAACCGGTCGCCATTACGAAATTAAAGAATTTAGTGAGATAAGACATTGTTTGTTTTTACTCAATATGAACAACTCACTTGGGGTCTACTCTATGGAAAGTCTCATTTAATTAAGGCATATGTCATGTATGTTTTTTACAATCATTTTTTTTTTTCGATCAGTATATTTCCCCTATTTTAAGAATCGATTTTATACTTCAATAAAATGTTAGAAAAGATTTAATTCCATCAATAGTCATGACTTAGAAAACTACACAAATAGAATCGCCATTTTATTTTTACCTATTTTTAGCCTCCTCGATTACCCGATCTCAACCCTTTAGACTTTCTTTAAATATGTATTAAAATATGTTATTTCTGAAAAAGAAATCAATAATGATGTAGTTCCATACACTTTGCCTCAAGTAACATGATATTTTTGCTAAGTTCGTTTTAAAAACTGTAGAAAAATGGGGGGAACGTACCATGTTTCAATCAAGCCCTGTACTCTGTAAATCTCTAAGCATTCTTCCTGCCCACCTCCACAGAAAAACGACCGAAATGGACCGCATACAAAAGGAAATAGAAGAAAGCCACGATCGCGCACGTATGTGCAGAGAACAAAAAGAGCAAAAAGACGAGGCATTGAAATCTGTGCTAGCCGGCCTGCAGGGCGTTTATCTTTGCATCAACCCACTAGCGATACCTGAAAGTGACGCTCTAGTTACTCTTCACCATATCGAGACGGAATTAACAGCAATTCTTAAGAAAATCGACAACGGCGAGATTCCTGGCGATGCCGAAGAAAAGGTGAGTGATATAATTTGAATGGAATTTTAGACATTACACCACAGGTAAATCGAATTGTCTATCGCGATGTCTTTTTGAGAATCCTTTTGATTATTGAGATATTTAAAAAACATTTTGATATATGCATAGTAAGCTGCGGATTTACGGTACAAATAAAAAAGACAATAAAAGCTTTACGAGCTCATTATTAATGCCGTGAACCATGAACCGTTCGGTATACGGTGTCATCAAACACGCCGACGGATAGTCCAAATCAGGACTTCCCTGTACTCAAAAAACGCAACAAAAACTTTACGGCATAATATCGCCGTGGGCCATGGCACCATGCCTGTCATCAAACGGCCCGACGCATATTAAAAACTTATAAAGGTAAGCGGGTTAATTTGCGAACAGCAGCACAAAGAGTACCATATTTTAATGAGGTCGGAAAGTTCTTGGTGCGTTTTTTATTTGCCGGGAACTTATTACTTCAACTATACCTATAAAAATAAATGATTCAATTTGCGGGCGAAATAGTACAGATACTAACGGTATTTCAATGAGGTCGTAAAGTTTTTGTTGCGTTTTTCATCTGCAAGGAACCTTTGAACGATACTATACCAATTAATTTTTCTTAATTTTGACAAACAGGCAAGTGAGAACGCGTATGTCAGAATTTTCAGATTCCTCAGAATTTCCAAAGTTCCTGAACTTGTAGCATTTCAGAAAATCCGCTTTGACCATTCGATTTTACGATCAATTAATATTTTTGTAAAAAATATAATATAAAATTTTATTAATATACTAGCTCTACCTAGATTTTGAATTTCAGTATTCATAATTTACATAAAAACCACTTTTATATTTTATATCCAAGTCTTAAGGCCCCTCTACACAATGGCCCATCACGATGGGCCATGACGACGGGCCATCGTGTAAAAGGCGCAATGGCCTAGGATGGCCTATGGCTGATCATCGCCGACGATGGCCTCTGTATCGGTCTTAGAACACACATCAAAGATCCAGGTCTATCCTTAACTACCGCCATTACTACAGTCATTATCTTATGTCAAAAAATGCCAGCACGTTTAAATTATACTAACGAGAACTTGCAGCACATTTGCTACTCGATATCCACAAAAACGTAAAATAACACTAACACTGTATGTAACATGCGTATTAATTGAATTGAAGATATGGCATGAACTAAAATAGCAGAGATAAGATCAATTTAAAATATGATTCCATTTCAATTTAATAATTATTGCCCAAAATTCCGCCCTCGAACCTCGACACATGTTTCGCACCTTCGGATTAGTTCCTCATGGGTAGCTCTTCTAATTGAATCCTGTGATATGTTTTGAAATGCATTTCTTACTCTTTGCACATAATCTTCAATGGTTGTTAATGGGCTCTCATAAACTTTATTTTTAATAGTTCCCCAAATGAAATAATCCAGAACTGATAAATCGGGCGAGCGAGGAGGCCATAAGAAAGGTCCATTATTGGCAATCCATTGATCATAAAAAGTTTCTTGTAAATAATTATCAATTAAATATGCGTTATGTGGGGGAGCACCGTCGTGCTGATAAAAAATGTTTCTATGTTCGGCGTGAGGTAAATTTTCTAAATAGTTATTATTCAAGTTGGTATCGACTTATGGTAAAAGCGGAAGTGCCAGCTGCTTGTAATTATTTTAGTTGGATGGGCCACACCGACATTAGTAATTATCTAAATTTTCAAAATTTTTTGATGCGTACTTTTCTCTATATCGATCGATTCAGTTCCCGGTGAGACACCCTGTATAAGTGTACCTACCAAATTTCAAGTCGATATCATAAACGGTTCCAGAGTAAACGTGCGCACAAAAAAAGCTACAGACCGACCGACATACACACAGACATTTTTTTTGCCCAAATTTAAAATCTCGACGTTTCATGACATTTTAGACCTATTCCAACAAAAAAAAAATGCGTTACTACTTCCACTGGACGTGACGTAAAAATATAAGCAAAAAAAGAAAAAGAAATTGAACACTATACTAATAATTATTGTTTGTATAGATTCCTGTTGTGGAATCCTATGATGATAAATGGCTGCCGGCACCTTACAGTAGTTTAATAAGAAGAACACCTCTACCACAATCAGGGACGTCTCCAGCACCTGCTGCCCCTCCAGGTAAAAAAAATCGTTGAACATTTTAAATATATTTTTAAAAATTTAATATCCTTTGTATTTATGATATTAATAGTAAAACTAGAGGGCGTTGTTCATCGCCTCTATCTCTAGCATATTGAATCCTTCGGACTCATTTTCTATTGATAGCATATTCTATTATTTTTTGTGTTGTCACCCTGTATTTTATTTATAAAAACATCAGGCATTGTTGCTTTGCAATAGTGTCAAATTATATGCCAGGTATAGTTCAAGTAGGAATAAACTGAGACAGAAAAAACATAACAAAAACTTTACGACCTCATTAAAATACCATTACTCTTTGTGCTACCTCGACCAACCCTCGACCGCAAAGCATCTCGTTCGTTTTTAATGTGCGGCGAGTCGTTTGATGTTAGGCATACCACCGGTGACCCGCGGCGATAATAATGATGTCGTAAGGTTTTTGTTTAGTTTATTTTTGTCTCAGGAAGTCTTTACTTGGACTATACGAGTTTCCCATGAAGCTTTTTATTAATTACTTTTTCAGTGTGAGCACTATATATTTTTTTCTACTAAACATTTATCGGGTTATGTTTACACGATTCTGATATCTACAGCCATTAACCTAAAGGAGTATTCATGAGACATTAGACATATCTATTTTAGGATCAGAGGATGAAGAGGAGGTTCCTTCCAGGGGTTATTTGAAACGACAAGCGCAATTAGTGATCGATGCCAAATCAAGAAGGAAGAATATAAGAATTCAGCTACCAAGGAGAAATTAGTGACCAAAGCGAGTAACAAGAACAGTTTGCCCTGTACACGTGATTATTTACTACAACGCCCATGACAAGAAGTCAGAAGGAAAATAAAAAGATTAAGAGTTACACCCGGACTAAGATGACTGTTATTAACTGATTTAACTTAACTTTTTGACTTTCAAAAGTTTATGCTCCTTGAGTCATAGTGTAAAAATAGCAAGTGATGATTATATTTAAAAGTACACATATAAACTAATTCTTGAGTTTTTATGGTGAGATTAAGTTTTTTTTAATTTTTCGGTTCATTGCGTCTTCGTCAGAGAAATTAGAAAGTAATATAGACTATTCCATGTATCGTTTTATTAATTTATTTCTTTTTATGTTGTTTTTGGAACAGAAGTCATGCCTTTTCCTGAACCAATCAATGGGTTAAAAAATCGATTCCAAGACAGACCAAACAAACAGACTTGTAAAAAGAGAAAATACAAATTTTTTTTATATAAAAAAACTTATTAAGCATAATGAATGAGAGTCAAATTAGCTTAGAAATGTAGTGTTTCGGAATAATTACGTGAAGCTTGGATTTCCGTAAAACTTTTTGACATTCACTTGACTTAGCTAATCCAATATGGCCGACTTTATGTAAGATATTATATGAACCCCCAATTTATTGAAAACACGATAGAAAGTGTCAAGAGAAGAGTTGAAAATTGTTTAGAGCAAAATGATGGCTTATTTGAAAATTATTTGTGATAATTTCCTTGTTATTGCAGCTCATGTTTCTAAATGTTTGTCACTGTTTGAAATAAAAATGTTTTCCATTTTCTTCACAAATTTTTTGTGAACTGGCGCCAGAAAATTTTGAAATGCTAAATTCAAAGACGACAACGCAAACTTGTATTGACTTTGCATGCGCCTACTACGCACTTTGACCGCATTTTTAATTTGCCAAAAAACCATTCCATGGGCAACTCGATTTTTAGTGCTTCGTATATCTCACCTCAACGTCTGAAACTTTAAAATCGCATTACCTCAATAACTTTCTTCTCTAACCTATTACTTCTTTTACACATTCTAATTCTGAAAAAATCTAGTTTTGAAATTCAAAAGAAAAACTATAGTGTTTCATTTCAAAATCGAAAGTTGACGTCATTTCCCGTTAGATGGGAACCGGCAGAAAAATAAAAACAAAGTGCATTAGATGCAAAAAATATCTCTAAGAGAGCAAAATTTCAAAACTCTATCTTTAATAATAAGTAAGGAAAAGGTGCTATACCAACTAAAAAAATCACCCGGTATACCGAGACAATATTTTGACTGTGTTTCTACTATTTAAAACAGGAAAACCATTTTAAAAACCTAAAAATTGAGTCAGTTTACTACAAAAACGTAATTTCTTCGATTTTTCATGAAAAGTATATACAGGGTGGGGCAATGTGCGTCGGACTTCGATATCTCAAGTTCTACGATAGTTAGAAATTTTTAAAAAATTGCAAGTAAACTACATGAAAAAGTCTATAACTGGAAATTATTTTCGAACATACAGGGCGAGCCAAAACGAAATTACAGGACCAAGTGCCTTTTTTTAAATAGAATCCTATGTATATTAGTACATTTTTTGAAACCTCTTTCTAGGCTCTATTTATTCCTATATTAGCATTGAATATCTCCCAATCACTTGGATGTATTGAATTTTTTGTTGAAATAATGCAATCTGCAGATGGATATTAAAAAAATCACCACAGTCACAATTATGGGTTTTAAGAAAAACTCATGTGAATACCAGTTACGAGACATCTAATTAATGTTTTTGAATCATTTTCATTTCCTAAAAATGTATAGGGTGGCCAAAAATTATTTTTCAATTAAGAACATTTTAAATTGAATTTTCTTAATTTTTTTAAATGGAACACCCTGTATATTTTTCGACGACGTGATGCAGAAATGAAAAAAGGAACATTTTTTGTAAGTACTTCCCTATGGCTAATTGCAACCATTTTCGTTTTATAAATAAATGTCAAATTCAAGAATAAACTTAAAAAAAGATGTTCCCTCAAATAATTCATTAGAAAAATTTATAATAGGTGTTCGACGTGTTGCCCATTTTGATTGACACACGTCTTTATGCAATTTTGAAATGAGGCCATTTAGTGGGACCATTTCTTCCAATCCAATGAAATGAGTAAATAGTATTTAACCGGTCTTTTATTGTAATGTTTTTTTGTACATTTTTTGCTGTTTTCGTTATTCGACAAGCAATAAAACCTCAGTTTGGTATAAATTGTCGTGTACAAAGAAGCATTTATCACACTTATCGGTCATTACAATTTGTATTGAATTTAAAATATTTGAAATTTTACAATATGAATTTTAATAAAGCGGAACTTGTAGACATGACTTTTATTTTGGGCGAGTCAGGTAAAAATTGTTACTTGCCAATAGAATTTATCAACAACGTTATCCTGAAAGAAGGATTCCTGATGTTAGCAGCTTCCAAAATCTTCTCGATAGATTTCTGGAAACTGGAAATTTCGAATATAAAAAAGTGAGAGAATAAAGCGTGTTGTGAACGAAGAAATGAGTTTTTTGTGGTGCTGGCAACGGTTGAGAATCCCCATGCTAGTCAAAGAGAAGTGAGCTCATTAGTATGAATAAGTAGACGGTCTGTGGGTAGTATTTTAAAAACAAATAAGTTGCATGCATATTATATTCAAATGCACCAGGAATTATCTGATGACGATTTTCAAAAGCGCCTACAATTTTGTAATTGGGCCAGAGGTGAAATGCAACATGATACTTCAATACTGTTTTATTCGGTGATGAGGTGAACTTTTTATAAAAATGGATTTGTTAATAGGCATAATTTCCATTATTATGCTTCGGAAAATCCTCACTTTTTTACGCAAGTTGATAACCAACACAGATGGCCTATAAACCTTTGGGGAGGAATTATTGGAGAACATGTAATAGGGCTATATTTCTTTGATGGTACATTGACTGGAGCTATTTATCTTAATTTTTTGGAAAACTATCTACCACAATTATTGGTAAATCTCCTTGAAAGAATTCGAAATAGGATGTGGTTTCAGCAAGATGGTGCTCCACCACATTATTTAAATGCAGTTAGAGACCACTTAAATGATACCTACCCTATAAATGGATTGGAAGAAATGGACCCACTAAATGGCCTGCTAGATCCCCAGATCTTACAAAAATAGATTTCTTTTTATGGGGATACGTGAAGGAAATTGTTTATAGAGACACACCAGCAACAGTACAAAATATGAAGGAAAGAATAATAACTGCCTTTACATCTATCACACCGGGGCAGTTTTAGGAGTGGGAACCTCATTTCAAAAGCGTATAGAGATGAGTGTCAATCAAAATGGGCAACATGTGGAACATTTATTATAATTTTTTCTACTGAGTTATTTGAGCAAACCTCTTTTTTTAAATTTATTTTTGAATTTTGTAATTATTGCTCAATAAAACGAAATTGGTTGCAATTAGCCCTAGGGAAGTACCTTCAAAAAATGTTCGTTTTTCATTTCTACATCACATTGTCGAAAAATATACAAGGTGTTCCATCTGAAAAAATTGAAAAAATTCAATTTAAAATGTTTTTAATTGAAAAATAATTTTTGGCCACCCTGTCCATTTTTAGGAAATGAAAATGATTCAAAAACAATAATTAGATGTCTCGTAACTGGTATTCATATAAGTTTTCCTTAAAACCCATAATTGTGACTGTGGTGATTTTCTTAATATCCATCTGCAGATTGTATTATTTCAACAACAAAAATTCATTATATCCAAGTGGTTGGGAGATATTCAATGCTAATATAGGAATGAAAAGAGCCTAGAAAGAGTCTTCAAAAAATGTACTGACATACATAGTATTCCATTTAAAAAAAGGCACTTGGTCCTGTAATTTCGTCTTGGCTCGCCCTGTATGTTCAAAAATAATTTCCAGTTATAGACTTTTTTATCTAGTTTACTTGCAATTTTTTTTTAAATTTCTAGCTATCGTAGAACTCGAGATATCGAGGTCCGACGCACTATTGCCCCACCCTGTATATCCAAAAAAAATTTACACGGAATTTACTTCTTTCGAGGTCCTACCATAAATAGATGCTAGGTAAGTTAATGAAAAATTTTCTTTATAACAATAATTATAAATCTTTATTTTAATTCAATTTTCATTAATTTTGGAGCATTATTTTTTTTATTTTTAAGATATAGCAACTCAAAGCATTTTAAAGAACACATTTCAGGACTTAGAAAACGCACCTTTAAAGTTTTAATAACATATTTTAAAATGAAGTAATACATCGTTGAAATTAGTCGTAAAATTTGGTACTATTTAAAATTTGCCAAGTCCTATATATTAAAAATACAATACAAAGATGTAGAAAAGCGCATTTTGGTTAAATTCTGTAAGCATACCATACATATTGATACGATTTTTAAGTTTAAATATAAGAATCCAATCCCTACAGTTCTCTACTTCCATTTAAATTTTGGATTGTACAATTCCATAGATTAGTTAAAAAGTTATAGCAAATTTAGCATCTATTATAGTTTTTTGCAGAAATTTTTATTTTAAGAGATTTTTGAAAAAACTGGTATTTTGCAACTAATTTGTTAAATAAATAATAGAAGCAGGCATTCTTTTGTTGATCACTTTTTACATGTTGTTTGTAACATACGTATGTAAAAAGTTACAGGCTTCCCGGAATTTTTCCCAAGTGAAAACCTACTTTGACTCCACTATAATAGACCAGGGCCAATGGCCAATCCTGTTTAAGGCAATAAAAATTCTTAGCAGTATACGAATGATCGGAAAATGTAGTTAATGGTGTAAATAATTAAGGAAAAATCGTCCAGACTGAGTAAAAGTTCTGGAAGGGGAGTTGGGGTGGTAATATATACGTTTTTAGTGGTTGGTACTCGTTTTTTGCGATTTGCGGCTAAACTATGGATCCTATAAAAAAATATTGAATATAAAAGTTATAGATAATAAAAAAATCTACATTATTGACCATAACCTCAAAATTATCGATAAAAATGCAAAAAACCGTTTTTTCGGTTTTTAATTTATAACTATCGCAAAATTTTTTATATTTTCATGAAAATCGGTGAAAATGTTCTTTTTTGTGTTTCAAACAAGGCCAAACTTTTTCAAAGCGAAATATTTAATTTTCGATGTTCTATGAAGAAAATTTAAAAAAAGACCTAATTTTCAATCGAAGAATTTGGTTAGCAAATTTTCGATTAATAGTGCTCATTGTTTTCAGTGAAATCTCAACTTTAATATAGAATTAAAATATAATATTGTTTATATACAAAAATATCGTTAAAAAAGCGAAAAACCGAAAAAACTACTTTTTAAAAATCGAATTTTCGGTGAAATTCATGAATTTCTTTTTCTTTATTGTAAATAAACGTTTACATTCATATAAAGCGTTAATTCTCATACAATACTATGTTATACAAGTAATGTACATGTACCTAACTATTCTCAAAGTCCCGAAAACATTATATAAACTGCGATTAAATAGGTTAAAATTCAAAAAACACAAAGGCTGTGAACTGAGAAAATTTGTTAATTATTTCTTGTGATTCGTAAGTATTTACAAATTATCACGTCAAAGTCTTATATTTGATTATAAAATACAAAAATTAAAAGTAAAATAATTTTATTGAAATCTTTTTTTCTTCGTGGGCAATTCTTCATCGCCAGAATCGATCAAACTTTCGATTTCTTCACGTTCATTTTCTATATCTTCAATTTCTTGGAGTTCTTCTGGATTGTCCAGTTCAGTATCATTATTTTTATTATTATTTATTACAGTGGGTACTGTCTTCGTCTTCGATGTCCTCGAGATTACAATTTTTTTCGTACAACGATTTTTCACAATTTGTGCACTTTAAGCCATGCTTGCGACACCCACATTTGTTATTACCGCATCCTGTTTGGCAGCTGCAGCAGATAATTTTCAATAAATTTTCGGGAATTAATTCTTGTTCTGTAAATATAGGTACGATGCCATTAACGTGATGTTTCCATCCACAAACTGTAGCTGTTAATTGATTACCAAGCCAACTTTGTATTTGAAAATACACCCTGTAACAATGTTGCTTAGCTGCCCCTTCAGTTGGAGGTAATTTTTTCAAATGAAATGAGGATTTAGCAGTAGCCGTTCGGTAGAGTTCAAATCTAAATCGTGTACAGATGTATATATATTTTTACTTTTGTAAATAGAAGCTGTTATTTTTAATCCATTTTCGGTAATCGTTTGTTTGTCTGCATTTGTATCGTAAAATCTGCAAGATTAGGTAAATGTTTATTGGCCAATAATGATTTTATAATTGTTTTTTTTCCTTTCCCAGCAAAACTGGAAGTTGTATCGCAGCCAGAAAAACAATGCAAGTATGCTACAATATGTTTATGTGATTTATGTTTAAAACTATTAGAGGTGTAATAAGTATCATTAATATTTCCTGCATCAGGTTTGTGGAAATAGATATTCAATTCATGTGAACTGAATTGATTTAAAAGACCTAAAAGATCTATGTCTTGACCAACAACTACCACTATTTTATCGGAGTTTTTTGCTACTTCAAGGGATGTATTGATAATTAGGAAATCTGCATCTTCTTCGGCTTGTTTGCAGACAAAATTGTTTAACATTCCCATTGCAGTTTAAACAATGTTTTCGAGACTTTGAAAGCCGAGAATAGTTAGGTACATGTAAATTACTTGTATAACTTAGTATTGTATGAGAATTAACGCTTTTTATGAATGTAAACGTTTATTTACAATAAAGAAAAAGAAATTCATGATTTTCACCGAAAACTCGATTTTTAAAAAGTCGTTTTTTCGGTTTTTCGCTTTTTTAACGATATTTTTGTATATAAACAATATTATATTTTAATTCTATATTAAAGTTGAGATTTCAACGAAAAAAATGAGCACTAATAAAGTTCATTAATCGAAAATTTGCTAACCAAATTTTTCGATTGAAAATTAGGTCTATTTTTTTTTTATTTTCTTCATAAAACATCAAAAATTAAATATTTCGCTTTGAAAAAATTTGGGCTTGTTTGAAACACAAAAAAGAACATTTTCATCAATTTTCATGAAAATATAAAAAATTTTGCGATAGTTATAAATTAAAAACCGAAAAAACGGTTTTTTGCATTTTTCTCGATAATTTTGAGGTTATGGTCAATAATGAGCAATCAGAAAGTTTTAGATTTTTTCATTATCTACAACTTTTACATTCAACATTTTTCGATAGGATGCATAGTTTAGCCGCAAATCGCAAAAACGAGTACCAACCCCTAAAAACGTATATATTACCACACCAACCCCCCCCCCCTTCCAGAACTTTTACTCAGTCTGGACGATTTTTCCTTAATTATTTACACCTTTAACTACATTTTTCGACCATTCGTATACTGCTAAGAATTTATCGTCTATTACGATATTTTAAACGGTTTGGCCCTGGTCTATATAAACTAAAGATACTTACCATCTTGAAGAATCTTGTAAGATCTAAGTGTCTTTTTTGAAACCTGTAAAATTAATTTTGAGCTATCCTATTGAAATAATAGAAAGTAGCAGTAATTGTCAGTTAAATCTCAGGATTGTATTAAGGGAGGAACTTATATTAACTCTGCTCACCTCTCATTCCCACTACCTACCTACTTTAGGAACAATAAATAAAAAACAATATTTCTTTGTACAGTTGCTTTATTCAAATTAATTTTTAATAAAAATACAAATTTTGTTTGAAACTTGTATGCATTTCTCAAATACACACTTTTCAAATTGTTAAATTTGGATCTAAAATTATATTTACAAAAAAATCTACAATTTCATTTTATAAAGATTTGTTTAAACTAAGAAAAATAATAACTAGTATGAACTGATGTAAGTATCTACACCCAGAAATTCAGTCTCATTTAAGCTACTTAAAATGAAAATATAATTAAATGTGTACAAGAAGAGTTCAAATTTATCCTTTTAACAAAAATTGAAAAAGTCTTCTGAAAAAAATATTCACGAATTATTTAATATTCAGTAAAAAAATATATTGACAGGAAATATATTTGTAAATACCGATAATAAAAAATATATGAAAAACACTAGAGTTGATATAGAGAATGCAGTTTCTTCCTCTTAATTTACTCAAGGTATAAAACCACAATAGAAGACGTATTCAAAAAAGCCGTTTCAATTTATATGAAATTGTTACATTGTTACTGCTTTAGATGAATTAATCTTCACCAGAACTGAGTAGACACAAGTAAACTGCTTCAAGGTAGTGCCTGGAGCACTTTTTAGGATTCCAGCACTGTGTTTGAGTTACTTTGGAAAATATATTTAATGTTGGATATTCCAATTGTATTGCATAGGTATTGGGGCTTTGAAGACCTTTCATACTGCTTCAATTAGTATACTTCAGTTACTTTAAGAAGTAATTCAAATGATTTAGAAGTCTAAAGTGAATGCAAGATGTTTTTGAAATTTGTTAAGAGCTCCTATAGATAAGCGTCAACATAGAAATTTAGGAAATAAAAACAAAACCATCAGTGCTGGGTAAAACAATCAGGTAATAGTCCTTGAAAAAGTTGAAAAAACTCCAAAAGTTCTGTGAGAGCGATGAAACAAGGGTATCCCCCTGTTTTCGAGGATGCCGAACACGATGGTGATATTTTAAAGGTTCCACCCCTCAGTAACTACCCCTAAACTCGAATCCATCCCTATTTCGCCTTTCTTCCATTGTAGGCATGCGGATCGGTTTTCTCCAACCCCCACCCCCCCCCCCCCATACTACCAGAAAAATCAAAATGCATGAAAATTTGTTTATCTTCGTTTTTGAGGGTGCTCAACACGACGATAATATTAATTTCTCCTCCACCCTCCACCAAAAGTTAGGGGGGGGGGGCTAGTTCCAACCCCAGGGTTGATGGCATGTCTCGTCACTCAACTCTATTTATAGTGTCGAAATCCCCTTAAAAATCCTGACCGAATGAGTCCCCACATGCCCAGTATCAATAAATATGAAAAAAGGGTGGTTTTAGGGGTGATTTTGATTTTTTTGGGATATTTTAGTATTAGAGTAGGGAGTAGTTTCAATCCCGGGGTGGATAAGGTATGTATGGTTAAATTTCACCGAATCCTGCCCAAAAAACCGATCCTCATGCCTATGATGAAAAAAAAAACGTGAAATAGGGGTGGTTTTTCGAGGTTTGGGGTAGTGGCGGGGGGGGGTAACCCTGAAAATATCGCCATCAAGTTCAGCGCACTCGAAAACGGGAGGGTCCCTATGTTTCATCTCTCTCACAGAACTTTTGTTTTAACCCCTTTTTTGCACCTTTTTCATGGAATATAAAGTGATGTGATGTAGTTGCAGCACTTTTAGGGCTTCAAGCACTGTGCTTCAACTACTTTTAAGAGAGAGTACTGGTGTTTTCGGGATTTAAACTTTTGAAATGCTTCAGTTACTTCAAAAAATAATTCAAATCCTTTAAAACTACTTGAACTAAAAATAAAAACACCAGAGCTGGGTAAAAAGCATTGGGGTAAAATGTATTGAGCATTCTATAGTATCTGAAGCACTTTAAGGGCATCATAATCGATGTGTGTTTCGCCAGCTATGTTGGCATCATCAGAGAATGATTTAAACTGTAGTATTCAAATGCAGTGTTCTGGTGTCTTAGAGCTTGTGGAAACTACTACATCATCAGTGTCACCAAGAGGTTCTAACCCCCATCAGGACTATATGAACAGAATAACTTATAAAACTGAATGGCAGCCCATTGGGTTAGTGTCTTTAGCTTCCAAATGGGGACACAGCCAGTGAAGAGGGTTCGAGGTCTGCTGCTTAGTGTAAAATAATTTTAATTATAAAATTATCCCCAAGGACTGGTTCGAATCCCACTATAAACTGTAGCACCTCATTCCCCTTTCCTAGGACAAAATACAGATTCCTGAGTTACCTCAGTGATTTGGGAGGTAGTTAGGAAATATCTTAAACGCTAAGAAAAAATTTTTGTCATCACAAGGGATCATGAAAAACCCTTTTTTTTTCTTCGAGGGTTAGGTTACTAAATATTTTTGCTGTAATGAAGCCACTAATTTAGCTTGATGAACTCTGCAATGTGCCTTCGGATTACTAATCATGGAGGAACTTGTATATTTTTTATATCTTGATGGTTATCCGGGCAAAATTTGATACACGCTTTAATTACAATGGTTTTAATACTCTCCAGAGCCACCCTAATTTCAAAAGTTCACACTGACTGGGGATGAAACATATTCTGGTGAACAATATAGGAAAGACGATTCTGAGCTTGAAGGTATGTAACACAAGAAGACTCTCTTAAACATAGATTTAAATTTGTCTGTGTAAAGGGGACGGGGCCTTACAGTTTGCAGTGCAATCCGAACCACTTCTTGGGACAATTTATAGATAACAGATAAACAACAAATAAAAGCAATGAAAATATCTAGTATGATATATTATCCCTACTAATGTGACTCTAAAAAATCTCTCCACCTTTGCAAGGAATACAAACAACATGGACTTGATACGGCCATTGTGCAGAAGAAGAAATGAGGATCAGGAATTCATTACAAAGTCGGTTAGATGGGAAAAAAGTTCCGTATTTTGTAGGCCAATGAAATGGATTATAGAAATTGAAAATATTCCGATTGGTTCCGGAGATATACGATATAATCCTTCTTACGTATTTTTTTCACATACGTTTAAAATAACGTATAATAACATATAAAAAAAACGTATGTAAGATATTATTTTAAGAACTAGCGGGCTGAAAAACTTTCGTCTGAGAATTTGGGTAATTTAGGATATTCAATAAAATTTTGATCTGGGCTAGGTCAAAGTTTACTTGGATATATAAAAAACAGTTCAATTACTTAAGCGAACATCTTTTTATTTTCATTAGCTATTCTGTCCATATTTCAAATAATTATACGAACAATTCTAAAAAATTTACAACTTGTAAACGATGTGGATGTCTTTAAAAATTTTAATCTGTCTAAATTTCGAAGTCGAGGAAATGTAAACATAACAATCAGCGCTGCGTTCAAATGTAACATTCTCTATAATTTTCTAGGTAGTTTCTTCAAAAAAATATTCTACTTCTCAATAGCTTGAATTTCTGTATAGATTTTGAATAAATATATGCTTCAAACGGGTATGTGGATGCTATTTATTAAAAATACATAAAAACAATATTGTATATTAAATAGTCTAATAACTGTTTGTTTAGGCAGACAATTATCTCGTGTTTCGGTTAAAATAAATAATATTACCTAGAAGAATTAAATAGGCTAAAATAAAAATTATTGTACACAATTTATACATGAAAAAAAATTGATATTAAAACATTAACAACATCTTTCCAACGTTAAGAATTGTTTAAATAAATTAAAAAACACTTAATACAGTCATTTGAATTTAGAGCTGATATATGTATAACAATTGCGGGCCAGACCAGCATTCAAACACGTACTTTTGGAAACATGTTTCCCTTCATTTTTGATTTGAATATTGGCAGCCCCTTAAAAAATCATCAACAATATTGGCAGTGACTTTTTATTTTTTTATTTTGGCAGTATTTATAATAAAATAAATTTGATACCTGCATAATCTCTTATATTAATCATCGTAGAAAATTATATCTACCATCTTTTCAAGTCACTAAATTTATTTTTCTCGTATTCTAAAATTCCACAGAGCCCTCGTATGCTCAGGTGCCTGGTGAGCACCACAAAAAAAAAATACATGGTGTTAGAAAATATCAAATTGTCAAATACATAGAAGTTAATACAAAATGTTCAACTTTAAATAAAATATTCATCACGCTGACAGGCCAGTTCTGAGTGCTGGATTAAAGCGATAGTCTAGCCTCAATGTCAAATAACAACCCCTCTTTTCAGTTTGCTTTGGCGCCAAAATAACGTATTGAAGGCGCGGTCTGTAAAATTACCTGAATGTTGGGCATATATTCTACAATTAATAGGTTGAGAAACAACGCACATAAATATTGTGGACAAAGATGAATAAAATTTCGTTTATTGATGTAAAGATTTTACTTTATATTATTCATGTAAACAATTTTCATATTAATAATTCGGTTTTGTTTGTAGATGATACATCTATCCTTGTCAGTGCAACCAATACAGATCTGGTAGTAAATATGGCTTACCAGCAATTATGGGAAGCACAGATTTGGTTCACTGACAATAAATTAATCCTAAATAGCAATAAATCTGTTTTTTGCATTTCAACATTGATAATTTGGAATTCGATCACAGCTTCTTAATTAAAACTAACACAAGTACAATCAAACAAGTCAACCAAATTTTTGGGTTTACATTTTACTCACAATTTCTCATGGACTGTTCATATTAATGAAACTTGTAAAAAAGTAGCTCCGATATGTTATTGCTTAAATCAATTGAGGGATATAAGAAACCAACAAGTTTTATTAACATTTACTGTGCTCATTTTCATTCAATAATTTCATATTAGTGGAGTCAGACGAGCATCAAATTTTAGTAAAAAAGGAATTGTTTCCAGTGTCAAATTTCTTTTTTTAAAGTTAATTACATAGAATACTATACGAAATGGACATTTTGTACCTCTAGCAACCGCCGCTATGCAAGTTATCAGCCATTTTGTGAAAAATCAACCATTTTGGTCGTTCTTTCTAAATATAGATGAGTATATCTCGGTATGTGTAGGTCCAAAAAAAGCAAAAAATATTGAGGCTGTTCGTTATGATATAGGCTATCAGCTGTTACAATATGAAATTTTTATCTGCACACATAATCTCAAAAAAAAACCCTTAAAAAACTGCAAAATTTTTGTTTTTTGGTGATAACTTCGGATGTTTTAAATAAAATTCTCAGAAATTATACTTTATAATGTGAACAATAACTGGTTAAAATTTCAAGTCAAAATATCTAATACAAGTCTCAAAAATTGACTTCAAATTTTAAAATTGATTGGTCAATACATTTCGTGCATCGCATCGTATGAGATCCTTTTTTTAAAAAAGATGTAAGTTTTTTTTATGCACTTTATGATGGTGAACAAGAATGTTATACGAAATAGACATTTTCTACCTCTAGTAACCGCCGCTACGCAAGTTATCGGTCATTTTGTGAAAAATCGACCATCTTGGTCGTTCTTTCTAAATATAGATGAGTCTATCACTGTAGATCCAAAAAAGCGAAAAAAATTGAGGCTGTCCGTTATGATATAGGCCATCAGCAGTTACATTATGAAATTTTTATTTGCACACATAATCTCAAAAAAAAAACCTTAAAAAACTGCTAAATTTTTGTTTTTTGGTGATAACTTCGGATGTTTTAAATGAAATTTGACGAAATTATACTTTATAATGTGAACAATAACTGGTTAAAATTTCAAGTCAAAATATCTAATACAAGTCTCAAAAATTGACTTCAAATTTTAAAATTGATTGGTCAATACATTTTGTGCATCGCATCGTATGAGGTTCTTTTTGTTAAAAAAAAAAATATAGGTTTTTTTATGCACTTTATGATGGCGAACAAGAAATTTTTTTTAAGCTATTTCATTTTATGTATTTTTGGGTGTTTATTCTAAAATCGTTATTAATAGTAAAATCATTTATTAATTTTAATTTTTTATTTGATTAAACCAAATACAATTGAATTATTCATTAATTAGTATTATCTGATTTGTGTGTGTAAATATTTATGTTATAACACATATTTCAGAAATTATAAGTTTCACATTGACAGATATATTGGTGACATGACCTCTTAATTTGGATACTTGATTGCATGGTCGACCGAAAAGCATTATTTTTGAATAAAAATTCTGTAGCTTGAGTGACGGTCTTGCGTGATATTGTTAACTGCTGCATTTTATAATTAACAGTCTGATGATTCTTTATCAAGTGAGACAAAATGAAGGCGATTAATATAATTGCTCACATATATATTTTTTTCAATTTCGAGTATAATGTTTCCATTTTTTATGCAGTATTTAAATACAATAAATATACAATTGCATAACAAATAGTGCTTTTATTGATCTATATCTAAATATAAATATGTAGGTATGCTTTAAACAAGGATAATTGAAACTGGTCAGTGTTAAAGCACAGGTCCGTGCGCACTGAACTTGATATTTTGTCCTATATATTTAGCAATGGTATCGAGATTCGAATGGTAGTTGAAACTGTGCAGGCGAGTCCGAGACTGGCAATGTAATCAGCCTGAATGAACCATCTACGACTGCACTGGTTTAAAGATAATAAAACGGACAGGCCTACTAGCATAAAAAAAACTCATAAATCGTTTCAACGGCGGACTTAGAGATGTGCTGTCCGTGCCAGTGCAGTGCGTAAATACCTGTTATAATATCAAGCATAGGAGTTTAGTTAGTTATTGTTCATATTTATAAATATTTACTACTATATAAAAGGTAAAATATTTTAATTATTTACTAATTTATCATGGCTTTCTGGAGACCATTTGAAACAGAGGATAATATAATAACGCCCGAAAATCTTATCATTTTCTTATGACAAGCATTTCTATTTACCTCCGCCCATGTACAATAAAGAGATGCCGACTGTTTTTGCCGGCTTTTAGTTTTTATACGGTTTCAATTAAGTTCGTTTATACATTTATACGTATAATTTTTTTATAATTGAATTATATTTTTTAATGCTCTTTCGAAAAATTAGATTAGAATATGTCAAAAATTAATTAATAATACAAAAAAAATTGAGGTTTATCAAAAAAGTGAATTTTTTCGAAAAAAATACAAAAAAATCGATTTTTTTCACCTTTTTCCAAGTTTTTTCTTGCTCACCGTCATAAAGTGCATAAAAAACCTACATGTAAAAAAAAGAACCTCATACAATGCTATTGACCAATCAATTTTTAAAAAGTCAATCTTTGAGACTTAGATATTTTGACTTGAAATTTTAACCAGTTATTGTTCACATTATAAAGTATAATTTCTGAAAATTTCACTTAAAACATCCGAAGTTATAACCAAAAAACCAAAATTTAGCAGTTTTTCAGTTTTTTTTTTGAGGTTATGTGTGCAGATAACCTATATCATAAGAGACAGCTTCAATTTTTTTCGCTTTTTTTTTTTGGAGAACCTACAGAGATATACTCATCTATATTTAGAAAGAACGACGAAAATGGTCGATTTTGACAAAATGACTGATAACTTGCGTGCGGCGGTTGCTAGAGATAGAAAATGTCCATTTCGTATAGTATTCGATGTAACTAATGTTAAAAAAAAAATTTGACACTGGAAACAATTCCTTATGTTTTGCTTGTCTGACTCCACTATATGCAATAATTGCTTGGGGTTCATTACCAGAAGGCTGTACGGTTATTCAAATTACAGAAAAAAACTGTGCACTTTATAGTACGAGTAAATAAAAGAACTAGCTGCAGAAACAATTTTAAACAATTAAGAATTTTGCTACTCCCTTGCCAATATCTATTAAATTTACTACTCTATGCAAAATCTGAAATAAATAATCTTAACAACACACTGACTACAACTACCATTCCAGAAACTCAGCCACTTTAGAAACCCCTAGTCATTGATTAGCTTTATATGAAAAAAGCCCCAAATATTTAGAGCAAAGGTTTTTAACAAACTGCCAAATTCTTTCAGACCACTCAGTGACAAAGAATTTAAAAATTAGATCATGTCTCGACTGAAGGAAAAAGCTCATTATTCCTTAAACGAATATTTCAATGATGAACTTTAATGACTTTATCTGGTTTTAATAATATATTTATTTAATGTGATGTTAATTTTTTATTTTGTTAAATATTATTTACAATAATTGTCAGTTCCATGTACTTTTAGACTTATCCCATATCACATAAAATGATCTCTTGGATGAATAAATTATTGTTCTTATTATTATTATTTACAAGCATTTTTTCCCGGTTTCTCCCGATAGTTATTCCCGATTTTCCCCTTACGGTGTCATTCATTTTCTAAATATTTTCTCGAAAATTTCAATTTCCAAAAATTATATTTAACATCAGAAAAACCAAAACTAACACGTTTCGTCTGATATTTACAAAAAACAATAAAAAATCTGAATTTCACAAAATTGTATCTAACAGAAGAAAATCAATATTGAAGTTCAACTTGTTCATATCATAGTTTTAATTAGTCAGTTTTTAAAGGTCTTTATATGTTCACTATATAATCAGTTCCAACAATTATAACAAACCAATAAAACAAAATATACGTTTGCACAGACTGCACACCATAATCCATAAAGAAAAACCTTTAAAACAATACTGTTATGTGCTGCCCTCTAACGGGGAGAGATGTGATTAAGTCCCTGGCCAAAGTAAAGGGAAACCTGTATTGTGTTCATGGCCAGTAGGTGGGGTGGCGCCATCTATGAGCCAATTGACGAACAGTCATCTATCACATAGTAGAAAACTCTGTAAGATTCCAGAATATTGTGGAATACTGTTCTGGTACATTTCTATGGGTGTATATAAGGAGGTGAATTCAGCAGATGGGGGAACAGTACAGTTTAGTGAAGTATAAAGAACAGTCAGTTCAGTTTAGTATCCAGTACAGTTTTGGTTACAGAGGCAGTTTGTAGGTTAGAAGAGTTCAGTTCAGTTGAGAGAGTTTTTAGGTTAGACAAGAGCTGACAAGTTTAGGAAGAAAAGTAAATAGTGTTTTAAAAGTAGTGAATTTATAATAGATTAAGTTATTATTAGTTGTGTGATTTTTAAGTATTTACTAGTGTAATTTTAGTGATAAATAAAATAGTGGTTAGTGAAAATTCTTGTTGCAAGTTATTTGAATCCACAAAGTGTTTACTGAAAACTGTAAACACGTAACAATACTTTTTTATGGTACGTAACCATCGTAACCTTAATTGAACAATTTATGATATTTTAGACTGTGGTTGTTCACAGTTACTAACAGAAGGGATAATTCAAATATTAGGCTAGGCTAGTTGTTCAAGGCAATGTTAATAAATCATGTATAGGCTAATTTTCAAAAAAATCCCACCCGGTAAGGCCTGCACCACAAGTTTAGCATAGGCTTTAAATTCATTTCGCTTGGCAAATTGTATCAGGACAGCAGACACTTGGATCTAATTTGCCTATACTGTAGAACACACTATTAGGTTGGATAGTGGCGCCTCTCTTTGCACACCTCAGAATTCTCTAAACATAACCCTAAAAGGACCCCTAAGTAGTGGCATTAGAATTTATAGCAATCGAAAACTAAATAGCCCGACTGGGCTTACCATAGTTCAAATGTGCTTTTAGAGGGCGGAATACTAAACATAATATTTTAGTCGCAAACTCCTCTATAAAATCCTTATTTTACTATAAGGAACGTAACCAGACTGCAACCAACAGCTACTCTCCAAGCTATGTGCCCCGCCGAGCGCTGAATTACAAGTTACAGAGACTGGACCGCTAGATGACGCCTGCTGACTATTTTACATGTCGCTATTGTAAAAATATCGGGATGTACCAAGTAGTCAAAGGATCCTCGTGCTGGTCATCACATGCCTACCTTGCACTGACGAGAGCCAACAGCTCGAAACTGCAGTCTGCAAGTGGTGTGTGACGGCTGGCAAGAGAGCTCCTTTAAGTAGGATCAGTCTTTCTGCTGGTGTTTGTTGCAATCGAAGCATTAGCGTTTTGATGGTAATATGCAATTATTACACTTAACGCGCCAGACTTGTAACTTGTAATTCAGCGCTCGGCGGGGCACATAGCTCGGAGAGTAGCTGTTGGTTGCAGTCTGGTTACGTTCCTTATAGTAAAATAAGGATTTTATAGAGGAGTTTGCGACTAAAATATTATGGTTAACAGATGTAGCAGTTTGTGAAGATAAAAAGAAGAGAATGAGACATCCAATTGGTTAGTTACAGACTATGACACCACAAACTCAATAACATAATTTGAAAGCTAAAGCAAACTGGCAAGAGCTATATGAAAAATCAAAAGAATTGCGATTTCCTATCTACACCCAATTTCTCTATAAACAAAACTCAAATTTTTTATGGTTTGCATCAAAACAAATAATTTTATATACAGTGTAAAGCAAATACATTGGCCGGCTTTTGCAAAAGTCGAAGAACACAATTTAGAGGATACATATTAGGTATATTAGCTGCATACTTGAAGCCATATTTTAATT
This sequence comes from Leptura quadrifasciata, assembly GCA_963675555.1. Lineage (NCBI taxonomy): Eukaryota > Metazoa > Arthropoda > Insecta > Coleoptera > Cerambycidae > Leptura > Leptura quadrifasciata. The sequence continues at coordinate 17,685,528 of OY776681.1, read as the reverse complement.
TTCACGTGGGCTGGTTCACACGTTTGTATGAGGAAAACTGGTGACAGATACAGCTTCGTCTCAGGACTGGCTTATAAATGTTTCTTCTTTTTTTCATCATCAGTAATTTACACTAAATTTCAAAAACGTCATAATTACCTACCCCTAGTAAGCTCATTTTTTTACGTTATATTTACACTTTAACACTATGCTGTAAATAAATAATTTTTCTTAGTATAAAACCTGCCAATATATGCTACAGTAACGTCTCGTCTAATATCCAACATCTGACATCGTAAACGTATATGTAATAAATAATTTATATAATTAAAAATACTGAGTTATGCAATTTGCGTGACTAAATTATATTTTGTGAACATGTTAGTCGTTGTATGAGGTGCAGGCATAAAAATAAAAACCTAGTTCTAGATTTAGGAGCATTTCGTGAGTTTGCCCATTTATTTTCCAATTGTCTACTAAAACCTTATTTTCTGCAAGTTTAATAAAACATTTCTAATATTTGCATGCTTAGAATATTTTCGGATATTTAAAAAAGCGCTAAAATTTCCCCTTTCAATTGTTGAAACAATATCTTCCGGATCGAATTGGAGGGGGCATTTTCATTGAATCTCTTTCTAAACATAAAAAGCAATAGAAAAAGAAAAGCTTCCTTAAGAATTTTTAAAACAAAAAAAATCCTGACGCCTGGTCTAGTCCGTTAACTGATACTTACAAATTTCTTTTCTTAAAATCCATAATGGTGACCGTAGTGATTTTTTCAAAATGCATATTTGGACTTTCGCTGGCTGTAGTTTTGTACAAGTTTTATTATTAATGTTAAAAGGAATTAACAAAACAGTGTGGTTTCAAAAAAGCCTTTGAACGCAAATTTGATCAATTAACTATAAAACCATGAAGCGTTCAAATGGTTTTAAAATTGCTTTATAAAATATACATATACAGGTTGAATTTGAAATACATCATAATATTTGAACTTATTCAGCACTATGACTCCCAAAAATTCTTAAAAATAGTTATTTGTAAAATATGTGAAAAATAATGAAGATAAAAATTATTCAAATTTGATCTAAAATGTCTGCGACTCTCATAAACACGCAAGTAAACTTCCTTATTCGTTTGTGGGTTATGTATGCGCTTGGTAGTTGCCAAATTTACGTCATATGTGACAGATTGTTTTGTGATTGTGTATTTAGCAAATACACTGTTTTGGTCTCTTATTTAACACGTTCAATGTATGTAATTTGATCTGCAGACGAGCAGAAATATGCTAAGAAACCATGGTCTCCACTTTGAGCAATTATTATAAGGAAAATTGATGTAAGTACTTAATACGTTTATTCTACTTATGTTCTTGAGAAAATATGGCAACATCGCAAATACTGTCTTGTCGATAGCCACGTGGGTTAAGGCCCGAGGCGGCAATCACGATTACTCACACGGGCATCGCATCATCGGGTTCGAATCCTGGCACTGTCGGAGGAAATGGTTGTATGTCCGCGTTCTTTCAATGTGTAACCCCCTTTCACACAAGCCCCCGTCTTCTGGAATTGGAGGTTGTCTAATTTCTGTGGTATTTATTTATTATTATTATTGCTTGTAGGTATGAAGCCCAATGTGACATTATCAGTCAGTGTTTCCCCTGCGGGACGGTTTTTTATGTTAAAAAGTTATCTATGGAATTTTGAACTTAAAAAACCGCAGATTAATTAATTAAGCTATTCTGAATTACAGGTTTAAATATTATGGTGTATTTCAAATTCACCCTGTAGATCCCGTGTCCTCCTTTAAAACCTTCTCTTCCTCTCTTTTGTCAAAACAAGCAATAAAACAATGACTTGTTTATTAAATACACCATAAATATTATTAGCTTTTAATATATGTAAATGAAAATCTCTTCAGAAAATGAGGTTATATATTAATTTGACAGGAATTCTGAGGTATTCAAGTTAAATGTGTGCGTTTATGACCATTTTTACTGTAATACTTTTTGTTTGTTTATAATATTGAATGTTTTTAAGAGCCGGTATCTAGTGATGTCCCAGAAGTTACGTATTTTATATGACATCAAAACATATTAAATTGTCCTGAGGATGTTTATAATAATAATATACAAAACGTCGACAAATTAAAGATTGTGTTTTTTGACAAAACGTTGATTCCAACATGCATCAAGCTCTACAAACAATCATATTTTATACAGTTGTGTTTTTATAAATATTTTGGGGGGTAGTGAATATTTGGAGATTTTTTGTTTACAAGTGATTGTGGTAAAATAATATTGTGAAAATGTTTAGGCCTTGGGAAGATCCACAACCAAGCACCAGCAGTGAATTTCAGGAAGATGGTAATGGTTGACAAATTACGAAGAGAGTTTCCGCACAATATTTACACCCACAGACTTAAGAAATGGTCTCAAAGGTGTATAAAAATATAAAAGAAAGTGAAGGAGAAAAAGGAGCCTACTTAACAAATTCCAGAATGAACTATTATTATCATTATTACTATTGTATATATTTTATTTGATAATTATTGGTCGAGAGGTGACCGCACTTGCCTTTCACCCAAAAGTTCCGGGTTCGATCCCCGGTCGTGGCAGTGGAAAATACTGTGAGAGGGATTTTTCCACTATACACGGATACTGGGTGTGTGTCCCTTGTCTCTAAATGTGTAGCCCCCTCCCACACAAGGCTCTTCTAGAGCCTTCCGGGATAAAGGGGGTTGTCATTACCTGTGGTGTATTTATTTATTATTATTATTATTATTTTCCACAACTGAATTTATTTACTTAACCTGGGTCGATTAGATCAAGTTAGGTTTATCAATATAAAAATGTTTTATTTATTTAGAGATCTGCTTTATTTATTTTACCTATTTTAATATCGAAATACGAATGGAAAAAAAGAGTGATAATAACTATCCCTATGCCCAACACAGATCATTCTAAAGCTCCCAGCAATCGACCCATCACACTATTACCTGCACTGGGGGAAATATTCGAAAAAATCATAAAAACTCTACTAGAAGAACATGTCAAGCACAAAATACCAGGTTACCAATTTGGCTTTACCCCAAAGTCTTCCACGCTCCACCCACTAGCAATACTTGCATCAAATGTACAAAAGGCTAAACTGGAAGGAGATAAATCAGCAGCTATATTTTTAGATATCAACAAAGCTTTTGACAGTGTATGGCATATGAAACTAATATACAAACTAAAAATTTTAGAATGCCCTGACTATATAATACATCTAATAATAAGCTTTCTAGATCTGCGACAATTGCAAATTAAAATAGATAACAATTATTCCGAACATTTCGTACCAGAACAGGGGGTACCACAAGGATCACCGCTCTCTCCTATTTTATATAAGATTTATTGCCACGACATATATAGCTACAGTCATCTGGACCCAAGATATTTTAATAAGAGTACCTACATGCTCCAATTCGCTGATGACACCGCCTTAATATCTCACAATTCCAACCTCCGCAACACAATCCAACAACTGATAGCAGACACAGACAACTTGTTCAATATATGGAGACTTAAACCTAACCCGGTGAAATCCCAACTCATTATTTTCAATCACATTCCCAAACCAAGGTCACCCACAGTAACAATTGCTAATCAAATAATAACTCCTAAAGCTTCAGCTATTTACCTCGGAATTGAAATAGACCACAAGCTTAATTTTAATCAACACACTGCCCTCACAAAGAAAAAGATAAATACAAGAGCCAAACACTTCCGAGCTTTAACTTATAACAATGATGGTATAACCACAACAACATCAGCAAAGATTTACAAAAGTATCTGTAGACCCATATTGGGATATGGACACATACTCTACCTAACAGTGGACCACAAGCAAAAAAGAATTTGGAGGTGGCAGAAAGGGCGACTCTCAGGAGTATTACTAAATTACGCCATCCACGTAATCCCCTACATCATATAACGAACACCGCATTATACCAAAAAACAAAAATAGAACCAATCCGAAAATGCCTCACTAAGCTACAAACAAAATTCGCCACTGCACAACACAACCTCCAAAAAATTGAAGAATACTGCACAACACGAAACCGTAATATTAAGACCTAAATTCAAGACACCTGAACACACCTTAATTGAGAAGACACAACAACTGGTTTAGGAAAACAACATAAGCCATAGATATCACAAATGGTACTTATCTAATAATAAATCATAAAATCTATGTAAATAATGTACTAATACATGGGCAGAAGGACTTCAGTCGATAGCCCTTTGGATTTTTCCAATAAAGACCATACTGATTTATTTATTTAATATCGAAAATCTTGATTCTGTGCCCACATTTTTGGCAAGGAAATGCTCATACCTCCTTGCAGTCCTCCCTAGGCAACAATAATAATAAGATATATTCTAGGATATATTATATCATTATTGGCAGATTTGAGCAACAAGAGAATATTAATTTTAATTTATACCAAAATTAATCAATGTTTCACCAATATATAAGACACTCTCATCTTCACACAAACTAAGGTAAGATCGTTAAATTTATCAGAAACGATATCAAATATCTATTTATCGACGACAATAGTTTTAAATCTAGTATCATTAATACGTACATTCTAATACATCCAAATTTTAAGTACATCTGTACTATTTTGTTTGCAAATTGACTCGCTTACCTTTGCGTTTTTAATGTGCGTCGGTTTGTTTGATGACAACATGCCGCATGGTCCAACAGCGATAAGTTTTTGTTGCGATTTTTAACTACCCAGCAAAACTGTGCTCTACTATACATATTTGAAAAAATGCAGACAACATCTATCACCCACCGACAATATCAGTGTTAGTGCTATCGAACCCAGAAAACAGTACACAACAGAGTCAAATCAAGTACATCCACCACACATTTGTCGCATGGTCTGCTTTTGAATGCACACAATCATTTCATCGTTTTATATCTGATCTTTACCTTTGAAATTTATCAAAGACGGGGTCCGTGAGAATCCAAGAGTATCGGAAAACATATGGGCATTGTATTCTTTCATGAAATTTTATAATTCAAAACAAAGGAAAACAGGTAGGATAACCCCACTTGTTACAAGGGTTAAACGACATAGGGAGTGTCAAAAATTGCTGAACTGAAGAGCTATTTGCTGTCCTATCCATCTTATTCACCTGATTTAGCTTCATCTGACTTCCATCTCAAAAACTTGCTGATGGTAAGTGACTATCTTAAAATGAACTAACTGAAAACAGTTATTTTGAAGGATTACTAGACAAATTGTGAACGAATTTATAAAATTATATTAAAAATAAAGCTATTTAAAAAAAATACAGTCATCAGGTTAGAAACTTTTCCACCGTCCGTCTATTTATTAAAAAATCACTTGTGGATAATGGTATTTAAAAACAATTTAACAACCATAATGACTACTTATAGTAGTTCGTATTGCCTTTTTTATGATCCCGCACTTCCTTTTGAATATACCAATAAAATTGGTAAACAATAAAGAAAAAGTTACACCGTACATTGGCAAAAATGATATAATTAGTCCTAGTTTGAGCCAACCAAAATTGAACTGAAAAAAAAAAAAAAGTGAAACTGGTGGAAAATTATAAAAATCCACGTCACAAGGTTTTTATTTTGATACCACACCTTAAACGACGCACGCATTTATTAATGTTGCAAAAATGTTATAGTAATGTTACTGTAACCGTGTATGTCTAACCTCTGTAGAATTTTAAAATACAAACCAGGAACCATAAACATTTAGGTAACTAATGCCCTTTTACCAACGTTTTCTGTACACTTTTGAGCTGTACACATACTCGAACGGCCGAAATAAAAAAACCTGTGCTTCTCCGAACATCCTTATGGCCAGAGGCACGAAAATGGAATACAATAAGCTGAAACACTAAATACGCATATCAGGTCATTCCATTGCTGGGTCCCTCCCATTCGATCAGATACTCCATCTTGCCCATGGGGCCGATTCGTTTTGCCTTCACGCCGAACCTCTCGCCTGCCGCTATACGGGTGGCAGCACCAAAATATATGTTTACTGAACTTTTCAAATCGTCCATGTTTATGTCAGGCTCCTGCTTGACGGGGCTGGGTTTAGGGGTCGGCGGGTTGGAAATCTTCTCCTTCTCTTGGGGTTTCTCTGGTCTCTGCCTCAAACGTCGGCCGTTCAAGGCATAGTCCACACAGTTACCTTCGAAAAAGAAGACATTAATGAAGAGAGTATTAGTAGTTGTTGTTTATTGCTTACTTTTTATAACTGTTCACGTTAATTCTTGCCACAATAGGAACGACCCAGACATAGGTGTCACAAACACTCAAACACTTGAAAACTACAATTGCATGCACTACTCGATATGAGTTTCATCAACCATGTTGGCATCATGTGGAGATGTTTGCATCGAAAAGTGTATTCAACCCAAATGTTCAAGTGTTTTAAGGTTTGTGGGAATTATGTTGGAGGCAGTGTCACATCAAAGGTACCAACAGGATTCCAGGAGCGAGGACTTCAGGACTAGGGGCTTCAGCAGTAAGGATTCCAAGACACAATAGGAATATTGGCAGATTAACGCTACTTACAAAGGGATCTTACAGCTGCAGGGTTGCTGATTTCAATACATATGTATGTCTACAGGAACTTTATAGCGCTCCGGTCAAATCTATAAGACCACGATGGTCATGATAGACCCAAAGTGGTTGAACGACATCATCAAAAAAAAGTTGAAAGGATTTTTACCGCAAAAGAATTATAACACCCAGCAGGTAATTTTTTGACCAATTTTTTAAACGCATAACACTATTAGAGTAGCCACTATATTCACCAGATTTGGCACCATATGACTGGTTTCCAAGAAACAAAATGCGTTTTCAAGGATGTTAACGAAAATGGCAGACTTGGTATTTGTTTCTTAAAAAGTAAAGTAAAAAAGTAAAATTGGGCTTACCTATTGGCGAACTGTTTTGCGACTGGCTCGATCTCTGCCCCCATTCTTTGGCATCTGGCCTAACTGGCACGACGGCAGCCGTTTTACTCGCCGTCTGTCCACTAGTGTAATTAACGTTAGCATTCCTGCTTCTTCGAAACCGCTTGCGTTTAACCTGCCCATTGGGTCCGATCACGATATCTTTCTCGCTCAACTGACGCTTCATTGGTCGCATTATGGGCTTACCGGGTATCACAGCTGTTAAAGGCAACGGGAGTGTGATCTCTTTGATTTTCTTTTTGTGTTTGACTTGCATGTCATCCGATGCTCCTCTTAGTAGCGTCAGGAAAGGATTGTTCTTGCCCTCGAAGTCTTTCGGAGGTGGTATTATCGCGTCTAACGTACTCTTCGAACTCGTTTCATCCCCTGAAGTGTCGCAAGGGGTATTCAATTCAGATGTTAACTCTAACAAGCTGGACTTTTTGACATTGGCAACCTTGGTTAAGTTGTTAGAATTTTCCGAGTAATCGTTACTTAAATCTGATATAATCGACGTCGAGTTGGAAGCGGGCGGAGTAGGAGGGGCACTAACCGACGTAGGAGGGGTGGGTGGCAGTGTTTCGCTACTTTTATTATTTTTACTATCTAAGCTTAGTCTTTTTGGTAGCCCCTCCTTTGTAGGTTTACTCCCCATCCCTTCGCAAGTCACCCTCCTCTTGGGCCTCTTCAGGATCCTCTCCCTTTCCCTGTTATTCATCGCTAACAATTTTTTTCTTCTCTGCAAACTCATCTTCTTGAAAGGTACGCTCTTCTTGGCGCAACCTGCACCCAAAAACTCATTTTTTTGTACTAGTTTCACATTACTTTCTACTATAGGATCTTCGTTTCCTATATCTGGACTAGGACAGGGCGAGTCTGTTTCAGAATGTGCGGAGTTTTGCTGGTAAGCCACGCCCATCATCAGATTTCTCATGTAAGTATCCGTAAGAATTATTCTCTTAATTGGTACGTTTTTATCTACTGATAGGAATTGCAGTCTTCTGTTTCCCTGCCACATTTCGCGTAGTTCTTCCTCTGTTACTAGTCCGTTTGCGGGCAGCGTAACGCACGGAGCCGGAGGGGGCAGACGCACGCGAAGGCCCCATATTGTCGTACGTTTCTTGATCTCACGGCCACACTTAAAGCGGTTGCGGTTGTTGGTTAGGACAGACAGAATGTTCTCTCTTCGTTCAGACTTACTTACATTTGCAATCTAAAATAAGAGCCCCATTTTACAAGAATATAAGTGAAACATGCTGAAAAATGAGGAATATTGCATATTAGTGTTATTGATAAGCACAAAAAGTTCTATTTTGTAATCTGTGCAAACTTCAAATAGGATAAGTAACTAATTGTAAAAGTATTTCAAACTGCGATGACTTTTTAAACCTGCAGTGTGACCCATTTCAAACCCTAGCACCCCCATAAAAGTTGTATTTATTAATCGATTTTGACCGGTTTTTTTAAAAGATACATCAAAAACTGCACTTTTGGACAAAACGTCATATTTTATTTTTTTTAATCATGACCTACCACGATTTCTCTAAGGGCTAAAATTTAAGAAATCGTATTAGCGATTTTTTTTACGTAAAATGTGAATACATCCCTGTATCCAGCTCCCCCCTAAATGGGCATGTACCAAATTTCATAAAAAAATACGAATTATATGTTCTTTTGATTTTTTAGAATAAATCTCCAGTTCAAAGTTCGAGCAAACGTTTTGAAATCTCGCTGGCTGATACCTTAATATATACACTTTATATCAATTCAATTCTTTATTGGTGTTAAAATACACATAGGTGTTTACACACGTCAATTTCTATACTAATGAAGTTAAAATAATTGTAAAAATATAAAATGTATAAAACACAAACAGTACTAACTAAACATGAGTATACTGATGACACATATTATTTAATAAAAGCATCTAACATAACAAATGAAATAAATTTAACATGTATGGAAATTTATCACCTAGAGTACTGCATGAATCAACAAATTGAGGAAAAGTTACTATCCAAAAATTCTTTTGTACTATAAAAAGCATTATTCAATAAATATTTCTTTACGATCGTTTTGAACTTGGTTTCATTTAATGACTTTATTTCTGATGGTAAAGCATTATAAAACTGTAAACTTAAGTAGCTAGTGCCATCTCTAGTTCTATTTAATCGATGAAAGTTTATGTTTAAATTATCTCTGTTTCTGGTTTCATAAGAGTGTATAAGGCTTCTGCTTTCAGATGATTTCTCATTTTTTTTACATGAATCAGACACTGGTATATATAGGTACAAGGTACAATCATAATTTTTAAAGCAATAAACTGTTCTTTACAATCATCTCTGTATTTTAGTCCAGAAATGACTCGTATTGCTTTCCGTTGTGCAGAAAATACAGTAGCACAAGATGGGGCATGTCCCCAGACTAGAATCGCATATGATAAAGTGGAGTGGATAAAACTATGATATGCAGTGGTTAGGGTATTTTGTGAAACTTTGCCAACAAGATTTCATAACAAGTAAGTGTATTTGGAGATTTTGTTTCTCACACAAATGGCATGATTTTCCCACAATAACTTGGAGTCTAAATTAATTCCAAGGAACTTAATAGACTCTGGATTATTTACTTCTTCCAAACTGCACAAACTAAATATCATTGTTTCTGTCTTGGACACATTTAGACATAACTTATTAGAGATAAGCCAGTTCTGCGAATCCAATTCAGTGTGCTGTACCTCATTTAGCAATACATCGATATTGCCATTAGACAAAGTCAGATTGGTATCATCGGCAAATAATATTGCAGTAACATTGTCTTTAATTGATTGGGGAAAATCATTGATGTATATTAAAAACATGTCATATCTATGTGTAGATACCATTTTATTTTTACGTTTACAATGGCGTTTAACGAGTTTTATGGAGAACAAAAAATTACTTCCCAGACAAAAATTCAGTTTATGCCGCACTATTTGCAAACATGTCAACACTGACCACTGACAACTTTAGAGTATACAGTTCGTCAACCAAGCAACAATTCCGCAATAGTGGCGCCCTATTTCAAGTTTGTGTAGGGGTATTTTTTAGACATGCATTCCTTGGTCTAGCTTGGAGGTCTTTAATTGTCTGGGGTCTCGATTTATATACCTTTTCCTTAATATTACCCTGATTATAAAAATTCATTGATGTTAGATTCGGTGACCTAGGTGGAAATTCAATTAGAGGGCTGTTGGGACCTATCCACTGATTTCGAAAATGATTATTTAACCACTGTTTCACTATCACTGCATTATGTACAGGATACCCATCTAACTAAAATTTTAAATAAACTCGGTCACGAACGGGTAAACTGTCTAGTGCTTTCGAAAATTCATTCCTCAAAAATTGGAATCTATTTGAATTTCCTTCAAAGAAGGATGGACCAATAATTTTATTATGGAGTATCCCGCACCAAACATTTACTTTTAATGAATACTGTCTTTTACAATTGATTGGATTTTCTACTGACCAGTAACGAGAATTTTGGGATGAAACCGTACCGTTGGCGGTGAAAGTGGCTTCGTCGGTATATAATATTTCTTTAATGAAATTAGAATTATTGAGATATTCTCCTTGAGCCCATAAACAAAATTCCAGTCTTCTATCTTTATCTCCGGGTTCTAAAGTATTCAAAAAGTTTGGTTTATGTGGCTTCCAATGGTTCTTTACAAGACATCTTCTAATAATTTCTCTTGGAATATTTAAATCTAGACTGGCACTTCTTAAGCTGGAATTAGGAATATTATGAAAATATTCCAAAACTTGATGATTACGTCTACCTACAAAATGTTCGTGATTTCTGCCTCTGATAATATGTTTTGATACGCCACCTGTGTCATTGAAAACTTTATTTATATTGTATACAGTGGTACTATTGACGTTTGGTTGATTAGGATGTCCAACATTAAATTCATTCTGCTTCTCTTATCGAACGAGCATTATCACCAACCAGACAAACTATTTCAATTTTAAAACATAATATTTTTAGTCGCAAACTCCTCTATAAAATCCTTATTTTACTATAAGGAACGTAATCAAACTGCAACCAACAGCTACGCTCCGGGCTATGTGCCCCGCCGAGCGTTGAATTACAAGTTACAAGCCTGGTGCGTTAAGTGCAATAATTGCATATTAATAACAGAACGGTAATGCTTCGATTGCAACAAACACCAGCCGAAAGACTGATCCTACTTAAAGGAGCTCTCGTGCCAGTCGTCACACACCACTTGTAGACTGCAGTTTCCACCTGTTGGCTCTCGTCAGTGCAAGGTAGGCATGTAACGACCAACACGAGGATCACTTGACCATTTAGTACATTTCAGTATCTTTGGGATAGCGACATGTAAAATAGTCAGCAGATACCGATAGTTATGGAGAAGTTTGCTACTAAAAATATTATGTTTAATATTCCCCCCTCTAAAAGCACATTTGAACTATGCTAAGCCCAGTCAGGCTATTTATTTTTCGATTGCAACAAACACTGGACCGCTAGATGGCGCATGCTGACTATTTTATATGTCGCTATCCCAAAGATACCGAAATGTACTAAATGGTCAAGTGATCCTCGTGTCGGTCGTCACATGCCTACCTTGCACTGATGAGAGCCAACAGCTCGAAACTGCAGTCTGCAAGTGGTGTGTGACGACTGGCACGAGAGCTCCTTTAAGTAGGATCAGTCTTTCGGCTGGTGTTTGTTGCAATCAAAGCATTACCGTTCTGTTATTAATATGCAATTATTGCACTTAATGCACCAGGCTTGTAACTTGTAATTCAGCGCTCGGCGGGGCATTTAGTCCGGAGAGTAGCTGTTGGTTGCAGTCTGGTTACGTTCCTTATAGTAAAATAAGGATTTTATAGAGGAGTTTGCGAATAAAAATATTATGTTTTAATATTCCGCTCTCTAAAAGCACATTTGAACTGTTTCAATTTTGTGCCTCAAATTTATTTGTTCCATAACAAATATCACTTATTTTTACAAATATTTAGCACACAAAACTTATTCACACCTTAAATGACAGTTAACAATATTTTTTTATTGTTTCTACAATTGCCTTTTCATGGCCAACTTAAGGCATAATAAAGAAAATAATAACTTCGCTTGTAAGTCTAGAACAACAAATCAACAGAACTTTCTTAAAAAAAAAAGCATTATTTGATACTCATTATCTACCTATCTACCGGTTTCATGATAAAGCTCAAAAAAAATTATTTTCTGAAATTGCTGAAGTGGTTATAAAGGGTTATAAAGGGACTGTCCATCATTCACGAAAATTGAACTTTAAATTAAATATTATGGGGGATTACGTATGTCACTTTATTACTTATCTTATTACTTTTAATTAATTAGTAATATTATTGGATACAACTTTGATGCCTGTTTTTGATGTTTATTCCATGACTTACTTACTATGTCTGCAATAGTAAATGCTTACCAATATTTTCATTTTTAAAATCTACAAAAATTTTATCAATTCGTATTTCTTATGAAATTTGGTATATACCCATTTAGGAGGGTGCTGAATACAGGGATGTATTCAGATTTTTGTCATAACTTTGACAGGGAATGGAATAATGGAAGGAACATAAATTTTAGTGACTCCGGAGCTGGTTTTTTTTTCATGTCTTACATGTACTTCTGAAGGATCATTACTACTGTATTAGCTGTACCAAATATGAGTCCATTATTCCATTCCCTGTCAAAGTTATGAAAAAGCACTTTTATAAAACTTTGTAGTGAAGACCCAATGAGAAATTTCTAAGGGAGGTCCTGATTACCATTCTGATTATCTAACTCCTATTAAGGTATGTCCCTCTCATGATGAAACACCTTGTATATATTTGTAAATTCTGAAAAACCTATAAACCGTCTATTAATCTAAAACTTACCTTTGGTGGTAGCTGAAGGGCGTGCCAGTTATCGTTGATGTAAGGAATGACGACTGTATCCAAATCATAATACTTTTTACAGTTGTAGGCAGTCAAATTAAACAACATAAGGTGCACCAGGTCCACCCACTTCATTTCCAGCCTTCTTAAGAAATCTTTGCCTTGGTTACATATCGAACATACAAACACGTAGAATCTAAAAAAAACTATCATTACCTTCTGAATGACCCAATAAGGCGAAAATACCAACCCAACAAAAACATACTGGGTAAGAAATCATACCACAAAAACAATTACAACGAATTTTTTCAATCAAATGCAATGCCATTACCTGTCTCCACAATACAGAGGATACTGTAGGCAGTCAAGGCATTTTTCATGGAACCACTGCCTACATCTTCCGCATTGCAGCATCTGTTTGTACCATTCCCCATTTCCCCCGCAATAACAATATATCTGTTCAACATTCACTCTATGATATGTATCCCAATTTAATGAATTCAGCTAAAAAAAGAAAAAAGATCAACATTAATATATAACGTCGCATATTCACTTGTCAAATAGTAACAATAAACCAGTTGCTGTGGGTTTTGACCTCCAAAAATACCAAGCGCGGTATGATTGAGCTCTTTCCTACAAATACGTTTAAAAAAATTGTAGGGCAGGGTGATTCAGAAAATATATTTCCTCCCCAAACGTCAAAAATACTTTGTAGGAAAATTTTATCAAATTATTTATCTTCGTAAAGATCATCACATTACATTTTGATACATTTTCAGACCATGAATATTATTTTTGAGAGATCATGCTGTAATCGACAGCAGTCTTCTTCGGAGTTAATGGATGCAAACAATTTAAGACCATCAGCATACAGAAAAACATTACTTTGTATATCTCTGCAAATATCATTGATGAAAATTATAAATAACAGTGGCCTCAGAACAGAGCAATGCGGAACTCCTGACGTTGCTAATACTTCAATAGATAAAAACCCATGATAATAAAACATTTTTTTCCTCAAACGTCAAAAAAATTTTACTTTTATGATAAATTTTGCGAATTTAAATTGTCATTTTTCTGGCCCTTCATTTAATCAGCAGTAAAAGACTTTTGCTGCCACATGTAGCGGCACTAAAAATATTTGAATAAAAAACAGTATGTTATATGTGGAGTAAAGTGATTCTTTGTGTATCGGCTTTTCATGCACATCATAGACACAAAAATGTCACTTTTACTTCATAGAAAATGATATATATATACTGTTGCGTAGAATTTTGTCTTCTTCAGAATGAAACACTAGGCACGTATTTCTCATATATAGGGTGGGGCAATAGTGCGTCGGACCTCGATATCTCGAGTTCTATGATAGCTAGAAATTATTTTCGAACATACAGGGCGAGCCAAAATGAAATTACAGGACGAAGTGCCTTTTTTTTAAATGGAATGCTATGTATATCAGCACATTTTTTGAAGCCTCTTTCTAGGCTCTATTCATTCCTATATTAGCATTGAATATCTCTCAACCACTTGGGTGTAATGAATTTTTTTGTTGAAATAATGCAAACTGCAGAAGGACATTAAAAAAATCACCACAGTCACAATTATAGGTTTTAACAAAAACTTATGTGAGTACCAGTTACGAAACATCTAATTAATGTTTTTGAATCATTTTCATTTCCTAGAAATGTACAGGGTGGCCAAAAATTATTTTTCAATTAAGAACATTTTAAATTGAATTTTCTCAATTTTTTCAAATGGAACACCCTGTATATTTTTCGACGATGTGATGTAGAAATGAAAAACGAAAATTTTTTTTGTAAGTACTTCCCTATGGCTAATTGCAACCATTTTCGTTTTATAAATAAATGTCAAATTTAAGAATAAACTTAAATAAGAGGTTCCCTCAAATAATTCATTAGAAAAATTTATAATAGGTGTTCGACGTGTTGCCCATTTTCATTGACACACTTCTTTATGCAATTTTGAAATGAGGCCATTTAATGGGAGAATTTCTTCCAATCCATTGAAATGAGTAAATAGTATTTAATCGGTTCTTTACTGTAATGTTTTTTTTTGTACATTTTTCTGCTGTTTTCGTTATTCGACAAGCAATAAAACCTCAGTTTGGTATAAATTGTTGGGTACAAATGAGCATTTATCACGCTTATAGGTCGTTATAATTTATTTTACACATATTCAATGCTAATATAGGAATGAATAGAGCCTAGAAAGAGGCTTCAAAAAATGTAGTGATATACATAGCATCCCATTAAAAACAAGGCACTTGGTCCTGTAATTTCGTCTTGGCTCGCGTATGTTCAAAAATAATTTCCAGTTATAGACATTTTTATCTAGTTAACTTTAAAAAATTTCTAGCTATCGTAGACCTCGAGATATCGAGGTCCGACGCACTATTACCCCATCCTGTATATAATAATTTGCGATATATTTGCTAAAAGCTCTTTTTCAAATGGATTTTTATGAAAAGGCCCAATCATAATTCGTTGAAACTACTCTCATATTATGAGTTTGGCTATGCAATATAGGTATTTTTGTGTAATTTTATCAACTTACATCATACGGTAATACTTTTACAGTAGACGAGGGGGCTACTTGGATTTCGTGGGCGCTCGAAGACGAAACACTACGTAAAGAGTCCCTTCGTTGATGTTTTAAATCACTTTTTTTCAGTCTATGTGGATCACTGTCTATACATCTTTTACACATCCATGTTGCACCTAAAATTTAACAGAAACATTAATATTTAACATAATAATACAAAGCAAAGAAAGTTTACTCCTCAAAATCATGGCCACAAAAATTAACGACAGCCTAAAACAGCGAATTCTCATTTTTATCTCTTTCACATTTCAACTATCGCATTAGCTACAACAATAATGCCATAATAAAATTCAACTATTGTTTAATGGCATTGCTGAGTCTTATCTGCTTTTGATGAATGCAATGCAAGAGATATTTTACACAGAGGCGGCCTTCTAATTGCAATTTAATGTCCTTTATCTAATTCCCAGAAGTGAAAAATAAACACACTTTAAACCTTCTTTACCATATACAATTCATCATAAAAAAATTACTATCATCACTCAATCATTCCCTCCTCTCACTGAAAAGGTGGCCCTAACACCTTTCTACACTCTAGGTTTCATAAACCAAGTTAACATCATCAGGAGATTGCAAAAATACTTTTAATCACCTCCTAATTATGCTAACTTGATTGACGAAATTCGCAAAATAATGTTTTGGTATTTAGGGCCGGTTTTTTCATCTCCCATTAAATTTATTTGGGAAATAATTTCCTCGGCTACAATTGTATCAATAATCGTTTCCACAGGATTTATTTGCTGAATAAATTTAATGGGAGATGAAAAGACCGGCCCTTAATAAAATTACTTCAGTATGAAAATGATTTTAGGGAAAAATGGTTTGTTGCCTTAAAAGTTATTATAATTTAAAAACAACTATGGGAAACCGTGTAATATGCATCATTAAATCAAATCTTATCAAGCTGTAATTAATCTCTTGTACTACCAGATACAGTAGATAAGATATGTCAGAATAACATATAATAATATACATGTCACATTATTTAGACTTTAGAAACAGGAGTTTAAAAATAATATCTATCTTTTATTATTTATTGCCTCTATAGTTAATTGATAGAATAAAAGCAGTAAAAACCATTTTAGTTCGTTTTTGAATTTGATGCTTTCATACCAATTAAAATCTATTATGGAGTTCTCTGAATTTGTGATTCTTGACTTCATACAAGGATCTTGTAATGTTATTATTATATTGATTTTCAATTATTTTTTGATTCCCTTGAACAATATGATATTTTGCAAGCAAAAAGTGTTGTTACTTGGTGACTTTAATGTTCCAAACTTTGTTAACTTAAATCCAACTGATAAGAAAGCTAATTGTGCCATGAATATTTTAAACTTTTTCGATTTTAAACAATGTAATAATATACTAAACAACATGGTTAGACTACTTGATTTAGTTATAAGCAATGTAAATTGTGAAATTACAATTCAGCACTTGTTAAAGGTGTATATCACCCATCTTTAATAATTAGTTTTCATAAAATTGGGACAAATCAGCCAAAGTTTTCATCTAATACAAATCAAAAACCATACAATTCTAAGAAAGCAGATTTTGTGCCTTTGTATAATTCATTATAAGGATTAGATTGGTCATTTTTAAGTGAAATAGATCATATTGAAGTAGCTGTACATGAGTTTTATGAACAACTTTACAGTCATTTGATGAAAATGTCCTTGTATAAAACATATAAGAGTAGTTATCGGCCCTGGTTTGAGGCAAATATTATTAGGAATGTAAAAAATAAAGCTAGATTGTTTAAGTATAAAAAAACCTATAATGACTACTTTTTACAAGAATATAGAGAACTATGATATTTAGTACAGGAACAATTAAGAGTTGGTCGGAGTGTATTAGTCATCCATGCTTCCAATTTTAATTGTAAATGACTTCACGTCAATAAAATGACGCAGCTGAATGTACGGTGTGCTTGGAAGGCGAGAGATAGAGATGTAGTAGAATATGACATTGGACAAATTTATTATACCTAATCTTTAAATTTCTCTGTGCATTTGAGGACATTAGGGCTAATTTTATTTTAGTTCTACAAAAGGGAAAATGTTTATTTTAATGATACCTATACGAGAAGATAAAAATTATTTTTGCAAATCGATGATAGAAGAAAAAAAATATATGTATTTGTATGACTGGTGGTCGAGAGGTGAGCGCACTTGCCTCTCACCCAAAAGTTCCAGGTTCGATCACCGGTCGTGGCAGTGGAAAATACTGTGAGAGGGATTTTTCCACTATACACGGATATTGGGTGTGTGTCCCTTGTCTCTAAATGTGTAACCCCCTCCCACACAAGGCTCTTCTAGAGCCTTCCGGGATAAAGGGGGTCGTAATTACCTGTGGTGTATATACTTTTTTTTCTCTCATCGTCTCACATTGTAACATGTTTTTAATGTCTTTTAGTGAAAGCCGTTTTTTAAAATAATGATTTATATGAGAGTAATTTGCACCGTCTTTCCGGCTTATATCCGGAGCGCTCTTAAGTGCTGCATACAATAATTCTTATTGAAAATGTCCAGTCCTCAATTTCCAATGATCCCCAATATTTCTGGTCATATGTACATTCTAAAAATAGAACCTCTAGAATTCCCTGTAAGACATCATATGATAATATATTTTATGATAAACCTCAGGATATTGTAGATGTCTTTGGAGAATTTTTTAAGAGTGTCTACTTACCACCTGAAACAGATGATGAAAAGCATACCTAATACTCATGAAAATGTTGCTTTTCAAAATATATCTGAAAATGATATCTTAAATGCTACAAGAAGAAGAACAAAATGGCGTCAGGTCCCGATAATATACCATTCTGTCCCATTGCGCATACTATTCAATCTTGCATTAACAACAAAAACCTTTCCTAGTCGCTGGAAAGTGGCCAAAGTTTGTCCAGTGTTTAAGACAGGGCACTGGTTGATAATTATAAGATTATTTCTATTCTATCAAATTTTTCGAAGGTTTTCGAAATTATTTTGTATGATCGCATCTATCTCTGTTCAATGGTACGAACTTAGAGGTTTTTACCCAATGTCTCAAAAATGTTAGATAGGCAGGGACAGGTAGATGTCATATACAGATTTTTCAAAGGCCTTCGACAGGATAGATCATGCCTCTTTACTTAGGAAGCTGACACAATTTGGTTTCCATCCCAGTCCAGTACTATAGAATTTCTTAGATCTTACTTATGGAAAAAACAACAGTATGTCGCGCGAGATGTCGCATACAATGGTTTCAGTTCATCTTGTTATATTGTTACCTCAGGTGTCCTTCAAGGGCTTGGTCCCCTTCTCTTTCTGTTATTTATTAATGATTTAAATGATGTAATAGATTATTGTAAACTATTCTACACTGATGATTTAAAAATATATTCAGTTATAACTGGTATTGATGATTGTAGGAAGTTGCAATCTCATCTGAATCAGGTTCAATCCTGGTGTCAAGACAATAAATTAGGCTTCAATGTTTTTAAATGCAAGATTAATAGCTTCTCAAGAAAGCAAACAATATTTGAATTTGCACATCACATTGAGAATGATGCATTATCTCGATGTAATTCCAGAAAGGATTTAGGTGTATTATTTGACTTTTAATGAGCATATAACTTTAAGAGTGTCTGAGGCAATGAAAGTTTATGGGTTCATTGTAAGAAATTGTAAAAACTTTACTGGTGTGTTAATGCTTTGAAAATATTGTACTTATCTTTTGTCTGCTCTAAGCTTGAGTATATAGCTCTTATGAGGTATCCATATTATAATCGTCACAAAATAATGGTGGAACGGATTCAAAGAAAATCCCTAAATATTTGGCTTTCATATCAGACTGTGTTTATCCCGAAAGTGGAATAAATTACAACAATTTAACTAGTAGATTCAATATATCAGCTTGGATTCAAGAAGGATTTGCATATCATTAACATTTTTATACAAGGTACTACATAATACAATTGATTGTTGCGCTTTATTTGGTATTAAGTATAATGTACTGTCGCGAGCAGAAAAAAATAAGAAAACTTTTTTTTTTCTCATGTAAATCTATCTCTATTTGAATATGTAATCAGTAGCCGAAATAAAACAGATATTACTTTTAATTTATTTTTTATTTTAATACTGTAGTTATTACTATAGTAAATGATGGATGGTTAATGAGACAAATTGCACTGCATTATAACATTAACAAAAATTTAGTGTGTAACATTTTAAGGAAGTGGAGAATCAATGGTACGATTAGTAGAAATCCTGGATCAAAGGACAAAGGATATCCTACTTAACAAGAAACTAACTATTAATATTTCGTTATTGCACCATTTCTATTTATAACTTCTATACGTCTGTTTGGCATAGAATTAAATAACCTTATATAATAATCATTAGTAATAATATTTTCCCATACATTATTTACCATTTCCAGTAATTTGTGGGCATTCTGTGGTCTCACATTTCGTTTTTGGATACTTCTTACGAGTAGTCCCCATACTTCTTCCACAGGGTTAAGATCTGGACTATGACTGGGCCAGTTAAGAACATTGATGTTGTTATCTTGAAACCAGTTAGTTACGGTATGAGCAGTATGAACGGAACAATTGTCTTGTTGAAATATGAACTCATTATTAGAAAATAATTGTGACACAGAAGGGAGCATAATATTGTCTAATATCCTAATATATGTTTCACTATTAAATCGTTCCTCAATATGCCACAAAACACCAGGACCACGTGCCGATATCCAAGCCCACATATTGACGGAAAACCTACCACTTTTATCATTGTTAGATATATATTTCTCATCGAATCGAGTATTTGGAGGACGGTAAACACGAATACGACAGCTGTGTTGGCTGGAAAGTTTTTTCGTCTGTAAAGATTACATTGTTCCAAAAATTTACATCATGCGATAAAAATTCAAGCACAAATCCTACTCGAGCTTCTTTATGTTCAGCTTTAAGTAAGTATTTCTGTGCTGCTGCATGACAGAGTAGCTCCGATTCTCTTAATTGTCGGCGACCAGTACTACTCGATCCAGGAAAATTCGTTTCTTCAGTAGCCTGAATAACTGAGTAAAATGGATTTCCTACTAAAGCATTTACCAATTGCAAATCTTGTTGTTGAGTTGATATCCTTCGTCGCCCTGATCCAGGATTTCTACTAATCGTACCGTTTACTCTCCACTTTCTTAAAATGTTACACACCGAATTTTTGTCAATATTATAACACAGTGCAATTTGTCTCATTGACCATCCATCTTCTGCTTTAGCAATAACTCCAGATTTAACTAAATCGCTTATATGAGGCGTATTAGTTTTTTGCACACTTGCAATAAATTATGACAA
Source organism: Leptura quadrifasciata (assembly GCA_963675555.1). Taxonomy (NCBI): domain Eukaryota; kingdom Metazoa; phylum Arthropoda; class Insecta; order Coleoptera; family Cerambycidae; genus Leptura; species Leptura quadrifasciata. Next base: position 17,664,659 of record OY776681.1, on the reverse strand, counting down.
CTACCTGACAATGTCACAAAAATTAAAATTAGATGTACACAACTAGATTTTAGCAAAATACCGTTATAAGACTTGCCCTTTTTTTTTTTGCTCACGACGGTACCAATGTTTAAGATTATAAATACAGGTATAATTTTTTTTCAAATCATCTTTAAACTTGTTGAATTTTCAAAACCGAAAAAAATAAACAATAATTCATATTTTTTTTCCAGTCACTGCTCTTCCCTTTAACCTCAAAATCAAGATAACAACTACTTTACTATTCTATTGTCATTTTTTGTCAAAAAATCTATTGGAAATGTGAACTTTAACTCTTTTAACTCTGCGCTTTTTCATTGTCTTAATTCAACGATGCCATATTTGATGTAAACGCATTGAAGATATTACTGAAAATTTTTATCAGAGTACTTTTGAGGGTGCTCTTTCGACTGGCGACCCATAAAATTCAAAAAAGATCAATTTTGCTATGACATTTGAGATTAAATTAATAACAGACCATTCTTCATGTTTTTTTAGTTAATAATTCAACATTTTTTCAAATACCTTACCAAATTATCTGAAACCTCTTCAGATCGTGCAGATAATCTCTAAACTTAAAATCTAGGCACTCAGGAATATTAATTTTAACATGTTGGTTTCAATATAGTGACCATAATGTTGGAAAATGTTTCAAAGTCTGCATTTAATCGTTTTTTGCGAATTTATCACTGAAAATCGATTGGAAATACATCTCATTGAGATCAACACTTCATAATTACAAATGTATAGTAATAGTGATAAAGAATTATATAAAAAAAACATTACAAGTACATTTCAAATTAAATTAATAAATATGATAAATATGTAATTAATTCTGTTTCAAACAATTATTTTTATTATCATTAAGTACAAATTATATGTTTAAAAAAATATACATTTGCACATAATAGTACGGCAGCCCATTATCAGGATTCTCGATTTATTACGCTCCAGTGTTTTTGGTATTTGTTTGTTAGTTCTCGATGAGTTTAACAAAAAAGTTCCAGTGGACTGACGATGGTAACACTGCGGAGTGGTTCAAAAATTCTCTCGGATATGTAAAGAAAAAATGGTCAATTTTGTTATCCCGACATGTCAGTTTTCTGGCTTGGGTTATCGAGAGGGATGCATATGATTAAAAATATATAGAAACTGACATTTTCCATGATGTCGATAATTATTATGGTGATAAAATTTGCCCACAGGTGAAAATTCAGGTCACCACGTAATGTCAGTTTCACTATCATATAATATTTTGAAGTTTATTATAAAAAAAAATATATGAACTGACATTTTCATCGGAGGCGTTGAACCCCAATCATGTAAATTTTTTAGCGACGATAAAGTTATCATTCTACGTCAATTGTCTGGTGGTAATCATATATTGTAGCGCGGAAAATGAGGCAAAAGTGGTAACTGACATTTGTGTCAATGGATTTTTTACCAAACTCGTTTTCAATTCCCAGGGAATTAATGAATTTAAACTTCTTTCTGTTTGACCCCTCACTGGCTAAAAATTGGATAAATGTTATATTAGCAAATGATGTTCAAGTAGCAGCAGTTTTTACAGAAACTTTTGAAAACACAATCACAAAAACTGTTAGGAAAAGAGAATCAAAAAAATTAAAACCATGGATCACTGAAGGACTCATAAAGTCTATTATCACAAGGGATAAACTAAAAAAACGGTTAAATAATAATTATTCTATAGAATCGCAGGAACAATATAAAACATACAGAAATTCTTTAGACAGTCTTTTAAAAAAACTGTAAACTTGACTATTATAAAAAATAATAACAGAAAATCAAAATAACATGAAAAAAATGTATCAAGCTATTTCTGAAGCCACGAATGAAAAAACGAGAAAAAACACAACTACTTTAGATATAACTAATGATGAGGGTGAAATTTTTACTAACAATAAAGAAAGGTCAAATTTCTGTAATGATTATTTCATTAGCATAGGTACTAAAATGATTGAAAAAATAAAAACACCTCACAACTCTTTAAACAATGTGCCTATGAATAAGATCTCTACATTTCTAACTCCTGTTACAGAAAACAAAATACTAGCTCATATTAATTCTTTAAAAAATACTAGTGCTCCTGGTCATGATGGAGTTACCCCCATGTTGTTAAAATTATGTGCAAAATACATTTTACGTCCTCTTACTTACATAATTAACCTAATTTTTATTAGTGGAAAATTTCCTAAACAGTTCAAAACTTCTATAATAACTCCAATCTATAAAGCAGGTGATAAAAATAAAACTTCAAGCTATCGTGCAATTAGCCTAATAAATAATTTTGGAAAAATTGCTGAAAAATGTATAAAAACACGTCTGGTAAATTTTTTCAAGGATAATAAGATATTGAATGAACATCAGTATGGTTTTCAAGAAGGCAAAAGTACGTCGGATGCTATGTATGAGGTAATTAAGGAAATTTCAGACAGTCTTGATACCACCAAAAAATGTATGCAGTATTTCTTGACCTCGCAAAGGCTTTCGACACAGTACACCATGGAAAGCTACTACAAGTATTGGAGCATAATGGAATCCGGGGTACTGTGTTGGATCTCTTTGAAAGTTATTTAATTGATCGCATACAATATGTTAAAGTTAATGGATGCTTAAGTGACCCGCAACTAGTGAAAGTGGGTGTGCCACAAGGAGCTGTCCTTGGTCCTATCCTATTCATAATTTATATTAACTCTGTTAACTCTCGATATAGACAGCAAAATAATATCATATGTTGATGACACTGTTGTAATATTTCGTGGGGCAGACTGGGAAGCTACTAAAGAAAAAGTCTATAATGGTATATATGCTATGAAAATGTGGTTAGATGAGTACCAATTGTCTCTTAATGTAGATAAAACAAAATATAGCCTTTTCAATCACCAATGTAAATAGACTAACTATAAAAAATTTGATATTAATGCACTTGGAACAGAAATAAATGAGGTTGAATATATTAAATATTTAGGTATTATTATAGATAAAAACATAAAGTGGAAGGAACATGTAACGTATCTAACAAAGAGGATTAGGAAATTAATTCACAAATTTTATCAGTTTCTCAGCAAAAATGTATTGATTCTAGTATATAAATCTTTGGTAGAACCTTTGTTAAGATATGGCAAATTGGTTTGGGGAGCCCTATACATGAACTCATTAAAAACTTTATCTACAGTTCAAAATTATATATTAAAAATTATTTTCAAAAAAAGCCGACTTTACTTTGCTTTTACTTTATGAAAATGATATATGTAACATAAGATCATTATATTTCCACACCTTGTCCATTTATATTTATATATAAAAAAAAATTAAAAATGCTATCTCATGAAATTGTAACTCGTAGTATGACCCAAAAACTTCTGGAAATGCCTACTTGTCACAAAAATGCAAATTCAAGATTTGCACGCCATCTAGCCTCTAGAACCTATAACTTATTACCGATTAATATTAGAAATATTAAAAGCTACAAAAAAATTTCCTATCAATGTAAAATATACATAAATAAGAATTATGTTTCATTTGTTAATCTGTTGAATTGATTTTTTTGATTGCTGATTTGTTGATGTTTATTGTTTATTATTTTTGAATTTGTTAATGTCTATTATTTAATTAATGTCTTTCACTGCACAAATCAAGTGTTAAGTCACTTAGGTGCAGGTTTACAGGTTTAAAGTTTTTTTTTAAACCAGTTGGCAGACTGGAGAAATAATAATTGTGCAACTTATGTAACGAGGTTTCTGCCATATTGAAAATATGAACTAAATTTCATTAAACCAAACGGCAGACGGGTTGAAGATGTTCATGATATAAAGAATTAGGTTTATTAGGACTTGGAATTTTGGAATTGGTTGGGAAGGTGGTCAATAAGAATTATTGAGCCACAGCACTTAGGCCCCATCGGGCCCCTTGTACATCCTCCCTATTGGCAGACGAAAGGTCATTGATCCACATGTCCGATTTTGGCGACGAATTTACCTTTACTATACATGGCAGACGGGATAATATTGATCCAAATCTCCACTTTTCATAACATTTTCAAATTTGCATATCAGTGTGCGGTCATATGAGGGCTTTTTGGAATTTCAGCTATTCTACTTCTTATTGCATAAAGAAAAAGAGTAGGTAACGAAGACGTGCAGACGGGATAAAATCGTTTAAAAAAGTCATTAAGGGCCAGTCTGTAATTATCAGCTCAGATTTAGAGAATTTTACGAGTGATATTTCTACATTAATGTCGGACTTTATAGATGATCATCATTTTTTATATTTATTAAAATTACCACCAGTGCAGTAAGTGGTATAACCAGGATTATTGAACTGATCAATTGAAAATATTCGTATATTATCATATCACAAAAGAACAAGTTAAACCTTCGAATTAATAACAACAAATAGTCAAAGGTTTTTTTATGCTTCTAATTTAAATTCTAAATGTCTATATGGAGACTACCTCTGTGGCGATTCAAATCTGAGGTGGTGAGGTAAAATTTTTATTAAAAATGTTTTAATTTGGCATGAGATGTCCACATTTCCGTAAACGTGTACAATGATATTCTTACACCTGGTATATTTATCAAGATAGACTTGCAGCCAAATATTTAAACAATACTGATAAATAACTGTCAATATTATAATTGATAATCGTTAAAACTGCATTTTTGTTCTATGCATAAAATAGTCATAATTAGAAATAAATGGTTTCATATTAATTACATGGGATTATTATAGTTGTATTTCATTAATCATCAATTAAAATATGATTAAGACATAAATAATAAATAATGAAGAAATATTTGTACCTGGGTCATTGCCTTTTATGTTGGAAATGGTTAAGTAACCACTAACCACAAGTATAACGGCACGGTCTGAGTAAATAATAATAATTTAACTGTTTTTAAGAAACTCTGGAGAACTAGCAAAAAATTAATTAATGCTTTAACAGATATTTTTTATGTTTCTTTAACGTTCACATGACAATATTGATATTTTGGCAACACCTCGAAATTACTACAAAAAGATGGTTATATACGAGTACAATTTAAATGCGCATTAAAACACCACATTTAAAGCACATGCCCTATTGGAAGTTCTGCAAAAAGCAACTGACAAGTTTTACTTTTACTTTCTTATCGTATAGTATGAAAAACTACATATTCATTTATATACTTTAAACTTACTAAACTATACTTACTTTGTAAGCGTCTTATTGAAGCCCCATTAATATAAAAAGCCCACACACTTTTGAAGATGATAAATTACCAAATGTTAATTAAAAATTAAAAAAGAGGATGTTGCTTTTCTTATTTCTATCTTAAGCTTACCAGGACTGTGTAGAGATATAGGGCATACTTAATTTTATATTTCATATTATTAGGACGGTTGATGTTCTGGTCTAGTATGAGGTAAATACGAGGGTAAATATTATGTTGCATTATTTCTGTTATGATGATGCTTGGCAAATTTGAGAATGGCTCTTTCAGTCTTTCGATAGCAGGTTGAACATCTGTACTTTTTACTGTTATTATTCATATTATTAGGAGGGTTGATGTCCTGGTCTAGTAATAAACATTACGTTGCATTATTTCTGTTATGATGATGCTTGGCAAACTTTGAGAATAGCTTTCCCAGTCTTTCGAGAATAGGTTGAACGCTTATCTTGTTGTAAAGCAATGCATTAGATGGATTATGAAATGGGTTTGTGAGGCGACATAGTTTCATTATAATTCTCAGAATTATTATTGCTGCCATTTTAATATTGTTAAAGGTTGGAAGTCGACAATTATTACATGTTCATATTCAAGTATGGGACGACATGAGTATTCTAGATGTGAACCAATTGAACTTATAAAGCGGAAATAAAGAGATAGAAGTGTATCGCTTGAATGAAATTTTCTAGTATTGCGCATAATAAAACCTATGGTCCTTCTACCTTAGCAACAATTGCATAAATGTGGTCATCAAAGCAGAGTTTGAGGTCGAATAAAACACCCAGACCATTAAAGATATTGGGACACTGGAGACCAGAGTCATCGATACTGTAGGGAGAAAGATAATTGAATTCTTTTTGCTGGAGAAGGATAGTATATTGCACTTTTTAAAGCTTAGAGATAATAAATAACGAACACAAAATTTCTTTGATACATATCACTATATTAGGCATACACAGGCTGTCCATTTTATCGGGGCATTCGAGAATATCTCACTTAATATCGGTCGTACAAAAAAAATTATTTTTACCCGATTTATATAACCTACAAAATGGTTTAAAGACATTTGAAATCCATGGCCTACTTTAAGAGTTATGGCAGAAAATATCGAAAATGCGGAAAACATCTAAGCCAAATATCTCCGTTATTTGAAGAGATACGAGAAAAATTCTAAGGCGAAATTTTTTTGCAAAACAGAGTGTTTCAACGAGGTTTTATCTAATTTTTTTCAAAACCGCTGTATTTTGAGATTTACTCTTCAGGCTGTTAAATATTTTGAAACGGGTGGGAAATGGCGCCATTAAATAGAGTATTTTCCTCCCTTTTCAACGATATATCATATGCCATATTTACTCATTGGTACTATGTCAGTAATTATAAAAGCTTTTTTTTTAACAAGCATTATACTTGCCGTGGAGAAGTATGATTAAATAGAACAATAAAATAATTCAATAAGTTGTTCAAATTTTTGCTATAATAAAACCTGGGATAATTCCCTTTCTGGGTGTCGCTGCTTCTTCTGCGGATATTGAAATAATGTTTTCTTCATATGGACTTGTTCATTCTTTTTGCCCGAGTCATTTTTTGTTGTGGGATTTTTGTTTGAGTTTTGTCTTGTGATTATCTGACTTTGGCTTGTTTTTATGATGTAGTTATAATTATACTATATTTATATCTTCTTTAGAAACAGTTTCTCTCATCCTCTTTCATCAGGAGAGAATCGACTTTACTGTTCAACTAGCACTGATAGACTTCGTACGAATAGTAAAACTACAGATTGTAATTTGCTAATGGGACACCAAAACACATAAAAGGACGTTTCTGGAGATTTAGCTATAAATAATTTTTTAAATTTGGCACTGATTTTCATCATAATATAAAAAGAAATTGTCCTCTACCTCCCAATGTGATAAGTAGGCATACCTCAGGCACATTGATGCATTTATTCTGTACGAGTGTGTGGGGTATGGAGCATGCCTACCCCAACATTATATTGTTAAATACAGCATTTTGTTAATGCTCAAAATGAACTATAAACTTCTTATATCAACATATGTCTGTTTCTATTCAGGTATTTCGTTTTTTCTTATAAATTCTATTATTTCTGGAAGATCACATGTACCCCAGGCATTCCATTACAGTAAGGTGAAAGAAACAAATCTGATTTTAAACTTCCATCAAACACTTGTCAAAAAATAAGTTCCTTGAAAAGAATATATAAAAACATATTTTTTAATTCGAAATTTGAGGTTATATTGAAATTTTAAAAAAAACATAGAAGATTCACATGGGTATCAAACGATTTTAGATAAGTTAATAAGTGATAATCAACAGCTAAATTGCTGCAAAAAAGTCTCTACGTTTTTTTCATAAGTATCATAAATATTGGGAAAGAAAATTGTAAATTCGAGGGGTAAAAATTCTGTACACGTTTCATTTCATTGACTAATTTACGTAGTGCTATATATTATCATTTCAATTTCAAAGTCCTTCACATCATGACATGTACACAATATCGCACAGTGGTCAACACCCTTGCGTGTATTGCTTTAGTTTTGACAGAATACAGACATTTACAAGGTCTACTAAAAGACATGTCTATTTACATGCCATGTCAATAAAATAAAAATTACAGGATACTGTAAAATATTGGTTTGACAGAACAGTGTACAAACCCACTACGATTTAGCTAGCACGTCTTAACAAAAGACATGTAATTAATAGTTGTCCATAGCAAAATTTACTACAGAAATATTGTGTAAGAACAATATTGTTCCTGATTAACCAACAGAAAATTCTGTGTTTATATAATTTAAACAATTCTGTGAGGAGACATAAAATCAGACGAAGCAATATGTATAACTGTTTTTCGTCAAAAACTTTGTAAGGGAATACTCACTACAATTTTAAACTAAATTTGAAAACTTACTATCGAAAACGAGACCAGAAGCTAATATCGAAACACCAGTACTTGAAAATGGTGCGAGATGTACTTCGTAGCAAGTGAAAGTAAATGTATTAAACCTTAAATCAACATTTACAGGCCTCAAACTTAAATAAAATTAGAAATATGGATACTCATATGTATGAATGAATGAATGAATGACTGAATGAACGAAATGTGTAGATAATTTCATATGAATTACTTGACCATCTAGGAGAGTGTAAATAATTTAATATGTACCTCGATATATACTAACCTTCCTTCTGGCAGCTAACTGGAATCTCTGGCTGATGACATTTCTGGTGGTATCCTCTGCCGCACTGATCACAAACGGTTATCTCTTGTTTATTCTTTGGAGCAGATTTTTTACAAACGACACATAACAAGTCCTCTTGTTCCGAAGTACTTAACTTGGTTAAGTCCTTATAACTCGACCAATTATACGTATTGTCTCCGAATTTCACTAAACACTGTTCTCTAATACTATTCACTTGGACCACGGTTCCGAAATAATACCGATCATCTTTCTGTTTAACTAGAACATCTTGGCCTAAAGAAAACTCGGACATCTCTTTTTCTACTGTTGTTGTGCTGTCAGGTACTGCAGTTTGTTGTTCTGGAATACTTTTTTTCAGACGATTCGTATGGATGTGACTGGCCACAGACGTCATTTTCGAGGTTTTATCCAGGAGACTCCTTCACTACAACTGCAACAAAAATCACTTTTCACGAAAAATCGGGACGTACACTTCATGTTCACTCAATTATTTAGTAAACACAATTAACACGAATGTTAGGAACGATGTGCAAACAATTTCTTACAACACAAACATATATGTTCACACCCCATACATTTTTATGAGGTTTTATGTGGGTTTTCGATTATTTTAGCGTTTTACACACATCCCAGGTCTCATCCTTAAGTTGAAATTAATATATTTAGGTTACTTACTTGTTGTAGCGTCTCCGTTCTTGATAGAACTCCATCCGAAACCTCTACATTTGCGGCCATTAAACTATTGTTTGTATAAAACCCGCCAAAGTTACCACACGTAAAAATATCATATTTTCACTGAAATTCGATGCACCAAACTTGTCATAAACTTGCAACTAAGTAAGTAGGTGTTTCATTATGTTTAAATATGCTTTATTTTTTAACAACACAGGGAAAAACTATTTAAATTAAATTATTTTGAAATTTAACGACATTTAAGCTGTTCGGAATTGTGAGTGATAGGTGGCGCAGGTGCTGTTCTCAGTAGTTCGAATTGCCATTGCAACAAGACGATTTCAATGGCCAAATATAATGCTGACATCATAGCCCGAAAGAAAGTATGACGTCACTTACATTTTCAAAATATTGAAAAAAATGTCTCCATACAGTCTAATCTCAAAAATAAGAGATTCTAGGTTATATCCTACTTATAAAGTGATAAAATATTATTGATTTTCATGACATTAGTTACGAAAATCGATTACATTTTTGGCAAGTAAACATGGTCATGTTAAAGATATAAAGTTACCTTTACCTAAATAATTTAAAACTTTGAATACCTATCGCATGAGTTTGCTAACTACAACTTTGAGAGGCATAAGTGCAAAACAAGCCCTTTTATTCTAGGGCGTAAATAAATTCTTTTGGTATGGGAGGTAGGTAATATGAATATAAAATAAAGAATATTTTTTTATGCTTTTATCTACGATCGTGTAAAAAGTAACAGATTTTTTACATCATTTCCAGTGAAAAAAGTGGCCTATTTTTTTTACTAAAAGTTTTACGGTTGCGTCATGGCATCAACTACCCGCAAAATACCATTTTTCTCTATTAAACAATTTTTAGATACTGCACCAAGTACCAGACAAACAAAATTAAAAGATCTACATCGTGAAAGTCCGAATAATTCTATGAGAATGATTTTTCACAATTACAATATTTTCTTTTGGTAAGCAAGGAAAAATTTGTGAAATTTTTCAAACAAAATGATTTTCATGTACATTCTGAATATACTTTGAGGATAATTTTTTTAAAATTAAGTGAAACATCTTTACATACACGATTTTGTCATTAAAACAGGTTTTGAATTTTCTGTGGCTGTCGGTCCACAGATTTAGGTTTCTTATTCTCACACGAATTTACTGATATTAGGGTGGAGTATATTCTAAGAAACTCATGTATTTTTATTTACTTATAACTCTTTTTAGTTTGTCTATAACATGTCTAATAGAAATCCCTCAATACACTCTAAACAAATATTAACAGGAATCTACCTACCTGCAAACTAATCTGTGCTCTTTGACTCTGTATTGGATCTTCCGCCTTGTTTGTCCGATAAAAATTTTCACCATATCGACACTCTATTTTTTTTTTAATACCTTGTTTATATTTACGTCCTGGCGGAGTTTAGCTACAGCTACTCCTCCACTCAACCAGGACGGCGAAATGAGATGCCGTTCACCCATCCAAGTGACGCCCGTGACCAACGCTGCTTAACTTCGCTGATCGAGGTCTCAGCGCTTAAACCGATGACGGTACCTCACTTCACAATCGATAAACAACTTAAACAGTTCAGGGACGGTGTCTTTGTTTGATGAAAGCAACCGTTGAATTTTCTTCACTGTTGAGAAATGTACTTTTTTTTTTTCCAATGAAATCCTGTCTGATCTATCTGTAACCTCAGCAATGAAGGGTGAACAATAGACCTTAATGGTAAAGAATATGCAACAGTTAGTTTCTTCAAAGAATCTCTAAACTCTTGACGTTTGCTGATTGGAATGTGTGGCAAGTTACACCGGACAAACATGATGGAGCATCCAGAACAACAACAGACTCTGATATAAGTAGGGGAAACCATCAAATTACATACGAGAATGTCAAAATATTAGATAGAAGTACTCGCTATTATACAAAAATTAATATGTAATTATTAGAAGTTATGAAAGACAGCAACTTCAACCGAGAAGATGAGTATTGACTCAGTAACGCATAGAGTTTGGTTTTGCCAAGTACCAGTAATTTACAGTTGCAGTCAATGGGTACAATGAACAAGTGGTTAAGAGAAGTAACAACAAGGTGTACAAGAAGCAGAATAAACTTTAGTCTTTGATATCCAGACCTTGTGAGTGTAGGTTCATGTATATTTTACAAGACTAGGATGGTGGCAGTATCTAGAAGAAAATAGGTTCGTTGATCTGGCAAACATTTCTCCAACGATTCTGAGAAAAATGTTTTACAAATGTTTGCACAAAAATTTGTATTGGTATCACGACTTAAGGTGTGGCCTAGGTCTCATGGTCTTGATGATGATGAAAACAGAGTTCCTATAGTTATCACCAGGAAGAGAAACCTACCGCCCATGAAAGTTAGGATGGGACCAGTGGAGATACGCCCAGGTGACCATCTGAAGTACCTAGGGGTTTGGCTGGACTCTAAGTTGCACTTTGGCGTTCACGCCACGAAAACGACCGAAAAAGCAGGAAAGGCAGCCACAGCCATCGGAAGGCTTATGGCCAACACTCACGGACCGAGAGCTAGCAAGAGGAGATTGATGTGCAGCGTCGTGCACTCTACCCTCTTGTATGCGGCCCCGGTCTGGGAAAGTATGATGAAAGTGGACAGGACGAGGAGCAGGATGACCAGGATCCAGCGTTGCGCTGCGATAAGGGTGTGCAGCGCATATAGAACTATCTCGTACGAAGCGGTATTGGTGGCGGCGGGGATTCCCCCTCTGGATCTGATGGCCAAAAAACGGCTGGAAGTCTATGAGGGAGTTGCGAAGGCAGAAGCCAGGGACAGGCTGTTTGAAAGGTGGCAGGGGCGATGGGAGGTCGCACACAAGGGAAGGTGGACTAGACGCCTTATTACAAATGTAAGGACGTGGATGGAAAGGAGACATGGGGAAGTGGGGTATTATTTTACCCAAGCCCTGAGTGGACATGGGTGCTTCATGGAATACTTAAATGATATTGGTAAGATTGATGGCCGAGAATGTATATATTGTGGGGAGGCCGACAACGCGGAACACACCATGTTCGTATGCAACAGGTGGAGGGAAGAGGCGGCGCGGTGGGGCACCTTTACTGTCCCCGGACGACATGATAGAGAGAATGCTGGAAACAGAGGAGAACTGGAGAAAGGCGGAGGAGGCGATAACTCGCATTATCAAAAAGAAGGAAGAGGATGAAAGAGAGATGGGGCTGACCCCATGGAGGAATTCATAACAACTCAAATGACCAGCTGGTTTGAAGATAAGCGAAAGCAATTCCAAACTAGTCGGAAACACTAAAGAGCCGGAGGGGTTTTAGCCGGTTGAAGTCCGGCACTACCTGTAGCGCTAGACACTAAGCTCAGGTGCTCATGATGAGTTTCCCCTTCAAAAAAAAAAAACACCACTGGAACGGATAAATTAAATAAAACACCATACACATTTTATGTCTTAAATATTTATTCTAACATCACTATTTATGACTTAAATTCAAAATAATGAAAAAATATATAACAGCCATACAATATAAATTATTTTACACTTTATCATCATAAATAAAAGGTAATTGAAATATTTACTTATAAAAATGCCGTGAAATTGCATTTTCGTAGTGTAACGGTATTAAATGTAAGATTAACATGATCTTTTATTTTGGTAATGTAAATCATATATCTAACACTAAAGTTATGATATATTACAATAGATTTTACAGTATAAGATTTTCAATAAAGCACAATAAAATAAAGAGTAACAACAAAAAAATGGACTATTAGTATATTTATACTGAAATTACCTTATTGCTATATAAGAAAAAATTTACAAACTTGGTAAATTCAATAACCATCGAATTAAATGTTCTCGACATACTGGATATCTGTTTTCGCTAAACAGGAAATAGAAAACCTTCAGTTCATCATTCATGATCACTATTAAGTTTATTTAGAACACGTGATTAGGTAATGTAAAAAATGCAAAATATGTCTTTTCGTTCTTTTTAGCTCCATCAAGATATAAGCTGACTCAGGACAAATTAGAAAAGGCTGATTATCACAGGATGTAACTTGTCGATGAGATACTAAAACCCAATTTTCAATTTAACTACACCAAAAAATGCCGCTTACGACTTAAAAATTAATCGTCTAATCGAACATTGAACCAATTATTTATATTTAATTAATAAGATAAGTGCATAATAGTTACTGCAGAATAATTAGGAAAATATAATATTTTAATTGATACAAATAGTATAACATAAATCTATAAATACGATGACATATGCTCTCTCTACCTTGATTTGTATTATATACAGAGCGTAGGCTCGCAAATTTTTCCTACGGGCGCTAGAGCCTTTCGAAGGCGGCACCCTTGGAAGCATTTGCGGACCTATGTACATACTCAATCACCCGTTAAAGTATGGCAATTTAATTTCTGGACAATGTGTGCAGTATCAAACCAAAGCTCACATCGGGAGCGAACTTTTCTGTCCAATTAAATAACCAATTATAGGAATCGTCATTTAAGGTGAACGAACCAACAATCAGAACCTGTACCGTGACTTTCGACATATAAAATTGATAATATTTTCAAGTCAAATTAACTTCCACGCGAGCTTAAAGAAGCTTATTCAAAAGGAGAGCGCATACACAAATAAAAAACCAGAATGTAGCTCATACCGCGTCATTATAACCTATAACTATCACAAACTTACTAAAATGTTTACCATTCGCTACTTTATACTTTGATATGTCTATCGTGAATGGTACATTGCACATTATTGCCCGTGATCCTTTCACCAAGTATAAAAACTTACAAAGATACGTTAAATGCTAATTTAATCTTTATAGTTTTTTTATTTGTGTACTTGCTCAAAACTGTTGATGAATGCTGTTATCGTTCCTAGTCTTAGATTTACTAATACAGAATAATGTGTAATCGTCACAAATTCAACTATACCAGTCAAAAGCAAGAAAAAATGTTAGCTTTTAATAGGTTGTGGCTAGACTAGACTTTGCTCTGCATAAGAACGTTGCCAATTTAAAATCTATTCTGCTGCAGATGTGGTTGTGGTGTCTGTGCGTTAAGGAATTGTAAACACTGTTGTCACTGATGGAGAGAGTATGATGGGGCAACCAAATGGATATCACCCGCTAATTCTTTTGCCAGGCTTGGCTCAGTTGAGCAACTCACAAACCAGGAACTAAGGATGGATCAATAATTACCCTAATTAAATTAGATGACAGAAAAGAAACAACTGAAAACTGGAGTTTTCTACACTCTCGCCGTTGATACTTTAAAAACGATATGAGATACAATGAAACTTAAGACAGACAATTTTGGTAAGCATTAAATTTTCTATCATATAGATAGCTCATTTTTGCAAGTAGGTTAATAGTGTTTCACCAGTATTACTGCATTGGTAGGCTTGGCAATAGTATTACGAAGTAATTTTGGTAAAAAACTAAACTAACCTAATACATTCTACAAAATTGTTTGCAGTGATGCGCAGTTTCATTATATTTTATATCACTTTCCAGATATCAACAGTAAAGGCACAAAACAACAAAATTTTCAGTTATCTTTTGAAGGTCTTTTATGACGGACCCAAGATGTCAACAACAGGGGTCGATTATTCTAAAAACGGTATTGACCTGTGAAGGTTTTGACCTGCAATAAATCAGTTTTTTTTTCATTGGAATAACTGCTGACCCATCGCTAGATCTGCGCACGCTTGAAGGTTGATTTCTGAATCCAAAAACTGCTCCAAAACTGGTTTTACTCGGAGGACACAAGTTACGCAAATTCGTTTGGCAGTTGATGTTAAACACAAGCAAACCCATACTTTTTAATTTTTTTTATAGCTATTCAGCCTCCAGTTATTACGAACACATGGAGGAATTTTCATGCGAGGCCCATTTTACAGAAATAAATGCATTTAGTCTCCGAGAATCAACCATTAGAAAACGCCAAAATACTACACTACTTGGCGCGTGTTTTACTAACCATGTTAGCACAACAGATGATCAAAACTGATATTTAATATTAGTCCTGTCGCTCAGATACTTACTGATTTGTGCAAAATGGGTATCATATGAATATGTCCCTATGCTTGGAACTAAGACTATTGAAGGAGTTTCTCAGACAACTTTCCAAAACTTCAGTCTGTTAGTCTTTCGTTGCAGAGCACTTTTAAATCTTGTGCTTCCAGGAAGGAAGAATTTTAAAGATTTCGGTTACATACCTACGGTTTTCGTGGTCTGGTACTGTATTCTTTTGAACGGCTAGCAAATAAACAAACATGATCTTTGCGCACTTGCATTAATAAGATTAAACTATTAATGCAGTTATTATAACGAGAGGGTTAATAAAAGATAGAGGCAAGCAACTGTTAATGATATGAATTTATATATCATAAAATGTTCTGAATAACTGCTGCTACTGGCGTGGCAAGTTCAACTGCAACCACAACTGTCCGCAGATTAATTTCGCAAGGTGGTCATTTATTTTAAATTGGCAAATTATATGGACAATGTTCATAATCAATATGCAAATATTATTTTAAAAAAATTAGCAAAGCATAAGCCTATCATACAGCCTAGAGTCTGGCCACTTGAACCCCTCTCCACCCAAATCGATGTATAATAGCGGCTATGGTTTGTGTGTAGGCGTGTGCATCAGTGTGTTTATAACGTATCGCAAGTGTCAAAAGCAGGTTGCAGCATTTGTTTTGACCAAGTGGAAAAATATACCGGATGTCCAAAAAGCCTGGAAACGGTCAAATATCTAGAGAAATACACGTTGCATCCAAAGCAGAAAGAACACGTCCTTAATAATTTTAAATGCGCTAACCAATGAACCAAACGCGACCCCCCACCCCTTGGGATGAGGCGGGTGATCAACTTTAAAATCTTAAATGGGTACCCCTATTTTTTATTGCAGGATCGGATTCTACGGCGAAAATTATGTCAAGTTTGTCTGAAATTTTTTTTCCCATTCGTGATAGATGGCGTCGTAATCGCAAAAATATTTTTTTTCCTTTATTTCTAAGAGATTCTACGGAAGAATGAAAAATAATAAAGCACGAGTTCATTTCCTCGAAAAAGCAATTCAATGGTATTAAACTTAATACCCCCCCCACCACCACCATGACAACACTGCGTTTATAACACCGTGCCTATACAAACTCAACTTACAGATCACCTCCTTCACATGCACAGCACTTTTTCTATTAAATAAGCTTCAAACTAAAACAAATTAATGCTATTTAAATAAAACTTTTAAACATCACCATAACCTCACTTTACCTGGGCAACCTTAAAATATTAAACGTAACCCCATATTTTTTGTTGCGGATGTAGTCTGGTGAACAAACAGTTCAATTTCATTCAAAACATTGTCGTAACCATAAAAGTAAATTTTACGCATATTGCACAAAATGCCGTAAGACGTTAATTTTACACAAAAAAACATTAGCTTAAGAGTTTTTCTTTGTTTTGGCAAAAAAAAATATTTCTTAAAAATGTTTACAAATAATAAAAATGAGGGTTTCCATTTAGCATTTGAAAATTGCCCTCCATTTTCCCTCCCCCAAGGTGGTCGGAAGGGTGGGGGAGGTATTAAAATTAACACCATTACGAAAAAAATATTTTTGCGATTACAGCGCCATCTGTCATGAATCGAAAAAAACGTTTCAGACAAACTTGACATAATTTTTGCCGTAGAACCTGATTCTGCAATAAAAAATAGACGTATCCGTTTCAGATTTTAAAATTTATCCCCAACCCACTCCAAAGAGTGGGGGTGGGGCTCGCGTTCTGTATCATTGGACAGCGCTTTTAAAATTATTAAGGATGTGTTTTTCTTTTTTGGGTCCAATGTGCATTTCTCGAGACAATTGACCGTTTCCAGACTTCTTGGACACCCGGTATGTAAATAATAATGTTACCATTAATTGTCTATGACCAAGTCAGTCATGTTTAGACTTATTTTAATTTTAACCTATAACATTGAGTCTAATGACACTATGCTCGTCAAAACAAAGGCAACTCCTATTGGCGCCGCGATTATGTATCTACTTTTCATACGGACCAATCAGTGCTTCGAACTTGAATGACCAGACTCTATTTTATGACTCTAATACAGCATGTTCATAACTGATGACAGTCAGCACCTTCACATCAAAATATCACCAAAGACGAACGGCACCTGCAAAAATCATCTTTACTGGAATTTGAATCAACTCACCAGGCAGCACATAACCATGCATCACTTCAGTTATTATCGTTAGGGCTGTCAGCTTAATGCCAAATTTGATTGCTAATATTGGATAGTTGCGCTTAATATTCTTGACAGAGCTAAGAATTTTACAATACAGACCTAAAACTGTACAAACATACACAAATCTTTAATACCAATTAAGTCAATAACATAAACACAGACGACGACGGATTTTGAAGTCTTTAAAGTACAATCGTTGAACAATCATTCCCCGCACAATTACATAACACTGAAAATCCAAACCCTACGTTAATATTTTCTATTTTTCATGATTTATTTGCTGCCGTCAAAGCAGTGTACAATTCCAAAAGTCCTTAAAATTAAAAAAATATACAACTTTTCATTTTTCACATCTAGCTATTATAAACATGTCAGCATTACTAATTACAGTAATTAATACAAAATTATCTATACTTTAAATTCCCTACAGATTTTTTTTAGTTATTTCCGTGGTCATTGCTGTAGGAAAAAATATTTATTTGAAGGATAGCAGGATTTTTTAAACAAGAATAACAAAAATTTCTGTTTGTTTGCAGGCGCATTGTTCAGTTGCCTTTTTCCGTTAAGCTTTCATCAACAAAAAACCCTTCCTAATTGCCGATTAAATAATAAAGAAAATAAAACAACCTGTACAAAAATTTTAAAACAACCCTGTGACTAATGAGAAAAAGGCATACGACAATAACAACTGCATTGGACTGTGGTCAAACATGGTTAACACCTTGTCTATAAAAATCCAAGGCCATCCTCCGTACTAACTCCTCATCACGCAGCCTAATAAAATGTGGAGTACCATCATGAAACGAGGTGATGAAAAGTTTTGATTCCGACATTTTTAAATTATCGTACTCCGATAAAATCTTACTAGTTCTGTATATGGATATAGCAGCATTTGCGGTAAAACACAACTCGGTACGACTCCTTTAAATTATAAACTAAATTATATTATGAGTATCGTATCGTTTAAAAATCATACCATAAACCAAAATACAAAAAATTTTTGAGGTAAGTTAATCCAGTTTCGTACCAAGGATGTAGGAGTGTACCGTCGCCTTCGGAAATGCTGACCAAATTATTGAAGAAACTTACACATAAATCAACCCAAGATTTCTGTACAGTTTATAATAAATTTTATATTATTCTATATACAAACTACTGTGAAAAATTTACTAACTTATAAAAAAGAATAGTTAAAAACATGAGTCGGCATGTTGAAATCATACAGTGGATGATTTTAAGCGAAACTCATTTTGGAAGCATTTAAATAGTTTCTTGAGCATCTAACTGTAATAACACCTGATAAAATTATCGTATAAATACATTAATTACACAAATCTTCCTCGTCTGAAAGTTTCTTTTGTCACACACACACGCAACTTTTTATTATAATGACCCTTCGAAGGCGGCCATTAAATCACTTTGCATGTTCATATCTATTTTATTTGCCATCTGAAAAAGAGAAAATTAGTTAATATTTCGTTCGGTAATCCCATTTTTTAGGTATCACTGATCTTTATACCGGGTGCCAAGGAAATTAGTCGCGTTCAAATTTCTCGGTTGCTTTTAGGAATAATTTTGAAATTTTGGCATATCATTTGCGACACAAAAAGTACATTTTATTTATTTATTCAATTCATTTGTCCAACAGTACAAAAGAACCAATTATAGGACAAGAAAACGGCAAAAAATACATGACTACATACATACGAGTGACAGACAATATAAAATTAAACACAATTACTACATAGCTCAAATGTGCTTTTAGAGGGCGGAATATTAAACATAATATTTTTAGTCGCAAACTCCTCTATAAAGTTCTTATTTTACTATAAGGAACGTAACCAGACTGCAACCAACAGCTACTCTCCGGATTATGTGCCCCGCCGAGCGCTGAAGTACAAGTTACAAGTCTGGCGTGTTAAGTGTAATAATTGCATATTACCATCAAAACGCTAATGCCTCAATTGCAACAAACACCAGCCGAAAGACTGATCCTACTTAAAGGAGCTCTCTTGCCAGCCGTCACACACCACTTGCAGACTGCAGTTTCGAGCTGTTGGCTCTCGTCAGTGCAAGGTAGGCATGTGACGACCAGCACGAGGATCCTTTGACCATTTGGTACATCCCGGTATTTTTACAATAGCGACATGTAAAATAGTCAGTAGGCGCCATCTAGAGGTTCAGTGTCTGTTGCAATCGAAAAATAAATAGCCTGACTGGGCTTAGCATAGTTCAAATGTGCTTTAAGAGGGTGGAATATTAAAAATGTCTACCTTGCACTGACGAGAGCCAACAGCTCAAAACTGCAGTCTGCAAGTGGTGTGTGACGGCTGGCAAGAGAGCTCTTTAAGTAGGATCAGTCTTTCGGCTGGTGTTTGTTGCAATCGAAGCATTGCGTCTTGATGGTAATATGCAATTACACTTAACGTGCCAGACTTGTAACTTGTAATTCAGCGCTCGGCGGGGCAGATAGCCCGGAGAATAGCTGTTGGTTGCAGTCTGGTTACGTTCCTTATAGTAAAATAACTTTATAGAGGAGTTTGCAACTAAAAATATTATGTTTAATATTCCGCCCTCTAAAAGCACATTTGAACTATGCTAAGCCCAGTCAGGCTATTTATTTTTCGATTGCAACAGACACTGGACCGCTAGATGGCACCTGCTGACTATTTTACATGTCGCTATTGTAAAAATACTGGGATGTACCAAATGGTCAAAGGATCCTCGTGCCGGTCGTCACATGCCTACCTTGCACTGACGAGAGCCAACAGCTCGAAACTGCAGTCTGCAAGTGGTGTGTGACGGCTGGCAAGAGAGCTCCTTTAAGTAGGATCAGTCTTTCGGCTGGTGTTTGTTGCAATCGAAGCATTAGCGTTTTGATGGTAATATGCAATTATTACACTTAACGCGCCAGAATTGTAACTTGTAATTCAGCGCTCGGCGGGGCACATAGCCCGGAGAGTAGCTGTTGGTTGCAGTCTGGTTACGTTCCTTATAGTAAAATAAGGACTTTATAGAGGAGTTTGCGACTAAAAATATTATGTTTAAAAATTACTACATGTATTTTATGTAATGCTGCAATCCTTAAGAGAAGTATAAATTGTAAAGTGTATACGAACTTAATTGAACCCGTAATGTCAATGGGTGTACCACAAGGGTCTGTGCTAGGCCCACTACTTTTTATATTATATATTAATGACTTGAATACATTTTTAAATTTTGGTAAAATAGTCATGTTTGCAGATGAAACCAATATTTTAGGAATTGCATCTAATACAGACACCTTTCAAGAGGAAATTGATCAAACGAATTCCAAAATATCTGATTGGTTTAATGGAAATAAATTAAAAATAAATCGAGAGAAAACAGTTTTTATAAAATTTTCCTTGACTTCCCAGTTTACTAATGAGAGCTTGCTAATAAGGTTTAATAATAAAAGTATTCAACAAAAGTCGCCCCATAAATTCCTAGGTCTGGAAATAGGTAACTCCTTGAAGTGGGTAAATCACATTGATAGTGTGTGTGCCAAAATATCCAGATTATGCTGTACATTAAGACATCTTAAAAAATTTGTTAACGAATTTGTTTTAAAATCTTTTTATTATGCACAAGTCCAGTCGGTTATGACTTATGGCCTGATCTGTTGGGGAGCGGAATCAGAAATGGCTAGATGCAGAAAAAAGCAATAAGGATTATGTTCGGAGTAAGTACCAGGATGTCATGTAAAGAAATATTTAAAACCGCTAGAATATTACCATTGCCTTGTCTGTATATTTATCACAATTTAGTATATACTCACAAAAATATAAACAATTTTATAACTCTAGGTGATACTGATGAACATAAAACTAGAAACACAAGCAATTTAAAAATCCCCAGTCATAAAACAACATTTTATGAAAAATGTCCAAAATATAATTGCATCAAATTTTACAATCACTTACCAAATGATTACATAGCATTGTCAGTAAATAAATTTAAAGTAAAAAAATTACTCGATCGAAAATGTATTTTATTCAGCGTGTGATTTTTTAAATACTAGTAATTAGTTAGTTAGTTTCTTATTTTTATCTAGTGGAATATTCCCTTGTATGTTTTAGTCATATATTTTTACATATGTTCTTATCCTATTTCCTGTTAGTAAATATTGATTTTTTTTTCTTCTATGTCTTAAGTTTTAATAGTGTTTTTAAAGTGTACAACAAAACTAATTCTTGACTTGTCATATATCTGTGTAAGATCTGTTCGACAAATAAATTATTATTATTATTATTAGTTTCGCGACATTAGCGTTATGATAGAGTATGTTGGGTTGGCTAATACGTAATGTCACACTAATTGAGTCCATTTCCTAACAATAGCAACCTCCAACAATTACAAAGTTTGTTGTGGTACCAAAAATAATTATATTAAATTGTAAGATTTTCTAAAATCACATTACTTACCACTTCCCTTCTTCTCCTCTCTTGCTCCTGTAACCTCTGGCGCTCCCTCTCTGATATCCTTTCCGACCCTGAACTTAGTGAACCAGGTGACGTGCTGCCCTCTCCTGGAGAGGACCTAAGTTCTTCCACCCTCTGCGTTGCAATGGGCTGTTGCTGTTCAGCCACAGCTTTTCTGTGAAAATAATAAATATAATTAAAAATTGTGGCCGCATTAGACTGACCAAGACATTGCATACTATGCATTTTTAAAAGTAAACTTGAGTTTCTGAAATAACTTACCTCGCTTTTTCTAGAGCGTCTTCCTCTTCTCGCTCCCTCCTTCTTTCATTTTCAGCTCGCAATCTCTCTCTTTCAGCTTGCTCTCTTTGCTGTCTTTTAAGCTCCAAGTTCTCCAGCCGTTGCTTCTCTCTGTCCGCTTTCTCTTTCGCTTTGGTTTGGAAAACCTTAAAACTATCCATCACTTGCTGTTTACTGCTACCGCCGGGCGTATTGTTCGGGGGAGACTTGCCTTTTGCTAGACTAGACCAAGAACTAGCGTTCTTGACGTTATGGTCCTGTTTGTTCGGCTTGAAGTTTCCGAAGCTCTGCGAATGTCCCTTTGGTTCTAGCGGCTTTTTATCATTTACTATTAGATTTGATATAGTATCCAAGCGCTCCTCAATCTTGATCTGCGATGTATCGCCCTTTATCACTTGATTGTTCAGATGTGGTGGTATTGGATCAAACATAGAGGGAATAGACAACTCCATAGGCAATCCCATCGAGGAGATACCATTATTATTGGTGCCCATTTCGAAATCATGCTTCATCCCGAAGCCATTGTTCTGGGAATGCATGATATTCAGATGAGGATTGCTATGCGGCTGGAGAATATTCTGCATTTCAGGCTCTAAAGAGTTGTGCAAGTTATGGTGCATCAGGGGATTCGACGACATCATATTACCCATCGTCACAGGTGCTTTAAGATCCATACCCATCGAGCTAGGCTGTAAAATGGGATGACTAAGGTTAGGATTTAAGCTTATTGCCGGATGAGGATGCGGATTACTAAGTGATTGGGGCATTTGCATAATCGTAGGCGTATCCATTGCCTCTATCGTTTCAGTTTGCTTACTAATATCGTGCTCTAGACTTGCCAGGGACTGTTCTAGAGGGTCTGGGTAAGTACTAAGAGGTGATATAATGTGAGGTTTAGGTTTGTCGGGTGACGGTGTGGGTAAAGACGCGGGCTTGAGGACTTGCGGGACGATAGTTGAGGCTACGGTTTGTACAGGTAACGGTGAAACTACGGGCGGTTTCTCAGAGGTTACAGAAGGTTTTCGAGCCGTTACTGGGATAGTTACAGCGGTGGTGACGGGTGGTTGCTGTTTGGCCACGAGGCTTGCGACGCTAATCGAGGGGACGATCGGGGTGGCCGTCGGGGCATTGCTGGGTATGCTGTTTGTGTTTGTCGTTGGTGCGGCAGGTGCTGGTTGTGTAGGTTTCTGTATAGTCTGCCAAAAAAAAAAACCTAATGTAATGATTTTCCATACATGCAAGACATATTTCTTGTGCAAAATCATTCAATGTACTTAAATACTTAAATAATAAAATGTCAATCAATATTCCTTGAATGAATATTGCCGTAACTAAAGAAAACTGTAGTAGGTAATTTATAGAGAATATTCATCGAATATCTTGTATTCAAACTCATTTAAATGCATATATCATCTTAATCCACACATAGACTACAGCACAGAAACAGATTTAAAAAATATTGTGAATATAGATTTCAATATATAGGTAGAGTTACAACATGTTTATTAAAAATATAGGGCATAGTAAGGCAAGATACGTAAGTATGAAAGTTGATAAGTGCAATGTATTACAAACATAATAATTATCGAAAATTGCAAGCCCCTCCTATGATTCCATGACTTACTTGCATTAGCTGCCCTTTCAGAAATTATTCTGGTTTAATTGAAAAGCAAACTAAGGCAAGAAATAAAACTTTCATACTGATCAGCAAGCGACGTGTGTTAATAAAATGTGCAGGTCTGAAGTCTTTGCTTGATAGAATATGTGGGAGAAAGTGAGATATATATTTCTCTCTGTCTGTTTAATTGCGCATTTCATCTTTATAAAATAATTATACCAACATCCTACACTACAGTAGCTGTAAAAAATGGTACTAGCAATCGGAGGCGTTTGTACTGGACAAGTGATTTTGATATACTATTGATTAATATATTTATTTGTTAATCACCACTCTATAGGAACGATGTTCCTAATAACAGAGTTGTATACACATACACATAGACAATTATATAATGACAATTTCATATGATATTGCCATCTGTCGCAGCTGAGACACGAACTCAGGAATGGTACAGCGGCTACACGGTTAGTATAGATACGGTTGGATTAATGGGCGGGGACTGTGACGTTATAGTAGACCTTGGAATGCGCCATATTTGTATCGTTTGTTTGGTCACAGACACGGTTTATCAGATACTCTGTGATTTGGTTGTGCATTGTGAACTTGTTTCTTTACTTTTGTGTATTCGGTGTATTTTAAAGACACTTTAAAAAGACTATTATAAGGAAGTATTGTGGTTTTGTTTTGGGAAGTCGACTTGCCCTAATAAAAAGTAAGTACAAGTATTGTTGGTTCATTCTATATTTGTTGGTTAATTTTTTATTATTATTGTGTAGGTAAATATTGTTTTTTTTAACAGTTATGCCTGGAACAAGGTGTGCCGTGGCTATATGTAACAATAGTTTACAAAAGACTAAGCAAGGAAATTTGGCTGTTTCTTATCATAAATTTCCAAAAGATGACAAATTATGATGTTTCAATAAAAACTTATTATTACTATTTTATTTAATTTTACATAATGCTCAGATAGATATTCGCAGTCAGCAACGTTCGATTACCAAATTTTCACTCATTTCCTATAATAGTCTTAATTAAAAATATCTTTAAATAAATTTAATATATCACTTAATATAAAGTTCGTTCGTACGTGAGCATACTGTATATAACAATTTCCTTATACTTCTTCGTATTTTTGTGTGCTATGCTAATACCTAAAACCTTGGGGTAACGGTAACATATATTTTGCTTTAAAATTATGATAAGATAGGACGATAGCTTACACGCTTTTGTGCTGTTATAATAAGAAATACAGACTTTTTGTGCAATAACTTTTTGTCCAATTCTAGTGCGTCCCTTTCTTATTAAATCAAATTTGTATAAAATAAATAATGCCTGTTTTTTGTATTAAAATAAAATAATAATTGCAAGATATATAAGTGGAAGCAATAACGACTTAAGAGACTATTAATGAGGGAGAACGAGACAGCATTATATGCGAGCGTAAACGAGGTCTACTTTGACGTCAATGCACTAAACGTTTTGTGATTGGTAGGGGCGGGCATAATCCAACCGTATGTATAGTAACCGTGCAGCGACTAGACGTGTTTTCGCTCACACAACTTTGTCTAGTCAACTGCTAGCTACCAACAAGGTAACACATGAAACACGCCACTCAAACTCGTTTAGAAATTTTCAAGTTCACTGTACCGGTTTACTAGCAATACTACTGTATCTTTGAAACACATTTTCTTTGTAGTTCTTTTGAATCCACTGAAACGAAGCAGACTTCATTACCAAAGTGGCTGCCATATTAAAAGAAAAAAAATTACTCAACTTCCAATAAATCGCAAACCAATGAAGTTATACAAAATTTTTTCCAAGAGTAATCGATCTCCTAGGAATGGCTCTCAATCTGTCACGTGTTTTTGTGCATTTTTAGAGAAAAATACACATAGTTATTTAACTAACAAACAGGGGTGACTAAAAATAACACATTTCAGTCTTTTATACCAAAATGATTAGCAGAAACTACTCCATAACCTTTGGTGAAAAAAAAAAACAGATGACAAATTTTATGAGGAGTTACACCTGTTTCAGATAAACGATGTGCATTTACTCTAGCTAGATATACAACGAAGCTTTTCAAGCTTCTTCTACAAAGGTTTCTTTTTATAAAGAATTCATAATTAGCTACTGGACACTTGCGAGAAGTCATCAAATTGTTTCATCATGCCCAATTTCTTTGTAACTTCTGTCCACTATTTTAGTTTTTCCATATTTTCTTATACCTTGATACCCTTAGGTTTCACTTAATAAATGCATATTTAAAAAAAATAACACGGACTTGGTCTATTTGTGCGAGTGTCATATATAGATTAAAAAAAAGTCGTATCAATTTTCCATAGATTCACAAAGGCATGCACGAATTTTTTCTACATACAAGTTCTGTTTGATAGACAAGAGATAAGAAGTTGTGATTCTGTGACATACACCAGATTCATTTGACTCCACTTAAATCACTCCAATTCCGTAGATCCTTGATTTCTCTATGGTAGATTGTTGAATCTAATGTAAATGTTCAGTGAAGAACGCTTTATCCCACAATTGATGCATGGCAGAAGAAAATTGTTAATAATACTCATGATTTAACAGTTTATTCCTGAATTTTCACAGCCCCGAACCTGATTTTACTAAATTAATGTTACAGGACAATGTTATAGATGATTCTTACCTATTTTATACCACACCAGCAAAAGTTAGAGAACTATTGCTAAAACAATAAGAAAATCAGCTGCAGGGATTGATGAGATAAGGGGCAAGGTACTTAGAACCGTAGTTGATGAAATCTACATTCTACTGTTTTATTTACTTAATGAATCTTTTGCTCTATCCTCGGTCCTTTACTTTTTAATTTTTGTGAATATGCCACATTCTTGCGTAACACCTAATGCATCAGTTGTCTATGCCGATGATTGTAGATTGTTTTATGCCGATGATACAAACTGTTTAATTTCCAGTAGCTCTTTGGAAACCACAGTTATTCAAGCTAATACATCAGTAAATGAGTTTTCTAAATGGTGTTAAGCAATGGTCTAGTACTACATGACAGGAGAATCACACTAAAAATTTATTGAGAAAATTAAGTAAATCATGTTTTTTTATTATTCGATACTTGAAGTCCTCTGTCGCTCTTAAGGTGGGCGGAGCCCTGGATGTAATTCGAGAGTTTCCCCTAGATCCCTCGACCGAATCTAAAAAATGTTTGATTGGCTTTTAAAAAAAAGCTCTATAGAATAGTACTTAATTATTTTTTCCTTGTGTGAAAAAAAAAATTAATCAGTACCAATCGAGTGTTCTCTAACCGCCTACCAAACTTTTTTTTGAATTGGTTGAGGGATGTGGGAGAAATTGTCAAATTACGAAATCATCTATTTAAAATCGGCGCTGCCACCCTTACTGTATTAAAATTAGCATAGTGGTTTAGTACAGTCTGGTTTGTCCCAAGGATTATAAACAAATAAAGAGGATAGCTTATTCCTTATACTACAAAGTTAGCCATGAACCGAAGATGACAGATCGGTCAGTGATGTGACCACTGGTGCTCAACTATGTATTCTCCGTAAGAGAAGAGAGTGTATATTCTTGAGTTTCTGAGCTTCTTATTTATTGTTTTAAATTCTTTTTGTGGTTTTTAAAAGCTGTAATAGAATTTTTAACTAGAAAACTCAGTGTTTTTGTTATTAAAAGCCTAGTGTTGTTTATGTTTTAAATTTTAATAGACTGTGCTTCCCAACGAAATTTTTGTGTTTTGACACATTTTTTCACCATCGTGCTGAATTCGTTTGCATTTTAGCTTGTTTTAGATATAATAAAAAAACTATAATAATTATCATTTCCAGACTTTTCACTAATTTTTTAGACCACAATGCCTGGATGTATTTGTGCTATTGGTTCTTGTATAAGCAATCAACTTATACTCAAGAAGGGCTTGAATATTGTATTTCATTCTTTGCCAAGGAACAAGGAAGGTTGATATAAAATCGTGAATAAAAAAAACAAGCCATTTTTTATCATATTGTCATTGATTTTTTTAGCATTTTATTATTATGCAAGTCGATATTTATTGAGAATAATATATTAACCTTACCATCTCTGTATATTCTAGAAATATTAACATTTGTTAAAAAGAATCTTCAATTTTCAAAATGCTTTCCATAATTACCCTATGCGTCATGGTCCTGATTTGCAATATAATATACATCGATTGGAACTATATAAAGCCAACCCCTAGTACATGGGTATCACTATGTATAATAAACTAGAAAACAGTATAAAAAACATACCCAGTATCAAAAAGTTCACATCTGTTATTAAACAAATGCTACAAAAAGAAACTTACTATGTTAATCAATTTCTTGTGCCTTAAATTAATGTATCTTGTAATAGTTATTAACTTATTTGCTAGAAATTTTTTTAAAAATTGCAAGTAAACTAGATAAAAAAGTCTATAACTGGAAATTATTTTCGCATATACAGGGCGGGCCAAGACGAAATTACAGGACCAAGTGCCTTTTTTTTAAATGGAATGGTTTGTATATCGGTACATTTTTTGAAGCCTCTTTCTAGGTTCTATTCATTCCTATATTATTATTGAGTATCTCCCAACTACTTGGATATAATGAATTTTTTTGTTGAAATAATTGCAATCTGTAGATATGGATATTAAAAAAATCACCACAGTCACAATTAAGGGTTTTAAGAAAAACTTATGTGAATACCAGTTACGAGACATCTAATTAATGTTTTTGAGTCATTTTCATTTCCTAAAAATGTACAGGGTGGCCTCGAGTTTGCTGTAACCGTATAGTCTCCTGTTTTAAGGCAAGACATCAATAGGCTGGATGGTGTCCAAAGATGTGCAACCAAGCTCCCCCGAGGTTTACAAAATCTTCCTTATGAAACTCGTCTCAGCTATCTCAAACTTCGGCCACTGGAAACAAGACGAATGCGTGGCGAACTCATTATCACATACAGGTTACTCCCTACAGAAATATACTGTCCAGAGTATATTTTTACACTTAATGTGGAATCCGCCTGCATGGATACTCTTTGATGTTAAAAAAGGAAAATTTTGACGTGTGTAGTAGGCAAACATTTTTGTCTAATAGTGTTTGAAAAGTGGAACATGTTGCCGGATAGTGTTGTCACAACTCTCTGTCTTTGAATTCGTTTAAAAGTAGACTTGATAATTTTTTAAATACTGTGCGCCATTAATGTTAATACTATTTGTATCTTGTAAGCAAGTTACAGTATTTAAAACAGACAATCCTTTGTCAATACTTTATCTAAATATCAGTTCATTTTAGTTTATAGGATATTATTTAATTTTTATAATATGAGCTTAACAAGTTTTCGAGCTTCAGCTCTTTATTTTTTGTAATAATAATAATAATAATCCTCAACCGTGGACTCTTGAACTTGGAGAGTCTCCATAGCAGGATGATTCTGGATGGAGCATGTAAGGTCATCAGGAGTTCGGATCCCCTTCTCTGCATGGTCCGAGACTATGAAAATGCAGAGGTAAGAGCTTTTCTCTTTAAGGCAGCACGGAGAGCAGCCGATGAACTTGGTCTCATCTTCGACGTCGAGCGGGTAAACCCCGACTCTGTTACCGAGTTGGAACCCGTTCGACTAAAAGCCCACATTAGAGCTACAGAACACAACATCCTTCTGCAGCTCCATAAGGATAAGCCATTGCACGGGGTCTTCTATAGAAATATAGAAGACCTCGGCTTATCCGCAAAGCTGACCTTCGCCTTTTTAAGGTCAGCCGGGCTGAAGTCTGAGACCGAGGGACTCATAATGGCTTGCCAAGATGGTGTATTTAACACCCTCGTTTATCGACGTCGTGTCATGGGTATGGAGATGTCAGCTGCAGGGCCTGCGACAGGGCGCCGGAGACTGTAATGCACTTACTTTCGGCTTGCCCGACATACGCAGTCTCGGCCTATATTCACAGATACGACGCAGCATTACGAGTACTTTACTATCATCTAAGGCACTCGTATGAAATAGACGAAACACCAGTGCTGCCTTACGCTCCGGGGGATATTGAGTCCGTTATGGGGAATGAGAAGTGTCTAATTTATTGGAAATACTCGTTTCCCACCGTCAGGCAAATACAAGCCAACAAGCCTGACATAGTACTCCTCGACCACCAACTCAAGGCAATGTATGTTGTGGAATTTTCAGCCTCCGCTGAGAGCAACATTGTCTTGAAAGAGGAGGAAAAACGGACAAAATATCGAGATTTGCTCTTCGAACACCGCAGGCTTTATCCGAGCCATTCTGTTAAAATAGTGGTACTGATTATAGGAGCCCTCGGTGAAATGAGACAGACGCTGCTTTCAGAACTGAAGATCATACCGGCATGCCGAGATTTAACAGAGATCTTAGCCGGCAGAATGCTGTCATCCTTGGTTCATTGCGTCTACACAACATTGCGGGCACACAATTCACGGACCCGGTAGTCACTCACCCCACAGGGGTGAGGAGTGGCTATTGGTATTTATTACCAGCTCTCCTCTGTGAGGATCGGAGCCACAGAGTAGGGTGTGATGGGGAAAAATATAAAAAAGAGTAATTTATTACAACGCATTTCAAATTATGTCATATCTCAGGATGTTTGAGTGAAGGCTCATGTTGGACTTGAGCATAACGAACAGGTTGACCTCTTGGCTAAAGAAAGCTGCAATTTGGAATATTCTCTGGATGACAAGTTATGTATAAGTGACATATTCAATGTGTTAAAATTGGAGTCAAGAAATAAATGGTCTGGTTTATGGAAACAACTCTGTTTCACAAATCCCTCGAGGTACACTTCCATTCATACCGACATCCCCACAAAAATTTTTCACGATGAACTTCCTGCCCAAAGAAAATATATAACTACTCTGATACGCTTGCTACCCAGCTCATTTGTTTAAAATTGGAATTGTTACTTCGGATAAGTGCGAAAACTGGAATGTCATAGGAGACCTAGATCACGTGTCTTTTGGCTGTGTTAAGTATAAAGATGCATCTACGAAATTTGTCCAGAATATTATTAAAAATTGTGATATCATAGCTCCTTTTAATTTACTTAGCCTGTTGGTGACAGGATCAAATAAGATATACAACTGCATTGTAAACTTTATAAAAGAAACCAAAGTCAAGTTATAAGTTAAATTCGTACACCCTATGTTTTCCCTGTGTTGCTTATCCCTACTTACCAAGGTCTATCCAGTCTTGTTTAAGTTACAATAATGTCCTGATTGACACCTGGACGAGAAATGTGTGACCCTGTCTTTCCCTGTCCTTTTAACTAATGTCTCTGTTGGTTTAAATTAGGGTAGTTTTAGGTACAAAAAAAAATTTTTTCTTTGTTTTTTGTTTTATTGCATACTAAAATTGTTATTGGCTTCATGGTTTACGATCCAAAGCCATTGAGAAAAAAAAAATCTCAGGAGCACCAGTGGCAACCCTTTTCTGTTTATAATACTTTGGTTTGTCCTATGGTTTAATTGTCTGGAGAAATTAATCACACACTTACAAAGAATTTATAGCTCAAATGAAAATTATTCATTGTAGGGTTGGTACACTGTAAAGAGGCATTTACAGTTCTATGACTTTTAACCCTACCATCACTTAATAGTATCAAATATATACAGTGTGTCCAACTAAGTCGGCACCATATGGGAAACTTTTTTATTATTGGTTTTATGAAAAAAAGTTATTCTTGATAAAAAGTTTTGCATGGCCTAAATCCCAAAATGAAATAATCAGATACCAATTTTTTGCAGTCGTATACGAGGTTTGTCGAAAAATGTAAATTTAGCTCAAGAGCAAAGTACCTTTATTTATTACAATATCGACAATCGTTATTAAGAAAAGTTGATCCTAATTGAAAACTACGATCAGATATCTGATATCCATCTACCATGAAAAAACGATCTTTAATAATTTTTGGGTATAAATTATGCATAATTTAATTTAATTACAGAGAAGAGTTTGTAAAAATAAAAATAAATTGTTTTTTCATGGTAGATGGATAAAATTGGATATCTGACCGTAGACTTCAATTAGGATCAACTTTTCTTAATAACGATTGTCGATATTGTAATAAAGGTAATTTACTATTGAGCAAAATTTACATTTTTCGACAAACCTCATATACGACTGCAAAAAATTGATATATGATTATTTCATTTTCGGTTTTAGGCCATGCAAAACTTTTTATCAAGAATAACTTTTTTTCGTAAAACCAATAATAAAAAAGTTTCCCATATGGTGCCAACTTAGTTGGACACACTGTATATACATATATTTAAGGTTATATTACCATTATTATTCTTATTTTATTACGATTTATTGTATGTTTTCAAATGTATCAATTAGTCTCATAGGACACAGTATTGTAAGAATTAAGTTAGTTCAAATTACTTTATTTCTGGATTGTAAAGATTTTCAGACAACCTCCAGATCAACATATTCACAAGGGGTTTTCTATAGATCATTAGAAACCTTAGAACTAATTAATTTGTCGAATGCTGATATTTGAGCAGAAACTGACCAAAAACAGATCAAGAAGAAAGTTTATTTTAAGCGTAAGTCAGCATCAAGCTGTTGTTAATGTCAGAGATTCATTACTATCTATCTATACATCGCAATAAATGGCCGTGGCTGCTTAGCACAACACCTGAGATGCATTACTAAAATCATGTCATTTTCTTGCTTTGCTTGTTTAACTTATTTTTCTCTTGATAAATACATTGTATGTCATATTGTCTGGAAATTTCTATAAATCAGAAATAAAGCGAGTCCCTGCAATTATTTTCTAGAGATGATTGATAATTTCTTACCCAAAAGCTTTTGGGTAATAGACTAGACCCAGTTTTCCCTATGTACAATTCATTTACTTTTTAAAAAAATATAGGTTGGCTTAGAATCTTTGAAGCGTTTAACTTCGTCATGATTAAATTGGAATGTGATGGGACGATTTATAGCATTTAGTTTCAGCAAGAAAAAAATCCAGGTTGGCTGTTGGAAAAAAACTTTCTTTTGTGTGCCTGGATTCTAAATTCTCTACTCATTTGTTTATAATTTGCTAAACCATAACGTCTTAACTCCAACCATTCGACAGATAGTACAATAAAATTGGCCCTTGTGTTGTATTATCCTCGATTCAATATTTTCAGTTTCTTTAGCAACATCCCGGTCAATATTCAGACTAAAGAATCTACTTACCTGAATATGCTACTCGTACAAGCCTTTTTTATTTTTATAGTAATGATAGGTAGATAAATTCATTCAATGCGCAAATATAACATACTTTACCTCAAATTTGTTTCTTATGCTGTTTCTTCAATTAAGAGATTTGTTTAAGACTTGGTTGTCTACAGAAAGAATTGATTTATGTATATATAAAAAAAAACACTACTATGTCTATCTTATGAAAACTGGGCAGTTTTCATCCACCATTTTTAGATAAATTTGGAGAAAACAATTGTCGATAGAATACTATGAAAAATTAGCCAGTAAATGAAGTGAACAGAATAGAAACCCATCTGAGAATGAAGAAGGTGCATGAATTTTAAAAATGCTTAAATTTATTATTTTTCTGTAATATGTACTATAATAATAATATTCCTTTATTTCAAGGAATGTTTTACAATTTCTATTTACAATAATAGGTAGAAATATAAAATGAAATGACGTTTACGATAGGTAATAAATAGTGATATCCATATATTAGTTGGAGAAATACTCTTCAATCGAGCCAACAGCTCGAAACTGCAGTCTGCAAGTGGTGTGGGCCGACTGGCACGAGAGCTCCTTTAAGTAGGATCAGTCTTTCGGCTGGTGTTCGTTGCAATCGAAACATTAGCGTTTTGACGGTAATATACAATTATTACACTTAACGCGCCAGGACTGTAACTTGTAATTCAGCGCTCGGCGGGGCACATAGCCCGGAGAGTAGCTGTTGGTTGCAGTCTGGTTACATTCCTTATAGTAAAATAAGGATTTTATAGAGGAGCTTGCGACTAAAAATATTATGTTTAATATTCCGCCCTCTAAAAGCACATTTGAACCATCAGCATCGTTGGTAATGTGATGATTGCTGGCCTTTATTATATTACTTAGATCATTCGTATATATTAAAAACAAAATAGGTCCGGTAATACTGCCTTGTGAATGCCTATAGAGTTTGATTTTATCTCAGATTTGTATTGCTTGTCATCTTTTTCTATTACAACTTCGGCCAGACAAATATGATTTGAACCAATTTAATGCATTCCCTCTGATTCCATACATTTCTAGTTTAATTAATAAATTGTCATGATTAAACAGTCATAAGCTTTTGATAAATCAAAAAATATTCCAAGGGAGATATCGTTTTTTTTCAAGAGAATCTAATATATATTGCGTACATGGAAAAACTGCTGTTTCTATTGATTTGCCTTTTATATAACTGTTGGTTTTGGTTTATGAGCTGACCGATTGTTAAAAAACTTACTACTCTATCACACATGGCCATTTCAAACAATTTAGAGAAAGATGGTAATATGCTTATTGGTCTGTAGTTATATAAGTTGATGAGAATATAATAAAAAAATTATAAAAAAATGTTACTCTATAAATATTTGACTTTAAAATTCGAATTTTTATATAAACAAAACCATGTAACTGGGAAGGGATTTCGTATTGGTGTGACATCGCAAGTCACAAAATACAGGTATGTCTATAGAAAAGCATAGTTTACTATAATAAAAGTGCGTTTTTACTTATCCAAGAAGGACTAATCATAGTATTTTGACTGTTTTGTGGAGTTTAAAGGCTGTTTTATTTGAGAGATGACGGACACAGGATTTTTGCAAGCCTAGTGGGACAATTTACCCAGACTACACCACTTTTGCCTAACTTTGGAATATCTTGGAACATTAAAAAATTTTTTTTGCTTTATTAAAATTTGAAGTCTTGAATTTTACATTTTTATACTTAAATGTTTTTGATGCTCTATCGATTTTCATTATAAAAAAAATCATGCATCTTCCTCATTAGCTACCATAAAAAAAAGTTCAACAATCGGCCCAGAGATGGCGCTGCTTCATAGAATATACTAGAGGGCGCCTGAAACAATCTGGCGTGAAATGGATGAATCGGGAATACCGAATAAGCGCCCCGGATATATAAAAACCGGGACCAGCATATCAAGTCAGTTCAGTACAGTTCTGAGATAAGCCCAGTGATCACATAAGAATAAGAACAGTAACAAGTTGTGATTTTTAATAGCGAGCCTATAGTAGATAAAAGTTATAATTAGCGTGTTATTATAAGGACTAATTATTGTAAATTTAATGATTAATAAATCAGTGAATGGTGACAATCAGTGTTGCAATTATTGGACCAACGTTCGGAGTGTTTACTAATGGATGTAAGCATATAACAATAACCGGATGTAACAGGATCATGGTATACCCCCTTTTCTCCTTTAGTTTAAAAACGATTGAAATTTAGGATATACTACATACATAATAAGCGGCATTTTTTGACATACAATTGATTTTTTTCCACTTCCGGTTTCTCCGGAAGTGACACTAACTTTAGATTTTTAAATGGAACACCGTGTATATTATTGCATTTTTGAACTCTGCATAATTTTCTGAATCCAATGATGCCAAATAAGTGACATTTCAAACATCAATTTTTCTTATAATATAATTATAATTTTTAGTTTTCCATTTAAGTGTCATGACGATTCCGATGTATTCTAAATGACTCGAGTAATACTACAAACGTAGAAATCCCGTTAAAAACACTAAATTACGTGATTTATGAGCAAATAAAATTCACCAAAATTGTTTTTGGGGTAAAACTCAATTTTTTCAAATGGAATTATATCGGTACCGTGGCACCATCTATTAGTACTATTAATAAGAAATTTATTCATATGTCGTATTGAAATGTGGGATAAATACAAATAAAATTACAGCTAAAAGAAAATACAATTTTATTCTAATTACCTTGTTTTGAATACAAAAAACTAACACATAACATTACAACAGTTGTTCAAAATACTGTCCATTAATGTCAATGCACTTCTGAACTCGCATAGCTGTTTCTCGATGAACGTTCGCCAATTGCTGGGCCGTTATGCTATTAATTGCTCGTCTTACTCGTAGCTCCAGGTCTGCACGGGTTGTAACGACGGTTGCATAGACAGTATTTTTTAAATGACTCCAAACAAAGAAACCGAGGGGCGTTA
The DNA here is from genome assembly GCA_963675555.1 of Leptura quadrifasciata. Taxonomy (NCBI): domain Eukaryota; kingdom Metazoa; phylum Arthropoda; class Insecta; order Coleoptera; family Cerambycidae; genus Leptura; species Leptura quadrifasciata. Next base: position 17,628,602 of record OY776681.1, on the reverse strand, counting down.
AATCAGGACCTTGGAGGCCACCTCACAGGACCATTCGTCGAAATTGCGTTTTCTCCGAATCTCTGTTGGAAGGTAATCAATTACTATCCTTGAATCTTGGCAAGGAGCGCCATCTTGTTGGAAATACAGTCCTAAAACTCATCTAAAATGTCCTCAATCTCATTTTCCAGGAATCTCAAGTATTTGGCACCAGTCTGAGGTCCTTCAAATATTATTGGACCAATGATTCTACTACCGATTCTTCCAAGCCAAACATTGAAACCGAACCACACTTGAAAATTACCCTCCCACAATAAATTTTGATTTTCTTGTGACCAATATTTTGTCGGTTAAATAATCCCAAATTTGTAAACCTAGGCTCGTCCGAAAATAAAATCAGTCTCAAAAAATCATTGTTTGGCTGCACGTTATTATACAAAATTCCATCCTACGTTCGTAATCACCTTCGTACAAATGCTGGTGCAATTGGTATTTAAAAGATTCATAGTAGTATTTGTGCAAAATTCGGCTTACTGATTGGCGACTGATGTCCAATTCAAACCCAATTTGCCTTAAAGAAACAGTCTTATCAACTTATATTCGAACCAAAACATTAATTTCCATTCCTTCGTCAATAATGAAGTTTTCTTCGGGATCATTGTTGGGCTCTCGTCCGAATTGGTTTTCAACACGTTTAAAATAATTTTTTGCTGGACACTGTCTATCAGGATATCGTTGGGCATAAAGGTCGGTAGCCGCAACTGCATTTCTTTTACATTCCCCGTAAATAATTAACATGTCCACTTTTTCATCTCTTGTATAAATTTGCGGCATTTTGAACACAATTAACAAGAATTTTGAACATTTTTAAAGACACAATAAAAACACCGTTAAACCAACAAATGTATGACAAGCTAAATATTTCATTGTTTTCAAAGCCACCTGTTACTTCTTAACATTTAATTAGAACAAAATTGTATTTTCTTCTAGCTGTAATTTTGTTTGTATTTATCGCACATTTTAATAAGACATATGAATAAATTCCCTATTAATAGTACTAATAAATGGTACCACGGGTCCGATGTGGTTCGATTTGAAAAAATTGAGTTTTGCCCCAAAAACAATTTTGGTGAATTTTATTTGCTCATAAATCACGTAATTTAGTGTTTTTAACGGGATTTCGATTTTTGTAGCATTACACAGGTAACTTGGAATAAATCGGAATCGTCATGGCACACTTAAATGGAAAGCTAAAAATTATATTGTTACGTCCTTACAATTTTCAGTAAACACTTTGTGGATTCCAAATAACTTGCAACAAGAATTTTCACAAACCACTGATTTATTTAATCACTAAAATTACACTAGCAAATACTTAAAAATCACACAACTAATAATAACTTAATCTAATATAATTTCACTACTTTTAAAACACTAAGCACTTTACTTTCCTTCTTAAACTTGTCAACTCTTGTCTAACCTAAAAACTCTCTTGTCTGTTTACTTCACTAAACTGCATACTTCACTCAACTGAACTCTTCTTCTACAAACTGTTTCTGTAACCAGAAGCACAGATTACCCAGAACTGTACTGGATGCTAAACTGAACTGTTTATCCTTCACTAAACTGTACTGTACTCTTCCCCCATCTGCTGGCTTCACCTCTTTATATACCCACTTGGAATGTCCAGAATATCATTGTAGAACTTTCCACAAATATACTGGAATTCTCTAGAATTTTCTTAGGCACTACTAAATGGTGGTTCGCCAATTGGCCCACAGATGGCGCCACCCTTCTGGCCAGGGAGTAATTACAACTCTCCTCTCTGTTAGAGGGCAGCACATAACACTGCCCCCTCCTTAAGCCTGAACGTCCCGGTCAGGCATTTCAGATACCCCAGTATACTTTGCCAACCTGTCCAGGTGCACGATCTTCATCTTGGACTTCTTTCTACGTTGAATCCTATAAACAACGTCGTTGATCCGAGTGATGACAGAATACGGTCCTTCCCAAGGTGAGCGAGGCTTCGAGAATCCTTCTTCACTCCGCTGTGGGTTATACAGCCAAACCGAGTCCCCCACCTTGAATCCTGCTGAACTGGCATTGCGGTCATATCTAGCCTTCATTCGATCACCACTCCCTGTAGGTGACCTCTTGGCAGCCACATTCGCACAAACCTTGCAACTGCGACACCAAGCCTCCACATCCTGACAGCTATTTACCCAGTAAAATCGCTCCCGTACTCTAGCCAAAGTCTTATTTCTGCTAAAGTGCTCTCTGGATATTCCCTCGTGCACTTCCCGAAGTACTTTTGGTACTCGGCACCTGGGTATCAGCAACCGCATGGTAACTTCTTTCCCATCTGGGCTCTCCCATGCTCTCCGTAATAGGCCATCTATAACCCTAAGTGAATCCCATTGCGCCCATAAAGCCTTCAGTCCAACACTTTTACTGGAAACGTCCTTCCATTCCGGGCGGATTCCTTTTTCTTTCGCCTTCAACATTGGTCCAATTTCATCGTCGTTCAGTTGTTCCTCTCTTAGAACTTTCTTTGACCAGTCCTTCGGAACCTCTATCTTAACTGCCTTCACTTCTGCTATATCCTGCTGCGTTTTTACATTCTCGGCATTCACTTCCTTAGGGCTCCTCTGGCGACAGTACCTCTTGACATGCCCCAATTTGCCGCAATTATAACAGCGGATTACTTTTATCGGACCTCCAGCACTTCGCTGCTGCTTCGGCTCCTGTTTCGGCGGTTGCGGTTCCTGTTTCAGCTCCGGTCGCGAACTTAATTCGTTTAGTAATTGTGCGACCATTTTCTGTATGTCTGTTAACATAACAATCAATCTCATCTTATCAGAGCGACCTTCCTCTTTCTTTGCAGTGTTTACTTCCCCAGGATTCCGTTCTCGACACTGCCGCATCATATGTCCTGGTTTGCTGCACTGATAACACCGAATCACCTTCCTTGGCTGTCCTTCGCTCTGTTCTCTTTCCTGCTTCCTTGGAGCATCTGGTTTGTTCATCAACTGGCTTATCATTTTGTGCAGGTCAGCCATCAAAGATTCCATATTTGACTTTTCTAAATGGTTCTCTTCTTCTACTTTCATGGCTCGTACTCTTGGATGTAGAGTCTCTTCATAAGCGGCCTCAACTTCGAGGGCATGGATCAAGGCTTCTCTACCAGTCTTAGCTCGAGTTAATCTAAGGACTCGCCTGATCTCCTCATCTCTTATGCCATCGATGAAAGTACCAACTATTAATTGTTCCTGGAATTCTTTGGGTGCATCCGGGTAAGCCAGGTATGTCAGTCGCTCAACAGCTGCTTCAAAATCTTGTAAACTTTCCCCAGTCTTTTGTGTGCGTGATTTGAGCTGAGTCCTGTATACTTGGGCGAGGTGTTGGTCGCCATATCTTAGATCTAGTGCAGCTTCCAAAACTTTAAAATCCCGTTGCTGCGTCACTGGGATACTCTGAAGCAACTCTGAGGCTTGGCCCCTTAATGCTAGCACCAATGCCATAGCTTTGTCTTCATTGCTCCAATTGTTTGCGTATGCCGCTGCCTCAAATTGTCTTTTATAGGTTGACCAAGAAGTTTGACCATCAAAGGAAGGCGGTTGTAATCGAGGACCTGATGATGATAATACCAGCTGGCCTCCTTGTTCTCTTAACAGTCGCTTAAGTCGCTCTACCTCTCCTTCAACTGCACGAAATTTTCCTTTGACTTCAGTTACTTCCTCTTCAACCTTAGTAACTTTTACTTCAACGCCAGTAACTTTTTCTTCGACACCAGTAACTTTTTCTTCAACGTCGGTAACTTTTCCCTTAATGTCACTAATTTCTCCTTCGACGTTACCAACTTTTTGTTCAACTTTATCTACTTTTTCCTTGACTTCATTAGTGGCTGACAGGATAGCATCTTGTTGCACCTGTATAATTTTTCTCAATTCTTCCTTTTCTTCTTGTCGTTTTCTATCTTGTTCTTCTTCACGTCTCGCTTGTTCTTCTTTCTCTTCTAGACGTCGTTTTTCTTGTTCTTCTTTTTCTTCTAGACGCCGTTTTTCTTGTTCTTCTTTTTCTTTCTGACGTCGTCTTTCTTTTTCTTCTTGACGTCTTTCTTGTTCTTCTTTTTCTGCCTGACGTTTCCTTTCTTTTTCTTCCTCGCGTCTCTCTTGTTCTTCTTTTTGGTCTAGCATCATTTTTCTAAATTGCTGGAACATGTCTTGTATTTGTTTTTCAGCAGCCATGCTTCTTGTTTCCATTCAAAAACTAACAAACAACATTGACAAACAACACTAACAAGTCTTATTTAAAGTCTATATCACTTTCCAGTTCGACTCACTTCACTATCTCCAGTGGTTTCCAAATAGAACACTATGGAACTTTGTCGAATTCTTCAGAAATTCTGTTGCAATTCCGCTTCCGACACCAATTGTTACGTTCTTACAATTTTCAGTAAACACTCTGTGGGTTTAAATAACTTGCAACAAGAATTTTCACTAACCACTGATTTATTTAATCACTAAAATTACACTAGCAAATACTTAAAAATCACACAACTAATAATAACTTAATCTAATATAATTTCACTACTTTTAAAACACTAAGCACTTTACTTTCCTTCTTAAACTTGTCAACTCTTGTCTAACCTAAAAACTCTCTTGTCTGTTTACTTCACTAAACTGCATACTTCACTCAACTGAACTCTTCTTCTACAAACTGTTTCTGTAACCAGAAGCACAGATTACCCAGAACTGTACTGGATGCTAAACTGAACTGTTTATCCTTCACTAAACTGTACTGTACTCTTCCCCCATCTGCTGGCTTCACCTCTTTATATACCCACTTGGAATGTCCAGAATATCATTGTAGAACTTTCCACAAATATACTGGAATTCTCTAGAATTTTCTTAGGCACTACTAAATGGTGGTTCGCCAGTTGGCCCACAGATGGCGCCACCCTTCTGGCCAGGGAGTAATTACAACTCTCCTCTCTGTTAGAGGGCAGCACATAACAATATTATAAAAAAAATTGACATTTGATGTCACTTATTTGGCATCGTTGGATTCAGAAAATTATGCAAAATTCAAAAATGCAATAATATACAGGATGTTCCATTTAAAAATTGAAAGTTAGTGCCACTTCCGGCGGAACCGGAAGTTAAAAAAAATCAATTGTATGTCAAAAAGTGCCGCTTATTATGTATGCAGTATATCCTAAATTTCTATCATCTTTAAAACTAAAGGAGAAAAGGGGGGGTAGGGGGTATACCATGATCCTGTTACACCCGGTATACAAATAAAATAAATATAATAAAAATACAATAATTACAAGCTTAAATATATATTCAGAATACAAACATTGTCATAAAGATATTAAAATATATGATTTAGATATTCTTCATATGAATAAAAACAGTTTTCCGAAAGTAGGTCCCCTTATCTTATTTTTATATGATTTTACAGATAGGGAGTTCAATCTTAAATCAGCAGGTTAACTTATTAATCACATCATTTACATAAATTGTGCAGAGAAGAGGTCTTAACACTGAACCTTGAGGTATTCCGTAGGAAACTGAACGTGATCTGTAGATATGATCATTCCATTTAATTATTTGTTTCGCTTTATCTAAATACGACCTAACAAGCTCAAGACTACTGCCCCGTATGCCATAACGTTCAAGTTTTAACAGCAGAAAATCATCTTTAACCCCCATATATACCTTGGATAAATCAAAGACACAAGACAGGACCAGTTAAAGGAAATTCATGTCCGCTCGGCACATTTCGACAGTTTGTAAAACAGACACCAGTGTTTGCAGTGGCCTGGCGGGTAAAATCGTGAACAGATACCAGTGCCTGATTTAGCGCAGAATGTGAGTGAAACCTAGTTCTTATTCACGTTTTCGACAGCTAAACAAGCGAATTTCTTCCAAGCTAGAAACAGTTATTTCACTATTTGGTATAAGATTTAAAAACAAAATTTTTTTTGCACAATGAGATTTGAATTTACTAAACATTACAATTTTGTTCATGCATGGATCAAGTAGTTCAACACTGGAATTAGGTACGGTCATGAACAAAAAAAAAAATAGGACAAGTCTCATAACGGTATTTTGCTAAAATCTAGTTTGTGTACATCTAACTTTAATTTTTGTGACATTGTCAGTTAGTTGTCATAATTTATTGCAAGTGTGCAAAAAACTAATATGTCTCATATAAGCGATTTAGTTAAATCTGGAGTTATTGCTAAAGCAGAAGACGGATGGTCAATGAGACAAATTGCACTGCGTTATAATATTGACAAAAATTCGGTGTGTGCTTTAAGAAAATGGAGAATAAACGGTACGATTAGTACAAATCCTGGATCAGTGTGACGAAGGATATCAACTCAACAACAAGATTTGCAATTGGTAAATGCTTTAGTAGAAAATCCATTTTACTCAGATATTCAGAAGGAACGAATTTTCCTGGATCGAGTAGTACTGGTCGCCGGCGAGTAAGAGAATCGGAGCTACGCTATCGTGCAGCAGCACAGAAATACTTACTTAAAGCTGAACATAAAGAAGCTCGAGTTTGAATCGCTTGAATTTTTAGCGCATGATGCAAATTTTTGGAACAATGTTATCTTTACAGACGAAAAACCTTTCCAGTCAACACACAGTGGTTGTATTCGTGTTTACCGCCCTCCGAATACTCGATTCGATGAGAAATATATATCTAACAATGATAAAAGTGGTAGATTTTCCGTTAATATGTGGGCTTGGATATCGGCACGTGGTCCTGGTGTTTTGTGGCATATTGAGGAATGATTTAATAGTGAAATGTATATTAGGACTTTTGACAATATTATGCTCCCTTCTGTCACAATTATTTCCTAATAATGAGTTTATATTTCAAGAAGGCAATTGTTCCGTTCATACTGCTCATACCGTAACTAACTGATTTGAAGATAACAACTTCAATGTTCTTAACTGGCCCAGTCATAGTCCAGATCTTAACCCTGTGGAAGAAGTATGGGGACTACTCGGAAGCGAGACCACGGAATGCCTGCCGAAGAATTACTGGATATAGTAAATAATACATAGGAAAATATTATTAATAATGATTATTGTATTAATTCTATGCCAAACAGACTTATAGAAGTTATAAATAGAAATGGTGCAATAACGAAATATTAATAATTAGTTTCTTGTTAAGTAGAATATCCTTTGATTCAGGATTTCTACTAATCGTACTGTTTATTCTCCATTTTCTTAAAATGTTACACACCAAATTTTTGTTAATGTTATAACGCAGTGCAATTTGTCTCATCAACCATCCATCATTTACTATAGCAATAACTACAGCATTAAAATAAAAAATAAATTAAAAGTGATATCTGTTTCATTTCGGCTACTCATTACATATTCAAATAGACAGATTTACATTACAAAAAAAAAGTTGTCCTATTTTTTTCTGCTCACGGCAGTACCTAAGTGTAAATTGGATTCAATTTTTCCATGGTTGAATAGTTTACTATAAGTGTTTATTCTAAATATGCCGAATCTTTTTTAAAACTGTTTCCAATGTGTGTTTCACTGTCTTGGCAACAGAACACCTCCTGGCAACTGAGTATATGGATGTAAATTAAATATTAATAAGCCATTTACTGCTTGTGGCCCACATAAAAAAAACACGTAGGGCTATGGAGAGAACTATGAGAAAAGTTCATGCACGTACCTATGCTAAATTTTCTTGAATAACAGTAATGCTATTAAATATCTGCTTAGCATGTAAAATTGTAATTGACGCATTTGAATTCAACCACCCTAATTTTACGGCATTTTACAAAATATCTTCGATCAGGTACTATTTTATTTATTTATTTATCCATTACTGCAACAAATTTTACAAGAACAAGGCAATATGCCTTACCCTAGTTTACAATCAAAGTGACATCTGAGGAGACCTCATATTGTATCTAGTAGTATTTATACTCACGCTTCTCTGTCTTTAATATAACAATAATAAAATAGAAAAGATCGCTAAAGTGATTGTATAATATCTATTTAATTTGTGATATTAGTATATAAACAATTTGAGACAGTATAGGATAAGAAAGCAATTCAGATTTTTAGTTTCTATGGTAATGCGTTTTTTCTTATTATTTTTATATGTGGTGGTGGTAGTTTATTATATAACTTGGTTCAGTTGCGTTTACGCATTTTTGAGGGATTTTTTTACTATAAAATGGTATCTTACACGCGTTGCTTGCCCATTACTTTTGTTTTATATTGATGTTCAACAATGGATCCAAGAGTTTCCTTCTTGTTATGTGCATAAGCCACAGCAATATGAATGTATGTATAAACCCGTCACATCGAGTAATTGATTTTCAGTAAAGATGTTTCTGCAGCTTTCTCTGCTTTGATTAAAAATTAATAAAAGGATGTAATTTTGTGCTATCGTAAGGGTCGTAGAACTACTTATGAGCAGAAGCCCATATCTAATTATGGATTCAACTAGGCTGTTGTACGTGATTAGTAGAGTTTTGTTGTTTAATATACTTTTTAGGTTGTAGAATTTACAGAACAGTTTTGGCATTTTTACATTTAAATAGTTGATATGATTTCTCCATTACACATGGTGGGCTTAAAATAGTCAAAGGCATTTTATGGCGGAAGCACTATGTACATAGCTGTTAACCGATTTGTTTATTAGAATGGATTCAAGTACATGGGACATTCCAACATTAATAGGGGTTGAGGAAAAGCAGATATATTTAGTTTTTGTAGTTTACCTAAGCAGATTGGTGTCTAGCTAGGTTTTACTTTTCTAATTGGCGCAGTGGCTTTTTTTGTTTTGTCTCAAGTCTCCCCCACATAAATTAGTACCATGTCATCTGCATGTTATATAATATTGCATGCATAATTTTTCTGTAAAGAAATCATTTATATACATAAAGAATAAGCTAGAGCCTAAGATCCTTGCAGAACCCCAGTTCTTATTATTTTTGTTACATCGTAAGCTCTATTTTGACTCGCTGTGGTCTGTTTGTTAGATAATCTTTAAATAAATCATTTCCCTCTGATACCTATTTTGTCTAGTTTGTTTAAAAGCTGAATATGAGATACTGTGTCAAAAGCCTTTTGTAAATCTAAGAAGATGGCTAGACTTTTTTTTTTTTAACATTTATTTAACGTCGGCCTATTTCCACTACTGAGGCCTAACACCGACACCTGTAGGCGAGCCCCCAACCAAGAATTTTGCTGAACCTCTTCTCTTTCGAAGAGTAGGGATCTTTAACTTGCCTAACATTTAATAGACAAGGGACCGACAGCTTTACATCCCCTCCGAAGGATGGTATATCCACTATGCAATCCTCGCCTAAGATTGCATAGCTTCCGGGTATACGCTGATATACAAGCCGCCGGAAGATGTGAGGAGAGGACACGGTATCCCATACAAGCACTAACGGCACCTGGCGTTGCTTTACATCACACATATCGAGATATATATGTAGTAAAGACGCACATATGCCTGCCCCTAAAATCTAGAGCTAAGAGACTCAAGTGATCTGGAAGGCGGTTAAAACGTTTTATAAGTCACGTATTATCTGCAAAATGAATTTAATATTAATAAAAATCAGTTTATTATCGTTACTTGGTTTGCTACTTACGTCTGTTCTAACTAGGCAATTTCTTCTTGTACCACAAGATTGACAGTAAGTTCGAACTCCATTTGTCGAGTGTAATCGATACGGATATAAATCTATACCGATATTGAAATAGGTGTCGATTATAGAGGGTGACCCGAAATAACATGAAAAAAATGTAACTGTAGATTTCCTGTTGAAAATTAAGACGTATAAAATTTTTCAAAATAACCCTTTCCTATCCAGGCTACACCCCCTTAAAGAGGTGTGCCAAGAACGGTTTTTAATTTCTATCTCAAAATAACGTAATCGGAAAAATACGAAATTTCTCACAGCTCGTTTACTCATCAAAAGGCATCTAACGAAATTATTTCATCCACCTAGCGTGTACACAAAGGGGTGAAATTAACTACCCTTCTTGAAATTTTGTAAATATCTTTCTGCCTGCCATTTTTTTTTTTCAATTAAAAAGAAATAACTAAAAATGATTCATTTAAAATCTTTTGTTTCTTAAAAAAAATTCGTAAAATTGACCATTTTTGAGAAAAATAATAAATTACATCTGCCCAAGTGATCAATCAAAAGCGATGAGCACAATAATTATATTAGTGTGTAATACTAAAAGTAGGCTGGTGACAAATTATAATTTGACAATATTACGTGCTGATATGATCATTTGGTGCTTACAAATTACACGAGACATTACAAATTGAAGATGAAAGTATTGAAAAGCAAATGCAAAAGAATGTTACTACAAAGTCAGGCTAAACATATGGCAACTAAAAAGTCAAAAGAGAGCTGGGCTATCATCAATGAGCTTAGAGGTAAAACTCGTCAGGCTACACCACAATTTAAAGTAGACCCCAATGCAGCTAACAATTACTACTGTACTATAGGAACAAAATTAACCGGAAAAATCGGGCCACGTAACGACCCCTTAAGTTATCTTAGGGATACTGGGGTTCCTGGGAGTTTTTACTTATTTCCTACAGATATAGTAGAACTATAAGAAATTATAAAAAACAAAAAAACTTCTGGAATAGATAATTTATCAGTAAGAATGTTTGAAAATATGCCAGACAGCACACTAAATATTTTAGTTCATCTTATTAATCAGTCTTTTACGTCCGGTATATTTCCTTCCTGTCTAAAAACTTCTGTTGTCATAAAACTTTACAAAGGGGCAAGTACCGACGAACTCTCAAATTCTCGACCGATTTCTTTATACTCTTTCTAAAATAATGGAAAAATTAGTTAAAAAAAGAATGTTGGTTTTATAAATGTTCACAAAATACTAAATATTTGTCAGTTTGGGTTTCAACCTAACAAGAACACTAGTGACGCTATGTTTATGCTTCTCGAAGAAATCTACTACAAAATAAATGAAGGTGAGGCAGCTGCAGCGGTATTTTGTGATTTGTCGAAAGCATTCGACTGTGTGAATCATGAAATATTGCTGCAAAAGCTCCACTGCCACGGATTCAGAGGTACCTCTTTGGCCTGATTTCAATCCTACCTTACTGGACACTATCAAACTGTGGAATCTGCAGGGTAACATCTAGTGTGGTCAGGATAACTTGCGGTGTCCCACAAGGGTCGGTACTTGGCCCAGCTCTCTTTTTGTTATATATGACTTGGCTTCTATCAACATATCGGAAAGTTTCACGCTTTTTGCCGACGACACCACACAATAAAAATCCAAAAGTACTACATAATGTGATTAGTTTCAATACTTCCTTGGTAAAAAAATGGTGTGATTCAAATCTCACGTTTAACATAGCTAAGACTAATGTAGTGACCTTCGGTTGTAGTCTCGAACAACTCCATCTTGGACGCCACATTCTGGCGAATAGACATCACTCTAAATTCCTTGGTCTGCATATTGATCACAAGTTAAATTTTCAAGAACATGTAATGAACGTAAATAAGAAATTAGCCTCAGGATGTTATGCTATCCACACAACCTCTACCGAACTGAGTTACTCTATGGCAAGGGCAGCGTATATTTCTTTAATAGTCGCACTTAAGATATGTAAGATATGGATATCGTTCTTTTGCCGCTGAAGCATTATCTTTACAATCACCATAAATTAAATGTCTGCATATTCCTCATTACTAAAACTATGCTATTCAAAATCTGGTTAGAAAACTACTAGTATTAAGTAGTAAGGAATGATTATCTCATTATTTCAAAATCATGAAACAATGTAATATTGTCAAATTATCATTTGACGCCAGCATACTTTTAGTATTTCACACTATAATAATTGTGCTCATCGCTTTTGATTGATCATTTAGGCAGATGTAATTTAATTTTTTTATCAAAAATGGTCGATTTTACCAAATTTTTTCAAAAGATAAAATGTTTCTAAATGAATCGTTATTTTTTTAATTGAAAAAAAAAAAATAGCAGGCAGAATGATATTTACAAAATTTCAAGAAGTTAATTTCACCCCTTTGTGTACACGCTATGTGGATGAAGTAATTTCGTTAGATGTCTTTTGATGATTACCCGAGATGTACCAAATTTCGCAATTTTCCGATTACGTTATTTTAAGATAGAAATTAAAAACCGTTTTTTGGCACACCCCTTTAAGCGGATGTAGCTGGACAGGAAAGGGTTATTTTGAAAAATTTTATACTAAGAACCCGTCTTAATTCTCGACAGAGAATCTACAGTTAAATGTACACCCCGTATACAAACGAATATTATATTATTGCTAATACCATTTCTTTTGATTTCTAATATTATTCAGAACGGAAAATGTGTTAAATTTGAAAATCCCTTTACGCAAAGCTACTCTCACCTACACTTATCACACTATTTCAATGGTTAACTAGATGTTTCTCTTACACTTACAGTCAAAGGTTATTTTCTAAGAGAGTCAAAGAAAACTTACCGTAGTTGTGGAATTGCTGACGGATGGGTTCGGTGACTTTTTGGCCTTCTTTTTAGGTGGTCGATTGCCGGTGCCCCCTATAAAACTTTCACACTAGAGTGGTGTTTTTAGCACAGAGAATGCGTGCCCCCTGAGCGCTACGCTACGTACATTAAGGTCTTACCACAAAAACAACGTTTTATATATTAAATTTAATAATAAATTTTATTTTCGACATCAGTGTTAATGCTTACATCTCTCATTTAATTTAAATAAATATACAAACAGAAAGGCTTAAATATCCAGCAGGAACACTACGCTAGAGGCAAGGTATATTTTCTGTGAACATTAAAAATAAGTCCACTTATTTACATTAGTGTTTTTGTTTAATTATATACATAGTATGCTAAACCCCAATACCGCCCCGAAGAAAAGAAATAAAGATGAAATAATAGAAATTAAAATGACAATAGAAATATATTTATATTAAAAATACGCCAAATACATAGAAACAAATCATATAAAAAGTTGAACAATATTTAAAATACAGTGCAAATAAAAAAAATTTAAGTGAGAAAATACGTATGTATAACCATACCATAGAGAAAAATTCTAAACTTATACTTATTACAAATACATTATACAAAAAAAAGGGGTTTTTAAATTCAAACAAAATGTATAATGAATGACGAGACATGTTAAACTCTTGATGATTACAGTGTAAGTAAATTATATACATTATGCATCACAACATAAGTAATCTGATATGAGACAACTTTCATATTCTAATTATTCTCAAACAAAAAAGCTCTAAATTCACTTGCCTCCGTACTGCCAATTTAACCTTTCCACTGCTTCTTTGAAAATTATAATGACCCCAACATTACCCTGTGCTTTAATCAGAAATCGTTTAAAAAATTTCAACATTTTGCCAATTTGAAAAGCTACTCTGTTCTCACGTTAAAAACCTCCGGTGAGCCTGGCAAAGTATTTATTGAACAAAAAAGCAATGAATAGATTAGATTTTATATAAAAAAAAAGAAAAATATGCCTAGAGTGCAAACAATGTGGGTGGCCAGCCTACTTCACAACTGACCAAATAAAAAAAAATATATTTTAAACCATACAGTACCATAGACAACTTAACGAAACATTTTTTTTTGTGGTGTTCACGTCAATGGTTCTGACCGGCATCCATTTCTACCTTCATACTGTATCTTGTTTAATGTAACGAATGACGGATAGAAAAAGCCCTAGTGGATCTTGAAAAAGTTTAACATATCTTTCAAACAGGATAAGAGGCGACAGCTGGTTATAATTAAATCATGTCATAGCCTTTGCTTCGTTAAAAATGCAAATTTTAAGGAATTGTTGCTTGTTTATTCACTAACTATTTACTGGAAAAATTACAAGCATTTTATCCACCTGTTCCCTAAATTAATATCTATGGGTTAAATAGCTAGCAAAGGGCCAGCGAACATCATCTAATTTATTTGCAAAACAGGTTATAATGAAATGAAACCAATTTTAGTGAAATCGAATAAAATTTTTAATGAAATTGTCTGGAATTGCGAATTTTATTAATTAGATTTTGTATAGTTTGCAGAACATTTTGGAGAATTTATTTTTTGAAGATTGACCGATATCAAAGTCAAATCCATCTTCTAAAATTTTTTTTTATAGACCAGCAGCTCTGAATTCTAAATGGGTGTCTGAAAACCTCATTCAATTTGTATGGCCGGTAGTCCTGAGACTGAATCCTGGCGGTGAGGGCGTTTTGATGATGCCGCAAATTGCCAGGAGCTTTTACAGTTCAACTTTCATTCGAAATTTAATTGAAAAGCCCGTATTTTTCTCTCAATATGACAAATACAACCCCAATGTTTAACAAGAGCAAAAAAACGTGCTGGCATTGTCCAAAATATTTTTCCATATTTCTTCAAACCACATAAACTACTCATGTGATCAATAAAATTCATCTTTTCAGACTCAGCGAATAAGACAAACTTAAATATTTCACACCGGATTATCGTTTAATTAAGCTTACAAAAGACGAAGCAAAAACAATTAAAATATAGCATACATGACATCTCTTTGCACCATCAATCTACTAGCAAAGAGATGATGGGCAATCAGATGATGTCACAATGCCGTGACAGTCTATTTGCATTGTCAGCGTTTAAAAATAGAAATTTTAATGACTTGGTCTGCAAAAGTTAAGAAATCGAAATATTGGAAAAGCTTCGGCAAAAAGTGAATACAGGTGTTGATATAATCTGGCAACAGGACGCTTTTTCTTCGGGTAATAATTCTATGCCGAGTGAAGTTACTTTTACAAGTGAACAGAAAAATGCGATTTAATTATAACTTACAGCGGTTATTTTAATTCATCATTTAATTTAATACCATAGGTTCTTAGAACCTTATATATAATTTTTATTGTTTCACCTCTTGTAAATCTAATTAACTATTTCTCAATTAATAATACTAAATAAATAACTTCCCTAAAATATACTTTTAATTCGAGCGTCAAATCTTATCCCTTTTGAGATCAAAGTAAGGCAGAAAAAATCCCTGGTAGACTTAAAAAAAAGTTTCTCACGTATTTTCGGTCACTAAAGAAATTAAATATTTCGTCAGTAAAAATTAACTTTAACTTATAAGGGCATCGTCATTCTGTGAACACCAAAAGAAATAAATAAGAAATGAAAAAAACCCGATCGAAATCTGCTTTTCCGAGCGCGACCACACGCGCCGGAAGCAGATCCCGACGGTGTCACTACGAAATACAGCCGCCACACACATTGTCTGCATTAAGGTGCGCGTATATATAGTCACCTGATGTCGAAAAAAAAAAAATCGTCGACCATAAAAAATTGTTGCGGTAAGACCCAATGGTCTGTATGGTTGGTCCACTTAGCTGGGGTCCCACACACATATGCACTCAAGGCTGACACTATGACCAAGGTGAACAAATAACGCTGCTTAATTTCGAGTCGAAATCGGTCTGCCGACGTTATTTGTCCAGCGTTGGCGATACTACAAGGTTAGGATCAATAATACTTATAGTGTAAAATATCTTTGCAGCATGAAGCAAAATAAACAGTATTTGTACTTAATTGTGGGGCAGTTTATGCGAAAAAAACCTTCATGCTGCACTGAACAAACAAAATCGGAAAAGAGCACCAGCATAAATGCATCATTACATTTACTTTCGTTACTTTAGTCCTCGAAAAATATAAAAGTTGCTATGGTCCAAAACTAAACGAAAAACTGTTCCCAAAGATTATGGCAATCTAATTCTAATGCCAGTCGTTTTAATCTTTACAAATTTTCACAGAACGTATTTGATTTCCTCAAAGCGCATGCCATAATCTCTCAAGGAATTCAAAGTTCACTTTGTCGGTGCATATTGGTTGGTGAAAAAACCAACTAGTACTTAATAATCTCATCTCAAGAATTACATTACTTTAAAAAGTACCTCACTATATACAAACATTCTGTATAAATTACATTTAAATGTTAGAGTCCAATTCTCAACACCCACAGTTCAATGGGGGAAAGTCCTGTTCGCGACATTCTCGTAATGGTTTTTTTTTCCTCAACAACAATAACAAAAGTTTCCGTAATATTAGAGAGATTTTAAAACAACGCAGATTGACAGCTTATATAATGAAGGTGTGACAATTTGTCTAGATTAAAATATAATAATACTCTACTCCTACTATAAATAAATATAAATTATACAAGGTATATATATATAAAAATCTTTAAGAATATTAAATTGTTCTTAGGGGTTCAGATAAATAAAAGAAAAGTACCGCTAAAATAACAAAGACACCCCACTATAGCAAGCTGTAACTGTACCTCCTAATAAAACAAAGTATATATATAATATAAACGTAGGCAAAAACAACACACTTTGCTATGAGCAAAAGGAATTCTTCAATTCTTATTTTTCGTCCATGAATTTAATAAAACCGACGATATTCAAATCGAGAGCATGGCACTAGAGTTTTCTACCTTTTTTTTTAGTTAAACTATAAAGAGCGCTCGAAAACAAACCACGCCCGCAATCAAGAGACTAAATTTAACGTACACATGTAGAATACGGTAGCAAAATCAAGCGAATTTATTCTTAGATAGGGTCCCGCATAATTAAAAACTTATCTCTACGGCGCGCGGCTTTTGTAGACTGAGGAACACGCGCCGTCGGAATAATGTACTAGATACACGCAACAGCCTATTAGACCAATAGCCTTCCATTAAGGTAAATGTTAAAATAGAATGTCATCTGAAAACGCGTGATGCTTTACAACTGTAGGTGAGTGACAAAGGTGAGAGCTAACCTGCTTCACTGTCGCTGGAATCGCTCGAGCTGCTCGACAAGCTGCTGCTACTGCTGTCCGAATCGGTGCTGCTCGAACTCGTCGACATCCGTCCGGAGGGTCCGCCTGCGCCAGTTGGGTCGACTTTGTTGGCATCTTCTGCAACAAAACGTACAAGTTGAAAATAAGGGACATCTCACCCTATGTTGTTAAAATTATGTGCAAAATACATTTTACTTCCTCTTATTCACATAATTAAACTAATTTTTATCAGCGGAAAATTTCCTAAACAGTTCAAAACTTCTATAACTCCAATATATAAAGCAGGTGATAAAAATAAAATTTCAAACTATCGTCCAATTAGCCTAATAAATAATTTTGGAAATATTGCTGAAAAATGTATAAAAACATCAGTATGGTTTTCAAAAGGAAAGTACGTCGAATGCTATGTATGAGGTAATTAAAGAAGTTTCAGACAGTCTCGATAACAGCAAAAAATGTATTGCAGTATTTCTTGACCTCGCAAAGGCTTTTGACACAGTACACCATGGAAAGCTACTACAAGTATTGGAGCATAATGGAATCCGGGGTACTGTGTTGGATATCTTTGAAAGTTATTTAAGTGATCGCATACAATATGTTAAAGTTAATGCTTAAGTGACCCGCAACTAGTGAAAGTGGGTGTGCCACAAGGAACTGTCCTTGGTCCTATCCTATTCATAATTTATATTAACTCTCTGTTAACTCTCGATATAGACAGCAAAATTATATCATATGCTGATGACACTGTTGTAATATTTAGTGGGGTAGACTGGGAAGCTACTAAAGAAAAAGTCTATAATGGTATATATGCTATGAAAATGTGGTTAGATGAGTACCAATTGTCTCTTAATGTAGATAAAACAAAATATATAGCCTTTTCAATCACCAATGTAAATAGACCTAACTATAAAACAATTGATATCAATGCACTTGGAATAGAAATAAAAGAGGTTGAATATATTAAATATTTAGGTATTATTATAGATAAAAACATAAAGTGGAAGGAACATGTAACATATCTAACAAAGAGGATTAGGAAATTAATTCACAAATTTTATCAGTTAAGGGATATTCTCAGCAAAAATGTATTGATTCTAGTATATAAATCTTTGGTAGAACTTTTGTTGAGATATGGCATATTGGTTTGGGGAGCCCTATACATGAACTCATTAAAAACTCTATCTACAGTTCAAAATTATATATTAAAAATTATTTTCAAAGAAAGCCGACAATACTCAACTAGCTTACTTTATGGAAATGATATATGTAACATAAGATCATTATATTTTCACACCTTGTCCATTTGTATTTATAAAAAAGAAAATCTTAAAAATGCTATCTCCCATGAAATTGTAACTCGTAGTATGATCCAAAAACATCTGGAAATGCCTACTTGTCACAAAAATGCAAATTCAAGATTTGCATGCCATTACCGGTTAATATTAGAAATATACACATAAATAAGAATTATGTTTCATTTGTTAATCTGTTGAATTGTTTTTTTTGATTGCTGATTTGTTGATGTTTATTGTTTATTATTTTTAAATTTGTCAATGTCTATTTTTTAATTAATGTCTTTCACTGCACAAATCAAGTGTTAAGTCACTTAGGTGCAGGTTTACAGGTTTAAAGTTTTTTTTTTTTTGTTTTTAAATTTCACCTAGAATTGTCAATTGCAAGTCGATATTAATTTAATTTAAGTTGTTATTACCCCCTACTTTTGTCATCTGATACCTGTTAATTTTAAATAAATAAATTTAAATAAAATAAATCAAGATTTTGAAATCAAACAGCAACTCGTCTCTTTCATGCATCCCCTCG
Organism: Leptura quadrifasciata; assembly: GCA_963675555.1. NCBI lineage: Eukaryota > Metazoa > Arthropoda > Insecta > Coleoptera > Cerambycidae > Leptura > Leptura quadrifasciata. Next base: position 17,609,916 of record OY776681.1, on the reverse strand, counting down.
AAAACAAATTCTTGGAATGTTACTGACATCATAGTCCATGAAAAAGTTGAAAAAACCCCAAAAGTTCTGTCCCCCCTCGTTTTCGAGGGCGCTGAACACGATGGTGAAATTTTTAAGGTTCCCACACCTCAGCAACCGCCAAACTCGAAAAAAAAACCAATTTTGCGTTTTTTTTCCATCGTAGGCATGTGGATCGGGTTTTTGGGCAGGACTGTATGATATTTAACCATACAACATCTTATTGATTCCCAGGGTTGAAACTACCATCACCCTTAATATTAAAATATCCCAAAAAAAAATCAAAATTCATGAAAATTTATTTATTCCCGTTTTCGAGGGTGCTCAACACGATGGTAATATTAATTTCTCCCCACCCTCCACCAACCACCTCCTGTGCATATTTCTTGATACTGGGCATGTGGGGACTCGTTGAAGTCGGGCTTTTAAGGGGAATTGAATATATTACATGATATATATGTGCATATATGAAAATATGTTTATCCCCATTTTTGAGGGTGCTCAACACGATGGTAATATTCATTTCTGCCCCACCCTCCACCAAGAACCCCCAATTTGGGGGTGGTTGATTAAGAATGGGAGCGAAATAGTATTGACACCGAGTTTAGTGCCCTCGAAAACAGGGGGTACCCATTTTCCGCTATTTTATATTTTTTGGTAGATTTCAATATTAGTGGTGGTGTTGATGGTATGTCTCATCACTTAACTCCCTATACAATGTCCCTTAAAAGTCCCGATCCAACGAGTCCTCACAGGCCAAGTATCAATGAATATGAAAAAGGGGTGGTTTTAGGGGTGGGGGCGAAATGAATATTACCATCATGTTGAGCACCCTCGAAAACGGGGATAAACAAATTTTCATACATTTTGATTTTTCTGGGGATATTTTAATATTAGGGGTGGTGCTAGTTTCAACCCCGAGATGGACAAGATATTGTATGGTTAAATTTCATACGGTCTACCTGAATCCTGCCCAAAAACCGATTGCATGCCTACGATTAAAAAAACGCAAAATTGGAGCGTTTTTCAAGTTTAGGGGTAGTTAAAAGTCCCGATCCAACGAGTCCCCACAGGCCAAGTATCAATAAATATGAAAAAGGGGTGGTTTTAGGGGTGGTTGGTGGAGGGTGGGGGCGAAATGATTACCATCATGTTGAGCACCCTCGAAAACGGGGTTAACAAATTTTCATCCATTTTGATATTCCTGGGGATATTTTAAATTCGGGGTGGTGCTAGTTTCAATCCCAAGATGGACAAGATGTTGTTTGGTTAAATTTCATACGGTCTACCCGAATCCTGCCCAAAAACCGATTCGCATGCCTACGATTAAAAAAACGCAAAATTGGGGTGTTTTTCGAGTTTAGGGGTAGCTAAAAGTCCCGATCCAACGAGTCCCCACAGGCAAAGTATCAATGAATATGAAAAAGGGGTGGTTTTAGGAGTCGTTGGTGGAGGGTGAGGGCGAAATGATTACCATCATGTTGAGCACCCTCGAAAAGGGGGATAAACAAATTTTTATACATTTTGATTTTTCTGGGGATATTTTAATATTGGGGTGGTGGTAGTTTCAACCCCGGGATGGACAAGATGTTGTATGGTTAAATTTCATAAGATCTACGCGAATCCTGCCCAAAAACCGATTTGCATGCGCTAAAAAAAACGCAAAATTGGGGCGTTCTTCGAGTTTAGGGGTAGTTGCTGAGGGGTGAAAACCTTAAAAATATCACCATCGTGTTCAGCGCCCTCGAAAACGGAGGGACCCATGTTTCATCCCTGTAACAGAACTTTTGTGTTTTAAGCCTTTTTTGCAACTTTTTCATGGAATATCATTACCAAAATGATATGATACACTATTTGTGGCAAATATACAGGGTAGTCAACTTAAAAGCCAGTTAGATGTAACACTGAAAAATATACAGGGCGATACTCTTTAAATGACACCTTGGAGGAAAATAACATCTGTAATATAACAGAAATTACGGAAAATATTATATATCTTTAGCAAAAAATATACAGAGTGATCATCCTAAAAATCTATTAATAGGGGTAGATAGCCTTAAAATAATTACAACAAACGAATGGGGCGGAATCCTAAAATATACACAAAATATATAAAAATTATTCCTAATTAGGAAAGAAAATAATATCTTAATTGTAGCTGACACTGCTCACAAGAAGGAAATATTTGATACACTTTCAGTTACAATATAGAGGGTGCTTACTTTGAAAGAATTATTAATTAAGAGATGATGGAGAAAAATAATGGAATGCTATCGGCAATATTTACACCTCCAATTCAATAACTTGCAATTCGGTTAAAATTCTTATCGTTGGGGTTTTTGGGATCGCTGATTACGAATCCGAAGTCAAAATTTGAAAATTCAAAATGACGGACTTTAAGACTTAATTCCTGATTTGCCCCGTTTTTATTGATTTTAATGAAAAATGTCTAGAGTAAAAAAACGTTTAGAATGGGATTTTACATACGAGAAAAGATTTTCCCCCGTCAGTTTGTAGAAAAATCGTAGTTTTTGGGATGTCACTATGTTCACCCCCAGCAAAGGGTTGAAAACGATTAGGGTTAATTTTTTTTGTTATTTCAACTTTATCAGTCCAATATTATCAAACTACACTAAAAAAAAATTAAAAAAGTTTTTATCGCAATTTTTGCAAAAGAAAGGGTCAAGCGTGGGTTTTCCGGGAGAAGGGAGAGGGTTAAATTATGTGGTTACCAAAATGGTGTATTCTTATGCAAAATGGCATTCTAAACACTTTTTTACTCTATATACATATTAATCAGTAAAATCAATAGAAACGGCGTAAATCAGGAATTAAGTCTTAAAATAGGCCATTTTGAATTTTCCAAATTTCACTTCAGATTCATAATCAGCGATCCCAAAAACACAATGAATTTTAATCGATTTAGTTGAAAACTTTGCAAGTTATCGAGTTGGGGGGGTGTAATAATTTGGGGGCTGCAACCCCCCAGGGGGTGAGTGCACTAATTTTCAAAGGAATACATTTCATGTTTTGATTTTTTATTTCTGAGGAAAAAAACCCCTGCCCAAGGAATTGCTACTTCCACATCCAGATTTTATAGCCAAGTCTTATACACACTAAATCCCAATGTAATATTTTATTCACTTTAATAATAGAGTGGGGGTGATAGAGGGGGTGGTAAATATAAAAAAAATTAGAAGCCCTTGGTTCTCGTATACACACTAAATCCCAATTTAATTTTTTTACTCCCTTTAATGGGGTGGGGGTAGCAATGGGGGGTGGTAGAGGGAGTAACTAATGCCAGAAAATTTTTTTGAGACGTTTGGTTCTTGTATACACACTAAACCACATTAAAAAAAATTTACTCCCTTTCATAATAGTGTGGGGGTAATATTGGGGGGGGGGGCTGGCTGATACAAAAAAAAAGTTTGAGACCTTGACTCTTCACACATGCCCTAAATTACAATTTTATGGACTCTTACCTGCTTGCTTTGCCTACTTACCCTTATTTACCCCATTTACCCCCGAACCCTTCAACGGAATTGGATCAAAATATAATCTAGTTCCAGATTTCGTTACAATACATAAGTTTACCAAATTTTAAGTCAATATCATAAACGGTTCCAGAGTAAACGTGCGCACAAAAAAAGTTACAGACAGACAGGAATTTTTTTGCTCAAATTTAAAATCTCAACGTTTCATGACATTTTAAGCCTATTTCAACAAAAAAAAAAATTATTTTTTTTGCGTTACTATACTTCCACTGGACGTGGAAGTAAAATTAATATTTTGTAGGAGGCGTTTCTTTGAGGAGGGTGGTACGTGACCAGGGTTGGGTAACTGGCCCCAGATGTATTTCTTTTATATTATTTCTCAATTATAGATAGATTTAAAAAATTCCACCCAATTGAAGGGTGAAAAACTCCCCGGGGGTGGTTACACAATCCTGGCTACCTACCACCTCCTATAAAAGTTTTTTTCTCATAAAAACAAATATCAACTTTCCACCCCCTACAAGGGTGGAAAGCCTGGGGTAGGTGGGGTGGCCGAGGTCAAATCTCTCGAGGGAACAACAATTAGTCGAAAAACTGGGGGAAAATAAATGGATTCACGGAAAAGAGGTCTTTGGAAGTGGTTTTTGACCAATTTGAGGGGGTTGCCAAGGTGAAAAAATTGGTTTGACCCAGCGTATCGATTCAACACCCTCGAAAATGTGGAGAGGACATTGCCCAGTCCGAGGCATGAACATTCAGTAGTTTGTCCGACTCCTTCAATAAACTATAAGAAATTTATCAATTGAAGAGGCGACATGTATGGCAAAATATTTAGAATGTAATTAATATACAGAATGGACACCCTAAAATATAATTAATGGGAAAAAAAGGAGGCGGAATATTATAACACACACACAAATATATATAGGAAGGTCACTACAAAGCACCAAATCTTGATACAATTTTAGGGACAATATACAAGGTGGTCGCCCTAAACGAAGTACTAATTAAGAGTTGGCAGAGGAACATAATTTTTGTAATGTAATTGACACAAAATAATTTAGGAGAAAATATACAGGAAGATATATTCCTAAGAAATTTTCAACTGAAGAGGCAACATAGAAAAAAGTAACAAATTACAAAAATGCTTGTTTTCTAGAGATGCATAATTGAGAATGTCAAAAATATACTGACCTTTCTTAGGGCCCTTTTTTGAATTCCCTATTTTGTCGTTCACATCTAGAAGTCTTTTTTCCAGCTCCTGCTTTTTTTCTGCTATTTGCTCATCCTTCGATTTCCCAGCGACTTTCTTATCTAAAACAGAAACAACAAAAATTTCCCAAGCTGTAAAGGATTGCAAGTCTGTTGAGATAAGCAATTGCCACCAGAATAAGTCCAATTGACCACTACAACATTTAACGAATTATGGTAAAAGTATTTTGGTGCCTTTGGAGTGAAAGATTTTTTTTAGAGGCATTCAACACAATTTACACGTTTACTTTCTGAAACATTTAATTTATCCAAAAAGTCTTAATTAAATATGTGAACATTATTGATCAAAGAACTGTTGCTAGACCATGGCTTGCACAATAATAATTATTGTGACCAACATTCAATGGATAAGAGTAAATTGCAAGGCTTAATGCCTGTATTTGTCCCATCACGGTTCTATCACCAATTCTTTTGATATATAATCTATTATAATGTAAATTCATTTGCATAAGCTGTGCACTAAGAAACGTAGTTTTTAACAATTTTTATTCTTCAGAGGCCAAATGTGCCCTAGTCACACAATACTAGACTTGTTCGATAGGGTTCAAATCCGTGTATCTAGCCGGTCAACTTAAATTACTTATTACTATCTTAATCCAGCATCAAAACAAGAATTTAAAAACGAAATTCTGCCAAATAACGCGTCAACATTTATTTGGGCACACATGGTACAGAAATCGTTCATCCCGTAATCGATTTTATAGTTTTAACTTTGAGAAATTGGTGAAATAAAAAATCTGTCATTCCAAAGCAACTCCATTTTTAACGAAAAATAAAAGCTAAGCTGAAAAACCCTCAGCGGTACCAAATTTTTTTTATGAACTAAAATGATTGGCAAGCTTCCTTTTAAAGGATTTTAGTAACTTAGCGAGAAGTTATAGTACATATATTAAGTCAATAACCTGTCACCAGATAACCAGCGTTTTAAAAAAATTAGAAATACACCCAAATGGTAGAGCATGCGCAATAGAAATATACAGGGTGACAATACTAAAAGTAGCAGATCGACATTTTTTTCCGTTTTTTATACGAAATCATATTTCTTTACGCGTGTAACATTTGATTCACAAAACCATCTAATTATTTCTAATTTCCTCCCGAAAGCAAAAACCAAGGTAGTTCCTATTTAGATCTAAGCTCGGTTTTGTCTGGAGAATCATGATGGGTCTTATTTAAAAAGTAACATTGAGCAAACTACAATTGCAGAATTTCCTCACAATCGAATTTTACGAGCATAGATCTACATATCAACTACAACTGACAAAACTTTCATTCAAATTATAGGAAAATTTTACTGTAGAAAAATATCTGTTAGTTAAAATTATGAATCGATGCATTTTGCAAGCTCAATATCTCATTCATTCATAATTATGCAAAACGTTTCATTACATTTTAGCTTCACCCTGTACAAAATGGTGTAATTTAAAGGCCGTTATCACAAAGCATTGTTAAAAAAAATTTAATGGATGCTTTAACAAAAAAATAAAGACTGCGACAAATGCTAGTATAACGCCAATAAATTTTATTTTATCAGATTGAGAATTCTTAACCCCAATTCTCAGTTTAAAGCAAAATGTCGTATAAAAATATACAAAGTGATAAATCACTCTGTACATTCTTACACGACAAAGAATCGTCCAAAATAAAGAAATAACCAAAACCCACGGACACCAGCAACGTTCTACCATGCTTAAAAATGTGTAGTTCCAATTACGTACGCCTGTAGCACACTCGTTTTGTGTAAAAAAAAAAGAATTGCCTCTAGACCCAGAGTTTTTTACCCTTGGGGGTAAGGACTCGGTTTAGAATTATACAAAAAAACATGACAAGGGGGTGGAAAGAGAGCAATCTTTGTAAACAATGTGGAATATTGTAAAACAAAAAGAATAGCAAATTGTTAAGTACATACAAAATTATTATTATTATTAATAATACAAACATTATTATTATTATTAATGTCCAAAGTTTGATATCTCAATTTATTAAGGAAGTTAAATGAAATGTACTCTCATTTAAAATGTTTAGGAAACAGATGGAAAGTGTAATCTAGCATGTTTTTTTTTTGGACAAAAAAATTGCTCATAAAATACTACTACTCAGTAATTACACAATTTAGCCAGTCTTAAAGTTTAAATTTTTGGCAAAACATTAATTGATTATCAAATGACGCTCTGCAATGTGCACGATCTTGAACCGTTCGTTGAGCCATTACAGCATTCAATCATGTAGATCGTCTTCATTAAAGGACACCGCACAAAATCCATAGTAAAAGTTATACAGTTGTTTGAGCTAAAACCAGCTGAAATGTATTCGTTGGACTGTACCGAAAAAAAGTTCTTATGTGTAGTAGGTCCAAAAAGTCCATAGATTTCAAGTTACGGACATTTGAAGGTCAAATAATGATTATTCATTTACTTGAAGGTTTTAAACTTTCCAAGTCCTATAGGAACTCGTGCGTTGAGATTTCATAGGAATTGACCAGAACAAAAGTTGTATAAAAATGAGTAAGCTACTTTGTGATGACCTTGACTTTGATCTCTAGCAATATTTTCAAAATCATTTGATCGTAACATTTTTTTTTTCCCAATAAAACCAATATTTTGCACCTTGGATTCAGAAAAAATTCATAATCTCACTTTAAGATATAAATCTTTCAAAAAAAAGTTATACCGGGTGTCACAGGACCATCGTATACCCCCTTTTTCTCCTTTAGTTTTGAAGATAATTATTGAAATTTAGGATATACTACATACATTATAAGTGGCACTTTTTGACATATAATTGATCTTTTTTTCACTTCCGGTTAATACTTTTTAGTTTTCCATTTAAGTGTGCCATGACGGTTCTGACTTATTCTAAATGACCCGTGTACTGCTACAAAAATCGAAATCCTATTAAAAACACTAAATTACGTGGTTTATGAGCAAATAAAATTCACCAAAATTGTCTTTGGGGCAAAACTCAATTTTTTCAAATGGAACCATATCGGTACCGTGGTACCATTTATTAGTACTATTAATAAGGAATTTATTCATATGTCGTATTAAAATGTGCGATAAATACAAACAAAATTACAGCTAAAAGAAAATACAACTTTGTTCTAATTCAATGTTAAGAAGTAACTAAGGTGGCTTTGAAAACAATGAAATATTTAGCTTGTCAAACATTTGTTGGTTTAACGGTGTTTTCATTGTGTCTTTAAAAATTGTTTCGAATTCTTGTTAATTGTGTTCAAAATGCCGCAAATTTATACAAGAGATTAATTAACATGTTCACTTTTTCAACTCTTGTATAAAAATTATATTATAAAAAAGATTGTTTGAAATGTCACTTATTTGGCATCGTTGGATTCTGAAAATTATGCAGAATTCACAAATGCAATAATATACAGGGTGCTCCATTTAAAAATGGAAAGTTAGTGTTACTTCTGGCAAAACCGAAGTAAAAAAATCAATTGTATGTCAAAAAGTGCCGTTTATTATTATATCCTAAATTTCAATCGATTATCTTCAAAACTAAAGGAGAAAAGGGGGGTAACCATGATCCTGTTACACCCCGTATACATGGGGAGGATATTAACCCATGAAGGTCATCATCTTAAAGTAGATATGTTTAAAAATAACAGTGAAAAACTAACTTTGATAATCATGATGTCCAAACATGAAAAAAATGTGTCTGTTGAAGTATGAGTAAAAAAATATAAAATGTTTGTTCTAGCACACGTATATCAAATACAAACAACCCAAAAATATCAATATATATTAAAATCGTACAGGTGCGAGCGGCTTGCACATTGCGATTTTGCACCCGGATATTCTCCGGTTAGCGGCAGAGCCCGAGGTCGGAAGGGGGAGGCGGAACTACGTCCCAAGTTTATATTGGCGACGCGCGCATTTCGGGGTAGATATCTTTAATTAGGCTAATAATGTCAGCTATCTCTTTCCCCGCACGTTTTTACGACCCTCAAAACGAATTTGCGTCGCTCCTTTCTTGATGACGTGGACGCGGGCGGATTTCGGGTAAACGTCAAAAATTTCCGTTTTTCTTTCGTTCCTGCCGCCTTGGAAATTCGATTCGGCGCGTCGTTTTTACCATCTGCTTTCATTGCCAATCTCGGTAGTTCCATATCGACATCGTACGGCCTTCTGCGAAGAGTTTTTCGCCAGATATGAGCGTTTAAAGATTGCGTGTTTGGCGTTTTCCGCGATTCTGGCGAAACACGCACATTTTCGGTTTTCCTCGAATAACCGCTGGAAATTTCTTAAAAATAAAAACTCCCAAAGGACAAGATTATTTAACGAGGAATCGTTTCCCTTTTTCAGATCTCATCTTCGACGAGCCGTTTTCGAGCTAGGGCGTTTTGAAGAAAACGACGTCGGGTGCCCGAAATAAGTAACATTTTCGTTAAAAGTCGAATATCTCGCCAAATAGGCCGTTTTCGGCCAAAATGGTCGTAACTAACGAAAATATAGCGAAATAAATTATCTACCGCTATGCAGAGTTTCATTTCTCTACTATAAATATTAAGAAAGTTGTGGCCTTTAGAAAATGCGACTTTATAGTAAAACCGAACATTTTGTTGCCGTCAAATAATTTCTTCTGAATCTCATGATGTATGTGAAACATTTTGTAAAGGCGACACGGTGGTCCGGCTGTTATAGTCGACGCGTTCCATGCGGTAGGTCCCTGATTCCATCCTCACACACAGCTATTTTTTTTTTGCCGTACATCTAAAATTTTGTCTGTATAATGATTTCTAATATATTTTAGTTGATATCCACCTTTACTGATATTTCATACCTTTGTCTATCTTTAAATCTTTCCTGTCCCCTTCTTCCTTTTTGTTTGTACCCTTTTTGTCGCATTTGTTTTTCTGATTTTCTTTTTGTACATTTTTGTTTCTAAATTCGTTTCCATCAAAATTTCAAATAAATTATAACTTTCTTGAAATCCAAATTTTTAAAATCACAATTTAGGCCAGCCTATGCGCAGCCCGTCGTTACACACCTCGCGGAAGGCTCCTCGTTTTAATTTAAGGTGCTAGCGTCAACTACGAAATTAAAAAGTGTCTTGTGCGAGAGTTCCCTAAATGTAGTGTAGTTTTTAAGTTTTGTCAAATCTGTTTTTTTTTTTGATATTTTTTAATTGTATTACCTATTTTTATTTGTCCATTGTACAAAAGGTGTTTAGGTTTAGTTGTTCCCAATTATTGTTTTCGCCGACCCAGGCTGTCCCGCCCGATCCTGCAACCCGCCATCGCGGTGGGTGCACGATCGGCCCCGGGGTAGATCCTGGCTAGGCAACTGTTATGTACCAGTTAATTATAATAAATGTATTTTGAATTTGAATTTGAGGTGATATACCGTTTTTGGGAAGATTAGCTTGTGATTGACCGATTTCATATCCATTCTATAGACTGTACGGCAAACGGCAAGTTTACGCAAGGGAAGTAGAAAAAAATTTAAATAGGTTTTCCTCATCTTTCATTACATTTTATAGATATTTCTTTCATGAATTCGTATCTCGAACGATTCGGGGAATGTCGTTTCAATATTCTATAACGTATACGAATTTAAAATATATGTTCGGTTAATACTGAAAAATGAAATGCTGAAAAATGAAATACTGAAAAATGAAATATTGAAAAATGAAATATTGAAAAATGAAATACTGAAAAATGAAACTGAAAAATGAAAAACTGAAAATGGAAAACTAAAAAATGGAAAAATGAAAAACTAAGAAATGAAAGGCTGAAAAATAATTTTATGACGTACATTCAAAGACAATTTCTTAGAATTTTGACCGTAATCGGCGGATAGATCTTAGAACTTTTGAGCCGCATATAGTGACACAAGGCCGGAGGCCGAGCTCAGCGATCAGCATCGCCGCACTCCACGAGGAGCTAGAAATGGCCGGAGGCCATTTCTAGTAGTGTTATATAAAAAGAAATGATCTTTTAATGACGTTTCAATGCTGAGGTCACTAGAAGTTACTTTATTTGATTCCTACAACTTCCATCTAGGCAAGTTCTTACTAAATCAGAACTTCAAGCTATTTTTTAACAATAACTTTTCTGACTTTCAGATGACCTTCATGGGTTAATATCCTCCCCTTGTATATAACTTTTTCTTGAAAGATTTATATCTTAAAGTGATATGAGTTTTTTCCGAATCCAAGATACAAAATATTGGTTTTATTGAAAAAAAAAAAGAGTTTATGATCAAATGACTGAAAAATATTGTTAGAGGTCAAAGTCAAGGCCATCACATGGTATTTACTCATTTTTCTACAATTTTTGTTCGGAATGGTCCAACGAATACATTAGCTTTTAGCTCAAACAAATGTATAACTTTTACCATGTATTTTGTGCGGGGTTCTCTCTTAACACAAGTGAAACTCTGAAAATAAAAACTAAAGAGACCCTGAAGTAATGTTTAGATAATTGTCCGATAAATATAGAGGTCAGAGAAAATATTGAAATGTACCAGACTCAAGTAAATTCTATCACACAAACTTAAAAAACAAGCCACGCAAGTACAAGACTTTGGGTCTAGACGCAATTTTCAGAGTGGACGGTTTAAAAAAACGACAACGGAGGTGATGTGCTATCTCGGTGGTCTGGTGCACCGTAGTCGACCTTTAGACGTGAAGTAACGGAACTTACAGTAGGGCTTACGTGGTTTTTTACGCAGACAAGATGCAACGTAGCTCTCCAGCTCTCTCAACGTTGACGGTTTCAGCGTCTCAAAGTCTATCTCGATCTCATCAGGGTTCGAGTCCCTCAGGGAGGGCTCCCTCGACTGGATTATATGTACAACCCTTCCCAATTTGTCACCTACAAGCACAAACAATAGTACAAACGCTTTTGATTAACAAACGAGAAAATACTACCTGGCAATTTGTTGATATCCAGCGACAGCTGACGCTTCTCGTCATAGGACATAGGTTTGGCGTTGTCCTCGTCCTCAGAGTCGAACGGCATGGGAGGAGGTTGCGCCGCTGACTTTTTCCTTCCGGCACCAGTCTTGTTGTTCGTCTTCACTCTTTTGGCAGGTGCGTTGGTAGTGGCAGCAGGTTTCGGTCCACGTAAACCTGCAACGAATCAGCAAGGCCACTTTAAGTGAAAAGTACTTACTGTGTGAAATAACGTCACATATTTCCTTTAACTAAAGTTTTGAATGTACCGTTTGCAAAGCAATAATCGATATATTGGCAGACATCAGAATTGTAGATGTCTTTTATTGTACTTTTCACTACAAAAAAAATCAAGTTATTATTAAAATAACATTAATTCATTCGCCTAAGAATGTCAAAATATTTTACATGATTTTGGTTACAATTCACCACGTAACGTAACCATCTCACTCTAAGTGGGTCAACACTTCACAGTGCAATGCAAGTAAGGGAGATGCTTTGGCCTGTATAACGACTTTGCCTTACAATTGATATATAAGAGCTACTCGAATCAAACACTGAGACTATATAACAATTGTGTACATGTGTTTCTTACTTGAATCAATATTAAACCTGTCTAAAATCTATATTCAAACATATATGTGATACCAAACTGTGTGCAAAAGTATGCTGTATAAGATGACACAATAAGTCTCTTAGGAACTATTGGTATAATAGAATTAAATGTAAATAGTGCTTAATAATAGTAAAGTGAAAAAAGACATATGTATGCAAAAAAAAATCATAGTAAATAAAAACTTAAGTGATAATTTTATAGCAACTGTCAGTGGTGTAGTGAATTTAAATTAGTTAAAGAATATTTAAATAATAATGTTTAGATACATTCAATAAAAAAATATATTATGATGAATTACATGTATTACATGAATTACAAGTACAGAGTGTAAAAAGGTAACACCAGATGATAACGTGTTAGTGTAATCTGCAAGCTACCAACGTGTCTTAACTGCTCAAAGTTATCAGTTACTGAAATAAGGTCTGTTAATTTGTAGTCAGGGAGTCGCTTAAAATATCATTGTATAAGCTGTGATGAAAATTTCGTTGTGAGGAGATGGTAAAACATGTGAGGATGATTTAAGAAATATGGTCCTTGATCTATTAAAAATAGTTCCAGAACAGAATGAAAAAATTATTGCTATTGAAAAGAGTCTTCAAGAAATAAAGAATGGTAATGGAAGTGGAGGTGGAACATTGGGAGCTATTGAAACTAAAAATAGGTCATTTGAAAATGTTGTTAAAGAACCAGCAATAATTATAAAACCATTATCCGAACAAAAAAGTGCTGAAACTATTAATGAAATTAAAAATAAAATAGACCCATCAAAAATCTCAGTGGATATTGATAGAATTAAAGAAATTAAAAATGGAGGTGTAGTAATAAATTGTTCAAATAAAAAATCGCTGAAAGCTATGAGGAAAAGTATTAGAAGAACTAGGTAATAAAATATACAGTGGATACATCTCAATTAAAAAATCCTAAAGTTATAGTAATTGGAGTTGAAAAAAGAGTATTAAATATGCAAGAAGGTGACATTATAAAGAGTATTACAGGGTGTCTAGCGAAATCTAACCTAGAAATCTCGTATATATTTCTCGCATATTCCCGTTAGTTTCTAAAAAATTCCCGTATATTTTTTTCAGCACAAATGAGTATAGAAATGTAAAATATTTTTATAGGAAAAAAAAGAACAAGTCCTTCACAAGGCAAGCATTTTTTAAATAGCACCCAATTTTTTTTCATAACGTCACATTAATAAGCTAAACAATAACAAAAATATTATTGTTTATTTTTTTCCAAATATTTCAAGTTTCAATTTTTTTTGCAAATAATTGTTAATTTATTACTTGTATTCTCATTACAAAAAATATAAATCAATTAAGTCTGCACGTAAATATAAAATATATACCATAAAATAGTCATTGTTAATTTTTAAATTTTTTCACACATTTTATTAACTTTGTATCCTATGGCTTGAATACAAATATGTTACATAACTTTAACACATATATAATTTAATAATAATAACCTTTTAGAAAAATTAAATTATTCAATTTTCAATTTATTATTTGTGAAAAAATAACGTCATTTCCGAGGTCATTTTCTTGTAAACTGGAAGCGATATTTAAAATTTCATATAATGTTTCATATGAATAAATTAAAATTATGCAAACGTTGGCCATTCTGAATTCTTTTAAGAAATCGATTTTTCAAGCATAACTTTTATTAATGTCCGTTTTTAAACGGCATCGCATTTCATAGAAAAAACTAAGTCAGACTGGATTTTCAACGAAAAATTTATCTCAAAAATTTCAGAAAATATCAAATGTAATACATAAACTGGGACCACTGTACATTTGTTTACTGCTTGGCGCGTATTATCGGCAAAATATAACATTGCACTTTTATTCTTAGATTTTTATATTTATCTCTCCGGTTTACTAGGTAGGTATTATAAAAGCTTTGGCTTACCAAGCAAGTTAATAACCCTCCTTTCTTTGTAAAAAATAGAAAAGCTCTACTTATTGTTAATTAAACTGGCCATTTATGTAAGTGGCAGATCTTTTACCGACATTACCAATTAAAAATTATGAGTACTTACTAAGTACACTTTTAAGAAAAATACTTTGTTATCCAGGAATTTCGTCCAATTAATACACTGCCTCCATATGAGAAACTACTAGTAAAAGAGCTAGATTATGTTGCGGATAATGATATATTATCGATCTATCAGGTTGGATTTAGGAAACAAAACTCTTGTGAAACAGCATTACAAACTAAACATAATATTTTTAGTCGCAAACTCCTCTATAAATCCTTATTTTACTATAAGGAACCTAACCAGACTGCAACCAACAGCTACTCTCCGGGCTATGTGCCCCGCTGAGCGCTGAATTACAAGTTACAAGCCTGGCGCGTTAAGTGTAATAAATTGCATATTACCATCAAAACGCTAATGCTTCGATTGCAACAAACACCAGCCGAAAGACTGATCCTACTTAAAGGAGCTCCCTTGCCAGTCGTCACACACCACTTGCAGACTGCAGTTTCGAGCTGTTGGCTCTCGTCAGTGCAAGGTAGGTATGCGACGACCGACATGAGAATCCTTTGACTATAGTACATACCGGTATTTTTACAATAGCGACATGTAAAACAGCCAGCAGGCGCCATCTAGCGGTCCAGTGTCTGTTGCAATCGAAAAATAAATAGCCTGACTTGGCTTAGCATAGTTCAAATGTGCTTTTAGAGGGCGGAATATTAAACATAATATTTTTAGTCGCAAACTCCTCTATAAATCCTTATTTTACTATAAGGAACCTAACCAGACTGCAACCAACAGCTACTCTCCGGGCTATGTGCCCCGCCGAGCGCTGAATTACAAGTTACAAGCCTGGCGCGTTAAGTGTAATGGCGCCTGCTGGCTGTTTTACATGTCGCTATTGTAAAAATACCGGTATGTACTACAGTCAAAGGATTCTCATGTCTGTCGTTGCATACCTACCTTGCACTGACGAGAGCCAACAGCTCGAAACTGCAGTCTGCAAGTGGTGTGTGACGACTGGCAAGGGAGCTCCTTTAAGTAGGATCAGTCTTTCGGCTGGTGTTTGTTGCAATCGAAGCATTAGCGTTTTGATGGTAATATGCAATTATTACACTTAACGCGCCAGGCTTGTAACTTGTAATTCAGCGCTCGGCGGGGCACATAGCCCGGAGAGTAGCTGTTGGTTGCAGTCTGGTTAGGTTCCTTATAGTAAAATAAGGATTTATAGAGGAGTTTGCGACTAAAAATATTATGTTTAATATTCCGCCCTCTAAAAGCACATTTGAGCATTACAAACTGTTTTACTGTCAGACGGTTAGAAAATATAAATGGTAAGAAACATGTAAGAGCATTGTTTTTAGACTACAGAAGAGCTTCCGAGATGATTGATAGGAGTTTATTATTAAAAAAAACTGGAGAAAATTGGTATACAAGGAGTAGTGTTGCAGCGGTTTGACTCATATTTAAGTGAACGATATCAAGTGGTCGAGTACAATAATAGTGTTATGAGCTGCCCTCTAACGGGGAGAGATGTGATTAAGTCCCTGGTCAAAGTGATGGGAAACCTGTTATTCTGTTGATGATCGGTAGGTGGGGTAACGCCATCTCTGGGCCGATTGACGAACTATCAAGCACATAGTAGAAAACTGTGGAGGATTCTAGCCTGTTCTGGAAGGTTATGGAATGGGATTCTGGTACAATTCCAAGGGTGTATATAAAGAAATGAAGTTGAGCAGGCAGGGCAGTTTTCTGGTTAGATAAGAGTTGACAAGTGATCAGAAAAGTAAAGTACAGTTGTGATTTAAAAGTAGTGAATTTATATTAAAGTTATTATTAGTTGTGTGATTTTTAAGGATTAACTATTGCAATTTAAGAGATTAATAAAATAGTGGTTTGTGAAGATTCTTGTTGCAAGTTATTTGAACCAACCGAGTGTTTACTGAAGATTGTAAACATGTAACAATTGGTGTCAGAAGTGGGATAACAAGGTGCGAAGAATAAGGGGAGAAATGTTCGTCAAACAGCGTAGACAGGGAAGTTGTAACTTTATTGAGTTCCCAGTTTGAACACCTATCTGAGGATGAGCGTAGAGAGGCAATCAAGTTTTTGGAAAAAGACAGTGCTGTATTTGCCAAAAATACAGACATCCTCATGAAAACTGGCATAGTACAGCATCGGATAGACACTGGTGATTCAGCCGCAATCCGCCAACAACCTAGGAGGTTGCCACTAGCTAAACGGGAAGAAGCTTCTGCAATGGTTGAAAAGGTGCTACAAGATGGAGTGATTGAGGAATCAACCAGTCCCTGGTCACCACCGGTAGTTTTAGTTGCCAAGAAAGACAAGACTTTGGGATTGTGTGTCGACTACCGGAAGCTGAACGATCTTACGAAGAAAGACAGCTATCCACTACCACGAATTGAACATTAAGTACGCTGGCAGAGTCACAATGGTTTTCAACTCTAGGCCTTCGAAGTATTGGCAGGTGGGACTTCACCCTGACGACAAGGAAAAGACTGCCTTCTCAACAGGTAGTGGTCTATATCAATTCACCGTGATGCCTTTTGGACTTTGCAATGCGCCAGCTACTTTTGAAAGATTGATGGAATTTGTACTCCGAGGACTAACTTGGAAGACGTGCTCAGTTTGACGTGCTTGATGATGTAATGGTTATGGGACGAAACTTTAGGGAACATTTGGAAAATCTTCAAGAAGTATTTGGGAGAATCAGAAATGCACATAGTTTAATTAAATATAAGAACCTGTGTTTTCTTTGTAATTTAGCCAAGCTAATAAAGATTATTATTTATTACAACACCTTAACCAAATCTGCAAAATCTTTGCTGAGAAAAGTACACTTAGTGGAAGCATAATCCAAGCCTATCACCACAGTTACATAATTGGGAAGAAAAATTTGAAACTACTTAGGTGTAAGGCGGCAGCAGTAAAAGACTTTTACTGCCGCTCAGATGAAGTGTTAAATAATATTACAGTTTAAGTTCACAAAATTTGACATTTGAGGAAAAAACATTTTTCTCTATTTTTAATACAAGGCATTTGGTAATAAATTGCATAAAACATAATATGCTGTCCTATGCTGCTCAACATTATCAAGAGAGGAGACGCTTTATACTTGAAAATGTAGTTTTACATAGAGAATATTAAATATTTTAATTCACCGACGATTTTTTCATATATCTCAGTAACTATCGATTTTAGAGAAAAGTTATACAAGTGAAAAAGTTTTGTAATTAAATTTTAAATAAGATGTAGTTGGTTGCAAATCCAAAAATTCATTTTTATTATTGCAAAAATAGTAAAAATCGCAAAAAAAAATTTTGAAATAGCAAGTTATTTGTGGATTTCTTTTCAGATACTTATATTATACGTAGGACCTTCATACTAGGCTAAAGAAATTTTTTTAATATAATAAATCTTCTCACCAAATTTGATCAAGATCAGACTTTTATAAGCCAAAAATCTACCATACACCCGCCGATTCACCCAACCCAAAACAGGTTATAATACTATCATTTGTATATAAGTCAGCTTTGGAATTTATCGCTGCGTTACGATGTTTAATAAAAACATAAAAACTTAAGTACTTTGATTTTAGCCGTATTTTTGCTTGGCTTATACATAAAGCAAAGCTGAATATACACTTATGACATTTACAAACAAAGATTTGTTAAAACAAGGACGCTATGAATTATTATAAAAATAAAAATGTAATAAAAACGATAAAGCCTCAGATGTTGAGCAGTGTAGGATACATAGAAAGGCCACACCCATACCCCTCTATACAGATGAAACTCAGATTGTCATTGTTCCCTCTTAAGCTCGGTTTATAAACTCATTATTCACTTCGCAAATTATCAAGCTACAATCATTCTCAACTCCGTCAAAAGTGCGACAAAGACACAAAATCCATGCAAACTACAAGGTACGTGCCACAATACGTTAATTCATGAATAAGGGCATGCTTAAAAAGTTGACATCTCACCTTTGCTCTTAGGTGTTTTAGCTTGGGCAGAAGCGTTGGCGCCAGCCGCCATGTTGTGGTGCATGTTGAGGGACTTGTTAGCTGTCGGGTGGTGCGCGTCACCGGCAATCTTGAGATCGGCCCCGGACACAACACTGGCAATGCTGTCGTCAACGCTATCTGCTACCGAGTTGGGCTTGTTTAGAGCTCCATGTGCTCCTGGCTTACCCACACTACTACTACTATTCGGCAATGAGGATGAAGATGACTTTTTGGTTTTCACTTTGTTCTTCTTTTTCTCCTTCTTTTTTTTCGTGCTCTCCTCCACCAGCTTCCGCATCTTCTCCTGCATCACCGTTAGCTAAAAAAAAAAAAAATCCACGATCAGACGTTCACTTAAACCAAAGTAATATTGACAAGCTTACGAATACTTCGGAGTTAAAAAGCTCGTTTTGATTAGCAGTTAGCAACAAGTTAAAAAGTAATCTACTGGTACTTACTTCTTTTTCTAGTAGTTTTAATTGCTTGTTCCGCCTCTCCTCCTCAGAATCCTCTGTATCACTGGACGATTCCGAGCTTGACCCCGAACTGCTCGACTCAGATTTGGAAGCTAAACTAGTCACCGGCCCTCCTATCCTGTTCACTGGTTCGTCGGGTATTTTGGCGAACCTTGCAAATCAATAGAAAGCAAATATCAATTATCGCAATATTTCTCTCGTATGGGTGTCTCGGTGGTGCAGTCCGTTTTTTACATTTTCAAAACAATGACGATGGCATTGTGAAATATAAAAAATAGACTGTTCCAAACTCCTATGACACTTACTTAACCTCAAAGACGTCTTGAAGCTTCCGGGCCATGGCAACCACGTCGTGATCGGAGGGGTTATATTTGTAACAATTTGTGAAAATCAGTCTAACGTCGGCAGCAAAGTCTTGGGGCGTACGGTACTCCCTGTTGTCCATTTTTTGTTTTACGGTACCAAAGTCCATGGGTCTCTTGATTATATCGTGATAGTCGTGCAGAGCCAATAGTTCTGCATCGACAGGTTGATAAAATGGCCAAGCATAACTCTGAAAGGTGAAAAGTGGGTTTTTATATACCTCTAAATACACAGACGTAACTCTACTGCCAGATGTCCGAAAATCAGTGTTAAAAAGCTCGATTTTTGTTTTAATCAAATGCCTTCAGTATCTGAGAATTCATTACGAAAAATTATATGAATAAATTACATGTAAGTCCAGTGCTAAACCGGTTTTCAACGGCCAAAAATCGACAAAATTTAATTTTTTTTTTTTTTTTTTAATTATTGGCATGGGATAGTGTGGATCTTATTGAGAAAATAATTCATTTGTCTGTTTATGTACAAACGTGCTATAAGAAGCCTAAAACTGTGCATTTCCTAAGGAATAGACAGCCAGCATTTAGACCTCTGGACACAACCGCAATTCAATAGGGTTTTCCCAGAAAAAAAAATTATCGCTGAAATACTTAACTCATGTAAGAAAATGATTTATGGCATATTTATTATCTTATTAATTTTACTAATAGTAACAAAAAAAAAACTTGAAGTTTGAAAAATATTGGGTTCATTTTAAACAGCCATAAATTGGAGCGTTGTGACGTCAACACCCTGAAATTCAATCACAGAATTAACATCACAGACACTGTCTCTGTTCAAGATTGTTTATTAATCTTGGTCTCTGTTAACATAACATAACCTCTATTTATTGACAGCACTCAGCACTTTTCTACTTTAGGTAAATTATCAGCGGCACCTTTAACATATCCCTTTTCCACTTGATTCCATTTTGATTGTAGAATTAATAAAACATAAACCAGAAACTGATAAAATAATATTTTCACTCCAAACAATACAAACATAAAATATAAATTTAACGTTTTAGGTTAGTCATCTGATGTGTAATGTCGGTGAAGGTTAAACCTAAACTACAATACAAAATATTAACGTCCGACGCTTTCACGAATAACTTGTGCGGCATTTACCTGGATTCTGATTGGCCAATATTTACACGTCCACTGCTTTAGACCAATCACAGTACAAGCATTACAAATTGAAATTCTGAGAAGTTTTAGAGGAA
This sequence comes from Leptura quadrifasciata, assembly GCA_963675555.1. NCBI lineage: Eukaryota > Metazoa > Arthropoda > Insecta > Coleoptera > Cerambycidae > Leptura > Leptura quadrifasciata. The sequence continues at coordinate 17,589,535 of OY776681.1, read as the reverse complement.
GCTTTCTTTAACACACAGTTAGAATCTATTACAAACTAATTATATCCATAATCTCATTGGTTTTCCGGGTAGATACGAAATTCTGGCGCGTAAAAATGCCCGTTTTAAAAAGCAGTGAAATTATCAGCAAGTTGTTTTAACGCTATTTTCTTCTTCTTATTATTAGAAAAGTAAATTGTTGTAAATTAATAAAATGTTTTATTATATCATTTTCACGACACAAATTGTTAAAATAAAATTAGTGGGAAAACCCTATTGTACTTACATGTGCCTCTATCATTCTGTTGAAAGAGAAAATGGTGTTTCTACATGTTGAAACAAGAAATGACAAAGAGAAAATGAAAAAAAATCTTGAGTAGTTAAAAACGAGGTGCACATTTATGACGCAGTAAAGCAAGCATTATGTATCTCAACCTAACTAACAATTTTCAATCGAACGCAAGATTAACAAAAATCAACTTACTGAATGCTTCTTTGAAAATAATTCCATTAAAATTTCATTACACGCCTTCAGAGATTCTGACAGTTTCTCTTTGGGCTTGTGCGACGTAGGCTGAGGTACATGCCCGTCCAGTTCAGGCCTTAAGGGTTTTTTGATTTGTCTACCCGACTCACGCCGGGTCGATATTTTGGCCGACTTTGACTCCAACGGCGGCGCATAATCGTATGCAGTGGCCGTGGGTGTCGTTGTATCAGCCTTTCTTTTAACACCTTTTTTGACCTTGGCGCGTTGCGAGGGGGGCACCACGTTACCCGGAAGGACCGGGGTTACATTCGAATCTACTGAATTAACAGTGGGAGGAGCCCCATGGAAGTTCGTGGCAGGCGCCACAGGCTGAGAAGGCAGAGAGCTGTGGGTGGTTGTCGGTGCTATTGTTGTGGTTGCCGTGCTGCCAGGCACAGTGGCAGGTGCCTGGGTGCCCAAAGGTAGACCAGTAGAACCTGAAAGGAAAGTTAAACTTAAGCTTCTTAAGGCATAAGGCGAAGTTCTTAGCGCTGAATGGGTGTTTCAGTGTTAAAAAGCTCGTTAAAAATAGCATCAATGTTTTTCAGGTTACATTTATCATCATTTTACATAATGAATATACTTTTCTTGACAGTTAGGGAATTAATTTTTAATTTCTTTTGCATTAGGCATGGTCATGGTCAAATTACAAATTTCAGTCAGAATGTCCTGGTCGTTGATAGGTTTAGTTAATTGGAACTGACAACTTTAGCTACACTATAACTCTAAGTTAATTGCTTTTTAAACTTTTAATAAGCTCCGTGCAGTCAGTTTAATTTAGAGGACGATTTTTGTTACGTTTGCAATACTACAACATTAACATTTTTAGTAAATGGTGTAGCTATATATCAGTGATTAAAAGTATTTGGGATTTTTTTCTTTGGCAAAAAGCAAGTATCTATATAATTTCAGACAGTACTTATAGTTCTAAGTTCTTATTTTTAATTAAAAGCTTTTATTTAACATGCAATGTTTGTTTGTTAGTTAATTTATTTAGGTCAAATCTTATAATCAAAATTTCAATTCCAATTAAGTTAGAGCTTTAAAATTTTGCACGTGTATAAGTCCGGTGACAATACAACTAGCCACTACACCGTACGACAGGCCCATTTGGCTACAACCAATTGGAAAGCAGTTCAATAGCGCGTGGAAAAAGAGACAGGTCAAAAACGAATGTATTTAAAATTTTATAGCTGTGGTGTATTATTTATTTAATTAATCTGTTTTCAATTGAATTGTAGGGTAAGTTTAAAATAAACTTTAGGCTTCCAGAACTAATGAGTTACATGACTTAAAAGTATATGGCAAAATTTATTTATATAACATATGGAGATTGTAGATTTTTGGTGATTGTTGGTTAAATCACTCTGGTTGTGCTGCTGCACCACATCTGAGGTTTGTTGGTATTTTTAGTGAAATAAACACAATAGTTTATTCCAAAAAAAAAGTGTAATATTTACACATATATTTACAATAATAGGTACAAGTTTAATTGTGTATTTAAATGATGTTTCCTGTTCGAAATCTAAATTAATGTAAACTCACAAAATGTAAAGTAAAATTATGTCTAGACATAAAGGATAGCAATAGGTACCTTACTGGTTTTCCCTAATTGCATTGGGATAACTATTATAAAATGTTCCTAAATATGGTTATAAATTTAAATAGACGGGCAGCAAATATAAATAGATAGTAACAGGAAGAAATATTGAGATGAGGGTATGCAGACCCTAATAAAAACTTATTTAAAATATTTAACATTCCCAGGTATATGTAATTTAGTATTCAGGGCAGGACTTCCCAAATTGCACAAAAATTATAGATTTTTTGAAAATATGGATTTACAATAATTACAACACTTCAACATGAAAAGATGACAAGAACCTCGATAGTCAATGTCAAATGAATAATACTATCAATCGTCAACTGTCACAGGTCACGTTTCGCAATTCTGTTTCTTATTAGCTGTAGCCAAATGGCCTGTAGCAAGGAGTAGCGGCTAGTACAATACACTTTAATATATTCATATAAGAAATAAACAATATGGCGGACGACTTTACCGTTTATAATCCGCTTCGACTCAAAATCGATATCTGGTGGTTTTCGGGTTTGCCGATTGCGAATTTCTAGTCAAAAAATTTAGTTCAGGATGGCGACTTCAAGATGGCAAACGACTTTACTGTGTAAGATCCAATTCAACTCAAAATCGATATTTAAGGCTTTTCTAGATCGGGGATTATAAATTTTTAGTCAAAATTCCAAAATTCAAAATGGTCATTTATGATCCAAATCGATATCTGGTGGTTTCCGGGTTCGCCGATTGCGAATTCTTAGTAAAAAATTTGGTTCAGGATGGCGGACGACTTTACCGTTTAAGATCCAATTCAACTCAAAATCGATATCTGGGGGTTTTCTAGGTCGCGTAATATGAATTTTTAGTCAAAATTGGTTGACGACTTTTGTCATTTAGGTCCAAATCGATAAAAATCGATATATGGGGGGTTTTCGGGGTCGCGGATTACGAATTTCTAGTAAAAAATTTAGTTCTAGATGGCGGACGACTTTACCGTTTATGATCCGATTCGTCTCAAAATCGATATCTGGGGATTACAGCATATCAAAAGACTAAAAAGTAAAAAATAAAATTATATAACAAAATATTCTTTGTCGGCTTGGTGGTGGGATGGACAGTGGCGCGTTCTTCCATCCAGACGGCCCGGGTTCAAAACCAGGTCACAGCAAGTCGATGAGATATAGTGGATGAGCGGATCTGCTCGCGTCACCATCTTTCGAAAGAGATGTAAAACTGTGGGTTCCGTGTATCTACGATGTGAGCACGTTAAAGATCCCTACCCCACGACAAACTGCGGGGGTTCGGCAAAATTTCCAGGTTAGGGGCCCCAGTGCCTACACAGACACTGATGAGCTTATCCCCTGGCGTCGGTGATTGGCCTTGGTAGCGGAAATAGGCCGACATTAAATAAATGATTAAAAAAAAAAAATCTTTATTTAAATGCTCTTAAAAGTAGAAAAAAAGAGTAATCTCTTTTACACAGGAAAATCTCGCGGCAAGCTTATATCATAAAAAAAAATTATATAATGTAACAAAATGATGGGTTTGATTTACTTCAAAGTTTATTTTCTAGTTTTTAGAGCATTTAAATAAAAGCTTTTTTAAAAAATATTTTTGTATATAATTTTATGGAGTCTAAAACTGACTACGAGTGTCCACAAACAGTGAAACAGGCAGGCATGAAGAAATAAAGGGGAATGAATTGCAGATGACCCTAAGAGCCATGAAACCATCATTTCTGTGAGCCAGAACCACTTTGTGGAATAGAAAAATGTCACAAAAGACAAGGAAACTGAAGAATGAAAAACCTTCTTGCTGTAGCCTAATAGTAAGTCAAAGAAAGGCCAAATATTTTTAAGCTATTTGCAAAATAAGGGTTTAGCAGATCAGCAGTAAAGCTAATAATAGCACTTTTCACAGGACAATGCCTGGCAAGATGCCGTCTCAATTCAATGAATATATCTCGAGACGGAATTATCGCTTCTGTATGTAGACAACCATGGATGTATAACATATTGGTTTTCATGAGATCCTTAACACTTAGAATCCACCAGTTTTAAAAACTAGTGGAAACCATTTTTTTTTGCAATTAAGGCATGATAATATACCTTCTTCATTCATTTGAAAATATTAAAATTTTGGAATTTGAGTTATTCGACCACAGACCAGGACTAAAGGTAATAATAGGCTTTTTCGCAGCACAATGTTCAGAGAGATACCACCTCAAGCTAATGGGTAAATCTCTATGTTAAAACAACCGAAAGCATAAGTCGTATTTGTTTTTGCGATTATGATCGGTCCAAGGCGGTAACATTTTCAGAAAATACTACGATTCTTTGGAACCAGAGACTAGGTGGGTGTATTGATCCAAGAGCATTAACAAAAGGTTTTTTTGGTTCGTAATGATACACTTCACGCTTTAAAAACCAATCTATAGCCTAATCTAGCTTCAAAAACCAATGGAAACCTCTTTTTTGTAAAAGAATCAAGGTAAGATATGCCTTTGCTTTCAACTATTTGAAAATATTAAAACCTTAGCAGACGAACGGAAATAAAAAAAAATTAATTCAGACAATCTCTCTTTATTGAATATAACAAACTAAATTATAACACTGATATTTAAGTGGATAAACTATAAGAATACTTAAAGTTACTTCTATTATCTATCATAAATGCCCAACGTACAATCCGACCATTTCCATGAAGTAAGCGTTTTTTTCAAAATTTCCAACGTACATTATAAATAGTTTGTGGAGTAATCTGCATTCATTTCTAATTCTGTAGTGAAGTTGATGGATATTAATTTGTAAGTTGTGATATTTAAGCGTCCATAAAAACTGCAAATAAAAAGATATTTTATTTTGTTTCCATTGGTAAACTTCTACTAAAATGCTTTAGTAGCTTTAGTCATATATGCTATTTATATGTTCAAATTTATGAGTGGTGGTGTGGTGGTCATTATCCACTTGTATCCAGTCGCTCATGTCTGATTTCGCCTTGGAATAGATAATATTAGGAACACGGACCCAATAAATTTTAGAATCGAGTTATTATCCATTAAATTCAGTACTTCTTAATCGACTGGGCACCCTATAAACACCACAAAGAAAAACATCTTGCCTTGTTTTCAGTGACATCATAAAGCATGGATTGATTATTGAAAAAGACATGCAAAAAGTGGTTAATAATGTATAAGTAGCTCATTAGAAATAAAATTAATGGATAATGGACATTTAAAGGAATAACAGTCAATTTTAACTAGTCAGCGGGAAACTGGCAATTAACAAATTAATAGATAACAGGCATTTAATGGGTAAATAGGTGATAACCAATTAACCAACCAGTAAAGAAATTGGCAATGAATAAGCAAGTGGCAATTAAGGAATTGAAGGATAACGGGCATTTAACTTAACGGATTAACAGTCAATTTTAACTGGTCAGCAATAAATTGATAACGAGCATAACAAATTGGTAGATAACAAGCATAACGAATTGGTAGATAACGGGCATTTAATAGGTTAATAGGCAACCCAATGGTCAGCAGGAATCTGACAATTAATGAATTAATGGATAACGGACGTTTAATAAGTCAAAGGGCAACAGACAATGGACTGGTCAGTAGTAAAGTGGCAATTAAAAGGAAACGGACAATTAACAAAGAGATAACGGGCATTTAATGGGTTGTCAATTTTAACTGGTCAGTAGGAAACTGGCAATTAATGGGTAGCCGGCAATTAATGACTTAATGGATGACCGGCATGGTAACTCAGTCAGACGGGAGTGCAATATGTGACAAATTCGCTTTGGTCTGACTCTGCTGTGTTCTAGGTTTAAATGAAAAAAATCCATGACAAAATTACATGAATAAACAGAAAATTATACCTAGTTTCGCAATTAATGATAACACAATACTTTGGCAAAGAACATACTGAAATAAAAACTAAGTAGCGAGCACCATTAGAATTATTACACGAAACATCCACGAGTGGTGACAAAATAACACAAATTTTTTAAAAACTATTTTTTGGCAAGAAAATGTCTCACATTATGTTGAATATTCCTTAAAAAACCTCTGCCAGAGGGAGAGTTTTTCACAACCATGTCGATTTCTTCGTTAAAAGCAAAAAAACTAATAAATTAAATCTTCTTTGTTCTTATTTTCGTGATAATTGCCTGCAATAACTAATTAATACTGTTCCATGTGTTCCAATTTCTTGTTTCAGAGAATTAAAAAAAACAGCACCATTTATAGGCCTAGACCTATGGTGACTAGTCCTCTTTAAGGGGAAAACTCTACGTTAAATCCGCATCCTAACAAAACGTCAAAACATTTGAACCCTACACTGGAATTCACTACTCGATACACATTTCCCTAACCATGTCATCATCATCAGGAGATGATCAAAACTGAAAATCAGTCTATACATCTTCCAATGATGGAACATAATTACCAAAATGTGCGTCAAATAATATTTCGATTGTAGCGGTCAAATGCTTTGGTGTTCTATACCTCCACCGCCAGCTCAGAGCCAGCCTAGGGTTGCCCCCTTAAACAGGACTACACACCATGAAATTTGACGGAGGTTCTCAGATCCTCATTAAAAAATTCAGTAGTTCTTGGTCTATCAGTCCTAATTTTAGGATAGCCTCACACACTTGTCGGTTGACTAAATCCACATAAACATGTCATAAAAACTCACAGAACTCGTGAACCAGCTGGTGATCACATGCACACCGATTCAGAATGGATACCGTTTACACTAGCCAGCAGTAAGTGGTCATTTTTCATTACAACACCTTCTGGTATCATATTAAACCATCAGTTTTAGTCAGTATTTATCATAAAATTCTTACCTATACTTCCAACTCTCTAATTGTATTTGTCTGATGACTTTCAAACATAGAATGGCAATAAAGAAAATGCAGTGAAAAATTAGGATAATATTGCATATAACGGACCATTATCGATTTAATGGGCAACCGGTAATTGATGAACCGATGTGCAATGGGCAATTAATGTGCAATTTATAGGGAACTAAAATGGGTACCTAAATTTTAAAATGCAATAGGCATCTATAATTAATATCCACCATAAGGTAGGTGTTATACGATATGTAGAACGGAAAAGAAATAAATGCAAACGTTACATAGATAAACAGAAAATGACGCTCTAATTGTATGATTACCAAAAGTGCAATATTTTGGCATAAGCATTAAAAAGGGATGCCATTTTGAATCACAGACAGTTTAAAAAAAATTGAAATATATTGATTTGAAAAGAAAATAAGAGTTAAATTGCACGGGTTCATAAGAATAACTGAAGAATGGAATAGAAAGAGAATGTTTGTCTGATCGATATATTGGTGGGGTGAAACATATGAGATAAAGTTAAAGATGTATCGGAGCCGCTTCAGCTTCTTTCAACTTTTCGTAACAAAAAGAGAATAAACTATTTCTGACCTTCAGCTTCATCACTGTTTCATAAGAGCGTTAAATTTATACCACTTTTTATGTAAGAATGAGGATCGGTTAGTTTCGATGTGTCAAAATACATCACAAGTACCTCATCGACTAGAGGCACCATTTTGGGAAAATGGCTGCTATATAATTTTCTAGTAAATCACAAAACAGACAACGAAGACATCAAAAATGCAACTTATTTAATTACTTCAAATTTACCATCTTTCAAATTTCTGTACAACAAACATTTACTTAGTACAGAACAAAATAAAGAAAAATTCTTATATACAGGGTGCTTTAAAACTTATGAAAATTTTAAGGGAATGTATAACAGAGATCAATATAAATATAACGGCGCGACATCTTTATAAATAATTAAGTACCTAGATAATTTCTGACCTTGCTTTAATTCATTTCTTATAGTCTATTCTTTATTACAAAAACTAACCTCAAATATAAACAATAAACATCTGACCATGACCAAGCAAAATGTAAAAATATCATAAATAGTTTGTGTATCCTATTTTGTTGTAAACTAATTTATAATGTAAAAAACATAAAAAATATGAAAATGAAAGGAAAGAAAAGTAGATAAACCTATCTTTCCTGAGAAAATACATTATCTCTTAAACTATCACTAACCTGTTGTGGTAACCACCGGTGTGGAGACGGTCGAGGACACAGCTGCCGGAGGCCGACCCCTGCCCGCACTCGGAACGGTCCCAGGCGTGCCAGCGCTCGTTCGTCCCTTTTTACCCTTCGGCCCCTTGGCCGGCGTTTCCACCACAAACTCCTCCTTGGGCATGTCGGCCACTTTAGTAAGAAACACTTTTTCCAACGTCTGTGCCATCACCACAACGTCCTCACCCGGCTTATTGTATACGTAACAGTTCGTGAACATTGTGTTGAAGTCCTGGATGCATTCTTTGCCTGACCAATAGTAGTTGTTCTCCAGCCTTTTCTTTATCGTTCCCAGGTCCATAGGTTGCTTTATTATTTTGTGGTAGTCCTGTCGAGAGAGGAAAAATATGGTAATTTCCGCTTTTTAATATGACAGTACCTTGTTTGTACGAATTTAAATCAGCAATTTCGCTTTAACTAGATAAATATAGACTTGTATTGTAGTCACACTTCAAAAGCAAAAGTTAGAAAATAAAATATGTGCTTTCGTTGATTTTTTTTTTTTAATGAGATACCCTATAGTCTATTTTCCATTATATATGAATATTACTACATATGAATTCAAAAGTTATTTAGGCTATTGATTATGTCATATAGAAAGGAACTAAGACGTTCAAGGATTTTTATTGCATAAATCGTTCAATTGGTCATTTAAGATGAGAAAATCGCGAAGTGCTATTAAATTAGAGGGTGCAAATTGGAGACAGGGGTGAAAATGCAACCCTTTCAGTTTTTTAAATATCTCGAAAACGAAGCAAAATTCAGATATAGTTAATGGGAAACTTTTTGCAGAGAATCAAATTTCCCATCAAAATTTATTTAAAAAAATAAAAAGCAAACAATTTTTTGTAAGAAAAGTATCCAAAAAAACAATTTTAAAAAAAACTAAGTTTTTTTTGTCGGTTTTTACTTTTTTGCCTATAACTTTTTTTTGAACAGAGATAGGTATATGCATTGCACGTTGATGAAATTTTCTTTAAAATGGTGGTCTCAAAAAGTTTTTCCAGTGAAAATTGACTGAGATATAGTCACTCAAATTTAGCCATTTTTTTCGATTCTTATTGCGTTTATCTTGATATTGTATTTTTTATAACAAAATTTATTTTTACTCAATAAAACAATGTATTTCAAGTTAATTTGTTAATATTCAATAATTATTTTCACAAATGTATAAAACTCCGATGGTTTTTTAAACAAAGTAACAAGAAATTATTCTTAAATATTGCCTTTTTATCTATTCCCTAATGCAAAAATCCCATTGCTGCAACTTAGAGTAAATGGTCGATATGGTCTCCACCTACTACTTCTATGCCTTTTCTAATTCTATTCATAAAAGATTTTCTTACATAAAAATACATTTTCCCGTCCTCTAATAAAATTCGCTGCATTTTGTATTTTGTCCCACAGTTCTTCTCTCGAGTTGATAGTATTTGCATTAACTAAGGACGTCATATGTCCCCACACATAATAATTCAATTCAAGATTATAATCAGGACTCCTTGGTAGCCAAACAAACTCACTTTCGATCCATCTGCGAGGGAAAGTCTCATCAAAATAATTCCTGACTTCAATGGAGAAATGAGGGGGAGCTCCATCTTGCACGAACCACATTCTGTTCCATATGTCTAGCATGAAAGCATGTAACGTATTGTTATGTGCTGCCCTCTAACGGGGAAAGATGTGATTAAGTCCCTGTTCAAGGTGAAGGGAAACCTGTTATTCTGTTACTCCCTGACTAGTAGGGTGGCGCCGTCTATGAGCCAATTGACGAACAATCATCTAGTACATAGTAGAAAACTATGGAGGATTCCAGAATATTATGGAATAGGGTTCTGGTACATTTCAAGTGTGTATATAAAGAGGTGAATCCAGCAGATGGGGGAACAGTTCAGTTTAGTGAAGTATAGGGAACAGTTCAGTTTAGTGAAGTATAGAGAACAGTTCAGTTCAGTGAAGTATACAGTACAGTTCTAGTATACAGACAGAGAGTTTTAAGGTTAGACAAGAGTTGACAAGTTTAAGAAGAAAAGTAAATAGTGTTTTAAAAGTAGTGAATTTATAATAGATTAACTTATTATTAGTTGTGTGATTTTTAAGTATTTACTAGTGTAATTTTAGTGATTAATAAAATAGTGGTTAGTGAAGATTCTTGTTGCAAGTTATTTGAACCCGCAGAGTGTTGACTGAAAACTGTAAACACGTAATAATATCAACAAGAGTATTTTGAAGAAAAAACAGATAAGACTGTCCATTTAAATTTGGAGGAAGGACAAATGGTCCCAATAATTGATCGCCGATGATACCACACCAAACATTAATCTTAAATTCTTGCTGAAAATGCCTTTCTTTAACGGCATGAGAATTTTCTACTTCCCAATAATGGGTATTTCTCCAATTAAAAACGCCTCGGCGAGTAATAATTGCTTCGTTGGTAAATAAAGTGTTCTAATAAAATTTCGATCCCTGTTATGTTTATTTAGAACAAATTGACAAAACTGTAGCCTTTGTGGAAGATCCTTTCGAAGTAAGTTTTGTACAGGATTGAGATGATATGGGTAGAAGCGTTCTTTACGTAAGACTCTTAGGACAGATTGTTTATTCACCCCTATTGTCGCTGATAAACACCTTGAGCTGACATGAGGATCTTCATCCATGCGAACTAAAAATCTGGAGTAATTCGTTTCGTTTGTCCTACATCGTTTTTATGGCGAAATGAACCAAACGACGAAACAGATCTTTGAAAATCTTATGGTCTGGCTGTATTCCATTTGGATATTGCAATGAGTATCTCCTCGCTGCAGCACGTCCACTAAAATTATTGTGTGCGTAAACGCATATCATATCCCTCATTTCCCTATTTGAAAATTTATTATGTCTAGGCATTGTATATTTTGGCCCAAAGAATCTATCCCTGAACTATGGCCTATGTATTATTAATGGTCCACCCTGTAGAGAGAGGTATTTTTTTTTCAATAAAAATATTATAATTTTAGTAAATTTGAGGATTTTATTCAATAAAGCTTATTCAGGTATATAAGAATATTTTATTATACTATTTGCAATTATTTCATTCCATCTCTTCAACAACATTTTCAAATTGAATATCAATATCTTCATCCACGTCTTCAAGGACATCCACTTCTGCAATCTCTGCTTCTTGTATATTGTCACAATTGTGTCGATTGACACCTATACATTCTTTGCAAAACATAGAACAACTTAATCCTAGTGGTACAGCTGCAAGCCATTTTTTGAGAAAAATGTCTGGTGCAAGAGATTTATTCTTGCAATTAGCTACCAATACATATTTTGATTTTTTCCAACCCCAGTGAAAAGGGTTTAAATGCTTACCATTCCACTGCTGTATTGGAAATTTTGTTTTTAAGTCAGCACGACTTAAGGACATCATGCGTTGGCGGTAAATTGGGCCAGAGAAAATTTTGCACTTTTTGATAATTTGTAAAAAAGTTGGAAGCGACAGCTACTAAGGGTCTTATTCAACTTTGACCCATACAAAGAAGCTGCAATACATTCCGATGCAGAACCTATGTTTTCTTCAGTTGCATTGGTCACGTAGAAACGTGTCCATATATGATTTTATTTGTACAATATTTTAACCTCTCCACAATAAAATTGTGAGAGGTTACTAAAATTGGTTCAAAAACGAAAATTGAGATAACATCAAATCTTTATGTTTTGAGGTCCTAGGAACCCAAAAAAGTGGTTTTTGAAAAATGTCTGTGTGTGTGTATGTGTGTTAGCACGATAGCGCCGAAACTACTGAATGGATTTGAATGAAATTTTGCATGTGCGTTTCTTTAGTGTCCCAGAAGATCTGAAAAGGTTTTGGTTGAGATCGGATTACGTTTAGTGCCATTTTGACGCAACAAGTTGTTTATTTTATAATTACTTTCAATTTGTAATGGAACCATTGAAAAGCAGTTAAAATTCTGATTTCAACGATAAAGCACACTTCCACCCTTTCGATCTGGTTTCCGTGAACAAAATTAAAAACAAAGCAAATATGAAGCATAGATCGCATTTCGCATGACATGATCGATGCGCGTAGCCGCTACGTCGTGAAATTCGTGACATCACGTGTCAATTCACGTGTGAGGGTTTCTTCACTGCTCTAGAAGTAGAGCGGATTACGTTTAGTGCCGTCTTTAAATATATATACAGACAAATCGAAGAATTAAACTACAAATATTCCTCTAAAATCTAGTGAAATTACTGAAATGCTAATGTTTCATTTAACAAAGACAGCCGCGAGCGATCGGATTGCAATGAGCAAATTTTGACGATTGTCATTGTCATCGTTTGTCATCCGATAATGTTGGTGTCATGTCATGTTAATAAGAATTTGGCATATTTGTAACTTTTAGTGGATTGTCACAAACTTTAAAGGTAGTTGTAACGATATCAATATCATATGCTTTCTGTACCTTCGTTGGTGAATTTATTATAGATTATCACTTTACCAATTTTCAGTTTGTTGCTTTACAAATCTGTAGTATTTAGGATAACTAGACTTTCTTAGTCGTTCAAGTGATGTTGTTAATATTCTATTAGTATATCATTCAACGAGCGATAATGTAGGTAATAACTCGCATAGATGATTGTAGTAAATTCATTAAATTGAGGGTTTTTTTAGTGCCCCAGAAGATCTAAAAAGGTTTTGGATGAGATCGGATTACGTTTAGTGCCGTTTTGTCACACAATTTAATGCTCTTTTCGGCTTCAAAGATCCACCGAGTTGGGAGGTTCCAGCCGCTTCCAGTATCTGCCGATTTTTTATTCATAAATTTTATAAAAAAAAAAATTACCAATGTTGAAAAAACCAATGCAGTTTTATACATTTCTGAAAATAATTATTCATTATTAACAAATTAACTAGAAATACATTGTTTTATTGAGTAAAAATCAATTTTGTCATAAAAAATAAGACTTAAGACAATATCAAGGTAAACGCGATGCAAATCGCTAAAAATGGCTAAGCTTGAGCGACTATATCTCAATCAATTTTCATCGAAAAAACTTTTTGAGGAAATTTCATCAACTTTTTTTTTCTATAAGCAATGCCTATACCTATCTCTGCACAAAAAATAGTTATAGGCAGAAAAGTAAAAAAAAATTGATTTTTTGCTTTTTTTAAATTTGTTTTTTTTGGGTACTTTTCGCACAAAAAATAGTTTTTTATTTTTTTAAAGGAAGAGTCTCGGGGTCCACAAATTGCGTATCTATATCCTGTTCACTTGGAGTCCGCAAATGAAAAATATACGGGCAGTTTGCGGTAGGTTACAATTCCACAACTTGCGTTCCCGTATTTCCATTTGTTCAAGGTCCTCAAATAGCAGACCACTATCTTATTTTTGTGGGGATCCGAAAATCATAACCCTACTTTTTACCGCTTGATGTGTGTTGTAGACTCATAGTGTTATAGGTAAAAGACTTATAGACCATTAAATAAGGAGATAATAATTTAGTTTAGTGACTTCTGTGAAAATGGCCAAAATTTAATAGGGTTTTTTGCTAAAATTTTGGGTTTTTGCCGTAAAAGGTGATTTTAAGTCGGGGGAGCAAGGTTTTTGTTGCTAAAAATGCAAAAAGATGCGAAATATTTGATTGGAAATATTCAACAAAGAACCTAACCTGATTGAAAATGTTCACTAAAGGATCTGACCTAACCGTTAATTGTAAATATTTACTAAAGAACCCAAACTAACCTTTGAATGGAAATATTAGGAATGGAAATAAGTTAGTTTAGGTTCGGTTCTCGTGTTTTTATGTTCAGGTAAACAATTTGTATTTGTATTTTAACTTTTATATTTTTAGGCTTCCATACCTTAAAAGAAAAAACGGAACGATTATAAGATCACTCTCGTGTCCGTCTGTTACAGAGGTTTTTCTCGAAAATTATGTAACGTAGAAATTTGATATGATGTTAGGTTTTGATGACGCAATTTACGGAACTCTATTATAAATAATACAGGTCCGCAATTAGCGGAACTCTATTATACATAATTCAGGTCCGCAATTAGCGGAACTCTATTATACATAATTCAGGTCCGCGATTTGCGAAACTCTATTATACATAATTCAGGTACGCATGATTCTGTTGCGGCCTTTAATATAGTTCATTGCAAACTTATGAGCACAAAAAAATATATAAACATAAAAGCAGCCATATATAAATAAAATAAAGCCCCCTCTACACTGCACAGAAAGTATGTATTTGTCTCTGTGTGTCTGTTTGAAATGGTTAATCTCAAGAAACACTTAACGAAGCATGTCTTGGGAAAGGTACAAAACGATTTTGAGTAAATGGGGGCTAACCACTGACGATTTTAGTGAAGTTGAGCTGTACGAACATTTCCTTGGCTTAAGCTGCATAACAGATATCCGCCTAATTAAAAGTATATGTTTACTTACAGGCAAATTAAGCTTCTTAGCATCGACTGGCTGCTGGAAGGGCCATGCAAACTGGTGCTTCCATACGGCCTTTAGGACAGTCTTTTGCAGGAACTGCAGCTGATTTGTCACACGTCCTGGCCTGTCGGCTGGAGGTTGTACTGCCGGCTGAACAATGCCATTGACAGGCTCCACGGGGGGATCATGACGAGGCGGTGGTTCATTCATTTTTCCTCCCTGTAACAAATCCCATATTTGCACATAAACATCAACAAAAGATTTAAGATTTAATATCATCTAAAAATAAGAGCAGCAAATGAAGTTTCATATTAATGTTTTAATACCTGTTGGTCCAGAAACTTTTCTAATAGAACTAACACTACTAAGCTAATTAAGTAATGTCATGAAAGTCAGCACACAGCACAATTTCTAATATTTTAGATATGTTAAAAGGACACAGAGAAACACCTACACTTTCGTGTGTTAACTTGTGAAGTACAATCTAAAATGAAGCTACCTGTGTTGAGGCATTAATTTTGTTTACACATTACCAAATTACCTCTTCCCTGATCGGATAACCTAAGCTGGTTAGGAATTAAGTATTTACTGAATGTCTATGATTAATAATAAAGATGAATGGGCCAATAAACGGAAATTGAGGGTAATAAATACAGGAGCCCAAGTAGGGGCATTTCCTGGAAAAGACAATACCTATAACGAGTTTACTTTAAATACTTATACAATAAAATGAAAAAGGGGTGGATAAAAATTATAACATGCCTTCATCATTTGTTCCAAATACATTGCCCACTTTGTATCTGATTTTCTTAAAGAGTTCCATATGACATGTGAAAAGTTAAAAAAAGCATTATTAATGACCAAATTTCGTATACACTTCGGTGTTATAAACTGTATGTGGAGTTTAAGTATGAGGTATGGTCGAGTTCGTATGTCATAGGCACGCAAAAAACGCAACAAAAACTTTACGACCTCTTTAAAATACCGGCCGCTTACCTTTATAGGTTTTTAATGTACATCAGCTTGTTTAACGACAGCAAGCCGCTTGGCCCATGGAGATAATAATTGTCGTTGCGTTTTTTGTGCTGATAATAGATGAACTCAACGATATTTAAAAGTAGAAAAAACGGGAGCAATTTTCAAATCCCTTTCCAAATATTAAATTATTTACGTTGACCACGTTCTCTTGTGAACGTTTTGGACCACAAAAATATTAAAATGTAGAAGTCAGGGACCATAAGGTTTTTTATTGGCATCTAGTTTTAAAGATCAAAATCAGTTGGAGTCTAATGTTCTCTACCAGGACCAGACTAATTTATTTTAGTGACAGATATATTTATCTTTTCTTTACTATTAGCATTACTCAAAATTATAAAATACGGATGTATTTCTAAATTGAAAGTGCTTCATTTTCTTTTGTAAAAAAATTGCCGAAATTTCTCATTCATACCTATTATGTTATTCCTGCTTAATAATTGTTTTATATTTAGGGCTTGGAGAGTTAAATAGAAAAACATAACATTAACAAAACTATTGATATCTCTAAATATTCAAAATATAATTATCTTTAAGACATATCTGAAAGAGAGGGAGATCTGATAAGAAAATATTTATTATTTTTGGCCATAATTTTTTTTTAATACATATTGGTAAAAAAAGTATAAGACTACCAAAGTAGAACGACAGGTGTACTGACATGAAATTTCACTGGATAATTTCAGTTGTTTGCAAAATTAGTTCATTTAAAACGACAAGATGTGAAGATTGGCACATTTTTTAATTTAAATTATCTAATTTTGCAAACAACTGAAATTATTGAGTAAAAATTCATATCACTACACTTGTCATAGTTATACTTAGGTAGTCTTATACTTTTTCCACCAATATATATATTTAAAAAAAATGAAAAGTCTCGGGGTCTGCAAATTGTGTATCTTTATCCTGTTCACTGGGAGTCCTCAAATGTAAAATATATGGGCAGTTTGCGGACCTCTATTCTGTAGGTTACAATTCCGCAACTTGCGTTCCCGTATTTCCATCCGTTCAAAGTCCTCAAATAGCGGACTACTATCTTATTTTTCTAGGGAGCCGAAAATCATAACCATACTTTTTACCGCTGGATGTGTGCTGTAGACTTGTAGTGTTGTGGGTAACGAAAATTTATTTGAAATGCGACAATATTAGAAAAATTAAGTTCCATTAAGTAAGGAGGTAACAGTTTAGTTTAGTGACTTGCGAAAATGGCCAAAATTTAATAAGGTTTTTTTCTAAAATCTTTGGTTTTGCCGTAAAACGCGATTTTAAGTTGGGAAGCAAGGTTTTTGTCCCTAAAAATGCAAAAAGATGCGAAATATTTGATTGGACATATTCACTAAAGAACCCAAACTAACCTTTGAATGGAGATATTAGGAATGAAAGTAAGTTAGGTTAGGTTCTTATGTTTTTAAGTTCATGTAGACAATTCAGATTTGTACTTTGTGAATTTGTATGTAATTCGTTAACAAATAAACAATTTCTTACAAATTTTTGTATTTTAACTTTTACATTCTTAGGGTTCCTTACCTTAAAAGGAAAAATGGAACCCTTATAAGACCACTTTCGTGTCCGTCTATCACAGAGGTTTTTCTCGAAAACTATGTAAAGTTGATAACGCAATTTACGGAACTCTATTATACATAATTCGGGTCCGCAATTTTGCGGAAGTCTATTATACATAATTTAGGTACGCAATTTGCGGACCCCGAGACTTCCTAAAAAAAAAGTTATGGCCAAAAATAATAAATATTTGCTTATCTGACTTCTCTCTCTTGGATATGGCCACCTTCTTATTTTACAGATTGGTTTGTTAAGTGACCTTCAAAATAAGTATCTAAGTCAGCTTAAATCAAAAATAAAAAAGCATTTTAGTTTTATTGGCTAATTTAATTTATCCGATATACCTAGAATAATTATTTGCCTATTGTAGAAAAAATAATAAAATAATACATCATATAATTGTAAAGAAAAAGCTCACATACTCTCCCTCACTGTTAGTAACAATCAACTGAGAATTCATAATCCCTCTTGCAAACACAATTTATCAATTTTCAATTTCCAGGTAAATAAATGCAAATCAGCCAAGGCTAATTATACTTATCTTTATTGCTTTTCCATAGAAATGCACCATCAGTATTATTATGTCTGGTGCACAGAAATTACCATATAAACTGTTATAGTGACCACAAGAATTCAAAACAACAGCTTACAGCATAAAATGTTTTTATGCTTATGTACACATTTATTTAAATGGATGAAATACATTGATTCATATTACTTTTAGTTATGCATTATGTAGTTAATAAAAATGTGGGAGTAAAGGTGGATTTTTCAAATAGAGGCAAATAGTACTACTCTTTGACACTGTATAAAATGTTACATGCAAGGGTTATTTTCAAATATTGTTTCAGCTTTCTTACCAAATTAATAAAATTAATATGTGACCTGGGCCTATCAATCAGCTGGTTGGAAACTTTTGAAGATATAATTCATATCCCATTCTTTGGGATATCATATTAAAAAGCAAAACGCATTGTAGCTTGTATCTGTAAAGAAAATTATTATATAAGATAAAGGTAGTTAAACATGCATTCGTTTGAATTGCTATATATTAGTGTTACCGATTAATAATCGACAGGTAATAAAACTGTGTTCTATACTACCCGGTGAACATTTATCTATATTAAACATTCCTTTTTGTTTTGTTCATTCTCAATAATAAGTGATAAGTGATGTTTTATAATCGTCTAGAAAAAATCCTGTTATTCACCGAGCAGGTATGACAATAAAAGCAACACAGCTACAATGTGGGTGTCAAACTCATTCAGGTCGCTTATCTCGAAGTGTAGCTGTGTAACATCTCAAACCATATCATATTTTAAAATTTGGAGAGATTATTTCGACAGTTTCTCTTGAAAACGTAATAACCTACGTCTTGCACTCTGCATTTTATTCTAGAATTTACTGAATAATAAATTTTTTAATATAAAGTGAATTGTAAACTAAATTTATTTATAGTCTTATCTAACAAAATTCTTTGGGTACCTATACGTACTGATAACAATTACCTACTTATTTGCATTAGCGAAATAGTTTACAAAATTGCATCAATAGATAAGGCAAGAAAGACTTCACTTTTATGTAGTTACACACAACACTCCATATTGGTTGTAACTATGGTTACAACCAATAGTGTTGCATGTCATTGCATAAAAATGATTCATTAAATGGAATCGTTAGCTAAGCCTACCACAACTGCAAATTTTCTGTGCCTAACACTCGGAATCGAATAGGATAAAAAAGGTTAAAAGCTTCCTTATAAATTGAGAATTTCCGATTCAGTTTCTCATTCTTAAAAAGCACAAATGCACATTCATTTAACAAAAATTACACCGATCACATATATATTTTTGAATTGAATGCTAAACAAGAGCAACTTTTTTCTCTTCGGACATCAATAACAATATTTTAGCAGCCTGCATTTCCAGATATTTTTTGCAGTTTTCAGGTTTTATAATGAAGGATTCTAACAAATAATGTTTACAATTTGCAACAATTTTCAAGCCATGATGGAATGAAAACAAATAGATCTTCGTACTGTTGGAAGGTTTATTGAAAGAAGCCTATTATCTCGGCAACCACCAATGATGAATATTTGCTTTTATCAAACGATGGCACGTGTAAAAAATGCCAGGCAGCGTCTTTCTGTTTACTTTATTATGAGTAACGCCACACCCCCTTATCCAACATAATCAAAAACTGTTTCTATCTTATCATAAGCATTTTACACAAATATATAAAACTTAACCTTCACAAATCGTCTACAAACACTGGATGACATCAACAAAACAGATTTCACTTATGCACAAGCTTCAGTAGCCTAATTTTTAGGTCTGTTTACAAGAGTTTTTACGGATACATCTTTTGGAAAATTGACGAAATATCACTTATTTCACATCACTAGTTGGCGTTTATTCCAGGCAAGGCCGTGGCTGTCCCGCGCTACCTATGGAGTATAGACTCCTATCGGGGTAAAGTAGTTTGAGACAACGGACGCCTTTTCTTGTTCACTAGTTATGGCTTTGACGGTTAAACGCGGGAAAACTAACTTTAACCTAAATTACACAAAAAATATATACATAAATATACTTTGAAAAATGCATATTTTTTATTAAAAGCTCCATTTAAATCGGAGAAATTAGTTTCTCTGGTGGTTTTACAACATGGCGGGCACTACACTCTAGCCTTTGGAGTGAAGCTCAGTCCAATTTTCAGTTATTTAGGAGAGTACTTTTATCCCTTGCGGAAAATAACGTTTTATTTCGATAGAAAAGTGTTTAGACAACTTTCTGATACATTACCTGCGTATTTTAAGGAATAATCCACATGAGAATCACGAAAAATACGGAGCAACACAACACTTCACTCCACTTACCACAAACCCGCTAGCCAAGCTTGGCACATACTGTCGTGATGGCCGCCTTGCAGGAGCCTTCTGTTTTGAGGACGCTGTTCGGGCTCATAAATCGCTTCAAAATGCAGGGAAAATAGCAAAAATACTGTAAAATTTATGTTTTCAATCGCATTTTTCGCATGGATAATGAAATTTATTGCATTTATCCCTCGGTTTATTTACGATGTCAGCAGATATAGATTATGGTTGCCGTTTGAGGTCACACAAATGGCCACTTTTGTGATCGAATTTTACAATAATTTTAACATAAAAATTAGTGAAATTTGTACATTACCACGTACTTTTGTGGAAAATAGATACAAATCCAAATACACCACGTAATCTTTCCATCCAAATATTTCTTTCGAAAAAAACTGACTTAAGCTCGTTTTTAGTGTTTTGTTTTACTTGACGAACAAAATTATATTTCTACAAATTTAATAAAACATACAATGTTCTCTCAAAACGGCCTCTATTTTTATTTCTAAAATAAAGGGTAATTTACATAACGTGGTGAAATCATCTCGGGGACAGGTAAATTTCACAAACTGTAGAGGGGGAAAAATAAATAGAACGGTTTTTCCAGTATGAGTGACGTATTACTTTGAGTAGCGCCACCTTGATATTGAAATTGATTCTGGCGGGTAATTTAAAAGGGAAAGACTACTCGAAACTTTAATAATTTAAAATTTGCATTAACCTAGCAACGCTTTATCAATTCATTATTTTACAGTTATTTTGTAAGTTCTTTCTTCCAATTTCTTCTATTTACTTTTTCACAAATGAACATCTTTTTGAACAAATTAATAAAATTTTAAAACACATAAAACTTAGATACTGAAGAGATTTATATTTTCAAATAATAATGATTAATTATTTTAAAATTATTACTCTATGTTGGCAAATGCCCAACTACTGTAGCAATGGATAACAAATTTAAATACTACTCTATGATATTGATATAAGTATTTATAGATATGAATTAAGTATTTAGGATCTTTTCTAAACGTTTAAAAATATTTACTTATATATAAGAATAAGGAGGAAATTTAAAGTTTATTATAGAGAATATGTGCAAAAGCATTCATTAAATTGAAAAATGACTAATGCAAAAGCGACAAATCTTAATGACAATTTTGGACATTCTGATTCATCTGATAAGTTAGATAATCATGTTGCTATTGTTTAGTTAAGTATGCGCTATTTAAACAAAGAAAGCGCAGAACTAAAAAACCTCAATACCTATATAATTTACTATAATCAGTCAGTGTCCAATTGATCACATCAAAGTTTGCGGTAAGTTTGATTTAACTGGCACCTAAAGTATTAAACTTTTAAGGTTCATTAGTTTGCCAAATTCAGAATTGAAAGAGGAGAAGCAATATTTTCGTAATATGGATATGAGTGTGGAAGTCGATTTTATTTCTTATACAAAGGTGTATTAAGACTAATAGATGTTTGCATGCCCTGCCGTCCTTTTATCCCTGATGTAAATTCCGAGCTTTTTGTAGGTTTGAGATAAGAAAGGAAGGATCTCACCAGCGACGCCCTAGCAAGGCAGAGTGAGATCTTATTCTGACGTCCCTTGATAGAAAGGCAATTTTAATATCAAAAATACTCTAGTTACGCATGAAATTTCACCCCATTGACCGGTAGCTCTTCTTACCTTAGGGTAGGACCAGCACTCGGTCTTACTAGCGATAGAAACACTGCTTTGTTCAAAAATTGAAATTATTAACATTCACTTTGTGTCTTACAAAACTAACAATAATATCAAATACTTAATGCAATAAGAAGTAATTCAAAGGTGTGCTTTGCCTTCATCACACCAAATCAACATTTTCCTTACAAAACTGTGACACCAAGTTTGGTACCCATATTTAGAAAATGTGTGAAGAAAACTGTTTTTATGAATATATTTTAAATATATCTTAATAATCAGCAGATAGTCTACTTTTAAAATAAATTCAGCATTCCAAAATCATAACATTTGATTTTTTACTAATGTTAAGCTGGATGGCTAGTGAAACCCCTCCTTCATAATAATAATAATAATAAAAACCACAGAAATTAGACAACCCCCAATTCCAGAAGCCAGGGCTTGTGCGGAAGGGGGTTACACATTGAAAAAAAAACGCGGACATACAACCATTTCCTCCGACAGCGCCAGTGCCGGAGCCAGGATTCGAACCCGGTGGTGCGATGTCCGTGTGATTAATCGCGATTGCCACCTCGTGCCTTAACCCACTCGGCTATCGACCTAATTAATATCATTATCACATAAATGAATGGTTGATCTGTACCCAGAATGGTTCCTATGTTTACCAAATTAGAAGTTATAGTGTCACATAAAATGCTTCCCAGTGAAGATTTTTGGACAACTGCAAATCGAAAAATTAAATCATTTCTGTTTTACCACATGGATAATCACATTATTTATGTTAAAACTAGCCACGAGCCTTCGTTTTGAGCACATCATTCTTTTTTGTGCAACAGCAATTTCCCCCAACTTATTGCACGCAATGCGCAGCCTCCCCATACAAACAACATAAATTATTTCATTCCTCCTGTGAAATGCCGAAAGCTGCAACGAAATTAGTTAAGCAGTTCTCAAAATTAGCGTCTTTATAGACAGACATAATATACTACGTAGTAATTTAATTATGTACTCGCATAGAACTATCTAAATTAACTAAATAAAACAGAAAACTAGCAAAAAATAAAAGTATTGTCTTATGGTTCGCAAATTTCTAGTGTTAATAAAACAGAAATAGAAACGAAAACTTCTCTTCCTGCCACCTTAACAGTCCATGTCTAAGGGGTATAAGTTGGAGAAAACTGGAATGTTAACAAGGCCAATTTTATGCGCAATTTGTACTGTTTCAGGCACACCAAATTTACATACTACAAGTACCGATATTATAAAAAAAACCTTAAAATAGTTTTGTATAAAACCTAAACACTGCTTGGTACCATTCAGAAAAATATCGCTTCCTAGGGTAAACATTGTTACTTATAAGACCAATTATATGACAAATATTTCCATATCGCTTTTCCATACAGCAAAGAGAGGTTAGCTAGAAAATGTAAGTCACAAAACATTTGCCAAGATGTGAGTAAGAAGAAGAGATCAACTTATAAACAATCGTATATTAAAATAAAATATAACACATTTCAAATAACATTCCAAGCTTCCTCGAAAGCCGAACAAAGTTTCGTACAAGTCAGTGCTGCAGATAAAGGATAATTACTTATAGATATTGTATCTTCTGTGTAATCGACATCTACACTTCCCCTCGCCATTGCACCCACTACTATCGCAATTGGATCCTCAGTATTGGGCACCAGATCTCGACAGGGACTCACTTTTTTTGCTGAAAAGGACATGGCAATTTTTCTTATTCCCACAGGGAGATGGTCAGTAATTGGGTTTTTAATGACCTTTAGTAGTTTGGGTCCACTTTCAGCTCTTATGGAGAATTTGTGCAAAAGTTGTACTGGAAAATTAATTATTAGAATATAGATAATACATTTTGAAAAATAGTAGGTACCTACCCATTAGTCCGGCAAATCTTTTAAACGTTCTCGGAACTCGTGTCTGAGGGTTAATTTCAATAAGAACATTGTTTGCGGTATGCACGTACACCTGTAGTAAGCCAGCTCTGTTTAAAGGGCTGTCGAAGAGCATTAATAAACACTGATGCGTAATATCAGGACGACAGGATCCCGGATCACGATTGTTGCTTTTTAAAATGTGTGTATGATCGTCACAATTTAATAATTCAAACTTATTTCCTACCTAAAATTAAAATTAATCAGTTACTGTTATTTTGTAAAAGTTTCTTATCTAACCTTAACACTCTCGAGATGTGCTCCTTCAAGAATGATTATCAGCCGTTTTTCTTGGTTCTTTAGATGTGCTACTACTAAGTGTTTTGGTACTGGGTCAAATTCAAATTCGTCGCTCTTTGATTCTTTTAATTTCCGCTTCTTGCCCATTTTAATTGTGGAATATAATATTATTAATAATATTGCCACTAAATTAACCTACAATCAACAACACACTTAAGTTAAAACTTAAAACACATGTCAAATGTGTCAGTCTGTGAACGTGAATCAGGAATCTTTGGTTTTTGGGGTTATTGCAGGTTTGTTGGTTTACCACGATGAATGTAAAGAAGGAATAAGCACACAAGAGATCGTACCGCCACAGACTACCGCAAAATACAAGCCGGCGCTGATATCAACGAAGTTAGCGCAATATCTATCAAATTAATGGCCGCTTTTTTTTCAAGTATTTGGAGCCCTAGAGCACAGAGGTTTCAAAATGGGGAACATTCTCTTTTATTTTATCCGCTAGAGTGCACCAGCTGTACTCGGTTGTTTGTCCGGCAATGTCAGTACAAAAAAATATATCTTTGAATAAACAAAGTTAATTAGGATGTAAAATGAAAACTTATTGCTGTGTACCAAAGTGCTATACTTCAAGTGTACTAACTAGAATATTGTCGTGATTGATTAATCTAGAATAAAAGAGGATTTATAAACAAGAAATTCAACAAGTTCATAGATGTAATTATATACCTTTCAACCAAATCAGCTTTTTTTCGATGAACTCTAGCACTTCTTTTTCTAAACTTCGCTTTTAAACGATTTAATGACCAACTACCGTAATCCTTTTTATCAATTTGGCTCGTTTCTACGAGTAAGAGATAGGGAAACTCTCTTAAATCGGGAAATTTAAACTATGAGGATGAAATTAAACCGAGTACGCATGGCGTCATCTATTGGAAATATTAGGAACTGGTTTGGATTGTCCCTCATTCTTTTTATCAATGTGACTCATTTCTACAAATAAGAGATTGAGAAGCTCTCAAAAATCGGGAAATTTGAACAATTTAAAAGTTACGACATAACTTCTAAATCGTTGTTTAATGTAATTTTCAATTTGTATCATATATTATATGATACAAATTGGGAATGACATTAAACCGAGTACGCATGGCGTCATCTATTGGGTATATTAAGAACTGGCTTGGATTGTTCCCCATTAATACTGTGATTGGTGGTTGTTGTTAGTTTCCAACTTTCATGAGCTAATCGGCATTCTTTTTTTAAAAGACTTAGGACTGCAAGAACTTAAAAAGAAAGCGTTCAATAATTGCGCTTGTCCATTTTCTTCAATTTGTGGTTCTTTCCATAACAGCGCCACCTACTTTTTACCACTTTACATGCTGCCCCAGTGCAAGTACTAGACGCCTACTTCTTCAGTGTATTCTTCATGTTATTGACATTTAAAATTTCTTTCGACCAATCATATTTGTGTGGAGCCTCAGATAAACAAAGACAAACGATTTAATTCGTCTTTTCATATCCCTGGCAATCTGTTCAAATGGGCGAAATTTGTACAATTTTAAAAGTTATCTGTGAAAAAAATTGCATTTTGTCTTTCGTCGTCAAGTATACGTAAACAAGATTTTTGTAAAACTATGAAAAATATGCATTATTTTGTATTAAGTGTAATTAATAAGCAGAACAGTATTAGACATTGAGTTATAAATTTAAGAACAAAATGAATCTTCCCCAAGGAGTAATGTTCCCCACAGGATCTCTTTATGTTGGAGATCTCCATCCAGATGTAACGGAAGCCATGTTATATGAAAAATTTACTACAGCCGGGCAAGTACTTTCTTTACGCGTTTGTCGTGATACCAGAACAAAGCAATCTCTTGGCTATGGCTATGTGAATTTCAGCCAGGCCCAGGATGCAGAAAGAGCCCTGGACACCATGAATTTTGATCTCCTGAAGGGAAAACCAATTCGCATTATGTGGTGCCAAAGAGATCCGGCTCTACGAAAATCAGGAATTGGCAATGTTTTCATCAAGAATTTGGATAAGAATATTGATAATAAGGCAATGTACGATACTTTTTCCGCATTTGGTAACATTTTGAGCTGCAAAGTGGCTCTCGACGAGGCTGGTTATTCCAAAGGTTACGGATTTGTTCATTTTGAAAGCGAAGAAGCGGCAAATAAAGCAATAGAAAAAGTTAACGGCATGCTATTAAATGACAAGAAAGTCTATGTGGGCAAATTTATTCCAAGAATGGAACGCGAAAAAGAATTGGGTGAGAAAGCTAAACAATTTACAAATATCTATGTAAAGAATTTCGGTCCCAATATGTCAGATGAGAAATTCTACGAGATGTTTAACAATTATGGGAAAATCACTAGTAGCGTGGTGATGCGACAAATCGATGGAACATCCAAGGGTTTCGGTTTTGTTGCGTTTGAAGAGGCAAAGTCCGCAGAAAAGGCAGTTGAAGAAATAAATGGCAAAGAAGTAGATGGTAATATTTTGTATGTCGGACGAGCACAAAAGAAGACTGAACGCATCAACGAACTAAAAAAGCGATATGAACAACTCAGAATCGAGCGATACAGTCGCTTTCAAGGAGTCAACCTCTATGTCAAAAATCTAGACGATTCGTTCGACGATGAAAAGCTTCGTAAAGAATTTGCTACGTACGGTACCATCACGTCCGCTAAAGTCATGACAGAAAATGGTCGAAGCAAGGGATTTGGTTTTGTTTGTTTCACGTCCCCAGAAGAAGCAACTAAAGCTGTCACTGAGATGAATGGAAGAATGGTAGGGAGCAAACCTCTTTACGTCGCCTTAGCTCAAAGAAAGGAAGATCGTAGGGCTTTCCTAAATAGCCAGTATATGCAGAGAGCTCAAGCAATGAGACACCAAAATAGTATTAATTTCCCCACAACTACTCCTCCATTCCTTATACCGGCGGTGGCCCAGGGACCAAGATTTTTCAACCACCTGAACCCATTGAACCACATCAGACCTACTCCTCGCTGGCCGACACCCAACGCAATTCGCCCTAATGGTACCTACAGTTTGTCTATGTTGAATTCTCCCTACAGGGCTGCTTCTAGATCTTCCATCCAAGTCAATAATGTGAGGAACTCCCTACATGCGCGCCCAATTACAGGACAACAAACTCCCCCGTCTAGACCTAATAGCAAATATACCAGTTCCACTAATAATGCTTTGAGACCAATAAATATGAGCATAGGAAATGGGGGTGATATACCCCTGAATGTTAACACTTTAGCTAGTGCTGCTCCACAGGAACAAAAGCAAATTCTAGGTGAAAAACTGTTTCGCGTAGTAGAGAAAATGTACCCAGATGTTGCAGGTAAAGTCACCGGAATGCTTTTGGAAATCGATAATTCTGAGCTGCTGAATATGATGGACAATCAGGAGACTTTGAGAGCTAAGGTTGAGGAAGCCATTGCTGTACTCCAAGCCCATAAGGCCAACAGTAAGAAGGGGATAGTAGTGCAAGACTAATGCTTTTTATGTTAAATTCAATGCTTCGTTGAATTTTTTAGTATTTATATTCGTTATTTTATGATTTAAAGTGTTTTAGTTAATTTCAAAATGTTAAAAAATACCTTTATATACCATCAAGATAGTATTTTTTAGGAAAAGAATGTTTTAATAAACGTAAAAATTACAAAAAAATGTAATATGTATACTTGTGCCTATGTTTACATTTAGGTTTGTTCTTTTCCATTTTTTATAAATCTTTGTAACATGTTTGGAAAATAAATAGTTTAAAAAATTCGTTTCTTTATTAATGGGACTCTGTGTCAAACCGAATGATGTCAAAATTTAAACTGCTGAAATGATTCGCATTTATTACAAAAATTATAAAAAGGTCCATCCTAAAAATTTTCTTCATACCTTCGATGTGTAATTCAGAAGAACTTTGCTATAATGAACTTAATACATTGAACTTTGAAGAATATAGTTCAAAATTAAAATGGCGCTCGTACCGCGGGAATCAACTATATTTGAATGCCTTGTTTGGAAGTTTACTGCCAGTAATAACTATATTTAACACCTAATATAGACAACTGTATATACAAAGACGAGTTTGATGGGTTGCGGAAAATGAAGTTGTATAGAAAATCACGGACTGAGTCGAGAAGCGTAGACTGGCGTTAGTTTATTTTTCTAGAGAGTGGGTGACATCTACATTTTGACAGTATCAGCTTGTGTATAGTGAATTAACAAATCAATTTACTATTGAGGTTAAATGATGGATTTTGTTGACGTGATAGTAACTTATATGATTTTTCAAATAAAAAGTGCATTAAAATATTACTTTATCTAAATACCTATTTCCACTATTTTAAGAGTCTGTGATGGTAACTTTTTATTTATATTGTTGGAATGTTTTATAAATCATTTAAAAAAATCTAGTTTTGTTTAAACCTCTTTTTTGAAATGTAATGAGGATTTGAGACTATTATTAAATACTTTATAAATAAAACAAGTATGGTTATTATGTTTTTTATTTAATGAAACCGAATATGCGCAAGGATTTTTTATTGATAATAAATTATGTCTTTATTACAAGAATTGTGACAATCCTTTATTTTACTTCCACGTCCAGTGAAAGTATAGTAACGCAAAAAAATGACATAAAACGTCGAGATTTCTGTCTATCGGTATGTAACTCTTTTTGTACGCACGTTTACTCTGGAACCATTTAAGATATTGACTTGAAATTTGGTAGACTTATGAATTATAACGAGATCTGGGACTAGATTAAATTTTGATCTAATCCTGTTGAAGGATTCGGGGATAAATACGCAAAGTACGCAGGTAAGAGTCAATAAAATTACAGTTTGGGGCATATACGAAAAGTGAAGGTCTCAAAAATTTTTTTGGCATCAGCCTCCCTTCACTATCTCCCCCAATACCAATCCCATACTATTATGAAAGCGAATTAAAAAAAATAAAATGTGATATATAGTGTATATATAAGAACGAAATGTTTAATGTTTCATACATTTGTTTTGGCGTTAGCTACTACCCCCACCCAATTGTATAAGGTAATTTAGAGCGGCCTCTAAAGAATTTTTGACATTAGACACCCCTCAACCCCCCCCCCCTATTATTATAGGGAGTAAAATATTACATTGGGATTTAGTGTGTATAAGACTTGGATAAAAAATCTGAATGTGGAAATAGTATGATTCCTTGGGCAGCGGTTTTTTTATTAAAATTCTGTTGTACTTTTTATTCTTACAATAAATTGACAATGATAATTATTGCACTCATTTTATATCACTGTTTTGCTATTTAAAATTGTTTAATTTAAATTCTTAGTTACTTTTCTGGAACTCCTGATTAAATTCAGATTAGATGAGTCAAAACCAGTTTTTAAAATATACTTGCATGGGAAAATTCCCACTTACAGTTATAAAATTTGCCCACCCAGCGAAAGAGATTTGCCCAAACCAAAAAGCAGTGTTTATTTCTTACTTTCTATTTTAAAAATAATATAACTAATTTCATTTCTTTTATTATATTTTTAAAACAAATAACATAAACCTTGACAAACGTACAACTTGCATAAAACATAAAAATATTGTTTTAAATATTTTCTTCTTTTAACTATTAAAAAACTTCTTTACAGTCTCGTTCGCCATACGGAAAAGGTCTCTTGGATCGTTCATAAAAAGTGGCTGCTGTTTATTGCACAATGCATATATACCTACGAATACGTGTAATGTAACTACTAAAAAAATAGTTACCTAGTAAATAGTCCTTAAAAATGTCCTGAAAACTTGTATTTTGTTGGTGAATGTGAGGCTCTTTTAATACATTTTAAATTGCAACTAAGCCACGTAATAAAATATTATGTCCACTTTTGGAAACGGCCTCTTCTTATTTTAAATTATATGATTTTAAGGGCCTCACACATGATCATCAAAATATTCAAAATCGACATTTTTACTTTTCAAATGCTGTCTGGCACTACTATACAAACGAAACTCAGAAAATACATTTATTAAAAATATGCTAGGCATAATTTCATGCTTGTTCGTCTTTTTAAATATTTCTCAATTCAGAAATTAGCAGCGCCATCTATTGATGGGTGATTTTCGCCATTGGTTAAAGTGTTTATTCTTTGGTGTTTACGGCTGCAGCAGGAACGATACTCATAATCAGAACGACAGAGTGAAAAGGTTTTGGTTTTAGGCGGGCCGCAAACGTTCGTTTTCCGCAAAGAATTTATTTTTCCGTATTTGGCGGACAATCCGAATGCACGAAATACATTGAAATAGTCTACGCCGCGCACATGTTCGTTCTTTTTCGGATCGGAATATATTAGTAACGTTCGTAGTTAAGCCTATAAGTATACAGAATTTTAAGCTCTATTTGCCCTATAACATTTCAATCTGTTTAATTTTAATGGAAGCTAAAATTGTCACGAAATCTAATATGATATAGGTAATAGTTGTTAGTTCTATTATGATAAATAACGTGCTGGAGGTAGAATGATAAGCAAACTTGATGTATTCGAAATATATGTGATTATTTACAATCTGATGAGAGAAAGTTATTATTAGAACGCTCAGTTCTGGAAATTTTAGAATCGGACCTATAGTTACAAGGAAGTATGTAATCAGAAAACTTTATAAGCTGTTTAGATTGGACCAGTTATTATTTTATTGGAGCTAATTGAAAATTTATTGTTACATCTGACAGAAAGGTAAAGATTTATGTATGATCACCTCACACCTATATGCATATATATGCTTATTATTACCAGAAACTTTGGAAGCCTACACAAATCAATTACCTCTTGTATAATTAAAAATGTTTCACTAGAGAATTTGTCGTTCTTCCATTTCCTTCCATTTTTTACAAAAATAACGTGAAATGTCATGTCAAAATGTGAAGTTGAAATTTCTGTTGAACAGTAGTGCAAACTGTGTAAATTTAAGTTTATTTTTATAAAACAAACAGGCGTTTGTAAAGTAAATAAGTTTAAATCATGGTTTAACTTAAGTTTAAATTTGAGATAAATGTGGGAGTTAATCTAACATTATAAAACACCGGCCCTTCCCCTTATAGAGGAGTTTGCGACTAAAAATATTATGTTTTAATATTCCGCCCTCTAAAAGCACATTTGAACTAGAGAAATGTTGTTTACTTTATGAAATTTGTCATATTCTTAACTAAATGGATGAATTGTCTTAAAGAATAAAAAACATCACGTTTTTCAGGCAATAAGGAATGGTCGTTGTATAATTAATTGTATATGCGTGTATGTGTCCTGGTTGAGTGGTGACTGGTGGAATAGCTAAAAATGCTAAACTCCGCCAGAACTTTCATATAAATAAGGCGATAAGAAGAAATTACCAAAATAGACAAAAAAAATATTATTATTTTCCTTATAAAATCAAATCGCTCTACCTCGGAGAATATGCATTTTAGTAGAAAATCATGAGTAAAAAAAATGTCAAGAAAACCATCTTATCGACGACCATTTTTTTCAGCTTTTTAGAAACCTTTGTTATTCCTATTCCGTATTTTCCCCATATACTTATTCTAATAGGTATATGATTTTCCCTCTCAAAGTTTGTCGAATTTTATTTATAGTTTTTTCCGGAAAAACTTCGCAGGTTTGCGTTTGCTGGAAAAGTCAATGAGGAAAAAAAAGTTTGTATTTGAAAAATGAACATACCTGAATTTTTTCAAACAATATGTTTGTTCCCCCTCCCTTCTTTTTGGAGAATCTCAGAAATATCACAAGAATAAATTGTTAAGTATATTTATTGATGAAAAAATAAAACCTTTTTCTTCATTTAGTTTTAACTTGAATTTAACGAGTTATTAACAAATTCATTGTTTTTAACAATTTGTGATCAATATAGCCGAGATTGAACTTTTGCTAAAGACAACAAAACAAACACAAGTTGCAAAAAGTTTCATGAAAATTCATTCATTTATGACAAAAATGTTCAAAGAAAATCTAAAATCGATATCGTACTATCACTTAACTGCCGAAATTGGAGTGAAGTGAGTAATAAGTTTTATGCTATGATCGTGAAAATTGTTCAAATTCTTGACTAGCCAGTAGCCGTAAAAATTTATGTTATTTCCGGAGACATAATTTATTCTGAGGACCAACGACTACGCCACTGAACAAAAATGCATTCATATTCTGTCCATATAAAAACACAAGGCATAGCTCCGTCCTTATCTCGACCATCGCTGACAGGTATTTTTATCAAGGCCAGCGCTGCTATGGCTAATAATTATGTTAGACTATTGGCTGAAAATTTCATCTCTTCGCCAATGGAATGTTAAAACTTTAAACTTAAGCTCTCTATCTCACCTTATTGCTTACTTTATTAAACTCTGAGTCATCTATCATCATTCAACAACACACTGTAAGAAATGTGAAAGTGTACTGTTATGTGCTGTTATTTTCACGGTAATGCAGTTTGAGACATTGCTTCTTGTAACTCATTGTTTACCAGAGGAAGTCTTGTACTATACTTCTCTGAAATGACAATAACTGCTGAAGAAACCGGTAAATATGATAATTTAAATAACTTAAATTGGTACTGCAAATAATATATTTTCTGCATAATTAATGTAATGTTCAAGTAAAAATAAACTGCGACACATAAAAAACCAAACAAAAACTTTACGACCTCATTAAAATACCGGTACTCTTTTTTGTGCTGTTCGCAAATTGACTCGCTTACCTTTATAGGTTTTTAATGTGCGTCGGGAATGTTTCATGTCAGGCTTGGCGCCATGGCCCGCAGCGATATAATTATGCCGTAAAGTTTTTGCTTAGTTTTTTTTGTCTCAGGAAGTCCTTACTTGGACTATAACTACTTAGATTTAAATTGAAAATGTTTGCAGCTACAGAAACCAGAGAAGATATTCCTCTGAAGAAAGGTAAAAAGTCGACGAATTGGTACAGTTGCAATGAAGATTGTTTAAGTGGTTCCAAGTTTGTTAATGTCGCTTTCGGAACTTTGACTTTTGTCATTACCGTTGCCCTTTTGGTGCAAATTTATTATGGAGATTACCAGGTAATAATAGGTATAATTATATACATTCCTCTCTAAACGTATGTTATCAAACCGGCATTTAGTTAGTATCTCTTAAAACTACACGTTACATATTACATTAGTTCGCGATGCGTACAACAGCAGCAAAGAGCAAAGACACCGGGCAATTTGTTATGTGACGAAATTTTACCCGTTCAGAAATATATTGCGATATTGCTTGGTCTTGGAGTAAATGTGTATCGAGTAAATGGTTGCATGATCGATCCTGAGGAGGTCACAGACTAAGTAGTCTGTGGGGAGGTACTTTTTTGTATTGTTAACTTTTAAAAAGCAGTTTATTTGAATTTGAATGAAAGTTTCTCGACTTCCCGTTTCACCGCGACCGCATTTTGCAATACCATTTGCAGCGACAAAATACCGATGTCCTGCGTTTGATACACGACAAAGTGATAAAGTAGTCTGCACAGTAGTCTGTGGTCTGTGTAAAATAGTTATTTGTGAATCAAGATCGACAAAGTGGTAAAATAGCCTGAGTATAGTGTAAAATACCTAGTTATTTGTGTATCAAGATCAAGGCCGTAAAGTTGATCTTTCCCGGCTGAATCCGAAGTTTTAATTTACAGCCGAGGTTGGCCAACTTCGGATAAGGCCGAGATAGATCATTTGACCGAGGTACACACAATATTTTTTAGGCAACTGATGTCTCAAAAAGTAAAATAAAATATTTTTAAAATTGTCTTGTACAAATTACTGGAAACATGGACAACATTTTGCAAGAAGCTTACTAGACGGACAGTTTTAATTCGTTTTCAAGGGGCCGCTCCAGACGGTGGGCGGCCGCCCAGGGCGCCAGAATTATAAGGGCGGCATTTTCGGCGTAGACTATTTTATTTTTATTGAAATTGCTCTTTTAGTTCACAGATAAAATAATATATATTTTGTCCGTCATAATCAGGATATTTGTAATTTGACCGAAAGTATATCTTATAAAAAAGAGAATATTATATTTTGCTCATAGTGCAGGGAGAAGAGGGGGGGTCAAAATTCCATTTCGCCTAGGGCGGTAAAATTCGATTTCGCCCAGGGCGGCAAAAGAGCTAGAGCGGCCCCTGTTAATAACTAAAACAAATGAAAACTTCAGTAACGTCACTAAAGTTTATTGACAATCCGTGACATATTTCAAATATTACTGATGATCACAAGTAATTACATGCGGCCGTGAAGTATAAAAGCGGCCACTAAAATAAAATTGACACATGACTACAGAGAGATGGCACTTTAGGAATACTGTCAGATTCAATAAACGTCATTTTTTGTGACAGTTGCCTAAAATAGTTATTTGTGTATCAAGGCCGTAACGTTGATCTTTCTCGGCCGAATTCTACGGCCAAAGCCAAGCAAACTTCGGATAAGACCGAGAAAGATCATTTGGCCGCGACAGCATTTTTAGGCAACTCAAGTATTTTTAAAATTGTTTCGTATAAATTACTAGAGACACATGAATAAAATTTTGCTGACAGTTTTAATTCGTTTTCAAGTTAATAACGAAAACAAATTAAAACGTCACCAGAAGTTTATTGAGAAGCCATGACATATACAGGGTGAGGCAATAGTGCATCGGACCTCGATATCTGGAGTTCTACGAGCTACAAATTTTTTTAAAAAATGCAAGTAAACTAGATAAAGTCTATAACTGGAAACTATTTTCGAACATACAGGGCGAGCCAAGACGAAATTACAGGACCAAGTGCCTTTTTTTAAATGGAATGCTATGTATTTCAGTACATTTTTTGAAGCCTCTTTCTAGGCTCTATTCATTCCTATATTAGCATTGAATTTCTCCCAATCACTTGGATGTAATGAATTTTTTTGTTGAAATAATGCAATCTGCAGATGGATATTAAAAAAATCACCACAGTCACAATTATAAGTTTTAAGAAATACTGTGAATACCAGTTACGAGACATCTAATTAATGTTTTCATTTCCTAAAAATGTACAGGGTGGCCAAACATTATTTTTCAATTAAAAACATTTTCAAATTGAATTTTCTCACTTTTTTCAAATGGAAAATTTTTCGACGTGATGTAGAAATGAAAAACGAACATTTTTGTAAGTACTTCCCTAGGGCTGTATGCAACCAATTTCGTTTTATTGAGCAATAATTACAAAATTCAAAAATAAACTAAAAAAAAGAGGTTTCTTCAAATAACTCAGTAGAAAAAATTATAATAAATGTTCCACATGTTGCTCATTTTGATTGACACATATCTCTATGCACTTTTGAAATGAGGTTCCCACTGTTCCTAAAACTGCCGGTGTGATAGATGTAAAGGCAGTTATTATTCTTTCCTTCATATTTTGTACTGTTGTTGGTGTGTCTCTATAAACAATTTCCTTCATGTATCCCCATAAATAGAAATCCATTTTTGTAAGATCTGGGGATCTAGCAGGCCATTTAGTGGGTCCATTTCCAATCCATTTGATTAGGCTAGGTATTATTTAAGTGGTCCCTAACTGATGCATTTAAATAATGTGGTGGAGCACCATCTTGCTGAAACCACATCCCATTTCGAATTCTTTCAGGGAGGTTTACGAATAATTGTGGCAGATAGTTTTCCAAAAAATGAAGATAAATAGCTCCAGTCAATGTACCATCAAAGAAATATGGCCCTATTACATGTTCTCCAATAATTCCTCCCCAAACGTTATAAACTGTGTTGGTTATCAACTTGCATAAAAAAGTGAGGATTTTCTGAAGCACAATTCTGAACGGAAATTGTGCCTATTAACAAATTCATTTTTATGAACAGTTGCCTCATCACTGAATAAAACAGTATTGAAGAAGTTGACATCATTTTGCATTTTACCTCTGGTCCAATTACAAAATTGTAGGCGCTTGTAGGTAAAAAAATCTACCTTTTAGCTTTTTTTGACCGTTTTAGACAAGTTTTCAAGTGGAAATTTCCTAACCCTAAAAAATGGAAGAAGTACCAGTGACTTAAAACTTATTTTTTTTTTACCCGTGGATACTTTAGAGCATAAAAGTTCATCTTAGATTGAAGTTGAAGGTATAAACAAGCTATATCTACAAGGATTTTTTTTAAAATTAGTATTTTATTTAATATTTATGTTTTAATAGAGTGGAAAAAAATGGATAAAGCTTAACTTAACTTAACTTTCACGTGAAATTTATAGAAATAAAAATTAAAAGTAAGTATACCATTGGAAAGCTGAATGTTACCTCTTTAAAATGCTACCTTTGTTTTTTTTTTTTCGTTTTTAGTCTTTATTATGTAGCGGCGGTCGAGAAAAGCTTCATTTCTGTGCGACGCGCTTGAAATATTGAGCCGAACCTAGCGAACTGTAATAATTTCTCATGCTAAGGGAAACATTTATTCAAAAAAACTTTTATACTGTTTTTATGTAAAAGTTCCGTGGTGCTATCCGTTTTATTATTATTATTATTATTTTTCGGAGGGTCGTTTATAATGGTTCGCGGGGTAGATTTTGGTAATGAAGAAATTAGCGAGGTAACAATTAATTCCGACTTAAAACCCCTGGCAACTGGGCTAAATATACCAGGTCCGACAGGTACCTACTTGACAGTTTTATTTCTATGTAAGTTCAACTCACTTCTTTTGTTCTTTTAAACCTTAGTTAGACAGAACTGATGAGCAAATAATGAAATAATTCTGAAAACTATTTTAGCAAGTAAGTACACCTGCCCCCACCCTTGCAATAATTATTAATCCTATCCCAAACAGGTCCTTAATATTATGTTATGGAAGTTATGGAATGTGTGTGTTTGTTTGTTTTTATATGTATATACATTGCTCCCTTGTTTGTTGTTTATATTGACATGCCAAATGTACAAAATGTATCTATTATTGGTGAATAAATGTCTATCTATCTATCTATCCTCCCTAATAAATGATATTAATTAAAATACTACCTGAATGCAAATGCACTTCCAAAGACTATAAAAGTTCTATAAATATAAAAATGTCTAAGATGTTGACCAAAAAGCGGCTAAGTTATTTAGAACTTTGACATATTAACTGGCTTTATACGTAAAATATAACATTTGATTGGAAAGATCCAATATCTTTCATTAACATTGTGCCATTGTACATCTTTGGATACTTATAAAATGTGTTGGCGCAAGCCGTTTTATTGTAAACTTATATAAAATAAACACATAAAACACACGGGCCTCGACAATATTTAAATTTTAAAAATAAGTCATTAATTTAATAAAAGCAGACTTAATTAATTAATTAATCCTTTGGTTAAGAATCTACAATCTTTATACTGGCGAGCGTTTCTTCAATCTAGAAGGCATCATCAGATTATTAAAATTACGAATGCAACAATCAATTGTACCTGGTATAAAAATACCTATATAGGATGTTCATCAGTTATATGAAAACATTAAAAAACCTGTGAAGAGTATAATGTTTTATATCTAGTTTGTTTTTGATTTCATTTAACAGGATAATTTGCAGTTGAAAATATTGTTAGCTGTTGTGTACATGTTGTCAAGATGTATTAAGTTTTATTCGGATAGAAATTAATAGTAGAAATTATATGCCTATAAAGTCCCCTTCCCAAAAGAGATGTCTGATTATGAAAACATTAGCCTTCTTTGCATACCATTGAAATTAGCTAAAGGAGTTCTTATATAAGTAGCTAGTAGAGTACTTAAACACTCATGAAATACTGCCCTCTCTTCAGTCAGGGTTTCGTGCACGAACACTTTATATTAGCAATTACAGATGAAATTCTTCGAGGTCAAGATCTTGGTGATGAGGTTACATCAGTTTTAACCCTATTAGATATGTCCAAAGCAATTGATAGTGTCAGTTTTAAATTCCTTCTAAAAAAACTAAAGAGGTACGGTGTCAATGATGTTTTACTTCAGTGGTTTAGAAATGATCTCTATATACTAAGGTATCAAAAATAACTAAACTATGAGATGTCAATTTATGGCAAAGATTGGAATTGCATGCCGGTGTACCACAAGGCTCTATCTTGGGCCCACTTCTTTTTAATATACTCTCGACTGACCTACAATTTGCCCCACTTCATGCAAAACTACGTTTAGATGCTGACGATATGCAATTATCTATAGCACTTTCCTCTAATAATATTTGGCAAAAAGTTGAACAATTGAACATAGATCTCAATAACATCCTCAAATGGTCTGAAAATAACGGTCTTATGAGCCACAACAAAAGTCAAGTGATATTTCTAGGTTCACGCAACTTCGAGTAAGTACCATAAGACAGCTTAATCCAAGATTCTACCTTGGCGATTCACAGTTGAAAATAAGAAACTTGGTAAAAAAAAACCTATGTATCCTATTTGATACACAATTATCTTTTAGTAGTGTGTTTAGAAAGGCTGTGTGGAGTTTGCAAAAAACCTGTAGTCTTGAAAAAAGTGAAATATATAAAGTGCGAAACTTACTTTCATAAAAGTTGTTCTATCAAAAAAACTAAAAAATGTTGTGACAAACCAAATTTTAAAGATGATAACCTGCAAATTGAAGCACAAGAAGAAATGGAGGTGTTAGCAGACCCCATAATAGAAGGATCAATAAGTAGAGAAAATGAACTTTTAAAAGTAATAAACAAAGAATTAAACGAACATGTAAAATTACTCAAAGATAAAGTGAAATATCTAGAAATTGAAAACTATAATTTAAAAGAAAAATATGAATCAACAGGTACTACGTATAGAAATGCAATACAAAAAGAGATAGTAGAAGCAGTAAGAAATGAACAAACGAAATAGATAATTTAAAAATTAAAATAAACGAATTAAATGTAAACGGAAATCTGAGAAAAAATTATGTACAAAAAAAAATGATAACAAACAAAAACCATTAAAACCAGTGACTCCAAAACAACAAACAAACAAACAAATGATTTCAACCACAACAAATCATAAACCAGTAACACCAAAACAAAGTACAAGTGATTTAG
Organism: Leptura quadrifasciata; assembly: GCA_963675555.1. Lineage (NCBI taxonomy): Eukaryota > Metazoa > Arthropoda > Insecta > Coleoptera > Cerambycidae > Leptura > Leptura quadrifasciata. Next base: position 17,550,501 of record OY776681.1, on the reverse strand, counting down.
AAAATATGCAGACATGCAATGAATTCAATAATAAACTTAATCACCACTCCTGAATGAAATCATTATGAAAATAAAAATGACATTTTGAAGTATCAAAGCACAGGCAAAGCACAGGCTGGCAGACAGTAACTAGAAGACATAAGAGAACTTTTAAAAGGAATATAGGCGAATCAGATGAAGATGCTGTAAATTTTAAAGAAATAAAACCCAAAATGTGGCTTTACCTATATAGAGTAGCAAAAGATGTAACCGAAGAGGATATAAAGTTATTTATAAAAAGGATGAATGAAATTCCAGATGACCTAGAAATTTATATAGTGAAAAAATTAGCATTAGAAAATACTCACTTTAACACTTTTATGGTAGCAGCCAACTTTGAATATAAGGAAAACCTTTATAATCCGAAATTCTGGCCAAAAAGTGTAGAATACAAGCATTTTGATTTTAAACGATACAATGGAAAGAATAAACAACAAATTGATTTGCAAAAACCGAACTCTTTTTTAGAAGTATAAATACATATGAGCAAATCACAGAAAACAAAATAAAGCATAAAGGAAAGCAAACAAACGAAAAAGTTAATCTTAGTATATATTATCAAAATATACAATGCATTACAAATAAAGTAAGTGAGATAACACTGTTTTTGGAAGTAACTCATAATCGCTATGATGTATTGGCCTTTACTGAACATTGGCTAAAGAATAATCAAGTAAATGCCACGAAAATTAGCAACTTCTGTCTTGCTTCTAGTTTTGTGAGACAATCCTCAATACATAGGGGCAGCTGTATATACATTCGAAATAATATGGAATTTAGTGAACTTGTTCAACTGAAACAGAAAAGTCAAGAATTAATAATTGAATGCAGTGCTGTTGAAATTAGATTAAAAATAAAAATTATTAACATATATCGACCTCCATTGGGGGATTTTGACTCATTTAAGAAAATTCTCGAGGACATGCTAACATCTCTCATAAAATCACATTATTATTCTATGTGTGGAGATTTTAACCTTGATTTACAAAATAAGAAACACACCAAAGTAAAACTGTTCTTAGATCTTTTATTAACATTTGATCTGAAACCCACTATAAATGAACCAACAAGAATATAAGTACCACAGAAACAACAATAGATAATATATATTTATTAATACTCCGGAATATGAGAGTAAATTACTCAAAAATGGATTATCAGATCACTTTGGACTTGAGATACATTTTAGTGTCAATTCTCTTAAAAATAAAAAATTGAATGACTATGCAGTATGTAGGCTCAATTTTGACGATCAACTACCACATTTCAAGGAAAAAATTAATAACATCAGTTGGAATGAGATAATAATAGACAAAAATGCAAACTTAAGCACTAGTAGATTTATTAAGACATTTCAGGAACTGCTTAATGAGATATTTCCCAAAAAGTTGCATAAGATAAACTTGCATAAAAAAGCTGTTTGGATAAACGAAGACTTGAAAACACGAACCAAAATGAAAAGACAGTTATATGAAGAAATGCTTAAGAGAAAAGTAATGAAAGAAACTTATACAGAATATAGCAAAAATCTTAAAAAAGATATTGAAGAAACTAAAAGAAACTCGCATTCGAATTACATCCTAAACTCAAAGAACTAAAGCAACATGGGATCTAGTTAGAAACATCACAGGAAAGGATAATTATGAACAATTTGAGTTAGAAAATATACACAAATGCGATGACCAAAAAAGTAAAACGGAAACACTAAATGAAGTAAATAACGATACTTTTAGACAAAATAGAAATAATGGGCTTCAGAGGAAATATATATGAAATCATATCTGCACAAAAGAGAAAAATGTGTTATGGTAAACAACTCTAGTCAATATCTATACTCGGATTCGATCATGGTTGAAAGAGGCGTGCCCCAAGGCTCAATTCTAGGTCCAATTTTGTTTCTACTTTACATAAATGACCTACCAAATATTAGTAAACATCTTATAAATTTATTTGCAGATGATACTTCATTAATAATTAGAGCTAACTCTAACGAAGAATTAATAATGGAAGTCTCAACCTCACTTGACATTTTAAATGAATGGTACACCAGGAACAATCTAAAACTAAATATTGATAAAACTCACCTAATAAGATTCAGCCTAAAGAAAGAGTTACCACTGTGTAACGACTATTGCAATCCAGATGCTGACATCCACGGATCACTTAAAATTTCTGGGTATCGTAATTGATCCACAGCTAAATTGGAAGCATCATATAGAATACCTGGCTGGAAAGATTAGTTCATTTACTTATGCCTTACGCATGATAACTAAATCCGTAAATGAGGCAGCAGCTCTGGCATCTTATTATGCCTATACTAACTCTAGGATCAATTATGGGATTATCTTCTGGAGAAATTCAGTAGAAGCCAACAGAATTTTCAAATTGCAAAAAACATGTATAAGAAGTATTTTTCATTTAAAACGGACTGACATTTGTCATTTGTCGTATATTATTTAAACAAAAATGCATACTTACCCTTCCATGTCATTATGTATATGAGAGTGCCTGTTTTGTGAAAAACAATTACGTAGAATTTTTCAGGAGATACGAAACACATCATTTATATAATACACGCTACTATACAAATGTAAAACTACGCATACCACAGACTACCTATAGTCAAGTACAAAGGAATGTCGTAACACAATTGATAAAAATCTACAATCTCTACCAAATAATTACAAAGACTTACCTTCTAAACATTTTAAGAAAAAAATAATGAACTTTTTGATTAGTGAAACATTTTATTCTGTGTCTGATTTTTTTAATTATGAATTTTAAATTGTTGTTTAATGATATTTGTTTTTACATACATATGCATATATATGTGCATTTATCTATATTTTACTTTACTTTATATCTATTTTACACCTGTGACTTGTTTTACGCCTGCTTGGCATTATGAAATAAAGTGATATTATTATTATTATTTTAGTAGTCAGATATCAAAAATATGTAATGCATCCTGCTCAAGGCTCCGATATCTTTATCGATTTGAAGACTTACTGCCTACAACAATTAAAATTATCCTTGTAGAGAGTATCTTATCCTTACGTAGACTGTATAACGGATCCCGTCTCAATGCAGCTGATAAAAGAAGACTCCAAATCATGCAGAACTGCTGTGTTCGGTTTATATGTAATGTTCCACTTAGGAATCATATATCTCCTTATTATAGCGAGATAAAAATGTTGCGATTTGATGAAAGTTTCTCCATTATGCCTGCCTAATAAAAAAGATAATTGAAACTCAAGTGCTTAGCTACCCGTATGATAAAATTCCGGCAAAATGTTCATAACAGAGCAATATGAAACAACATCACTATACCTAAGCACAGTACTACTGCATTTGAAACGTCATTCTTGTGTCTCATATGTATATAATCAATTAACACCAGCCATGTTTCAGACAAGCATAGCATCATTTAAAACCAATTTAAAGAATAAACTACTGCGTAATGATTTGAGTTCCGTTGCTCAAAAAAAATGTGGCTTCCAATTTAGATGTTCTTGTATGTACTTATGTAGTTTTTCTCTCTTTCTAAACCATATTTATGTCTATAATATTTTATATAGGTAGTATATTATACAAAATAGTTCTTGTTTTCAGAGTACGATTAATATATCAGTTCTCTGTATCTCATCCATTTGTATGTTTATACCTTTTTTGTTGCAATAAACATATGTCTATTTTCGAGATAGTTTAACATTGACAATTATTTTAGGTTGTTCCTCATGGTAGTGTAGCAACAGATAGCTTAGAATGCTCCAAGATAGGCACGTCAATTTTAAAGAAACGTGGGAACGCGGCAGATGCTGCCATTGCAAGTGCATTTTGTTTAGCCGTCGCAGCACCTCACGTTACTAGTTTGGATGCGTAAGTTGTAAAACAAAGGCATTTTAATTAGTTATAAATAATTTTAACTCTGTTAGCGAAGGTCAATTGTTGATTTACAATCACAGAACGAGGCTCCCCCCAATTGTCGTAGACTTCAGTGGACTGTCAATGAGGTCAGAGAACTTGCCCCATTTAGTTCTTGGCTTAGCGTATACTCACAAAAATTACGGCAGTTTGGCTTGGAAGGATCTAGTACAACCTGCAGCTGAGCTGGCCGAGTAAGTTTTGTGCTGTGATGAAAGTATGTGTCTAATCGTTACTTTCCAGGCGAGGTTATTTAATTTCGAAAATGTTGGTTGAAGCAGTCAGTAAGGCCAAAGCTGAGGATCTTTACGGACGTTTAGAGCCAGGGCAAATTTTAAAACATGAAAACCTTTCTAAAACGCTGAAGAAAATTGCCGATATGCCAAACGAAGGTAAATGTTACAGACGCAAAATTTTATAGAAAATAACACATTGATTTGTAGAGCTTTATGGATACATCAAAACTATGAATGAAACAATATCTGAAGCATTAAAATTCCCATTTAGTAATTACGATTTGTTTGTTCCAAACACATCTATCGGACGACTAGTAATGACAAATCTACATAAAGTTGAGGGGTTCAACTTCACCAAGGAAGATACTATTAAACCCGAATATATTTATAGATTGGCAGAAACAACGCAAATTCTCTACGGAGAACAGAATATTAGTATGAAATATCATGACGGAACTTCCTCCAATGTAGCTGTAATGGATTTGGAAGATAATTATGTTTCACTCGTAACGTAAGCAATTCTTTCAAACAAACAAATTTTAACGTACCTAGATCTAAATAGGTGTGGGTTGGCTACTTGTCATTCCCATGTTCAAACTGTAAGAGAAAAGCTTTTTATGTGCAACTATTGTCTTGAGATTAACAATAATAATAATTCGCCTTTATTTATGATTTTGTGGTAAAAATAAACAAAAATATAATTGGGTGTCGTCCGCATATTGATGAATTGAATAAAACTCTAAAAATGAGTGAAAATAGGAAACATACATAGGAAATAAAAGAGGCCCAAGGGTACTACCTTATGGAACACCTTCAGTACTTTAGAAAAATTATTATTAACACAAACACTTTGACGATGGTTACTTAAATAGTTAAGAAAAACTGTTCACACAGTGTTTTATTTTCTTGTATAAAATAAGAGTGGTTTAATGTATCAAAAGCTTTACTAAAATCAAGTGATATTAAGCACGTATTGTTACTACCATCAATAGGCCTATACAGATCATCGGTAACATGAGTAGGGCCTTACTAGTACTATGACGAGCACGGAACCCGCTCTGATTTGTTGGTAGTATACTATCAATAATTAAAGTATTTAATTGCTCACCTATGATTTTTTCAAGACTTTAATTCTTAACTTAATTATCCTTATCCTTAATCATTCGAGCAGTATCAGACGAACAATTCTATGGCAGTAACATCATTTATTAGAATTTTTTTAATATTTAAGCAATATCTACATGGACATTTCCATAGCAGTAACATTGTTTTTGTTATTTGCATTTCAACTATGATTGCTCTTGAAACATCCCGTATATACCCCATATACAAATTAAATTTTTTCCTAGTTATTTTCCAAGTTTAAGTAATTGATGCATTTAATTCATTCCATTTCATTTTTTTCATTTATGCAGTCATTAAATATTGCACACGTTAAATTTACCAGGAATGCATTTCTAAAATTATATTTTTAAAGCAAAGTAAAATGCTACAATTTTGAGACAGAATTTACATAAAATCTAGTCGAGTCGCAGGGTTTGTTTATTGTATATTCAGATAAACGTCAAGTACTTCGTGTATTCCCATAGTATGGAAACGCCTACACGTTTCTAGCTTAACCATAAAAAAAGATAGAAAGTTGTGTGTCACTCTAAAGTGCTGCACAGGGCTACGTCGTGTCGAATATTATAATAGCGTTAAAATAAACATATTCCCACAAGAAACAAGCGGAGATGCATAATCCGGGTAGAAGGGTGACATCAGGAACCATATAAAAGAAGACCAGCTTGTTTACAGAGGGGGATGCCACTTCTATCACTGCCGAGTTACATCGTCGAATGCTATCATTCGCTGTGCTCCTGAGTCATTGCATTTCAATATACCTAAGTCACATTGCCGACCCTCCGGACTCGCTGTTCTTATGGTATTATTGTGTGGATATTGTACCTGTCACATCGCTGACCCTCTGGGCTAGCTGTTCTTATGGTAGTATTGAGATTAATTATCTAAACTGCAAGTCAAACGATCCAAGAAAATCCACATTTAATTTTCATATTCATCTCGTAGACAACCATTCTTTGGCGTACTCTTTATGGAGTGCCATTTTAACTTCTCTGTTATGCTCAACAAGTACGTTAAACATGAAGAAGCTGGGAAAGAGCATTCACGGACGATATAACGCTATACAGGGCGCACGGAAATTCTGCAGGTATAAATCTCTAAAAGGTGATTACTTTCTTATTTCGAGACTCTACTTTATTATTTGCAATTGCATTCATATTCTGGTTACGGGGTGTTTAAAAAAGGTTTAAATAACGCATTTGTGGTATTAAAAGAATATTAGTTTTTTATGAAATACTAGCTTTGATTTTTAACTATAAAGAATATTATATTACCAGTTATTCAGTTATGATTTCATTCACAAATTTAATTCATAAAATTTCACTTTCTGAATATTTTACTAGGGAAATTTGCGTTTGCAAAATAACAAGTTTATATTCAAGAACTATATATTTTCTGCGTTTATGCAATGACAAGAAACTTTCACTTCCATTATTTTTCATATGGTGTACTTATTAAGGCTCCTGTGTGCCTAATTTTGGACATGTCAAATGTCATAGTAATGTTTATCTTTCAAATGATTATCTGAGATTTCTCACCAGCGATCTATTTGGTTTTCTATGATTGTTTAATAACGATCCACTCATTTAATTACCTTGCGCTCACAAACTGTACAGGCCATCGGTCAGTGCTGGGTTAATTAGCCCGTACACCTGTTCGTATTAAGAAGGGTTTACTTTTCGTCGAGTACTGAACCGGAACGTCTCGTCTGTTTGATTTACAACTGCCCACCTTGTTTTTACGTTGTTGAACAGTCATACAAAATTAGGTAGACTGCTTGTTTTAATTATAATCAAAGGATTTTTCCTCAACATTCTATGATCTTTTACATGAGTATTTAATTCTCATTTCTCAACTTAATTTTGATAATGTTTAAACATGACATGATTCTTGTCCTCTGTTTTGCATTCGATTCATTATTTGACTATTGCTAACAACTATAATTATAAATTATTATTATCTAGCGATTGCTAACAACTTTCTATAATTATAAACCATTATTATCTAGCGATTGCTAACAGCTCTATTATAGATTATCATTATCAGGCCATTGCCACAACCTTAATTACTATTAAAATAACACAGCATACTTTTGTATCTCAGTTCTTGTTATTGCATCAAAATACTCAGTATATTTATAGTATTGTTATGTGCTGCCCTCTAACAGAGAGGAGAGTTGTAATTACTCCCTGGCCAGAAGGGTGGCGACATCTGTGGGCCAACTGGCGAACCACCATTTAGTAGTGCCTAAGAAAATTCTAGAGAATTCCAGTATATTTGTGGAAAGTTCTACAATGATATTCTGGACATTCCAAGTGGGTATATAAAGAGGTGAAGCCAGCAGATAGAAAAAGAGTACAGTACAGTTTAGTGAAGGATAAACAGTTCAGTTTAGCATCCAGTACAGTTCTGGGTAATCTGTGGTTCTGGTTACAGAGACAGTTTGTAGAGGAACAGTTCAGTTGAGTGAAGTATGCAGTTTAGTGAAGTAAACACACAAGAGAGTTTTTAGGTTAGACAAGAGTTGACAAGTTTAAGAAGAAAAGTAAAGTGCTTAGTGTTTTAAAAGTAGTGAAATTATATTAGATTAAGTTATTATTAGTTGTGTGATTTTTAAGTATTTGCTAGTGTAATTTTAGTGATTAAATAAATCAGTGGTTTGTGAAAATTCTTGTTGCAAGTTATTTGGAATCCACAAAGTGTTTACTGAAAATTGTAAGCACGTTACAATTGGTGTCAGAAGCGGAATTGCAACAGAATTTCTGAAGAATTCGACGAAGTTCCATAGTGTTCTATTTGGAAACCACTGGAGATAGTGAAGTGAGTCGAACTGGAAAGTGATATAGACATTAGACAAGTGCTAGTGTGAGAAAATTTATAGAACATTCTATTCTGAATTTTGTGGACATATTTGACGTATACCAGATATAGACTTTAAATAAGACTTGTTAGTGTTGTTTGTTAGTTTTTGAATGGAAACAAGAAGCATGGCTGCTGAAAAACAAATGCAAGACATGTTCGAGCAATTTACAAAAATGATGCTAGACCAAAAAGAAGAACAAGAGAGACGCGAAGAAGAAAAAGAAAGGAAACGTCAGGCAGAAAAAGAAGAACAAGAGAAACGACGCCAAGAAGAAAAAGAAGAACGAGAAAAATGACGTCTAGAAGAGAAAGAAGAATTAAGGAAAATTATACAGGGGCAACAAGATGTTATCCTTTCAGCCACTGAAGACCTCAAAAGCGAAATTAAAGAGGATATAGGCAACATAAAGACTGAAGTAAGTGAAATCAAAGGAAAAGTTACTGGCGTCGAAGAAAAAGTTACTGGTGTCGAAGAAAAAGTTACTGGCGTCGAAGAAAAAGTTACTGGCGTCGAAGGGAAAGTTACCGATATAGAAGGAAGATTTCAGGTAGTTAAGGGGGAAGTAGAACAACTTAAGCGACAGTTAAGAACGCAAGGAGGCCAGCTAGTATTATCATCGTCAGGCCCTCGATTACAACCGCCTTCCTTTGATGGTCAAACTTCTTGGTCAACCTATAAAAGACAATTTGAGGCAGCGGCATACGCAAACAATTGGAGTAATGAAGACAAAGCTATGGCATTGGTGCTAGCATTAAGGGGCCAAGCCTCAGAGTTGCTTCAGACTATCCCAGTGACGCAGCAACGGGATTTTAAAGTTTTGGAGGCTGCACTAGATCTAAGATATGGCGACCAACACCTCGCCCCAGTATACAGGACTCAGCTCAAATCACGCACACAAAAGGCTGGGGAAAGTTTACAAGATTTTGAAGCAGCTGTTGAGCGACTGACATACCTGGCTTACCCGGATGCACCCAAAGAATTCCAGGAACAATTAATAGTTGGTACTTTCATCGATGGCATAAGAGATGAGGAGATCAGGCGAGTCCTTAGATTAACTCGAGCTAAGACTGGTAGCGAAGCCTTGATCCATGCCCTCGAAATTGTGGCCGCTTATGAAGAGACTCTACATCCGAGAGTACGAGCCATGAAAGTAGAAGAAGAGAACCATTTAGAAAAGTCAAATATGGAATCTTTGATGGCTGACCTGCACAAAATGATAAGCCAGTTGATGAACAAACCAGATGCTCCAAGGAAGCAGGAAAGAGAACAGAGCGATGGACAGCCAAGGAAGGTGATTCGGTGTTATCGGTGCAGCAAACCAGGACATATGATGCGGCAGTGTCGAGAACGGAATCCTGGGGAAGTAAACACTGCAAAGAAAGAGGAAGTTCGCTCTGATAAGATGAGATTGATTGTTATGTTAACAGACATACAGAAAATGGTCGCACAATTACTAAACGAATTAAGTTCGCGACCGGAGCTGAAACAGGAACCGCAACCGCCGAAACAGGAGCCGAAGCAGCAGCGAAGTGCTGGAGGTCCGACAAAAGTAATCCGCTGTTATAATTGCGGCAAATTGGGGCATGTCAAGAGGTACTGTCGCCAGAGGAGCCCTAAGGAAGTGAATGCCGAGAGTGTAAAAACGCAGCAGGATATAGCAGAAGTGAAGGCAGTTAAGATAGAGGTTCCGAAGGATTGGACAAAGGAAGTTCTAAGAGAGGAACAACTGAATGACGATGAAATTGGACCAATGTTGAAGGCGAAAGAAAAAGGAATCCGCCCGGAATGGAAAGACGTTTCCAGTAAAAGTGTTGGACTGAAGGCTTTATGGGCGCAATGGGATTCACTTAGGGTTATAGATGGCCTATTACGGAGAGCATGGGAGAGCCCGGATGGGAAAGAAGTTACCATGCGGTTGCTGATACCCAGGTGCCGAGTACCAAAAGTACTTCGGGAAGTGCACGAGGGAATATCCAGAGAGCACTTTAGCAGAAATAAGACTTTGGCTAGAGTACGGGAGCGATTTTACTGGGTAAATAGCTGTCAGGATGTAGAGGCTTGGTGTCGCAGTTGCAAGGTTTGTGCAAATGTGGCTGCCAAGAGGTCACCTACAGGGAGTGGTGATCGAATGAAGGCTAGATATGACCGCAATGCCAGTTCAGCAGGATTCAAGGTGGGGGACTCGGTTTGGCTGTATAACCCACAGCGGAGTGAAGAAGGATTCTCGAAGCCTCGCTCACCTTGGGAAGGACCGTATTCTGTCATCACTCGGATCAACGACGTTGTTTATAGGATTCAACGTAGAAAGAAGTCCAAGATGAAGATCGTGCACCTGGACAGGTTGGCAAAGTATACTGGGGTATCTGAAATGCCTGACCGGGACGTTCAGGCTTAAGGAGGGGGCAGTGTTATGTGCTGCCCTCTAACAGAGAGGAGAGTTGTAATTACTCCCTGGCCAGAAGGGTGGCGACATCTGTGGGCCAACTGGCGAACCACCATTTAGTAGTGCCTAAGAAAATTCTAGAGAATTCCAGTATATTTGTGGAAAGTTCTACAATGATATTCTGGACATTCCAAGTGGGTATATAAAGAGGTGAAGCCAGCAGATAGAAAAAGAGTACAGTACAGTTTAGTGAAGGATAAACAGTTCAGTTTAGCATCCAGTACAGTTCTGGGTAATCTGTGGTTCTGGTTACAGAGACAGTTTGTAGAGGAACAGTTCAGTTGAGTGAAGTATGCAGTTTAGTGAAGTAAACACACAAGAGAGTTTTTAGGTTAGACAAGAGTTGACAAGTTTAAGAAGAAAAGTAAAGTGCTTAGTGTTTTAAAAGTAGTGAAATTATATTAGATTAAGTTATTATTAGTTGTGTGATTTTTAAGTATTTGCTAGTGTAATTTTAGTGATTAAATAAATCAGTGGTTTGTGAAAATTCTTGTTGCAAGTTATTTGGAATCCACAAAGTGTTTACTGAAAATTGTAAGCACGTTACAGTATGGTCATTACAATAGCAGCGCAAATTTTCCTATTATAATATTTAGACAATTGTCTCAAATATTTGGATTACTTTTGATTTCATGTTCGACTATTGTTGCATCACTTATTATAAAATAAAATGTTTTTTTTTTACTATTTTTTCCGATCAATTATTGTCTTTTCTTTCACCTTTACCTTTTTCGTCATATAAATAATAAACTAAATAAATGGTTTTGTTTCAAAGCAGAATAGAAAACAAACTCCAACTATAAATGTACAGTGCAACCTTGAGTAATAAAATACTACATAAATAACATCTATAATTAACTAAGTATCTCAATTAATGGACAGTGTGTTCAAGTTTACCAGGTATTTAAATTAACAGAGTGATTCATTTTCTAAGTGATATGTAGCACATAACTAAGTTAAAATGTTTTTTTTTCTTTGTAAAAATTAATAATTGTGTTATGAACTGCAAATAAAAGTTATTATTATTATTATATAGTATCAGACAGAAACAAGTAATATTAAACTTTATATAAAAGAACCTGGGGTAAATTAAAAAGAGTTACTACACACACACAACGAAATTTGGGTCTTACACTAACAAAACTAGACGATCACGCAAATGGCCAATCTTATTTGTTTATCCTTCAGATAAATAAATAGCAATGAATTTACTGGTGACATAATTACCAGGATGTCTTTTAGTAATTAAACAGGGTACCCCATAACCATTACATTGGTGCCGTGACCAGGATTTATTATTAAATAATACACTGGGGCTACAACCTCTTCACTCTACAGAATGTTCACTGACAATCGTTACAATTTACAATTCCATGTAGACGATTGTGTCAACAATTTCAAGGAAAATATACAAATTAAAGCATTTTCTGACTTCTCATTAATCTTTTATTCTCCAGAGAATTAAAGGGTGGATTTCAAACGATTATATTAACTTGAGAAAATTGAGAATAATATAACTCATTCTGTATAACAAAAACTTATTTTAGGTTTTTTTTTAGGGGCATGTATGGTTTATTTGGTTCTGGAGAGATGACAATACATGGTTACGTCCTAGACGTAAAGAATAAAGATAAACCTTGTAGCAGACTACCATTAATTATAACCGATGGTAGTGTTATTTGTGGTAGGCGTATGGCATTTGGCGCTAATGATGTAAGCGTTGCTACACAGTTGATAACGTCATTATTAATTGCCAATGAGAATGCGACTGAAAGTATCGAAGCGCCTAGGTTCTATATTTTCGGCAATGGATCAGTCGGTGTAGAAGGTCTGTGTAAGCCTTATTTTGGTGTAAAATATTACATAGTTTTTTTTTAGGTTCCCACTTACCTTCATTTAACGATGACGTATATAAATACCTGGAAACTTTAAGCCCTAATTTAGTTTTAGTATCTGAACCGTATTCCAGTAGTAACATCGTCGAAAAAGTGAAAGATGATCTAAGTTCTCACTCGGATAGTAGAGGGGGAGGGATAGCTAGTAGGTTTTAATTTTGTTTTTGGATTGTTTCCTTGTAACTGTCTGGCTGTGACTAACAATTTTATTCTTACAACGACATTTTCTGTTACTTGTATTCATTTTTATAACTTATTTATTGCATAAAATGTTATTAAGTAATTTTTGTTTCATTGTATGATAAGGAAAAATTTGCCCCGTTAGCTCTCTGCAACAGACAAATGTTATACAGGGTGTCTTATCATGAGAGGGACGTACCTTAACAGAAGCTGGTAATCAGAAACTCCCATATAAATTTCTTATTGGGCCTTCACTACGAAGTTACAGGGCGTTTTATAATTTTTGGTAAAAACTGCTTTTTGTCATAATATTGACAAGGAATGGAATAATAGATTCATATTTGGTACAGCTAATACAGTAATGAAGTAAATGTAAAACATGAAAAAAAAATCAAGGTCCGGAGTCAGTAAAATATATGTTTCTTCTGTACTTCTAAAAAACATGACCCTGTATTTTTTTTAAAAATTTCTATACGATACTTTTATGGTTATTTAAATATGGCATTAAATGTACAAGAATATGGATTCCAGAATAATATTAAATGAAATTAACTTGAAATAAATATTTTGTAACTTTTTAGTTACAAAATGTATGCAAATTTATTTTTCCGACATGTTTTAAAGATCAAATTTAGTAAAAAAATGTAGTCCTAATAAGTAATCGGGTATAAATTAACAAAATATGTATTCGATCATAGTAAACTTATTCAAAGTGACAGATAATAAAGTAAAATCTCCTAAATAGTTGAATAATTAATTGTTTGTAATTTAATGTGTCAATAATCCGCATTTAGTTTGTGAAGTACATTAAATTGTGAAAATTAGTGTAAAATATTTTAACTACGCCATTAAAATTTACAAACGTAGAATATACTGACATAATATTTATCTATGGTTTTTGTAATGGAAATGATGGTAGGTTAGTGGAAAGAGAATATTGCAGACCTCCTACTCCTATATTTTAATTTATTTTTATCACATTTGACGACACAAAATTTGAGTGTTAATGCCAAAAAATGAACTAGAAATTAATAGTTTTTTAATTGAAAATGAAAATATGTACTTTGTATTTGTGATTTGAAAATCAATGGTAGCAACAGTGATAAGAAAACTAAAATCACTGCGGCCAGTAAATAAATAGCTAGCCTCAAGAGAAAAATGTGTGCATTGGCTTTTCCGTACCCTGTGAAAGACTGTTTTTGAAGGCTGGACTGATACTTAATAAGGGGAAAAGTAGATTAAATGACAAAAAAACAAAAATATTATTTTTCAATATGAACCATTTGTTCTTAAATTAATAACTATCATAATTTATTTATAATTCTCATGAATTTTGTTTAATATTGTTCTTCTGGAATCCATATTCTTGTACATTTAACACCATATTTAAATAGGTTAGGTTAGGTTGAAATGTGAGTGGGTCTATACCAGACCCTCCACCGTGACCAATCGGTCTATTGTGGCTCACTCCTAATTTTTATTTCACCCAATAGGTTCAGCCTTTTAATAAAGCTGATAACCTTGTTGGGTGAGAGATTGTCCAAGTCCTCAGGCAAAAGCTGGCCTTGCCAAATAATGAGAACCGGGTTCTTTCTGCAGCGGAACAAGTGCACAGGACATGCCTTGCCGTTTCATCTTCCTCTAGACACAGATGGCATTCAGTGTTTTCCACCAGTCCGAGTCTGTATAAGTGATTATTTAATCTGTAGTGCCCAGTATATAGGTCGATTAGAGTGCTTAGGGGTAACCTATTCAACTCTAGCAGTTTTTTAGCTCTTGATTTCAAAGGATTTGTAATGAATTCCTTCGAATGAGCTAATCCTGGTAGTTCCTGCCAGTGGTAAAGAGTCGCTCTCGGCCCAGTCTAGGATATTTGTTTTGGCAGTGCTTGAAGATATGCCAAGAACTGGTTCTGGTCCTATAAATTTTGATGCCGCACCCTCTCTAGCTAGGCAATCGGCAATTTCATTGCCCTCCAGCCCAGAGTGGCCAGGCACCCAGACCAGAGTCAGTTTGTTGTTCTTACCCAATCGGATTAGGGCTTTTTGGCAGTTCTACACTGTTTTAGAATTACAGCGATAGGATTCAAGAGCTTTAAGGGCTGCTTGGCTGTCTGAGAAAATCTTTATTGATCTGTGTCTAGGGTGCGTTGATTCTAGCCTCCATACACACAGTTCAATGGCATATATTCCAGCCTGAAAAATTGTCGCGGTATCACCCAAGCTCGAGTTTATTCTTACCTTTGGACAGATACTATAAACTCCAGCTCCTGTTCCTTCAGGAGTTTTGGAACCATCTGTGTACCAACAGCTGTCTGCTTTCCATGGGTCGGTTTTATTCCGATCCCACTCATCTCTTTCAGGAAATAGGATGTTGAAAGGCAGCTCATGGTTGGTTCTGGTAGGCATCACATCAGAACCAGAAGGCATACCTAGAATGCTGTGACTGTTTAGGTCATCAACCAATCCATTGCGTTCTATGATAATAGCGTGTGGCATATTGTTGGAGTCTATATGTTGCCCACCTAGCTTCTCTCTCCAAGTAAATATGGAGAGGTGGTAAGTCTAGGAGGATTTCCAAAGCAGCTGACAGTGTGGTGCTTATAGCACCGGTTATTGCCAGGCATGCTTGTCTCTGTAAACCAGAGAGTTTTGGCTTTGGCCGACTGTTGTAGCCCTTTCGACCACCAAACTGTGGAGCCATACGCTATCATTGGTCTAATGACCGTAACGTATATCCAATATATTTTTTGGGGACCCATACCCCAGGATTTTCCACAAATTCTACGGCATGTCTACAGGGACAGCCTTGCTTTGTGGATTACCTTTTCCAGGTGGGAATTCCAGTTGAGTGATCTATCCAGCGTAATGCCTAGATATTTCATCTCATCCAAAAATGGAATGGTTTCACCTAGTAAGGAAGGCGGTTCTAAGTTATCCAGCTTCCTTCTCCTGGTGAAGGGTATTAGAGAGTACCTCTTCAGATTTACCTTTAACCATGATGACTAGGTCGTCTGCATATGCCAGAATCTCGGCTTCCCACAGAGATAAAATGGCCAACAACAGGTCATCCACAAGTAGTGACCACAGAAGGGGGGACAGAACTCCACCTTGTAGGCACCCTCTCGTGGCCCTGAAGCTGACCATTTCACCCTGTAAGGTTGTCGTTATGATCCTGTTTTCCAGCATAGCTCGGATCCAGTCAGTTCTGGTTAGCTCAACTCCTCTAGCAGCTGCCGCTGTGTATAAGGAATCGGGCAGTGCATTATTGAATGCTCCTTCAATGTCGAGAAAAGCAGCCACTGCAATCTTTTTTTCCTGAACGTATTTAAATAACCACAAAGGTGTAACAAAAAAGTGAAATAGGCCATTTTGCTTATTTTTTGTGGTTTTTTCGAATATCATAGAAATTTCTATACGATATTCGAAAAGAACATCGTATAGAAATTTAACATTTTGCTTATTTTTGTGTTCATTTCGAATATATAGAAATTTCTAAAAAAATATATACAGGGTCATGTTTTTTAGAGATACAGAAGAAACATAAATTTTAGTGACTTCGGATTTGGATTTATTTTTCATGTCTTACATGTACTTCGGAAAGATCGTTACTGTATTAGCTGTACCACATATGAATCCATAATTCCATTCCCTATCAAAGTTATGACAAAAAGCAGTTTTTGCCAAAAATTATAAAACACCCTGCAACTTCGTAGTGAAGGCCCCATGAGAAATTTCTATAGGAGGTTCTGATTACTACTGATGTTCTCTACATCTTATTAAGGTATGTCCTTCTCATGATGCAACACCCTGTATACAGTATCCTCTTCCCTGCCTGTCTTGATCATCAGTAAATGATACTAAATAATATCTATTATTATATTCCTCAGTATATCATTTATGTACAGCAGGAAGACTTAAAACGTAAAGAAATGAAGAAAAATAAAATAAAAACGTGTTTATTGAACTTAGAAAACATGCATACATCAATAAAAATAAAAAATACAGCAAAATAAAAATTATTTACAACGCATCATATAACATATTAAAAAATTGGAAAGGTACATTCAGCAAAACTGATTTTTAATTATACAGAGTGTTTATGAACCGTTGGTAATAAATAAAATTAGTAAACATTTCAGAATTAAATTACCGTTGACCAAAAATTGCCCTAACAGTATATTTTTTTTATATAAACGGTTTGAGAACTACTAGCTTAAACATTTTATTTTTCAAGTCTTGTTATATTATATCTTAAGCTGTAAAGCCAATTCGAAAAATGACTTTAAAATGTTCTTAACACGTGTGCAAGGCACCCCAACGTCCTTATTAACTTGGAGATATCAGAATTTGCTAGAGTAAGGAAACACAGACAATATTAAGGAGAAGCGTCACAAAAGGTCATAGTAAAAATCCGCACCACTTCTTGCAAACAACTTATAATTAAAGATTATTTTGCAGTAGATGAGGCTCAATCCATTTAGCTAAACACAGAGAGCAGGCTAAACGCGCTAACAAGATATAGCTCCCTAATTTAATATTTAAGACACTACTACTTCGTATGTTAACAACACCATCTCTTCATTCACCCTTTTACTGGGTTAGAGGTACTGATGAGTAATCAATCTGGCTACAAAGCCGTAACAACGTACTTGCCATGTTAATGTATAAAATTGGAAACTTTCAAACTACACAGAAGTGATTGAAACATTGAAGAGGCTTCGGCAACGAGTGGATATGGCTGGTCATATACTCCGACACTATGGCACTCTAATGAAGCTTACTCTGTCTCACAAGCTATTACTCTGGGAGTACCTCAGAGATCTATCCTGGGACCACTACTGTTTTTCATCTATATCAATGATCTACCGTCGCACATTAGCAAAGGATTCACAATTATGTATGCAGATGATACTACTGTGTGTATCTCTGCATCTAGTACTGATGAGCTTAGTTCTGGCATTAAAACAACTGATGAGATGAGTTCCTAGTGTGATCGAAATAAATTAATATTGAATAGGGATAAAACAGTTCCATAGATTTTAAACTTAGAAGAAATATACCACATTGTGATATCCCCTTGGGCGAAAGCCCAAAATTGTTGGGCACATGTATCGACAGCAGACTTTCATGGGAACAGCATATCGATTGTGTTTGCAATAAATTAAATAAATCTTACTTCACAATGTATCAACTAAAAAACATGCTCAGTGAAAATGGTTTAATGAATGTATATTATGCTTTGGCTTATTCGTATATAACTCAAAATATACATCTATGGGGAAAATCCAGCGGAGTGTCCAGAGTATTTGTGTTACAAAAATGATTAATAACATTGATAATATTGATATATAAACGGAAGTATAGAGAAGGCTGTAGAAACACTTTTGTCTCCAGGAAAATATTAAGTGTACCATGTGTCTATATTGATATGATATCACTTGTACTTAAGCTTTAGAACACATTCGGATCAATTCAAGTTGTGTACTGCGAATAAAATGCATTTTATTTTATCTGAGTAAAGAGTTGCATGCATGTTTTGTTTTCTGTTTTCGTTCATTGTTCTGTTTGATAAAATACCAAAGTATTTTATATAGAAGACATATATTTTTATTAATTACATCCAATTTTTGTATTTCAGCCTTTAAAAACAGTTAGAGATATTTATAACATAACTTAATGATGATTAGAATCAGTTATGTTATTTTAATTCACTTAGTTATTGTTATACTAATTATCAAAATGTTTATAACATTTCGAACTGTTTATGCATTTATTATGTTCATGTAGATATAAGATTTTTAATTTAATTTGTGGGGAAAGTGATAAAACTGGAAAAAAGCTCAATAACACGTGATGAGAACCAAAAGATAATTATAAATTATTTTAAGGTCCAGAAAAAGATTCCTAGTGGAATTGAGATATCACTTGAATTGTTTAAGAGCTTAGCAGATTGCAGTTGAACATCGAATTAAGTGATACAGTGCGGCTGGAGGTTTAATTTGAGCTACGCTGACTAAAAGGTTGTAATAAACTCCACATAAATTTCTTGTACATCTTTTAATAGTTTGGAAAATAATTAAGTATATTTAAAATTGAAAATTTTGATCATTAATTCTATTTTTCTATTAACAAATTTGATTTTAAACAATAATTATCTAAATTATTTTAGTTTTTAGTATTGTATTTAAATTTTAGCTAGATAGGGAATTTCATTTATTTTTATGCGTATCGTATTGTTCTCACAATATACTGTTCGATTTGATTTGAATTTGTTTTATTACTGTGTGTTTTCTAGAATTGTGTTTAATTTCAACGGTCCAAACTTACGACTGAGATTATAAATTAGAAATTATTTACTGTGATTTTCACCGCCGTCAGGGGTGAATAGCAAATTGGCGCCCAACTTTAGTGGCATGATTGGAAGAGCACAAAACACAAGCAATTTATTCAAATTATAATATCGAACGAAATATTCAAATATAGTCTCTTCTGGTTTGTGTGAAGTTACGTATAGGTAAAATCATAAATATTGAAATGGCGGAAAATAAAGATAACATTACCGGGGAAGTTAGGGAACAACGAACAGATAATGTGAATAATGTTGTAACGCCTAGTATACAGAATGACGAGTCTGATATGGTGGGTCTTCAAGCAACACAAGAAAATGTAGGTGATGGTATTGCTTCACAATCACAAGACAATGCAGGGGATAATAGAATTGCACAAGTTGACATAATGTCAATGTTACGCCAGATGATGGATCAACAAAAGACTGAGAGGAAACAGGAAAACACAAATGAAAGAATTAATGAATACCAGGATACATCAACAAAATACCAAGTTGGATCAAAATTCTAATTAAATGAAATAAACAAAGGTAATAGTCAGTAAAATATGTGAGGATTCAAATAATAAAATCGCCGATACCAACTTGAATCTTTCACAACGCATCAACTTGATACAACGAATTGGTTCTCATTACGTGGTATTGAGCTTTTTTCCAGTTTTATCACTTTCCCGCACAAATTAAATTAAAAATCTTATATCTACATGAACATAATAAATGCATAAACAGTTCGAAATGTTATAAACATTTTGATAATTAGTATAACAATAACTAAGTGAATTAAAATAACATAACTGATTCTAATCATCATTAAGTTATGTTATAAATATCTCTAACTGTTTTTAAAGGCTGAAATACAAAAATTGCATGTAATTAATAAAAATATCTGTCTTCTATAAAATACTTTGGTATTATAGTATTATAGAACAAATGAACGAAAACAGAAAACATTAAACATGCATGCAACTTTTTACTCAGATAAAATAAAATGCGTTTTATTCGCAATATACAACTTGAATTGATCCGAATGTGTTCTAAAGCTTAAGTACAAGTGATATCATGTCAATATATAAAAGTGTCTGATTCACGTAAAACGCAATCTGCATGATTTTCATGTACCGTCTGAAAATCACAGATATAATACACGATAAGGTAACTTATTATCTATTCCTCAGCATAGGACTTTGTCCTTTAAAGAGTCTCTTTATTATAATGGGCTAATACTATACAATAGCCTACCTGAAAGTATTAGAGGTCTAAACTTATTAAGATATAAGAAAAAAAATGAAGAACCTAAGGACTACTGAATAGTGGTTACTAGAGTGTGAATGAATTCTTAGACAAATACATAGTCTCTAGTTTTTAATTTGTTATACAAATGGTTAATAAACATATTATTATTATGCACGTTTTACCAACCCCGAGGTAGAAACTGAACAAATGTAATGTCTGGCAGCCAGTGGCACCAAATAGGGTGAAATTGGTGATTTTTTAAGCTATATTAATTTTATTTATAGTGAAATCGTTTTGAACTATTTAGATTCATAAACATCCTGTATAAAATTTTAAGTCTGTAATTGCAGATTCGAGTAACCATCAGGATATTCAACAAAAGTGGGTAATAAAGTCACGGTAATGGCTTTTAACATTATTTTATTAAAAAATGGTGCATATATATATATTTATGTATATATATTCTTGGCGGTACATAATAACTTAAAACAATAACTATCACAAACTATTTCACAATATGGCTATGAATTCTTTACACAAGCTCAGGTTGTCGTGCATCTAGTTACGTTAATATCTTATATACAATGATTTACTCTTACTTATTGTTAGTAGATAACATAGATGTTGACAACGTGGTTACTTTATGTTTACCAAGAATTTGATAAAGTAAATGCTCATATAAAAAATTAAGTTTTAACCTAAAAAATAAAATAAAAAAAAACATCTAAGAAATGTATATGAATACTGCATACAATATCTAGGAAATATCAGGTTAAACGTTGAGTTGGTTTACTCATAAAAAAAAATAATATCAAAATTGTCAAGAATGTAAAATATATTGAAAAATAAATAAAAACACCTTTTAATGAAAAATAGAAAGCAAAGATCAGTTGTGACTCCCCAGGCTACTACAACTTTGAGAATCCTTAATAATTGGTGCGGATTCCCTTCTATTTCGAGTTGCGTTTACCTTGTCATATTTCGATGGCGCACTGTCTCTCCTGACTGGATTTACGTGAGATATGAAAGTTTGAGGCCTATGTGCAACGTTAGGTTGCATAAAGCTAGGTAGGTCTTTCTTATTCGTTACTTCTTTAATGGAACTTAAAGTCTTGCTCAGCCAGGGAGGCCAACTATTTTTTGCACTGGTCAGTTCCACTTCGGTAGTTCGCAATTTGTGAGTCAAATTCTGTAAAGTAGAACAAACAAATTGTTGGAAATAATCGTAAACAAATTATTTAAATATAGTAGAGATTATTTAAAAAGTCCTTGGCCGCAATAATAAAACGTGCGACAAAGAAAGCTGCAGCTGCGAATATCTCTCTCTATTGTACACAAATCGTAGGCAAGAAATTTGCAAGTATCCACCATTTATTGAATGTATTTATCAGGTACATGAAATAGTAATAGTACTTTATTCTGTAAAAAGAATATTACAGGAAGCGTCAAAATACAGTAACATGAAATCAAATATAAATAACAATACAACTCATTGTATTTTGTCACGACACATACACGCACATAAGTATATATAAACACAAAAATATATATATATATATAAGTAACAAATGAACAATCAGTAAAGTGTCAATGTTCTAGAAACTCTGCAAGAGAGAAAAACACTTCTGTGGTCAACAAGTTTTTTGCCCAACTGGAGAACGCCTTAAAATTTGTATTTCTTATCTCGAGAGGAATTTTATTATACAATTTTGGACCCCAGTAGTCCACTCCCTGCTGAGTTATATTCAGTCGGTGATGCGGAATTTGTAGCTGTTCCATGTTTCTTGTGTTATAGTGGTGATTTTCAAGATTTGGACTAAATTTATCTTTATGTGGAAGCACATACTTAAGGCAACTGAGTATATATAAACTTGGCATAGTGAGAATACCTTCTTCTTTGAAAGCATCTCTGCAGCTCTCTCTATAATTCATGCCACATAATGTTCTGATGGCTTTCTTTTGTAGGCTGAAGACTTTCTGAGCGTCAGATGATGTTCCCCATAGCAGTATTCCATATGCTGCGACGCTATGAAAATTTGAGTAATATGCTATTTTTGTGGATTGGTTGGTGAATACGTCTTTTAGTATTCTAATGGTGTAAATAGCTGCGGCAAGTTTTTTGCAGAGCTCTTCAATATGGCCTTTCCAATTTAATTTACTGTCTAATGTTAAGCCTAAGAATTTCAACGATAACCTCTCCCTTTCTCTTTTTGTAGATAAAATTATATTTTGCGTTTTTTCTCTGTTTAATGCCAATGAGTTCGCCATGAGCCAGATATTTACTTTGTGCAATATATTTTGTGATAGGGTTGTTAACTCTGTTTTATTTTTCCCTTTTGTTATGAATGTAGTATCATCGGCATATAAACAAGCCCCATAACTCTTAACATTACAGAGTAAGTCGTTGATATATATTATAAATAGTACTGGCCCCAACACAGAGCCTTGTGGCACACCTCGGGTTAGTAGCTTTGGGTTTGATCTTTTATCATTCCACTATACTGTTTGATATCGATCTGATAAATATGATTCGAACAATTTATGTGGAGTTCCTCTCACGCCATAATAGTGTAGTTTACTAAGTAAAACTTTATGGTCAACCGTATCAAAAGCTTTACTTAAGTCACAGCAGACTATTTCTGTTTCTTCTTGTCTGTCGAGAGCCTCTGTTATTTTTTCTACTGCTTCTATCAGGGCAGTGGTTGTTGATTTCCCCTTACGATACCCATGTTGACTGCTATGTAATATATTAAATAATGTTATCAGTCTTTTTTTTTAAATAATTTCAAATATTTTTAAAATGACTGGTAGGATAGAGATAGGTCTATAATTATTGATGTTATTGATGTCACCTTTCTTATATATCGGAATAATTTTCGCATGTTTTAAATCATTGGGAAATGTTCCCTCTTGAATACACTTATTTATTATTATTGTAATTGGTGTTACCAGAGCATCTCCAATTTTCTTTAAAATGTAAGTTGATATACCATGTATATCCTGTTTTTTGTAGTCTTGATGTTCTGTATAACATTTCTAACGTCGTTTTCATCCACTTCTTCCACATAAATATGGACCTAGAGTTGGATATTATTTGACTTCATAATAGCTCATCAGGTTGTTTGGATGGTTTTAATTGGGCAGCAATGTTTAATCCGATATTTGCAAAAAAGGTACTAATATTTTCAGCTGTTAGGAGTTGTTTGCTCTTGGTTGTTATCACAGTTTTGTTTTTTCTGGTTTCTGCCTTAATTATTGTCCAAATTGCTTTAGATTTATTTTCACAATCAGCTATAAAATTTTGATTTGCTACCTTTTTTTGCTCATTGATCCGCTTTATGTAGGCCTCTTTGAGATTTTTGTATGCATTTAAAGAATCTTGATCTTTTCTTACATTTTGTATCGTAGATAAAGCATCTAATTGATTTCTCATTTGTTTCAATTCTTCTATGTACCACTTGTTATTCTTGTTGTTTTTTCCTATGACTCGTTTCCTCATTTTTGGCACATGAGTTTCAAAAAGTTTTGTGAAGATATTATAATAACACTGATATGCTTGAGAGGCATTTTTTGCTTCTAATAATGTATTCCAATCTATGGCCACCATTTTGCATTTAAATTGGTAAATATTGTAGGTAGTCAATTATTTCTCTTTCAGTTTATTGGAATTACCGACTTCATGTGGGATTTCAGGACCTGTCCCAAATGGTCTGATACATGTAGATTCACTGTATTTGTTTTAACTTTATAATACTTTATATCTATGTTGATGAAAATATTATCTATACAACTCTGTGAGATATTTGTAATTCTTGACGGCTCTGTAAAAATCTTGTGAAGGTTGAAAGACGACAGTAGATTTTCAAGATTGGTCCTTATGCTTGATTGTACTATAAAGTTGACATTATAATCTCCGGATAGGTATATTTTCTCTTCCTTATATTTTCCTGTAACATAATTCAATGCACTGTTTAATTTTTCGAGGAATGTTTCTATGTCTCCTAAAGGTGACCTATATATTGATAATATAATGCCATATTTTGTACTTAATCCAACAATTTCAATGTGCTTTTCTACTGAGAGAGCTTTTATTTCGATTATTTCAGTGGATTTAATATCTTTTTTTAAGAGTATCATAACACCTCCATGTATATGCTCTTTTCTAGTAAACGACGTTCCCACATAAAAATTGGGTATACTAATCCATCTATCTGGAATTCTCTGAGCCAATGTTCAGTCATAGTTACTATATTTATGTTGTCATTGTTTATTAAACGTACATTGAATAGATTAATTTTGTTTGCTAGTGACTGAATGTTAATATTTAATAATAGAAATTCATGAATATCTGAGAATTCAACAATTATAAACAGAAAAGGATTACCTACATAAGCAAATCTGCTAGCTTCAAGGCCGACTGATGTGACGGCACCGCTGGTGCTCCCGAGATATGGCATCATTTAAAATTGTAATACATGACTCTTTCTTTATATTTTTCCTTATCACTCTTCTTATATGCATTGGACGAGGAAAATGCCTAGGAGCTTATTGAAAGCTGACTTATCGAGAAAAAAGTGACGCTAATGCGAACACTATACAACCAAAGGAACTGGAGATCGATATGAAGTTGAAGATTATTCCAATTCTTTGATATACACTTTATATAAACAAAATTATTTAAGGGTGCGTTACCAAGGTCAAATAATGCGTAAAATATCCTCATTCTTATTTTACACTCTTCTTAAAAATGAGCCAACAGAATTCAAAATTGAATTCATTATGTGAACTAGTAAACTTAAGACAAGGACCTATTATATTGTAATTGTACGTAAAATTAAGTTTCCAAAATTTTGTCCTTGATCATTCGTCCCAAATCGCCATAAACTGTTTTATGTTCTACAAAGGGACTTAAATATTCAAATAAAATATAATACGATTTAGTATAACATAACATGAAAAAAAGTGAAAAGTCTGCATAATATTTGTTCTTATTAAAGTTTAATGTCGAATACGAATTTGTTAAATTTCGTGTAAAATAGGTGGGCATTTTGCTACTATATAGCAGCAGCATAGTAATGATCATTGCTAGACGTGTGTCAAAGCAGGGTCGGGCTCATAATTTTTCATTTTTAGTGTTTGAAATAGCGCTTAAAACTTGGTTTAATTATTTGTTCATATTAATGTTAAGAAATGACATTGTCATTAAAAGTATTGCTGATTAAATATTTTTGGGATTAATTACTTTTTATTTATTAAGATTGGCAGTACTTTGATCTCTACCACAATTATGTATTTTAGTAAAACTGACGTCTGCAAAATAGTTCTAATTTATTTTTGTTCACACATTTTCAGTAACTATCTGTTGGTGACACTGCTATTAAATATTACTTCATAATAAACGGTTGTACCGTTTAGAAAATACCATTACGATACATAGTGTAGTATAATTATACCAAGTAGTCGACTAAAAAAGCGACAAGAATGTTTCAAAACATTTTTTTAAGGTACAACCACATGAGACCTTCACAGAATAATAGATTAGGCCCTTGGCCATCTGAAATGGCCAATTACAATATTTTTTGGGAGGTCCAACTTTTTTTATCATGAAAAATGTCATAAATGTCAAAATTAATTTTTATTACTTTTTCACACATCCCTCACGATATCTCCGGAACTAATTGAGATAATCAAGATTTTTTTTTTTTAGTCGATAAAGGAAACATGAGCGGAGGTCACTGAGTTAATTTAGTCTTGATAGAAAACCTAGTTTTCTGTAGAATCAGATAAAACTTTAACATTTAATTTTCTTGCAGCACTTTTTTCAGTAAGCGAAAAACTTTTTTGTTTTAAGGAATTTTGCATAGTGTATGCTTATGAAATGAAGCTAACACATCAAGGAAGTTTTTGAAAAAACGCAGTATTCTACGACTTGTACATTTCAAGTTATTATTGTATATATTATAAGTTATTATATTACTGTGCTTTAATCACTAATCAGTGTGCTATGCGTATTGTGGATGCATACATAAAATACTATTTTTGACATATCTTTAATATAAATTTTATTTTCATAAGCATTTAAAAGGTTTTACTATCATTATTTACGCTCCACATCATTTAAAATCCATATATTTATACATTAAAATTTAATACTGGAATTAGAAATATGAGATAATTATTTATTTTAAAACACCATGATACAAATTTTAACAACTCGTTAGGAACTTGATGTTCAAACTCTCTCTGGTTTATATCACCTGGAATAGGAAAACCACTTGCCGGGGTTTTAAATTCTTTAATTTTTTTCTTTAAGATACCCAACCACTTTGTATAAAAGTAGAATTTCGTTTTCTTCAAATGTTTGGGAATGTTCACTTGATTTTATTTTGATAAAAGGTTCAGAGTTACAGCTGATTGTCTCTGATTCTGATGTTATCACTTGGTCTTTTATTGATTGAAGAGTTGTGGTAGCAGCAGATTTATTTTGACAAGTTTTGATATTTATTTGCCTATGTACCGACAATAACAGCTTTTGTGATATTTAGCATCATAGGCAAAGAGATCTTTGTAACCGGCTAATTTACAAACCATGTCAATATCTTGTCGCTTTTGGGCAGCTTCGATTATTTTAGAGTACGTGTTTTTCCCAGTCCCTAAATAAGAATAAAAATTTTAATAATAGCGCTATACATTATTATTAAAAAGAATTTAGCAAATTAGAAGATATCAATGTCATCAAAAGATCTGCTTTAATTAAAAAAAACCTCAATGGAAAAAAGTTTTTTTGCTTAAATAGTGATGTATGATATCAAATAATATTATTCAGCATTTTCATTAAAAAATTCATCACTAAAAATATATAAAATACGTAGTCATAGTGAGATTTTTTTCTGCAGACGTAACTCGACTTCTCTGTTCAATTTGCAGGCGAGATAGTACAGAGAGTAACGGTATTTTAATGAGGTCTTAAAGTTTTTGTTGACTGCCCAGTAAATATACACCCAATTATATCTGACTGCACAGATATTAAACGCTTTTTGCCTCCATTTCCTAATTCATTACATATTAAGCGCATTGTCCGAATATTGAATTTCTCTTTATTGGATCTCAATGAAGACGATTTTCAATTTCACTGAATTGGGAAACATTTTTAAATTTTGCAAACTAATATAGGTTTGTCTGCAGGCTATATGAAATTTAACTTTGACTTTTCACATAAAATATTTTCTTTTTCTTGCAAAATCTTTTCGACACAAATGTCTTGCCTATAATTGTTTTTAATCCTTGTAATCTAGGATTTCGTGTGACTAATTTATTTGCCATTTTCCTTCAAAGTTTGTCCACAAAATAAACATTCCATTGTTAAGCACTAAATAATATGTAAAAACTCAATAAAAACAAATATTACTCATTCGCATTACACAATAAAAAGTTTGTTTTCAAGGGGCAATATAAGATTACTTGTATTAAATAATACACACAGTTGCGTGGCGCCACGGTGGGTGCATCTAGGATCGAAAAACTCATAGCTTTAAATAACAAAATTTCGAAAACTATAAGTCGTAGAGAACTTGCTTTTTTTTAAACTTCCTTGAGGTATAAGCTTTATTTTATACACAGATGATATAGCAAAATTCCTTAAAATAAAATAGTTTTTCGCTTACTGAAAAAAGTGCTGCAGGGAAAGTAAATTTTCAAGTTTTACCTAGTTTTACATAAAAATAAGAATTTCATTAAAAACTAAATCAAAGCAGTGACCATCACCCACATTTCCTTTATCAATTAAAAAAGTATATACATAATTATCTCAATTGGTTCCAGAAATATCACGAGGGATGTGCGAAAAAGTAAGAAAAATTAATTTCGACAAATTTATGGCATTATTCGTAATAAAAAAAGTTTGACCTCCCAAAAAATGTTGTAATTGGACATTACAGATGGCCAAGGACCTAATCTATCATGCTGTGGCTGTACTTTAAAAAAAAATTTTCAAGAAGGAAGCTACTTTTTCCCCGTTTTACAGTACACTAATAATCATAATAACAGCCTGGGAAAGTTTTTTGTCAATTTTCATCATAAAAAATTAAAATAAAGCCAAATTGCAGGTAGTTGTTTAAACCGCAGTTCATATATTTTTAATATATTTTTCGGTTTTTAAGACATTTGTGGAAAATATTTTTGTGACCATCTTACTGAAATGGCGTCCACTGTTGAAAAAATTGCATCTCGACTCGAGTATTATGTTGCTGAGGCTCTGGTTAACAGGAATCAAAACACTCTAGATTATTTATCCGGACATCCAACAATAAAATGTCTTGCTAGGACAGTTCAATACGGCCCCAAACCTCAGTTACTTCCACACCGCCACTTATGTGGAAACGTCGAGATTGTCAATAACAGTCCCTCAACGAATAATGAAAAAGAAGTTACCTACTTGATATCTCACCTGGTTTTTACATTCGGCTTCCACTTGGGCTAATTTTGTCCGTGCCAGTTCTAATTCCAGTTCCCTAATTCTTTGGTCTTGTTTGGGCTGATCGGCATCGTTAGATGTTAATGTTTCCGCATTATTTTTGCGTTCAGGTATGTACTTGGAACAAGCATCACAGTTTGATATTTTGGACTGGAAAACGGTTCATTATTAAAATTTTACCAAACACGGTCACAATTTTACCTTAATATCTTCCAATTCGGCTTTTACTACCTCCAGCTGGGATTCCAGTCGCTGCCTTATTAATTTATACTCGTCCACAATTTCCAGATGAGCCTTTTGCTCAGCTTCGGCTTGATTGACTTCTCTCTTAAGGATATCTTTCAACTGGGAGATCTCGTCGAGCAAAAGTTTGCGTTCTTCGTCATTTCGGGACACGGTTAACCTCAGCTGTTCTACTTCGCTTGCTTCCTTTTCGGCATGGTCTGCAGCCTCTGAATCCAAATTGATAATGTCCCAGCTGTCTGGAGGAGGCACATACAGCGTTTACACAATTGATGTGAGTTAATTGTTCTCCAAGGTAAATTTTATTACTGATTCTTATGTGTTTTGATCTAATTATAAAGTAAATGTCTTTTCCAAAAAATAGGTGGAGCTTCAAATTTTATACGTAGGTAATTTTCTGGTGCATTTTCGCGACTTTTTTGCTTATCTGCGTAATATATTGTTTTCTAGTAATCAAATCGGAATGACAAAAATATTGGCTTAGTCGCAATAAAATTCTTAAGAAGTCTAGACTCCGATATTCATGTCATTTCGCCATTTTGAAAAAAAGATTTCTTAAGGATTTCATTGTGAACAAATAAGTATTTTTTTAATTCCAATGCGATTACTAGAACACGATATATTACGCAGATAAATAGAAAATTCTTGATAGCCCATCAGAAAAGTTCATATAACTTTTGAAGCTCCACCCACTTTTCGGAGGAAACATTTTTTTCATAATAGGCTGACAAAATACATAAAAATCAGCAATAACATGTCCCCTGGAAAAGTGTCGCCAAAAATAATCGATTCGATTGTGCTATACTACTGTGGCTCCTCAAGATATAATCATTAAAAATGTTACAAGTTTAACGGACGTTTTTACACTTTTATACCTGGAATAGTTAGAATATGCTGCGATTACAGAAATTAATATGGACGTTTAGAACCTTTGAAGATCCATTTTAACTATTTTCGCAGTTATGTCTGTCTATTTGTCAGTCTGTCTGTTCATATGTATCACGTTTGTCCAAAACTACTCATAAGAAATCAATAAAATTTCAAAAAACAAAGTCTTCAGGAATTTCCCAATCTATGAACATTTTAAAATGAAAGAAAACATAATGTAGACAAAACTAAGAACTGGAAAAGTCGGAAAAAGGGGATCTGATTTACTACCACTAGTTCACAGTTATACAGGGTGTCTACCATATTTGGACGCTAAAATACTCGGCTTTTTCCCGGTTTCTCTCGGTCTTTTTTCTCGATGTTCCTGGTGATGTCATATGAAGTAATAAACAAAACAATGATATAGTAAAAATCATACATTATTGTCATTCGTCTTCTAAATATTTTTACGAAAATTTGAATTCACAATTTTTTTGAAAAGGCAAAAAATTTGAATTTCACAGAACTGTATCTACCAGAAGAAAATCAATGTATAGTCTATATGTGTGAAGGAGTTGGATGAACTACCGAAAGTTTGTGCCTCGGACTAGACAATGCCCCCCCCCCCCCCCGTTTCTGAGGGTGCTGAATCGATTCCCAGGGTCAAACCAATTTTTTCACCTCGGGAACCCTCTCAAATTGGTCAAAAACCACCCCCAAGGTCCCCTTTTCCGCGAACCTGTTAGTTTTTCGACTAATTGTTGTTCCTTCGAGTAGAACGGCGGAAGGTCCCTAGAGGGATTTGACCTCAGCCACCCCTACCCCAGGCTTCCAACCCTTGTAGGGGGTTGAAAATTGATATTTGTTATTGTGAGAAAAGAATTGATATTTTATAGGAAGTGTTTCTATGAGGGAGGTGGTAGGTGATCAGGGTTGTGTAACCACCCCCGGGGGTTGTTTTCACCTTCCAAGGGGGCGGAATTTTTTTCATCTATAATTGAAAAATAGTATAAAAAAATATGTTTATTAAAGTGTCTTTATAAATTGATTTTCACCCCTTTGAAGGGTGAAAACAACCCCCTCAAATTGGTCAAAAACCACCCCCAAGGTCCCCTTTTCCGCGAACCTGGTGTAGTTTTTCGACTGTTCCCTCGAGTAGAACGGCGGAAGGTCCCTCTAGGGATTTGACCTCAACCGCCCCTACTCCAGGCTTCCAACCCTTGTAGGGGGCGGAAAATTGATATTTGTTATTGTGAGAAAATAATTGATATTTTATAGGAAGTGTTTCTTTGAGGGAGGTGGTAGGTGACCAGAGTTGTGTAACCACCCCCGGGAATTGTTTTTACCCTCCAAGGGGGCGGAATTTTTTTCATCTATAATTGAAAAATAGTATAAAAAATATGTTTATTAAAGTCTCTTTATTAATTGATTTGCCACCCCTTTGAAGGGTGAAAACAACCCCCTCAAATTGGTCAAAAACCACCCCCAAGGTCCCCTTTCTGCGAACCTGTTAGTTTTTCGACTAATTGTTATTCCCTCGAGTAGAACGGCGGAAGGTCCCTCGAGGGATTTGACCTCAGCCATCCCTACCCCAGGCTTCCAAACCTTGTAGGGGGTGGAAAATTGATATTTGTTATTGTGAGAAAAGAATTGATATTTTATAGGAAGTGTTTGTTTGAGGGAGGTGGTAGGTGACCAGAGTTGTGTAACCACCCCCGGGGGTTGTTTTCACCCTCCAAGGGGGCGGAATTTTTTTTCATCTATAATTTAAAAAGTAGCATAAAAAATATGTTTATTAAAGTGTCTCTATTAATTGATTTTCCACCCCTTTGAAGGGTGAAAACAACCCCCGGGGCCGGTTACACAACCCTGGTCACCTTTACCACCTTCCTCAAAGAAACGCCTCCTACAAAATATTATTTTTTTCCCCAGAAAAAAGAAAATTTTCTACCCTCTTGAAGGGTGAAAACAACCCCCGGGGGTGGTTACACAACCCTGGACACCTACCACAATCCTCAAAGAAACACCTCCTATAAAAAAAAATTTCTCACAATAACAAATACCAATTTTCCACGTCCTACAAGGGTTGGAAGCCTGGGGTAGGGGTGGCTGAGGTCAAATCTCTCGAGGGACCTTCCGCCATTCTACTCGAGGGAACAACAATTAGTCGAAAAACTGGGGAAAATAAACGGGTTTATGGTAAAGGGGACTTTGGGGGTGGTTTTTGGCCAATTTGAGCGATTCAGCACCCTCAAAAACGGGGGAGGGACATTGCCTAGTCCGAGGCATAAACATTCCGTAATTTCGTCATAAATTCCAACCCTTTAAATTGACTAATATTGATAATATATGTATTTAGTTTTCGCCACAAAAAGTTATAACTGCATGATTATCTAAAAATTTTATAAAAACCAATTTGCCTTTTCAGTAATTGTACATTTCATTGGTTTTAACTAAATAAAAGCCATAAAAACCATCTATTTGTTCAACGTCTTTGTGAATTCGATTTTAAGTGCCCAGGCTTACTTTTAAATACTTACCTTTTAATGAGATAAAATCCGCTTCGTATTTCTTCAGCTTTTTAACCTTCAAACTACACGCTAACTTGATCAGTTGTTTGGCAGATTCCTCGGTACGACATTTCTTTGGCAGAGAAACCCTGAAGTATTTCAAGATGCCTTCGAAGTCTAATTGCAGCAGGTCTTTTTTACAAAACTAAAAGACAAACAAACACTCACACTCTGTCTTGAATTGTATTATTTCCCGCCGTTCACTAAATTATCTGACTGACTTACCATTAATAAAGCTAGAGCTACTTGAAACAGTGTATCGATACCCTGTAGTAAGAAAACATCGATTATCTGGAACACAAAGTACAGTGGGAATCTGGCAGTGAATAGAGTTAGGAACCACTGAGACGCAAACATGTGGGTCTCAATGTGGTGTTCTGCGAAATGCAGCCACACCGGAGCTAGCTGTTCTTCCATTAATCTGTTAAGTTGGTACAACCTGAGGTATAAATTGTCGAAGCCATCTTTGTACAAATCTCTTAGACCGTAATCGTACATGAGTTTCACCAAAACGCAGAAGGCTTGCTCCTCGGGCATCTGAAATCATTATTTGGAATCAACATCTCACACATTTAGCACCTAAAAGAGAACAAATGGGGTCATCCCCACATTTTTTTAAATTAAAATTTTGAAATTGCATCGAACATACAATACCCCTATTTTATTTTCCCAAATTATATTTAGCCCAATAAAATGGGACGAAATTTGTCGATTTGGATGAAATAATGCAGAGTGGGCTGAAATTTTGGGAATGGTCTCATTTTGTACTTTTTAACATATTAAAAGGCCCCACCCGTAGGTGCGAGGGGGAGTGGTGGTTGAAAATAGGTTAAAGAAATCAGTTTCTCAAATTTTGTCGTAAAGTCAAAAGAAATGATGATATATACAAAAAAAGGAATTAAAGAATAATATTGGTTCAATGTTTCTAAACAAAAACAGTTTTCAAGAACCTTTTTTTAAAACAAAATATACCTTGCAAACGACATGCTATAGCATTAGTTTCATATGTATATAAACTAATAAAAATAGGTCTAAACCAATTTTTAAAAAATTGTTATGCACAGTTCTTGCAGGAAAATCTTAATTTGTAATAAAAAAAGAAATTTTTGCTCATAGCTTTAAACAGCTGCAACTCATGAAGTAGTTTCCTCCAGATCTTGCCGTGGTCGTCGAATGTGACTTGATGTTTTGCTGATTATTCTGTCAGCTTCTTCAGAAGGATTCTAAAGACTGAATTTGTTTTGTTACACTCCTCGATATATACCTAGGTGCTGCTTCGGTTCGCTGGTCATTCATCGTGCTTGGTTCGAATGACCAGCGAAGCAGCGCCGGTGTAACTGTTAAAGAACACGGTAAAACCCTCGGTATACTTTTCGACGTTGTAACAAAATCCGACTTAGGAAATATTTCGTATGAAAAGCATGCTTCACGTAAAAATATCGTGGAAGAGGTTTTTAATATTCTTAATCATATTTTCGCTCTACGGAGCGATTTTTATGCAAACATTTCCATAACTCCTCATCAAGGAGCGTCATTTTAGAAAGTGTAGTAAATGTCGCTGCACAGGGACGTAATGTCGCCCCGACCACCTAAATTTAGAAACTATAACAAAATTTGAGTTCAATTTCGGAAATTTCAGAATTAAAAACCCTTTTACGAATCCACGTTGTTAAGCACTGCAACTCATACAAGGTCTTAAATATGAGGACAAGTTAATCCAACTTCTATCCAAAGTGTATCGTGAGTTTTAGTGAAAATAGCCCTTAGCGACATGGGACCCCCATCGTTTCTTAGCAGTCGATTTTGACGGGGAAATGATGAGTTTTAATGGGATTTGCCCTAAACCAGTTCCTCAGTGATTCGGTGTCAGAAAAGTATCTGTACTATGTACTCATATGTGCATGGGACCGGACCGCCTTGCATGAACGTATAAAATTGTAATTGCAGAATACAATTCGAAGTA
Source organism: Leptura quadrifasciata (assembly GCA_963675555.1). Taxonomy (NCBI): domain Eukaryota; kingdom Metazoa; phylum Arthropoda; class Insecta; order Coleoptera; family Cerambycidae; genus Leptura; species Leptura quadrifasciata. Next base: position 17,516,102 of record OY776681.1, on the reverse strand, counting down.
GTAGCGCTTCAAGCATTTTCAAGCTCTGAGGAGTGACCAATATTGATATTGAACTACAAATATGTGAATAAGACAGGCAAGCAAAAGCCCACCAAATTTCAGAAACATTGAACTTTTTTTGAATCTTTTTGTGTAATCGTTAGCTCACAAAACTGCATATTGGATGGTAGTTGGTACATTATGAATCGTTCCGTTCCTCACCATGTGTTGCACACGGGCCAGACTAGTGTTTGTTAAACATATTTCTTAAAAGTTGTAAAAACATAAATTTTTTGAAGATTCAAATACATTTTTGAACTTTATATTGTCTTTTAATTGTGTTTTCTAACAAAATTCCCTTTCAGGTATAATTTTAAGAGAGTGAAGTACATCCAGTGTTAGGTTTATAGTGTTACGACGTCCAATAGATACCATTAGAGCAGCAGTTAAGCAAAAACGAACAGTAAGTATAAATTTTTATATTATTCTCCGTCTGAAATAGTCATCTTGAACCCTAATTTTGTGAACGTTAACATTCACTTTTGAAATATATTAAAAGTCCTTCAGACTCCAAGAGAAGAATCGTTCACATAACTACCGACCTATTTCCCCAATCTCCAACATAGCTAAAATTTTTGAGAAAATATTGAAAAACATAATTACTTGCTTTTTAAATACGTTTAATATCTTGTCAGAAAAGTAATTCAGTTTCAGAGAACAGAAGTCGAAGCAAGATGATCTTACTACAAGGATTTGTAAATATATAAATATCAACAAACCAATGCTGTGCATTTTCATTGACCTTGCAAAAGCCTTCGATCCAATTGGTCAAGTTCAATATATAGGGTTTAGTGTATTTCTCGCATGTTAATAAATAGTTATCCGTCAAATAGGCAACAATGTGTAAATACTGGCAACACCTTCGGTAATAAAATGATGGTAGAATACGGTGTACCACAAGGAACCGCCTTAGGGTCAATTCTTTTTAATATGTACCTGAATGGTCTATTTGATTTACCCTTGTGTGGTGACAGTGAGTTTTACCGATGACACTGCCATAACATTATCCGATATAATAGTAACTGGAGGAGCCTTAAAGAAAAAGCTGAACTCAATTTTAAAAATATTATTCACTTCTTTAACAGGTTATTAACAGTTAACTATACAAAAACTGACTATGTCCCTTTTAATCTTATATTAGTACTGTACCTGAATTTCAGAGATTAAATATAAAGATCGACAATAATGAAACGTATATACAAGCAGTGGCGTTTGTCCTAAGGGGCACAGGAGCACCCGCCCCCCGAAGCTAATTCAGCTAGCTAGTTAATTTCTATTTATTTTTATCCATTTTAACATTTCTCTCAACATAATAAACCCCAAAACTAATTTCCGACGCCATCGCTACGTTACAACTTGAGTTGCCAATATCTACTTCCCAAAGTGCACATCAGTTGTGTACACTTCACTGCAATCATAGAATCGTATCTCTGTTATATGCTTATCAGCTGATATTTATGTACCTCGCTGCTTGAGTCGCGAGTTCTGTGTTTTGTTATTTGTTTATTTCCTTTCGTTTAGGCACACATAAGACATTTAAAAATTAATTCAGTGTCTTATATTTCAAGTAATAGACCGCTGAGCTACGAGGATAAAGTTAATATAAAAAAATTAGGAAGGCCTATCTCGAAATTAAATATAAAAAAAATACTGTGGGTAAAATAAGACAATTTAATAGATATTTTTAAAAAGAAAATACATATGATAAGTTTTCGTGGATGTGTGGGAGTTCTGAGTAAAAGCTGTTCTGTTTTGTTTGCCTTATACAATTTGCAGTCTTCAATGTGGATTCAGAGGAGTACACGATTTATAACATTTACAGGAAAGAGCAACGAAACATGCGAAGAGTGCAACTCAGTTATATATTTTAGTGGACTATGAAGCTTTAGGTAAAAGTGACATTTGTAAACAGTTAGATAGTGCTTATCTCGAAAATATACGAGCTCATAATGAAAAGGTCAATAAAAAACAGAGACTGTAGAAGCTTATAATGCTTTAATAGACAAAGAGAAATTAAGAACTGAATTGAAAGTTATTTATGGCAGGGATGATATGTGCTGCAATGGTGTTTTACCTTGACATTTATTAATAAAAATAGTTTGGAGGAAGGCTTATCTGAGACGTACAAAATTTTAAGTATCATATGTACTACACCTATGACGACATGCGAAGGTGAAAGGTTTTTCTACGTTAAAAAGAATAAAATGTTTTTTAAGGAACACTATGGGCCAAGAAATGCTCAATGCACTTTCGATGTTATCAATTGAAAAAAATAGGATTCAATTACTGACTTTGACAATAAAGTGATAGACATTTTCGCAGCTAGTAAGGAACGTAGAATAGATTTTATGTATAAACTAGAAATGGGCTCCGCTTCTTCATTAAATAATCTTGTCCTTTGGGAGTTTTTATTTTTAAGAAATTTTCAGCGGTTTAGAAGTTATTCAAGAAAAACCGACAATGTGCGTGTTTCGCCGGAATCGCGGAAAAACGCCAAACATGCAATCTTTAAACGCTCATATCTGGTGAAAAACTCTTCGCAGAAGGCCGTACGGATGTCGATATGGAACTACCGAGATTGGCAATGAAAGCAGATGGTAAAAACGACGCGCCGAATCGAATTTTCAAGGCGGCAGGAACAAAAGAAAAGCGGAAATTTATGACGTTTACCCGAAATTCGCCCGTGTCCGCGTCATCAAGAAAGGAGCGACGCAAATTCGTTTTGAGGGTCGTAAAAACGTGTGGGGAAAGAGATATCTGACATTATTGGCCTAATTAAAAATATCTACCCCGAAATGCGCGCGTCGCCAATATAAACTTGGGACGTAGTTCCGCCTCCCGCTTCCGCTCGTCCCGCTCCCGACCTGGGGCTCTGCCGCAAACCGGAGAATATCCGCCAGCAAAATCGCAATGTGCAAGGGGCTCGCACCAACACGATTTTAAGATGTATAGATAAAATGTTTTCGTTTGTGTGTGTATGTCTATGTACTAAATCTTAAAGTGGGAGGACACATTTGCAATTTCTTTCTTATTTTTTATGCAGCACATGATTTTGAGAACAAAGAATATGGTGAATGGTTAAGTTAATTTTAATATACTATCTCACAATGTCAAATGTGTCCACTGCCACTGTATACAAGGTTCACAAAATGTTAAATATTTAGGAATTTACATAGATAATCATTTAAGATGGGATATTCATACAAAATATGTAATTAATAAGCTCAGAGCGTTATTCAATCATCTATCCCAGTTACTAAATATAGTTCTTTGTTATTATTAGCCTTTACTCGAGTCCGAGTATAAAAAAAATGTTACAGTCGATAGATTGTGTGTAATAAAAAACAAGTAAAAGGTGCAGTCTATTGTAATTCCCATTCATCTACGGTGCACACGACTATGGCTATAGAGGCCAATTCGAGAGAGCACATGTCGACCGCAGTCAGGACAAACATAGACCTGGTTAGGTCTTGGATTCGGCCTTCTTGCAGCAACATTTCCTTGATAGCTGGCCGCAACCCCTCGCCATTCGGTTCTGTCCGCTGCAAGTTGTTCCCATTGCTCGTCTGGAATACCGCAGGATTTTAGATTTTCATGGAGAACGTCTTTGAACCTCTTTCGTTGACCACCACGCCTTCTTCTACCGCTTAGCAATTCACCATAAAGTGTACATTTAGGAAGGCGGTTATCATGCATACGATGAACGTGACCTGCCCATCTTAGGCGTGCTCTTGAAATAAGCACCTCAATTGGAAGGCTGTTTGCTCTCCTGAGTACTTCCACGTTTGATATGTGATGGAACCAACGGATTTTCATCATACTTCTGAGGTGTCTTTGCTGGAAACGTTCTAATTCTTTCACATGACGACGGTGAGTGACCCAATTTTCACATCCATATAGCAATGTTGGAATGACAACTGCTCTGTAGACAGCCATTTTCGTTGGCAAAGCAAGGTCGTGGTTGTCAAATACTCTCTCTCTAAATCCCCAGAATGCTCTAGATGCAGCGTTAATTCTATTGCGAATCTCGCTGTCCATGTTTGCTTTGTCATTAACAACGTTGCCTAAGTAATTGAACTGATCTACCACTTCAAGAGAATTTCCGTTAAGTGTAATGTCTATTTGGTTCACTTGATGAGGAGTTGACATAATCTTAGTCTTTCCAATGTTGATTTTAAGTCCCAAGGAATCATAGCTTTGGGCATACACATCTAAAAGTTCTTGAAGCTCTTCCAGCGTAGAGGCTAAAAGTGCACAGTCATCCGCATACTGGAGATCACAAATGAATCGTGTGCGTGTCTTCGTGAAAGCTCTAAAGCGCCCTATGTTAAAGAGACCGCCGTCAGAACGGTATCTGAGACCTGTTCCTCTGACTGTCAGTTTGTTGTCAACAATAATTGTTAGAGCAGTGGTAAACAAATTAAAAAGTAGGGGTGCCAGGACACATCCCTGCCTAACTCCAGTGAGGGTTTGGAAAGGTTCGGTTGCCTCATTATTATACATAACCTGGGCGTTGTTGTTTGTATGTAGACTGTGACATACTACACTACTACAAATTTTCTAGGGATACCTAAACGGAGCATAATTTTCCAGAGCACTTCCCTGTCCACCGAGTCAAACGCCTTGGTTAAATCAATGAAGGCCATGTGAATTTCTCCTTGATGTTCGAGTGCTAGTTCTTTGTAGAGGAATTGGTGCTTGCAATATTTTATATCATATATTACATTAGGCACAAAACTTACAATATCTACAATAAGTCTCGACTTTGTAGATTATCTATATTTATTTTTGCAATGTAAAACCAAAATATGTGTATGTTATAATTGTTAAAGCGTAAACAACTATATTTGCTATTCTATTCTATTAGAACATCAAGATTTGCATATGCGAGATGACCCTTTTAATAAAAAATTTAATAAGAGAGTTTCAAGACAGCACATACAAAATTGTTTTACTTACGTGTAAAAGGAGCGTGGCTGCTAGGAAACTTAGTCCCTGACAATACCCAACCTCAGAATCGTACGCAGCATAAGCTTTGCTCACTCTATAAAGCGAATCCTGACCCAGACCGCCGGCCTCTTTGAAAAAGTCATGAGCTGGGAAGGTGCGGGCGATGTCCCGTTGGATTACATTTTCACAGCTGGACTCCTGAAGATTAAAGCAACCAAGTTTAGACTACCTTGTTAAAATAGTGACGACGGCACTAATGTCATTCATTAATTAAATGATAGCCATTCAGATAGCCCCCACAACTCAAGTAACAATTTTAGCCTCATTATTATTTACAGGTATAAATCTATTGTTAAATAAATCATCTTATTGTATCGTTAACCAAAATTTAAAAACCTACCTTTGTTATTAGCAGCCTATAGTTTTCCATCATCTCGGTACTTTCCTCCACACCGGCTAGCCTCTGCCACACCTCCCCTCTCAAAGCTTCTGGTATACCTAGCCTTACTAAACCGGCAAGCTGCTTCGGTTTCTGTTTGGTCGATTTCCATCTGTTCAGCACGTCGGCCCAACTTTCCAACACGTCCTCTGCACAATCTTTGGAGACTAGGCCAGTGCCGCTCAGTAACGGTTCATCTCCATCTTAAAATGTAAAAAGTATATTTTTTGTGTTACAGTTTGACCGCCGGGACTTTTTTACCCGAGTAGTACTCCTCCTTAGGTGTGAGAGTGTCGATGGACGTGAAGCTGGGCGACTGTATTAGACTAGATAAATTTAAATTGAGATTCAACAGGTTCCTGTCTAGTTCCCCCGACGTTTCCATGCTTAGAACTTCGTAGTAGACGTCGCTGAGCTCAGACACAACCTAGGGCAGATTATTATACACAACTTGTGTAATTTCCTTGTTTCAAAAGATGATATCAGTTTACAATAAAAATTGCAGATGGTCATTGAATAATTTGAATTACTTAGATAAGCCTTATCAAGCATAATAAGGTCATTAACTTATCTGTACATGGTGATTGATTATTAGTTTATTTAGTTATTTAGCTTACTTTTAGTGCAGACGACACGGATCTGTCATAGTGTTTTAAAGTCAGGTGTGCAAATTTGAGATCAATACAATATCGCAGAAAAAAAGGTCATAACGGTGGAGGGGGAAAATGCCTGCTGATGCTAACAGCACAGATCTATGTCAGAACGTTTTAGGCTCAGATGCACATGATGCATCCATGTTCGTGCTCATTGTACAGCATATGGCTGTACAAAGGTTTATGTCTATAAATGTTTTACGGAGGTAATTATAAAAAATGTCCAAGCACCTAGTGGGGTATGTACTATAAGAGAGAGCAAGAAATGGTTTAATGGTGAAGTTTTGCAGAGCGATAGAGAATAAAATAAAGGCATATAATAAGTATCAAAGTAATAAACTAGACGAGGACTGCGCTCAGTATAAAAGAGAACGAAACATGTACAGCCATTATAAGAACTACGAAGAAAAAATATATAAATGAACAAATAGAAGAAAACAAGAATGACTCAAATAAACTATGGAAGTATCTGAAAACTTCTATAAATGATGAAAAATGTGAAGATGTAATAGAAGTACATTTTGATGACTGTACTTTTAATCTACCTGAAATCATTGCGGGAAAACTTAATTACTATTATGTATCTAGTATTAATGAGATAATGGAGTCAATAGCAGATGAAAGTGGAATAGAATCATATATAGAGAAGGCTACCTGTGATGGATCATGGCAGTCATTTGAAAAAGTCATACTGAATCAAGTAAAGAAAACTATGATGGAAATGAAAAAGAGTAGTAACGCAGACCCTATAAATTCAGACACGATAAAGGTAATGTTTGATGTTATTGGGTACCCTCTACTAAATCTGAGTAATACTTCACTAAAATATGGAAAATTTCCTAGTGATATAAAAACATCTGCAGTAGTACCAATCCAATATGAAAATTTAAGAATGAAAAAGAGTGCAGCGAAATGAGACCCATAAATATGTTGCCAGACATGGAGAAGATTATTGAGAAACTCCTTTATAATTATACAACCCAATATGTTAAGGATAATAACATACTAAGCAATATAAAGGCGGGGTTCAGAAAAAAACACTCTACTGAAGGTTGGCGCAACTAGCTATATAAGAATGGAAACAAAACAGGGACAAGAATGTAAATACCATCGTGGTCTACCTAGATTTGAAACGTGCACTTGAAACAGTGGATAGGGGTATACTCTTAAAGAAACTAACTGTGTATGGTTCCTCAGGCAAAGTAATTGAGTGGCTCAAAAGTTACTTAGATAACAGAAGTCAGATGGTTAAGTGGCACAGAGTGTTGTCTAATAAAGAAAACATTATACATGGTGTTCCTCAAGGCAGTATATTGGGACCACTACTTTTTGTCTGTATATCAATGACCTACCTGGAATTTTGAAACACACAGAAATTAAGCTCTTTGCGAATGATGCATTGATGTTTACTACTGGAAAGGATATTAATGAACTGGAAATTAAATAAATGAGGAATCACAAAATATTTCCAGTTTCCAACATATTAACTACCTACCTATGTGATTGAAAATTAGAAGTAAAATTGGCTTCGTGACTAGAACTACTAACAATCTAACCATGGCATTACAAATAAAAATTTATAATGTAATAGTACTCCCACATTTTAACTACTGTTCAACAATATTATATATGGCCAATTGCGCTGAGCTAGATTTTAGAGAATGGAAGAATGAGAGCTATTTTAAGGTGTGGTTCTTATACACATATAGAGGATATACTTAATACGCTGAAATGGCTGAATGTAAGGAAGATTTGTCAATATAGTGGGTTTGTTTTAATTTTTAAAGTCTATAGTAATTTAGATGGACTAGGCTAAAAACAAATTGTGAAAAGCAAGAACATTACACCAGAACTGGTAAAAATTTTCAGTTGCCTTCGGTTATTTTTTAATGGTGTAAAAGATTACAATAGTTTATCAGAGGAGATTAAACAAGCTAGAAATTTATTTGTCTTCAAGAAGAAGCTAAAAGAATACCCGGCAAGCAAAACGTGAAGATTTATTTAGTAGTTTAATATACCTAATAATGTTGGTGTTAGTTTATTAATATTGCTTTTTAGGATAAATAATGTATACTCTATGTGACCGACATTGTTTTTATTAGTATTTTTTTGGTATATAAAGTTTCTATAATAATAATTAAATAAGATCCTAGCCCAATTACATATGTAACTTATTCTTTGTACGCTACTGGTGGCTTTATTTAAATAAACGACATACAAATTGTATATCAATCGACAGAAAAAATTATAGTCACTATCTTTTTATATCTTATTTATTACATGTGTTGATAGAGAATAGTAAATTTTTAAATAAGAGCCTTATGCAATTTTTCTTTGTTCTATCGAATGAATAAATGTGTTGAAATCGCTATCCTACACATATTCTAATCAAATTTGTTATTGTCAATATTTGATTAGGTATTTAATTTCACACTTAATTCCTCAGAGATTAAATATTTATCACTTACATAACATGTTGAATAAAAACTATGTTCCCTATATAGTTATCATACATATAATTGGGTAAATAATAACAATAAACAATAAACTTTGTTTAACCTGGCAGGATGGCAGCAACTGTAGGAGTTACACGTAACCGAACCATGATTTTTATTAGTGATAACATGCGTCAAAAATTCATGCCTATATAAAAACAAATTCGTAGGTATTGTACTGACAGAGACAACATAAATAACCCAGTTAAAATAGATAACTTGTAATTTACATTTTAAATACTTCTTATAAGGTGATTTTTCAACTTTGAATAGACGTTTCTTACCATGTATATAATGTTATGTCAATAATAGGAACGCACGCAAACTATGAACTTTATCAAAATTGATCCAATTTTTTCATAAATATTCCACATAAACAATGATAACCCTTCATGCAGGACTGATAACGACGCATTATGATTTATTACTCACAGTTTATCTCATCTCTATGTTCTAACTTTTACAGGGTGCAAAAAAAAAACAACAGTATAATAACATGGTTTGAGCTAGAATCCTACTGACTGAACGAGAAAAAACTTGCAAAACCATTTTTTTTAAATTTACCCTTCATTAATAATAATAATAATAATCTTTATTTCTCCACTGAAAAAAACATATGTACCCAAAAAGGTATACATAAGGTCGATGAAGAAAATGTCACATAAATAATTAAAAAAACAGTACCAAAAATAGAAAACAATACACTATAAACTAAATGTGGCTAAAATATATAAGACATTTTTGGACTCAGTCAGACCCTAAAATAATTATAAAAATAGATTATATTTATGTCATGAATTTAAAAAGGGGAAAAAAACAATAATATGGAAAAAGGAGATATTAAAATACAATTAATTAAAAAATTCATTGACTGTAACAGTTTTTGTTTAGCAACAGTTTTTTAAGTCTCCCTTTAAAAACATGTATACTACCAGAGGATTTGATATCTTCATCTAATAAATTATAGAATTTACACCCTTGATACAGAAAACTTCTCTGATACATAGTAGTTCTATGACAGTCAGGCAGTAGGAGATGTTTAGATCGAGTATCATGTGAATGTCCAACTTGATTATTTAAAAAAGTGGGTTTGTGGACATATGAACATACTTCCAGAATGTATAGGCTAGCAACAGTCAAAATTTTTAAAACTTTAAAAGCATCTCTACAAGTTTCTCTGTAACTCAAATTTAACAGTATATAAATTGCATATTTTTGCAGTAAAAATACCCTGGCTACATTAGTACTATTACCCCAGTTTACAATTCCATACCCCAGATAAGAATAAAAATTGGCAAAATAAAGGGTTTTAAGGATATCCTGGCTACAATGCTTAGACATAAATTTTAGAGCAAAACAACTTTTTCATAGCTTTATACACAGGTTTTCAATGTGATGGGCCCATTGCAGGTGTTTGTCAAAAGTGACACCTAACAAATTATTAGCATCACAGGTATTCAACTCAAGGTCAGTACCATTAAAAAGCGTTAGGCCTTCGGAATTGTTATTTAATGTAAATTGTATGGAAACGGTTTTAGTTTTATTTAAATTTAGATTATTCTTATAAGACCAGCATATAATTTCCTGATAAATTATTTCAGTGGTTGTTTTTACTTCTGTTGAGTTATTTCCTGTAATTAGAACATTTGTATCATCTGCGTAGCACACGACATGAACATTTGATGTTTTTTGCAAGTAATCGATAATGTCGTTGGCAAACAAAATATACAATAGTGGTCCCAAAATTGAACCCTGTGGAACTCCTTGCTTGACGCAGCAAGTCTCGCTTTCAGCTCCACAGGCCATTTTTACAGTTTGAGCTCTGTTATCAAGATAGGAAGAGAATATTTCCAAAGCTTTCCCTCGAACACCATATCGTGCGAGTTTAGCTTTGAGCAACTGGTGATCTACCATATCAGTGCTTTTATTAGTAGTGAAACCATGTTGAGCAGGAGAAAGCAGATTATTTTTTTGCAGAAAGTTAAATAACTGCTCTTTGAGATGGAGTTCGAAAAGTTTTGAAAAACTACATAATAAACTAATAGCTCTGTAATTGCTATACTCATTTACCAAATGATTTAAAAATGATATATTTAAATTGCACATAAAATTAAAAAAACCCGAAAAAGCACTTCAAAGTCCAGTCGCCCTGTAACTTTAAGAACGCCATTCCTTCTACAGGGTGTTTCATGAAGAACTGTACATATTTCTAGGGGCGGGTAGAGGGCCACTTGGGTATTCAGGAACAGTCAGTGAAATTTTCCTGTCGCTCTTAATTTCTGATATACATGATAAACTGATTTTGGTCTAAATTTATTTTGGCCACAACGTCCTTGCTATTGATAGGATTTTGTTTAAATTTTAGACACTTTAATACTATCACATTTGATAAATATTGTTTATAATAAGTATTGTTAAAAATTATAGTGGCTTACACTAATTGTCCAAATAAATAAAAATGGTCAATTTAAACTCGGTAAATAATGTTCAATATGGAAGAAAAAATGAAAACCAAACCTTTTTTTTATTCCAAAGAAAGTCTAGCATATAAATGTAGGTAAATAGGAATAATATATAACTTTATTAGATGCAATAAGACATATACATGTGTATTTACACTTTAACAATTTAAGCTATGTACTTAGCAACATAATAAATTTAAGAGTATCCACATGGAAAATCCGCTTGTGGATATCTAATGAGACTTAGTCTAAATGCTATTTTAATAGTATATAATATAATTTACTGAGTATAAAAGAAACAATATATAATTAATTAAACAAAAATATAAATGAAGGAGAAGAAAAAAGATAAAACTAGATAACCCTATGTCAAGATCAAGAAATAGTAACTATAATCTTAAGAGTTTCAAAAGAAGTCTGAGGATACACCATTGTGGGTATCAATGTTAAAGTTAATATGCTGCACAGAGAGAGATAAGTAACACAATGTAAGTCAAGTTGGTCGATTTAGTAAGTATGTCATTGTAAGTAGTATAAAATCAGCTAAAATGTTTTATATGTATAGTTATTTTTACGATCTACGATCAAATGTATTTCGATTTGTTTCTTATTAGTACCCAATGTTTAATTCTTTTTTCAACAAGTTTGTTTTTTTTTTATATCATTAGGAAGAGAGTTGTATATTACACTACCTAAGTACGGTCGTGGGCAAAAAAAAAATAGGGCAAGTCTTATAACGGTATTTTGCTAAAATCTAGTTGTGTACATCTAACTTTAATTTTTGTGACATTGTCAGTTAGTTGTCATAATTTATTGCAAGTGTGCAAAAAACTAATATGCCCCATGTAAGCGATTTAGTTAAATCTGGAGTTATTGCTAAAGCAGAAGATGGATGGTCAATGAGACAAATTGCACTGCGTTATAATATTGACAAAAATTCGGTGTGTAACATTTTAAGAAAGCGGAAAATAAACGGTACGATTAGTAGAAATCCTGGATCAGGGCGACGAAGGAAATCAACTCAACGACAAGATTTGCAATCGGTAAATGCTTTAGTAGAAAATTCATTTTACTCAGTTATTCAGGCTGCTGAAGAAACGAATTTTCCTGGATCGAGTAGTACTGGTCGGTCGCCGGTGAGTAAGAGAATCGGAGCTATGCTGTCATGCGGCAGCACAGAATTACTCACTTAAAGCTGAACATAAAGAAGCTCTAGTAGGATTTGCGTTTGAATCTTTAGCGCATGATGTAAATTTTTGGAACAATGTAATCTTTAAGGACGAAAAAACTTTCCAGTCAACACACGGCGGTTGTATTCGTGTTTACCGCCCTCCGAATACTCGATTCGATGAGAAATATATATCTAACAATGATAAAAGTGGTAGATTTTCCGTCAATATGTGGGCCTAGATATCGGCACGTGGTCCTGGTGTTTTGTGACATATTGAGGAACGATTTAATAGTGAAACGAATGTTAGGATTTTAGGAATATTATGCTCCCTTCTGTGTCACAATTATTTCCTAATAATGAGTTCATATTTCAACAAGACAATTGTTCCGTTCATACTGCTCATACCGTAACTAACTGGTTTCAAGATAACAACATCAATGTTCTTAACTGGCCCAGTCATAGTCCAGATCTTAAGCCTGTGGAAGAAGTATGGGGACTACTCGTAAGAAGTATCCAAAAACGAAATATGAGACCACGGAATGCCGAAGAATTACTGGAAATAGTAAATAATACATGAGAAAATATTATTACTAATGATTATTGTATAAGATTATTTAATTCTATTCCAAACAGACTTATAGAAGTTATAAATAGAAATGGTGCAATAACGAAATATTAATAGTTAGTTTCTTGTTAAGTAGGATATCCTTTGTCCTTTGATCCAAGATTTCTACTAATTGTACCGTTTATTCTCCATTTTCTTAAAATGTTACACACCAAATTTTTGTTAATGTTATAACGCAGTGCAATTTGTCTCATTAACCATCCATCATTTACTATAGCAATAACTACAGCATTAAAATAAAAAATAAATTAAAAGTGATATCTGTTTTATTTCGGCTACTCATTACATATTCAAATAGAGACAGATTTACATTAGAAAAAAAAAGTTGTCCTATTTTTTTCTGCTCACGACAGTACCTGTGACTTCTTTGACCAATTGTTTTTTTCAATTTTTGAAAACTTCACCGACTCTATTTTGTACCTCGTGTTATGAGGATGGTTAATTGTTTCCAAACTTCTCTTGTTTTTATAAGAATATGTCAGTAAAGACTGACACAACAGTTGTCTTAGGTCAAAAACTATACACTCTTCATAAATCATCAAATAGTCATTAAATCATTAAACAGTTTTCTTTTTATTATAATTATAGTAGGCCTAGATATTGCAACATTTCTATGTTTGTTGTGATAAACATTAGAACTAGTGTAATTTTAATGGTTAACTTAGTCTGCAAATAATCATGCCTTATAATTTTACAAATTAGGAATATTCCGATTTATATTATTTGCAAAACATAACCTCTGACTATTCCTTTGGCGTAAACGTCACGGGCGCAGAGGCTTTATTTCCAATAATTCTATTATTTTGTAGATTCGGTGATTTATTTTTGAAGAGGACAATAATACATTTGGTAGAAAACCCAAATAATAGGAAAGAATATTCCGATATTGTTTATGTTTATGATTTGTGTGATGGTAAAGGTACAAGCCGCAGAGGAAAACCATATTCATTTTTCTAACAGAAGAACACCAAATCATCAGACATTTTCAACTGTCTGCTATGCAAGAGAGCAACGCGGCAGGTTTCCATCATCGAAAGTGGAACGAAATATTGTTCAAAACTTTGAGGAGCAAGAAAATATTAACATTGTTCAAGAACACCCTAAAGTAAGTACCCTATGAATAACTGCCCAATTAGGAATTCCTCATGTGCGGGTTTGGAGGACTCTAAATAAAGAGATTACATCCATACCATATTCAGCAAGTGAAAAGGCTTCAACAGGGTGACAATGTAAATAGGTTAGAATTTTGCCTGTTGATTATTGACCTACTACATATTGAACTTTATTCACAGACGAGGCCAAATATAGACGGGATGACATATATAATTCAAGAAATTCGCATAACTGGGCCGAAAACAATCCTCATGCTATAAGAGAAGGCCATCTCAATATAAGTTCTTGGTAAATGTTTGCTGTGGTATGATTAACAGCAACCTAATTGGCCACATATTTTCCCGGTAAGGCTAACTATAGAGGTGTATTTAGATTTCTTACAAAATGTTTTACCTGGTTTAATGCAAGGTACTAATGTAAGAGGATAATACTTCCAGCATGACGGAGCTCCTCCTTATTTTGGTATTGAGGTTAGAAGGCATTTGGATAATGAGTATCCAAACTGATGGATGGACGTGAAGGGGACTTCATCCTTGGCCGGCTGGATCACCAGATTTCAACCACGTCGATTATTATCTATGGGGGTATCTCAAAACTGAAATCTACAGTGTCCCAATAAATAGTAGAGAAAGTTACTACTACAGAATCAGCAATAAAATCCTATTAAATAAAGATAAATGCGTATCGAATTGTTCTGTAGATATTTGTACAACCTGGCTACCAATGTTAAAAGGAGAACTTAACAAAGTCAACAATATCTAAAAGAAAATATCATCAGTTCTGTGTAAGTAGTAAGTATCTTAAAGTAGTGTATTTGACATACACAACAAATAAGAGTTCCTTAAAAAAAGCTTTGAAAACGGAAAGAGACTACTTTCCGAAACATCAGCAAAATACGTTATTTCTGTATTTATTCCGATTTATATTACTTGTAAAAAAACAACCTCTGACTGTTTCTTTGACATAAACATCACAGGAGCAGAGGCCTTTTTTCCAATAATTCTATTATTCTGTAGACTTGGTGATTTGTTTTTGAAGAGGATAGTACATGTGGTAGAAAACCTAAATAAAAGGGAAGAACATTGTATAATTTTATTTTAAATCGTGCCATCTATCTAGAAGAAATTCTCCCAGAAATTGAAAATATTCTTTTACAGAATTTTCTTGATAACGAACTTGATAATATGATTTGAATGCAAGATGCGGCACCTCCACATAGTGCGATAGAAGTTCAAGAACATTTAAAAATGCATGTCCAGCATGGATGGGAAATAATGGAACTATTAAATGGCCGAATAGTCCTGATCTTAATCCACTAGATTCATTTTTATGGGGATTTTTAAAGGACATAGTTATTAAAAATAATAATCACAGTATTCCTGCTATTATAGATTCAGATTCAGAATGAAATAGATAGTCTAAACATTGTCAATAACGATATCTTGAGTGCTTTTCGGAATTTAAGAAGACGATATGAACTCCGCATCCAAAAATGGTGGCCATATCAAACAACTTTTATAATCAAATATTTGGAATAAACGAGTTTTGTAATTTACTTAATTATTTATTAGTTTTCAATATTCAATAACTCGAAAATGGTTAAAGATAGGCCTGCAATTTGTTATATTTCTTCTCTTCAATGAAGCATTTCTGAATTCAGCTTCAAAGTTCTCGTAAAGTAATCAACACATCAAAGATTTTAATGCTTTCTGAATTAAACAATGATTAAATTATAAAGGTATCTTTTAAAATGGTAATGTTTTGTAAATATTTTTTGGTTTGATTGTTGAAGTGAGTGGGAAAAAATTAGTTGCACAGACCTTTATCTACAGGATTTCCAGATCTCGGATGCGCAAACAATGTTTATAATAATAATAACAATATTTATTTATTTCAGAAACTGTACAGACTAGTGCAGTTAAGAAATATTGTCGACACAATTATAATTATATACATATAAAGAACTATTACTTGTCGATATATAGTAAATATACAGAAATAAAATTTATTATTGACAGTAAATTCAGAAAATATGTGTACACAGTAGAAGAAAAAGGGACATCTACTACAGCTATTTCTATATTACGTTTCGGATCCTTACCTCTTTCAAATTTAAGAAAAACTGCTGAATGAGGCTCTTCCTCTGGAAATACCAGAAATTTCTTTCGTTCTGCCCAAAAATCCTAACAGGAGTCTCAATTTGGAACCTGACGGGCTCCTGTATGCCCCTTATAACCAAGTCCACAGCGACAGTCATGTACTGCTTTATGTCCTTCGGCGTTTCAACATTTAAAGGTTCGAAGGAGGCCTCGGTGGGGTCCCAAGATGCCGAAATTAAGGTACAATTTCTCTCATGTGAGGTACTGTTCGATCCGACTTGTTCCTTCTAGAAAAAACTCAAAATAATAAAAGTAAACAATGTTAATTATATAAACAGTACCATTTCTAATAGCTGCATATCAGAATGTCTCACGTGCCGGCCAGCGGCCACCAGAACACCGAAACACCTTTCAATAAAAAGCTGTGGTCCATTATCAGACACCTGACGTATACTCAGACACAACTGCCTCTCTAGGTTGGCTTTCAATTTAAATCCATTTTTATCCTTCCCTACTGTGGAAAAGGAGCCCTAAAGAGTAAAATATAAGAAACTGCATTAACATTTTTTGTAACTTAAATATATACGATTAACATTTGTTGCATGCCAATTTGTGGGGTAATCAAGCACTAAAAAACTTCCTTTATTGCATGGAGTTACAGTAATCCGCTGTTAAAATTATACAAATACTGTACCTTTCCATCATCTTCCTTGATTTCGAGATTAACCTCAAAGACATACATCAAAGTTCGAGCTTCTGCGAGAGTTGTGATGGAACCGGTCATCATATCAATAGCCGAAGCTACTGAACTACTCATTGAACGGGGCACTCTTTGGAAAGCTTTAGCAAAGCAAGCTGTAAATGATGATGTATTGTTAATCACATATTGCCACATTATCAGTAGCAACGCACGTTTCAGAGCAATTTCAAAATTATCGAAATGTCATGCATTTATAGCAAACACGGTTGAATGCAATAAGCCAGCAAAATTAAAAACCATATGCCTGTTAGTGTGAAATAAGTGGATGTATGCTCTTTGGCATGTACAGTGATTCTGGCTTATTGCAATCAAAGTTACAAATAAAATGACTAACTACATGAAATGTGTGCTATTTGTGGGTTCTAAACACGTCACTAGAGATTACAAAAGTTTTAAACTCTTCTGTGCTCATAAGAACTGTCCAAACCTCTGCTGGAACAAGCAAAAATCGTGACTACACATACCCGAGACTCGTGACACTGCTTCAGCGATATCACAGCGGAACACATGGCACTGGAATATGGCAGACTCCTGGCTATCACCGTGAGACCATGTAAAAGCGAAGCACCCAGCTTCTGGGCTTTCAACAGAGCCACGAGCATAGAACAAGATTCTATGTATCTCGTAGCGGGATATTACCGAGTGGGTGTTGGCATCGTAGAGCCTGCAAACATTTTTGTGGTATATGACAAGGACCCATAAAAATCTTCACTATACTGGTGAAAATAAAATCATACCTTTCTTTAGGCACAGGGCATTACAAGTCGACAAAAACAATTTGGTTTTTCAATATCTAGCCAACATTAATTATTTTTTCTGGCCACATATCATTATTATTTATTAATAGCGCAGTAAAAATGACACAAAAAAAATTAATAGGAAGGAATTTCTTCGATAAGCAATTTTATGTATTTTTGTACTTCAAAGACTGTGCTCCAATAATTGTCTGTTATTAACAATTTAATTTTTATTAACCGCATCTTTCAACATAAAAATGTGAATAACTCGAGATATATAGGTCCGATTAGGACAATACAGGGTGTCTCACCGGGAACTGAATCGATCGATATAAGGAAAAGTATGCATCAGAAAATTTTGAAAATTTAGATAATTATTAATGTCGGTGTGGCTTCCAACTAAAATAATTACAAGCAGCTGGCACTTCCGCTTATACCGGAAGTCGATACCAACTTGCTTATTTCAAATGGAACACCCTATATATTTTAGGGTTTTCGAAAAGAGCATAAAGTTCTGAGTCGAAAATATGTAGCATATCGTACGTCAAGTTGTGTAAAATTGAATTCCCTTTTTTCTGATATTAGCATTGTGGGGGTTAAAGTTACAACTTTTTGAAATATTTGCAATTTTATTAGAAATTCATGAATTGTTGTAATCATTTCATCAAAATAGCCATGATTAGAAACAATCAGTCATTATCTTATGTTAAAAAATGCCAGCACGTTTAAATTATACCAACGAAAACTTTTTAAATTTGTTTACTATTTATGGAGAATGTGATAAAGTAATATCAAGAACTTGCAGCACATTTGCTACTCGATATCCAGAAAAACGGAAACCGTCACCAAACACTGTAAAACGCATACTGGAAAATTTTAAAAATTATGGCTCTGTCAAGGCAAAAATGCAAAGAAAAAAGCCTGTTGTTGATGACGAAAACATTGAAATAGTCATTCTGGGATATTTTCATGCATTTCCAAGGATATCATTAAGATAAGCTGCTCTGGAATCGGGACTATGCAAGGATTCAATTCACAGAATCCTATTAAAACATAAGTTTCACCCGTTTTCATTCCATATGGTTCAAGGATTAAAAGAAACAGATTTCCTAAGAAGACAGAATTTTTGTGAGCTCATTCTAATGAGGTCTAAGGGTCACGATTCTTATTTGGGAAATATTATATGGACAGATGAAGCAAAATTTACTAAAAATGGACTTTTTAAGAGACACAATTTGCATCATTGGAGTGACTCAAATCCTCATATGTTCAGAGAGCGAAACTTTCAGGAAAGTTGGCAGTTCAATGTTTACTGTGCCATAAGAAAGATAGAGTGGCGGCATTACAATTTTATCAGGAAAATTTAAACGGTAAATTAAATTTTCTCTTCTGCTAATATGTATAGCTAATTTTTTTTTTTTTTTTTTAGGTGAATGATATCTGAATATCTTACAAAATTCGAATAATAACTATTTAGAAAATTTACCTCTCACCGAACATAGAAACATTTTTTATCAGCACGACGGTGCTCCCCCACATAACGCATATTTAATTAATGATTATTTACAAGAAACTTTTTATGATCAATGGATTGCCAATAATGGACCTTCCTTATGGCCTCCTCGCTTGCCCGATTTATCAGTTCTGGATTATTTCATTTGGGGAACTATTAAAAATAAAGTTTATGAGAGCCCATTAACAACCATTGAAGATTGTATGTAAAGAGTAAGAAATGCATTTCAAAACATATCACAGGATTCGATTAGAAGAGCTACCCATGAGGAACTGATCCGAAGGTGAGAAAAATGTGTCGAGGTTCGAGGGTGGAATTTTGAGCAATCATTAAATTAAAATGAAATCATATTTTAAATTTATCTTATCTCTGCTATTTTAGTTCATGCCATATCTTCAATTCGATTAATACACATGTTACAGTGTTATTTTGCGTTTTTGTGGATATTGAGTAGCAAATGTGCTGCAAGTTCTTGATATTACTTTATCACATTCTCCATAAATAGTAAACAAATTTAAAAAGTTTTCGTTGGTATAATTTAAACGTGCTGGCATTTTTTAACATAAGATAATGACTGATTGTTTCTAATCATGGCTATTTTGATGAAATGATTACAACAATTCATGAATTTCTAATAAAATCGCAAATATTTCAAAAAGTCGTAACTTTAACCCTCACAATGCTAATATCAGAAAAAAGGGAATTCAATTTTACACAACTTGACGTAAAAAAATACAGGGTGTTCCATTTGACCTAAACAAGTTTTCGTGGGTTGAAGTTGACAAAATGTAACGCGAAAAACGGAACACTTGGTATGATATTATTGAATTTATTTCAGTTGTAAAACGTAGTTCTCCTTGTGTTCTTTTTACGTGACAAGAAGCAAATGACGATCTTTAACACAAAGAAAGTTATAACGGTTCTTGCAAACATTTTCTATAAAATGTCAAATATCTCTGAAACGGCTAGGTTTAGGTATAGGATATGCTATATATTTTCGACTCAGAATTTTATGCTCTTTTCGAAAACGCTAAAATATATAAGGTGTTCCATTTGAAATAAGCAAGTTGGTATCGACTTCCGGTATAAGCGGAAGTGCCAGCTGCTTGTAATTATTTTAGTTGGATTGGCCACACCGACATTAGTAATTATCTAAATTTTTCAAAATTTTCTCATGCGTACTTTTCTCTATATCGATCGATTCAATTCCCGGTGAGACACCCTGTATAAAAGAAACAAAATCAATTGAATTGAATTTATTTAAAATTTGAATTGGCCGCCATTTTATGCCATTAAGTCCAAAACGGATATTTTTTTTTAGAAAGTTAGGCCTCGATGCCAGCTTCTTGATGTCATAAAAAAATTCTTTTTAAAGCTATTTTGGCCATTTTTTTGCATTTGTTTAAAACCCAATAAACAAAAAAATAATTTTTCCGGCCATTTTCATTCAGATCATAAAGAAAACTTTAACGCCTTTACTTTAATAAAAAAAAAATAGTTTATTTTGGTCAATTTTTTTTTCCAAATGGCCGATATGTTGTCCCGATTGGACCTATATGTCTCGAGTTATTCACATTTTTAGGTTGAAAAACCCCAACAGGATCCAACCATAAAGTTGCTTAAGGAAAAAGTTCCACTTCAAATTTTGACTGCATTATAAGATGTGAGCTTCTATTTTATAAATGCATTTTGCATGAAACATATTAAAAAACGAATTTTTCTGTCGACTTTTAACACCTTATATCTCAAGACAATTAGATTTTAAGGCCCAAGTTTACACCTAATATTGTGCCACATCAATTACATCAAATTATTCTCTATTTTATTAACTAAAATTTAATAACAGCACTATGATTTACACACAGGCATTTTTCAACTTACACAACAAGTCCCTGAGATGACGACGGTACCGATACTGATATCTTTATGCCTTGATCGGTACTCTGTTCATTTAATATTGCCATGTTACGTTGTATTTCAGCCTCAGATTTGGGTGCGTTTATTGCAGCTGCCCCCAGATATGTAACTCCAGAGAATATAGTACATTCCTGATCCACATCTGAAACTATAGTGCAAATATTCTCGAACAAAGAACTAAAGCGTATACATTAGAACAAGCCTTGCCATGCAAAGCATGTTTTTGCATGAGTGGACTTGGTGACTCTAGATGAAAAATGATTGTTGCGGTATCAGAATCATGTCATATGAATTGAATAAAATAACCACTATATAGTGATAGTCATTTTTCGAAGTGAAGACTTCAGACACAACTGAGTGGAATTATATTTAATTTTATAAAATTACATAAAAAAGACTCTCCCATTAGGATTTGAACCATGAACCACCAGGATTTCCTACTAGAGTAGTAAAAGCGCTTAACCCACTGAGCATATTTATCATGTAAGTTAAGTAGAACTTAAAAGGATAGTCGAGATCAGCGCTTCCCGGCACTCAAAAAACGCAACAAAAACTTTACGACCTCATTAAAATACCATTTAGCCCAATAAAATGAGACAAAATTTGTCATTTGTATGAAATAATTCAAAACGGACTGAAATTTTAGGAACAGGCTTATTTTGTGGTACTTTTTTTTAACATTTCAAAAGTCCCCACCTGTAGACGCCGGTGGGGGGGAGAGAATAGGTAAAAACAAATCGGTTTTTTGCAAAAAACTGGGAAAGTATCAATTTTACTGTAAAATATGTACACATGAAAATTATAGTAATAAAAATTCACACAATTTCGTGTTTTTTTAAATTTCGTATGACCTATTGGAGCCGAGATGGATATTTTTGAAATTTTGACACGGAAACGCGCGCGTTCTTCGCGAAGATCTCAAAAATCGCAAAATATTTCAAATGAAAGGTGTAGAGAATTTGAAACATTTTGCGATCCAAACGACCCTTTTTCAGATTTTAGCGAAGAACATCTGTCAAACTGTCAAAATTTCAAAAAAATTTATCTCGGCGCCAATAGGTCGTTTTTGCAAAAAACTGTTTTTTTTTTTAAACTAGTTTCAGTATTCCACTTGGCCCAACAGTAATAATAATTATGTCGTAAAGTTTTAGTGGCGTTTTTTGAGCGCCGGGAATAGATACACTCAACATACTTCATTATTCGCAATTCCAGAAATGATGATTCAGACACACCAAGGGTTTTAATTTCAATTACTACTCACGCTAAATATTGTAATGTGTTTTAGTTTGCAGTTTCTCGTATATTATAACAACAGTAACTTCCTCTAAAGAATAATTTAGATGAATGATTCGCATCATTATAATACTTGTACTGTTTGTCAGAGATTACACACAATATAGACAAAAATGAATTAGTCCAAGAAATGACGCCCAAGTCTCTTGACCTTCACATTCACCTGATCTCAACCCTTGTGGCTTTTCTCTGTGAGGACATTTTAAGTAATTAACATACCTACTGGATATGGAACTGTCATGACATGCAGTGAATTTACTTGTCCATGAAAGTTTTATCAACAATTGTGTTTGGCTTTCAAGGAAGAAAAAGTATATTATTATTGTTATATGTGACGTGAATAATTCTTCATTAGTTTCTTAATTCTTAAATGAATAGAATTTATCTTAAACTTAAATTTGTCAAGAACATGAAAAATATTTGCTGTCAAGCATTAACAATTTCTTTTGTGATAAAATTCTCAAGTTTATCAAAACAAATAAAACATTTTCTGGTCTTGAAGAACCAGTTTTACTGAAAACATATCAAAATTAGGACGGTACTAATTAGTAGACTAATTAGGACAAATTTCAAGAGTTTAACTCTTACTGCATGATTAAAAAACAACATATATCCACTCTGACAGGTTGTAACTTGGTGTAGATGCACCTTGGTACTGTCGTGAGCAGAAAAAATAGGACAACTTTTTTTTTCTAATGTAAATCTCTCTCTATTTGAATATGTAATGAGTAGCCGAAATAAAACAGATATCACTTTTAATTTATTTTTTATTTTAATGCTCTAGTTATTGCTATAGCAAATGATGGAAGGTTAATGAGACAAATTGCACTGCGTTATAACATTAACAACATTTTAAGAAAGTGGAGAATAAACGGTACGATTAGTAGAAATCCTGGATCAAAGGACAAAGGATATCATAGTTAACAAGAAACTAACTATTAATATTTCATTATTGCACCATTTCTATTTATAACTTCTATAAGTCTGTTTGGCATAGAATTAAATAACCTTATACAATAATCATAATAATATTTTCCCATGCATTATTTACTATATCCAGTAATTCTTCGGCATTCCGTGGTCTCACATTTCGTTTTTGGATACTTCTTACGAGTAGTCCCCATACTTCTTCCCTAGGGTTAAGATCTGGATTATCACTGGGCCAGTTAAGAACATTGATGTTGTTATCTTGAAACCAGTTAGTTACGGTATGAGCAGTATGAACGGAACAATTGTCTTGTTGAAATATGAACTCATTATTAAGAAATAATTGTGATACAGAAGGGAACATAATATTGTCTAAAATCCTAATATACGTTTCACTATTAAATCGTTCCTCAATATGCCACAAAACAACAGGACCACGTGCCGATATCCAAGCCCACATATTGACGGAAAATCTACCACTTTTATCATTGTTGGATATATACTTTTCATCGAATCAAGTATTCCGAGGGCAGTAAACACGAATACGAAAATGGATTTTCTACTAAAGCATTTACCAATTGCAAATCTTGTTGTTGAGTTGATATCCTTCGTCGCCCTGATCCAAGATTTCTACTAATCGTACCGTTTATTCTCCACTTTCTTCAAATGTTACACACCGAATTTTTGTCAATATTATAAAGCAGTGCAATTTGTCTCATTGACCATCCATCTTCTGCATTAGCAATAACTTCAGATTTAACTAAATCGCTTGTATGAGGCATATAAGTTTTTTGCACACTTGCAATAAATTATGACAACTAACTGACAATGTCACAAAAATTAAAGTTAGATATACACAACTAGATTTTAGCAAAATACCGTTATAAGACGTCCTATTTTTTTTTTGCTCACGACCGTACATAGACAAATTAGGTTAAATATCTTATTTTTGCATTAACTGAAAATAGCAGTCACTTCAAATGCAACTCCAGAGTTTTAAGATGATATAAGCAATTTGGTCCTTCAACATTATTCAAGTCTTAGAATTCAATGGCTTCTATAGCTGATTTCTTATGAGATTGAATTGAACATCAAATATTTGTATAATTGATATGATAGTTTTGAATAATAAAATCAGTTTCAAATATTTACATATTACAATCAAATGATACTGATAAAACAAGTTCATTAAAATAAATAAACTTTTAATTTAAATAACAAAGGAATTAGTAATTAACTTATAAGTAAATAAATAAACTACTCGATTAAGTTGGTTGGAGGCCTAGGTAAGGGTCTGCCTACAGGGAGGATGTACAAGGGGCCCAATGGGGCCTAAGTGCTGTGGTTCAATAATTTTTTTTTTTTATTGACCGTCCTCCCAACCAATTCCAGATCCCAGAATAAATAAACTAAGCTAATTTCAACAATATCTTGTATAAAATTAGTTCTCCATACAATCAGTTTGGACACTGTAACCGTTAAACCTGCTCTCATGTCATCTGCTACCAGATTAATAACAGGGTTATCAAAATATCTGTTGGACTAAATTTCCAGCCTTAATTGTAAAAACACCAATAAAACAACTTAAACATTAGTACAGCGAATATTGAAATTATTTTTAAGAAACGGAGGGTGCTTCTAATTTTAACCATTTATGAACTGACAAAATAACATGCAATGGTAAATACTTACTACTACCCTCTTCTTCCGAACTAGTGTCAGGTTTCATAGAGTCCTGTTTCTCTGTCGGAGATAATCCATCCATACTCAACGGATCCTTACCAGGCTCCACTGGGTAGCCATAAAACGTGCTATGTCCAAATTTCTTGCCTTCACTCTCAATAACTTCACTCATATTGCTATCTGATTCTTGTAAAACCTCAGAAAGAGCGTTGGTTAGTTCGTTTAAATCTCCATTTTTAAAATCCAAAGTGGGTGTTTTGCTAACGCCTGGCTTGTCTCCAACAAAGTCGAATTCCTCACTTGTAGCTATTGACTCATTAGATTTAACACTCAAACTATCCTCCATTACGAATTTCTGAAACAATTACAAAGGAAAATAGTTTTCATTGTAGTTAAAATGTCACCATTGTCACCCACTGAGAAAATGTCAGAGAGAAATTTTTTTAACAGAATATTCAAATTCTTACTTATTAATTTTTCCTTGCGAATTTCTTTACTGTGACAACTTGGCACTTGTAAACTACATTATTTAAATAATTGCAGTGTTTAAAGCGTGTACTGAAAAATATTTAATTTTCACATATTCATTAATTTGACAGCACACAAACACAGCATCTCTTGAAGTTGGCAGCAAATGAAACGGTCACGGTTCATATTTACCAATATTCATAAAATATTTTCTCCAAATTGAATATTTGAAAAAAAAATTAATTTTGTAGTTGTACTTTTCGAGTGCATCTTATAATAATTTTAAAATTTGACTGTCGGCAGTTGTCCCTACATAGAAAAATCTAGAGAGTTCTTACAAAATGGAAATACTAGTTATTGGCCTGAAGTTGGAGCTACGAAACTCAAAGAGCCAGTCGGGCCACTCGGCCCCTCAGGGCTCAGACTAAGAAAGGTCTGAGCTCGGAGCCAACTCTACCCAAGTCGATACATAATGGCGGCAGTGGTTTCAATATGCGTATGCATCCTATTGGTGCCGCCATTATGTATCCACATTTCATACAGACCAAACAGTGCCTCGACCTCATGTGGCCCATATACATGTCATAGTCACATGGTGAAATATGGCTTTTTCGAGAAAAGCCTAGGCAGTTCATGAAATTCCGGCAGATAGTGTGAAATCTGTATGCTACACGATTCGCCTAGGCTGTTCATGAAGAGCCTGATTTATTTAGTCAGTTAATGTTATGATTCGTGCTTTACATGATCTACCCGTGATTTAGGCCATCGGCATTTCATGATATGACGTGATTTAGTTATATCGTGAATGAACCTAGCGATGAAGCCGGCAAGTCATGTAAAGCACGAATCATAATATTAACTGACTAACCAGGCTCTTCATGAATAACCTAGGCGAATCATGTAGCATACAGATTTCACAGTATCTGCCGGCATTTCATGAAATACCGATGCCCTAAATCATGGCAGATTATGTTAAACTTCTCTTTACATGAAAATACTAACATTTTAAAGCACTTCATGAAAAGTCTAGTCAAATAATATAACATGAGGTGTTTTACACTATCCGCCGGCATTTCAAGAACTGCCTAGCCTTTTCCCGAAAAGCCATATTGCACTAATATGTGTCTACCATGATATAAAAAAAATTAATTCTTTGTATCATATGTGTCTACGACATAGGCTTTTCGAGAAAAGCCTAGCAGTTCATGAAATGCCGGCATCACGTCATTTCATGAAATTTCCTGTTAAACTTCTCGTTACACCAAAATACTAAAATTTTAAGGCACTTCATGAAAAGCCTAGTCACATGAGTGTTTCATACTATCTACCGGCATTTTATGAACTCCTAGGCTTTTCCCGAAAAGCAGTATTTCACCATGTGACTACGACAGATGTGTATATGACGTTATCATTATACAGATTTGGAAATTGTAGTTCGTTATATGTAAACGTGTAACAGCGCAGGTAAACCACGCCTTGTCGTGAATCAACGCAGGGATTGGGTACATGTTCTGTGCCACAAGGTCTTAGTTTTGATGCGATTGGTCAAACCATATTTACTTTTATAAGGGGAGGAGGTTACCTGCGCCACGATGTGCGTTCAAGTATTATGGGGGGACTGGGGGCATGGCCGATATTTCCTATATCACCAACTTCATTTTCCGAATCTGTATAACAGTCGTGGTTAAAATAAATTAATCGATTGATAGATAATGTTTGAATATTTTTTTCTTTTATAGTTAGTGGGTCAGAACCCCCTGCCCTGCCCGAGCTCGGCGTCTTTGCTAGCAATCCATAAAATCTCATTTTCTTCGCATGCGCCAGTATTTTTATATGGTTTGTATGCGCGATTGCTATTAGCCGTTCTAAAAATATCCTCCCGCTTTGTTTACCTGTGTTGTCAAACACCCACCATTTTAAAGTTGGTCTTTTTGGGTGCGAATAATTATAAGAGGTGAACAAAAGTGATGGGTGATCCAGGAAGTATGATGGGGCATGCAGGAGGCGGTCTAATGCCACCTCAACCGTACGGGATGCATCCACAGAGTGAAGCACCGTCAGGGGGCGACAACGAGCCGCGAAAGCAAGACATTGGGGAGATTCTACAACAAATTATGAATATCACAGACCAGAGTTTAGACGAGGCCCAGGCTAGAAAACATACTTTAAATTGCCATAGAATGAAACCTGCACTGTTTTCCGTACTTTGTGAGATCAAAGAGAAAACTGTGCTGTCCCTCCGTAATACACAAGAAGAGGAACCTCCAGACCCACAGTTAATGCGACTAGACAATATGCTAATTGCGGAAGGAGTTGCCGGCCCTGAAAAGGGGGGCGGCGCTGGTGCGGCGGCTTCTGGATCAGCCGCAGCGCAGGCCGGGCAACCAGATAATGCCATCGAGCACTCTGATTACAGAGCAAAGTTAGCACAAATTCGCCAAATCTACCACCAAGAATTGGAGAAATACGAACAGGCATGCAATGAATTCACAACCCATGTTATGAATCTTTTAAGGGAGCAGAGTCGCACTCGTCCCATTACCCCAAAAGAAATTGAACGAATGGTTCAGATCATTCATAAAAAATTCAGCTCCATTCAGATGCAGCTGAAGCAGTCTACGTGTGAGGCCGTCATGATTTTGCGGTCTAGATTTTTGGATGCCAGAAGGAAGCGGCGTAATTTCAGTAAACAGGCATCCGAAATACTGAACGAATACTTCTACTCACACCTATCAAATCCATACCCAAGCGAGGAGGCGAAGGAAGAGCTTGCAAGAAAATGCGGAATAACAGTTAGTCAGGTTTCCAATTGGTTTGGAAACAAAAGGATTCGGTATAAGAAGAATATCGGCAAGGCGCAAGAGGAGGCTAATTTATATGCAGCTAAAAAGGCAGCCGGTGCTTCGCCGTATAGCGGTACACCCACTCCTATGATGTCTCCCGCTCCACCGCAAGATTCCATGGGTTATTCTATGGGCTCCACTTACGAGAGTGCCGCATACGATGCGAGTAGCTGTGGTTACGATCCCATGCACGCTCAAGAATTATCTCCTTAGGTGAGATTTTACCATTCGAAAGAATAGTAATACATATGTATACTTACAACAGATGTATACCAAGCAAAGTATACTAATTTTTTTGTATCGTGCATTATAAACTGAGTCTGTTTTTTTGTCAACTGTGCTCGACAGCGTATCGAACAAGTATGACTTGCCGTTCATAGTAATAAATATATAGCTTATATTTTTCTTATACTTTTTATTATAGCACAATATTTATGAGATTATATTTTATTTGTTAGGTTTTTGTTGAACAGAATTTATTATAGTAAGACCAGTTGATTTTTAAACAGACATAAGGTTATCTTAGTTAAGATGATTTATGTTGTGAAAATTTGGAATGAGAATTGTTTAAATTTCTTAATTATTACATAGTTTTATGTTGATCTGCAAGGGATAAACCATTGCGAAAAATTATGTACCATACATGAGTATTTGACAGCACTTAAAAAGCTTTTTTTTGTGTAATTTTGTGGTGTTCCTTATTTATTTCTTTTTGTAAGTACTTCACTGTACTTAAAAAACTGTACACAATATTTCGTAGTGATTAAACCCTTCGACTATCTCTGTATTTTACAAATGGAGAATAATAAATAAATGAAATGAGAGCATCTATTAATTTTTCTGCTACCTTAGATTTAACATTGGAAAGCTGGCTAGTCAAATAAAACTGTTGTGCTTAAATTCTAATGATTGTATGAAGTTTGAAAGGAAAGCTTCGGTCTGAGTATTTTGCAAACTATTAACAAACTATGATCCAATTTTTGCATTTAATTATTTTTTGGTAGAATATTTAATACGTTGTTACTACAAACTGCATTTTCAAATACATAGATTTTAAAATCTCAGTAGAAATTAATGGCATTTAGCCAAAAACGGAGTCTTATTTGAATAACCTTAAAGCACTATTATATTGAAAATGGGGAAAACTAGATTGAATAAAACTTAGAAACATTTTTTTTTGTATATTCGGTTTTTTACAAAGTTGTCAGCCATATTGACCATGTGCCTGATGAAAGGATGAAGGGTGAGTGAATAGTCACCCGTCACAAATATCGAGCAACTCTACCCGATGTAAACCTTTATAGTAATCTGCTGTAGTTTTATGTAATGGGAAAGCGATTCCAATACATAATTTATAGATTACAATTTTCCAAAAATGGGGCATTGTTCAAGTTATTTTTGCTGAAAATGTAAAGCAACAAAGTGCTCATTTGTTCAGTCCGTAATCTGTATATTTATTTGTGTTATTTAAAAATAGTCCGGATGTTTATTTTTTCAATAAATTGTTTACTTTAAAATGTAAATTCTAATTCTGTGTACAAGAATGCCCCATTTAACGTTTTCGTATACATGCTCTGATATTTTGCATCAGGTTAAAACAATGAACAGATCCAGTAAAAGGAGGCTTGTTTAATCTGGATAGTTAATCAGCAATTATTAACTATAGATAGATGGATAACAGGTGTGCTAGAATTGTTTTTCCCTATACAATGTTGAAAGGTGATATTTATTTTACCCAATTTTCTCTAAGATATTTATGTAAATAATATTCCAGTTGGTATTTTAAAACTTTCAGTGTTTTGCGGAGGAACCTTAGACCATTCAATGTACCACTTCAGAAGGTAGCGGCAAATTGAATGGTCTAACGAAGAAACTAATAAAAATCCCAACTTAGAAAATAATGATTTTGTTTTTGAATAGTGATATGCTAGAATTAAAATGTCGAGCGTTCATTTATGACACTAATGCATTATTTTAGATTAATAAAAAATAACGAAATACAAAAAATTTTGATGTTGGTACTGTTGTGAGCAGAAAAAAATAGGACAACTTTTTTTTTCTAATGTAAATCTGTCTATTTGAATATGTAATGAGTAGCCGAAATAAAACAGATATCACTTTTAATTTAATGTGTTATTGCTATAGTAAATGATGGATGGTTAATGAGACAAATTGCACTATGTTATAACATTAACAAAAATTTGGTGTGTAACATTTTAAGAAAGTGGAGAATAAACGGTACGATTAGTAGAAATCCTGGATCAAAGGATATCCTACTTAACATGAAATTAACTATTAATATTTCGTTATTGCACCATTTCTATTTATAACTTCTATAAGTCTGTTTGGCATAGAATTAAATAACCTTATACAATAATCATTAGTAATAATATTTTCCCATGCATTATTTACTATTTCCAGTAATTCTTCGGCATTCCGTAGGCTCACATTTCGTTTTTGGATACTTCTTACGAGTAGTCCCCATACTTCTTCCACAGGGTTAAGATCTGGACTATGACTGGGCCAGTTAAAAACATTGATGTTGTTATCTTGAAACCAGTTAGTTACGGTATGAGCAGTATGAACGGAACAATTGTCTTGTTGAAATATGAACTCATTATTAGGAAGTAATCGTGACACAGAAGGGAGCATAATATTCTCTAAAATCCTAATATACGTTTCACTATTCACGTTCCTCAATATGCCACAAAACACCAGGACCATGTGCCGATATCCAAGCCCACATATTGACATATTGATGATAAAAGTGGTAGATTTTCATCTACCACTTTTATCATTGTTAGATATATATTTCTCAACGAATCGAGTATTTGGAGGGCGGTAAACATGAATACGACTACTGTGTGTTACCTGGAAAGTTTTTTCGTCTGTAAAGATTACATTGTTCCAAAAATTTACATCAAGCGCAAATCCTACTTAAGCTTCTTTATGTTCAGCTTTAAGTAAGTATTTCTGTGCTGCTGCATGACAGCGTAGCTCCGATTCTCTTACTCGCGGGCGACTAGTACTACTCGATCCAGGAAAATTCGTTTCTTCAGCAGCCTGAATAACTGAGTAAAATGGATTTTCTACTAAAGCATTTACCAATTGCAAATCTTGTTGTTGAGTTGATATCCTTCGTTGCCCTGATCCAGGATTTCTACTAATAATACCGTTTATTCTCCACTTTCTTAAAATGTTACACAGCGAATTTTTGTCAATATTATAACGCAGTGCAATTTGTCTCATTGACCATCCACCTTCTGCTTTAGCAATAACTCCAGATTTAACTAAATCGCTTATATGAGGCATATTAGTTTTTTGCACACTTGCAATAAATTATGACAACTGACAATGTCATAAAAATTTAAGTTAGATGTACACAACTAGATTTTAGCAAAATACCGTTATAAGACTTGTCCTATTTTTTTTGCTCACACCGTACACAACTTGGCAAATCACATTTAAAATAAGCGACTATTGTCGCGTGTAAGAGGATAATTATTGATCATCATAGTTATAATAATATTACATATAAATTACAATGTATTATTAAAAACTAGTTTTGTACGCAGATGACACCACAATCGGCTTATCTGCTTCCTCAGAAAGGGAGCTATACCGCAATGCACAAATTTTGCTCTGAATTCTACAGGTGGTGTTGTAGAAATGTTCTTAATCCCTCTAAAACTCACTATATAATTTTTTCTAAAAGACATAAAATTCCAGACAAATTTAATGACACCGTGCTGAAAAAACTAACTGTATGTTATCAATATCTTTTATCATGAACGCTAACGGTCAACTACTCCTAACTAAATGCGCCGAACATGATCTAGTTATAACAAACACCATTTTCCGACAAAAGGATAAATTTAAAGGCACCTGGCGTCACCCCAGATCAGGTCACTGGCATCTACTGGACTATGTTATCGTACGTAGGAAGCATCTCAAGGACGTCCAAATTACAAAAGCGCGCATTGATAGCGAATGTTGGACCGATCATCGTCCTGTTGTCTCTAAAATGAAAATTGTTATGAGACCCAAACACCGAAGAACTCAAGTAAAATGTAGACTCCGTCTCTGTATTAGTAAATTGCGTGACCAACAAACCGTCGAACAGCTAAAGCAAAAAGTTCAAGAGAATTTGAGTGCACTAGAAGAAACCAATTCTGTAGATGTCGCTGCTACCTGGACACAAATTAAAGACAGTTTAAAAAGTGCGAGTGAGGAAATTCTTGGCACTGCAGCAAGTAAAAAACAGGAGGACTGGTTCAATGATAATGAAGCTTTTATACAAGAACTTCTTGACCGCAAACATACTGCCTTTCAAAACGCTATCAACCACCCCAACGACTCGTCAAAAGCAGAAGCTTTTACCCAATCTAAGTATGAAACGCAACGCGAAATCAGAAGAATAAAGAACGAGTGGTGGTGGGCAAGCAAGGCCAGAGAAATTCAAAGGTACGCCGATTCACACGACTACAGGAATTTCTTTCAAGGAGTAAAAGCAGTGTACGGCCCCAGTCGGAAAAATATGTGCCCTATTAAAGATTTAAATGGAAATCTCCTCAAAGAAGATCAGGAAATAAGAGCCCAATGGAAAGAACACTACTCTAACATTCTTAACCAGCAAAGTCAAGCCGACCACGATATTATAAATCTTATCCCTCAATATGACACCTTCGAAGACTTAGATAAACCACTAACAACGGAAGAGATCTTAACCGCCATTGGGCAGCTAAAAAATAACAAATCTCCCGGCGCCGACTCACTCCCAGCTGAGATCTCTAAAGCTGTGTCGTCAGAGCTCATACCCTACCTCAAAAAACTGTTTGATGTCGTGTGGGAAAGTGGTCAAGCTCCGCAGGAGTTTCGTGATACACTTTTAATCAACCTCTTCAAAAACAAAGGGAGCGCTGCGGACTGTGGAAATTACAGGGGTATAGCTCTCCGTGTTGTTGAAGGGAAAATAGAAATCGTCAAACAACCGGCTACAGGAAGTTTCCTCAAAAAACATTGTGGGAACACATCAAGGAACTAAGAACCACATAATAAAGAACCGTCAATCACTATACACATATACTTTTTTCGTTTTTTTTTTCACATTCTTATATCTATTTGCTATTCACATTATATATAATTTATAAAATGTAAACAATATTTTATTGTAAAAAGGCTGAAGGCCCTCGGTCAATGGCCATTTCGGTTTTTGTCAATAAAGTACTTTCATTATTATTATTTGAGGCAACCGAACCTTTCCAAACCCTCACTGGAGTTAGGCAGGGATGTGTCCTGGCACCCCTACTCTTTAATTTGTTTACCACTGCTCTAACAATTATTGTTGACAACAAACTGACAGTCAGAGGAATAGGTCTCAGATACCGTTTTGATGGCGGTCTCTTTAACATAGGGCGCTTTAGAGCTTTCACGAAGACACGCACACGATTCATTTGTGATCTCCAGTATGCGGATGAGTGTGCACTTTTAGCCTCTACGCCGGAAGAGCTTCAAGAACTTTTAGATGTGTATGCCCAGAGCTATGATTCCTTGGGACTTAAAATCAACATTGGAAAGACTAAGATTATATCAACTCCTCATCAAGTGAACCAAATAGACATTACACTTAACGGAAATTCTCTTGAAGTGGTGGATCAGTTCAATTACTTAGGCAACGTTGTTAATGACAAAGCAAACATGGACAGCGAGATTCACAATAGAATTAACGCTGCATCTAGAGCACTCTGGGGACTTAGAAAGAGAGTATTTGACAACCACGACCTTGCTTTGTCAACGAAAATGGCTGTCTACAGAGCAGTTGTCATTCCAACACTGCTATATGGATGTGAAAGTTGGGTCACTTACCGTCGTCATGTGAAAGAATTAGAACGTTTTCAGCAAAGACACCTCAGAAGTATGATGAAAATCCGTTGGTTCCATCACATATCAAACGTGGAAGTACTCAGGAGAGCAAACAGCCTTCCAATTGAGGTGCTTATTTCAAGAGCACGCCTAAGATGGGCAGGTCACGTTCATCGTATGCATGATAACCGCCTTCCTAAATGTACACTTTATGGTGAATTGCTAAGCGGTAGAAGAAGGCGTGGTGGTCAACGAAAGAGGTTCAAAGACGCTCTCCATGAAAATCTAAAATCCTGCGGTATTGCAGACGAGCAATGGGAACAACTTGCAGCGGACAGAACCGAATGGCGAGGGGTTGTGGCCAGCTATCAAGGAAATGTTGCTGCAAGAAGGCCGAATCCAAGACCTAACCAGGTCTATGTTTGTCCTGACTGCGGTCGACATGTGCTCTCCCGAATTGGCCTCTATAGCCATAGTCGTGTGCACCGTAGATGAATGGGAATTACAATAGACTACACCTTTTACTTGTTTTTTATTGTACACAATTTATCGACTGTAATATTTTTATACTCGGACTCGAGTAACGGCTAATAACAATAATCTTTTATAAGATCTTACGACAATAAAGTTATTATTATTATGTTCTATAAATACGTAAAACACCAAACAGGCTTTTAAAGTTGAAACTACAAATGAGCTTAAATAGAAAAGATTAAATTTGACGGGATCACCAAATATTAAAAACAATCAATAGCTAATCTTTGCTAAAATAAAAAAATATATATAGTATGTTCAGCAAATTGTGACGCCCTTTTCCTACATTATCTTTTGTCCTTTTTTATAAATAACATTTAAATTCAATGAAATTCTGACCTCAATAGATACTCTGTTACTTAAATTTTTAAGAAGTGGTTAGTGCTCATGAATTTTAAGCACTTTTTCAGAGTGCTTAGTAATCCCGAACACTTTACTGTTAACAGTGTTTAGTGCTCGAGAAATAAAAGCACTTTTTTGAGTACTTAGTTCTTGCGAGTGCTTTTTGTCAGTGCTCGGCACAGCTTTGCTCTAAATATTTCGATGAAATGGTCCGTGATTTATGAACTCACTTGTTTGATGTTGGGCGAACGAAATGTCCCACTACAACTAGATTTAAGGAACATATAAGTTATGTAAATATGGAATAACTAAAAAGACTAATGTTACCCAGTGTGGACTTAAAAACGATCATGGAACAGATATCCATGGCTTAACTAAGGTTAATTGGAACAAATTTAGACAGCTGGAAGATTGAGAACTTGGAAATTGCAAAAATAGCAGGCCTGTATTCGTTGAATTACTAATAGTTATTGTTGATAACTCTGCTACCTTGAAATTGTGCAAAATAATATTATTTTGATCAATTTAATTACCTATTTGTTGTTTCACTATATTTCATTTTTTAAATAATTCACATTGCACGTTTTTGGATTACAAATATATTTTGAATTTGACTATTTCTTCCCCAAAAAACAATTCCATATCTTTATAACTAAATACATCGAGGGAAAAATGGCGGTCTCTTCCGAGGTGTATATACTATTTTTTTTCCACAATCAGGAGTAGAAACATTTATTTCATAAATAAAGAATTATAATAAATTGGAGCAAAATTACAATATTTAGAAGCCTTTGGGATATTTCCATTCAACGTATCATGGCAACAGATATTTTTTTACAAATACATTTGTCAAGTAAATATGCAATGTCTTATTAATTAATAAATAAGAATTACATTTTGTTTAACTATTGGGCATGAAATAAAAACTCCCCTAGGGAAATTATTGTCTTATTTCGTCCCTAGGGAGTAAATGCTTTACTTCTGTCACAATTTTGATGCCATAGAAATTGATTTCTACTCCCGGTCGTGGAAAAATTCATTTATATGTTTTCCCAAGAACATAATATTCTCTGTAATGTCTCATCTATCATCTTCAATGGTTTAATGTGTTGGTTTTCGATTCTGGAAAGTTTTGTTCTAAAAAGGATTATATTAGTTTTTTCCTTTATAATTAGTTTATTTTTTGTGAACCAATTATTTACTTTTTTAAGGAAACTTTTGCTATTGATTGAAATATTAGGGATGTTTTGCCTTCTACTATTAAATTAGTCTCATCTACACAATTGGCTCTACAATGCTTCCAAGTGCAATTCCTACCTTATTTGGCATAATTTTAGAGTTACAATTATGGCCCCCTTATGTTATAGTTACTCTTTTTTGTCTCTCATTTAAGTATGGAATCATTTTAAAACATTTCCCCTTACTACATACATTTATTTCCATCTTATTGATAAGTAATTCTTTATCCAAGCATAGGCCCTTGAAAGATCTAGAAACATCCCAAGACTAAATCACCATTTTCCAAATGTCTCAAAACTGGTTGAACAAATTGAAAAATTGTTGTTTGCGTTGAGCAACCCCTTAAAAGCCCATGTTGATTCTCGCTAAATAAATTGCACATTAAGGACCTACTATTAATTCAAAAAGTTTTGTACACTATACTGGGAAAGTTGCCATTTGTTTTTTGTACATATGTCTCTACTTAGTTCAAATGTGCTTTTAGAGAGCGGAATATTAAAACATAATATATAAACACCTCTATAAATCCTTATTTTACTATAAGAAACGTAACCAGACTGCAACAAACAGCTACTCTCCGGGCTATGTGCCCCGCCGAGCGCTGAATTACAAGTTATAAGCCTGGTACGTTAAGTGTAATAATTGCATATTACCATCAGAACGCTAATGCTTCGATTGCAACAAACACCAGCCGAAAGACTCATCCTACTTAAAGGAAAGGAAATAGATAGAGGAGTTTGCAACTAAAAATATTATGTTTTAATATTCCGCCCTCTAAAAGCACATTTGAACTATGCTAACCCCAGTCAGGCTATTTATTTTTCGATTGTAACAGACACTGGACCGCTAGATGGCGCCTGCTGACTATTTTACATGTCGCTATCCCAAAGATACCGAAAGGTACCAAATGGTCAAGTGATTCTCGTGTTGGTCGTCACATGCCTACCTTGCACTGACGAGAGCCAACGGCTCGAAACTGCAGTCTGCAAGTGGTGTGTGACGACTGGCACAAGAGTTCTTTTAAGTAGGATCAGTCTTTCGGCTGGTGTTTGTTGCAATCGAAGCATTAGCGTTTTGATGGTAATATGCAATTATTACACTTAACGCGTCAGGCTTGTAACTTGTAATTCAGCGCTCGGCAGGGCACATAGCCCGGATAGTAGCTGTTGGTTGCAGTCTGGTTACGTTCCTTATAGAGGAGTTTGCGACTAAAAATATTATGTTTTAATGTCTCTACTGTCTGATAGCTGGATGGTGTTTGATTTGTTCATGAATCTATCGCTTCCCAATGATGAAGCTATAGCAAATAGGTTTTTGCTTTGCTGGGCATTTGCTATGGATGTTTTGTTTCGCATTTGTAATGCAATATGAGTAGCACTTATATTTTAAAATAATTATGAAATAGTGTTTGTTAGGACGGTTCATTCCTCTTTGCTGCTGGGACACTTACCTTGTTTAGAGCCTATAGCACAATTTAAATGATCATTTTTGGCGATGACTTTCCAGGGGAAATTATCTTGATGATTCTTATGTATCAGAAAAGTGCATATAACTTTTGAAGCTCCATCCACTTTTTGGAGAAAACATTTTCTTCGTAATCAGGCTAAATTACATAAGAAACAACACTATCGTGAAGGCAGCCGCCGCAGATAACCCCTAATTCTTTTGCTAAGTGATATATGTTCAATTTTAAAGAAATATAGATTTATTTTTATGGTTTTCTATTTTCCCTGTATACGATGGAACCATCCGAGAGTGGATCTTTTTGAATCAAGTTCTTTATAAAGTCGAGGCAAGAATTCAAGCGATGCACGTCACGAGTGATGTCATTAAAGAAATTTTAATACTAACATAATTTTTAATCATTAATTACGTTAAAAAGAGTAATTCTTGACACCAAGTTATTAGGCTTTTTTCAGAAATAGGTACAGTTTAATGGGGCTTCCTGATTCTTAGCAGTATTGTCTTATATATAGAATCGATCTGTGACGTGTATCGCTTGAATTCTTGCCTCGACTATATGATGTAGTGTATCAGCCATAAAAATTTGAATGTGATAATTTGTCTAGTTTTTGAGAAACTTATATCAGTTTTATAACTTTTGATGTTCCCTGTATTTGAGAAAACTTTAATCTCCATTATTAATTAATGAAATTAGTAATTTGTAATTATTCATGAGTTCTATTAATACAAATCATTGCAATTTTACATAATATTCTTCTGACGCTTTAGATGACAAAAGGCAAGTTGATGTTATATATACGAACTTATCAAAAGCTTCCGATCAGGTGGATCACCCTACCTTACTTCGTAAGGTCCTTACCCGATGCAGTAAAGAGTGGTGTCACAAAAGGAAGTAACTTGGGCCCATTATTATTTTTGTCCTTTATAATGATCTTATTATGGCTACTTAGCGCCTAAATTATTATTAACCCTTACTGAGTTTGGCTATCAAATTAATGATCAAAACGTAACCAGAGTACCCATAGTTAAGGATTTGGGTGTTATATTTGGCCAAAGTTATCGTTTATTCCTCATATAGAACAGATTTCTAGCCAGATGATGAAGATGTTAGGTTTTGTATTCAGGAGTACCAAGGACTTTCATAACATTAAAACTTTGAAAACATATTATACTTATTGAACTGAACCAAATACAGAAAACTACGATGGAAATGAAAAAGGGTAGTAAAGCAGACCCTTTAAATTTAGATATGATAAAGGTAATGTTTGATGTTATTGGGTACCCTATACAAACAAACAAACAGTGGCCAGGGGTATACTCCTAAAGAAATTAACTACATATGGTTTCTCAGGCAAAGTAATTGAGTGGTTCAAAAGTTACTCCGAAGTCGGATGGTTAAGTGGCAAGGAGTGTTGTCTAAAAAAGAAAACATTATACATGGTGTTCCTCAAGGCAATATACTGGGGTCACTACATTTTTGTCTGTATATCAATGACCTACCTGGCCAAACAAATAGTGCGTTTGTTTTCATCTTTAAAGTATATAATAATTTAGCTGGGCCAGGTTTAAGGCACTTGCTGATGTGAAAAGCATGAACATTACACCAGAACTGGTAAACATTTTCAGTTGCCTTTGATTAAAACACAACTGCTAAAAAACATTATGTTTTTTAATGGTGTAAAGATTACAATTAGTTTACCAGAGGAGATTAAACAAGCTAGAAATTTATTTGTCTTCAAGAGGAAGCTAAAAGAATACGTGGCAAGCAAAAAGTGAAGATTTATTTAGTAGTTTAATATACCTACCGTGCTAGTTTATTAATATCACCTTCTAGGCTTCTAGGATAAATAATGTTGACATTGTTTGTATTAGTATTTTTTTTGCTAAATAAAGTTTCCATAATAATAATAAAGGGAAATATAACTCATATTACAGCCTCTCGATATAATGTTAAAAGGCCATGTTGGGCGCATGCCATGATA
Source organism: Leptura quadrifasciata (assembly GCA_963675555.1). Classification (NCBI taxonomy): domain Eukaryota; kingdom Metazoa; phylum Arthropoda; class Insecta; order Coleoptera; family Cerambycidae; genus Leptura; species Leptura quadrifasciata. The sequence goes on along the minus strand of OY776681.1, from coordinate 17,476,492 downwards.
GAGCAGCCGGTGGTACACGTATTGATGAACGTCCATACGCAATCAAGTACTGTCGAGAAAATTAGCAGCTATCTGTGGCGGCTGCCTTCACGTTGCTAGAATCAACAACAAAATATTCACTGGAAGGTTATCGCTGAAAACTATTAATTCACATCGATTCTACTGTACTATAACAATATTTATGTTTTGATATAGATAAAGGGAAGCAAGGTAAAAACATCTGGTCAAGTCAAAGAGCCAATATCTACAGTAGAATAAAAATGTTTTTAATAGATAATATGGTGAATACAGAAGTAAACAGATATAAACGTTGTTTTCAAAATATAAAACACTTGAACGATACTATTCAATAAACAGAACAAACAGTCACACAAAAGTAGAGGATTTCAAAAAAGGGTGTAATACTTAAATTACGATTTTGGTCATTGTTTCCTTATAAAATAAAATTATAATTTAAAATTTTTACCATTAAAATTTAAAACTGGTTCATAAATGTTTTTGATGATTTTCTTCACACTACACAAATCGTTATGTTCCACATGTTTATTAAGGTATCCTAAAATCGTTTCATTTAGATAAGTCTCGAATTCTGTTACAAAGTTGTTATTTATCTGTACGCGTTCTAAAAACTTAACCGTCGATTTTAAAGCACATATCACAGACATTTTGGTTTTACTTAACATCATTGGTGATGGGTTTTTCATTAGAGAATCCAACAAGATTGTCGTTACTATTAAAGTGTGCTCCTCTATGAATATCGACTTGTCCTCGAAGCTTAAGCCATCTTCTAGGGGCCACAAGAGTTTAAGGAGGAGTTCGGTGCACTTGCTCATGTATGGCACATTTTCTGCGAATAAATTCAACTCGCCACGTTCGAAAATCTGAAAATAATAAGTCGGTTAGTTCATGCAAAACTGTTTTTCGATGGGTGGAACCTTGAAACTTGAGTCATATGATGAAGGAATATTTTTAACTTTCGATATAATAAAATAAAAAAGAATGAAATCAACAGAATTTCAACTCAGATGTAATAATCCTTTGCTAATTTAAGTCAATTCAAAACTTCTTCATTTAACATTAGCTTATACAAGCACCTCCCAAGGGCCTAACCTGGGTTCCACCGTGCAACCACTGCGTTATTCACTGTAGCGGATTGCAGGGCCGGGCGGACTAGGCTTCGGTTTTAAAACAGGGTGGGGCAATACTTGATTTTTATTTAAAAAATCTAAAATCGTTGATTTTAATAGAAAAAATCATGATATTCTGATTTTTTTCTTAGTGTATGGTAGGTACTTATACATTTTTAATGGTAATGTTCATGTCTATTTTCTTAACCATTTTAATAATGATAACTAAAAAAGTGCTTTATTGAATTATTACAATTCAACAGGCCATTGATCGAAGTCCTACAGCCTATATTCTATGTGTGTGTGTGTGTGTGTATATATATATATATATATATGTTGGTTTTTAGGTTTTCGCGGGTGTTAAATGAAGTGTTATTGTACTTCCGGGTGCTCTCCCGCATCGATGGTCGACTCCTCCAGGAGTCACGGTTGTCTGAACGACGTTTCGGCAGAATCTCATCTGCCATCTTCAGGTTCTCACTGAAAGCTGCCTACTGCTGCTCCTCGTTGCTCGAACTGAACTGACGTTCTCCGCCTTGTGCGTCTCCTTATATAGTCTGTGGCCTAGGGCGCGCCTGCGCGACTGGCTACGTGTCACTGGTCCCCTACTACTTGTAGCGGCCTCGTTGAAACGTCATGCTCCAAGTGACTTCTCGTTGGTGGTTGGGCATCCTCGTGTCCAATCGTTGCCGTAGAATGCCGAGGTTCTCTCTGATTGGCCAGTGCTCGGCTCTGACTCCTCGTGATAGGTCCATTTCGGGCAGGTTGTTGTGTTTCTTCACTATTTGTTAATGCTTGAACGTACCTCCTCGTGATTGGTTCGTCGACGGTGGATCGTTGTGTGTTTTCTGTTACGTATCTTCCTACAAGAGCGGGCTTCCAAGAACTGGGTAATCTTTGCGTATCATCCCGTTTATTAAGATTTTGTGGTCTTTTTTCGATCTCTATGGCCTCTCTGGTAATCCTTGACCTATAATGCTCGATATTAGCTACTGTTCTGGTGTTGTCGAAGTCTATTTTGTTTCCTGTGGATTTTATATGCTGTGCTAGGGACGATGTTTTCCCCTCTTTTCGTACTGCATTCATATGTTATTACTTTCTTACACTAATACGTCTATTGGTCTATCCTATGTATGATTTATTGCAATCTTGGCACAGGATTTGGTATACTCCTTGGTTTTCTAGGGTATAGTTTTTGATTTTGGATTACGGAGGACTGCACTGATTTTTCGGTCTGTTTTAAATATTGTTTCTATGTTATGTTTACGTAGAAGTTTGCTAATTTTATCTGTCGTCCCTTTCACGTAAGGTAGATATGCTTTTGCCACTGGTTTCTCGGATTCCTCCTGCGTTTTTTGTCTGTATGGCCCCTGCGACTTCTGTATAGTGTACCTCAAAAATCTATTTTTCATTAGTGCTTTCTGAAGTGACGACATCTCTTCGTTGATATGGTCGACGTCTGCCAACCTCTGAGAATGTGTCACTAGAGTCTTTACTACTGAATTTAATTGTGCTGGATGGTGATGTGATGCCGCATTTAGATATCTGTCTGTGTGAGTGGGTTTTCTGTATACTGTGTGACCTCGTGTCCCGCCTTGTTTCTTTTTCACCAATACGTCTAAAAATGGAAGCTTGCCTTCTGTTTCTACCTCCATGGTGAATGCTATTCAGGTGGTCTAAGAAACTATTTAGTTGTTCTCTTCCATGAGTCCAGATTACGAATGTGTCGTCCACATATTTCAACCAAATCTCAACTTTAATATATACATTATGATGTAATATTAATTATGTACTACTAGCGGATACTTAAAGCGGATATTTAAATCAGGATTTTTATCTTGATCTAAAACGATTGATTTAAATCAACCCAATCCTGTTTTAAACTTATACCTAGCCTCCTTCAGAATGCAGATTAAAATAGTTGATAAAATTTACAAACATCTAGAAAAACAGATTCAACAAAACTTAAAACTACATATTTTATTAGGAACTCGCGCACTTCACTGTTTTTAATTTGGCTGTTGACACTGGTACCTTAATCTGGACAAGGAAGCATCTGTGAGACGTGCAAATGTCGGGTTGCGCATAGGCTGACCTAAACTTTTATTTGGTTTACAGATAATTTTTGTTATAAAATCTAATTTGAGTATCTCTACACACTGAGCTACACAAGGACAACAATTCTGCTATAAAATATGTAATATGTAAGTACTAGAAAATGTAATATGTTATACAGATTGGTGTCAGCAACTAGCCGTATAGGAAAATCATATATAATTATTTACATGTGCAATACGGGTGAGAATCACGAGATGATATGAAATAGACGGTGGGGCATAAGCATGACAGCTGGTCGAGCTCGATCCGCTGCAGTAGCAAATGTATTTGGAGCGGAAGTTGTAGGTGACCGGTCGTCAAATAAGGAATTTATGAATTACCACGTACCATCCCAAAATATTCATTTGTTGAAATTAATTATGATGGTCAAGAAATTACCAAAATAAACAAAAGTATCCTTCTCAAGATAAGTGAAAGAGGGTCGATTATTTGTACTTTCTCTTCTGTTAACTAAATATCAATTTTAACAGGTTAATATTATTTTCAGTGCAATAATGTGTAAATTTCATAAGGTTACCTGAGACCTAAGCCCAACGGACTCTAGTAAATAATAAATAAATCCATAACATCGACAATTACACCAGAGCTAGCGTACAGCCCATTGGATCCCCCCCCAATCACATTTCATTAGATGAGATTCTCACCCGCATTGCACATGTACATAAGTGTATAAGATTTTCTTATATGGCTAATTGCTGACACCAATCTGTATGTAATGTGATTCATGTAGCTCTAAAACGGTTGGATTTTACAAAATTTTCCATATAATCACAACTTTTCATAAATTATTCCTTAATCATATGACTCAAGTTTCAAAGTTCCAGCCAACGAAAAATAATTTTGCATCGCAGAGCCATTTGTGTACATTGCAAAGGAAAAATTCTAACTACAGTTACTTAAAGTTTTCTTGATATCCATCATCCTCCATTTACTATTAATTGTGAACAAATGACAGCCTGGAATCGAATTTGATTCAGCATAGTCATGCATAAACCGAAATTTTTTAGTAAGATGTGAAAGGTACAGGGCACAAAAGTGCTCAATGTTGGTTATTTACACGAATATAACCTGTTCGCCTCGCAATTCGTCTGAATATGCTACTTCCAGGAGGGACAATTTAAGGTCATACCTTTACCTCAGAGAAGTCATTCATCGTGTGGTCAGGAAAATGTCGACAAGCCCACGAAAATATCCAACAAATCGCTTTATCCTTCTTCAACAATATGGAACCCAAAGTTAGAAGATCTTCTCTAGCCTTTTCCGGAATAACTGGCCACCTCTGTCCTGAACTGAAACAAAACATATTTTTCTGCTAACATCAAAAAAACCTGACTTTAATGACAAGTTTTGTGAACTTAAACTGTAACTTCTCTAATACATCATCTAAGCGGAAGTGGATGACTTTTACTTCTGCTTTCATCATTCTGAGCGGAAGTAAAAGTCTTTTGCTGCCGCTCACAAGCGGCACTAGAAGAAGTTGAAGAAGAAACAGCAGTATTTAATTCATATTTGACGTTTGAAGAAAGATAGCATGTTTTATGAGGAGCAAAGTGATTTCTTGTGTCTTGGCTGTTCTTACCAGATTCCCTTCCTCTACACAAAAAATATCATTATTTCTCCAGATTAAAAAACATACTACTTTTAAATTAAATTGTATAAAACTGTACATTTAAAAAGAAGCACTGATTTTTTTGGTAAATATGTATACGTACACTGTTTGCTTGGGCTTCTTATTTAAGGTAATCCTAACCTTCAAAGCAGTGGCGAAATTGCTCATAGCACTCCTAACTACCATATCATCATCCTCCAGTAAAACCATTATAATATTTAAAACCATCTGGTGCTCGTCACCTAAAAAAATTCCTCGTTTTCTATCCTTTTCCTGCTAATTTTAAAATAATTAAATGTGGAGGCACTCAAATTCCTGTGTCAGGGCAATGAAGAAGATGCATGAATTTTAAAAATGCTTAAATTTATTATTTTTCTGTAATATCCGTCCAATTAAAAAATATTGGAATTTTGTTTAAAATAATGTTCACGTCTGGAAGTATCATTTCAATGTAGGTTTCTGTTTAGAAAATTGTGCTATGACAATTTTATTAATTAACCAATTAAAATGATATTTTGGACAATTTTGGTATCACGGATGGCTTTATGTTTGTAGGGAGTGAATGTTTTTTTTGGCTGTAAGTAGATCCAATTCTACTTTATTCTATATTTGAATAAAATTTGGTTAAAAAGGAAAAAAGAAACAGTTATAAAGGTGTTCCACCCTTAAATGTGACACACTGTATAGGTGCTGCATAAGTTCAGAATATAATAAGAGAAACTCATAAAATAAATTTACTTCGTAAATCTTGAAGTTTAACATTTGAATTTTTATGTAAACAAAACCACGAGACTGAAAACGCTACGATATTGACTGACGCCACTAATTTGTCCCGAGTTTGCTCATTTATGTTGTTATTCTTAATCTGGTTATAAACCCTTTCAGATCGGCGCTGTTTTTATATGTGTGCTCCCTCAGAACAGCGCTTTATTTAACCTTTTGCAAACGCACGCCTTCCATTCTCCATGCTAATTTACAGTTCCCAATAAGACATTTTAATGTGGTTCCGAATATCTAAGTTAGGTCCTCTTTGGCACTTTCCACCAACAGTTGCGCCAATTCAGCTTCAGTTATGTACTTATGGCCGCTACCAGAATGTATTTCAGAGCATCTCACAATAATGGCCTTCGATTTATGCTATAATGCGACTGCCATCACAAGAGTGTTAACTATTGGCTAATAAAATGGACAGTAATTCAACCAACACTCAGGATTAATTAAAGCAAAAATCAAGAACCGAGCAAAACATTTTAAATTCCTTACATATAAAAACGAGGGAATATCGACCAAAACAGCCACAAAAATTTACAAATCCATATGTCGACCTATTCTAGAATATGGACATACCTTATATATTATATGGCCTGCACTAAACAATCTAAAAGTTGCCGAAATCTCTTCACTTCGAATTATAACCAAGATTCGTCACCCCGTCAACCACCTTCACAACCCTAGGTGGGTTGTGAAAGTAACTTGCTGTATGAGAGAACTGGCGTAACTCCCATAATTAGCAGACTTCAAAAGTTGAGAAACAAATTTGCAAATCAACCACACAATATGCAATTATTAAGGCTGCTTTGTCGATCAAGAGACCCCAATAGGAGTTCGAGATTTAAACTCGATGAGAAATGACACTGATGGAAAAATATCTACACAAATTCAAAACTAATACAATGATTTGTCTATATCTACGTATCTGTTTTCACAATAGCGATAAGATGCAAATGTAAATTATTATTATTAAGTTTTTTGTTCTTTTTTCTATAAACTGTGAACATTATGAATATTATACATAAACATAATTGCATTAACAGGCTGAAGGACTCTGGTCGATAGCCATTTGGGTACTGTCGTGAGCAGAAAAAAAATAGGACAACTTTTTTTTCTAATGTAAATCTGTCTCTATTTGAATATGTAATGAGTAGCCGAAATAAAACAGATCACTTTTAATTTATTTTTTACTTTAATGCTGTAGTTATTGCTATAGTAAATGATGGATGATTAATGAGACAAATTGGACTGCGTTATAACATTAACAAAAATTTGGTGTGTTAACATTTTAAGAAAGTGGAGAATAAACTGTACGATTAGTAGAAATCCTGGATCAAAGGCCAAAGGATATCTTACTTAACAAGAAACTAACTATTAATATTTTGTTATTGCACCATTTCTATTTATAACTTCTATAAGTCTGTTTGGCATAGAATTAAATAACCTTATACAATAATCATTAGTAATAATATTTTCTCATGTATTATTTACTATTTCCAGTAATTCTTCGGCATTCCGTGATCTCACTTACGAGTAGTCCCCATACTCCTTCCACAGGGTTAAAATCTGGACTATGACTGGGCCAGGTAAGAACATTGATGTTATCTTGAAACCAGTTAGTTACGGTATGAGCAGTATGAATGGAACAATTGTCTTGTTGAAATATGAACTCATTATTAGGAAATAATTGTGACACAGAAAGGAGCATAATATCGTCTAAAATCCTAATATACGTTTCACTATTAAATCGTTCCTCAATATGCCACAAAACACCGGGACCATGTGCCGATATCCAAGCCCACATATTGACGGAAAATCTACCACTTTTATCATTGTTAGATATATATTTCTCATCGAATCGAGTATTCGGAGGGCGGTAAACACAAATACGACCGCTGTGTGTTGACTGGAAAGTTTTTTGATCTGTAAAGATTACATTGTTCCAAAAATTTCCATCATGTGCTAAAAATTCAAGTGCAAATTCTACTCGAGCTTGTTTATGTTCAGCTTTAAGTAAGTATTTCTGTGCTGCTGCATGACAGCATAGCTCCAATTCTCTTACTCGCTGACGACCAGTACTACTCGATCCAGGTAAATTCGTTTCTTCAGCAGCCTGAATAACTGAGTAAAATGGATTTTCTACTAAAGCATTTACCAATTGCAATTGTTGTTAAGTTGATATCCTTCGTTGCCCTGATCCAGGATTTCTACTAATCGTACCGTTTATTCTCCACTTTCATAAAATGTTACACACCGAATTTTTGTCAATATTATAACGCAGTGCAATTGGTCTCATTGACCATCTATCTTCTGCTTTAGCAATAACTCCAGATTTAGCTAAATCGCTTATATGAGGCATATTAGTTTTTTGCACACTTGCAATAAATTATGACAACTAACTGACAATGTCACAAAAATTAAAGTTAGATGTACACAACTAGATTTTAGCAAAATACCGTTATAAGACTTGTCCTATTTATTTTTGCTCACGACCGTACTAATTTAATAATAATAATAATAATAATAATAATAATAACTTTATTTCCATTAGACCTGCAGATTACAAGTTTTGGACAAGTCAAATAGGTACAGCATATATAAAACAATAAAAATATAAAGCATAGTGACAATAAGTAGGTACAAACAGAAATAATAATAATAATAAAACGCTAGTTTTACTTGGTCAACACAGCAAAAACACAGAACAGTATAATCACAAAATAAATACAAAATATAAAATATAACATGAGCTACACATTAATTTTACTTAGTCTAGTAACAATCATAGCAATCAACACAGTAAAAACAAACGCATTAAAATAGATTTGTCACGTCATCACAGCCGTTATAGAATTCACTTTCGGTATAAAAACATTTATCCGCTAAAAATTTTCTGACTGAGCTTTTGAAGCAATTTAAGCTGTCTATATCTTTAAGTTTTTGAGGCAAGTGGTTATATAATTTTATTGATGTAATAAAAGGGCCTTTATGTCCCTGAGTTAATCTATGTGTTGGTACGTAAAGATTGTTTCCAATTCGAGTATTATAATTGCTAATATTTCTACATCTTGGGATCTCATTTATATTTCGTTTTACATAGTACACAGCCTGCAAGATATACATGCTATAAACAGGAAGTACACCATGCCGCCTAAAATAAGGTCTACATGATGTGGTGTAGCTAAGGTGAAACATACTTCTAATTATTCTCTTCTGCATAGTAAATACTTTTTGAGCAGCAGAACAATTTCCCCAGCAGAGTATACCATAAGAAAGAACAGAGTTTACACAACCGTAATAAAATGTTTTTAGTGTGTTTATATTAACTGTATCTCTTATTTGCAAAATTGCAAAATTTTTTGTAGCCAGAATTTTTATTACATTTTCAGTGTGATTTTGCCACGATAAGTTTTTATCCATCTGGACACCTAAGAATTTCACACAATCATTTTGACAAATAGAATTGTTATCAGCTCTAACTAGTAGATCGTTTTTCACACCCATTGGTGAGAAAAACACAAGATTTGTTTTGTGTGGGTTTAGTACCAGGCCATTGCTATTACACCAACTTGTAATTTCCTTGACACAGTTAGTAGCATCTTTGCTAAGGACATCATTATCCTTGGCACTTATGATAGCAGAAGTGTCATCAGCAAAAATAGTTAAAAAACTTCTATTTATGTTGTCGACGATGTCATTAATAAAGATTATGAACAACAATGGACCTAGCACGCTCCCTTGTGGTACTCCAGTTAGTACTTTTATGCCTTCTGAAAAACATGTTTGTCCATCTTGCATAACTTTAACAGATTGTGTTCTCTCCCTCAAGTATAAATTTATCCAGTTTAATGCCATACCTCGTATACCATATACTTCAAGTTTTTTTAACAGTAACTTGTGATTTATACAATCAAAGGCTTTTGAGAGGTCAAAAAATATACCTACTGATTTTAAATTGTTATTAAAGTTGTTGAGAATTTGTTCATAGAAGGAGAGAACAGCATCCTGAGTTGATCGGTTTTTGCAAAAGCCATATTGTCTAGACGTTAATAGATTAAACTTGTGGAAAAAACATGTTAATCTGATTTGAAATGCCTTTTCAAAAATTTTTGAGAAAACTGATAAAAGAGCTATCGGTCTATAGTTGTTCATATCAGTTGTATCTTTATTTTTGTGAACTGGTATTACTATTGCTGATTTTAATTGATCTGGGAAGTGGCCATTTTCGAATGATATATTTATAAGATACGTGAGAATAGTGAGTAGGTATTTGGCAACATCCTTTATTAAGCAGCATGGTATTTCATCATTGCCTGATGACTTTTTCCTGCATACAGCAATAATAATATTTGAGATTTCCTCCTCAGTAACAGGTGTCAGGTAGATAGTGTGTACATTATGCTTATTAATTTGAGTTTTTGAGGTGTCAATATCAAAAGAGGAAGTAAGCTTATTAATAGAATTAATGAAGTTGCTGCTGAAACCATTAGCAATGTCTTGAGTATTATCTAAATATATTCTATCTTGGTTCATTATTGTTGGGATTTGTTTGATTGAATTTTTACCATGTGTATTTTCCTTTATTACATCCCACATTGCTTTTGATTTATTCGGTTCGTTGTTAATTTTTTCTTGATAATAATCTTTTTTTGTATTCATAATGTTGCGTTCATGATTTTTTTAAATAATATTATACCTAACTCTAAGTTCAGGATCATTTGATGATTTTACTTCATCGTGTAATTGTCTAACAAAAATGCCGTCATTAATAATATTTTCGGTTATCCATTTGTTTGACTTTTTATATGCAACTTTGTTTGTTTTTTTTGATTTCACAGGAAAAGCTGTATTAAATAGGTTAAGAAATGACTCTAGAAATATTTTAAATTTTTTACTGTTGTCTGATTCTGTATAAACCTCGTCCCAATTTTCATTTGACAATAAATGTTTGAAGTTATGTATATTTTCGTCAGAAAATACTCTGTTTTTAACACATTTTTGATGCTTTTTTACAAACGAAAATTTATAAGTTATTAACTGCGCATTATGATCAGAAATAGCATTGGACAAGGTTTGAGGTGTTAAAGTTTCATTAATGTTTGAGAAAATATTATCAATTAAAGTATCTGAGTTTCCTTGCGTGCGAGAAAATTCTGAAAAACATTTATTATAACCGAATGACGAAAGTAGATTTGTTAAGTCTTGTGTTTTTTTATTTGTTTCTGCAAAATTATAATTAAAATCTGCGCAAACAAATTTAGGGCCTTTTATTTTTGATATTAACATCAATAACTTTTCCATCGAGTTGATAAAAATATCTTGACATGCATTAGGAGATCTATAGAGACAGTTGACATTTACATTTACCTCATTAAAAACAACATTGATAGAAACAGCTTCAAATTGCTGCTCAGTTACACTAATAGAGCATAGGCTTTTTATACTAAATTGGATATCATCTCTCACTAGTATTGCTACTCCACCTCCTCTTGTTTTAGTTCGACAATAGTAAGTTGCCACATTATAATGAGGCACATTTAATACCTTCGCTTCTTCATTTGAAAGCCAAGTTTCAGTTAAACATATTACATGTGGATAGTGTAGTGTGTGTAGGAACACACTGAGCATATTAGTTTTGTTCCTAACACTGCGTACATTTAAGTTCATGATGCGTAGGTCATCTAAAACTATCGTATTTTTGTCTTTACAAGACTTGGAGATAAAAAATTACTAGAATTTTCTTCTGATTTGTCGATACTAATAGGATTTTCGTTTGTGAATATACTTGGAACTACTAGTATATTATTTAAAATATTTACTCTATTTAATTCTACCGCTAGATTATTTCCATTTATTATTTCTTTAGATGAGTCCTTGTTAGTTTCTAATCCTTTATCTATAGATTTTATCAGTGGTACTATTATTTGCTTTTTTACATAATTATTATTACCAGTATTTTGTGGTAAAATAGAATTTAGTTGATTTGATTTTCCACTTTGTACAATTTGTTGAGTCATAATTTGCGATTCATGTCTTTTTATGAATATCAATGATTTCTGACTAGGTTGTTGATTATTAATTAAGTTTGAGAAGTCCTTTGATATAATATCTTTGTTAATAACATAATTTTCTTTGTTTATTTCATAGTATCTTATATTTCCTTCTATCACTTTATTTAATTTTTGTATATATAGATTTAGTGTACTGTTATATTTATATATACGTTGGTTCAAAATACGACTTTTAGTATATGGTACTGATGAGAAGATTATGTTAGTACTACTACAGCTCTTTAGTTTTTCATTAATGTATCTGAAGGAGGGTAGCTGTTTTTTTGAAAAATCATTTTTACCTGCCATTATGATTATGTAGTCGTTCCTTCTAAAATCTTTACCAAGGAATTCAATGTTTTCAATAACGTTTCTGATGTCAGCGCAAGGCTTTACAATAGAAATCATTTTTATAGAATCTTTTACTAGGCTATACATCTTAGGTCTGATACCTTTTCCAAGTTCATCAGATAACAGAATAACTTTATTTATTTTTTTGGAGGGCCAATCTTCTTTTACAAGATTTGAAGATTTAGGTAATCTGCCATTTTTTTGCAGCATATAAGCTGGTTGTGACTCATTATATTTTAAATTTAAATTCAAAGTCGTTTCCTTCCAATTTTCTACACCACTGATTTCTTCCTGCATCATATTAATATTTGTAGATGTTGACTGGTTTTTCTGCAATGTTTTATCAGTTTGTATGCTTACTGTTTTACTTGTAGTTTTTGTTAATGTCCTTTGAAGTCTTATCTGATTTTCTAAGTCAATAATAAGTTTTTGCTGATCTTGAATGTGTTTATTTAGATTTGTTTCCATTTCAGTAGCCTCTTGGATTAATAACTCATTTTTTTCCTTTAATTTTAGAATGTGGTTATTTTGCATTAAATTTTCTTCACTCAGATCACTAACCGTATTTTCCAAGATACTTATCTCTTCGTCAAATTCACTTGAAGCACTTAACTCATTTACATTTTTACAACAAATTATTCTGTTGAGCGTTAAAAACGATATTTTGTCTTTATTGCGGAGCACACAGCTTTTATGGAATATACTAAAGCACTTAGTACATACATAATTCGTATTTACTTTAGTTTTGCAACATTTAAAGTTGTTTACTTCAGAGCACTGTAAATTCATGTCTTTACTCTGTAGTACAATTTAACCATTATTGTACATTTATTTATCCAATAAAGAACGTTTTTTATTATTATATTGGATAGTATTTCAGTAAATGCTTACTGTATTAATTTATAGCCACAGTATTCCTTTTAGACATTTCAACATTATTGACATGACATCACCGGGCACGTGTGACATCACTTGGCAGGGACACAGCTTCAATAAATCAGTGGTTAGTGACATTTCGTGTCGCAATTATTGAACCTACGATTGGGGAGTTTACTGGAAGGTGTAAACACATAACAATTGGTGTTAGAAACGGAATTGCAACAGGATTTCTGGAGAATTCAAGGAAGTTCCAGAGTGTTCTCTTTGGAAAGCACTGGAGATAGGGAAATGCTTTGAACTGAACAGTGATATAGGCCTTAGTTAAGGCTTATTTGTGTTAGTGTAAAGAAATTTATAGAACATTCTATTCAGAAATTACTGTACTCTGTTAAGTTCTTTCAACTAGAGAGTGGTATAGACATAAATAAGACCGGTTTGTGACATTTTGAGAAAATTTCTAGAAATATTTGAATTGTACCTAACATAGACTTTAAATAAGACGTGCTAATGCTGTTTCAAGAACTTTTTGATGGAAACAAGAAACATGGTTGCTGAAAAATGAATGCAAGACATGTTCGCAGAATTAAGAAAAATGACGCTAGAACAGGAAAAGAGACGATAAGGAAATAAATGTCAGGAAGATAAAGATGAACTAAAAAAAATGATGCTAGACTAGGAAAAGAGACAACAAGAAAAGAGACATCAGGAAGAAAAAGTACATTTTTTGGTGCTGCTGATCAGGAAAAAAGACACCAAGAAGAAAGAGAAGAACAAGAAAGACAACGTCATGAAGAAAAACAGCGGAGACATTTTGAAAAATGTCATTTGGATATTATTAATATGATTGTTGAAATCCATCCATGTTTTTAAGACTCTTTGATAATGGTCGCAAGGCCGAAACATATGTCAGAGAAATCTGAGAAAAAACTAATGAAACAATAAACCAAGTGCGTATTTTAACTATTGTTTTGAATATTTATAATTATCCTAAACTAAGATAAATATTCTTTTTCATTTTCAATCTATGAATCTGTAAAAAATTACCTCCGAAGCTGCAGATCGTTTGTCCAAATTTCATTGAAATATGAATTTCCACTGCCAGTGCGTAAATTCGGCAACGTGTTTAAGATTCGATCAAATTTTAACTTACCAATAGGAGGTTCTATCTCAATAGCATAGGAATAGTTTTCACACAAGTATTATTAGCATTATTCTTTATAAAATGTTTTGCTAGTCTTAAGAAGCCGTAAACAATTGTCAAACTCAAGATAAATTATACAGGGTACTCTTAAAATTAGACCACCAACAATTCTGGCTCGCGTCAAAGTTCCGCTGTTATCGTGGATCGGGGCTTAAGTTACTCACCCCATACGGTGGTCAGTTACAAATATTTATTTATAATGTGCCTACTCTGGAGCCAGAAGAGCTTATAAGAGGAAATAGGCACACTGGCTAGCTAGATTCTTGCGGGGGTCATGGTTCGCTTTTAAGGGTGAATATGATGAATTGGGTAGTGGTGGTGGCTGAGAGACAGATCCGATAAGGATATTTTTGGCCATAACTTTTTTTTTTAATACCTATATCAGTAAAAATAGTATAAGACTACCTAAATACAACTATGACAGGTGTAGTGATATGAATTACCCCATACTGCCGATCATCCTTAAGTACTGTAGTTTCATTCTACTAGACATTTATTTATCATGTTTAACATGTCCCTTGAAACTGGTGAATTTCCATAATTCTGGAAAGTCAGCTTTATTACGCTTATCCACAAATCTGGAGATAAAAGAGACGTAACTAATTACAGACCCATGTGCATTTTGAGTGCTATTCCAAAACTATGTGAAAGTTTTGTTACTGATTTTTTGGCACCACAAATTGACATTACAATCAATTTGGCTTTCGTTCAGGAAGATCCACAGAATTAAATTTACTCACACTGATTTCCTGTCACTAGCTCTTGAGAATGGATACCAGGTTCATGTCATCTATATAGACTTTGCAAAGGCCTTCGATAGAGTTAACCACCGATTTCTACTGGACAAGTTGAATTTGGTAGGCATAAATGGTTCGAAAGCTACCTACTCGACCATACACAGATCGTTCGTGAAAACAATTTCAGATTAAAAGAAATTCAAGTCATTCAAGCATACCACAAGGTTCTCATTTAGGACCCTTGCTCTTAAATTTATTTGTTAATGATATTCATGAGTGTTTTACTAATGGTAGTTTCCTCTATTTGCCGACAATCTTAAATTGTTTTCTAAAATAACCACTACTGAAGATTGCAATAAATTACATCCATACGTACAGTGTGACCCATTTCAAATGGAAACCTCTCTGTAAAAAACGTATTTATAATCCTATGTTAATGCTTTTTTTTTAAATGATAAACCATCAAAAACTCCACTTTATGACATAAATTTAGAGATAAATTTCAATTTTCAAAGCCTTCTATGATTGATTTTTAATGTCGAAAATGAACAAATTTGATTAGCGATTTTTTTATTGAAATTTTAACTACACCACTGGATTCAGTAACCTCTCAAATGGGTAAATCCCAAGGTTTGTAAAGTAAGATAGGTAGCATGGTAACTTTCGACCAATCAGAGATCACTATTTAAAATGCGGGAACGCGTCACTCTGCCTGCTCATTCGAATTTCTGGCATTCAAACCATTAGTATAGAAGTACATATAATTAGTTATGAATATGAATACCGTATTTTGTATTTTTTAATATACAAGCACAAATTAATAAATTGACTTTTTTGATTAATGATTATTAACATCGATAACGTTTTCCTTAGAATTTAAAACTGACATTACTTATATCAAATTTATAACTAATTAATGTATGCAGTTAAAGAAGTACATTTTATATGAAGGGACTGAAGTAGGTTCTTTTAATCTTGTGTGCAATTTCTTGCCCGAGACTTCAGTCTTGATTTCATTGCTTTACATAATTCTTAGCGAATTTAATAAGTTATAAGATAGATGAAGAAACATACATGATATTAATTTTCGCCCTAACGAAAAGAGTTACTTAGAAAAGTTTCTTATTTTATGACGTACTGTAGTAATTATGTAGTAGATATTAAAAAATAAGAAAAAATCACTCATTGGTTTTTTGTAATATTTCTTTGTATCATATGAAAATAAATTTTATTTCCTGTATTAAGTAATTTTTTAGGGAAGGAAAAAAACATCAACATCTCACCACCCTCTTTTGCCTTTTTTGAGTTGTTTTTGCAAACAGCTACACTACAAACCTTTCCTCCAGTCATCTAGTAATTGTATGTAACATTGTTATTTGTTATTATTATGAACGGAAAATAATAAAAACTGTTTACCTTAAAATTATTTCTGTAAATACACAGGTTACAAACTTCTATATACTATGAGTCTTTTCTCTTTAACAGTAATTGTCAAATAGATTATACACTAAATAACTAGAACTGCACGATTATAAACACAAAATAACAAATATTTCGAAATAACTCAACAAATAAGCGCAACGTCTCAAAAAATGCATTCGTACAATTAAGCTTCAGCAGGCACGATGACGCGCAAGATGGCCGCCTTCATTGTAACCCCTCCATTCCGTTCAAGTTACCATGCTACCTATCTTACTTTACAAACCTTGGGTAAATCCCAAGTTCCATGAAAAAATATGGAAAAATGACAGATTTATGACAAAATCAATGTAGGCTCATAGTAACTTTTACTTGATTTTTTCTAAAAATCGAAGTAGCCCATGAAAAATAAACAAAAGAAAGATAAATTAAGTGAATAGTTTTAATAAATATTACATTTTTATTGAGTAATGGCAGATAAAATAGGGTGCCATGGAAAACAAATTTTATAGTCAAACGTCAAATCTTTAAAATTCACATATTCACTGTCATTGAATTATAAAATTAATCGATAGTTATTATCAAGTATTAGTTTATTAGTTTATTAGTTTGTAGTTAATTATGGATAATCTAAATGTACAGGAAAAAATTGAATTTGTGCGCCTTAGAGGAGATAATGACAGAACTTTGAAAGAGGTATGCGAGATATTCAACAACAGGCATCCGAATAGGCCCAACATTACTAAAAGTACTGTTTATAAAATAAACAAAATTTTTAATGAGTGTGGCACTGTATTATAAGAACAGATAATATACAAAGAAGAACCAGGTACGAGCAGACAGTTTTAAATTATTTTAACAACAATCCAAATGCCAGTGTAAGAGTAGCTACCTTAAATTTGAATTTACCTAGAGAAAATATTCGCCGATGCCTTAAGAATTTGGTAAAACCCAAATTTTTACACACGTTGGAACCTGGTGATGGTAACAGACGGATGGAGTTTTCCTTGTGGGCTCAAGGAGAGTGTTTTAATAACAGAAATTTTAATAAAGATATTTTATTCAGCGATGAAGCAACTTTTACAACAAACGGCGTAGTATCGTCACAAAATTCTAGGTTTTGGGCTATAGAAAACCCACAGTTTGTCATTAATTGTAAAAGACAATATTCCCAAAAAGTTAATGTTTGGTGTGGGTTGCTCAATGAAACAATCATTGGCCCTTTCTTTTTTGAAGGTAATATGAATAGCATGCAGTTTTTACAGTTCCTAAGAAAAGAATTTTGGAATATTCTACATGAACTTCCAATACAAGAAAGAGTAAATCTACACTTTCAATTAGATGGAAGCCCTGTCCATAATGCCAGAGTGGTTACCAGATGGCTGAATGCTAACTGTCCTAATCGATGGATAGGTCGTGGTAGCCCGTTAATTGAATGGCCACCCCGATCCCCGGACTTAATGTTAAAGAACGCTATAACCCCGATATACTTTTCGACGTTGTAACAAAATCCAACTTAGGAAATACTTCGTACGAAAAGCGTGCTTCACGTAAAAACGCCGTGGAAGAGGTTTTTAATACTTATAAACATATTTTCGCTCTTCGGAGCGTTTTTTATGCAAAATTTTCGCTAACTCTTCAAGGAGCGTTAATTTAGAAAGTGTAGCAAATGTCGCTGCACAGGGACGTAATGTCGCCCCGACCACCTAAAGTGTACTAAAATTTGACTTTAACTTCGAAATTTTCAAGATTAAAAACTCTTTTACGAATCCACGTTGTCAAGCACTGCAACTCTTACGAGGTATTGAATATGAGGACAAGTTAATCCAACGACTATTCAAAGTATGTCGGAAGTTATAGCGAAAATAGCCCTTAGCGACATGGGACCCCCATCATTTCCTAGCAGTCGGTCGGTTTTGACGGGGAAATGATGTATTTTGACGGGGTTTGCCCTAAACCGGTTCCTCAGTGATTCGGAGTCAAAAAAGTATCTATACCATGTACTCATATGTGCATGGGATCCGCCTTGCCTGAATGTAAAAAGTTATTATTGTAGAATACAATCGAAGTAGTAGCGCTTCAAGCAATTTTAAGCTCCGAGGAGCGACCAAAATTCATGTGAATTATATAATACGTTTATAAGACAGGCAAGCAAAAGCCCACCAAAATTTCAGTTACATTGAACTTTTCTTGAATCTTTTTGTGCATCGTTAGCTTATTAAACCGCATATTGGATGGTAGTTGGTACATTATAAATCGTTCCGTTCCTCACCATGTGTTGTACACGGGCCAGACTAGTGTTTGTTAAACATTTTTCTTGAAATAAAAGTTGTTGTAAAAACATAATTTTTTAAAGATTTAATATATATATTTTTGAACTTTATATTGTCTTTTAGTTGTGTTTTCTAACAAAATTCCCTTTCAGGTTTAAATTTTTAGAAAGTGTGGTACATCCAGTGTTAGGTTTATAGTGTTACGACGTCCAATTGATACCATCAGAGCAGCAGTTAAGCATAAACGACAGTAAGTATGATTTTTTATATTATTCTCCGTCTGAAACAGTCGTGTTGAACCCTAAAATTTTGTGAACATAATATTTATTTATTTAGAGATAAGGAAAGAGTTGAGGAAAAAGAAAATTCATTTTTTCTTTTTCCTACTTTTTTTAATTTTTCTAAGTTTTTCAAAGCAGAAAAGACGTCCTTCAGACCCCATTAAGATGGATCGTTCACATTAACACCGATGGACTTCTTTTTATGGGGTTTAATAAAATCTAAAGTTTACAGGTCACACCCGAGTAATAGAGAAGATTTGTGTGCAAGAATAAGACAAGCTTGTGCAGAAATTACCCGGCAACAATTACAGAATGTCGTAAAAAATATTAAAAAACGATTCGACAAGTGCATCGAAATAAACGGTGGCCTTGTAGAGGCTACAAAAATTTAAGAAGTTTTAGTGTAATGTTGTACAATGTGTTATTTTTTTTATTTAATAGGTATCTAATTATTATTACTTTTAATTGTTCATACTTATGTTTTTAAGTCCAATATGATTAAATTTGTTTAAATGACAATATTTATTAAAACTATTCACTTAATTTATCTTTCTTTTGTTTATTTTTCATGTGCTACTTCGATTTTTAGCAAAAATCAAGTAAAAGTTATTATGAGCCTACATTAATTTTGTCATAAATCTGTCATTTTTCAATATTCATTCATGAAACTTGGGATTTACCCATTTGAGAGGTTACTGAATCTAGTGGTGTAGTTAAAATTTCAATAAAAAAATCGCTAATCAAATTTGCCCATTTTCGACATTGAAAATAAATCATAGAAGGCTTTGAAAATTGAAATTTATCTCTAAATTTTTGTCATAAAGTGGAGTTTTCGATGGTTTATCATTAAACAAAAAAAGCGTTAACATAGGATTATAAATACATTTTTTACAGAGAGGTTTCCATTTGAAATGGGGCACACTGTATACATGTAAATTTAGTTATATTTATTTTGTGTATGTTTATCCTAGGAATGGACTAGTATTACTGCTATTTTCTTTTTTAAATTGTATTTTAGAAATGGACTTAGGCTTATTGTATTAAAAAAAGTTATGGCCAGAAACAATAAATATCTGCTTATCGGATCTCTCTCTCTTGGATACGCCCACCTTAAACCTTCAGGTTTTTTATTTTTCTAAAATTATTTACATACTCGCATGTATTTCTTAAATAAAAAGTTCCATTATCATATTTAACAGCCCCAAACTAATAATTAAATTGTGTATGAATATAAGACGATACACCGACATTTCTATTTGATAAGTACGATCACCGCCAACATAAAAGTCAAAAATAAACTCACCAACCAAAATCGGCTCCTCATTACAATACAATATATAGTTCTTTGACAAAAAATCACACACAGCCAACCTCCTATAATCACTAGCAGCAGGCGAAGCAGATTCAACTAACAGTTCTATGAGTTTATTGTACCTCAAAACGGTATAATCTAACTGCAATAAAAATGTGCTTATACAACTAACTACGGCACTAATAAGCTCTTCATTATCACAGTTACAGAAATTTATCAGCATATTAAGAGTCTCTTGTTTACTTAAATTTAAGTATTTTATCACGCACGGATAATAGTTCACTAGTAAAAACAGCAGAACTTGGTCTTCCTGTTTGATGTAATGCTTGAACTTTATCTCCTCCGTAAGGAAACATTTCAAGTAAGGGTGTATGTGAGTCAGCATTCTCGTGATGGATCCCTTCTCGAAACTGTCCACTAGAGTTATTATTTGCTGGGGAATGTGCATCTCCTCCGTTTGGAATAAGGGATGCTTATAATTTGGATCGTTCTGTATTCGATTGAGGTATATCAGCAGGTTGAGGCAAAACCGTTTCATTTCTACATCGTGCCCATATAACTGAGACATTATCTGGTTTGTGATGGTGGCGTAGGTTGCTTCGTTTTCCTCGAATTTGTTAGCGATAATGTAAAGCACTAGTATCAGTCTTGTTTGTCCGAAACTACTCATAGATGTAGTCGGTTGTAGATTCTGCGCTATCTGCCTTGAGAGTAACATTAGGATATCCTTTAGCATGTCCAGATCTTCGTAGTTCCTAAACCTACAACAAAAACTGTTTGTGACAGAAATTGCGATTGGAATTATTTCAAAGTTACCTCATCAGAAACAGCATCACTACTTCCATGTAAAGAGACACAGTCATGTGACTGAACCTCCTCCCAACGTGCTGCAACAGGTGTATGCTGTTCTGTAAGTAGCTCGTTAACGGAACCTCTGCCAAATTTGCATTCGATTTCAGTATATGCCATGCCTAAAAGAGATATTTGGCGTTTATTTACCAAATTTCACAGATTACATTACATTACTATAAGATTCAAACAGACATAAAATAACATACAGTGTCCACTAAAAAACCTGCACAATAATAATACTTCATTAGTTCCAGTAAGAAAAAAAATTGCATGTAGAAACTCTTATGTCTCACATGAAACAAAAACACGCATTACAAACTAAAAATTGTTTACAACCTACTACATTAATGAAAGGGCATTTAAAAAAGTGCAAAAAAATAACATATATATTCTTATACACTTCTATTTTCCATTATTTCACATATTTCTTTATCGTTATAATATACCGGATGTAACAGGATCATATAATCATATAACCCCTTTTCTCCTTTAGTTTTGAAGATAATTGATTGAAATTTAAGATATACTACATAAATAATAAGCGGCACTTTTTGACATACAATTGATTTTTTTTTCACTTCCGGTTGCGCCGGAAGTGACACTAACTTTCGATTTTTAAATGGAATACCCTGTATATTATTGCATTTTTGAATTCTGCATAATTTTCTGAATCCAACGATGCCAAATAAGTGACATATTTCAAAAATCAATTTTTTTTATAATATAATTTTTAGTTTTCCATTTAAGTTTGCCCTGACGGTTCGAATTTATTCTAAATGACCGCAAATTTATACAAGAGATTAACATGTCCACTTTTTCATCTCTTGTATAAATTTGGGGCATTTTGAACGCAATTAATAAGAATTTTAAACAATTTTTAAAAACATAATAAAAACACCGTTAAACCAACAAATGTTTGACAAGCTAAATATTTCATTGTTTTCAAAGCCACCTTAGTTACTTCTTAACATTTAATTAGAACAAAATTGTATTCTCTTATTTTCTTTTAGCTGTAATTTTGTTTGTATTTATCGCACATTTTAATACGACATACGAATAAATTCCTTATTAACAGTACTAATAAATGGTACCATGGTACCGATATAGGTCCATTTGAAAAAATTGAGTTTTGCCCCAAAAACTATTTTGGTGAATTTTATTTGCTCATAAATCACGTAATTTAGTGTTTTTAACGGGTTTTCGATTTTTGTAGCATTACATGGGTCATTTACAATAAATCGGAACCGTCATGGCACACTGAAACGGAAAACTAAAAATTTTGCGAATTTTAATTTTCTTGCTAGTTGCCAAATATTCAACTGGGGAGTTTTTTTTGCTTTATCTACAAAAACCACCGACTTTAATGGAAAAGTGCATACTACAAAAAGTACTTAGAATTAAACATACTTGTAATAATATACTTCCAAAGTTCATGTCATTAAAAAATTTCTAGCCAGCATTCTGATGCCGTAGACGCCACTATCATCAGCAACTTTTGAAAGACACACAGTCACCAAGAATAATTAACGGCTTTCTTTTACAGAATTCTAATACCTCATTTCGTTACCACAGAAACTGCCTGGGGAGTTTTATGTAAATCATCTCGTCTAGCCCGAGGCATTTATAAAGGTTAATGATGTCTATAAATGTTTTACGACTATGAAAAATGTTTAAGAAGCAATTGAGGTACATACTGCTAACATAAGAGAGAACAAGGGATTGTTTGATGGTGAAGTTTAGAGAGCAATAGAAAATAAAACAAAGGCATGTGATAAGTATTTAAGTACTAAATTAGACAAGGACAGTGCTCAGTATAAAAGAGAACGAAACATATATACAGCAGTTATAAAACTACGAAGGAAAGATATTTAAATTAACAAATAGAAGAAAAATGTGGAGATGGAAGGGAAGTACACTTTGAAGACGGTACTTTTAACCCACCTGAAATCATTGCAGGGAAACTCAATACTTAGATGACAGAAGTCAGATGGTTAAGTGGCAAGGAAGTTGTCTAATAAAGAAAACATTATACATGGTGTTCCTCAAAGCAGTATATTGGGACCACTACTTCTTTGTCTGTATATCAATGACCTACCTGGAATTTTAAAATACATAGAAATTAAGCTCTTTGCAAATGGTGCATTGATGTTTACTGTTAGAAAGGGTATTAATAAACAGGTAATTAATATGAATGAGGAATTACGAAATATTTCCAGTTGGTTAAACTGTAATAAATTGAAACTGAATATTAAAAAATCAAAATCAATGGTGATACCCTCAGACAAAGAATATACAAAGTTAAAAGGTGAAAATAAATGAATTGCTATTTTGATGGTGAGCAATTAGAGTGGGTTGAAGAATATAAGTACCTAGGTATTATTATTGACAGGAAGCTAAAATTTAAGGAACATATTAAATATGTGATTAGGAAAATTGGAAGTAAAATTGGTTTCATGATCCAAACTACTAACAGTCTAACCATGGCATTAAAAATAGCAATTTAAAATGCAATAGTACTCCCACATTTTAACTATTGTTCGACAATATTATATATAGCCAAAAGCGCCAAGCTAGACAGACCGCAAGTTTTGCAGAATCGAGGAATGGGAGGAGCTATTCTAAGATGTGGTTCTTATACACACATAGAGGACATGCTGAGTACGCTGAAATGGTTAAATGTGAGGCAGTTTTGTCAATATAGTGTGTTTGTTTTCATTTTAAAAGTATATAATAATTTAGCTGGACCGGGTTTAAAGCACTTGCTAAAAACAAATTGTGAAAAGGATAAACATTACACCAGAACTGGTAAACATTTTCAGTTGTCTTTGGTTACAACAGAACTGCTAAAAAACAATATATTTTTTAATGGTGTAAAAGATTACAATAGATTATCACAGGAGATTAAACAAGCTGGGAATTTACTTGTCTTCAAGAAGGAGCTAAAAAAAATACCTGGCAAGTGAAAAGTGAAGATTTATTTAGTACTTTATTAGTTAGTTAGTAGTTATATATAAAGTCGAGGTAAGAATTCAAGCGATGCACGTCACGAGTGATCTCATTAAAGAAATTTTAATAATAACATAATTTTTAATCATTAATTACTTTAAAAAGAGTAATTCTTGACACCCAGTTATTAAGCTTTTTTTTCAGAAATAGGTACAGTTTAATGGGGCTTCATGATTCTTAGCAGTATTCTCTTATTTAAAGAATCGATCTGTGACGTGCATCGCTTGAATTCTTGCCTCGACTATACCTACCAATGTTAGTGTTAGTTTATTAATATTGCCTTCTAGGATAAATAATGTTTACTATATGTTACCTACATTGTTTGCATTAGTATTTTTTTGCTAAATAAAGTTTCTATAATAAAATAATAGTGCCATTTAGTATTTCTCGTCTAGATCTTACCTGCAACAAAAGTCCATGACACTCGTTGTCCTTAATATCCGGCATTTTCATCCTATTAAAACAAGTTTCTAAATAGCTAGGCATTTTTTCGGTATGTATTAACGCTACAGAGGCCCTCGCGGCCAGGTCCCTTGTTCTATACACAGGATTCGAGAGGCAAGTTGTTACGTGAGGGATATATTTCTCCATCTTAAAAAAATGCACGCTTTAGTCATTATATACTATTTACAACACTGTCACACCAAAGTACCTGCATATTATATTCCTCTACATGCGACGGATATAGCCTGGACAAGATCATTAAAACCGGATGCAAAATAAGGCTGTCATTCTTCTCGGACTCCTCCGCCAATTTTTCCAATAGAAACTGCAGTAATTCTGGATACCTTAAGAAAAATACCCGAACAGTTAATTTGTTTTTCATACATAAGTCCTCCGAGTCATGTGTTCTTTGCACCCCAAACATCCTCGTCATTAACGCAGCATATAAAAGCGTAGCCGCATTTCTAACCTATCAAAAACAATGAGAAAAAAGTGCATACTTTTGTTATATACCATTTATATAATAACGTACCCCCCACGTATCGCTCTTGAAGCCAGTAATTGCCACAATTACTCCAGCACCGACATACTCAGCAACGGCCTCTCCTAATCTACTATGACGATACAGGATCCTCAAAACATTCATACTGTGCATTCTATATTCGTTATTGGCAGGGTCCAAGTTTTCGCAAGCCCTCAGTACTCTTTTCATTGCCGCATGAAAATTAGGTCTGTCGAATGACGCTTCTGTTGTTAATATCGACTGAAAAGTAGAGAACGTGTTGTGGATACCTTCAAAGTTAACGTATCTTAGACTTACTAATATCAAAAATGGTAATCCTGCGCTACGTCGTGTAGGGCATAATTTATCAGACTGTGTCTCTCCTGTACACAAAGATAAGGCATCTTGTAACCAAGTCCTGGGAAGGCAATTAATGTTTGGGTTTGATGAGCTAAGACAAATCACATATTAAAAACGTCCAGCTATCGTTAAAAGTTGCTCTACAGTCTGCAACTTTCTTGTAAATTCAAGAAATCTTGATTAAAGGCATGCGCTGATCACATTTGGCAATTTACTTGCACATTTCAACATCTTGCAGATAATCGGTTTTGCTCGATTTTTCTCGCAACTTATGTGCAAGTCTGGTGGATAATTTAGTGTTTTCCATGTTACCAACACAGACAAAAAGTTACTAGAATATTACTTCATGTTGCATGGCCTGATTAAAAGGTTATAGACAATAAAAGTAGACAAAAGCGTATTCATATGAATATTCTCGGCAACTAAAATGAGCAAAATAAGTTAGGTTAATGTATTATTATTTACTTTATTTAACACGGTTCAATTTATCTTTATAGATTGGCAAATCTTACACAATATTATTGCAATTACAGAAATTGCCAATCGTAAAACGTACTGTCAAGAAACATTTTCTGCAAGAAATTGCCGCTGCAACATCTTTGCAACAAACTTGCAGACTGTAAAGCGACTTTAAAAAAATGCATGAGTATACAGGTATTTTCTGTAGATTCTTAACCTCTGTCTCTTACAATTCGTCTGTATTATGTAAGGGTCTGTCAAAGACAAACCGGAGAGAAATGCCATCGGTGCACACCTATAAAAGAGGCGTCTTTCTGACAGCATCATTCCACAGGTGACGCCTAGCCTCTCCACAGTCTACATTTGGTTGTATGCCAACGGATTTGAGGCGTACCATTGTTGTCAGATTCACTTCTCCTAGATATATATATCTAGTGGTGACAGACACAGCATTACCTCCATGTGTTATGATGTTATGCAATATAGTTTTTAATGCTGACATGCCATATAGACATATATTGTATCATACAAATAGTTAATAAATATATTATATTATTATTAAATTTTTTGGTGCAAAATTCAAATTCAAAACGCAGTTAATATGCAATACGATTTGGTTTGGGGGTAAACTTTTCATGAGAAACCAGTTAGGCCCTTTGGTGATTTCACATGTCTTTGCAAAGATGCTATTTTTTTAGTACGTTTGGAAACATTGCACTTTATCGTTTTGATAGAAAATTTAATTACCTACAATTTGATATCATTAATAATAAAAATGTGCAAAGGTGAAAGACCTACAGGAACTACCGTATGTTCTATAATATACACAGATTCATAAGCTGGTAACTTACGTCCAAAACGTTTCACAAATGACGCAAAATCCCACATAAGCTTGTTCGAAAACTCCCCGATGCTTACTCTCGACGAAGATATCAACAAAGAACCGTCCGATTTTCAACATAAGGCTATCTGAAAGCATTTCAACTGTGTTCTCCAGTTTAATAGATTGTCTTACGATTTCGGCCAACAGCATAGTCATTTCCTTTATGGTACGCCAAGCAACAACCAAGATCATCTGTGCCTTTGCAGATTCATCCATCATAGCTAGTTCCTCGACAAGTTCAGGTATGTAACCTTCCGGCGAACAGTTGCAGACAATGGGCATGATACTGTCTTTAAGGTTAAGGCAAATTGTCACCAGGTGCTCGAATAAACCTGAGTAAGCATCGTTATTTTTACTAAAACAGAAATCATACTCATTTATAATTCTTTTAAAATACAAATGGAAATATTTTGTAAAGTTATATGAATAGGTACACTGTAACATAAACTAACGAGCGCTTCACATAGTGTAAATATGATTTATGGAAAGAAAAACCTGCAACCCTAGGGATGATTTTAATATTTAACATGTAGAAAATAGAATAGAATATACTTTATTGAATAGGAAATCCTAATATACAAATTCATTTAAGTAAATACAAATAGTTTGTACATAAATCCACACACTTACATATATTTGAACTAATATGCACATGTATACACATATTATACTCACACACATATATGTATAAATAAAAATAATACTCTTAATAATTAAGTAATCGACTTGATATATTTTACAATTTTACACTTAAATTCTGGTAGTGAACTAGATTCCTTTACATGATCAGGTAACTTATTGTATTGATCGAGACCTTTATGTAGCAAAATTTCCATATTTTGACTTAGATTTTGCCTTGGTATATAGAATTTGTTGTTGTTTCTTGTATTATGTTGATGTATTTGGTTGGCAAATGATATAAATTTGTTTAGATATTCAGGTATCAAGTTATTCAAAATTTTAAAAATAAAAACCATGGCCATGTAAAGCAATCTATTTTTTACAGACAACCACTGAAGAGAAGAGAGCATATGTTGGATAGAAGTATATCGGTTGCATTTCAAAATAACTCTCATTCCTCTGTTTTGCAATTTTTGAAGGGCAGTTATTTTGTTTAAATCCAAGGAGTACAATAGACTGGCACAGTAATCGAAATGAGGTTGTATAATGGTGTTGTACACAGTGATTTTTGTCATGATTGATAATTTATGAGATATTCTAAAGAAGAAATATAATTTTTTTGCTATTTTTATCTGTATATATATAAAATGTGCACTGAATTGTAAATGATTATCTAATATAAATCCTAAGTATTTGACTTCAGTAGCCATATCTATTTTATCGTTATCAATTTTTAAGCTAATTAGGTTAGTGTTTATATTTTTATATTTATACGGTGTAGTAATAATCATTGCTTTGGTTTTGGAAATATTTAATTTTAATTTATTATTTTTGAGATACTGGGACATTTTTTTAAGTGAATGGTTTTATTTATTGCTATGTCTAAATTGTCATTGCTTACCGTCAGCAAAGTATCGTCAGCAAATAAACTTATAAAATCACAATCATGAAACTCAATGATGTCATTAATGTAAATAATAAATAATAAAGGACCCAAAACACTTCCCTGAGGTATTCCGTACTTATTAACTACCGATGATGATACACTGTTACCAATTTTCATTACTTATTTCCTATCAGATAAGTAGTCCTTTAACCAGTTTAAGACTTTACCTTGAATACCAAACATAATAAGCTTTCTAATTAATATTGTACGATCGATGGTTTCAAAGGCTCGTTTTAAATCTAGAAAAACAGCTACCGTGTAATTACCTTTGTCCAGGTTGTGTTTCCATTCCGTTATTGTTAATTGCAAGGCTGATTCACAGGAATGCTTAGTACGGAATCCAGACTGATTTACAAGGAGTAAATTATTATTATTAAAATAATCCATTAACTGATTATATACTACTATTTCTAACATTTTTTCAGGACTTGGTAGCGTATTAACTGGTCGAAATTCCCATGACTTATTCGTATTGTTAATTTTCTCAATGGGTACAACTGTGCTAGTTTTTAACTCATCCGGAAATTTGAAAGAATCAAGAGAGCTATTTATGAAATGCAGCCAAACATGTCCAATAACTTGTGATGTGGTTTTAATTAATTTATTACTCAGTATGGTATTTGTAGACCCTTTATTATCTAATTCGTTAATCATTTTGCGTAGTTCTTGCAAGTTCATTAGTTTGAAATTATCTAAATAAGAGTCAGTATATTTGTCACTACTGGCTTAGAATTAGATAGAGTTAGAATTATCGCTATTAGAATGTTTTATAATAATAAAAAACTGTAACTATTAATACTAAACGATCAAACCGAAATGAGTAACTTAAGCTATATTTTTGCGCATTAGATTTGCAGCGGTATCGCGCGGCTTCAGGAGTCCGCTAGAAAATGACGTCACACTTCATGGCGCTTAAAGACATTGTGTAAGCTGCGAGATCGCAAAAATATAAATTTATTGTTATATGAAAATATTTTTAACTATCTTCCAGGTTATAAAAACATTTAAAGAAAAACTTACGTAATATCTCTAGTTTCCAGAAGATGTCTTATACATAAAATAATGCCAAAATATGCAGTTTTTGTGGTAGCAACATCCGCCTTAACATTGCTCTGTGCTATTAATTTGCTTGTAAGAACCACCAACATGTCCAGAATGGGGTTATGTACTTGTCGTTGCCCAATTTCACTGCTTCCATATTTAACAATATCGTAGAAATGCGGGGAATGGGCACAAACTTCCAGCAGATAGGCTGCAGATAGAGATTTGCATGGTCTTACATCTACGGCCATGTTTAGGCATCGTTGCATGTATTTGAAGGTAAATTCTACATTCTGAAATGGAGAAAGGAACCATCTATGAAAAATCTATGTCTACCAGTTTTATTATAATAAAAACATATTGCACCAACTAAAAATACTTTCATGGAAAGCTGAAGCAAATTTTAGGAGACACATTTGTTCGAAAATTATAAAAAAAAATTTACGGCCGACTGCAATATTTGAACCGAAAAAACTTACAGAGTTTTTCCGTATCTATATCAAGGAAGAACTCCAGTTAATACAGATTGTGAAAGAAACTATGCACATGAATATGTGGGTAGTGACAGTGGAAATAAAAATTAAGAAATACTACTCTATCGTTAACGTGTAAGCTCGGGCGATGCGGATTTTCTGAATAAACTTGAAAGCATTTCGAATAATTATGTGACAAATACTAATACACATACTGGGTGACCCAGAAAGTTCCTACTCCTCACTTTTTTCTACAGTTTTAAAAATAAATTTGAGAAATCAAGTATAGGTATCAATGGCCACATTTTGACCATTCAGTGCTAAAAAACCACATCCGGTGTGGCCGGAAATTGCCACAACTTTCTTATTTTAAATAGTACCTTGTATATTTAAGTCACTTTTCTCATAAAGCTGTAATTTCTCTTTCCAACGCTTTTGTCAGATTTACAATCGGATGAAAAATAACCTTGCAAATGGCATTTATTTCTAGTTGGCTTTGGATTTCAGGAACAAATTTAGAAAATTTCGAAATATACTTTGAATTTGAATAAAACGGTATTTCTCAACAAATTAAATGTAAAATTGGCCTATTTTGTTCATTCGCTTGGATTTAAAATGTTTTTCCAATTTTTCCATTTCATGGAAATTCAATTTGTGATAACTTCAATTTTTCAAATAGTATAAACGAATAATAATTACTTTGGTAGTTTTACTTACAGTAAATCCTATTACTTTTGACGGCAAATGTTTAAGTAGCATAACAGCCATTTTCTTGTGGGACTCAAAGCTGTCGAACAAAATACTATGGCAGTTCTTAATATCATCTTCCTGCCAACAATTCCGCCACTCCCCAGGAGGCATAACCTTATGCACGGACACCAGCAATTCGAGACTCGTAGACTTTCTAGCACAATTCGCATCATACGTCAAATTGGAGATAAATTGCTTGGCAAGTTTTTGAATAAAGCTTTTATATGAGTTCCTAAGTTCCTGATAAACTCTAAGGATCCTAAACGCTTCCTGTTTCTCTTGGGCGTCCTCTAATTTTTTCGAAAGGTACCCTATGTTTCTTAATATGACGTAAAAACCGGCGCTAAATCTGTTCAACGCTTTCTTATAATATGATATGACTTGTCTTCGAAAATTGGGTATTTGTGATGTTACATTGTAATGCATGTAGTTTAGTAAATATTCAAATTCCCAGTCCAAGAATACCTCGGTGGATTTTTGACTGTCCACTATCGACGCCAAAACCGAGATTCGTATCTGAAATCAAAACTAATTCTTACAATACGAATTGAAAGTAAACGTATCCTAACCTCATCATCTTGATGTACCATGAATTTTTCCAACTTATCCTTGTCAATTAAGCCTCGCCAATACAAAGCAGAATGCTCCCTTCTCTCTACAACTAGCTCTATTCCGTTGTTCCTAGCATACTGCAAACATTTCAGCAACACCCCAGATTCTTGGGAGTTCCCAACGTAGTCATTTGGAAATCTAGAAACAAAACTGTTAAGACACAACACTTTTCTTTTATTTACAATTTACATTATCCTCAGTATGGCAGGATGTAACTGGAAGGCGCTAGTTATTATCCTATGACAAATTGGTGTACACTGATTGCAGTTTTTTAAAACCCTTGTAACGGGTGTCACCCACGTTGTGATCCATTGTTCTTTATCGATTTCTTGGAAATGTTTTTCCATAATGGCGATGTATGTCTTGCACACCTAGAAGGAAATAGTTTATGAAATGTAATATAGTAATTTCATGAAATGTCATTTTGACGTTTAAATGTAACGCATTGGAGGAATACAAATTGCTTAAGACATCTAACAGATGATAAACATTAAAATTATGTGACAAAACAAGTGATTTATGATCTACATACATCACAAAAGATGCCTCTGATGTTAAGGTACCAAGTTCTTGCGTTTATGTTAAAAACTGCTTAGGGCCTAGAACTGAACCCCGTGGAACTCCGGTACCAACTTAGTTACACTCAGAGTTAAAAACTTGTAGTGCCTTTGCAAATTACAAGTCAAAATTGTTAATACCAGCATCCACACTTGCTAGAGTTGTGAAACTATTAAAGCGACATGATGCAACTGCCACCAGCACACAGTCGAGGATTGTCTACCAATGTGGTGTGTTTTATGCTTATCGGTACTTACTTCATCTGAAATACTAGGCTCGGATATAATATTGAGCAGACTATCTGGAAAGTCTTCGAAATTTTCTAGGAGGTAATTGCAACTCATGTAAAGAGCTATATTCTCCATTGCCAAAAACCTTATGCTATGAGTCGAAGAGAATTGTTTAACATTTTCCAATAAGATATCTGCTAGTTCCGTATAACCTAAAACAAAAGTTAATGCAGTTAGTAAATGGTGTAATAAAAATATTCATTTTACCATTATCTCTATGTTGCGCCGCAACAATTATAATATCAATGAAAAACAGTCTTGCATAATTCCGCACAGTATCAACAAAGTGTTCAGCGTGTGACCATACATAAGATATCCCTTCCAAAAATATAGGTTTTATTAGTTCTTGAGGAATAGCCTTTAACTGTTTTCCTATTATACTCAGAGTTCTACTTATCTCTACAATGATATGAGGGATAGTTGTTTTTCTAAAAAAAAAAAAAAATATTTAAAAAAAATATTGCCAGCGTAACTGTTAAGTACCTTTTTGCACATTCCATCAGACCATCATACAATAAACAAATAAGAGTTTTGCCATTAATCGTCACTTCCAACAGCTTTTCTTGTGGCACAACATTTAAAATCGACGCATATATAATAACAATATTGTCGCTATGTTTAAAAACAGACATTTTGTTATTTATTAGAATAAAATATTTTTCCTCGTTGTAGTCTTTTAGGAGCTCCAATGGTGGGCAATCTTTGTATTTCTAAAAATGTGCAAGAATTAGTAGGCGTACCTCTTATTTTCATTGTACTTACAAAATTCTTACGATGAGTCTCGGGAATAATATTGAAGGAATGCACGAAAATTAAACCAGCCTTTGTTTTTAAATCAAAACTAACTTTTTCGTGCATTAATACTTCGTGAGCTAGCACAACAAGCCACGTACTATGCTGTGTAGAAACTACATCAATGTATTTAATGTCTCTAACAAAGACTGATAACATTTGTTTTAAAACAGCATTCATGAGGATGGATAATTCTTCAAAGATTGATAAAACTGCTTCAAAATTTAACCTTAAAATGCAAGATGAGTGAATGTAATTATTCTTATGTTTTGTACATACTTAGCATGATAAACAAATCCCTCAAATATCATATAATACACTGGAAATAGATATTCAATCGTTACTTCATACTCAAAAGTTGCAGAATTTTGCATGATATAAACAAAATTGAGCAAATCGCAGCACTGCTTAACATTACAATGTTTTTTATTATTTATATTTCCTAAAATATCATCTGTGGTGGACTTTATAATTGAACTTGATAAATTTAATTTCCCTATGACGTCCTGTAAGTATTTTTTCAGTACTTTTTTGGCATGAAACCTTGTAAAAAATTCTAACAGTAAGTTTCTTGCTTCCAAATTTTCATCCTTTTCTTCGGTACTAGCTTTATAAACGTCCACCTAAAAGAATCACACACTATATTAATATTTAAAGAAATACGCACTTACAATTTGTTTAATCTGTTTTTTTTGTTCGTTTTCTTTTGTGGTCTCTTCCAAGACCTTCAGTAGGTCCTTTAACAGTGTATCCCCAGGGATGATATTTGTACCACTTTCAAAATGCAGCTCGCACCAGCTTATTTTGTTTTCTATTGGAGTCATCATTTTTACGAAGCCGACAAGGTTTACTGTGTAATATAAAATTAACATAAATTAAAGAATCTTAAAAGAACTCGTTGCACGCGGTTCCATGCTGTTGCATCAATGGAAGATGTCAAAGAGCTGTCAACGATGCTTTGGATACGTTTGATCTACCGGTATTTTGATCTAATTTCTCTAACTAAAATGAAATTATTTTGTTTTTATATAATATTTTGTAATTTTATAGTCTCAATAAATAAATTAAATAATATAATGCCTAAATGTTGTTTGGTTCTTACTATTTTTCAAAAAGTTATTTTTGCCGAAGACGAAATTAGTAGTAGAGCAAATTATTTTTGTTGACGTATAATCCATTCTCATCGGCAACTTCACACAGAAAAAAATAATATTGATTATTTTTGCGTTTATGTTTATGTAGATTAAAATATATTAGAAATAGTCATAAATATGGATTCAAATGAAACTAATATTTATATACAACAGGTAATTTTAAATAAAATAATTTACATTAATTAAAATTAGTTTTTAATAGCTTACACAAGTAAACGAAGCTTTAATTAGTTGCCCAGAAGGAGCAGAAAAAGATGAATTATTGATCTTGAAAGCCAATATTGAAGAACTATTATCACTTACTAATGAGCATGAAGAAAAACCAAATATACCTTCAACAAGTTCGAAAGATCCATTGTCTGATGAGTTCGCACTTTTTATGGTAAATAATGGAAGGCAATAACATTAACGACTTCATTAATGATAAAATATTTTAGGTCGAAATGGAGAAAGAAGGGGCTATAGAGAAAAAAGATGAGGAAAAGAACGAAGCTGATAAACTAGAGGAATTAAAGGATATCGAAGGAATGAAGTGTAGAGCACCCCATCAGCATCAGTGGGGACACATAGCATATCACAATGCAATGATTTGTTCTGTAGTATCAGATAATACAAGAAATTCTAGTGAAGTAAAGGTAATAAAATGGACAAAATGTACAGTCCATACCTTATTAAATATTTTTTTCGTTTCTTAGGTTAGAGTATTATTTACAAATCCAACCCATCAAGAAATGCTTCCCTGTCCTTATTATTATGAATCGGACTGCAAATTTTCAGAAGAAAAGTGTCGGTTTTCCCACGGAGAAGTAGTTTTATATTCTAGTTTACAAGAATATGTTGAACCAAAATTTGAGCTTCTAGATAAAGGTAGCCCTGTTCTGGCAAAGCAGTCAAATAATTTGTGGTATAGAGCTATAATTAAGAAAATTTACGGTGAAAAATGTTTGATTAGATTTGAATCAAATAAGAAAGATGTGGAAGTTATGCTTGAGCACGTGCTTCCTTTAAGCAACGATGAAAATAATCAAAGCGACTATAAAAGTAGTGACGAAGATGATGAGAAATGTGAAGAAAATGGAGAAGAGGATGTTATTAATATGAGTCTAATGATTACTCCTTCAAGTCAGGCATTAGGTGATTGGGAAAAGTATACTAGGGTGAGTAGATATTCCAATAAACGCGCACATGCGTTTTTCATTAAAAATTAAATTTTTTATTTCGCCTACGGATCAGCTGCTTTCACTTGGTTGTGATATTAGCCGCTACTGTTCTATTGAGACAACTGCTCTCTGTTGTTTTATATTTTGTACATTAAAAATTTTTGTGAATATAATGCTTACCAGATCCAAATATACACTTGTATTAAATTCACCCTATGTATGCATGCCCTAAATGTAGCACATGAAGTATGAAAGTATAAATCGAGTACTGTGCACTGTACTTTCCGACCTTTGTTGGTTTTGCGCGATTATAAGATATATTCGCTACGCTGATGAGGAGCAATAACTCCGAAACACGCATCCGTAGCTGCATTGTTGTTTCTCTTGAAGTATAAGGCAATGACTTTTTTCTTTATTTAATTATTTCGCCTCATAAACCCCCATCTATATTATTATTATTATTTAGTATCTGATATTTGAATTATTTTGCATAAGCATAAGTACTTACTTGAGGCTTCAAGGGCCTTTCAAGCTGCTCCAATTACTTTTAAAGTAACCAAAATCTCTTTTAATTAGTTCTATTATAGTATATACGATCTTAATTGAGACAGCATAAATCTCCAAGAACCCTATAAATTGTAGAACGGCTAAGTTTGGCTTTTTTACGAATTCCGCTTGTATAGGCTTTAAATCAGTACTAACATTCTCCATTTCGTTTGTCACTAATATCAAAACGTCTCCAAAGTGCCATATTAAACAAATAATTACAAACTAAAACAATCCAAGTAACATCTCATACCCTAGATACCCATGGTCAAGTGGATGTAATATATATGGACGTCTCAAAGGCTTTCGACAAAATAGTACACTCTATATTACTAAATAAATTAGCTTTATAATTTCGTTAATTACCTCGTACCTAGGCAATAGAAATCTTTATGTCAGCTACAATGGTTTCAATTCCAATTTATATATAGCAACATCAGGTATCCCACAAGGATCCAACTTAGGACTCTTGCTATTTATCATATTTATTAATGACCTGACAATGCTTCTTAATTGTGGGAGCCTCTTGTCTGCAAACGACTTAAAATTATATGTAGTTGTGAATAATTTACACACAAATAGAGCTGGTAGAAGTTTGATGTAATCAAAATAAACTTCTCATGAATACCTGACTGCACCACACTGCTTCGTACAAATCATACAATAGAAATACCCTAAGTACAGCATTCAACAATTCATATCAATTAAAATTTGGCGGTGGCAAGTCAAACACGCTAGGCTACTCGGCCCACCCATATTTTTACATGACAGACGGATCAAGTCTACGTTGACTATCAACGGGGGCAGTAAAAAAAAATCTGACAATTCTGTCACTTAGTTCAAATGTGCTTTTAGAGGGCGGAATATTAAACATAATATTTTTAGTCGCAAACTCCTCTATAAAATCCTTATTTTACTATAAGGAATGTAACCAGACTGCAACCAACAGCTACTCTCCGGGCTATGTGCCCCGCCGAGCGCTGAATTACAAGTTACGAGTCTGGCGCGTTAAGTGTAATAATTGCATATTACCATCAACTTGTAACTTGTAATTCAGCGATGTCTACCTTGCACTGACGAAAGCCAACAGCTCGAAACTGCAGTCTGCAAGTGGTGTGTGACGACTGGCAAGAGAGCTCCTTTAAGTAGGATCAGCCTTTCGGCTGGTGTTTGTTGCAATCGAAGCATTAGCGTTTTGATGGTAATATGCAATTATTACACTTAACGCGCCAGACTTGTAACTTGTAATTCAGCGCTCGGCGGGGCACATAGCCCGGAGAGTAGCTGTTGGTTGCAGTCTGGTTACGTTCCTTATAGTAAAATAAGGATTTTATAGAGGAGTTTGCGACTAAAAATATTATGTTTAATTCTGTCACTTATTTCAATACAATATCCCGTAATAATGTTCAATTCTGAGCTGTCTTAATTAAGGACGTATAGACTATACTTTAGAAAGCAACTCTAATAGTTTAGAGAGAAGTGCTTAAAGCACGTTGTTATATAATTACTTGTACTTTTGAAGGTGCTTGAGCACTTTAAGAGTTTCAAGTACTGTACGAATAGCACTTTGTCTTGTCCTTGACACTTAAATTTCTGAGAGAGAGAATAAAGCACGTTGGTTATACTTGTTACTTTAAAGCACTCTAGCCCAGTGCTTGGCGATTGAAGCCCTTTACCAGAGAGCATTTTGCCCGACTGCCGATATATACAATATATTTTTAGGGTATTGGCTCGAAATTGATGCAGAAAATGGGTTACATAATTGGTACAGGGCTTGGAAAAAATGCCGAAGGCAGAATTGATCCCGTTGCAGCTGTTATATTGCCATCTGGAAAGTCATTAGGTAATTTATTCATGAAAATATGAAACTTTTTACATAGTTTATTTGAAACATGCTTATTTAACATTTGAAAATTCTGAAAATCTTCTGTTAGAAAAATTAATATGTTCTTGTAGATCATTGTATGAGACTTCGAGAGCAAGCTGGAGGAGACAAGGACTTATTTAAGGTGGAAAGAAAGCTTAAACGATTGCAGAAAAGACAAGAAATACAAAATCAGAAGGCGTACAAAAGAAAATCAGAGGAGGTTAATGTCTTCAATTTTATTAACCAAACGCTATCAGATGGAAATAAAAATGAAGCTAAGGACAGGCTTGACGAGAGGCAGGAAATTAAAAAGGAAAGTTCGAGGAGCTTAAACATTAGAAGTCTGAAGATTGCTAGCAATATCAGGAAGATAGAAAGGGACCTGGAAAAGTATCGGGATTGCTTAACCAGGCACACCGATACCACCTCGAATGCACACCTAAACTTAAAGGATAAGCTGATGAATCGGCTGGATCAGTTAAAATTGTACCAAACCCAAGCATCGTTGATCAGAACTGAACAAAGCATAAGGAATAACAAGAAGAAGATGACTATTTTTTAATAAAATGAATTTTTCCTTAAATAAATTGTTAATTTATTAATTTAGTGTGGGATCTGTCTAAGGGTCGGTGATAAAATTAATATCTGTCCCACTTCTGCTAATATGTATTGTTCACAAGACTTATTGCTCTGTGGCGCCACTAACACCTATCATTTTGCAAACTGTCAACTAAATTGCAACGGGTCTGCTAAATAAAGAAAATATATTATTAGTACGATTGCGATGCCGTGGTGCACCACGAAGTGACATCTATAAACAATTTCTATACACTATGCACCAAACAAAAGTCAGCACATACAGAAAACATTTAATTTTTGTAGCGATTTTTTGGATTCATGTTTATTGAAAGTCGTATGCCTTTTTGAATGATGTCAACAGCAGACGCTGACACAATTTGGAGAGATTGGAGATGGTATCATTATCTGACCATGTTATATACAGTTACCAGTTATTATGCAAAGTTTTGTGTCTCACATCTCGCTCAACTTAAAATAATAGTTTCATCCCTTTCTGGACTGTTGAGAAGAATATCGTCCTCATCCCTTTCAATCAACTTTGCTACCGTGGTCTTCAAATTTTTTTTATAGTCATCATCTCCAAGACTCATTAACTTCATCAATGAGTACTGACGAATTAAATATTTTTTGCATATCTACAATAATCCTTTCCTTCGCTGTTTGATGCAGAAAAAATCAACGTGTCATTTCTTGTGGTAACTGGAATTTTCCACCATTAGATCAAATTCCGGAGCAATATGCTTCATTATTTGTCTGCATTTATCATTCTGCCGTTTACTGATAGCATAGTATTGCTTACAAAATCAGCATTAACAAAATGAATCTGGCATTTTGAAATTTTCTCTCTTCATTTCTTTCTCCATTAGAGCGACTTCTATGCATAAGAAGCAGTACTCGGCAAAATTGAAAGTAGGATTATCTAATCTTAAATTCCATTTTGTTGGACATAGACAGCTAATTTTTGGCTAAATAGCATCGTAGTCGTCTAGTAAATGATTTCCAATTGTAACCGAAGTGCATTTTTTTATTTTATCCCTCTCACTGGTCTCTAGCATAGCACACAATCTACCTGTCACAATCACTGTCGCTGCTTCTTTCAAACTTTCATGGCAAATAAAACACTTACTTGCCATGTTTGGACATTTTGGAGCGGTATTCAGTAACCAAGAAATAAATTCTTACGCTGATACCTAGCAAATTAAAATGATTATGCACTCACAAACGTTCTTATGACACCGCTTTCTCACTATCTTGTACCAGAGGACCTTTAAGGGTGAACGCTTATATCTATTTTGATCCCTATATATTCAGAGACAAGTATGCAATTTCTACAGCTTACCACCAAAGTCAAGTAAGAACTGTCGGAAGCATGGTTTCCATAATAGTACCCATTATGGACGCTCTATCGCAAAAAACGGTTACGTTTACAAAAAACTGTTATAGAACCTTTTTAATAGCAAATTTGCTGCTCAACATTTTTTCGTAGGACTAACCGTTTTTGAGTTATTTACGTGTGAAGCTGACTGCCAACTGGTGGTGACTTTTTAGGGGTTCATACTCATCTCTGGAACAAGTGATTTGTGAAAAGAAGTACCTATTCTTAGTTGTTCTATGGATTCTCCAAATTTTCTTAACGGGACTCAACTAATATTAATGTTTCTCATATAAAATAATCGAAAAATCAATACCATATGGAAATTTCATGTAAATAGTTGGCAGATGATGGACGTGCATTTTTTTTATTGTATTTAATGTAGGTAAGCAAGATAGGACAAATTATTTATCAGGCAGTTTTTGTATGGTTTCGTAAAATTGTTTCATGTGGTGCTTTAAATACCGAGAGTCTTACTTGGTGTCTTAAATATTAATAAATAATTGTGTATCACTACCGTACTCAACAAATTGGGTCATACCATACATATGCAAGGGGCACTTCAAATTAGATATATTAATAATATTTTTTCCAATGTATATTCTGATAATTTTTTGAAAATCAGGCCATGTTAGATGATTTAGACGAAAGGCGTTTCATAAGATAATGCACAAAGTTGGACAACTGACCTCTCACAATGATCGGCAGTATTCACATATCGCTGTTGTTTCTGCAAATGTTTGTGATCAGGGTCAGTCAATGCAAGTTGAAAATTTTACGTTTTCATCTTTGGGTTAGCTTTGAAGAACTGACATGTTAATCAACATGTCTCCATCACTATCGCATATATAGGGTGGGTCAATAGTGGTTTCAACTTCGATAGCTCGAGTTCTACGATAGATTTTCGTGAGCAATAAGAATAAAATTCAAATTCAACTATTTATTTTTTATAATCTAAATATTTGATAAATTAATGAAGCAGCCATTTGTTTCTACATAAAACATTTTCAAATTAAGCATAAAAATTACTGATTCTTTCCTGTGCACTATATTTATTTTCTTTATATCTTTATTTTATTCGCACTAAATTATTATTAAATGATATTGTTAATTAAAAGCATTGGTAATAAATGTATTACAAAAAAATTTATATTTTGGAAGAATTATTCAAGGGCACGGCAGCTATTGCTCGACTAGATAAAGTCCCGCCTTTTTTGTATAATTACATACACACACATTCTGGAAACTGGCTTTGTTTCCAGCATGTGTGTACTGTTATTTTAAATGAAAATACAAAATTTTTCCTTTTCTATTTTTAAATATATTTATCATAAATTACGATTGATTTTTAAAACGATTGTAACAATTTAAAAATTATTACATAAAAAAAATAATAATGAATATCATTTATAACAAATTTAATGCAAAGAAAATCTATAAAAATCGAAGAACAAAAAAGATCAATCATTTTTATACAGGGTGATTTATGTAAACATGCGGAAAATAAAATGGTATACGTCTTTTATTTGGGAAAGCCTCTGTAAAATTTTAAAGCGATTCGAGGTAATTTATTATATTTTTTTTTTTTTTGTATTAAAACCTGCAAAGATATACTTCTGAACAGGGGAGTTATGCTATCTCGACGCGTTCACACAGATGCCCCTTGTTTGTTTTCCAGGTACTTAATCAGCTGTTTTAGTTGTCTATGGTCAGTGCGCCACACGCTCAGTATTCAGTTCAGTGACTCTTCGTCTTCCGTTTAGAGCATTTCCCATTTTTGTTAAATTTTAAACTGTATTCGCAAATATCGATTATGCCAGAGTTCACGTCGCAAGAGTACTGCGACATGATATTAACCTATGGTGCAATGAATGGAAGTCTTGCAGGGGCTGTACGAAAATACGGGAGAAAATTTCCCCATAGGCGCAAACCTAATGAGAAAAATTTTAAATGCAGTGCAACGAGTTCGCAACACCGGGTTTTGTTTACCAGGCCACAGAGAACATGAATAACAATTTTTATTAACAATATTATTTAATAATAATTTGATGCGAATAAAATAAATATATAAAGAAAATAAATATAGTGCACAGAAAAAATCAGTCATTTATATGTTTAGTTAGAAAATATTTTATTACGTACAAATGGCTGCTTCATTAATTTATAAAATAATTAGATTATAAAAAATGAATAGTTTAGAACAAAACTAAAGCAAAAGATTTATTGCAAAATTTTAGCATTCACGTTGAAGTATGAGTAATAAAACATGTACATTTTTCCGACATTTCTTAATTTTCCAGGCCAATGACAATTAGCCAATTGTTATTATTTCGTCAAGTTACCCCAGATTAAAAAAAGATATTGTAAAATTTTGATGCATGCTCCAATTTAAAGTTTCGATCTCAAAAAGTCGCAGCCTGAAAACGGAGCTCGGGCTGCTCTCACCACGGCGATTTGCAAGAGTACCTTTACTTTCAAGGACTAGGACTTC
The DNA here is from genome assembly GCA_963675555.1 of Leptura quadrifasciata. Taxonomy (NCBI): domain Eukaryota; kingdom Metazoa; phylum Arthropoda; class Insecta; order Coleoptera; family Cerambycidae; genus Leptura; species Leptura quadrifasciata. The sequence goes on along the minus strand of OY776681.1, from coordinate 17,434,606 downwards.
ATACCCATTACATAAATTGTATACTTATCAATCGAATCATAAAATATAAGTCTTCATTGAAAATCTGTGAAAATTTCAACTCTTAATGTTTATAAATAACACAGATATGAATTTTTAACACATTCGCTGCCGCTGGCCACTTATGGGGACGCTAGGCTCTAGCCGCCTGTGCCACCGACCACTTACGTGGCCAGCTAACGCACTTTTTTTTGTTAGAAAAAAGTGGTCACATTTAAGGTTTTATGCAGTTTTATAGTGCAGTATATTAGTTTACTTTAAACCATTATTACATACTAATAATGAGTTCACAAGATGAAGCAGGGCCACTGTAGCCAAAACAGGCACACTTGCAAAGAACTGGCCGTGATATATTTTCTCAGGGGCGAGCGTAGGTGCGTCTTTACTATGTACATACTTCGGTATGCGATGTAAAGCAACGACAGGCGCGGTTAGTACTTGGATTGGTGACCATTCCAACGGAAACCGCGTTCTCGCCTCACACATCTTCCAGCGGCTTGTATATCAGTGTATGCGCGGAAGCTATACAACCTTAGGCGAGGGTTGTATAGGAGATATACCATCCTTCGGAGGGGATGTAAAGCCGTCGGTCCCTTGTCTATTAAATGTTAGGCAAGTAAAAGATCCCTACTCTTCTTAAGGGAAGAGGTTCGGCAAAATTCCTGGTTGGGGGTAGCTCGTCTACAGACGTCGGTGTTAGGCCTCAGTAGTGGAAATAGGCCGACGTTAAATAAATGTATAAAAAAAAATATATATATTTTCTCAAATTAAATAGAACTATTATGATGGCATGGCTGAAGGACTTTGGTCGATGGCCATTTGGTTTATCCAATAAAATACTTTTATTATTATTATTATGGCATCTGGGCCCGCACATGTATTTTTAAAGTGGCAGCAAATGTGTTAAAAAAGTTGCTATCTTGACTGCTATTGGTTGTAGAGGGTTCATTTTTTTAAAATACATGTCTTTCAAATGGTTTTTCAATGCGCCTAATTACAAGAGTTTATCATAAAGAATAACAAAGTTATTCTATTTGTTTATAAACAAAAAACACCCACCTTTTAAACGGACTTTTTAACAACAATTTTTTGAACAAATAGTTTATGTTTTCAACTTGCCTTGTAGTTCAACCTTTCAAGAATCCATTCCATTTTGTTAAACATCACTAGATCCATTATCTTGCTTATGACGATCGTTTATACAGACACTCTCTGGGATAAACAAATGCGATTATTCATAAACTATCAAACCGATCTGGCTGAAATTTCGCACACTTATAAAGAGTCATAATGGCCTCGTCACCAAAATGTTATGTGCCACTTACTGCCATTATCTCGATAATATATTTATCAATTTTAACTCATAAAAAATGAAATTAAAGGTATTTTCAATACCTACAACTTTTCTATAAAACGTAATTGGAAAATTCTACGGCCCGAAGACTGAGTTTTCCGACTTTGGCCGTTGTTCATTAAAAAATAGGGCAAATCTGGCTGTATGTCTAGACGTATTTTTCATTTACTAACCCCTATGACTTACAACCTTCAGATACCTGTAATAAATTAAGTCAACTGTTTTTTATACAGACTGGTATCTAGTTATCTTAGAACTCGAGCTATTCAAGTCTGACTATTGCCCCACCCTGTATATTTGATGTAACCTGTTGTGGTTGTATCGACTTGAGTTCCAAAAATTAGTATCTTTCCAAAACGAGACATAATTTTAAATCCTCTAATTATATCCCTGCCGTATCCAAGAATTGAAATTTGTATTATTTTTATTACATAAATATCAAATCGCTGATGCTGCTTCAGCTAATTGCTGTGCTTGTAAATTTTATTATTTGTTGTTAACACGAACATAGCGATTATATTATGAAAAAATGACAATGCAAAGCTATTTATTAATCTGTTGATAAGTACTTGTTTATTGCTCAATTACTGATTATGAAAACTTATACATACGGCACACACGTTATTTATTTATTCTTTACAGCAAATTACATAATAACTTGTATAATACGTCAACAGAGGAAAAAAAAAAACACATATGCCGATAAGGGCATTATGTTACACAAACATTTGGTTAAAACATAAAATATCAATATCTATAGTGTCTTATGCAAAGTAAGTATAATTAGGAAGGAATTTTGTGGGCTTTCCACTGAGAGTGCAGCTTGATTAAAATTCATCCCTGAGATATTCATCCAGACTATAGTAAGCCTTTTCTGAAAGAAATTTCCTAATATCTTTTTTAAATGCTTGCAGGTTGAGATTTTTATACGACTTTAGCAATTTATTGTAGTATTTTATGCCTATATACTCACAATATGTTTGGCCAACCGCAAGACGACTGAATGGCACTTGAATTAAGTCATTGTTTCTTGTGTGGTGGTTATGCAGTTGATTTCTGTGTATAAGTGTGTGTTCATGTTTTTTAATATTCTCTAATAAGAGATATATGTATAAGCCGGGTATGATTAGAATTCCTAATTTCTTAAATTCATGCTTGCATGTTTGTAAGGGATGTAGTTTTTGAATACATCTGATTATTTTCTTTTGAATTATAAAAATTCTTTCCAAGCCACTTGCTCCTCCCCACTGTATCAACCCATATGATACTACTGATTGGAAAAGACCATTGTAAGCAAGCATTAGGACACTATTACTAACCGTGTTATGAATTTGTCTTATTAAAAAGCACACGGAACTTAATTTTTTACAGAGATGCTGTATGTGATCGGACCACGTCAGTTTATTGTCTACGTAAACTCCCAAGAATTTGGTATTGTATACTTGACAAATCGATTTGTTATTTATTTTTAATAGTTTACTACTGTCCGTGGATATGTTCTTTGGACAGAATTCAATGAAATTTGAATTATTGATATTTAACCAAAGTCCGTTTTGTTCGCACCATTCACACATTTCATTTATCATATTTTGTGCCATTTGTAGTATTGAAGTTGTATTTTTACCTGTTACTATCATGCTTGTGTCATCTGCATAGACAATATTTTTACCTGATTTATTGCATTGGACAGGTAGATCGTTTATGAAACAGCAAAATAAAATAGGGGATAATATCGACCCTTGGGGGGTGCCGGTTTTTATTTCTTTTTTACTCGAGATATGGGTTCCTAAGCTGACTACCTGTGATCTGTCAGAGAGGAAGATCCAACTGTTGGCTGGTCCCCGAATACCCATGTTACTTAACTTTCCTACCAATAACTTGTGGTCCACCATGTCGAACGCTCTGCTTAAGTCGAAAAAGACCCCTATCGTGGCTTCTTTTTCATTTAACGAGTTTGTAACATATTTGAGTAGCTCATTTAATGCCGTCATAGTGGATCTGTTTTTCCTAAAGCCATGTTGACTGTTGGATAATATTGAGTTACTCTCAAGAAAATTATATAGCCGAGTATAAAAGCAGCTTTCAAATATTTTTGCAATTTGATTTTGCAGGGATATCGATCTATATTGTTGTATATCTTCTCTATCACCTTTATTTTTATATATCGGCACTATTTTAGATAATTTAAGTGAACTGGGAAATTTACCGTCCTCAAAAGACTTATTGATGATTGCTGCCAGAGGTATGGAGATTATGTCGGCTATTTCACGAAGAATAGTTCCTGGTATACCATCGACACCTGCCGAGGGTTTATTGCATACTTTTTTAATCGTTTCATGTACCTCTTCTGGGGTGGTAGGTCCCAGAAAGAGGGAATTGTTATAAGAATTAGTGGTTGCGGGTATAGTAGGTCTGATCGCGTTGTTAGCGAGATTTACGAAATAGTTGTTGAAGTTCTCAGTGATCTCTCGTGGATCTTGTACCGTTTCATTACCTACGCGAATTACTGGTATGTGATTTTTGGTAGAGTTGTTATATTTATGTTCGTTTATAATACGCCAACTTTCTTTGCTTATATTTCTTGCCTTCGAGATTCGTTCATTATTATAATGAAGCTTAGCCTCTGCCACTGCTTTCCTATAGCTCTCTTTTAGTTGGGCATATCTAATGTCATAGTTTTGATTATTTATTGTCTTACTTAGCTCACACATTTCTGCCAACATATCTGACATATTTTTTAACTCTCGGGTTAGCCAAGGCGGGCTTTTTATGTTGTTCTTTCTTTTTATTTTTACACACGTGAGGGGAAAGGCTTTGTTAAAGATCTCCAAGATTTTTAAAATTCTTATGATGTCATTTTATCTACATTATCTTTTATTTTATTAAACCTTTCTGAACTTAAAACTTTATCAGCTGTCTACGTGACTCGGATTTCTTCGAAAACTTTTCCATATCGCCAACTGTAAATTGACTGTGATTGACATCTCAGTGCATTCGTAGCTTATACTTTGTTTGTTTTCTAAGTTGGTACAGGTTGTAATTTTTTTCCAACAATCTCTATATCATTGAAATAATACATAGTGATTATAGATTGGGGAAAATTTTTGAAAAATGTTATTTAGTGCAGGACCGGCTCTTACGATACAGGGGTGGTTTACAGAAATCGTTAATTTTCGGTGCCTAATCTTGGTCCAATATTATTTAAAAAACAAACTCAGAAATGTACTAGGAGTTTTGCATAATCTACCTTAATTAATGTTATGAAGAAGTACATATATGCCTTTTCATAACTTTACTAATTAATTTGCTCTGATCATCGTGTCCTTTGATATTATAATAAACACTCAACTAAATTCAATATATTGTATATAATATATAATGTATATATCTACAGTTTTGTATTTTTATTAGATTAAAATTTAATTTTAGTATTTATATGTCTATTTATGATTCCCCTTGATAATTCCTTAAACCACATACCTACCTAAATCAATCAAAACATATTTTATTGTCCGGAAGAAAAATCTTGTTGACAAAGCTTAAAAATAAAAATTGGATAAATATAGAATCACATAATACAACCTACAAATCATATTTTTCAGTCAAACGTTAGAAACATATATATCCAACCATACATATACAATACATAACCAAGTATTTCCTGAAAGACTGAAGAGATCTGTTGTAAGACCAATATTTAAAAAAGGAGAAAAAAATTAAATAAAAAACTACAGACCAATTTCAATTTTAAATCACATCTCAAAAATGTTTGAGAAATTATTAGCGAGAAGGCTAATACCATTTTTCAACCGAAATAATATATTCTCATTAAATCAAAATGCTTACTTAAAAGAACGATCAACAGAACGAGCTGTCTTTCAGGCAATAGATAAAATTTTAAAATCAATTAATGAAAGAAACAAAACTGAGGGTATATTTCTAGATTTATAGAAGGCTTTTGACGCATTAGATCATGGTCGATTAATGGCCAAATTAAAAAGACTTGGTATAAGAGGAGTAGCTTATAATATTTTAAAATCATATTTAACGGATAGGTTGCAAAAAGTTGAAGCAGTCAATTTAAATGGACAAAACCTTAGTTCTGAATGGAGATCTGTGCATCGCGAAATACCTCAGGGCTCAGTGTTGGGGCCGCTGCTGTTCATAATCTATGTAAATGACTTACCTGATGTCATTCCAAAGGCAGTGATAGCATTTGCTGATGATACCTCTGCCATTTTATCTGCAAAAACTACTGAGGACCTAGAAAATAAAATATTACATTCTATCAACTTATTAAACATCTGGTATGATCAGAATTTACTCACCTTGAATTTGGAAAAAACTGAGGTAATGCAGTTTCATTCATCATATGAAGCGGCAGAAGAAATCAATATAAAAACTGATAAAATGGTACTCAAAGATGCGAAAACAGTAAAATTCCTTGGCTTACATCTTGACTCAAGATTAACTTGGAAGAAACATATTGAAGAACTAGCCCCAAAGCTAAGTTCATTATGTTACCAACTCCACACTTTACGAGACGACATCAGCATAAATATGTGTTTAAATGTATATCAGTCCTATTTCCAATCAACTATAAAATATGGAATTATTTTTTGGGGAAACTCTGTGGAGGTAAAGAGAATACAAGTTCTACAAAAAAAGTGTATACGTAACATATTTAGTTGAACAGACTCTTGTAAACCATATTTTAAAAACTAATTGACATCTCTCTACATCTTTGAGTGTACAGTGTTCTACAAAAAAAACTACACATTTTTTTAACAATACAAACAAACACATTTGCATCAAACTCGACACAGAGATATCCTAGTGCCGTATAACACCAGTCTCACGCAAGTTCAAAAAGGTGTAACAACCTCAGTGATTAAAGTATATAATCACCTGCCAGATGCACTGAAAATACTACCTTTGTATACTTTTAAGAGATTTTAAACAAATTTTAATAAAAAAATGTTACTATACATCGAATGAATATTTTTCTGACTATGAATTTTAATGTGTTCTTGTGTCTACTTTTTTATTTTCTAAAATATTTGTTAGTTAAGGTGTTTTATATTTATTACTGCAGATTGCATTTTGGGCGAGCGTAGGTGCGTCTTTACTATGTACATACTTCGGTATGCGATGTAAAGCAACGACAGGCGCAGTTAGTACTTGGATGGGTGACCATTCCAACGGAAACCGCGTGCTCGCCTCACACATCTTCCAACGGCTTGTATATCAGTGTATGCGCGGAAGATATACAACCTTAGGCGAGGGTTGTATAGGAGATATACCATCCTTCGGAGGGGATGTAAAGCCGTCGGTCCCTTGTCTATTAAATGTTAGGCAAGTAAAAGATCCCTACTCTTCTTAAGGGAAGAGGTTCAACAAAATTCCTGGTTGGGGTAGCTCGTCTACAGGCGTCGGTGTTAGGCCTCAGTAGCGGAAATAGGCCGACGTTAAATAAACGTATAAAAAAAAAAATTCCATGTTGAACACAGTCAAAGGCTTTAATACAGGTAAGTTGTAATATGGCCCACAAAAAAGAATGAGGTAGAATCATCTCATGTATGAGACCAAACTGGCCAACTAAGTGATTTGTTCAATAAAACTGTTTATTTTTCTCCATATGTAGAGAAAACAAAGAAAAAGTCGTTATATAGTTTAAAAAAATATATTAATATAACAAAAATGTATGTATTTAAAAACCTATTTTAAATAACAATAAATAAATTGAGAATTCTAGGAAAACTGAACTTAAAAGCCTTTTTTTGTTCTTACAGGTAACAGGGAGTCTTTTGCATAATTAAAGAATGTTAGGAGTCCATATTTTTTGTTTCTTTTTGAGAAATAATTTGAGACGACGTCTCCATCTGAAAATACAAAGAAATATATTTATGCGACAAGATGGTTACCAAAAAGTCCAATTATTAGTGCAATAAAACCGCTCCCCTCTCGCTTATTTCTAGTAGTTTTTTTTAAGGTATAACCAAATGGGACCTTCACAGTTTTGTAAGGCTTAATTTTGGCTATCCGAAATGAATTTCTACAATTGTTTTTAGTAGGTCCGAAAATCGTTTTTTTCATGTCTGAGAAGTAATTTGAAAAATGTGTTTTTTAAAACATACATCACGCTATTAAATCAATGTTGAGTTTGTTAAGTTCTTTTTTGACATTGGTAGCCAGGTTGTACAAATATCTACAGAACAATTCGATGCACATTTATCTTCATTTAATAAGATTATTGCTGATTCTTTCATTTTTCTTTTTTGTTTTTATCAAAGAGGTTCTAGTACAAAATCAATGCCCTGAAGCCTTTGTTGATAAGAGTTTTCATAAATGATGAAAATACGGACAATCGGGTATGACAAAAACCTGAACGTCATTATACAGCAACAATTCCTTATGTATATGGACTATCGGAGAAGCTACGCCGTATAGGTGACAAATTTGATGTTAGAACGCCATTTCAAACAGGGAACACTTTAAGATCTATTTTAACAAAAACAAAACCGATAAACCGAGAGCACGGGATATTGTCAATAACAATATCCCGTGCAAATGTGATGTGAGTCATCCAGACCTTTCAGTGTGAGGTTGGATGAATACAAGAATTACATTAGAAGGAATGACATTCAGAAATCAAAGATTTGTGAACCTGCTTGGGAAAACGGATATAGAATAAACTGGGACTAGGCAAAAATTTTAACAAAAGAGGCAGATAACAATAAAAGAATCAGCAATAATCTTATTAAATGGTATGAAAAGTTTTAAATTTCATATGTCTTGTCGAGATTTGTTGAAAATGAAGCAATAAATTTTGAATAATTAACATCCTTGAAGTTTTCAATGCACGAATCTGCAAGTGGTGATTTTGGGGCTTATTTTCTCGAAAAGGCGTTACATTTTGAAAATTTGGAGAGTAGCGTCAGAAGCGCTATAGTTTTTTGAGTAGGTCTACAAAAATTCATAATCGTAGCTCAAATCGTTCATTTAATAGCACGATGTGTATGTTTTAAAAAACACATTTTCCAAATTAATTCTCAGGCACGAAAAATTTGATTTTGCGAAATTCGTCCCTACTAAAAAAGTTGTAATATTCCATTTCGTATGGCCAATATTATATTCTACAAGATGGTGAAGGTCCCAGTTAGTTATAGATCGATTTAAAAAATGGCATAATTAGGGGCCGATTTTACTCTACTATAATGGGTCAACTTCATGCATCATGATAAATATGTTGTCCTGGAGATTAGTATATTGTTTTATGTGGAGTAAAGGCTTATTTTCTCGAAAAGGCGTTACATTTTGAAAATTTGGAGAGTAGCGTCAGAAGCGCTATAGTTTTTTGAGTAGGTCTACAAAAATTCATAATCGTAGCTCAAATCGTTCATTTAATAGCACGATGTGTATGTTTTAAAAAACACATTTTCCAAATTAATTCTCAGGCACGAAAAATTTGATTTTGCGAAATTCGTCCCTACTAAAAAAGTTGTAATATTCCATTTCGTATGGCCAATATTATATTCTACAAGATGGTGAAGGTCCCAGTTAGTTATAGATCGATTTAAAAAATGGCATAATTAGGGGCCGATTTTACTCTACTATAATGGGTCAACTTCATGCATCATGATAAATATGTTGTCCTGGAGATTAGTATATTGTTTTATGTGGAGTAAAGGTGACATTTTCGTGTGTTTTGCGAGGATGTACTCGACTGACGAGCAAAGCGAGTCTGGCAAGAACAGCCAAGACACAAAATATAAGTTTACTCCTCATAAAACATGCTATTTTTTCTTCAAACGAGCCAATAAAGACTTCTACTTCTTAGATGGATGAAGTGTCAGAGAAATAAAGGCATTTATTATTATTATTAAATTACGGTTTAACTTCACACAACTCATCATTAAATTACGGTTTAACTTCACACAACTCATCATTAAAGCCATGTTTTTTGACGTTTGAAGAAAAACAAATTTATTTACCCTCAATTGTTATTAACTTAAATATTACTAAACAGAATATGACGCTCCTTACCCAGTCTTTCAGTAGTGGTGGGTAAAATATTATCATTTGCTGATAAAGACACAAAGAGAGCAAATGGCACCAACCATAAGAACAGTGTAAAGTACGCTATTACCTAAAAAATATTCAATATAAGACGAGTTCAGTTAAAAATTACTGGATGCATTCATTCTTGAAATTAAATTCCTCTAATATCTCCCTAAACATTACTATTTATCTTAATATCTCCGATTGGAAGCATTCTATACGAAAACCCCTTTTCGTATTATTAGTTTAAAATTTTCTATACGCATCCTGGTAACTTTTAAAACGGATGAAAAACTAGGTACTTATTGTTGAATTACCTCAAAAAATGGGTAATATACAGATGCAAAGTAACTGAAGGCGAGGTAATGATTAACAATGATAAACACGACAGCTGCCAAAAATCCTGGTGACAAAAATGACACGTAAGGAAAGTTTGTTAGTATCATAAAATGTGCTAATTGTGCTAGAACTCCACATATTATCATGGACACTGGGAAATTTTCGAATATCCACAACAGGACATACAATGCAAGTGTCGTCTAAAAATAATACAGATTAAATTAACTAATAATTTATAATGACGTAATATTACCGCGGTCATCCACCATATAGTTTTTTTCGCTACTGTTGTATATTCTTCCACTAGTTCTGCTAAATAATATAAACCAGCAGCTAAAATTTAAAATAGTTAGGTTATGCTCTCATTAAACAAACAGCAACCCACCTATTGCAATCGTTATAAAAACAATTTGTACTAAAATAGCAACATAACTAATTAACGTTAAAAACCACATGTTTTATCACTTTATTTTCTTAAATTACTAATTTCATCTTCCATTTGTTAGGTTAGGAAGAATATTGTTTTGACATTTATGTGATGACATAGATACTATTGACAGCTGTTAAATTTACGCGTTTACACAGAAAGAAATTATTGTTCATGAAGAGATTACAAATATATTTATTCATGGAACAAGTCTTTTTAACGTCAATATTAAAACCATGTATGATTGGGCACTGTTTTTGTTTTGTAAAAATTAAAAATATTCTACAATTTGTCTAGCCACGCTTTTTGAGAACTCATTATCACCAACTCCAGAACAGAAAAGTTACTGCACGGTTGCTAGGTAACGTTCCATACAAATTTGAATTATACCAAGGTGTTAGGAAGATTCGTCAAGTAAATATGCAAAAATCCTTCTCAATTGTTGACGTAAGACTACATTTATATAATTTTATACTCGTATTGATTGTACTCTTTAGGACGACGACGATGATGATGTGTTCCTTAAAGATGATGAAAACACAAAAGATGAACAAAATAAACCTTATAAAATCGATGATCTGTCGGAATCAGAGTCCGAAGAAAACAGCAATAGTCCCAAAAGGATGAATCCTATGTTATCCGGAGTAAGACATTTAATTTGAGTTTAAGTACCAAGTACCTATTGAAATCAAATCATTTTAGCTTTCAAAAGGCGGGGAAGCGAAGTTTCCTCAAGCTCCTAATAAAGAGTTGATGTCTAAAATACCGAGTGCTGGGCCCTCGGGTAGACAGACTGTTTTAAAGAAAAGAATTACAAACGAAAAATTAGTTCAAATGTCCAGCGAGAGTGAGGATAGTGACAACGAGCAGGAAAAAGGAAAATTTATTGTTCCAGGAGAATACGATCCGAAAGCGTATGAAAATTTGGACGTAGATGATGACGCTAAAGAAATGTTTCAGTATATTTTGAAGTAAGTAAAACCACATTACATATTGTGCATCTATATAACCAGAGAAATATGTGTTCATACGTGAATCGGATGAGGATCAATTATATGTCAAGACAGGAGTAAAGTTATTTTCCTTTATTTACTACAGGTATATTCCGCAACAACTAAACTTGGATTACAAGTTCAAACCGTTTGTGCCGGAATTTCTACCCGCTGTGGGAGACATTGATGCTTTCTTGAAAGTGATTCCACCTGAGACCATGGTAACGGGTGAGCATTTCGACGACAAACTGGAGTTGGGCCTCACAGTTTTAGATGAACCTGCTTCAAATCAAAGCGATCCTGCTTTGTTACACTTGCAGCTTCGGGCGGCCTCAGTAAATCCGACTAAAAAGAATGACACCAGTGTGGTAAATTAATATTTGTCATAAATACTATAAAAGCTTTTTGTTTCATTTTAGAAATAAGTTTCTACACATGAAAATTGATTTTAAATATGATTTTCAGGTGGTAAAGAAAGTGGAGAACATAGAGAAAAATGCGAAAATAATTGACAAATGGATTAAGGACATATCTGATTTGCACAAAAGTAAATCGTCTCCTGTAGTACGATATTCTGAGTAAGTCCGTTCTGGCTTTTATAGAATCTTAGTAATCGATTTAACCATTTTCAGGGCCATGCCTGATTTGGACGACTTGATGCAGGAATGGCCGGAAGAAATGGAAAATAAACTAAAGGAAAATGGTTTTCCTCGGCCAGAAGATATGTCTGTCGGAGAGTATGTTGACAATGTTTGTAATACTTTTCAAATACCAGTGGTGAAAAACAAAATACAGTCCCTACACTTGCTGTTTTGTTTGTATGCGGCCATCAAACAAACGCAGCTATATCAAGCGACAACTGCTAATAATAACAAAGAAAAACAAAATAAACAACAGTACGCAAAAGAAGAAGCTGATCAACTAGTTTTAGATTAATTTATTTTGAGTATTGGCTATAGTATTCTTCTTCTGTGGTATATGGCACATATTTAAATTTATGAATAAACTAACAACTTAATTCATTACCTATATATACTGAATTGTTTCTTATTTACTGTGGTAAAATCATATACTTATCAGTATATGGGTAAAATGCGCATCACCACTGTCGCAGATCAAGTAAAAAAAAATATATTTTTTTACCTACAAGCCTTTTTTAACCGTTTTAGACAACAATCCAAGCCAGTTCCTAATATACCCAATAGATGACGCCATGCGTACTCGGTTTAATGTCATTCTCAACTTGTATCATATATTATATAATCCTTAAATAAATAGTTTAAATTTCCCGATTCTCAAGAGTTCGCCAATCTCTTATTCGTAGAAAAAACTGAAATGAGCCACATTGATAAAAAGGATTATGGTAGTTGGTAATATGTTTAAGCAAAGACAAATATATATATGACAGACAAACAACCGAATACAGCTCGTGCATTCTAGCGGATAAAATAAACGAGAATGTTCCCATTGGGCTACATGGAATAAGCATTTGTTGGTATCGACTGCCGGTATAACCGAAAGTGCCAGGCTTGTACTTATTTGAGTTGGATTGGCCACACGGCTATATCGCTCCCTAAGTGTGAAAACTTTTCCCTGTATCGACCGATGGTGATGGCAGTTCCTGGTGAGACACCCGTAATACGTGATTTTTGCGTAATATTTACCATATTTAAAAATCGGCAGCTACTGGAAGCGGCTGGAACCTCCCCACTCGGTGGATCTTTGAAGCCGAAAAGAGCATTAAATTGTGTGACAAAACGGCACTAAACGTAATCCGATTCCATCCAAAACCTTTTCAGATCTTCTGGGCCACTAAGAAAACCCCCAACTTGGCCAACTTAATGAATTTACAATCATCTATGCGAGTTATTACCTACATTATCGCTCGTTGAATAATATACTATTAGGATATTAACAACTTTAACATCACTTAAACGACTAAGAAAGTCTAGTTATCCTAAATACTACAGATTTGTAAAGCAACAAACTGAAAATTGGTAAAATGATAATCTATAATAAATTCACCATCAACCAAGTTACAGAAAGCATATTATATTGATATTGTTACATCTACCTTTAAAGTTTGTGACAATCCACTAAAAGTTACAAATATGCCGAAATCTTATTAACATGACATGACACCAACGTTATCGATGACAATGACAATAGTCAAAATTTGCTCATTGCAGTCCGATCGCTCGCGGCTGTCGCGCTAACGTAATCCGATCTCAACCAAAACCTTTTCAGATCTTGAGGCACTAAAGAAACGCACATGCAAAGTTTCATTCAAATTCGTTCAGTAGTTTCGGCGCTATCGTGCTAACACACACAGACATTTTTCAAAAACCACTTTTCTAGGACCTCAAAACGTAAAGATTTGATGTTATCTCAATTTTCGTTTTTGAACCAATTTTAGTAACCTCTCACAATTTTATTGTGGAATTTTATGTTACAAAATTTCGTTTACTATTTACATTATGAAATCGCAGACGCATCGCAGTATCCAAAATACCAAAACAAAAATATAAAAAATCAAAAATAAACTCAAAACATGTTTAAGAGGACAACACACAACACAACACCTCGAGTTTATGATTGACTAATGCACAGACTACAACTAATGTAAATAAATCACCCAGAATACAGATTATTTTCATGTTTCGTGTCCTAGAGTACTAGCATCATGAGATGCGACATGCGCTTATATCGTTTAGTGCGAAATAACGAATGTATAGGGAGTTGTATGATAACGATATGGACTCTGAAAATAGTCGTATTGCCCATCACTACTCAAAACAAAACCAACAGTCTTTTTATGTTTGTGTTCTTTTACGTGCCCGACTTTCGTCAGGCGTCAAAAAATTGTTTAAGACTCATTTGAGTTGTTCCTCTCCACGGAAATCTTTAGTAAAAGGCGAAAGATTTATTCGAAATGAAGAGAAACCAGAGTAACGATTGTACCGATAAATTGCATACTTATCTATAGAGGACTGCCTTATATCGGCGACATACAAGCTAAACAAATATATATACTTAAGAAATAATGAGTTGAGTTAAATTAATTACTCTTTAATTACTAGTAGTTGACCATGTCGTTGCAGTAAAACGCCAGTTTATACGAATGTAAAAAAACAAGTTTAAAAGTACCATCTGTTTGGAGATTGCTTAATTAATATTGTAGTATGGAAATTTGAGGTAATGGGAAAACAAAGTTGGGTGACACATAGCGTTTAACCAATACCAACACAACTGTCATTTTCAAAGTAAACGGTTAGTAAACTATAAAGGTAAACATAGGTAACAAAATAAAAAAGTTAATATTTCAGTGATATGTGAACGACGAATTAATTAAGTGAAACTTAAAATGGACTCATTTTACGACGCGCCAAGACGTGCACCAGTTCCTACACAAATGGAAAGGGTATGTACTTAAATCATGCATCAATTGATTTGATTTGTCCAGCATTTTAACCCTTGTTTTTTGTTTTCTAGTTTTGCAGTGCACCTGTTGTACCCGAAGTTTCTATGTTATGCACTCAGAAAAAGTCTGTAAACAATATGCCGTATAATACGTGGAAAACGAACCATTTGCCAACTGAAAATGTAAACGTCTTAACTTCAAACAGGCAAAATATTATGAAAGGACGACATAACCTTAATCATCCGAATCAATTTCCTGGTCCCCAAAATTCATCGCAATTTTTAAGAAAGCAAGTGAGATTTGAGAGTCCTGTTTTACAACAAAGACCTTCGCTAACCTATGAGCCATTTAATACAAGGAAAGTAGATACACACGAATATCAAAATGCACCACATTTTATAAGCAACCAACCGCAAATTTTTGAAAAATCTGATATACCTTTGCAAGGGACGGCACCTTTAAATGGCAAAACATTTGAAGAGGTCTACATGGCTAATCTCCCTAATAGACAGTTAGATTTAAGCCTCATTGACTTATCATGTAACTCAAAAGGGGTTGAGAAACCTCCAACAAATCTTGAAGAAAAAAAACAGGAGATGAATAGTAATGAAGAGATCATAACTGAAATTTGTAAGAATAAAGAAAATAAACTGCCCAAAACGTATCGAGAGTTTTTAGAGACTCAGAAAAAAGTAGCCAAGGGAAGCACAGTAAATCTTAATGACTCTGTAACAGATATTTTTAATTATAAAAGGAACAAAGTTCTTAATTGTGACAAGGAACCTCTTGAAATTGACGATGCTTCCAAGAAATGTGCAAGTAAGCCAAACTCGAAAAGAATAAATGAAAACGGTGACATCACTTTGAAGCAAATACCATCTGCAGATCTAAAAAATAATACACATATAGAAAATGAGCAATTTGCCCGACAATTAACAGATCATAGAAGATCAATACATGATTTAGACCTTCAACGATCACAATCTCCCATGCGTGATAAATATCTGCCTAATTATGAATATATGGAAAATAATTTTTATCAGGATCGTTTACAAAACTTTGGAAACTCTTCTCCAAAATGCGATGTTGTTACCCAAACTAGCATTGATTGTCTTACGCCACAAGTGGAACCACCACAAACGTGTAAAGATTCAGAGCCTACCAACAAAGATTTGTTGAAAATTATTGCACAACAAAATGAGCAACTGCTGTTATTACAGAAGCAAGTTGCCATGTTGTTAAACAATAACCAACAAAATCAGCCTAGACAGATCGAAGCTCCACCCCAGCGAGTAAATTATAGAAACGAAAAATGTGTATCGAGTACTCAGAATGAAAATTTCCTAAGTCCCATTCAAGATGCTGGTAACACTCCGAGGAAGCTAGGTTTGTCAAAGTTTTCCATTGATTTAATGACTAGTTTCGAAGTAGCAATAAGACAACAGCATAATAAGCAGAACTTTATCAACTATGAACCGAAAATTCAGGAAGTCACTGAATCAGAGAGTTCTACAACAGGGAGCGCCTCTGCCATGGACAAAACTGATAAAACTGTCGTGGATACATCTTTGCATCTTCGAGAACCTGTCAGAGTTAGGGAAATGTGCCCTAGCCCTGAACCTAGCATAAACATTAACATGAACGATTATGATAGTTCTGAGTAAGTTTCAATTTCAGTTTCTTTTGGTACAGTTATAAAGTAAATTACGTTTTTTAGAGAAGAAGTCTCGACTTCTGAGATCGGAGCTACGTTCTATCAGAATTTAATGGTAAGTGTTTAATATGAATTTTTGTGCATAGTTGAGTACAGTTTTGCTGGGCAGTCAAAAAACACAAACAAGCCGACGCACATTAAAGACCCATAAAGGTAAGGGGGTCAATTTGCAAACGAGATAGTACAGAGCCGTACTTAAAATTCATATGTATTAGAATGTACATATTAATAATACTAAATTTAAAAGTATTGTCTTCGATAAATAGATATTTATACCATTTCTGATAAATTTAACAATGTTACCCTATTTTGGTTGAGTGAAGATGGGAATATATATTGGTGAAAAATCGATTAATTTTGGTACTCTTAAATTAAAATTAATATTCTCTTGTTGCCTGATAATATAATATATCCTCGAATATATCATATTATTGTTGCCCAGCAAGGACCGTGAGGAGGTACGAGCATTTCCTTGGCAAAAATGTGGGTACAGAATCAAGACTTTCGATATTAAAATAGTTAAAATAAAGCAGATCTCTAAATTCTTTAAATAATAATAATAATTTATTAGGCTACTATACAAAGGTACTTACACAAGTCAAAAGAACTACAATATAGAAATAAACTCGACATGAATATATATTGAAATACAATAAAAAATACACAATACACAAAGAAATGTGACAAGACAACATATATAGTAAAATAGAAATTACAGGTCGAAATTGCTAAAATCATTCTGCAGGTACTCTTTTTTTTTTTATACATTTATTTAACGTCGGCCTATTTCCGCTACTGAGGCCTAGCACCGACGCCTGTAGACGAGCTACCCCCAACTAGGAATTTTGCCGAACCTCTTCCCTTAAGAAGAGTAGGTATCTTTTACTTGCCTAACATTTAATAGACATAGACAAGGGACCGACGACTTTACATTTCCTCCGAAGGATGGTATATCCCCTATACAACCCTCGCCTAAGGTTGTATAGCTTCCGCGCATACACTGAAATACAAGCCGCTGGAAGATGTTTGAGGCGAGAACGCGGTCTTCGTTGGAACGGTCACCCATCCAACTACTAACTGCGCCTGGCGTTGCTTTACATTGCATATCGAAGTATGTACATAGTAAAGACGCACCCACGCTCGCCCCCTGCAGGTACTCCTCAACACTATAAAAAGCTTTGCTTTTTAAGTAATATTTAATTTACTCTTGGCCTCTGATTTATAAATAGTAGACATTCTAGTATGTACACACATGGTAGGGCTTATCCTACCATGTGTGTAATTTTATAAACTGATCACGGCAACACTCTCTGTAACCTATTTGCGTTAAATGCTTTAGATGAGTGTGTTGAATGACCCCAATTTAATACAGCTTATGACATGTTTCAATGAAAAAACTATAGTAGGCTACTAGCTACTAGTAAGGTTTTATGTGACACACTATTCGCTAGATTCCTTATTAAAAAAATTATTTTTGAAAGTTTACCTGACAGGTACTCATGTGCTTTTCCCATGTCAGTATTGGATCAATGCAGACCCCTAAAAATTTTACTGGCTCGGAATCTGAATTACCATTTGGTAAATTACGCAACGTGAGAATTATTGTCTGCGTTTTACTTTCATGTATGCTTAATGCATTTGCTGCAAACCAAGTCTTAAAATTTGAGTGTATGCTTGACACATTACTTTGAACTACATCTAACAATGGACCTTGAAAAAGCTTGGTTGTATCATCTGCAAACAGAATAGAGTTAGCATCTGGGCAACAGTTTGGTAGGTCATTGATATAGATTAAAAAGAGGGTGGGTCCTAAAATAGAACCTTGCGGTACACCATACCATGCTTCACCAACTGCCGCTCGGATGTGCACCCATTATAGCTCACATACTGCAATCTGTCCGAAAGGTAAGACTTAATTAGTGCTATACTATTGGTATCAAAATTGTAGGCTTTTAATTTTTGTAATAAGATTTTGTGAGACACACAATCAAAACCATTTCTTTGAGTCATTTGTCCAGCCTTTTCTCACTGTATCATGAGTATCATACCAAGTTTCGTCTAAATAATATATTGGTCATTGTTCATTTCGAAATTTTTTAATAGCTTCTTTGGAAGCTATTAAAATATGCCACCATACAATTCTGCTGCTTTCCATAAGACCTGCTGCTCTATTATTAATCATTTTTAACTTAAATCCTATCTTCAATAGCCAACGAAATGTTTTCTCACTAACTGACTAGATCTTTTCTTCTCAGTTATATGTATTGATTGTATAGTTGATATCTCATTTTCTTTATACTTGATATAAATTGCATCTCTTAAAAATTTCACCGTAGACGAATCTAATGTTTGTGATGTTCCTTTGTCCGATCTAACTTTTCGTTTCTGTACCTCTTCCTTAATTAATTTATAAACAGTTCTTTCTGGAATGGAATTTCTGTTAAGTAGACCGTTTTTTCTACGGCTCCTTTTTCTCCTTCACTTTCTTTTATATCTTTATACACTTTTAAAACCATTTCTTGAGTCTGTGGGTGTAAATATTGTGCGGAAACTTTCTTCGTCATTTGTGAATCATTACCATCCACCACATTTTCCTGATATTCTCTGCTGGTGCTTGATCGTGGACCTTCCCAAGGCCTAAACATTTTCACAAGATTATTTTACCACACCCACTTGTAAACAGAAAACCTCCTGAATATTTACTACCCCCCAAAATACACAACTGTATAAAATATGTTTAAACACAGTAAAATTTCACATACCTGTAAAAGTGCTGTATGTAACTTCACTGAATGAAATAAAATGTAAAGAAGTCAACAGTATTGTTTTTTATAGTATATTTTTGTTACTCTTAGTCTACTTCTTTCTACAAACTCAACGTTTTTCTTTGATGGGACCTTGCAATACAGAAAGAGTTGGATAACCACACTTATATGTAATAACATTACTATAAATCCTTCTTGTATCTTCATAGATCCTGTGACAGAATCAAAAGTTATCAATATTGTTATCAATTTAAAGAACTCAAATGCCGCTGGTTCTGGTAAGGTTAGTTCAAGTTTATTAAAAAAGTGCATACCACACATTGTGAAACCACTGACGTACTTAATAAATCTCTCAATTAGTGAAAGTATTTGAAGAACTGAAAATTGCCAAAATTGTTTCACTTTTTAAATCGGGTGAAGTTAACAACACTGAAAACTACAAACCAATTGCGATTCTGACTGCATTTTCAAAAATATTTGGGAAGTTATAGCTATTAGAGTTACAAATTTTTTTGATACTTTCTGGCTATTCAATGTAAACCAGTTTGGTTTCCAGAAAGATCTATCCACTATTAGTGCTATAAACAAATTTTTGAATTTATTGTATGAAAATATGGACAACCTGAAAAATGCTGTTGGAATTTTTCTGGATTTCAGTAAGGCATTTGACCTGGTATGTCACAAAACTCTTCTAATTAAAATGGAAAAGTATGGGATACGTGGTCAAGCCCTAGAATGGTTTAAAAGCTATCTAAAGGATAGGGCACAGTATGTCGAGGTCAATAATCAACCCACAACCATAGGGGTTCCACAAGGGTCAATTTTAGGACCTTTGCTGTTCTTAATTTATATAAACGATCTAAAATTTTCTAACATTTTTATGTTTGCTGATGACACATCCATTCTCTGTAGTGATAATACTGTAAGTAATACTATGTAACATCCAAATGCAACATCTTCAATCATGGTTCTCGAATAATAATTTGTTACTAAATAGCAAAAAATCTATATGCATTAGATTCAATAACTCTAATACCAATTACATTATAATTAAATCAAAATGTGGCTCTTTGCGACAAGTTGAGTCTACTAAATTTTTAGGATTATATATATCCGAGGATTGCAGCTGGAGAACACATATTGACTTTGTCTGTAAGAAAATCGCTACTACTTGTTACTGCATAAAGCAACTATATCTCATATAGTTGATACTGATTCCTTAAAAATGTACTATTATGCACAACTTCACTCAATTGCATCTTACGGTATAATTGCGTGGGGGCATTGTGGTGACTCAAAGAGTATTTACACAGAAAAGGGCCATTAGATATTTAGTTGGCATCGGATATAGGGTTAATTGCAGGGGCTATTTTAAAGCTATGCAAATTCTTACACTACCATCAATATTTATAATGCATCTCTTATTGTATGGCAGATCTAATCTGGAGGAGTTAAATAATTTAAATGTCTACCACTCATATAACACAAGAAATAATCAGACCCTGGAGATTCCTCGACACCGTACCAGTTTGTTTGAACATAGTCCTAAATATTTGGCTATTAAAGTATACAACAAATTACCTCACCAATACAAGCCTTTAAATCAAAAACAGTTCAAAAAAAGTATTAAAAGTATGTTAATTGAAAAATCTTATTATTCTTTTAATGAATATATGACTGACGGTCCGTGATATCACTACAATTTATTATAATTTATTATGTTTCATTAGTTTTATTCAATATTGTTTTATGACCATATTAAGATGATCATATCTTATGCTTGCATATTTAAATGTATTCTTGTATATTTGTTTGCTTGTTACACTCGTTATTCTTGCATCTCGTTATTTAGAACTTTGTAAATTTTACATTTTATACATTTTATTTATTTACACTTGACCTGTCCTATATTATGTAAACATAGTCAAAATGGACAAATAAATACTTACTTACTTATAGTTATTTTAATTGGAAATGCCCTCTCCCATCACTTCACTACGTTTGATCGTCCACTTTTGGTCAAAGTTTTACAAAAGGCATGCGAACTGCACAGTCTACTATAGCATTACTTATTAGCATGGCTCCAGAGGTCTATTATTTGTGCTTGTCAAATAGATACTCCTAGAAACTACGTTTAGAAGTTCAGGTGATGTTATTGACGATTACGGTACGAGAGAAATAGTTTAAAAACTGTTTATTTAAATGAAAATGAGCATAACACAAAAAATCTTCAAATTCATCTTCCCCTCACAGCGCTCGTGCCGTATTCGTCAACAAAGTCGCTTGGATTTCAAAACGACTTTAGGGGTAATCTGTTCACTGGTGGTCACAGGAGTTGAATGTCACTTTTAGTTAACAAGTATATGTTTTTATTAGGGGCAGGTTAACAACATCCTGAAAAATGCACAAGTTCAGACAAAGGAAGACCCTGGTGCCAAAGAGCGGGGACAGAATGGTGCGAAATCTAACAAAGTCAGGGACAAAACGATGAGTAGAGTTAAGGAAGCTACTTTGAAACATTTGAGGAATATTGGAGTAACGATTGCGCCAATAAATGACAGCGATAATTCAACTAGGTAATTACAAAGCCCAATAAATTTTAAAATCTGTAAGAATCATTAATACCAATGTATAGAAATGCAAAAATATGTACATTCAATCATACATTTCTAACAGATCAGTAATTAAATATTTTGTAGTTCAAAATATGACAGTAAAGACTACAGTCCGACAGAAATAAGCTTTGGCGTGAAACAGATCTTGATGAAATATTTGCCAGATGAAGAATTAGCCAAATTTTCCTATAAGCAAGCTCAGTCCGCGCCAGTTGCAAAAGATGATAATCCTGGTATTATTAATGCGCGGCCAGAGTTTTCCTTCGCCAGTGTCCAATACATGCGGAAGTATAATTTAATACCTACCCCTAATGGTAAGTACAATTCTACGGAACAACTATTGGAAAAATTACACCATTTTATGTGCAGACTATAACTCAATCCTATACAATTAGTTTTCAATATGCACTTTGATGATGAATGGATAAAAGTACTACCAAACCGGCGCCGGCGTTTAACGACAGTTTTTTTTAAACGATTTTTCCCATCTGCCATTTGAACGATAAGTTTGATATGCAAAGTAAAACCCACGAAATGTATTGGCAGACGTAACCAAGGTGTATTAACAATTGGCAGAAACAATAATAATGTCAACATTTTTCAAAGTTGAGATCAATTTTCTCTCGTCTGTCATTAGTTTATGTTAAATTATGTGCTACTAAAAGTTTTAAGTTTTGATTGGCAGAAATTGCAGAGTGATACAAGTCCTAATAAACAATTATTTAACAAAATTGAAAAAAAAAATAATGTCAGGAACGTTTTCAACCTCCAGTGTTTATTATCTGAAAGTTATTTGTGCCATTCTACGAATGTTCTTTCCTTTTATTTGGGTTTTCTACCACATGTATCGTCCTCGTCAAAAACAGATCACCGACTCTACAACATAATAGAATTATTGGGAAAAAAAGCCTCTGCACCTGTAACGTTTACGTCAAACGAACAGTCAGAGGTTATTTTTACAAATAACGTAAATCGGAATAAGCACAGAAATAACGTATTTTGCTGAAAGTAGTCTCATTCCGTTTTCAAAGCTTTTTTCGAAAAACTCTTATTTGTTGTGTATGTTAAATACGCAGTTTTAAGATTCTGTTTATGTTACTTCCATAAATACTTACTACTTACACAGAACTGATGAAATTTTCTTTTAGATAATGTTGAGTTAGTTAAGTTCTTCTTTTAACATTGGTAGCCAGGTTATACAAATATCTACAGAACAATTCGATACGCATTTATCTTCATTTAATAAGATTATTGGTGATTCTTTAATTTTTCTTTTTTTATTATCTGATGCTTTTGTTAAAATTTTTGCCGAGTCCCAGTTTATTTTATGTCCGTTTTCCCAAGCATGTTCACAAATCTTTGATTTCTGAATTTCATTGTTTCTAATGTAATTCTTATGCTCTTCCAACCTCACACTGAAAGGTCTGGATGATTCACCCACATAACATTTAGCACATTCGCATGGGATATTGTAAATACAGTTTTTTTAATTCTGCTCCTGGTTTATCGGTTTTGTTTTTGTTAAAATAGATCTCAAAGTGTTCCCTGTTTGAAATACCGTCCTAACATCCAATTTGTCACCTATATGGCATAGCTTCTCCGATAGTCCATATACATAAGGAATTGTTGCTGTATAATGACATTCAGATTTTTGTCGTACCTGATTGTCCCTATTTTTAACATTTATGAAAACTCTATCAACAAAGGCTTCATGGTATTGATTTTGTACTAGAACCTCTTTGATAAAATTTTTCTCATTATTTAATGGTTCATTATTAGATGAAAATATTTTGGCCCTATCTTATAAACATTTTACAACACCCCTTTTAACATTTATTGACTGATTTGTGTTAAAATTTAGATATCTATTAGTATGTGTTGGTTTTCTATAAATGCTTGTTTCAATTGTATTATTTACCCTTTTATTTAAAACATCTAAAAACAGTAGTTCATTCCTACCTTCTACTTCTAATGTGAATTTAATAGACGGTTCCTTACCATTTATATTTTCTAAAAAACTATCTAGTAAATCAACACCATGAGGCCAAATTGCAAAGATGTCGTCAACATATCTCCACCAGACAACCGGTTTGTTTATACAATTTTGAACATGTGTGTTCTCAAAGTTCTCCATAAATATGTTGCTTAAAATTGGTGATAATGGAGACTCCATGGCCATACCAAAATCCTGCTGATAGAACTCGTTTTACAATTGAAAATAGGTTGTTTTTATACACATTGTTAAGAGTTTCATTATGCTATTTACACTTAATTTAGTTCTAGTTTCCAAATTACTATCATTCAACAACCTATCTTTAACTATTTTTAAAGGTTTCATCTACCGGAACATTGGTAAAAAGACTAACTACATCAAAACTAACCATCAGGTGTGATTCATGAATATCGTTTTAAAATTTCTACTATTTTTAATATACGAATCAGTATTTCCAGATAATGGATCAGTATTTTTAAGTAATTGCCAAATTATGACGGTGAATTAACTGGGACCCGGCAAAAATTTTAACAAGAGGCAGATAACAAAAGAAGAAAAATTAAAGAATCAGCAATAATATTATGAAATGAAGATAAATGTGTATCGAATTGTTCTGTAGATATTTTTACAACCTGGTTACCAATGTTAAGAGAAGAACTTAACAAACTCAACATTATCTAAAAGAAAATAACATCAGTTCTGTGTAAGTAGTAAGTATCTATGGAAATAGCATAAACAGAATCTTAAAGCTGTGTATTTGTCATACAAAATAAACCAAATCTAATATACTTGACACTACATAATAACTGGTAGAAATTTCAACCAGTATCTGATTAGGAAAAGACAATGGTTTTATGTGTTTCTGTACAAGCCTACTGTTTTTATGCCTGTTTACTGTGTTTAATTTAGAAAAAAAATGCGAATACTTTCAGGTAGGTACTTAAAAGATACATATGCCGTAATATTCATGTAGTTTACTAATTGCGCTGAGATGTTATAACTAATTTCCACATAAACCTAACTAAAACCTTGATGACTTCGTCATTTCAAATTGGGTACGGAGAAAAAACCTAAAAGATCATCAATTCAGTGCATGAAGTGTGAGATCGCACTATGTTTACCGTGCTTCGCGCCTTTCCATAACTAATAACTGTGTAAAAAAAATGATGATTATGATAATGGTATGGTAATGATAACGGTAATCATAATGATAATAGAGAAAATTTCTTAGAGTGTTGAGACTAATCGGCGGATCATTGAGCCCGAAGGGCAAATGCCGTCTGCAAGACCTATCCTATTATATATTAGCTATATCAGGTTTTAGCTGTTGGTAAGAATAGACTCTGGTCACATTTTCAACCAGCTAAAAAAAATATGTCGTATGACAAAAAAATTAGAATTCTTACATGAATGTATTCTTTAGTAAAAAATAAATATATTTCTATGAAGACTGTTTTTCTATCTTGATCGTAGTACTATGTCCGTTAACTGGTTAAACTTATCGAATTTTCAAAACTGAAAAAAATATACATACATATTTTATTTTCCAGTCTTTGCTCTTCCCTTTAACTTCAAAATCACACTAACAACTACTTTACTATACTATTGTCAAAGTTTGTCAAAAAATGTGAGATGTGATCTTTAACCTTTTAATGTAATGAATGCAGTTTTTCATTGTGTTAATTCAATGATACCTTATTTGATGTAAACGTATTGAAGACATTACTGAAAATTCATATCCGAGTACTTTTGAGGGTGCTCTTTCGATTGGCGACCCTTAAAACTCAAAAAAAGATCAATTTCCCTATAACATTTGAGATTATAAGAGACCATTTTTCATGTTTTTATTGGTTTATGATTCAATATTTTCCCCTTCGAAAACCTTACCAAATTATCTGAAACCTCTTCAGATATTACAGATAATCTCTAAACTTAATGGAAATATAGAAAATTTTTCATTATTTACCTAGGTGGTTTTTTATTATAATTTTTTACCTAGGGAGAGAAATACTACTTCTCATTAGAGGAATGGAGTAAATAATGGTGATTTCTCAGGTTAGTAGTAAAAAAATACATTATTTATCCAAAATCTATTATAAAAAAACATTTTAAGTGGGGAAAACTGTTCAACATCTCAGCATTTCGATACAACTTAAAAATTGTTAAAGATTATTTACAACAACCGAGATTTTCTGTCATTCATTTATTGATATCGTAAATCATAAATATAACAATTTAATTTGGTAGATCCACATGTCCGATTTTGACATTTTGAAATTAGTAATTGAAACTTTATAGTGACCTGGGGTTTCAGCCATTTAGCTTCTGTCGACTTGTTTGAATTTATCTTTACAATACATGGTAGACGGGATAATATTGATCCAAATCTTCACTTTTCAAATTTGCATATCAGTGTGTTGTCACACGCAGGACTTTTTAGAATTTCAGCTATTCCACTTTTTATTGCATAAAGAATAACCACCCATGGCAGACGGGAGAAAATTATTTCAAGAAAACTGTTTAAAACATAATATTTTTAGTCCCAAACTCCTCCATGAAATCCTTATTTTACTATAAGGAACGTAACCAGACTGCAACCAACGGCTACTCTCCGGGCTATGTACACCGCCGAGCGCTGAATTATATACTAAGGCTAGAACTCTATTGAATTCAGTGTTATTTATTAAAAAAAAGGATGAAAGACAACAAAAGCAGCCCAGAAAAATAATGTAGGATAAATATAATTTGCTGAATGCAGCACTCTTTCCGCTTTCGGACTATATTTTGTTTGACAATTTTGTATTTTTTGTTATATAACACTGTATTTTTTTATGAAGATATCTATCATATCATCAAGATTTATATGTTTCAGTTCTCTAAAATCTTCGTTTCTTAGGTCAGTTTTTAATTCTGTTTATATATTTTTATGCTTAGCGTCCAAACTATTGTAATATTTATTTTACAAAGGGGACATAATTGGTTGTAACTATTTATTTGACAATTTGATAGTATTCTATAATTTTTTATTTATTGCAGGGATATTAGGATTCGTGTGATATAAAATTATAATATGTATAAAAAATGTTTATTCATATAATAACAGACAACAGACTGAACAAACAATAATAAATAATGACGTCCGGCGTACATAAAAAGAAGAACTAAAAATTAATTTGAACTAAAATAAAATGAATAAAAATTAAAAAAAATTCGTTATCAGAAAAATAATAAGCAACTTTTTGGTAATTGTGAAAGCAGTTCTCAAAAATTTCCATTCGCTTTTAGAAGCACTAAATTTTCAAAATTTGTATCGCTCAGAGAATGGCGTTTGGGTGCATTTATTATTGTTGCAAATGAAAACATTCGTTCTACTGGTGCACTTGATGGTAGTACAGTGTTGAATTTAAAAAAAAAAAGCTTTTTTATAGTTGGATATTCGTTAACAATATCTAACTCTGTTCTATGATCTTCCAAGTATCTATTAATCTAGTATTATTAATTATTATACATTTGATGAGGAATAATTTAGTTATTTTGTTAAACAAAACATTTTGCCAATTCTGACTAGACATTATATGTTAAAAACATAATTTTTACGTGAAACTGATATGCTTTTGCTTGTAATGTAAAATGTAATATAACGATGATATACGAATATTTGATAACCCTAGAGCAATTACACCTGCAAATCCCAATGGACCGGTATCCAACCAAGCATAGACCGATTTCAAACTTTTTAGTTCTCATCAGTATGCTATATGTCATGAAACAGGCAAATAAATGATAGTGGCCAACCTGCTAGTCTTATACTAGACTAAGGACAATGTGTATATATAAATTTTTTTCAAAGTACTTTCTTCTAATTTTTTTCTCCTAAATTGGATGTGAGTCACGACGTTTGTATATCCATGTCCAGTATACAAATGTCATGTAAAAATAATGCCTCTCTCGTTAGTTTTCTAAAGTGCTTGGGAGTTTTTTGGCGTGCTCGCGAGCACTAAAGTGCTCGTAAGCTCTTTCAGAGTGCTCGGGAGCACTTTATGCGATTACTAAGCACTAAGCCCTTTCATAAAGTGCTCGAAGCACTAAGCACCGTTTTTAAAAAGTGCTCCTAAGCACAGCCGAGCACAAAAGTGCTTAGACAAGCATTAAGCACAGTGCTTGGGACCCGCTCTGGGTACAACTAGAATAGACTGGGTGTATCCAACTCACAAATAAGTCGTATCTAATAATATTTGTTTATAAAAATTGGATAAAGTCGCTGACAAAGTACAAACAATTATGTAATAGAAGAGAGTTTAGTTTTTTCCTGAAACTCTCCCCCTCATCCTTAATGGTCTGTGGGAGTCTATTGTAGAGATTTAAACCAACATGTACAGGTAATTTATCATAAGTCAGACTTAGTCTTCTAGGGGAAATGTGGAAGTTATTGGCGGTCCTAGTGTTGTATGTATAAAGTGAATTGTTTGTGGTTAAGGTATCTTTATGCTTAAAAATATAAGTTAGTATCTCAATAATAATAATACAAGGTAGAGGTAGAATTTAAATTTTTTAAACAGTTTCTTGCAAGGATGATCGTATTGTACGCCTGCTATACATCTTACAATACGCTTTTGGGAGATAAAAACACTGGAGGCTGCTGGAGATAGACCCCATAATACTATTCCGTACGATAATCTGGAATGAATCTGCCCATGATAAAACATTAACAATCGAGCATTGTTTAGGATATGTTTAAGTGATCTGACCTGATAACATATCGAATTTAAATGTGAGGTGAGCTTCTGGCAATGTTTGCTCCAGTTGAGTGTATGCTCAATCTGTAGTCCCAAAAAGTATACCGTATCGGCTTGTGTTGTTAATTGCAATGTCTAGGCGATTATCATTTGTGTTTTGATACGTGTCAAATCTGAGAAAAGTGGTTTTGGATAGGTTTAAATGTAATAGATTGCAGTTAAACCATGTTGAAAGTTTATCCGTCGTCGCTTTAACCGCATTTAGGTAATAAATTTTTTTCATTTCTATGGGATATCAAGAGTGACGTATCATCTGCATATATAACGACTTTTTGCTTTAAGTACGATCAGTCTTTCGGCTGGTGTTTGTTGCAATCGAAGCATTAGCGTTTTGATGGTAATATGCAATTATTATACTTAACGCGCCAGGCTTGTAACTTGCAATTCAGCGCTCGGCGGGGCACATAGCCCGGAGAGTGGCTGTTGGTTGCAGTCTGGTTACGGTCCTTATAGTGAAATAAGGATTTTATAGAGGAGTTTGCGACTAAAATTATTATGTTTTAATATTTCACCCTCTAAAAGCACATTTAAACTAAGAAAACTGTTGTTAAGCGCTGCTCTGTACTAGCCTTATTTAATATTTGTAAGTACAATTTTTATTTTTTTTTCAGAACAACGAAAACCTAGAGATATTGAGCAAGTCCCTAAACACTCTTATCCTAAAAAAGTAGATGGTCCGAAGATACTTGACATTACAGCATTGAAATTGCAGCCTAAACTCTTATAGCGAAAATGACATGGTCCAAGAAGACTTAAATACAAAAAATATTACGCTGACTATAATTCTGCGAGTTCAAAAATTGTTATATTTTATTATGGTTTTATGTTATATACCTATTATATATTATCAATTTTAGGACAATAAAGATACTTTTTTATATATATATTTTTTATATTTATTTAAATACAATTGTACTACGTAATATAACTTCAAGAAAAATAAATAAGATCTATTTACAATAGGCGCTAGGATCAGATAATTTATCTACACACTAAATGATTCCCCACACCCGCAAGTCCCTTTGATATTTGGGTTATTAAAAACAAACTCTGAACTAAGTTTATTTTCCACATAGTCCATTTCAGTCCCGAGTAATGTAAGTTGCGCTTTCTTATCTATAAAAACTCTTACTCCGTCTTGTATTACTTCCTCGTCCATTTTGTCTAAAAAACAAAAAATATTTGTACGAGGGTTTAAGGATTTAGTTTTCTTTACCTTTTTTTTCTGCATAATCGAGAGTATACGATAAGCCGTTACAACCCCTTTGACGGACGCCAATTTTTAACCCTATCTGCAAAAGTATTAGTTAAAACTCGTTCTTGCCTGATTACTCCAACTTACGTATTCGTTTTTGTCTTTTAAAATAGTTTTTATTCGATTCACTGCGGAAGGTGTCTAAAAAAATTACGAAAATTTTTAAGGTTAGGTGCATTTATATAACTAATTTAAATAAGAGAGAAAAGTGTTACTAACTAAAACTAATGCTGCCCTGGTAGGTAATAACTTTCTTTTAACTGCCCTGACTGTTGCTGTCGCTACTGATTTTGTTGCCATTTTTCTATTATTAATTTTCCAAATGTCAAAACCAAACGATCGTTAAACTGTCAGGCATGCAGCATTACCAACGTTTATAATAAATTCAAGGATGGTTACGAGGGTAGTTATACAAATTTGTACGATAATTCTAAAAATAAAAACCATCCCATGGTGGTCTACGAATGATTACCGATAATCCAATGACGTACTATTGCGGCCGAAAAAAAAGTAATAGACTGATGTTCCGTTGTAAATATGGATCTCACCAGTGACACATCAATCATAATATATTTTTTAGGCAAATGTAACAAAAAATAAAGTTTATTGGATCTGACTGCATTCCTAAAGTGTCATGTCATTGTACTCGTTTGCCAAGCTTACCAAATGTTTTCCATGTTTCCAGTAATTTGTACGAAATAATTTTAAAGATATTTTATTTTACTTTTCGAGATAGTTGCACCTCGACCAAATGATCTATCTCAGCCTTATCAAAAGTTGGCTTTGCCACAGATAAGGAGTTGATCTAGTCTGTGGCTTGGCCTCGACCGCAAACTTCGGATTCAGCCGATAAAGGTCAACGGTCGACTTTACGGCCTGCTTGATATACAAATAACTAATATAATTTTTTTAGGCAACTGTCATAAAAATGACTTTTATCGGATCTGACAGCATTCCTAAAGCGTCATCTCTTTGTACTCATTTGTCAGTCTTATTTTTTTTTGGCCGCTTTTACTTCACGGCCGCATGTATTAGTTGATCATCACTAATATTTGAAATATATGTCGCGGCTTGTCAATAAACTATCTAGTGGCGTTTTCATTTGTATTTGTCTGCTTAGTATATAGCCTTCTTGCAAAATTTTGTTCATGTCTCCAGTGATTTATGCGAAGCAATTTTAAAATTTTATTTTTTTCCTTTTTGAGACAGTTGCCAAAAAAATGTTGTGTGCACCTCGGTCAAATGATCTTTCTCTATCTTGCAAAGTTTGCTTGGCCTGGGCTGTGCCTCGGGTGCAAACTTCGTATTCGGTCGAGAAAGATCAACTTTAGGGCCATGATACACAGTTAACTATTAATAGTGTCAATGTTATCGTAATGCCCTCTCTTTCTAGACTTCCTCCATTCCTATATTATCATTGACTATCTCCCGACCATTTGGATGTAGTTATTTTCTTTGTTGAAATAATGCCATTTGCACGTGCATTTTGAAAAAATCACTACAGTCACCATTATGAATTTTAAGACAAAAAATTGTAAATACCAGTTACGAGACATCTGTGTGATATTTCTGAATTGTTTTCACCTCCTAAAACTATACAGGGTGGCTAAAAATGATTTTTCAAATCAAAATTTTCTTGAATTGAATTTTATCATTAACTTTAAATGGATCACCCTGTACATTTTTCGGCCTTATGATGTAGGAATGAAAAAAACCAACATTTTTTGTATGTAGATCTCTATGAATGGTTATTTGTAACCATTTTCCATTTAATGAATAGTGGATACAAAATTCAAGAATGGACTAAAAAAATTAGAGGTTTTTTCAAATAATCGATCAGAAAAAATTATAATAATGTTGCCCATTTTGATTCACACATCTTTATGCGTCTTTGAAATGAAATTTCTACTGTTTTTATAATTGCCGGTGTGATCGATCGAAAAGCAGTTACTGTTCTTTCTTTCATATTTTGGACTGTAGAATCTAAAATATCTGCTAAAAGTTATCGAAGTGACCTCGTAGTGACTAATTGGGGAAATGTTTATTTGCAGTATTGGTAGAAAGAGTTATATTTTTTTATTAATGGATGACTAAAACATCTGTATTTTCTTAAGGTCACTGACAAAAGTTTTATTGTTGTAAAGAGTGCAGAAAGTTGTTGAAAAAAATTGTGTTCTTTGTCGAGAAGTCATCGTCTCCTCCGTTTATAATAAACGCTTAAAATGAGCTTCCTGTTGTGAGTATTTGTGTTCTTACTTTTCATTACCAATCTATTTTTAAACATCACCTATTCTGACAATAATCACTTTTATAAATACTTCGTTTAGTGGAAGCCGCTCGTCGAAAACATTTAAACCGAAAAAGAATATACCCGAAGGAACACATCAGTATGAGCTGATGAAACATGCCGCTGCAACCTTGGGTTCAGGAAATTTACGATTAGCTGTGATGCTTCCGGAAGGGGAAGATTTAAATGAATGGGTGGCTGTGAATAGTAAGTGTTCATTTGTCTTCAAATCATAGTACTTCTTGTAGTCACCTGCCTCTTGCAAGTGTTTTTAACTACAACTGACATTCGTTTCTTTAAGCTGTGGATTTTTTCAACCAAATAAACATGCTTTATGGGACAATAACAGAATTTTGCACAGAAGACAGTTGCCCTATAATGTCTGCAGGTCCTAAATATGAGTATCATTGGGCGGATGGACATACAGTTAAAAAACCTATAAAATGTTCAGCCCCGAAATATATTGATTACCTGATGACTTGGGTTCAAGACCAACTAGATGATGAAACTTTATTTCCTTCAAAAATAGGTAATTGCTTTTATTCTTGTTTCCTAAAGAAAGCTTGCTTGGTTTCACCTCTTAATGATTTAATGGTTGTTGACTTCAAATAATGCTTTAGTCATGCTCTATTTCATTTGTGATAATAAGATATTAATGAGGGAATTTTTAGGTGTTCCTTTCCCAAAAAATTTCCAATCTATCGCAAAGACCATTTTGAAGAGGCTGTTTAGAGTTTACGCCCATATTTACCATCAACATTTTAGTGAGGTTGTCCAACTTGGTGAAGAGGCACATTTGAATACGTCGTTTAAACATTTTATATTCTTTGTCCAGGTTAGTTGCTAGTCACGGTCTAAATAGAATTGATTATTTTCAGTTGGAATAAGTGATTTATTTTTCAGAAGTTTATTAGTTCATTGTTTGGATATTTGGCATTGAATAAAAGAATATTTGACCTTCAACTT
Source organism: Leptura quadrifasciata (assembly GCA_963675555.1). Classification (NCBI taxonomy): domain Eukaryota; kingdom Metazoa; phylum Arthropoda; class Insecta; order Coleoptera; family Cerambycidae; genus Leptura; species Leptura quadrifasciata. The sequence continues at coordinate 17,401,603 of OY776681.1, read as the reverse complement.
TTGACAGAATTAACTAAATTATGACAGCAATTTTCACTAGTTTTATCTCCACCGATACGATAACATATTGTTATTTGAAAATAAATTAATGGTGATCATGAGTGTTTGCTGACAATTTTTGGTATTTTAGCTGTGCAAAATGACTGAAGTGTCAAAATTGTTGACATTAATGACCCATTTGTTTTAGAATCGCCCTGTAAAATCTTTATTTAGTATGCGATTTTCACCGTTTTTTTTTTAAAGTTGTAGAGCTTGTTGAACTGAATTTTTGGAGCAAAAAGCGCCAGATTCCTTCAAAATTCAAGGCCTATTAAGTCAGTTTTTAGGAGCAAAATTTTAATAATTCATAGCGATTATTGTAGAAAAAATCTATGCACTCCACTGGATTCGTCTACCGTCTACCCTTAAAACGTATGCACTAAATTTTGTCGAAAATTTTGAAGTAATAACGTTTTTGTAGACATTATAGACGGAGAGCTCGTGAACCTTTTATATAACGGTCATCCTGTAGGGCTAGAAATTTGTATAGTGATGAATTAAAATACACTAAGCATGAAAATCATGACGGCAGGCATCTGCCCTGCACACTATCAGCCCTTATATTACTGTCAAAAAAAATTAAAAAATAAACTTGTCACTGTAGTTTTCAAATCAATCTAACCTACCCTAAAGAAATATTTGTATTACGTATTTTACTCGTTAATCGAGCCGAAGTACATCTCGCACAAAACTTGTTAAAAAAAAAAACTGAAATTAGTTCATCGACCTCACGTGCGAGAAGTTCCTGTTAGGGAACACTACCATAGTCATTTACATATCCCCCTTATTTGGATGACTTAATTTTTTGGTCTACTAGATTTATTTATGGCCTAAATATGTGTGTCTAATAAAGCATATGATGCAGCTGCAACTACAGGGGCTGCCGGAGATAGAAAAAAATTCTTCTAACGCTTTTTGATCAAATTTTGACAAATGGATACTTTCTTAGCGCCAGTATGAGACGGTATGACTAGTTGGAGTAGATGGAGGGATGCATGTAATAGGGGTATGGTATAAAAAATTGCATGTACACCCGTTTCTTGAACAAGGAAAATTGCCAAGTGTAAAGTGAACTGCAAGATCATCAAAGTTCGCAAGGCCTTGCTGGCAATAAATTGCAATCTATAAAGCGGCTTTTAGGCTATATCAATACGATTTAATGAATACGTCAACACGCACCTTTTTGCTCATCAAAATCACTTGTCAGTTTTTTTCTATACTTCTCTATAGATAAACTAAATCATATTAAAATTTCAAACTTACACAAGTTTATTTTTTAAATTTTGTTGACACATTCAATATTCACAGAAAATTAACGTTTGGTGCGGAATACTAGACTTGGTCTTTTCCTCCTTGGGAGGTAATGCATGGGAATCTGTTTTTAAATTTTTTTGGGAACGAGTTTTGGAACACATTAGATGATTTATCACTACGGAATCTCCTTAATTTAAAGTTTGTTGTCGTAAATGGGGGTTGAGACTACGTTTTTTGATTGATAGAGGGCGCCAGTAGTCTAGTTAAAAATTCCGACAAGCTGGTGAGGACGAACTATGGCTCAGGGTCGATTTTTATAGATGTCATGAGACTCCAATTGTAGGATGGTGTTGCTTATGAAGTCAGAGTTCTTGAGAATTCTAGTGGCTTCTACGATGGCGGGAGAGCACAGACTGACTGATTACAGCGCCAAGCTTCCCGAGATGTTTTTTTTTTAATTATGGGTGCTAATATCCGCAGTTGCAATTAGATTAAGTAAATAAAAGACGATGAAAATCCATTAAAAAAAAATAACTAAAAGCAACTCAAACGGCGTTCATACTATCAAAAATGGTATTTGTTTAATTATTTAGGCCCTAACTGCACTGAGCTAACACTGATTTCAATTTTCCCCGCACTACTGTGCACCGATGAAACGTTTATAAGCTGCGACTGTTGCTGTATGCTGTTCGTACTCTTCTCCACATCAATAGAGCCTTGGATCGTGCGCTGGTGGCAGATTAAGCGTCGTATTGAGGGTTGGTTCGTCGAGTAGACACTGGTAGGCTGGACTGGTTGCTTCTTGTTGATCTGATGGTTGTAGCGACGAGAACTGCGGAAGAACTGCCGCTGCAGAAACCTTGTTGCATATAATTAGACATCGGGTCGGACGGGGCTCTGGATGTCAGGACGGCTGGAGTATTGAACGTTGTGGAAGGCCCCTGGCGTGTTTTGATGCTGTGATTGATGTGTTTTGTGCATAGTAGTGTGGTTTAAATATTATTTAATTCAATTATATTTATGAATTTTATGATTCGACGACAAGTTTCAGTTAGATGGAAGTCCTGTTCATAACGCTGTAAGAAGATGGTAAATAAATAAACATTTTAAAAATCGTTGGATATGGCGGAACAGTTCTTTGATTGATTGGCTGCTGAGATACCCAGATTTGACTTTACTCGATTTTTTCCTTTGGATTTAATGTAACAAAAATTTTACAAATCAAGGCCACAAACCGTACAAGAACTACTATCTGGGATAATGCAAGCCTGCGCAGAAATTACTCCAGACCAAATACGAAAGGTTATTATGAATGTGCATAAAAGGATTGACAGGTATATTGAAATAAAAGGTGGATTGGTTGAAGTGATGATAATGTTGGAGTTTTTATAACGGAATTCTTTTTTTTTTTTTGTTTCAGTTTTGTTGTTTCTTTTTTTTTTGGTAGATTTCTAATCTACCTATTGTAGGGTAATACAGTAATGGCTGAAGCGCCCCCATTTTCGAAATACAGGGTGTATTATATTTTGTGGAAGAATTTTCTTTTCATCATATATCTGTAATGTGTAAACGGAATCCAATCAAATTTTGTATTTTGATTACAGTAGTCATTCACCATCTAATGCCTAGGATATTAATAAAATATCAGGGCCGGGCCCAGAATAAAAATATTTTTAATTTATTCCTAGAAAATAACACTCTGTATACTGTTTACGAAATATTTAACAAGAAAATATTAATTTACACCTAGAAAGATACAACATCCCATAAAAAATATTTTGGCACCATTTCATTGTTTAAATAAAAAAAATAAATTTTTGAGGGTTCAATTTTTTTCTTTTACATATTTTTTTTGTTCTCTATCTGCACTACCGAAAGGTAGTGTTAAATTCTTCCACAAAATATAATACACCCTGTATTTCGAAAACGGGGCCCCTTCAGCCATTACTGTATGGGAATTTAGGATTACCTTAATATTCTCTATCTTTTGGTAAAGTACGACCCTCTCCTCACGAATCACCCTGTATATGCTATATGACGAAATTTGTAAACACTCTAGAGGGCGCATTTCTCAACGGATCAAAACGAAATTTGGCAGGCATATACTTTGGACCCGTATCTCAGTTAAGTTCGAAGATGGGCCAAATAGCCTTCTTCGTTTTTTTAAAAAATTTATTTCAAATCAAATATGTACATATGATACATCTTTAGATAGTGCTCATCTAGCCCTACAACTTTTGTCTAAAACATTTTTTGCTAAAACACAAATTTAAAAAAGCGTTATTTATTTATATTTTGAAGACCACCTATGTGCTAATAGTTCATAAATTGATGACAATAAATTGAAGTTGGGCAGTTCTAAAGATATACGTAGTTGCTAAAGCAGTGCAAAACAATATAGACCGAAATCTACCTTTCCGACTGGCCCCTGCCATCGGGTTTTTTTTGATTTGTTAAAACTAGGCATAAGAATAATAAAAATACCATGTTACTAGAGTTTAATTTTTTTCTCACGAATAACAACTTTTAGAATAAATTTATGAAAATGATGGTATCTTTTTTTTTTAATAATGTCTACCTCGATGCCTACAAAAACGTTATTACTTAAAAATTTTCGAAAAAATTTAGAATAGACCCATTTTAAGGGGTGATGAATCCAGTGGCGTGCATAGATTTTTTTAAAATCACTAATATGAATTATTAAATTTTACTCCTAAAACTGACGTAGTAGGCCTTGGATTTTGTAGGCATCTGGCGTTTTTTTCTTCAAAAATGCAGTTCGGCAAATTCTACAATTAAAACAAACCCATGAAAATCGCACATTAACTCTGACTGACTCTAAAATAAACGGGTCACTGTATATACGTATTTGCCGAACTTCCCCCTCTAAAATTGGGCTGTAAAACAGTGCTGCCTCCAGATTTTTCTTGAGAAAAACCCTATTGCGACTGGACTAACTTAAGCTGTATAGTCGTGTGGCTGTATATTTACTAGGTAGTCAAAAAACGCGACAAAAACTTTACGAGCTAGTTACTAACGCCGGTGAATCATTCGGCATGGTCTTATCGAACAAGCCGGTGTACATTAAAAACCTATAGATAAGTAATTCAATTTGCAGGCGAGATTGTATAGAGAGTAATGGTATTTGAATGAGGTCGTAAGTAAAGTTTTTGTTACGTTTTTTTGGCTGCCCAATAAATATACATCCCACTTTATGTGGTTATAAATAAATACATCTTTTTCAGGAGTTCAATTTGATAGAAAGAAGAGAATTGGCCCCCCTGCAGGAATTAATCGATAAATTAACTGCTAAAGAAGCGCGATGAATAAATTATGAAATAGAATCTCTTTTCGCCTTCTGTGCATTTATTTTGCCTATCTATCATCTTACTTTTTCCGTGGTACGGTTATGGCTTTTAGGAGTAGTTGTTATATTATTATTTGATCGAAAAAGACGATCTTTTAAAGTTTTTGTTGATTCTCGTATGTATTTTTTATTTTATGGTATATTTACTGTTATATTAGATTCTAGTATATTAATTTATGGATGTTAACAGTTCAGTAAGAAAAAAGTTGGAATGAAGGTTTTTTTTGCCACACCCACTATAAAATTATATAGAAACTTTATTATTTCAAATTAATACTATATCGAAATAGTGATGTTATGTAGCCAGTACCACATGTTTAGAGGAAAAGCGACTGTTTTTTTTTTTTTATTAATTTTAAGAATTTATTTATTAACATGACTCTCAGCAATTTTTATAGTAATATTTACAGGGTTCGTTTTTGTTATGTACATGTGTACTCAAAAAGTATGCATCTTTTAGTGTAGTGACAAAATTGTAATGCAGATTTCTTTTGCGTCGATTATCAGTGCAATTGTGCAATGTTCATCTCCTTTTTAAGGCAGAACTGTCAAAAACTACATATAGTTTCTTTTTTTACATTTCTTTGTCGATGGTACTTAATATGTGCATATTTCGAAATGTAATAAAATTAAAGAATGTCCGTGGTTTTTGATACAATTTTTTTTTAAGGTTTATGCTTGCTTCGTGCACATACTTTTTTTTATTATTAACTCTTAAATGTAGTTTTAGATGTATTTTCATACACATGTCTAAATAACATATTTTTTGACTCATGTTATACACCATCATATTGAACAAATTCTGTATATGGAAACTAGCGTTTTTTTTTTCTAATATGATTACGATTAATCTAATAAATTTGATTTGTTATATATTAATCGATTAGTTGTGAAGTAGTGTTATACAACACTAATTTGTATATATACCTATAATAAATTTTTGTAGATTGAGCCGAGTTTTTTGTTAACATAAAAATGTATGTGACCGCCATTTGCACATATACTGCAACAGACTTTCAAAACATGTTGCAATCAAAACTACAAAGTTGAAGATTTGGGACAGGAAAATACTAAAATCACAATATACAATACAATACAAAACGTATATTGAAAACATAAGCAATACATCTACAAATCTCAAAGGGAAGTGTATCAACAATGTTGTTATTCAACATTTCCTGAGTATTAGATTAACAGATTAGATTAACGAAGGAGCTGGTTGTTTAGCCTTTACCACCGCGACCTTTTCAGGTCTATTGTGATGCTCCCAGAATATCTTCCTTATAGTACCTCATCCAGCTTTGTCCTTTGTACTAGACTCCACAGGTTTGGTAGAGGCCCTTTTGTATAGCTGTCCGCCCTTGGTTTTTCTTCTCCGAGTACTTGGGAATCTCAGTATTACCAGGCCTTCGCAGTGGCACGATACGTGAACTGAGGTTTCCTCTTCCTCTTGGCAGAATCTGCATGTCGCGTCCTCTGCCAGGCCCATTAGACTCATGTGTCTATTGAGCCGGCAGTGGCCAGTTAGAAGGCCTACCATTACTCTGATGGCCTTCCTATTCTGGCTTAGTAGATCTTCTGTAAATTTGGCCGAACGTTCTTTAATGAACTCCTTGTCCTCTCTCTGTCTTGAGAGATTCCTCCACCATTCCAGAGATTTATTTTGCACCCATTCCTTAATGGCTGCTCGTATGCATGGCTTTGCCATGCCACAAAAGGGCTCAGGTCCTATTGGGGCTTCAATTGCGCCTTCCTTGGCCAGTTGGTCAGCCTTTTCGTTTCCTCTGTGTCCCTCGTGTCCTGGTACCCATGCTAGGGTCACTCTGTTCTGACTTCCCAGCTCTGTAAGGACTGTCAAGCAGTCCCACACCAATCTTGAGTTGATTTGCATGGAACTGATTGCTTTTATTACCGCTTGGCTATCAGAGAAAATGGCAATCGACTTGTTAACAGTGCCTTGTCCTATTATCTCCCTTGCGCAACAGTGTATGGCGATCACTTCAGCCTGAAACACCGTTGCGTATTTCCCTAGACTTATCGGGATATTGGCTTTTGACCTTGTCCCGTAAATCCCGGCTCCGACTCCTTGTTCTGTCTTGGAGCCGTCAGTGTACCAGACTGTTTGTGCTGTTATGGGAGGACCGTTTTTCCAATCCTCCCTGTCTGGTATAACAGTCTGAAAGTTCTTGTTGAAGTTATATCTTGGGACCATTACATCCATGGGCATGCCTAGAATGGGATCTGCCCTCATCTCCGAGTATAACTTCTGGTACTCTGTCCTGTGTTGCTGGCTAATTGGCGTTTGGCCTTGCATTAACCTGTGCACCACTGACCGAGCTTCGCCTTGTATGAATACGTGTAAGGGTGGCAGGTCCAAGAGGACCTCAAGTGCAGCCGTAGGAGCAGTTCTTATAGCCCCCGTGGCGCACAGGCAAGCAAGCCTTTGTATGCCACTTAACAGCCGTATTGCTCCCGACTGCAGCGTCTTAGTCCACCATACCACTGATCCATAGGTTATCATGGGTCTCACTACCCTGGTGTATAACCACAGGTTCATTTTGGGATTTAACCCCCAGTTTTTTCCATACATTTGCCTACACCTTCCCAGGGCGATTGTGGCTTTCTGTGTGACTTTTTGGATGTGAGAATTCCATGTTAATTTTTGGTCAAAAATGATATTTGCCTCACAGGCAAATGGAATTTCCACTCCGTTGAGCCTTAGGGGCTTTAGGCCTTGCAATGCTCTTCTCCGTGTAAAATTGACGACTGTGGTTTTGTGGGAATTTATAGAAAGTCCTTCCTTGCAACACCATTTGTCGACAACATTTAGGGCTCTTTGCGAACGCTTCGTTATTGTATTCGCAAATCGCCCCTTAACGACTATTGCTAGATCATCAGCATATCCTAAGCAATAGAAGCCCTCTGTGGAAAGTTTCCAGAGGAGTTCGTCAACCAGGGTTGTCCATAGTAGTGGAGATAATACCCCCCTCTGGGGACAGCCTTTTCCTGAGTATAGAAATAAAAAAGAATATACCACGTACGTAAACAAAACAACAGATTGGCAGATTGTTAATAATGTAAACTGATATATAGGAAAAGGACGATCAAAAAAGTGAAGTTTTATGGTTGGGAATACAAACTTTATTTTCAATGTGTCTCAAATCTCTGCTATGAATATCAGTTCGTCTTTGTATATTATGAAATAAATAACTAGGTTTGCCTGGTCTGGAAATATTTAAAACGTATCCTACTATGTGTATGAATCTTCTTTTACACATATTTTATAATTTGAAATTGCGGAGTAATATGACCATATTATGGGGCACAGTGGTAAAATATCTTACACAATAGTTTTCAATTTATTGTAAACAATATTTGTCTTCTTGAGTAAGACTGGGACCATATACAATAACTGCGTAATTTAAGTGCAATGGAACCATAGTTTCCGAAAGCAGTATTTTAGTATTAAAAATACTGAGCATGTGTATATGGGAGCTGTCTTTAAAAAACGTTGCGAGTATTTTGTGACATGCGACATGCTCGGGACATGCATATGTTGTAAGGTCTGTGGAGGCCAGTCGGCAAGGTCACGGAATACAGAGGATAAAGTTATTTATAGGATGACTAGAAACTAGTGCTATTAATGACTTGTAGTCGGAGAGATTGAAATATTAAACGCTGACTGTGAAATAAAATAAAATTAGATGCGTATTTATTACAAAAAATATTCGAATAAACAGTTGCTAAATATAGAGTAATATACTGAGTGATGCTTAATGCATATAACTAATTATAATATATAAAATGCTTAACAAAAAAAAATTTGATTTACATATAATAATAATGAATGACAAGTAGATGGAATAATGTATATAAATTATAGTGAATGTAAAATAAATACACAATTGCAAATAAATTGAAAATTTCTTTCTTTGTAGTCTTGACAATCCGAAAATAATGGGAGAAGTATTACTTATGCGCAATTCTCTTCATGTGTACTGCATTTCTCTAATCAAGCACTGTACTACAGTAAACAAAAAGTTGTGTCTGGTATTTTCAATACACTTAAGACACTTGCGTAGGATGCAAGATCTGTGAATTTTTGTATTCAGATACTTTTTAAAGGTATTTAAACAATAAAAAGCTTGTTTACAAATGATAGCAACGTGACCAGAAAAGCTTAGTAAAGGATGAAAGTTAATACCAAGATTTTACACGCAATTTTGATGTAATGTTCTCATTATTGATTTGACATTCAACTCGCTAAAATTGTGTAACTTGTTGGCATTAAGTACAAGAGTATTTTGGAGTGTCCATTAGTATATAATACTTAAGTAATTATTGATGTAAAATACCATTTGAAATTCAAAAGGAGAAAAACTATATATTAGCTGAATATCGTCAGCGTACATGTATAGTTTTAAATACAGAGGAAGTCTAGAGATATCTGCAATAAATGTATTAAAAGAAGTGGTCCAAGTATAGATCCTTGCGGAACACCGAATAAAACTGATCTATTTTGTGATGTATCGAGTGTATTAATACACTACTATACTGTTATTCAGATAATTTTGAAACCAGGAGAAAGTATTTCCAGATATCCCCATAATAACTTAATTTTGCAATTAATATCTAAAGAGTCAAAAGTTTAGTGACATCCAATAATGTCAGAGGTGACTTTCGCGTATTCAATGACCCGTAAAATTTCGTGAGTTATATTACTTAGTAGTGTAGAAGTACCAAAGCCTTTTCGAAATCCGAACTGATTAGAAGGAATTATTGAATTTTGAAAGACATAATATTCGGAAAGTTGTTCATATATAGTTGATTCTGTAATTTTTAGTGGAACAGAAATAAGACGTAGAACCCTAATTTGTTCAGGATTTTTTTCTTAGGTATAGGCATGATACAGGACAGTTTCCATTGAGGAGGAAGAACACCTACTTCTAATTTATTTATTTATTCACGGGAAAACCCCATTAATGAAATAATAATAGCTCAAAATACATTAGCACAAATGTAACAAAATGAAACAAGAACAGAAACAGTGCTCAACGAACAGTCTAACACATTCAGGCGGCTTTTATTGATATATCTCAATGTTCTTGTAATGCATGCCATGGTTTGTAGAATAAAATTCAACACCAGGGCGAGCGTGGGTGCGTCTTTACTATGTACATACTTCGATATGCGATGTAAAGCAACGTAAGGCGCGGTTAGTAGTTGGATGGGTGGCCGTTCCAACGAAGACCGCGTCCTCGCCTCACACATCTTCCAGCGGCTTGTATATCAGTGTATGCGCGGAAGCTATACAACCTTAGGCGAAGGTTGTATAGGGGATATACCATCCTTCGGAGGGGATGAAAGCCGTCGGTCCCTTGTCTATTAAATGTTAAGCAAGTAAAAGATCCCTACTCTTCTTAAGGGAAGAGGTTCGACAAAATTCCTGGTTGGGGGTAGCTCGTCTACAGGCGTCGGTGTTAGACCTCAGTAGCGGAAATAGGCCGACGATAAATAAATGTATATAAAAAAAAAAATTCAACACACTAATGATATTAATATGGGTCAGTGGTACCGATATCCACTGTAGTGCAAGTTGTAACATTTTTGCAGATAGTCCATCTGGGCCAATAGCGCGAGATTTTTGTTTATTAATATCTGCAATTTTTTTAACAGTAACTGGTTTGAAAGTAAATAAAATGTTGTCCATAAGCTTGTTTTCTAAAAATGTATCGTTATGTTGCTCTTTAGATTTGGTATAGAAGCCATGAACTAATTGTTGATATCTCCAGGATTACAAAGATCTTTAGTAAGATTTGGTGGATTATTAATAACTATTATTAATATGAAAATTGTAAAATGCAGTCCTTTCTTGAACAACGGCATTGTTGTAATAATTACGAATTTAACAAAAATATTGCCTGCCGGCAAAGATTTACGTTGAGGGGGTCAACTTTTTCTTCTAGAGTTAAAATTATATTAGTATTCCAATTAATACCAGAAGTATGCAAATTAAATAACTCAATATTAAGGCTTCTAAAGCTACGAAATTCCTTTACTGTGGGTTTAGAATTATAACCGCTCAATTCAACATCATAAGATGTAACATCATGGTCAGAAAAACACACATTTAAGACTTCCACATTTCTAATATCCACGTCAGAGAAATCTAAGAATGTTTCGCTTTGAGCAGTGGGATCATTAATTATTTGCTTACAATCAAAGACATGTAGCAACAGATATTAAGCGAGATATTTGGTGTGGCCCTCATAAAATAGACAGATGGTATAAAACTCCTATAAGCACCCACAGTTTACTTTCTATAGTAACTTTGGCAATTATATACTCGATGTCATAGACCTCCTCCACTGGCATAGATAACACTGAGCAAGATTTAGAAATAGATGAATTCGCATAGGTATACACACCCTCGCCTATTGATATGAGGTCACTTGTTATTAATTTATAGTCCTGTATTTTGAACACATCATCCATTAGATCATAGATAGTATGAAGGCGTGTCTGGGTGTTTTTGTTGATCTAGCAAAAGCCTTTGACACCGTTAGTGATGGACTTATGCTGGAGAATTTGGAATTAGAGGCAATGTTCTTAATTTGTTTAAAAGTTTTTTGGAGTCAAGAAAGCAAAAAGTAGAAATAAAAAATATTCTATGTAAAGAACAAACTGTAACCTGTGGAGTGCCCCAGGGTACAGTTTTAGGACCTGTGCTATTTACCATCTATCTTAATAGTTTGTTTATGGTAAACTCCTGTGGAATAATAATATCTTTTGCTGATGATACGGTTATCTTGTATACTGGGAACAGTTGGGATGATGTGAAACGTGTAGCTGAGAGTGACCTAAAGAATGTCTTCGATTAGTTTAGTGCAAATTTGCTAACATTAAATGCTAACAAAACTAAAATTATACCTTTTGCGTCATACGAAAAATACTGACCTGGTTACAGCACTATATCAGTCAATTTCATTAACTGGCTCAATCAAATATCTTGGTATTTTTATTGATTCGCACTTAAGATGGGATATACATGTAAATAATATAGTAAATAAAATTCGTGGATTGATGTTCAAATTTTATCAATGTCATCATGCAGTATGTACAATTGGTTGGGGAGGAATAAGAAAAACATATGTCGCCTCTAAATAGTAAAAAAAAATCTTAAAGATCATTTATTTCAAGCCCTTTTGTTATCCTAGTGAAAAACTTTATACAGAACTTGATATATTCGATTAGAGGCAGCTTTACGCTAAGAGCATTCTGTTATTTTTGTTTCGTAACATACAGTACATTATTAAAAGAAATCATGAACGTAATACTAGGGGAAAAGATGATGAACACTTATTTATACCCAAAACTCATAAAAGCATTGGTCACAGATATTTTGTTTACTTTGGACCGAAATTACTAAACATCTTGCCAAACTCATTTATAAATATAAATACAAAACAACTTAAAAAAAAACTAAGAGCATGGATCACTTCAAATGATGGAAATGTGCTCTATAATATTGATCCCATATAATTATTAAATTATCTATATTTCGATTATATCAAAAGTCCTCTTTTTATGAATATACCTTCCTATTAAGTATGCCGTTTTTGTTTAGTAGCTCAATCTTTTATTTAATTTAGTTCAGTAGTTAGAGAAATATTCACAATTATATGTAGGTACAAATTCTTCTGTTTTCAGCCGTGTTTTATCCACATTAGTGTTTTTTTCTGATTTCAGTTTCAGTCTAATTTCTGTGGTGTTTATTTAGTTAATAAATAGCAAAGGTTTTTATATTTTATTTTACTCGTACACTTTCTTCTTTGCAATTTCATGAGGTGTTACCCATAGTCAGGCTCTGTATGAGCCTAAATGGGTTTTCCATATTTATTTTCAAACAAAAATGTATTCTACATTATTAATATTGTATCATATAGGTACTTAAGTCCAAATGGATGACACATTATGCTGAAGTATACCTTTAGTTAAGACATATTGTACAATTCCTATAAATTTGTAATAAATAAATATTATTATTAGATGAGCAGAGAACCAAGTTTCACTGAAAAAATTTATTTACCACGGATCTTTACGTCAAATCTGTATCTCCAAAACTATCCATTATTGAGGGTTATGTCCATCTCTGGCTTCTACGGGAATTGAATGTCGCTTTTAATTTCCCAGTAATCGTTCTGGGACTTTATAAGTGAATCACTGTGTACATCCTGTGAGTTGAGTAATGGTTAATAAAAGATGGCATACTCAAAATAATTTTATTAGACACAGATTACAAAAAAGAATACATTTGCATTAATCAAAACTTATCCATATAAAAGACACGTGCTTGGCGTTGTCTCCTTACTAGATCTAAGGAAAAATAAAATATACAATAATAGGGTATTATTCCTAAGTTCCAAATTAAGTTATGCATAGAGTAAAAAATATTGACCTTTAACCGCATCTAAGAAAATAATAGAAATAAAAAACCAGGGCACGCTCCATGGATATATATATATGTTGTTGTCAACAAGCTTGATATTCATCGATACTGACTGAAAAGATTGTAACGAGCAGAGTAAAAAACAATAAGAGGTGTGGGTCATAGAGCACGAATAAAATTAGATAGACAGATGTAAAATTCCACAGCAGGGTGACCCCAACTCAAGCTGGGCAACAAACTAATTATGTTACAGCACAATAGCCACTGCTAAAAGATGAAAGGTAATTCACCCGATGTATCCTCCTATTGTTTTTTATCCTTTGAACAAGCTTCTTAAATTCAGATACGCTCCACATTAACTTAAAGTTGATTTCTCTAGTTCTATGTTCCGGTAAGTGTAACTACTTGTGCTATATTGTGCCTTTTGTTTGCAACAGTATTATTAAATATAACGTCGGGGTAAAATTTTTTGTTCGTTGAATAAAATTGTTTCCTCTTACAGTATAAGGTTATAAAAAACGTATGCATTAGAGTTTCTAAAATGATAAACGCAAAAATATTGGAATGTATCTGAAATTTAGATATCTTGTACGGCTGCACAAAATCGTGCCCAACTCTTGTATACAGGCTGTTCCCTATAGTGGAGTCCAATTAGGATTTAACATATTCTTACGGGGACGCTTGGCTCTATCCGCCTGTGCCACCGATCGCTTACGTGACCAGTTAACGCACTTCTTTTTAGAACAAACTGGTCACATTTAGGGTAACGTTTGTTGTTTTATAGCAATAATGCAGTATTTTAGTTTAGACCATTAGAGCAGGGCCGTTGCAGCTGAAACGTGCACACTTGCAAAGAACTGGCCGTGTTATATTTTCTCAAATTAAATAGAACTATTATGATGGCATTTGGAGCAGCACATGTATTTTTAAAGCGGCAGCAAATGTGTTAAAATACCAAATGTGAATTGTCTGGTTATGGCTGTTTTTATATTTTAACTTGTTCAGGGGGTCAAGTTGAGTTAACAGCAGAATTTTGCAGTTTCAGCCAGGAGGGCGTATTGTTTATTTAAACAATTAAATTTTTTAGAGCTGAAAACCGTAATTGTTATTAAAACTTTATAGTCCATAGAAGGAGTCGAACGAACTACCGTTTGTTTGGAACTACACAATGTCCCTCCGTTTTCGAGGGTGCTGAATCGATTTCCAGGATCAAACAAATTTTTCCACCTCGGCAACCCTCTCAACCCACCTACCATCTTATTCAAAGAAACACCTCCTGTAAAATAGCAATTTTACCCCTACAGGAGTGGAAACCTGGGGTAGGGGTGGCTGAGGTCAAATCCCTCGCGGGACCTTCCCTTCTATGCAAATGAACAATTAGTCGAAAAAGTGGGGAAATAAATGGTTCACGGAAAAGGGGATTTTGGGGGTGTTTTTTTTTACCAATTTGAGGGGGTTGCCAAGGTGGAAAAATTGGTTTGACCCAGGGAATCGATACAGCGCCCTCGAAAACAGAGGAGGACATTGTCTAGTCCCAGTCGCAAACATTCCGTAAAAGAAGAAGCAGATAAGTTCAAAAATATAATAAATGAAAGACTAACTGAAAAATATGACGTCAACTCTGTGAATAATATTCAACCAAGAATTCGGATTGCAGGAATAACGGAGGAGCATGCCGATGAGACATTACTGAAACTAATAAGAAATCAAAATAAAATGGTTATTCAAGAAGATGATGACATAAAACTTATTAGTTTCAAACCTATTAAGAACAAAAACCAAATGTATCAAATTGTGCTAGGAGTAAATCTACTTACCGACAAGCGAGTCACTGAGAGGAGTTATATTTGTATTGGATATGATCACTGCCAAGTATTTGATGGATCTGAGATTAAGCGATGTTTTAGATGCTGCCGTTTTCATCATGTAGCAAATAAATGTGATAATAGAAGAGTTTGTCTAAGGTGTACTGAAAATCATGATGTTAAAAAATGCAAAGCGGAAGTATTAAAATGCAACAACATAAATAATAATAATATTTTATTATTATTATATGTTTTGTTGTACAACTTATAAAGGAACATTTGCCATCTTTTCCATTTGTCTTGTAGAACTTTTAGATCTCGAAATATTTTAAAAAAGCTAATGGAAAATACGCCATTGTTTAAATAAACAATACGCCAAACTCGTTGAAACTGCAAAACTGGATACGACCTCAACTAAAACACCTAAACACATTAAAATAAAAAAACTGCCTTATATAACCAGACAATTCACATTTAATCACAATTTGACCCTACTACTAGCACTTTCTCATAGGATAATGGAATTTTTCACTGAAAAATTCAAAGAGATCCAGATGTACGAACCTTTCTTCGTAACAATCTCAATTTTTGAAACATATTACCTAGAGAACACCCTTTATAATGAACTAAATAATTTAAAAAACATTAAAAATTAGCGTTTTAGTATGAGCAACACCTACAGTACTACAAAAATTTTAATACTTTTGTTCGTTCATGAAAAATGAAGACATTGTTAATAAGTGAAAAAAACCTCCAAGTTTCACAGTCATAGAAATATAAATATATAGGATTATATATTTTCAAAGGTATGAAAAATGGACTGCCAATCTTTTTGTACAAAGCTTCACATCTCCCTTAAAACAAAATGCGAGTAACATACATCATAATTATGCGGACTGCTACATGATGGATGATTTGTCATTCACAACAATTCTCAACTGATCTTAAACATTTTTTTTTTGGGAAACATTCAGGACTTAATTCTTGAAAGAGTTGTCGACACCTTATTTTAATATTATGTTGCTAAAAACTAATATTACTCTGTACCAGCACAACGTATTGCACCAACTTGTTTCTTATATTTTAATAAAATGAAGGACGAAATGAAATTTTTAAAAATGCACTCAATGCCATCTAGTCCTTAAATTGAAGTCGTTACAAACATTAACAATCCTAATACCATGTACACGTTAACCGTTTAAAACTGACTATTGCACTTCACGATACTTAAAGCAAAGATTTTAAATAACCCGAGTCAGACAGCCGGCTCATTGTTTAAATATGGCGAGCTCATTTTTCATACCAGCAATTAAAAAAAAAAAAACAATCTTGCGAACATCATGGAAATAGTGTGAATGTACCTACAATAACAACTCTAACTCTTTGTTATGAACATAGAGACGGACGATGGTTTCTTATTTTTAATTAATCAACATACTGTGAATTACAGCCGTCTCCTACCTGGCCCATAACCAGAACTGCCGTTGCTCGATCCTCCCGCAGAATTCAAAAACAACTCTATGTAGCGATGCTGCATGTGACCCTTGTCTTTGCTCATCGCCCTCACGGCGTCCTCGTGCGACGCGAACTCCACGTCTGCCTCCCCCGATGCTCTGCCGGTGTGATCTTGCAGTAAACGTACATTCAACGGTAGGACTGGTTTAAAAAACTGGAAACATACTCAAATCAGATATTGCAATCGTCATCGACTCGTCCTACTTACATCTATAATATCGCCTTCTGTCGCTTTGAATGGCAGCCCTCTCATGTGAACGCAATGCATCGCGGACGAGCCACGATCATTTCCCCCACCCCACGAATCCATAAAGGGGCTTCTAGAGCCTCCTATGTCGCTGCCGTTGCGGTTATTGCTAAGCCACGGTGAAGGGCGATCATAACTGTTGTAATCTATAAAAACACATTAGAAGATGGGAAATTGTTCGTAGAAAATCGAAAGAAATAAAGAGAAGGAAATTTGTGAATTATCTTTAGGTTTGATTTGATTCTAAGGCCTAAATCTGCCTTCTCCTTGGAAAGAACTCACTAATAGCTGGTGACAAAGTGTTTTTTTATGGTGATGTCTGAGGGTGGTGAAAGGTCGAGAGTTAGTGATGGAGGAAATAGTGTGGAACGCTTAATGAGATGTCAAAGGGTTTAGACGAGGATTGCGCAGCAATTAGAAATCGAAGAATAGACAACTGCTTTACAGATCATGTCCATTCACTCTGTCATTAATGTACATGTCAGTTTGTCCGATGTAAGTTTAAATTAGACTTTCCTAGCAGTTTTGTAGAAGCGCTAGTTCTAATCTGCATAGTTCAATTTGTTTCAGGGATCTTGTTATAGTCGAGATCAACGCTTCTTGGCACTCAAAAAACGCAACAAAAACTTTGCGACCTCGTTAAAATACAGTTAACACGTTCAATGCCGGCGACGCTTATAAGCGGCCGCATGTGCCTAACTGCGAGGGCCGCCGACGCTTTAAAGAGTCCGAAACAACCTGATACTAATGCGTATTATTCAGTCTGGTTCGGCACATACGTTCGCGTGTATGTGTCGGCACCTAAGTAAAGTACTTTGAAAAATTTTTCCGTGCGCGGGTTTTAATTTGTGTCTAGTTTCTGCTTAGTGTATGGTGTAAAGCGGTTTTATAGGCGCCCGCGTGTGTACCTAGGTGGAGTGGAGAGCGGAAGGACCGGCATTGAACGTGTTAAGCTAATCGCAAAAGTAATTGTGTCCAGATACGCGTACGCACTTGAAATATTCAGATCAGTCGTGTTTTTATAAATATTTTGACGGGTAGTGAATATTTGGAGGTTTTTTGTTTACAAGTGGGTGTGGTAAAATAATATTGTAAAAATGTTTAGGCCCTGGGAACACCCACAACCAAGCAGCAGCAGAAAATGTCAGTAAGATGTGGTGGATGGTAATGGTTCACTAATTACGAAAAAAGTTTCTGCACAATATTTACACCCACAGGCTCAAGAAATGATTTTAAACATGTATAAAAATATAGAAGAAAGTGAAGGAGAAAAGGGTCTATTTAACAGAAATTCCAAAACGAACCATTATTATCATTATTATTGTATATGTTTTATTTGATAATTATTTATGTTTTCCAGAATTACTCCAGGCGTTTCAGCTGTAAAATTGACCTCTGTGCTCTACGAGGAATTCGTGAAAATCGCTTTGGAAGGTCGCGGAAATCGCGATTAACTCAGTTCTTATGGCCCAAACGGAAACAACACCTATTATAAAAGTTGTACATCTGTAAATTCGCTACCTTAAAGTTTCTATACATTTTTTTCGTACGCCTAAACGTTTTGGACGCGAACTAAGTGAAAAATGCATTTAGTTCCACCAAACCTCTTTTGCACCACATATTTCGCAATTATCTTGCTTTTATTATTATGCTAGAATGAGAGGGAGAATTGATTTCTGTTACTTTTAATAATACTAGAGAACGCTTGCTTTCCAAGTTATGACTTAAGACAGTTTGTTTATAAATGTATTTAATACAGACATGGACAATGGGACAAGATGAACGAAATAACGTGTATAAAAAGCTTGGCATTTTACCTGACCCACTATTGGAAAAATTGGCACCTTTGAAGCTCCGAGAGCCTCTAGATTGGAACCTGCCACCGCTGCCTCCATAACGATCGCGGTCACGATCGTAAGGACCTGGTCGGGCATTGTACATGCCTGGGCCAGAGCTCATCCGCCTGCCTTGGTAACCAAGGACACTGTTTACCTCTGAGAGGCTGCTGCGGAATATTTCTATGTACCTGTGGAGTAATCAAGGCCATTTAGTATACGACTTAACAATAATTATATACTTATCTATTAAACTGATTTAGAAAAGTAGTGTTAAACTATAAAGAATGTATATTTACTGCTACTGTTATGAAGTAAACGAAGATACCAACTTTGTTTTACTGAACATGCATGGCAACGACTTCCTGATAATTTCTTATACAGAAAGTGCCTTTTCTACGTTATTTCATATTTCAAAGCAACTATAGAGGGTGTCTTTACTGACATTCCATTGGTAATTCACAACTGGCTGAGAAAAACTGTTACATGTATAATAGTGTTAGATAAGATAATGCTCGGACAGCGGTCAGAATCGGGTAATAACTATCAAATATGCTACAAATGAACACAATAGCTTTGACAAACAATTGAATAAAGAAGTTGCGTCTCCAAAACATCGGTCTAATTACGTAACAAACAAATGCCTGTCAATGCAAGCGCACAATTACGCCAGTCTGAATAAAAAACAGTTGATTTAATTTAATACAGGTATCTGAAGGTTAGCAAATGATAAATACGTATAGAGGTACAGCCATTTCCAAGTACATTTTAGTGAAAAGTTGTATTAGTAAAACTGATGGATATTAAAAAGACCTTTAATTTCAATTTTTATGAGTTAAAATCGATAAATAAATTATCGAGATAATGGCAAAAACCTTCTTTTTCGCATTATTTTATAAATGTTAATAACTTTTGCAATAGCAGTAAGTGACACATAACGTCTTGGTGACGAGGCCATTATGACTCTTTATAAGTGTGCGAAATTTCAGCCAGATCGGTTTCTTAATTTATGAATAATTGCATTTGTTTATCCCAGAGAATGTCTGTTTAATAATCGTCATAAGCAAGATAATGGATCTAAAAATGTTTAACAAAGTGGAATGAATTCTTGAAAAGTTGAACTACAAGGTAAGTTGAAAAAATAAACTATTTGTTCAAAAATTGATGTTAAAAAGTCCGTTTAAAAGGTGGCTGTTTTTTGTTTACACACAAATAGAATAACTTTGTTATTTTTTATGATAAATGCTTGTAATTAGAGGCATTGAAAAGCCGTTTGAAACACGTTTAAAAAAAAATTAACCCTCTACGACCAATAGCAGTCAAGATAGCAGATTTTCAATGAAGACCTATATTTTATGATTCAATGGGGAACAATCCAAACCAGTTCCTAATATATCCAATAGATGATGCCATGCGTACTCGGTTTAATTTCATTCTCAACTTGTATCATAGTTAAATTTCCAGATTTCCGTGAGCTTCCCAATCTCTTATTCATAGAAATGAGCCAAATCGATAAAAAGGATTACGGTATAGTTGGTCATTAAATCGTTTAAAAGCAGAGCTGAGAAAAGGAAGTGCTAGAATTATACAGGGTGATTTACCTAAACATGCGGAAAATTATTCAGTGGGTTGTCCCCACCAAAAGCAGTTAAAAAAAATTTATAAATAAAAAAATTTGGAAAAAAAAATTACCTTATTTTTTTGTAACAGTTCGCCGTCTATGACTAACCAATCTGACGTAATACGGTGCAACGAAATCACTTCCTTTCTTATGTGGTATGGGTAAAAACGATTCTCGCGTATAGGGTACTTATTGAAGGGTCTTGTTCTAGTAATTCTAGAACTTCTTCATCTACTTCAACAGGACGATTTACTACACGTTCTCTGTCGCCTGGTAAACAAAACCCGGTGTCACAAACTCGTTGCATTGCACTTAAATTTTTTCTCTTATTAGGTTTGCGCCTATGGGGAAATTTTCTCCCGTATTTTCGTACAGCCCCTGCAAAACTTTCATTCATTGCACCATAGGTTAATATCATGTCGCAGTACTCTTGCGATGTGAACTCTGGCATAATCGATATTTGCGAATACAGTTTAAAATTTGACAAAAATGGGAAATGCTCTAAACGAAAGTCGAAGAGTCACTGAACTGAACAGTGAACGCGTGGCGACAACTAAGACAGCTGATATTACCTGCTAAACAAACGAGCGACACAGTGTGTGAACGCGTCGAGATAGCATAACTCACCCGTTCAGAAGCGTATTCTTGGAGGTTTTAATGCAAAAAAATATAATAAATTACCTCGGATCGCTTTAAAATTTGACAGAGGCTTTCCCACATAATAGACTTGTATACCATTTTATTTTCCGCATGTTTACATAAATCACCCTGTATAATTATACATTTATGAACTTGTTGAATTTTTTTATTATAAATCCTCTTTTATTCTAGATTAGTCAATCATGACAATATTCTAGTTAGTACAATTGAAGTAGAGCACTTTAGTACACAACAACAAGTTTTCATTTTACA
Organism: Leptura quadrifasciata; assembly: GCA_963675555.1. NCBI lineage: Eukaryota > Metazoa > Arthropoda > Insecta > Coleoptera > Cerambycidae > Leptura > Leptura quadrifasciata. The sequence goes on along the minus strand of OY776681.1, from coordinate 17,380,559 downwards.
TCTTATTAACTTTGTTTATTCAAAGACATATTTTTTCGTATTGACATTGACGGACAAACAACCGAGTACAGCTGGTGCAAATTTATGTAATGAGTATGAAGCCCTAGCCCTTGAAAGTGAAGGTACTCTTACAAGAGCGCCATGATGAGGGGGTGAGGAGAGCAGCCCGGGTTCCATTTTCAGGCGGCGACTTTTTGAGAACTAAACTTCAAATTGGAGTGCGCAACATTTTACAATATCTCGGCTTCTAGACAACATAGAACCTTCATTTTTCTCTTTCACCTGGGATAACAACAAAATATTAACTGGCTAGTTTTCATTGCACTGGAAAACTGGGAATTGCCGGCAAAATCTACAAGTTTTATTACCCATACTTTATTTTCAATGTGAATGCTAAAATTTTACAATAAATCTTTTACTTTTGCTTCAATTTTGTTCTAAACTATCTATTTTTTATAATGTAATTATTTTATAAATTAATGAAGCAGCCATTTGTATGCAATATAATATATTCGAATGAGATACCTGTATTATTTTTTTGAGTGAAATGGATCAAATTTCTATACACAGATTGGATTAAATGCACAACTCATTTTAACTACTAAGTCAGTCGAGCTAATACAAGTGTTAAAAGCAACGTCATAAGTTGTTCTCTATCTAGCAGACAAATGGGAAACTGTATTAATGGCTGAGTAATATGTGATCCATAGAGCAAAAAAATGTAATCAAACGCATATAAAATTACTATGCATAATTTTTATAATTTATGATGTTTAAACCATTTCTGATCTCTGTTCGAACAAATCTTTTATTCAAACCGGTGTGTTATACGAAGCAATTAAAACAAATTTTATTTTTCTCTTGCATTTCTATGTACAATCAAGTATCTTAATAATAGCAATGAGGTAGTGCTGGGACATCGGAGAGAAACATCAACATTTAACATCGATATCGACATGAAGACATAACATCGATGTAGACACAACATCTTTAAAAAACATCAATGTTAGATAAGGTATTATTTCCAAGAATTTCTATTTGCCATTTTTATATCGACGGTATTGTACAAAACACAATCTGTACTACCACTGGAAGTGTACTAACTACATACATGTTTTGCAAATTGAAAAACAGTTGTTATTGTATCATATGTTATATAATTAAAATTCTACATTCTAAATATTTTCTTACTATCATTATAAATGATTTTGCTGTGATATGCTACATCTACCTGTTAATAAAGTTATTGCTACCGTTGTACATTAGAATTCATTTGAAGACTTTATACCACAAAACATATCTCTATACAAATCTATACAAGGATATTTTCCATTTTATTAAATTTAACATTGGATAGTAATTATCGATGTTGATATTCGATGTTTAATATCTCTTCCATCGATGTCATGACATAGAATACCGTCAACTAAACATCGATGTTTCAAAAGTAGTCGTTGAAATCGCCCAGCACTAGAATGAGGTACAAACAGTTTTCAGGACATTTACAATCGGCTAAGCCTATGTGTCTCTGATTCAGGCGATGCAGATTTATTGATGAAAGTTTGATAGCAAGATAGTACATAAAATTGATTTTAATATAAAATAATGGGTTCTGAGAAATCTGGAATACATTTTCATTTTATTAATTAGAAACTTGCACATTGTGTAAAAACAAAACAATAATATTTAAACGATTTAAGAGAGCAACATGCATTTCTTTTTATATATTCGTTATGATAATTAACCTGCCATGTGCTGGCATTATTTGATTTCATCCAACATTTTTAATATTCCTTTGATTCTCTTTTCATTTGGTGTTGCCTCTCTCTAAATGCCTCAGATATAGTTTGCAGAAGCTGAGGATAAATGCTATATGTATTCTAACCGGCGGAACAAAAACAGGTGAGGTGGATCTATGTGATAAAGATGTATCGCATATATCTACACATACAGGCTGTCCATTTTATCAGGGCCCTGGAGAATATCTCACTTAATATCGGTCGTAATAAAAATATTATTTTTACGAAAATTGTGCCGATTTATATAACCTACAAAGTGGTTTAAAGACATTTGAAATCCACGGCCTACTTTAAGAGTTATGACGGAAAATGCCGAAAATGCGGAAAACGTCTAGGCCAAATATCTCCGTTATTTGAAGAGATACGAGAAAAATTCTAAGGCGAAATTTTTTTGCAAAACAGAGTGTTTCAACGAGGTTGTATCTAATTTTCTTCAAAACCGCTGTATTGATTTACTCTTCAGGCTGTTAAAAAAATTATTTCGAAACGGGCAGGAAATGGCGCCATTAAAATAGAGTATTTTCCTCCCTTTTCAACGATATATCACATGCCATATTTATTCATTGGTACTATGTTAGTAATTATAAAAACATTTTTTTTAAACCAATAATTTTTTTTTTAACAAGCATTATACTTGCCGTGGAGAAGTATGATTAAATAAAACGATAAAATAATCCAATAAGCTGTTTAAATCTTTGCTATAATAAAACATTAACACAATTAAGAAGAATAAAGTAAATTCAGGTAACAAAAACAAATTAATAATAAAAAGAATATAGCACAAAGAACATTAATATTTATCTAATCCTCAAAATTATTTTTAAGATATCATATCCAGTGATCAAAGTGTCCACCGTGATTTCCTATGCACAATCGAGCACGGTGAGGCACTGCATTTAAAACATTATTCAGCATTTCGGGGATAACTGTAATACATGCCTGTTGAATTCGAGCTTTTAGGTCCTTTACACTTTGCGGAGTGGAAAAGATCCTTATCTTTAATATACCCCCATAGAAAAAAATCCATTGGGGTTATATCTGGAGAGCCATCGAATAAAGCCATTGGTACCTATCCAATGTTGAGGCAAAATTTCGTCTAAATAATCTGGGAATTGTGGGGAGGAGCTGCATCTTGTTGAAAATATTGAAAGTTGTGTCGATTCTCTAAAGGTCGGTCATCTAAGAATTAAATTAATTTCTCAAAAAGTTTAGGTACCTTTTGACCACTGAGGTAACCATCATAAAAATAAGGACCTATTAAATTGGTGACTAAAATACCTATTCACACATTTATTGAAAAACGATTTTGAAACCCAGTCGGTCTATGCCAGTGTGTATTTTCAGAAGTCCATTTGTAATGAATATTGCAATTAAAAAATCCATTATTGGAAAAATTTGCCTTGTCGGACCAAAGTATTTTACTACATATTAATGGATCGGCATGCATCTTTTCCAACAGCTACCTACAAAAAGTCGTCCACCTTGGTTTGTCCCCTGCTTGTTTTTGGCTTTATAACACCAACCATTTTTCTTTAAAAATTTTCTAGCACTTGTTTTATTTATATGACAAGCAATTTGAATTTCTCTTAATGATATTTCCAAATTTTCTGAATTTTTATTTCTTACATAATTAATAACTCGGTTTACCTTATTTACATTACCAGTAACACTGTTCAACCTTGTCTTCTTCTTTAAAAATGAACCATTATTTTCCAGTTTCGTAGCTAATTTTCTGAACAGAGTTTTATTCAGCTGTAGTGCTTGTGGAAATCTGTTTCTATATTCTACTTGAGCTAATCTAGAGTTAAAATTGCATTGGCAATATGTAACGAACATATTATAACGATCAATGTGAGTGAAAATAATTTTTAAAAATTCTAAATTCTTAAACGAGTGTGATTGAGTGAGAGTTTAATTATTAACTAAGATGAACTGTCAAAAAATTAAATTGTCAAGTTTGTTCATAGCCAACTATTTTAAAATAATTTAAATAATCGTGAAATCATGAAATACAAACAAATGGATATTATACTTAAATTAATTGGTAAAGACATTTTAACTTCCTGAGCAAGAAGTGACGCTTTTATGGAGGACCTCTATACATTGGCATAACTGCGAATACTCTTTCCATAATTGCTCCATGTTGCTTTCTTGATTATTATTTTGTTTTTGTTACCTGAATTTACTTTATTCTTCTTAATTGTGTTAATGTTTTATTATAGCAAAGATTTTAACAACTTATTGAATTATTTTATAGTTTTATTTAATCATAGTTCTCCACGGCAAGTATAATGCTTGTTAAAAAAAATTTATTGGTTTTAAAAAAATATTTTTATAATTACTAACGTAGTACCAATTAATAAATGTGGCATGTGATATATCGTTGAAAAGGGAGGAAAATACTCTATTTAATGGCGCCATTTCCCGCCCGTTTCAAAACAATTTTTTAACAGACTGAAGAGTAAATCTCAAAACACAGCGGTTTTGAAAAAAAAAATTAGATAAAACCTCGTTGACACACTCTTTTCGCCTTAGAATTTTTCTCGTATCTCTTCAAATAACGGAGATATTTGGCCTAGACATTTTCCGCATTTTCCGCCATAACTCTTAAAGTAGGCTATGGATTTGAAATGTCTTTAAACCATTTTGTAGGTTATATATATCGGCACAATTTTCGTAAAAATAATTTTTTTTGTACGACCGATATTAAGTGAGATATTCTCCAGTGCCCTGATAAAATGGACAGCCTGTATATAATTGAACGTTTTTATACAATTAGAAAAAATGTGCAAGTTCCCTATTGGCGAAGTACATAAGCGAGATGTATTTTATATTTTTTACGTCGAGATGTATTTCTAGGACTGTGTATCGATTCGTAATTTAAAAAATTCTCAGATGCACTTTTAATACAAAAGTCCAAGTTCCACATTGATTTAAACATTCTGTATATTTCCAAAAATACACTATGTTATTTACAATCATTATGAAAAGAAAAAAGGACTACTACAACGATGATCTCGTTATTCAGTTTTACAGTCTATTATTTTGCAAATGTGAAATAAAATTTACTTGTTTCTCATGTTAAGCCAGTGTTACACCGAATATGTATTATGTGATATTTTATATAAAATTTTCACATGAAATGAATTAAAATTAATTAATACTGCCTATAATATTTCTTGTCGTATACTTACCATACCAATGACTTTACTGCATTTTTACAGAATTTATATTTCATAAATAATAACCACTTCTAGTTAAAACAACTATTATAGATTTCAGATACCCTTAATTTTGTTGATATATTTTATGAGAATGAATATACAAGCAAAATTAAGATGGCTGCTCCTTAGGGTTTCTTTAAAATTTCTCTCTGTCACTCTCTTTGGCGCCAATATCCTTTGGCTTTGAAAATGGCCTGAGATGATCAGATATCTTAGTGGGACTCACTCTTTACCCAGCACTCTCTTTGGTAGTGAATTGAGGTGAACAACTTAACAGTTATTGTGCAAATAAAATTGTGAAACTGAAGGTTTATTACCTTTGTATATAAAGTGATACAGTTATTTAAAGCATTAGTACTATAATGATCATTGACATGGCTTTTCTGAATAATTTGTAGTGATTAACAAAATCAATTAATCCGATAACTTTAAAATTTTTAGATATCATAAGTACTCAAAAATCAAAAAAATCTGAAATCTATACACACATTCTTGTAAATACGCAATAAAATCATATTTCTAAAAATAATTAACAATATAGATTGGGTTTAAGTTGCTTTATAGACTTTTTTGTACCTTATTTTACGAATTAACCATTGTTAGCATTACAGAATGTAATACCTGCTAAAATATATTCTTTGACCAATACGGTAGTTCTTTTTACTGGGGCAAAATGCACAATTGCTAGCTCGCAGGCTTGATCAACAATTAAAAAAAAAAGAAAATATTAGTTGCAAAATAAATATTCCATGGTTATCCTAAAAACCATGGGGGACAAGCAATTTTCAAGATATAAAAAAATCATCAAACTATAAGGCATGTCCTGTAGGTTTTGCACAAATAAGTGCATAAAACAATTGAAACCCATTTTACGCATATATTATAAAATAAAGAAAAAATACTGTAAAAGAAGGAGGATCACCCTATCCCTCCCGCATACCCCACCTGTGTCCGATCTTTTCTCGGTGTTTCTGCAGAGCTTTCTCTGCCACTTCTCTGTTAACAAACTGAACGTACGCCTCCCCAGAACTCCGCCCCGAGTAGTCAGTCAGAAGAGTTATTCCGTTGGGCACTATCTCCAACCCTACCCAAATAACCCAAACAATCAAGCCCTTGAACTCAAAATTTTACTCATAAAACAAACTCACTGCTAAATAATGCAACCTTTAATTTTAGCCGAGTAGATGCCTGACAGGAGAATGGTGTTTCAAAATGGGTCTGCATTTTTATGAGGTCAAAATGTCACATGAAATTCTCATGACAAATACAAATTGAAAAAATCAGAAGGATGCTGCAAAAATCACAGTTTTGTGTCCATTCTCTAGGATGGTGGTGCTTAGCTCGTTTATTTTGGCACTGAAAGTTCTTATACTTTTATTTTTGGATTGGTCTAAATTAAGTGATCGATTTAATTAGAAAATTAAGTTAAAGCAGTACTTTAAGAAATACCAATCTCCTGTTTGTGATGTTTACATGACTGATACCTATATAATTATGAAATCTTTAAAAAATTCAACAATTATCACTCGTACAAACATCTGAAGGTATTAAAGGCTCCAAGCAATAAAAAATTTAATAACTAAAAGAAAAATCATACCAGTGAAGAACTGAGCTATCTCTTCTTTTGAACAACCAAAAGGCAAGCCCCTCAATCTGACACAACCATCTTCGTTGGATCCATAGGTGGGGCCTGATCTCTTTATTACCCATTCCATTTCGGCACGATTTACTTTAAAAACTATACAAAAAATTTTTTTAAATTGTAAAATACAGGCGATTTACAATTTACCTTCAATGTATCTATTTCCTATATGTTCTCTATCCTTTTGCACAGCAATTTCTACATCTTCAGCATCCTCAAACTCAACAAACGCCTCGCCACTCGGGCGGCCCTCCCTAGAGGAGGTCATATGAATCCCAAATTTCCCCCCCAATATTTTACAATCACCGAAAAACTTCTGGATATCATCTGTCGTAGCAGACCAGGGCAGCCCCCTCAATTTTACGATGTTGCCTTCTTCTCCGTCACCACCCCCAGACATCTTTCCTACGTCCGCGAAAACGAAATGACAACAGATGCAAGAAAACTTATTTCAAACGCGGTAAAATTCACCTTTTTAAAATTGCAATGCCTCCATCAAATTAAAAACTGGTTAAATCGGATTTTAATTTGAGCTTTAAAAAGCGTAAACACAGCCGATTGATTACTTGCACAAAATATACGCCGACTACCAAAATGGAGAGAAACAAAACAATACTGCCAACCGTTACGGCAGTGCCAATTTAGTAATATTTTGTGGGTTCAAGGATGTTCTAGGGTAGAACCAAGGGCTGATAACAATCCTTGGGGTAGACCATCCGTGTATTGGTTGCATCTTACGTTTTCCGATTTGACTGAAGGGAGAAAGTTATTGGTCAGATCACAGAAAAAAACTGTGACAATTACCACAGTCAGAGCGTTGTCAAACTTGATGTCGAATGTAGCCGTAGGGTCAATGTTCTTATTCTTAGAATCCCAGAAAATACGTGGTTATATGTTTTCCTAGGATCCCCACGAAATAGATTAGAGCTACTTAATTTTTCAAAGTGCGACTGAGATCGTCCTTCAACTTTTATGGTGCGTAGCAAACTATACGTGTTCCGGCGCTGGCGGAGGGGGTTCCTAAGAGGTCTGAAAGACTTGTACTATATTTTAGTCTAGCATACTTTAACTTGGCGTGTGTATGTATGAGTTAATATTTCCGTACGATTTCATTTTCTCCCATATTGTATACAAAGTTAAAGCAATAGTCTAGAAACATTGTCTACGTGGACAATATTTCTGGATCTTTGTGTACAAGAGAAAATGAAATCGTACGGAAATATTAACTCATACATACACACGCCAAGTTAAAGTATACTAGACTATACCGCTCAGAGAGAGTGTTAAAAAAATTACATTTAGTTCACGGAATTTATAATTTTTTTTATGATTCAAGAAAAAATATTGTGCACTGTACAAATGTACACTCGTGTAATTGTAGGCTTTTTATGAGTCTGTGCATATAGCCGCTGGCGCGTGAATTTCCCCTAGTTAACCCAAACAAATTCATTGGGTGCTTTCCATTTACATGATTCCTAGTGACCCGTATGTCGACTTTTTCTTCATATTGTTGGATCTAACCCCACTTTTTTTATTAGCACACTTCAACTATACTTCTCAATCTAGTAGCCGTAAGGTAAGCCGAGTACAGGATCTAGGATCACAGAGCAGAGGTTAGTCTGTGCACAGCATATAGTTATTTATCACAGGCTCACATGAAATCGGATTGAAATCACTTTTGATGACGCAATGGTTGAGTTCATCACGGTGAGCGATCAGTTAGCGCTCACTGAACACATGCTTAAACTATGCTTTTTGCACTGTCCTCATCGAAGTGCACCAGCTGTACTCGGTTGTTTGTCCGTCAATGTCAATACGAAAAAATATGTCTTTGAATAAACAAAGTTAATTAGGATGTAAGCTGAAAACTTGTTGCTGTGTTACTACCGTAATCCTTTTTATCAATAAGAGATTGGGAAACTCTCGGAAGTCGGGAAATTTAAACTATTTAAAGCTTGATACAAGTTGAGAATTGAATTAAATCGAGTGCGTGTGGCGTCATCTATTGGATATATTAGGAACTGGCTTGGATTGTCATTCTTTTTATCAATTTGGCTCGTTTCTACGAATAGGAGGTTGGGAAGCTCTCAGAAATCGGGAAATTTAAACAGTTTAAAATTTGTAATATAACTTTTAAATTGTTGTTTAACGTCATTCTCAATTTGTATCATATATTATATAATACAAATTGAGAATAACATTAAACCGAGTACGCATGGCGTCATCTATTGGATATATTAGGAACTGGATTGTTCCCTATTCGACTTGTGGTGGTAAATAGAACGCACCCATTATCGTTGGTAGCACTGAGGCGGATACACGTAGCCACGTAGTGCACATGCGCCTTTATCTTGTTGCGTGCATATCACATTTATTCTTGTGCGTCGCTTACGTCGCTCAGTTTGCTGATGCTTGCGTGTTGTTGAGGACTTTTCGCTTCCTTGTGTCAAATTCTAACATCAAGTAGCCATATTGTGTACACACAATACACATTTGCTCCTTTGAAAAAATATCGAAGTTAAATTGAATCATGGGTTCCTCTAGGCGTCGTGATAGATCTCGGGATCGCGACAGAGACAGGGATCGAGATAGAGACCGTGATCGTGACAGAAGAGATCGAAGGCGCAGTAGGTCTCGCGATAGGGACAGGCACAGGGATAGGGATCGCGATAGGGACAGACATAGGGATAGAAGCAGGAGTAGAAGTCGAGACAGGAGAAGAGATAGAGATAAGACACCGCCTGAACCAGATGGTGATAAAATGATAGCAGATACCCTGGCAACCCTTGCCGCTACAAGAAATTTTGCTAACTTGATTTCGAAGGAAGGTGATGGTAATTCCAACCATTCTACAGGTATGGCTTTGACTTTCTTGCTTATCTCTATTTTACTGACGTTATTCTTGTAGGAAGCACAGAGGAAGAGAGGAGGAGGAAGAAAAGGTCCAGATGGGGAGGCAGCGAACACGAGAAAATCTTCATTCCAGGAATGCCGACAATCCTCCCACCAAATCTGGACAAGGACCAGGAGCAAGCATATTTACGTAAGTTATTTTTTTTGCTATATTTTCTTTAATTTGCAATAGGGTGTTCTGCATATATGCGATATGTTTTTTCATGGTTTATTTATTATTTGTAATAGATTTTTGTTTGGTAAGTAATTTACAATAGGAACAGATTTTTTATAAGAACAATGTTATGCAAATTTTCAATTTAGGTGATAATGCCATACACTTTTAAAAAAAGTCGCAACTATTGTAAGTATGGATATAATTTAATGGAAATACCAGTACTTAATCAAAAGAAAAAAATTAACAATTTATTTTTGCAGAATGCAGCTGGAAGCTTAAAAATAATCAATTTCTTTTACAGTGTACAGCTGAAAGAAACTTAGGAACACAAAATAATTTTAATTTTGATAGGTTGGACAGGGATGGCAAAATCTAAAATTAGCGCAGAACCGTCTTTCTATACATGCAGTTCATTTCGGATATATAAGAAATACAAAAAATGCAATAGACATTTGTATTTTGATTATTGTTCCACCCTTCCCTCTGCTAATTGACATTTAAGCTTTGATATTTTTATTTCTCCGAGATGAGCTGTAACATAGTACATTTAATGAATAGCTTCAGTAATGAAATTAATTCCGCAGTGTGGTTTGCATGAAGGAATTTTATGCATTACCAGTTGAAAACGTTGGAAAATTTCAATATCTTTTTCCTGAAATGGTATTATGTACAATGAATGAAAATAACAAAACATAAACCGTGAGAAGAACATAAACACTGACCAAGATCTAATGGCAGACTTACTTATAGAAGTCACTTACTCAGATTTAGCAGGAGAGGCTGCTGGCTGTTCATTAAATGTAATATAATAAAGATAACTTAGGTTTAACGCTAGATTTATTATAGTAATTCTAGTTTCAGTTGCAAATTTTTAATAAAATTAGTTGCAGTATTAAGAAAAACATGTTTATAAAACCATATTTTCGTAAATTCGCTTAACACAGAAGTAAATAAAAGTAAAGATGATTATTTAGTTAGGTGTAACATTTTTTTAATCGCATTTTGTATGATTCTAAAAAATATACATGACTACACTCAGGAATGTTGTTTCCGAAATATATTTGAATTTTAGAATAGATTAGTCTCAACAATTCTTTTTTTTTTTATCAAAAATTTCATAGCCCAATAAAATGGGAAAATTTGGATGAAATAATTCAGAGCGGGCTGGAATTTTGGGAACAGGCTTATTTTGTGGTATTTTTTAGCATATCAAAAGTCCCCACTGGTAGACGCCGGCGGAAAGGAGGGAGAAAATAGGACAAAAAAGTTGGTTTTTCACATAAAACTCGGAAAGTATCAATTTTATTGTAAAATATGTCCATTTTTTGAAATTTTGACAGTTTAAGACGCAACGGAAACGCGCGCGTTCTTTGCTAAAATCTCAATTAAATGAAAGTTGTGGAGAATTCGATTACGAACAATTTCCTTTTATTTTTCGTTTCCATCAATCAATATTGGCAGAGATATGAATTTTTAAACATCTTTATAGCATGCCATCAGAACACTTCTTGTTTCATGATAAAATCAATAAAAACTCGAAAACAATAGATCGTACGCATATAGTGTATCTAATGAAAATGAAAGAGAATCAAATTTTGAATATGTTGGTGTACAAAATCGTTTTGATAACGAGTGAATGGAGTTAAAAAGGAAAAACATGAAAAATTATCATTTTCAAGTGCATTTTGACCAGTAGCTATTTTTTGATTGGCTTTAGGGAATAATAACACTAAAGGTTTTTTGAAGAGAATTACATTATCTGTAAAAAGAGCTCCAAGTGACCTTCATACAATGAATGGTTCATGAGTTACAATTGTTTAAAGCTATGAGCAAAAATTTCTTTTTTATTATAAATTAAGATTTTCCTGCAAGAACTGTCTTCATAACAATTTGTTAAAAATTGGTTTTGACCTATTTTTATTAGTTTATATACACATGAAAGTAATGCGATAGCATGTCGTTCGCAAGGTATATTTAAAAAAAAAAAAGGTTCTTGAAAACTGTTTTTGTTCAGATAAAAATTGAACCAATATTATTTTTTAATTCCTTTTTTTGTATGTATCATTGTTTCTTTTGACGTACAACAAAATTTCATAAGGCCTAAATGAAAGCTTACAAAATTTCCTACAAAAAACACTTTTTCATGTATGATTGTCAATAAGTAGCGACAAGGAATTGACGATTGAAAATGCGGTTGATTTTTAATCTTTAGCAAACAGGCAATTTTCGTCACGTTTGAAGTACAAGAAAATACATTTAATAAAAATTTTTCACTTGTGCGGATTTTTATTACCTATAATTTTTTGCGAAAAAACGATTTATTTTACCTATTTCCTCAACCCTCCGCCGGCGTCTACGGGTGGGGGCTTTTGATACGTTAAAAAATACTACAAAATAAGCCTGTTCACAAAATTTCAGCCTGCTCTGAATTATTTCATCCAAATCGACAAATTTCGTTCCATTTTATTGGGCTATAGAGAACCATCCATCCATATGACCTATGAACTTAAATATTAAAAGAATTAAACACAAAGTAATATTCACATTAAATATTAAAATACATAGCTGATATCTTTAAAATATGTATATAAAACGTCTCAAAAACAAAATAACATTTTTCCAAAAAAACAGTAAACGTGTTAAATGTAAATTTTTGTATTAAAACTTCATGGCAAATCTGTGAGTACAAAGAAAATATTCTTTTTCTCCAAAAGTAAAAAAAAAACAACTTTAATGACAACCTTCATGAATTTTCTGTGCCACTCTATTGACTAAGAGTAATATTTTTTCAAATAGCAGTATTTAATATATTCAATTCACGTTTGAAGAAAAAATGGGAGTGATTTTGTGCTTCGGTTATTCAAGTATATCTTCGATACAAAGAAAGTTACTTTTATTCCATACAAAACAATATGCTATTGCACACGTCCTGAAGAGGCCACAGAAATGGTAAACCTGCCTATTGCAACGGATACTGCATCTAAGGCAACCTTCTTTCTTCATTTCATAGTTTTTATTCATCTTTATTTTTAGTGGGACCTATAAACAGTGGCAGAATAACATATCTTTCTACATTTGTTGTCAATTTGGAGTCTGGAAGATTGTCAAGAGCAGTTTATAATTTTTTCCATTTGTCAAGTGCTCGTAATAAAAAAGAACCTTTTGGTTGAATGGTATACAGTATCACACAAATTGGCTTCAGCACATTTTAAAAAGTTTTTGGCTGTTTTGACATCACTGTCACCATTTTTTAAAAAGTTATTGAATAAGTTTCATATTTTTCGTTGTATCTATAACTTTGCAAATGAAAATTTCAAAAATACTTGATGCAAATGGGACATACAAAAAGAATAAATTTTTTATACAAAGTAACTTTAAATTTTATGTTAAATATATCGGACACTGGAAAAAATAACAATATACAGGGTGTGCCAATAATGCCAGGTGAAATATTTCAGGAACTGCTAGAAATATTTGAGTTCTGTAAAAAAAGCCTCATTGCTAGAACATATAAATGGCTTTTGTTTTGAATACAAATAATGTTTTAATATGTTAAGGGGTAGATGGCGTTGCGCTACAAAGAATTTTTGGATGACAGGAATTCAGAAATTATTTATGTATTTTAGTTATAAATTTTTTACTAATTTTTTAAATGATGAGCAAGATGTGTCTAACAATTCCAATCTATTAAAATTTGAATTTGCATTACGCAGTGCCCTATTGATGGGCTCATTGACGCTATAGTTCGTATCGCAGAATGGTCTATGAAAAATTTCAGTATTTCTAGTCCTAGGATGCACATTAATTTCTACAAGGCTAACAAGCTGAGGGTATTGAATCTGACTAATAAGTATTTTATGCAAAAAGCGTAAATCTGCCTCTAACATTCTGTGTTGTAGTGTATTAACATTGAGGTAACAGCGAATAAGATGTATAATTATCCATCTGGTAGCCCGACTTAAATGCACAAAATCTTAAAAACTTTTTCTGAACATTTTCAATTTTGTTAATGTTGTTGTAGTTTGGACCTCAAAGCAGTATTCTAAAATTGATCGGACTAAGAGCAGTACAATATTTTTAAACTATTAACAGATAAATTAGTATCTATACGCTGAATAAATCCAAACAGTTTCAAAGATTTTGATATGTGCATTATGTGGTATTTTACTATCTAATAATATTACCTCAAGGTCTCTGGTCCACTTCTTCTAGAACTACATGGTTAATTCTATACTGAATATTCAAAGGCGAGATAATTCTTGCAAATGTTATCTCATAACATTTTTTTCAAATTTAAATATAAATAACTAATGTAATATGTAAGATTAGTGTATTTAAGTCATTAACAAAGAGGTTGAAAAGAATTGGACCCATATGGGATCCTTGTGGGACTCCTGAAGTTACACTGATGGAAGATGAAATAAATAGCATTACCATATTTAACATATTGCACCCTACATCTCAGAAAACTGTCAATCCAGTTCAAGATATTTCCATTATGTAAGAAAGTTACGGCGATTTTAGCTTTTCAGAAATTAAATGTTTTAAACTCAAATTTCTCGAAAACGGTTGGATTTTTGAATTTTTTTCCATGTAACGAAATTAATTGAAATTAAATTCTCTTCAATATAGATAACATTTCCTGTCATCCAAAAAATTCTTTGTAGCTCGGCGCCATCTATCCCTTAACATATTAAAAAACTATTTATATTCAAATACAGTACAATAAAAATGCTACCATATACTCAAAATTGAAAGAAAAGAAATATAATAATAATCTGTTACTTGTTTTTAATATTTAGTGATTTAGGTTATGTATTTGTATCAAAGATGCCGAAAACTTCTAACTGTAGGGCTTTTGCCCTCTACTAACCCGTTTCATTACAGTTCAACTCCAGATTGAAGAAGTAAGCCGAAAACTACGTTCCGGGGACCTCGGGATTCCAGCCAATCCGGAAGAAAGGTGCAGTGTAAACGACTGTCGTTTGTCTCCCCAGTTCCTCCATCTCTACTACAACTGTGGTTTGGCAACGATAAAAAACAGTCACTATTATGTTTATTTTTTTATTTCTTAGTTTTTTCACTGAATAAAGGATGGGATATTTTTGGACGTTTCCTGCTGAGCTTGTAGGTTTCGAGTTGGAAAGGTAGCATAATGCTTTCAGTTGAAAATCAATGTGTGATGTACGTTTTAAATACACATCATTTCAATTTGCTCGATGGACGGATTAGAAATTATTTTCTGCCTCTCTTAATTTGTTAACGTGGTAATTACTAAAATATTATTTTAGAACATTTAACGAAAATAACCCATCTTTTTTAATATTCAAGCATTTTTTAAGCATTTAATACACAGTATTGCCATAACCAAGAGAGATAACGGTGTGATAAGAAATATTTATTACTTTTGGCCAAAACTTTCTTATTTCCGTCCTAAAACAACTCCGAGATTTGTTTGAATTTCCACATTTCCGATTACATACACTGTGTCCCAAATTGGGGATGCATGCATTGCTATCTTTGTTATTATTAGAGATAGAGAAACGGTTAAATGGGGAATTTTTTGAAGAATTTTGTGACCATTTCGATGCCGTTTTTAAATTTGGCCTAGCTATCTTCGTTTCTGAAATATTTTCAAAAAACTGAAAAGGTACATTTTAAAAAACTTCCCATATCTGCCTAATTTGATGACTGGTGATATTTTAATAAGTACACTTTTTTAAGGTGCTTTCATTGACGTTACCAAAACATTTCTACCGTCATTTGTTCTCAGTTAATGCCACTAACTTTGTTTTTTCTTATGGACGCCATATTATATTTTTCATATGTTCAATAGTGCTCTTAATTCCCCTTTCAATGATGTATCATAATGTCAGGAAAAAAACAACTTTTGATAATAAAATAATTGCAAAGGCCAGCCAGGTCTCCTGATCTCACTCCGTTGGACTATTTTTTTGGAGGCATACAAAAAACGAAGTTTATTCATTTAAACCACAAGAAAATATTCAAATTTTAGAAGAACATGTAAGAAATACTTTTGCTGCTGTTAACAGAAATACTTTAAGGAGATCGTGTAAGTCAGTATTAAAGCGATGTCAAAGGTGCATTAATGAGCAAAGACGTCATATTGAACAATTTCTTTAAGTTTTAAATTAATTTGTTTTAATTTTAAGTTGAAGCTAATAAAATCGAATTATTTTAAAATGAATTTTCTTCATAGCCTACTTAGAAAACTTAATTTTTTCATATTTTGCACCAGTAAATAATTTTTTCCTGACATTGTGATACATCATAGAAAGGGCAATTAAGAGCACTATTGATCATACAATAAATCCAATATGGCGCCCATAAGAAAAAAGTTAGTGGCATTAACTTAGAAACAAATGATGGTAGAAACTTGTTGGTAACGTCAACGAGAGCACCTTAAAAAAGTGTTCTAACGATATCACCAGTCATCAATCAATTAGGCAGGCACCTTTTCAGTTTTTTGGAAATATTTCGGAAAGAAGATAGCTAGGCCAAATTTAAAAACGGCATCGAAACGGTCACAAAATTCGTCAAAAGAGTCCCCATTTAACCGTTTCTCTATCTCTAATAATAACAAAGATAGCAATGCATGCACCCCCAATTTGGGACACAGTGTATAGTATGAAAATTGATATTTTCTCATTATGTCTGTGATTTTATTTGTTTGTTGACCCTAAGTCTACAGAACTTTCAAAACTAACATACTTTTGTCAAAGATGTATAGAAGTGGACATCCTAAAAAAAAAAAAAAATAACAATGAAAACAGGCATGGTGTACAATAGGGCATCTGCATATGACGTCACATTATTCAAGGTCGTTGTTTGGAGCAAAAACAAATATCACATAACCCTACTTTAGTTCCTTGCGATGTCAAATATCAAACTACAAATAAACGTTTTGAAGTTTGCAACCTTGATTTGGTTTACCTTGCAATCAATCAACTGACTAAAGTGGCGTTATGGGTTACTTGTTTTCTCTCCAATACAAGCAGCGATCTTGAAAGACATGCAGATCCACTATAATAATAAGTATATAGTAAACATGTTTGCCAAAGGGTACTGTTATAATGAGAAATATGTAGAAAAGTGTGACTGTGTAATATTGGTTGTTTGTAAAATAAATTATAAAAGTCACCTTATTGGACAAAAATACAAAAAGAGTAGACTGTCAAAAATAATAAATATTTTCCTATTGAATACCTCTCTCTTTCTCAGGTATGCCATCCCTTAAAAATACACTTAAAATTGACTTTTATGTTATATAATTTTCTAAATTCCCCATAAGTGTGCTTCTATTTTTTAACTGTTTTGTGCAATGAAGTAATTTTTAACTTTTTCGAAATTGAATATCTAAATATTTAAGCTACTAAACGGTTTTATATATTTTTTTCTAAATTATTATTGGAAAGTCATGGTGGTTCTGCTAAAATGCTTCAGATCCATTAGTTTATTTCAAAGTAGTTATAAAAATTAGTGGTGGTAGGGGTGATAATAAATATTGTTATATATTAAAAACTACTTATTTAAATGAACATGAATATAGTACAAGAAAGTCTTAAAATTTAACATACCACTGGAAGAATACATTTTCAAACTTCTATCATCTAGAAATTATTTCCTAGGCGTCACGACACTCGTACCATAATTATCAACAAAGCTGAATTAAATAAAAGTACCCAGGAATATTTCAAGAGCAATGATATTTGTTTAAAGTATTGCATCATATACTAAAAGGAACATGTTTTTATGCAAAGATTGGCCATTTTTTATCAGCAATGTCGGTGTTGTCAGCCGAATTTAGTTTTTTAAATCACAAACTATGAACCATTTTGAGGTTAGTTTCTTTACAAACAGTAGAACTAAAGCACGTACAAACTGTTTACCTGATTACAGGAACATAAAATATCACAGTAAAACTTGTAATAAGCAGAAAGAAGTAGGCAATCAATAAACTTTATAGATGCGTCCAAGGAACTTGACAAAGAAGTGACAGAATACTGAACGTTGGTTGCTGCTACAACTAGCGGTTGTGTTATTCGTTTGTAAAACGCATCGTTACGTTTTGAACTTCTATCGTAATCTCAACAGACATGACTTTCTGTTTAGTTACATCGTATGCATTTTGTATTTACAAGAATAGAAAAATCTCATGCTGTTGATAACGACATAAATTGGTGACGTGATTCAACTATAGTGTTCTTAGTTTATACCAATTTATGTATATTTCCCTTTCTAAATTTTCTGTGAAAGTCAATGATAGCTGATGCTTTCAGCATGTGTGGCTTTATCTTTGCATATACTTTTGTTTGATTTTGTATGACATGCACTTGTTTGTGAAAAATGTGCCAGTTGGTATATTAAATTTTATGGGCTTCATTATCTATTTTATACGTCAGCATAAAAATACTTGAATATTCTAGTTTAGGTTGATTCAGATTAATCATATTTCTGTTTTAGATAAAGTACCTTATTAATTAATATATTCCTAACGAAAATATTCAATTTCAGCCGATTAATATTCAAGAAGGCCCTTAATTAATTTCTTTCATTACAGCAATTAATAACTAATTTTTCCTTAGGAAATTTTTTTAACTGATCACATAATCCACATTTTTATTCTCTAGTAAAATACCTCTTGGTAGTTTATTTTCTTAATTATAATCTTGTGGATTCTTGTTCAAAATTATTACAACCAGGCCACTAGTTAAGAATTAAGATGAAATGATTCTCTTGCCCTATCTCAAGGCTTTGATTTTTACTAGAAAACATTTTTAATCTGACACAAGCGATTCGGTAAAAATCAGATATTTGGATGGCGCGAGGGGATGTAGTGGAGTGGCTTAGTTTAATTTTTTTTGTGCAGATCTCCGTCGCCGGAGCCGATTTACAGCAGCGATGGCAAGAGGTTGAACACGAGAGAATTTCGCACCAGAAAGCGTCTCGAAGAAGATAGACATGCCCTTGTTCTCAGGATGCAATCGATTAATCCAGAATTTAAACCACCTTTGGATTACAAGTAAGTGTCTATATTTAAAATACGGCACTCTGTTGCACAAAAAGCGCAGCAGGGTTGGACTGATTTAAATCAAGGTAAAAATCATGATTTAAATCAACTGATTTAAAAAAAAAGTCACTATTAAAATCGATGCTAATTAATAGATGATAATTTTGAGAAGATTCATTGAACGAAAATAAATAAATTGGTCTTTTTTAATTACAAAAACAAGAAGCAAACTTTCACAAGCAAATGCTACAATGGAAAATAAAAAATATGAAACTGAGACACTTAATTTTAATTCTCGCTGTAATACTTGCACAAAAGTACTAATTTTCCTGTTTTTTCAATCTCCAGTACTGAAAACTCTTTCTACTTGGCATCACTAGCATCTTAGCCCAATAAAATGGGAAAATTTGGATGAAATGATTCAGAGCGGGCTGAAATTTTAGGAACAGGCTTATTTTGTGGTACTTTCGTGTGCAGAAAAAAATAGGACAACTTTTTTTTCTAATGTAAATCTGTCTCTATTTGAGTATGTAATGAGTAGCCGAAATAAAACAGATATCACTTTTAATTTATTTTTTATTTTAATGTTATAGATATTGCTATAGTAAATGATAGATGGTTAATGGTTAAGAAAGTGGAGAATAAACTGTACGATTAGTAGAAATCCTGGATCAAAGGACAAAGGATATCCTACTTAACAAGAAGCTAACTATTAATATTTCGTTATTTCACCATTTTAATCTCTCCACAATAAAATTGTGAGAGGTTACTAAAATTGGTTCAATAACGAAAATTGAGATAACATCAAATCTTTACATTTTGAGGTCCTAGGAACCCAAAAAACTGGTTTTTGAAAAATTTCTGTGTGTGTGTGTGTATGTGTGTTAGCACGATAGCGCCGAAACTACTGAACGGATTTGAATGAAACTTTGCATGTGCGTTTCTTTAGTGCCCCAGAAGATCTGAAAAGGTTTTAGATGAGATCGGATTACGTTTAGTGCCATTTTGTCACACAATTTAATGGTCTTTTCGGCTTCAAAGATCTACCGAGTGGGGAGGTTCCAGCCGCTTCCAGTAGCTGCTGATTTTCTATTTATAACTTCTATAAGTCTGTTTGGCATAGAATTAAATAACCTTATACAATAATCACTAGTAATAATATTTTCCCATGCATTATTTACTTGTTCCAGTAATTCTTCGCCATTCCGTGGTCTCACCTTTCTTTTTTGGATACTTCTTATGAGTAGTCCCCATACTTCTTCCACAGGGTTAAGATCTAGACTATGACTGGGCCAGTTAAGAACATTGATGTTGTTATCTGGAAACCAGTTAATTACGGTATGAGCAGTATGAATGGAACAATTGTCTGGTTGAAATATGAACCCATTATTAGGAAATATTGTGACACAGAAGGGAGCATAATATTGTCTAAAATCCTAATATACGTTTCACTATTAAATCGTTCCTCAATATGCCACAAAACACCAGGACCATGTGCCGATATCCAAGCCCACATATTGACAGAAAATCTACCACTTTTATGATTGTTAGATATATATTTCTCATCAAATCGAGTATTCGGAGGGCGGTAAACACGAATACGACCGCTGTGTGTTGACTGGAAAGTTTTTTCTTCTGTAAAGATTACTTTGTTCCAAAAATTTACATCATGCGCTAAAAATTCAAACGCAAATCCTACTCAAGCTTCTTATGTTCAGCTTTAAGTAAGTATTTCTGTGCTGCTGCATGACAGTATAGCTCCGATTCTCTTACTCGCCAGCGACCAGTACTACTCAATCCAGGAAAATTCGTTTCTTCAACAGCCTGAATAACTGAGTAAAATGGGTTTTCTACTAAAGCATTTACCAATTGCAAATCTTGTTGTTGAGTTGATATCCTTTGTCGCCCTGATCGAGGATTTCTACTAATCGTGCCGTTTATTCTCCACTTTTTTAAAATGTTACACACCGAATTTTTGTCAATATTATAACGCAGTGCAATTTGTCTCATTGACCATCCATCTTCTGCTTTAGCAATAACTCCAGATTTAACTGAATCGCTTATATGAGGCATATTAGTTTTCTGCACACTTGCAATAAATTATGCCAACTAACTGACAATGTTACAAAAATTAAAGTTCGATGTATACCTAGATTTTAGCAAAATACCGTTATAAGACTTGCCCTATTTTTTTTTTCTCACGACCTTACTTTTTTAACATATCAAAAGTCCCCACCTGTGGACGCCGACGGTAGGGGGGGGAGGGGAGTGTCAATTTTACTGTAAAATATGTAAATTATAGGTAATAAAAATCCGCACAATTTCATTTTTTTTTTAACTTCGTACGACTTATTGAAGCTGAGATAGATTTTTTTGAAACTATGACAGTTTTGCGGCGTAACAGAAACGCGCGCGTTTTTTGCTAAAATCTCGAAAATGGTCATTCGGATCGCAAAATGTTTCAAATGAAAGTTGTAGAGAATTCGATTACGAACAATTTCCTTTTATTTTGCTTTCCCATTCGATCAATATTGGCAGAGATATGAATTTTAAAACATCTTTATCGCGCCCTATCAGAACACTTGTTTCATGATAAAATCGATAAAAACTCAATTGATCGTAAAAGATAGATCGTACGCATATAGTGTATGTAATTAAAGTTAAATCAAAAATGCCTAAAATTATAAAATATAAAATGCCACACACTTTTTTATTTGACCCCTTTCCTTTTTGCCCCTTCAACCTACCCCAATTGATGTTTACAAATTTTTTTTAACAGTAAAAATATTTTTTAACCCCCAAAAATCTAGAAAATATGCTCTATAATTATTTTCACTACTTGTCGATACTTGTTCTTCACAAATTTGATGGTGTGTTTTCATCCGTTGAACAGTTCCTTGTATTTCTTTCTTACATTTTTTGCAAACTGCTCTACATTCAAATTTTTTGAGATTAATGTTTTTTATATAAAACTGTCAGATGTGATCTTCTTTTCTTCCAGACACTTCAATATTAACACAATTTAAAAACACTCTAAATTTTCATTTTCTTGCCTTGCACTGTTCACTTCAATGCGCGAATAAACTGACAACAATGGTATTTGCCTGCGTGCGTTCCGTCTTCTATACGAGCGGTAGGAAACAAGTAGCTACAAGTATTTTCTTGCATAGACATATCGGACAACAGCATTAACACGCAATATCCTGCTGAGAATGGCGTTTTTGTGAATTCTATTTTATTTTAATTTTATAATACTCAAATTTGTAATATGTGCAAAATTAAAATGATTAATAAAAGTAAACATGAACGTTGGCATTAAAAATTTATACCATGCACTAAGAATAAAATCATAAAAATCCAAAAATCATGATTTTTTTATTGAAATCTATGATTTTTTATTTTTAAATAAAACTCGAGTATTGCCCCACCCTGAAGCGCAGTAACGAGTTTTTATTTACTTCGATACAGGTGCATTGCTAGTGTTTCCTGGATGTACCTATCGTAATAATCACTCTTTCTACAACCTTATTTTATTTCTTTGTGATTTAAAGCCTTATAAAAAATTATGGCTTCCAGATATCACAATTTCAACATGATGTTTTTCCATCTTTCGGGACTGAAGTCTGCTGATTGAGAATCTTTTTACTGACATACCACCAGTAACATGCATAAACTTGAAAGTTTAAGTACCTTGTAAACTAACACCCTCAACTTTTTTAGGCCTCCGGTCATTCGTGTAAGTGACAAGGTAATGATACCACAAGAGGAGCATCCTGAAATAAACTTTGTTGGACTGCTAATTGGCCCAAGAGGAAACACTCTAAAAAGTAAGTTGATATTTTATTTTGATGAAGATTACTTACTACTGATAAAATAATTTTTTGTAGCTATGGAGAAAGAAACTGGAGCTAAAATTATTATCCGTGGTAAGGGATCGGTCAAAGAAGGTAAAGTAGGAAGGAAAGATGGCCAGCCCCTTCCCGGAGAAGATGAACCTCTACATGCTTACATTACTGCCACAAACCCTGAATGCGTTAAAAAGGCAGTAGAGAGGGTACGAGTATAAGAAATTACTAGCGATTTTTTAAATTAACAATATAATTTTTATAGATAAAAGAAGTTATCAGACAAGGAGTGGAAGTACCTGAGAATCAAAACGATTTGAGGAGGATGCAATTGAGGGAGTTGGCACAACTTAACGGCACTTTGAGAGAGAATGATGGGATGAGGTGCAACAATTGTGGTGCTACCGATCATAAATCTTGGCTGGTAAGTTTTTTAATCAAATAATTTTACTCTTTGGCCCGGCATCTTATATTCTCGAGTGTTATTTTATAGAATGGTATATAACTATAATTATTATTAGCTGTTACTCGAGTCCGAGTATAAAAATGTTACAGTCGATAAATTGTGTACAATAAAAAACAAAACATAATATTTTTAGTCGCAAACTCCTCTATAAATCCTTATTTTACTATAAGGAACCTAACCAGACTGCAACCAACAGCTACTCTCCGGGCTATGTGCCCCGCCGAACGCTGAATTACAAGTTACAAGCCTGGCGCGTTAAGTGTAATAATTGCATATTACCATCAAAACGCTAATGCTTCGATTGCAACAAACACCAGCCGAAAGACTGATCCTACTTAAAGGAGCTCCCTTGCCAGTTTGTTGCAATGGTAATATGCAATTATTACACTTAACGCGCCAGGCTTGTAACTTGTAATTCAGCGTTCGGCGGGGCACATAGCCCGGAGAGTAGCTGTTGGTTGCAGTCTGGTTAGGTTCCTTATAGTAAAATAAGGATTTATAGAGGAGTTTGCGACTAAAAATATTATGTTTAATATTCCGCCCTCTAAAAGCACTTTTGAACTATGCTAAGCCAAGTCAGGCTATTTATTTTTCGATTGCAACAGACACTGGACTGCTGGCTGGCGCCTGCTGGCTGTTTTACATGTCGCTATTATAAGAATACCGGGATGTACTATAGTCAAAGGATTCTCATGTCGGTCGTCGCATACCTACCTTGCACTGACGAGAGCCAACAGCTCGAAACTGCAGTCTGCAAGTGGTGTGTGACGACTGGCAAGGGAGCTCCTTTAAGTAGGATCAGTCTTTCGGCTGGTGTTTGTTGCAATCGAAGCATTAGCGTTTTGATGGTAATATGCAATTATTACACTTAACGCGCCAGGCTTGTAACTTGTAATTCAGCGTTCGGCGGGGCACATAGCCCGGAGAGTAGCTGTTGGTTGCAGTCTGGTTAGGTTCCTTATAGTAAAATAAGGATTTATAGAGGAGTTTGCGACTAAAAATATTATGTTTAATATTCCGCCCTCTAAAAGCACTTTTGAACAATAAAAAACAAGTAAAAGGTGTAGTCTATTGCAATTCCCATTCATCTACGGTGCACACGACTATGGCTATAGAGGCCAATTCGGGAGAGCACATGTCGACCGCAGTCAGGACAAACATAGACCTGGTTAGGTCTTGGATTCGGCCTTCTTGCAGCAACATTTCCTTGATAGCTGGCCACAACCCCTCGCCATTCGGTTCTGTCCACTGCAAGTTGTTCCCATTGCTCGTCTGCAATACCGCAGGATTTTAGATTTTCATGGAGAGCGTCTTTGAACCTCTTTCGTTGACCGCCACGCCTTCTTCTACCGCTTAGCAATTCACCATAAAGTGTACATCTAGGAAGGCGGTTATCATGCATACGATGAACGTGACCTGCCCATCTTAGGCGTGCTCTTGAAATAAGCACCTCAATTGGAAGGCGGCTGTTTGCTCTCCTGAGTACTTCCACGTTTGATATGTGATGGAACCAACGGATTTTCATCATACTTCTGAGGTGTATTTGCTGAAAACGTTCTAATTCTTTCACATGACGACGGTAAGCGACCCAGCTTTCACATCCATATAGCAGTGTTGGAATGACAACTGCGCCATTTTCGTTGACAAAGCAAGGTCGTGGTTGTCAAATACTCTCTCTCTAAGTCCCCAGAGTGCTCTAGATGCAGCGTTAATTCTATTGCGAATCTTGCTGTCCATGTTTGCTTTGTCATTAACAGCGTTGCCTAAGTAATTGAACTGATCCACCACTTCAAGAGAATTTCCGTTAAGTGTAATGTCTATTTGGTTCACTTGATGAGGAGTTGACATAATCTTAGTCTTTCCAATGTTGATTTTAAGACCCAGGGAATCATAGCTCTGGGCATACACATCTAAAAGTTCTTGAAGCTCTTCCGGCGTAGAGGCTAAAAGTGCACAGTCATCCGCATACTGGAGATCACAAATGAATCGTGTGCGTGTCTTCGTGAAAGCTCTAAAGCGCCCTATGTTAAAGAGACCGCCATCACATGGTATCTGAGACCTATTCCTCTGACTGTCAGATGGTTGTCAACAATAATTGTTAGAGCAGTGGTAAACGAATTAAAGAGTAGGGGTGCCAGGACACATCCCTGCCTAACTCCAGTGAGGGTTTGGAAAGGTTCGGTTGCCTCATTATTATACATAACCTGGGCGTTGTTGTTTGTATGTAGACTGCGACATACTTCCACAAATTTTCAGGGATACCTAAGATAACTATAATAATTACACAACAAAAACTGAGACCCATAACCCATTAATAACGTTAGAGACATATTTCATGTACATCATGTTTAAAATTAAAAATAAAATTCTGTACATATTGAAATTCTGTGCAACAACAGAGTTAAGAGTTAATTGGCTCAGCTGATGTAACTTCTTCAGTGAAATTACACATTTGAATAAAAATAAGGTATGTTTCGGTATCTTAATTTGAATACATTAGGCAGATCGGGCTCGAGCCAGGTTCCCAACCCTTTTCTACATTTTCGTAATTTCCCTTATAGTACGAGATCTCATAGATGACTTACATTATTAACCGAATCTGTTTATTTATGTTTGCTGACGGTAATTCTTTATTATGCTTTGCTTTCCAAGCTTAACGATTCTTAAAATGGCTTATCTCTAGAACACCTTGATTCAACTAAAGTCTAGGTAAAAAATTATCACGTTTTGCATCATATCGACAGAACTATCACAAATAGTGATAATATGCACAAAGCTTCAATAAAAAGTCAAATTTAAAGATAGGTTATCTCTTTTGTTGGTACATAGAAATTTTAGATCTACCTTACTGAAAACAATTAACATACTTTTACCAAACGTGTCTTGACTTTTTTTGACCAGTTCAATACCTTTGTGCATTTATGGGTGAAATAAACAATAAATGTATTATTATTGTATTTAATTCTAATGTATTCTTTTCAGTGTCCAGATAAACCGAATGTTACCAACAACATAGTCTGCTCCAGTTGTGGTGCTGCTGGTCATATCGCACGTGATTGTCGTTCTAAACGACCAGGCCAAGGAGGTCCTCCGCTACCAGGGGACAAGGCTAAAATTGATGAAGAGTACATGTCGTTAATGGCGGAACTCGGCGAAGGACCTCCACCGGAGCAACAAAATGGACTCCATAATAACCTACGTAAATCCACTGGGTTTAACATATTCGAACCTCAGATGGCACCCAGACCCCTCATGCCTCCACCAATGGCAGCAAACACAATGCCGATGGCCATGAACGGCATGCCTCCTCCGCATTGGGTAGGGCCTCCGACTATGCCTTGGCCACCGGGACCGCCAGGTATCATGCCGCCTCCTCCACCGCCCGGAGCCTCAAGTCCACCCCAGATGATGCCATGGACTGCTCAGCCGCCTCCACCTGGAGCGACAAATGGAACCAGCCTGCCTCCACCTACGACTATGCCTCCTTGGGGCGCGCCCCCATTCCCATGGCCTCCAAGTAATTGCCCACCTCCTCCGCCACCTGGTATAGATGTTAATAGTTTATTGACCGCCCCTCCTCCACCACCCCCCACATAACTTTATTAATAGTATAAATGTTTTATTATAGATATTGATATGAAATGTAGTTCTTTATGTGTATGTAATTAATAATTTATGTATATGTATACCTTTTTTAATCAATCGTTAGCTGTATCAAAACAATATTGATACTGATTGTATTAATTAATATAATGTATAGTAATCTCATCTTGTTTTTTATTTCTCATATCAACAAAATTCCGTAAGAAATGTGTGCATCGAACATAATGTAAACAATGATAGTGGTTTCGTTTTCACTGTAAGCTGTGGGATCCCGTTCCTTTTTAAAGCAAATATAATGCCTGTTGAATAATATTCTATTTTCCAGCGGGTTGGTATTTCGTCAAATTTATTGACGGTTAGTTTACGTGGCGTCAATTCCTTCTAAGAAATGCTGCTTGTTTATACTCGCATGCACTTTTACTTTCGAATTCTCGATATATCTACCCAACAAAAAGTTAAAATTTAGCTATTAGACAACAAAAACTATGAAGTGTTAAGTAGTAAATTAATAAAAGAAACATTTGAAGTTATTGGTCATGTCTGGCAGAGCTGTGTCGAATCCTCTGAAAATGGATTCGAATCACGAATCCGAATCACCGAAAAGGATTCGAATCACGGGTACTACGTTCGGATCCTTTTTGTAGAAAAAAATGATTCAAATCACAGGATTCGATTCCTCTTTCGGATCACGAATCCGAATCCTCAAGTTAACTTCAGAATTATTGTTACAGTTACACTTATTAATTTCTAATGTAATATTATGGTGAATAGATTAGTACTTTGCTTGATTATGTAATATATGTAGGTGATTGATTGATTAAATAGAAAGAAATTAATAAATTGCACTGTATTTTAACTTTAAGCTTACGCCATTGAATTGGTTGGGGCGTGGTAAAAAGATCGATAAAATCAATTTTTAAAAAGTCGATGTTGCGTTTTTATTTTAAGATATGCTCAGGACTATCTAATTTATGTTTTTCTTGTAAGACTTAGTTTTAAAATTTGTATCATAAATAAAACATATAGAAGTTTAAACCTTCAATATCGGCTAGAATTAATCAATATGTATTAGATTCTAGTGAACGTTGAATGTCTAAAATACGAGGTAAAATGCGTCTGCCTTATAAGTGTTACATTTTCATATTGTTCCATATTTCTTACAACTTTTAAAACTAAGTTTTACAAGGAAAACCTAAAATTAAATAGACTTGAGGAAATCTTAAAATAACAACGAAAACGTTGACTTTTTAAACATTGAAAAATAATATAATGTATAGAGAAAGTAATCGCTTTATTTTTTTAAAAACAGACAAAATATCCGAAATTGTCAGAAATATTTTGGTCCGAAAAATGTCCGCACCACCTAAAAAACCCGCAAATCGGGCTGTTGTCCACCGCAACACTGACAAGTACCTACCAAAATGCAGGCTATTTGCCTGTCAATATGTTACAATAGGTACTTACCTTCTTGACTCCGTGTGGCTTCACGCTCCCTGTACTTAATAACATAATGCACAATGCTTGCGTAAAAAATATTGGAACCACAAAAAAGTATTCGAATCCTTTTTCATTTGTCTTACGTATCCGGATCAGGAATCGTTTTATATGAAAGTATTCGAATACTCAAAAAGGATTTGAATCCTGAATGATTCGAATCCTACCCAGCTCTGATGTCTGGTTACACTTCATAAATACATCTTTGGAAATGTGGACTTTTCCAAAAATCTCAAAACAAGTACAGTGACTCCTATACAAAAAATTAAAAATACCAATAAATCCTGCGAGTTCAGACCGATCGACACCCTACCTAGCATTGAGAAAATGTTAGAATTAGCAGTATACCATCAGTTAATTGACCATTTTACAAAAAATAATTTGTTTTTTACAAACCAGTCGGGTTTTCAGACAAATCACTTGTGAATCTGCCTTACAGTTAACTTTAACCAAGTGGAAGCAAAGTATGGATAATGGGAATTACACAGTCGCGGTATTTCTTGATTTAAAATGTGCGTTTGAAACTATAGATAGAAGTATATTAATTGATAAACTTAAAAGTTATGGTATTGAAGGTAGAGTATTAAATTGGATAAAGGACAATTTGACAGAGATACCAGGTAACTAAAATAGGTAATGCAACTTCATCACGAAAAATTAATAATTTCGGAGTACCGCAGGGGAGTGTCATTGGGCCTTTACTATTTTTGATATATATCAATGATATTAATGAATGCCATGATAGTGATTTTATAAACTTATTTGCGGATGACACACTTCTATCAGTCAGTAATAACAGCCTAGACGTTGCAATTAACAAAAATGCTTCACTTAGACGAATAATGGTATATCTAAATAAAAATAAATTGAAAATAAATATACAAAAAACAAAGTCAATGGTCATAACTACTAGGTACAGATATAACAGTATTGATTTTAACACAGTCAAACTGTATATGAATAATACAGAAATTGAAGTAGTTTCGGAATTTAAGTACCTGGGATGTTTCTTGGACAATAATTTAGTATTCACCATACATTTTGACTACGTTTATAAAAAAATTGCAAAAAAACTATATTTTTTCTCAAGAGTTACGTCCTCTTTGTCAGAAACAAGCATTACTGTATACAACACAATAATTCAACCGCATTTCGACTACTGTGCCAGTTTACTATACTCGCTAGGGTCTAACAAAATATCAGTTTTGCAAAAATTACAAAACAGAGGGATGAGAATAATTTTGAGGTGTAACAGATATGTCCAAATAGGGTTTATGTTGACCTCTCTTCAGTGGTTATCAATTACAGATAGATTATACTACTTATCCATGATTTTCATATTTAAAATTGAAAACAAATTGTTACCCCTATTTTGATCAATTTATAATAATGAGCTACACAACTATGACACAAGAACTAACAATAATTTTCATTTAAATAGGCAGAATCTTTCACAGACTATGAATGGATTGTTATATAAAGGTCTTAATGAATTTAACAAACTCCCAATGAACATAAAAAAGTCACGTAATCTACCTGAATTTAAAAGAAATATGCTAAAATACATCAAAAATTAAATCAAATGTTATAATTTAAGCAATATCATACTTCAAAACATGATGTTTATGTAGATATTTCCCATTAACATATTATTATTTTTTTTTTTCTTTCTATTATTGACTATGAAAGTATCTAGTCCCATTCTCATTGTTAAATTTCTGTATGCAAATTGATATTCCTATAACGAGCTATATATATATTTTTTTTACATTTTACCTACCTACTTTAAATTTTCTGTTAAATATTTCCAGTAGTTATTTATTTATTAGTCGAGATTTATGTAAATACATTAGTATTACTGTCTTAAGCCATGTAACAATAGATCTGTGTATATTAGGATTATCCTAAATAAATAAAGTGTTATCCTAAATAAATAAAGTGTTATTATTATATGTTTATGTAATTAAAAATTCATGAAATCAACGGACTTAATTTTCATAGAACCCACTCAGTCAGCATAAGTTAATTTAAAAGTACAAGATATGGAGATGGGCCCTATTTTTTAATTTAAATTAACTAATATTGCAAACAACTGAAATTATTGAGTGACAATTCATATCACTACACGTGACAGTTCTATTTCGGTAGTCTTATACATTTTTTTAGCAATATATGTATTAAAAAAAAAAGTTATGGCCAAAAATAATAAATATTTCCTTATCGGATCTCTTTTGGATATGCCCAGTTAACATAATTTTAGCTAATAATAGTTTTGAAACTAAGCATATTTTTAAATTATTCAATGAATTTAACTTGAAAAGCCACATCGATGAACCAATACGCATAACTGGTAGAAGCACAACTACAATTAATGTAATCTTTTCAAATTTAATAGCCTGTGAAATTAGAGTTAATGATACTTATTTATCCGATCATACCTACCAGATGTGGAAATTTAAAACTCCCTTTGACATTTATCGCAAATATAACAATATTTAAGCGTGACATGTCGGATAGTAATCTAATTACCTTTAAAAATGTATTAAACAATGAGGATTGGCAAGAAATGATTAATGGCACGAATTTTACTGAAAAATTTAATTCATTTTACGCATCTTTTATATTTCATTTTAATTAGGTCATAACATAAAACAATTAAACCACGCTTGAAAGGGAAAAATGGTTCAGCAATGAACTAAAACAATTACACCATCTTTTGTGTGAACTACATAAGCTAAGTAAAGATTATTCTTAAAATATAATAATTCAAAACAGCTATATTAGATTAAAACAGCTGTATTCGGAAATGGTAATAAAGGATATTGTGATAAAGCCAATCACAACAATGTGCGTGTAAATAATACACAAAATATTACAAGGATAACAGTTAAGGAGCAAATATTTACTGTAACCCCCTTCCGCACAAGCCCTGGCTTCTGGAATTGGGGGTTGTCTAATTTCTGTTGTGTTAATTTATTATTATTATTATTATATTTGCAATGCATGGTTTTAATAATTTCTTTTTAAATTTCTAGTGTCCTAAACCAGATTTTAATAAGTTGATATTACCTCCAAATAACATATATAATTTCTTTTTATTACGACCAGCCTAGCAGAAATTAGAGAATTGTTGCTCAAAACAACGAAAAAATCTGCTACAGGGATAGATTAAGTAGGTGGTCAAGTACTAAGGGCAGTAGTTGATGAAATCTGTACCCCACTGTCTTATCTTATTAATGAATCATTTGCCAGTGACCAGTATCCAGATATATATTAAAATTTCGAAATCCATACCGATTTATAAAAATAAGGGATCTAGACTAGAAGCATGTAATTATAGAAATGTTAGTGCCCAAAACCATCAGTTAGCTAAAATTTTTGAACTTTGAATAGATTAATATCAGCTTTTTAGAACATCACAATCCTTTAATCGCATGTCAGAATGGGTTCAGAAAAAACAAATTAACCATAACCGCTATTGAACAGTTATGTGAATATATTATAATGCACTGAACAACAAACAGCAACCAATAGCCTTATTTTTTGGTCTCAGCAGAACTTTTGATACCGTTGATCATGATTTACTCTTAGATAAACTTTTTAGATTTGGAATACGTGGCGTGGCGCACGAATGGATCACTTCTTATTTAAACAACAGAAAGCAGGCTGTAGTCATAGGCTCATACCAATAAAATGTTAGACACGTTGTTACTGGTGTGCCTCAAGGCTCTATTCTTGGTCCCCTATTGTTTTTAATTTTTGTAAACGACATGCCCAATTCTTGTACCTCACCGAATGCTGCAATTGTTTATGCAGATGACACAAATTTTTTAATATCTAGTAATACCTTGGAGTTGACAATCAGTAGAGACAATAAATCAGTAGGTGAATTTTCTGATTGGTGCTTGAGCAATGGTTTGGTTCTAAATGCTGGCAAAATGTTTTGTGTCATTTTTGCCCAAAAATGTTGGTCACAATTCAAGTGTTATAGTTGAGGCTGGTCATCAGTCAATTGTACAAACAGATGAAATAAAATTCTTAGGGCTAAGGATAGATCACAAAATGTCACGAGAGAAACAAACTGATGATTTATTAGAGAAATTGGAGTAAATCCTGCTTCATTATTACATATCTAAAATCCACTGTATCACTTAAAATGCTGAAGCTAGCTTATTTTGGTCTGGTTCAGTCGAACTTATGTTATGGATTGATGTTTTGGGGAAACTCTCCACATGCTTCTAAAGTTTTTGTAGCACAAAAGAAAATTATATGGTGTATGCTTGGTTTACCTGCTCAGACCCCTTGTAAAGAGGCATTTATAGCACTATCAATTTTAACGTTACCATGTCTGTACATATTCTTAATTACAACAAATATAAAAAAAGGAAAATATCTTTTTAAAAAATAGTAAAATACGCACAGCTATGATACTCACAGCAACAATCAGCTTCGGGTACCTTTTTCGAGACTAAGTATGGGCCAAAATTCTCACATCTTTCAAGGCATTAATCGTTATAATAAGTTTACCTGACTGTTTGGCCCATTCGACAATTTTAATTTTTTTAGAAGTGCCCTGCTAAAATTTTTAATGAATAGAGCTTTTTATTCTGTAGATGAATATTTACACTTAGTTTTATATTTAATTTTAAAGTGTAATATATTCTACTTAATATGATTCCAGAACTGTGTCATATTGTTGTTATAATTGTATGTTTTATTATTTATGTTTTATTGTTATTATTATCGTTATATTTTTTACCTTTATATCTGTTATTTACCGCTGACTAGTTTATGTGTGTAACTTGATATGATAAATAAAATACATTATTATTATCCTTAAAGCTAGTTCGACAAAATAATATTTTAATGCACTTTTTATTTAAAACATCACGCAAGTTATGTAATTATCGGACCAACAAAATTAAGCTTCCCTTAAAAAGTAACTGATTTATTCACACGCCAAGAGGGTATAGTATCGAAATGTAGATGTCGCCTATTCTATAGTTTTTTTGATATTGATCACAGAGTAGTTTGTGTATTGATGTCAATCTCATTTCTGACATTTATTGTTATGGATAAGGTTATGTATAATTGATGTTTTTAAGAACTTCGCTGCTTAAAATCAAGCAAAAAATGGATTTATCAACTACTCTCGATGTTTCAACTTATGAAAATTCTTGCCGAACATGTTTGAAAAGAATTGCGGACAATTCATTAAAGATTTGTATTTTGAACATTAGTGATATAATCATGAGTTTTGCTTCAGTAAATGTAAAATATATTCCCTAGCCTAGAGCGTCTATTATTACAATTAAATATATGTTTTAGTTATGCCAAGGAAATGGGCTCCCAAACGGGATTTGCAATTCTTGCCTAGGGAAACTAAAAAGCGCTTTGGAGTTTAAAAATCAAGTCGAAGCGTGTGACAAAATTTTAACACAATATAAAAGCAAATTTGCTGTAAAAACAGGTTAATTGCATTGCTTTGTGTTTATGAAATACAGAAATGGTTTGTTTTGATTTTACTTTTTAGAATCAACAATAGAAGAAACTGCATTAATTAAATCAAACTATAGCCTAGAGGATAATCAGGTAAGAAATGGAAGAATATCTAGCTAATTTTACTTTCTGCTTAGTTGTTAAAATATACATTTTAAAATTTACTTGTGGATACATCAGGACAACTGTGTGAGTAGTAGGGACGACGATTTAATTAAAACTGAACATTCCGATGGCCAGGATGATGGTAATTTGTGTCTTGTTTTGAAATATTTATCATAAAATATTTTCCATTTTCAACAGATGTATCCTTGGATATAACAATATGCGAAAGAAGCCAAACTAAAACTAACAGAAGATTAAATAGATGCTCTAGATCTAGCAAAAAATCTGATAAACCAGTAGAAAAATGTAACATTTGTCTGATGTGTAATAAGCAATTTCCAACTGCAAAATCTTTAAAAATGCACAATAAAAAAAATCATACCATTGTCGAGAGAAAACTTGCCTGTGACCAATGTGGGAAGAAATATGCTAACCAATACGATTTAATAGTAAAGTTATAAATGAAACTTTTTTGATACCTATATGAGCGTTAATTATATATTTCAGGTTCATTTAAGAAAACATACTGGCGTTCGACCTTTCTCTTGCAAAGCTTGCAAAAAGTCCTTTGCCGACCAAAGATGTTTTAAAAAACACAACAAAATTCATTTAGGTAAAATAATATTGAGACAGAATTATTTAAAAAAGAATACATTGGGTTTTTTTAGGAGAAAAATTATTCAAATGTGAACTATGTGACAAAAGTTTCATACACTCCTATACATTAAAGACACATTTGAGAATACACAACAAAGAAAAGCCATTCGTGTGTGCCAAATGTGGATCCTCATTTACAACAACAACACAGCTGACGCTTCACACAAGGATACATCATACTGGAGAAATGCCTTACAAATGCAGCTTATGTCCAAAGGTGAGATTAGTATACTTTTATAGTCTATCCGATCTTAGTTTGAAATACCTATTGTTGTCTCTACCAGTGATATCCGTTGCTATGCCTCTCTACAATGGTATACTGCAAGCAGCGCCGCGTTTTCGATATAATTTATCCTCTTGTATATGAAATGTAGTCGAGCAGATGTACAATTGCAACGATACAAAGAATTCAAGCTGATGTTCTAAAACAAGAAAATGCTGCACGAAACTGTTTTCGTGGAACCGGGCAGTATCGTACGTTTATTTAATCTTGCGCGGTGGTTTTCTTCTAATAAAAAAAACGTAAGTTGCTTGTGTTATATTTATTTAACATAATTATTACATACATACATTACATAATGAAAATGTTGAAGACGAGGTAATGGAGTCGATCGAATAGAATTGGAAGTTTAAGAAAACCCAGCACATATTTACATATAACTGCTTAAAGATAAAAAATAATCAAATGACAGATACAGGTATTATAAAAAGAATGTTTGAATGAACTAAGATTCCAATTTCTACTATTAATTTAAAAAGGGGTCGCTGTTAAAAAAAAACGTAAAAATCAAAAATTTAGAAAAATTGATGATGCTTCAAAAGACGTTATCCGAATAACAGTTTATAATTTTTATCAAGAAAATGAAGTCCCTACTTTGGAAATGATTTGAAATAAATTGTGCGAATACCTTGATTATAATTATCAATCTTTGGAAACTTTGAGAGGTATTTTATTAGTGCGGATTTAAATATAAAAAAAAATTATAACCTTTTAATAGTAATGGAATCACGCCATATTGTGGAAATTCAACGGGAATATTTGCGTAAAATGAAAGAGTACCGCGAATCAAATAGGAGTGTAATATATATTGACAAGACGTGGTTTGATACACATGATAGTGTTAATTACGGTTGGCTAAACACGACTCAAAATTGTATTTTAAATGCACCATGTTCAAGGGGATAACGTATTATAATTCTGCATGCCTTAAGTGAAAACGGATTCATACCCATCGAACTGCTCTTGTCAGCCAAAAATATGAAACAGTCTTCTGCTGATTATCACGAAGATATGGGCTCGTGTTTCTTTGAAAAATGGTTCGCTGAACAGCTGTTTCTTAATAATCCCCCAAATTCAGTTATCGTTATGGACAATGCTTCTTATCATTCGCGCTATTAAATAAAGTACCAGTGGGGGCCACAGGGGGCCCGCCGCCCCCCCCCCCCCTTTTTGCCCTCATTACTTGGGATACCTTATTTCTATTAACTTTGTGTTCTCTCCAATTTTCCTGGTTTCTTGTTTGCATAAATCTTTTGTACATGCCCTTTTTTCATCCTCATCAAACTATTCCATAGTACTCCTATATTTGACTTCTTCAAATTCATTATCGATATTGCATCAGTGCCGGATTAACCCCAAAGCAATGAGGCGTTGCCTCACGGTCCCCACCAAGTTGCCATGTAATTGTAACAACAAAATGAATGAAATGAATGCTTACTGTGCTGAGGATTATTATTGACGTCAAAAAGGAGCCCCCACCACGGCCCTCTATTGCATTTATTTAGGTTCCATTTTAAATTAAATAGAATAGTATATTTATTTTGTAAGATATAGAGAGTATATATATGAACGTCACAACAGTAATAAAATAATTTCAAATAGTTCAAAAATTTACAAATAATAATCGTAATACACTTGATTTATAAAATAAATAAATAATCACAAACAGGTAAATATACAACATTGAAATAATTACAGATTGTGTACATGAATGTTTCAGCATCACTGTGGCTCATAGTTCAGGTACTCCTCAAACGAGTAGAAACTGTTTGTAGCAAGGAAATTTTTCAGACAAGTAGTAAATTTGTTTAGTGAATTTATAGATTTAATTTCAGGAGGTGGCTTATTATACAATTTGATACCTGCATGATATGGAGATTTCTTATATAAAATCGTGTTATGATTTTTTACTTTTAATAGATCACCTTGTCTAGTACTGTATGAATGATTGTCTGAATTTGTTACGAATATGATTAAATTTTTCTTGACAAGTTTAATGGTGTTTAATATATATATGCTGTGTATGGTTAAGATTTTATTACTTTTGAAATAAGGTTTACAAGAGTCCCTTGGTGCAATGTCAAATAATAATTTGATAAGCCTTTTCTGTATGATAAATACGCGATTTATATTTGACGCAGCACCCCAAACCACAATGTTGTATGATAAATATGAATATGCAAGGTCATAATAAACATTTAATAATGATTTTATATTAAAGATACCCTTCAACTGTCTTAACGCGAAATATGCGTAATTAATTCTTTTGCAAACATGTTTAATTTGTTCTTCCCAACACAGACTATTGTCAATCATGGTTCCCAGGAACTTGACAGCTGCTGAGAAGTTTTTGGTAGGTATTACTTTGATGAGATCTTCTGAAGGTGATCTTCGTTGCGAGAAGTATACACATCGTGTTTTACCAATATTCAAGATAAGTGTATTACTATGACACCAGTCTTGATATGATTGTAAAATCCTCTTTATTTTATCACGAAGTTCTACAGGGTTCCGTGCTGAGAGCAGCATGGAAGTGTCATCCGCAAACATGACAACCGATCCCTGCTGCATAATAGCAGGGAGATCATAGACAAATAATAAGAATAGTAATGGTCCCAGTACGGAACCCTGAGGAACTCCTTGAGCGACTTCATAATTTTCTGATATTGTACCATATATTTTCACGCGAAGTTTTGTATCAGTCATGAATGACTTAATAAGATTTAATGCTAGACCTCTAATTCCCACCCTTTGCAACTTGTATACAACAAAATCAACATTCAAAGTATCAAATGCCTTGCTTAGGTCGAAAAATAACCCAACAACGTGATTTTTCTTGTCAATTTCGTTATATTACAAACTGCAGAAGCTGGAAGGTGGCAGTTTCTACTGATTTATTTTGTTGAGAGCCATGTTGATTTGTTATAATATTGTGTTTAATTAAAAATGCTGATATTCTGTTAAATATTAATCTTTCTAAAACTTTTGAGAGAACACATAAGATGGAAATTGGTCGATAATTTTCAAAGTCAAGCTCATCACCTTTCTTGAACACTGGCAAAACTGATTCAATCTTGAAGATACTTGGAAAATGGCCTTGCTTGAAGCATTCGTTAATTAAATGTGCCAGAGGTTCCGCGATTTTCTCACAGACATACTTTAGGGCTTTAGTAGATATTCCGTCAATACCTGTAGCAAACTGATCTTTTAAATTTTTTATTGTATCTATAATTTCCTCGGGTGTTGTAGGCTTAAAAAATAATGATTGTTCAACATAGAGGCAGCTAGTGCACTCAGTGGAAATATTGTCCTTGAACACACTTTTTCAGATGCAACATTTGAGAAATAATTCCCAAAATGGTTAGCAATGATTTGAGGATTTGTTGTAGGTGTGTTGTTTATGTTTATTGTTATTTTATTGCTTTCAACCTTTCTACCGAGTTGTTCATTAACAAGTCACCAAATTTCTTTTGAACTATTTGTTGCTTTATTTACTCGTGAAAAATAATCTCTTTTGGTTCTTTTGATGTTGTTGACATGTTGTTTTTTCTTGTCTTTATACAAATTAATTAGATTCCAATCGTTTAATTGGTTTGCAAGCCAATAGAGATTTTTTAATTCTTGGCTCTCCCTGATTATTTCACAATTTAGCCAGTTTTTGCAACTCACTTTATTTGATATCTTGTTACAGTGGGCAACTCGAGAACATGAGCCCTCAAGACATACTAGGAACAACTCGATAAAATGTTTGAAAGCTTCATCAATATTTTCAATGTAAATACTATTCCAGGCAGTTTTTTCAAGCATATAAATAGATTTTTCAATATTTTCATCTGAGAAATGTCTAGCGTAATAAAAAGTGTTATTCTTTTCTTTAGTTATTTTTAGATCCTTGCAACAAATTATTTGTGCTGCATGGTCAGCTATGCACGGATTACTTACATAAGCTAGGTATCTATCTTCTGGTAGATTTGTAGCTATGTACTCAATGCCCGTTCTTGATGTTATATTATTTATATTTGTTGCACTGCGAGTAGGTACATTTAACGTTGTTGTAAGATTAAAACAGTCAAAAGTATCTTACAAAATATCTTTTTCTGCAGATTCCCTTAAGGAATCTATATTAAGATCGCCGCAAAGTATAACTATCGGATATTGTTTACTAAGTAATTTTAAAGTATGTGACAAATTGTTAAAAAACATATCAAAATTGTCTGTTGGAGGTCTATAAATTGCAATTACATTTATTTTAAACCCGTTTGTAGCATAGTGATGCCGCACACAGTTCTATGTTAGTTTCAGATGCAAAAGAATTAATATACTTCACATTTTTTGGTTTAAGTGTATCTTTAATATCATTTCTAACATATATAGCCACACCACCATGTTGGCGGTTCACCCTACAGCAAGCACTTACTAGTATATAATGTGGGATACTTAAGCTCTTTAATTCAGTTTCATCAGCCCAATGTTCAGTGATGCATAAAACATGCAAGTTCTGTTGATGAGCAAACATTTCCAGAAGGTTTAGTTTGTTCCTAAGACATTGTACATTAATATGTCCAACATTGGTTTTGAGTCTGTATTTTCTGTGGTATATATGCTATAAACTATCATTGATTTTTTCGAGCTGTTCATTACCTATTTTCCTCTGATAAATTATCTCATTATTTTCGTCTTTCATACTGAATTCTAATATCACACTAGATAATATCATGATCTGATATTTTCGGCTTATTTAATACCCTAGTATTAATGATTTTATGATTTTTGTTGGCAATTAAAATGTTGCTGATTTAACTGTAGTTCGTGTAGGATCTTTAACAAGTTGTGCTATATTATTGCTTTTTATAGTACTCCTAATTTTCTTTGCATAGTAAGATTCACCAGCCATATCAATATTGGAAGTCCCCCATTATTAAAATTTTATATTTTTTAAATTGAACTATTTCAAGTATACTTTCAATATAAGTTAAAAATTCGGCCATACTAGAGGTTGGAGACCTATATATTAAACCAATATATAATATTTCATTTGCTACACTTATTTTTAATATTATAATCCACCAAGCTTTTTCCTTATAATCCTGAAGAAAAATGGAACAGTTGATGTTGTTGTGTATGCAACTGTCGTTTTTAACAAGACTTAAATATTATAATTATGCTATTTATGTCATCACTGTTAACAGGTTTGTTAAGTTTATTCAAATGTCCTACCTTTTATACCTTTCCCCTTTCCATTCTGGCAAAAACTACTCACACCTCCCCGTTAGTTTTTGCTGGACGGTGACATTTTCTATAATATCAAGTTTTTCTAAGTTCCCTGCATTAATAATCAATTAAATTTTTATGTTCTGTAGAAAATGTCATTTACTAAGTGATTAAAGTTTGTTGTTAGTGTATATAAAAGTATATAGGTATTATTATATTATAATCCTTTATACAAACAAACATACAATATAATATACATATACCTATCTATCATTTCACCACTTTCAGATATAATTTATTAGTTAATAAGTCTACAAAACAGTGTTACGTGTATAATGAACACGTCGAGGTCTGTTTACAGAGAAATGCTGCAATGTTGTTTTTATATCGTTTCAAACTAAGATTAGATAAACTACTACCAAATTTTGTAAAATTTAATTTTTTTTTGTAAATTTTCAATTTTCTAGGCTTTCCCAAGTGGTAGTGGCCTTGCAAATCACAAACTGACCCACACTGGCGAGAAAAAATTTATCTGCTCAATCTGTGGCAGAGGTGCAAGAACTTCATCTGATTTAAAATGCCATCTTAGAACACACACTGGAGAGAGACCATTCGAATGCAAATTTCCTGACTGCGACAAAAAATATAAAACAAACAGTCAGCTATGCAAACATTTAAGAACACACACAGGTATAGTTAGTGCTTTAAATGTTTATATTTTAATTGTTTGGCTTTTAGGTGAGAAGAATCATCAGTGTACATTATGTCCTAAGAGTTTCTCAGATACCACACAATTAAAAACCCATATGCGTGTACATACTGGCGACAAACCGTACATTTGTTCTGTTTGTGGTTACAGTTTTAGCCAATCTGGATCTTTAAATACTCATTTAAGAACTCATAAAAAAAATTATGATGTTACGTAATCATCTTATGAACAATAAGCTCTTATCAATTGAGTTTCACTTAGCCCAGTATTTTCAAGTTTTATCTCGAGGAAATATAAAAATAAAGTTATAGTGATTTAAGCCTTAGTTCTCTTTTCCTGATAAAAAGATCTATTTTCAGCACTTTTTTTTTAACTGGTGCCTTGAATAGGCAAATCACCGACCATGCACTTTGAATTGTTGGTTTCATGTGAAAAATATTCAGGCTTATACTGAATGTTTCTCAGGTCCCAGCTTGTTTACAAACTTCCGAAATTTCCTTAATTTTATTTTCTATTGTGTTATAGATTTTTCAATAAATTATTTGAAACTACTGTGTTGGTGAAGTGTTTTATTGGACTGTGCAGATCACAACCACTTAAATAAATGCCAATGTTCCTTCACATGTTATACTCCAAGAGTATATCTTCTGTGACATAACTGCATGCGCAAATATAAGAATTGATTTTTATTGATTGATGTTATATTCTATGCCTATCAATACACAACTCTGCCAAAAATGGCTCATAGAAACTTATAAAAAATATATATCCATGGATCTATAAGATTCGAGTTGGATAGTGAAACAGTAATTCTCTATAAGAATTCATTGAACTTTATTACTAGTTTATAACAGGATTTACATATATATCTTTAATCAGTTTGAAATGGTAATTCTTAAGAGTCTGTAATAGTTAACTGATGGACGGGAGACTACAAATTCGCATAGATTCTTTTGTAAAAACAACAGGAAATCCAGATAAATTATTATATAGTTTATTGGAATTTCCCTATTCACAAGTCATTTAAATATATGAGATTTTTTTGGGAATGTATGTGGAAAAACTGGTATTTATGAGACATAATGTGGTCTCAAAAATCAATATGGTAAATATGAGGATTTATCTGAAAACCTCAGCAAAAATATTTAACCTGAATGTCAGATACACTACATCAGTAAAGGCATCTTGTGGCCTTTGTTAGTACAGACTATAGATGAGTATTACCAAACAAGTGAATTTCTCCACATTCAAGCAACTAGCTAGAGTCTTTAAACTAGAGTACATTTGTATAAGCTTATGCAAGGAGTGCATGATGATCCCTTTATGAGTATACAGGGTTACTGGTCATTCGATACATTCCTTTGGAGATGTGATGGGGCATGAGCTAAGGAGTAAATCTAGCCCTAACATACATTATGCAAAACTCAATAGTTTTTGAGATATTTCAATTTTTTTGTTTTTCTCAAAAAAGTAGATCTTAATGTCTTAAAAGTTAATTTCCGAAAAATCTACTTGATATTTTTAAATTTTTTTTTACTGGATTACTTGTCCAATATTATAGATATCCGTTTGGAATGAAAAATATCTGGAAACATTTCGATCATGTGAACATTTAAAATAAAAACTTGTACAAATTTTTTTTTTAAATCAGATGAAATTTACCTATTAGGTTTTTTCAAAAATATATATATATATATATATATATATATAAATTATTATAAAAACTTCCTTATTTCAATAGCTATCTAACTAGGTAGAAATGTTTAATGTACCCTTGATAGTTCTAATAAAAAATTAGTAAAGATAATGCTGGTGGCGGAATTTATTAAACGACTAATCGTT
Organism: Leptura quadrifasciata; assembly: GCA_963675555.1. NCBI lineage: Eukaryota > Metazoa > Arthropoda > Insecta > Coleoptera > Cerambycidae > Leptura > Leptura quadrifasciata. The sequence continues at coordinate 17,338,082 of OY776681.1, read as the reverse complement.
CATTTTCATTTAAGTCAGTCAGTCCTTGACTTTGACGTTTGTGCATATATGTCATTAACTGACATACTTATCTCCGTGTCCCTTAAGTTTGTTGGTCTTGTTAAATTAGTTATCGAAGATTTTGATTTTGCTCGTAGATGTTGTTATTGTATTTTCTGTGCCATGGTATGCCAACGCAGAATACGCTGATATCTTGTTTGTCTATGGATACTGTGGCGGCAACGCTGCTGAAGCTCGCCGAGAATATGGTCTTTGGTACCCTAACCGCCGCTTACCAAATGCACGTGTATTCAATACGGCATATCGAAATATCGCTGAAACTGGCTCCGTGAAATGTAGAAGAAGTGACGCTGGTGCTCCTCCCGTTTATGAACCAGATGATGAGGAAGAAATATTGAGGTATTTTGAGGAAGACCCAACTATTTCAACTAATAAAGTCGCAAGACTAACCGGAGCGCCACAATGGAAAGTTCGGTCTACAATACGTAGAGTTGGATGTCATCCTTACCACTATACCCCTGTCCAAGGCTTGGAGGAAGGTGATCCTGGAAGGAGAGTGGAATTCTGCCGCTTTATGTTAAATTCAGATGCAGAAAGTGCAAATTTTTTAACAAGTATTTTATGGACGGATGAGTCGAAATTTAATCGCGAGGGTATAACAAATTTCCACAACCTACATTATTGGGCAGAGGAAAATGCCAAGTTAACACATGAAACTAGTTTCCAAATGAAGTTTTCTATTAATGTGTGGATGGGAGTCATTGGCCACTATTTAATAGGGCCACACTTTCTTCCTCAAAATTTAAACGGGGAAATCTATGAAATTTTTTAAAGAAATGATCTGGCGGTGATTTTAGAAGATGTTCCTCTCGCCGTCAGACAGCGAATGATGTTTCAGAACGACGGTTGTCCAGCACATTATTGGCTGACAGTACGACAGTTACTTGATCAACGTTTCCCTAACCGTTGGATTGGAAGGGCGGACCCAATACCTTGGCCAGCGCGAAGCCCTGACTTAACACCCCTTGATTATTACGTATGGGGTCATATGAAGGAGCTGGTCTATGCCACACCAGTCAATACTATAGAAAACCTTAGACAAAGGATAGTCGATGCTGCCCAACACATAAGGCATAATCTGACAACCAGAGTAACAAGGACGGAAATAAGAAGACGCTGCCGTGTCTGTATACGGAATAGGGGCTCCCATTTTGAGCAAGACATATAAAAAATAAAGTACAACTTTGAAATTAATGAAGAATTAAACTCTACTTTTAAAATGTTTTTTACTGTTTATCTAAAAATAAAATTCGTACTACTTGTGTTATTTTTACTAGTATTTTCTAGAACTGTTAAGGGTACTTTGAACATTTGTACCTTGTTAGATAGCTATTGAAATAAGACAGTTTTTATAATAATTTATACGGGTGTTACGTTAATAATATTTTGAAAAAACCTAATAGGTAAATTTCATAGCTGATTTAAAAAAAAAAATTTTTAAATTTTTATTTCAGATGTTCACATGATCGAAATGTTTCCAGATATTTTTCATTCCAAACGGATATCTATAATATTGGACAAGTAATCCAGTAAAAAAAAAAAATTAAAAATGTCAAATAGATTTTTCGAAAATTAACTTTTACGACATTAAGATTTACTTTTTGAGAAAAACAAAAAAAATTAAATATCTCAAAAACTATTGAGTTTTGCATAATATATGTTAGGGCTAAATTTACTTCTTAGATCATGCCCCATCACATCTCCAAAGGAATGTATCGAATTACCAGTAACCCTGTATATAATCCGGTTTCGCCGGAAGTGACACTAACTTTTGAATTTTAAATGGAACACCCTGAATATTATTGCATTTTTGAATTCTACATAATTTTCTGAATCCAACGATGCCAAATAAGTGACATTTCAAACATCAGTTTTTTTATAATAGAATTTTTAGTTTTCCATTTAAGTGTGCCATGACGGCTTCGATTTATTCCAAATGACCCGTGTAATGCCACAAAAATCGAAATCTCGTTAAAAACACTAAATTACGTGATTTATGAGCAAATAAAATTCTCCAAAATTGTTTTTGGGGCAAAACTCGTATTTTTTCAAATGGAACCATATTGGTATCGTGGTACCATTTATTAGTACTATTAATAAGGAATTTATTCATATGTCGTATTAAAATGTGCGATAAATAGAATAGAATTTGATATAATGAAAAACAAGAAAAAAAAATCACAGGCATTGTTGAATCTAAGTCAGCGGTTAAAATACTCATCTAGACTATAAAATACATTAGAATATAAAAATATATCTACGTTATGCTTAAACTCCATAATATTATCTAAACATTTTACATAATCAGGTAACTTAACATACATAATAATTCCTTTTATATAGAGAGAGGGTAATGTTAGTAATTTGTTGGCTTTAAACGTGTCTCGACAAGATATACCCCAAAAGATAATTCCAAAATTTATTTTTGACAAACTGCATGGTAGAACGTCAGCAGAACAGATTGGCTTACTACGTCTTTAAGTCTGTATAATGCATAACAACTGGATTGTAGTTTAGGGCATAAGTTATTTACATGCGTTTCCCAATTAAGCTTATTGTCTAAATATATGTCCAAAAATTTCGTTGACTGAACTTGTTGCAGTGACTTATTGTTTATTCTCAGAAGATGGCTGCTGTTCGTAACTCCACTTTTGGGTGTAAAATGAATAAATGTGGTTTTAGATGTATTGAGATAAAGTTTGTTGTTTTGAAACCAGCTTGAGAATTTTTTAGGATATATTCTACATAGTTTAAACAGTCATTCATGTTATTCCCAATACACAAGTAGGTATTATCATCAGCAAACATTACTAATTTGTCTTGTGTGTCAATTTCTGGCAGATCATTTATGAATAATAGAAATAATAATGGCCCAAGGACGGATCCTTGAGGGACACCACAAGCCATTTTACGTGCATTTGATTTACTATTATTGATTACTACGTGTTGACATCTGTTGGATAAATATGATTCAATCCAGTTATATACTAAACCTCTAAACCACATCGAAAACACTTTTCCAAAGGCTTTGCTAAGATCCATGAAGATGCCAATACATTTATTATTACTATCCAAGTTGTTATAATGTTATATTACAAATAAAATTATAGCTATTAGAAAATAAGAAAATACAATTTTATTCTAATTACCTTGTTACACATAAGGTGGTTTTGGAATATAAAAAATTAACACAAAACATTACAACAGTTGTTCAAAATGCTGTCCATAAACATCAATGCACTTCTGAACTCGCAACCTGTTTCTCGAAGAACGTTCGCCAATTGCTGGGCCGTTATGCTATTAATTGCTCATCTCACTCGTAGCTCCAGGTCTTCACAGGTTGTAACGGCGGTTGCATAGACAATATTTTTTAAATGACCCCAAACAAAGAAAACAAGGGGCGTTCAATCAGGTGACATTGGAGGCCACCTCAGAGGACCATTCGTCGAAATTACGTTTTTTCCGAATTTCCGTTGAAGGTAATCACTTACTATCCTTAAACTATGGGGAGAAGTGCCAACGTGTTGGAAATACATTGCCTGTCCTAAATCAAAAGGTAATTCATCTAAAATGTCCTTCCTCAATCTTATTTTCCAGGAATCTCAAGTATCTGGCACCAGTCAGAGGTGCTTCAAATATTATTGGACCAATGATTCTACTACCAATTATTCCAAACCGAACCGCACTTGAAAGTTACCCTCCCGTAATAAATTTAGATTTTCTTGTGACCAATGTTTTGTCAGTTAAATAATCCCAAATTTGTAAACCTAGACTCATCCGAAAATAAAATCAGTCCCAAAAAATAATTGTTTGGCTGCACGTTATTATACAAAATCCAATTGCAATATTCTATCATACGTTCATAATCACTTTCGTACAAATGCTAGTGCAATTGATATTTAAAAGATTTATAGTGGTATTTGTGTAAAATTCGGCTTACTGTTTGGTGACTGATGTCCAATTCAAACCTAACTTGCCTTAAAGAAACAGTCTTATCAACTTCTGTTCGAGCCAAAACATTAATTTCTATTCCTTTGTCAATAACGAAGTTTTCTTCGGGATCGTTGTTGGGCTCTCTTTGGAATTGGTTTTCAACACATTTAAAATAATTTTTCGCTGTCACGATATCGTAGGGCATAAAGGTCGGTAGCCGCAACTGCATTTCTTTTACATTCCCCATCAATAATTAACATGTCCACTTTTTCATCTCTTGTATAAATTTGTGGCATTTTGAACACAATTAACAAGAATTTTAAACAATTTTTAAAGACACAATAAAAACACCGTTAAACCAACAAATGTTTGACAAGCTAAATATTTCATTGTTTTCAAAGCCACCTTAGTTACTTCTTAATATTTAATTAGAACAAAATTATATTTTATTATTTTCTTTTAGCTGTAATTTTATTTGTATTTATCGCATATTTTAATACGATATATGAATAAATTCCTTATGAATAGTACTTATAAATGGTACCACGGTACCGATATGAAATGTTACTTATTTGACATCGTTGGATTCAGAAAATTATGCAGAATTCAAAAATGCAATAATATACAGGTGTTCCATTAACATATAATTATTTCTTGCCGATTAAAAACACTTGGGATGCGATGAAAACAAATTTTGTTATATAATGAGTAAATCATTGAATGCGATCAAAATTAAAACTGTATTGTCTTACAAAAAAGTCAACAATCGAATATTCGATAAAATGTTAACTTAATTAGTCTCATGAAGCATTAACTACAGTAAGTAAATATTAGAACTTTATTGTCTTATAAAAACTCATAATTATTACTGACATAATAATTCTTATTGATTAAAAAGTTTTAGTATGCGATAAATACTGAATCTGTATTACTGTATTGTCCTATTATAAGTACTCCTAAATCCTAGAGTATTTTTCCAAAAAGCTCAAAGGATATGATGAAAATTTTAACTGCAATTTATAAGATCGTTAATTATTTCTTGTCGGATTAATAACTCTTGGGATATGATAAAATCTGAAGCTCCGTTTTCTAATAAAAACTAATCAATTTATCTCTGGAACAAGTCATAGAATATGATAAAAGTTAGAATTGTATTTTCTTACAAAAACACGAAATATAACAAAAATTTCATGTGTGATAAAAACTTATAGAATTCGATAAAATATTAATAAAGTCGAGGCAAGAATTCAAGCGATGCACGTCATGAGTGATCACATTAAAGAAATGTTAATACTAACATAATTTTTAATCATTAATTACGTTAAAAAGAGTAATTCTTGACACCCAGTTATTAAGCTTTTTTCAGACAGGTACAGTTTAATGGGGCTTCATGATTATTAGCAATATTGTCTTATTTATAGAATCGATCGGTGACGTGCATCGCTTGAATTCTTGCCTCGACCATACTCTTATACTCTTCAAAACTCATAAATCCCTCACAAACTTCTAGACTGGTGAACAACTGACAGGAAATGATATAAGAATTACAGTTTATCCTAAAAACTCGAATTCTTAAGTATATTTAGCTCAATAATTACTTATAGAGATAACTATCAAAATTTGATCTGCGTTGACTTAACCTTCGTAGTACCGAGCGGGGTACAAACGCACCCCAGAGTCATAATTTTTAGGATATTTTTGGAAAATCTGCATATACTGATTCGTCCATTTAAGTTATCCTAAATTAACACCTGTTTAATATATCTCTGGCTGATTTCCCAAAATTTTTTACATAATTTTCACAAAAAAAATAAATTGTGGCTTGGGGTATACTTGTACCCCGCACAGTATTTGAAGCCATACTTTCTAAGATTCATTTGACATACGCAATTTACGTATCGGTGGCGACCTACACCTGGTCGTTGCTATTTATGCGACAGGAAAAGGGATCGAAAATGCAGGCAAATCTGTTGTCACTGCAAACGTTTTGTATGTGCTTCCCATTCTGGAAAACAAACTATCTGCCAAAAATGTGAGGGGCAGCATCGTAATTCTGAAGACTAGATTTGTTTTATCTTTAGTCTTATGTTTTTGAGTTTAAGTTTTCATGTTTTAATGATTTGCATACATAATCGTCATAACTTAACTTCCATATTCCTAGAGTCGAGACTCGTCGCTGGTGTACATTTTATCTGAGTACTCCGCGGTCAAACATGTTAAAATTTTCCCCCCTTTTCTTTATGTGTGAAAACTGCAATAACCTGCAGGACAGTCTGGATATATTCAATTGTAATTACAGGTCTTTAAAAAAAGTGTATTTATCGAATTAATCGTATTATGAATTGTGTTTATTTTTATTTATTTGTTGCCAATGCTGTTTGGACATTTCGTGATTATTTATTTTCTATCTGTATATTTATACTAATTATTGTTGTATGTTCCCATCCGTTAATTGGTTTAAGTACTGTTGGATGGTGTAAAAATAAAATAAAATAAAAATAAAATAAAATAAAATAATATATAGTTCATAGGATTTTATGTCACCTACTATTTTGAATAAATGCTTTATGTTTTATATTTGCTTTTTGTGTGTTTTCTTAAATAAATAAATGTGATAGATAAAGTAGGAATTTAAATTTCTGCACTTTTACTTGGAGTACAAATATACCCCGCACAATATTTCGTGTATTTTTTTTTAGCACGGTACTACGAATAAGATTAATAAAACTCATATATCCATCATAATTCCCTGTCTAATGAACGTTAATAGAATACGATAAAAATTCAAATTGTATTATCAACTAAACTTTCAAACATATTTCTCGTCTTGTAACAACTTATAGAAAACAAAAAAAATTAGAATTGTATTTAAAACTAGCACCTATATTTTCAATAACCCTTAGAAACCCATGCATAGGAAATCATGAAACTTTGTGGGAAGTGTATATGACAGTATCACATACTTATACAGATTAAGATTATAAATCCTTAGAGACTTATAAATTGTTTATATTTTTTTGTCTTAATCTCGCGTTTTTGGCAAGGAATCCAGAGGTAAGAAATGATTATGGTATATAATACAATTTCTGATTTGTGATGTTTGTCGTATTGATATTGCAGAATTCGAGACACTTCAAATATGGGCATAATTAAGTTTCTTTAATGATTTGTGTTCACTATCTGAGGGGGTTGTACTATCAAAATATAGATGTCGCTTACTTCCAGATTTTTTTTTACCTAAAAGGTTATTTATTTTCCCTACTCTCCACTAGATGCCGTATTAAGGGTATGCATATGTTTGGGAAATTAATAAGTTTATTTTCAGTTTAACATAACTTTTCCAAAATTTATAATGTCTCAGACTCGGTTATCAATTATTTTTTAAAATTACCTAAATGTATTTGACTACCGATTTTGCTACAGACTTTTCCCACCGTTTTGGATTATCCCATCTCTATCTGTCTCTTCTCTTCCCAGCTTCCACACCCCTCGCCCCTCTCCGTTACCTTTCTGACGAACGCTACGTGCGAAACAGACGCTTTGTCACGCCATCTTGATTTTCCTTCAAATTATTTGTGAAATTGTGTGTGAACAGCGATTTTTTTATTTGTAAGTCGTAAATCTACTTAATTTAGTCACTTTTTGCCATCACAAGTACAAATTTTGGGTACAGGTGAGTACAGTTATATTACTGGGTATTGTAATTCCAGACCTAGATGGGTTGGGTACAATCAAGCTCCTTTCACTAGGAATGTGCATCCTATACCATATTGATTTTCTGTTGGCTTTGTTCTTAAATTTTAATTAGTTTGCACAGTTGTGAGTATATTATACAGCGACTTTAAATAAAATTAGTTGTAGGTATTTATAACTTCATTAGGACTTGCATATTTTCAGATAAAGCATGTCTCGTTACCGGGAATGGGACCTCTCTTGTAAAGTATATGTAGGAAACTTGGGCTCTTCAGCCAGCAAGCACGAAATCGAGAGTGCTTTTAGCAAATATGGTCCACTGAGAAACGTATGGGTAGCAAGAAATCCTCCAGGCTTCGCGTTTGTAGAATTCGAAGATCCAAGAGACGCGGAAGATGCAGTTCGCGGATTAGACGGAACGTAAGTCAACAATTTACAACCAACTTTATCTACACAGCAATACAGCTCACCTATGCAACAAAACAACTTCCTTTATCGCCATAGTTGCGTATGGTAAATATGATTTTTTAATTTATTATACAGGTATAAGGGATCCGTACTCTGTTGATGTATTTGTGTACATTTTTTACTAATTGGTCGTTAATACAGCGAACTTGGTTTATTGTTCGGGGATATTTGAGAGTAGCAGTTATAGCATTTTATTATGTCGGACTGATTTAAGTGATTGCATTTTCAAAAATCCTTGAGCAACTGTTGAATTTGTGTATGCGGTGGGTATGTGTGTTATTATAATGCCATATTGGCACGTGTTTTATTTTTGGCTTGATTTTTAGGTGCCGCCTAAAATTAAGTTATTTATTTTTTTAAATGTTGGATTTGTTTTTGTGGTTTTAACACTTCCTTGTTTTATTAACAAGAAAACAGGTGCAATTTTTTTGTTTTATCTTTTGCAAAATTTTATGAAAATAATATCAACTTGTATAATATATTTTTATTTTGGGAGCTTATTTTTAGTATATCTATCCATGATTAGAGTGAAATGAAGCACTTCTATGCAGAACTTTGCATTGTTGGCAGTGTTAGTTACAAAAATATCTACCCATAGAAGCGGTAACTATGTTTACTCTATTTGTGGACAGATATTGTGGTATGAATAAAACGGGAATAAGTATAGCATCGTCTAAAATTATAACTGTGCTATAGCAAACTATGTTTCATTTACAGCACTAAATATGTCTGATGCTATAAGTGTTCTATGTACACAGCATGTACAGTGGTGTAGCTAGTAAATAATATGCTTTGGATTTCAGATATTTTCACTTGCAAATATGTAAAATAATAATAGTATGTTTGAAATTTTTTTACACTTTTGTTTTTGCATTAATTTATTCTCTACCTACGATTCATTATCTTCCTCACAAGTGCAGTAGCTACATGACTGTATTAGTAGTTGTCTGGAACGTCCCTAAATAGAGTCTGATTTCATTGTTTTTCGCAGACGATGTTGTGGGACCAGAGTAAGGGTGGAAATGTCCAATGGGCGCTCACGAAGAGGGGGCGGTGGCAGGAGAGGTCCGTCTCGTTATTCTAGGTCAGTATTTAAGTTTGAAAGTTTTTTTACAATATTAATCATTAGCTTAGAAAATGTATTTCAAATTTATAAATATTTTGCGGTGTCAACTCACAAACTGAGGATAGTTTTAAAACGCAGAGTGTATCGTCATTCTATTTTGATAAAAACTTGATTTTGTGTTGGAAAGACAGTTATATATATGCCGCACTGAAATTTTAACAAGCCGTTTTCAATAATGTCTATATTCGTGGGCTTGAATATGACATGAATGTGAATAGAGTGTATGTACCAGAGTTGAGACAAGTATTTTAAAATTTAAGTAACCAGTGCAAAGTAATTACTCCGTGAAGTACTCTAAGTACTTAAAATACTGAAGAGTACCTTAAAATACACCAAGTATTTTTTTAACTACAAGTAAAAGTATTATAAGTACTTAAAGTAATTTTTGTTGCATTGAGTATTTTTGAATGTATTGTAATACTTTTTTTTAGATATTTGATACCAGTAGTTTTTAAATTAAGGAGTGTCTTCTGCTGCAGTACCCCCTTTTTACAAAATATTTAGTCGTTAGTAGTAATCATGTTTTTCGTTTCAATGCAAATTGCATATTACTCTTTAGCATTTTAAACAAAAAGCCATTTTTTCCTTTTCATTTAGCTATAAACAGACACAGACAGCATAAAGATGGAGAAAACTTTTTACACTTGTCTTGTACGCATTTAGGTGAAATTTCTAGAAAAATCTTTGCTATTTTTTTTCTACTAAAGTTAAGGGTCTAAAATCTTTCGTGAATCACATCAGATCGAACCTAAAAGAAAAGAAATGAAACAATATGTTTGAGTGCAGTATGTTAGTAGTAGTAAATATATTTATTGAAAATTACAAAAGGCTATCAACCGTGGTCTTTCTGCTTAATTAACATACATTTTGATTTTTTCAATTCTGTTTTACAAAAAAAAAATATACATTACATTATCATAAAAATAACTAATTCTAAGAAAGGATATAAGGACTGGGATATAATACATTCTGGTTAATGAGCATTATCTTGTTTTTCGAGTATAATTTCGCCAAGTGTTTGAACCGGGTGTCGTCTTTTTCTTTCTATAGTTTAATTTCTTGTTTTCAATAACAGACTAATGATGTTGATTGATGTTGACTGGATTGGATGTAAACTTGGATGACAATACTTTCATTCTTTCTAATATTGGTATTACTTTAGTTTTTTCATACAGCAAAGTTTTAAAGGGGTTATGGATTGGGTTATGAGGATGTCTCATTTTCGTTATAATTCTTAGGCAAGTTGTTTCTGCAATGTTCGTTTTTGTATGTTAGCCCACTGAAGTGTTTTGCTCTCGCCATAGCTTTTGCGTAGTATGTTAAGTAATAACACCACAGGTAATTACGACCCCCTTTATCCCGGAAGGCTCTAGAAGAGCCTTGTGTGGGAGGGGGCTACACGTTTAGAGACAAGGGACACACACCCAATATCCGTGTATAGTGGAAAAATCCCTCTCACAGTATTTTCCACTGCCACGGCCGGGGATCGAACCCGGAACTTCTGGGTAGTGAAATAATGAGAACAAATTTATTAAACAGTACCTAACACCCTGACATTCAAGTTTTAAAGAAGAAATCACGTTTCATATCCATTTCTAGAACCATCATATTATTATTACAATTCTGTTTCGACATATCTCGTGTGTGTCGTAAATACTTTTCTGTTTGTACAAGACTTTATTATGTCGCATATGCACTGTCTCACTTTTCATGACTCCCATGTTATAATTCCCTTATTAACCATGCGATTTACTTAAAACTTGGGTGGCAGGTACTTACCCATAAGGAGATTGTGCCACAGTAAAATTTTAAAAATACACCAGTGACGTTCATCGTTATGATGAAGAATTGACCTAATTTTCCAAAAAAAAGATATTAGGCAAAGTTTTAACTGTAAAACAATATCATAATCTTATTCGCCGTTATCAAAAACCCTCCAGTACCGAATTTTAAAAAAATAGGGTATGTGGTGTTCATGTAGTAAGAAAATAAAATTTTCACTTTTTAAGGGACCAATTATTAGAATCATAACTTTATTTTTGGTAGCAATTAAGAGTTAATTAAGATGGAGAAAGGCAGGGTTTCCATTTATAATTAGTCACGTGATGTTAGTCAGCTTTACGTAATCAAACAATAATTGACGTGGGAGGCAAAAAAAGTTAAATATTAAGTTTAATTCATGAGCATTCAATACATAATAAGGGCTACATGGATAACTAAATCACAGTTTGCTCAATATAACTTTTCTGTTGTGCCGCACGACTTTACGTAATTCTGCAGATGTTACTTGTAGGCAAGCTTCCCTTATTCTATCCCATAGTTATTCTAAATTTTGGGGTCTCTCTTTGTATACTAAATTTTTAATATGCCCCCAAAAGTAAAAGTCTTTTGGTGTTAGATCCGGAGACCGGGATGGCTATCTTGCAGAACCTATCCATTTCAGGAGGAAACGTGTGTTAAGCCAGTTACGAACAACGTGCGCATTATAACCTGGTGCTCTGTCTAAATGCTGAATTATTTGAAGAGGCATATTATCCAAAATATCAGTAAAATCCCCTTCAAGAGAGTTTAAAACTGTTTCGGCGTTTAATGTCTCAAAAAAGAAAGGTCCTATAATCTGCTCATTTAAAAGAGCGCACCAAACATTCACTTTTTGCGCTCGTTGACTTTTACAGTTTATCATCCAATTAGGATTTTCAGCAGCCCAGTATCTGATATGTTGACTGCAGACTACACCATTTGTATAGAATGTAGCTTCAGCGCTAAACATTATTTTTTTAAAAAAATTCATATCATTGAGAAAATTTCCTCGTGCCCAAAAACAATAATCTAGGCTTCTCAAATTGTTGCCTTTGAACAAAGTATGTAGGTACTTCGGTTTGAATGCTTTTAATGTTTCTTTTTAGGCATCTCCATACTTTAGTTTTGTCAATGTTTAACATGTTGAGCTTCGTTCAAATGTGCTTTTAGAGGGCGGAATATTAAACATAATATTTTTAGTCGCAAACTCTTCTATAAATCCTTATTTTACTATAAGGAAAGTAACCAGACTGCAACCAAAGTTACAAATCTGGCGCGTTAAGTGTAATAATTGCATATTACCATCAAAACGCTAATGCTTCGATTGCAACAAACACCAGCCGAAAGACTGATCCTACTTAAAGGAGCTCCCTTGCCAGTCGTCACACACCACTTGCAGATTGCAGTTTCGAGCTGTTGGCTCTCGTCAGTGCAAGGTAGGTATGCAACGACCGACATGAGAATCCTTTGACTATAGTACATCCCGGTATTTTTACAATAGCGACATGTAAAACAGCCAGCAGGCGCCATCTAGCGGTCCAGTGTCTGTTGCAATCGAAAAATAAATAGCCTGACTTGGCTTAGCATAGTTCAAATGTGCTTTTAGAGGGCGGAATATTAAACATAATATTTTTAGTCGCAAACTCCTCTATAAATCCTTATTTTACTATAAGGAAAGTAACCAGACTGCAACCAAAGTTACAAATCTGGCGCGTTAAGTGTAATAATTGCATATTACCATCATATATTGCAGCATATTGCAATCGAAGCATTAGCGTTTTGATGGTAATATGCAATTATTACACTTAACGCGCCAGATTTGTAACTTTGGTTGCAGTCTGGTTACTTTCCTTATAGTAAAATAAGGATTTATAGAGGAGTTTGCGACTAAAAATATTATGTTTAATATTCCGCCCTCTAAAAGCACATTTGAACTATGCTAAGCCGAGTCAGGCTATTTATTTTTCGATTGCAACAGACACTGGTCCGCTAGATGGCGCCTGCTGGCTGTTTTACATGTCGCTATTGTAAAAATACCGGGATGTACTATAGTCAAAGAATTCTCATGTCGGTCGTTGCATACCTACCTTGCACTGACGAGAGCCAACAGCTCGAAACTGCAGTCTGCAAGTAGTGTGTGACGACTGGCAAGGGAGCTCCTTTTAAGTAGGAACAGTCTTTCGGCTGGTGTTTGTTGCAATCGAAGCATTAGCGTTTTGATGGTAATATGCAATTATTACACTTAACGCGCCAGATTTGTAACTTTGGTTGCAGTCTGGTTACTTTCCTTATAGTAAAATAAGGATTTATAGAGGAGTTTGCGACTAAAAATATTATGTTTAATGTTGAGCTTCGCTTCGCTATCATATGACTTCGAGCACTAGCCGATGCGGCATACCATGGTGTCGACACAGGCCATTCAGGCATCGTCTATTTTTTTTTTAATTTCCGCTACTGTGATGTCAATCACCAACACCAGGGGATAAGCTCGTTAGTACGTACGCGAACATTAGGCATCGGTGATTGACCATATTAGCAGAAAAATAAAAAAGAAAGATTTATTGTCGGAAAATTTTAATAAGAATGTATACTAATAGCCAATTTAGTGGTGGATCCGCCTAAATATGTCGATCACAGGTCGACACTGGCTGTACAGTGACGTATAGCTATGTCGATAACGGAGCTCAACGTGTTAAATGACGTGCTACATTTCTGATACTGGCATGAGGGCCTAAATGCTGTTATTATCAGTTCGTCATAAGAATATTTAATATTATGGTTTATAACATAATTTCTTGGCCTAAGTTTTCGAACGTTACCAGTATCGTTCAACAAATTATTAGTAATTGCTACTGTTTTAACGTGGATATTTGCTAACTCTGGATGCCGTGCGTTAAAAATTCTTGTAGCCTCTGCGAATGATATATTTTTACCTACAATACGAATTATTTCCACTTTTCCATGAACTATTAAACGTGCCATTATTAAATATAGTCGAGGCAAGAATTCAAGCGATGCACGTCACAGATCGATTCTATAAATAAGACAATACTGCTAAGAATCATAAAGCCCCATTAAACTGTACCTATTTCTGAAAAAAGCTTAATAACTGGGTGTCAGCAATTACTCTTTTTAACATAATTAATGATTAAAAATATTAGTATCAAAATTTCTTTAATGAGATCTCTCGTGATGTGCATCGCTTGAATTTTTGCCTCGACTTCAATAAAAAATTTTACTTAAATTCGTGTAAAGACAAAAATAATGAAATGTCATCCAAACTTCAAAGTAATTTTGAATTATCATGGCCAACTTATGTTTAAAAGGCAAATGTAGAAAGTTAGTCCCAAAAAAATGCACTTTGCTGTTGTTTTGTTTACGAACATCATGTAAAAGGTGGGTCAAATTTCAGTGTTTAAAATTTTGTATATTCCTCATATTTTCGTTTAGACCTGCCTCGTAGGTACTGAAAAAATTAAATGTATAACCACTGCCACTCCTGGCATACTTTGTAGAATCCCGTTTAGTAAGGTTTATTTTAAATATAATTTTTCTCACTAATCTCACTTTCATTTTCACCTGCCTGGTATATGACAAATAGGACATGAACAAAAATCATTAGTTTATGTCCAGTTTATCCCTCAAACATTTCCAATGTTAAAATTTTGTTTAAAAACGCATAACATAAAGTAGAGTAGGTAAACTTTTTAAATTTTATAAAAAAAACTTAATATTTAAAAGTACTTGAAATACTTTTTAGGTAAGAAAGTACTTACAGTACTTTTTTAAGTAACAGATATTACTTATTTAGAAATAAGTACAAGTATCCAGTACTTTTTAGTCAAAGTACTGAAAGTACAAATAGCAGTACATGTATTTTTAAAGTAAAGTAAAAATGTACTGATTACTTGGAGTATAGTTTAGTACTGAGTACCTCAACTCTGGTATGTACAATGAATTTGTTCAGTATTCTTTGACTTGATGGATAGAATTGATTATTTTTCCTTTAATTTTTCAGTGGTTGTTAGGTTGTTTAAAATGTAAGACACACATACATAAAGTATGTAGTTCAAATGTGCTTTTAGAGGGCGGAATATTAAAACATAATATTTTTGGTCGCAAACTCTCTATAAAATCCTTATTTTATTATAAAGAATGTAACCAGATTGCAACCAACAGCTACTCTCCGGGCTATGTGCCCCGCCGAGCACTGAATTACAAGTTACAAGTGTAATAATTGCATATTACCATCAAAACGCTAATGCTTCGATTGCAACAAACTCCAGCCGAAAGACTGATCCTACTTAAAGGAGCTCTCGTGCCAGCCGTCACACACCACTTGCAGACTGCAGTTTCGAGCTGTTGGCTCTCGTCAGTGCAAGGTAGGCATGCGACGACCGGCACGAGAATCCTTTGACCATTTGGTACATCCCGGTATTTTTACAATAGCGACATGTAAAATAGTCAGCAGGCGCCATCTAGCGGTCCAGTGTCTGTTGCAATTGAAAAATAAATAGCCTGACTGGGCTTTAGCTGTTGGTTGCAGTCTGGTTACATTCCTTATAGTAAAATATGGATTTTATAGAGGAGTTTTTGACCAAAAATATTATGTTTTAATAAAGTATGTAGTTTAAAATTGTCTGGGTTAAATTAAAATTCGTGTATAAATATATATTTCTGTATAAAAAAAATTAACAAAACCCAGATAGTCATTGTACAGCCTACTCGGGCGTATTATTTTTGTCATACATCTTTGAGTAAATCCAGCGTAAACATATCGAGAATAGATCTAAATCTCTTTCTCTTCGATGGGGGGTGTAAATTACAAATAAATTTTGGGAGAGTTAGTAGCATCCTGATGTCTTAAAAGAGGTCTGAATATTAAATTTTCATCTTACTAAATATACAGTAGCAAAATATCCGATATTCATACGACCACTGTAACCCCTGAGAAGTTAAAGGGAATCAATTTTTAATTATGAATTCACAAGGTCATATAAGCCAACTAAACATTTATACATTTTTTAGCAGTTTATGTACGAAGCAGATTCTTAACATACATGATAAAGAAGTCCCGTATTTCTTGGGACCGTTTGAAACCCCTCAGATTGCGAGTTGAGACCGAGTGTTCTGCACATATTACGGCAGCAGTATAACGTGGTTTGGCGCTCACATTGCAGGCCATCAGCGCCTCTGCTGTTGTATTCTCCTCCCTGAGATTGAGACCCACACCTCCCTCCTTGGCCTACACATCTCTTCATCTTACATCGAATTACACCCAACAGACCATCCACCTATGGTGGTGCGAAAACCATCCGCCTTCAGCTTACAACCCGCTAATGAAAAAATGACAACTCGCGAAACAACAGTCTCACCACTCGCCAGCAGGCGCTTGCAAATATTGTCAAAAAAAACCACCACAGCATAAGGGCTGTTCCACACCCCCAACGTGAGGGTTAATGTCCACAACTTTCATCTTAATGAATGACATCTTTCTGCGACAATCTGCCGACATCGCCTTCCATCACAACTTTATTTTCTTCTAAAACAACCAGAGACTGGTGGGATATTTAAAATTTAAATAGAATATGTTTCTCGGATATTTTTTAGGTTAATGTTTCATTTGTTCAAGTGAGGTGTGTGTGGCGATTGTTTATGTGTTTATTTAAGATGCATGCTGTTATATCGATGTACCTTTGGCATGTCACGGTTTTATTTTATGTATTGATAGGTCAAGCAGTTTTTAAAATTTTTATTGGCGTAGCAGATGATAAACTTAACAAAATAAATGAAAAGGTATGATATCGTTCAAAGCTTTATTGCAAATAAAAAATGGAAGAAAACTTTACCAGCTAATTATTAACGCCGGCGAACCAGTCGGTACAGTGTCCTCAAAGAAGCTGACGATTATTAAAAATCTATAAAGGAATTGTACAGAGTGTAATGGTATTTTAATGAGGTTGTAAAGTTTTTTTGCCTTTTTTGAGTGCACTGTAGATCTGAGCTCGAGTATATGTCTAGTACAATTGAATCATTAAACCTTTGTGTGCTTGTCACGACATAGTATAATGTTGTTGTAATGATGATGAATTCAGAGTTACCAACATAAATGAAGACAATGCCATTCGGTTACAATCTGTGACAGACATGCAGGGATCCATTGCTCCAAATACTTCCGTAATGGTGAAGTTATGCTTATATTAGGTGCAAAAAATTGTCAGCACTTTTAGGTTCATTATTATTACTTGCATACCGTGAGAATGTGCATCATAGAAAAATTGTTATTATTGATGGCCTTTCACAGTTCTCAGTAATGATTCAGACGATTTCTGTCAAATTTGTAAATGCTTGAGGTAGAAATTAATTTTGATGATTTTAAAAAAGCAGATCTCTGTATACAGGGTGTTATTAGTTTTATGTCATTAAGAAACTGGTAATAGGGAATAGCCAGACTAACAAAAAACTTATTTCACTTTTTCCTCCAGCGACACTGAACAAAATTCATCTCAATTTGCCTCCTTTTAAATGTAAGTAGATATAGATGGTAATCTAAGCCATATGTAACTGACTCATCCTATATGAAACATTTGCTGTAATGTGCTTCATCTCCAGGAAATAAAGAATTATTATAAGTGCAATAAAGTAACTAGTTAATTTAGGAACCTCTGCATGTGGGCCGATGGAAGCCCTAGTTGTGAAGGAATATGCGATATAGCCATATCATTTGGTCATCATGACGATTAATTTTAATAATAGAAAGAATTTATTGATCAATATTATATATCTTGAGTGTAGTCCAAGGTACTACAAATATCAAAGCGATAACTTCATACATTTGTCACATTTTAATATAATTTAATATATAAATCACACAAGTAATTACGACCCCCTTTATCCGGAAGGCTCTGGACCAGTCATTTGATTGACTACATTAAATTTAATTGAAAGAACAGAAGTCGGTGATCCTTACGCTTGTTTTATGCAAATTTATTTATTTTTTCTCCAATACAATGGGCTTCAAATTCCCTGTTTATCTGATTGTTCTCTAGTACCAGTTTTTTTTGTATATAATAGGAAACTAGTTACATCCTGTATATATATTTTTTAATGTTCATTTTGTCCAGGTATTATTTTAAATCGAACTATTAAATATATATTCAGTATTTGATTGCCATTTTCTTTTAATTTCAATGACCTACACACAAATTACTTGAACAAATCACGATCTAATGACAAAAATAAGTGGTGAAATTTTAATTTTATTTAAGTTAAAATCAGGAGTTTTAATTAAATTTTGTTTGGTCACTTTTACTCCCTCGTGGTTTTGTTATAATATTTATATGTTTTATAGGTCCAGATCGCCGAGACGTTCACGTTCACCACGTTCCCGTTCTAGAAGCAGAGATTCTAGAGGACGATCCGACTCAAGAGACAGACGTTAAAAAAACGTCTTTTGTGGCTTTTTTCTTTGATTCTACATATTTTTGTTTAATTTACGTTTACTCTTATATTGTACGTGTATTTTTTTATGATTGTCATTTTTATTTTTAATCTACTATGAGTATAGATTTGATAAGTATAATGTAATTGAAAAATTGAACTTGTTTTTAATTCGATCCTTTTTATCGTTCTGGGAGTCACTACAAAAAGTAAAGAAGAGAAATAATGTTTTTTAACAACCTTCCAGGTCAACTGAATGACCCTTGTAAGTCTAGATCTAAATTTGTGTTAGTAAAGAAGACAGGGCCCTATAGTTTATAGTGGAATCCGAACCACTTCTTGGGGATAATTTATGTTTGAAATTTACTTTGCAGTGAGTGGGGCTTGAACCCGTTTCTTTAGGTATGCTCAGAAAGCTAGACGTGCTAACCCACTGAGCTAAATATTACTATATATTCAATATCAACAAAATCGTTATAGTTGCTGCACGTTTTGTTCTTATTTTATAAAAACACCAGTAAATGTCCATTCTTCTAACTTATAGAGGTATTTGGGAAAGAGAAAACCTTCATTATTTGAAAATAATTTAGTCGCGTTTTCAGATTCAATATTGACAGTTTTAGTATTATTTAATGATAGTTTATTGCAGACAAACCATTATATTTTTGAAGATTCACCTCAATCCTGTTATTTATGGTTGCCACATCAATAATCTTATGTAGGTATCAGAATAGTTTGTGCCGTGTGTCATCTGCGTACTAAGTCTGTGATAACTAAACTTAGATCATTGATATATATTAAGAGTAATAGGGGTCCTAGCGAGGATCCCTGTGGAACACCAAATTTAATATGTACCCTATTTGATTTAGAGTTTTTGTAAAACCGGCTTGTTTGCGTTCTGTGAGAGAGCTGTTTAGGATGCTTAAACTGTTCAGGTCTAATCCATAATATTTTCATTTGGCTACAAGAATATCTATCTGGCTGTACACAATCGAAGGCCTTAGAGAGATCACAGAGAGTGCTTAGCAGTGGCCCCTCTCAAAGCCCCTCATTATGTATTCCAACAATTCTAAAATGACTGAAGTGGTAGATTTGTTTTTCCTGAAACCAAGTTTACTTTCCCTAAATAACTTATTGCCTTCAAAGTATTCGTACAATTGAGATTTTAAGAGATACTCATTTTTTTAAATGACAGGTATCTGCATGATGGGTCGATAGTTGTTAGCATCATAGTTGTCCTCTTTTTTAAAAATTGGTATTACTTTTTGGAGTTTTAAACAGGTAGGATAGATACCTACCTTCTCGTACGCTGCAATTTATTAATTTTGTTAGTAGTTTTGTATGTATGGGATTTACTTATGTTAAAAATAATTTCACAACAGCAAAGAATGTCAACTGATCTAAATATTTTTGAACCAAGTAAAGACACCACATATTTTTTCATCTGCATATCTCTAATAACTTAAATAGTGCTATAATAACAACATTAACAATTTATTATATCAGAAAACAAAAAAACGCAAATAAACGCTGCTTATTTGTTTATAAGAGCAATGACGTCACACATCGTATAGGCAACCAATGTTACTAGATTTATTCGCTTTTTGAGGCAAATAAGTAATAATTTGAATTTTTATCTACATATTATATAATGACTAGAAAAATTTGCATTTTTGTTTATTTAAAATATTTAAACACGTCTACCTGTTTCTATTTTTTAAATTTTCAGCTGCGAGTTTTATTAAATAGAATTGTTAAATTGTATAATAGTGCAGTCGTTAAAGAGCAAAAGAGCTTAAATATGGTCATAAGGTTAACAGGATGTAAACCAGCAGCTGAAAATTCTTTGCTGTTTGCTTCTGCTTGCCTAGCCAGTAAAAGAAGTTCGAATCGTACTGGTGAATGTTCCGGCCAATCTTCCTGTAATTCGTAACAAGTGCCACAAATTATTTTGCTTGATCTTTGGGCAAGGTCGTAATATCTCATGATTGTAAATATTGAGACCTAAAATTCATTTTCAGTTTACTACTACGATTGCATACACACTTATGTGATATTTAAGTACATATTTTTCCAGAAGGGGTAAAGCCCGTCTTATGGTCAGTGATGTAAGTCGAAAATTTTCCCAGTGGGTGGGTAAATATAAATCGGAAAAATATGTATTTTATGACGGTATTTTCCCACTCGCCAAACAAAACTGACACTGACTAAATCTTACTTAACCTGACTAATAAGTAGCATTATTTTTTGTTTACGTTTATATTCTTTTGTTTATTTGTTAATTTACACATAACATAGAATATTCTATTATATATCTTTTTGTAATAAAACATTTAAAATCAAATATTATTAATAACTTTTATTAAAATATATTTACTGCAACAACTTTAATAACATATAAGTAGAGACTGGCCACTCGAGTGGGAGGCAGTGACTGACCCGTATGAAAATTGGATGCATAATGGCGGCGGAGTTGCTTTTATTTTGACGGTTAAATAGGTTAAAATTAAAATAAGAGTGTTATGACTGGTTTGGTCACGAAACAATTAATGGTAACGTTATTATTTACATATATTTTTCCACTTTGTCAAAACAATTATTGCAACCAGCTTTTGACACTTTCTACGTTGTAAACCATTGTAAACACACCGGGAAGTAAGTACTTCCTGAAACACACTGATGCCACCACCACCTAGATGCTAAGTGGTGTTGCTGATGCACACTCCAGAGAGTTGGAATAGAATAGAGTAATAAAGTGGGCGTGACGACTGGCCCCGAAATAAATTTGTTTACCCACTTGAAACAACCGTATCGATAGTATGCGACAAGAAGTGGGAAAATAGTTCCGCCGTCGCCCCGTAGCTTCATATATTCAATTTATGTAGTATACCAAACAATTCAAGTAGCGGCATATACGGATTATATCTCTAGTCTATTCCAACTCTCTGACTGAAACCACAGCCGCCATGATGCATCCTGTGGCCAGTCTCTACTTTATAGGGTCTCTATCCCTTTAGTAGAGAGAAGCTAGTAATATAGTGGTAGTTAACGAGTTAGTCCAGAGATGGCGGTGCAGGCAAGATTGGCGCTTCCTACCATAGAGATATTGGATAAGGAGGGAACCGTCTGGAACCACGGACTAGAATCGATAAGAGGAATTTGGAATAAACGCTACGCTACGAAGCATATAAGAAATGGAGCCAACGCAGCAGAATAGTTCTAATTTAAAGGGTAAAGCGATCAGATCAAAAGAAAGAAGTACAGTACAGTGTGTGTTATAGTGGTTTAAAATAGTAATAGTGCTGTAATTATAAAGACTAATTATTGTAAGTTAATTCAATGTTAAATAAATCTATCGTTACTCGTGTTGCAATTATTGAACTCACGCTTGGGGGTGTTTACTAAAGAGTGTAAACACGTAACAATATAAATAAATCAGAACAGAGGATTGATAATATACTGTCATCATTATTTGGGTGATGTAATTTGATTTAGATATTGACAGCTCTTCTACATTGGAGTTGTGAACGTTTGTGTTTGGTTTAATTGTACTATACAGGAAATTGCAACGATAATGGTAGAAAGTAATTAACATTTTGGTTGAGCATTTTTTTTATACATTTATTTAACGTCAGCCTATTTCCGCTACTGAGGCCTACACCGACGCCTGTAGATGAGCTACCCCCAACCAGGAATTTTGTCGAACCTCTTCCCTTAAGAAGAGTAGGGATCTTTTACTTGCCTAACATTTAATAGACAAGGGACCGACGGCTTTACATCCCCTCCGAAGGATGGTATATCCCCTATACAACCCTCGCCTAAGGTTGTATAGCTTCCGCGCATACACTGATATACAAGCCGCTGGAAGATGTTCGAGGCGAGGACGCGGTCTTCGTTGGAACGGTCACCCATCCAACTACTAACTGCGCCTGGCGTTGCTTTACATCGCATATCGAAGTATGTACATAGTAAAGACGCACCCACGCTCGCCCCTTGGTTGAATATTCAAGCAAAATATTTGTTTCTGTTTCCAAAAATAAATATTTGAATTTCGCGGGTATAAGTTTGTGAACAATTAGGCAACGTCCCGAATCTCTCCGTCTGTTGGTTATACTGTGTATATCGAAGTCCCTAACGAGTTTAAGAGGAAAACGTATAAAAACTTGTTGGAATCGTTAGAATTTTGTGTAAACTCTGGTATTTTATATGTATTAAAAGTTAGTGAAACGTGTGTTCAATATCTTCATATGTCGCCTGAAAAATCAAGGTAAGTGGCCCATTTATTGTTGTGGTACTTGTTTTTCGTTAATACTTTCATTTGTGATTAAATTGAAAATTTTCTTGTGCTTGGGAAAACGAACTTTAAAATAAAGAACTCGTTTTCATTAAATTTGCAATTTTTTTAAATTTGATACACTAGTCTTTGCGCTTGTGAACAATTTGGCAGCATCGCCATTCTGTACGTGTTGGCTACACTGTGTACTAAAAGTCCCTGACTATTTTGAGAGGGAAACGCGTATGATCCTGATACTGTGTTGTGATTTCTAGAGGTTTTGTGTAAAATATTTAAGTGTTTTATGTGATAAAAGTGTATTTCAACACCCATTTTTTGTATGTGGAGAGATCAAGGTAAGTGGCCTATTTGTTGTAGTAATTGTTTTCCTTTAACGCCTTCATTTAATTGACAATGTTCGTGCTTCGAAAAACGAAGTTGGCCATTCAAAATGCATCAAATAAATTATTAATCATTGGTCCATTGAAACATTACGCCATGAAGCGTTAGTAGTCTGATTAGTTTTTCAGTAACCTCACGAATTGAAAAATTAGGGACTAGAAATATTTTTTTCTTGTTTTGTTGTGCCTATTATTATTTATTGAGCCAAGACAGTACCGATCTAAAAGAATGGGCACATTTATTAGGCTGTTGCAAATCGGTGGGCCTGGAGTCGGAAATTGTTTTTCTTTTGTATGTGGTGTTATTATACTTACACAGTAAATTGCTGGAAATAGAATGTTTAATATCACATCAAAGAAAGCCACATTCCACACATCATGTAATATTGCCAACTGTATACCATTCACTATCACAAGAGTGGTGTCGTGCAGTATGAATATATTTGCCATCCAAAAATTTTGTCAAATTCCTGAGCAGCATTTGATATTAACCTGGATAGTTTTCCAATTTTCCTGATCTTGCTTACAGTTTCGCTTTTGGAATTCCATTCAGTATTCTGTCGGTAACGACCATATATTTTTAGATATTTGTTTAAAAATAGGTACCGTCTGTCGAATATGCAAAGAATATGATATATCAAATATTGCAGAAAGAATTGGTAATAGCTGACAAATCTGAATATCAAAAAAAGGCAACCTGAGGCGTAATCATATCTCAGTTGCTCAGTCACATTTAAAATAAAAAAGATAACGTTGAGTGCAATTATTTCCGTAAGGAAAACCCAAGTTTTTTTGTGGCACTGGAATGTGGCTCCAAGATTTGGTTCGATTTGTCCCAATTTCGCCAAAAATATATTCCAATTTTTGGTGTATAAAAACGAGG
Organism: Leptura quadrifasciata; assembly: GCA_963675555.1. Classification (NCBI taxonomy): domain Eukaryota; kingdom Metazoa; phylum Arthropoda; class Insecta; order Coleoptera; family Cerambycidae; genus Leptura; species Leptura quadrifasciata. The sequence continues at coordinate 17,314,005 of OY776681.1, read as the reverse complement.
GCGCTAGTAGAGATGCGTTGACCATCGTCATTTCGATCAGTGCTTGGTATGATTCCAAAATTAATTGGGTACGTTTAAAAGTGTAAACGTCCATGGTGATCCTTTTCTCTATCGAAAGGAACGCGGCTGCTGCCAAAATCGTCATCAAAAGAACTGCGTAGAGCTTGTTCAAGATGGATATTAAAAAAATGTTTTTCGTTATGGCCAATGGTGGGACGACTCCTAGTAAATTTCCGAATTTTAACAAACCACACAATATGTTAACGTCAGCTTGTCTTGGATTAAGAAAGTTATACATTCTTGGTTACGTAATTGTGCAAGGACAGATTCTAAACTGGTTGGATGTTTTGTAAAATGAACAATAAAATGCTTTTAAGTGATTGGATCGATTGCATTCTTTTATAACTAAAACACTAATCTATAATTCGTAACATCTATTAGTTGATTAGTAATTACATTACCTATAAACAATTTTCTATCTATCTATCTATATTAGCAATAAATGGCTGTGGCTGCTTAGCCATTCCCACAACACCAATGTTTTTATATTTCGGCCGAAAACTCCAGTCAGTAGAGCTAGGGGCGTGCGAATTTACGAGCTTCGTAAATTCCCTAATATAATATGTTTACGCTGTTACCTATTTATTTTCCTTAAGTTTGGAGAATTTTGACGAATAACATCAATTTCGAAGGAATTAATGTCCTCGGATTGAGTTAATTATGCATGAACTACCGTATGTTAAATTAAAAATATTATGCTTAAATCTGGCAAACTCTCCACGTATTCAGCTGTATTTGGTGCGTTAAAGCGTTATAACTCAGTTTAAAATCAGTGTACATAGAGTGCGGTCGTTTATCAGTTGGGCGCTATTAATTTGTTGTTTATAAATTACGTATTTGTGGTATCATAGTGCCTTAAAATTTTATTTCGTGTGAAATATTTATAGTGTGAATTTTTATGAATTGGGCGGCATTAAATTTTGTTTATAAATTACGTACTTGTTGTATCACAGTGCCTTAAAGTTTTATTTTGCCAGTGCTTTAGTGAAAATAAGTGTAATTGTGGGATATCGTAATATTTTTAAATGTGCAAAAATGGAAGCGGTCCCCGGTTGTTCAAAAGAAGTGGTAAAAGTTCATATCCCTAGAAAATCTCCATTAAGCTTCAAGGAGAAGAAAATTATTTTGAATGTATATCATGCATTGGAGAAAGATCATAGCATGGTACAGAAATCAGGATCAACAGGTTTAGTTAACATGACTTCAAGGTATACCGGCGTGAGTGAGTCGACCATTTACAGAATTTTAAGAGAAGAAAAAGTGAAGGGGATGTTCAGAAACCTAAAGCAAAATCTGGAAGAAAAAAAATATTAGACAAATTCCAGAAAAATGGAATTCGAGGTAACGTTAATAAATTTTTCTATGATAACGAAATCCTTACTGTTAAGAAAACAGTCCCTGAATGATGATGGACATACACTCAAAATGGGCAAATCGACGTTAAAAAAAATGTTTGCATGATATGAACTTTGTATTTGCAAAAGGAAAGAGAAATAGCCTCCTACTTGAGAGAAATGATATTATTTGTTGGCGAAGGAATTATATTCGGGCAATTAGAGCTGCCCGTGAACGAGGAAAAAAATGTTATTATAGATGAGACGTGGTTAAATGAAGGATATACTGTAACGCAATTTTGGCAAGATAGAAATGTAAAAAGTGTTCATCATGGCCATATGGAAGATTGGTCAACAAGATTAAAAATGCCAACAGGAAAAGGAAAACGCTTAATAATAACGCACATAGGAAGTGATTCAGAATTCGTGGAAGATAGACTTCTATCGTTCGTGTCGAAAAAAAGTGGCGATTATCATGAGGACCCGAATGCGGATGTTTTCGAGGAATGGTTTGCAAAAATTTTGGCCAAGATTGAACCCGGATCTGTCATTATTATGAATAACGCCCCGATTGCTGGAAAAATTACCAACCAGTGCATGGCGAAAAGCGCAAATTGGTTAGATGGTAAAGGTATCCTATTCGATCGTGCTTCGCTGAAAGCTGAGCTGCTAACCCTAGCGAAACAGCATTCGCCAATATATAAGATATATATTTTGGATGAAATGGCTAAAGCTAGAGGTATTACAACTGCCGCCTTACCACTGTGAACTCAATCCCATTGAGCTCATTTGCGCTGAAGTAAAGGGGAATATTGCAAGAGAAAATAGAACTTTTAAATTAGAACATGTAAAAGGCCTTCTATCCAGTGCATTAAAAAGAGTTACAGCTGATTATTGACAAAAATGCCTAGGGCACGTTAAAAAAGTTGAAGGAAAAATGTGGAATACGGATATTCGGATTGACGCAGTGATTGAGCCAATAATAATAAATGTAGGAGCCAGCAGTGATAGCGACAGTGGTGAGTGAGTGATAATCTGTAACAGTGTCATGTAGTGATTGTGATATTGTGGAAAATTGTTGTTGGTAAGTTCTGTTTTTTATTATATTATTTTAACAATAACGTTTATTTATGTTGTTATAGAACAGTTATTTATTTTTAAGTTGTTTATTTATTTTCTTTTTTAACCTGTTACTCCCTAATTAACAAACCCGTCACCATCCTTTCTCGGCAAGGAATATACTCACGCCTCCACATTGATCCTTGCATCAACCATTCTAGAGTTTTAATGTCGGATTACGTAAGTATTCCACTCCTAATAAAATTATGCCTGCCATTAAAAATTTTCTGAAAAGAACTCCAGTTTTTCTTTTTGGCTGAGTTGGGCGTGAAAACAAATTTAATTATATTTATTTTTTATTTTATGCAATATTATTATTTTATATATATCTACATAAATACGTATGTGGCGCCACCGAGTGCCCCGGGCGTACGATTTCTTTCTTTCTTTCCTAGTTTGTTTACGACTAAATAGTTAGACGAGCAAATTATTAGGTATAAAGGCGGCACGTTAAATCATTTACTCTACGCGGTCGACTATGTCATTAAAATTGTTTGTGGTCGTCGTTGTTTCCATTTCTAGTAGGCGCATGAAACTTAATGTATTTCTCTGGATTCAATGGGATTCTATGGTAGAACGAAGTGCCGCTTTAGTATCAAATAAGAGCTACTATCCTTTGACGAGAGTGCCGCTTATTTTTTGCGTTACGGACTCGGGTTTTCGGCCGAAGTATAAATGAGGATCGTATAGGTTCGGAAATAAGAAGCCGCTTTTAAACTTTCACAAACAATATTTACTTAATTATACTTAAAATGATGATAACCTTTTTTTCCTTTTTTTCTTTATTAAAAGATGTTTTTTCTTCTGTGATACCTTCTGAGAGATGACGCTAGTTACGCTCTACTGCGGTGGAACTTAACAGTGTCTATGAGATGCAAACTCCAGGTATTCAAGGTATCACTTGCACTGCATTGACGAGACCCAAAACTAGGTCGAAACCGGTCTGCAGTTAGTGACATCCTGAGATGAAGGAGGCCTCGCATCTTCCTCGTAGAATTTTCGAGCATTCCAAGTCATTGTATTTTAGTGCTAACTGTGTTTAGACAAAATACGCAAATTTTACCATATAATTCAGCGCTCGTAAGGGGGAATAGCTGTTTTGGTTTAATTTGTTGAGTCCTTATTTATATAAGGCACTTGCAGATAGGTTGGAATATAATAATTCCTATATTTTATATTTTTAGTATTATTCTCTAGTTTTAACAGTTTTAGCTAGGCGTTATGCATTTAAGTTTAACGGTTTTACCTAAGCACTGCCTTGCTTTAACTACTAGGGACACAATTTTCTTTCCACCTTTTCCTTTTTAACCTCTCACTATCATGGTCACTATTACTTCTATTTCTTTTCGGCATTTTTACACGCCCTTAATTTCTAAACGGCGCGTGCCCGTTCTCGACAAAGCACAACAGTGTAATAACTGGTCTGGAATCTGGACTGGAAGCCAGCCGGAACCGGTAAGGAGGGGGTACGAAATCTTATGATTCATCATTAAAATGTGCGCGACTAAGCCACGATAGTGATACTACATGGAGTACAGCGAAATATAACTGCTCACACCCCCCCCCCCCCCCGTTGGTTTTTGGTGGACAGTGACATTTTCTATAATATCAAGTTTTTCCGATTCCCCACATTAACAATCAATGAAATTTTTACATTCTATAGAAAATGTCCTTGACTTTAAGTGAGTAAAATTTGTTGTTAGGTACGTAAAATATACATATACCTACATTTCGCCACTTTAAGTCGTAATTTATTAGTGAATAAGTCTGCAAAACAGTGGTGCGTGTATAATGAAAGATTTTTAAAATATTGTATTGTACATATAAAATAACATGTATAAGAATAATAGTAGACTAACATATAAAATGCAAACACAAACAACATATAGAGTACATACCTAATTAATAGTTGGTTGAGGAAAACGAAGCACAACAAAAGTTATTTTTAATTTACAATGTTCCTTGATATTATTTTACATTTTTGGTATTAAGTATGATAGCAACTGGATGGAGTCGAACATGCAAAACATAAGGAATTGTTTCCAGAGTCAATTTTTTTTAAACGTTTTTATCTGCACACATAACCTCAAAAAAAAAATAAAAACTGGCAAAACTGCAATTTTTTTTTATAACTTCGGACGTTTTAAGTAAAATTTGATGAAAGCCGAAAGGCTTATCCTACTTAAAGGAGCTCTCGTGCCAGTCGTCCCACACCACTTGCAGACTGGCTGGTGTTTGTTTCATTCGAAGCATTAGCGTTCTGTCGGTAACAAGCAATTATTACACTTAACGCGCCAGGCTTGTAACTTGTAATTCAGCGTTCGGCGGCGCACATAGCCGCATAGCCCGGAGAGTAGCTGTTGGTTGCAGTTTGGTTACGTTCCTTATAGGAAAATAAGGATTTTATAGACGAGTTTGCGACTGAAAAATTATGTTTAATCTAATGGATAATTGAATTTGTATATGAATAAAAATTTCAAATCGATATTTTTTAATTTTTTTCAAGTTTATTTTTTTTTCTTGTTCACCATCATAAAATGCATAAAAAAAACCTAAATTTTTTTTAAAAAGAACACGATGCGATGCACAAAAGTAATTGGCCAATCAATTTTAAAATTTGAAGTCAATTTTTGAGACTTGTATAAGATATTTTGACTTGAAATTTTAACCAGTTATTGCTCACATTATAAAGTATAAATTCTGACAGTTTCATCAAATTTCACTTGAAACATCCGAAGTTATAACCAAAAAACCAAAATTTTGTAGTTTTGTCAGTTTTTTTTTTTGAGGTTATGTGTGCAGATAAAAATTTCATATTGTAACCGCTGATAGCTTGTATCATAACGAACAGCCTCAATTTTTTTTTTATTTTTTTGGACCTACACATACCGAGATATACTCATCTATATTTAGAAAGAACGACCAAAACGGGCGATTTTTCACAAAATGGCCGGTAACTTGCGCAGCGGCGGTTGCTAGAGGTAGAAAATGTCCATTTCATGTGTTAAAAAAATTCTGGAAACCGTTCCTTATTCACTAAAATTTGATACTTGTCTGACTCCACTATAGAGTAACTGAATAAATATACTACCTAATTATGTAATTTTGTGAGAACATATTGGATATTGAATAAACTATTAAACTATATCTATTCAATAAAAATTACATCATATTAAACTGTATACAAATTATTAGATATGTGGTCACAGCTGAAAACAGCGATGCCAACACTGACTGATTTACTCTGTAGAATCCTGCAGCTGTAAAAGTGGGTGTTAATTCTGTGGTATACTGAGCTAAAAAAACTAGCTCGTCCCTTAAAGACGAATCTGGCATGCCCTCTTGCAAAAGATAGCACGCATTTGTGACTTTTTTACCGTTTCTTTCAACTGCGTCACAGGACATTACGATGCTTGTAGTGAACACCTGAAAGGGAAACAAAAATATATATAGGTTATATACAGCGTGCCATTAGTTTCATGCTATTAAAAAAAAAACTGGTAATAGGGAACGACCAGACAAACAAAGAACCTATATAATTATTTCCTCTAGGAGCACTTTGGAAAAACAGACCTAGGTCCATAGTTTCAATAGTTTCAAAAAAAAAGTTTGAGAACCTCTGCCTTATGCCATGGGGCAATCAACGAAGTTTATCACTTAGTTTTAAAAAAATCATAAAAGTGAAAAAAGACTTCTGTTCTTGAGCCGGCCACCGGTGCCTTCATTCGCAGTTTGGATTAACAAAGGAGACAAAGGGTACCGGTTTCTTGGTTCCTAAAAACTGAGCAAAATAAAATAATTTTCCACGAAAAAAATTGCACAGTGACAGGCAACAAATGATAACGTGTTGTTTAGTCACATAAATTGTTGGAAATGTCCTCCATCTACATTAATACACTTTTCAGCACGACGAAGGAAAGACATACGCACTCCGTTCAACACATTGAGTAAATTAGGATCATTTTATATGGTCTCTACGCACATTAAAACGCGTTGCCGTAATTGTTCCAAAGTGTCAATTTGATCATGGTAAACAAGCGATTTAAGATGCCCCAAAAATAAAAATCCATTGAATTTAAGTCGGTTGACCTAGCAGGCCATCCAACTGGTCCACCACGTCCAATCCATCGTTGAGAAAAATAAAAAATTTCGAACGGCCAGACTAAAATGCACTGGTGCGCCATGGTACGTACCACATACGTCTGCCCGTCGAGAAAGGTACATCTTCCAACAAATATGGCAATGTTTGTTGCAAGAAATTTAAATAGATTTCACAATTTAATCTATTAGGTAATTCTGTTGGTCTAATTATTTCATTACCACAAATTCCTGCCCACATATTAACAGAGAAACGTCGTTGAAAATGAGACATAAGGTGATGCGAGTTTTCATTCACCAATAATGCATATTTTTGAAGTTAAACACCTCGTTCCTGGTAAAATATGTCTCGTCAGAGACACAAGACGTTTAAGAAATCCTCATTTCTTGCGCGTTTTCTCAAAATCCACCTACAAAATTCAATTTGGTCTACATAATTCTAAGGTTCTAGGGCTTTGACACGTTGATAATGGTAGGGGTGTAAACTCATATCTCGCAATGTCCTCCATACCACAAAATGGGACACTCCCATATGGTTTGCGATATCACGGGTACTTAAAGTTGGATCCTCTTCTACAAGTTGCAAAACTTGAACCTCCGCTTCAATTACCCTATCCTCGGGTTGCGGACCTCGTTCGCCCGCATATCCATCGAGACGACTTGTTTCCCGAAGACGCTGGGCATATTAACAAATGTCCGTGGACAAGGATGACGTCAGTTGGGGAATCTTTGAGCATAAAGACGTTCTGCAGCAGTTACATTTCCACGACATTCTCCATACAAAAGCGCATATCCGCGAGCTCTGGATAAGTGTAAATAATAAAACCGCAAAAGTAAAAACCACAAAAATATCCGCCGCAGCCGCTACTTTATCGGTGACACTCGGTGGTTTACATCTTAATTTAATGCTCACTGTTTGGTCAGTGTTGTCAAATGTGTGAGATTTTCACATGGCACCATGACAAAATTTCATGGTATTTTTTAACAAATCATGGTAGTTTTGGTACTTATATGTTATTGTGTGTATTTGATAAACTCGAAAGGGCAATAATTTATTTCTATTAGTTACGTGTTTAAACGAAATTAAACTTTATTCATTAAAAATAGGTAAGAAAAAAATATTTTGAAACCTAACCTAACCTTTTTAAGGAAAGAAATTATTTTGTGATTGATGATGCCTCCATACTATTCAGAATACATATTGAACAGAGTTACGCGGCGCACCGATTTGTAAAGTACTACAAAAGTTTATTTATTTTTGCTCATTTAATAAGAGGGAGTGAAGGGACTGATTTTCAACCTAAATTTGGCATTATTGTGAACTTTTACCATTAATTAAATAAAAATGGTATAAAAATGTAAAAAATTCTAAATAATGGTATAATTTATTACTTCAAAAAAGGGTAGGTATACAACAGAAAATATTTGTATAAATACTTTTAAAACATTGTAAGTAGTTATGCACGAATATCGGAGCAGACGTAAATGTCTGAATCAAGCCTACCTCAATATTCCATAAGGGCGGCAGGCCTTTAAACTTTTTATCCCAATTAGGGAGATGTACAGCCGGTAAAGCATACAATAGAGTTGAATTTGGTTGAACTTGCACTTCTATTCTGGAATTCTTTACCTACCTCAATATTCCAGAAGTTCTGAACCAATTTTGTTAACAATGAATTAATTTTTTAAACATTTTTTTCAAAACTATGGACTTTAGATCCTATATTATATAAGACTTTTTTGTTTGTCTGGTCGTTCCCCATTATCAGTTTTTTTAATGACATGAAACTAATGGTACCCTATATTTTCAAAATTCCCTCAGTTAAACCATTCATACTGTGCAAAAATATACCAAAAACAAAAAAAACACGAAAATAATTTTTTCCCTGCTTTTGTTTAAGAAATATTATTTTTTCAAACGTCAAAGAAAACGTGACTCTTATGACAGTGAAGTCATTTCTCTGACTCTATCTGAGAGTCAGTAAGTGTATTTTACGTACTATTGCCCTACCCTCTGTACATAATAATAATAATATTTATTGTAGTCATATTAGTTGTTACATACAAATACAAATAACAATTAACGAGTGAACTATAACTACAATGGGACTGAAAAACAATATAATATTGATCAAAGTTTCAGCCTATTAAAGAAAATATTTCAACGTGTTTACAAAACAAATATACACACATACATATATGTACTAATTAATAAAGTATGAAGAAAACTTTGCATAATAAGATTAAATCAGGATATGCCCATATGAACTCAACAATTTAAAATGTAAGGTCCTAATTATTATTCTGTTTTATTTACGAGGATAAAAGAAACTGTTTGTATATTACCTTGAACTTAGCTAACCCAACGCTTTTATAATCAGTAAGTATATTATTATATAGCTGAAAAATATTATATTAAAAGCTCCTGCGAGTTTTATGGGGTGGAGGTGATATAAGCCCTCCGAAACGCAAATTCAAGGTATGAACATCACTTCGAAATTTAATTTTGTGGTATAAATATGGAGGACATTTATTTAGGATTATATTATGATATAATGTATAGTGTAGACGACCAGAATTGAAACCGCGTAAAAACTAAAAGCCGGCAAAAACAGTCGGCATCTCTATATTGTTTTTCTTATGACAAGCATTTCTATTTACATCAGTAAGAGATGCCGACTGGTTTTGCCGGCTTTTAGTTTTTATACGGTTTCAATTCTGGTCGTATTCACCATAACACAATGAAATTTTGGTCTGGTTTCCATGTTTATCCATGTGTCTTTCAATTTATATGAAACAGGCTCATATTTTCTGATGCTATAAATATATCTTAAACATGCTTTTTGAATTTTCTCGATTTTGTTAATATCGAGTTTATCCAAGCATGGACCATATAAAACATCACAGTAGTTGAGATGACTTAGCACTAATGTATCAGTAAGTTTAATTTTAAGAGATTGTAACAGTAAATGGCGATTAAGGTACAAATATTTTAAATTGACATAAGCCTTCTGCATACATTTACTGATATGTTTTTTGAACTTCAAATTTGTGTCCATTTCAACACCAAGATTTTTTGCTATCACTACATATTAAGTCAGTATCACCCATTGTAACTTTTATATTTGCTTCTACCCGGCCTTTACGTTTGCCAAAAATAAGAACTGATGACTTCATTGGATTGATGGACAATTTATGACGTGTAGACACTTCAACTAGTCTTTGCAGATCATTATTGATCATATCATTTGTCTGATACAAATCATTGTGAAAAAATTAATAATATATTTGAGTATCGTCAGCATACAAATGTACTTTACAATCATTTAAGCAGTTTATTATATTACATGTATATATACAGAACAGCAGCGGACCAAGAATTGACCCTTGTGGTACTCCGCACAGTATGTATTTTTCCATATTCCAATTTGCCATTACTTGTTTCTACAAACTGTGATCTATTATCTAGGTAATTCATGATGAAACTAATAGCATTTTTGGAAAAATCAACATAGCGTAAAACAGCAAATATAATTTCATGGCTAATAGTGTCAAACGGATTTGAATAAACACCACAGAAATTAGACAACCCCCAATTCCAGAAGCCAGGGGCTTGTGAGGAAGGGGGTTACACATTGAAAAAACGCGGACATACAACCATTTCCTCCGACAGTGCCAGTGCTGGAGCCAGGATTCGAACCCGGTGGTGCGATGCCCATGTAATTAATCGCGATTGCCACCTCGCGCCTTAACCTATGCGGCTATCGACCAGACAATAGTCTAATAAAATTAAAGCAGTTGTTTTTCCTGAGTCTATATCACCAATGATGTCATCTATGACACCTAGTAATGCCGTGGCACAGCTGTGACCTGAGCGGAACCCAGATTTGTATATAGGTAAAATATTATATTCATTAATTTGTTCACGAATTTGAAAGTTCATTATTTTTTTCCAATACTTTAGATAATACTGGTAGAATGCAAATAGGTCGAAGCTCAGTAAAATTAGAAATGTCACTTTTTTTAGGTAGTGGAAATATACGCGATATTTTCGAAGAGTCTGGAAATATACCTTCTAAAAGGCATGAGTTTATAATGTTGGTGATAAAAGGTAAAATACGTGGGTAAGATAGAAGTAACATGTCAATGTTAATTAGATCAGACCCTGTAGATTTAGATTTTATTTCTAGTAGATATTATAAATAATCGTCTCCGATACTAAATGCAAATAAAATCATTAAAATTAGTTTTTAGATTGTTATTATACAGAATTTACGATAATTTTTCTTTTCATTAGTTATGGCAATGTTGGTTTGACATCATTCCCAGACACTGAAATAGATATCTTGGAAAAAAATATTTAAGGTACTTACGATATATAAGAATACTTGTACAACGTTCGCGATCCTCAAATTAATTAGCTGAGTTCCAGAATTACTTAAAGCAAAAATAATACTGTTTAAGACCTGAAGGACAGTACAAACCAGTATGAAAAACGTCGGCCATTGGAAAACAGCATTAAACAGTCGTGTCACATGATGATACTTCGTATACAGTACATTTACTTCTTGTAATGTATCCTCGAAATTCTGCTGGTTCTGTTCGAATGGCAAAAATATATCATATTTTCTTATTACCTTTGCTAGAGTGCAACTTAAGGAGTTGTATCTTCTCGACAGTATCCCCGCCGCGTTGTGTATGAAAATTGCCATGAAGAATTGGTAAAACATAGCAAAACGGTAGCAAGTGAAGTAGTAAATAATTTGGTATACGCCTCTGGATAAGAAATAGTAACATTCGTAAATATGCACTGAAAAAAATATAATTAACAGAGTAACTAGTTTCAAAGTATCCAGAGATAAGTGTAGTTGGTTGTCAAATTTGGTTTTGCGCAATTTCCAGTCGATTCCTTCCAGTATTTCTAAGTACGCGTACCAAGTTCTAGATGATTTCAAGCTTGTCAGTAGGCAAGAGGTTACGAATGATAACTCTGCTATACACTGTAGTACATCTGTTATAACGTGTGTCGTCCTTAAAGTTTCATAGTACGATCTTCGGCCGTTCAAGGAAAACATAACCCAAATTGCATACAGTACGAGAATCGACAGAGGAAGAACTTTCGAGAGCACTAATTTGAAATTTCTCATCTTGCCTTCCTGCCATAAGATGGGCGTCTGCCCTAGGATACTTGCAATCCTAAACTGCATTAAAAAAATGGTTATATCTTTTTCCATATCTAAGAATTAACTAGGTCAGCGTTATCAACTGGGTCAACACGGTATTGACAACTAATTTGTTTTCTTGGTACTCAAGTAATGAGAATTGTGATAATAATAAGTTAAGGAAATAAGTAATCGTCATAATGTTCAATTTAGGAAGTGGGTGTTAATGATTTTGTTTTCTATGATGTATAGACAAAGATGTTTATGGACTATTATTGGGTATTTGATTAGTCTCTCTTGAGTGCTCTTTATGTTGTTGTATTGCGACATAAGAGAGAACATACGTACAGACGCACAGACTACATCGCAAAAATATTTAAAATGATTAAGGAAGGTTTAAATCACGTACGCTGTCCACTAAAAAGTTGAAAACTTTTATTTAATGTTTGGTAAAAACTTTCTTACTTATTGTAAGTTAGTGGTTTCCTTGGTTAATATTAATAACCCTTATAGGCCAGTCGTCAGGGAGTTGAGCATGCGTAAATACCGTTTTAAATCGGACAAAAGATTTTACTGTTGGAACCAGTTCATTATAGGCCTCGTTTAGACATACCAATTTTTCCCCCTCGCGCGCCCCCTGGAACACCCCCATTTTAGGGCAATATCGCTTGAAAATAATTTTCTTGCAAAAATCTTGGTTCTGAATGGTCTTACGAAATAGAAGATAGTTATCAAAGTTAAAGATAACTAAAACCCCCCACTTGAGTGTATAATACTATAAGCTAATTGTCTATGTGGCTTCCTCGCACTCCCTAACCATCCATCTTGTTTATCTTTTTGACTATATACTTCATGATGAGCAATATAGCCTTTGCTTACACCAAACTGGAAGACTCTTTACCGTTATCGTAGTCCCCTACACCTTCTGACCACCTTTACGTATTTTTCCTATTGATATACACTAATAGATGGTAAGGAATAAAATATTACCGATCAGAAATGTCTAAAATCGTGTATAGCTTATTTTAAATCTGATTTATTGTGAAATATATTTTATTAATACATAATGATAGCCAAATATAAATAAAATATTGCAGGTTATAAATTGTTGAAATCATGTACAGTTAATGTTTCAACATTGTTTTCATAACAATACAACAAAAAATCTGAAGCTGGATTTCACAGTTGCAATCTAACACGGGATTTGTTGGAGAAAAACTTTATTTTCCAAATGTAGGTAAATAATTGATTACTTGAATTTCTATTTTGTCTACTTCTAGTAGTACTACCGTAGTAGGGGTACCTTTTTCGCTGGCTGGGATACCCATTGAATTGTGCAAGAAAAGCAGCAGCACAAAACATTTAATATGTAATAGAAAAAATTAGCGCTATTCATTTTTTCTCTGTACTTGTTGACTGGATTTAGTTTGTAGTATTATACATTGAGGAAGTGGCGCGGGGGGGGGGGGGGGAATTTCATTTATTTTTTCATCATGAAACAGTACGTGATTTCACAATTAACTATTAAGATAGACTATGTCAAAGAAACCGTGAAATTTGAATATAGACATACTTATTAATTTATTTCTAACAGGCGAAGAAGAAAAGCACTGCAAATAGTAGTAAAGTACAATGCCATAAGATACTCCAAACAATACTCTTCGTCTTCACTAGTTGCATCAGATAAGAAGAAAGAACATTCCTTTCCCATTTGCAGATTTAAGAATATCAGTCATGTCTTTCTGAGTGCCTTACTACTGGTCTCGGTGGTGTCTAGAAACTTACTGATTTCGATTTTAGCACTTTTTGACCTCCCAGGTCGCGTTGCCTTGAACTCCTTTTCTCAGAGTCACTAAGTATCCCGGTAAAAATTTAGGCGGTCGGTCAAAAGTGGTGAAAAAGGTGTATCGAGGTCCTACTTATCCTCTAGTAAGGTTTTACTTATTTCTGACCTTTGGTCACAACACATTTTTCCCCGAAATGGTTAGTCGGATCGAACTGAAACTGGTGGCAATCGATTCTATGACCACAAGCTACTCGAAAACGAGGGGTCGCGTTGCCTTTAACTCCTTTTTCCAGAGTCGCTGAGTATCCCGGTAAAAATTGAGACGGTCGGTCAAAAGTTGCGCAAAAGGTGTATCGAGGTTCTAGTTGTCCTTCAGTAACGTTTTACTTATTTCTGACCTTTAATTTGGCTACAGCACACTTTTTCCCGGAACCGTTGGTCGGATCGATTTGGCAGTCGTCGGAATCGATTCCTCGTGGTCCACTTTGTCGATAACGATACCTCCTGCGCCTTCGTGAAACTTCGGAAGTATTCATGCGAAGTTCGGATTTTGTTTAAAATCCTGGCTTCTACACAGCTTCTATGAATTCCCCTGAAACTTGTTTCGATTTTTCAATTCCCCAAGTCGTTGATAAAACTGCGAATATCGATTCGATAACCGTAGTAATCGATTCCCTGTGGTCGGTATAGTCGAAAATGCTACTTCACTCGACCTTGTACGCCTTCGGATCTCCGTAGATAATGTCCCGACCTGTACTCGAAGGACGCCGGCGCCGACCGTCTCTCTAAAAATTGAAAAATTGTTCTAAACCTCTTTGAGGTTATGTACCTCCGACTGGGGGGGGGGGGGAGGCGAAATGCTTGCAAAAAATCTCACTTAAATGTTCGATTTTTAGGTTAGAGAACCGCGAGCCTAACTTCACTGTCTTTTAAAATTTTTAGGTTATGTTTATACTAGTTTGTTTATGTCTATATTCACGTTATTTATAAATGTCACTGTCACAGGATTAAATTAAGCGACGTCGTACTTCCGTTTTTGAAGACGTACTTCCGTCTAGTATACAAATATAACCAGAATGACAGATCTCAAAATGTAAACATCAACACCAATGCTGTAATAAGATGACAAATTAAAGACAGGTATTTATTTGAAAGATGAAACTATAAACAATTAATTTCGCATGTAATTACCAATGTTAAATGATTGTTTTTTTTATAATAGAAATGAAATATCCAGATGGCGCAGAAAGCATTGTCTTGCTGTATATGAATCCCTTCGCTTTCGCATGACAGAGAGAGAGAAAATTAGCTGTGAAACCCGACCGGGTTTCTTGATTCTCTATCGAAATGGTTCAGACACATTTTTACATAGTATTAATATTCTTGGAATTGTAGGCAGGGGAAGTCAACGACCGTATCGCATTCACTCTGTATATCGACACTTTTCTATACACTTCCACACTTTTTATCTCCTATGTGTGAATGAATACATAGAAGATGATGCCATTCCACTTACCTCAACGCTACTCTTTCAAAGAATTTTACTTGCTAAGAAATCTGATAAAGATTTGCAGCAATACTTTCAGTTTGAACTGTCACCCCCAGCCCTCCCCCCCTAACAGCTTTCACTTTTCGTTGAAGGTGGAATGCGAAAAACTAAAAATCGAGTTTTTATGACATTCATTTCTATCCTAGCTAGGGATGTAGAGTATATTCAGAAGTATTATAGAGCAAATAGCATCATTGTCTTTGACGGGTGCTCTACCGATGCATCTGAAAAGCACAAAATCTGCTAAGCGTCAACGACGAGTTTCAAGAAATGTCTGTAACAACAACAGGAGAAGTTTCTATAAAACTATCAAACTAAAAATCGGCTTATCTCATTGTTACGTAAAAAGCTTAGCAGTGCAGGTATCGTTGTTGAGTAGGCTGCCGTAGATGCTAATTCTCTTATTATTAACTCAGCAATCACCTCATTACAATTCGGTAATAATCATAATTGGTGAAGATGTTGACCTTTTAATCCTTGTAAAAGAATGAATGAAGAGTGAATTATTTGGATCACTCACTACCAAACTGCAGTAGGTCAAAGTTGGACCAATTTTCCACACTTTTCCCTCCTTCTGCCGAATTGCCGAACTATAAACCCACATTCTCATTTCAGTATACGACAGTAAACCTTCGGTGATCAATCTGTTTCCGTGCGATACATGACGTGCACGTGTACTGTGTGTGGCGAGACAATATTGGAGGATGAGGCAGTGAGTGTGAAAACAAGAGGAATCAGAACGTTGATTGAGTGCAGTGATGGTAAGCATACTCGCTTTCAGAGATGTGAAACTGTAAAACTACACGTCTCATGTCATAAATCTTACGCCAGGGAGAAGTATGTGGCTGCTGCAATGATGAGAGCTATCATTGAAGAGAAGGTTGGAATACCATTATGAGAGTGACATTATTATATCAGTTGGTCAAAACCGAGAGGCAGTATTCTGTTTCCGCTTTAGTGATTTATCGTTTGGTTTAGGGCCAGAAAAATCTTGCATGATCTCTTTCATAGAAAACTCACATTCTTTTTGCATGCTCTCAATGTAATTGCGAATATGTGCAAAAGTAGTAGTGATATTTTCATCCTGGGACCTACCCTTGGAACTCGTTGGGTGTACGGGTAAGACAGATTTTCTCATGCAGCTCTGATGGTATCTCCCGTCACTGGCAATCAAATCACTCGTTGTGGTGAAGCGTGGTTTTACTTCTTACGCCCACTGGTTTCTCCGGGAAGATGCAGTTTCTAAGATGTTGTTCTTGAAATTTATAGTGGTTACTAAACTGACTTTAACCCGCCGATTAACATTCAATCTCAGTTGTTGGGAGATGAAATCCTCACTGGCATCCTTTTTACAAAAAAAAAGTTGTTTCCGGATTGACGTACTCCACTCCCACTAGCTTTTATTGCAGCATTCTTCTACCTGGTGTAAGATTTATGACATGAGACATGTAGTTTTACAGTCTCACATCTCTGAAAGCGAGTATGCTTCACATCACCTCGCTTCTTACTGCACTCAACCAACGATCTGATTCCTCTTGCTTCCACAGTCACTGCCTCATCCTCCTCACCTCCTCTATTGTCTCTCCACACACAGTACACGTGTCCGTCATGTTGTATTGCTCGGAAACAGGTTGATCATCGAAGGTTTACTGTCGCATAATGAACTGAGAATATGGGTTCATAGTTCGGCAATTCGGCAGAAGGAGGGAAAAATGTAGAAAATTGCTCCAACTTTGACCTACTGTAGTTTGGTAGCGATTGATAAAAAAAAATTCACTTTTCTCATTCTACGCAGAATTCAATGCTCTACAATTTTTATTTCGTGCACTTTTTCAAAATTTTTGTTAGTTTAGGAGATACAAGAAAAACACCGCAAAACACCACTTTTTAGGATACATTTTTACCCCCACCCCTTTTTCTCCACTCCGCCGAGGGGGAAAACCTATGATAGTCATATTGGATCAGATATGAAGCCATTAAAACAAAAAATCTTTTGTAGAAATTATTTCCGAATTGGATGATGTTTAACGCTACTGGCCTAATAATGTTTCATAGTATTATATCTTCTCCTTTGACTGTAATACATTTCTGTTTTACTACAGGTAACAAACAATAAACAGAAATATCAATGGAATAATAAATACAGTAACAGTACAATATAATACAGTTTTAACGAACATTATTCAAAGTAAATTTAGCTTTCATCGCACCATGAAAGTCTCAATAAACCCTTTGGTCTAAGGCCAGATGCTTTGAGTATAGGTTTTATCAACCTCTCTAGGCTTTCACAGAGATAACTTGGTAAGTTCTTCATGAGTAGGATACGTTTTATAATAGCTTTAAGCATTTAGCTTTGACAACCTTCTAAAGATCGTTAGTCTTTGGGCCCTTTTTGAGTTTATTAGACTCCTATCACATAAATATAGATTTGTCAGTAACGTTTCCCCTCGCAACGTTTACTGCAAGGGGCTGTTTGAGCGTTGGAAAGCGACTTGAGAGCCACGTGTTTACCAGCATAATAATTATGTAGCTACAAAATTAACTAAAATATGACTAGGTAGAGATGTCTTACAAAATAACATCTTTTAGAACCACGTTTCCGTAATGTGATCCATTTGGGACTACATAAGTAGGATAGAAATGAGAGGACTGTCACAGATCCTCGCACCACTACTCACGGTTAGTATAGATACGGTTGGATTAATGGGCGGGGACTGTGACGTTGCAGTAGATCTCGGAACACGCCATATTTCTGTCGTTTGTTTTCATTGTAAACGTTTTACATAATGCTAGATACATTTTTAAATTTTCATTGCTCAAAATAGGCGTATTCGCAGTCGGCAACGTTAGATTACCAAACTTTCACACATTTCCTAATAATCTTAATTAAAAATATCTTTAAATAAATTTAATAATAAATAAATAATAAATAACACCACATGTAATTACGACCCCCTATATCCCGGAAGGCTCTAGAAGAGTCTTGTGTGGGAGGGGGCTACACATTAAGAGACAAGTTACACACACCCAATATCCGTGTATAGTGGAAAAATCCCTCTCACAGTATTTTCCATTGCCACGACCGGGGATCGAACCCGAAACTTTTGGGTGAGAGGCAAGTGCGCTCACCTCTCGACCACCAGTCATACAATAATAATATCACCTAATATAAAGTTCGTTCGTACGTGAGAAACATACTGTGTATTACATTTTCCTTATACTGTCTTCGTATTTTTGTATGCTATGCTAACCTAAAACCTTGCGGTAACATATATTTTGGTTTAAAATATAATAAGATCGGATGACGGCTTACACGCCTTTGGGCTATGTTAAAATAAGAGATACAGAAAATTTTTGTGCGGCAACTTAAAATTTGTTTGTCCGATTATAGTGTGTCCCTTTCTTATTAAATCAAATGTGTATAAAATAAATAATGTGTGTTTTTTTAATATTAAAATAAAATAATAATTGCAATGAAGTAACTGAATATAATAGAGATATAAGTAGAAGCAAGAACAACTTAAGAGAATATTAATGAGGGAGAACGAGACAGCATTATATGCGAGCGTAAACGAGGTCTACTTTGACGTCACTGCACTAAACGATTTCTGATTGGTAGGGGCGGGCATAATCCAACCGTATCTATATGAACCGTGACCACTACTGTAATCTCGCCCATCACAAATCCCCCCACTATTCTAATCCCCCCGCCATCGGCCCCCTCCCCGCTACCACAAATTACCTTACCATTGATACCCCACCTATTTTTGGGAAGGGGGAATGTCATAGAATTCTCATAGGCTGGATCATTCAAAAGAGATAGGGACATGCTATATGACTGACTTGTTAAGTTATACTAATATGTATTATAAGAATGACATGTCTATTGAATTGAAAATAGTGGGGGAATTAAATTTGTAATAATAGATGTGAGTGTGAATTTATATCATTGCAGATCAGTGTGTGGCGACGATAATAACTCCCTCCGTACACCTTGCTTTAAATATGAATAAAATGTGCCTGGATGGCTTTTCAATTTGTCCAATAAGAAATGGGTTTAAAAGCTTTGAGAAACGTTTATTATCGTTTAAAAATTGGAAAGGTGCTGTAAAACCTTTAGACTTTGCTCTAGCAGGATTTTCTTACATTAATTATGAGGATGTCGTCCGCTGCTTCCATTGTAGAGCTGAAATTTATAGATGGAAAATTGATGACATTCTTATTAAAGAGCATTTAAAGTACTCAGATTATGCAAAATTAATCAAGAATGGATTGCTGCGAATTAAAAAGGAGTAGGAGAACAATAAACATGTACAAAGAACTTATTTAATTAGTTGTATGGTAGTCTTCTCAAGGCTTTTCAATATTACCTTAATCTTACATGAACTAGCTATTTAAGTTGTAATATTGTAATATAAATCAATGTAAACCACTACCTATAAAACCTAAAAAATAAATGAGCTTTATAGAAACAGTGTTTTTTTTATTTCAAATTTGTATTTTTATTTGATCACTCTATAAGATGATAGTAATTAAATTTTTGTTATTTTAATGTTCCACCTTATATAATTAAAGAGTTTTATAGAAACAATCTTTTTTTATTTCAAAATATGTACTTCACTGTTACATAGTAAAAAATATCAATTAGGTATTTTTTTGACCACCTTATAATGATCGCAAATTTGTCTATTTAAATAATTCTTTCATAATGCACATTGTTACATGTTTCACTGGTTTTATCTGTTCTACTATTCATTCATTAAGTGCATTTGGCTTCAAGTTCAAGCTAAATTGTGATTATGCTGGAATTAATGCAGGTAAAGTATATACGATTGGAATTGAAACCGTATAAAAACTAAAAGCCGGCAACAACGGTCGGCATCTCTTTATTGTACATGGGCGGAGGTAAATAGAAATGCTTGTCATAACAAAATGATAAGATTTTCGGGCGTTATTATATTATCCTCTGTTTTAAATGGTCTCCAGAAAGCCATGGTAAATTAGTAAATAATTAAAATATTTTACATTTTATACAGTAATAAATATTTATAAATATGAACAGTAACTAACTAAACTCCTACGCTTGATATTATAATAGATATTTATGCGCTGCACTGGCACATAGACAGCACGATATTAGACTTCCACGTTCCAAGATAAAGAAACGATTTACGAGTTTTTTTGTGCTAGTAGGCCTGTCCGTTTTATTACCTTTAAACCAGTGCAGTTGTAGATGGTTCATTCAGGCTGATTACATTGCCAGTCTCGGACTCGCCTGCACAGTTTCAACTACCGTTCGAATCTCAATACCATTGCCAAATATATAGGACAAAATATCAAGTTCAGTACGCACGGTCCTGTGCTTTAACACTGACCAGTTTCAATTCCAATCGTATATATTTTATATAGGTTACTATTTAGCACCACTAACATTTATGTGGCTGTGATGCTATTCCATCATTTGTGTTTAGTGGGAAGAGTAATACTAAAACTATTCAGACTTCGTTGAACTTTTAGAAAACCATATTGCATTTAAAGATGCGTTTAGATTAATTAGCTTTATGCAGGTAGTACTACTGGTGCATATAAAAAACGAAAAGCTATTAAGAGTAAGTATGTTTTCAGTCTAGTCTTGAAAGAACAATAGAAATTTTTGTAAAAACATTTTACCTTTAATATCAGCATTTATTACAGCAATTTTATTTTAATTATTTAAGTTACATAAATAAACATTTACTTTTTAAATGTTATTTGTGGAAGAGGATAGTATTGCATTAGAGTTTAGTAGTTAACACGTGATGCGATAATACAAATAAATATAACACACATTTTCCAATTAGTTGGAACACTTGAAATTATACAGGGTGTCTCACCGGGAACTGAATCGATCAATGTAGAGAAAAGTACGCATCAGAAAATTTTGAAAATTTAGATAATTACTAATGTCGGTGTGGCCAATTCAACTAAAATAATTACAAGCAGCTGGCACTTCCGCTTATACCGGAAGTCGATACCAACTTGCTTATTTCAAATGGAACATCCTATATATTTTAGGGTTTTTGAAAAGAGTATAAAATTCTGAGTCGAAAATATGTAGCATATCCTATACCTAAACCTAGCCGTTTCAGAGATATTTGACATTTTATAGAACATTTGACAGATGCAACGGTTTGCAAGAACCGTTATAACTTTCTTCGTGTAAAATATCCTCATTTGCTTCTTGTCATGTAAAAAGAACACAAGGAGAACTACGTTCTACAACTGAAATAAATTCAATAATATCATAACAAGTGTTCCGTTTTTCGCGTTACATTTTGTCAACTTCAAACCGCGAAAACTTGTTTAGGTCAAATGGAACACCCTGTATTTTTTTACGTCAAGTTGTGTAAAATTGAATTCCCTTTTTTCTGATATTAGCATTGTGGGGTTAAAGTTACAACTTTTTGAAATATTTGTGATTTTATTAGAACTTCATGAATTGTTGTAACCATTTCATCAAAATAGCCATGATTAGAAACAATCAGTAATGACTGATTGTTTCTAATCATAAGATAAGATAATGATCTTATGTGAAAAATTGCCAGCACGTTTAAATTAGACCCACGGAGACTTTTTAAATTTGTTTATTATTTATGGAGAAGTGATAAAGTAATAATATCAAGAACTTACAGCACATTTGCTACTCGATATCCAGAAAAACGGAAACCGTCACCAAACACTGTAAAACGCATACGGGAAAAGTTTAAAAATTATGGCTCTGTCAAGGCAAAAATGCAAAGAAGAAAGCCTATTGTTGATGACGAAAACATTGAAATAGTCATTCTGGGATATTTTCATGCATTTCCAAGGATGTCATTAAGACAAGCTGCTCTGAAATCGGGACTATGCAAGGATTCAATTCACAGAATGTTATTAAAACATAAGTTTCACCAGTTTTCATTCCATATGGTTCAAGGATTAAAAGAAATAGATTTCCTAAAAGACAGAATTTTTGTGAGTTTATTCTAATAAGGTCTGAGGGTCACGATTCTTATTTGGGAAATATTATATGGACAGATGAAGCAAAATTTACTAAAAATGGACTCTTTAACAGACACAATTCGCATTATTGGAGTGACTCAAATCCTCATATGTTCAGAGAGCGAAACTTTCAGGAAAGTTGGCAGTTCAATGTTTACTGTGCCATAAGAAACGATAGAGTGGTGGCATTACAATTTTATCAGGACAATTTAAACGGTAAATTATAAATTTTCTCTTCTGCTAATATGTATAGGTAAATTTTTGTTTTTTTTAGGTGAAAGATATCTGAATATCTTACAAAATTTGAATAATAACTATTTAGAAAATTTACCTCTCGCCGAACATGGAAACATTTTTTATCAGCACGACAGTGCTCCCCCACATAACGCATATTTAATTAATAATTATTTACAAGAAACTTTTTATGATCAATGGATTGCCAATAATGCACCTTTCTTATGGCCTCCTCGCTCGACCCATTTATCATTTCTGGATTATTCCATTTGGGGAACTATTAAAAATAAAGTTTATGAGAGCCCATTAACAACCATTGAAGATTGTATGCAAAGAGTAAGAAATGCATTTCAAAACATATCACAGGGTTCAGTTAGAAGAGCTACTACCCATGAGGAACTAATCCGAAGGTGCGAAAAATGTGTCGAGGTTCGAGGGCGGAATTTTGAGCAATTATTAAATTAAAATGTAATCATATTTTAAATTGATCTTATCTCTGCTATTTTAGTTCATGCTATATCTTCAATTCGATTAATGCGCATAGTGTTAGTGTTATTTTGCGTTTTTGTGGATATCGAGATGCAAATGTGCTGCAAGTTCTTGATATTACTTTATCACATTCTCCATAAATAATAAACAAATTTAAAAGTTTTCGTTGGTAAAATTTAAACGTGCTGGCATTTTTTGACATAAGATTATGACTGATCGTTTCTAATCATGGCTATTTTGATGAAATGATTACAACAATTCATGAATTTCTAATAAAATCGCAAATATTTTAAAAAGTTGTAACTTTAACCCCCACAATGCTAATATCAGAAAAAAGGGAGTTCAATTTTACACAACTTGTAGTAAAAAAATACAGGGTGTTCCATTTGACCTAAACAAGTTTTCGCGGTTTGAAGTTGACAAAATGTAACGCGAAAAACCGAACACTTGGTATGATATTATTGAGTTTATTTCAGTTGTGGAACGTAGTTCTCCTTGTGTTCTTTTTACGTGACAAGAAGCAAATGAGGATCTTTTACACGAAGAAAGTTATAACGGTTCTTGCGAACAGTTGCACCTCTCAAATTTTCTATAAAATGTCAAATATCTCTGAAACGGCTAGGTTTAGGTATAGGATATGCTACATATTTTCGACTCTGAATTTTATGCTCTTTTTGAAAACCCTAAAATATATAGGATGTTCCATTTGAAATAAGCAAGTTGGTATCGACTTCCGGTATAAGTGGAAGCGCCAGCTGCTTGTAATTATTTTAGTTGGATTGGCCACACCGACATTAGTAATTATCTAAATTTTCAAAATTTTCTGATGCGTACTTTTTTCCATATCGACCGATTCAGTATGTCAGACCCTGTATGTATTTCTATATAACGCTTTAAAACTTTTGATTCAGGTACATACAATATTAAACAGTATAAGTCGTAAATCAACTGTGCCACCTTGAAATACTGTCTTACATAGTCATATTAAACTGTATACAAATAATGAGATAGGTCGTAACTGCTGAGAACAATGCAGCCAGAACAGTTTGGTTAACATCGTAGAATCCAGCGGCTGTAAATTTTGGAGTTAATCCCTTCGTGTATTGGCCCAGGAATAGTAATTCTTTCCTCAGAGCCGATTTTGGCATCCCCCTCTGTAAAAGGTAGCAAGTGTGGGTAATTTTTTTGCCGCTCTTCTCGACAGCGTCGCATGACATCACTATACACGTAGTGAAAATCTGAAACAAAACGAATCTGAATTAATTTTCTGGTATAGTAATAATCCTTTATTGGTCCAAGAGATCATACAAATGATATAGGATAAGTCATATACAAAATATATGAACAGATATAAGTAAGAAACAGAAGAAATATACATACATACACCCATGAATGAATCCGTACATGCATTCATGCATGTATGTATATAGATAGAAAATACATAGAACTACAAACATAAAAATTTAAAAAAATGAGAAAAAAAAAGGTAATTATTACAAGATACATTAATTTAAGACACAAGAAATTCATTAACAGAGTAGTAGCTTTCTTTAGTAGCATTTGTTTAAAAGCATATGTGTATTTCTTGATACTGGGTATGGTTTTTATACTATTATCTAGTTTGTTATACAAATTGATACCCATGTAATAGGGATTGGCTTCATATAATTCCACTCGATGTATATTATATTGCAAATCAAAACCATGACGCGTAGTGTAATTATGAAAAGCATTTTGAAAATTGAAATGAGCAAGATTCTGTGTAACAAAAGTTAATATTTCAAGAATATGCAGTGATGGTAAGGTTAATATATTATTCTCAATAAATATGGACTTGCGCGACTCTCGGTATTCAAACATACAGCGTATGGCCCTTTTTTTCAACATAAATACACGATTTGACATTGATGAGTTCCCCCAAAAGATAATCCAGCATCTCAAACGATACTCAAAATTAGAATAATAAAAAAAATTTACTACGTAAGAGCTGGAAATTTGGCATAACTTTTTCAACGCAAAACAGGTACTGGCACACTTATTACAAAGAAAATTTATATGAAATTTCCAATCGAGGGATAGATCAATGAAAATTCCTAATAATTGAAATTCCGTTACTTGTTGAATGCTCTTTCCATTTAGCTTAAATAAAGGACTAGATATATAATTCGAAGCAACATGATGGAACTGTAGCCAGTATGTTTTTTCTTGGTTTAGAATAAGTCTATTATTTTTAAAGTAATTTGCAGCAGCAGACAAGTTTTCGTTTAGCTTGGCGATAGCTTGTTTTTCACTTTCGGCACTGACAATGATAGTTATGTCATCTGCAAAAGCATTATAAAAAGTAGAAAAGGCACTGTCTATGTCATTTATATATAATAAAAATAATAATGGTCCTAGTATACTTCCTTGAGGGACTCATATGTCCACCATTAATTCACTTGACCTGGTATTACAAAATTCAACAAATTGTTTTCGGTTAGCTAGATAAGATTGGAGAACAGACTTGCACTGACCCCGCAGACCATAACACTCAATCTTTTGCAAGAGCCGATATTATTGATCGATTTTTATAAAATCCGTGTTGATTTTTCGAGATGACATTATAATTTTCTTGGAAATTTAGGATTCTATTGGCTAATAGCTTTTCAAAGATTTTTGAAAAAACAGACAACAATGAGATGGGTCTATAGTTGCAAAGCAGCGTAGCGTCTCCTTTTTTATGCAATGGAATAACCTTAGAAAATTTTAATAAGTTAGGAAAACAACCACGATGGAAACATTCATTGACTATGTGACATAGAGGTTCAGCCAATAGGTGAGCAAATTTTTTTACAATTTTTATTGAGAAAATATCAGGACCAACTGATTTGGAGTTTTTTAAACTGTTTATTACATCGATAATTTCAGATTTTGACACCAGATTTAAAATAAAATTAAAATTTGGGTCATTGAAGGGAAGGAAATAGGGAAAATCTAGTGGATAATCTTTTGTATTACTGGGGATATTATTTACTTGCAACAATTGCCTAGGTAGGTTTACACGAAAAACGTATTAAATGCATTTGCAGTTTCAAGCTTGTCTGAAGATATTTTACCATTTATTAACATATTTTGACTTACATTTCTTGTTTTTGTTGTCACAGAATTTTTTATAATTTTCCAAACAGTAGTTGATTTGTTTTCGGAATTTAATATGATTTTGTCAAAGTACATTTGTTTAGCCTTTTTTAATACTTTCTCATAAACTAATTTATATTTTTTATATTAGTCTTTTGGTATTATTCCGTTTAGCTGCAAATGATATAAATCTTTTAAATGAACGCTAGATATTTTTATGCCTGCAGTTATCCAACCTTGGTTTGAGTTAGAAATTTGTAAATTTTTTGTAACAATTTTGAAGCTTTGATCATAATAATGTTTGAAAAGTCCGATAAAAATTTTAAACTTATGGAAATATCAACTTAAAGTAACTCGCCCTTAAATCTTATCCTAAAATAGTGTTCGAATAGAGTTCGACTTCTGATAATAATACATGATTTATTAAATATTAATGATGTAATGTAATAATGAACTCAGTTAGCTAATTTTCCTAGAAAAAAATGCAATGTCCCATACTTACAATATATATCAATGCGTATAAAGCGTCGGCAACCGCCACCGCCACAGAAATTTGACTGTATCTAAGTCTAAAACTACTACCTAAGACAGTTAACGCAAAAATGGCGGCAGTTAAAATATCCAAGGCAGTGCATATTACTATAAAAAATATATACCATCCAAAGATAATATTAAACTCCTTGACTAAATTATACATCATTCCATACAACTTATTAATTTGTATTAATTTCTGGATTACATTAAGTGCTACATTTTGTGAAATACTGGGCAAATGGTGTTCTACTGTTTCACGTAATTTTTCGTTTAAAAACGTGTATCTATTTGTTATGACTCTTCCTATGTTGTATATAAAAATTACAACAAACAATTGCAAGTACATTATCAATCTGAAATTTGCGTATGCGCATATGATCGCAAATTGCTCATATTTGTACCACAAATACACCTCGCAGAAATGCGCCGAAAAGATCATTGCAGAGCAGCTGATAATTATTGAAACATGAAGGATTACGTTTTCCTTAACGTCGAAATTTGACTTATCCAGTTCTCTGTCTAAGGCCTTCAGTAGACTCCAAACTTTATTCCAATTTCGAGAGCACCTCGGGGACCACAACAAACATGTCGATATGATACATATTTCGCAAAACCAGAGGGATATGTCGATGATAATTTGAGGGGCTTCAAAAACAGTTCTATAAAAGGCGAATCTTAAACTCATGCAATAAAATTCTATTGATAAGAAACCAAAATATAGCAACAGCGGGTACAGTTTGGTAAATATTTGTCTTAAACTTTGCGTTTTCTCGTTTAAATTCAATGGTGCTAATCCCAAAAATGTTGCAATTTTATACTGTTTGGTAAATATATATACGTCGGTTTTAGTTAATTTTTTTGGAAATAAATTCATTGCGTCGTCTGTGAGATACGGTAGTAGGAAGTGTTTGTTATGCTAACAATGACCACATTAGGTTACATTAATCTACTAACGTCGCTTCAAATGTTATGAGTAATTGATTAAATACAATGTTTATGTCAAGATCCAGCTTTTTTACTTATGGTAATATTAATTTTATGTTCGAAATTACGTATGTAATATCGTAAGTGATAATTTAATATAAAGTACAGGGTATATCATAGTGGCAGAGGTGGACTGGTAAGGCAAATTCCCGTCATAGCCAACGACAACGAGAACGTATTTACTTCACCTTAAATTCAATATTCAAGGCGGCGCTGCCGACCACACCAACAATAAAATGGCAACTTACACAAGCATAGACGAGGGAGCCGATAGAGTCCCGGAGATCGACGTAGACGTATTGTCTGAAATAATTTTGTTTCGGACTCTGTTATTAAAAATTAAATTTACATTCTGGTTTCGACTGGAAAATAGGTAATTTGCATGTTTGTGGGGCAGCCGAATTAGCTTTGGGGGCACGTGCTCCTATGCCCCTTAGGAGCAGCCGCCACTGAATACGTGTAATACGAGCATATACACAGCACTTACTAACAACAGATGGGGTACTTTTGAAGGTGGCATGTTTAAATCTGAATGTGATTGCGAATTTGCTTCGAACACTGCGGTTTCAGATGACGCAGCTGGTTACGGTCACTATTAAAGGTGAATTTATAAACTAGCCGCAGCGGTTACAGTTGCAGTTGCCGCACCTGTAGTGTTTATGAAGAATACGAAACGAATGTTTCCATTTATAAAGTCCGCTGCCGCTGCGGTTGCAGTTCATATTCCGCAGGTAGATAACCAACTTTTATCTTGAACGGCAACCGCTGCGGAATTACCAACGGATAGCCAATGAAATTGTAGTTTTCAACCCGTTCGACGTCAACAGCAGCAAGAGTTTATAAATGACGAATTTTCGTGAACTACAACTGATACTGCTGCGGCAACTCCAACTGCAACCGCAACTGCAGCGGAATAGTTTATAAATCGAACTTAACGAGGCCAAACTGGTACAGTAACTGTTACGTTACATGATACAGATACAGAGCGCATATAAGTACCCGGCTTTAAGAATTGAGAAAGGTTACAGATGTTGTATACGGGGGGCGATGAGAAAATATGGTTCATGAAAATAAGGTTGCGGATGTTATATGCGAGGGGCGACGAGAAAGTAATTTTTTTTTTAAGGAAATTGTAATCTAAAGTAATCTTTGACTATACAGGGGCGGTATTTTTTAGATGATTATTTTATAACGCCGGGGCTGTAATATTTAAGTTTGAAAGTTTTTTTGTAAATTTGCTGACGGATTATGACTACTTGAGAATTATCGATTAACCGTGAATTTATTTTAGAAAATGTGGTATTTTGAAAAAATAAAATTGAACGTTACTTTTTTTTCATAGTTTGACCGTTTGGGATGAAGGATTAGATTGAAAAGTGATTTTTAGTGTTTTCTAAAGTTAAATTTCTTATAGTACGTGAGATGTACTATAACAACGGCTGTTACCTAATATTCCCAAAACGTTATGGATAATGCTTCTTATCATTCGCGATTATTAAAGAACCAAATAATAATACGAAAAAGGACGATATAATAAAGTTTATGAGATCCGAAAATATAAATATTCCTGAAAAAAATCCATTAAAAAAAAGATTTATTGAAAATTATCAATGAACATGGTTTCAAAAAAGAATATGTTGTAGACCATATCTGCAAAACATACGGCCAGTACGTTTACCGCCATATTACTGTATATTTAATCCAATAGAAATGATTTGGGGCAGTGCAAAACACGAATTGAGAAAATGCATTCAGAATCCGACTTTAAGCGCTGTCTCTCTAGATAATACAAGAACCGTAATATCCGATTTAGACAAAACTGACGTATGGAAAAAATCCGTGAATCATGTTATAAACAAGGAAAAAAAGCATCCCATTTTGCCGCCCGTAAAGCCTATTGTTATTCGGGTAGGGAATGATTCTAGTAGTGAGAGCTTACTGATGACTTCTTTACCATGTGACCATTTTTTAAATGTATAATAAGAAACCTATGAAAAAACTAAAAATTGAGTTTTGTCATTATTATATTATTTATAATTACGAAGACTGGTAAAGTCTAGTAAACTCTAAACTGGCATGTGTATGAGTTGATAATGCGCGTACGATTTCATTTCTCTCGCATATAAAATTAAAGTAATAGCCCAAAAACACTGTCGCGTATGTCTGCCAAGCTTCTCTCTCACCTATTTTGAGACAGAAGTATTGCGATACACACTGAAGAGAGAGATAAATTTTAATGTATGTTTCCAATAAGTTCAGCGATTCTCAAACTCCATTATTGTTAAGCAAATGTCAATTAAATAGCATGGAAATAACATTTACATTGTATATATATTTTAAATGTTAATCAATGTTTTTAAATGGCAAATGGCAATGATAGGTTTTCAAGGTAGAGGGAATAAAACATCCGGGTTCAAATCCTGTTGCATTAAATTATAAAAATACAATATTTGGTAAATATGGCAACTAAATTAGGCGTCTTAAATGAACAATCAAAGAATTTGGTATTAAATTTAATAGATTATTTTACAAAAGAAAAGGAAAACAAGGGACCCTTGGTACCTCTTGAACGAATTCATGAAAGAGTTTCTGAAGCCTTAAACATAAGTCTCAGAACAGTTAGCAGAATTAAGCACCAACATATATTAATAATGTATCCTTGAAAATAAAAAAACGAATTAAAAAGAAACCAAAAACATCAGATGTACGTGAAGGCGTTAAAATGCAAATAAGGGAAGTAATTTATAATTTTTATGAATCGAATACACATTTTACATTAGATACTTTGAAGGAAATGCTAAAAAATAAGGGAATCATTGACGTCTCTAAGGTAAGTCTCTTAAAACTATTAAAACATTGTGGATTTAGGTATAAAAAAAATTGTAACCGTCGCTATTTATGTGAACAAATGCAAATAGTTCAGCAAAGGGTTGTATTTTTAAGAAAATATATGGAAAACTATGCCAGTAACCTTCGAAGGGTTGTATTTATGATGAAACATGGGTATTTGCCAATGGAAGTGTTCGAAAATCGTGGCAAGATTTATCAAAAAGAAGTGTCAAACACAAAAAATCAACTGTAGGAATAAAAGTATGGATTATCACGATAAAATGAATTGTGACAATTTTGAAGAATGGATACAACAGCAACTACTGTCAAATCTTGAAGAACCAAGTTTAATTGTAATGGATAATGCTTCGTATCACACCCGACAATTAAATACACAACTTACTTGTCAATGGAAAAAGCATGATATTGCAGAATGGTTAACTAAAAATAATATTCCTTTTCCTTCTACAGCATTGAAAGCGGACTTGTTAAATCTTGCTAGGAGTAATAAGAAGGAAAAAATGTACTTTGTTGACGAACTGCTGCGTGAGAATGGGCATGAAGTTCTTCGTTTACCACCTTACCATTGTCAATTTAACGCTATAGAATTAATTTGGGCTAATACAAAACAATATTATGATAAACATTTAAAAATTGATGGAACTGATAAGGACGTTTTAGAAACTTGGGCAAAAGCATTAGAACAGTGTACAAAAGAAGACTGGAAGAAGTGTATCAATCATACAGAGGAATTAATTAAGCGATGGTGGCAAAGAGACAAACTTTTGGATATTCAAGTCGAACCATTAATTATTAATTTTGACGATTCTGATTCTTCTGATAGTGATGATGTCAGTCATAGTGACAGTGATTAAAGTTATACATATTTTTAATTTTTAATACACCAATGTCAAAACGCACGTCGAATAAAGTGTTCGAGTGTATAGTGTTCGTTGTTTGTGAAAATGCTTTATTGCTAGTGTTGTTCTGTGAAATTTGTTGCAATTAGAATTTTTATATTTTAATACAGGAATGGGGAAAAGCGCATCGAGTAGGTAAATTGTTTAAGTGTAGTGTTCAAGTATTTTGTATTTTAGTGTTTATGAAAATCGCTTCATCACTGTCTTCTGTGAGAATTGTTCTACTTTATTTATATTAAAATTAATATCAAATTAACAATAAATGTGTAGTAAAATAATAAAATAAATTACTACAGCATAAGACCCACTAATTCTTGTGAAAGGAATTACAAATTCATTGCCACCGGTTAAGGTACACAATGGCGTTTCCAAACGACTGAAAATAATGTTACAAACATTGGACGTACTACATCTTCAATGGGAAAACTTTGCTAAAAACGCAGATAAAATCTGATTGCGTTTTCCGATTGAAGATGTAATACGTCGCAATGTTTGTAACATTATTTCCAGTCGTTTGGAAACGCCATTGTGTACCTTAACCGGTGGCAATGAATTTTTAATTCCTTTTATAGGAATTAGTGGTTTTTATGCTGTAGTAATTTATTTTACTATTTTACTACACATTTATTGTTAATTTGATAATTATTGACCCTCTGTTGTTAATTTTATATTTTTATATTAAAATTATTGTTAATTTATTATTTGGTATCTAAGAATTTTATTTAATAATTTATTTTTTACCATAGAAATTGATATATTTTTTAATATTTTCTCAAGCAGAATTTACACAATTTATTTTTATTACTTCTAATGGATATTTCAGATTTATTTTTGTTATTACATGAAATATTTTATTTTACTAACACCCTTTCCCCTATTAATATAACCATCCTCTCCTTTCCTGGCAAGAAATGTCCATACCTTCCCGTGGTTCTTGCTGAACTGTAACAATATTAGTTTTCGAACAATATTAGTTTTCTATTATTTTTTTTCTTCTAATAACCAACAATGTTATTGACTGAACTGGACAATTCATTTTTTGTTATCGGTTTGGTTGTGCCCGAGCCTATATTGATATAATCAGAATTACACTAAAACACCGAAATTAGTAAATTCATATTTCCTAATATTTTATGATAACACCTTTAATATTTTTGTATAATTATTTAGCGATTACATTACAGTTATAGACATATAATCATTTGTAAATTGTTGAAAACTGTTTGAGAACCACTGTCATACCTGAGCTATCGAGTAAATAGTTTCTTACTTCATACGACGAAGCGACCTTTGGACCCGCCAAGTTAAAGTTTACTCGACTCTAATAAAAAAATATACATAATATTTTTTAGGATATTCACTTTTACGTAGTTTCGAAATCATTTGTCTACGTTAAGTAGTTATCAATAAAAAAAAATTTGAAGTCTGTTGAAAATTTTCGTCTGTATCTGCATAAGTTTTGGTCCAAGAAAGTTATACATATGAGTTACTTATAGTCTCACCTAAACGATAACCAGTTATTGTTAGGATTTCCTATTGGGGGCAGATCGCTTATGCTTATCCGGCTATATCCTTTTATTAATATTATCTGGTCGATAGCTTAATCACACGGACATCGCACCACCGGGTTCGAATCCTGGCTCCGGCACTGTCGGAGGAAATGGTTGTATGTCCGCGGTTTTTCAATGTGTAACCCCATTCCGCACAAGCCCTGGCTTATGGAATTGGGGGTTGTCTAATTTTTGTGGTGTTTTTTAATATTATTATTATTAATTAATAATATGGTGAAAATGTACATACTATGGATTCCACAAGGAACGATACACCTATACCAATTACTTCTGGAGTTGTAACAAAATTATGACACATATTTCTTAAGACAAAACTTGCGAGAGCTAGAATTTGCAGCACGGTACATATTACCATAAGAAATATCTTCCGTCCAAAAATAGCATTGAATTGTTCTACCAAACTACACATCATTCCATAAACTTCGCTGATTTCACTTATATTTTTAGAAATATCGTCCCTATTCTGTTGTTTCGTACTGAAGTCAACTAGCTTTGCATTTAAAAAATTGTATCTTCTTGCAATAATGTTTGTCGTGCTGCATATGAAGATAACCACAAATAGTTGATAGCACGTAACACATCTGTAATTAATGTATGCGTACATTGCATTTGTTTGGCCCTCCGTAATCATGATCCACGTTTCATTTATGTGTAAAACAAAAAATATTGCGAGAGCAACAAATATAGTTGAATAATAATAAACGCAGAACTTTTTTTCCACTTCAAAGTTTAACTTGTCCAGCCTGTTCTCGATATCCTTTAGTGTTTTCAAGAATATCGCCCAGCTTTCTAGCTTGAAGCTACTTACTACACATTCAGATGTGTAAACAAATTCTGCAGCGCATCCTGACACGTCGAAAAAAGTATCTATTGTTTTGTAGGTTTTCTTGTAAAAAGAAGATCTGGAGTATAAGCTATACATCGTTCCGAATAAGAAACCGGTGAATATCAGCAGGGGGTGGATTTTTGTGTATTTATTTCCTGTCCCAAAATTAACTGGTGTTATGCCAAGTAATGTTCCGACTTTATATTGTCCTAAAAATGCAGATACATCTTTTTTCGTCATTTGCGATTTGGAGAAAACTTTATTCATTACTATCACGGAGTAACTTACATACTAACACGTCATTGTTAGTTGTTGAGTTACTGTTTATTTTAATGCTTTCCTGTCCATTTAAACATTAAGTAATGAAATGAATGTTTGCTCTAGGATACAATAGCGTTTCAAAGAGTTTTTAAAACGTAAGCTATTCAGTAATTAGGTTAATATTAAAATAAAGTTAGTAGATATAGCGGCGTGCAGTAGCCTCCTTTCTAGGTCCGCAAACGTGGATTGGGCCCTAGGTCCTTCTCGACCCGATCAATAAAACTGACAATCGAGAAATTTGTAATTTGTGTCTTATTTATTTGTCCCATCGTCCATAATTTGTTGCTACCCTTTACTAAATCAATAACTTACATTGTGCTAGCGGTACGTAGTGCGCTAATCACATAGGAATCGGATGAAGGTTCAGCGTATTCGTTTCCCTTCTCGATCAGCAGACATACTTAAGCAAATGCGTTAAGCCGACCTAAAGATGGTTGCGGGTGTTTTAAAAAAACTGTAGAGATTAGGAAAAATCGACAAATAAATAAAATAACCAACACGGAAGACTTAGACTTATTAGCTGTAAACACTGAATTGGCACTTAACTCATTAGATAACAATGGCGAAAAATACCTTGTGTCGAATGTTATAAAAAATTCACAAAAGAATATAACCTCTAATAAATTAGAACAAAAAACAGTAAACGATATCCGTAATAAATTGTCCTCTAACGAGTTAATTTTATGTAAAACAGACAAAGGTGATACAGTTCAATCTAGATCTGATTATTATAATAAAATGAATGAATTATTAAATATTGATGATTTTAAAGAACTAAAACATGACCCTACGAAAAAATTTCAGTTAGAAATCGAGGTACTACTAAAGAAGAATACACCCAATATAACAAATTTTCAAACAAACAACCTTCTATTAATGAATGCTACAGCCCCGTACTTTATGGTTTACCAAAAATTCATAAGGAGGGTTTTCCTATGAGGCCGGTAGTGTCTTATATTAATGCCACCGGCTTATAGACTATGTAATAAACTCAATTCGACTTTACCACAGTTGATCAAGTTTCAATCTCCTTATAGCATAAAAAATTCCTTAGAACTTGTGACCAAATTGGAAAAGATAACCTTACCCGAAAATGCCAAATTACTTTCCTTTGATGTTAAAAGTTTATTTACCTCTATCCCTATTCATGAGTTTAACACGTCTTACAACGTCTTATCTCGAACAATGAATCGAATCAAAATGAACAAAAAGATTTACAAACATTAATCAATCTGTGTATTAAACAAAATTATTTTAAATTCAATAATAAAATGTATACACAAGTAAATGGCTTACCGATGGGTAGTCCATTAAGCGCATTATTAGCTGAAATATTCATGGCAAATGTTGAAAACAATCTTTTTACCGCAAACAATAATCTCCTTAAATACATACATTTTTGGGTAAGATATGTTGACGACGTGTTTTGTATATGGATCGGTACTGAAACACAATTGTCACATTTCATTCACTTTATTAACTCCCTAAACAACAAAATTCAGTTTACAGTTCAAATGGAAAAAGAACGGTCAATAAACTTTTTAGATATTACGCTGACATGTAAAGAACATTAGAACTTGATATTTACAGAAAGCCAACTTTTACTGACATTCTTACACATGCAAATTGTAATCGATCTTGGAAGATAAAAATGTCACCGTTTCATAGCTATGTACACAGACTATTATCTCTAAATTTAAATAGGTTTAACTTTGAAAAAGAAGTTAGAATTCTTAAAACACTTGCAAAAAACAATTAATTAACAACAATTAATAAAAAATAAACAGAAAAAATTATTACAAAAACATTTTTATAACGTACCAAATATAGAAAACAAAAAGTGGCATAGTATAAATTATGTAAATAAGGTTAGCAACTCAGTATGTAATAGATTAAATAAATTAGGTATTAATACAATATCAACGATTAGAAATAATTTAGGTCGCTTGTTGGTTAATAATAAAGAGAAGACAGAAGATATTAAAAAATCGGGGGAATATGAAATAAAGCGTGATGCCGTATATACAGGGTGTTGCATCATGAGAGGGACATAGCTTAATAGGAGGTAGAGAACATCAGTGGTAACCGGAACCTCCCATAGAAATGTCTCATTGGGCCTTCATTACGAAGTTACAGGGTGTTAAATAATTTTTGGCCAAACCTGTTTTTTGTCATAACTTTGACAGGGAATGAAATAACGGATTCATATTTGGTACGGCTAATGTACTAACGAGCCCCAAGAGGTACATGTATAAAAAAAAATATATCCAGGTCCGGACTCACTATAATTTATGTTTCTTCTTTGCATCAATAAAACATCACCCTGTATATATTTTTTTGAAATTTCGATACGATATTCGAAAAGAGCAAGAAAAAACAAACAAAATGGCCTATTTCATTTTTTTGTTACACCTTCGTGGTTATTTAAATACGTTGTTAAATGTGCAAGAAAATGGATTACAGAACCCTATTAAATGAGAGGCACGTGAAATAAATAGTTTTATAACTAAAATTTGCAAAAATTCTATTGAGCCTAGGTGGTCTGGGTGAATCTTAATTCCGGCACGTTTTAAAGGTCCATTTTGGTAAAAAACTGTGGTCCTAATAAGTAATCGGGTATGAAATAACAAAATTTTTAATCAATCACAGTAGGCTTGTTCAAAGAATAAAAGTGACAGATAATTTAAACCGTTCAGGCCTAAGCAACCAGTTACTTTGATCAAGAAAATCATCAACATTTTATACTTAATAAAAATTGGAAAAGAGAACAAACTAAAATCTAAATAAATAAAATATTTTCCGTTCAATTAACAATAAATAACAAAACAATAACTAAATGTGTTTAAAAATAAAACGTAATTGACACTAAAGTAAATTTTCAAAATGTCCTCCCCCACATTCTGTGCATTTTCTTGCGCGTTTAGAAAGGTCACCAATTGCTCGACGTATCATTTCTGGATTATTCCGTATTTCGTCGCAGGTTGTAACGATGCGCTAGATTAAATGTTGTCTATTTTCAATTTCAATGCTATAAACCTCGTTTTTTAAATGGCCCCATAAAAAGTAATCACAAGGGTTACAATCAGGAGATCTTGGTGGCCATTCATGTGGACCCCCGCGTCCAATCCATCTATTAGGATACACATTGTTTAAGTGTTCTCTTACTTGAAGGTTAAAATGCGGTGGGGCCCCATCATGCTGAAACAACATGCCTCTTATACCGATATTTTCTAACATATTGGGTAAAATGTTTTGAAGAAAATCAAAGTAAATTTCACCATTCAATCTTTCTTCAAAAAAATGTGGCCCTATCAAATGTCTATTCACAAGTCCGACTCAAACATTTACAGAAAACCTGTGTTGCGAACGGCGTTGGCGTACCGCATGTGGGTTTTCCTGTGCCCATTTATGATTATTTCGTGAATTGTTTACTCCATCCCTTGTAAATTGTGCCTCATCCGTAAATAAGGTTCTGTAAATGACTGGGCGATGGTTAGACAACCAATAACAAAATGCCAGGCGGGGGATATCGTCGCCTTGTTGAAGACGCTGTACCTGCTGGATATGTTATGGATGGTAACGTTCTCTTTTTAGGGTTCTCCATACTCGCCAATGAGGAATACCAGTTGCCAAACTGATTCGTCTAGTGCTCATATTTGGGTTTTCTTGAACTACGTTTATAATATTGTTTTGTTCCTGCACACCTTGTTGTAAAACACGCTCCACAACTGCAGAAGTAGGAAACTTTCCGTGTTGTCTTGCATACTGGAACACCGTACTAAAGGTTTTATGATTAGGGCATCGACGACCAGGAAAACGCAGCCGATATTCTCTTTCCGCCGACCTACCATTTCCATTACAGAAACCATAGATGAATATTATGTCAGCATATTCCACGTTTGTAAATTTTACTGGCATAGTTAAAATATTTTCACAAGTTTTCACTAACTAAATGCGGATTATTGACACATTAAATTACTAACAAATAATTATTCAACTGTTTAGGAGATTTCTTTTTATTATCTGTCACTTTGAACAAGCCTACTGTGATTGATTAAAAATTTTGTTATTTCATACCCGATTACTTATTAGGACCACAGTTTTTTACCAAAATGGACCTTTAAAACGTGCCGGAATTAAGATTCACCCAGACCACCTAGGCTCAATAGAATTTTTGCAAATTTTAGTTATAAAACTATTTATTTCACGTGCCTCTCATTTAATAGGGTTCTGTAATCCATTTTCTTGCACATTTAACAACGTATTTAAATAACCACGAAGGTGTAACAAAAAAATGAAATAGGCCATTTTGTTTGTTTTTTCTTGCTCTTTTCGAATATCGTATCGAAATTTCAAAAAAATATATACAGGGTGATGTTTTATTGATGCAAAGAAGAAACATAAATTATAGTGAGTCCGGACCTGGATATATTTTTTTTTATACATGTACCTCTTGGGGCTCGTTAGTACATTAGCCGTACCAAATATGAATCCGTTATTTCATTCCCTGTCAAAGTTATGACAAAAAACAGGTTTGGCCAAAAATTATGTAACACCCCGTAACTTCGTAATGAAGGCCCAATGAGACATTTCTATGGGAGGTTCCGGTTACCACTGATGTTCTCTACCTCCTATTAAGCTATGTCCCTCTCATGATGCAACACCCTGTATAGGTCAGAGTGGCCGTAGCATAGATGTGAGGTTAAGAGAACACAAAAAGTCAATTTTATAAAATAAAAAATCTATAGGTTTCGCCGAACATTGCATTGAGCAAAGTCACTTTTTTAACGATAAATGTTAAACAAAGGAAAAATCCTAGACGTGCTTGAAGTTTTAGAAATTAAGAAGGCCCTAAGAAACCATAAAAACGTCACAAATACACAAACAGAATTTATGAACAACCCTGTACTAGACACCGTAATAAAATTAAAATTAAGTTCGTAGCTCTGGGCCTGTATTGTTAAATTTAAAGAAATAGCAAATCAAGTTATTATCCCCCTCTAACTAGGTAGAATATTTTCAAAATATGTATTGTGAACCAACACTTTCAGGTCAGTTTTTAAGACTCTTTGATAATGGTTGCAAGGCCGAAACATATGTCAGACAAAACTGAACAAAACTCATGAAACAATAAACCAAGTGTGTATTGTAACTTTTCTTTTGAATATTTATAATTATTCTAGTGAATATGTTTCATCAAGAACCTACCGCAGATTCAATCCAATTGAATATAGAGGGATTATGCACTCATAAGGTGGTAAAATAGACATAGAACGTAGTTCTTGATAGCCTCTTGTACCGCCTCAACTCGGAAGGATTTCTTACAATTGCCTACGTAGATGATTTAACAATAATGCGCAGCGGAAAATTCGAAGCAGTTCTTTATGACAGAATGCAGGGAGCCCTAAGAATAATTGAAAAATGATGCAGAGAACACTTCCTGGTTGTCAATCCCAGGAAGAGGGAGATGGTTGGTTATATTCACAAGGAAAAGGAAACTAGGAGCACTGAGGACACCTGCTCTCCTGGATCAACACTAAAATACCTTGGGGTAACCTTCGATGTCAAATTAACATGGAATCTATACTTAGAAGACTAAAAGAAGGTTTACATTTCTTATGAGCAATGTCGTAGGACCGTGAGGAAAACCTGGGGAATGAAACCCAAAGTGCTCATGTGGCTATACGCTGCCATCATAAGACCAATGATAACCTATGGAGCTGTGGTCTAAGGGACAACAGACTACGGGGAAAATTTAAGCTCGGTCAAGTGCAGAGAATTGCCTGCTTGAGCATAACCGGAGCCATGCGAACAACGCCATCGAGAGCTATGGAATTGCTGTGTCTACTACTACATGATACATATCTAGGAGAAGTGGCTCTGACAACAATGGTACCTCTCAAATCCGTTGGCATACAACCAAATGTCGGATGTGGGGAGGTCAGAAATCGCCTGTGGAATGAGGAAGTCAGGAAGACGTCTTTTCTACAGGCGTGCATACTTCTTCGATAGACCCAACATAATACAGACGAGTACTGAAAACGAGGTTGTTGGTGAGCGTGTGATCAACATCTTCACAGACGGATCAATAAAGAAGGATGGGGCAGGATGTGGAAATACTACAGAAGCCTGCAAAACCAATATAAATAGACTATGGACGGGCGAACCAGCGTAATACAGATGGAACTTGCGGGTATAACCATAACCGCAAAACTACAATCAGGAGCTACACAGATTGTTGACGATCACTAATAGTCCTGAGAAAATAGAAAAGAAAACAAGGGGAAGAAAGAATTCATAGACAACAAACAACAAGTCCATTATTACTAGGCGTTCAAAAAACATTCAAGGAAAATCAAATATATCAAGTATATTCATCTAATATAAAAATAACAATAATTTTGAGCTTATGAAGGTCGTAATTTAATCGGCACTCTGCAGTTAAATTTGATATTATAAAATCGGCCCTTAATGTTCTCCCAAATGATGAAAATGATTTACTCTTTTGAAGAGAAGGAAGAAGCTGGATTTAATAGGGATGTCATTAAAAATTTTCATAATAATTTATGGGCTAATGAAAATCCTCACGGAATAAATTAACTAATTGGAGTCGATGCACGAACAACGTCTTCAGTTAACATCTGGGCTGGGATTGTCAACGATATTTTGATTGCTCCATTTGTTCTACCCCGAAATAATGGACAATCTTACCTCAATTTTCTTCGAGATGATTTACCATTTCCATTGGAGATTGTTCCGCCAGCCTTAAGACAACGTATTTTTTTATGCATGATGGTGCTCCACCTTATTTTTGCTTGGATATGTCCTGTAATATAGCCAATCCGTTCTCCGGACTTTAATCCACAGGATTATTATTTATGGGGCCATTTAAAAACTTATGTTTATGCTGTTCCTACTCTCGATGAATAGGATCGAAGGGTTCCAGAAAATCCGAGAGAACTCAGCAATTTTGGCTTATTTTTCCTTGGTCGTACGAGGATATGCCTTTGAAACTTATCCCAATCAATGGATAGATCGTGGAGAAACTGTAACATGGCCAATCCGTTCTCCGGACCTTAACCCACAGGATTATTATTTATGGGGTCATTTAAAATCTTATGTTTATGCTGTTCCTACTCTCGATGAATATGATCGAAGAGTTCCAGAAAATCCGAGAGAACCCAGCAATTTTGGCTTATTTTTCCTTGGTAGTACGAGGATATGCCTTTGAAACTTATCCCAATCAATGGATAGATCGTGGAGAACCTGTAACATGGCCAATCCGTTGTCCGGACCTTAACCCACAAGATTATTATTTATGGGGCCATTTAAAATCTTATGTTTATGCTGTTCTTACTCTCGATGAATAGAATCCAAGAATTCCAGAAAATCCGAGAGAATCCAGCAATTTTGGCTTATTTTTCCTTGGTCGTACGAGGATATGTCTTTGAACTTATCCCAATCAATGGATAGATCGTGGAGAACCTGTAACATGGCCAATCCGTTCTCCCGACCTTAATCCAGAAGATTATTATTTATGGGGCCATTTAAAATCTTATATTTATGCTGTTCCTACTCTCGATGAATAGGATCGAAGGGTTGCAGCAAATCCGAGAGAATTCAGCAATTTTTGATAAAGTGAGAGGCTTTATGAAAACACAAAATCCAAAGGTGTATTGAGATGGATGTCGCCTCGGCCAACTCTCTCAACTCAAAATTATGGCAATAGATTTTAAAAAAACGTTATAAATGTCTCGTTTTGTTTATGTTTCCCAATTTTTAATTTAATTATAAACTATAATTTGTCAGGAGTTTATTTTTCTTCATTATGGCACGTTATTAGTAAACACAAAATATGACCAAGAGACAAAAAAGTCATCAGCATAATTTTTGTTTAAAAATAAATTTGTGAATAAATTTGCAAACAAAAAAAATTATCTAGTGGCCTGCCATAATTTAATGCAAAAACGTTATCGTCATACCCCATATTTACGATAATTAAAGCTGGCGATTAATTTTCTTTAGCAATTGCATTGTTTATGAGTCGGCCATTATAAATCTCTGATGAAGCCTAAATATCAATTTTCAATCTGCTCCGGAAAAAGAACGACTGCCCAGACAGAAATCCAATTATAGGGCAGGAACTTTACAAACATAAAAAGAAAACTAAATAATAACTAAAACTAAATAACTTAACTAAAGGAAACAATTAAATGATAATAAAAATTAACAAAATAAGTCTATGATTAGTATAGTCCTAAGAGTTGTAATCTAATAGTTTAGAAGCTACAGTTGTTGTGCAGAATTGAGAACCACATTTCGCATTTTGGATATACTAGTATTAAAAATATCTCTATTATTATATAAAGAATCATAGTTGGAACACATACGGTGCAGGGGAGCAAATAACAGCAAACTTGTTCTTGGTGCAGGCAAATAGAATAGAGACGAATGCGAGCGAGTCTGCAAATTAGGAACATGAAATCTAATGCAACTAAGAATTTCAGGGCAGTCAGTAGTGCCATTTAAAGTCTTATGCCGGCACTTCACTCTCGCCGAGACAAGGCGAGGCGGTCCGAGCGCGAGAGTGTGGATGGTATCCTCATCTTAGCTCGCTCCGTCTCCTCTCGCCTCGGCAGCGCTCCGTTTCTTGTCGGTTTTATGTGCCCGAGTCAAAGGGCGCGAGACGTGTCGAGGTCCGAGAACTAGCTACCCTACTACACCCTCGCGTTGTCTCGCCCACCATTTGTTTCAGTTGAGGTTAAAACCTGTTGCATAAGCACGTTTTTCGTCAGAAATTAAAATTATTTAGTGATTTTTTTTAACATGAATCGTGAGTGGACAAATGAGTTAACCCTTCAGTTCATTGAATTGTATCATGGGGAACCTGTTGTGTGGGAGCCAATGCATGCTTACCATTTCGAATGGGCCTCGAAATATTTTTCATTGAGGATTTCCATTTATTTATTTTACATGAGCTTATTTAACCGTAGGTTATATAACTATTATTTGTGATTTTTGACATTAGATGCAATGTTGTATAAATTTCACTTATTCATACTTTTAGAAATACATAAAATTGGAGTTCGATGAAATTAACTTTCGCATTTTCTTTTGTATAAAAGAAAAAAGAAAACAGGACAAGTTGACTTTCTATAAGCGTACGATTTTTTCTTCTTTTATGCAAAAAAAATGCGAAAGTTGATTTCATTGAACTCCACTTTTATGTATTTCTAAAAATGCAAAAAGAGAATTGAACAACATTGCTAAATGTCAAAAATGTCAAAAATGACAAATAATAGTTATATAATAGTTATATAATATATCTATAATTAAAAAAACTCATGTAAAATGCACACATGAAAATCCCTCAATAAAAAATATGTTGAGGTTCATTTTAAACGCAAAAAACGATGGGCAATTGTTTTCATATTATATTTAATATTTTTTCATAAAAACTCTGACTGAACGATAGCGCGAATTTTTGAAAGAACCGGTTAAGTTATATTGTTTGTTTTATAATAATGTAGGTTTAGTAATCTGTGTTACTATATGTAAACTACATACTTTATACAAGAATTCGATGACATGAGTGTATTCATGTAAAAAAAATAATTAGAGATATGCATCAAAACTCCATGTATTTTAAATGAATGAATGAATGAAAACGTGCTTTATATAATTTTTTATTCTTTTAATGCCTTGTTTTTATTTAGAAAATGGTCTTTCACCTACCCACCCA
The DNA here is from genome assembly GCA_963675555.1 of Leptura quadrifasciata. Taxonomy (NCBI): domain Eukaryota; kingdom Metazoa; phylum Arthropoda; class Insecta; order Coleoptera; family Cerambycidae; genus Leptura; species Leptura quadrifasciata. The sequence goes on along the minus strand of OY776681.1, from coordinate 17,270,310 downwards.
CTTGGTTTACTACCTGAGGTACACCCACCTTGTCCTATTTCGATGAATTGTTGTCATCCACCACCGTCTTTTCTTCCAAGGTTTCTTAATTTTCATTTTGCAGTATCTTTGCACAAAATTATAATAGTTATATGCACAATAAGTTGCAGCAGCGGCTACATCGACGTCGCCCGTGCTGGTTTGTCGTAGAACATCTGTTGCAGTATTCGAGAATGTGGATGGTAGCGTTCGGGGTTCTTTTCCTAGCCAAATGTCTCGCCGAGACATTCGGCGAGGCGTCTCGGCGAGAGTGAAGTGCCGGCATTAAAAAGGAATACAAAAGAGTGATACGTCCGACGTAGTTGAAGATCACTCGTATTGAATCTATGTAATAAGTCACAATGTGGAAGACCTCTCTGTGGATAATTTCCAGAACTTTTGAACCAGAGGTATTTAAAAAAACGCCTCTGAGGTTTTTCAATGCTATTGAATCATATTCAAGTCTTGACCTCACAAATGAATTAAAGAGAAGTTTCAGTGTATTTTCGTTAAATTCTTTACAATTACGGATAATGTAGCCTAAATTTTTGAAGGAATTAGCGGTGATTTGATTGATATCGCTAATAAAAGATAACTTTGGATCGAATATTACTCCTAGATCTTTGAAATGACCACAGCTCTTCAGTTCATCATCATTAATTGTATAGATAAATAATCAATACATTTGTTACTGAATGTCATTACTCAAGCAACTGGAGTTCCTAGGCTAGGGATTATAAAAACAACTTGTAAGAGGAACCATCTACCATGACTCATTGCAATCATCTCAAGCAATATAAGCGTATATCTCTTAGATCATATGATTTAAAAAATATTTTACATACATAATATCTACATGAATTTTCCACTATTTTAAAATCAATATTGGATATTATTAGTCGATGTTTTTTGTTGTCCAATATCGCAAAAAAATTTAATAATATAACGATTTGCATTTTAAGATATTAAGTAATGTGATTTTATATAAAGCAGGCCGATATGGGGTAAATATGAATATCCAATATTTTAATATCCATATTATTCATTCCGGATTGATTTTGAATGTACATTCTTAACAATTTATTTTAATATATATATCCTCCAGTTTTGGAGCCATTTTCAAGAGAAAAAGGGGGTCAAGAAAAAATTGTTAAAGAAAATAATGCTAGGAGTTTGTGAAACTGGTTCGATTCCGGGGTCTCTATCTGCCTACTCTCCAGATCTCACCACGATCCGTCTCTAAGGCCTCAATCTGCCTATTCCTTTGAGCGAACTCTATATATATATATATAGAACTCAGTTGAGTTCTATACTCACATGTGATAGTTATTCATGTTCATTTTGTTATATCTATTTTAATCATGGTTTTAATCCTTAATTTTAAATAATCAGTAATTGTTTACCTTAAATTGTGTACCTGTAAAGGAATTTGTGTATGAATTTGTCTACATTAAGTTAAAAAATGCGACTATTTTATAATACATGTGACCTTAACTTTTAACCTCAAGTTAATGTCTTGATAAAGGGAATAAATAATTTCCGAAAGCTTGACAAAGTAACAAAAGAGTTTTTCTTTTTCTGTTTTGTGGCCGTAAACTTTTCACCTCTGACTGCAACCTCAAGATACACTACGTGTGTTTAATTTTGGTTTTCTTAACTAGTCAGTCAAGACTACCCTTCTTCTTTATATATATATATATATATATATATATATATATATATGAAGTGTTATTTTGTACTTCCTCCTCCAGGAGTCACGGTTGTCTAAACGACAAAACGACAAAACGACAACGACGTTTCGGCAGAATCTCATCTGCCATCTTCATGTTCTCACTGAAAGCTGCCTACTGCTGCTCCTCGTTGCTCGAACTTAACAGTTCTAAAGACTCGCTTTATAGGTATATATTCACCGCCAAAAGTGGGACACATAGTATATGTGTATTGGCCTAGGTTCCAAGCAATATTATTATTAACAAGTCAGTATGTCTCATACTTACGATATATGTCGTTGCATACAGAGCACCAATGATCATCACTGCCAGAGAAAGATTATTTAGTTCAAAACTGCTATCCGTGGCAGCTAAAGCAAATTCTACAGCCGATAAAATATCCAAAAGTGCCGACATGCCTGTAAGAAATATGCACCACCCAAAAATAATATTGAATTCCTCTACCAAAACATGAATCATCCCATATAGTTTACTAAATTTCATCAATTTCTGCTTTAAAGTGGATTCTTTATGTTTAAGAATACTGGGCAAGTTATGTTCCTTTAGTGCATCACACAACATTTTATTTAAAAATTTGTACCTAGTTGCTAATATCCTTGCTATGTTGTGTATAAAAATGACAACAAATAACTGGTAGTACATGAGCAATCTGTAACTTGCGTAAGCGTATAAGATTCCAAATGCTCCAGATGTATACCAAATATATGTTTCGCAGAAATGCAGAGAAAGAAGTATTATATAACACGAAATGACTACTGAAATATAAACGATTACATTTTCCTTAGTCCTGAAATTCGATTTATGCAATTCTCTGTCTAAGGCCTTCAGGCAGTTCCAAATTCTATTCCAATTTCGAGAGCACCGTGTGGGCCATAGTAAACCTGCTGATATGAATGATAATTCGCACGACCAGAGTGATATGTCGATAAAAATTTGAGTACTTCTAAGAACATTTTTATAAAATGCACATCTTAAACTGATGCAAAAACATTCAATTGCCAAGAGAACAAAATATAGCAGGAGTGGGTACAATTTTGCAAATATGTATCTCAAACTTCGCGGTTCGCCCTTAAAATTGAGTGGGGCCAGTAATCCAAGAAAAGCTGCAATTTTATACTGTTTGTGAAATATGTATATATCACTTCGAATAATTTTTTTTGAAAATAAATTCATTGTAGTTATCGAAAGACAATTATTCTACTAAGGTGACGTACGAACAGTATCTGTATATGAGGTAATTTACTAAAAGTGGTTTTAAAAATGTTCAAATTGTAAACATCATTAGTAATTGATGAGGTATAATGACTTTGTCAATATATTGTGGAATTTTTATGACAATATTATTATACTAGGTGGTCTCACGATATTTCTGCGGCTGACAACATCCAAAAATAATGGTAGTCGTTTATATACCGGGTGTAACAGAATCATGGTATACCCCTTTTCTTCTTTAGTTTAGAAGATAATTGAGGGGTCTAGCATAAAAGGAGTATAAGTGAAATTTTGAAGTTTCTGAGATATTGGCAATCAAAGTTGAATGAACTTTCAAAATTCCTGAAAAAAATTCGGGCAGGTATTTCTTTTTTATTGGTTACTAAATTTGTTAATTTGTTTTGTACTGTGTTTTGTATGTTTCAAAATTATTAAAAATTCAAGAAAAATTAGAAAATGTACTTGCACTTTTTTATGCCAAACTTTTTTTTTTTGAACACAATAACAAACCATTACGTTTCAAAAAACTCATATATATTTAATTTAAGTGTTAAACTGTGTCATATAAACATTAAGCAACTATTACTTATCCTTAAATAGGAATTCAATATGAAATCTAAGTTATAACAGTCCCTGTCTCTTTCTTCATTTTCCGTTAGTTGAAGATCAACTTCCCGATCTTCAGCAGCTACATTTATGCTTTTGTTTCCCTGCTTTTCGTGTTACGCCTGGTTGTGTTGCTTATTTTTTCTTTTACTCTTTTTTCTCGTATTCAATGCTATTATAAAATTTATAATATACTGGTGGAATGACTCCAAAAGAGATTGGAAATTTTTCCACTGAGTTAGTTTATTTTCAAACCTTCTTGATTTAGCTGTAAAAACGTATTTAGAAAAGCCATATATTGTCTGAAAGTTATTTGTGGCATTCTACGAATATTCTTTCCTATTATTTGGGTTTTCTACCACTTGTATTATTATCCTCTTCAAAACAAATCACCGAATCTACAAAATAATAGAATTATTGGAAAAAAACCTCTGCGCCCGTGACGTTTACGCCAAAGGAAAAGTCAGAGGTTATGTTTAGCAAATAATATAAATCGGAATAAACACAGAAATAATGTATTTTGCTGACGTTTCGGAAAGTAATCTCTTTCCGTTTTCAAAGCTATTTTTGGAAGAACTCTTATTTTGCTGTGTATGTCAAATACACAGCTTTAAGATTCTGTTTATGTTATTTCCATAGATACTTACTACTTACACAGAACTGATGATATTTTCTTTTAGATAATGTTGAGTTTGTTAAGTTCTTCTTTTAACATTGGTAGCCAGGTTGTACAAATATCTACAGAACAATTCGATACGCACTTATCTTCATTTAATAAGATTATTGCTGATTCTTTAATTTTTCTTTTTTTGGTATCTGTTTCTTTTGTTAAAATTTTTGCCAAGTCCCAGTTTATTCTATGTCCGTTTTCCCAAGCATGTTCACAAATCTTTGATTTCTGAATTTCATTTTTTCTAATGTAATTCTTGTGCTCATCCAACCTCACACTGAAAGGTCTGGATGACTCACCCACATAACATTTATCACATTCGCACGGGATATTGTAAAAGCCATGTTCGGCCGACTAGTGACTTTAGCTGGGCAAATACATTTGTTGAAGGGAAAATCCAGTTCCAGTGTTGGCTTATAGTAAAAACAAAATACTGAGTTTGCCTCCATTTAATTAACTGCATGCTTGTCCGTATCCGTTTTAGGATCACCGATAGTTTCGTGAATATTAGAGAAACTGTAAAAGTTCTCATTAGTCATCTCATGAACAGAATTTTTTTTACGAGATTTCTTGATAATATTTCTCCAGTGTTCTAGTACAGACACTTGAGGAATTTTTCTTGTAACCTTTTCTAAAATTTCGAAATTTTGGTCGCACTCTATAAAAGTGTGTCCTGACTCTAGAAACTTATGATGAATTTCTTGTATTGTGGCAGCTTTGACCAGGAACATGAACAATTTTGCTATATTTTTATTTTTGTTTTGTCCCCCACGCGATTCTTGATGTTCACTATCCATGTTTAAGCTGAATTTGCAAAATGTGCCGCCGAAGTTGAGATTGCGGTCAAAGCACGATGGGAAACAAGGTTTCAATAATAATAATAATTAAAAACATCCAAATGTTTATAAAACTCTAGCCGGAATATTTGACATTAGTTGGAATAAAATGGGTATAAGTGACACTTGTATCCCTTATACACTGGATTAATTTTACTATTTGTTTATATCATATTTCTACTCGTCAACGGATGTCAGGAAAAGTCAGAAAATCACTTGAATCTATTGTTATGTGCTTACACAGTCTTTAGTAAACACTTTGTGGATTCGAATAACTTGCAACAAGAATTTTCACAAACCACTGATTTATTTAATCACTAAAATTACACTAGTAAATACTTAAAAATCACACAACTAATAATAACTTAATCTAATATGAATTCACTACTTTTAAAACACTATGTACTTTTCTTCCTAAACTTGACAACTTTATCTAACCTAAAAACTCTCTGTCTGTTTACTTCACTGAACTGAACTGTATTGCCTACTTCACTCAACTGAACTCTTCTTCTACAAACTGTCTCTGTAACCAGAACCACAGACTACCCAGAACTGTACTGGATACTAAACTGAACTGTTCCTTATACTTCACTAAACTGTACTGTTCCATCTGCTGGCTTCACCTCTTTATATACCCACTTGGAATGTCCAGAATATCATTGTAGAACCTTCCAGAATATACTGGAATTCTCTACAATTTACTTAGGCACTACTAAATGGTGGTTCGCCAGTTGGCCCACAGATGGCGCCACTCTTCTGGCCAGGGAGTAATTACAACTCTCCTCTTTGTTAGAGGGCAGCACATAACACTATTTTACACCAAACAAATATGAACTTTAGGTTGTCAAATCTGTACTTAACGCAAATATGAAAAAACTTGCACTTGTACCTCTTTTATTCTAGATCCCTCAATTGATTGAAATTTAGGATATACTACATACATAATAAGCGGCACTTTTTGACATAACAATTGATTTTTTTCACATCCGGTTTCGCCATAAATGATGCTAATTTTCGATTTTTAAATGGAACACCCTTATATTATGTCTTCAATTTCATTTTCCAGGAATCTCAAGTATCTGGCACCAGTCAGAGGTCCTTCAAATATTATTGGACCAATGATTCTACTACCGATTATTCCAAGCCAAACATGGAAACCGAACCGCACTTGAAAGTTACCCTCCCGTAATAAATTTTGATCTTGTAACCAATATCTTGTATTTTGTCGGTTAAATAATCCCAAATTTGTAAACCTAGACCCGTCAGAAAATAAAATCAGTTCCAAAAAATCATTGTTTGGCTGCACGTTATTATACAAAATCCAATTGCAACATTCCATCCTAAGTTCGTAATCACTTTCGTACAAATGCTGGTGCAATTGGTATTTAAGTGATTCATAGTAGTATTTGTACAAAATTCGGCTTACTGTTTGGTGACTGATGTCCAATTCAAACCCAATTTGCCTTAAAGAAACAGTCTTATCAACTTCTATTCGAGCCAAAACATTAATTTCCGTTCCTTCGTCAATAATGAAGTTCTCTTCGGGATCATTGTTGGGCACTCTTCGGAATTGGTTTTCAACACGTTTAAAATAATTTTTCGCTGGACATTTTCTATCAGGATATCGTTGGTCATGAAGGTAGGTAGCCGCAATTGCATTTCTTTTACATTCCCCATAAATAATTAACATGTCCACTTTTTCATCTCTTGTATAAATTTGCGGCATTTTGAACACAATTAACAAGAATTTTAAACAATTTTTAAAGACATAGTAAAAACACCGTTAAACCAACAAATGTTTGACAAATATTTCATTGCTTTCAAAGCCACCTTAGTTACTTTTTAACATTGAATTAGAACAAAATTGTATTTTCTTTTAGCTGTAATTTTGTTTGTATTTATCGCACATTTCAGTAGTAGTTTTAGTATAAATGGTACCACGGTACCGATATGATTCCATTTAAAAAAATTGAGTTTTGCCCCAAAAACCATTTTTGTGAATTTTATTTGCCCATAAATCACGTAATTTAGTGTTTTTAACGGGATTTCAATTTTTGTAGCATTACACGGGTCATTTAGAATAGATCGGAACGGTCATGGCACACTCAAATGAAAAACTAAAAATTATATTATAAAAAAATTGATGTTTGAAATGTCACTTATTTGGCATCGTTGGATTGAGAAAATGATGCAGAATTCAAAAAAGCAATATTATATGTTTCCTGATGTCACCCTTCTACCCGGATTATGCATCTCCGCTTGTTTCTTGTGGGAATATGTTTATTTTAACGCTATTATAATATTCGACACGACGTAGCCCTGTGCAGCACTTTAGAGTGACGCTCAACTTTCTATCCTTTTCTATGGTTAAGCTGGAAACGTGTAGGCGATTCCATACTATGGGAATACACGAAGTACTTGACGTTTATCTAAATATACGATAAACAAACCCCGCAACTCGACTAGATTTTATGTAAATTATGTCTCAAAACTGTAGCGTTTAACTTTGCTTTAAAAATATAATTTTAAAAGGCATTTCTGGTAAATTTAACGTGTGCAATATTTAATGACTACATACATGAAAAAAAATGAATTAAATGCATCAATTACTTAAATTTGGAAAATAACTAGGAAAAAATTAAATTTGTATATGGGGTATATACGGGATGTTTCACTAACCCTAAAAATTTAAAAAAATACCAATGATTTAAAAGTTATTTTTTTTTACCCTGGATACTTTAGAGCATAAAAATTAATCTTAGATTGAAGTTTAAGGTATAAACAAGCTATATATACAAGGATTTTTTTTAAATTAGTATTTTATTTAATATTTAGAGTTGTGGAAAATATATAATATATAGAGTGGAAAAAAAAATGATAAAGCTTAAATTTCACGTGCAATTTATAAGAAATAAAAATTATAAAAATTAAAAGTAAGTATACCATTGGAAAGCTTAATTCTTCCTCTTTAAAATGACACCCTTGTTTTTTTTTTTGTTTTTAATGCGTACAAATTGTCTTTATTATGTAGCGGCGGTCGTGAAATGCTTCATTTCCCTGTGCGACGCGCTTGAAATATTGAGCTGAACTAGCGAACTGTAATAATTTCTCGTGCTAAGGGAAACATTTATTAAAAAAAAACTTTTATACTACTTTTATGTAAAATGTCCCTCTCTTTCACGTGGTGCTATCCGTTTTTTATTATTATCATTTTTCGAGATATTAGCAAAGAACTTTCCATTTCCGTTTCAGAGGGTTGTTTATAAGGGTTGGCGGGGGTAGATTTTGGTAAAGTTTTTGAGCGACTTTCTACTAGTAAAAAACTAGCCTTTCATGAAAAAATTAGCGAGGTAACAATTAATTCTAACCTTTCATCAAAATTAGTCTCGGGCAACTGGACTAATACTCATTGTTTACGCCGAACTTCTGCTACCTTTTCTGTTGAGGGTGGAGGCGATATAACGAACCTGGGATGGGGAATGGTAGCTCAGTGTGTTAAAGCGACTGGCTAGCAAACTGAGTTACCTAGCGAAGTGGGTTCGATTCCCGCAAGGCGAAACAATTTTTCATTAAAAAAAATTGCCCCAAGGGTGGTTCGGAGTTCACATTAAACTGTAGGGCCTCGTCTCTCTTTGCCTAGCACAAGATCCTTGAGATCTTCCAGGGGGTTACTTCGGTAACTTGAGAGGCGGTTAGGAAAACATTTTTTTTTTTTTTTTAAAACACGCAGGATGGAAGTCAACAAGTGTTGCAGAAGACTACTATGTAAACTAGTGTCCGAATGGCCTATGACTAATAATAATAATAAATTTATTGATCTTTAGATAATACACATTTTATAGATATGTCCAGATGGATAGTTAAACATCATTTTAAATAAAACTTATAAACTAAATAAGTAACACATAGAATATGGACAAACTTTCTGAGCTAACAAATAATACACATACATGTATAATTTCTTTTAATATATTGTATTTTCAATTAAAAAAAAAATTCCATTTTAAAATAAAAAAATTCCTCAATGCTGTAATTCTAAGTTAAAATTTCTTTTAATCTTCTGTTAAATACATTGAGTGGCAGGTTTTGGGGTGTTACTATGTTATTTTTATTTCTGGTATCATTTTGATGAACTCGAGCATACGTAGGATATTTATCTAAGTTACTTCCACGCCCAGTGGAAGTATAGTAACGCAAAAATTTGTTTAATTTATTTACTGAAATATGCTTAAAATATCATGAAACGTCAAAGCCAGCCCCCCTCCCACTATTATCAACCTGATTTAAATTGATGTCAATGTTGACCCCTAGAAATCGTGTATTACGGGCGAATTTAGGTAGTTTCGAACTTACGTTTGACTTGGACTGAAATATTAACATTACAGTTTCGTTTTCATTCAACAACAATCTATTGGATGCAAACCAAGTATATGGTTGAGGATATACTGCTTATCATCTTCCATGTCTATGCTTGTGCCAAAAGTTGAATCGTCTGCATTTATTATCGTTTGTACTTTTAAGGTGTTTAGACTAATTGGCAAATCATCGATGTATACCAGGAATAGTAGGAACCCCAGTACTGATCCTTGTGGCACCCCTCTCTTTACCAGTCGGAAGATATTGCAGAAAAACTGAAATTTATTATCCCTCTTTTAAGGCGTATATCTCCCTTATTATTCGTTTTCGAAATAAGTTTATATAAATGACTACCATTATTTTTGGATCTACTATCGGCCGCAGAAATATCGGGAGACAATTTTGGACCCCCTTGTGTAATATATACGTGTATGTATAGTTGTCTCCAAATTTACTGGACAGATAAAAAATACAATAAAAACTTTACGATCTCGTTAAAATACGGTTACTCTGTACTATTTTCGTCCTCAAATTGAATCACTTTCCTTTATAGGTTTTTAGTGTACGTCGGCTTGTTTGATGACACCATACCGAATGGTTCACCGCCGCGGCGTTAGTAATGAGCTCGTAAAATTTTTATTGTCTTTTTTATCTGCAGCGTAAGTCTGCAGGTTACTAAAAGTACTATCTTCTTTTTGCTTCACCAACAATTGTAATTTAATTAAGTATGTACACTTGGAATAGTAATAAATAATTTAAGTTTGATGTATAAAACCAATATGGATGGACACATTGGATATACAATGTTAACAATTAATATACGTAACAGAATGTAAAAATTGATGATTTAATTTTGCAAAAAAAATATTTACTTGAATGGATGAATTTTTGTTAAATAATGTAGTTTAGAAAAAATCAATTTTAGTACAGTCATCCACCGTTTAAAAGGGGCCAAATCTTCGAAATCTGAAGTACTTCTCCGATCTTCTTGAAAATTTAGAATTAAGTTCATCTTACCCTCCTCTTCAAACCTGACTTGGTCGCAAAGTGTGCTTTTTTTTAAGGGGTGAAAACTACCCCTTACTCCAATAAATTGAAAACTAATAAATTAACGCTGTGATGGGCTATAATTATGTTCAAATATATTAAATATCAATTGTTTTTAATCATGGATCCAATATTTCAATATTTTACTATTTAACTACCCTTAAAAACAACCCCTCACACGAAAATTAATAAAAAATGTGTTTAAAAAGCATGAAACCTTTTTATTTTGGATCGTAATAGGATAATTTTTCCCTTTAAGTATAAGAAATATGATACCTCATTTTTTTAATGATGCAACCCCCAACAGCCAACCCTAACAATAAAACTTAGGAAAAATTGAAAACTAATAGATGGAAGCAGTGATAGGTTATCATTATGTTCAGATATGTTAAATATTTGTTGTTTTTTATAATGTAACTAATATTTCGATATTTTACTATGTAACTACCCTTAAAAACTACCCCTCACACAATTATTAAAAAAACAGTTTAAAAAGCATAAAATCTTTTTATTTTGGATCTTGAATAGAAAAAATATATTCTTTAAGTGTAAACGACCTGATACATCATTTTTCAATATGATTCAACCCCTAAAAACCACCCCTTACAATAAAAATTAGGGAAAAAATCCTTTTGAAAGCTCCAAGTAGTGGAATGCGTAAAAAAATGAAAATAAATTGCTAAATAATTGAAGCGCACCTTTCCTTTTCTATCTTTTACTCGTATTATCTATATAGCATCTTTTTATGCATGTGTTTATACATGTGGGAATCCAGATATGTATGTATCAAGAAGACACAGCATGTACAAAAGAATAAATGCTCCAAAACGTTCAAAATTTAGACGCTCCGTAATTTTCCTACGTTATCTCTAGAAAAATGTATTTAGTTTTTTAACGATAACTCCGCTTCCTTTTAAGTTTTTTGCATTCACCCATACATCATTTTGTAGGGAATTTTATAAGCTATAAAGTCATGATGATTGCAATATTTCTACACCTTTTCGTTCAGAGAATTTTAAGGTTGAAGGGCTAAAAAGAGGTTTCCTTCGCATAGAAATCAAAGCTTTAAATGCCCATATCTCGCTTAATTTTTAAGTTACATGAATTTAAAAAGAGCAAAATTTTCAGTAAAAAGAAAGCTAAATTTTTGTTGAGAACACTTTTTTCGTAAAACCATTATTTTTTGAGTTATTTTGAAAAATTGAAAAAATAAAAATTTACTTAAATCAACTTTTTTCAAAATGTACATTCTCTAAACCATTCAAACTTTTGGAACGTGTTATTGGGACATAAATAAAGTTAATTTTTCATGGGCTACGATTAATTTTAATTTTGCCGCTCACGACGCCAATTTTCTCTCTCAACATTTTCTCTGAAAAATTACTCATTTTTCCGTTATTTGAGTTTAAATCTTTAGATAAATTTACGACAAACAAAAATTCGTCTTCAATGACTCATAAGTCGCTTAATATGACCTAAAATTTGACTTATAAACTTCAATTTTGATAAGAATAGTTTTTTCTAGAAAACGTTTAATTTTCGAGTTATTCACGAAAAACTGTTGAAAACCGTGTTTTTTATTGGAATTTTCAATCGCGAATAATTCAGAAATTATTAGGTTGTAGAAAAGCTTTATACTACATTTTCTTTTTAAAATTTTATCCTCTATCAATTCCGGGTGTCATTTTGAATTTTTAAATTTCCACCCCCGAGAAAGGGTGGCATTCACCCCCGGGGTTGAAGCACATATCGGCACTAAGTCAGGTTTGTTATTTGCATCAGTTTTGAGCTACTGTCAAAATTTCAAACAAATGGGTTGAGTTGATCAGATTTCGGAGGTGAATCGGTTCATTGATTGTACTATTTAGATTGTTACAGGCAGCAATATAAAAATTTGCCAGTAATAAATCATTGTGTCATACTTACTATAAATGTCGTAGCATACAGGACGTCAATAATTATCACCGACAGAGAAATATGGCTGCCATCTGCGAAAGTTAAAGCAAAATTTATAGGGGATAAAATATCCAAGACAGTTGATATGCCTGTAAAAAATATGCACCACCCAAAAATAATATTGAATTCCTTCACTAAGTTATAAATCATTCCATAGAGCTTACTAAATTTTATTAATTTCTGGTTTAAAGACGATCTGGTATTTTTGAAAGCACAGGGCAAGTTATATTCGCTTACTGTCTCACATAACATTTTATTTAAAAAATTGTATCTGGCTGCTAACATCCTTGTTATGTTATGTATAAAAATAACAACAAATAACTGATAGTGCATGGCCACTCTGTAACTCATGTAAGCATATATGATTCTGTATGCTCCAGATGCGTACCACACATATATTTCATAGAAATGCACAGAGAAAAGCATTATATAGGAAGCAATAACCATTGCAACATGAGCGAATACATTTTCCATAGCGTCGAAATTTGATTTATGTAATTCTTTCTCTAGAGTCTTGAGACAATTCCAAACTCTGTTCCAGTTTCGAGAGCACCGTGTAGGCCATAGTAAACATGCCGATACGAATAATAATTCGCATGTCCAGAGTGATATGTCGATAATAATTTGAGTAGTTCTAAACAAATTTTTATAAAGCGTAAATCTTAAACCGACACAAAGAAATTCAATCGGTAAGCGGAGAAAATATAACAGCAGCGGGTACAATTTTGCCAATGTATGTTTTTCACTTTGTGGTTCGTCGTTTAAATGGATTGGTACCAATCCAAGAAAGGTTGCAATTTTATACTGTTTAGTAAATATGTATACATCACTTCTAATCATTTTTTTGAAAATAATATTAGTGTCCTTATCGTTTTACTAACAGTGGTCGTCGCACTTATTGTGTAAGAGCAGGGTGTCGGTAGTTGGTGTAATCTACTAAAAGGGGTTTATTAAATGTTCAAATTGTAATCACCATTACTTGAAAAGTATTAATGTTTATGTCAATATATTGTCGGTTTTTTTATTAACATGTTATGAATGAAGTATCCATTTCAAAGTTAGTTTATGTCATAATATAATATGGAGCGTTGATCAAATATTCAGCGTTTTTTGCAGTTGAAGCTCATTTAAAAAATAACTGTTCTATTGTATAAAAAAATTACCCAGCATTTATTTCGTCGTCATTTTCATTTAAATCCACGAGGTCCGGTTTCTAGTCGAATAATAATTAAAAAGTTTGTACACGAGTTTCGCAGTACTGGCTTCTTGTGCCAGAGAAGAAGCAAAATGGAGAACTCGTTCTGTACGCACACTTGGAAATGCTGAAAGGATAAGCAGCTGTGCTACGAAATCCTAAACGCTCTGCAAAACGACAAGCATTAGCACTCAATATTTCGATCAATAGTTGTCGCCGCATTCTAAGAGACTTCCACTTCCCTACAAAGCTTCTGCCTCAAGATTTTGGATCGCGCGTTGATTTTTGCGAATGTTTCGAAGGGCTATTTGTTGAAAACCTGAATATCGTTTGTTCAGATTATACAGGGTGTCTCACCGGGAACTGAATCGATCGATATAGAGAAAAGTACGCATCAGATAATTTTGAAAAATTAAATAATTACTAATGTCGGTGTGGCCAATCCAACTAAAATAATTACAAGCAGCTGGCACTTCCGCTTATACCGGAAGTCGATACCAACCTGCTTATTTCAAATGGAACACCCTATATATTTTAGGGTTTTCGAAAAGAGCATAAAATTCTGAGTCGAAAATATATAGCATATCCTATACCTAAACCTAGCCATTTTATAGAAAATTTGACAGGTGCAACGGTTTGCAAGAACTGTTATAACTTTCTCCGTGTAAAAGATCCTAATTTGTTTCTTGTCACGTAAAAAGAACACAAGGAGAACTACGTTCTACAACTGAAATAAATTCAATAATATCATACCAAGTGTTCCGTTCTTCGCGTTACATTTTGTCAACTTCAAACCGCGAAAACTTGTTTAGGTCAAATGGAACACCCTGTATTTTTTTACGTCGAGTTGTGTAAAATTGAATTCCCTTTTCTCTGATATTAGCATTGTGGGGGTTAAAGTTACAACTTTTTGAAATATTTGCGATTTTATTAGAAATTCATGAATTATTGTAATCATTTCATCAAAATAGCCATGATTAGAAACAATCAGTCATTATCTTATGCCAAAAAATGCCAGCACGTTTAAATTACACTCACGAAGACTTTTTAAATTTGTCTATTATTTATGGAAAATGTGATAAAGTAATATCAAGAACTTGCAGCACATTTGCTACTCGATATCCACAAAAACGCAAAATAACACTAACACTGTAACATGCGTATTAATCGAATTGAAGATATGGAATGAACTAAAATAACAGAGATAAGATCAATTTAAAATATGATTTCATTTTAATTTAATAATTGCTCAAAATTCCGCCCTCGAACCTCGACACATTTTTCGCACCTTCGGATTAGGTCCTCATGGGTAGCTCTTCTAATTGAATCCTGTGATATGTTTTGAAATGCATTTCTTACTCTTTGCATACAATCTTCAATGGTTGTTAATGGGCTTTCATAAACTTTATTTTTAATAGTTCCCCAAATGAAATAATCCAGAAATGATAAATCGGGCGAGCGAGGAGGCCATAAGAAAGGTCCATTATTGGCAGTCCATTGATCATAAAAAGTTTCTTGTAAATAATTATTAATTAAATATGCGTTATGTGGGGGAGCACCGTCATGCTTATAAAAAATGTTTCTATGTTGAGAGGTAAATTTTCTAAATAGTTATTATTAAAATTTTGTAAGATATTCAGATATCTTTCACCTAAAAAAAAAAACAAAAATTTACCTATACATATTAGCAGAAGAGAAAATTTAATTTACCGTTTAAATTTTCCTGATAAAATTGTAATGCCACCACTCTATCGTTTCTTATGGCACAGTAAACATTGAACTGCCAACTTTCCTGAAAGTTTCGCTCTCTGAACATATGAGGATTTGAGTCACTCCAATAATGCGAATTGTGTCTATTAAAAAGTCCATTGTTAGTAAATTTTGCTTCATCTGTCCATATAATATTTCCCAAATAAGAATCGTGACCCTCAGACCTTATTAGAATAAACTCACAAAAATTCTGTCTTCTTTTAATCCTTGAACCATATGGAATGAAAACGGATGAAACTTATGTTTTAATAAGATTCTGTGAATTGAATACTTGCATAGTCCCGATTCCAGAGCAGCTTATCTTAATGGCATCCTTGGAAATGCATGAAAATATCCCAGAATGACTATTTTCCAGTATGCGTTTTACAGTGTTTGGTGACGGTTTCCGTTTTTCTGGATATCGAGTAGCAAATGTGCTGCAAGTTTTTGATATTACTTTATCACATTCTCCATAAATAATAAACAAATTTAAAAAGTCTTCGTGGGTGTAATTTAAACGTGCTGGCATTTTTTGACATAAGATAATGACTGATTGTTTCTAATCATGGCTATTTTGATGAAATGATTACAATAATTCATGAAATTATAATAAAATCGCAAATATTTCAAAAAGTTGTAACTTTAACCCCCCACCAATGCTAATATCAGAAAAAAAGCAATTCAATTTTACACAACTTGACGTAAAAAAATACAGGGTGTTCCATTTGACCTAAACAAGTTTTTGCGGTTTGAAGTTGATAAAATGTAACGCGAAAAACGGAACACACTTGGTATGATATTATTGAATTTATTTCAGTTGTAGAAACGTAGTTCTCCTTGTGTTCTTTTTACGTGACAAGAAGCAAATGAGGATCTTTTACACGAAGAAAGTTATAACGGTTCTTGCTAACCGTTGCACCTGTTAAATTTTCTATAAAATGTCAAATATCTCTGAAACGGCTAGGTTTAGGTATAGGGTATGCTACATATTTTCGAATGCTCTTTTCGAAAACCTAAAATATATAGGGTGTTCCATTTGAAATAAGCAAGTTGGTATCGACTTCCGGTATAAGCGGACGTGCCAGCTGCTTGTAATTATTTTAGTTGGATTGGCCACACCGCATTAGTAATTATCTAAATCTTCAAAATTTTCTGATGCGTACTTTTCTCTATATCGATCGATTCAGTTCCCGGTGAGACACCCTGTATATGAACCACTGATACAATGAAACGACCCTTGATGCTTTTCTTGCTCCATTTTTGTCTCTGTTGCTTTGGTATATGTACGAAACAATCAGTACCAAAAATACGTAGGTGATCAATACTTACAGCGCCCCTTCCGGACCTCAATTCAATGGGAGTTTTTATCTTTAACCAACGTAGGTCCCGTCGGATCGAGGGTATACCGGGTGGCCACAATTCAATGTACACCCCCAATATTTTGGTTGTTTTTGTATTTAAAAATTTTATTTTTGGTACACATAAATTAGACAATAATGAGCTACTTTTAGCCTAACAGGAATGAAAATATCAACCAACTTTTTTTATTAAATGGAATGACTATATTTTTTGATGGTTTCTTAAGTGCAACAGTTTTTTTCAGATGTAAAAAATTCCAAAAAAATAAATGAGATACGAACAATTTCTGAATTCTTCCAAAATGGCCGCGTCAGATGAATGCGATGTAAGAAAATTACTAAGGAGGCTATGAAAATTATTAGTAAGGTTGTAGGGTTGTCTGTAAAGAAGAAAATAGTTGTTTGAATTACTGATAGGTTCCAGTATTTTTAGGTTTTTTTCAAAAAACAGAATTTAATTTTCATTTTCATTTCCGTAGGGCCCTATGCATTTTTTTAAATGGAACTGTGCTATTTTTTTTATTAATCTGAAACTGTTCTATTATACTCACTACAGAATGATAAAATTCTTACTTCGTGGCAGTGGCTGAACATGCAGGGGACTCCCGTTTATTGTAAAATAAAAAAAATTCGGCAGAGCTGTGAGCCTTAGAGCTTGAGAGACACCCTGGGAGCCTCCATGCAATTTATTTTCCGATTTTACGAAGAACGGGTGGGTCACACGTAAAACGTTGGATAGGGTCAAATTATACACCCTGTATAGCCCTGGAGTACGTTGCTTCACTCTAAAAGTCCTATTAACACTTTAGTTAATTTTACTATCTTTGGCAGGGTCCAAAACTGCACCCTGTATTCGATTCTTGAAGTAAAACACTTGGATTAAACGAACAAGAATGATTTTATTAAATAACACTAAACACAGATTTAAAATAAAAGATTTATTCTACATAACTTAAAAGGTTACTTTCGATACTGAAATTCCGTTTGGTTTAAAATATAAATGTAATTAACACGATTGTTTGGTTTTATGAGATTTAAAATTCACTTAAAATTAATACTCCTTTTAACATGGTTTCGGCCTTGGAAGTAGCAGGGGCACTGGATTCGTTTATCGCGAGTAATACCGGAGAAACTGATTTAGCCCGAACTCGTCGGGCTCGGTTATTTATACTTTCGTCGGGGACACGACGAGCAGAAAGTTGGAAAGGTCCGGAAAAGGCTGTGTGCGTCCCCGCACATTCCGTTCGGGCGAGGACGACTCATGGATTACGCAATATTGCACAACATTACGCAATATTGCATCAGAAAAGTGAAAAATTTGAATTTTGGAAATGAAATTTTATATCACCGTATCGGCCTTAAAAGGGGGGATTTTTTGATATATAAATGAATTCTGAATCACTTCAGGTTTAGCAGTTATTAATGAAAATTGGAATGGCCCCGTAAAGGGTTCC
The DNA here is from genome assembly GCA_963675555.1 of Leptura quadrifasciata. Lineage (NCBI taxonomy): Eukaryota > Metazoa > Arthropoda > Insecta > Coleoptera > Cerambycidae > Leptura > Leptura quadrifasciata. Next base: position 17,252,123 of record OY776681.1, on the reverse strand, counting down.
CGAAGGTTCGTGCGTTGGAAAGTTGAAATAATATGAAAGTGTGCCAATACGCCCTAGGTGAAGGGAATGACGTGGATTCAATTTAATGTGATAAATATCGTATGATTCTGGAAATGAGTTTTGATATTGATAGGGACAAGAGAACGGTACTCTATTTTAGCATTTTGAAAGGGGACTGATTGTGTGTAGATAAATTGAAAGCGAATGCGATTGAATGGTGAAATTCGGAAGAAGAATATTTTATGAGAAGTTTGTTTGATTGAAAATAAGCATTATATATGGGGGTATGAAAAGTGATATTGTAATTTATTAGCCAGTTAGCGGAACAAACGAAATGAAGTTAATTTTATCGTTGACGACTCGTAAAATGGAAAGAAAGTTGAATGAATGGCTAGCTGGCGTTTTGGGAAAATGAATGAAGGGTGTTTTGAAGTATGAATGAGAATGTGAATGAAACTTTAAAATTAAGGGAAAAATATCTTGTTAAATTTGATAGAATTAAAATACAAAGATGTAGTTCGGGGTATGAAAAGTCAATATGACATAGATCGGGTTAGTTAGGGGGGCCGTATTTTTGGTGGCTGTTTTTAGTAACTTTCTGGCTACAAAATGACTGATGTGAATGTTTAAGCTGCGGGTTAATTCTGAATTAACGAGACTATGCGAATTTTTCTAGAATTTTACTGAGAGAATTGTGGTTGTTTGTTAATTTGAAAATCTTAGTGACTTTTTTATCATAGTTTGACAAGTTTAAGTTGAATGATTGCATTTTTTACAAATTTTGCCGTTTTTTCTAGCTCCAGTTTGGGGAAACTACTATAACATGGCACGCAAAATGCTGCTATCCTAGAATAGAAATTGCCAAAATTTCAAAAAAGTGCCCATATTTCAAAAACCGTGGCTTTTCAATAAGGTCAATTTATGATATTCTGATAGGTTTTGGTCTAGCCTATTACCATTTTCAGGATATTACGGGACACCCTGTATAATAAAGATATAAATATAAAAGTAGTTATTTACGTTACAAATTTATGATCAGTATAGACGGATTGTAAAATTTTTGGGTATTTATCAATGTTCAATCAAATTTCTCCTCGTCGGTATAGGATAAAATAAAGCAGTTTTATTTCACACTACGTCGACGTTTCGCTTTATTTTAAAAGCTTCTTCAGGACTACAATAAATATAACATTGACAATCAGTAACAGGTGGATTGCAAAAGGAATGTAATATAGTGTATACGAGCACAATTGAAACCATATAACAACTAAAAGCCTGCAAAAACAGTCTGCATCTCTTTATTGTTTTTCTTATGATAAGCATTTCTATTTACCTCCGCCCATGTACAATAAAGAGATGCCGACTGTTTTTACCGGCTTTTAGTTTTTATACGGTTTCAATTGTGCTCGTATAGACTATACTAGGTAGTGGTGCGAGGTTATTTTTGTGTTTATAATAATAGGCTTTTACTAAAGATGTGTTTACATAATTAATTCATATTTTTTTGGATATTTTATATTCTGCAATTTTTAATAGATAAGTTTTTTTAAATGTTGTTTCCAAGTTGTTCTATTTGTAATTATTTATTGTAGTCCTGAAGAAACTTTTAAAATAAAGCGAAACATCGACGAAGTGTGAAATCCAATTGCTTTAATTTAACCTATACCGACGAGGAGAAATTTGATTGAATATCATTTAGGATACGATTTAAATAACATTTATCAATGTTGTCTACGTATACCCGAGTTCAAATGAGTATAAACAATACATTGCAGATATACCAATATTGCAATATCAATATTTACTGATATCCGTCCAATAATTTTCTATGACTTCATGAATAATAATAATAATAATAATAAACGACTTTATTGCGATACTAAATATCAACAATGTAGGGCGAAGTTTAGATCATATAATCTATTCTTACACTTAACCCTGAAAATCTAGATAAATATTATAACAGGTTTTAAAACAATGTTACGTTCTCCCTAAATATTTATTAATTTTGCTAATAAGTCAGTATGCCTTATACTTACGATATATATCGATGCATAAAGAGCACCAATAACCATCTCCGCCAGGAAAAGATTACTTAATTCAAAACTGCTATCTGTGACAGCTAAAGCAAATTCCGCAGTGGATAAAATATCCAAAATTGTAGACATGCTTGTAATAAATATGCACCACCCAAAAATAATATTGAATTCGACCACCAAATTATAAATCATCCCATACAGCTTACTAAATTGTATTAATTCCTTCTTTAAAGTAGATTCGGTATTCTTAGAAATACAGGGCAAATTACGATCCCTTACTGCGTCACGTAACATTTTATTCAAAAATTTGTATCTAGATGTTAATATCCTTGATATATTGTGCAGGAAAATGACAACAAATAACTGACAGTACATGACCAATTTGTGACCGGCGTAAGCATATAAGATTCCAAATGCTCCAGATGTGTACCATATATATGTTTCGCAGAAATGCAGACAAACAAGCATTATATAACACGAAATAGCCATTGAAACATAAACGAATACATTTTTCTTAGCGTTGTAATTCGATTTATGCAATTCTCTCTCTAAGGCTTTGAGGCAATTCCAAGCTCTATTCCAATTTCGAGAGCACCGTGTGGGCCATAGTAAACACGCCAGTATGAATGATAATTCGCACGAGCAAACTGATATGTCGATAATAATTTGAGTAGTTTTAAGGACATTTTTATAAAGTGAAAATCTGAACTTTATGCAAAAAAATTCAATCGTTAAGAGAACAAAATATAACACCAGTGGGTATAATTTTGCAAATATATACTTCAAACTTTGTGATTCGCCTTGTAAATTGATTGGTGCCAATAGTCCAAGAATAGCTCCAATTTTGTATTGTTTATTAAATATGTATATATCACTTTTAATTATTTTTTTTGAAAATAAATTCATTGTGGTTATCGAAAGGTAATCGTTCTACTAACAAAAGTGTCTCTTATGACCTACGGACAATGTCTGTATATGAGGTAATCTACTAAAAGTGTTTTAAAAATAATACAATTGTAAACATCATTAATAGTTGATGAGATATAATGACTTTTTTTATGACCACGTTATTATACAGGGTGTTGCATCATGAGAGGGACATAGCTTAATAGGAAGGAGGTAGAGAACATCAGTGGTAACCGGAACCTCCCATAGAAATGTCTCATTGGGCCTTCATTACGAAGTTACAGGGTGTTAAATAATTTTTGGCCAAACCTGTTTTTTGTCATAACTTTGACAGGGAATGAAATAACGGATTCATATTTGGTACGGCTAATGTACTAACGAGCCCCAAGAGGTACATGTATAAAAAAAAATATATCCAGGTCCGGACTCACTATAATTTATGTTTCTTCTTTGCATCAATAAAACATCACCCTGTATATATTTTTTTGAAATTTCGATACGATATTCGAAAAGAGCAAGAAAAAACAAACAAAATGGCCTATTTCATTTTTTTGTTACACCTTCGTGGTTATTTAAATACGTTGTTAAATGTGCAAGAAAATGGATTACAGAACCCTATTAAATGAGAGGCACGTGAAATAAATAGTTTTATAACTAAAATTTGCAAAAATTCTATTGAGCCTAGGTGGTCTGGGTGAATCCTAATTCCGGCACGTTTTAAAGGTCCATTTTGGTAAAAAACTGTGGTCCTAATAAGTAATCGGGTATGAAATAACAAAATTTTTAATCAATCACAGTAGGCTTGTTCAAAGTGACAGATAATAAAAAGAAATCTCCTAAACAGTTGAATAATTGTTTGTTAGTAATTTAATGTGTCAATAATCCGCATTTAGTTAGTGAAAACTTGTGAAAATATTTTAACTATGCCAGTAAAATTTACAAACGTGGAATATGCTGACATAATATTCATCTATGGTTTCTGTAATGGAAATGGTAGGTCGGCGGAAAGAGAATATCGGCTGCGTTTTCCTGGTCGTCGATGCCCTAATCATAAAACCTTTAGTACGGTGTTCCAGTATGCAAGACAACACGGAAAGTTTCCTACTTCTGCAGTTGTGGAGCGTGTTTTACAACAAGGTGTGCAGGAACAAAACAATATTATAAACGTAGTTCAAGAAAACCCAAATATGAGCACTAGACGAATCAGTTTGGCAACTGGTATTCCTCATTGGCGAGTATGGAGAACCCTAAAAAGAGAACGTTACCATCCATATCATATCCAGCAGGTACAGCGTCTTCAACAAGGCGACGATATCCACCGCCTGGCATTTTGTCATTGGTTGTCTAACCATCGCCCAGTCATTTACAGAACCTTATTTACGGATGAGGCACAATTTACAAGGGATGGAGTAAACAATTCACGAAATAATCATAAATGGGCACAGGAAAACCACCATGCGGTACGCCAACGCCGTTCGCAACACAGGTTTTCTGTAAATGTTTGGGTCGGACTTGTGAATAGACATTTGATAGGGCCACATTTTTTTGAAGAAAGATTGAATGGTGAAATTTACTTTGATTTTCTTCAAAACATTTTACCGAATATGTTAGAGAATATCGGTATAAGAGGCATGTTGTTTCAGCATGATGGGGCCCCACCACATTTTAACCTTCAAGTAAGAGAACACTTAAACAATGTGTATCCTAATAGATGGATTGGACGCGGGGGTCCACATGAATGGCCACCAAGATCTCCTGATTGTAACCCTTGTGATTACTTTTTATGGGGCCACTTAAAAAACGAGGTTTATAGCATTGAAATTGAAAGTAGACAACATTTAATCCAGCGCATCGTTACAACCTGCGACGAAATACGGAATAATCCAGAAATGATACGTCGAGCAATTGGTGACCTTTCTAAACGAGCAAGAAAATGCACAGAATGTGGGGGAGGACATTTTGAAAATTTACTTTAGTGTCAATTACGTTTTATTTTTAAACACATTTAGTTATTGTTTTGTTATTTATTGTTAATTGAATGGAAAATATTTTATTTATTTAGATTTTAGTTTGTTCTCTTTTCCAATTTTTATTAAGTATAAAATGTTGATGATTTTCTTGATCAAAGTAACTGGTTGCTTAGGCCTAAATGGTTTAAATTATCTGTCACTTTTATTCTTTGAACAAGCCTACTGTGATTGATTAAAAATTTTATTTCATACCCGATTACTTATTAGGACCACAGTTTTTTACCAAAATGGACCTTTAAAACGTGCCGGAATTAGGATTCACCCAGACCACCTAGGCACAATAGAATTTTTGCAAATTTTAGTTATAAAACTATTTATTTCACGTGCCTCTCATTTAATAGGGTTCTGTAATCCATTTTCTTGCACATTTAACAACGTATTTAAATAACCACGAAGGTGTAACAAAAAAATGAAATAGGCCATTCTGTTTGTTTTTTCTTGCTCTTTTCGAATATCGTATCGAAATTTCAAAAAAATATATACAGGGTGATGTTTTATTGATGCAAAGAAGAAACATAAATTATAGTGAGTCCGGACCTGGATATATTTTTTTTTATACATGTACCTCTTGGGGCTCGTTAGTACATTAGCCGTACCAAATATGAATCCGTTATTTCATTCCCTGTCAAAGTTATGACAAAAAACAGGTTTGGCCAAAAATTATTTAACACCCTGTAACTTCGTAATGAAGGCCCAATGAGACATTTCTATGGGAGGTTCCGGTTACCACTGATGTTCTCTACCTCCTATTAAGCTATGTCCCTCTCATGATGCAACACCCTGTATACGCGAAATTGAATACATCATCAAACTAATGCATTAGTTGCAGACGCAGTTGGTTGTATTAGTTATAAAATAAATGTATTTTTTTATCTTGAAAATTAGTGTTAATTTCCTGAGCGTTATCACGTTTTTCCGGGTATATTGTAAACTGGGCTCCATATCCCCGGCCCAATTATAAAGTAATAATATAATAAATAATCACCACAAAATTTAGGCAACCCCCAATTTCAGAAATTTGGCTTGTGCGGAAGGAGGTTACACATTGAAAAAAAGGCGGACATTGAACACGCCTACACGCTTTAGTTTTAATAAAATAGTTATTTGCGTAACTAGTGCAAAAAGTGTATATTTGTTGCACGAAGCATAAAGTTCAACTAAGTGCAACAAGTATACTTTTTGCACATGTTGCACACAACATTTTTTCTACGATCGAATTAAATAGATCCTTTTTAATTTTTGCGCAATATTGCGCAATAGTTTGCAAAATTTGACTATTCGGAAATAAAAACTAGATGGAAAAATCGGCAATGAAAAGGAGACATTTGGTATAAAAACGAAATTTGAATCAATTCGGGTTTAGAAGTTATTGAAGTTTGATTATGCGGAAATTGAATACTTTTCGAAGCGCCCCCGTAAATTCGTTTAAGATAGTCGAACATTTTACGGTTGCAAAGATATGAGAATGTTCCCGATAGGTACGAGCTGAATGAAACGGAATGAGGTAATGAGGTTTAATATCGGCTGCAAGGGAAGTACCGGTATTGTATGGTAAGATTACGAGGGAAGATGAATAAGAAGGGAAATTTGAAATAGGAAAAACGAGTTGTAGAAAATTAATGAAGCGAAGTAGACAGCTGTGATTAGGTGCAAGGAAAGTAGTTTTGATATATTTTAAGATTAATTGGGGCTGATATTTTTAAAGTTGTTATTTGATTGGGTTCGACTCCTAAAATGGCGAATTTGAATGTTTGGTAGGAATTGACGGTGAATTTGGGTTATTTGAGAATTATCGACGGTTCCTGAACTTTTTCAGAATTATTTTTGAAAAACTGTATTTTTTAATTAAATTAATCATTGACATTACTTTTTTCTGGTTTTGCCTTTGTGAATAGAAAGATTGGTTTACTTGTGATTTTTGAATTTTTTAAACTTTTATAGTACCAATGCATGAAAGGTACTATAACAACATACAGCCATTTCCCCCGACAGTACCGAGGCCGGGATTCGAACCCGGTGGCGGATACCCTTGTGATTAATCGCGGTTGCCATCTCGCGCCTTAAACAACACGGCTATCGGCCAGACTAATTATACTTAGAGTTGCACGCAGCTCATTTTTTTCGTTGTTTTATGTAGTTGGGCTACATCGACGTCGTATGCTACTTTCTTAAAATATTAATAGAAATTGTGCGATTATGAAAGACATTCTAAGAAAGTAGCATACGACATTGATCACTAGAGATTTGACAATTGACGCCCGCTATGAAATATTCCTATGTAAGTTATCCACGATTTGACCAGACAATATACAGATTCGGCAAAAGTAATTTTATAATCCTGAAGCAAACGAGTGTGACAAAGAAAACAACAAAAAATTGGAGCAGAAAGTCCGATATGCTACTTCCTACTGTTACTCCTTTCCTTATTATATATTTTTGGGAAAGAATTGAGGCAACATATGCGGATGACTAGCTGGTTTAAGCCGGAGCAAAGAGTCATGGATCCGGAGTATTCGTAAGAGTGGAGAAACTTACCCTTTTCGAATGTACAGCATAAATGACAGATTCTTGTTTAGTTCGAGAAGAGGAGACAAAAGAGAAATTGATGTTAATTGGGCACCATCTATAGAAAATCAGTAGAGTTGTCTCTTTTTCTCGAATAACCAGTCTCCTATAGATTTGTATAATGTGCAATATGAAATTTTAAGTTATTTAAAAATATAGGCAAACAAAGACTAATTAATACTAAAAAAATCAATGACAAATTTATACCAGGATCCTAGATTCCGGGATTGAGTATCGTCGAGACGAATGGTTCTGGAACAGCAATTCAGGCCGACAATTGTCTTGCAAAAATAGAATCTAAGGGTTTTCTTGGCGTCTTAAGTGAAGTTCGAATATTGTAGAAATAAAGGACCGGTTACAGATTTCAGTCTATAGAAATAATAATCCTTTAACGTGGAATATAAATTTATAATTAATATAAATTCGTGAGAAGCTCAAATTTTCAATACAAACTATAAAGCTTAATGTAAAGCTTAAAGCATAAGCGTAAAATATATAGAGCTGAATTTTAATATGCAGAACATCAAATTTTCAATATGCAGAAGAATTTTTAAAGAATCAATGTGCAGAAAAATAAGCTGATTCGTAAACAATAAATTGCCAAAAAATGAAAAAGAAAGAAAAAAATATTTTATAACCATATGGTACGTACAGTATTTTAATTACTTATTAAATTAAAAAGAATTGAATTTGAATTTAAATTTATTTTCAAAATATTGAAATTGCATCAAAGACAAAAATTGAAGATTACTGAAATTTTAAACTACTAATAAATGAAATTTACCTGGTTGTTAAACATTTGTTAACGCGGATATAAAAATGTAATATTAATTATTGATGCCACACAATACAAAAGCTGCAGGCAAATGATTGCTTGGTGAATTTTACTAATAAGGTAAACTTTATTTATCCCACTTTCTGCAAAATAATACCAATACATAAACCTGAAAAACTACTTTTAGTAATTAAATGGAAAGCTGTAAAATGTAGGGAAAGGTACAGGTATCGCCATCTGTCAATTGTTGAGTTAAGCGTACAACCTGGATGTCGCCTTATGTAGATTTCCGTACTCAAGCAAATAACAGAATCGATAAAAGGAATCTATAACTCTATATAAGCTGGGTAAATAATGACATTTATTGCAAATTTTAACCTACTAACGAACTGTCGTAATAAATAGTAAAACGTATACAAGCCGTTGTGTAAGAATTCAGCAAATATATTACATCTTATAGGATATACTATATAATATGTTAATTAGAAAGTTAAAGGTAAGAAAGATAACCACATGTACTCACAGCAAACAAAATATAGAAATTGAAATATAGGTATATGAATGTAAATAAAACTTGAAATCGACAACTGTTTCCTGAGGTGCTGTAATAGAAGAGGGATACATAATAGTGTAAAAAAAACATGACTGAGTTCCTAAGTTATAAAAATATGTAGATAAAACAGTGTGAAATGATTTAGCAATTATACAAGGAAAATTCTGATAGTTGACAACAGTTTCATTTACAAAAACTGAATTAAAATGCTATACAGATCGTGCTAAATAAAATATTAGTTATTATATAAAACAGTTAAATGGGCATAGGCCATGTAACAAACACTACACGCTGAAGACTTCGTGAAATATTACTTTCGTGTATCAACGCAGAGTATCGGTATTGCCTGGTAAGCGGTATAGTAAAACGCGGTCGTGGTAAGAGAGGAGGTCGAGAAACTTTCAATGGTGCCCCACTAATATAACAACCATCTGTCTTGCTTTCACGTAAGAGATTATTGTATTCTTTCTCGTTCTCGTTTACTTCAGGACATAATTTGTATAAAGTACCATTTTTCACGAAGTTTGCTGCTTTTAACGTTTATTTTGAACCGTTGTATCTCAAGTTTTATTTACTGCTATCAGTATCATTTTGTTCGTTGAAAGGAGTAGAAAAATTATTAGGTAAAATTAGGCAAAAAAGGATGTGGTTCAAATCATAAAGTAATTGCGCAATGTTCACTTGTATAAAGACTTTCTGACAAAAAAAAACTAACACTACGCATGATTTTGCCGGTAAAGTTGTATGGGGCGGTTGATCTAGGAGTTTTTTAAATGGTGTTATTTGAATTAACATCCTGACGAAGTTTAGCATTAACTATGCCACCACTCGATCATAACACATGCGCACACAAATAACTACACAACAACCATTCCCTGCGTCATTGCTATCTGCCGCAGCACAGATTCGAAGTCGGGACAGAACAGTGACTAGTCGTGCTGTCTCGCATAACTGCTGACTACCCCACTGCTAATAACGGCAGCATGTGAAAAATGCTACTGAACATCCATAACCTAGACAGGATTCGAACCCACGACTCCTAGGTCTCGTAAGCCCTAAGACACGGACTTGGGAGAATTTCATCCATTCGTGAACTGTTCTTGGAGTTGGGTTTTGATGTTATGTATGTAGTATTGTAGTATCCTTACTTGGGGATATCACCCTGTATATAAATAATTTCAATTCACTGTTCTGTGAATATTACTATTTAGTAGTTGAATATCATACACGTATATACGTATTCACGTCACGCGTATAAGAAAGTATATCTAATTTTATTAAGGATTTATCACCGTATCCTCCACCATTATTTAGACTGTTTATACAAATTCACTGGATATGCTAACAAAATGAAAATAGACTAGATTGAACCTTGCTGAAAACCTCCTTGAAAAAATACTGCAGTTCCCCATCAAAACCCGATCACGATTGAAGAGGTATGAAGCCACAGACAGACACACAAACTATCAAACATGTGCTTCAAATTTAAAACCCCTCTTTTTTGTATCGTTAGTTTAAAATGAGATTTGTCAATATAATGTCAATATGAATTTTCCATTATTTCAAAATGGATATGGATTAGTATTGAATGTACAATGTAAAAATTAATATAAAATAACAGGATGCAAATGATAACTATATTGCTATAATAATATTTACTTCTATGGATGAATATTCCTTAAACAATATAGTTTAAAAATAGTATCACAGACATAAGATCAATTTAGATCATTACAACATTGTATAATGTTTCCAATAATAAGTCAATTTTCCTCATACTTACTATAAATGTTGCTACATACAGGATGTTAATAATCAACATTTCGACAGAAACATTATTGCTGTCTGTGAAAGTTAGAGCAAAATTTATAGGAGATAAAATATCTAAAATAGTAGATATGCCGGTGAAAAATATGCACCACCCAAAAATAATGTTGAATTCCTTCACCAAATTATAAATCATCCCATACAGCTTACTAAATTCTGTTAATTTCTGGTTTAAAGCACATTCAGTATTTTTCAAAGCATTAGGCAAGTTATATTTCCTTACTGCGTCACATAACATTTCATTTAAAAATTTGTACCTAGTTGCTAACATCTTTGTTATGTAGTGTATAAAAATGACAACAAATAACTGGTAGTGCATAGTCAGTCTGTAAGTTATGTAAGCATATATGACTCTAAATCCTCCAGATGTATACCATATATACATTTCGTAGAAATGCAAGGAAAAAAGCATTGCATAACAAACAATGACCATTACAATATAAACTAATACGTTTTCCTTAGCGTCAAAATTTGATTTATCCAATTCTCTCTCTAAGGCCTTGAGATAGTTCCAAATTTTATTCCAATTTCTTGAGCACCGTGTGGGCCACAGTAAACATGCCGATGTGAATGATAATTCGCATGCCCAGAGTGATATGTCGATAATAACTTGAGTAGTTGAATAAAAATTTTTATAAAGTGTAAGTCTTAAACTGACACAAAAAAATTGAATCGGTAAGCGAACAAAATAGATCAGCAGCGGGTACAATTTTGCACATGTATGTCTTATACTTTTTGTTTTTCCTTTTAAATTGATTGGTACCAATCCAAGAAAGGTTGCAATTTTGTATTGTTTGGTAAATATGTATATATCACTTCTGGTCATTTTTTGAAAATAAATTTATTATCCTTGTCGTAAGGTAATTATTTTACTAACAATGGCGACACTTGGCTTATTACGTGCGAATGAGGTGTCAGTATATGAGGTAATCTACTAAAAGCGGTTTAAAATAACTGTAAACATCACGTTTAATTGATAAGGATTAATGTCTATGTTAATGTATTGTCTCTTTTTTATAAACACATATGAGAAATTGAGTACAATACTTCATGGGCTGGTCTCTAGAAATTTAAATAGCGATATGTATTATGACTTTTTGGAGAACACCTTGAATATTAGGTAATATTTCATTGCGAAGAAGCACGTTTTTTATGCATGACGGCGCAACATCGCATTATACCATAACATGTAGAACATGGTTACATAACCACTATCCTGATAGATTGGCCGGGGTGCTGATGCGGCGATCAAGTGGCCTGCTCGGTCTTCTGACCTAACTCCACTTGATTTCACTGTGTAGAGTTATCTAAAATCACAAGTTTATAATACTCAAATTGACAGAACATTGAGAGAACAAATCGATCAAGAGTTTACAATGCTACAGAATGATTAAGGAATTTTACAGGGTATTCAATGTTCCTTAAAGAAGGCTTTGATTGTGCATAAGTGAAAATGGAGGACATTTCGAACAATTTTTGTAATTGATAATTAGCTATTTTCTGCGTATAATTATATTTCAGAGCGTTCTTTATAGACCGGCGGTACATGACCAGTCAGGTGCAACGTTTTTAAAATGTATGTCAATTATATATATGAATGTAATTACCATGGAGATGCCACAAACGCTCATTTTAGGCAGTTGTCGCGTGCAGGAGGGTATGCAAGTCGAATTTCCGTTTGCATAGAAAATCGAGGTCTGTGAACGATTTTAAAATGGATGCTAATAGTGCCAAACGAAAAGCCGTAAAAAAATTCAGCGGAAACTTATTGGCCTGCAGTTTCCGCGCGCACAACAAATTTTAGTGCGCCTCATTAAATCGTAAAATTTTTTGGTATCTCCGAACGAAGTTAAAATGCATGCCAATATATTTTATGATAAATTTGCACTGTCAAACGACGATTTACCGATTGGCATGCAGTTTTATAAAGCAGAAAGTTATTAAAAGTTATTCCTAAAAATGCAAAAAATTCAGGTCTCGCCGAATGAATTTAAAACGTACGTTAATCAGTTTTATGAATAATTTGCACTATCAAACGACGAATTACCGATTGGCATGCAGTTTTGTGGTGCAGAACGTTATTGCAAACCGTGCAAAAAAATTCAGGTATCTCTCAACGATTTTAAAATGCATGCCAATTACGTTATGTGATAAATTTGTACTGCCAAACAACGGTTTACCGATTGGCATGCAGTTTTGTAGTGCAGAATGTTATCAAACGTTTTTGCAAACCGTGCAAAAAAAATCAGGTATCTCTAAAAGATTTAAAAATGCATGCCAATTACGTTTTATGATAAATTTGCACTGCCAAACGACGATTACCGATTGGCATGCAGTTTTGTAGTGCAGAACGTTATCAAAAGTTATTACAAACCGTGAAAAAATTTCAGGTAGCCCTGAACGATTTTAAAATGCAGGCTAATTACGTTTTATGATAAATTTGCACTGCCAAACGACGATTACCGATTGCCTTATATTTATTAAAATATAAATATTTAAAAATATTCAAAATTCCCACAAAGTGGTATTGAAGAAATGTTGATGGATTTACCACTTGCAGTTTCAGAAAAAACTGAATTTTCAACAGGCACCATCCTGTTGAAAATACATTTTTCAGTCTAGCAATACTGCTCGAGTTATGGCCCATTCAGTGAACCGGTACAATGAACGAATAATTGCAACAAGTGGACCTGTACCTTGCAGTTTTCTATTAAAAGAGAAGAACTGGATTTGAATCCACTGGACTGTGGTTAGTGTATGAAGAATTCATGTCATGTAAATGGTTTGAAGGTGACGCGATACCGGAGAATGCGATGGATGTAATATGCGAGAAAAGTGCGGAGCAAGGTAAAATGCACATCAAAATAATAGTACAAACTCTAAAATTCTTAATTTCAAGGTTAAAATCTGAGGTAAAACTAATAGAAATAAGCATTTTCTATTAATTGCACTATTTTTATTCACTATTGTTTTTTAATTAATTAAATAAGTTATTTAATTTCATTATCAATCATTTTGTTAATACAAATTTCTTACTTCGTTGATTTGCTAAGAAAATGCCTTATTGTAATTATAGATTCTATCGAAACTTCGGAAGAGAGTAACGTAGATGATGATGATGAGGAAGATGATGACGACGAAGCGGATCATCTATTCCATTACGATTACGATGATGATAGGTATGATGAAAATATTCCGGAGGATGACGGTTTCGACATTGAAGATGATGCTAATGAAGACATGCTTACGGAATTGGACGCCGAATAAAAATAAATTATTATATTTTGGTTTAAAATATTTTTTAAATATGACTTATTAAAACCTACTAATCGTTTGAGTCAATTAATTCCCGCAGTCTATTATTATTATTACTATTATTATTATTGTTTCTGCAAGCTTTCATCAAGTTTATATATACCACTTCATTATTTCTTGTATATTACATCTTTCTTCCATAAAACATAGGTATAGAATGATTTATTTGTGTACATGTTTATATGTGTGTATGATATTATATTTTATATTGTCTCTAGCTCAGACTATCTCAGGGCGTTAAGCCCAAGTTTACATAAACTATGACAAATTATTAGTTTACTTACTTACTTACACAAATCACTGAGGCTTCCATACGTAGTGGTCGCAGACGAAATAATGACACTTTCTTTAAAAATGAAATGCACTATATTACACAATTTACAGATATTGATTCTCTAGCATGTAACCTGGCGATGTTCAAAAGGTGTGGCAAATTTCTCGATAATAAGTTATAACAGTAATAAAATGCCTCGTGTAGCTACACAACGGTTTACAACGTCAGGATAAATGGTAATAAATTCTGCCACAATGGAGAACCTCCTTAAATAAATATAAATGCATAAAATCTTTAAATATGTATAAGTTAAAATACAAAAGTAATTATGAAGGGATATAACCGCGCCGAACCACTGAAGGTGGCCCCCGGTAAATAAAACAACAACACACTTATCTAGGGTGGTACGATACCGACTTCGACGTGGAAGAACCTGTAGCCCTACGGAGGTGTCTTCGGGACAAAAGAAATTGACCCAAGGATGGGGGTTGATTATAGTCTCTCCAGCCCTGGAACTTTCTACTGTGTGTGGATGCCCCGTCCGTGGAACTTCACTGATGTGTGTAGAAGCCCCGTCCGTGGAACCCTAAAGATATCACGATTTAATTTGCATTTGGAAATGCACGTGAAGCGTGCCTAATGTGAGCAATTGAAATCTGACATAACCTACAAGAGAAACATAATTTACCTCACTGATAAGGGAACAATCCACCACAAAGCCACAGTTGGATGAATGGGGTCGAGTTCGCCTTTTAAGTCGACACGATACTTCCAAAGGAAAGCCTGCAAATTTGTGAAACACGTGGGTAGAGAACGGGTAAGATGGCGTGAAGAGGTTAGCTTACCTTGTATACTTAAATATCCTGCTTCCGCAGTTAAAATTTACTCACAACAACAAAATATTCCGCTAAACGGAACAACAACAGATTGAGAAAATGGATAAACCGAGGTTCGTAGGATTATCAACTGTATACGCCAACAAAAATGGTTGCCTTCCGTCTCTCTGCTTTTCACGGGCCGCAAGTATATCGCTCTCCCGTGGAGAATAGCGAAACTGTGCTACGGACATAGCGGTTGTTATTATGCGGCCCACAAAACGCCAAGGCGTATGGTGGGTCGCATACGCTAGAGGTCCGCTAAATGTACGGGCGGAAACTGCATGCCAATAAGTTTGCGCTGGATTTTTTTACGGCTTTTCGTTTGGCACTCTTGGCATTCATTTTAAAATCGTTCACAGACATCGATTTTCCATGCAAACGGAAAAACGACAATAAAGCTTAGCGGAAAAATCGAAGGAGTCCTCTGTGAAAGAATGCAGGGGGCCCTAAGTATATTCGAAAAATGGTGCAGAGAACACTCCTGTGTGTCAATCCCAAGAAGCGGAGATCTCTTCACAAGGAAAAGAAAACTAGGAGTACTGAAAGCACCTGCTCTCCTGGATACAACATAGTTCAATTGATTAAATATAAGTGAAGGAAATTGTTTGTAGAGACACACCAACAACAGTACAAAATATGAAGGAAATAATAATAACTGCCTTTACATCTATCACACCGGCAATTTTAGGAACAGTGGGAACCTCATTTCCAAAACGCATAGAGATGTGCGTCAATCAAAATGGGCAACATGTGGAACATTTACTATAATTGATTCAAAAAAATTAATTAGATGTCTCGTAACTGGTAGTCACATAAGTTTTTCTTAAAACCCATAATTGTGACTGGTGATTTTTTTTAATATCCATCTGCAGATTGCGTTATTTCAACAAAAAAAAAAATCATTACATCCAAGTGGTTGGGAGATATTCAATGCTAATATAGGAATGAACAGAGCCTATAAAGAGGCTTCAAAAAGTGTACTGATATACATAGCATTCCATTTAAAAAAAGGCACTTGGTCCTGTAATTTCGTCTTGGCGCTCCCTATATATTCGAAAATAGTTTCCAGTTATATACTTTTTTGTCTAGTTTACTAGCAATTTTTTAAAAAATTTCTAGCTATCGTAGAATTCGAGATATCGAGGTCCGACGCAGTATTGCCCCACCCTTTACATAATTCATTCCTTAAGGTTTTTTTTTTTATACATTTATTTAACGTCGGCCTATTTCCGCTACTGAGGCCTAACACCGACGCCTGTAGACGAGCTACCCCCAACCAGGA
Organism: Leptura quadrifasciata; assembly: GCA_963675555.1. NCBI lineage: Eukaryota > Metazoa > Arthropoda > Insecta > Coleoptera > Cerambycidae > Leptura > Leptura quadrifasciata. The sequence goes on along the minus strand of OY776681.1, from coordinate 17,235,679 downwards.
ATTTTGCCGAACCTCTTCCCTTAAGAAGAGTAGGGATCTTTTACTTGCCTAACATTTAATAGACAAATGGACCGACAGCTTTACATCCCCTCCGAAGGATGGTATATCTCCTATACAACCCTCGCCTAAGGTCGTATAGCTTCCGCGCATACACTGATATACAAGCCGCTGGAAGATGTGTGAGGCGAGGACGCGGTTTCTGTTGGAATGGTCACCCATCCAAGTACTAACTGCGCCTGTCGTTGCTTTACATCGCATACCGAAGTATGTACAATTCCTTAAGCTAAATATTTTATTTATTTCATTGTACAATATTTGTAATTATATCCTAACCGAATATAAGACAAATAGTATACTCCAAGTAACAAACGCATATACATGTGTTGATCTCATAGAGTCCGTCGTTGGATGACAGTTACTAAAATATTTATAGCCTGGTCAAAGTTACCTCTTAAAGTTGCTGCTCTCCTGTTATACAGATTAAGCAGATTATGAATTTTTCTGCTGCAATGCAGCTATTTAATGACAGATTCGATACATTAAGTTGTTAAAAAACTTGTGTTTTGAGTATTGCAGGAAAATGAAATGTAAAAACCCGCTTTAAAGGTGCAATAATTAAAGATAGCCAGACGCTTTAGCGCAGTGAGTTACCATGAAAGTGAATAGTTAGGATAAACATTCAAATATAACCTCGAACTAAAAAAGGACTACGAAAGGGATGATTAAATTCAGTGCTACAAGGGAAAGAGTCGAGTGAGGTACAAATGTTCGTAAAAACATTTAGTCAGGATCGGATAGACAAACCAGTAATTAATAGGAAAAGATTCAGCAAGAAATAGTGAACAAGAAAAGTAAAGACAAGGGCAAGCGTGTACAAGAAATAAGCAGAAATAAAAATAACAGGATTTGACAGTAGTCAGTGCAGTTATAATCTTCTAACATGCCAGTATCATGGGGGTAATTATTTTAAAATGGTTTTGAAACTGTTTGCTTCATATTTTCTTTATGTTATCATATTTATATGACACCTTAACATCTTTCAGATAAGCTCTGAATCACCCTGTGCATTAACATAATTTAGACCAGGTTCTTCCAAACAATGTTATATTTAAACATAATATTTTTAGTCGCAAACTCCTCTATAAAATCCTTATTTTACTATAAGGAACGTAACCACACTGCAACCAACAGCTACTCTCCGGGCTATGTGCCCCGCCAAGCGCTGAATTACAAGTTACAAGTCTGGCGCGTTAAGTGTAATAATTGCATATTACCATCAAAACGCTAATGCTTCGATTGCAACAAACACCAGCCGATAGACTGATCCTACTTAAAGGAGCTCTCTTGCCAGCCGTCACACACCACTTGCAGACTGCAGTTTCGAGCTGTTGGCTCTCGTCAGTGCAAGGTAGGCATGTGACGACCGGCACGAGGATCCTTTGACTATTTGGTACATCCCGGTATTTTTACAATAGCGACATGTAAAATAGTCAGCAGGCGCCATCTAGCGGTCCGGTGTCTGTTATAACTTGTAATTCAGCGCTTGGCGGGGCACATAGCCCGGAGAGTAGCTGTTGGTTGCAGTCTGGTTACGTTCCTTATAGTAAAATAAGGATTTTATAGAGGAGTTTGCGACTAAAAATATTATGTTTAATATTCCGCCCTCTAAAAGCACATTTGAACTATGCTAAGCCCAGTCAGGCTATTTATTTTTCGATTGCAACAGACATCGGACTGCTAGATGGCGCCTGCTGACTATTTTACATGTCGCTATTGTAAAAATACCGGGATGTACCAAATAGTCAAAGGATCCTCGTGCCGGTCGTCACATGCCTACCTTGCACTGACGAGAGCCAACAGCTCGAAACTGCAGTCTGCAAGTGGTGTGTGACGGCTGGCAAGAGAGCTCCTTTAAGTAGGATCAGTCTGTCGGCTGGTGTTTGTTGCAATCGAATCGGGGCACATAGCCCGGAGAGTAGCTGTTGGTTGCAGTCTGGTTACGTTCCTTATACTAAAATAAGGATTTTATAGAGGAGTTTGCGACTAAAGATATTATGTTTAATATTCCGCTCTCTAAAAGCACATTTGAACAATGTTATATTTTACATTAATATTTTTGAATTTTGCTAACAATCATCATATACTTACGACATATGTCGATGCATATAAAACATCCATTATCATCACCGCCAGGGAAATATGACTGAATCCGAAATTTTTGTCCGTGACAGCCAAAGCAAAATCTACAGCTGATAAAATATCCAAGATTGTAGACACGCCTGTGAAAAATATGCACCACCCAAAAATGATATTGAATTCCTTCACTAAATTGTAAATCATTCCATACAGCTTAGTAAATTTTATAAATTTCTGGTTTAAAGTATATTCAGTATTTTCGAAAATATAGAACAAGTCATGTTCCTTTGCCGCATCACATAACATTCCATTTAAAAATTTGTACCTGGTTGTTAACATCCTTGTTGTGTTATGTATAAATATGACCACGAATAGCTGACAGTACATTATCAATCTGTAACTCATGTAAGCGTATACGATTTTAAATGCTCCAGTTGTATACCATACGTATACTTCGTAGAAATGCACAGAAAAAATTAGTATATAACAAGTAATGACTATTGCAACATAAACCAAAATATTGTCCTTAGCTTTGAAGTCGGTTTTGTGCAGTTCTCTGTCTAAGGCTTTGAGACAGTTCCAAACTCTATTCCAATTTCGAGAGCACCGTGAAGGCCACACTAAACATGCCGTTAAGAATGATAACTCGCATGACCAAAGTGATACGTCGATAATAATTTGAGTGGGTTTAAGGAGACTTTTGTAAAGTGTAAATCTTAAACTGATGCAAAAGAATTCAAACGGTAAGATAGCAAAATACAGCAGCAACGGGTATAATTTTGCACATATACGACTTAAACTTTGGGGTTCACCCTTTACATTGATTGGCGCGAGTCCAAGAAAGGTTGCAATTTTGTATTGTTTGGTAAATATGTATACATCACTTCTAGTCATGTTTTTGAAAATAAATTTGTTGCATTTGCCGTAAGGTAGTGCTACTAGCAATAGTGACATTTGACTTACTGTGTACGACTGTGACCGTATCTGAGGTAATCTACTAAAAATTCAAATTGTAAACATTATGAGTAAATGATGAGGTGTAATGTTTTTGTCAATACATTATCAATTCTTTATGACCATGTTATTATATAGGAGTAATCGAGTACTACTTCATAGGTCAGTCTTCAGATGTAAAAAATAGAATAGTATATTTTATTAATCCGGTAAAAGCATTATATTTATGCTATGTTCTAAGTCAATATTTACACGAAACAAAAAAGATATTAAAATATATGAATATACACTTAATATACCTATACTTTAAAGTAAAATACATTATATGTTGATAAAATATTTGCTAAATTTACAGAAACATTCCAAAATAGGTCCACAGTATTAATTTTCGAGTATTTTAAGGTAGGTTATTGTAATTTTCATGTCCAAAATTACCGTCATTGTTATTACTATTTCTTCCTAACTACCCTACGTTGAAGCTTCATATCTCTCTCTGGTGTAATTAAACTTAGGAACTTGTACCTATACAGGGTGTCCGAGGACGAACTGCGGCGATCGATATCTCGAAAAGTAGACATCGGAAAATTTTGAAAATTTGGTAGTAAATTAATGTCGATGGGGGCAACTCGGCTAAAATATTTTCAAGATGGTGGCACTTCCGTTTATACCGGAAGTCGATACCAACTTGCTTATTTTAAATGGGACACCCTATATATTATTACATTTTTGGATTGTACGCAAAATTCTAGGCCGATTTTGTGTATCATGTCCTATACCTAGGTCTCTCCGTTTTTGAAATATTTCAATTTTTATGTCAAAAATGACGTTTGCGAGCCCTAAAAGAATTATCAATTTTTCCTATAAGGAAGCCTTTGTTATCTAATTTGGGTTCGATTCTTTGTTGAAAAAGACCTACTTTAATAGAGTTTTTATAATATTTTGATCAGTATTAATACAGAGTGTTCAAAAAATAGGAATAAAGATGAAATTGAGAAAACTGTCAAAAATCAATTATTTCAAACGGAAACCCCCAATTTTTATAATCTTATCTTATTCGCCATTAAAAATAAGGGTAAGTTTGTATATGGATGTCTATTCCGAAAATTTTTTGTTTTCGAAATATCCCAATTCAATATTTCTATATGGGGATTTTGCTATGAATTTTAAGTTCAATTACTGTTAGTTGGCTATGACGGCGTTGAGTGCTAAACAAATGTATGTAGCTGTAGCTGTCACTTACCAATTGACAAGTATTAATTATCATGCTGGGGCGCTTAAATTATGCACACGAGGATTACTTAAATTTGTTTATAATCTATGGAGAATGTTACAAAGTTTTATCAAAAACATGTGAAATATTTGCTAATAGATATCCAGAGAAACAAAAACCGTGTCCGAACAGTATTTAATGAATAATGGAGAATCTCAAAAAATTTGGCACTGCAACAGTTCATAAAATAATTAAACAAAAGTTACTTAGACACAAAAGGTGCTTACATAAAATACTAACAGTATAACTACTTATACTCAGGAAAATATTTTATTTTAATAAGTGTTCAAAGTGTCCACCCTGAACTTCCAAACATTTTTCGCACCTCTTGATTAGTTCGTCATGGGTGGCCGCTCTAATAGAACCTGGAGATAATCTTTCAAAAGCATTGCTTACTCTTGCCTGACAATCTTCCATTGTTGTGACTGGATTAAAATAAACCATATCTTTTATTGTTCCCCATATAAAATAGTCTAAGACAGACAGATCAGGCGAACGGGGAAGCCAGAGAAAAGGTCCATTGTTAGCAATCCACTTATCGTAAAAAGTTTCTTCCAAGAAGTTGTTAACTATGAAGCTGCTGTGTGGTGGCGCGCCATCGTGTTGGTAAAATATTTGCCTATGTTCAGCTAGCGGTAAATTGTTCAAATATTCATTATCTAAATCTTGTAATATATTCAAATATCTTTCACCTAAAAAAAAGTTGATACATAATTTGAAAAACAGAAACTATTTAAGTATTAATTCATTACCATTTAAGTTCTCTTCATAAAAATGAAGTTTTACGACTCCATCATTTCTCACAGCACAGTACACATTAAATAGCCAGGTTTCTTGATAATTTCGCAATCTCACGGCATGGGGATTTGAATCACACCAAAAGTGGGAATTATGTCTGTTGAAAAGTCCATTTTTCGTAAATTTTGCCTCGTCAGTCCAAATTATGTTGTCGCCTTGTAACATTGTTAAAATAAATTCGCAAAAGTGAACTCTTCTGGTCAAATCCGTATCCTTTAGATTTTGAACCATAGAAATGGAATAGGGATGGAATTTGTGTTTCAAAAGAATTCTATGAATAGAGTTCTTGGAGATTCCTGTTTGTAAGGCCACTTGTCTTAAGGATGTCATAGGATATGCCGCAAAATATCCCAAAATAGCAATTTCGATATCTTCATCATCGACAATTGGTTTTATTTTATGAACTGTTGCCTTAACGGTGCCAAAATTTTTGAAATTCTTCATTATTCGTTTAATACTGTTCGGAGGCGGTTTTTGTTTATCTGGATATCTATTAGCAAATATTTCACACGTTCTTGATAAAACGTTGTTACATTCTCCATAGATTATAAACAAATTTAAGTAATCCTCGTGCGTATAATTTAAGCGCCCCGGCATGATAATTGATACTTGTCAAATGGTAAGTGACAGCTACATACATTTGTTTAGCACTCAACGCCGTCATAGCCAACTAAGAGTAATTTAACTTAATATCCATAACTAAATACCCATATAGAAATATTGAATTGGGAATATCTCGAAAACTAAAAATTTTCGGAATAGACATCCATAAACTTACCCTTATTTTTAATGGCGAATAAGATAAGATTATAAAAATTGGGGGTTTCCATTTGCAAAAATTGATTTTTGACAGTTTTCTCAATTTCATTTTTATTCTTATTTTTTGAACGCTCTGTATTAATACTGATCAAAATATTATAAAATCTCTATTAAAGTAGGTCTTTTTCAACAAAGAATCGAACCCAAATTATATCCTAAAGGCGGAGAGACCTAGGTATAGGACATGATACACAAAATCGGCCTAGAATTTTGCGTACAAAAATGTAATAATATATAGGGTGTCCCATTTAAAATAAGCAAGTTGGTATCGACTTCCGGTACAACCGGAAGTGCCACCATCTTGAAAATATTTTAGCCGAGTTGCCCCAATCGACATTAGTTTACTAACAAATTTTCAAAATTTTCTACTTTTCGAGATATCGATCGCCGCAGTTCGTCATGGGACACCCTGTACATATATTGACCCCCCTTTATTTCTGTTATTATTGAAAATAGAAAAAAAGTTGTAGAATCTTACCTATATTTTACAGAAACGCGATGAAAAATATCATCTATAGATCACGTGATACGAATTAAATCAATGTTTTTTTTAAATGGAACACCCTATATATTATTGCATTTTCGAGAAGCCCCTTTTCCCGTGATTTCAAATATACAGGGTGGAGAAATAGTGTATCGGACCTCGATATCTCCAGTTCTGCGATAGCTAGAAATTTTAAAAAAAATTGCAAGTAAAGTAGATAAAAAAGTCTATAACTGGAAACTATTTTCAAGCATACAGGGCGAGCCAAGACGAAATTACAGGACCAAGTGCCTCTTTTTAAATGGAATGCTATGTATATCAGTACATTTTTTGAAGTCTCTTTCTAGGCTCTATTCACTCCTATATTAGCATTGAATATCTCCCAACCACTTGGATGTAATGAATTTTTTTGTTGAAATAATGCAATCTGCAGACGGACATTAAAAAAAATCACCACAGTCACAATTATGGGTTTTAAGAAAAACTTATGCGAACCAGTTACGAGACATCTAATTAATGTTTTTGAATCATTTTCATTTCCTCAAAATGTACAGGGTGGCCAAAAATTATTTTTCAATTAAGAACATTTTAAATTGAATTTTCTCAATTTTTTCAAATGGAACACCCTGTATATTTTTCGACGATGTGATGTAGAAATGAAAAACGAACATTTTTTGTAAGTACTTCCCTAAGGCTAATTGCAACCAATTTCGTTTTATTGAGCAATAATTACAAAAATAAACTAAAAAAAAGAGAGGTTTCTTCAAATAACTAAAATTATAATAAATGTTCCACATGTTGCCCATTTTGATTGACACGCATCTCTATGCGCTTTTGAAATGAGGTTCTCACTGTTCCTAAAATTGCCGGTGTGATAGATGTAAAGGCAGTTATTATTCTCTCCTTCATATTTTGTACTGTTGTTGGTGTATCTCTATAAATAATTTCCTTCACGTATCCCCATAAAAAGGAATCCATTTTTGTAAGATCTGGGGATCTAGCAGGCCATTTAGTGGACCCATTTCTTCCAATCTATTGATTAGGGTAGGTATTATTTAAGTGGTCTCTAACTGCATTTAAATAATGTGATGGAGCATCATCTTGCTGAAACCACATCCTATTTCGAAATCTTTCAGGGAGATTTACCAATAATTGTGGCAGATAGTTTTCCTTTTCAAAGAATGAAAGTAAATAGCTCCAGTCAATGTACCATCAAATAAATGTGGCCCTATTACATGTTCTCCAATAATTCCTCCCCAAACGTTTATAGACCATCTGTGTTGGTTATCAACTTGCATAAAAATCCCAATTAAATTTTTTACTCCCTTTAATAATAAGGTGGGGGTGGTAGAGGGGGTAGCCAACGCCAAAAAAATTTTTAGAGACGTTTCGTTCTTGTATACACACTAAATTATATTTTAATTTTTTTACTACATAGTGTGGGGGTGGTATTGGGGGTGATACTGAGGGGGGGGAGGGGGTGGCTAATTCCAAAAAAAAATTAGAGTCCCTTGGTTCTCGTATACACACTAAATCCCAATTTAATTTTTTACTCCCTTTAATAATAGGGTGGGGGTGGTAGAGGGGGTAACTAACGCCAACAAATTTTTTGAGACGTTTCGTTCTTGTACACACTAAATTACATTTTAATTTTGTTACTCCCTTTCATAATAGTGTGGGGTGGTATTGGGGGTGATAGTGAGGGGGAGGGGGTGGCTGATGCCAAAAAATTTTTTTGAGAATTTGAGACTGACTTTTTGTGCTTGCCCTAAATTGCAATTTTATGGACTCTTACCTGCTTGCTTTGCCTATTTACCCCATTTACCCCCGAACCCTTCAACGGAATTAGATTATAAAATAATCAGTTCCAGATCTCGTTACAGTACATGAGTGTACCAAATTTCAAGTGACTATAGTGAATACGACCAGAATTGAAACCGTATAAAAACTAAAAGCCAGCAAAAACAGTCGGCGTCTGTTGCGGAGGTAAACAGAAATGTTTGTCATAAGAAAAACAATAAAGAGATGCCGGCTGTTTTTGCCGGCTTTTAGTTTTTATACGGTTTCAATTCTTGTCGTATTCACTATACCATAAACGGTTCCAGAGTAAACAAAAAAAAGTTACAGACAGACTCAAATTTAAAATCTCGACGTTTCATGACATTTTAAGCTTATTTTAACAACAATGAAAAAATTAACATGCCAAAATCCTCGATGAACGTTTCGAAACTGTAACAAAGTCCGAGCCTTTTTTATGCAAAAATATCAGAAACTCGTCAAGGAGTGTAATTTTAGAAAGTATACTAAATATCGCGGCACGTGGCCGTAATGTCGTCCCGGCCACAAAATTTAGAAAGTATAACGAAAAACTTTTTACGAATCCACGTTGTTAAGCACTGCAACTCATGCGTTGTGTTAAATATGAGGACAAGTTATCCAGTTTCTAGTCAAAGTATGTCGAGAGTTTTAGCGAAAATAGCCCTTAGCGTCGAGGGCGCCGTATCATTTTCTAGCAGTCGATTTTGACGGAAAAATTATGGATTTTAACGATATTTGCCCTAAACCCGTTCCTCAGTGATTCGGTGTCAAAAAAGTATAGTTACCATGTACTCAGAACGTGCATGGGACCGCCTTGCCTGAACGTATGAGTCTATAATTGCAGAATATAAAGTCGTTGCGATTCAAGCGTTTTTAAGCTCCGAGGAGCGGCCAAAATTGATATTGAACTGAAAATACGTCAATAGACAGGTAAGCAAAAGCCCACCAAAAAATTATAAACATTGAACTTTTTACTGAATCTTTTTGTGTAATCGTTAGCTAAAAACTAAACATTGGATGGTAATTGGTACATTATGAGTCGTTCCGTTTCTCACTATGTGTTGTACACGGGCCAGATTTGTCAATACATTTTTCTTGAACGTTTTGTAAAAACATAATTTTTAAAAAGATTTAATATATATTTTTGAACTTTATATTGTCTTGAGTTTCAAAATTCCTTTTCAGGTTTAAATTTAAGAAAGTGTTAGTATTTACTGTGTTAGATTTATAGTGTTACGACGTCCAATTGGTACCATCAGTGAAACAGTTAAGCAAAAACGAAACAGTAAGTATAAATTTTGTATTATTCTCTGTCTGAAACAGTCGATTTGAACCCTTCTTTGTGAACATTTAATATTCACTTTGGAAAATATAATAAAAGTCCTTCAGACGTGAAAAGATGGATTGTTCACAACTATACTTCCACTGGACGTGGAAGTAAAAGTAAAAAATAATGTTTAAATATCAAGATTCTTATTTTATTGTAAAAAGCATGGGGTGTATAACAATTGATATCAAGCACCCCACGCTGTTTACAATAAAATAAGAATCTTGATATTTAAACATTATTTTTTAGTTTTTAGTTCGGTTTGCTATTAAAACGTGTTTTTTTAATTTTTAACTATAATTTTTTTATTTTTGGTATCATAAATAAACTGACACTGTATATCTGACAAGAAATATACTTTTTTCTTAGTACACTGCAATAAAAGCTTGTAATATTATATAAATATATTATTAAATGTATTATATAAATTTTACTAAATAATAATATAAAATGTACATACTATGGATTTCACGAGGACCGATACACCTATACCAATTACATCTGGAGTAGTAGCAAAATTATGATCCATGTTTCCCAAGACAAAACTTGCAAGAGTTAGAATTTGCAGCACAATACTTATTACTATGAGGAATATTTTCCGTCCAAAAATAGCATTGAATTGTTCTACCAAACCATACATCGATCCGTACACTTGGCAGATTTCACTTAATTTTTTAGAAATATCATCCTCATCCTGTTTCTTAGTGAAGTCAAATAGCTTTGCATTTAAAAAAGTGTATCTTCGTACGATCATGTTTGCAGCGCTGCATATGAAAATAACCACAAATAGCTGATAGCACGTAACAAATCTGTAAGTAATGTATGCATATGTTACATTTATTTCATCATTCATAATCATGATCGACGTTTCATATATTTGTAATACAAAAAATATTAAGATAGTAACAATTATAGTTGAATAATAATAAATGCAGAACTTTCTTTCCACTTCAAAATTTAACTGGTCCAGTCGATTCTCGATGTCCTTTAGTATTTTGAAGAATATTGTCCAGCTTTCTAAGTACTTGAAGCTACTTAGTACACATTCAAATACGTAAACAAATTCTGCAACGCATCCTGACCCGTCGAAAATCGTGTAAATTGTTTTGCGAGTTTTCGTGTACAAAGAAAATCTGAAGTATAAGCTATACATCGTTCCGAATAAGAAACCGATGAATATCAATACGGGGTGGATTTTTGTATATATATTTCCTGTCCCAAAATTAACTGGTGTTATGCCGAGTAAAGTTCCAACTTTATATTGCCCTAAAAATGCAGACACATCTTTTTTTGTCATTTTCGATTTGGGGATTGCTTTATTCATTACTATCACGGAGTAACTTATATACTAACACGTCATTGTTAGTTGTTGAGTTACTGTTTATTTTAATATTTTCCTATCCATTTACAAACTAAGTAATCAAATGAATGTTTTTTCTAGGATACAATAATAGCGTCTCAAAGAGTTTTTGATGCGTAAGTTATTATTCAATAAACAAATTAATATTTAAAAAAAGTGTACATATAAGTGGCTATCTGTCTCCAGTTAGCGGCTACTCAGCGGCTGGTTATTGATTACATTAATTTTCAAAATAGCGAAACAGTTGTAAGGTATGTGTCTTTATTACACATAAAATACTGGTAATGATGTCACCAGTAATTTTAATTACTATTTATTTATCTGAAGGATAAACAAATAAGATTGGCTATTTGCGTGATCGTCTATTTTGTTAGTGTAGGACCCAAATTTCGTTGTGTGTGTGTAGTAACTCTTTTTAATTTACCCAGGTTCTTTTATATAAAGTTTAATATTACTTGTTTCTGTCTGATACTGTATACCTTAAAAAATTAATCACTCTGTTAATTTAAATATCTGGTAACTTGAACACACTGTCTGTTAATTGAGAGACCTAGTCAATTATATATATTATTTATGTAGTATTTTATTACTCAAGATTGCACTGAACATTTATAGTTGAAGTTTGTTTTCTATTTTGCTTTGAAATTAAACCACTTATTCAGTTTATTACTTATATGAAGAAAAAGGTAAAGGTGAAAGAAAGACAATAATTGATGGGAAAAAATAGTAAAAAAATCCCATTTTATTTTATATAAATCGATGCAAAAATAGTCGAACATGAAATCAAAAGTAATCCAAATATATGTGTCTAAATATTATAATAGGAAACTTGCGTCGCTATAGTAATGACCATACTATAAATATGCTGAGTGTTTTGATGCAATAACAAGAACTTTGTTATACAAAAGTATGCTGTGTTATTTTAACAGTAATGAGAGTTGTGGCAATGGCCTGATAATGATAATTAATAATCAAAGCTGTTAGCAATCGCTAGGTAATAATTGTTTATAACTAAAATTGTTGGCAATTGCTAGATAATAATAACATATAATTAAAATTGTTAGCAATAGCCAAATAATGAATCGAATGCAAGACAAATGACAAGAATCATGTCATGTTTATACATTATCAAAATCAAGTTGAAAAACGAGCGTTAAATACTCGTGTAAAATATCATAGAGTGTGGAGGAAATATCCTTTAATTATACACTGGTTATTGATTGAAATTAGAGTAGGAACAATCGTTCAGATAATCATCTTAATCGTGCTGAGGTGAGAATTTACAGTCACGTAAAATCTTTTAGAATGATGGGAAAATCTCCCTGTAGTAATTAAATAGAAAAGCAACCAGAAGATTGCCTATGATTGTCAAACATACGAAGCCGCAAATCCCGAAGGTAAGAAAGTGAGGTTGCATCACCCTTCAATCGAAATAAGTGACCAGACAACTGCCTGAAATATTGACATCCCTCGTTGTAACTGAACCCAATTGAGAACAGAACCAGCCAATTGACCGTAGTCAATATTTCAAACCTTTGTTAACGCCAAGTACGCCGAATTACTGTAACTATAATAATTTATCGTAGGTAAATGTTCAACAATTAGACAACCTTGTGGTTACAGTAGGAAAACATTCCTAGTGTACTTTAAATATAAAGCATTCTTGAAAAACCTTACGAGAGATGAGGTGAACATGAAAGTCAACTATTTGTTTTATAAAAACTGCAGAATAATCATTGACATGAAGTTTGACGAGTCTATAATAAAGTACCTTGTTATTGCATAGCTCTAGATATATAGTTCTTGAATATAAACTTGTTATTTTGCAAATGCAAATCTCCCTAGTAAAATATTCAGAAAGTGAAATTTTATGAATTAAATTCGTGAATGAAATCATAACTGTATAACTGGTAATATAATATTATGTTTCCTTGTTAAAAATCAAAGCTAATTTCATATTAAAAAAATTTAATATTCTTTTAGTACCACAAATGTGTCATTTAAACCTTTTTTAAACACCCCGTAACCATAATATGAATGCAATTGCAAATAATAAAGTAGTCTCGAAATAAGAAAGTAATCACTTTTAGAAATTTATGCCAGCTGAATTTCTGTGCGCTCTGTATAGCGTTATATCGCCCGTGGATGCTCTCCCCCAGGTTCTACATGTTTAACGTCCTCGTAGGTCATCGTAGAGACGTTGAAACGGCACTTCATAAAAAGTACGTTAAACGGTGATTGTCTTCGATGAAAGTACAACGAACACGAAGTACTGCGAAGCAATTCAGGTGTATTTTTATTTCCTAAGTACAGCGGACATGAAGTCTGCAAAGTAACTAGGGTGTGTTTTAATTTTATTTCCTAAGCACAGCGGACACGAAGTCTGCAAAGTAAAAGTACGTTTTAAATTTTATTTCCTTAGCATAGCGGACATGAAGCCTGCAAAGTAGCTCGGGTGGGATTCCTAATGCATCTTCTCTTTCTGAACAGTCTGATCTTCTTTTATATGGTAAAAATGACGTCACAATTTACATGCAAGATTCGAATTTTTTGGTCCCACGCTTGGAAATATTTACATTATAAATTTCAATGTCTATATGCGTCGTAGTTCGCAGAGTCCGTCCTTTGCATGGCTTAAGATAGAAAACGACAGACGATTTCACCCTGTGGGAAGTAACAGAAGTACTTGATGCTTATCGTGTCCATTGTAAACAAATGCTGTGGCTAGACTCGATTTTTAAGTAAGTTCTTTCGTACAAATGTAGCGTTTAACGTTGCTTTAAAAGAATATAATTTTAAAATGCATTCTGGTAACTTTATTGTGTTCAATATTAAATGTCTAAATAAATGTAAAAATGAAATGAATTAACTGCAATAGTTACTTGAATTTGGAAATAAATAAGAAAAAACTAAATTTATATGGGGTGCTTCAGTAGCAATCGTTTAATTACTAATACGATGTATTCAGGATTTAAAAAATATGCCTCTGAGATGTATAAAATATTTTTATTGAAAATATTCGCATTCAGTGGCATCCAAAGTAGCACAAGCTCTTTAAAAACGTTAACAATATGTATCCCACCTACCTGTATACTTAACGCTGTATAGTTAAGAGTTAACAACATTATTACAGTATTATTGAAGTATCTATGTATCCAAAATAGGCACAGTTTATACAGCCTCGCTAAATAAATTCTGTAAAGTGTTCATCTAGCAACCTCTCTATTACGTTTCACCAGCTTATGTAAACTATGTTATACTACCCTACATTTAATTGATGCCGTGGTCCTTTAGTGGAGTAAAAACAGCCCAAAATAAGGCGATATAGAAAATTTTACATTGAGCATCACGACATAGAAAAATAAGTTTGTTTTGGTGAAACTAAGAATACCCTGAGTTCTCTACTTCGAGTGGGTAGGGGAATTCTTTTTTTAAAAACGTAAAAAATTGAATAACTTGGCCAAAATTAAACCGAATTTGATGAAATTTTAGACGAAAATAAAATATAACCAAGAAATAACCTGCAAAAAATATCCAACAATTTCGACGCAATTATATTTTTAGTCCAAATTCCACAAAATTTTCAATGCTTTCCCCAACTTGTCCAAATAGTCGAACAAATTTTTTTTTTTTTACCAAAATGAAGGTATTTTTATGTACTTCCACGTGATGTAACTAAAAAATGACTTTTTAATTTAGCCGATTTTTTCATCATTTTTGGTATACAGGCTGTCCATTTTATCAGGGCCCTCGAGAATATCTCACTTAATATCAGTCGTACAAAAAAAAATATTTTTACGAAAATTGTGCCGATTTATATAACCTACAAAATGGTTTAAAGACATTTGAAATCCATGGCCTACTTTAACAGTTATGGCGGAAAATATCGAAAATGCGGAAAACGTCTAGGCCAAATATCTCCGTTATTTGAAGAGATACGAGAAAATTTCTAAGGCAAGAATTTTTTGCAAAACAAAGTGTTTCAACGAGGTTTTATCTAATTTTTTTCAAAACCGCTGTATCTTGAGATTTACTCTTCATGCTGCTAAAAAAATTATTTTGAAACGGGCGGGAAATGGCGCCATTAAATAAAGTGTTTCCTCCATTTTCAACGATATATCACATGTCACATTTATTCATTGGTACTACGTTAGTAATTGTCAAAACATTTTTTTTAAACCAATAATTTTTTTTTAACAAGCATTATACTTGACGTGGAGAAGTATGATTAAATAAAACGATAGAATAATTCAATAAGTTGTTCAAATCTTTGCTATAATAAAACATTAACACAATCAAGAAGAATGAAGTAAATTCAGGTAACAAAAACATATTAATAATAAAAAGAATATAGCACACAGAACATTAATATTTATCTAATCCTCAAAATAATTTTTAAGATATCATATCAAGTGTTCAAAGTGTCCACCGCGATTTCTTATGCACAATCCAGCGCGGCGAGGCACTGCATTTAAAATATTACTGAGCATTTCGGAGGTAACTGTAATACATGCTTGTTGAGTTCGAGCTTTTAAGCCTTCTACATTTTGTGGTGTCGTCGAAAAGACCTTATCTTGAATATACCCCCATAGAAAAAAATCCATTGGGGTTATAATCTGGAGAACGAGGGGGCCATCGAATAAATCCATTGGTACCTATCCAATGTTGAGGCAAAATTTCGTCTAAATAATCTAGGCAAATCTGGGAATTGTGGGGAGGAGCTCCATCTTGTTGAAAATATTGAAAGTTGTGTCGATTCTCTAAAGGTAGGTCATCTAAGAATTCATTAAATTAATTTCTCAAAAAGTTTAGGTACCTTTGACCACTGAGGTGACCATAAAAATAAGGACCTATTAAATTGGTGCCTAAAATACCTATCCACACATTTATTGAATAACGATTTTGAAACCCAGTCAGTCTATGCCAGTGTGTATTTTCAGAAGTCCATTTGTAATGAATTTTGCGATAAAAAAATCCATTATTGGAAAAATTAGCCTCGTCGGACCAAAGTATTTTACTACATATTAATGGATCGGCAGGCTTCTTTTCCAACAGCCACCTACAAAAAGTCGTCCTCCTTGGTTTGTCCCCCGCTTGTAAATTGTGAACTTTTTTGGCTTTATAACACCGTTAACCATTTTTCTTTAAATTTTTTCTAGCGCTTGTTTTATTTATATGACAGGCAATTTGAATTTCTCTTAATGATGTGTCCAAATTTTCAGTATTTTTATTTCTTACATAATTAATAACTCGGTTTACATTATTTACATTATTAGTAACACTGTTCAACCTTGTCTTCTTCTTTAAAAATGAACCATTATTTTTCAGTTTAAACATATTATAACGATCAATGTGAGTGAAAATAATTTTTGAAAATTCTAAATTCTTAAACGAGTGTGATTGAGTGAGAGTTTAAGTACTAACTGAGATGATCTGTCAAAAAATTAAATTGCCAAGTTTGTTCATAGCCAAATATTTTAAAATAATTGAAATAATAGTGAAATCATGAAATATATACAAATGGATATTATACTTAAATTAATTGGTAAAGACATTTTAACTTTCTGAGCAAGGAGTAACGCTTTTATGGAGGACCTCTATACATTGGCATAACTGCGAATACTCTTTCTTTCCATAATTGCTCCATGTTGCTTTGTTGATTATTATTTTATTTTTGTTACCTGAATTTACTTTATTCTTCTTAATTGTGTTAATGTTTTATTATAGCAAAGATTTGAACAACTTATTGAATTATCTTATCGTTTTATTTAATCATACTTCTCCACGGCAAGTATAATGCTTGTTAAAAAAAATTATTGGTTTTAAAAAAATGTTTTTATAATTACCAACGTAGTATCAATGAATAAATATGGCATGTGACATATCGTTGAAAAAGGAGGAAACTACTCTATTTAATGGCGCCATTTCCCGCCCGTTTCAAAATAATTTTTTTAACAGCATGAAGAGTAAATCTCAAAATACAGCGGTTTGGAAAAAAAAATAGATAAAACCTCGTTGAAACACTGTGTTTTGCAAAAAAATTTCGCATTAGAATTTTTCTCGTATCTCTTCAAATAACGGAGATATTTGGCCTGGACGTTTTCCGCATTTTCGATATTTTCCGCCATAACTCTTAAAGTAGGCCATGGATTTCAAATGGCTTTAAACCATTTTGTAGGTTACATAAATCGGCACAATTTTCGTAAAAATATTTTTTTTTTGTACGACCGATATTAAGTGAGATATTCTCGAGTGCCCTGATAAAATGGACAACCTGTATACATGCGCGCGGCGATTTCCCGTCATTTTCGGTATTATACGTATGCGCCCACAAGTATACGTGTAATTATTCATTATAAAAATTTCAATATTAATAATAAAAAGTGATTGTGAGCAGGTTTTAAATATTTAGATGAAAAAAAACTCTTGAAGGTGAGATATAAATTTTTTTTTCGAAAATTCACTTGATTTTTATTAAACTTTTTACATATATTGATTATTATTTTATTGATTCATGTTTTCTTTTCTAGTGGTTGTACTAGATGTGCTACTACAAGAAGTGTCTACTTCCGAATCGGTAACTGGAGTTTGGAATATTTCTTCATCCCTGTCATCGCTGAAATTGTATACATCTGAGATATTCTCTGAATTACAAACACCTTCTTCATAAATATCATATTCGAATTCTTCAATATTATAAGTAATATCAGGACTAATTTCTAATTGCTCATACTCTTCATCAACCACAGCTTCGTCAACAATATTATCTGCTCTTTGACACAAAGTATTCCTTCCATTGTGGCATAAATTGCTGCATGTGACGCAAATGGTTTTGCATGAGCAACGTTTAGTTTTGCAACCGACCTTATAATCACAAGCAATGTATTGAGTAATCCATAAGGAAGAGGTGCTTTCTGTCCTTATCGGCATCAGTTCATTATCTGTTGTTTGCTACCATCCAAAATCCTGTCAATTTCGGTAGTTCAGAGATTATTATTTCTTTCATGTGTCAAATCGAATTTTTTAACCAATCACAATATTTGAAATTCCTTAGAAACGAGGAATATCAGTGGCTATTTTGAACTCTATATAGCAACGGGCATTGACTGAAAATAGTCAAGGGTAATATAATAAGACCTTGATAAATGGTGGGCTATTATATTGTCATCAATTTTTCGAGAGTGCGATGGTTGTCAATTTGACGCGACCATAATTGGTGTTAATAATCTGACTAAAGCCCGAGAGCTTTTTTAGCTCGAGGGATTTTTTATTATTAACGTCAAATGTGGTCGAGGCAAATTGAAGAACACTCGAAAAAAATTGTGACAATATAGTAGCCGCTAATTTATCAAGGTTGAGTTATATTTTATTAGATTATTTCTTGCCGAGTTGCCTTATAAGCTATTTAGTGCTGAAGAAAGCTTCAATATAACCAATTAACTCCATAAGTTGTCACAATATATTATTTAGGGCTTTAAGCATAGTAGGAGGAACATATGTGTTACTTGGGATATCAAGACAAAGTTTTCAAACAGGTGAATATTATTTGATAAAAATCCTCATGAAAAATGCAGTTTCGATCAAACTATCTCGGTAATCTTTTTACAGCTTATAAGACGCATTAGTTTAACTGTAAGAGAGTTTTATAAAGGCTGAAAATTGTAACTACACATCAAAAAGAAAATTTCAATTATATAAATGCTTTATAAAATACTCCTACTATAAATCTGTATTAGGATTGACATCGATGGCATTTGACTTAAATAATAATAATAAATACACCGCAGGTAATGACGACCCCCTTTATCCCGGAAGGCTCTAGAAGAGCCTTGTGTGGGAGGGGGCTACACATTTAGAGACAAAGGACACACACCCAATATCCGTGTATAGTGGAAAAATCCCTCACAATATTTTCCCCTGCCACGATCGGGGATCAAACCCGGAACTTTTCGGTGAGAAGCAAGTGCGCTCACCTCTCGACCATCAGTCATAATTATATTGATGTAAAATTTCGGTTTAAAAGTCTTTAAAACTGTATGCTTTATAACCATATTAGAAAGATGGCTAAGTTGTAAAACAATTGTATATATGTTATACAGTGAATACTTAAAGTTTGGAATAAATTCCTTAAAATCGTTACCGAGCAAGTGCCAAAAATTCGCTCAGAACGCACGAAAAATATTTGGAGCTGCTCCAACAAAACATGGTTCTAGGACTTGCGACACTGTATCCAAAAGGCAAAAACTTTGGTGTACCGGAAACCTCCAAATGATTTCAATAGCATGGCGCACCACAGCATTATTCGGTAATAGTGCTTGACTATTTAAACGGAATTTTCGCTCACAAATGAGTTGGTAGACGCGGATCAGTAAGAATGGCCAGCTGGATCTCTGGACTTAACCCCAGTGGAATATTTTTTATAAAGTTACCTTAAATCCAAAGTTTATTTTAATAGACTGAACAATGTTGAGAATTTAAAAGACACAATTAGTTACGAAATTGGAGGAAGAATTGGACCTGAAGCATTACTAAGGTTTTGCGAGAATTTCGAGTTGTTACGAGTTTCGGCTTAGAAATTGTCAAGAAGCAAATGGCAAGCAATTTGAACATTTAATTTAATTATTATTAATACAATTTTGAATGTTGACTGTAATCAGAGCTGGGTAAAGTACTCTGGTAAAATGCTTTGAGTAGTATTTGAAGCAATTTTAGGGCTTCAAGCACTGTGCTTCAATTACTTTTAAGAGAGAGAGTATTTGGTACTTGACATTTCAATTACTTTGCATAAGTGCTTAGGGCTTCAATTACTTTCGAAAGTGCTTCAATTACTTTTAAAGTATTTAATATTCATCTTTTTTTTTAACACCGGGCAGATTCTAGATATTTTCCAAACTTCTGAAAAAGTAGCAGTTTTAATAGATAAATGAAAAATAATAGCTAACGGTTTTACAAATAAAATGGCACGATCTTTAAGGAGAAAGGCCGGAATACCATCAGGACCTGTAGTGTTTTTGGGTTTAATTTTCTTAAGTGCCTTGAGTACGGCATTTTTGGTAATATAGGAATGCATAAATTGTTAGTATTGCAACGAGTGCTGTTTACATCATAAGAACAGTTTGTAGACGGAATATGACTTGAAAATAAAGCAAATGCGTCAACTATTACTTGTGCTTCGTTTAATATGAACTCATTATGGGTCATAACGCTAGGAATACTGGATACATTTTTTCTACTGTTTACATATGAAGTGGTTTGGATTGGACTTAATTTGGTTCTCAATATTGATAAAATATTCTTTGGGCGCATTATCAATATCGATTTTTATGTTTGCTCTTAGAATTTTAAATTGGTTCAATTGATCTGCATTACCATTGTTTTTAAAGTTGCGCCAGTGCTTTAATTTTGTCTTTATATTGCGATTGATATTACCATTAAAACAAGGCGGGTATTTATTAGTTTTAGCCAAAGTTTTTGGGACGTTATCAAGGGATACAGAGTACAGGATAGAATAAAATATATCACATGCCTCATTCACATCTTTACATTGATCAATACTAGTAAAATCAATATTAGTTAAGTCCTCGTAGAGCTTATAGAAATTAGCTTTTCTAAAATTATACATATATTATACATTTAACTATGTTAGTACTTATACGAGACTCATCGTTCTGTAAAGACTTGTAACTCGTTTTTTCTCCTGTCGAAAATCGCGCCGTTTAGAATTATATGTTTCACATACCTTTTAAAATGATGAAATATATGGAACAATTTACATTTAAACTGTTCGGTTTATTTCAATAAAAACGTGTTTCTTAAATAATTTTTTAAAGTAATTTTCGTAAATGGCGCAAGTGACGTGATAAAAATGTACATACTATGGATAGCACAGGGAAAGATGTACCTATACCAATTACTTGTAGAGTAGACATAACATTACGACCAGTATTTCCTATGGCGAAACTTCCAAGAGTTAGAAATTGCAGCCCAGTACATACTACCATGAAAAATATTTTCCATCCAAAAATAGCGTTGAATTGTTCTATCAAGCTATACATCATTCCATACACTTCGCTTATTTCACTTATATTTTTAGAAAAAATGTCATCCCTATCTGGTTTCTTACTGAAGTCATATAACCTGGCGTTTAAAAAAGTAAATCTTCTTGCGATCATGTTTGTTGTGCTGCATATGAAAATAGCCATGAATAATTGATAGCACGTAATAAATCCGTAATTAATGTATCCATAAATTAATCTCATTTGTCCCCCCATAATCATGATAAATATTGCATATATATGTGACGCAACAAATATTACGTTAGCAATAGTTATAGTTAAGTAATAGTTAATAAGGATTTTTCTTTCCACTTTAAAGTTTAACTGGTCCAGCCTGTTCTCGATGTCGTTCAGTATTTTGAAGAATATTGTCCACTTTTCTAAATACTTGAAGTTACTTAGTATACATTCAGATGCATAAACAAATTGCGAAATATGTACTGAACTATCGAAAATAACATCGATTGTTTTGTAAGTTTTCTTGTCAAAGAAATATCTAGTGTATAAGCCATACACCGTTCCGATCAGGAAACCAGCGAGTATCAGTAAGGTGTGGATTTTTGTATATTTATTCCCTGTCCCAAAATTAACTGGTGCTACACCAAGTAAAGTGGCGACTTTATATTGTGCTAAAAATGCGAATACATCTCTTTTCGTCATTTCCGATGTAGTGAATACTTTATTCATTACTGTTGTGGGGTAATTTGTACACTAGCACAACATTACTGGTTGAGGACATCGGTGTTTATTTTAATCCTTTCTCAGCCACTTAGAAAATGACCATTATGAAATGAATATGTGCGTGCGAGAGGGTTTTTGAAATGTGATTTATTAAAGTGGGGTCACAACATTATCACCAACTCTGAACAATATGTGGAAGATTTGATTAGATTGGGTCTAGCGGTTAAATGTTTTCCTAAGAAAAATAAATAACGTATAACTAAAATTAATAAACCTCTAAACAACTTAAAAAAAAGTGTTTTAATTAAATTAAAATACAAGAAAAAATATCTCGCGGTATTAAATATAGCATTCGTTGCATGGGTGTAATTATGTGCACATTATATTTTTTAGCCTATTGAATATGTCATATAGAAAGGAACTTTACCAAGTCGTTCATAGGTTTTTATTGCATAAATCGTTCAATTGGTTATTTAAGATGAGAAACCGCGGAGTGCTATTAAATTAGAGGGTGCAAATTGGAGATGAGGGTGAAAATGCAACCGTTTCAGTTTTTTTTAATATAACTCGAAAGCGAGGCAAAAATTCAGATATAGTAAATAGGAAACTTTTTGTAGAAAATTTCCCATCGAAATGGTTTATTTAAAAAAATAGAAATTAATTTTTTGCGCGAAAAGTATTGAAGCACCCTGTATATACCCCATATATAAATTTATTATTTTGAGCTACGTTATAGAACGTTACTCGCTGGATTGTTTTGTCGTCATTTTGCCAAGTAGTTGCACACAATAATTCGATAAGTATTTTTACTTGATTAATTCTCAGTTTATTATTGAATCTGCATTCTGGTTACGGGGTGTTTAGAAAGAGTTTAAATTGACGCATTTGTGGTACTAAAGAAATATTATATATTTTTTAAACATTAGCTTTAAATATTTTTAACCAGAAAATATTTTAAGATTATATTGCAATTTATTCAGTTATGATTTCATTCACAAATTTAATTCATAAAATTTCACTTTCTGAATATTTTACTAGGGAAATTTGCGTTTGCAAAATAACAAGTTTATATTCAAGAACTATATATTTTCTGCGTTTATGCAATGACAAGAAACTTGCACTTCCATTACTTTTCATTTGATGTACTTATTAAGGCTACTGTGTGCCTAATTTTGGGCATGTAAAATGTCATAGTAATGTTGACCTTTGAAATGATTATCTGAGATTTCTCGCCAGCGATCTATTTGATTCTCTTGATTGTTTAATAACGATCCATCCACTTAATTACCTTGCGCTCACAAACTGTACAGGCCATCGGTCAGTACTGGGTTAATTAGCCCGTAAACTTGTTCGTATTAAGAAGGGTTTACTTTTCGTCGAGTACTGAACCGGGACGTCTCGTCTGTTTGATTTACAACTGCCCACCTTGTTTTACTTTGTTGGACAGTCATACAAAATTTGGTAGACTGTTTGTTTTAATTATAATCGAAGGATTTTTCATCAACATTCTATGATTTTTTACATGAGTATTTAATTCTCATTTATCACTTATTTTATTTTTATTTTATTTATTTTACGAATACAGCTGCCCAGACAGATATGCATCCAATTACAGGGCAGGAAATATACAGAAATAGGAACTTAATACTAAATAATTTACAGAGGATAATTACTATTAAACTATACTAATAAACTGAAGAGAGGAAACAACAAACAAAAATAATATATATGAGGACATAGTTTAAATGGTGGCGTAGTAGAAAACTGAAGGTTAACCTAAGAGTGATTTAAAATACATTGTTTTATATTATTAATACTACAATTGAAAATATCGAGGTTCGCCTGATATTTTAGGTAATTTGAGCACATATTGTGAATAGAAGATTTTAGTACATTTGTTCTTGGTGTATCCAAATAGAATAGAGCGTATGAGAGAGTTTGAAAAGATGGAATATTAAATTGGATGGAGCTAAGAATATCCGGGCAGTCTATCTGACTTGTTAAAAGTTTAAATAGGAATAGTACCGAAAAGTAGACTCTACGCGTTGCTAAGTCATTTAAATTAAATCTTGCTAGCAGGTCAGATTGTGGTGTGCCCCTGGGAGGATAAAATCCATCAGCTTTGTAAGAAAGATGTTTAATGTGTCTTCTCTGAACCCGTTCCAAATTCCAAACTTATATTCTATGATGCACAAACATGACATGATTCTTGTCCTTTGTTTTGCATTCGATTCATTATTGTTAACAACTTTAATTATAAATCATTATTACTTAGCGATTGCTGACAACTTTCTTTAATTGTAAGCCATTATTACCTAGCGATTGCTAACAGCTCTAATTATAATTTATCATTACTAGGCCATTGCCACAACCCTAATTACTATTAAGATAACACAGCATACTTTTGTATAAGTTCTTGTTATTGCATCAAAACACTCAGCATATCTATAGTACGGTCATTACTATAGCAGCGCAAATTTTTCTGTTATAATATTTAGACAATCGTCTCAAATATTTGGATTACTTTTGATTTCATTTTCGACTATTGTTGCATCAATTTATATAAAATAATATGGGTTTTTTTTACTATTTTTTCCCATCAATTATTGTCTTATTCTTTCACCTTTACCTTTTCGTCATATAAGTAGTAAACTAAATAAATGTTTTAATTTCAAAAGCAAAATAGAAAACAAACTTCAA
Source organism: Leptura quadrifasciata (assembly GCA_963675555.1). Lineage (NCBI taxonomy): Eukaryota > Metazoa > Arthropoda > Insecta > Coleoptera > Cerambycidae > Leptura > Leptura quadrifasciata. The sequence goes on along the minus strand of OY776681.1, from coordinate 17,211,277 downwards.
CTATAAATGTACAATGCAATCTTGAGTAATAAAATACTACATAAATAATATAGCAAATTAACTAGGTCTCTCAACTAATAGACAGTGTGTTCAAGTTTACCAGATATTTCAATTAACAAAGTGATTAATTTTCTAAGGTATATAGTAACAGGCAGAAACAAGTAATATTAAACTTTATATAAAAGAACCTGGGGTAATTAAAAAGGGTTACTACACACACAACGAAATTTGGGTCCTACACTATCAAAACTAGACGTTCACGCAAATGGCCAATTTTATTTGTTTATCCTTCAGATAAATAAATAGTACATGGTGACATAAATTACCAGTACTTTCTTTAGTAATTAAACAGGGTACCCCACAAACAGTTTCAGTATCAAAAAAAAACAATGAAAAAAAAGCAAAAATCATTTTTTTTTAAAACTTTTTTGCCTATAACTTTTTTGAGTAGAGATAGGTATAGGCATTGTACTGTAGAAAAGAAAGTTGATGAAATTTCCTTTAAAATGTTGGTCTCAAAAAATTCTTTCGACGAAAATTAACTGATATGTAGTCCCTCAAACTTAGCCATTTTTTTTTCGATTTTTATCGCGTTTCAAATGCACCAGGAATTATCTGATGATGATTTTCAAAAGCGCCTACAATTTTATAATTGGGCCAGACGTGAAATGCAACATGATGTCAACTTCTTCAATACTTTTTTATTCAGTAATAAGGCAACTTTTCATAAAAATGGATTTGTTAATAGGCACAATTTCCATTATTATACTTCGGACACTCCTTACTTTTTTATGCAAGTTGATAACCAACACAGATGGTCTATAGACGTTTGGGAAGGAATTATTGGAAAACATGTAATAGGGCCACATTTCTTTGATGGTACATTGACTGGAGCTATTTATCTTCACTTTTTGGAAAACTATCTGCCACAATTATTTGTAAATCTCCCTGAAAGATTTCGAAATGCCAAAAAAAATTTTGAGACCTTGACTCTTCGTGAAGCCCTAAATTGCAATTTTATGGACTCTTACCTGCTTGCTTTGGAATTAGATCAAGATATAATCTAGTTCCAGATCTCGTTACAATACATAAGTATACCAAATTTCAAGTTAATATCATAAACGGTTCCAGAGTAAACGTGCGCACAAAAAAGTTACAGACAGGCAGACCGACAGACAGGAATATTTTTTTTTCCCTCAAATTTAAAATCTCGACGTTTCATGACATTCTAAGCCTATTATTTCAACAAAAAAAAAAAATATTTTTTTTTGCGTTACTATACTTCCACTGGACGTGGAAGTAAAAAGAAATTTTCGCTCATAGTTGTAAACAGCTGTAACTCGTGAACCATTCATCGTATGAAGATCACTTGAGGTCATTTTACACATAATTTAATTCTCTTCAAAACACCTTTAGCGTCATTATTGCCTAAAGCCAATCAAAAAATAGCCATTTGTCAAAACGCACTTGTAAATGGCAATTTTTCATGTTTTCCTTTTATCTCCATTCACTCGTTATCAAAACGATTTTGTACATACACAAACATATTCAAAATTTGATTCTCTTTAACTTTTATTTAATACACTATATGCGTACGATCTATATCGTTTGCGAGTTTTTATCGATTTTATCATGAAACAAGTGTTCTGATAGCGCGCTATAAAGATGTTTAAAAATTCATATCTCCGCCAATATTGATCTAACGGAAATGGAAAATAAAAGGAAATTGTTCGTAATCGGATTCTCTACAACTTTCATTCGAAACATTTTGCGTCGCAAAACTATCAGACTTTGAAAAATCTATCTCGGCTCCAATAGGTCGTACGAAGTTAAAAAGAAACGAAACTATGTGGATTTTTATGTCCTAGAATTTTCATGTGTACATATTTTACAGTAAAATTGATACTTTCCAAGTTTTTTGCGAAAAAACGATTTTTTTTTACCTATCCCCCCCCCCCCTTTCCCTCCGCTGGCGTCTACAGGTGAGGACTTTTGATATGTTAAAAAGTACCACAAGATAAGCCTGTTCCCAAAATTTCAGCCCACTCTGAGTTATTTCATCCAAATTTTCCCATTTTACTGGGCTATTTATGTACTCATTGTGTGGCTAAAACGACTTTTCAGTGTATTACTTGGACCTGGGAATTTTTCACGCAGTTCAATAAACTTAATAATAAACTTAATCCTTACATACCGCAAATACAGAGACGAACAGCACGTTCAAAATTATTTCTTGTATACTACGAAGAAAATTCAGTTGCACGTCGTCCAAGATAAAATTTACGCAATTTAAGATCACCAAACCAGAACATTGCTGAATGAAGAATATTTTCCATCCAAAGATGATATTGAATTGCTCCGTTAAATTATACATCCTCCCATGCAAATCACAAACCGTAGTCAGCTGTTGAAAAACGTTAGGCCCATCTTTTTGTGAAATATTGGTGAAGATGTGTTTCGCTTTTACCGAATCGAGCAGAATTTCATTTAAATAATTATACCTCCTGGTAATAACGTTTGATATATTCCATATAAAAACGACCACAAATAACTCGTAATACATCACAATCCTGAAAGTTATATATCCAAGGATCAAGCTCATCCCGTCCTCGCTGATCCATACGTAAATCTCGTAAATATGAAGCAGAACAAATAGTAGATGGACTAAAATCAATTTTGAATAGGTAATACATACATTTATTTCAACTTGAAAATCCAGTTGGTCGATTTTTTTTTCAATTTCCCTCAGAGTTTTCAAAAATATTCTCCAGTTCGATAAGTGCCTGATGTTCCAAATTGTGGATACCGACATAAAAAGTAGTTCAGAAAAGCATAGAGCAACGTCAATAATACTATGAGTTATTGATTTAAGCAGATGTATTCTAAAAATCAAAGAATATATTGTCCCAACTGCGAATCCAGCAAATATCAGTAAAGGGTAGATTTTTGACAGTAACGTTTTTGTATAATTGTCTCCTATTCCTAGGTTAATTGGTGCAATTCCCAAGAAAGTTGCTACTTTATATTGCTTCGAAAATATAGAAATATCTCCTTTCTTCGTCTTTGTAAAAGGAGATACTTTGTTCAGTATCATTGTAAAGAAATTTTCGGTCTACTAGTGAACAACTAATATAAATTTATTAAAAGCCATTAAGTAATTGGCATAAGTGTTGTTTACGTCTGTATATAACGTTTTCACGTCCATTTGTAAATATGAGTGGGATGTAATGTAATGAGTCTTCACATCCATTATCGTCTCAAGCGCCTGAGCAAGGATATGGCATTTATTTGTCAAAACGATTTCTAAAATATGTATTAAAATAATTCGTACCATTTGAAATGCAATTGCGTATTATTCCATAAGGCTCAAATTGTAAATGTACTTTAAGAGCGTTTGCATGCACCAATCAATCGTGAGTAAATTTGTAAATAATCGGATTACATCGTCCTGTCGATAACACAGAAGCCACACCAGTCTAGGAACCAGATTCGGCGTACAGGACCGTTATGTTTTTATGTACCAGTTACCTCGGTGACACACAGAATATCTTGAAGTATTATGGGTTGCGCGTATTTAGTTGGCATAAAAGTAGTAAATCACCGAATTTAGCTATCAGGGACACATAAGTGCGTTGGTACAATTTGATATAAGTATAGTTTGAATAATAAATACGTAAGTATTTAGAACGCCAGGAAATGTACAGACTTTATTCATGTTTGTGTGTAATACTTAAATGTTTATAGTTATTTAATAAAGAGGAAATTAGTGAGCCATGTAGAAACTTTTCTGTACACCCTTAATCTGTACCACAATGGAAAATAAAAAAATTACATTTGAGCATTTCCCATCTGTTGTTTTAGTATTCTGTGATCTAAGAGTTCTATTTTAATTGTCATTTCCGAGGACTAAAGTGTAGAAAGTGGCTTCTTTCCTTCGAGGAGTAAAAGAGATCTGTACTTTACTCCTTGAAAATGATTATTACAATAGTAATAGCGCACTGTTAGACCGTGGAGTGGAGCTATTTTTGTTTTAAAGGTCGATTTTATAAACAAATGGATGGTACAGCTATGGGCAACCCAGCGAGCCCGATAATGGTAAATATAGCAATGGAACATTTAATTGACACTTATAAAAAACATTCCTTTTGAAATACCACTCTTAAAAATTTATGGAGACGATACCATCATAGCAGAACCAGAAAGCCAAGCGAACTATATCATTAATCGTTTTAATAGTTTCCCCCTTTTAAACGTACGGCTTATTAGAACTGAAAACCAAACAATTATAACCGACTGATATGAAAAAGATGTGAACTCTGGTAGATTATTAAATTATTATTCTAGACATCCTTGAAACAAAAATTGGCAATAATGAAATTCTTAAAAATTAAAATTACTAAATTAAGCCACTCAAATTTTATCAACCAAAGTTTATTAAATTTAAAAATCAAATTATTTGACAATGATTATCCACCAGAGTTTTGCAATATAATTTTAAACAGTTAACAATTCGGAATGCGCTGGAAATAACAATGGAAATTTTAAAAATTCCCTACATAAAAGGACTTTCTAAAAAACTGTAATTACTAAATAACTATTTCTTCGTTACGAAACACAAAATTAATTATGAAATGCTCTTTACTTTAGTCGAAAGAAATAATTAATTCCGTGTTACGTAACGAAGAAATAATTATTTCTTAATTAATTTCGTGTTATGTAACGAAGAAATATTTATTTCCGTGTTCCGCAACGAAGAAATAATTATTTCTTAATTAATTTCGTGTTATGTAACGAAAAAATAATTATTCCTAATTAATTCCGTGTTACGTAACGAAGAAATTATTATTTCATAATTAATTCCGCGTTACGTAACGAAGAAATAATTATTTTAAATTAATTCCGTGTTACGTAACGAAGAATTAATTATTTCTTAATTAATTTCGTGTTACATAACGAAGAAATAATTATTTCATAATTAATTCCGTATTACGTACCACGGAATTAATAATTTTTGTTATGAAAACATAAAAATTTATATACTTGTCCCTTCTACGCCTTCGTACTACGGCAACATAAGTTTATTTAAATTAACATTGCCAATATAAAATTTATTAAATGAATTCTTTCCAATAATGAGCCGATGTCAGATTTTGACGTTTTTAAAATAAATATTTACAACAGTCATAAAAATGTCATTGAATTAATTTTTTTCGTTAATAAACCAAATTTAACAGTCGGACATAAAGCAACTCGTCCATAATAACTTCATTGTATTATGAACTTGACACACAAATGACTATTTCAGTGGCAAACAATAAAATTATTAAAATGTCATGTCATCGACTTTTTGTCGGCTGTCAATGTCAAAGTCAACAGTGTTTCACCCAAAAATATAAAATGCAAATGCTTAGCTTATTGCTAAGTAGATTCTGAATGGATGTGCCGAGAAAGCTGTGATTGTTATCAATTTTGTTTTTAACTAGGGGTTTGTTTAATAAACATTGTGTAATTAGCATCAAAATGGGAAATTGTGAAAGATATAATATGGAAATTCCAACTGATATTTTGCAAGAAGCCAAAGAAGCTATAGTCAGTTTACAAGATTATTATTGCTAAAAAAATACAGAGACAGCAGAGCAACGAGTCAGGCGATACAGACGTCGTTACTAATATAGAGAAAAATTGTGTACAGGGGAGCAGTTTTCTTTGTGAAAAATCGAATATGATAACAATAAATGTTAAGGGCGAGCGTAGGTGCGTCTTTACTATGTACATACTTCGGTATGCGATGTAAAGCAACGACAGGCGCAGTTAGTACTTGGATGGGTGACCATTCCAACGGAAACCGCGTCCTCGCCTCACACATCTTCCAGCGGCTTGTATATCAGTATATGCGCGGAAGCTATACAACCTTAGGCGAGGGTTGTATAGGAGATATACCATCCTTCGGAGGGGATGTAAAGCCGTCGGTCCCTTGTCTATTAATTGTTAGGCAAGTAAAAGATCCCTACTCTTCTTCCTGGTTGGGGGTAGCTCGTCTACAGGCGTCGGTGTTAGGCCTCAGTAGCGGAAATAGGCCGACGATAAATAAATGTATTAAATTAATAATAATAATAATAAATGTTAACATAAATATAAATAAATAAATAAGTGTTAGTGGATTTTTTTGTTTTCTTAATTTTCCGTATAATAAAGACAATAAATAAACTGATTGGACTTTTTTTTATATTAAAATTCACTTTACCTTTACAAAGTATACTTTAGCTCACTACTTTAACTCACTAGTGACTTATGGGCCATTTTATACCTTTAAAATTTCATCAATAAAGATCACTTTATATGAAAGTGTTGGATAAAATTTATTTACTGCACTCACTCACATACATACCACAAATGCTAAAGGGAACAGAACGTCCTGAATTGTTCGTTCGAGGGTTTGTTGCACACTATGCAAGAAAAAGTTCACAGAATTTAAGATCACCAAACCAGAACATTGTTGTATAAAGAATATTTTCCATCCGAAGATAGTATTGAATTGTTCTGTTAAATTATGCATCCTTCCGTGCAACTCGCTGACCATAGTGAGTAGTTGAAAAACATTAGGCCCGTTCTTTTGCGAAATGTTGGCAAAGATGTGTTTCGCTTTTATCGATTCTAGCAGTGCTCTACTTAAATAATTATATCTCCTGCCCAGAGCGCTTGCTATGTTCCATATAAAAATGACCACAAATAACTGGTAATACATCACAATCCGAAAAGTGAAATATCCAAAGAGATAGCCCATCTCGCCCTTACTGATCCATGTGTAAATTTCGTAAATATGCAGCGCAAGAAATAATAGATGGACTAAAATCAATGTTGAATAGTACTTATATAAATTTATTTCAACTTGGAAATCCAGTTGGTCAAATTTTTGTTCAATCTCCCTCAAGGTTTTCAAAAATATTCTCCAATCTTCCCACGTGTTCCAAATTGTAGATGCGAACATACAAAGTAATTCAAAAACGAATAGAGCAACGTCGATTACGGTATAAGTTATTGTTTGAAGTAAATATTGTGTTCTATAAATCATAGTATATATTGCTGCACATGCAAATCCAACGAATATTAGAAAAGGGTAGAATTTTGCAAATAAGCTTTTCGTATATTTATCTCCAATTCCTGGACCAATTGGTGCAATGCCGAGGAAAGTTGCAATTTTGTACTGTTTCGAAAATATCGAAACATCTTGTTTAGATTTTTTTGCAATAGGAGATACCTTATTCGTCATCATTGTAGAGTAGACAAAGGTAACGATGTAGATGTAACATCTAAATGACCAAAGTGAATTTATTAAAAGCCTTAAGTGATTGTCATAATTGATATTTACGTTTGTTAACATTGCCACATGTATTTATTTTGTAAATAGGAATAGGGTATAATGTAATGAGTTGTGTCCGCGAATCCATTATCGTCTCGGGTGACTGAGCTAGGATGGTATTACTAGAATGATAAAATGATTTTTTATAATGATTGGCTAACACTTGAAATGCATAATTTTTTGTTCTTTCTGATGTTAAACATTGTAAATTGTTTCAGGGATCGCTTTACTTCATTTCGACCTAAAAGACCTTTTGTGATTTACCCTACATCTAGTTGTTACCCAGGATTCCAAGACTTTTTACAAAGCTTGTAATTTTCCTGGGAGCTAATGTCCCTATATCTTCAGTCGTTAATAAATTCCGCCTGTTCTAAGAACTTTTACCTAGTGCGGACTAACACCTTGCATTCACAAAGTATATGTTCCGCAGTTTCAGTTGCAGTATTACAATATCTGCATTTGTCATCTACTGCCTTGCCCATATTCTTGAGATGACATCTCAAGGGGCAGTGGTCAGTTAGGAGGACTGTTATCAGCCTTAATTCGGATATTTCAAGTTCGAGAAACTTTGTCATTGTTAGCCGGTTGCTTCAGGGATTGTCTACATTCCCAAGCAATTTTAGACTCGAAGGTATAGGACCTTAGAGCTTTTAATGCTGCCTGGTTATGTGATAGTACACTCATAGATCTTTGCACTTCGAATGCCTTTATTTAGACATTCTTGGGCACACAGATCTATAGCATGAACTTCTGCCTGGAAGATGGTTGGGATGTTACCGAGGGCTCTGGATAGCCTATATTTAGGCTCTGCTACGCCCACTCCAACCCCTTCAGCCATCCTAGATCCATCTGTATACCAGACGAGTGACCCTTGTTCCAATCGCAGTGTCTCCATCTGGCTCGTTTGGCGGCTTTCCATCAGCACGTCAAACGGACAGTCTAAATCCTGTTTGATTGGCATTGAGTCAGTGGCTTTGATTATGGACTCCAAATGGACTAACTCCAGAATCCTTAAGTGACCAACCAGATCTCCTGGTTTAAATTTATGTACCTGATGCAATCGTAACGCACCAAGTGCTGCCTCCCTCCTAACATTCAATCGCGAAGGAAGTAGGTCAAGCATTGCCTCCATTGCTGCTGTGGGTCACGAGTACATTAGTCCTGTAGGCCTTAAGCAGGCAAGGCGTTGCAGTTTCTGCAAATTTCCTTGTGCTATTTTTTTTCTGTTTTTGGCCACCATACACATGATGCGTATGTCACCATAGATCTGACAACCGAAAGGTAAGACCAATATGCCATTTTCGGCCTCAGACCTCAAGTCTTACCAAACAGACTACGGCCGCTGTTGTTATAGGAAGTATCCTCTCCAGATGTGAGTTCCAGATAAGTTTTTGAGCCAGGATTACTCCTAGATACTTCACGTCACTGGAAAAGTTTAGCATCGTTTCATTCAGCATAGGAGTTCCAATATTAAGTTTTCTCCATTTGGTGAACGGAACATTAACTTTTGCTCGAATTAACATTAAGCCCCTCTGACAGGTACAGAAAACTGGGTGGATGGTGTGGAGGCAGGAGTACATGAAACCATTAGGAGAATAGATCGGTGGTTAAATGGGGTGCAATTAGAACTAGCCCCAGAGAAAACAGGGTGCATCATCATTACCAGGAAAAGAATTTTGCCATGCTTCACAGTAAGAGAAGGGCAGGTGGAGATTAGACCTAGCAGGGGCTTAAAGTATCTGGGAATATGGTTAGACCCGCGGCTAACCTATGGGTTATATACATTGAAAACAGCAGAAAAGGCGGGGAAAGCCGCCTTTGCCTTAGGGAGGCTTATGCGTAACACGTATGGGCCCAAAGTTAGCAAAAGAAGGGTATTATGCAGTGTGGTGCATTCCATTCTACTGTATGGGAGAGTTTGATGGCGGTACAGATCACCAGAAGGAGGCTTGAGAGAGTGCAGCGGAGTGCTGCACTCAAGAGTTTGCAGTGCTAATAGAATTGTGTCGTACGAAGTAGTCCTGGTGCTAGCGAGAGTCCCCCCGATAGATCTACTGGTCAAGGGGAGAAGAGAGGTATATGAAGGGATGGGGAAGCAAGAGGCAAGGGAGAGACTCCTCGAAAGATGGCAGACTAGTTGGAATAACTAAAGGGAGGTGGACAAGACGACTTATTCCAAATATAAGAACGTGGATGGAGGGGGGCATGGGGAGATGAGCTTTCACCTCACCCAGGCTCTCACGGAACATGGTAGCTTTGTGGAATATCTCTTTGATATAGGAAAGGTTGACACACGGGAGTGTGTGTACTGTGGGGAGAATGACGACGCAGAACATATCGTGTTCTACTGCAACCGGTGGAGGACCGAGAGATCAGGACACCATTGGAACCCTGATAACCTAATTAGGTATATGCTGGAATCGGAGGAGAACTGGGAAAATGTAGCACATGCTCTAAATCGAATAATGAGAACAAAGGAAGAGGACAGAAGAAATCTAGCCCCGAAGCCCTAATTGTTTTAACAGATGGGGGATGTAAGGGAAAACGTGGGAAGTTTTACTAACACCAGTGCAAGATGAATGACCCATGGCCTGATGGAAAGCGAAAGCAGTTCCAGGTTATGTGGAAGCACTGATCCAGGAGGGGTTTTAGCCGGTAGAAGTCCGATACTACCCGGTGCGGCAGATCCTAGCGCCGGGTGTCCATGTAGAATTTCCCCTCCACCATAAAAAAAAATCCCCTCTGACGAGCACCATTTGGATATTATGTTAACGCAATAGTTTGAGATTATAACCTCATTTCTGTCTCACAATCACGACCATGTCATCTGCATAACCCTGGATGTTGAAACCCGAATTGTTCAGAGGAGATCATCGACCACCATTGACCACACCAAGGGTTATAGGACTCCAACTTAAGGACAACCCCTGACTGCAGTCACCGTGGCCGACTCATCCCCACACTTGTAGTAATTATTCTGCTTCTGAGCATGGATTCTATCTATTTAATTGTGGGTGGCTGTATTCCCCTTTTTTTGGCGACTTTTTATATTGATTCATAGGAGGTGTTGTCAAAAGCACCCTCTATGTCTACGAAAACACGCATAGTTACTTCATTAGCAATGAATGTATTTTCAATGTCTTGGACCATGAAGAGCATTTATTGTTGATTTACCAGGTTGATAGGCAAATTGTTTAGAATGAAGCGGTATTCCTGTAGGGATTTCGCTTCTGATATATTGATCTAATAGTTTCTCCATTCTTTTTAGGAGAAATGAGGTTAAGCTAATGAGGCGATAGAATTTAGGCTCGTCTAGTGGACGTCTGCCTATTTTTGGAATAAACGCCGCTTAACTTCCCTCCAAATTTGCACTATATACCCAAGTATATAGCTTGCTATAAATATATTTCTCAGGTATGGGATAAGCTCCTCAATTCCGTGTTGAAGTAGTGAACATACCCGGTGATTTAAAGGACTTGGAAGTAGATACCGCCCATTTAATTTTCTTAGGGGTGAATATTTTTCCAGCCAGTCATCTTCCTTCTCTGGTAGGATGGTGTGCATCCTCATTTAGATAGTTATGTGAAAATTCACCTTGAATTATGCGAGAGCCTGGGAAGTGAGTGCCTAAAACTACTCTTATGCTTTCCTGATGATTCTGTGTATATTCGCCATCGGGCTTTTTGAGTAGCCCTACTCCATTTGAGTGGTCTTTAGCAAGAACTTTTTGTAAACGGACTACTGGGGCTAGTTCATCTACCTCTTCGCAGAACCATCTCCACGATCTTCTTTTAGACGTTCTCAATTTTTTATTGTACTCTGTAAGGACTTTTTTGTAGTCCTCCCAGTTTCCAGAGTTTTTGGGCTTTATTAATAGCCTTCCTAGTTTCAGCCTTAAAACGACTGAGATCCCTATTCCACCAGGGCACATCTGTTTGGACTGCCTTTTTGTTTAACGGGACAGCTTTTTTCGTAACAGAAAGTCATAATGTTTTGTAGTTGAAATGAGGTCTAATTGATTGTGTCGATGGAATGTGTTAAACTTTCGACCTCTGTCCTTAAGCGTTCATTATAAACACTCCAGTGCATCAGTCTAGATATTCTACATTCCCCGAGACTTGTTACAACTGCCTCCAACTCGAATCATATGTGACTATATATGATCCGACATGGAAGGTTCATCTGAAACATGCCAGTTTTTAATGAAGTCAGTTATGAGTAGATCCACAAGGGTTACGTCTAGAACCACTTTTCTAATGGCATTCATAAAGGTGGGTTCATTGCCGTTAGTGATAATGTCGATATTATTTGCCAACAAATATCCAAGCATGCACTCACCTCTAGTGTTTGTGTTAGTACTACCCCACATGGTGCGCATTAATGTCGCCATCATTATGTAGGGTTTATTTCTCGTCTTGCACCAGCTAATGAGGTTTCTTACTTCCTCTGCGGTGGATTTCCTTCTTCAACGGGGAAATAGGCCACCAATGTTAAACGTTGCATTCCCCAAAAAATATGGTAAAACCTGCATACACTCAATATCTTCAAGAAAACTATATACAGGGTGTAGCTTTCGACCCTATTAGAAACATTAAAAGCAAAACAAGTACCTTAAAACCTAATAATTAAATACAGTATACAATAAATTCAAAAGGGCTTATACAGGTTTTAGTAATTGACCCTGACCAACAGTTTACTAAACAACCCACAAACTTATTGAAATCTAAAATAAAGTGCACGAGGGCCTCAAGGGTCTCAGCCACAGCTCTAAAACTCAAACCTTTTTATTTTTCAAAATCATCGGAGGCTCCTTCGTGCTCCTTTTGCCGTGAGCACATCCACCTTCTCACGAAGAGTGCGGTAAAAATAACCCACCGCGCACAAAGGTTGCTTTTGGAATCGTTTGGTTACCCCATCGTCGCAGTCTCCTTCTGTGCCATGGGACCACACCACTCGTCTTCCGCAACCGAGCTGGTCAGTTGCATACCTGCTCCAGCTAAAACTTCAAATGCAGCTTCGTTTTCAGTCGATTAAGGCTTTAAAAAATGATGGAGCGTTCAAGTGGGACAAAATCATCCGGAGGTAAAATACCCTCCCGATCGGATCTCCGGGGGAGGGTGCCCACAGGGACACCTCATCGAATGTCGAAAAAACACCGACAAGTTAAATCCAACAAAACTAATTCTTTCATCTACGGCGCTTGGAATGTTCGTACTTTGAACGATAGCACTCGCACCGATCGGCCTGAAAGAAGAACTGCTCTAATAGATAGAGAACTTCACCGACTCAATGTTGACGTTGCAGCTCTCAGCGAAACTCGATTTTTGGAGGAAGGCTCTCTCACAGAAAAGTACTACACCTTCTATTGGAAAGGTCTTCCCACCAATTCAAGAAGACAACATGGAGTAGGATTTGCCGTTCGGAATCAACTTGTATCCAACTTAACACAAGTACCACAAGGCCTATCCGAGCGTCTAATGCTGCTACGCTATGAACTATCAGATGGCAACGCGGTAAATCTAATAAGCGCCTACGCTCCCACTCTGGATGCAAGTCACGAAACCAAGGAAAGCTTCTATCAACAGCTGGAAGAAACCCTCTGTAGAATACCTAAAACGGAACGACTCGTTATTCTTGGCGATTTTAACGCTAGAGTAGGGAGAGATGCAGACACCTGGCCAGGCATTATAGGCAAGAACGGTTTGGGCAATATGAACGCTAACGGTCAACTACTCCTAACTAAATGCGCCGAACATGATCTAGTTATAACAAACACCATTTTCCGACAAAAGGATAAATTTAAAGGCACCTGGCGTCACCCCAGATCAGGTCACTGGCATCTACTGGACTATGTTATCGTACGTAGGAAGCATCTCAAGGACGTCCAAATTACAAAGGCGCGCATTGATAGCGAATGTTGGACCGATCATCGTCCTGTTGTCTCTAAAATGAAAATTGTTATGAGACCCAAACACCGAAGAACTCAAGTAAAACGTAGACTCCGTCTCTGTATTAGTAAATTGCGTGACCAACAAACCGTCGAACAGCTAAAGCAAAAAGTTCAAGAGAATTTGAGTGCATTAGAAGAAACCAATTCTGTAGATGTCGCTGCTACCTGGACACAAATTAAAGACAGTTTAAAAAGTGCGAGTGAGGAAATTCTTGGCACTGCAGCAAGTAAAAAACAGGAGGACTGGTTCAATGATAATGAAGCTTTTATACAAGAACTTCTTGACCGCAAACATACTGCCTTCCAAAACGCTATCAACCACCCGAATGACCCATCAAAAGCAGAAGCTTTTGCCCAATCTAAGTATGAAACGCAACGCGAAATCAGAAGAATAAAGAACGAGTGGTGGGCAAGCAAGGCCAGAGAAATTCAAAGGTACGTCGATTCACACGACTACAGGAATTTCTTTCAAGGAGTAAAAGCAGTGTACGGCCCCAGTCGGAAAAATATGTGCCCTATTAAAGATTTAAATGGAAATCTCCTCAAAGAAGACCAGGAAATAAGAGCCCGATGGAAAGAACACTACTCTAACATTCTTAACCAGCAAAGTCAAGCCGATCACGATATTATAAATCTTATCCCTCAATATGACACCTTCGAAGACTTAGATAAACCACTAACAACGGAAGAGATCTTAACCGCCATTGGGCAGCTAAAAAATAACAAATCTCCCGGCGCCGACTCACTCCCAGCTGAGATCTTTAAAGCTGTGTCGTCAGAGCTCATACCCTACCTCAAAAAACTGTTTGATGTCGTGTGGGAAAGTGGTCAAGCTCCGCAGGAGTTTCGTGATACACTTTTAATCAACCTCTTCAAAAACAAAGGGAGCGCTGCGGACTGTGGAAATTACAGGGGTATAGCTCTCCTGGCTGTTGGAGGGAAGATACTCACTAAAGCGATGGCAAATAGGCTAACACCTGTTATGGAAAAGTTACTTCCTGAAACACAGAGTGGCTTTAGACCAAACCGAGGCACATCCGATTTAATCTTCACACTTAAACAGCTTCAAGAAAAAGCACTCGAACATCAAGGAGAAATTCACATGGCCTTCATTGATTTAACCAAGGCGTTCGACTCGGTGGACAGGGAAGTGCTCTGGAAAATTATGTTCCGCTTAGGTATCCCTAGAAAATTTGTGGAAGTATGTCGCAGTCTACATACAAACAACAACGCCCAGGTTATGTATAATAATGAGGCAACCGAACCTTTCCAAACCCTCACTGGAGTTAGGCAGGGATGTGTCCTGGCACCCCTACTCTTTAATTTGTTTACCACTGCTCTAACAATTATTGTTGACAACAAACTGACAGTCAGAGGAATAGGTCTCAGATACCGTTTTGATGGCGGTCTCTTTAACGTAGGGCGCTTTAGAGCTTTCACGAAGACACGCACACGATTCATTTGTGATCTCCAGTATGCGGATGACTGTGCACTTTTAGCCTCTACGCCGGAAGAGCTACAAGAACTTTTAGATGTGTATGCCCAGAGCTATGGTTCCTTGGGACTTAAAATCAACATTGGAAAGACTAAGATTATGTCAACTCCTCATCAAGTGAACCAAATAGACATTACACTTAACGGAAATTCTCTTGAAGTGGTGGATCAGTTCAATTACTTAGGCAACGTTGTTAATGACAAAGCAAACATGGACAGCGAGATTCGCAATAGAATTAACGCTGCATCTAGAGCACTCTGGGGACTTAGAGAGAGAGTATTTGACAACCACGATCTTGCTTTGTCAACGAAAATGGCTGTCTACAGAGCAGTTGTCATTCTAACACTACTATATGGATGTGAAAGCTGGGTCACTTACCGTCGTCATGTGAAAGAATTAGAACGTTTTCAGCAAAGACACCTCAGAAGTATGATGAAAATCCGTTGGTTCCATCACATATCAAACGTGGAAGTACTCAGGAGAGCAAACAGCCTTCCAATTGAGGTGCTTATTTCAAGAGCACGCCTAAGATGGACAGGTCACGTTCATCGTATGCATGATAACCGCCTTCCTAAATGCACACTTTATGGTGAATTGCTAAGCGGTAGAAGAAGGCGTGGCGGTCAACGAAAGAGGTTCAAAGACGTTCTCCATGAAAATCTAAAATCCTGCGGTATTGCAGACGAGCAATGGGAACAACTTGCAGTGGACAGAGCCGAATGGCGAGGGGTTGTGGCCAGCTATCAAGGAAGTGTTGCTGCAAGGGGGCCGAATCCAAGACCTAACCAGGTCTATGTTTGTCCTGACTGCGGTCGACATGTGCTCTCCCGAATTGGCCTCTATAGCCATAGTCGTGTGCACCGTAGATGAATGGGAATTACAATAGACTACACCTTTAACTTGTTTTTATTGTACACAATTTATCGACTGTAACATTTTTTATACTCGGACTCGAGTAACGGCTAATAATAATAATAATAATAATATATCAGTGCATACGCGGCGGAAGTTATGCAATCTTAGGCGAGAATTGCGTAGTGGATATACCATCCTTTGGAAGAGATGTAAAGTTATCGCTCCCTTGTCTATTAAATGTTAGGCAAGTAACAGATCTCTACTCTTCGAAAGAGGAGAGGTTCGGCAAAATTCCAGCTTGGAAGTAGCTCGTCTACGAGTGTCGGTGTTAGGCTTCAGTAGCGGGAATAGGCCGATGTTAAATAAATGTATAAAAAAAATACATTTTATTTTTAAATGTATGTGAATTATGTGTATATTTATATTTTATATATGTTTTCTATTATTTATTACGAAATTTTGAATAGCTTAAATGTATTGCTCTTTCTGGAACAATATAAATATTATTTTATTACAGTATGTATTCGGTTTTAATGTAAACTTATATAAAATCGGCTCAAAGAACAAAGGGGCGTACACAAATATATAAATTTTATGAAAATATTGAAAGTTACAAAAAATATATAATGAAATATAGAATAATTTTGCTCCAAAAATAAATACTTACCGTGTATACTAGAAAATATAATATGTTCAGGCTCATTCTTTGTGAATAACGATGGTCAGCCTCCTCGTCATCTCGGAAAGCAAAGTTTGCGGCACTTAGTATTTCCAACGCTGTACATTGTATGATGAAAAATGTTGTCCACTTAAAGATGGCATTGAATTGCTCTATTAAATTATAGTTCGCAGCGAATAATTCACCGACTTGTGTCAATGTTTTAAGCACTTTGTTTTGTGAATTGTTATCGACAGTATGTCCGGTTCCTACAGAGTCATTTAGCATCTCGTCCAAAAATGCGTATCTTCTTCTGACAATTGTCGAAATGTTCCATATAAAAATGACCATAAATAACATATAGTACATTGCAAATTTAAAAGTTATGTACGCATTAAAAATTTCATATTCTCTTTCCCAAATCCAGATACAATTTTCAAAAATATGCAATGCAAAAAATAATATGAGAATAATAATTATTGTGGTGATGTAAATAGGTACATTTTGTTTTACATCTAGATTCGTTTGGCTTAGTTTATTCTCGATGTCTTCTAAAGTTTTTAAAAATATTGTCCACCTCTCTGAATACATCCAGTTCCAAAGTACAGAGGCTGAGATGAACGCCAGTTCGGAAAGGCATTGCAAACTGTCTATTATTGCGTGGGCTGTTTTGAACAATCTGTACAACCGTACTCTCACAATCAGTGAATATATAGACCCAAATAGAAATCCACCAAATATTAGTAGAGGAAATATTTTTGAAATAATTGCCAAATATCTGTTTTTAGTCTTATGATTGACAGGTGTTATTCCCAGGACACCCCCAATTTTATATTGCGTTAAAAATATGGAAACGTCTTGCTTCACCATGCTTTGGGAATAGTACATTTTATTTATCGATATGGCACAGATAGTTCTGAACTGAGTTTAGGTATGTTATAGAATTTAATTAAATAACTAAATTAATTACGTCTAATTAAATTCATTCACATCCATAGCAGCAAAACAAACATGAATATAATGTAATGAGTTTATTTTCTGCCACATGAGCGTATCACGAGAAGTTTTCTAAATGTAGAAGTGAGTTTTGCGAACCCAAGATAAAAATATACAGTATCAAAAGTACAGTAGCATGCAAATTTCAGAGGATACAAAAAAATAATACATTTTTAAAATTGGATACTCTGTATGTTATTAAATTTTTGGAATGATCCTTTTTTTCCTGATTTCAGAAATATACCAAATGTTACCACTACCATATACCGTTTTTGAGTTATTAAACGTCGAATATCTTAGTTCAACGTTAATTATAAGAGTAACTAGAGTTACTGTAAATATGGAAAAGTTAACATTATTATAGTGAGCTATGGAAATGACAACAATGTTGGTACTTCGCACTTATATTGTAAAATAGTAAATCGAGCCTCCAACTGAGCAGGTGTCACTGAATTTTTTCAAGGTGTCATAAGCCAGGGTGTTACACTGTTACAGAGTAGCCGGTCATCTCCTTAGTAATACAGAATCTTCCTCTGTATTTTTTAGAAAATTATAGATAATGGAGTTTTTCAAAATTCTGTTATCATGCACAGAGCCTGGTCACTGACAATCAATGCTTGTAAATATTTCTTGTGCATTACATGTCAGTTGCATATTTATACTGGTAAATCATTTACTATTTACCGATAGCATCGACAAATTCATATTTTTCAGACCATTTGTTTATAGCTTCAACAATTTCGGCTGCAGTTGTAGGATAATGTATCCATACCTTATTTAAAATTTTAGGCATAACCGTGTACACTTTAGACACAGTGGTTTGGTGATTACTAATTTCTTCACCAACTGAAAGCTCTGGAATCTTGGATCGGATACGACACGAAGAAAAATTTTAATTTTTTCTGCAGATGACAATGCACCACCGCGTTTTTCGCCACTATCTTCCAGAAAATAGTTCGCTAGCCACTCAACGTTCTCACGATTAAATCGATACAATTTTATGTTTTTTCTTTACGAACAGTTAGGAACTGTACCATTTTCAATATGAGAATACCAAATTATAAGTTCAAAATCTTTTATTTTAAGCATTTCCTTGGGTGTATAGCAACTGCCTCAAGTTCAAGCAATTGCTTAATTTTTATCCATAAGGCCCAATTTTTTACGCGCTTTATATTAGCTTCACCTGTATGTTTGTTTGGTTTTTGTTTGTTTGTTTGTTTGTAAAGGAATCTCTGAACGTGATTCTCACCCACTTCAAAACGTCAGATTAGACTGAAACTTTGCACACTTATCAAGGACAGCTGACAATACAATAGTTTGACAACTTTGTCCTAATGTCCTCGCCAGGATCATCAGGGTAAAATAAAATTTTAAAAATGGCTAATTATTGTCGAGATTTTGGCGGAGGAGCCGTTGTCATTAATATATATTTTATTATTGGTGATAAACGTGAGGGATGAATGACAAGGGGGTGACTAAAAAAAAGTATTGTTTAAATAAACTAAAAAAACACGCTTTAATAGCAAACCGAACTAAAAAGTAAAAAATAATGTTTAAATATTAAGATTCATTTTATTGTCAAAAGGGTGGGGGTTTATAACAATTGATATCAAGCACGCTTTTTACAATAAAATGAATCAATATTTAAACATAACTTTTTACTTTTTAGTTCGGTTTGCTATTAAAGCGTGTTTTTTAGTTTTTTTAAATTATAATTTTTATAATCGTCGTCTATACATTCCTTACGCATTTTATATATCTTTTCTTTACGAACATTTAGGAACTGGGCCATTTTACAACATGAGAATATGGCAAGTACAAAATTACAGCTCCTTTAACAAATGTTAGGCTGAGGTCGAGTAACCTTAAACATTTATAAGCAATTACTTAGGCAGCAATAGAAATTGCTACTGTTATTCATTCAATTTTAAGCAAATGCTAACTTTTTAAGCAAAACCTTTTATTTTAAGCATTTCCTTGGGTGTGTAGCAATTGCTACAAGTTCAAGCAATTGCTTGTTACTTTATTCATTAAAACTTAAGTGTTTGCTAGCGAATTATAAGGAAAAGCGATTGCTTAATTTTAATTCATAAGACTCAATATTTACAGTTGTATATCCTACAATCTCTATAATATACAGGGTCCCATTAATTTCATGTCATTAAAAAAACTTGTAATGGGGAACGACCAGACAAACAAAAAAGTCTTATATAACATAGAGTCTAAAGTCCATAGTTTTGGAGAAAAATTTAAAAAAAAATTAACGAATTGTTAAAATTGGTTGAGAACTTCTGGAATTTTGAGGTAGGCAAAGTATTCCAGAATAGAAGTGAGAGTTCAACCAAGTTCAAGTTGAACTCTATTGTATACTTTGCCGGCTGTACATCTTTCTAATTGGCATAAAAAGTTTAAAGGCCCGCCGTCCTTATATCTGGCACGAAACAAGCCGACAACGAAAACGACAGTGTTTTTTTCGATTTTTTTTTGTGTATATTATGTAGTCGGACTCCCTCTATCATCTGATCATGTTTGCATGGCATTGAATTTACATGTAAAATAGGGAAAATCAGTTTGTCGGATATAACTCGCTTAGTTTGATTCGGATCGAAAAAGTGTATAAAATGAAGGGCTCGCGAATGCGCCTAAACTGAATTTTGACTCGTCGAAGCCGGCCCAGCGGTTCTCGAGATATTGCGATTTGAAAGTACGGATTTGTATACGAATCTTTCGCTGCAGCGAGAGTTGTTTTCGCGATTTTTTCGGGGAAGAAAGCGACTTGGTGACTTTTTTTTCTTCCCCCGATAGACACTCAGAACCTAAGCACTGTGTTCAAATTTCAAGTCGCTAGGTTAATTGGGGGGAAGGGTAAACGTAAATTAAATTAAAACTGCTGTAACTTCCGCAGTTTCTTCCGTACATCGCGCAGCAAACGTGAGGTTGTGATCTAGAACCCCCCCTCATTTCACTCCCACTAAGATCTTCTCTCGGCCTTTCCACGGTAATGTCATTGTGAAAGAATGCAGTCAGGCTCTTCCAGATATTATACCTGGAGGCTTGTCTGTGAACATGCATCCCTTGTGTCGCCGCCTTAAAGAGAAAGGGACGACGCGCCATCGCGTAGGCAAATAATGCTTGAAATATCGATGCGACGTAGTATTATTTCCTCGATGATCCAGCCCGCGTTTGACCCACCAAACACGCACACCTACTAACAGGTGCGCAAAGAAGGCGACATGAAAAATAAATGGAAAAATGACGAGCCATTGAAGAGATGAAGGAGAAAAAAACGAATCAAATTGGTCAAGAATCGAGCGAGATCCGTATGATCTATTCAGAAATACGTTTGAACCCGGAGTTCCCGCTCAGCGGGATACACGGACGAGCAGAGTGGGACGTGTATTTGTGAGAGAGAAGTGGACGCGCTAGGTTTCTCCCCCGGCATCTCGCTGCATGGCTGCTGCTGCGCGTGCAGGCCCTAATGAAGTTAGAGCTTCGGGGTAAAAAAATAATTGATTGTCCTTGAAAATGAGCCTGGCTCGAAGTCTAACCTTTTCCCTTGCCCTTCTACAGGGCAAAAATCAAGGGGAAAAAGTTCCATATTCGATGGAAATTCCTGGCAAAAAATGACTTTTTCACATGAGCGGAACTCAAAGTAGGCACATTAGTACACAATCTAACGTTTGCTACACAATGTACGAAAAAAACTGCGAAGTTACAGCAGTTTTAATTTTATTTACGTTTACCCTTCCTCCTCTTCCCCTAATCAACCTAGCGACTTGAAATTTGGACGCAGTACTTAGGTCCTGAGGTCCTGAGTGTCTATCGGGGAAGAAAAAAAAATCGCCAAGTCACTGTCTTCCCCGAAAAAAACTTGAAAACGGCTCTCGGTACGTTCCCGCCGCAGCGAAAATTCCGTATACAAATCCGTAACTTCAAATTGCAATGTCTCGAGAACCGCTGGATCGAATTCGACGATTCAAAATTCAGTTTTGGCGCATTCGCGAGCCCTTAATTTTATCCCTATATATTTTTTCGATCCGAATCAAACTAAGCGAGTTATGTCCAAAAAACTGATTTTCCCTATCTTTACATGTAAATTCCCCCCCCCCCCCACCACCACCCCCCTCGCGCCCACAAACATGACCAGATGATAGAGGGAGTCCTACTATATAATAAACATTAAAAAAAATTCCAAAAATAACTGTCGTTTCGATACCCAGATCGACCCCACTATATCACATCTAAATAATAATATGTGCAATATGGTCAATTTATTTAACAGGTAGTATATAAAAATAGGAATGAAGTAAAATATGCACACTATACTTCAAAAATTAGTACTTACTGTGTATACTAGAAAATATAATACATTCAGGCTGATTAATTGTGAATAACGTTGAATATCCTCTTCATCAACTCGCAATGCATAGTTTGTAACACTCAATATCTGCAAAGCAGTACATTGTATAATGCAAAATATTGTCCGCCCAAATATGGCATTGCACTGTTCTACTAGATTGTAGTTCATAGCGTATAATTCACTGATTTGAGTTAAGGTTTTAAGCACTTCATTTTGTGAAATGTCATTGGCAGTATGTTCCACTTGTACTGAATTTGCCAGCTTCTCGTTCAAAAATGTGTATCTTCTTCTGACAATTGTCGAAATGTTACATATAAAAATGACCATAAATAACATATAGTACGTTACAAAATGAAAAGTCATGTACGCGTAACAGATTTCAATTTTATTTCCAGAAATCCAGATATAATTTTGGAAAATAAGCAGCGCAACAAATAATACGTGAACAATAATTATTGTGGTGACGTAAATAGGCATATTTGGTTTTACTACTAAGTTCATTTGGTTTAATTTCTTCTCGATGTCTTCTAAAGTTTTCAAACATATTGTCCACTTCTCTGAGTACATCCAATTCCAAAGCACAGAGACTGATATGAACGCCAATTCGGAAACGTATAGCAAACTGTCTATTATTTTATGAGCCGTTTTGAAGACTTTGTAAAAGTTTGCCCTCGCTATTAATGAATATATCATCCCAAGTAGAAATCCGGCATATATTAGTAGAGGAAATATTTTTGAAAAAATTGCCAAGTATTTATTTTCTGTTTTGCGATGGACATGTGTTAAACCCATAATACCCGCAACTTTATACTGTGTTAAAAATATGAAAATGTCTCGCTTCGCCATACTTTGGGAAGAGAACATTTCATTTATCAATGTCACACAGTTAGTTCTGAACTAAGCTTGAAAGTGTGGTAGGATTTAATTAAAAAATTAAATTAATTGCTTTACATCTATTTTATTCGAAGCCATAGCCGCATAGCAAATATAAACAATATAATGTAATGAGTCCATTTTCTGCTACATGAGCGTACCGCAGATTTTTTAATCTGTTGAAACATCCCATACAAGGCGTCTTCTGTTCGAAAATAATTCCTATTTTTATTTCAAATTTATGTAAAACATCAAACTCTAAAAATTTTATTAGTCAGATTTACGTTTGCTAAATTACAAAGTTATATCATCGAGCTGAATATGTTTAGAGTTATGCAATGACAAGAGAACTTAACTTCGTTTCTACTTCAGTTAAAGTACTACTAGTGGCTTACCGTGTGCCCATTGACACGCAAGATTTCACAAGAATGTTTTGCTGTCCAAATTATTCCGTGAGGTTTTTCGCGGGCGATGTATCTAGTTTTCTATGATTGTTCACAAGCTGTACGTCGCTATAATTCTTCTACAAACTACAAAACAGATAGGCTAACGATCAGTGCCCGGTCGTATTCTATTGGGTTACTTTTCGACGAAGGACGTCTCATCTATTTAAAATATTTCGACCAGCCGCGTTTTACTTTGTTGGATAGTCACACACTACTTGGTAGTTACCGTTTGTGTAATTAATGAAAGGAGATTTCCTCAACATTCTATGATATTTTACGTGAGTGTAAACTCTCATTTATAATTCAATTAATATGATTATAATGCTGATTGCTACAACTCCAATTTAAAACAAATAATTATTATGTCGGTCATTGCCGCAACTCTAATTTCAACCAAAATAACACGGAGATTCGATTGCATAACATGATTCTTATTATTTGCATAACCAACTCTGAAACATACAGTATGGTTATTACTGTAGCAACGTAAATTTTCCTATATAATATTTAGACAATTGTTTTAAATATTTGGATTGTTTAACTTCATGTTTTGCTATTTGTTGCAATAATTATTATAAAATAAAAATGATTTCTGTGACCATTGTTCTATCTCGATAATATATGTATTAAAACGATGTCTGCCTTTTCTTTCATTTTTAACCTTCTGGAAATACAAATAACAAACTAAATAAATGATTATGATTTAATTTCAATCAAATAAAATTTGAAACAAACTTTAACTCTAAATTCACAGTGCAGTCTTGAGTAATGCTAAACAAGGTTTCGAGATTAATAAACATTGAATAGAATAATTATAAATATTCAAAAGAATAGTTACAATACGCACTTGGTTTATTGTTTCATTAGTTTTGTTCAGATTTCTCTGACATATGTTTTGGCCTTGCGACCATTATCAAAGAGTCTTAAGTCTTTTAAGACAAGTACTGAGCGAATTACGTTAGCAACCGGAGTAGAGACAGGAACCGCAACCACCGAAACAGGAGCCGAAGCAGCAGCGAAGTGATGAAAGGCTGACAAAAGCAATCTGCTGTTATAATAGCGGCAAGTTGGGGCATGTCAAAAGTTACTGTCGCTAGAGGCACCCTAAGGATGTAACTGCCGAGGATGTAAAAAGACAGCAGCATGTAGCGAAAGTAAAGACGGTTAAGATAGAGATTCCGAAGGACTGGACAAAGGAAGTTGTAAGGAAGGAACAACTGAACGACGACGGAATTGGACCTATACTGAAGGCAAAAGAAAAAGGTGTGCTACCAGAATGGAATGCGTTTGGTGATACTCAGGTGCCTGGTTCCAAAAGTACTTCGGGAAGTGCACGAAGGAATATCCGGGAGAGCATTTTGGCAAAAATAAGACCTTGGCTAGAGTACGGGAACGATTCTACTGGATACATAGCCGTAAGGACGTAGAAGCTTGGTGTCGCAGATGAAAGGCTTGTGCGGATACGGCCATCAAGGGGTCACCTACAGGTATTGGTGACCGAATGAAGGCTCGATATGACCGTAACGTGAGATCGACGGGATTCAAGGTGGGGGACTTGGTTTGGCTGTACATCGCACAGCGATACGAAGAAGGATTCTCGAGGCTTCACCCACACCCACCTTGGGAAGGGCCATATTCTGTCATCACCCGAATTAATGACGTTGTTTATCGCATTCAACGAAGTAAGAAGTCTAAGATGAAAATCGTGCACTTGGGCAGATTGGCAAAGTATGCTGAGGATTGTCTGACCAGAACGTTCAGGTTTAAGGAGGAGACAGTGTTATGTGCACGCCTACGCTACTGCCTCATAGAAAATACTAGAAGGACTGGAAAGATCTCAAAAGATAGACTGGAACATTCTAGAGTGATCGAGTACATTCGACGCGAGTATATATAGTGTGGATCCAAGCGCACTGAGGACAGTTACGTATGAGATGAGCAAGTGGTAAAATAAGATGGAGAAGAGTAATTAGTTGTGAATTAGAGTAGTGAGACTACAGTAGAATAAACTTGTAATTAGTGTGTACTAATGTGTAATTGTAAGGACTAGTTACTGTAATGAAGTGATTAATAAATCAGTGATATGAAACTACGTACAGGGTGTTTACTGGAAACATGTAACAATATTATGCTTCAAAAATCAGTACTTACTGTGTATACTAGGCAGTTTAATACATTCAGGCTCATTATGTGTAAATAACGTTGAATATCCTCTTCATCGACTCCCAATGCAAAGTTTGCAGCATTCAATATCACCAAAGCAGTACATTGTATAATGCAAAATATTGTCCGCCCAAAAATGACATTGCATTGTCCTACTAAATTGTAGTTCATAGCGTATAATTCACCGATTTGAGTTAAGGTCTTAAGCACTTTATTTTGTGAAATGTTATTGACAGTACCTCCCACTTGTACTGAACTGTTCAGCATTTCGTCCAAAAATGCGTATCTTCTTCTGACAATTGCCAAAAAAGTCCATATAAAAATAACCATAAATAACATATAGTACATTACAAAATTAAAAGTCATGTACGCGTAACAGATTTCAATTTTTTTTCCAGAAATCCAGATATAATTTTCAAAAATAAGCAGCGCAACAAATAATACGTGAACAATAATTATTGTGGTGACGTAAATAGGCAAATTTGGTTTTACTACTAAGTTCATTTGGTTTAATTTCTTCTCAATGTCTTCCAAAGTTTTCAAACATATTGTCCACTTCTCTGAGTATATCCAATTCCAAAGCACAGAGACTGATATGAACGCCAGTTCGGAAACGCATAGCAAACTGTCTATTATTGCATGAGCTGTTTTGTAGACTTTGTAAAAGCTTGCCCTCGCTATTAGTGCATATATGGTTCCAAGTAGAAATCCGGCATATATTAGTAGAGGAAATATTTTTGAAAAAATTGCAAAGTATTTATTTTCTGTTTTGCGATGGACATGTGTTAAACCCAGAATACCCGCAACTTTATACTGTGTTAAAAATAAGAAGATGTCTCGCTTCGCCATACTTTGGGAAGAGAACATTTTATTTATCAATATCACACAGTCAGTTCTGAACTAAGCTTGAAAGTGTGGTAGGACTTAATTAAAAAATTTAATTGATTGCTTTACATCTATTTCATTCGAAGCCATAGCAGCATAGCAAATATAAACGATATAATGTAATGAGTCCATTTCTGCTACATGAGCGTACCGCAGATTTTTTAAGCTGTTGAAACACTCCGTATTAAGGCGTCTTCTATTCGAAAATAATTCCTAATTTTATTTCAAATTTATGTAAAACAGTAATATCATTACATCCTACGAGTAATTAAATTCAATACAAAATTACAGCGAAATTTCAAACGCCTATATGTTGTAAAATATCGAGGCAGAATTTTAGATAAATATAAAGTTTACGTAATAGAATAATTATAAATATTCAAAAGAATAGTTACAATACGCACTTGGTTTATTGTTTCATTAGTTTTGTTCAGAATTCTCTGACATATGTTTCGGCCTTGCGACCATTATCAAAGAGTCTTAAAAACTCATAAACTCAATTTTTCAGACGCTTTTTTCACACTGGGCGACTTATCAGCGCGATTTAGTAGCGCGGTTGAGTCGTGCACACCATTTCTATGTGATGTCCTTATACCTTTACACATTAAGCGATTTAGCAGGACGATCGAGCCAGACGCAGGTAGCCGCGACGACTCATCCGGCCCGCACTACTAAGTCGCGCTGCTAAGTCGGCCAGCGTGAAAAGGGGCTAATACTTCGTCGGCTGCTACAGCTTGGCCCTTAGAGTTTGGAAAGACTGTAACCACCGAAGTACACGACTTCAACATACACGAGTCACTTATGGCTGGTTTATTAATACAGGGTTAACATTTAACTATAGGATAAATGTCAAAAGGAACAATGGGTATCTATTGTTTTGTTTGACAGTTATACTTTGGTTACGAGTTAACCTTGCATTGATAAACCGGCCCTTAGTTTAGCCGATATCTTTTCCGGAGCACATTACCAAGTCGGCAGGCGAACGTTCTTACGAAATGAGTCGCTGGGGATGCTACTGACATCGGCGAAATCGAGGGTGACCTGGCGATTTACTCGGCAGTCGGCACCAAGTAATTTCGCTGACAATTTTTTAAAGTTAATTACTTGTTTATTTCGGGACCCGTTATTACTTAAAATTGAATTTACATTCTGGTTTCGAGTGGGAAATGGATATTTTGCATGTTGTGGTACTAAAAGAAACATTAGATTTTTTAAATGAAATACATGATTTCATTTTAACAAGAGAGTAGGATAAATTTACATTACAATTCCCTCAGTAATTATTTTCTATAATAATAATAATAATAATGAGGTTAAGTGAAAATTTAAGCTCTAAATATTTTATTAGTCAGCTTTACGTTTGCTAAATTACAAAGTTATACCATCGAGCTGAATATGTTTAGAGTTATGCAATGACAAAAGAACTTAACTTCATTTATACTTCAGTTAAAAGTACTACTAGGGGCTTACCGTGTGCCCTTTGACACGTAAGATTTCACAAGAATATTGTGCTGTCCAAATTGTTCACAGGCTGCCCGTCACTATAATTCTTCTACAAACTACAAAACAGATAGGCTAACGGCCAGCTTTTGAGCTCCAGTACCTTTCTCGTATTCGGAGTGGTTACCGTTCGACGAAGTTCTGAACCGGGACAGCAGAGTGAAGAAGGATTCTCGAAGCTTCACCCACCTTAGGAAGGGCCGTATTCTGTTATCACCCGGATTAATGACGTTGCTTATCGGATTCAACGAAGTATGAAGTCTAAAATGAAAGTCGTGCACTTAGATAGATTGGCGAAGTATGCTGGGACTCTGAATTGTCTGACCGTGACGTTCAGGCTTAAGGAGGGGGCAGTGTTATGTGCACGCCTACGCCACTGCCTCATAGAAAATATTGGAAGGACTGGAAAGATCTCGAATGATAGACTGGAACATTCTAAGGTGATCGAGTACATTCAACGCGAGTATATATACAGTGGATCCAACAGCACTGAAGAGAGTTTTATATTAGACAAACAAGTGATCAGATGAAAAAGAACAGTAATAAGTTTTGATTGAAAGTAGTGAATTTATGTTAGGTTAAAGTTATTATTAGTGTTATTCAAAATTAAACACATTGAGGAAATATTTAATGCAGCAGCTGTTCAAAATGCCTTCCATTTTACTTCAAACAAGCCAATATTCTGCGATTTACGGCTCTTACCGTGGCTAGGCGAATTTCGTACTCTGTACTATAGATCTTCTTTGGAAGTAGCCGGGATGGCATAAATTATGTTTTTGATTTTATCCCAAAGGCACAAGTCTAAGGAAGTCAAATCAGGGAATCTTGCTGGCCATCTCCATGGTCCTCGGTATCCAAACAACGTATCTTCAAACAATGCCATTAATGCACATGCACTTCCCGTGTATTCTGTGGGCCGCAATCATCCATTTGATAATACATAAAATTATAAATATTTAGGGGCAAACTATCAATAAATGTGTGAACTACTGTCCTCGAAATTTCTATGTAATCATTACGTCATCAAAACGTTAAAACTAAAATCTGGAAATTCGATTCCCGTGCCACATTTTTTTGTTGCGCGCCCAGTGGTGCAAATTTCGTCTGTTCTTTGGAAAATTTAGCCTCGTCAGTAGAAATAATTTTTTTTTTAATCTTGAAGACGTACTTACTCACAGAACTACTCACAGAAATCTGTTCTTTTTTTTAATCTTCGGGCTTAGATTGTACTTTTTGGTGCAGAAAGTTAGCATATTGTGCTTCTTTAGAAATCTTTGAATAGACGACTGTGAAAGTGCTAAATCTCAACTAGCACCAGGAATAGATACCATAACATTAACATTTTCTTCATTATCTGTAACTGGCTTCGGTATTGTCTTTACGTCTTTAACTGCGAAATTTTGAAAAATTTGACATTCTTCGGAATTTATTTTTATCATTGGTGGTAATTGTCGGTATTTCTCATTGAATTCTCCCCACGTTCTAAATATTTTATTATTTCCATAAATATAAAACAAATCTAATATTACAGCATTTGAATAAATGTTTGCCATTATTTTCCACTAATAATTCACGTAAGTGACGCTACGCACACAACACTAACACGGTATTGACGTTGCTAAAAACAAAACATTTTTACATTTGCAGTCTACTAATGACATTCTGAAACAGTACTGATGATTTTACAAACATTCGTCTATGATGAGAAAACCAAGAGAGATAGGTATAGGGAATGGTTATATCAATCGATGCAGAATTCACTAATCTATTAGATTCTGTAATAATATGTAGGAAATTCTATTGGGTTATATCGAAATATTAAAATGTGCTATAGCTTCTTCCATGGCCAAAAAAGGTAAATAGTAATGAAATAAAATATACGATAGCTTCAAAATAAATACTTGTGTATACTAGAAAACATAACACATTCAGGCTCAGTATTTGTGAATATCGCTGAACATCCTTTTCATTATCTCGAAAAGCAAAGTTTGCAGCACCTAGTATCGTATCTCCAAAATAGCACATTGTATAATAAAAAATATTATCCACCCAAAAATGGCACTGAATTGCCCTATTAAATTATAGTTCATCGCGTATAATTCACTAATTTGTGTCAATGTTTTAAGCACTTTGTTTTGTGATTTGTTATCGACAGCATATCCAGCTCCTACTGACTTATTCAGCATCTCGTCCAAAAATGCGTATCTCCTGCTGAGAATTGCGTAGAGGTTGCATATAAAAATAATCACAAATAACATGTAGTACATTGCAAATTTAAATGTAACGTATGCGTAAAAAAATTATAATTTATAATAGTCGAAACTATGCAAGGAAAAAATAGCACATGAACAATAATCATTGTGGCAGTGTAAATAAGTACATTTTGTTTTACTTCTAAGTTCGATAGGTTTAGTTTCCAAAATTCTCAAATATATTCTCCATTTTTTATCCAATTCCAAAACACGGTGCCCGGTACCTTGCTCGTATTCTGAGGGGGTTACCTTTCGACGAAGTTCTACATCGGGAAGTCTTGTCTATTTGAAATACTTCGACCAATCGCGCTTTACATCGTTGTGGAACAGCCACAATTTCTATGATTAATTAAAGGAGATTTCCTCAATATTATATGATATTTTACGCGAGTGTAGACTCTCATTTATAACTCCGTTAATATATGGCGATTGCTACAACTCTAATTTAAAACAAATAACAATCATTATATCGGTCATTACCGCAACTCTAATTTCAACCAAAATAACACGGAGATTCGATTACAAACATGGTTTTTGTTATTTGCGCAACCAACTCTGAAACATATACAGTATGGTCATTGCTTAGTAGAAAGAAAGAAAGATAGTAGAAAGATTTTGGGTACATATACTACAAACACTACATAATTTGGCTCTTCACTTTATAAAACTAGACGATAACATGAATTGCCAATTTGTTTATTTAACTTGATATAAAATCGAGTAAATAATTACAGGGTGGGATTAAATGATTTTTTGATTGTTTAATGATTAGGAATTTTCTTAGTAATTAGGAGGAGGCATGTGAGGTGCTTCACAGTTGAAGTGAGTTTTGCGAACCCAAGATAAAAATATATAAAATCCCAGAAGGTGAAGTAGATGTAAACCTTAGACTATCTGATTTTTTTAAAAATTAATTCTTCATGTCTAATTTCAATATTTTCAATTTTCAATGATTCAGATTTGGTTGACGAAAGAACGTTAGCGTATTGTGTAGTATATTAGTTTTTGTAAATTCTTTATCACGCTCGTAATCCAATCTTTACTAATTTAGTGGCTCAGTTTCTTTAGTTTTTCGATGTTAATCCCTTCTTAGTATTATTAATAAGAAATTTATATATGTGCTTTATTAAAATGTGGGATAAATACAATGAAAAAAAGACTTACTTAAAATCATCTCCGGAATCCAAAAATGTAAAAATATACAGGATATTCCATTTAAAATTTCAAAATAGATACAAAATTCCACTGTTAATGTCAG
This sequence comes from Leptura quadrifasciata, assembly GCA_963675555.1. Classification (NCBI taxonomy): domain Eukaryota; kingdom Metazoa; phylum Arthropoda; class Insecta; order Coleoptera; family Cerambycidae; genus Leptura; species Leptura quadrifasciata. Next base: position 17,180,226 of record OY776681.1, on the reverse strand, counting down.
TGTGTCATGAAACATAATTTTTTCAGATCTTTTTTTAAAAGTTATAATTTAATTTAGAATTGTTTGTATGCTATCCTGACGATTTCATATGAGATAGAAAATGATTAATTAACCATTTGATGGCTAGAGACTTCGATATTAAGAATCTTTTGATCTATTGTGGCATGGAGTGTAAAATTTATATTTTCAGTGCTTTTAGCAATTCTTAACTTTGAAATATAGGAAATGTGTTGGTCCCTAGGTAATCTTTTCTAGACCAAGTTCGGCTATTTTCTTGAGATTGATAGTGACTACTCATGATGGGGGTTAGTCCCTAGAAATATTGTGATTATACGATGGCTCTGAAGGGCCACCGCAAAAAATTAAAAAAGTAGAAATTTCTACTTTCAAAAGTAGAAATTTCTAGTTTTAAATTGGAAATTTCTACTTTAAGACTACAATTTCTCTTGTGGTGGTAAACGACTTTCCTTGTGGTGTAAGGTTGATCGATCATAAGTAGATAGGTAGATAGATGATCTTATTCCCATTACAAATATACGGTGTCCCTTGAGGCTTGTAAAAATGAGACTAAATTTCTACGATTTTCCTGTGACAAAGTCGACAAGGATGTCTATCAATTATGTGAATTAATTTTAGAACAGAAAAAATGGAGTTAAGGCAGATGCATTCGATACAGTTGATATTTACGTTTGTTTAAGAAACGAGATAAAATTATTGTTAAATTTAGAATAGTTAGTACGATGGCTCTGAAGGGCCACAGCAAAAATAAAAAAAAGTAGAAATTTCTACTTTAATGCTAGAAATTTCAACTTTTAAAGTAGAAGTTTCTACTTTTCAAAGTAGACATTTCTAGTTTTAAAGTAGAAATTTCTAGTTTTAAATTTGAAATTTCTACTTTAAGACTACAATTTCTCTTGTGGTGGTAAACGACTTCTCTTGTGGTGTAAGGTTGATCGATCATAAGCTAGGTAGATAGATGATCTTATTCCCATTAAAAAATTTTGTGTCCCTTGAGGCTTGTAAAAATGAATAACTAAGAAGTACTAAATTTCTACGATTTTCCGGTGACAAGGTCGACAAGGATGTCTATCAATTATGTGAATTAATTTTAGAAGAGAAAAAATGGAGTTAAGGCAGATCCATTCGATGCAGTTGATATTTACGTTTGTTTAAGAAACGAGATAAAATTATTGTTAAATTTAGAGTAGTTAGTATTATCTAATGAATGTGATATGAATGTTAATAAATTTCAGTTGCAACTATACAACAAGATATTAAATAAAAAATATCTAACTATTTTTACTTTTTACATCAAACTTTTGTGCGGTTTTTTATACTACATTGCAATTTTAAGTGTCGTTTTGCACATTGTTCTGTTTTATTTATTTTAGTATAATTTCGAAAAATGTTTTAGTAAACCTAAACATTTAAAGTCAGTATTTATATCTTTACAAGACGGTAAACCTACATTTTAAAAGGACAGTTCAAATTGGCTATATTTATGGGCATCAAAATCAATTTATTAAATGTAGATTCTGCGGGAACTAAATATTTTAATAATTTATACTATTTTGATATGTCACATAACTAGAAATTTTACTAGATTACTGAAAACTTCTAGTATCTGATAGATGTTGCTGTAAGAAGCTGTGATATATGGATACGCACTGTATAAAATATCATATGTTTGTATTATGTGAGGAGGAAAAAGTAAGCCCAGATACAATTTATTATGGGAATTACATTTTTTTTTAACATAAGTGCCGTTACGTATGATGTCATCTATAACACTTTTTGGGAAGATACACTTAATTTAGAAAATTTCAACTCAAAGTTAAAATAGGTCTTTCGTCGGTAATTGGATAAAAAAACGAAACTCATAGCATATTAGAAAAAAAATTCATAGACCAAGTTTTGCTACTGGATATATATTTATGTTTTATGTTAAACTGGTAACGATGATATTATGTCTGACTTTAATGACTGATAACTTTTCACCTCGTTAGTCCTGAGAAAAACAATAAAGATTTTCAAAACGTCGAGAAAATAAGGTTTGTTTTTTTTATCCAATTACCGACGAGAGGCCTACTCAACATTCATTTTGTGGATACGAAACTTATGTACTAAAAATTAAAATATTTTGATAGTATATATATATATCTGTTTTGTAATGCACCCATTATGTCCTCTTGGCAAAAAACGTAAATACTGTCCTTATGTAAGATATAATTTTAAGCAAACGATTAAAGAGGAAACAAAGATCACAAAAACATTATTCCCAGTTTTTATCATCGATCTCCCAAGATACTTACTCATTGTCGTGTCCACCTTTATGCAGAGGAGAGATTGAGATGTACTTTTCATTCTCACTAAATGATTGGATAAAAGCCATAAAATGTATAAATGCTGACATACTGAAATTTAAAGGTAGATGGATATTTGTCCTTCAACGACCACATTGATGGATTTGAATCTGAATGATTTCAAATTATGGTCAATTATGATTATTTTTAAACTTGAAGTTCCGAAATCTATCACCGATATATGCGACCATAAAACTGAGTTCTAAAATCGGTATAATTATCATGTATGATAGAGGCAACTCTAATTTAGAGCTGCAGGTATGGGCTATTGATCTTCGATTTATCCCCTTCGATTCGTTAAAAGTTATTTTTCGAGGATTTTCTGTTAACAAATTTGCGCGCCAGTGCAGAATCTCAAAAATGTTGTTAAATGCTTCTCATCGCATTCACGTATAATTTTTTTAATAATTGTTAATATTTTCGATTGTTCTAAATCGAGATGTTCATCAAAAATTATGTTATTTAAAATGTTTTCTGGCGTCGCTTCTCCTTTCGAATAAATTTCAGATAAAAGTTCATAAGGTATAAAATTTCTTAGAGTAGTTTCCCAGCAGTCAATTATAGTTATAATTACTTAAAAAACGAAGAACACATAAAGCATGACGGCAAATAACACTAGAAGACATTTCTGTCTTGAAAATTGAATAATTGGAAAGTAGAAATTTCTATTTTAAAACTAGAAATTTCTACTTTTGAAAGTAGAAATTTCTACCTTAAACCTAGAAATATCTACTTTGAAAAGTAGAAAGTTCTAATTTAAAACTAGAAATTTCTACTTTTAAAGTAGAAATTTCCACTTTTTAAATTTTTTGCTGTGGCCCTTCAGAGCCATCGTATGATTAAATACCTGAATAATATTTTTCAACAAGTGTAAATAAATATTGCATTTTGTGCAATGCGTTTTTAACATGCTCTAGTTATATCGAAATATTAACGTGTGCTGTAGCTTCTTCCTTGGCCAAAAAAGATAAATATTCATGAAATAAAGTATGCGATAGCTTCAAAATAAATACTTGCTGTATATACTAGAAAACACAACACATTCAGGCTCAGCATTTGTGAATATCGCTGAACATCCTCTTCGTCATCTCGAAAAGCAAAGTTTGCGGCACCTAATACCTCCAAAACAGTACATTGTATAATAAAAAATATTGTCCACCCAAAAATGGCATTGAATTGCCCGATTAAATTATAGTTCATAGCGTACAATTCACTGACTTGTGCAAATGTTTTAAGCACTTTGCTTTGTGATTTGTTATCGAAAGTATGTCCGGGTCCTATTGACTTATTCAGCATCTTGTCCAAAAATGCGTATCTCCTGCTGATAATTGTGGAAAAGTTCCATATAAAAATAACCACAAATAACATATAATACATTGCAAATTTAAAAGTAACGTATGCGTTAAAAATTTCCGATTGTTCTGTAGAAACCAAGATGTAATAGTCGAAACTATGCAAGGAAAAAAATAGCACATGAACAATAATCACTGTGGCAGTATAAATAGGTACATTGTGTTTAACTTCTAAGTTCGTTCGGTTTAGTTTCTTTTCTATGTCTTCCAAAGTTGTCAAAAATATTCCCCATTTTTCTGAGTTGATCCAATTCCAAAACACAGAGACTGAGATGAACGCCAGTTCGGAAATGCATAGAAAACTATCTGTTATTACATGAGCCATTTTGAAAGCGCTGTAAAAGCTCACTCTCCTTATTATTGAATATACCGTCCCAAACATAAACGCAGTGTATATCAGTAGAGGAAATATTTTGGAAAAAAAATTCAAATATTTATTTTCGATCTTAACAGGCGCTATTCCCAGGAAAGCAGCAACTTTGTACTGTGTTAAAAATATGGAAACGTCTCGTTTCGGTGCATTCTGGGACGAGAACATTTTTTTTTTCAATATCGCACATCAATTCTAAACTATAATAGGCTCGAGTGTGTTGTAAGACGCAATTTAGCATCTAATTTGATTAGTTTATTATATTCACATCGATTGTAGTAAATAGAACATAATGTAATGAGTTTATTTTACATTACATAAACGTATCAGGAAGTTTTCGAACTGTGGAAGTGATTTTGCGATGTAAATTTAAAAAAATTGAAAATCAGTATTAACCAAAAATATTTTGTAAACTAAACCACAGAAGATAGAGACGGTAAAGAACGCCAGTTTGGAAACGCATAGCAAACTGTCTGTTTATCATATGAGGGGTCGGTAGCTCAGTGTGTTAAAGCGTCTGGCTAGCAAACTGAGTTGCCTAGCGAAGTGGGTTCGATTTTTCATTAAAAAATTGTTTCGAGAGTGGTTCGGAGTCCACATTAAACTGTAGGTCCTCGTCTCTTTTTACCTAGCACAAGATCCTTGAGATCTCCCAGGGGGCTACTTCGGTAACTTGAGAGGCGTTTAAGAAAACATTTCAAGATGTACATTTCAAGTTGCTTTGAATTGAATTTATTTGCCGCCCTATATTATATACCGACTTTAAAATGCCAGTGTCAGTCTTTTATAGAAAATAAAACTGAATTGGGCGGAATTAAGAAAATAACAAATAAGTAAAAATGTTATTATCCCCTCGATTTTATGAAGTTCGACGTAGCTTAAGGTAGTTGTCTCTTGCTTAAGAAATGAACGAATTTAAGTAATATTATAGCCGATATTTCACCACATTAATTTAATGTCAACTAGGTATACCGGGTGATCCAGAATGTAGCTGCCCCCTCCACTTTTTTCTACAGTTTTAAAAATAAAATTCTGAAATTTGGGAAATCAATGGCCACATTTTGACCACTTCCGGTTTGGCCGGAAATTGCCACAACTTTCTTATTTTAGATAGCGCCCCGTATATTTAAGCCACTTTTCTCATAAATCTGTAATTTCTCCCTCCAACGCCTTTTTCAGATTTAAAATCGGATGAAAAATAACCTTGGGAATGGCATTTATTTGCTATTTCTAGTTAGTTTTGGAATTCAGGAACAAATTTAAAAAATTTCGAAGTAGATATTTCTTTGGATTTAGAAATGCTTTTCTTGTTTTTCCATTCTACGGAAATTCAATTTGTCATAATTCCAATTTTTCAAATAGTACCCCGTATAGTAGAATGCAGGTTTTCACGGCCGTTGTCTAATAAAGTAGTTTCTTCCGGATCTTGCCGTGGTCGTCGAACTTGACTTGACGTTTCGCTGATCATCTTGTCAGCTTCTTCAGAAGGATTCTAAAGACTGAATTTGTTGTGTTACACTTCTCGTTATATACCTAAGCGTCGCTTCGCTTCGCTGGTAATTGGTCGCGCTTGGCTCGCTTCGCTGCTCATTCGTCGTGTTTGGTTGACCGTGACTTACTACGGTGCTGGTACTTGGCAATACCAGTCTCCACGTGTTACTAAGTCGATACCCATCCTCTCTGTTAAAGTTGTTCACGTTTTTCATAATTTCCAGTGATTCCCTAATGATTCGCGGATAATAGCGCGTATTATTATTGACGTCCTCATAGTCGATAACGAGAACCATAAAATCGACTACGAGGACGTCAATATATTAGACAGGAATACGCGCTATTATCCGCGAATCATTAGGGAATCACTGGAAATTATGAAAAACGTGAACAACTTTAACAGAGAGGATGGGTATCGGCTTAGTAACACGTGGAGACTGGTATTGCCAAGTACCAGCACCGTAGTAAGTCACGGTCAACTAAACACGACGAATGAGCAGCGAAGCGAGCCAAACGCGACCAATGACCAGCGAAGCGAAGCGGCGCCTAGGTATATAACGAGGAGTGTAACACAACAAATTCAGTCTTTAGAATCCTTCTGAAGAAGCTGACAGGATGATCAGCGAAACGCCAAGTCAAGTTCGACGACCACGGCAAGACCCAGAAGAAACTACTTCAGTACCACGTATGTTTTATTTTTTTTCCAGATAGGTTTCGAATTATGTGTCCATATCTTGCAGTAAGCTATGAAAAATAGATGAGTTATTTGTAATTTGAGAAAATTTATTTTGATAAATATAACAAAAACTTTGATGAATTATTAAAAACAAAAGTTAAAAACAAACAATCAAAACCAATGTATAAGTTCCTATCCTATCTGGACAGCAACTTACTAAATTTATAAATGTTATAAATGTTATAATTAGAACAATACAACACAATAAAATACCAAACCTAACACAGGTGCTCAAAATGAAGCCCACTCATTTCAGAACACTTGTTTACTCTTCGAATAGTTTTTCTCATAACATTTTGTAGCATGAATGGAGTTATGGATTCAAAGGCATTTAAAATTTTATTTCGGAGTTCATCTAATGTTGCAAACGGCAGAAAAAAGTCAAGTGGGGTTAGGTCTGATGACCTAGCAGGCCACCTAATGGTTCCATTAGTAGTTATCCGGTTGTCAACCTTTGCACTAAGGTAATTTCCCACAAAACCAGCATATGCGGCGACGTTCCATCTTGTTGGAAGTACATATTTCTGAATCTTCCAAGGAAAGTTCATCCAGTTCGTTTTCTTTTTCATTTTGCATAAAGCTGAAGTAACGCGCGTCGGTTAAGTGGTCCTTGAAATAGTATAGTATAATTTTTGTACCGAATAATCCAGCCGACATATTCACTCGAAATCTATCCTGATGGTTACCTTCAAACATTTCGTATAAATTTTCTTTAGACCAATAGTGTAGATTATGTCTATTATATATGCCATGCCATTATTCGTAAAGCGAGATTCAACACTGAATAAAATTCTATTTAAGTATACGTGTTGAGTAAACCAATTACAAAAGATCAATCTTCTGTTTCCGTCGTTTTCATATAATTCTTGACGTAATTGGTATTTGTTGCATTAAAACCATGTTTTTTTTTAAATATACGTCTTACTGTCTCACGACCAATATCTATCTCTTTTGCCAACTCTCTTGTAGAAACATTTGGGTACATATGTGTGTAAGCCAATATATTTGTCTCAATTTCTTCGCTTGCTATAAATCTGTCCTCAGCCACCTCAATATTTTTTGCATTTCGGAATGACTCTTCTAGAATTTTAAAATACTGCCGGTATGGCTGACGACGATCGGGATATCTTTCATAATATAGACGTGCACCCGCATGGGCATTTTTCTGACATTCGCCGTAAATTAAAAATGGATCTATCTTTTAATTTTGTGCATATTGGATCGTAAATCGTATCTTATTTTGAATAAAGCACCTAATTATAAATTTACAAATAATAAATACGCCTCTATTTCACTCAACACCTACGTTTTGACAGATGCTGTGTGCAATTTTTCATGTTTTTCATGGCTTACTGCAAAATATGGACACAATTCGAAACTCTTAATATTTATTTTAATTTATATTCAATATTTAATCGGGAAAAACAGTCTAAAGCAAATTTACCACTCTATCTGATAAAAAAATAAAACATACAGAGTACTATTTGAAAAATTGGAGTTATGACTAATTGAATTTTCATGAAATGGAAAAATGGGAAAACATTTCTAAATCCAAGCAAATGAACAAACAAAATAGGCAAATTTTAAATTTGATTTGTTGAGAAATACCCTTTTATTCAAATTCAAAAACTACTTCGAATTTTTTTAAATTTGTTCCTGAATTCCAAAGCCAACTAGAAATAGCAAATAAATGCCACTTCTAACGTTACTTTTCATTTGATTTTAAATCTGAAAAAAGCGTTGAAAAGAGAAATTACAGCTGTATGAGAAAAGTGACTTAAATATACAAAGTGCTATTTAAAATAAAAAAGTTGTAGCAATTTTCAGCCATACCGGAAGCAATATTTTTACAACCGAATGGTCAAAATGTGACCGTTGATACCCATATTTAATTTCCCAAATTTCAGTATTTTATTTTTAAAACTGTAGAAAAAAGTGGGGGGGTAGATAGGCACTTTCTGAGTCATCCTGTATATTGGCTGTTTATTGTTGCTAATTTTTTCCGTACTTAAAGTGAAAAATAAAACACCTTAATAAATTAATAATTTATTAAAATACATAAATTTATTTAAAATATTAACATTAAAAATCTAGAGGTATGTAAATGTACCCGCTATCAAAAATTATAAATTCGTTGTTAAGTTGCAAAAATTTTGCGACATGTAAGAACTAGTATTGCATATTACTCATCCACGAGGGGCGAACGAGTTGAAATTGTATACTCTTGTAATAGAAGAATACCATAATGTTTAAATTTATAGATTTTTCTAAAAAACCAAAACCTCCTATTTTGGCTGGTGTATTATTTATGTAGCAGACCGAAGAGATAAAAATAAAAACCGACAAGTGGTTAGAGAGTTGAACAGGGATTATATGTTATGCACTGAAAAGAGTTATTATAAAAACCATGAAAGAAGAAACTGATAGAATTTCCCTAAGTATATTAATTTTGTTGTTTATTTTTGAGTGGATATTTCAATATACTTATAAAATTACATCTGGTTTGGCGCCAGAAAATGAACAAAATTCCATATCTGTATCTACCTAAAAAACATTATTATAGAAAGTCAAAACAGGGTTCAGGGTAGACAGAAGTGATCGGGGTAAACGATTACAGATTTTTTAATAATAATACGAGTAATAAAAAAAACCAAAAACTTGTGGGAACTTACTTAACAATATGTCAAAGAAATGTTTACCTCACTTACCCTCAGTGAACATTTATTTACTGTGCGGCGCGTGTTGCCGGTGAATTATAAAAATGGAAAACTTTCTTTGTTAGTTTTTATTTTATTCTCTTCGGTGTACTATAAAATTGAGTCAAAGCTCGGGATGATCCACTACTGTGGCGAACCTAGATGGGTCAAAGTCGTTTAGAAAATGTGTAATATCAAAAATACGTTTGATACATTGTTTATTCATTTATTAAGCCGGCTCCATACATTGGCTCACATGGCCAGGCCAATGTTTATTCCAACATTAAACTTAAAAAACTTTACAGTACAGATTGACAGTTGACACAGAAAAACAAAGCAAAATATGGCCAACGTGTGGAGGAGGAGCTTGGCTCACGAGAGAGCATCCACCAGTTCCTTTGAAGCGGGACAAAAACCGACAACAAAACGGCAGGTGGCAATTGCAAACGCCAGCGCCTTCACAAGCGCCAACTTCTCCATCCACACGCTGGCCAAGTGACGCTTGCCATATCGTATGGCCAATGTGTGGTGCCGGCTTTACCCTGACTTTCGGATTGATATTAAGTAATAAATATTATTCCTTATCAGGTAGATAAGTATTTATGGAATTTTGATATTTTTTCTTTGTTTTGAATATATCGTCATCTTCAAATTTCTCGGTTGCTTTTAGGAATAATATTTTGAAATCATGGCATATCATTTGCGACACAAAATGCCACATTTTGCACTATTAAGTGAAAAAATGTCACACGGGATATAAATCATATAAATATCAACTTCATCAGCATTTATATGAAACTGATACAGGTAGGAGAGTTAATCATTGAAGTTGGTTATTAGAAAATAGAAACATTGTTCCCAGAATTCTGTTCACAGATGAAAGTCGATTCATTAACAATGGCATGTTTAATAGTAATAATTTGTGTTACTGATGTCAAGAAAATTTACATGAATTTAGAGAAGGAAATCATCAAGTGTTTGGGGTAAATGTATGAGCAGGAATTGTGGGTACTAGGATCATAGGTCCTATTTTATTTCAGAGGACTTTAAATGGCATTAGGTACCTAAACTTTTTGGAAAATGAAATTGAGGGCTTTTTAGGAGAATTATTTATGAATTTGAGAAGAAGCATTTATTACCAATAAGATCGGACTCCGTCACATAACCTTCGAGATGTCTCTAATTATATAGCATACAGTTTCAAAATAGTTATTTCAACATATGCGCCCACAGGATGACCTGACCTAACCCCTATGGATTTTTTTTGTGGAGGTACGTCAAAGAATGAGTTTATTCAATATCTTCAAGAAACGTCCAGGAATTGGAAACCAAAATTCGCCAAGCTTTTGCAACAATAACTGCGCAAATGTTAGAATCGGTGGTAAGGGACACCATCAGTAGGGCTCAAAAATGTACTGAAGTTGAAGGAATGCATTTTGAACAAAGTGGCATCTACAGAAATTCAATAATTTCAAAGTAAATTAACACCGAAACTAGACGTATTATACATCAAAGGTTGTTTTGGCCTTTGTTGGTGCAAGTAAAAAAAATAGGTTAAAATTTAAAAAAATTGTTTTTTCGAAAATTTGTTTTTTTTAAATTCAAAATTGTGAAAACGATTACCTACTTGTGACACATCGTTGTAACGAGAATTTCAAGCGGCATCTAAATGTGCAAAAATATATAGGTTGTTTTGTAAAAATCAAAAGTTGTTGCTACTTCCAGTTGGACCGGAAGTGATATTTTTCACTTAATAAGTGCAAAATGTGGCTTTTTGTGTCACAAATGGAAATGATATGCCGAAATTGCAAAATTGTATTCCTAAAATCAACCTAGAAATTGAACGGGACTAATCTCGTTGTCACCCGATATTCTTATTCTTTGCCTAATAATGATTTTCCTGTTCCTGAGAAAAATATGAAGCAACCTCATTTTTTTGTAACCCAGATAAAACCTAGCTACGGCGCCCCAATACATAAGTATGTGCTAAAGGATGGATTTTTAACTATTGCCGTGTCCTTAGGCTGATCATAAAATAATAAAAATATATGCGGATATTACCGTCAGTGGGTATATGGCTCTGACGTTTCACTTGACTGTTTGACTAATATTACCAAAAAGGAAAATAAAATTATCATCCAACTCTAATTTAACAAGTGCATTAAAAGGAAGTGTTGCCATGGAAGCTGTTTATAAAATGTGTTGTAGGAATGTAACACTTATATTTCTAATTTTTTAGTAACTCTTGCACAATGTTCCTGTATCGATCTACCATAGGTCCATAAATGTCTGCTGCATCGCTATAAGGTTGACATGCCACTTCAGGCTCGGGAAGACAAGACGTTATTTCGGTATAATCCTCGGTTTTACTCAGGAGCCCGTGTTTTGCTTGATATGCGGCTCCTAGCATAGCAGAATTTGCAGCCTCCTAGAAAACAAATCGCCATTAAAATTGGCATCTATTGAATCTAGTGATAGAAATGTTTGTATCTGCTTATCAACCATTTCACTCACACTCAATGAGAACACAAACGTTTAAGAAACGTTATAATGAACAATAACTGACCGTTAAGTAACCATAACAACGTTGAATCAACGTGAATTTCAACGTATATTACGTTTCTTTCCAAATATTTGACAACGTTGATTATATGCTAATTTAGATTGCTAGATAACTTTTCTAAGGTAATAATAAGTCGGTTAAAACGTATTTTCAAGGTTTGTAATTAATATTCATTATAAATATCCCCGTTTATTTTAGATAAATTTCATTTTCATTTAACACTAATAGAGACTAGGTTTATAACATTAAATGTTTAAACAACACAAAGAATTTATGTTACAATAAAGCTGGTGTAACTATAGCCGAAACAAGGACAGCCGAAATCATTCTTCAGTTAACATCCAGAGTGTTTCTAACGTTCATGAAATTAAATCTAACTCACACGTTTTAATTTTAATAACAAATTAACGCCTTCAAGAACGTAGATTACACGTTAATACACTACTAACACTATACAAGCTATTGATAATATCATAACATTTAGTGTTTAAGCAATATTTATATTGCTTAAACACTAAACACTATTTGCATGGGACATTCAAGACGTCTTAAAGACATCCACTTTAAGACGTAAGTGGTGCAGAAGACGTCTTGGGGATGTCTATTCTTACAAATCAAAACATCTTTAAGACGTCTTATTTTAGGTAGTCCATTCTAGGCCTAAAAAGGCACTGTGATATGACATTACGAAGACGTTGTTAAGACATTTTATTTTGGTCCATTCTAGACCAAAAAAGACCTTTACGGAATATTATTAGGATATCTTTATTAGCAGTGATATAGTCAGGTAAAGTCTAATTTGGCATGTGAATGAGTTGATAATATGCATGCGATTATGCGAAAATTACTGTAATAGCCAAAACTTATTGTCGCATATTATGTCTGCCGAGTTTTTCTGCTATTGCGATAATTTTATGTGTAGCACATACTAAACCGTACGCATATTATCAACTCATCCACACATCAAATTAGACTTTACCTAATTATATACAGCTTGGCTGCCAATATGACGGATGCAGCATTGTGCGATGAATCGGCCTTTCCTCTGTTTATTGTACACTGCTGTCTGCCATATTAGTGGTCAATCTGTATACACCACAGATACTAGAAAGGCTGAATTAGAGGCAAATTCTATGCTCAAGAATACTGCCTCGACTCATAAGTTTACATAATTTTCACTTTTTTTAGTCCTTTATATTTGGCAAACTTATAATTAAATCAAATGGAATAACAATACAGTTGGTACTGGGAATCAGGAAATTAAACAAAATGTTCTTCTAAACTATGCATAAAACCACAGCATAAAACACTACAAAACAAAAAAGTTGTGAAATATCGCAGGAAATACATTGATCAACTCAATTGTCACATACAAGACTAACCCGAAAACATGACGAAGTCAAACGAATGATGTCGTGCCGGAATGACATTTATCGCTGGAAAAGCGCGGTAAATTCAAACTTAGAAGTTATTAATTCGTAATTTTCTAGAATTATCAAATTTTAAATCTACGACGAAATTCTTATTTCACGCAAAGAATTATTGATTTGGATATGAATGTATTATTTTTCAAAACGCTATATAAAAAGCTAAGAGGCCTAATATGGACATACTAAATACGCACATTTTTTGACGTCCCACTCTGAGTCCATATTAGGTCTTAAGACGTTCAAACCAAAATTGTACGTTCCTGGGACGTTGTGTGCTATCTGGGTAAAATCTCGACAGGGATAGCACAAGTTTTGTTTCAAGTACCTTCTAATGTTTTTCTAACGTTTAATCACAGCCTCGAGTTAAAATTTAAATGTAATGTTTTTATAAGGGGCGAGCGTAGGTGCGTCTTACTTCGATATGCGATGTAAAGCAACGTCAGGCGGGGTTAGTAGTTGGATGGGTGACCGTTCCAACGAAGACCGCGTCCTCGCCTCACAAATCTTCCAATCTTCCAGCGGCTTGTATATCAGTGTATGCGCGAAAGTTATACAACCTTAGGCGAGGGTTGTATAGGGGATATACCATCCTTCGGAGGAGATGTAAAATCGTCGGTCCCTTGTCTATTAAATGTTAGGCAAGTAAAAGCTCCCTACTCTTCTTAAGGGAAGAGGTTCGGCAAAATTCCTGGTTGGGGGTAGCTCGCCTACAGGCGTCGGTGTTAGGCCTCAGTAGCGGAAATAGGCAGACGTTAAATAAATATATAAAAAAATGTTTTTATAACGCCTAGAATAGGTACTCAAATGAACATTCCATCAATATATAAAAGGCCGTTGAAAATATTGCAACCCTCAACGTTTAGGAGAGATGAAGGATAAATGTTAATATTATGTCAATGTTCACATTTGAATAACGTAGATCGGCGTAGCGCTTATATTCAATTAGAATTTTAGGTATCTTTAACGTTTAATTTGCCCGTAAAATAATATTGATAAAGTCTCGTTTTTCCAATGTATAAATAAACCCTTGCGTTGATAACATTGGTAGAGAAAACGTTTTATTAATGTTTAGCGGAATATAAGTGTTTAAATAGCATTGAATTCTTCAAAGAATAACGTTTCTTTAACGATGAGAACATTATAAATTAACCGACGTATTCGCACTGCTTAACTAATATTGGACGGTTGTATATCTTCATAATAATTTTACTTCCACGTCCACTGGAAGTATAGTGATGCAATATATATATATATATATATATATATATATGGTATAGTGGTGAGAGGTAATTGAATCCTCTCATGTGGTCTAATGCTACTATACACCAGACATCATAGATGTCTCCGTGGTGCATAGCGACTTGCCATTTTGCAAGTACCGAGAGCGGCGACCTTCAGCCCTTGGTGGACTTAACCTATATAATGTTATTATACATGATTTGCAGGAAACAACTACTCAGCGGGCAAATACCCCGACCTGCATTGAATTACACCTTACAAATCATGAAAAATTGGTAGCCAATGTCATTTGTCAACTCCCTGACCAGACATAGACCGGTTTCGAACTTATTAGTTCTCCTCAGTATGCCATAGGTCATGGAGCAGACAAATGACAGTGGCCAACCTGCTAGTCTTATACAGACTAATGTAAATGGTATAGTGGTGAGAGGTAATTGAATCCTCTCATGTGGTCTAATGCTACTATACACCAGACATCATAGATGTCTCCGTGGTGCATAGCGACTTGCCATTTTGCAAGTACCGAGAGCGGCGACCTTCAGCCCTTGGTGGACTTAACCTATATAATGTTATTATACATGATTTGCAGGAAACAACTACTCAGCGGGCAAATACCCCGACCTGCATTGAATTACACCTTACAAATCATGAAAAATTGGTAGCCAACATTATATAGGTTAAGTCCACCAAGGGATGAAGGTCGCCGCTCTCGGTACTTGCAAAATGGCAAGTCGCTATGCACCACGGAGACATCTATGATGTCTGGTGTATAGTAGCATTAGACCACATGAGAGGATTCAATTACCTCTCACCACTATACCATTTACATTAGTCTGTATAAGACTAGCAGGTTGGCCACTGTCATTTGTCTGCTCCATGACCTATGGCATACTGAGGAGAACTAATAAGTTCGAAACCGGTCTATGTCTGGTCAGGGAGTTGACAAATGACATTGGCTACCAATTTTTCATGATTTGTAAGGTGTAATTCAATGCAGGTCGGGGTATTTGCCCGCTGAGTAGTTGTTTCCTGCAAATCATGTATAATAACATATATATATATATATATATTTTTTTTTGTTGAAATAGGCTTAACTTAAAATGTCATGAAACATCGAGTTTTTAAATTTAAGTGAAAAAAAATTTCCTGTCTGTCGGTTGGTCTGTCTGTCAATACCACCCCACACTATTCTGAAGGGGAGTAAAAAAATTAAAATGTGATTTATTGTGTATACAAGAAAGAAACGTCTCAAACAAATTTTTTGGCATTAGCTACCCCTCCACTGCCCCCATTGCCACCCCCACCCTATTATTAAAGGGAGTAAAAAATTAAATTGGGATTTAGTGTGTATACGAGAACCAATAAGGGACTCTTAAGATTTTTTTTGGCATTAGCCACCTCCTCTACCACCCCCATTGCCACTCCCACCCTATTATTAAAAGAAGTAACAAATTATATTAAAATTAGTGCGTGTACGAGAACTAAGGGCCTTTAAAATATATTTTGGCATTAATTAACCCCTCTACCACAACCATTGCTACCCCTACCCTATTCTTTGTGAATAAAAAAATTAAATTGGGATTTAGTGTGTATACGAGAACCAAGGGCTTTTAAATTTTTTTTTACCCTAGCCACCCACTCTACCACCCCCATTGCCACCCCCACTATATTATTAAAGGGAATAAAATATTAGGATTTAGTGTATATAAGACTTGGATACAGAATCTGAATGTGGAAGTAGAGATTCCTTGGGCAGCGGTTTTTAAAGAATAAAGAAGGTAATATTTCGAATAAAATCCAAATAGAGTGAGAATTGTTACCCTAAGATCTAGTCGGCAGTGTAAATTATTACGAACAATTGTAGAAGCTGGTCAGTTCTTGTTTTAAAATGTCATTATAGGTATACTATATTAACCGTAAGATACAAGTTCAGAATACTAACTTGTAAATATACAGGTGAATTAAACACATCTGCCAAAACTTGCAAAATGGCTTTATTCGTTGACGCGCCTCCTGTAGCCAGGATTTTCGTCCCTTGTCCTGAAAAAGATAATATTTTAATCGTCAGCTAGTGGAGTTTTACAATTACAATTCCTACCAACTTTAAAGCCAAAATCTTCTGCGTACGCTCTTTTGGCTATGAGCTGGCCTTCGATTACAGCTCTCACTTCAACTTCTAGGCTGGTGAATTTGTTGACAGGGCCTGACTTGTTAAATCGAAAGTCGCCTTGTAAAAAAGGTAGAATCTCGTGAGAGTCAAAGTATAGCCCTGAAAAATATGACTTAGAAATATCCTTTCTGCGTTTGATTGTTAGTTACTAATATTCTTTTCTTCTTTTTACGTTTTTTTTATAACATCTATCTTCTGAAAAATATAATAAAATCTACAAGAATAATTTCGTTTATGTAGATTTTGTGATAATACACGCGGTAGAAAGAAGAAGAAAAGAGTATGAACAAAACAGCACAATTATTAACGTTTGGACAACGTTCAGTTACCCATATTTCCGAAATTTCCTCTTGGTGTACTGTTTAATAATTGATTGAAAATTTCCCAGGATCCTTCTGCTGAATTATTCCTTATCCTTTCCCTTGTTAGCGAACCATTTTTAAAACTACAAGGTAAAAAATATGTTAATTTATCTCTCTGGTTAGAATCTAAAATTGAATTAGAGCTCTAACCTTTCATTAGTCAAGCATGCACAGAGGTTGTTAAAAAATTCTACAAACACCCCATGGCCAGCTTGTTAAAATTGTATTGCTTGAATATTTTTTTCATGGCCTTCTCTCTGCCGGGAGAAAATTGCAGTAATGCTGTTTTTGTTTTCAAATAGCAAAAAAAAGACGTGTAGCCTGTCAAAACTAGCATAGCACTTTATTAAACATCCAAATTTGAAAGCCCAATCTCTAAAGATTTGTCAATCGTTGTTAAGGTTAAAAGTTGTCTCATATTGGAATTAAATTAGTCTTTATATGAAATATTTAAATTATTTTTAGTGTTAATTCTTTGCCCTACTAATATTATCCATCTCCTCCTTTCCTGGTAAGAAATACTTATACCATCCCCGCGGTTTTTACTGGATTGTAATTAGTTCGATTGGTTTTCGAACAATATTACTTTTCGAATATTATTTTTTTTCTAAAATAACATTGTTATTGTGCGAATTGGGCAATTAATTTTTTGTTATCAGTTTCATTTGTGCGCATTTGTTATCAGTTTTACACTAAAAAATGAAGTTAGTAAATTAGTACTTCTTAACATTTTCTGAAAACACCTTTAATATTTTTATAATTATTAGCGACTGCATCACAGTTATCATTCATGAACTGTTTGAGAACCACTGGTATTTTTGAACCATCCAGCGCATATTAATTTAGACGGCGAAACGACATTTAGACCCTCCAAATTAAAGTTTACTATATTTTATTTCACGTTATTTTGGGAGCACTTTATCTGTATCTGAAATGTACCTACCATAATAATGCCATGTAAGAGTCTTTGTCCACGGGATTGCATAGAACGTGTCCGTCTAGGACCACCTTAGGTTCAGAAAGCCACAGAAATACCGTGTCACTAGTGCCTAAACTTACAGCTAGCCAGCCTTCGTGCAGTCTCATACCTAAAAGAGAACAACATAGGTTTTGTTGCAGTTAGATTTGAGAAATATGCATTAATGAATGATTTTTAATTTTTATACCGTCTGTCTATTTTACGTTTGTTTAGTTTATAAAGATTTAGAAACAGTTATCCCATTTTCAACACGCTTTTATTAGCTTCACCTGTATGTTTGTTTGTTTGTAACGGGATCTTTTGTGATTCTCGCCCAGTTCAAAACGTCAGATTAAACTGAAACTTTGCACACTTATCAATGACCGATGAGAATACAATAATTTGACAACTTTGTTCTAATGTCCATCAGGATAAAATAAAAATTGTCCAGATTTTGTCGGAGGCGCCGCTGTTATTAATATATATTTTATTACAAACGGTCAACCCTTCCAGAGGTCCGATAGGAGGGTAAGGCTCGTATACAACAGGGTGTGCCCGGATCCCTGAGGTTGACGCTAGCGACATGACATTTTTAGTCACCCATATATTGGATTGGGTGAATTTTAGAATTAGCATCATGAACACCGATACATATAGAAACCAGCCTGCTTTTCGAAACCGCTGAGTATCCGCTAGTAGTACATAATTAATATTACATCGTAATGTATCTATTAAAGTTGGAACTAGCGTTTAACAAGGGCTTATACAACGGCAAATACGTTACAGACAATTAAAAAAGAGGAGATTGGCGACAAGAAATTACAGTTTAAAAAACTAAAAAAACACACTTTAATAGCAAATCGAACTAAAAAGTAAAAAATAATGTTCAAATATTAAGATTTTGTTCAATAGCGATAATAATAATAATAGCTTTATTTGCCCAACAGGTTACACCCAATTATAGGACAAAGAATTAAATGAAATTGGAAAACATTATGTACACAAGTTATATAAAAAAATTATATCAAATACTATAGTATAATATATATGACATATTAAGTATAACAAATATAATGACTATAATAAATATAACACAATACAATGTAACAGATACAATAAATATAATAAATACTATTGTATACGACAAATAATAGATAATTGACAATAATAACAAATAATAAATGAATAATAAAGAATGCTACGGATTAAACATGCGCCTAGCACAATTTAGCAAGTCATTTGGTGAGCATGAATTTATATCACAGTGCTGACTTAATTTGTTGAAATTATAACACATCAGTTTATTGGTGATTTTATCATGACGTTAGTATTGGCGCGAGTACAATAAAATGTTGGATTTTGCCGAGAATGTTCTCTTGGAGTATAGAATTTAAGTTGTGAGAGTAATTGCGGGCTATCAATATCATTATGCAGCAATTTATAGAGAAAAATTAACATAGAGCAGATTCGTCGAAATTCTAGACTCTCAAACTGAAATGTACTTAGGAGAAGATTATTGTCTACTCCTTTCTCGGGATATATTCCTGTAGTTTTGAATGATAAAAACTTTAGAAATTTTCTTTGGACTTGCTCCACCTTATTTTTATGGGCCATATAACAGGGATTCCAAACAATAGATCCGTACTCCAGTTTCGATCTTACGTAAGCACAGTATAATATTTTGAGACACTTTATGTTAATAAATGAATTGCTGTTTCTTATAATAAATCCCAACATTTTGATAGCCTCTTTAGCTTTAATATTTATATGGTCAACAAAACAGAGCTCGAAGTCAAAATATACACCAAGGTCTTTGATTATAGTTAATCGTTCTAAAATGGCTCCATTAATTATGTAGTTGTGCTCAATAAAATTTTTCATTTTTGTGTACGATACGACTTTACATTTGATATCTACTTTATTGAGAGTACACCAAGTACTGACTATATCCAGATTGTTGTGGAGAGAGATACAGTCTTTATCTGAATATATATTTTTGAAAATCTTCAAATCATCTGCAAAGATTAGTCCCTCGCAGTGTATTTCGCTGGACGGGTCATCAATGAACAGTAGAAATAGCTAAGGCCCAAGATTTGAACCTTGAGGAATTCCTGATGTTGCTGACTCGTATCCATTGTAAAACACAAATTGCAGCCTGTTGGTTAGGTAAGATTTGAAAAAATCTAATAATTTTAGACTGAATCCAAACTTCGCCAATTCTTGCAACAGCAACTGATGATCAATACGGTCGAAAGCCTTTGTGAAATCAGTGTACAAAACGTCTATCTGTCCACGTTTATCTAGAGCATCAGATACTGTTTGACTAAATGATACTAAATTTGTAATAGTTGATCTATTGGACATGAAGCCATGCTGGTATGGCGATAGTATGTTTTTTGTGATATATGCGATTGTACAGGATAATCTCAAGAATTTTCGCGAAGTTACATAAGAGGAAAATTTGCCGATAATTGATGTATCTCCTGCTTTGAAAATTGGAGACGCCTTTGCCATCTTCCATTTATTAGAAAAGACTGCCGTTTTTAGTGAGAGGTTAAATAAGATACAGTGTGGTATTGAGAGTGTTTGGGCGCAATCTCTTACCAGAAAGGAGGGTATTACGTCTGGACTTGACGTCATTTTGTTTTTCAGTTTTTTTGTGGTATCATGTATTTCGGACTTTGAAATATTCTCGATGTTGATAATTTCAAAATTGTTTTGCACGACAGTATAATTGTTTAGCGTTAAACATGAGGTAATATAAACAGAACTAAAAAACTTTGCAAATACATCTACTATCTCTTGTGGATCCTCATACTCTCTATCTTCATATAACCTTTTACCGGGTAGTCTTGTTGGTTGCTTCTTCGATTGTATAAGAGACCAAAAATTCTTTGGATCGGACGATATTGAAGACTGAACATTATGCAGATATTCTTGATATGATAGTTCTATTTGTTGCTTTAATAGTGCTCTTAGATTTCTAGACTGTTCATGGTGGTAAATGGAACTTGTTTTCTTGTATTGATTGAAGTGTTTATTTTTTTGCTTTACGTTTTTGATTATTTCACTGGTGGATAGCATCTTTTATATGTATTATATTGTGGAACGTGTTTGTCCAAAATACTATATAATTTACTGTAAAATCCCTCGAGAATCAAGTTAATATCCGAGAATGTTTGTAGGTAATTAAAGTCCGTTTCAAAAAAATCATTATAAAGGGCTGGATAATTAGCTTTCTTAAAATTATACGCTTTATGACTATTGGTGGTTGTGAAATTAATACATTTTAATGGTAATTTTACTCTGATTAATAAAGCTGGATGAAAGGTATCCTCCTTTACAAGAGCTGTGTTATCGTGCATAATTTCACATATTAGATTTGAAAAAATAAGATCCAATAAGCGGCCCGACGAATTAAGTATATTATTATTGTATGACTGATGGTCGAGAGGTGAGCGCACTTGCCTCTCACCCAAAAGTTCCGGGTTCGATCCCCGGTCGTGGCAGTGGAAAATACTGTGAGAGGGATTTTTCCACTATACACGGATATTGGGTGTGTGTCCCTTGTCTCTAAATGTGTAGCCCCCTCCCACACAAGGCTCTTCTAGAGCCTTCCGGGATAAAGGGGGTCGTCATTACCTGTGGTGTATTTATTTATTTATTTTATTATTTATTATGTTGCTGAATATTAAGAAAAGTCGATTGATTAATATATTAGTTTCTCTATCATTCAGGTCCCCATTAACATAATGTGATACGTTAAAGCCACCGAAAATAAGTATTTTCGAATTCAAGACAGATAGAAAGTCCACTAACTCAATATAATTAAATGATTTTTAATAAGTTTAAAATAAGAATGAAGTGATTGACAAAAAAAATTCATTTTATTGCAAAAAGCGTACTTTATGAGATATATTACAAAAACCTGAAAAATAGGAAAACCACAAACTGTTATAGCTTCCTTATTTGAGGAGATACGAAAAAAGTTAAAAAAATGAAAGTTGACGGCAAAAACAATAATTTGTCAATAACTGTACACGTTGTTTTTCACTAATCATGGCATAGCTGATTTTTACGATTCAATGATATGAATTGTGGTTTTCGTAAAATATATTAAATACTTGACACTGTCAGTTAAAATTTTTGTGACATGCTTTATATCATTGGAAAGAAAAAAAATAAACGGAATTAATGGTGTCATGGCCTACTTTGAGATTTGTTCTTTTCATTTTTTCACAAGAGCGTATGCCAAAGCCAACTGTGTTCTTGGAATTTTTTGATTATTTATTTATTTACTATTATTTATTTATTCTTATTGTCTTTGCAGTCAACTTTCATCCCTTTAACTTTTTTCGTATCTCCTCAAATAAGAAAACTATAACCGTTTGTGGTTTTCCTATTTTTCAGGTTTTTGTAATATATGTCACAAAGTAGGCTATGGGTTTCAAATTTCTTTTTACTGAAATATAGCTCACAAAAAATGGGATAACTGTTTCTAAAACTTTATTCTTATACAATAGATATTAAGTGAGATATTTGGCATGGTCCTCGTAAAATAATGTAGTACATAATATGGAAAAATAATAAATGGAAGCATTTTTAAAATTCATGCATCTTCCTCATTGATATTTCTATATAATCTGCATAAATTTCATCAAGTAGTGTTGAGCAGTATACGAAATACTGACCTTTCCTACTAATTAATTCAATAAATGACGATTTAAAAATAAATCGAATTAGTCTGCCACCGATTTGATGTTTTCCATCATATTACCCAATAAGCAGTTTTCGTTATTAATAAATAGTAACAACTAGTTATATAAAATATATTATAAAGATGACGAACATGTATGTCGCGGAATTAAGAGAATTCTACGAAGAAAACGATTTTATAACCAAACTATCCTTTTGTCTCCATCTATCGGCCAATGGCTGTACTTCGTACGATGTTGAACATTGTTTCTTACGGCTCCAACAAGTGCGACCTTCATTAACCCTTGTAAAGAAAACTATTATGAAGGAGTGCATTTCACTGCACCTCAAAAGATGGACACAGCAAGTTTCTTTAATTTATGGTAGGTAATTTAAAAAATCAGAATATTTTGTCACTGTCATGTACACAGCATAATGAATCTTTGAGAGTACACTTCAACTTGCCCTCTTTTTTACTGAAACAACAGCGATCAGTGAGTTTCTGTGCCACCGACGAAGGTCGTAGTGTCTTTTAGACAGTAAACGTACAATTTTCAACTTAGATGAAGACATTTACTTTGTTGTCTTTACTAACGGCGATGGTTGGCAATAACATGTCATTGCTCTCACTATCATTATTTAAATACTACTAGTCCGTATTAATTAAGTCTAAATAAAATAGAAATAACTATTACTTACCTATTAAGGAAGCTGGATTGTCTCCTGTGCATGCCACAACTTTACAATTTGGGCTAAAATTATACCTCTCCGTAAAATATTTCGAAATAGGACCGACAACAGCATAAGACGGCACTGGTTCGCCTAGCTTCTCTGCTAAATTCGGGGCACAGGCATTGAGGAGGTCTTGGTTCCACTTTTTACTATGTATATCCATTAAATTCATTCCAGAACCGTCGGAAATATCAATCGGTGCTATCTTGCCCAGAAATAAGGAACACAGGAAGCTGCTGATCAGGGATATCCTCTAAAAATATTACAATTAAAATTCACATCAAACAACTAGTGGTGAAAAGAACAGGAGGCTATTAGTTATACCCCATCAAGGGAAAATCTAATTTATTGACCAGAAGAAAATACCATTGACCGGGGATATAAAATACATTTAGAGCGCTTATACTAGAGACTCTTGATGATTTATAAAGGATTCAGCTTCCTATAAATATTGAACACTCCAACCCCCTTTTATAAAGGTATTTTACTCTTGTAATTTTTCAGAAAAAAACATTGACCGAGGATATAGAATCGATCTAGAGAGTTCATACTAGAGAATCTTAATTGCCTATAAAGGATTCACCTTTCTGTAAAATTTGACCGCTTCATCCCCCGTTTTAGGGGTAGTTTACTCTTGTAATTTTGCAGAGAAAGTCATTGATCGGGGGTATATAATCTATCCAGATTGCTTATATTAGAGACCCTTAATTATCTAAGTACTGAAAGTTTGCTGAACTCATAGTAAATGAAGATGATAGTGTGCATAACTATAATTTTAATAATACATTTTCATGATACAGTAGCTAGAATTTTTTTTAAAAATTTGCAAGTAAACTAGATAAAAAAGTCTATAACTGGAAATTATTTTCGAACATATAAGGCGAGCCAAGACGAAATTACAGGACCGAGTGCCTTTTTTTAAATGGAATGCTATGTATATCAGTACATTTTTTGAAGCCTCTTTCTAGGCTCTATTCATTCCTATATTAGCATTGAATATCTCCCAACCACTTGGATGTAATGAATTTTTTTGTTGAAATAATGCAATCTGCAAATAGATATTAAAAAAAATCACCACAGTCATAATTATGGGTTTTAAGAAAAACTTATGTGAATACCAGTTACGAGACATTTAATTAATGTTTTTGAATCATTTTCATTTCCTAAAAATGTATAGGGTAGCCAAAAATTATTTTTCATTTAAGAACTTTTTAAATTGAATTTTCTCAATTTTTTCAAATGGAACACTGTATATTTTTCGATAATCTGATGTAGAAATGAAAAACGAACATTTTTTGTAAGTACTTCTAGGGTTAATTGCAACCAATTTCGTTTTATTGAGCAATAATTACAAAATTCAAAAATAATCTTAAAAAAAGAAGTTTGTTCAAATAACTCAGTAGAAAAATTTATAATAAATGTTCCACATGTTGCCCATTTTGATTGACACACATCTCTATGCGCTTTTGAAATGAGGTTCCCACTATTCCTAAAACTGCCGGTGTGATAGATGTAAATGCAGTTATTATTCTTTCCTTCATATTTTGTACTGTTGTTGGTGGTCTCTATAAACAATTTCCTTCACGTATCCCCATAAAAAGAAGTCCATTTTTGTAAGATCTGGGGATCTAGCAGGCCATTTAGTGGGTCCATTTCTTTCAATCCATTGATGAGCGTAGGTATTATTTAAGTGGTCTCTAACTGCATTTAAATAGTGCGGTGGAGCACTCACCATCTTGCTGAAACCACATCCTATTTGGAATTCTTTCAGGGAAATTTACCAATAATTGTGGCAGATAGTTTTCCAAAAAATGAAGATAAATAGCTCCAGTCAATGTACCATCAAAGAAATGTGGCCCTATTACACGTTTATAGACCATCTGTGTTGGTTATCAACTTGCATAAAAAAGTGAGGATTTTCCGAAGCATAATAATGGAAATTGTGCCTATTAACAAATCCATTTTTAAGAAAAGTTGCCTCATTACTGAATAAAATAGTATTGAAGAAGTTGACATCATGTTGCATTTTATCTCTGGCCCAATTACAAAATTGTAGGCGGTTTTGAAAATCGTCATCAGATAATTCCTGGTGGTGCATTTGAATATGATATGCATGCAACTTATTTGTTTTTAAGATTCGACCCACAGACCTTCTACTTATTCCTACTAATCACCTCACTTCTCTTTGACTAACATGAGAATTCTCAACCGTTGCTAGCACCACAGAAAACTCATTTTCTTCGTTCACAACGCGTTTTATTCTTTCACTTTTTTTTATATTCGATATTTCCAGTTTCCAGAAATCTATCGAGAAGGTTTTGGAAGCTGCTAACATCAGGAATCCTTCTTTCAGGATAACGTTGGTGATAAATTCTGTTGGCAAGTAAACAATTTCGTCTGACTCGCCCAAAACAAAAGTCATGCTTACAAGTTCCGGTTTATTAAAATTCATATTGTAAAATTCCCAAATATTTTGAATGTACGTTATGTAAAGTTATTTTAAATTTTTTTTTAAACCTATTTAGTTCTTCGGCTCGGGTGAGCTTATCATAACAGTTTCAATCTTCTTTAACACTCAGATGCGAGATCAGTTCTGACGTTGCAGTGTGTTCTTTACTTTTTTAAAGAAAGTAGAATTAAACTTAGTCATATCAATTAATTACTCATTTATTTGCCGATGCCATAAATCTACGCATCTATGCAGTGTATTTTTAAAATCTAAAATTAGTTGTGTAATAGGTTGACATGTCATATATAAAACATTCATCCGATCAAGGTCAGGTCAAAATTCATGTAGTATATGGTATATTTCAACTTGGTTGAAATTCAGAAGACCTTGTAAATTGAAATTTATGTGTTAAGTAACGTTTAAAATTAGTAATGCAGTTATGACTGTGACTACATATTTTGTCATGAGCATATTTTTCTTGTTTAATAATTTCTTCTTCGACACGAACTGTTAGTCAATGTTGTTAGTAAATGATTCAGTGCCTCTGCCATTCATCCTCATTCTATATATAGAAAGAGCAGATCAAACAGCTCCAAAAAATTAATTAGCAAGACGCCTGAATAAAAATAAACGAAAAGCTTCGCTAGGTACTTTCCAAAGCTAATAAGTGAAGTTTGTGATACATTATGGAAAGATACGTATTTTGCATTAAAAAATTGTTTCTTCTGGTGAAAAATTATTTGAGTAAAGAAGCCGCATGCCCCGAAATTCGTCATCGTTCTCGAAGATGGTTACCATCCTTCTCTAATAATCTTTATTGATGTGCGGAAGGTCTTACTCTAGATGCTTTTATGCAAAATTCTAGCCGGTACTTGACCAGTGTCTGCCACGCAGGCGTGCGCAACAAGAAAGTACCCCCCATGCTCACTGGAGAAATTATTGCTGAAATTAAACAAAGTATGGTGTTTTCACAAAGTTAAAATCAACTGATAGTAATTACTATAAAGAAAAGTTTAGAACCCTAGGAGCCTCCATTAAACGGAAAATAAAGAAAGCCTATATAAATTACATTAACACAATTGAAAACTCCATTTCAAACGATCCAGCAACATTCTGGTCATATCCAGAAAAGAATTATAAGACTTATTTTTAGTATGGGAAAATTAGATTCATGTAAACCAATTTTTAAAAACAATAATATACTTACCCTAACTTCCATCTACATACTAAAATGCGCAACTTTTTCCTACAAAAATCTAGATTCCTTTAAAAAAAACTCAGATAATCATAGTTACCGAACTAGAGGTGCAACACAACTAAATATCCCTAAGCATAACACCTCACTATATGAAAGATCTCCAAAATATTCATGTTTAAAAATCTATAACAGGCTCCCCATAGAAATTAAAAACAGAAGACCGTTCGGAATATTTAACCGACATTTAAAACAATACCTCCACCAAAACTCATTTTATACAATCAATGAATTTTTTAATAATTAATCGTCAAACCATTTAAACTCTAAGACACTAAGAATAATTATTGCGTATTATATTCCATGTATAATTTTTTATATTACTGTGCTGCGTGTAATCAATGTCGACTTCTCGTGACTTGTCTTAACATATGATGGTATTTATTTATTTATTTACAATATTTTTTATATATTCTGTGCTTACTATTTTCAATACTTTGATATGATATTGTACTAACCATACAGTACTGTATTATTGCTAATTCTACACCCCTCAATGACTTACCAAATGTACAGTTCCTGTATTAATTTAATGGTGAATAAAGATTATTATTATTATTATTATGTGCAAAATAAAAATAACTCTTCAAATTCATTGTTCGGTGGTTGCATTTTATAGGACAAAAATTATTATTCCTACTTTTAACCTCTTATTCTACTTACCTCAGTGTTTTTATATGCGTCTGGTTTTGTTTGATATACTTTGGCTATTTGCGACCCTGTAAACCTCTCGTACGCTCTTGATCCGGTAATTTTTGCCAATTTCTGAAAACGATAATGTTTGTTTAATCAATGATTGTATTGAACAATGAACTTAAATAGCTAAATATTATCTATTATACCGAGTGCCAGCGGAATCCTTAGACAAGCCATAGTTTTCGAGATATAAGCCTTAAACTTTGCATTCCGTTTGCCATAGCATGATAAGTACATATGGTCCTTTTAGAAAAAGTTAATATCACTATTAATTGCCATTATGAAGGTTAAGTCTGTAATTTAGTTCTACCAAAGCATGTTAAGTTTATAGCCCTGTATTATCAACCATTAACATTATTATAAATTCACCCACACACGTGCCATACATAAATACAGACATGATCATGTATATTTCTCATCACTGTCTTAAAACTAGCTGAATATGTTAAAACATAGTATGGGCGATACTTTATACACAGAGACGTGCAAATTAATATATATATATATATATATATATATATATATATATATATATATATATATATATATGTTAGATTTTGGATTCTTGAAATAGCTTTTTAAAAACTTTATTCACTTGTTGGAGTCAAGCTTGACTCTTTGTACAATTAAAAACAATAATAAATTTAGAATGTATTTGACCAAATGTGAGTATAAGACTGAGGTTTACAATGAATGACTGTTGGTAATATTTATAAAATTACAGAACAAAGAACATTGGATTGGCAATTCAGCATGATAAACAGATTACTTAGAATTGAAATACTATGCTCATGCAGCGTGAGCGGTTATTGAGAAGAGCTGTTACGCAGTATGTAATATGATATGTGTGAGAAGGTTAAGCCTGTCTCGGTGATATTATATATCATAGTATATTTCTAATATAACAGCTTCCCCCTTATAAAAAAGTTGATGTTTTATGCAGCAACTTTTGAAATGAATATAAAATGTATATAAAAGGTAATGGTGCAATTTGGAAAATCTAAGAGTACAAGAATGTAAGGTTTAAAATACAAAATATAACCTTAGCGTCTAAAGTATGAAATGCAAGCACAATAAGCTTGATTCATAAAATAACATAAAAATGTTAAAAATTAAAATATGACTTTAGCAAGAAAGCGTAAAATACGAACATAATAAGTTTTTTGTAAAATGGGATAAAATATTCCCAAGGTTAAAATATAGCTTTACTGTGAAAGCATAAAATATAAGCATGATAAGTTTGAATGAAAATGACGTAAAAATGTTAATAAAATTGAAATTAACAAATGATAGAAAAGTAATGAAATATAATGATTGAATGAATGAAATAAAATTCACTGAAGAGTCCAGCACTAAAAGTCAATAAAAGGCACAAAACAGTTCATCTTTAGGTTCTATGTCTTCGGTTTCGTTGTCTTTTCTCCTTAAGGTAGGTCGTCTTCGTGAAGGGAATAGGTTAGCAAATGTCCTGTAGGGTTTGCTAGGCCTAGGTGGAGATGGGGGTGATGCAGGAACATCGATGGCTAGTCTTCGTCTTTTCGTTCTGCACTTAGGTACAGAAATAACAGTCCAAATATTAACACAATGATAAAATAGGTGAACCAGGATATGTGTTTTGTTATGAAGGGTTCATTGATCAAATCATCTAAGCCTCTGGAATATTGGTCCAACTTGTGTTTGGTAATTTCGAGGTCTTCCGTATTGAGATTGTTTAATTTTAGTGGTTTAAGATTTGGAGCTCGGATTTTGTCTGGAATTTGTTTACAACATTCGAATGGAATTTGGATGAGTGTCGTCTTTTACGTCGGTTACTTCATTGGTACTGGCTTGAATTTTTGTGATGCCTATGAAGGCGTAACAATTAGGTTATAATTTTACTATTGCATTTTTGTAAATAACTTCAGTTTTTGAATTTCTTTCTGGATAGTTGATGGTTGTTTGTAGAGGTTCTGCGTTAATAACTAACCATGTGTTTTCGTCTATTTTTTGGACGTTGTAGCCTTGGCTGATGATGAATGACGTCTGGCAGTTTACTGGTAGAGTTTTGAGGTTCTTGAAGAGACGGGCTTCGCATATGGCACTGTTGTCAATGGGGTATGCAAATAAATTTGGACATAATTTGGTGTTGAAATAAAGTGGTTTGCATTCTCCGAGGTTCGAGATAGGTATGTACATTAAAGAATCATCATCCCTCGCGATATATTTTTGAGAAGTTGATAATACATGATATAAACCAGTTCTATTATCCAAAATAGGAATAGGGTATAATTGAAATACTGAATAGTTTTGAGGGTCTACCAGAGATATGTCTAACACAAATATTAGATCTGATTTTGTTTGATGAGCCTTTAGTTCTATAATATCTAAGTACTGTGCAACCTTTGATAGTTTGATTGGAAGCGGTAAATTGTTCCTTTGTAGGTTTTGCGGAATTTCCTGTAGAGAATTTACTAAGTCCTTTGGATTTATAATTGACGTGTGAATTATTTTAAGCCTCGGGAAAGTGAGGGAATTTAGGATGTCATTTAGGTTATCTTCGATAAATAAGTAACTTGCCATAAGTTGTTCGCAGATTTCAGTAAATTTCAGTTTTGCATGGATGTTTTCTATGTCTTTAGTCATGTCTAAAATTGAAGTTTCGATTTCTTTAATATTGCAATTTTTGAATAGTTGCGTTGAAATTTTTGATTACTGAAGTTGTAACAGATATTTGGTTTTTTATTAGGTTTTCGAGTTGGTGCTCGTCATTATTCAATTTGTTGATGCAATCAGAATAATATTGACCGTCTTCTGCGTCTAAATTTCCGGTTATTAATTTGAAAATCGTTCCGATGCCATTTAGTATTCCTCGTTTGTATCGTTTCGTGTCAAGGTAAATTTCGTCCAATTTTGATTGTATTGATTGGGAAATTTGCGTCAATAAGCTGAGGTGAGTTTTTACTTCTCCTAGAAAGACGTTCATGTAATGACACCTTGTTGGGTCGAGTGTGTTGTATAGTGTCTGTAAGATCTTGTCGTTTTTATCGAAAGCTGTCTTAAAGGTAGATATGTTTTTGTGTACAAGTAAAGTCCATTTCTTGTGAAAAATCACAATGTCTGTATCTTGATGATAATATACTCCGTTCGTATTGTTAATGGGTGTTATTTTAAATTGAGCAAGTGCTGATCCGATCAGCAGGAGAAACCCTAAATTTTTCATCCTCGTGGTCCAGTTGAATGCGATTTCGTGAGTTTAGCTTCACCAAAGGTCTCTGCCAGGGGCGCACCAGGTGTTCCTTCCACAGGGTTGCCTTTGATGCCGAAGATACCAACGATGGGACGGGATGAATTTCTTAGTTGCTAATTGTTGAATCGTGTTGATTTGTTTCTTGTTGAATTATTATTGTTTCGCTTCTTTGCGTTTGAGAATGCAGGTTCTTCTGAACAAAGGATTGGGATCCACCACCACAGCTAAGAAGTTCTCCTTGTTCCAGAAGCTCTTTTCTTCCGGTTGGACTCCTTGTTCCCTCGGATATGTTTGCTACTGGTTAGGCTCCCGAACTGTGCGTGTTTTTCAGATCCGCCACGACTGCGCCAATGTTAGATTTTGGATTCTTGAAATAGCTTTTTAAAAACTTTATTCACTTGTTGGAGTCAAGCTTGACTCTTTGTACAATTAAAAACAATAATAAATTTAGAATGTATTTGACCAAATGTGAGTATAAGACTGAGGTTTACAATGAATGACTGTTGGTAATATTTATAAAATTACAGAACAAAGAACATTGGATTGGCAATTCAGCATGATAAACAGATTACTTAGAATTGAAATACTATGCTCATGCAGCGTGAGCGGTTATTGAGAAGAGCTGTTACGCAGTATGTAATATGATATGTGTGAGAAGGTTAAGCCTGTCTCGGTGATATTATATATCATAGTATATTTCTAATATAACATATATATATATATATATATATATATATGTGCCAGTCGAGCTAATTTTACCTTAAAATATATATATATATATATATATATATATATATATATATATATATATATATATATATATATATATATTTTAAGGTAAAATTAGCTCGACTGGCTATATATATATATATATATATATATATATATATATATATTAGGTTTTCTCGGATGTTAAATGAAGTGTTATTGTACTTCCGGGCTTCCGGGTGCTCTCCCGCGTCGATGGTCGACGGTCAACTCCTCCAGGAGTCACTGTCTAAACGACTTTTCGGCAGAATCTCATCTGCCATCTTCAGGTTCTCACTGAAAGCTGCCTACTGCTGCTCCTCGTTCAGTTCGAGCAACGAGGAGCAGCAGTAGGCAGCTTTCAGTGAGAACCTGAAGATGGCAGATGAGATTCTGCCAAAACGTCGTTTAGACAACCGTGACTCCTGGAGGAGCCGAGCATCGATGCGGGAGAGCACCCGGAAGCACAATTAGGTATAAGCTATGCTGTGTTCTTAAACGAAATTCTCTTTCATTACCTCTGGACCGCCCACGGCATCCTCCAGCTCTTTACATTGCTTAGTCGTACTGGCATCCATCCAAATGGGACTGTTGGTCACGGAAAAGCTGGTAGCCAGTTGTAGGTGTTGAAACTCACTTGGGTCTAAATTGGTTAAGGTACTTTCTGCTCCCTTTTGCCAAAATACGGAACCGTGTTGCTGAAATAATCGAATCAAAATTGATTGAAACAAATAATTATTCCTGTAAATAGGTAAATAGAATGTGCCGAGCAATTTTCAATTATTTTAATTTAAATGTCTCAATTTAAATTTAATTTCCGGTAAAATAAGAAGTGCTATTAAAGAAAAATTCCCACCAGTAAATATTTCTCTTATAGCAGGCAACCTACATCCGAAAACCGAGATTAAAAATGTTACAGCAATTAAAAAAAAATTACAACGCTTTAAAGTTAGACAATACAATTAAAATATTAAAAATACTGCAGATCTGACTTTTTGGAATAATTTTTGAATAAATTTATATGAATAAAATTTCAAACCATTTGGTTTTCTTATAAGCGAGATATGACGATGGCTCCATGAATAGAAAGACACGTTTCTGAATAATATTAAACTGTTCAGAAAATTGTCAGCCACGGACGGTATCTTAGATCCAGAATATTAATGTTATGAAGTCATCGTATAATGTTGTTTTAAAAATTAAACGCAAAATTCAAAGAATGGCAATAATAATTATCAATTCTGAAAACTACGAGTCCGCGTTTGGTCCACAAACCACAAGGTATAATTATCTGTCTATTCATAATTTTGACATTAAAATCTGTGCCTGTTGATGAGTGGCCGATAGATGTTAGGTATAGATTTCTGGGTATATGTTTTAGGAATACTTTGAATTCCTTATAGGTTTTGTATATTTAAGAAAAGGTAAATTGGTTGGATCCCAATGAAAGCAAAACATAGCGTTATAGGTATTTGATTTAGTGCACAAATGTGTATTTCCGAGAATAAATTTGGTTACGTTATTCGTTTATTTTACTTCGACCTGTTACCTTTTACTTATAATTAAGCTGTGTTAAATTTCGCTTCATGATTTTTAATAACCACACTAATTTCATTGATGTGTACATTGGTCAGACTAAAAGATATCCAAGAGATAGAATAATGGAACATAAAGATGGCGTTAAAATGATATATAATAAAACACTCGCAAAGCAATAGCGAAACTCACAATGATCCCACTCACATATTTGATATTATTAGTAGTAGAATTTTAAGAAGAGAAATACAAGATTACTTTTAGAAACAGTTGAGGTTAAAAAATTAAAACAATGTTAATAAAGGTACATATTTAGATGGTGTAAGGAAAAGAAATGATTTGAAAGACGAAAGAAAGACGATGACAGATATAAAAGTTGAATGATAGATACAGGAATCTATATACAGGGTGGACCATTAGTAATAGACCATAGTTCAATGGTAGATTCTTTGGGCCAAAATATGAGGATATAACCAAATGTTGCTGTGGAAAAAGATACAGGGTGTCAAAGTTCAAATAATTTTTTTCGTTTTTTTGCTATAACTAGACAGCCTCTTGACTGTTCCTCGCCAAATTTGCTAGAGGAACTTTTTTTAATCTAAAAAACAATAATTTATGTATTACATCACACGTTAGATCATAGAAGGCGCCGTATGACCTGTATCTTATGATGGATTTTTTCCCTATTTTTTTGTCGAAACGTTGTGGTACTTCAGACCAGAAAATTTCATGAGGGCGTCATTTCCACGTATAAAAGGTACACTTGGTAGAACTCCAACCATTTTCAAGGAAAGTGCCGTTAAACATTTCAATAATTTTTTTGAAAGACAAATTCAAATTTAATGAAACAAAGTGTATTTATTGAAAAAAGTACAAAACGTAAGAGAAAACAAAACCGTAATAACAGCGTAAACCCTTTCTCACTTTCTTATGAACTAATTGATTATTTTCATGGTATTGAGATAAATACATAAATCAAAAGCCACTCGAAGGGGTTGAATTCGGAATGAAATTTGTACGTTGTAGGATGTCATTTCAGAATCGATGTGTCTCGGATTTTTTTATAAACTTGCACAATAATTTTTTTTTTTTAATACATTTATTTAACGTCGGCCTATTTCCGCTACTGAGGCCTAACACCGACGCCTGTAGACGAGCTACCCCCCAACCAGGAATTTTGCCGAATCTCTTCCCTTAAGAAGAATAGGGATCTTTTACTTGCCTAACATTTAATAGACAAGAGACCGACGGCTTTACATCCCCTCCGAAGGATGGTATATCTCCTATACAACCCTCGCCTAAGGTTGTATAGCTTCCGCGCATACACTGATATACAAGCCGCTGGAAGATGTGTGAGGCGAGGACGCGGTTTCCGTTGGAATGGTCACCCATCCAAGTAGTAACTACGCCTGTCGTTGCTTTACATCGCGTACCGAAGTATGTACATAGTAAAGACGCACCTACGCTCGCCCCTGCACAATAATTAATATACTGAATTTCTCCCATTTGGCTGTTGTACACTGTATACACCATTGCAGATGGATAAGTATAAAGAGGATGTAGTAAGTCATTATATCAATACAACGCTGCCATGGAAATGAGGTTCCACTGTATTTACAGTAGTCAATGTGTTGGCCGCAATAATTTGCATATAAACAGAATCAAACTTTCAACATTGTCTATCATCTTTATTGTAATTCATAAGAATACCACGAAAAGCAGAAACTAACCTGAGCACTGCCCGAAACAGCGGCTATTTTCGAGAAATCCACACCTGCCACAGTCAGTCGATCCATCAACATATCCAATGCCTTTACCCACATAATGGTTGGTGCGGTTATGTATTTTGAGTTTATTTTGTCGATCACGACGCCACCCTGGGTACGAAATTCTGGTAAATCCGTATCATATATCACCGACTCTTGGTGGATTATTTGAAGGTTATCGTTCACAACAGCAGCTTTCAGCTAAAACAGAATATGAATATGAACATTTATATAGAAAAATTAAACAAGTATTTAATAAATCAGTAACTAAAAACAATTCGACGGCCTGTCAGAAGCTGAAATATAATATCTAATATAAGATTAAAAAATCCTTCTTCGACAGCAACGCTCAACGCGGACCACCGATTTCTCACTTATTAACTCTTAGATCAAGTAGAGCGACCGCACCTGTCGAAGCGGATTTCTGTTTACCTTATAAACGGCTAGTAATAAAATAGCGACTTGTAACACACGCCCCTACCGACATCTATTGCAAACATTTGGAAGCCCGAGTGGCAAATTGAATAAAACTAAAATGCCAAGGTCGAAAACGGTTGCCAATATTGATTTAAATAAAGAGGACATTTTAAAAATATTAAATATTATTAATTATAAAAATGCGTATTTTTACCATTCTCCAAATAATGGAAAAATACAAGTTCATGTCAACCCCTTTAAGAGCCTATAACTTCCTGGGAGTACATTATTAGAAACACCCTATATGCTGTAAACATCCAAAATGATATTAAACACTAATAAAACAATTTAAAGCAATATAAAATCTTCTTGCAGTCAATATAGTAAATATAAATAATTTCCTAATTGTGGCCAACGGAAGTTGTGTATTATATATTCTGATGATACTTGTTACTTATGACTACGTTTTAAAATTCCAGAATATTAACATTTTCCTAAAGACAACCGGATAAAGAAAATTAAATAACCACTTTTGGTGATCTATCGTTATCGTATCTTAAGCATTGAGACGATGAGCTAATTATGTTTGATAGCAGAGATTGATTGTATCTGCCTGATATCTACGAGCGATTTCCTAAAATAACCTGCACTAGAGAATGTTATCTAACCACATTTTAATTTAAGTTTACACAAAATAATACACCTTTCTATTTTTTAACCTACTTCCAGATTCGTTAATCCTCAGCTATGGAGAATTTTACATCATCAAATATCCCCTTATCAGTTAAATAATTACATTTTATTATATTAATTAGCTCGTTAATGACAACAAGACGTAAATAAAGCTTTTAGCAAATGATAATTACAACTATATATTTTATAATCAAATGTTTGCTTGATAATATCACCATTTTTTAAACATTTTTAGCACGATTTACAAACTTATATAACTAAACTGAGGTCAATATGTTATCAAAAAATAGATACCTAAATGTGGAATATTAATATCAGTAATAGTATAATTATGAAACTACATATTTTTTGTACGAGTATATTAGAAATGTAACAAAAGACTAATGTATAATGCGAGATATACATAAACACAAAGGGATACGATTTTTCATCCTTGATTATTCATTTATCAATGTTCTATACTCTAACTATACACTTTTTACCACTATACCGCAATATCTCGGCCATTTGTTGATCGATTTAGATCAAATTTGGTATACCTACTTCTTGTGTTTCAGATTGTAATTAAAGTTATTTAATTTTTTTTTTAATTAAATTCGCCGACTATATAGGTACGGGCTGTCCATTTTATCAGGGCCCTCGAGAATATCTCGCTTAATATCGGTTGTACAAAAAAAAATATTTTTACGAAAATTGTGCCGATTTATATAACCTACAAAATGGTTTAAAGACATTTGAAATCCATGGCGTACTTTAAGAGTTATGGCGGAAAATATCGAAAATGCGGAAAAGGTCTAGGCCAAATATCCCCATTATTTGAAGAGATACGAGAAAAATTCTAAGGCGAAAATTTTTTGCAAAACAGTGTTTCGACGAGTTTTATCTAATTTTTTTCAAAACCGCTGCATTTTGAGATTTACTCTTCAGGCTGTTAAAAAAATTATGTTGAAACGGGAAGGAAATGGCGCCATTACATAGAGTATTTTCCTCCCCTTTCAACGATATATCACATGCCATATTTATTCATTGGCACTACGTTAGTAATTATAAAAACATTTTTTTAAAACCAATAAATTTTTTTAACAAGCATTTTACTTGCCGTGGAGAAGTATGATTAAATAAAACATTAACACAAGAAGAATAAAGTAAATTCAGGTAACAAAAACAAATTAATAATAAAAAGAATATAGCACACAGAACATTAATATTTATCTAATCCATAAAATAATTTTTAAGATATCATATCAAGTGTTCAAAGTGTCCACCGCGATTTCTTATGCACAATCGAGCGCGGCGAGGTACTGCATTTAAAACATTACTCAGCATTTCGGGGTAACTGTAATACATGCCTGTTGAATTCGAGCTTTTAGGTCCGCTACATTTTGCGGCGTCGTCGAAAACACCTTATCTTTAATATATCCCCATAGAAAAAAATCCATTGGGGTTATATCTGGTGAACGAGGAGGCCATCCAATAAATCCATTGGTACCTATCCAATGTTGAGGCAAAATTTCGTGTAAATAATCTAGGCAAATCTGGGAATTGTGAGGAGTCCATCTTGTTGAAAATATTGAAAGTTGTGTCGATTCTCTAAAGGTAGGCCATCTAAGAATTCATTAAATTCATTTCTCAAAAAGTTTAGGTACCTTTCACCACTGAGGTGACCATCATAAAAATAAGGACCTATTAAATTGGTGCCTAAAATAACTATCCACACATTTATTGAAAAACGATTTTGAAACCCAGTCGGTCTATGCCAGTGTGTATTTTCAGAAGTCCATTTGTAATGAATATTGCGATTAAGAAATCCATTATTGGAAAAAATTTGCCTCGTCGGACCAAAGTATTTTACTACATATTAATGGATCGGCACGCTTCTTTTCCAACAGCCACCTACAAAAAGTCGTCGTCCTTGGTTTGTCCCCCGCTTGTAAATTGTGAACTTTTTTGGCTTTATAACACCGGTAACCATTTTTCTTTAAAATTTTTCTAGCACTTGTTTTATTTATATGACAAGCAATTCGAATTTCTCTTAATGATGTTTCCAAATTTTCTGGATTTTTATTTCTTACATAATTAATAACTCAGTTTACCTTATTTACATTATCAGTAACACTGTTCAACCTTGTCTTCTTCTTTAAAAATGAACC
Organism: Leptura quadrifasciata; assembly: GCA_963675555.1. Classification (NCBI taxonomy): domain Eukaryota; kingdom Metazoa; phylum Arthropoda; class Insecta; order Coleoptera; family Cerambycidae; genus Leptura; species Leptura quadrifasciata. Next base: position 17,142,134 of record OY776681.1, on the reverse strand, counting down.
GTTATTTTTCAGTTTCGTAGCTAATTTTCTGAACAGAGTTTTATTATTCATTATTTTATTCCAGAGTTCTGGACGTTTCAAATTGAAGATACTGGCTGCATCTCGATAAGAGTGCACACTGTCACCAACAGTAATTCTTATTATTTCAATTTTATTAGCAGTAGTTAAATGTTTTGCAGCCATATTTAAGTTTAATTTGACATTCGATACAACTGTCAAATCCATTCCAAGCACTTCATGCTAACAAGTCGAGCCGAGTTCTAAGTATTTTAAAAAATAGCTACCAATTTTCAAATATTCATTTTATAATAGTGTTTTGGATAAAAAAATATGTCCTAATGCTTAATTGCGCCATTATTACACGACTGCCAAATTATGTAAATTCCGAAAATAAATAACCCCAAGTGATTATTATTGAAAGCTTAGATATGATTTTTTTGTAAAGGAATGACTATTTTTTAACGAAATTTGGTATACAGGGGTTTTAGGCCATGCCGAACAAGATTCTGTTAAAACAAAAACCCTATCTCAATCGCTAATATAAATTCCAATTTCATTTGATCATAGTAAGAGTATTTAATTTCGAAAAAAATTTTAAAATAACTTTTTAATCACAATCTAAAACACTAGAAGTATACCAAATTTTATCTAAATCGATCAACAAATGGCCAGTGTCTAAAGTGTCATGCGCCAAGCCAGGGTGGGCAAGCATCGCTCAGAAATCGTGAATTCAATCATAATACGTCTACGTGCATGTTGGTTATTCACTTCGATCTTACGCATGTAATGTATATCAAAACGAGACGTACGTCGTGCATGCTTAGGCTATTTACAACCTAGAGTGGGCATGCCACCCTTGAACAAAACTTGTAATAAACAATATGAATATTGAATAGAATATGTTCACAATTGAAAAGATATCAAACAGGAAAAATAACTAATGTGTTAAAATTGATTAATCAATCCTTTATGAATATCAAATATGATAGCAATTTCTAATTTGATAAATAGGGACAAAAAGAAGTTAAATACATATCAGCGGTGAGCGGTGCCATATAGTAAGTTACCTAGGTATATAACTATAATTTTATTTTTCTTTGCGTTTTAAGGTATAATGTATTAGAACACATATGGCTCTATATTATCCAAAAAGTTCTAAAATAATGTTTAATTTTATTTTAGCAGTTTTAGATGTGAAATTAATACGTGTAAATGAATAAAAATATAATATTCAAATATGGGACTTCGCGCTCGGTGGGATGTGGACACTGCCACCCTCAGCCCTTCCCTTTTCTTACAGTGTCGTGATGTTTCGCCGAGAATCGTTTCATTTTAGGACGTGTGGAGTCAAGCCAGTATTTGCGAATTTCAAATGTTGGAAATTGTTGCTGCTGTTTTAAAATTGGGAGATTTTGTTATTTGGTTAGGTTTGTGTAATGTTTTATTCTCTGTTTTATGTTTTTTAAATTTGTAATCTGTGATCTTTGTTGGTATTTAGTAAATAGTAAAGTGTCTACTTTAGCAGAAAAAATAAGTGTGGACAACTGACAAATTATTAATATTAAAATATTTGCCATGGCCGACGTAAGACAAACGGCAAGCGATAATTCTGATATTATACATTTTTTATTAGAAAACAGTTTTGCGAGACTAATATACGATGACAAAATATTTAACTAAATTAGAACGACCTTGCTCCTATGGGAAATCTCATTAATATAAATTCAAATTAATCCGATAGAAAATTTTGTGTCACAGAGTATCAAAAATGTTTATGGCTTTCTGGAAGTGAAATAAAAAATAAACTTTATTGCTGGCCTTGCATGTTATTCAGTAAAAATAGTAAAAGTTCGTGAAATTCAACAGGGATAAGATAATTTAAAAACATACAAGTTGATTGAAATGGGCAGAGGCATCATTGAATGTTTTTTGCGTGATTTTTCTGTGGAGAAGTGTCATTATTATTCAGTGCTATCCCCCATCCTGTCCACCCAGAGCTAAAAACCACGAGCCGCCACTGCAAATGGCCGAGATATTGGGCTGTAGTAGTGAAAAGTGAATCACACTGTATATTCCATATACATCACTGATATTATGGTTGATAAGAGACAAAACTGATGAGCATCATTTAAAACATTTAATGATACAGCAATTTTAAATCTATAGTTCCTAATATCAGAACATTAAGTAGGATTCTTAGAGGATTGTTGACGATAGCTATCTTCCAATTCAACTGAATTAAAGCAGCGCAAAAGCACATAAATTAAGTTACATATTAACGAGTAGATGAACCTTACAAAAATTAGGACTCCGCGTACAGGTAAGAGTAAACTTTTGGGAATCCCTGGCATGACTACCTATCATGAGTCATCAACAGGTGGCAGTCCTAGTCCCACTTTAGCACTTTCGTTTGTTCCATTGCGCTCCGTTCATTCCTTGACGTCGCCTTCTTGATTTCTCATTGAAAGTACACGCGTGCGCGCCCGTACAACTCATTAATCGAAATCGTATAAACATTAAAACATTTACGAATTCACACTGCCCCGCACGTATTTAGTTATCGCAAATATTAAAATTACGTGTAGACAAATGAAATGTTGACACTCACCTGCTGGGTGCTTAGGTCGAGGCCAAGGAAAGTGCGTTCTTCCATGTTGAACGCCGGATTAATGTTATTAAACTAATGTTTACGGTACATTTCCTGAGCTGGTTACTAGAAAGGTTGCGAAAGTGACAGAGGAAACTCTACTTCTACGGTTCTACACAGACGCGGTTTCGTCGAGATAGGCCCGGAGCTCGCGAGGTCAAGGCACCGGGTTGATACAGTTTATTAATTTATTAGTTAGTATTTTTTATTAGCCGCTCGGAGAATTTATCAACATAACAGTCACAATAATGAGATAAAATATGGGGAGATAAGCCTCTACTTACGGGACTTACATAACAATTTTCATTACGGTGTTTTTCAAGTGAAGTGGTATTTCAATCAAGATTATAATAAAGCTTGTTTCTATTTTGTTTATTTGTTGTGCTGGTATACAGGGCGGAGAGAAAATAAAACATAACGACAACACTGCTAAAAATATCGTATTATTATCCAATGTTATAGTCAAGTTAATTTATTATCAGTACTCAAAAAAACGCTACGACATAATTATTATCGCCGCGGGCTATGCGGTATGCCTGTCATCAAACAACCCGACGCACATTAAAAACCTATAAAGGTAAGCGAGTCAATTTGCGGTCGAGACAGCACAAAGAGTGATGGTATTTTAATGAGGTCGTAAAGTACTTGTTGCGTTTTTTATTTGCAGGGAAGCGTTGCCTTAGACTATACCATTACGTCTTTAATAACGATTTATTTTTCTTTATAATGACACAATTTGTGGTAATTTACCGTTTACAATGATATACATTTAATGGACAATTAACGTGTCTAACTATTCACTAGCATTTAATGGTCATTAACATCATTATCAAGGAATGGTACACAGATGACAAAATAAGAGAACAAATTTTATTTACTTTATGGTAAAATTGTATCACTAACATTTAATAGTAATTCACAGTTCGTTGACAATACATTTTACTAATATATTTAGAGGTATAGTTCAAGTAGGAAGTAACTGAGACATAAAAAACGTAACAAAAACTTTACGACCTCATAAAAATACCGGTACTCTGTTTTGTGCTGTTCGCAAATTGACTCGCTTACCTTTATAGGTTTTTATTTTGCGTCGGGGGCGTTTCATGTCAGGCTTGGCGCCATGGCCCGCGGCGATATAATTATGTCGTAAAGTTTTTGTTGCGTTTTTTATTTACTGGGATCTACTTATTTCAACTAGCGCCATGGCCCGCGGCGATAATAATTATGTCGTAAAGTTTTTGTTAGGCTTTTCTGTCTCGGGAATTTATTACTTGAACTATAATTTGTATCATTTTATTTTAATGGTAACATTTATGACACAATGTGAGTTATTGCAGTCAAAAAATATATTTAAATAAAATATATATCCAATGGACAGTTAATGTGAAAGAACTATTCACTTGCATCTAATAGTCGTCAATATCATTATCAAGTATGCTTAACGCTACAAAAATGATATAGTAAATTTGTATTTGTTTATAGTTACATCACAACTATTTCAATGTTATTTAAAAATGATAGGTTTTATTGATTTAATGTTTTGTTTTTTTTTTTCACTAAAATGTAATAAATACAGGGTGTCTCACCGGGAACTGAATCGATCGATATAGAGAAAAGTACGCATCAGAAAATTTTGAAAATTTAGATAATTACTAATGTCGGTGTGGCTGTTAAAGAACGCTATAACCCCGATATACTTTTCGACGTTGTAACAAAATCCGACTTAGGAAATACTTCGTACGAAAAGCGTGCTTCACGTAAAAACGCCGTGGAAGAGGTTTTTAATACTTGTAAACATATTTTCGCTCTTCGGAGCGTTTTTTATGCAAAATTTTCGCTAACTCTTCAAGGAGCGTTAATTTAGAAAGTGTAGCAAATGTCGCTGCACAGAGACGTAATGTCGCCCCGACCACCTAATTTTAGAAAGTGTACTAAAATTAGACTTTAACTTCGAAATTTTCAAGATTAAAAACCCTTTTACGAATCCACGTTGTCAAGCACTGCAATTCTTACGAGGTATTGAATATGAGGACAAGTTAGTCCAACGACTATTCAAAGTATATCGGAAGTTATAGCGAAAATAGCCCTTAGTGACATGGGACCCCCATCATTTCCTAGCAGTCGGATTTGACGGGGAAATGATGTGTTTTGACGGGGTTTGCCCTAAACCGGTTCCTCAGTGATTCGGAGTCAAAAAAGTATCTATACCATGTACTCATACGTGCATGGGGTCCGCCTTGCCTGAACGTAAAAAGTTGTTATTGTAGAATACAATTGAAGTAGAGACGCTTCAAGCAATTTTAAGCTCCGAGGAGCGACCAAAATTCATGTGAATTTGATAATACGTTTATAAGACAGGCAAGCAAAAGCCCACCAAAATTTCAGTTACATTGAACTTTTCTTGAATCTTTTTGTGCATCGTTAGCTTATAAAACCGCATATTGGATGGTAGTTGGTACAGTATAAATCGTTCCGTTCCTCACCATGTGTTGTACACGGGCCAGACTAGTGTTTGTTAAACATTTTTCTTGAAATAAAAGTTGTTGTAAAAACATAATTTTTTAAAGATTTAATATATATATTTTTGAACTTTATATTGTCTTTTAGTTGTGTTTTCTAACAAAATTCCCTTTCAGGTTTAAATTTTAAGAAAGTGTGGTACATCCAGTGTTAGGTTTATAGTGTTACGGCGTCCAATTGATACCATCAAAGCAGCAGTTAAGCATAAACGCCAGTAAGTATGATTTTTACATTATTCTCCGCCTGAAACAGTCGTGTTGAACCCTAAAAAAATTTTGTGAACGTAATATTTATTTATTTAGAGTTAAGAAAAGTTTGAGGAAAAAGAAAATTAATTTTTTCTTTTTCCTATTTTTTTTTATTTTTCTAAGTTTTTAAAAGCAGAAAAGACGTCCTTCAGACTAATAAAACATGGATCGTTCACATGGCCAATCCAACTAAAATAATTACAAGCAGCTGGCACTTCCGCTTATACCGGAACTCGATACCAACTTGCTTATTTCAAATGGAACACCCTATATATTTTAGGGTTCTCGAAAAAAGCATAAAATTCTGAGTCGAAAATATGTAGCATATCCTATATCTAAACCTAGCCGTTTCAGAGATATTTGACATTTTATAGAAAATTTGACAGGTGCAACGGTTTGCAAGAACCGTTATAACTTTCTTCGTGTAAAAGATCCTCATTTGCTTCTTGTCACGTAAAAAGAACACAAGGAGAACTACGTTCTACAACTGAAATAATTTCAATAACATCAAACCAAGTGTTCCGTTTTTTGCGTTACATTTTGTCAACTTCAAACCGCGAGAACTTGTTTAGGTCAAGTGGAACACCCTGTATTTTTTTTACGTCAAGTTGTGTAAAATTGAATTCTCTTTTTTCTGATATTAGCATTGTAGGGGTTAAAGTTACAACTTTTTGAAATATTTGCGATTTTATTAGAAATTCATGAATTGTTGTAATCATTTCATCAAAATAGCCATGATTAGAAACAATCAGTCATTATCTTATGTCAAAAAATGCCAGCACGTTTAAATTATACCAACGAAAACTTTTTAAATTTGTTTATTATTTATGGAGAATGTGATAAAGTAATATCAAGAACTTGCAGCACATTTGCTACTCGATATCCACAAAAACGCAAAATAACACTAACACTGTAACATGCGTATTAAACGAATTGAAGATATGGCATGAACTAAAATAAATTAAATAATAATTTAAAATATTATTTCATTTTAATTTAATAATTGCTCAAAATTCCGCCCTCGAACCTCGACACATTTTTCGCACCTTCGGATTAGTTCCTCATGGGTAGCTCTTCTAATTGAATCCTGTGATATGTTTTGAAATGCATTTCTTACTCTTTGCATACAATCTTCAATGGTTGTTAATGGGCCCTCATAAACTTTATTTTTAATAGTTCCCCAAATGAAATAATCCAGAACTGATAAATCGGGCGAGCGAGGAGGCCATAAGAAAGTTCCATTATTGGCAATCCATTGATCATAAGAAGTTTCTTGTAAATAATTATTAATTAAATATGCGTGATGTGGGGGAGCACCGTCGTGCTGATAAAAAATGTTTCTATGTTCGGCGAGAGGTAAATTTTCTAAATAGTTATTATTCAAATTTTGTAAGATATTCAGATATCTTTCACCTAAAAAATAAAAAACAAAAATGTACCTATACATATTAGCAGGAGAAAATTTAATAAATTTTCCTGATAAAATTGTAATGCCACCACTCTATCGTTTCTTATGGCACAGTAAACATTGAACTGCCAACTTTCCTGAAAGTTTCGCTCTCTGAACATATGAGGATTTGAGTCACTCCAATAATGCGAATTGTGTCTATTAAAAAGTCCATTTTTAGTAAATTTTGCTTCATCTGTCCATATAATATTTCCCAAATAAGAATCGTGACCCTCAGACCTTATTAGAATAAACTCACAAAAATTCTGTCTTAGGAAATCTGTTCTTTTAGTACTTGAACCATATAGAATGAAAACGGGTGAAACTTATGTTTTAATAAGATTCTGTGAATTGAATCCTTGCATAGTCCGGATTCCAGAGCAGCTTGCCTTAACGACATCCTTGGAAATCCATGAAAATACCCCAGAATGACTATTTCAATGTTTTCGTCATCAATAATAGGCTTTCTTCCTTGCATTTTTGTCTTGACAGAGCCATAATTTTTAAAATTTTCCAGTATGCGTTTTACAGTGTTTGGTGACGGTTCCCGTTTTTGTGGATATCGAGTAGCAAATGTGCTCCAAGTTCTTTATATTACTTTATCACATTCTCCATAAGCAATAAACAAATTTAAAAAGTTTTCGTTGGTATAATTTAAACGTGCTGGCATTTTTTGACATAAGATAATGACTGATTGTTTCTAATCATGGCTATTTTGATGAAATGATTACAATTCATGAATTTCTAATAAAATCGCAAATATTTCAAAAAGTTGTAACTTTAGCCCCCACAATGCTAATATCAGAAGAAAGGGAATTAAATTTTACACAACTTGACGTAAAAAAATACAGGGTGTTCCATTTGACCTAAACCAGTTTTCGCGGTTTGAAGTTGACAAAATGTAACGCGAAAAACGGAACACTTGGTATGATATAATATTGAATTATATTATTGAATTTATTTCAGTTGTAGAACGTAATTCTCATTGTGTTCTTTTTACGTGACAAGAAGCAAATGAGGATATTTTACACGAAGAAAGTTATAACGGTTCTTACAAACCGTTGCACGTGTCAAATTTTCTATAAAATGTCAAATATCTCTGAAACGGCTAGGTTTAGATATAGGATATGCGACATATTTTCGACTCAGAATTTTATGCTTTTTTCGAGAACCCTAAAATATATAGGGTGTTCCATTTGAAATAAGCAAGTTGGTATCGAGTTCCGGTATAAGCGGAAGTGCCAGCTGTTTGTAATTATTTTAGTTGGATTGGCCACACCGACATTAGTAATTATCTAAATTTTCAAAATTATCTGATGCGTACTTTTCTCTATATCGATCGATTCAGTTCCCGGTGAGACACCCTGTATAAGCTAATGATGTTTTTGGCGCTTAAAATGCGCCAGTACTCATCCTCAAGGGTGGTGTAGAATAGAGTACTTAAATTATTCATTATATCACATAAGTTCAAATTCAATGCAAGGTTTTGAAAAAATATTACGTATGCGAAAAAAAGACCCTCTTTATAGAGAATTTCTATGGCTTTCTTTTTGACCTGATGTATTTTTGTCGTAGAGGAAATGAAAACCAAGATATCTCGAAAAATTCGTTTCAGAGCAAGATTTTACCCTTACACTCCTACTTCGGGGACTTTTGAGACCTTATTTAGGACACCACAGCCTACCTAGAAAATCATCATTTGCTTTTGTATGAATTGGCCTATAGAAGGATCCTAAATGCAATGGATTAATATGCCGTACTGTTGAGAGCTAACAAGCTCGCTAGCAGTCTGCGACTGGTGATATATAACAACCCTGCACTGCAGTAGTCCTTTCTTTAGAATTAATCTGTCTGCTAGGAGCTTATTGCAATAAGGTTTTTGTTTGCGTTTTCCGATTGAAAACGTACCTAGTATGTCGCAAGTTTTAAGGCATTATTTTCAATCGTACAGTACAAGAACAGAACAAGTTATCAATTACGATAGTGAGTCTATAGTAGATGAAAGTTATAATTAGTGTGTTATTATAGGGACTAATTATTGTAAGTAATTTAGTGACCAATAACTCAGTGGTTAGTGAATTCGTGTTGCAATTATTGGACCTACGCTCGGGGGTGTTTACTGGAGGGTGTAAACACGTATATATTAAGTAGTCGAGAATATAACTGGTAAAACAAAAACGGGCCTCAAATCATCTAAATGAAAATCGATTAAAAGGCAAATTTTCTAATGTCTGTATGCAACTTATCTTTTTTTATATGTTTAATAATCAGTAGCGTGAGATTAAGCCCCTTATTTCCATAACATCTCAACACTACTACAAATCACTGGAATTAATTTAAATTTAATGCCATCCTATGTGTCCAAAATTGTATATTGAGTTTTATTTATGTTTATCTTAATGTCCAATAAAATACGAGCTCGAAAAAATAAAAGCAGATATTTCCTGATACTGTCCCATTACTTTATTGCCGACCATTAAATATCTGTGACATTTTCTCAAGACATTACATGTTGTTGTTTTCCTGCGATCAAATACCGTGCCGTTGTGTTTTTAAGAAATTCACAACTCACCAATAAAACAGTAAGGAAACAGGCAGATCATAAGCAAGCAGACTAATATTTCAAAAGTTAACAATTTGGCAGTGGTCATACAAACAAATCATCAACGAATATGTGCAATAACTCCACACACAGAGTAGGTCCGTTGCGGAAAAACTCTTATATTACCCAACCACAGCGCAGCGGCGTGCGATGTAATGAAATATTTTTAGCAGTTTGCCATTTATTTAATACTCTACTATTTTATTGTTAATCCACGTAGTTCAATTCGACAGATCTTTGCAAATGTAGAATATTCCCTAGAAATCTTTTTCTGTCACAAAAAAATAAAATATTATCAACGCAAAGCAGTGCGGTAGCGAATGCCTTAGGTAGAGAAGGGGAAGTATATGGCCAGAACAGTACTTGGCATGTATTCAAATATCCAAAACAACTATGCAAGCCAGGGCTGTAAGAAATGCTCTCCGATACTAATAAGAACTACCAGGTAGTTATCACATATTCATTGCAAAATAGAACTAAAAAATTGCCAGAAATAAAGAGAATTGAGGAGATCAGTAAAATATATACTAAAATATAGCGGACCCAATCACTGTGCCTTGTGAAATAACCAACCCAGCCATGCATTAACCTAACCTGACGTAACCTAGTGGTCGAATTGTTCCTGTGCCACGTTAACTTATTTTCAAAAAACCGTTCAGCCGTTTTACAAAAACTTCAATAAATCTGAAAATACTATAATATAATAAGATGTGATATGATATATGATATATAAATAAATAAATAACACCACAGGTAATTACGAACCCTTTTATCCCGGAAGGTTCTAGAAGAGCCTTGTGTGGGAGGGAGCTACACATTTAGAGACAAGGGAGACACACCCATTATCCGTGTATAGTGAAAAAATCCCTCTTACAGTATTTTCCACTGCCACGAACCCGGAACTTTTGGGTGAGAGGCAATTTTTTACAATTATTGCAATTAAAATAGTTTTATGCTTTTTTTGAGTAACAAAGTTTAAAAAGATATTTCATAGATCATTCTTGGTTTATTCATGGATTTATTTGAATGAAAGACATCGACTCCTTACAAATATTGGAAATAAATACGAAACGAGCCGGCCGGCTGTTGGAATCCCAATTCAAGATATCCGATTCTACCTTAATCCACTAATATTGCTGCTCTCCTGATAATTTAAAAGCGCGTTTTCTTTTGTTATCCAGCAAGCTGGTTATGCAGACGATCCTTAATAGACTATTATACTTATTAATGTTTGTTCAGAGTTATTTTAATAGGAAAACGAAAGAGAAAAATCCATTTAAAATGTCAAATATATAAAACGAAATGATTTTTATTCTGTGTAAAATTTATGTGTTTTAAGATTTGACCGTCGGCATGGGTTATATGTTGCACTGTGTGCAGGAGGTGAAGGGGGCGGTGGACAAGGAAGGGAAGTGGAAGGAGAGGGAGGGAGAGTAATTTATGTTATGTGTTTTGTCAGTTTCTGTGTGGTCAACTGTTTTGTGTGGTAATTTATCGTCACCGTCGCTCTCTGTATAATAAGATAACCTTATACAAGGTTATCTTATTGTCTGTCGTAAGTTTGCTTCGTCGGTTTACAAAAGGGTACAGTTTGCTTAGCGCGTAAGACTTGCTGATGGTCTGTGTGATATGGGATCCGAAACACAACCTCTTATCTAGGGTTACCCCCAGATATTTGACCGTGTTCCGTTCCCCAATGTTGTCATTTATTTTAAGTTTTGTGATGGTTTTTATGTTGGTAAATTTACGGTGTAGCGTGATAGTCTCCGTCTTGTTCTCGTGTATGCGTATCTTCCAAGTATTGTAGAAATCAGTCAGTTTTACGAGATGATACCGGATCTTCTGTGCAGCAGTCTGTGCATAAAACGACTGCCCACAGATCACGGCATCATCCGCGTAGAGGAGTAGGGTTGTATTAGGATAGGTGGGGATATCTGAAAGGTAAAGGTTGTATAATAAAGGGGATCAAATCGCCCCTTGCGGGGGTGAGAGGCAAGTGCGCTCACCTCTCGACCACCAGTCATACATATATATGATATAATATAATATGTTTAATCTATAATAGAATTTATTTGTTACGGCGAAGTTTGTAGTAAAACATCAGACGAAGAGAAATTTGTATTTCACCTTCTTCTACTCAGATGTAATCAAAGATTTGTTAGGCCTAGCTTTAAAATTATTAAAGAGCACTCTATACGTCATCCTAAACTTGCATCAATCAAATATAGTAAAATTTAAATGTTTCGGTAACTACACTCTTCTCAAGTGTGCAACACAGAAAACGATTTAAAAAATATTGCACCAAGTGTAGATAAAATACAGGCTGAATTATAATGGATTTATTAAAAACATAGAACATAATAGGCATAGACAAAAGTCCTACAGAAATAGCACATATACAAGAAATCGTGATATGCATTCCTCTCTGTATCTCTAACTTCGTTATTACAATTTTATTCTTAATATCATTATTTATAATGTTGATTTAAAGCTATTTACATAGGTCTGACTAGATTAAACAATACTACAAGATTAAAATAACATCCAAATCGTTTCAGGTGCGGTGAAGCAGGTAACATGCTGATCTTCTAAAGCCAACATGAATGGATTAAACAATTTTTCAACTCGGAAAATATTTGTGTTTGCTGATATTGACTGCCGACGTACCATTTAAGCATTTAACAAATTTAATCTAACAAAGGGTTCGTAAACTAAAATATTCAGCAAATCAAAAATTACAGTTAAAGTTTACAAAAGTGCGGTACCACGTTCAGGAGTATATTATCGTCTTGGTAGAATTTATCTACAGCCGTCATGCACACAGATAATTACACAACGACCATTCCCTACGATATTACCATCTGTCGAAACTGTGACTCGAACTCGGTAGAAGAAAGTGGCTAGTCGAGTTGTCTCCCACACATCCGCGGTCTATCTCACTGTTATCGTTTCGGTAAGGCTTGAAAAATGCCACGACACAAACCACCCCAGTCAAGAGAGTGAAAACTACCCCCTACAGTCATGACGGGTCCCTCTCAATTTTCTGCCGGTTCTCCAAAAGGAATTCGATTGGGAGGTGGTCAAAATAGATGAGGAAAGTAAAATTCATTCATCCACCTCTTATTTCCAGTCAAGGGCCTCCCTCAATCTAGGTAGGCACGTGATCCCGACAGGGCGTAGTTTTTATCCCCTTGACTGAAAATAAGGGGTGGGTGGTGGATCTCACCCCCTTTGATCAACCCTTTCGGTGGCCCCGTATCAAAAATTACTTTTACAGAAAAAATCCGCACCAAAAACTCTGCCTCCATTTGCTACGTCACGGAAAACCCGTTTTAAGGGTGGTTTTTGGTCAATGGGGAATGAAAGCATTTTACCCTCGGACGCATCGCAATCGAGATATCCACTTTATAATAACATTAAATAGTGTATAACTACATGTTAAATTTCAATGCTTGTCAAAGAAGCAACGCAAACATATTAGTTCAATAAATCGTTTTAATTATATTCTATAATAATACCACCAAACACCACAGAAATTAGACGACCCTCAATTCCAGAAGCCAGAGGCTTGTGCGGAAGGGGGTTACACATTAATATAACCAATTTTAATATTTTGTTGCTAAATTAATAGTTATTTTTAGGCAACTGTCACAAGAAATGACGTTTATCGGATCTGATAGCATTCCTGGAGTGTCATCTCTTTGTATTCATTTGTCAATCTTATTTCTTTGACCGATTTTACTTCACGGCCGCACTTCATGGCCTCATGTATTGCTTGATCATCATTAATATTTGAAATATGTCACGGCTTGTCAATAGTATGGAAATGACAGAGGGTCTGTTCGGAGACGGATCCGGAGCAGTGATCAATTTAGGGGAGCGGGGTAATGAGAGTGGTGGGAGGCAATTAGAGAGTAATTAAGAGTAATATAGGTACAAATAAGGATAATTAAGAGTAACCATAGTAAGAAAGATGGTAATTACCGTAACAATAAGTATAATTAAGGGTAATTGCAGTAACAATGAGAGTAATCATAGTAACAATGAGAATAATTAAAGGTAATGCAGTAACAATAAGGATAATTAAGAGTAATTACAGTATAAATAAGGATGCAGCTCTATTACCCTTATTGTTACTGTAATTGCCCTTATTGTTACTGAAATTACCCTCATTGTTAGTATGATTACCCTCATTGTTATTGCAATTACCCTTAATTACTCGTAATTACCCTTATTTGTACCTAAATTATCTTTAATTACTCTCCAATTGCCTCCCACCACTCTAATTACCACCCACCATTCTAATTACCTCTCACCATGCTAATTACCACCCGGCACTACAATTGCCCTCCAACACTACATTTCTCCACCATCACACTTATTGCCTACCACTACTCTAATTACCTCCCACTATTTCAATTACAACCAGCCACTACAATTGCCCCCCACCACCTCTTCTAGGCCCCACCCTCTTACGTCCCGCCCCTTAAGCACCGCCCCCTAATGACCTACCACTCCAATTACCCTCCACCCCTAACTTGAACACATTTGTTCACTGCTCCGGCTCCGAGGTCTTGTCAATAAACTATCTAAGCGACATTTTCATTTGTTTTCGTTATTAACTTGAAAACGAATTAAAACTGTCAGCCTAGTAAGCTTCTTGCAAAATGTTGTCCATGTTTTCAGCAATTTGTACGAAACACTTTTAAAAATATTTTATTTTACTTTTTGAGACAGTTGCCTAAAAAATGTTGTGTGCACCTCGGCCATATGATCTTTCTCGGTATTATCCGAACTTCGAATTCGGTCGAGAAAGTTTAACTTTACACAAATGACTATTTAAAATTGTTTCGTACAAATTACTCGAAACATAGACAACATTTTGCAAGAAGCAATTCGTTTCCAAGTTAATAACGAATACAAATGAAAACGTCACTAGATAGTTGACAAGCCATGCCATTTCTGTCATTAGTAAATAAAGTTATAAGGTTTGTTATAAGTATGTTATTTTCCTGATCTCAGTTTATTAAAACACGTTCCGCGCCATAAGGATATAACCAAAGTGGTCCATTGGGCCAACTGATTTTTTTTGTAGTTTTGTACTCTACAAGGCATATATAGTAGAGTACAACATGCAAAAAAGCTCAATACAATGTTTATTCATGTTTTTTAAAACAAAAATTTAGCGGCCCCCAGGGCCCGCCGTGGCGTGTAGGGAAACATTTTCCTGTTGCGCCACAGCGGTCAATTTTATTGTGCCTTACAGGCCACAGCGGTCTGGTTAGCGGACCACACTTTTGTTTAGATTATTTTGCTGTTTATACAAATAATAATATAATATCTAATATATCACAAATCATTCATTATTATATTGTTTCTGTGTTACAATAAAGTTTTTTCTTTTTATATTATGTATTTTGGCCATAATTTATTTATGATGAGTAAAATTTAAAAAATCGCTATGACTGACAAGCCTCCAGAGCCACAGCGGGCTCTCATATAAGTTAGATCTGCTTTATTAGCGGTCCTCTGGCGTATACGGCAATATATACAACTTTGCTGACTAGCGGTCCTTAGGGCCCGCCGTGGCCTGCTGGGCCATCCAGGTAGAGGTCTCTGGGGACCTCCCAGGTGCGGAACGTGTTAATTTTAATATACATAATAAAGCTTTGAAACTACTTCTTACTACTAGTTTTTCTTTAAGCCTAAATCCATTTCAAATATTAATGATTGTAGCGTACTTTCCCACAATTAAGCAGTGATATACCATAATCATAAAACTAACAAAGGTTATACCTTGAAGGCAAAAATGCTGACAGATTGGAGGCAGTAATGGCCAACTACAATAGCCTACCGTAAAACCGTAATTTGGAAATTACGCTCATTTACCCATCCCTCGAGAGGTATACGAGAGACCGCCGAAATGCAGGCAAGACAGGTCAGTCTTATTTCTGTTCTCAAACAATTCATTTCGTATATTTAAACTTAAGATTCGTAACCACTTTTGTTAAGTTTTGTTTAATAAATAACTCCTTCTGAAGAACATTTAATTAGTTGTACCCACACAACAATGATGATCAGTTAATGCATGAGACCGTGAAGTAAATGCAGCTGTGAAGTAAAAGGGGCAAAAAATAAGATTGACAATTGACTACAAAGAGATGACACTTTAGGAATGCTGTCAGATCCGATAAACGTTATTTTTTTGTGTCAATTGTCTAAAAAAGTAAGTAAAGTAACAGGCTTTAAAATATAACATATGCAGTTACAGAATATCCACTAATATATGTTTTATTTTTAAGGTACTTTGAATCAAAGATGATAAGATAAGCACACATTCGATTATAATAAATTATTAGGTGTAAGAACTCAAACATAATAATAATTATAATGTGGAGATTTTTTTCTGACAAACTAGGGGAGTGCAAATTGCATCGTTGCGTCCGCGTCCCCCAGGCTACGCCAGTGACTCCGGTGCATTTTTATTAATTTGACAAAAAGTCATAGTTGGATGAAGACGCCGGTTCGGTGCGACGCTCGCTGGCGCCCTGCATGTGGACGCCAGAAGTCCTAAGAACTCACTTGGCGTCATTCTTATTTTTGTGTTTATAAAACTACGGACTAAAACATCATTTATTTACTGATTGTGTCGAAGTCTTTTGCTTCTTCCGGTCCAGGCGATTTTAGGCAAGTTATAGAAATATGTTTACTTACAAATCTCCAAGCAAATGGGAATAACAGGAAATTTTTTTTTTGAGGAGAGCCCCGGTTTAGTGGACTTTGATTGGCATGGCGTGCAGTTCAAAACACGAATTACCATAAAGACACATTTGTTTACATTGTTGGGATTTACAGCACTTTCAAAGTAAAGTCCTTCTAGAGGCAGTTACTGAAAGGAACAGTTTGAGAATTATCATTGATTGAAAATACATATTGTTATACGATAATAATGATATTGCTTTTCCCTTTCTTAACAGAATGTTATAGTTATTGTTACTAAGTTTTGGGTTGAGCATACAGAGAAAGCATTTTAAGACACTCTACATTGGACGGCTTGACTATCGAAGCTAATGGCGGGCAGACTTTACTATAATTATGAGTAAATTATATTAAAAGTTATATTAGTGTGGAAGATGTTCCTATACTAGAAATGGTTGCGTGAGGCTGTCCTCTGGAAGGAGTAATGTCGCCACTGCTGTGGAACCTCGTTCTTGATAGCTTCTTGTGCAGCCTCAAATCAGAAGGATTCCACACAATTGCCTACGCAGATCATTTAACAATAATGCTTGGCTGAAAATTCGAAGGAATCCTTTGTGAAAGAATGCAGGGGGCCCTAAGAATAATTGAAAAATGGTGCGGATAACACTCCCTGTCTGTCAATCCCAGGAAGACGGATGTGGTTCTCTTCACAAGAAACTAGGTGCATTGAAGGCATCTGCCCTCCTAGATGTAACACTAAGTTTCGCATCAGAAGTGAAATACCTTGGGGTAACCTTCGATGCCAAACTAGCATAGACTCTCCACTTAGATAGAAGACTGAAGAAGGCTTACGTTTCTTATGAGCAGTGTCGCAGGACCGTGGGGAAAACCTGGAGAATGAAACCCAAAGTGATCATATGGATATACACTGGCATCATAAGACCAATGATAACCTATGGAGCTGTGGTTTGGTGGCCTAACAGCAAACAGGCTACAGCTAAGGTCAAGCTCAGCCCAAGTGCAGAGAGTTGCCTGCCTAAGCATAACCGGAGCTATGCTAACAACGACAACGAGAGCTATGGAGGTAATGCTGTGTCTGCAGCCACTAGATATATATCTAGGAGAAGTGGCTTTGACAACAATGGTCTGGCCTCAAATCCGCTGGCATACAACCAAATATAGGCTGTGGGGAGACCAGAACTCGCCTTTGGAATGAGGCTGTCAAGACGCCTCTTCTGCAGGCGTGCACTGATGGCATTTGTCCCCGGTTTGTCTTTGACAGGCCCTACATAACGAATAGTGAGAACGAGGCTGCTGGCGAAGGTGTGTTCAACATCTTCACAGACGTATTAAAGAAGAAGGATGGGGTAGAATGTGGAATATACTTCAGAAGTCTGCAAATCCAATATGAATAGGCTATGGAGGATATGGCGAGCCAACGTAGTACAGATGGAACAACTGGCGGGTATAACCATAGCCCTCAAAAGAGATTGTCGGTAGACAAATTACGGGCAAAACAATCAGGATTTACACAGATTGTAGACAACTATTACTAGCCCTGAGAAGTTACAAAATTACCACAGGACCAGTATGGGTCAAGAATATGGCCAAGAAGGCAGCAAGCCTAAGTATCAAAGTAATTGAACCTCATCTGTCTGACCCCAAAGGTATTTCTTTCTCTATCGACTATAAAATAAAAGACGATTTTATATTATGTAGACCTATGACTGAAAGGAGTAAACAACAGTTTATTGAATGTGTAAATAATATAAATTGGCATGCTTTTTATGAAATAAAAAATCCTGACGAATCTGCAAACTTCTTAGTCGAGATTTTATCAAAATTTTATAATCAATATTTTTGGGAAAAACTAATAAAAAATCCAAATTAGATAATATCGACTTTGTTTTTGATAAAGATATACAACAATTAAAAGATACCTTGGACGCTGTCCATATAATTGCTCGTACAACAAAAAATGAAAATGATCTGCAGGTGTATAATACTCTAAAAAAAGATTATAAAAATAAAGTTTTAACAAACAGAAAGCAGCATGGGATATTATCAATAAAAATAGAAAAAATAAAAATACCAATATAACTTGAAATTCTCTTGAAGTGGTGGATCAGTTCAATTACTTAGGCAACGTTGTTAACGACAAAGCAAACATGGACAGCGAGATTTGCAATAGAATTAACGCTGCATCTAGAGCACTCTGGGGACTTAGAGAGAGAGTATTTGACAACCACGACCTTGCTTTGTCAACGAAAATGGCTGTCTACAGAGCAGTTGTCATTCCAACACTGCTATATGGATGTGAAAGCTGGGTCACTTACCGTCGTCATGTGAAAGAATTAGAACGTTTTCAGCAAAGACATCTCAGAAGTATGATGAAAATCCGTTGGTTCCATCACATATCAAACGTGGAAGTACTCAGGAGAGCAAACAGCCTTCCAATTGAGGTGCTTATTTCAAGAGCACGCCTAAGATGGGCAGGTCACGTTCATCGTATGCATGATAACCGCCTTCCTAAATGTACACTTTATGGTGAATTGCTAAGCGGTAAAAGAAGGCGTGGCGGTCAACGAAAGAGGTTCAAAGACGCTCTCCATGAAAATCTAAAATCCTGCGGTATTGCAGACGAGCAATGGGAACAACTTGTAGCGGACAGAACTGAATGGCGAGGGGTTGTGGCCAGCTATCAAGGAAATGTTGCTGCAAGAAGGCCGAATCCAAGACCTAACCAAGTCTATGTTTGTCCTGACTGCGGTCGACATGTGCTCTCCCGAATTGGCTTCTATAGCCATAGTCGTGTGCACCGTAGATGAATGGGAATTAGAATAGACTACACCTTTTACTTGTTTTTTATTGTACACAATCTATCGACTGTAACATTTTTATACTCGGACTCGAGTAACGGCTAATAATAATAATAATAATGATTTCTCTGATTACTTCTTCGATGTTATAAACAACTTAATGATTAATTTTGATAATGTTGATGACACAAAGTTTTCAGATTTTGTAAAGAATGCACCTAAGGCAAACAAATCTTTTTTTCTATTTCCAGTTTGTGATCTGGAAATCAAAACTATTATATCACACTTAAAAAATAGTAAATCTAAAGATATTTACAATCTTAATAGCACGGTTTTAAAATTAGTTGGTGATGTACTTGCAAAGCCTATTAATAAACATGTGTATTGAATGTGGAATTTATCCAGAAATTTTTAAAAAATCGCAAGTTACTCCTATACACAAAAAAGGACAGTTTAATAATACAGACAGTTATAGGCCTATTTCCATTATACCTGCCATCTCCAAAATATTTGAAATCGTTCTAAAAAATAGACTGCTAGAATATTTTGAAAAAAATAATCTACTAACTAGTGCTCAATTTGGATATAGACAAGGGAAATCCACTGTTAAAGCAATCTGCGAAATGTATGTAAACATTATAGAAGCTTTTGAAGAGCGAGAATTATGCTCCGCTAAATTTTATGGCATGTTCAAGGCGTTTGATACTGTCAACCATAGTGTTTTGACACAAAAATTAGATTATTATGGAATCAGAGGAAATGCTTTAAGTATATTTACGTCTTATCTTGCAGACCGTCAACAATGTATTAAATTTAACGGTAAAGTGTCCAAACTTTCAAATGTGAATTACGGGGTACCACAGGGGTCTGTCCTAGGGCCTTTGATGTTTATCATCTATATTAATGATCTGTCATTCAATTTGGCTCCTGGAGTACTACCAATAATATATGCTGACGATGCCATATTGTTGCTAAGGGACACCCTTTTTTCCAACTTGTGTATTAGTAGTAAAGAATCCGATAATCTAATTAAACATTGGTCGAGGAGTAACTATCTTACTATAAATGATAATAAAACCAAAACCTTACATTTTTCAACAAAAAGTAATGAAGCATACATTGAACCTATTAAACTCCTCGGTGTGTATTTGGATACGTCATTAAATTTTTTATCCCATATTCAAAACTTGTCAAAACGGCTATCAACTTCCATTTATGTAATAAGGCAACTTAGTAATAAAACAACAAAGGATTGCTTAAGAGTGGCTTATTTTGCAATTTTCCACAGTATAATGGCATATGGAGTGATAGTATGGGGATCATCATGCCATTTAAAAAAAAATTTTAAATTACAAAAAAAGTGGTAAGAATAATGGCGGATGCTAAATATGATGATCATTTTAATTTTGGTTGCAGTCTGGTTATTTTCCTTATAGTAAAATAAGGATTTATAGAGGAGTTTGCGACTAAAAATATTATGTTTAATGATGATCATTGTACACCGTTCTTCAAAAGTCTTCATATTTTAACCCTGCCATCATGTTTCACATATGAATGTTTGTGTCATATTAAAAAATTAAAAAGTGACGACAAAGTTACCAAGCAGGAGGACATACACTACTACAATACTAGAACTTCTTTTGCAAAATGCGTTTTATACATATGACGAATATTTTGAATATTTTGACACCTTACTTAATTTATCGCCTGTCTAATAACTTGTATATTATGGCTTTCTGTATTAACTGTTGTTGGATTTTTGACAATTTTATATATATGTATGTGTGTGTTTGTATACTTGTGTGTGTATATATATTTGTATATGTGTATATATTTATTTTTCTACAGTTGTAATACTGTTTTTTTTATTGTGTATTTATTAATTTTTTTAACTTACGCATATTGTATTTTATTGTGTCTTTTAATTTTTTTTTTATTTTTTATGTTTTTATATTTACACTTTTATATTTTATACTACTTTTATGACGTATGCAAACATTACTAATGTAAGTATAGCATGAATAAAATTCTATTCTATTCTATCTTTGGATCAGGCCCGACCAGTCTGTTACCGATCACGGCGATAACACAAATAATTAAAGAGACCAGAGACAAATAGATCCCAGCTCGCTAGGGAACTACTAAACTATCCCAACAAGACTACAGCAATGGACTACCTGGCAATGTCCAGAAGGAACATACGTTTTATAACGGGAATCCAGACTGGACAGTGTCCGTTAAAAAAACATCTACATAATATAAGACTAAGCGAAACACCTCTCTGTAGAGGTTACGAACAAGAAGATGAGACGGTTCAACATGTAATCTGTGACTGTTCTGCTGGCTCATCAATCAGAGAACCCATGTTGGGAGAACGTTGGCCGATGTAAGGGAGATGTCCCTAAGCAGCATCACCACCTACTTCGCAAGATTATTTTGTGGAGGGCTGGGCGAAGGTCTGCCTACAGGGAAGAAGTAAAAGGGGCCCAATGAGCCTAAGTGCTACAGTTCAATGTTTTTCTTTGACCACCTTCCTAACCAATTCCAATACCTAAAAAGTAAAATCCAACAGAGAGCAGAGAAAAGTGATGATTGCGATTCTCGGGTTAGATACAATGTTTCCATTTAAAAATATTAAGGAGCACACTGTATGTGGTTAGATTTGAACGTCATTATTTTCTCAATATGACGCATAAAAATTTGGTAGAAACTGATTTAATTTGGATTTTGAAATTTTCGAATCGAACCGAAGGTTTCCTTGTCCTAGGCTATTTATTAATATCAAATGCGTCATTTTCATCACACAATTTCATTGTGCCAATAACTGGTATTTTACTTATATTTAGCATATCAGGAATATTCTTTGTATGACTGCTAAATTATTTCATATTGTTTTATGTACCTATTTTTATATCTTAGGAACTCGGTAATCTTTTTTTAACATTATTCTCTGTTACAGCACTTCAGAACCAATTGTCTATACTAAGCCTGCAAAACATTTACATTCATTTATATTTCATTTTTATACTTTGTTTACTATGTACATGTTCTTATTTTCTTTACCTCTGAAACGTTTTCATTCACCTGTTATATAGTATATCCTATATAATGTAATGTATTTACTGGATCCTCGCAAAAAATTGTAAACAATTTATAACAATCTTAGATTATATGCAATAAATGCCATTTATTCACTGTCAAACTTTTATGTATGTTATAGATTCCCTTTATCGATTCTAACCTATTAGCATTTACTTTTACGTATCATGTACTTGTACGTGTTTAGCAGTCATTAAGCTGTCTTACTTATTAAGCAGTCTTATTTAGTAGTTCTTTAGCAGTCTTTTAGCATTTACGTTTACTTTTACGCATTTTTGCATTTACATTTGCGATTAATACTACATTTTAGTCGATTTTTATCGATTTAAAATGAAAATTAAAATCGAGTCCAAGCCGCATGGTTTGGTAATATTTATCTGCTTTTGTTAAGGCGTTTAAGCCTTCGACTTTGTATTAATTACACAAATCAAATAGATTAGAAACTATTCTTCAATCTTTACACATAAACTTCCTTTGAATCAAACGCCGTCTTGCAAGAATAAATTGCCAAAGATATCTAGATTGGATGCTCTACGAGACAATTGGGGCCTGAACTGCAGTGCCAGAGCTTTCCCACCTTCAACCATACTCAGTCTGGAAATCTAGGAGATTGGTATCATATTCACTATTATTTTTTTTATATTAAATTATTCTTTTTCGCTGATACAATTTTATTGGCATAAAATTTCGCCAAAAATTATATTAAAAAAAATATACGTATTTTCTTAAGAATTTACTGTTGAAATCCTATTTTATAATTTCATATATAACATCATATTATAAAATTAATTTATTTATGTGATATATTTTATCATTCATCTTAATATTGTCCGAAAGTTATTTGTGACATTCTACAAATATTCTTTCCTTTTATTTGGGTTTTCTACCACATGTATTATCCTCTGCAAAAACAAATCACCGAATCTACAAAATAATAGGATTATTAGAAAAAAACCTCTGCGCCTGTGACGTTTACGTCAAAGGAACAGTCAGAGGTTAAGTTTTACAAATAATATAAATCGGAATAAACACAGAAATAATGTATTTTGCTGACGTTTCGGAAAATAGTCTCTTTCCGTTTAAAATATAGGGGCGGCTGAGGTTAATTCCTTCGAGGGACCTTCCGTTCTACTCGAGGAAACACAATTAGTCGAAAAACTGGGGAAAATAACTGGATTCACGGAAAAGGGGACTTTGGGGGTGGTTTTTGGCCAATTTGAGGGGATTGTCGAGGTGGAAAAATTAGTTTGACCCCGGTAATCGATACAACACCCTCGAAAACGGGGGAGTCCCAGTCGCAAACATTCGGTAATTTTGTCATAAATCCCGACTCTTTAAATGGACTATAAAATATGTTGTTTTTTATCCTATTAATAACACATACTAAAACAAGGGCGTAAATATATTTTTTTTGATGGGGGGTAAATGAAAAATTTTAAAAATAGTTTTTTAAAATGTTTTTAATATCACAGAAATACTATATTGTATCATTCGTATCGTATAAAATAACAATTAATTAGGGATTATTAACCATTTACACTAAAAAATTATAAGTATGCGCAGATAAGCCACACTAAGTCTCGCCTGACCTGTTATGTTCTACCCCTTATTTACGTCCTTGTATCAAAATTTAAAATAATATCTAAAGTACTTTCAATCAATCAATACAACTTTATTAATAATTAAAATTTACATCTGCCTCCCCAGAACCCACCCCGGGACCTACCGTGCAACCACCGCGTTGTTCGCGGTGGAGGATTGCAGGGTTGGGCGGAATGGGACTGGTTCAGCTAAAAGACAATTAAAAACAGTTGAATCCAAACACCTTCCATCGCATCTGGAAACAGATTTAATAAAACTTAAAACTACACCTTTTAAAGACTCCACTGTCACTGATTAAATTTTGATTCTGACGCAGGCACCTCAACTTGTACAAGGTGCCTTCCTCGAGGTATGTCAATGCTGGGCTGCGCGTGGCTGGCCTAAACTTTGATTTTAAAAATTTTGGTTTTACGAAATTTTGGTTTGGTGAAAATTTTTATGTGAAATGAATTTAGAAAACAAAAATGCACAAAAGGAAAATAAACCAACAGAACAAAAAGAAACAAACATAAAGGGAGAGGGGGACAGGAAAGATTTAAAGATACAAAAGATATGAAATATAAGTAAAGGTAGATAGGGTAAGCGGAAGTTATAGTTGTTGAAGGTTGGCTACAGAGGTTGCCGGAAGATCGGTAACGCATGGTATGGTAGGGTGTGTTTAATCCGAAATGGGGCATTATGCTGTCTAATTTGTGTTATGTTTCTTGTTAGCGGACTATCGATCAGTTTGAAGGAATAGAATTTTTGAGAGATTTTCTGGATGTAATCCGCTATTGGGGTTATGTCGTGGCAAAGTGTGTATAGGTCTCTGAGGGAGGTGTACCTTCCATAATTTGATATGAGGCGCATAAATTTGTGCTCGAGCACTTTTAGTTTTTTCATTGTCGTGACAGATGTGCTGCACCACACCGGCGCCGCATATGTGATGGATGATCTGACCACCATTGTGTACAACAATTTTTTATTTTGTCGGTTAAGTCTGCTACCCCTGACCATGAGCGGATACAGACTTCTGGACAGGGAGTAGACCGTCCGTACTGTCTCATTTATATGCGTGTTAAACGTCAGTCGCTGGTCCAGTCTGACCCCCAAGTACTTCACGCACCTTTTGGTTGGAATTTTGTTTCCCCGGATCGAAATTGGTGTTATGATTTTGTTTTCAGTGAAACGGCGCGTGAAGACTATCGCCTCGGACTTCTCCGTTTACCCGAATCTTCCACCGGTCATAATATGCCGTGGCACGGGCCATGTGCGCCCTCAGCAGCATATTCGCTACTTGGGCGTTATGTGAATGCGCGTACATAGCTGTGTTGACGGCATACTTGGCCAGCTTCGTATTGGGGAACTCTGAAAAGTCAGAGACGTACGGGTTATACAACTTTGGTGACAGGCACGATCCTTGCCGGACTCCGGCGCGAATGTCCCGTTGTGTTGAGAGTTTGTTATTCACTCGAACCTGTAGGGATCTACCCATCAAGAACGAATGAATGAGTTTAATGAAGTAAGTCTGGAAGTTATAGTCATGTAGTTTGTAGAGTAACCCCGGGATCCAGACGGTGTCGAACGCTTTCTCAACATCGAGGAGCACCATGGTGGTGTTCTTCCCGAGGTTGTGTTGCAAAAAGTACTTTTTGAGATATTAACAAATAACAATTTAAAGAGAAAAATCAACATCTTGCGGCAAAAAATGTATGCCGTTGCGGACATATGCTCATAAAAACTGTTCTCCATAAAATGACCTAAAGAATCACACCCTGAAATATTAACATGTCATTAAGGAACGCCCTGTATTTTTTTTATTAAACACTTCGACCGTCTCCGAACACGTCAAAGAAAAAGTTCTTGTCAAAAATTTTGTGTTGGTTCATTTTTAAATATTTTACAAAATCAAAAAGCTCTCAACTTCTTGAGAAAAAAAGCTTGTGCTCACCGTCAAAATTTTAACTTTTTTATCTCCCGCGTATACTTAAACATTGGAAAGTAACATACTTGCAAATCGTCCTTGTAAATCTGACCTTAGTTAAAAATAGCCTTAAAAATGTTATTGTGCTGTTATTTGGTAGTTTTGTTTCACCAAAGCGGCTATTCAGTAAACAACTGGAAATTAGCTGCGTATGATTAATATTATTGCCTTCCATATACATTAAAGGCCAATATTTGATGAAATCTGGAAGTTTTAGATTGCCTTGTTATTTTCCCAATAAACAAATAGAGAAGCGTCTCTTATAAATTACCGACTCTAGTCGTTGCCAACAGTTCCATTTAATAAACAAACATGATAAGTGACTACCAGGTTGTCTTCGGTAAACAAAAGCAAAAGCCAACGAAGACGCGCTAGAGATGTTGGTCCATTGCTATATAGAGTGAAAAATTAATGACAAGTCCACAAACAAACTGACAAACAGTGGTTTTTTACATTTGACTCCGCGACGGAGCGGTGTCGGCAGCCGGCGCGCCAGAGGACGCTTCGACAGACGCTGATGGCAAGAACAGGCGCCCAGCGTCGCGACGCTCGAGCCGCCTGCCTGACGGACGCTGCTAAAACCCTGATTACCAAATACTTATACAATCGGAGATGATTGTAACAACACACCATATATTAATACATTTAGATACAATTTATATTGGTGAGGAGCATCCCCGTATTTCTACCCCTCGCTAGGGGACAAGCCGTGACGCACTTGGGAGAGGGACGAGCCGTAAGGGTGGCAGCACTGACCAGATACCACAAATTCGGGAATTACCAGCGGTTACGTAGCGCGTAGATACGGGGTGTCCGCTATTTGAAAATATTCAAATCATATTTACAAAAAGGGTTAAGTCTCAGTATACAGGGTGTCCCAATGGTGCGTCAAAGTTCAATATCGGCCTTACTAGAAGGTTTTGGAAAATTATTTTTTTATGGAAGTGGTATAATATCAAAAGGCGCACATTTTAAAAATATTCTGTAATATACAGGGTGACTCGCCACAAGTGAGCATCATCGCGGTCATTTTTTTTTATGAAACACCCTGTATATTCTTACACTTATGAATTCAGCGTAAAATTACTTTCCAACGACCTATAGAGTTTTGGTTTTTGACTTGGCGTTGCCGAGTTATTCGAAAAAATATGAACATTTTGGTCGGAACAAGGTTTAACAAATTGATTCTCTGTGTGTGTGTTACTACTAATTAAGAATATTTATTTTGCAGTTATGTAGGCAAGGCATATACTACAACGACACAACCACCAAATATAAATTATATTTATACAGGGCGTATGTTATACTAGCGGTAATTCAGGACATTTCAAAGTGAATTTTCTCAATTTTTTTCAAATGAAACACTCTGTATATTATTGTATTTTTAAATTGGCACGTCTTGGTTGCATCAGTCGTATTTTTCAGTTTAAATAAATCACATTTGAATTAGTTAAAAATTTATAAATAATCGTTTAATATTACAAAAAAGTTGACATAAATAATAGGAACACAAAATACGGTATTATACTTCGGCCGAAAACTCGAGTTAGTAACGCAAAAAATAAGCGGCACTCTCGTCAAAGGATAATAGCTCTTATTTGATACTAAAGCGGCACCTCGTTCTACCATATAATCCCATCGAATCGAGAGAAATATATTAAGTTCTATCCGCCTAGTAGAAATGGAAACCACGACTACCATAAACAATTTTAATGACCTAGTCGACCACATAGAGTAAATTATTTAACGTACCACCTTTATACCTAATAATTTGCTCGACTAACTATTTAGTCGTAAACAAACTTGGAAAGAAAGAAAGAAATTGTATATCCCGGGCACTGAGTGGCGTCACATACGTATTTATGTAGGTATATATAAAATAACATTTCATAAAATAAAAAGTAAATATAGTTAAATTTGGTTTCACGCTCAACTCAGCAGCCAAAAAGAAAAACTGAAGTTCTTTTAAGAAAATTTTTAATGGCAGGCATAATTTTATTAGGAGTGAAGTACTTACGTAATCCGACATTAAAACTGTAGAATAATTGATGTTTATAAACATTTTAACCATGCCAGTTGTTCTTATTACCCAGCAAGGACCAACGTGGAGGCGTGAGCATATTCCTTGCCGGGAAAGAATGGTGACAGGGTTGTTAATTAGGGAGTAACAGGTTAAAAAAGAAAATAAATAAATAGACTTACAACTTAAAAATATATAACTGTTCTAACAACCTAACTAAACTTTCTTGTTAAAATAGAATAATTGAAAACAGAACATAACAAAGTTAAAAATAAATAACAATAACTGTTCTACAATAAAATAATATAATAAAAAACAAAACTTACCAACAATAATTTTCCACAATAAATAATTCATAATATCACAGTTACTACATGGCACTATCACAGATTATCACTCACTCATCACTGTCACTATCACTGCTGGCTCCTACATTTATTATTATTGGCTCAATCACTGCGGCAATCCGAATACCCGTATTCCACATTTCAACTTTTTTAACGTGCTCTATGCATTGTTGCCAATAATCAGCTGTAACTCTTTTTAGTGCACTGGATAGAAGGCCTATTACATGTTCTAATTTAAAAGTTCTATTTTCTCTTGCAACATTCCCCTTTACTTCAGCCCAAATAAGCTCAATGGGATTGAGTTCACAGTGGTAAGGCGGCAGCCGTAATGCCTCAATACCTCTAGCTTTAGCCATTTCATCCACAATATATTTCTTATATATCGGCAAATGCTGTTTCGCTAGGGTTAGCAGTTCGGCTTTCAGCGAAGCACGAACGAATAGGATACCTTTACCATCTAACCATTCTTGAATTTGCGCTTTTCGCCATGCACTGGTTGGTAATTTTTCCAGTAATCCATAATAACGACAAATCCGGGTTCAATCTTAGCGAGAATTTTTGCAAACCATTCCTCGGAAACATCCGCATTCATGTCCTCATGATAATCACCACTTTTTTTCGACACGAACGATAGAAGTCCATCTTCCACGAATCCTGAATCACTTCCTATGTGCGTTATTATTAAGCGTTTTCCTTTTCCATGTTGGCATTTTAAATCCTGTTGACGAATATTCCATATGGCCTTGACGAACACTTTACATTTCTATCTTGCCAAAATTGCGTTAAACTATGTCCTTCATTTACCCACGCCTCATCTAAATAATAGCATTTTCTTCCTCTTTCACGGGCAGCTCTAATTGTAACAACCGGGAACCGCTTCCATTTTTGCACATTTAAAAATATTACGATATCCCACAATTACACTTATTTTCACTACAGCATTAACAAAATAAAACTTTAGGGCACTGTGATACAACAAGTACGTAATTTATAAACAAAGATTAATGCCGCCCAATTCATAAACAATTTACACTATAAATATTTCACACGAAATAAAATTTTAAGGCACTATGATTCCACAAATACGTAATTTATAAACAACAAATTAATACCGCCCAAGTGATAAACGACCGCACTCTATGTACACTGATTTTAAACTGAGTTATAACGGTTTAACGCACCAAACACCGCTGAGTACGTGGAGAATATTGTCAGATTTAAGCATAATATTCTAAATTTAAGATATGGTAGTTCATGCATAGTTAACTCAATCCGAGGACTTTCATTCCTTCGAAATTGATGTTATTCATCAAAATTCTCCAAACTGAAGGACAATAAATAACATAAACATATTATATTAGAGAATTTACAAAACGCGTAAATCCGCACGCCACTGGCTCTACTGACTAAAGTTTTCGGCCGAAGTATAGGTAATTCAAAAATTGGCAAAGATATTTTGAGCCTAATTTAATGACATAAATAATACCTAGTATTTATAGGAACTGTTCAAAGTGGCCTCCTAGTACGTCAATGCATTTCTGAGACGATTTCCGAATGATCTACCGACATTTCTTAAAATGTCTACAGCAATTTCCTGAAAAACTTCCCATATTCTTTCTGTCATATTTTCCTTTATAGTTATAGGAGTTTTGTACACTTGCTCCTTAACATAGCCTCACAAAAAGAAGTCTATTTTGGTCAAATCAGGCCCTCTGGCAGGCCAACTATGGGGTCCTCCTTTTCCTATCCCACCATTTGGAACAGCGTCGTATAAATGTTCGTGTGGTGCACAAGTCCTCCTTCATGGAAGCAGGGGTTATTTTAACGTGCAGTTGGACACAAAATGTGCAGTAGGAAAAGTATATTGTGCAGTGGGAAAATAAAATCTGTGTAGTTATTTTTTTTTTATTTATTACAAACAATACTAACAAAAAACATAAAAACAGAACAAACTTAAAATATGGGTTACCAGACATAACACATGTCTACGAAAACAATGGTTGTGTTTGTGAAAAATAAAAACGTTTTTATTCGGAGACTGCAAATTTTTTAAGTTGATGGGCGCCAGCAGCCTCGAAGGTGGTGTTCTCGTAGCTCTGGTGGTTGAACGAGCTCTCAGGGTGGATTTTTGGAATTTGTAGACTGGTTAACGATTTTTTAGAGTATCGGTGGGTACAGCTACTACCCCCTTTACTGTCTCGCCGGCTGACATACACAAGCACCGCTTTTGGTGCCAGGTACCCCAACTTTTGAGTAGGTAGACAGGCGCTGTTGCCTGGTAAGAGTCGTCGATGGTAAATAAAAGTCAGAGATACCAAAATATGTAACTCTAAGCAGAACTCTTGCGCTGGTCGATGCACAATTTGTTTTATGAATTTAATCCCTAACAATACTGAGCTAACACTGGTTATTTCGAAGCGAGTTAAAAGTCGCGGCACGATTGTAGGTTGCTGTTGTTGTAGGCTGGCCTTTCTCCTCCACGCTGTAGGGTGTAGATGCACTGGCAACTACGACGCCGTACAGGTCTTGGTTCGTCAGGTATGCTGAAGTTCTGGAAGCTTGTAGATGTAGTGGACTGGACTGCTTACTGATGTTGACTCGATGAAGGCTCGGAGTGAACTGTAGATGTTGACTGCTGGGAGTGAACTGGTAGTTGTAGCGCGTGCTAAGGCTCGGAGTGAACTGCCGCTGTTGAAACCCCGCCTGTCCACAAGCTGTGGCTCTGGATAAAAAAATATTAGAGTGGCCGTGATGCGACGACTCTAAGCTGTGGCCGGGTGGCCGTAAAATGAAATCCAGCTCGGTGCTGGGTTGGTTGAATCGATCCATTTTGTTTGGGTACCTACTCGAAGATAAACCGCGCTCTTGAAATGGGGTCTGAGAGACCCGGCGTGCTTCCCTGCGAAGGACTCGCCGCAGGTGGCAGCCGTGAATTTAAAATTGGTTTAGGACAGACCCGAGCCAAAAGGGTCTGCCTAATAAAGAAAGACTAACTCCGTGAACCGGGGAGCTGGGCGTCGAGCGCCCGCGTGCTATCTCCCCTAAGTCCTGTCGTCCCTATCTGAAAATTTCTAATCACCCGAATGTCTGAAGTTACAATCGTCTAGTCACTGATGCCCGGATACTGCGTTAACTACGGAGAGCACCCCCTGTACTGGTTGTCGCACAAGAGGTGGGGTCGCCGCGGTTAACGATATTTAGCCCGACGTGGCGAGTGTACAGCACAGTCGGCTGACAACGAGGACGTCGTTGTCGGCGACGACGATGTGTTCGGCCAGCACGTTCAACGAGGCCACAAGGGTCCTCTAGGATGGTGGAATGGAGCAGTAACTGGAATCCGGACGTTGGTTTCTGTCTGTTACCAGACAGGCATCAATTTGGAATCAGGAAGTCGGGCTCTACTTGTTTCCCAAGCAGACATCAATTTGGAATTAGGAAGCAGGCTTCTAACTCGTTTGCCGAGTAGACATCATAACAGGCGTCGGAATTGGAGTCGGAACGTTGGTGAGGTTTTCGAGGTTTGGATTTGGATAAAGGAATCAGGTACCTGGTATCATGAGGCGAAGTTTGTGCTTAACGAATTTTCTTTTGTGATTCCTTTATAAAATATCGAAGTCAAAACGTAGCGTCGTCTTCTCCTCACATCCAAAACGTCGTCGTCGTCATCAAATCAGCACTGCAGAAATGGCACTGCGTATGTCGGTAGGGAGGGCTCTGAAAAGAGCTCCCGACTCATCTAATAATGTTTGTAGGTGGTATCAACGATTTCTTTTGAAAAGCTTTTTGGTGTGTAGGTTTGTACACCACCAAAATGCGAGCGGCGTGGCCAAATAAAATAAGTAGAATTATGCAAAGGTTAAAACCGTGAAGCGGGCGGTGCGTGAAGTTAAATAATTATGATGTATGACTACTTAGCCATGAGAACAAACTATGCAGAAACGCGAGGTACTTGAGCCGTGAAGTTACCTCGATGAAGGCCCTGGATCGACTGGCGAGCTCTCAAATTTGCGTTTTATTTATATGATTTACGGGGAGCGAGCTGGCTCCTGATTGGCCCGGCGTCCGAGAAGAAGGCGGGGCTTCGCCAACCTTTATATACTAAACACGGCGTCTGCCGGTGACTCATTCCCGCCAAAAGTGTTGTTGCAATAACATCGTGAGTCATGCAAAGTCTGAGTCATGCAATATACAAATTAGTTTAAGATGACTTGAGATGAATGCGATTGATTTTATTGAAATAGAAAGGCTTGGTTTTCATGTCCTGTTTAGCGGTTCTGCATATTTGTATTCTCATGTTAGATTTTGTCCTCTCATGTATGAGGTGATGGTCGCGTGTTGAAGAATTTTTAAGTTTGAATTAATTAATTGTTTAAATTAATTCGGGCCTGATGGGCCCGAAATCACGCCCCTCTCGAAGTTCGGTGGTGGTGATAAGTGTCTAATGTTATTCTGTTGTGTTCTCTTTATTATTTTTTCTCAAAACAAATACAATGGTTTTGTGGTTGAAAACAACCTTACAATTAGGCCTTAAAACTAACAACGAACGAAATGTGAACAATGGTTTTGAAAAACTTAAAATTAATGTTGGGGCTCTTCGGCGGCGTCTTCTTCATCACTTGAAGTGTCTATGAACGCGTCGCGCTGCGGTCGAACCGGAGGTAGAGGCCGAATGTCGTCGATGTGTATCAACGGTCGACTCCCGTTCTTCTCCACTTCGTACACGCCGTCCCCTTTTATGCCTACGATTACGTGTGGCCCGGACCACGTTTCCCCAAAGCCGCGTCGCTCTACCTCATGCGTCCGCACAAGCACTCGGTCGCCAATGTTCATGTGGACCGTCGCGGTCCTGGGTTCCAGGAACAATTGTCTTTGGATCACTACCTGTCTGGCATGCGCTTTACGTACGCGCTCGTCGCGCTCTGGCGCCGTGTTTGGGGCTGGTTCCCTTTCTGTGGGGTGTTGCCAGGACCCCGGCATGGATAGGTCTTTTCCGAGAAGCGCCTCGCTAGGCGACATCCCCGTCATTTGATTTCTGCGTCGTCGTAGGGCAAATAATATCTCGCCGAGGCGTTCGTCCCACGCGCTGTGTGGCGCCCGAGCGAGTTGGGCTCGAAGAGCCTTCTTGAGTTCCTGATTACGTCTTTCGACGGGATTTGCCCGTTGGTGGTATATTGGGCTCGTGAAATGACTGATATGGTATTTGTCTAGAAAACGTTGCCATGCCGCGCTTTGAAACTGCGAAACCCCGTCAGTTATCAAACTCTCGGGATATCCCCAACGGACGAACACGCTTTCCAGGGCTTTGGTCATGTCTTTGGTGGTGGCCGATGGCGTCGCGACGGCTTCCACCCATTTACTAAAGGTGTCGGTGATGACGATTATAAAACGATTTTTATTCGGGGTGATGGGATATGGCCCCATCTGGTCGATGCTGAGGCATTGCCACGGCCTCGTCGGGGCTCGCGGTCTCAGAGGGGCTGCCGTTTGTCGCGCGCTGGCTTTCGTGGACGCGCAGATCAGGCACGCTCGGACGTGATCCTTGACCTGGCGCCACATTCGCGGCCAGTAGTACCGTTGTATTATTTGTCTATACGTCTCATCGCGCCCGGGATGCTCGGCGAGGACCGAGTCGTGGTACGCTGCGATCACGCGCGACTGTAGTGCCTCTGGCACTAGTAACAATTTGGTGTCGGTTTCAATATTATACAGTAGACCGTCGTCTACGGCGAATTTATTTACGTGCGACCAGTCGCCACGCTCTCCCGTCACATAACGGTGCCAGTCCACGAACAGCTCTTGGCTTTTCACGTCGGTGCGTTGGGCGGCTTTAATGGCGTCGAACAGGGTCTCCGCGGCGTCAATCAACCCGAGCTGTACCTCGTCGCCACTCTCTGAGGGAGGTAGCAACCTCTCCTCATCGACCACGTCCGTGATCGGAGTTTCAACCTCTAGGGGATGACGGGACAGCAAGTCGGGCAACTGGTTGTCGCGGCCTGGACAGTGCACCACGTCGAATGTGAATTCCTGAAGTAAAAGCGCCCAACGCGTCAACTTTGCTCTCTCGTCTTTATATTTGTTGAGCCAGGTCAGAGCCTTGCTATCTGTGATAAGAGTAAACCGATGGTCTTCTAGGTACTGACGGTACCGCTTACAGGCGTAAATGACGGCCAATACTTCTTGCTCATTAATGCGGTATTTGCGCTCTGTTGCGTTAAACTTGGCGCTGGCGTACGAAACGATTTTTCTGTTGCCGCTCTCGTCGAGCTGGAACAGCACGCATCCCATACCCAGGGAGCTGGCGTCCGTCTGCAAGTAGAATTTCTCACCGACTGTCGGCCGATGTAATTTCAAAGGTCGGGATAGTGCCTCTTTGAGCGCTTGAAACGCGGCGTCTGCTTCAGGCGTCCATGCGAACCGCTTCTTTCCTGTCAGGTCGGTGAGCGGTGCCGCGAGGATAGCGAACTCTTTCACATATTCCCGTAACCAACCGGCAGTGCCGAGGAAGCTGCGAAGCTCCTTCATGGTGCGCGGTGTCGGGAATTGCTGCGTCTGCACTACGTGGTGTTCTGTAGGCTCATTATGGCGCGCCGTGATGCGGTGCCCTAGGTAATCTAGGGCGGCGGCCCCGAAAACGCATTTGTCGAGTGCTACCCTTAGCTCGAACACCCGTAACCTCTCCAACACCATCTGGAGGTGCACCAGATGTTCCTCATGGCTATCGGAGAATATGATGATGTCGTCTAGATACACTTTGACAAAGTTGTCGATCATGCCGGACATGGCTTCGGCCATCATTTTTGTAAATGTGCCTGGCGCGCCTTGCAGACCGAACGGCATGACCGTAAATTCGTATGTAGCACCCTCCGGGGTACTAAACGCCGTCAACGGCACACTCTCCTCCGCCATCGGTATTTGCCAGTACCCGCTTTTCAAGTCGAGACTGCTGAATACTGTCGCATTCCCCAGCTCCTTGATGGTCTCGCGGATTGGTGGCAGTTGGGCGACCTCGTCCTCCGTAATGGAGTTGAGCTGTCGGTAGTCGACGCAAAAACGAGGTTCGCCGCTCTTCTTCTTTACGATGACGATAGGCGAGCTGTACTGCGAATGGCTCCGCCTAATTACCCCGGCGGCCAACATCTTTGTCACCTCGTCGCTGATTATTTGCCTCTTCGTCTGCGAGAACTGGGTTCTGCGGATCTTGAAGGGCCTGTCGTGTTTGAGTTTGATCTTATGAGTACACGTCCGTGTAGTGGGCTGTCTCAACCCCTCTGCAAACACGTCCGCGAATCGATTGATGGCGTGTGTGTATCTTTCTTTGTCCTCGGCCGGGACCTGGTGTTCCGTCAACGCCACTGGTGCGTACTTCGCACGTCCCAACTGGCTCTGGTTACTCCAGAAGGCGCTCTGCCTAGCGGCCCGTCCGAAGTACACACATTTGTTCGGGAAATCAATGACCGCGTCCTCGCGAACCATCCAATCCCGGCCTAGAACGATATCCTCCGATAGCTCTTCTAGGACTTGAAAGTGAAGGGGCATCGCTGTGTTCCCGATAGTAATGAAATCGCGGTATCCACCGAGCGATTTGATGAGGTTACGAGGGTCCGCTTGTTGCACCGTTACACCGGCCTCGTCGAAGAGCCCGTTCCCCGCTATGGCCGCGGCAATGAACGAGTTGCTCGCTCCGGTGTCCAGCAGGGCATGCACGCGCCTGTTGCCGATCGTCACGATCACCCGGGGTTTGCTATCCCTTGCGCCGAGAGGGCAGATGCTGCTTATCTCGTAATGATGTCCGCGTGTCGCGGAGGCGTCGTCCGCGTGTGCGGAAGAGCGTGGTGTATGATGATGGAGCGAGAGCTGAGGGCTGACTCGCCCCTCTCTTAGTTTTCCGCCGGCGTCGGTTGCACCTCGGCGGCCTGAATGGCCGGGCGCTGGCTGCGTGTGATGTTGCCTCGGTTTGGGCATTCGTTATTAAAGTGGCTAGGGTCGCCACAATGCCGACACGGTGATGGTGGTAAACGCCGATTAGGTGGTCGTGCCTCGATCTGAGGTGTCGCGGTACGTGGTGTATTGTTCTCCGGGCGCGGTCGCGGCTGTTGAGGTGGCCTCTGACGATGGGCCTCGTCCAAGTCCTCCTCGGTGCCTGACGCAGCTTGAATGAAGGAGTCGATATTAGAGAAGTTTCCCCGGCGTAGGAAAGGTCGCAATTCCGGCGAGAGCAGCTCTGTAATTTGTCGGATTTCTGTTGCTTCGTCCACCTGGACCCGCAGTCTCCTATACATCGTATGCTTCAGCATAATGAATGCTGCCGCGCGCAGTGTTGGTTTCTGCTTTTCCCCGAAAAGGTTCGCCATCATGTTGCTCAGGAGAGCCGGGTCGTTAAATCGTACAAGCAGCCGTTCTGCGAAGGTGTCGAACGTCGGGCGTTCGCAACGATAGATAGAATGCCATTGTTTGGCCTTTCCGTTTAGGCAATTTGCCGCGAGCCTAGCCTGGTCCGCAGGTGGTGTCCGTTGTCGCGCGAAGATGACTCTCAAGTCTTCGATAAATAGTTGGGGATCTTCCCAGTTGTCCCCCGCGAAAGACGGCCACTGTACCGTCGTGTGTGCGGCGTCTATCCTGCCTATTAAATTCGTCATTGCGCCGATTAATTCTGCCGTTATCGTCGGCGTTTGTGTTGCCTCCACCGTGGCTGGCGTGTTTGTCCGTTTCCTAGGTATTGGGGTTTGTCCCACGCGGCATTCGAACTCCGCCGGCGACGCGACCGGGAGCAGCGTTCGCGGAGTGATGTTCACCTCCTGGTGCTTCTTAAAGTCGGTCTGCTCAGCCACGCCTGCCCGTCGGTGCCCGAACACCTCGCAGTGGCTCCCCGCGCAAATGGGGCTACAGTCCGTAGCTGGAGTCGGTGCTCCGCAGTTTCTCGACGCGACGTGTGTCGTTTCCGTCTCTGAAGGAGAATGGTCAGTCGAGCACCCCCTGTACTGGTTGTCGCACAAGAGGTGGGGTCGCCGCGGTTAACGATATTTAGCCCGACGTGGCAAGTGTACGACACAGTCGGCTGACAACGAGGACGTCGTTGTCGGCGACGACGATGCGTTCGGCCAGCACGTTCAACGAGGCCACAAGGGTCCTCTAGGATGATGGAATGGAGCAGTAATTGGAATCCGGATGTTGGTTTCTGTCTGTCACCAGACAGGCATCAGTTTGGAATTAGGAAGTCGGGCTCTACTTGTTTACCAAGCAGACATCAATTTGGAATGGAACAGGCTTCTAACTCGTTTACCGAGTAGACATCATAACAGGCGTCGGAATTGGAGTCGGAACGTTGGTGAGGTTTTCGTGGATTGGATTGGTATAAAAGGAATCAGGTTTGAGTCGAAGTTTGTGCTTAACGAATTTCCTTTTGTGATTCCTTTACGAAGTATCGAAGTTAAAACGTAGCGTCGTCTTCTCCTCACATCCAAGGCGTCGTCGTCGTCATCTATCAGCACTGCAGAATTGGCACTGCGTATGTCGGTAGGGAGGGCTCTGAAAAGAGCTCCCGACTCATCTAATAAGGTTTGTAAGTGGTACCAACGATTTCTTTATAAAAGCTTTTTGGTGTGTAGGTTTGTACACCACCAAAATGCGAGCGACGGGGCCAAATAAAATAAAATAAAATGTTGCAAATGGTTAAACCGTGAAGCGGGCGATGCGTGAAGTTAAATTATGATGTATGACTACTTAGCCATGAGAACAAACTATGCAGAAACGCGAGGTACTTGAGCCGTGAAGTTACCTCGATGAAGGCCCTGGATCGACTGGCGAGCTCTCAAAATCGCGTTTAATTTATATGATTTGCAGGGAGCGAGCTGGCTCCTGATTGGCCCGGCGGCCGAGAAGAAGGCGGGGCTTCGCCAACCTTTATATACTGAATGCGGCGTCTGCCGGTGACTCATTCCCGCCAAAAGTGCTGTTGCAATAACATCGATGCGTCATGCAAAGTCTGAGTCATGCAATATGCAAATTAGTTTAAGATGTCTTGAGATGAATGTAATTGATTTTACTGAAATAGAAAGGCTCTGTTTTCATGTCCTGTTTAGCGGTTCTGCATATTTGGAATCTCATGTGAAATTTTGTCCTCGCATGTATGATGTGATGGTCGCGTGTTGAAGATTTTTAAGTTTTGAATAAATTAATTGTTTAAATTAATTCGGGCCTGATGGGCCCGAAATCACGCCCCTCTCGAAGTTCGGTGGTGGTGATA
Organism: Leptura quadrifasciata; assembly: GCA_963675555.1. Taxonomy (NCBI): domain Eukaryota; kingdom Metazoa; phylum Arthropoda; class Insecta; order Coleoptera; family Cerambycidae; genus Leptura; species Leptura quadrifasciata. Next base: position 17,103,878 of record OY776681.1, on the reverse strand, counting down.
AGTGTCTAATGTTATTCTGTTGTGTTCTCTTTATTATTTCTTTCTCAAAACAATACAATGGATTTTGGTGGTTGAAAACAACCTTACAATTAGGCCTTAAAACTAACAACGAACAAAAAAAATGAACAATGGGTTTGGAAAAAACTTAAAACTAGTCTTGGGGATCTTCGGCGGCGTCTTCTTCGTCACTTGACGTGTCCATAAACGCGTCGCGCTGCGGTCGAACCGGAGGTAGAGGCCGAATGTCGTCGATGTGTATCAACGGTCGACTCCCGTTCTTCTCCACCTCGTACACGCCGTCCCCTTTGATGCTTACAACTACGTGTGGCCCGGACCACGTTTTCCCAAAACCGCGTCGCTCTACCTCATGCGTCCGCACAAGCACTCGGTCGCCAATGTTCAAGTGGACCGTCGCGGCCCTGGGTTCCGGGAACAATTGTCTTTGTATTATAACTTGTCTGGTATGCGCCTTACGGACGCGCTCGTCGCGCTCTGGCGCCGTGTTTGGGGCTGGTTCCCTTTCTGTGGGGTGTTGCCAGGACCCCGGCATGGATAAATCTTTACCGAGCAGTGCCTCGCTAGGCGACATCCCCGTCATTTGGTTTCTGCGTCGTCGTAGGGCAAATAGTATCTCGCCGAGGCGTTCGTCCCACGCGCTGTGTGGCGCCCGAGCGAGTTGGGCTCGAAGAGCCTTCTTGAGTTCTTGGTTGCGTCTTTCGACGGGATTTGCCCGTTGGTGGTATATTGGGCTCGTGAAATGATTAATATGGTACTTGCCCAGAAAACGTTGCCACGCCGCGCTTTGGAATTGTGAAACCCCGTCGGTTATTAAGCTTTCGGGATATCCCCAACGAACGAACACGCTTTCCAGGGCTTTGGTCATGTCTTTGGTGGTGGCTGAAGGCGTCGCGACGGCTTCCACCCATTTACTGAATGTGTCGGTGACGACGATTATGAATCGGTTTTTGTTTGGTGTGATGGGGTACGGACCCATCTGGTCAATGCTGAGGCATTGCCACGGCCTCGTCGGGGCTCGCGGCCTCAATGGAGCTGCTGTCTGTCGCGCGCTGGCCTTTGTGGACGCACAGATCAGGCACGATCGGACGTGGTCCTTGACCTGGCGCCACATTCGCGGCCAGTAATAGCGTTGTACAATTTGGCGATATGTCTCGTCGCGCCCGGGGTGCTCGGCGAGGACCGAGTCGTGGTATGCGGTAATTACGCGCGCCTGTAGTGCTTCTGGCACTAGCAACAATTTAGTGTCGGTCTCAATATTGTATAGGAGCCCGTCGTCGACGGCGAATTTGTTGACGTGCGACCAGTCGCCACGCTCTCCCGTCACATAGCGGTGCCAGTCCACGAACAGTTCTTGGCATTTTACATCCGTGCGCTGGGCGGTCTTAATGGCGTCGAACAGGGTCTCCGCGGCATCAATCAACCCGAGCTGTACCTCGTCGCCCCTCTCTGAGGGAGGTAACAACCTCTCCTCATCGACCACGTCTGTGATCGGAGTGTCAACCTCTAGGGGATGACGGGACAGCAAGTCGGGCAACTGATTGTCGCGGCCTGGACAATGCACCACGTCGAACGTAAACTCTTGCAACAAGAGAGCCCAACGCGTCAGCTTCGCTCGCTCGTCTTTGTACTTGTTAAGCCAAGTCAGAGCTTTGCTGTCGGTGATGAGCGTGAATCGATGGTCTTCGAGGTATTGACGATACCGCTTACATGCGTAGATGACGGCCAACACCTCTTGCTCGTTGATGTGATATTTTCGTTCTGTTGCGTTGAACTTGGCGCTGGCGCACGAAATAATCTTTCTGTTACCGCTCTCGTCGAGCTGGAACAGCACGCATCCCATACCTAGGGAGCTGGCGTCTGTCTGCAAATAAAATTTCTCACCGACTGTCGGTCGATGTAGTTTCAACGGTCGGGATAGTGCCTCTTTGAGTGCTTGGAACGCGGCGTCGGCTTCAGGCGTCCATGCGAACCGCTTCTTTCCTGTGAGGTCGGTGAGCGGTGCAGCAAGGATAGCGAACTCTTTCACATATTCCCTCAACCAACCGGCAGTGCCGAGGAAGCTGCGAAGCTCCTTCATGGTGCGCGGTGTCGGGAATTGTTGTGTCTGCACTACATGGTGTTCAGTAGGCTCGTTGTGGCGCGCCGTGATGCGATGCCCTAGGTAATCTAGGGCGGCGGCCCCGAAGACACATTTGTCGAGTGCTACTCTTAACTCGAACACCCGTAACCTTTCTAAAACCATCTGTAGATGTACCAGATGCTCCTCGTGACTGTCGGAGAATATAATGATGTCGTCGAGATATACTTTCACGAAGTTGTCTATCATGCCGGACATGGCTTCAGCCATCATTTTAGTAAACGTGCCTGGCGCGCCTTGCAGGCCGAACGGCATGACCGTGAATTCGTACGTAGCACCTTCCGGGGTGCTAAACGCCGTCAGCGGCACACTCTCCTCCGCCATCGGGATTTGCCAGTACCCGCTTTTCAGATCAAGGCTGCTGAACACCGTGGCATTCCCCAGTTCCTTGATCGTCTCGCGGATCGGTGGCAGTTGGGCGACCTCGTCCTCCGTGATGGAGTTGAGTTGTCGGTAGTCGACACAGAAACGAGGCTCGCCGCTCTTCTTTTTGACGATGACGATCGGAGAGCTGTACTGTGAATGGCTCCGTCTAATCACCCCGGCAGCCAACATCTTTGTTACCTCTTCGCTAATGATCTGCCTCTTCGTCTGCGAGAACTGCGTTCTGCGGATTTTGAAGGGCCTGTCGTGTTTCAGTTTGATTCGATGTGTACACGTCCGTGTAGTGGGCTGTCGTAACCCCTCTGCAAACACGTCCGCGAATCGGTTGATGGCGTGTGTATATCTTTCCTTGTCCTCGGCCGGGACCTGGTGTTCCGTCAACGCCACTGGTGCGTACTTCGCACGTCCCAACTGGCTCTGGTTACTCCAGAAGGCGCTCTGCCTAGCGGCCCGTCCGAAGTACACACATTTGTTCGGGAAATCAATGACCGCGTCCTCGCGAACCATCCAATCCCGGCCTAGAACGATATCCTCCGATAGTTCCTCTAGGACTTGAAAATGTAGGGGCATCTCTGTGTTCCCGATGGTTATGAAATCGCGGTATCCACCAAGCGATCTGATCAGGTTACGAGGGTCCGCCTGTTGCACCGTTACGCCGGCCTCGTCGAAGGGCCCGTTCCCCGCTATGGCCGCGGCAATGAACGAATTGCTCGCTCCGGTGTCCAGCAGGGCATGCACGCGCCTGCTGCCGATCGTCACGATCACCCGGGGCTTGCTATCCCTAGCGCCGAGAGGGCAGATGCTGCTTATCTCGTAATGTCCGCCTGTCGCGGTGACGTCCTCCGCGTGTGCGGGAGAGCGTGATGAATGGTGGGGCGAGAGCTGAGGGCTGGCTCGCCCCTTTCTTAGTTTTCCGGCTGGTGTTGCACCTCGGCGGCCTGGATGGCCGGGCGCTGATTGCGTGTGCTATTGCCTCGATTTGGGCAGTCATTATTGAAGTGGCTAGGGTCGCCACAATGCCGACACGGTGATGGCGGTAAGCGCCGATTAGGTGGTCGTGCCTCGATCTGAGGTGTCGCGGTACGTGGTGTAGTACTTTCCGGGCGCGGTCGCGGCTGTTGCGATGGCCTGTGACGATGGGCCTCGTCCAAGTCCTCCTCGGTGCCTGACGCGGCTTGAATGAATGAGTCTATGTTAGAGAAATTTCCCCGGCGCAGGAAAGGTCGCAATTCCGGCGAGAGCAGCTCCGTAATTTGTCGGATTTCCGTTGCTTCGTCCACCTGGACCCGCAGTCTCCTATACATAGTATGTTTCAGCATAATGAATGCTGCCGCGTGTAGTGTCGGTTTTTGTTTCTCCCCGAAAAGGTTTGCCATCATGTTGCTCAAGAGAGCCGGGTCGTTAAATTTTGTGAGCAGCCGTTCTGCGAAAGTATCGAACGTTGGCCGTTCGCAACGGTAAATAGAGTGCCATTGTTTGGCCTTTCCGGTTAGGCAATTTGCCGCGAGTCGAGCCTAGTCCGCAGGCGGTGTTCGTTGTTGTGTGAAAATGATTTTTAAGTCTTCAATGAATAGTTGGGGATCTTCCCAATTGTCCCCCGCGAAAGACGGCCACTGTACTGTCGTGTGGGCGGCGTCCATTCTGTTTATTAGGTTTGTCATGGCGCCGATTAATTCGGTAGTTATCGTCGGTGTTGCCTCCACCGTGGCTGGCGTGTTCGTCCGTTTCCGGGGTGTTGGTACTGGGGTTTGTCCCACGCGGCATTCGAACTCCGCCGGTGACGCGACCGGGAGCAGCGTTCGCGGAGTGACGTTCATCTCCTGGGGTTTCTTAAGGCCGTTTTGCTCAGCCACGCCTGCCCGTCGGTGTCCGAACACCTCGCAGTGGCTTCCCGCACAAATGGGGCTACAGTCCGTAGCTGGAGTCGGTGCTCCGCAATTCCTTGACGCGACGTGCGTCGTTTCAGTCTCTGAAGGAGAATGGTCAGTCGTCGGGCGCCACAGAGTTTGTGGTGAACTCAGAACCGTTGTAGAATTTGCCGGCTGGGCACGTGTGAATTCGCGAAAATCTTCAAAATTTTCTGGCCCCACGCTTTGGGCGCCATGTCCACAAGCTGTGGCTCTGGTTAAAAAAATATTAGAGTCGCCGTGATGCGGCGACTCTAAGCTGTGGCCGGGTGGCCGTAAAATGAAATCCAGCTCGGCGCTGGGTTGAGTGAATCGATCCATATTTGTGTTTGGTACCTACTCGAAGATAACCGCTCTTGAATAATAGGGTCTGAAAGACCCGGCGTGCTTCCCTGCGAAGGACTCGCCGCAGGTGGCAGCCGTGAAGTGAAATGGGCTTAGAACAGACCCGAGCCAAAAGGGTCTGCCTAATAAATAAAGACTAAGTCCGTGAACCGGGGAGCTGGGCGTCGAGCGCCCGCGTGCTATCTCCCCCAAGTCCTGTCGTCCCTAACTGAATAATTTTGAACCTCCCGAATGTCTGAATTTACTTATCGTCAGTCACTGATGCCCGTTCTGCGTTAACTACGGAGAGCACCCCCTGTACTGGTTGTCGCACAAGAGGTGGGGTCGCCGCGGTTAACGATATTTAGCCCGACGTGGCAAGTGTACGACACAGTCGGCTGACAACGAGGACGTCGTTGTCGGCGACGACGATGCGTTCGGCCAGCACGTTCAACGAGGCCACAAGGGTCCTCTAGGATGATGGAATGGAGCAGTAATTGGAATCCGGATGTTGGTTTCTGTCTGTCACCAGACAGGCATCAGTTTGGAATTAGGAAGTCGGGCTCTACTTGTTTACCAAGCAGACATCAATTTGGAATGGAACAGGCTTCTAACTCGTTTACCGAGTAGACATCATAACAGGCGTCGGAATTGGAGTCGGAACGTTGGTGAGGTTTTCGTGGATTGGATTGGTATAAAAGGAATCAGGTTTGAGTCGAAGTTTGTGCTTAACGAATTTCCTTTTGTGATTCCTTTACGAAGTATCGAAGTTAAAACGTAGCGTCGTCTTCTCCTCACATCCAAGGCGTCGTCGTCGTCATCTATCAGCACTGCAGAATTGGCACTGCGTATGTCGGTAGGGAGGGCTCTGAAAAGAGCTCCCGACTCATCTAATAAGGTTTGTAAGTGGTACCAACGATTTCTTTATAAAAGCTTTTTGGTGTGTAGGTTTGTACACCACCAAAATGCGAGCGACGGGGCCAAATAAAATAAAATAAAATGTTGCAAATGGTTAAACCGTGAAGCGGGCGATGCGTGAAGTTAAATTATGATGTATGACTACTTAGCCATGAGAACAAACTATGCAGAAACGCGAGGTACTTGAGCCGTGAAGTTACCTCGATGAAGGCCCTGGATCGACTGGCGAGCTCTCAAAATCGCGTTTAATTTATATGATTTGCAGGGAGCGAGCTGGCTCCTGATTGGCCCGGCGGCCGAGAAGAAGGCGGGGCTTCGCCAACCTTTATATACTGAATGCGGCGTCTGCCGGTGACTCATTCCCGCCAAAAGTGCTGTTGCAATAACATCGATGCGTCATGCAAAGTCTGAGTCATGCAATATGCAAATTAGTTTAAGATGACTTGAGATGAATGTAATTGATTTTACTGAAATAGAAAGGCTCTGTTTTCATGTCCTGTTTAGCGGTTCTGCATATTTGGAATCTCATGTGAAATTTTGTCCTCGCATGTATGAGGTGATGGTCGCGTGTTGAAGATTTTTAAGTTTTGAATAAATTAATTGTTTAAATTAATTCGGGCCTGATGGGCCTGAAATCACGCCGCGATACTGTAACTTTCGGGGCGGACGGAGCTCTGAGCGTTAGGTCGGCTGGCGTTTGGAACGCTTTGTGCCGGATGAGCGGCTGGGGCCGCCTGCTGCGACGTGTCGGACCCGCCCAGTCATGCCGAGGCGGACGGGAATCTAAACGTCGATATACCCTAAGCGCGTTTATTGCGTTGTATTTAATTAGAGCTGAGATATGAATGGATAATGATGCTAAGCTACAAATTGTGACTTTTGAATTAATTTTAACTGTTTTAAAGGGCCTTTTTTGGCCTCGACAACACACAGAACCAAAGAAGCAAAACAAACTAAAAATAATATATATGTTATTGGTTACTATATGGTACATACGAAGATACGATAGCACATATAACTACGTGTAAGTAATACCTACACTAAAATTTCTTTGTGCTAGCTTTTACCTCGGCATTATCTCCAAACTCTCCACTTGCCTTATCCTCATCATTAGCATCGGCCTCAGCAAAAATACCTTTGTATCATCTTTGTTGTTTGGCCTTTACGGTTTCCTTGACTCGGTGCTGACGCTTATTTAACCAAACCATTGTGGCTTGTCGAGGATCCCTCTCTGACAGAGAAGGCATGTTGTGGTAAATGTACAAAAACTCATTTTCAGAATCTACTGACAAGCCATTTCGAGATACGCTTTTTAGAGTATCGCTGGTACTTATAAGTCTTTCCATATCCGCACTATGCGGCTTGGCAACCAAAATCCGCGCGAAAATTTTAGTTGCAGTAAGGAATTCCGAAGAACTTATTAGGAACTTTACTAACTCAGAAAGCGTCAGTTTCTGCAACTTTTCTATTTGTGAATGTTCTAGTATTTCGTCATAATCCAACTTGAGTTGTGTTAAACAAAGATCTTTCCTTAAAATACGATAAACCGCTTCAATATCTACTGCGCTTGACAATTCTAAATTCGTGAATGGTTTTAATACTGATAGCTTATCTGCATCTATTTCAAATCTTTGGGTCAGGAATTCTACCAGAGAATCTACTACTTCCACACTGACGGCATCATAGCTTCGCTTTTCCGAAGCGTACTTATGGTGCTCTTTCAAACGTGTCTCTCTATTTTTATGAAGCCTGAAGTCATTTAACTTGCGTTCTCCAGTGCAGTGGAAAAAAATCCTTAAAAAATCCTTAGAATAACCTCTGCATGGAAGTACCATGGTCTCTCCCTAATATCTCTAGGACATCCCCCAGTAATTTTTCCAAGCTGTCCACATATACAATTTTTTTTTTAATTAAAAGTAAGCTCAGAATTTGCTGTTTTTTACCCCTAAACCAATGGTGCAAATGAAATTTTTAAAAAATAAAAATTAATTCGATAAGACCAAAAAAATAATTTTTTAGAATCAGCAAACTAATCAGAATGGAAAGTTACGAAAGAAAATACATAAACATGAGGGAAAAACCATAATCAAAGTCTCCGTAATAGACTTGAGGGTTAAATAAAAGATTATTAAAGGAAGAACATTAATGAGACAATCGAAACATCGTGAAATCAAAAACAAATGATTGAATGAGACAAAACGGAATAACATGCAGAGTAAAGAAATTTTTAAAGCTATACTTGAAAAACGAGAAATAGTCTTAAAAATGTTTAGTAAATACTTAGGAAAAAAAATTAACTGCTTAATTAATAAAAAATTGGTAGATCATCTCGGCATATTTTAAAATGTCAATTATAACTAGGATGAAAGAAACTGACTCCCAATAGCCATTTTCAAACAATGGCATTTCTATTGAATTTCGGGGAAAGAAAAATCAACTAATGTCAAAAAAAAATTGCAAAATTATCACGACACGATTAATTAAAGAACGGGATCGGTAAATTTCTGAAGGAATACTGAGCGCCAGAAGCCATTATCAAACGAGCTTAATGGTTGTTCTACTGAGTTCCAGAGAAAACAAATAAAAAAATGCCAAAAGAAATTGTAAAGACATCACGGCAAATTCGAGAACGACACGATTAATTATAGAAAGGGGAACGGTAAATTCTTGAACAAAAACGTGAGTTCCAAAAGCCATTTTCAAACGAGTTTAATGGCTGTTCTGCTGAGTTTCAGGGAAGAAAATTAACAATTTTTAATAAAAAAATTGCCAAATTCGCAAGACAAATTCGAAAATGTTATGATTAATTATAAAAGCGGGAATAGAAAATTCCTGAAGGAATAGTCAAACTTAATTCCCTTTTTTTGGTTTTACCGCGTTAATTTCTATTTTTTTTTTAATTTCATTTTCACCATTCGTCAAATTCTGAACTATCTACTTTTGGTAGATGTTCTGCTAACTTCCATGTGAAGTTAGCAGAATACTCGAAAATTTTTTAAAAAATGACAACGGTAAAATTGATACTTTCACGATTAATTAGCGGCAAATAATAGGCCTAAGTTTTTTAATTCTGCAAAGTTTTTGCTGATTCTAAAAAATGATTTTTTTGTTTTACCGCCTTAATTTTTATTTTTTAAAAATTTCATTTGCACCATTTGTTTACGGTTAAAAAACGGCAAATTCTGAGCTACCTACTTTTAATTAAAAAAATTTGTTGGTAGATGTGCTGCTAACTTCCATGTGAAGTTAGCAGAACACTCGAAAATTTTTTAAAAAATGAACAACGGTAAAATTGTTACTTTCACGATTAATTAGCGGCAAATAATAGGCCTATTGTTTTTTTAATTCTGCAAAGTTGTTTTGCTAAGTTCACACAAATGTTGCGTTATTTAATTTAAAAAAGGAAGGAAACGCGTACAGAATCGCATGTAGAAAATAAATGCCTGTAAATAAAAATGTAATAGCCCAAATAAAGAACACAGAGATGTCTAGATTAGATACACCTAATTTATGAAAATTTGTGCGTAGCTCTCGCCAGCTACAATTCAACTTACATTAAATATTTATGTTACTAATTTAGAACACATTCAAAGAATATTTAAATTTTTAGTATTCATTTGAGGATTAATACGCCATTTGTTATATTTATATGTTAATTAAAATGTAATTCTGAAGAGGGATAGAAAGTAATTTACATTTTCAGATTGTATATGAAACGAAGGGTCATTTTAAATGACCCATGTAGTTTGAATATTACGTGTATATGGGAGCAGCTAGTTAGCCAAATCATTTAAATTTAAGAATACTTAGATATATAGTTCGTTATTTTGGAAATTTAAAATTGACAACAGAAATGAAAAATCAAAATTTTTTGTATGCGTGTGTTATTTGTAACCCTTTTCGATGTATTGAGTAACAAGTACAAAATTCAGAATATACTTTAAACATTAGAGGTTTCTTCAAATAACTGAACAGAAAAAATTATAGTAAATGCTCCATATGTTGCCCACTTTAATAGACACACATCTCTATGCCTAATTTCTAGTGTTTTCAAAATTGCGCAAACTTCAACACTGTGGTATATGGTGTCCGCCACTAGATATAATTAAAAGCTGTCTGTTAAACAGGACTCAATGTAAAATTTCTCATTATTTAAGTGTGAGTCACTTATTACGAAAATGGGGGTTCCCCAGGGTATTGTTCTTGAACCAGTGCTGATCCTAATATACATTAATAACTTATTCTGCATTGATGCAGGTGTAAACACAGCTTATACTGATGATACCAGGACAGTATCTGGGAAAAAGTAAATAAATAGACATCTAGACTTACGTTAAATTATGAAAAATAATATATGGCGCTTTCTCAATATCAGGCGCTGGTGAAAAATATATTCCTAAAATTGTTTTATATAAATAATACATACATTCAAAGAAATAGCCAAAATTGTCAATGTAATTTATGAATTCAATTTGTCTCCTACTTTAAGTGTTTAGGTATTATAGTAGACTAACACCTGCAACGAAAAGAACATATTGAATAATATACAACCTCAGAAATTAGGTCCCTCCTGGTATCAATATTTTATCAACTTAGAAATATTCTTAACAATAACATTTCAACCAATATATGGTAGAGTCTATATTTCGATATGGAGTCATAATCTGGGGTGGGATATACGAAACGACATTAAATAGATTTTGTGAAAGTCAAAATTATATTATTTTTAATTTTTAAAAAAGACCGTAGGTTCTCAACTGAAAAACTGTACTAAGAAACAAAATTGTTTCCGCATCAAATTTAAGAAAATACCAATTACCACAACGATAATCGGAGAAGAAATGAAAATAAATGCTTGCAGAAAATCTCTTCGTCAGAAATTTATAATATTCTTAGGGCGGTGTTCCGCAAGGATCCGTCTTTGGACTAACGAATTTATTGCACATTTGTCGAGATTCCTGATATATTTAAGGCTGTACATGCATGCTGTTGATATTCAGATAATATGGTTTGTCTTCTTCCGAATTTCATATAATTTAAATCTTATATACCAATGGGAAATCCAAAATACTTTTATACTAAATGCTAACACAAGGCAAAATATTGTTTTAGGAACCTTTCAACATTTACCTGATTTTGCAGAACTGAATATTCCAATAAATAATGAGATCATTACGTCAACCAATAGCAAACTTGGATCAATTTTGATTCTTTACTAAGCCTCTTTTGGCCACGTTAGTATTATTTGAAAAAAAAACTATTTATGATTTAAAACAGTTATAGTTTCAACAATAGTTTCTCCACAATAAAATTGTGAGAGGTTACTAAAATTTATTCAAAAACGAAAATTGAGATAACATCAAATCTTTACGTTTTGAGGTCCTAGGAACCCAAAAAAGTGGTTTTTGAAAAATGTCTGTGTGTGTGTGGGTGTGTGTGTGTGTGTGTGTATGTGTGTTAGCACGATAGCGCCGAAACTACTGAACGGATTTGAATGAAACCTTGCATGTGCGTTTCTTTAGTGCCCCAGAAGATCTGAAAAGGTTTTGGTTGAGATCGGATTACGTTGAGTGCCATTTTGACGCAACAAGTTGCTTATTTTATAATTACTTTCAATTTGCAATGGAACCATTGAAAAGCAGTTAAACTTCTGATTTCAACGATATATCACACTTCCACCCTTTTGATTTGGTTTCCGTGGAAAAAATTAAAAACAAAGCAAATATGAAATATAGATCGCATTTCGCATGACATGATCGATGCGCGTAGCCGTTACGTCGTGAAACTCGTCACATCACGTGTCAATTCACGTGTGAGGGTTTCTTCCCTGCTCTAGAAGTAGAGTAATGCTGTTTTTAAATATATATACGGACAAATCGAAGAATTAAACTATTAATATTCCTCTAAGATCTGGTAAAATTACTGAAATCCTAATGTTTGATTTAACAAAGACAGCCACGAACGATCGGATTGCAATGAGTAAATTTTGACGATTGTCATTGTCATCGTTTGTCATCCGATAACGTTGGTGTCATGTCATGTTAATAAGATTTCGGCATATTTGTAACTTTTAGTGGATTGTCACAAACTTTAAAGTTAGATGTAACAATATCAATATCATATGCTTTCTGTACCTTCGTTGGTGAATGAATTATAGATTATCACTTTACCAATTTTCAGTTTGTTGCTTTAAAAATCTGTAGTATTTAGGATAACTATATTTTCTTAGTCGTTCAAGTGATGTTAAAGTTGTTAATATCCTAATAGTATATTATTCAACGAGCGATAATGTAGGTAATAACTCGCATAGATGATTGTAAATTCATTAAGTTGAGGGTTTTTTAGTGCCCCAGAAGATCTGAAAAGGTTTTGGATGAGATCGGATTACATTTATTGCCGTTTTGTCACACAATTTAATGCTCTTTTCGGCTTCAGAGATCCACCGAGTGGGGAGATTCCAGCCGCTTCCAGTAGCTGCCGACTTTTTAAACTATAATTTTTATTTGGTATTAACATTTTGAAATCATTTGAGGTAATGTTACAATACGCATCCTGCAAAAAGTGAAGCGAGTCTCCTGTCTTAAATTGTCTGTGCACCAATTTATTTTAGTTTTGTTGTTGTTTAAAACTTTGGATTTCATAGGGCAAGTAACATACATCTAAAGCATGTGTGGTCTTAGATACAAACTTAATATTAATACCTGTACAAATTATATATCAATCGATAGAAGAAATTAATGATCTTTAGTTTTTATTTCCTGTATAATTTTGATTTAATTGGCCATATTAGAGTTTAGTCGAACATGTATTTATTATTGGGAGGCTTCGCCCATCTCTATTTGCTGTGGGGCCTTACATAAGTGAAAATAAAATAAAAAAATAAGGGTCTTATTGCAAAATTTTTGGCTCTATGGATTGGCATCCAGTTCATTTAATCTGTATCTCGTACTATTCTTGAGCAAAAAAGTATGTTAAATATTCTCAAAATTAGGTAAACCAAATTACTTATTTGTTTCATAAAATACAAAAACTAACTGAAATTCATATCAGAGATCTAGACATCTTAATAATGGCTCTTTAATTAAACTGGCTTCGTAATTCCATTTTACTAAACGTAATTTTTTGCTATTTAACCAGGAAACTCGTATTGGAGTAATTTATGGAGTTGATTTTGATCATAAAAAAACAAAATGAAGATGAGACAATAAGTTGTTTGGTCAGTTTAGTTGATTGGGCTCGCAAGCCACACCTGGGCTTGGGTTACCAGTATAAATAACTTTCAAGTGCCATCCGGAGAGAAAAATCGACGCTTGCACAAAAATGCTATTTCGCAAATTAGTAGAATATATTTTTTAATAAGATTTATAGTTATTAAGGGATCGTCGCATAATTAAAACAGGTTTTTTGTTTCATAAGTTTTTATTTACATTATGATAGTAACCTGTAATACCTGTAATAAATCATCAGATGTGTGCTATACCTATGCAACATGAACTGGTTTTAAACATATTTAGTGGTGCGGTGAACGCTTTATTTTCACTTGATTACTTGACAAAATACGCAAATTTTGCATAGTGTCTAGAGATTAATAAAGAGATGAAATTAAAAATTTGTAAATATTTTTGAGAAAAATTGTGTGTTCCATTTAAAAATCAAATTTGAGGTTATCTCCGTCGAAACCGGAAGTCTGTCATTTTGACTATAGACATCACTAAATTGGGAAATAAGTCTATGTGTTGCAAATTTCAAAATAACTAGTTCATAAACGTAGAAACTATAAATCTACTAATTAAGTCGGTCTTTTGTTGTGCAAGTAGACTATCTGATCAATATATTTTAGGTTGTAAACACCATTCGGTTTTATGAACAGCATATTTTTTTCTATTAATCGCTCTGTATTGTGAACAGCATGAACCTCGAAAACATGAACAAGTTATTACTTGCTTGTTAGATTGATGTATGAATTTGTACTGCTCAGTAGAATTAATTCTGTGACTGTGCATTGAAGTGTTAAAGTTAAAATAGGAAAATTCAAACAAAAGTGTCTCAATAAAAAAAGTGCCAACATTCTCGAAACAGTGAGCCATACCTTAAAGCCAACAGAAAAGTGCACTTGTAAAATTTAATGCAAGCGATGGATGGCTGCAACGTTTTTGACACAGAATACGATTTTTAAAAATTTGTGGTGAAAATTGCCATCTTAACTTGTCGACCCCTTCAAAGAAAAATTGACCAAATTGATTGACAAACTTGGGTTGAAAATCAGTTGTTCAATGCTGATGAAACCGGATTATATTGGAAAATTTTGCCAGATGAAACATACGTTTCCCTCACAGAGGAAATTGCTCCTAGCATGAACACTGCTAAACAACGATTGTTTCTGGGATGTGGAAATTCGAGGGGCTTGTATAAACTAATACCACTGGTGATTGGCAAGGCGAAGAATCCAAAATGTTTTAAAAATTTCCCGAATCCGCTTATTCATAAGAATACAAAAAAACACGTGGATGACTGGAGATATTTTTAAAAATTGGTTTTTCCAGAACTTTGTCCCAGAGGTAACCATACAATCTAAGAATTGTTTTGGTTTCTAATTTTTACAATTTTATAGGTTAAACAATATTTGCGGGAACAGAACCTTCCACAAGAAGCTGTTCTTCTTTTGGATAATGCACAGTCTCTTCATTTAGACGAGGAATTAAAAACTGAAAATGAAACAATAATTGCCATGTTCATGCCTCCTAACGTAAAACCATTAATTCCGGCTCACAAAGGTTTATTAGAGAAAAAGCTTGTTGAGTTCGATTGTGGCAACTAAAGAAAATGTACTAGAGGCACTTAAAAGACTTAGTCTTGAAGATGCCGTCTTGCATTTGCACATTGCTTGGCCAAAAATAACCTCAAGAACACTCTCTAAATGCTGACATTTCATTTTGTCAATAAACAAGATAAACTGATAAAGATTGTATTCCATTGAGTGAACATAAAGAACACCGGAAAGACAGGGATGCCGAAGAAGTCGCGTCAGAAACTATAACTCTGTTACAGGCAGTTCAACCTCTAACATGGAATATGCTGTGCTGGATGTAATGGAATGGAACAAAGACATAGAAACCACTAAAAATGATGATATCTGTGAGTTGTCGGAAGACGAAGAAGACAGAAATAATAAATGAAGAGGGACCACCTAAAATAACACATCGGGATGCATTCAAGCACTGGAGTGCATGTGAACGATCCATCTTTAGGGTGTCTGAAGGACTTATATTTCCATCTTAAAAAAGTTTGAAAAAAAATAGAGAAAAAAAATTCTTTTTCCTCTATTTCTATTTCAAAAATGAATATTTACGTTCACAGAATTTAGGGTTCAAGATGACTGTTTCTCTTTGATATAGGAAAGGTTGACACACGGGAATGTGTGTACTGTGGGGAGAACGACGACGCAGAACATACATTCTACTGCAACCGGTGGAGGACCGAGAGATCAGGAGACTATTGGAACCCTGATAACCTAATTAGGTATATACTGGAATCGGAGGAGAACTGGGAAAATGTAGCACATGCTCTAAACCGAATAATGAGGATAAAGGAAGAGGATAGAAGAAATGTAGCCCCGAACCCCTAATTAGATGGGGGATGTAAGGGAACACGTGGGAAGTTTTACTAACACCAATAAAAGACGAATGACCCGTGGCCTGATGGAAAGCGAAAGCAGTTCCAGGTTACGTGGAAACACGTAGGAGTCCATGTAGGATTTCCCCTCCACCATAAAAAAAAATGGTATCTATTGGACGTCGTAACACTATAAACCTAACACTGGATGTACCACACTTTCTTAAAATTATACCTGAAAGGGAATTTTGTTAGAAAACACAACTAAAAGACAATATAAAGTTCAAAAATGTATATATTAAATCTTCAAAAATTTATGTTTTTACAACAACTTTTAAGAAATATGTTTAACAAACACTAGTCTGGCCCGTGTACAACACATGGTGAGGAACGGAACGATTTATAATGTACCAACTACCATCCAATATGCGGTTTTATAAGCTAACAATGCACAAAAGATTCAAGAAAAGTTCAATGTTACTGAAATTTGGTGGACTTTTGCTTGCCTGTCTTATAAACGTATTTTTATATCACATTAATTTTGGTCGCTCCTCAGAGCTTAAAAATGCTTGAAGCGCTACTACTTCTAATTATATTCTGCAATTAGAACTTTTTACGTTCAGGCAAGGCGGATCCCATGCACGTATGAGTACATGGTAATAATGCTTTTCTGACACCGAATCACTGAGGAACCGGTTTAGGGCAAACCCCGTCAAAACTCATCGTTTCCCCGTCAAAATCGACTGCTAGGAAACGATGAGGGTCCCATGTCGCTAAGGGCTATTTTCGCTAGAATTCCCGATATACTTTGAATAGAGACTGGTTTAACTTGTCCTCATATTTAATACCTCGTAAGAGTTGCAGTGCTTGACAACGTGGATTCGTAAAAGGGTTTTTAATCTTGAAAATTTCGAAGTTAAAGTAAAATTTTATTACAGTTTATAAAATTTTGGTGTCGGGGCGACATTACGTCCCTGTGCAGCGACATTTGCTACACTTTCTAAATTAACGCTCCTTGAAGAGTTAGCGAAAATTTTGCATAAAAAACGCTCCGAAGAGCGAAAATATGTTTACAAGTATTAAAAACCTATTCCACGGCGTTTTTACGTGAAGCACGCTTTTCGTACGAAGTAGGATTTTGTTACAGCGTCGAAAAGTACATTGGGGTTTTAGCGTGTTCTTTAACATGCACAACAAAATGCAGTTGATATCTCTGACATCTAAGCATAAAAAACGTTTATGAAAAAATCCATTATGTATGTGTTTTCCCAAGCATAATGCTATTCATTATTCACTGCAGTGAATAATGATTTCATTATTCCATTGTTTTTAAAGTTTATTTACGTGCTTGTTATATTGTCTGATTTTTTTAGTAAGCCATGACAATCTATCAAAGTATAATTTTGTCATTGATCTGAAACATCAAATCATATTCATTATGCACTTTCGTTGGTTATTTCAATTAAAAAACTAAAAATATGAATACTAATAGTCAAAATGAAATGTCTTGAACACCGCCAGAAATAACCTCTTTGAATTTATTGTACTGTCATAAAAGTCAAAAAAATTGTATATATCAATATGCAAACCTTTTGTGAATTGGAGAAGCCAAAGTATAATATTTTACTCGCATGGCTACTATTCACTCAGGTGATTTACCCTCGTGAATAATAGCCGACATTATATGCTCGTTGAATAATATACTATTATGTCCGACCACGTTATAAAGGACTGTTTATGATATAGTTTTGCGGCTATAAAGTACCTCTTTATTGTACTAGTAAAATAAAGTTACTTTATTTTATTATTATGTTGGATTTAGACGTTTTTAATTTAATATGTACAACTGTCATTTGTTAAATGAATTCTTTCCAATAATGAACCGAAGTCAGATTTTTATGTTTTCAAATTAATATGTACAACAGTCATCAAAATGTCAAAAATGTCATTGAACTCGCCCTCTTTATGATCTTACTCGCTACGCTCGCTCGGCCATAAACCGGACTCGTTCAATAAAGCTTTGTATTATGGACTTGATACATAAATAACTATTATTTACAATTGTCTCTTTTATTTTGTAAAAAGCATGAATTTGGTATATTTTATTTCACCCCCCCTAGTGTGAAAACTTGCGCTAAATCGAACACCCCTGGTTTTATTCTTTCCACATTATCGAGCTTGTACTCTATTTTTAGTGATCAAATTTGTTAAAAAGGTGTTTTTTTATTATTATTGGGAATTAGATTTATTTGTGAAAATATAAGCAGTAAAACAAATTCAAATCAAACTGAACAATGTATTGCGAGAACAATATTTCATACAACTAAAAGATGAAATTCCCTATCTAGCTAAATAAAATAAATACGATACTAAAATAAAAATAATTTGCAGGTGATTAAATTTAAATAAATTTTGTTAATAAAAATGAAATTAATTGTCAAAATTTGTAATTTAAAATATTCTCAATTATTCCCAAACGATAAATTGGTGAACAAGAAATTTATATAAAGTTTATTATAGTCCAAGTTAGCACTTCCCTACACTCAAAAAACGCAACATGGCCGCGGGCCATGAGGCATGCCTGTCATCAAACAACCCGACGGACATTAAAAACCTATAAAGGTAAGCGAGTCAATTTGCGGTCGACACAGCATAAAGAGTGATGGTATTTTAATGAGGTCGCAAAGTTTTTGTTGTGTTTTTTATGTGCCGGGAAGCGCTAATCTCAACTATACAACCTTTTAAATCCGCATAGCTCAATATAACTTCCAGCCGCACAGTATCACTTATTTGTGATGTTCTGCTGCTATCTCCAAAACTCCTTCATCTTTCAAATGGTATATCGTTTCCACCAGGAGTCGTTTTCTGGACCTTAAGATAAATTATGATTATACTCCTTTGTCCTCCTTGCCAAAATCTTGAAGAACTCGATTTTCTATCCTTTCTTCCAAATTCTTTAGTTATATATCTTCCTTCGTTTTACTTTTTTTAATTCAACCAACAATAGCCTATTTTCTCTATTTTACTCCAATATTTTACTTTCTCCAAAATTTTTAACCCCTTCAATTTTCACAATTTTCTTGTTATTTTTCCATATTCCCTAGCAACCTCCAATTTTTAATTTTTCCACAATCTCCTTTGTATTTTCCTCAAATAAATAAAATTGCACATACCAACTTGAATCTTTCGCGACATCAACTTAAACAGAACGAATTGGTTCTCATCATGTGATATTGAGCCTTTTTTCACTTTTATCATTTTCCGGCACAAATTAATTAAAAATCTTATATCTACTTGAACATATTAATGCGTACATTGGTATAACAATAATTAAGTGCATTTAAATAAAATAACTAATTCTAATTACCATTAGATTGTGTTATTAACATCTCTATCTGTTTTTAATGGTTGAAATATAAAATTTACATGTATTCATAGAAAATATCCGTCTTCTGTAAAATACTGTAGTATTTTATCAAACAGAACAAATAAAAGAAAACAGAAAACATGCATGCAACTCTCTATTCAGAATAAAATAAGATGCATCATCGTCATGTCAGAAAATCATGACATTTCTTATTCATTTCATCGCTCACTTCGTTCGTCCGGCAAACCTACAGACTCGTCACAAAAGTGTCATTTTACTCCTAATAAAACAAAATACTAACTATTTGCTTAGTAATAGGTTTTTTGTTTTATCTTTGTTTGTAATAATATTTAGGTTTTCTACATTTGAAGTGTCTGATCGAAAAGGTGACAAAATATTTATGAGATTATTTTGGTAATGATTTTTTTCCAATTTAAAGAAATAAGTCGGATGTTTCATTTACATATTAGGAAAATTAAGTCGCATATTATATATTATTTGTGATATAATATTCTGTGAAAACAAAACTGAAAATACTCCGATTACCGACGTAAATAATTTAAGTCTTAAATAAATTTAAAGGTTGCGCTCATAATTTTCTCTCGGGATGATGCGAAGGGCGGGGCTGCTTTTGTTTCGTCATTAGCGTCATCAAAAACCTACAAGCGACCGCACACAAATAAAAAAAAAAATAAAGTCAGTAATTTGGTTCGGCTTGTCGGCATTCCGAACGAAACTGCTCAGCGGTTGAGGTCCCATCCGTGTTGTTCGAAAACTTTACCACCACTGGTCGCCTATTTCTAACTTTAGAATAAATTTTGAAAATGATGTATTGAATATTTACAAAACTGTTATTATTTAAAAAAATTCGACAAAATTTAGCACGGGCCAGTTTTGAGGCGTAGTAAATCCAGTGGCGTGCATAGATTTTTTCTAAAAAAAATCGTTAATATGACATTGTATGATTGATGGTCGAGAGGTGAGCGCATTTGCCTCTCACTCAAAAGGTCCGGGTTCGATTCCCGGTCGTGACAGTGGAAAATACTGTGAGAGGGATTTTTCCACTATACACGGATATTGGGTGTGTGTCACTTGTCTCTAAATGTGTAGCCCCCTCCCACACAAGGCTCTTCTAGAGCCTTCCGGGATAAAGGGGATCGTCATTACCTGTGGTGTATTTATTTATTTATTTATGAACTATTGAAATTTTACTCCTAAGAATTGACGTACCTAGGATATACGCACTTTTTTGAAATTTTGACAATTTCTACTCTAGGATAGTATTTTGCATGCCACTGCCACAAAGTAAGGATTTTTTTCTTTCTGTTTTTCTTGAGTTGTTGAGTTGAACTGCTAATCTCTACTATACCACGCACGCCATCTTGACTATCATGTGTTTATTAGAGTGTATAATGCTTACTGCGAGGGAAAGATTTCTAGTCTTCGTGGTATTGGTGATGGTGCCAGTGAAGGAAGACATCGTCAAGATGTCGACGACAAAGTGCTTGATGAAATTAACGACAATCCATCTACTTCTGTGCGTACCATATCACGACAGAGTGGCGTATCTAAAACAGCAGTGCATAGGATTTTAAAAAACATATGTACAACGTGTGCATACTCTACTAATAGTACGGGATTCCACTGCAGGTCCCATTCAGGTAACAATTTCCTCGATGAAATCTCCATACCATGAAAGCTTGGACCCAAGGGAACTCATAAATGCAAAGGTTGGCGGGAAAATAATAAATAAATAAACACCACACAAATTAGACAACCTCCAATTCTAGAAGGCAGAGGATTGTGAGGAAGGGGTTACACATTGAAAAAACGCGGACATACAACCATTTCCTCCGACAGTGCCAATGCCGGAGCCAGGATTCGAACCTGGTGGTGCGATACCCGTGTGATTAATCGCGATTGCCACCTCGCGCCTTAACCCATACGGCTATCGACTAGACCAGAATGTTTGCACAATTTTAGTGCAGGTGCATTTTGTGAAAAAAAAAATATATATATTTTTTTCTATGTGTTTTAGTAACAAATGTTTTAGACAAAAGTTGTAGGTCTAGATGAGTACTATCCAACGATGTATCACATATACGTATTTGATTCGAAATAAAATTTACAGATTTTTTTTACTTTCAACCGCCGTCACTTTTTAAATTTTTCCTATGCGTTTTAGCAAAAATGTTTTAGACAAAAGTTGTGGGGCTAGATGAACACTATCTAATGATGTGCTAATACAATATACATACATGTACATATTTGATTCTAAATAAGATTTTGAGAATTTTTTTAAAACTTTGAACCGCCGCCATTTTTAAACGAAGAAGGCGATTTGACTCATCTTCGAACTTGATCGAGATTTGGACCCAAAGTATATGCCTGCCAAATTTGATCCGTTGAGAAATACGCCCTCTAGAGTGTTCACAAATTTCGTTATATAGCATTCCAAAATGCGCCTGCACTAAAATTGTGCAAAGATTTTCCCGCCAACCTTTGCATTTATGAGTTCCCTTAGATCCAAGCTTTCATGTCATATAGGTTTCATCAAGGAAATCGATACCTGAATGGGACCTGCAGCGGGATCTTGGACTACTATAAGGGATTATCCCTAGAGCGTGGAATTTTGCCGTCGAATGCTGTGGATGATACGAGTGGATCCAGATTTTTTAAATAAAATTTTGTGGTCTGACGAATCATCGTGCAGAACAGATGGCTTTGTGAATTTACATAATCTGCATAGCCGGCAGTTGGAAAATCTGCACTTGTTGAGAGATTGGTCATAATACCAATTTAAAGTAAATTTGTGGACAGGCACCCTAAATAATATGTCTTTATTAATGCTTATGGTTCTCTTACATAAGTGTAAGGTTGACATCGCCCTTAATAAAGACATATTATTATTATTGGTGCCTGTTCACAAAATGGTCAAGTGGTAGGCCCATTCGAACTGCCACCAACATTATCGTCAGACAATCATTTGGAATTTCTTCAAAACGACCTACCGGTCTTACTAGAAGGCTTTTCTTCCCTGATGCTGACAATGAGGCTACAGAACGAGGGATACCTTGCACATTTTGGAAGAGAGGTGAGAGCTTACCATAAATTGAAATATCCGGGAAAATGGATCGGTCGCTTATCTTCAATTCTGTGACCACTCGGGTCCTAAGTCATTTAGATTTCTTTTACTGGGGATGCATACAGAAAAAGGTGTACTTCCAACCTGTTCAATTCTTAAATGAATTGCATGAGTGCCTCGGAGTAGCCGCTGAAGAAATCGGTGGATCCGGATATTCACTCAATTCAAAACGTCCCTTTATTAAAAAGAAGAGGAGAACAATTCGAAAATTTATTATTGTTTGAATATTTCTTTTTTAATAACGTTTAATAAATGCAGGTGAAATAACTTTTTATTTTATTTCGATCTGTCTTCGTCCTCTTACCTCAGAATTTGAAAACATTTTAGAGTACATAATAATAAGTACTTAGGCAAGTTTTTAAGTGGCAAGTAACGCCTAGCCCTTTTCTTTACACGATCAAAAGTCAAAGTTAGCAGACGGAATCTTGGTGGAACCGAAATTTTAGAAAAACATTTTTTTAGAATACCATCGGCGTTATCTAAAAACTCCTATGCACGTTTGATAGCACAAATTTGTAGATAGAATTCATTGTAGATATTAGTTTATATTTTCAGAAAGCTGAACATTTAACGAATTCAATTTATATGTGTACAATACATAAACCCGTACAACACTCCAAAAATATAATATTAGCCGTTACTCGAGTCCGAGTATAAAAATGTTACAGTCGATAGATTGTGTACAATAAAAAACAAGTAAAAGGTGTAGTCTATTGTAATTCTCATTCATCTACGGTGCACACGACTATGGCTATAGAGGCCAATTCGGGAGAGCACATGTCGACCGCAGTCAGGACAAACATAGACCTGGTTAGGTCTTGGATTCGGCCTTCTTGCAGCAACATTTCCTTGATAGCTGGCCACAACCCCTCGCCATTCGGTTCTGTTCGCTGCAAGTTGTTCCCATTGCTCGTCTGCAATACCGCAGGATTTTAGATTTTCATGGAGAGCGTCTTTGAACCTCTTTCGTTGACCGCCACGCCTTCTTCTACCGCTTAGCAATTCACCATAAAGTGTACATTTAGGAAGGCGGTTATCATGCATACGATGAACGTGACCTGCCCATCTTAGTCGTGCTCTTGAAATAAGCACCTCAACTGGAAGGCTGTTTGCTCTCCTGAGTACTTCCACGTTTGATATGTGATGGAACCAACGGATTTTCATCATACTTCTGAGGTGTCTTTGCTGAAACCGTTCTAATTCTTTCACATGACGACGGTAAGTGACCCAGCTTTCACATCCATATAGCAGTGTTGGAATGACAACTGCTCTGTAGACAGCCATTTTCGTTGACAAAGCAAGGTCGTGGTTGTCAAATACTCTCTCTCTAAGTCCCCAGAGTGCTCTAGATGCAGCGTTAATTCTATTGCGGATCTCGTTGTCCATGTTTGCTTTGTCATTAACAACGTTGCCTAAGTAATTGAACTGATCCACCACTTCAAGAGAATTGCCGTTGAGTGTAATGTCTATTTGGTTCACTTCATGAGGAGTTGACATAATCTTAGTCTTTCCAATGTTGATTTTAAGTCCCAAGGAATCATAGCTCTGGGCATACACATCTAAAAGTTCTTGAAGCTCTTCCGGCGTAGAAGCTAAAAGTGCACAGTCATCCGCATACTGGAGATCACAAATGAATCGTGTGCGTGTCTTCGTGAAGGCTCTAAAGCGCCCTATGTTAAAGAGACCGCCATCACAACGGTATCTGAGACCTATTCCTCTGACTGTCAGTTTGTTGTCAACAATAATTGTTAGAGCAGTGGTAAACAAATTAAAGAGTAGGGGTGCCAGGACACATCCCTGCCTAACTCCAGTGAGGGTTTGGAAAGGTTCGGTTGCCTCATTATTATACGTAACCTGAGCGTTGTTGTTTGTATGTAGACTGCGACATACTTCCACAAATTTTCTAGGAATACCTAAGCGGAACATAATTTTCCAGAGCACTTCCCTGTCCACCGAGTCAAACGCCTTGGTTAAATCAATGAAGGCCATGTGAATTTCTCCTTGATGTTCGAGTGCTTTTTCTTGAAGCTGTTTAAGTGTGAAGATTAAATCCGATGTGCCTCGGTTTGGTCTAAAGCCACTCTGTGTTTCAGGAAGTAACTTTTCCATAACAGGTGTTAGCCTATTTGCCATCGCTTTAGTGAGTATCTTCCCTCCAACAGCCAGGAGAGCTATACCCCTGTAATTTCCACAGTCCGCAGCGCTCTCTTTGTTTTTGAAGAGGTTGATTAAAAGTGTATCACGAAACTCCTGCGGAGCTTGACCACTTTCCCACACGACATCAAACAGTTTTTTGAGGTAGGGTATGAGCTCTGACGACACAGCTTTAAAGATCTCAGCTGGGAGTGAGTCGGCGCCGGGAGATTTGTTATTTTTTAGCTGCCCAATGGCGGTTAAGATCTCTTCCGTTGTTAGTGGTTTATCTAAGTCTTCGAAGGTGTCATATTGTGGGATAAGATTTATAATATCGTGATCGGCTTGACTTTGCTGATTAAGAATGTTAGAGTAGTGTTCTTTCCATCGGGCTCTTATTTCCTGGTCTTCTTTGAGGAGATTTCCATTTAAATCTTTAACAGGGCACATATTTTTCCGACTGGGGCCGTACACTGCTTTTACTCCTTGAAAGAAATTCCTGTAGTCGTGTGAATCGGCGTACCTTTGAATTTCTCTGGCCTTGCTTGCCCACCACTCGTTCTTTATTCTTCTGATTTCGCGTTGCGTTTTATACTTAGATTGGGTAAAAGCTTCTGCTTTTGATGAGTCGTTGGGGTGGTTGATAGCGTTTTGGAAGGCAATACGTTTGCGGTCAAGAAGTTCTTGTATAAAAGCTTCATTATCACTGAACCAGTCCTCCTGGTTTTTACTTGCTGCAGTGCCAAGAATTTCCTCACTCGCACTTTTTAAACTGTCTTTAATTTGTGTCCAGGTAGCAGCGACATCTACAGAATTGGTTTCTTCTAGTGCACTCAAATTCTCTTGATCTTTTTGCTTTAGCTGTTCGACGGTTTGTTGGTCACGCAATTTACTAATACAGAGACGGAGTCTACGTTTTACTTGAGTTCTTCGGTGTTTGGGTCTCATAACAATTTTCATTTTAGAGACAACAGGACGATGATCGGTCCAACATTCGCTATCAATGCGCGCCTTTGTAATTTGGACGTCCTTGAGATGCTTCCTACGTACGATAACATAGTCCAGTAGATGCCAGTGACCTGATCTGGGGTGACGCCAGGTGCCTTTAAATTTATCCTTTTGTCGGAAAATGGTGTTTGTTATAACTAGATCATGTTCGGCGCATTTGGTTAGGAGTAGTTGACCGTTAGCGTTCATGTTGCCCAAACCGTTCTTGCCTATGATGCCTGGCCAGATGTCTGCATCTCTCCCTACTCTAGCGTTAAAATCGCCAAGAATAACGAGTCGTTCCGTTTTAGGTATTCTACAGAGGGTTTCTTCCAGCTGTTGATAGAAGCTTTCCTTGGTTTCGTGACTTGCATCCAGAGTGGGAGCGTAGGCGCTTATTAGATTTACCGCGTTGCCATCTGATAGCTCATAGCGTAGCAGCATTAGACGCTCGGATAGGCCTTGTGGTACTTGTGTTAAGTTGGATACAAGTTGATTCCGAACGGCAAATCCTACTCCATGTTGTCTTCTTGAATTGGTGGGAAGACCTTTCCAATAGAAAGTGTAGTACTTTTCTGTGAGAGAGCCTTCCTCCAAAAATCGAGTTTCGCTGAGAGCTGCAACGTCAACATTGAGTCGGTGAAGTTCTCTATCTATTAGAGCAGTTCTTCTTTCAGGCCGATCGGTGCGAGTGCTGTCGTTCAAAGTACGAACATTCCAAGCGCCGTAGATGAAAGAATTAGTTTAGAACAAAAAATATAATAATAATAATAATAAATCGTCTTTATTGTACTAAGAATTATGTAACAAGTATTGCTAAGTAGGTAATGGTACTTATTTCTACCAAAATGTGGCGAAGTCTAGCTACGTAGCTACTCTACTCAACCACATGCTGGTAGGTGAAATATACATATTTACATTTACGAATTAATATAAGACGAGTAAATATACTAAGTTAGGATTTGCTAGACATATTTTTTTTACGAGTATACATAAATAAACATATACAATAATAGTAGTGGAGGTACTATTGCTGATTATTCAGTAAAAAGTGCTTATACTTTACTTTAAATTTATTATCATTCAATTTCACATAATCAGGCTCTAATGAATTGTAGATCTTGATAACATTATAGACAAGAGATCTTTTAAACATGGCGGTTTTATGGTGTGGCATTGTTCATTTGTGGTTATTGCATTTAATGTGTGAATATTAGACCTAGGTACAAATTTCTGTTTGAGAGGAGTGCAACTATCCTGTCCATTTATTATTTTCATCGCGAAACTACCTAAGTGCAGGGTTCGACGATTTTCCATATTTAACCAATTCAGAGTTTTAACTGTATGTGATATATGATCATATTTACGTACTCCAAATATTAGTCGACAACAGGAATTTTGCATTTTTTGAATTCGACTTTTGTCATTTTGGTGAAGACATGGCCCATAAATAAAATCACAATAGTTAAAATGTGCCAGTACAAGTGATTCACACAGAGTCTTTTTTAATTGGAAATTCAAGATATGCCTACTGGAGTAGATAAGTTTCAGTGATAAAAACGCCTTTTGTAGTAATGATTTCACATGCTGTCTAAATCTAAAATCAGTTTCTAAAATCACGCCCAGATTTTTCGCGAAATTAACTACTGGTAATCCAACACCAGAAATATTAATGTTCATGTTATCTTTCAAAGCATTAATATGATTTTTTTACCAAACAACATCACAAATGACTTCCGTGAGTTAAGTTTCAAATTGTGTTCTCCAGATAATTTGTTTATAATATGCAAGTCACCATTAATAATATTAACCGCATGGAGATGATCTTTAAAAGAGAAGTGCAAATAACATTGTATGTCATCAGCATATGCTTGAAGTTTACAATGCTTCACTGATATTAAAATATCTGACGTGTAAATTAAAAATAATAACGGGCCCAATATAGAACCTTGCGGCACGCCAAATAAAATGTTAATGCTAGATGACGTTTTGTTATTGCACTGAATTTTCTGAAACCTTTCAGTTAGGTATGAAATTAATAAATTTGTGCTTGACGGATTAAAACCATAATATTTAAGTTTTGCACAAAGCAACTGATGACTTATTGTATCGAAAGCCTTAGAAAAGTTCAATAACACGAATACACTGTTCTCACCACTGTCCCATGCTTCCATAATGTCACTAGTTACGTTTGCAAGAGCTGTCGCAGTGCTGAATCCTTTCCTGAAGCCACGTTGAGTATTTGGGATAATTTTATTACTTACAACATAACTATAAATTTTACTATACATTATTTTTTCTAGAATCTTTGACATTGCTGGCAGTATACTAATTAATCTTAGGTCGACAAATGTTTCGGGATTTGAATTTTTTGGTAAAGGCTTAGCAATTGCAACTTTCCATTGTTTAGGAAAATAATTTTGTTCCAAACAGCAATTTACGATGTGCAAAATATACTTATCTATAAACGGACTACACAACTTCAACATTGCCGCTGAGATTCCATCTACTCCAATAGCATTGGACTTAAGGTTACTTAAAACACTACGAACATCTTCAAAGGTGAAATTAAAATTATTATTAATATCAAATATATTGTTATTATAGGAATTTATTTTATTGTCACAATTATTAGAGATAGTTTGCAATATTTCTCCAAAGTGATTATTTAATTTGTCCGGATCAGACAAAGCACCTGGAATATTTATGGACTCGTTAGACCGAAGATTCAAATTTTTTAAAGCACCAAGTTTTTTAGTCATTTTCTGAGCTTACAGTATTCAAATATTTCCGTTTTTCCCGTCTAATCATGGCCAATGTACTGTTACGTAAATGCTTGTAGTTAATCCAATCATTATCTGTTCGTGTTCTTTTATATGTTTGCAGTGCCCTTTTTAAGAACAATTTGAAGTATGATTTTCTACAATCTTAGATTTATTTTTATTATAACTTTTTTACTTAAAAGAGGACTCGAACGTAATTTAGTCAGGGAGGCTTATTAAACACCTTGTATATACAGTATTTCACCATGTTTGATACATTTTCGATTTTTGTTTATTTCACCGTTATCGCTGTAAGAATCAACAAACACAATCAGTCTGAAGAGTTGTACATAAAACTTATTTTACCATTAATCAACCATTGGTGTATTGACTCTATAGCCTCTGCGCCCATTTATTTCAATCCTACTTTTACCTTCATCAGAATCTGTGCCTGAGGAACGGCCCCGACGTTAAAAGAAGACAAAATGCATGTTTTGTTTTAAGGTAGGTATGCTATCGAAAAATCTGTAACGGCCCCCGCGTGTCTTTATCCCTGATATGCTAAAACTAAAGCCATGTTCTGTCGGGTTTGAGAGGCTTTTTGCTAAACACCGGCTAATTTTAGTCTGGTTCGGTTAATTTTACGTGTGATCTAAAAATACGATCCGTCTCGTTTTGAAAACTGAATGAATGAGAATACTGGATATTTATGACAAGGGTAAATAATGAGGAATTATATTTGTTTTTTGTTCGTTTATTCATGGCTTAAGTTGGTACAAATTCTGCAAAGCGTGAATTGGTTTTTTACTTTCTTATTCCTAAATAAGTATGTATTAAAATTAAAGATTTTTCAAGTGTATACTAAGTTTTCTACGTATATAAAGTTTACGAAGCGCCTTTAGCAAATTGAATTGTGCATAGTGTATTTATTTCTCGTTTATTAGTTGTGGAAAGAAAAATGTTGTCGTTATTATTTTTTTAAATGTTTCACTGTGTTCATATGAAGTTAGCGAAACAACTATATAGTCTATTTAATGTTGAACTACATTCTTGGAGCAATATGCGCCATATTCCTACAAAACCTATATAAGATCTACTACGTCAGTCTTAGGAGTAAAATTTTAATTCATATTAGCGATTTAAAAAAAAAAATCTATGCTCGCCACTGGATTCACCACCTCTCAACATGGGCCTGTACTAAATTTTGTCGAAAATTTTTTAAAGTAAAAACGTTTTTGTAGACGTTATTAAAATTACACAGTACATCATTAGTTATTTGTGGCATTCTACGAATATTCTTTCCTTTTATTTGAGTTTTCTACCACATGTATTATCCCTCTTCAAAAACAAATCACCAAATCTACAAAATAATAGAATTATTGGAAGAAGGCCTCTGCGCATGTCACGTATACGTCAAAAAAACAGTCAGAGGTTATTTTTTCAAACAATAATATATCTGAATAAATACAGAAATAATCTATTTTCCTGACGTTTCGAAAAGTAGTCTCTTTCCGTTTTCAAAGCTATTTTTCGGAGAACTCTTATTTGTTGTGTATGTTAAATACACAGCTTTAATGTTATGTTTATGTTATTTCCATATATACTTACTATTTACACAGAACTGATGATATTTTCTTTTAGATAATGTTAAGTTTGTTAAGTTCTTCTTTTAACGTTGGTAGCCAGGTTGTACAAATATCTGCAGAACAATTCGATACGCATTTATCTTCATTTAATAAGATTATTGCTGATTTTTTAATTTTTTAATTTTTCTTTTTTTTTATCTGCCTCTTTTGCTAAAATATTTGCCAAGTCCCAGTTTATTCCAAGTTCGTTTTCCCAAGCATGTTCACAAATCTTTGATTTCTGAATTTCATTCTTTCTTTTTACAATGTTCTGATAGATGAAACGTTAAAAATAGTTAAAATTAGGTTGCTGAATGATAATAATTTGGAAACTAGAACTAAATTAAGTGTAAATAGCATAATGGAACTATTAACAATGTGTATAAAAACAACATATTTTCAATTGGAAAATGAGTTCTATCAGCAGGATTTTGGTATGGCAATGAGGTCTCCATTATCATCAATTTCAAGCAACATATTTATGGAGAACTTTGAGAACACACATGTTCAAAATTGTATAAATAAACCGGTTGTTTGGTGGAGAAATGTTGACGACATCTTTGCAACTTAGTCTCATGGTGTTGATTTACTATTTTTTTGAAAATATAAATAGTAATGAACCGTCTATTAAATTCACATTAGAAGTAGAAAGTAGGAACGAACTACCGTTTTTAGATGTTTTAATTAAATAATACAATTAAAACAAGCATTTGGCATTTATAGAAAACCAACACATACTAATAGATATCTAAATTTTAACTCAAATCAATCAATAAATGTTAAAAATTTGTAATGAAAATCCCTATTTTTTATAGCGGATTTGGATTATACGACCAGAAATACGTGAATTTTATATCGGGCATTTTTTTCGATTCTCGCAAGGTGTCGCTGCAATCGCACAAAATTGAAATAAACCTTAAGCGTCCATAAGTTTGTAAATATTTACAAACTCTAGCTACTCGTGTTGACAAAAGAACATTCAGTTTAAAAAACAATATCTGTGATATCTTAGTTTTTATAAATGTTTTTTCTAAATTGTCCTTAATAACAGTATTTGTTTTGTGAAATTTCTACGAGAACGTTCAGTTCCTTTCAACTTTTGTAGAGGCAGGAGCGCACTTTTGTACGGAAAAAGTTATTTTATTTTTCATTAGTTCTCGCGTTTTTTTCTGCATAATGGCTACTTGAACAGAGGAAGAGAGAGTTTCTCTTTTAATGATGCGAGGGTGGGGCGATAAAGAAAGGTCCTGTGATGAAGTTGTGATTTTATTCAACGAAACTTTCCGTGTAGATCAAGTGGGAATTTCGAAATCTACTGTGTCCCGTACCATCAAACGATTCCTAGACACAAGGACAAATAAAAATCGCCCAAAATCTGGAAGACCAAAATCTGAAACATCGGAAGCTCGACAAATGGAAGTGGCCCAGGCATTTGTTGAAAATCGAAGGTTATCAATCAGAAAAGCCAGTCAACAGCTTGATACGAGTGCATTTTCAGTTCATAAGAATTTGAAACTTTTGAAATTTCATCCTTACAAAATTCACCTTCACCAAGAGTTAAATGAAGATGATTTTGATCGGCGACTTGAATTTAGTGAATTAATGATGGAAAGGAGTAACCAAAACCCAAAATTTTTGTCATCTCTACTTGTCTTCTCAGATGAAGCAACTTTCGAACTCAGTGGAAAAAGTTAATCGCCATAATTTCAGATATTGGAGCGAGGAAAACCCTCACTGAATGCTTGAAACACACACGCAGTATCCACAAAAATTAAATGTTTGGGCAGGAGTTTGGAGGGATCGAATCATAGGACCGTTTTTCATAGATGGAAATTTGAATGGAGAAAAATACCTGGAAATGTTGACATATCAAATAGTTCCCGCAATACAAGAGATTGCTGGTGATGAGTTCGATAATGCTTGGTTCCAGCAAGATAAGGCTCCTCCACACTATCGGGATATTGTTAGGGACTATTTGAATGGTACTTTCGGAAATCGATGGATAGGTCGAAGAGGAACTATTGAATGGCCAGCAAGATCTCCTGACATCGAGCCACTTGATTATTTTATTTGGGGCTACGTGAAGGGTAAGGTTTATTTCACTAAACCTCGTGATTTGGAAGAGCTGAGGTAACGCATAATAAGCATTTTTGCAGAAGTACCACCTCAAATGAGAAGAAGTGCTATTGAAAATTTTTACGTTCGTCTCGGGCAATGCCAAGAAGTCAATGGGGACCATTTTGAACATCTGCTATAATCTTGAAATTAAAACCTGCTAGCGTAGCAGTTAAGCTGTAAACTAATTGCCTCAACTGGCCAAAATCCTCACCTTGCCTTAAATGGCTGAGTTACCTCCTTGCCTTCATTGGCTGGGATCAAGAACTTGTCTGAAGTGGCTAAATTAAGAGGTAAAACCACTGTTAGTTTTTTTAAATCGAGTTTTTTATTGCCCTATAAAAAATGTAAATTGAAAATTACTAGCTGCTAATAAATTTACAGAATGTTTAATAGTTGTAATTTCCGCACGACCGTGTAAAATCACTGTTCTCAAAACAGCTCGGGAAATCATTCACTCTGAGATCAGTAGTTTTACTTTTCGTATTTTTTTAAGTATCCGTTCAAAACTTTCATGTTTCCACTCAATTTTTTGCGATTGCAGCGACACCTTGCGAGAATAGAAAAAAATGCCAGATATAAAATTCACGTATTTTTGGCCGTAGAATCCGAATCCGCTATAAAAAAATAGAGATTTTCATTACAAATTTCAAAGTTGCCCCCGCCCCACCCACTGGGTTAGGGGTGGGAGAGACGAATCCAATGTCATTGGATAGATTTCGTAAAAATAACAAATACGTGTTTTTCAGTTTTTGAATTGGACGTTTTTTATGGGCACAAGACGCTACTCTTGAAACAGTAATGTTTTCTTTTCATTTTTTGCGATTACAGCGACACCATGCAAGAATCGAAAAAAATGTCCCTTTCAAATAAGCTAACACACGACACTTCGCTCCATTTAAAAATTTTAAAGGGGTCACTCCAAGAGAGTTGAAGGGGAGGTATAAAATTATGCTAAAAAAAATTCATTTTAGAATTAAAAATTGACGTGTTTTAGGATTCTACTTATACATTGTTAATTACGTAGATAATGAATTTATCCGTCATTTATGGACCTCACTGTATATGTACATCAAATGAAATAAGAAATAAAAAGTAAATTAGGCCCCTAACCACCCTTGCGGCTATTAAAAAGCAGGAAGCGATGCAATGACTCATTTTCTGATTCATTGTTTTCGCCCCAGAAGACATTAAATCCAAAACAACGTAAACTAGAACAAAACTGTAAAAATACAATAAAATATGCTCATGTATTCGGGTCGAAATCCTTAGACATGTTGTTGTTTTCAAATAGTTCGACCGCCGTTGTCCTGCAGATCTTTTATTGAAGCAGAGTGTGGCTCCAGCACTCCGGAGCTTGTTCTCATCTCTGGCTCCGGTTAACCGGAGCCGGGGTCCACTCTTGTCGCGTCAACGAAGGCGCCATTGCAACCCTAGTAGCTCCCCCTTGTTTATACCACTCTGCTGTCGATGATATTAATATTGCACATGTACAAATAGATATAACTTTAATTTATAATATTTCTGTTTGGTTTCCTCGCGGGTGTCCCCGTTCTGATGGCGACAGATTTTTTCCCCAGTCTATAGGAGTGTCTGACATATATTTGCTTGATTAGCTATTCCATTATATTATTTTGTTGTGTAAGATATATCCGTCGAATGACCGGCGACAGCTACAAAGGGGTGTCTGCCGTGCAATGGAACGGGGACATTATCATTAATTATGCCTGTTTGAAGAAAGCCATATAAGGTATATCATAATCGGGCTGGGCTCGTGCATTAGTA
The DNA here is from genome assembly GCA_963675555.1 of Leptura quadrifasciata. Classification (NCBI taxonomy): domain Eukaryota; kingdom Metazoa; phylum Arthropoda; class Insecta; order Coleoptera; family Cerambycidae; genus Leptura; species Leptura quadrifasciata. The sequence goes on along the minus strand of OY776681.1, from coordinate 17,070,659 downwards.
ATAATACCAGAGGTTACATTTAGTACAACGCAAATATGTTATTCGCCCAGTTAAATCATTTGAACATCAAAATTTATATATTAATTTCTCTCATATTACTCCCGAAACTAATGCAGAGGAAGCAGTTTTCAGAATGATCCCTATTTTTTTTTATATCCATTTATATTTTCTTGTAATAATCTCTTCGAGGGGAAACTAAATCAATATATCCAAATTTGGAGTGGATAGTTTTCATTGTTGATACAAATGTGCGGGGTTGAATATTCATAATTTAAAAAGTAATATATTTCATTAAATTTACATTGAAGAAAAGAAAACCTAGACTAGAAAACCTTCTATTACAGTTGGAATGTGTTTTGTGCTGCTGCTTTTCTTGCATAATTCAATGGGTATCCCAGCCAGCGAAAAGGTACCCCTACTACGGTAATGCTACTAGAAGTAAAGACAAAGTAGAAATTCAAATAAAGTAATCAATTTTTTACTCACGTTTGGAAAATAAAGTTTTTCTCCAACAAGTCCCGTGTTAGATTCCAACTGTGAAATCCAGCTTCAGATATTTTGTTGTATTGTTATGAAAACAATGTTGAAAAATTAACTGAACATGATTTCAACAATTTATAATCTGCAATATTTTGCTTTTGGCTAAAATTATGTATTAGTAAAATGTATTTCACAATAAATCAGGTTTAAAATAAGTTCTACACGATTTTACAAATCTCTCAGTGTATATTAATAAGAAAAATAGAAAAAAACTTAGTCTGTTAAAATGAATAAGGGTAAAATCAGCTCTACACGATTTCATAAATTTCCAATCTGTATTTTGTTGTAGTAACAGTAAAGCGATTTTTGTTATATTTTATTCTCTACCATCAATGGACATTAATAGGAGGAATTTTAGTCTGTTAAAATAAAATAAATAAGGATAAAAATGAGCTTTCATGATTTCATGAATTTTTAATCTGTATGAGAAAGTATATTGTCTAAGTTTTTCTAGTCCCCCACATTAAAAGTCAATGAATTTTTTACATTCTGTAGAAAATGTCATTGATTTTTTTTACTGTTCATACATTTGGTAGTACAATTTTCAGCCAAAATTTCCTTCTAAGTGAGAGCTCTAGACAAAATAATACTAAATACCCCCTTAAAATATAATTGAAATAATACAAATTTATAAATTACTCCAATGGACTTGGAAACTTGAAATTTAGAATACGGTAGGTTTTGGGATGCAATTTCCACACCATACGTCAAAACAGAGGAGAAGGATGTTCAAATTTTCTAGATCATGCTCCTTAAGAGTTGTAAAGACTAAAGGGCTGCCCGTTACCAATTGTATCACATGTAACAAGCGAAGTTTAATATTTCTGGGACACACTCTATCTTAACATTGTCCATACCTCTCTTTATATCTTTTTTTTGTCTCCCTTAGCTCAGCCGCCTTTCTGACGACTATATCCTTTAGATCAAATAACAATGAGTGTCTACGCTTACACTTTAGGCTATAAAAGTGGATAATTTAATTTTATTGACAATTAACTCGAACCAGCATATTCATAAATAATATCACCACAAAGACTTTTTTATATTTATTACTTATGATTAAATTCAAAATGCCTTTGAACTGCTTTAATGTGTTATTTAAATTCCGGTCACTGAAAACATTAAATCTTGCTTATAGCCGGTGACACTTTTATGATTTAGTTTCAAATTATTAATAATCGAACAAAAGATATGTATCGCAGTGAATACAAGGAGTATAACAACGAGGTCAACTATTTTGACTTTGAAAATTAATTAAGTTTTAAATTAGTAATGAAATATACACGAATAAAATTGGGAAAATGTCGTTAATAACTTAACAATTTGTAATCTAGAAAATAAAAGAATTACTCAGTATGCTACTGAGGAACAATCTAATAATAAAAATAGTGTATTGCTACGGGCATAAACTATTAGAAGTTTTTAGATCATACAAAAAAAACACACTTGGGTTGCTGTGCGTAGCAGATCGTGGTCACTTCCTAGCCCGGATAAGTGATGTAACGTGCCCCACGACAAAAAATTCACTAGCTCAGAAATCTCAGGGCGTTAAACCCAAGTTTAACATAAACTATTAGTAATGGTTAGTTTACTTATTTAACATAAAATCATTGAGGGTTTCATTCTTAGTGGTCGCAGATGAAATTATGACACTTTATTTCCACATTTACAACTTATGATTCTCTAATATGAACTTGGCGATGTTCAGTTATGCGGCTATATTCCGATAAATGTGTTACAACATAAAATAAAAATAAATACCCCTCGTGTAGCTACATTTGGTTCACAAGCGTGAGGATTGCCTAAAATAAATTTGGCCGCAATAGGTTACATTAGAGAACCTATTAAATCAATATGAGTGAATAAAATCTTTGTTTATATATATATATATATATATCGATCCGTCTCTAAGGCCTCAATCTGCCTACTCCTTAGAGCAAAGGAGTAGGCAGATTGAGGCTTTATAGACGGATCGTGGTGAGACCTGGGGAGTAGGCAGATTGAGACCCCGGAATCGAACCAATTCCACGAACTCCTAGCATTATTACCTTTGACAATTCTTATTGACTCATTTTTTCTCTTGAAAATGGCTCCAAAACGGGAGCCGAAACGTCGAGACATTAACAATCTCAGACGTGGTTCAACCCGAGAACCTAGTATTTTTCATAACAAGGATCGCGGAAGCTTCTCGGAACACACACACATATATATATATATATATATATATATATATACAGACGTAAGTTAAAAGAAAACAAATATTATTACACAGAACCACTGAAGGTGGTTCATTGGTGGAGGACACAATAACACTTTAAAAAAAAATTGGCACGATACTCAGACGTCAACCAGTGATGAGACTGCAACCCTACGGTGATGACTTCGGGGCCGGACGATGGTGGTGGGTTTATAGTCTTCCTAAATCGAGGAACGTTTCAGCCTAGTCTGTGGAACTTTCTAACTTAGACAATGGAATGTTCTAACCCAGTTCGTGGAACGTGTCTAACCCAGTCCGTGGAACGTTCTAACCCAGTCTGTGGACCCTAAGATATACCCATTTAATTTGTAAGTTGGAAATGTACGTAAAACGTGCCTAATGAGAGCAATTGAAAACAGATATAATCTACAAAATAAATAATTTACCTCTGACTTGTTAAGGGATACAATTCACCAAAATTCTTGTACAATGCCGCAGCTCAATTGACAGAGTCGCGTCCGCCTCTATAGCAGAGGATAATCCCAAAGGAAAATGGTCAACCAGCCTATAGATTTTTGAAATACGTGGGTAAGGTCGTAAAACATGGCAATAATAAGGTTACTCACGTGTGCACACATAAATCCCGCATAGATGCGGATTAAACTCTCTCCGTAGCAACGAAATATTCTGATGAACAGCAACAACTTTCTGGCATTTTAAAATATTGAGTCGATGCCAATGAAAGTAAGGTAGAAGAAAAGAGAAATGGACAAATAATATGCTGAAAAGAAACAAATATAAAGTTACGCCGCTGCCATTTTTCTCTTTGGCGGGCTAAACTCTAGCATACTTGCTGGTATCAATATTAATATATCGCTTTCTTTCACGTGCATTACCTTGCTATTTATATTTCACTCTATCTTATTATAGTGATCGACCCAAGATTTCTAGGTGCCACTATTATATATATCGTTCCGATCTCCTTTAGGCCTCTTCCACACAGGGCGCGATCCGAACGCTTGCAATCTCGTGTTACAATTATCACATTTGTACTCAGTATATCCCCTCCTAAAGATTCGTAACTGATCGTGACGATCTCGGTGGAACGAAAACGCAGATTGCGCTCTGTGTGGAGGGGATATACTTACTACAAATGTGATAACTATAACACGAGATCGCAAGCTTTCGGATCGCGCGATCAGATCCCGCCCTGTGTGTATGAAGCCTTAAAAACCTTGAGAGGTTTGGTATGAGCACGTCCTTACTGGCATCATATCAAGCAAGCAGATAACAGCTTGCAACGGTGACAAGTCTGATCTATCGCTACTTTGGAAGGACCACAAGGGTAAAATCTAGGACCACTGCTTTTTGTCTATTAATAATGTTACCAGATTCACCGTATGTGATCAACTAGTATAGTATATTGTTATGACAAAAAATTTAGCGTTCTATTAAATCCGGATTGTTCTTAGGCTTTACAATTTCACTTTTCCTGCCTTAACTTTAAGACAAGAAAAATCTTGCGGATTGCAATGTCGCAAAAGTTTTGAGATGCTAATTTTGGGATAGCGGATAAACAGTATATCTATACCTCTCACAATTTGCGCGATTCTTGTTAGCGTATTCACATTTTTTAATTACTGCTGTATATATTAATATTATACTCAAATGCATATTTTCTGAACGTTTTGAAACTATTTCCTTTACGTCTTGTAGGTGCTGCGTTTATTTTTTAAGTACATCAGACGCTAAGCACTAGACAAAGTAAATAAGACTATTAAATCAACGATCAATGTTAGCAAACGATGTAAATGGATAGATAAATAACAAATACTGGTGCATAATATGATAAATGTGATATTGTTTCCTGCCAAATAAGGCTGATGACTGTGTTGGCTCCAGCGTCTGGAAAACTGCGGTTTCTTTAGATCGTTACGAGTTGGTAACATAATAAAATGAGTACGACATTCATTGTTTAATTTTTTACTATAATTAATATAAAGAGTCATTTTAGATGATGAAATATGTTCAGCTTTTTAGTCTTGAAAATAGAAAATGACGTGCTGCAGCGAGCTTTTCTACAGGGTGGACCAAAACTAGTAACACAAACTAAAACAACTTTTTAAGTTAAGGATATTATTATGCGCACGCTATCTTACGTAGAGAGAAGCTAGCAATATAATGATAGTTCGCCAGTCGGCCGAACGATGGCGCTATTGGCTTCCTACCATAGAGACACTGGAAAAGAGGAGAACCGTCTAGAATCACGGACTAGAATCATAAAGAAGGGTCTATGAAGTATATAAGAAGCGGGACCAATGCATCAGAGTAGTTCTAAATTGAAGAGTAAAGCGTTCAAATAAGGAGATAGAACAAAGTGATTTGACTATTAAAGTACAGTGACAAAAATATATTTTACAGTGCCAGTGGTGATTAGTCAATAAATTAGTGATTAGTGACAATCCGTGTTGCAATTATTGAGCCTGCGCTTGGGGTGCTTACTAAAGGGTGTAATTACGTAACAATTGGTGTCCGAAGCGGAATTTCAATAGTATTTCCGAATTGTTCGAGGAAGTTCCTAAGTGGTCTATTTGAAAACCACTGGAGATAGTGAAGTTCTGTGAACTGTAAAGTGATATAGGCCTTAGACAAGACTTATTCGTGTTAGTGTAAGGAAATTTCTAGACCATCCTATTTAGAAATTAGTGTAGTTTATTAAATTCTTTCAACTGGAAACCGGTATAGACATTAAGCAAGATCAATTTGTGACATTTCGAGAACATTTCTAGAACATACTATTATGGACTTTGCATTGTACCTAATATAGACTCTAAATAAGACTTATGGCTGTTTTTTGAACTTGCTGATGGAAAGAAGAAGTATGGCTGTGGAAGAACAAACGCAGAACATGTTTACAGAATTTAGAAATATAATGGCAGATCATAAGAAAATGATAATAGAACTAAAAAAAATTGATGCTAGATCAAGAAAAGAGTCGTCAAGAAGAGCAAGAAAAGAAAAAGAAGAGGAAGAGCACATAAGAAAGAGTTGAAAAAAATGATGGAAGACCTGGAAATAATACTTCATGAGGAAAAAGAGGAAGAGCGGATACGCCAGGAAGAATTAAAAAAAAAATGACACTATGCTTGCAACTACTGAAGGAATTGCAAAGGCATTGTAAAGGCTGAAGTTAATGAAATTAAAGATAAAGTCAGTGAGATTGAAGGGAGAGTTAGTAACATAGAAGGAAAATTTCGTGTAGTTGAGGAAGAAGTAGCGACTTAAGCGACAGTTTGGGGAAAAGGAGTCAGCTAGTAGTATCCTCGAGTCCTCGGATTACAACCTCCCTCCTTTAATGGCCAAACATCATGGCCAAGAAACAGTTTGAGGCTACCGCATGTGCCAACAACTGCAATAATGAAGGCATACTGTGGCATTAAGGGGCCAGAGGGTTGCTCCAGATGATCCAAGTGGAGGAACAACAGAACTTTAAAATTTTAGAAGCTGCATTAGGTTTAATATGGCGACCAACATCTCGCGCAAGTATATCGGACTCAGGTGAAATTACGTACATAAGAGGGTGTGGAAGCTTGTCAGAATTTGAAGCTGCTTTGAAGAGACTGGCACATCCGGTACCAAGGGAGTTCTACGAGCAATTAGCAGTTGAGTTTTTCGCTGATGGCAAAAGGACGCGGAGATTGGGCGAGTATTTTGAATATCTCGGCATAAAACTACTAGCGAAGCTTTGATCGATGCACTTGAGATAGAGGCCGCCTATATGGATTCCCCATGGCACCGAGTACTAGCTGTCTCTGTGGAAAAAGCCCAGAGGAAACAAATTTTGATACCAAATTGAAGGACATATAAAGAATGTTCACTCAATTAATAACAAAACCAGATTTTTCAGGAATACAGGAAAACTGAAAAGGAGGTGTAAAGCAAAGCGAAAGTATCCGATGTTACAGGTGCAGCACACTAGGGCATATGATGCATATATAAAATGGCCGCCAATTGGCCCAGAGATGGCGCTATTGATTTCCTACCATAGACACACTGAAACAGAGAAGAATGAACAGGCAGGCACTTTCGACTTTTGTAAAATAAAAAAGTTTCGGCAGAGCTTTAAACTTTAGAGCTTGTTAGAGAAACTGAGAGCCCTTTGTGCACTTAATTTTTGAATTAGAGAAATGTGGGGGGGGGGTCGCTCCTAAAACGTCGGATAGGGTCAAGTACTACACCCTGTATAAGCGCCGGAGTAGGTTGTTTCACTTGAAATAGTTTATTATTCACTTTAATTTAATTTGCTGTCTATGGCAGGGCCCAAAGCTTCACCCTGTATATGCTTTCTTGAATTAAAACACTTGGGTTTTAAAACGAACAAGAATAATTTTATTTAGTATAACTGAACAAGTTTGTTAAAACGATTTTAACAACTTAAATATTTAATTCACACAGTTTTAAAATAATAACTTTTCGAACACTGAAATTCGGTTGTGAGAAATATTAAGATTTAAAAGTAAAAATGTATTAACATGATTTTTATAAGGTCTGATAAAATTCACTTTTGTTAGATACGCGAGGGCAGAATACAAGAAAACTGATTTGAAAACTCTTTTTTACTTGGTTATGGCCAAGGAAGTAGCTGTAGTGGCGCACGTATCGATCTAGACTTGCTCGAGCTCATCGTGCTCGGCTTTTTATATGGTTTGCCGGGGACTCGGCGTGAGGAGATCTGGAAATATCCCCGCCCATTCCGTGCGGGAACGATTGCGCAATATTGCATCGGAAAAGGTAAACATGAAAAATTTGGACATGCAAATTATATGACCGTCTCTGCATTAAAAAGGGATTTTTTTTTTATATATGAATGAAGTTCGAATCGATTTGAATTCATAAGTTATTAACGAAAACTAGTTGAAAATATTTATTAAATTTGAAACGACCCCGTAAAGTCGTCCCGAAGGTCCTGCACTTAGAGTTGAATTTGATATGAAATTATTGCGTTAGGTCCGCGGTGAATGAAAGAAAGTAAGTTTTGATAACAAAAGAGGACGGTCGCACCGGTAAACTATTGGGACATTTTGAATGGAGATTGATTGTATGTTGATATTTGAGAGGCGGAATCGAAAAGAAGAATAATGTAGAAAAAAAATTGTGTGATTAAAATAAAATATTTTGAATGCGTGCATGGAAAGTAATTTTGATGTATTTTAAGCTCATGCGGGGGCGGTGGTATTTTTTTAATGTTAATTTATAATGTTTCAGCTGTAAAATGACTAATTTGAAAGATTGAATGTTCCCATGGATGAATTTGGGTTGTTTGAGAATTATTGTTGGTTTGAGAATTATTTCAAATTTTTTCTTGAATAATTGTAGTTTTACAATTAATGAGGAAGATGCATGGATTTTAAAAATGCTTAATCTTATTATTTTTCCATAATATGTACTATATAAGTTGATAATATAATAAAAGATACTCATAGAAAAATTTCGCTTTGTAAATATGCCACATTAAAATTTGAACTTTTGTGTAAACAAAATCACGTGACTGAAAATGCTATAAATTGCTTTGACGTCATTTTGACGTCACTAATTTACCTGAATTTGCTAATTTACGTAGTTATTCTTAATCTTGTTATTAATTATTGGTTAATATGACGGATAATCATTTCATAACATCCCTAACGTGTTAATCTATAACCACATCATTCTTTTTAGATGTTTCAACGTTTTAACAATAACGACGTGACGCTGCAGGTTACGAATGACACCATTCGTTAGGGATAGAGCGTTTTAATGGTTTTAAATTCTCAGCCGAAATAAATATTTTTTTTCACCCTCAATTTTAACAATAAAGAAAAAGAAAAACTACGAGGAAGCCTATTTTTCTGTCGTCTATCTATCTGTGATATAAAAAACAATCATGCAACTTCCTCATTGAGCGTCTTAAAGACTTTTTTATTATGGTTTGACTAGGTGAAGTGAAGAGTTAATTTTTTGACAAATTCTGTTTATGGAATATACTATAACAAGAACCGTCTAGAATCACAGACTGGAATCATAAAGAGGGATCAGGAATAAACGCCATGAAGTATAAAAGAAGCGAAACCTGGCTGGAGCAGTTCTAGTTTCAAGAGATAAGTGTTCAGATCAAGATCGAGAACAAAGCAATTAGACTGGTAAAAGTAATGAGAAGAGCATGTTATAATGGCATAAAGTAGTACTTAGTGTGGTAATTATGAGGACTAATTATTGTAAGTCAATTTAGTATTTAAAAAAGTCAGTGGTTAGAGATAATTCGGGTTGCAATTATTGAATCTACGCTTAGGGTGTTTACTAAAGGGTGTAAACACCGACTAGGATCATAATAATTACAAACCCGGTAAACGTAAGAACTGACAGCTCCCAAATGAAAATGTTCGATTCTTTTGATGTAGAAATAAATAAATACGCATAAATGATGAATAATATTAATCACAAAGAAAGACAAGACGATTGGTCGACATAAGTGGCACACGAAACCGCAATATCGGCCATATGCGCAACAGACCAGAATACATTATTTTCGTTGCCTCGCCGAAATTACACGAAATTGACAAAACTACCATATAATTCTGACAATTATATGTCTCAAATTTGAGACAGGTTTTTTATAGTTCCTTTAACCAAACGTACCACTTTTAACATGGATCGTCGGCACTTACACGAACCGGCGCCAGACTGAACGTGTTATTTTTGACGTAATCTTATATATTATTGCTGTGGTTTTTAAGTTTTTGTTTATATGTATAGGAATTTAAATGCACATGTCATGTATCTCTATAAAGGACAGTTGTTGTTATGTTAAAATATATTATTTCGGGTACAGGTGAACCATCTGCTGTTGTTACTGAATTGCAGGCGATTTTAAGTTATTTTCAAGAAATAACTTTTACATAAATATAACAACAGTAATAAAAATTGTACTATTTCCGTACAACGTCGTAGTAACGGGTTGAAGTAATAGATAGGTAGGATTAGGAGGCGCTTAGTGAGAGAATCACACAACGGATTTTTGACGTTTACGACCAAGGGCAGAAATGTTTTAAGTTTAACACTGTATAGTTTGTTCCGTATGTAATTCAGAGATATAAAGAAGCTGGCAAGGAAGCATAAAGGGAGCCAAGCTTGTGATTATTATGCCGCTGAAACTGATATGCGTTCGGTCTCCTTTACGTTCTTGCGAGCTTTTTTATTTTGCTGTATTATGTATGGTACCTACTGTACTTGAAACGATGACCAGCGCTGAACTATAGGACAGGCTTTAAGACGAAGTATAATAATTATACTTCGTATAATAATTATACTTCGTGGTCTTAAAACTATAACCAAAAAGCTAATTTGATTCAAACAGATATGCATCAATGTAAGGTGTAAAGTAGGTGTTTTTATTGAAATTGTCACTTTATCTAAAGAACTATACAAAATGTAATTTTCAAACACGATCCTAACCTGCACAAAATTACTATTCAATTGTAGAAGCAGAAAAGTTGGATATATTATAAGAATAAGAATAAAATCTGTTTTAGTACATAAGTTTAGTATCCACAACATGTATGTTGGGTAAGAAGTCAGTGTGCATCGAGAAGTGAAAGCGTACGGACGTACACCGAGCCATCAGAGTGCACAGTGAAGTGGAAGCCCCAGCGACGTCGATAGTGTTGAAGAAGGAGTTCACACGTCTTTTTCAAGACACCATTTTCTGTTATTAATCATAACTTTTTCCCATTATAATATAGGTATTCCCTTACAGGAAACCGACAACGACGTTACCGTGGAGGACGGTAACATGGAGTACAGTGAAGACGAAACGTTCCAGAGCGGTAGCTCCCGAGGGGGCCCCCCAACCCCAAGGGACGACAAGGAGACGATAAAACGTCTCACAGAGGAGAACAATGCTCTCAAGAAGAAAATAGATGAGCTCACCGAAAGGTTGGAGCAGATGCAGAGGGAACAGAAGTCCCAGCATGAAGAGCTTCTGCGTGCGATTCGGGGAGAATCGCAAACACGAAAAAGAAAAAATCCGCCCGCTGCCAACACGGACTCGGACGAAGAGGCCCCTAAGGCGGCAAAGAAGGTGGCTGAAGAGCCCCTCAAGTGCCCCCCCGAGTCCGAGTCACCTAGACAGAGCAAATCGGGATCCAGAGCCCCCCAGCAGGAGGCTAGCGTCCCCCAACAAGAAACCCGGAAAGAGGAGACCGAGGCCCCTCAAACAAGGACAAGAAGCCAGCGTGTACCCCCGGTAGTGCTGCGAAACAAAGAGACGTGGACAACGGTGAGCCGTCGTTTAACCGAAACCGGTATAAACTTCAACAAGGCCAAAGTTACCGGGGAGGGAATCTCCATCGAGCCCGCGACGTCCGAGGACTATCGGAGGATGACAAGGATGTTCACAAATGAAAAGAGGGAGTACCACACGTATGCCCTGCCAGAGGAACGGCAGCTACGTGTGGTCATTCGAGGGATCCCGAGCGGCGTTACCTGCAAAGAGGTGGCAGAAGACCTCCAGGACCAAGGATTCGCACCTACCGCGGTCCAGCGAATGATGTCAAGACGGACAAAACAGGAGGTGCCCCTCATGCTTGTCCTAGTCCCACAGGACCAGGACAAGATACTCCAAGTAACGAGGTGCTGTTCTCTAGTTGTAAGGACTGAGAGACAGCGAGCCAAGGTAGCGGCATCCCAATGCCACCGCTGCCAGCGTTTCGGCCACGGCCAATCCAGGTGCACCGCGCAGCCGAAATGCGTGAAGTGCGGCGAGGCACACCGGACGACGGAGTGCAAAAAGAAGGCAGACGAACCGGCCAAGTGCGCGAACTGCCAGGGGGCCCACCCGGCCAGCTACAGGGGGTGCCCAAAGTACCCCAAACAATCAGCCAGCGCCACCCAAAGGCCGGTACAGAGGCCAACGATGACCTCAACACAGAAGGGCGGCGTAGCGCCAGGCACAAGCTACGCATCGCCAGAGGCCAAAAACCTCACAGCGGTGCTCGCACAGATGCAACAAATGTGCTCAGCGATGAGCGCATTTTTTGCACAAATGCCAAATTTAACTAATCTGTAATGCCTTTACAGGTTAAACCGGAAGTCCTGCAGATGGCGGCCTGGAATGTGAACGGCCTGCGAGAAAGGAGACTTGAAGTCGAAGAGCTCCTGACCAGGTACGACATAGACGTCATGGCACTGCAGGAAACCAAGATGACCCCGGCCAAGGAGATCAACTTCCCAGGATACCACACCTACAGGATGGACTGGGTAAACAATCCTCAGCGACCCGCGAGAGGAGTGGCCCTATTGGTGAAGAAAACCATAGCCCACCATCCGACAGTACTGCCTGAGCTAGAAAACATGAACGCCACCGCCGTAGTAGTGTCCACAGCGCGAAATGGCGACATACAAGTGGTCTCATGCTACCAGCCACCCCGCAGCACGCTTACCGAGGGGGATCTGGACGCAATCTTGCCCGCCAGGACACAGGTCGTCGCAATTGGCGATTTCAACGCCAAATCCCAGGAATGGAACAGCGGCATAACCAACACTCGAGGACGAGAGCTGCTGAGGTTCCTGGGACAGCACGCCGGCGAACTGATGGTGGTAGGACCGGACCAGCCCACCTTCGACAACGGCAGACACAGGCCAGATGTACTGGACATCGCAATCCTAAAGGAGATGACCTTCGAGGCAGAGATCACCACCAGAACGGAGGGATCTACCGAGCACAACCCGATCTTCCTAACCCTAGGAGGACAGGCGAGTGAGGACAACGCCACCTTCACGAAGAGACGAACGGACTGGGAATCGTACCGGCAGCACCTGCAGCAGTACATCGCACAAATTCCCAGGCTAGAAACCATGGAGGACGTTGAGAGGGCCATCATTACCCTAGAGGAGCAGATCCTGGAAGCGATAAGGGCCAGCACGACGGAAATAGAAGTAAGAAGGCACCCAGCACCGATGGCAAACCTCCCAGAGGTCACCAGGCAGCTGATAAGGGACAGAAGGAGCGCCAAGAGACGGGCTCAGAGGACCAGGCTCCCCGCCGATAGAAGGGAGTACAATGTCCTCAGCCGAAGAGTGAAAGCCGCCCTCCAGGAACACCGTCAGGAGGGGTGGCAACGCCACCTTGAGTCACTGGATCCACAGGACAGAAGCATGTGGAACACACAACGTGCCCTGCGAAACCGAAGAAAGCCTATGCGCCCGATTCACGGAGAGCGAGGGATCGTCTACACTGACCAGGAAAAAGCCGAGGCGTTCGCCGACAGCTTAGAACTGCAATGCAGAGAGAACGAGCTCGATGACGAGGACGAGGACTGGGTGGACGACGTCGAACGCAGAGTACGAAGGATCCGCCGCCTGCCAGATGACGACCACATCCGTCCGACTACCCCCGAGGAAGTCAAGGAAATCCTGAGGAGCCTAAAGCCGAGAAAAGCTCCGGGATGTGACAAGATAGGAAACATCGCTCTCAAAAAGCTGCCCAGGAAAGGAGTAGCGGCGCTAGTCAACATCGTAAACGCGATGTTAAGGTTACGGCACTTTCCAGCCAGGTGGAAAAAGGCCGACGTCATTATGATCCCTAAACCAGGGAAAGAACTAATTTTCCCGTCTTCTTACAGGCCCATCAGCCTCCTCCCAGCCATGAGCAAAGTTACAGAACGGGTCATCTTGAAGAGGCTAACAGAGAAGACAGAAGAGCTGAACATCATCCCGGATGAACAGTTCGCATACCGAACAGGACATTCCACGGAACTCCAAGTGCTTCGCCTCACCGAGGAGATCACCAAGGGGTTCAACCAGCGTCAAGTCACCGCGGCGCTGTTCCTAGACGTCGCCAAAGCATTCGACACGGTCTGGCACGACGGTCTCTTAGCTAAAATGATGAGTATGGGTTACTCCATCGAACTCGTCAAACTAGTGAGATCCTACCTACACTGCAGACAGCTAAGGGTGAAAATCTCGGACCAACTCTCTACCTACAGGACCGTGGAGGCGGGAGTTCCACAGGGATCGGTGCTGTCACCGCACCTGTTCGCCATCTATACCTCGGACCTCCCCCGGACCGACCATACAGCCCTAGCCCTGTATGCAGACGACACCGCCCTGATTGCCAGATCCTGGAAGGCCAGAGACGCAACCAGAAAACTCCAGGAAGCGGCCACACTCCTGGAAGAATGGTGCACGATGTGGAAAGTCGCAGTCAACGCCGACAAGAGCCAAGCCATCCTCTTCAGACGAGTGCGGAAAGAAATTCCCACAGGACACGTCTCCATGAACGGCGAGGACATCCAATGGCACGACACCGTCAAATACCTTGGCGTGGTCATGGACAGAAGCCTAACATGGAGACAAAACACGGACGCCATCACAGCCAAGGCCCGACGTACGAGAGCCCTCATCTACCCAATGACGGGAAATGGGAGCCGACTTAACTTGAGGAACAAGCTCACGCTTATCAAGACCCTCATCAGGCCGCAGCTGACGTACGCCTCGGTAGCGTGGGGCTACCAGGCGAAGTCCTACATGAAGAGAATCCAGGCAGTGGAGAACATCGCCCTCAGGACGGTAGTTGACGCCCCATGATACGTGAGAACCGCAGACATCGTCAGAGACCTGGAGTACACCACAGTCACTGAAGTCATCCGGGAACGAGCGAAGAAGCTGTACGCCCAAGCCGAGGAGCATGGGAACCCGCTGATCAGACAGGCCACTGATTACGACCCCGCCGACGCCCCGAGGCACAAGCGACCGAGGGTTCAACTACTGGACAACGGGTAAGTATAACCTTTATTTCCCACTAACAGATCTGTTTCAGATACGCCAGGACGGACCACCACTACCAGAGACATGACGTTTTCAACCCTAACCCAACCTCCTTGCGGGCGTCGGACAACATACCGTCCGACGCCCGTTGTCCTACCTGCTCCGTGGAGACCGAAAGTGCTAAAAGAAGCACTTAGGTCTCCACACTCCCGAGCTACACAGCTCATCCTTACCTTTCCGACGATCCGGGGTAGGATATCAATTGATGTCCTACGTACCGGCAGTCAGTCCCAGCCAAAACTTCCTAAACCCAACTCGACCGATGACTACCCCCGGGGGTGACAAGCTGGCGAAGAAAGAAAACATCAAGACAAGAAGAGCGCCAGAAGAGACCTCAGCCAGCGAGGTTCAACAGCCAGGACCAGGGGAGGTCCGCAGAAAATACCACGACACATCTCACATTTGTGAGCTGGGTCTGGTAGAAGTACGCGGGCCCACCTATCACGAAGGCCGGTCCAGGTCTACAGAGATAATCTAGGTGCAAAGAGTAATAGTCCTACTCGGCCCTAGTTATCGAGACCGTCATCCAGCCAATGGATATTGGCGCGGGTAAGAAGTGTAGCCCCCTCCCGCACAAGGCTCTTCGAGAGCCTTCCGGGATAAAGGGGGTCGTAATTACCTGTGGTGTTATTTATTTATTATTATTTGGGTTTTCTACCACATGTATTATTATCCTCTTCAAAAGCAAATCACCGAATCTACAGAATAATAGAATTATGGGAAAAAAGACTCTGCGCCCGTGACGTTTACGCCAAAGGAATAGTCAGAGGTTATATTTTGAAAATAATATAAATCGGAATAAACACAGAAATAATGTATTTTGCTAAAAATGAAATTTTCAAACACTTGACTTGAAAAAAATACTGCCGATTTCTAGCGTATTTATTAGAAAATATTATTTAGATATTAAGCAAATCACAACTTACACACTCCCCCATTTCTCATGAAATTACCTACCGTCCATATATTGTTGCCCTAATCTGGGCACGCTAATACTAGTCAGGTAAAACACTCATTATTGAAGAACTAATCAAAACATCTACTCTTCTAGACTTCTAGCCAATACTGACGAAGTATTGAATTACATGATAAGAATATACCAAGGGAAATATATTAAAACACTCATCATTGGAGAATCAATCAAAACAACTACTCTTCTAGCTAATACTGACGAAGTATTGCATTACATGATAGTTTTCCAAAACTATTTTCTGGATTTTTAAAACAATTTTTTTTAAATTGTTAAACATCTCAAGAATTCTGATCAGCTAGTACATGAGTAAAGCTAAATCAATGAACAGATTGTGTAATAATTTCCCTCTTACGAGAAATGAACAACAACCCCAAAAATATAGTAAAAGATGAAGATTTTAGTATGTGTGTGAAGTATTAGTAAACTTTTAATCAGTTCGAATCAACACAACTGACGAAGTATGGAATTACATGAGCTGCTTTCGTTCGTGCTGAACATGGTAATCATGATTACAGAATATGCCAATAGAAAATAAGTTTTTTGAAATACCCATTTTTCATTGGCTCTTTTGGTAATCATGATTACCGTGATCAGCACGAACGAAAGCAGCAATTATAAGATTCAGATTTAAATCAAAAAAATGTTGAAAATACTTCAGTCATTTATTTAAATTCAGTAATTCACACTTTTTCATTTAATATGAAATTATTTAATTTTTATATTATATTGGTCTGGCCACGCTAATATACCAAGGGAAATATATTAAAACACTCATCATTGGAGAATCAATCAGAACAACTCCTCTTCTAGCTAATACTGACGAAGTATTACATTACATGATAGTTTTCCAAAACTATTTTCTGGATTTTTAAAACAATTTTTTTTAAATTGTTAAACATCTCAAGAATTCTGATCAGCTAATACATGAGTAAAGCTAAATCAATGAACAGATTGTGTAATAATTTCCCCCTTACGAGAAATGAACAACAACCCCAAAAATATAGTAAAAGATGAAGGATTTAGTATGTGTGTGAAGTATTAGTAAACTTTTATTCAGTTCGAATCAACACAACTTTATTCATGTTAATTTATAGTGACCCTCCCTAGTACCTGATCCGATCCGGAACCTCCCAGCTAACCACGGCGCTAAGGGCCACGGTGGGTGTGGGGCTGAACTAAGCAGAACTGGTTCTACGAAACAAATGCATAAATAAAAATGTATTTAATGTTATCATTTCCTCCTCCCACTAAATAATATTGTCAAGAAAAAAAGAAGTGTTTCCGCCCGGGATCGAACCGGGGACCTTCCGCGTGTTAGGCGGATGTGATAACCACTACACCACGGAAACCACTTATTAGACTTTCAAACTAAACAGGTATTCAAATTACGCCATCTCGATCTCTTTTAATCTTCCAATAAATTGATGCAAATGTAATATAATACGCTGTCTATTACTTCTCCACCAAGTACTTGATTAATTAGATGCATACAAATTATTCTTATGGTATATATAAATACGATAAATTGTTAAAGCATCTCGGCGTAAAATTAAAAAAATTAACGCCAGCGTCTATGCAACTCGTAATTTACGTACGTAGAACCCTTTTGAATCTGCTATTCAGATTAGACAGATGACGTTAAAATAATCTTAATGAGGTCTAATAAGTCTTTAATCTAGGCTAAATAAATAGATTTATCGAGAATCACTGAAAAATTACAGAAGCATTGTCAACTACAATACAAACAAAAGACAAACATCTCTTTCTTTCAAATTTTAATCAATCATGAGCGAAATTAAAAAATGTGAATATGTATTATAGTTCAAGTAGGAATAAACTGAGACAAAAAAAGAACGAAACAAAAACTTTACGACATAATTATTACCGCCGCGGGCCATGGAGCTAAGTTAAGTAAATAGATCCCAGTAAATAAAAAATGCAAACAAAAACTTTACAATATAATTATATCGCTGCGGGCCATGGCGCCAAGCCTGACATGAAACATTCCCGACGCACATTAAAAACCTATAAAAGTAAGCGAATCAATTTGCGAACAGCACAAAAAAAGTACCGCTATTTTAATGAGGTCGTAAAGTTTTTGTTGGGTTTTTTATGTCTCAGGATTTTCCTACTTGGCTATACCAACCTAGTTTTATACTTAATACGTACTCTGTTCATAATATATTAATATATTCATTCATAATAATTAATTTATTTGTTTACCCAAAGTTGCAATTACAATTGTAAAAACTAGAATATTGAAGTTGTGATTAGCTAGTGGACTGTTCTAGATCAATGAAAATGTCGTTGATAAAAGTAAGGAATAAGGGTGGCTCCCGCACTGCTCCCTAAGGAACACCTTGACCTTGTAACTTCTAAATAGTATCAATAAAACCTCTTGTGATCTGATTCTACTGAAACAGCTCAACGTAATGTCATAATTGGTAAACAAAGCATTTTCAGGTTTTTCTAACATGCCCTCTAAATTTTGTTCGAAATTTCTTAATGGCATACTTAATTTATTGTAGATGAGAGCTTTAAACAACTAATACTAGAATATCCTGCTAGTTTTATCCTCCCTTTCTTCTCCTATGTAGCTAAAGAGAATCTATGATGAATGAATGAATGAAATGATAGGTATGAAATTTTTTTCTTTGGTGTCTCCTGTTCAACTTATAAGTTAGTTTTTTACATTCATTTTATTATTTTGTATCGTTGATACAATTACCAATTTTTCTGCTATAGTTGATGGTTAAAAAGAAGACTTTTCAAAACTAATATTGGTTTGATTTGGATTATAAGATGATAAAGAGAAGTTGTTAATAGATGTTGGGTCAAATAAATTGTCGGGAAGTGCTGAATTATCATTTTTATGTATATTCATTGATTCTAATGATTTCCATAACTTTGCAGTGTCATTATCTTCCAAGTATTTTATAGGTTGATTCTTCTCTACAAATACCAGCAAACGCATAATTACGTGCTTTTATATAATATCGATATGTGCATGCCTATGCCACTGCCTAGAAAATACTAGAACTTAAAAAATTTCGAATGATACACTGGAACATTCTAGAATAATCGAGTACATTCGACGCGGGTATATATATCTATATATATATAGAG
The DNA here is from genome assembly GCA_963675555.1 of Leptura quadrifasciata. Classification (NCBI taxonomy): domain Eukaryota; kingdom Metazoa; phylum Arthropoda; class Insecta; order Coleoptera; family Cerambycidae; genus Leptura; species Leptura quadrifasciata. Next base: position 17,051,961 of record OY776681.1, on the reverse strand, counting down.
TGGATCCAACCGCACTGAGGACGACAGCTTTGTAATAGATGAACAAGTAATAAGATTAAATAAGAAACAGTATCAAGTAGTGAATTTATGTTAGATTAAGGTATAATTAATGTGTAATTGTAAGGACTAGTTATTGTAATTAAATGATTAATAAAGTAGTGGTTTATGAAAGTTCTTGTTGCAATTTTTTGAACCTACATAAGGGTGTTTACTGGAAATTAACACGCAACAATTGGTGTCACGCGCGGAATCGCAACAGGATTTCTGGAGAGTTCTAGAAAGTTCCATAGTGTTCTATTCAGAAACCACTGGAGATAGTGAAGTGCTGCGAACTGGAAAGTGATATAGAGATTAAATAACACCTACTGTGACATTTTGAGAGAACTTCTAGAACATTATATTTGGAAACTAGCAGTTAGCTAAATTCTGCCAACTGGAAAGAAATGTAGACATTAAATAAGGCCTATTTGTGACATTTCTAGAATATAGACACTAAATAGCACCTGTTGTGACATTTCGAGAAAATTTTCTAGAATATTCTATTCGGACTTTGTAGAAATATTTGAATTATACCTAATACAGACTTTAAATAAGACTTGTCAGTACTGTTTCAAGAACTTTTGGATGGAACACGAGCATGGCTGCCGAAAAGTAAATGCAAGACATGTTAGCGGAATTAAGAAAAATGTTGCTAAGACCAGAAAGGAGAAAAGGTGAACTAAAGAAAATGATGTTAGATCAGGAAGAGAGATGTCAAAAAGAAAAGGCGGAACACGAAAGCAAACGTCAGGAAAAAAATAAGAACAAGAAAGACGACGTCAGGAAGAAAAAGAACTCGAGAAAGAAGAACAGGAAAGGCGACGTCGAAAAGAAAAAGAAGAACACGGGAAACATGAAGAAAGATTAAGAAAAATATACAGGGGCAACAAGATGTTATCCTTTCAGCCACTGAAGACCTCAAATGTGAAATTAAGAGGGATATGGGCAACATAAAGACGGAAGTAAGTGAAGTCAAAAGAAAAATAAATAAGGTTGAAGAGTTGAATTCAAAGAAAAAGTTATTGGCGTCGAAGGGAATGTTATTGATATAGAAAGAAAATTTCGGGTACTTGAGGGAGAAGTAGAATGACTCAAGCGACAGTTAAGGGAAACAGGAGGCCAGTTAGTAAAGTCATCAGGATCGATTATAACCTCCCTCCTTTGACCGACAGACTTCTTGGTCAAAGTATAAAAGACAGTTTGAGGCAGCCGCATGCGCAAACAACTGGAGTAATGAAGATAAGACTATGGTATTTGTGCTAACAGTAAGGGACCAAGCATCAGAGTTGGTTCAGAAGATTCCAGTGGCGCAGCAACACCATTTTATAGTTTTGGAGGCTGCTCTAGATCTGAGATATGATAGAGTACGAGCCATGAAAGTAGAAGAGGACTATGTAGAGAAAACGAACCTGGAATCCTTAATGGATGACATGCATAAAATGATGAGCCAATTGCTGACCAAATCAGATGCTTCAGGGACGCAGGAAAAGGAACAGTGATGGATAGCCATGGAGGGTAATTTGATGTTAAAAGTGCGGCAGACATATTAAACGAAATTGTCGGCAGCGGAGCCCTGAGAGAGAGATACGGGTTTCCCAGATTCGAAGAGTTCCGAATAGACTACTGTAAACAAAAGGAGATGTATCTTCACTATCGACACAGGTGCCACGTCATCAATAGTGCGGCCCGGATTTGTATCAGAAATTAAAAGTTGATAAAAGCCAAAATGGATTTGTCGTTCGAACAGCGACAGAAGATAGAGCAAGGGTTCATGGAGATGTTGACTTAGATCTGCAGTTTGGACGTCTGTGTTTTCGTCATAGGGTTATCGTGGCTGACATTACTGATGTTTTCATTTTGGGGTTGGATGTTATGGGAATGCATGGATTTATACTTGACGTGGGAGAACGAGTTCTGGACATAGAAAGTGAAGAATTTATTCTTTCCGCAACAGATGACCGGTTTCAAAAAGCAAGGCTACTGACGACCCAGACCATCAGGATTCCAGCCCGTTCACTCAACTCTGGTGGATACCGCGTTGGCCTTGTTGAAAGAGATGATTCAATTAATGATGTTTATTGGATTCAAGGAAGTAAGAAGTCTAAGATAAGAATCGTACACTTGGACAGATTGGCGAAGTATGCAGGGGACTCTGAATTGCCTGACCGGGACGTTCAGGTTGAAGGAGGGGGCAAGGTTATGTGTACGCCTACGCCACTGCCTCATAGAAAATACTAGAAGGACTGGAAAAATCTCGAATGGTAGACTGGAACATTGTAGAATAATCGAGTACATTCGACGCGGATATATATAGAGTGGATCCAAACGCACTGAGAACAGTTTTGTATTAAATGAGCAAGTGATAAGATGAAATAGCAGACAGTATCAAGTTGTGATTTAAAGTAGTGAATTTATGTTAGATTAAATTATAATTAATGCATGATTGAAAGGACTAGTTATTGTAATTAAGTGATCAATAAAATAGTGGTTTATGAAAGTTCGTGTTGCAATTTATTGAACCTACATACAGGGTGTTTACTGAAGATTGTAAACACGTAACAGTGTGTATGTAGTTACGGCGCTCATTACTCACACCCATGAGTTTTTATTTATTATTCAGTGGTTTTGGAGAACCAATCACAATAATTCATATCCAATCACAAAACACGATTTAAAGTTCATCGAACGTTCAATTGTAAGTATTAAATTTTAACCATCGACTAAGTGTTTGAAATATGGCCCTATGTGGTTTTCTGTGCTCTTCGTTGGTGCATATGTCATACTTGTCTACATCTTTTCAGAAAAATTGCAAGACTTATAATCTCATAATGCGAAGTCATCTGCCCATAAATTTTACAAATTATTAAGTTTCATGTGGTGTATTTAAAAAATTTTTTTATATACATATCCCTTATACCCAATCTTGTTTCAAAAACTGACCAATTAAAGCGAGAATATCCGACAATTTACATGAAGTAATAACGACCGGCTAAATCGCAGAATAATGGCGAAGTGTACGTTGCTTGATGCGTTTACGTAAACATCTGATCAGCGGGCATAATCCCCGAAGCACAGCTTGGAGAGTGCATCTCCTTCTCCGTAATTCGAGGATGTCGCGACTCCGCAGCGGCACCGAGATCAACACAGGCTGCGGGCTTGGAACGTGTCATTATGTATCATTTGTCTGCGAGCCGCAAGTCGGAGCATCCTGCACGCACAGGATCACAAATGACAGGCTGTTCATGGTAAACTAAGATGTAATTCGGACGTGGAAGACGACTTGATTTTACTTGTCCCACGTCGTGTGCAAAGCTTGGTTTTAATAGTCAACTATCACGTGCAGCCATATACCTATTATATAAACTAGTAACTTGTCTAGTTTTAAGAAGAGCAGTAAACAGGGTTTCACTGGTACTGCTCTATGAAGTAGGGACTTTAATTGATATTATTCATGATAATACAATACAAATGTCAGAAAAATTGAGATCCATTCAGCTCACATCTAAAATGTAAAACAGATGTATTATAGATAAAGGAAGTATTTAGATATATCTAAAACAGACCTATTCTAGACTTTATCTTAGACGAAAATAAGTTTCAATAGTATTAGTTAATCTAGTTGATACTATAAATTAGACATATTTTATATAAATTAATTTAAAACATAATATTTTTAGTCGCAAACTCCTCTATAAAATCCTTATTTTACTATAAGGAACATAATATAAGTATAATAAGTAGGATCAGTCTTTCGGCTGGTGTTTGTTGCAATCGAAGCATTAGCGTTTTGATGGTAATATGCAATTATTACACTTAACGCGCCAGGCTTGTAACTTGTAATTCAGCGCTCGGCGGGGCACATAGCCCGAAGAACAGCTGTTGGTTGCAGTCTGGTTACGTTCCTTATAGTAAAATAAGGATTTTATAGAAATATTATGCCCTCTAAAAGCACATTTGAACTACAAATTAATTTAGGTCGTAAAAGTCAGTCTATAAATTACAAACATTAGTAAAACACTAAATATACATCATTCAGACTTTATTTTAGACCGTAAAAAATCTGTATTACTTTTGCAAGTGTACCAGAGGATGTTAATGAAGTGCGTTCTTTTAGATAAATTAATTTATATCCAAAAACAACAATCTAAAATATTATAAGCATAAGCATTTAGAAGATTTAATATAACAAATTTTGAAATATAATGTTAAGGATTATTATTTTGTAAGGAGTCAGTAATATATAAATAAAATTTACACCTTTTAAAATAAATATAGGACAATTTAATGTTCTTGAATTATTTAATATAAGTGACAACTACAAAAATGAAGAAATATGGAAGCATAAATATATTAATGGAGAAAAAATTCAAGATTAAAAGCGTACTTTTTCATTCGCGCAAAAAACGTTATTTTTTATGTACTGTCGAATTACTTAATGTTTTATTAAACAATAATGAGTATTATACACTTTTTGCCTAAACATTTTCCTTTCAACATTTTTATTACTAAGTATATGATCTAGCACGGGTTCACTTTAGCACTTAAAATTTTGCTAGCTAGCGTAGTAAACATGAAGTTAGTAAATTCAAAATAGATTCCATCTAATTTTATATACATTTAGAAAAATATTTTTTTAATACATTTTTTCAATTGTCTGTAACGCAGTGATTATCTATCCTGTTTCTATTTAATTTCTATCCGACTTCGGTACAGTCTGTATTAGTATGAGAAAAGCATATATATAAAGGCAAAGTAGTCTTAAGGCAACACCGAGTGCATCACTTGTTTCTCACCGCCGCGCTGCGTGTTCTTTCTAATCGTTACCAGTTTCACACTCGCGAACTTTTAGAATGAGTGTAGTTGTGAAAGTACCTACCTAAACATATCCAAAGCCTTCATGCTTAAAGTCAGCAAAAATCTCCTTTGAAAAGAATTTTTCGAAACTGTAATGAAATCCGAAATATTTTTGATGAACCGCGTGCGATACATAAAAATGCCGTCTGAAAATATTTTATGGAAGTACTATGAAAGTTTTTCGAATTTACAACAAAAAATTTATTTTTTGGAACTATAACAAAAATTTCATTTTTGAAAACTATCATAAAAGTCTGTTCCACAGATGTAATTATTGCAACTGCAATAAATGACGTCCCACGGAGCGCGATTTGTGAAACTATCAAATTACGTCGCAAGGGGCGTAAATTTAGCAACTACCTCGAAAACCCGGAATCCATGTCGCTTTATTACCATGTACATAGTGCATGGAACCCCCTTGCCCTAATGTATGAATGTAAAGTATAAACGAACTTAATTGAAACCGTATAAAAACTAAAAGCCGGCAAAAACAGTTGGCATCTCTCTATTGTACATGGGCGGAGGTAAATCGAAATGCATGTCATAAGAAAATGATAAGATTTTCGGGCGTTATTATATTATCCTCTGTTCCAAATGGTCTCCAGAAAGCCATGATAAATTAGTAAATAATTAAAATATTTCACCTTTTGTATAGTAGTAAATATTTATAAATTTTAACAATAACTAACTAAACTCCTACGCTTGATATTATAACAGGTATTTACGCACTGCACTGGCACATTAACAGCACAGCACATGTCCACCGTTGACTACATTTACGAGTTTTTTTTATGCTAGTAGGCCTGTCCGTTTTATTATCTTTAAACCAGTGCAGTCGTAGATGGTTCATTCAGGCTGATTACATTGCCAGTCTCGGACTCGCCTGCACAGTTTCAACTACCATTCGAATCTCGATACCCTTGCTAAATATATAGGACAAAATATCAAGTTCAGAGCGCACGGTTCTGTGCTTTAACACTGACCAGTTTCAATTATCCTCGTTTAAAGTATAATATTCTAACCAGTTGCGATTCAAACAATCTCAAGCTGTATTACGAGTGACCGAAATTTTACATGATATTTACCAAACACGAATAAAGACAGGCAAGCTAAAAAGCCTACACAGTCGTAAACATTAAACTTTTGGTTGAATCTTTCTTGTTGGTGTCAGTCGATTGCTTAAAGTAAATCATTGGATGACAGCTGGAAACTGTATTGTCCGAGTCGTCCTAATCTGCACCGTGAGTGGTATGGACCGGCACTCTTGTTAAACTTATACTTTTGTTAATTTTCTAAAAAACCAATATACCTTTACCTAAGAATCCTATTCTTTTCATTGTGTCTTACTGAGTACACGTAAGCATGGATCGTTGACATAGTCACTCCCAACTAGCATCAAAGTGACAGTAACTGAGATGGGAACCTCATATGAGTAATCACTACGTAATTGCGGCTAAATTTACGACTTTGACGTAAAAATAACTTCGTTTGACAAGTCTACAGTCCCTGTCGTAGTTTCTACCACTAATGATTATTTTAGTAGTTATGTAACTTCTATGTAGCTTTCGTAGTACATGGGAACGTGGTAGTTACCAGTGGGACGACTTTCGGGTTTTCAGAACTTGAAAGTGGTAAACGATAGTAGCAGCGACTAACTCGTCACTGAAATGTGACTTCAAAGTTGCAATCGCTTTCAAGTAGCTTTAATAGTTGCCGCGACGTTCTGGGAACTTTCACTATTCCTTTAAAGTAGTGGAACTTGCAAGTAATATTCATAGATGTTAATGACATTACTGCTACTTATTGAACTGTGCACGGCTACTACAAAGTGCACGTCACCTCTGAAATTTACCATGAAGTAGATTTCACCATCTAGTTACCAATATTGATCATAGATAAAATGAAAGCAACAAACCTAACCTATATATTGTATATTTGACACAATTTTAAAAGAATCCATAATCCTTCAAAATAAAGCAACAAAATTTAATATTTCAGCACAGTTTTATTACCAAAGTGCTTACACCTACAACCTTTTCTTCCAGATTATCTATCACGGTAATAAATATATATGGCCGCATACACAGATTAACAAATTAAAGATACATATTCCACTTACAACCATACAAGAAAAATTGCGACTGCTGACAGGCTTTTCAATGTGAAGTTACTAAGTTAGGTAAATAATAAATAGTAAAATTAGGAGCGTGTTCAGTTTAGACTTCAACGTACGGCTAACACGTACCAAGGACACGCTCCGAATCAACATAAGGAAAAATGTAACCATGAAGTGGCAGCGGCAACTTTGAAGAAGTAACTTGTAGTAGTCACAACTTTGCTACGACTTTAAAGTGGTGCTACGGTCCCATTCGCAGATTTGCAGTAATAATAACTTTAAAGTTACGTATTTACAGTTTTCGTCACTATCGCCAAGTAGCGATTATTTTCGAGTACCATATCTTGGTGAAAACGACCTTAAAGTGATATTTTCTAAAATACGCTATTTTGATGGCCAAAACTTTCAACGCCATTTTTATGACACATGAACCAATTTCACAATTGACTAAAAAATTTAATTTATCGCCATTTCTGCACCAAATGTAACAAATGAATACATAAAAATTAATTTTAAGTTCCGAAGAACAGTAAAAAATAGGTTTTGGCATCTATTGTGTCATATTCTCGCATGAAATTACATATTTTAAAGACAACATTTTCATTAAGAAATGGAAGTTTTAAAGGCGCGTGGTTAGATTCAGACGTTTTATCATTGTATTTGTCAGTAAAATTGCATTCGTTTTAATTATAACCCTTAAACCATTGGAAAATAGCACAAGTTTTGCTATCTAAGTATCTAATATTACTCTTTTGATATTCTATTAAGTTTCTGAGTTAGGGAAATGAACAAAAACAAGAATCATATGTAAGAATGAAATATAAATATAATAAAATCAGTTGCAAGACAAAGCAGGAGCAACATCGATTTGAAAGAGTGGGGAGTGATAAAGTTTTCTGAAAGTTGCGGCCTTTACGCCACGACGTCGCCGCTCCGGAATTACAACGTCATTGCAACGTAACCAGACAAGTTCCAGGAACGTGACTGGAACGTTATCGTCACCAAAAAATATTCCCCATTTTGGTCGTAAACACGTATTAGGAATGTTCCTACTACGTGCCTGTGACTAGTACCAAAACACTTTAAAGTGCCTACAATAGTTATTGCTACGTTCCCGCGACTAATTGTGCTAGGGTATTAATTATGGTTCCTTTTCGCCAATTTAAAAGTAATATTTTGGCTGTGGAAATTTTTTAAAGGACTAGGTGTTATTTTCCTTATCGTTATTTAACTTCGGAGCATTCCCCAATACTAGGAGGAGTCATTTTTGAATATTATTTACAGAGTGGCAAATAGTAACTTTCAACACACAAGCGCACTTAGGAAAATCCCATATTGTCCGCCATCTTCAAAATGATTTAGAAAACTTAAAAAATTGTGATAATTTTATAAATCATGAAAAATAGTCATTACATTTATATCGTGAAAAATTCAGCTGATTATGGCAGAAAAATGTGTTTTTAAAACGTCTACGAAAACAAATAAAAAATAACTTACATATTTCTTCATATTTCAAGAAAAATTCAAGCAGTAAAGGTAAAAATAAAACATATGTCTTAAGACTTTTACGAAAATACATCAGAAATGTGTTTGAATAGGACCAAAAATGGACACAAATGGACCAGTTTAATGTAAAGTCTCTGAAAGTAGGCAATCTTATACTACATAGAATCATAGCGCGTTCAATGAAAATTTGTCATGTATTATTTGAACTTTATATGCATTACACATAATGACCAAAATTAAATTGCATAAACTGTCGTCCCATATTTCATATAAATTCATATTTATGTAGAATATTTAAAAGTTTTTACTGCTGAATTCTACATCTATTTACATTATGTAATACGTAGAACTAGTTAAATATTTTGTGTAAGTCCACATTTCAATAATATGTAGAGCTATAATTTTATAGTCCTAAAGTCGACCTAAAGTACATGTGCCATAAGGTTCGATTTGTTTATACTTTCCATCGCAATATACATTTACGATCCAACTAGCAATTTGATGTTTTGTAGAAACTGAAAGAATGTTTATGGAATATTTTTTATAAAACAAGATTGTTGATATAAACCTTTCTAAAATGTTTATACAACGCTTATAGACGCGAAATACGCACAGTTTATAAAACAATGTAGTTCTTTAATTTATTTTATTATGGCTCTCACAGGTGTTATAAAATAATTGTATAAACGTTTACATGAATTTTAAAAAATGGTAGACGATAATTACAAAATAATTTTATAGCAAACAGTTATAAAACTTAAACCTGTATTTTGTAATATATCAATTATAAAATTTTATAAGCATTGTGTTATTATTTTCATTGCTACTTTTTTGTTATGTGAAGCAACAACAACAGAGGTTATTTATTTTTTAAATGTTTTTGTAGACAATAATAATTCTCAAAATAGTTTTAAAATATTACAAAGGTAGCTAGATTCTATGTGACTATATACGGCGGCGTAACTAACAATATATTTAGTGGAACATGAAATAAAAGTTAACTGATTAAGACTTCGTTTCGCCAACAGCAAAGCGATTTTGGACTGCGAAGGAAATTTTTCTGTGATATATATGGTATATATACAATGAAATTTTTGATCGCCTTAAAAATAACGAATATTTATCAAAATTTAAAAAATAAAGTGAAAATAAATTTATTGTATTTTATCTTTTTGTGGTGTTACACCAATTGTGTTTCGCAGATAACATATTTCACAATAATAGATTGTTGCTAAAATGCTTATATTACAATAATTTCAATTTTTGAACTATTTTTATTTTAAAGTCCAAAATGGCCGCTATACAAATAGTTCGAACATAATAACATTATGGCGTCCATCTTATAAAGCATATTTATAATTATAAAAACACTTATAGAACAAAGATATTTTCCGAAGAACTGTTTGCTCCGAAAAAGCATCTTATAAAACATATACAGCAACGTGTTTTAATGTTTTACAAAAAATCTATTTGCAATACTTATAGAGCAATACATTCTGAAGAGCTTCTTAGTCGAGCTAAATAAACGACAAATTTGTGTCTCAGGGATCTTTTATTCATTTGTTTCTTAACAGTGGAAATAAATATAATAATTGTGTGTTTGACTTTAATCCAGATATGTAATATTGTGTACCTACATATATAGATTTAACTTTAGATGTGAGACATCCGTTGATGGGCGCATAAACACCTACCCATGTGTTATAAAAATGGTAACGAACATATTATAGTCTTTAAAGACAATGTTTAGTTTATCAATTATTTTCTAAGTGTTTTATGACAGCAATGCATGCTTCCTTTATATAACAATTGTTTAGCAGTTATAGTGTATACGACTAGAATTGAAACCGCATAAAAACTAAAAGCCGGCAAAAACAGTCGTCATCTCTTTATTGTTTTTCTTATGATAATCATTTCTATTTACCTCCGCAAGAGATGCCGACTGTTTTTGCCGGCTTTTAGTTTTTATACGGTTTCAATTTTGGTCGTATACACTATACAGCAGAATACAATATGTTGCCTGAAATAATACGTGCTATGAAGAATCCTAATAAAATTGTTTTATTATTGCTTAGCTAAACTTTTACAGAATAGTTTTATAGGCGGTCGTCAATTGGCCAACAAGTGTTAGGGCTCATTATTATAAATCAATTTTGTTCCGTGAGCTAAAACATCTTATAATAAGCAAAACAGCGAAAAACAAATTCTACAAAATGTTTTATAATTTAGCTGTAAGAACATTCTTAGCGCTTATCTATATGATATTTTAGTTGTGAAGACTAAATAATCGCCTTGGCGGTTTTAATAAAAGAAAATAGCTTTTGCAGAACAGTAATGCAATAGTAATAACATAAAATTATCCTATAAAACAACTTTGTTAGATGGGGACTCGCTGGAATGTGTGATTGCATACATTCGTGCCCATTTAACTAGTCTTGACGTCACCACTCAACTGATCCATCTCGAGGACTTAGATGCTAAAAAAAAATTTTACTTCCCGATGATTTTGAACTTTTTTGGATGATTCTGACATCTATTATATATTTTATCCTCACCTCACCTCAGAAGTATGATGAAAATCCGTTGGTTCCATCACATATCAAACGTGGAAGTACTCAGGAGAGCAAACAGCCTTCCAATTGAGGTGCTTATTTCAAGAGCACGCCTAAGATGGGCAGGTCACGTTCATCGTATGCATGATAACCGCCTTCCTAAATGTACACTTTATGGTGAATTACTAAGCGGTAGAAGAAGGTGTGGCGGTCAACGAAAGAGGTTCAAAGACGCTCTCCATAAAAATCTAAAATCCTGCGGTATTGCAGACGAGCAATGGGAACAACTTGCAGCGGACAGAACCGAATGGCGAGGGGTTGTGGCCAGCTATCAAGGAAATGTTGCTGCAAGAAGGCCGAATCCAAGACCTAACCAGGTCTATGTTTGTCCTGACTGCGGTCGACATGTGCTCTCCCGAATTGGCCTCTATAGCCATAGTCGTGTGCACCGTAGATGAATGGGAATTACAATAGACTACACCTTTTACTTGTTTTTTATTGTACACAATCTATCGACTGTAACATTTTTATACTCGGACTCGAGTAACGGCTAATATATATATATATATATATTTTATTGACATCTAAGTGTTCTTCGGGACGAACAGAACACCACAATTATTAGACAAGAATTTTATTTTCACTTTTCATTATATATTTCGTGAGAGATTAACGCCCTCCATATACCTATTTGATAGGAATATAGAGCACAGAATATTCCCACCACTTAAAGCACAGCAGATACCAAGTATAGTATTACGAGATAAGTACCTGGGCTGTAATTATATTAAAAAAAAAACTTATCGCGTCCTCTTTTCGTCCGATTGTTTACAAATTGTCACAGCGCTACAAAGACTCCCTAATCTATCGCTTTTAAAGTGGCCCGGCGCATAGGGCATGGGAAAAGTACTTACAGAATAGACAACAAAAGGAGACCGTTGGTAATTAGTTCGAGCCTGGGCGCCATGAGTGGCAGTTGCGACAGCGGGCGACAATAATAAAGATCACATTTCGGACGGAATAAAGAAACGGCATGAAACATTAGAGGGGTTGTATGCACAGCACACTATAGCTCTCGATGTTCTCATCATCGGAATCTAAAAGCATAACAATATGTGGTGACTGGTGCCAAGGCAGGGGCGCACGTTTCAGTTTTACAAGAAAATCTGTTGGCCATGTTTTGGCAATGTATTCATGTGTGTGGTACTGATTCTATTAAATATACGGGCTTATGTAGAATAATGGTTGTTCATGTCAGATTTTTCAGAATTTTCTTTTTTTTTTTCTGGACACAAATATTTCATAAGCTAAAGAACGCCAAGTGTGGTGCGCAAAAATACTCGATTTTTTTCAAGACATCCCGTTTTGGAGCCGTGGAATACGATCTAATTTAGTTTTGCCCGCATGCGAGCGGTTTAAAAAAATTATTTCTGCATAAACATCAATGTATTCAGCAGTAAAATTAACAGAATTACACCACTACACAATCTAACCCCTAACATATTTGTAAACAAAACGATCAAAATAAATAACGGTTCACCTCATGGCCCCACGTTGGGCGCCATTTTAACCAACCGATACGGGCTCAGCAAATATATTATAAATTTAACGCTATTTCGGAATTTTAATGCTCTTCCCTGTGTCATAAAATGTTGTTACAGTGTATACTCTGGAATCCCGATGAAACAAAGTCTTTAAGAGGATATAGGTGTGGCGTATCTACTACTATTACTAATTAGTTGTTTATTGTTATTATTTTTATATTAAAAAAGAGGCTTCTGGTATCTAGGTCCGCTGCTAATGGTATCTATGACAGAAGAATAATATTTCAATATTGAGATACATATATGGTACTTATTTAAATACAATAAATGTCAAATATTCGTATGAATAATTCTTCCTCCCAGACAAATATGTTATATGGAATTTATAGTACAATTATTTACATACAACATTCAACATGTTAAAGGTAAAAATAATATCATTGCTGATTCCCTTTCACGTATAGATGATTTATCTTCACTGGAACAATGTATGCCTGATAATGCTCAAACTCACATACTAGTAGATCATATATCTGCAGTAAATTTTCCAGATTTTAATTTTAAATCGCTGAGCGATGAACAAATTGAAAATGTAGAACTAGAAAGATTAATAAGAAATCAATTATCAAAAAAAAATACATTAAATATGTATTACAGAAAGTTAAAATTCCAAATTCGCAAGATGAGATTTGGTGTGATGTTTGCCAAAATGAGGCGCGCTATTTTTGAAATTTTTCATAATTTAACTCATTCAGAAATTCGAACAACCAAAAAATCAATTAATAGTAAATCTTTCTGGCCTATGTATTAATTGTCAGACAGCTAAAATATACAAACATACAAAAACTTGAACATTTCACATAGACAGTGTAGGCCCATTACCTCCTTCCGGAGGTTGCCCTTACAATCTTACTGTAGTTGAACGTTTTACGTGTTGGCCGGAGGCACATACTTTGTGTAACATTACAGCAGAAACAGTTGCTAAAACATTATTCCGACAATTTATATCCCGTTTTGGTGACCCGCTTTACATAGCTACAGAATAGATCAGGGCGCTCATTTTGAATCTGGGTTATTTTCACAAGTTTCAACATTTCCAGGATTTCATAGAATACACTCCTGCATGCATACATCCTCAAAGTAATGGTTTAGTTGAAAGATTTCACAGAACTCTAAAAACAACGTGGATTGCTGGATATAATTCCAGGAATTGGAAGAGTAAACTTCCAATCATTTTGAAGCAGTTTCTTCCGGGTCTTGCCGTGGTCGTCGAACTTGACTTGATGTTTCGCTGATCATCCTGTCAGCTTCTTCAGAAGGATTCTAAAGACTGAATTTGTTGTGCTACACTCCTCGTTATATACCTAGGCGCCGCTTCGCTTCGCTGGTCATTGGTCGTGCTTGGTTCGCTTCGCTGCTCATTCGTCATGTTTGGTTGACCGTGACTTACTACGGTGCAGGCACTTTGCAATACCAGTCTCCACGTGTTATTAAGTCGATACCCATCCTCTCTGTTACAGTTGTTCACGTTATTCATAATTTCCAGTGATTCCCTAATGATTCGCGGATAATAGCGCGTATTCCTGTCTAATATTAATTTGTTGTGTTACACTCCTCGTTATATACCTAGGCTCCGCTTCGCTTCGCTTCGCTGGAAGCTTTTGAAGAGAAAGCTATTCGCTGCAGTGAGAATAAACCAAAGTGCTGGTTACGCTACGTAGACGATACGTTCATCATATGGCCACATGGAGAATTATCTTTATCTGTTTTCTTCGACCGTTTGAATCAACAGCATCCAAGTATCAAATTTACAATGGAGACCGAGCAAGATGGAGCTTTACCTTTCTTAGATATATTAGTAAAAAGGTCACACAATGGCAAGCTGGCCCACGGTGTCTACAGAAAGAAAACGCACACTGATCGTTACCTACATGCGCCATCTCACCACCATCCACAACAGAAAAGAGCGTTAATTAGAACCTTGGTCCGCAGAGCCAATACAATATGCGACGACGATAACAAACCCGAGGAACTACAGAATGTCCAACAAGCTTTAGAGAAGAACGGGCACAGTCAAAGCAATATACAACGAGTAGTAAATAACCAGAGGAGAACTACAGAAGAAGAACAGCAACAACCAACAACGTATGCATGCCTACCCTAGGTCGCGGAGTCACAGATAGGTTGAAGAAGATTTTATTCAAAAAGCAAGTAGGTGTACGGTTTCGAACCGTGAAGAAAATACAGCAGATACTTCCCTCAGTCAAAGACCATGTCCCCAAACTGTTATCAAAAGGTATTTACCAGTTGAAGTGCAAAGGGGCGAGCGTAGGTGCGTCTTTACTATGTGCATATTTCAGTATGCGATGTAAAGCAACGACAGGCGCAGTTAGTACTTGGATGGGTGACCATTCCAACGGAAACCGCGTTCTCGCCTCACACATCTTCCAGCGGCTTGTATATCAGTGTATGCGCGGAAGCTATACAACCTTAGGCGAGGGTTGTATAAGAGATATACCATCCTTCGGAGGGGATGTAAAGCCGTCGGTCCCTTGTCTATTAAATGTTAGGCAAGTAAAAGATCCCTACTCTTCTTAAGGGAAGAGGTTCGGCAAAATTCCTGGTTGGGGGTAGCTCGTCTACAGGCGTCGGTGTTAGGCCTCAGTAGCGGAAATAGGCCGACGTTAAATAAATGTATAAAAAAAAAAAAGTTGAAGTGCACATGTGGTAAGAGCTACATCGGACAAACAGGACGGAGTATCTAGTACAGAATCAAAGAACACCAAAGAAATACCAGATTTGGATACACGGATAGGTCGGCGATAGCAGAACATGTCCATAATAACGAGAACCATAAAATTGTCTACGAGGACGTCAATATATTAGACAGGAATACGTGCTATCATCCGCGAATCATTAGGGAATCACTGGAAATTATGAAAAACGTGAACAACTTTAACAGAGAGGATGGGTATCGACTTAGTAACACGTGGAGACTGGTATTGCCAAGTACCAGCACCGTAGTAAGTCACGGTCAATCAAACACGACGAATGAGCAGCGAAGCGAACCAAGCGCGACCAATGACCAGCGAAGCGAAGCGGCGCCTAGGTATATAACGAGGAGTGTAACAACAAATTCAGTCTTTAGAATGCTTCTGGAGAAGCTGACAGCATGATCAGCGAAACGTCAAGTCAAGTTCGACGACCACGGTAAGACCCGAAAGAAACTACTTCATTAGACAACGGCCGTTAAAACCTGCATTCTACTATTCCAATTATTTTGTTCGGTTTGTGAACAATACCAAAAGAATATTTACAATGGTTCTTCCGCGGAACAGTTGAAACTTGAAATTAGAGGGGCAGGACGACTAAACGAGTTGTTGTTCACAAATCTCGGCATCACACGAAAAACTCTACTAAGCATCCATATCCTAGCCAGGATTCCAGGCCAATTCAATTCAAAACAGCTTTATTTATATTCAAATATACAAGCACCTCCCCAGAATCTTCATCAGGACTGCCGTGAAACCACCGTGTTTATCGCGGTGGCGGATTGCAAGATCTGGCGGACTAGGTATAAAAAGAAAACTAGAAGCAAACACGACAAAACGATACAAGAAAGGAAGAGAAAAGATTTAAAGATAAAGAAGGTATAAAATATCAGTAAAGGTGGATAGGGTAAGTGGAAGTTATAGTTGGTGAAGTTTGGCTATAGGGGTTGTCGGAAAATCGGTACGTCTGGTAGGATTTGAGACCTGAACCAGTCGCGGGGCGTGTTTTTGTTTAGGTGTGAGTAGGTGATAATAGAAAAGATAAATTGGGGTAAATTATATCAAATGGATTTATTAAAATACCACAAAATGCCGTATTTGGGATACAGGGTGGCTACTTTTTATATTGAACGGTATTGCTATCTCGCAAATCATAACAGGTTCAAAGTCGGTTAAATGAGAAAAAAGTTTCGTATTTTGAATGCCAATGAAGTGGTTTAAAGAAATTGAAATATTCCAATTGGTCAGAAGATATACAATAAAATCCAATCAAAACTGATCGGAGTAATTTCAATATCTATAACCCATTTCATTGGCCGTCAAAATTCGAAATTTCTATCCCATTTAACCCACTTTGTTTCTGTTATGCCAATCTTATCTTATTTACAATAAAGTATTGGCCGGTTACAACCAAATACTTATGCGATAAATATACGGGATGTTGGCTAATTGATGGTAGTTCTTATAATGCTGGATGGTATTTATTTAATGGTATAATGTTTCTATATTGAATTTTTCTCAAAAAGGCATTTGAAAACGAGGACTAAAGTTAGAAAATTATTAATGTGGCAACACAGTAAAAGTAAAAGCCAACACTGTTGCACTAATAAAGTAAAATAATCTTTATTTATCCAGAGAACAGATATTAATAAAATATAAAATTTAAAAAAATACACCTATCATATATTTACAGCTTCAAGCTTACAAACATATACATACATAAGTGCCATATGTTTATCTAACTAAGTTTCTTATATTTGCTTTGAATACTTGAACACTTTGAAGATCTTTAAGGTTTTGAGGAAGAAAATTGTACTGACTGATACCTCAATTGGTGGAACATAAAAGTTAAAGGCAGATCTGGTATGGTAGGGGTGTATTTCTTAAGTACAACTAGCTGATTTTTTAAATATTCCGGTAATGTTAATTATTATTTGGGCAAAATAATACTTCTCAATATCGATCCAGTTTAACAAATATAGCTTTCTCTGAATCTATATATATATATATATATATATATATATATATTGTAATTTCTGTGATCTATCAAAATTTGTACAGGTAACATATAACACAGAGCAGCAATACGTAAAATGAGGTAATAATTTAGTCGGAATTGTTAGATATGAAGCTACCCATTCTAAGAATCCAATTTTTTGCCAATTTTCTTTGAAGTATAATCTATACGACTTCCAAATTTTAGTTCTCTATCAATTACAAAACCCAGATATGTCATTTGGTCGACTTGCTCGACATCCTGCTGATTTATTTCAATTTTTAAATTTAACTCTTTAAATATATTGTACCAGTAATTGTTACTTGGAAACATCCATTTGGATTTTAGTTCATTTAGTTGTAGTTTATGTCTAAATTTATTTGTAAACAAAGTTCTTCGTTCATGGTTGATATTAGTTCATTGAAATTATCGTGGGCATAGTATATGAGGGTGTAATCTGCAAAGAGATGAATTTTACATTTACTTAGGATATTTCCTACATCATTTATATATAATATAAATAACATGGTCCAAGCACACTTCCTTGAGGAACTCCGAAGTTATTTATTTCCAATGACGATTTGGTATTCCCCATTTTTGTACATTGGCAGCGGCTAGAAAGGTAACTTTCAAACCACTTTAACGCAATTCCAGTAAATCCACATTTTTTAAGTTTCAGTATTAATATATCTATAGTTTCGAATGCCCTTTTCAAATCTATAAATACTGCACAAACTCCGAAGCCTTTCTCATCAATTTTGTTTCCAGTCTGAGATCACAAACTGAAGAGCAGATTCACATGAATGGTTTCCTCTAAACACTGATTGATAGCTACATAATATGTTGCTAGTATTTATATATTTTATGACTTGCTCAAACACTACTAATGCCAGGATTTTTTCGCAAAAGGGAAACATATTTATTGGTCGTAACTCTATCGAGCGCTTACTGTGAGCGATGACAAATGTAACGTGCAACGTTGCCGGCTTGTGTCAGTTTCCCATATATCAGAAATTAACAAATTTTTTATTTCGGTTATTTGGCATAGTAGACATAAATATTAAATAGAAAAGTTACTCCATTTTATGAGCAGAACTACTCTTTAAAAGGACTACCACGAATTAGCGAACACCTTGTAAAAAGTGATACTTTTTTCACAAACCGGAACTTCGACAATCCTATGAGTGAAAGAAGGTCACTTTATACAAATTGTGTACAATATTTTGCTACTACCGGAATAAATATACGCATAAATTTTCATTCAAACGGTCCCCGTATGCAACTAGTTCAGACTTACGATGTGCTAAAGAGTTACCAAAACTTGTACAAAAGTAGAAAAGTATGTAAAATGTCAAGTCTGCTATATCTCTTAATCGATTTACGTAACCTTTTTGTAAACACCTAGTTCTATCACACTTGAGTTTTTAATTAAAATTCGTTGTCAACTACGTTGAAATCGATACGGTATAAGTTTCGTCAGTTCGTGCCTCAAAACTTCATTTGCATATTAAGTTGCGTAAACAGATTGTTTAGATTCGTTTTCAAATATTTATCAGACGCCCAATTAATGCATTTATCTTTTTAGCGCTTGTTCAAATTACGAATAGAATGGTATTAAAAGAGTACTCATCGTTTTAGGCAGCTAATACAACTGTTATAGATTAGAAAATAGTGTTACGTGTTTACAATCTGCAGTAGTAAGCACTTCCCAAGCGTAGTTTCAAATAATTGCAATAAAAATTTTCACTAACCACTACTTTATTTAATACTTAATTACAATAGTTAATCGTTCTCATAACACACTAATTATAAGTTTCATTTGCTATAGTCTCGCTACTATAGTTCACAACTTATTACTCTTCTTCTTTTATCTGTTCACTTGTTCATCTCATATAAAACTGTACTCCGTGTGCGTGATCCACTTCTTATATGTCCGTGGCGCTTTATACTCGATCTTTCCAGTCCGTGACTCGAGATCTTTCTAGTCCGTCTAGCATATTCCACAGTTTTCTCATATCAATAGTAATGGTAGTTCACCAGTTGGCCCAGAGATGGCGCCGTTTTACCGGTAGCCAAGTAGGCAGGCCTCCTTTCACCTGGAATTGATTAAACCTTACTCCGTTAGAGGGCGGCACATAATAAATTTATATTCTTTCCTATTATTTGGGTTTTGTACCACATGTATTGTTATCCTCTTCAAAACAAATCACCGAATCTACAAAATAATAGAATTATTGGAAAAAAGTCTCTGCGCCCGTGACGTTTACGCCAAAGAAAAAGTCAGAAGTTATGTTTTGCAAATAATATAAATCGGAATAAACACAGAAATAATGTATTTTGCTGACGTTTCGGAAAGTAATCTCTTTCCGTTTTCAAAACTTTTTTTTGGAAGAACTCTTATTTTGGTATGTCAAATACACAGGTTTAAGATTCTGTTTATGTTATTTAACGGTACCCTGTATATTTTTAGAAATCAATATCAACAATTAATTAATACAGTGTTTCATTTTCACAGTCTAAATAAACTAACAACAGGTGGAATCCTATAAACTTTTCGTTGAGGTGGCCCCATATAAAAAAATCAAGCGACCTTGCAAGACCGTCTAACGAGCCCATTTTTTCCTATCCAGTTTTCTCCGAGCCTTTCGTTTAAATAATTCGCCACTACTATGCAGTTATGTGGTGGAACTCCATCCTGTTGAAGAATTATTGACACATTAGGTGGCAGTTCTTCCAGAAAATATTTTGAATCTCCCAATTTAATGGCCCGTCGAGAATTGTTGGCCCAATAATTCTTCTGCCAATTACCCCCAGCCATACATTAAAATTAAATCGATATGCACTTTCTCTCATATTTCTGGCATTCTTTTGTGTCCAATAACGGGTGATTGACGAATTTTATTGAACGAAATAATTTAGTTAATTCAGCTGGAAGATTTAAAGCGGACTGTCGTCCCTTCCGCCCTTACTGCCGGGTTGCCCATGAGCCTCCTTAAGCGCCGGGAAGTGTGTCTGCCCGGTCTAGACCGCCGCCGGCATCGTATTCTATTGGTATTCAAACAATCAGGGTCGGACTAGGTATTCTCATTTGGATTACGTGATTTATATGTGTTTTTGTCGCCTTGGCACCACTCACAAACATTAATAATCGCCATAATCAAACTTAGTTGGAATTTGAATAAAGGTTGTCGCTTAGATTTTCGTATAAATGAAAACAATTTTTATCTTTATGAAGTATGGGCTCGGCAGTGCTGAATCAAAATCTAAGGTTATACAATGTTGCTGGACTGCATACAAATATAATTTTTGTGTGGGCGTCAGTCATTTTTTTAAGTAAGGCGATAAATAATCAGAGGCGACTCGCCAGTGTATTTGATTATTTATACCCATGTCTTAGAAAGAAATTAATTAAAAAAAAATTTCACTTATAATCTCCCTAGTGCTTGAATTATTTCAGGTAATTTTTCCGAGCTCCGAATTTTCTTTAAAAATTCGCGAGCGAGAAAAAATTTCAAGAGCGAGGGAGATTCGGTAAAAAAATGTTAATCCAAAATTACTTGACAAAAAAAAGAGAGAATTTTTTCAATTTTTGGGCCTCTGAAAACCGGTTCGGCACTGCACTAAAAACCTTATACCCAAGCAACACCAAATGGTTTAATAAACGTTTTGATTTCGTTTATACGACTTGTATACATAATGTTTATTGCAACCTATATTCAACGTTCAAATATCCGCGCTACAAACGTATATATTTGTCTTACCATATATTATATATAGACGTTTTAAAAAAACGTGTATATATATATATATATATGAAAAATACTAGGTTCTCGGGTTGAACCGCGTCTGAGATTGTTAATGTCTCGACGTTTCGGCTCCCGTTTTGGAGCCATTTTCAAGAGAAAAAGTGAGTCAAGTAAAAATTGTCAAAGAAAATAATGCTAGGAGTTCGTGGAACTGGTTCGATTCCGGGGTCTCAATCTGCTGAGGTTCAGTTCAGTTCGAGCAACGAGGAGCAGCAGTAGGCAGCTTTTAGCGAGAACCTGAAGATGGCAGATGAGATTCTGCCGAAACGTCGTTTAGACAACCATGACTCCTGAAGGAGTCGACCATCGACGCGGGAGAGCACCCGGAAGTACAACAACACTTCATATATATATATATATGGTACATCATATTCCAAATATATACGTCTTAAGAAAACGTATATTGTTGTCATATCATATACGAGATATATACTTTTATGTGGAACCTCAAATAAACATATTCCATATACGTCGATAATACGTATGATGTAAAGGTTTTTCTCACGGTTATGAAAACTCTTTTCTCCAGTTGCTGATTTACGCGTAAGAAACCTTTATTATCCACTGTAAATCATACATACATAGGGTATCCCTGTATGGAATATCTAATACTTAACAAACTTTTTTATTTTAAATTTTTTGAGAAAGTCATTTTTTATAGTGTTGCTTCAGCGTATCAAACTTTTTTTGGCAATGCCAAAATTTAGGTAATATATTCAGACAATATAAATATCTGACTTCACTTAAGGTGAATATATTTCAAATTAAAATCGGCAGCTACTGGAAGCGGCTGGAACCTCCCCACTCGGTGGATCTTTGAAGCCGAAAAGAGCATTAAAATGTGTGACAAAACGGCACTAAACGTAATCCGATCTCATCCAAAACCTTTTTAGATCTTCTGGGGCACTAAAAAAACCCTCAACTTAATGAATTTACAATCATCTATGCGAGTTATTACCTACATTATCGCCCGTTGATTAATATACTATTAGGATATTAACAACTTTAACATCACTTGCACGACTAAGAAAGTCTAGTTATCCTAAATACTACAGATTTGTAAAGCAACAAACTGAAAATTGGAAAAGTGATAATCTATAATAAATTCACCAACGAAGTTACAGAAAGCATATAATATTGATATTGTTACATCTACCTTTAAAGTTTGTGACAATCCACTAAAAGTTACAAATATGCCAAAAATCTTATTAACATGACATGACACCAACGTTATCGGATGACAAACGATGACAATGACAACTGTCAAAATTTGCTCATTGCAATCCGATCGCTTATGCCATGCGAAATGCGATCTATGCTTCATATTTGCTTTGTTTTTAATTTTTTTCACGGAAACCAAACCGAAAGGGTGGAAGTGTGATATATCGTTGAAATCAGAATTTTAACTGCTTTTCAATGGCTCCATTACAAATTGAAAGTAATTATAAAATAAACAACTTGTTGCGTCAAAATGGCACTAAACATAATCCGATCTCAACCAAAACCTTTTCAGATTTTCTGGGGCACTGAAGAAATGCACATGCAAAGTTTCATTCAAATCCGTTCAGTAGTTTCGGCGCTATCGTGCTAACACACATACACACACACAGACATTTTTCAAAAACCACTTTTTTCGTTTCCTAGGACCTCAAAACGTAAAGATTTGATGTTATCTCAATTTTCGTTTTTGAACCAATTTTAGTAACCTCTCACAATTTTATTGTGGAGAGGTTAAAATATAGAAGTTTCAAAGTCTCATAAAGCTGGTATATAACTATATAGTTAAAAGGAAATTAGATGTAATCGTAAATTATAATTGTTTTTATTTAATTTTTTTTTCTTTTGAAAATCTTTTCTGAAAAATTTAGTTTTTCTCAAACAATTTAGAATAAAAAGATAGAAAAATATATCGAGAGATTTTTTAAAGGGAATCCACCCTTGTATCTTTGTTAATTTTTTTTTATATTGTTTTATAAACTAAGAGCTTATTTAATAAATGGTTAAATAGTTTCCATCACTTTACTTTTACCAAAATTACCTTAACTTTCAAAATTTAAATGGGAAATTCTGTTATACAGTATTATAGACTAATCGATTTCAAATAACTTTGCAAGTCAAATCATATCTTCAATCAGAAATCATTTGCTACTTATGATAAAATTGTTAATATATTTTGCTGCATAACAATAATGAGATGACATTGAAACAAATTCATTTCTAAGTGCCTTCTTTTGTAAAATATATTAATTTTTCTTTAATTATAACAGGGATTAGAATTAAAGTTTTTTTTTGACTTACGATACATTTCCCTTTGCTAAATTATTTAGAATTGATCGGTCTACAACACTATAAAGATCACAGCTCCATAAGTTATCATTGGTCTTATGACGGCTGTGTATATCCACATGACCACTTTGGGTTTCATTCCCCAGGTTTTCGACGCTGCTCATAAGAAATGTAGGTCTTCTTTAGTCATCTATTAAGTGAAGATTCCATTTTAGTTTGTCATCGAAGGTTAGAAGGTTACCCCAAGGTATCTCACTTCTGATGCGAAACTTAGTGTTGTATCCAGGAGGGCAGGTGCCTTCAATGCCCCTAGTTTCCTTTTCCTTATGAAGATAACCATCTCCGTCTTCCTGGGGTTGACAGACTGGGTGTGTTCTCTACACCATTTTTCAATTATTCTTAGTCCCCATTGCATTCTTTCACAAAGGACTCCTTCTAATTTTCCGCTAAGCATTGGAATCCTGAATTGGGGCCGCACAAGAGACTATTAAGGACGAGGTTCCATGGCAGTAGTGATATTACACCTCCCTGCGGACAGCCTCTCGCCACCATGCCTCATAGAGAAACATCTCCCACACTGATTTGTACAACTCAGGGAGATCTTGTTGGATATCCAGCTTCCTATAGTCGTAGGGACGTTTCTCTTCACTAACCCGACTCGCGACTGTGTGGAGGGCGGTGTCGGTGGATCTTCCTAGGGTTTATGCGTGCTGGTTGAGATGTAAATGGTTGTCTTTAATGACTTTCACTAACAACATCCCTTATATATCGTTTACATAGCTTCTCCTCCCCATCGCCTTGAGCAGAAAAGTGGTTAAGCTGATAGGTCTATGCTCTTTGGGGGTGGTATAGTCTAACCGCCCTGCCTTTGGGATGAACACAACTTTTACTTCACTGTTACTGTTTAACTAGAGAAATTTTTGTTAATTGCTTTTTTATTATTATTTGTATTACTCTATTACTGAAGCTTAGAAAAAAACGGGAAAATCGAGGAGAACTGAGAAAAAGACGGAAATTTGAATGCCCCAATTTAAAAGAAACCCTGATAATCCAAACATGCTATTTCAGGTCAGGTAATTTTAAAATGATGAATTTCGACTATGAAAAATAAAACAGCATAATTACGTCATTGTTCGAACGGCTGATGTTTTTGATAGTTTCCATCTATTTCAGATACTCGGGAAAAATCTTTATTTTCGTAGCCATTTCCTCAAAATGGCCCATTGATTCGGCGAGCGATTCCACTTGAAATTTTTTTTTTCCTTTCATTTATTTGTAAAATTGTGATTATTTTAGTGAAGGACTATATTTCAAATGTAAATCTTATATGGCGCCATTTCCGCAACAATGTCAACTGATTGACGTGGATCACACGCTTTATAGCCTAATCAGTTATACGCAGGAAACTAGCAATTAAGAAACTATGTAATGTATGTGAAATTTTCAGTTTAAACTTTAAAACTCATTTATTGCGTTTTAACGAGTCATTTAATTTATAGCATCGGATTTAAATAATAGTGTTTCGTTAAATAAATAATTTATAATATGTTGGGTACGGTTTAATTACTTTTTAGATTTCTGAGAATTTTTTTATGAAATGTGTGATTTTATTGTTATTTTATAACATATTTATAGAAGATTATGACATAAAGATATAATTAAGTTATATTTAAATTATTTCTTAAACAGTGCTAAAAATTTGGCAATAAAAATTTTTAAAATTAGAACTTATTTGGCATAATCCTTTCGCGAAAGAGAAAAGTTGCGTCAGTTTAATTAACTAAACGTGAACTTAATAGAACGTGAAAGAATTGTAATTGTTTTAATGATTGGTTTTGGTGAAGGATATGTGCACTTAAAATCGAGGGGGATAACTACTCATGTAGTCAGCGGTACAAAATATAATGTAGTCTTACGTGACCCCTTGTAGTCTTTCTGATGTTACAATAGTTACATAGTAGCTTTAGACCATGAATTTATAACACATATCTTTTTGTTGGTATTGCCATCTAGTTTAAGGTTTTAGTTGTTTGCCTTTTGTCAATTACAGCCTAACCCGGAAAACACCGGAAAACCACAGAGATATGGAGAAAATAATTTTTTTGAATTCATTCCCATTTCATTTAAATTTTTAATTAAAGAATGCATATTTATAACCAATATTTTGTGCAGAAATTATTCCCCTAGTTTTCATTGCTTTTCCAGGAAAATAGCTGGAAACTGAAATTCTTAGTTACATATTCTTCCATTTTTTACTCGCTTTATATTAGCTTCACCTGCATGTTTGTTTGCTTGTATGTAACGGAATCTTTGAATGTGATTCTCTTCCTACTTCAAAACGCCAAATTAAACTGAAACTTTGCACACTTATCAAGGACCCATGACAACACAACAGTTTGACAACTTTGTGCTAATATTAGGATCATCAGAATAAAATTTAAAAAATGACTGATCTATTGTCGAAATTTTGGCGGAGGCGCCGCTGTTATTAATATAACGTATTTGCCGTTGTATAAGCCCTTGTTAAACGCTAGTTCCAACTTTAATACATACATTATGATGTAATATTAATTATGTACTACTAGCGGATCCTCAGCGGTTTCGGAAAGCAGGCGGGTATCAGCTGGTTTCCATATATATCGGTGTTCATGATGCTAATTCTAAAATTCACCCAATCCAATATAGTGGGGAGAAACGTGCCGAGGGATGAATGGCAAGAGTGTGACTAAAAACAATTATAGTTTAAAAACTTAAAAAATACGCTTTACTATATTTTTAAAATTCTACTTTTATCAATAGCTACCAATAAAATATTTATAACAACTGATATCAAGCACCCCACGCTTAAATGATTTTTTTTTGTCAATCACTTCATTCTTATTTTTTACTTTTTAGTTCGGTTTGCTATTAAAGCTAGTTTTTTTAGTTTTTTAAATGTTATTGCAAATATGAATCTTAACACAGAATTTTTATTATATGATGAAAATATTCAAGTTATAATAATGAAAATTCGAACTTTTAATAGCAAAATCAAATAACGTTATTTTACTTTATAACAGCATTTGTACTCAGCAGTCTTCTTCTTCATCTTCATTTAGTATATCGGCTAAGTTGTCTAGTTCTGGCTCGTCTTCATCTTCAAATTCATCTGGATCAAAACTTTCCATAGTGCCGGTTAGTTCGTGTAGCAACGGATCCCCTTTAATACAATCAAACTTAAGTTGTCCATTCTCCAACTTCCAGCCATGTCCCACTGGAGTTGGTGTTATGGATTTAGCGACGCATTGTTTCATATGTAGCACTGTTAGTTTACACTGCTGATGTGGTATTCAAGTGAAGCTTTGTAAGGAGCTAGTAGATTCAATTCGACACAATGATCTAAGAATATGCACGAATTTTATTTATTTATTTATTTGGGTTACGACTGCCCAGACAGAAATCCAATTATAGGGCAGGGATTTTACAAACATAAAAAGGAAACTAAATAATAACTAAAACTAAATAACTTAACTAAAGCAAAACAATTAAATGATACTAAAAATTAACAAAATAAGTCTATGATTAGTATAGTCCTAAGAGTTGTAATCTAATAGTTTAGAAGCTCCAGTTGTTGTGCAGAATTGAGAACCACATTTCTCATTTTGGATATACTAGTATTAAAAATATCTATATTATTATATAAGGAATCATAGTTGGAACACATACGGTGCAAAGGAGAAAATAACAGCAAATTTGTTATTGGTGCAGGCAAATAGAATAGAGACGAATGTGAGCGAGTCTGCAAATTAAGAACATGAAATCTAATGCAACTAAGAATTTCAGGGCAGTCAATAGTGTCATTTAAAATTTTAAAAAGGAATACAAGACAGTGATATGTTTGACGTAGTTGAAGATGGTGTGTGATGTACTCGTGTGGATATGTAATAAGTCACAATGTGGAAAACCTCTCTCTGAATAATCCAGAACTTTTGAACCAGAGGTATTTAAGAAAACGCCTCTGAGGTTTTTCAATGCTATATTTATGATTTTCGTAACCAGGACTCCAGACTATTGAAGCATATTCAAGTCTTGACCTCACAAATGAATTAAAGAGAAGTTTCAGTGTATTTTCGTTAAATTCTTTACAATTACGGATAATGTAGCCTAAATTTTTGAAGGAATTAGCGGATATTTGATTGATATGGCTAATAAAAGATAACTTTGGATCGAATATTACTCCTAGACATTTGAAATGACCACAGCTTTTCAGTTCTTTATTATTAATTGTATAGATAAGTTTTATTGGATTTTGTGCACGAATGTATGTCATAAAGCTACGCTTTGAGATATTTAACTGTAAATTGTTTACGCTACACCAAGACCATAGTTGTATAAGATCGTTTTGCAAATCAACACAGTCTTCTGCACTAGTGATAGATGTAAAAATTTTTTAGGTCATCGGCATATTTGCAGTGTAAGCCAATGACGATATCATTTATAAAAATGTTAAAGAGCAATGGCCCAAGCACAGAACCTTGGGGAGCACCTGATGTCGCTGAGATATCCATAGACCAAAATCCACGGTATTGTACATTTAGTCGTCTATTTACCAAGTAGGATTCAAAAAAGTTTAGGAAGTGCTCAGTTAGTCCAAATTCGGATAATTTGTTCAGCAAAATTCCGTGGTTCAGTCTGTCGAAGGCTTTAGAAAAATCTGTACAAATGATATCTACTTGGCCTCCAGCATCCAACTGTTCAGCTATGAACTGAGTGATACACACCAGATTGCTGGTGGTAGAGCGATTTGGCATGAAGCCGTGTTGATCGAGGGAAATTTGTAATTTGACGTGATTAAAGAGAATATCCGTATATTACGTTTTCAAATAATTTACTAAAATTGCACAATATTACTATTGACCTATAGTTTTCAATAGCACATCTATAATTTTCTTACAGATCCTGGATATTTTCCAGATTTCTGGAAAACTAGCAGTTTTAATAGACAAATTAAAAATACTAGCTAGCGGTTTTGCAAACAAAATGGCACAATCTTTAAGGAGAAAGGTTGGAATACCATCAGAACCTGTAGTAGTTTTGGGTTTAATTTTCTTAAGTGCCTTGAGTACGTCATTTTCGGTAATATAGGGAATGCATAAATTGTTAGTATTACAATGAGTGCTATTTATATCATAAGCAAAGTTTGTAGATACGGAATATGACTCTTGAAAGTAATTAGCAAATGCGTCAACTATTACTTGTGGTTCGTTTAATATGGAGCCATTATAGGTCATAACGCTAGGAATACTGGATATATTTTTTCTGCTGTTGACCAGAAGTGATTTGGATTGGAATTAATTTGGTTCTCAATATTCTTTGTGCGCGTTATCAATATCGATTTTTATGTTTGCTCTTAGAATTTTAAATTGATTCAATTCATATGAGTTACCATTTTTTTTAAAGTTGCGCCAGTGTTTTGATTTTGCCTTTATATTGCGAATGATATTACCATTAAACCAAGGTGGGTATTTATTAGTTTTAGTTAACATTTTTGGGACGTTATCAATGAAAACAGAGTCCAGGATAGAATACAATATAACACATGCCTCATTCACATCTTTACATTGATCAATACTAGCAAAATCAATATTAGTTAAGTCTTTGTAGAGCTTATGGAAATTAGCTTTTCTAAAATTATACATGGGAGAAGAATTAACAAAGTTTTTATTTGGTTTTTGTTGTATTTGTAAATAGATATCCAGAGGAATTTTGAATACTTTTCCAATTTAGATTTCACTGACAACTTTCCACGTTGAACAAAAGAATAGGTAGTGTCGTACCTGAATAATGCATGCATATTCAACATAGCATGGCTCATTGCTACACCTAAATTCCGAGAAATGATGGTGGCATTAATGACCCTTCGTTTGTTTCCAGTTCCTGTATCAAACAAAAACATGTTTTTAATTTCGTTACCGTACTTTAACAACAACATAAAAACATCTGTATCTGGTGATCTAATTCTGATAGGCAAATTGTCTTGACAGGACTGAGAAGCATGGAAGCATTGTATATAATTTTAGTATCCGCTTCCTCTTGAACCTTCTTCGCTGAGTGGGTGGAGTGAAAGTAGTGGGCATATTTGTCTTGGCTCCATTCATTATGTAAAAGATTGACAAGTTGTTCCTTATTTTTGCCATTTATGAGAATTTTTTTCCAATCCCGAGAAATCTCAGTCTTAGGCTCTTTTAAAAAGAATGTACCTCCACAACCCCTTCTTAATCTCTCAATGTTTTTATATTTCGTCACGAAATCTATCCTGTTGCATTTTGGAAAGGGGCTTAAGACAATCTCGGCGGGCTCACCAAAGGTTTCTGGAATGTTAGTGAGACCAGAATGAAAGTAAGCCATGCCGTCAACCTTATAAATTCACTCTTCAACCTTAGAAGGTTCGTCTATCGTACCCTTGATTTCCAAAGCATGGAGTAGTTTGGCCTTGTCTGATTTTATAGGATACCCATCATCAGTTGCTAATGCCCATGGTACCATGGAACCTATTGGATAGGACAACAGCATCTCTATGCTAATTTCATGTTCCTAGGACAGGAGCAAAGCTCGACCAAAAATATTTCTTTTTGCTCTTTATCACAACTAATCTGTTTTGTGAGGACGTAACAATTATCTTCTCTTGAATACTCTTAAAACTTTGTACATTTTGTCTCTTTAGTGATTCATGAAATTTTGTATTCTTTAGAATAAATCTGTCTTGTAGGAAAGTGTTGTAGGCAGCCTTCCCCAGACTATCTACATTGAGTAAATGAAAGTTATATGGGAATATTGGATGAAAAAAACACAGATTTTTTTGTAAAAAGTCATTTTCTCTGTATTTTAGTGGTTTTCCGTGTTATTCCGGGATATGCTGTAATTGACAAGCGGCAAACAACTAAAACCTTCAACTACATTGCAATAACAATATCAAAAAAATATATGAGTCCCCCCATGGGGGATATACACTAGCCTCCGCTCTAGTTAGTTACTTTGATGTTTGATACTGTCACTTTTGAGTAAAACCAAACCCATTCAATTACGCGTAGAACATGAAATAAGTAGATTTTCGAACAGACCTACATACCTACCTCGAGAAATCATGCCAGCTCCTCTTATCGCCATCCAAAAAGGCTACTTGTATCTGTCCATTTGGTAAGAGATAGAACAGAGATCCGGATGCCATTCGATAGAGCGTACAATAATTATTATTTTGTTTTATTCTGTATAAAAGATCTTACTAAACCTTTTATGAGGTAAAAATGGTGTATAAGATGCTTTAATAAAATAGCTTTATATTTATATATTCTTAGCTTTGACCTACAATACCATAATAGTAAAAATTCACTTTATAATAATTACAGTTCGGTAATTCATTATTACAATTTAATACAAACAAACATATCTCATAAATAAAAATACAAGTACAAAATGAACATAAAAAAAAAAACGAAAAACTATGTATGACAGTACTACCTACTACCGTACTGACAAAAAAATTTGTGTATTTATTTTTCTAACTACAAATGCTCAAATTGTGCACCATGCATTCTAATATACGAACGTGCTCTACGAGACACCTGACGCATTACATTTTGGAGCATTTCAGGAGTAATTTCCTCACATGCGTTTCTAATTCTGGTTTTGATGTCCTCAATACTTTCAGGGGCAGTTTCGAATACGTTGTCTTTAATATAACCCCAGACGAAAAAATCCAACGGCGTAATATCTGGTGATCGAGCTGGCTATAGAATGGGTCCTTAGGTGCCTATCCAGCTATCTGTCATAACTTGATTTAAATAATTTGTACATATTACAGCAGTGTGAAGTGGAGCCCCATATTATTGAAAATATGAATAATTTTATTTTTCTGCCACTGTTAATTTATACATAAAATCTGGAAATTTATTTTGCAGGAAATTAAGGTATCTACGAGCGGTTAATTTGCCATCATAAAAATAAGATCCAATTACTTTAGTCCCTAAAAGACCCACCCAAACATTCGTAGAAAATCTTTCTTGGAAAGCAGTCTCTCCGCACCAATGTGTATTTTCTCGTATCCACTTATAATGCATGTTTCTATTGAAAAACCCATTATTAGAAAACTCTCCTTAGAAGAAAACTTACTTTCCTCGGCTTATATCCCTCATTTAGTAGCATCGAAATCCATTTTTAAAAATATTTTCCTTGCACCTTCTTTTTTTATGCGACAGCTCCTCTGAATTTGTTTCAAAGAAGTTTCTTCATTTTGGTTAACATAATTCAATACTCTATTCACTTTTCTTACATTATCCGCAACATGATCTCGCCTTACTACTGTTTTTAAAATGAACCGCGCGATTTTGAACAACTTCCTAAACATCGATTTGGCTGCGGAGCATCTGGAAATCTATCTCCGTAAACCGTGACTGCCATCATCGTCAAAACCAACTACGTTTTTCGACTTTTTGATACATATCATTATTCTTATTGTCTTTCCCATCAACTTGCATCCCTTTAACTTTTTTCGTATCTCTTCAAATAAAGAAGCTATAATTTTGTAATATATCTCACAAAGTAGGCTATGGATTTCAAATTTCTTTTCCCTGAAATATAGCTCAAAATTGGATAACTGTTTTTAAAACTTTATTCTTCTACAATAGATATTACGCGAGATATTTGGTGTGTGTGTGAGTTATTTAGTGTGATTTATTTAGTTTTAATTTTTTTTATGTTTATAAAATTCCTGCCCTATAATTGGATTCCTGTCTGGGCAGTCGTAACCAAAATAAATACCTAAATAATAAAAGGCTTTAGACAGAATAAGATGATCACATGTTTTACTTAGGTTATAATTGTTGTTCTGATTGTATTTATTTGAATTTACCTTAAAGATATGCTGGTTTTAAGTAAATAAGATTTAAGGGAAAATATTAATTTATAAATCTAAATTTACTTCCATATTGCAAACGTATAGTTAACCTGCTCTTAATGTCCTCATTATTTGTTTTTCCACGCTAATAGACTGTCGCGGTGTAATGTTAAAGTATTACCTCACTGATTACACTAAATCTTGAGAAAAACATATAATTTTAAGTACCTATGCAAATGAAAATCTGCGTAATATCAGGAGACTACGTATGCCTTATTATAAAATAGGCTGAAAATCTTATGTTAATCATATTCCCACCATTCAGGAAGTATCCTTACTGACAAATAAATCAAAACAAGGCTCTACGTACTTATTTTATAATTATAATGTCGAATAACAAATTAATTAATACGGATAGGTACAGAATCCAATTAACCCGTAGGACTTTTTGTCGACTTTTAACAGATAAATTATTAAAAACCTGTACGATATATTAATGCTGTTTTCTTGTCAATTAGATTTCTCGTTAAAGTGCCTTAAATGTACTTATTTACATTTTAGGTAAAATTAACAAGACCATCGATATATCTGACAGTGCCAGTTTGTGTTTCTACTTCTGTGCGTTCCCATATAAATAATAAAGTAAAAAAACCGATAAAATAAATACCTCATCATTTAATTTTTTATTAATTGATTTATTCAATGTCGGACTATTTTTTTGACTGAAGCCAATCACAGATTCCAGATGACGAGTTGCCTCCAACCTGAAAATTTTGCTGAAGAGTACGAATACTTTACTTTTAAATAAAGTACTTTAATATACATATTTATTACATAAATCTGAAATAACCATGTTCTGGGAGTGTCAGCAGGTATCCGACACTCTTCACTGACCACAAACTCGACAACTCTGCTTGCATACTAATAATAGTTAAAACATAATATTTTTAGTCGCAAACTCCTCTATCAAATCCTTATTTTTACTATAAGGAACGTAACCAGACTGCAACCAACAGCCACTCTCCGGGCCATGTGCCCCGCCGAGCGCTGAATTACAAGTTACAAGCCTGGCGCGTTAAGTGTAATAATTGCATATTACCATCAAAACGCTAATGTTTCGATTGCAACAAACACCAGCCGAACACTTAACGCGACAGGCTTGTAATTCGTAATTCATCGCTCGGCGGGGCACATAGCCCAGAGAGTAGCTGTTGGTTGCAGTCTGGTTACGTTCCTTGTAGTAAAAATAAGGACTTGATAGAGGAGTTTGCGACTAAAAATATTATGTTTTAATATCCCGCCCTCTAAAAGCACATTTGAACTATACTAATAATAGTTGTTTGTCTGTAGGTGTTACAATCCCTACAGATAAATACCTACTATAATACAACAATGGCAAAGTAACTTAACACTTTATTAGATGGGAACTAAAAATAAGGTTTTCTACTTGAAAAATCGAATTACGACATTTTGTTCAAGAGGAAAAGTAGTCTCAATTTCTTTAGAAGTCTGTATGTTATCTATCATACCGACCCTTATTATGGGGAATACACAGAATGCATCACAGAATTATATCCAAGAACTTCTCCGCACTGCAGGCTCCACTCCCACAGTTTAAAAGTTTTTTGAATTTAAGATAATCATCAGTAATCAATTACTCGTATATACTTGACTTCATTTACCTTGTTTCCCTTAATTTAGATAGTTAAATTAGGATATGAGAGATTGTACAGCTTGTACTTTGATAATATAAATTTGCTACCTATTAATCTATATCTAGACTCATCTACATTTAAACAGGCTGTTATCGCATAGTCATTTGCCTATTACAGATAAATTATAATTCATCGAATTAAACATTGTTCGTATGTCATCACCCACAATATGTACCATTATCGTACGCAAACGTACAGGGTGGACCATTAATAATAAACTATAGTTCAGGGGTAGATTCTTAGAAAATATGAGAATATAACCAATATGCTTTAGTAAAATGTTGCTGTGGAAAACGATACAGGAAGTCAAAGTTCAAATTATTTTTTTGTTTTTTTTTGCAATAACTCTACAGCCTCTTGACTGATCTTCGCCATTTCGCCAAATTTGCTAGAGAAACTTTTTTGTCCTAAGAAACAATAATTTATGTATTACATACATCACGTTAGATCAGAGAGGGCGCCGCAGGACCCGTGTCTGATGATGAAATTTTTTTCATATTTTTGTTTTAGGACCGGTTGTGGTACTTCTGACCAGAAAATCTGATGAGGGCGTCATTTCCATGTATAAGAGGGGAACTTGGTAGAACTCGATAACTCCAACCGTTTTTGAGGAAAGTGCCGTTAAACATTTCAATAATTTTTTGAAAAGAAAAATTCAAATTTAATGAAACAAAGTATATCTATTGAAAAAAGTACAAAACTAAGGGAAAACAAAATCATAATAACAGCATAAACTCTTTCTCACTTTTTTATGAACTAATGGATTATTTTTATGGTATTGAGTTAAATACATAAATCAAAAGATTGTCTAAAATAAGGATTCTAATCTTATTAGAAGACCAAAAAATAACGTAAATAACTTAATGACATTATAACCCTCCCCCCCTCTCCGCCTACTTCTATGCCTTATAAAATTCGTTGCATTTTGTATTTTGTCCCACAGTTCTTCTCTTGAGTTGGACAGTATTTGCATAGATTAAGGATTTCATATGTCTCCACACATAATAATCCAAAGGATTATAATCAGAACTCCTTGGTGGCCAAGCAAACTCACTTCCTCGACTGATCCATCTGCGTGGAAAAGTCTCATCAAGATAATTCTTGACTTCAATGGAGAAATGAGGGGGAGCTCCATCTTGCATGAACCACATTCTGTTCCGTATATCTAGCATGAAAGCATGTAATATATCAGCAAGAGTATTTTGAAGAAAAACAGATAAGACTGATGTCCATTTAAATTTGGAGGAAGGACAGATGGTCCGAATAATTGATCGCCGATGATACCACACCAGACGTTAATCTTAAATTCTTGCTGAAAATGCCTTTCTTTAATGGCATGAGGATTTTCTACTTCCTAGTAATGGGTATTTATCCAGTTAAAAATGCCTCGGCGAGTAAAAGTTGCTTCGTCGGCAAATAAAGTGTCCTTAACAAAATTTCGATCCCTGTTGTGTTTATTTAGAACAAATTGACAAAATTATAGCCTTCGAAGTAAGTTTTGTACAGGAGTGAAATGATATGGGTTGCCGCTGCTAAACGACTTGAACTGACTTGAGGATCTTCCTTCAGCCTTTCTTGTTCTTGATCTGGAGTAATTCGTTTCGGTCTTCCTACAAAGCTTTTATGGCGAAATGAACCCGTTTCTCCCAAACGACGAAACAGATCTTTGAAAATGTTATGGTCAGGCTGTATTCTATTTGGATATTGCAATGAGTATATCCTCACTGCAGCACGTCCGCTAATACTATTCTGTGCGTAAACACATATCATATCCCTCATTTCCCTATTTGAAAAATTATTATATCTAGACATTGTAAATAAAGAAGTTAAAGGAATTAGCTCGAGGAACACAAGATCAAAATAAAATGATTAAATGACATAAATGACAGAACTAAAACGTAACCAAAGTACACTTTTCAATAAATACACTTTGTTTCATTAAATTTGAACTTGTCTTTCAAAAAATTATTGAAATGTTTAACGGCACTTTCCTCGAAAACGGTTGGAGTTATCACGTTCTGCCAGGTGTAACTTTTATACGTGGAAATGACGCCCTCATCAATTTTTCTGGACGGAAGTACCACAACGTTTCGTAAAAAGAATTCATCATCAAATACAGGTCCTGCGGCGCCCTCTATGATCTAACGTGATTTAATTCAGAAATTATTGTTTCTTAGATTAAAAAAAGTTCTTCTAGCAAATTTGGCGAAGATCTGTCAAGAGTTATTGCCAAAAAGCAAAAAAATAATTTGAACTTTAACGCCATGATTTCCACAGCAACATGTTACCAAAGCATATTTGGTTATATCCTCATATTTTGGCGCAAAGAATCTACCCCTGAACTATGGTCTATTATTAATGATCC
Organism: Leptura quadrifasciata; assembly: GCA_963675555.1. Classification (NCBI taxonomy): domain Eukaryota; kingdom Metazoa; phylum Arthropoda; class Insecta; order Coleoptera; family Cerambycidae; genus Leptura; species Leptura quadrifasciata. Next base: position 17,015,539 of record OY776681.1, on the reverse strand, counting down.
ACCCTGTATAGACAATTTATAGACCTAATTTTAAATGTGCACGCATGGCGTGAGATAGATGTCAGGCTCATCTGCTACTATCTCATAATACGTTTTTTAAAGATCTATATGCATAAAAAATTGGCCTGCCATCGAAACAATGTTTTTTACTGTGATGGACTTAATTTTTTAAGGCCGCGACCACGTCTGACAAAGTAAATAACATTCTTTCAATGACAGATCAATTTATACCCAGTAATAACATAGACTTTATTTTAAAAAACAAAGAAGGCTTTATCAAATGCACTTTTATTAAAATCATTAATTGATAAAAAAATATTTTAGTATAGTTAACAAAAATTTCCAAAAAACCAGTTTATAAATAGAACGTTCTGGAAATTTCGTCACACTAGCACAGATAAACTTTGTCTTTGCTCTATATCACTTCCAGTTCGAAGCCCTTCAATATGTTCAGTGGCTTCCAACTAGAACACACTGGAACGTCCTCGTATACTCCAGAAATCCTCTGCTGGAATCCCACTTCTGACAACAATTGTTACGTGTTTACACCCTCTACTTAACACCCCAACTGTAGCTTCAATAATTAGAACACGAATTGTCACTGTACTTTTCTAATCGGATCAGTTGTTCTTTCTCTTCAACTGAACTCTGTACTCTCTCAGTTAGAACTAAGTTGAGGTGTTTGATGGAGTACTTGTTTGTGTCATGGAAGCTGAAACTATATACCAGTGGGTGCAAAGGTAAAACGTTCCACCACGATAAAACTGTAATTAAAATTTTAAAGATTCAAAAAATGCGTGTAGGACCTGTCAAAACTTGATCAAATCATTTCAGTACTAACAATGGTATTTGATTGGTGTGATGATCCCAAAAATGAGCTAGCATTGGCTACTATACAGAATGTTTCACGAGGAACTGTGCATACTTCCAGGGGCGGTAGAGGACCACTTGGATTCAGGAACGGCCATTGAAATTTTCCTGCCGCTCTTAATCTCTGAGATACAGGATGATAAATTGATTTTGGTCTAAATTTATTTTGGCCAGAACGTCCTTACTATTGATCGGATTTTGTTTAAATTTTAGACACTTTATATATTTATTACAATTGATAGATTGCTATTATAATTTTTTTAATTCCATTGCCGAACTTTTTAAATTTGTTTTTCCAGATTCCTGTAAAAAGATCACCCTGTATATATATATTTAAACATTCAGTTGCCAATTATAAAAGCCCATACATCACTAAACAAAACCGTGTAATTAAATTTTCTGTCACACCTTTACTGATTTTTTTAAGCCATTGAATTTGGCAAAATAGGGAATTTGAAGAAAAACAACTTCATTTGCTTACATTAATTGTCCAATTAAATAATAATGGTCAATTTAAACTCGGTAAATAATGTTCGATATGCAAAAAAAAAATTAAACCAAAGTTTTTTTTATTCCAAAGAAAGTGTAGCGTATAAATAAGTAGGTACATTTTAAAACAGGAATCATTAAAAAGTTTTCTTTTTATTATAATTATAGTTGGTCTAGATAGATTGACGTTTCTATGTTTGTTGTCATAAACATTAGAATTAGTATACTTTTAATGGTTAACTTAGTCTGCAAATAATCATGCCTCATAATTTTACAAATGAGGAATATGCCGGATATTATTTATGTTTATGGATTGTGTGATATTAATGGTAGACAAGCCGCAGAGGAATACCATATTCTTTTTCCTAACAGAAGAACACCAAATCATCACACATTTTCAACTGTGCATCGCTATTCAAGGGAGCACGGCAAGTTTCCATCATCAGAAGTGGAACGAAATATTGTTCAAAACGCTGGGAAGCAAGAAAATATCATTAATATTGTTCAAGAACACCCTGAAGTACTCGACGAATAAGTGCCCAATTGGAAGTTCCTCATGTGCGGGATTGGAGGCCTCTAAATAAAGAAAGATTACATCCATATCATATTCAGCAAGCGCAAAGGCTTCAACAGTATGACAATGTAAATAGATTAGAATTTTGCCAGTGGATTATTGATCACAGATCGACTACATATCGAACTTTATTCACGGGCGAGGCCTAATTTATACGGGACAGCGTATTTAATTCAAGAAAACTGGGCCCAAAACAATCATCGTGCTTTAAGAGAATACCATTCTCGATATTAGTTCTCGGTAAATGTTTGGTATGGTATGATTAACAGCAACCTAATTGTCCCACATATTTTTCCGGCAAGGCTAACTACAGAGGTATATTTAGATTTCTTACAAAATGTTTTACCTGGTTTAATGTAATATAACAGGACAATAGCATGACGGAGCTCCTCCTCATTTTGGTATTGAGGTTAGAAGGCATTTGGATAATGAGTATCCAAACAGATACATGGGGGACCTCATCCTTGGCCATCTTTTAGCAAATATTTCACACATTCTTGATAAAACTTTGTTACATTCTCCATAGATTATAAACAAATTTAAGTAATCCTCATGCGTATAATTTAAGCGCCCCGGCATGATAATTGATACTTGTCAAATGGTAAGTGACAGCTATATACATTTGTTTAGCACTCAACGCCGTCATAGCCAACTAAGAGTAATTGAACTTAATATCCATAACAAAATACCCATATAGAAATATTGAATTGGGAATATCTCGAAAACTAAAAATTTTCGGAATAGACATCCATATACAAACTTACCCTTATTTTTAATGGCGAATAAGATAAGATTATAAAAATTGGGGGTTTCCATTTGAAAAAATTGATTTTTTGACAGTTTTCTCAATTTCATCTTTATTCTTATTTTTTGAACACTCTGTATTAATACTTATCAAAATATTATAAAAACTCTATTAAAGTAGGTTTTTTCCAACAAAGAACTGAACCCAAATTAGATAATAAAGGCTTCCTTATAGGAAAAATTGATCATTCTTTTAGGGCTCGCAAACGTCATTTTTGACATAAAAATTGAAATATCCCAAAAACGGAGAGACCTAGGTATAGGAGATACACAAAATCGGCCTAGAATTTTGCGTACAATCCAAAAATGTACTAATATATGGGGTGTCCCATTTAAAATAAGCAAGTTGGTATCGACTTCCGGTATAACCGGAAGTGCCACCATCTTGAAAATATTTTAGCCGACTTGCCCCCCATCGACATTAGTTTACTACCAAATTTTCAAAATTTTCCGATGTCTACTTTTCGAGATATCGATCGCCGCAGTTCGTCGTGGGACACCCTGTATGTATGGCTACTAGCCCAAAATAACTTCCTTTACTTTTTGTGTGCAATAGTTTGTCTTAAAACTTTGTAAAATACCAATATTTTGCCCATAATATTCGATAATGTATTATGAGAAAATTACCTAACTTATAACGCTATTAACAACACACAATACTGCAGATGTCCGTTAGTGGTTGAAACGATTTTATCAGTTCTCGGAACGCAGAATCAAGCGCAGCGCGGGAATATTTAAAAAATTATACCTCTGATCCATTTCATCCGCTATGATCCGCTACACCCCGTTTGACGGTATTGCAACAAAACGAAAAATAATTTGAACTTTAACACCCTGTATCTTTTCCCACAACAACATTTTACTAAACCATATTTTGTTATATCCTCATATTTTGGCCCAAAGAATCTACCCCTGAACTATGGCCTATTATTAACGGTCCACCCTGTATAGAGAGTGGAAAAATCGATAATATAAAAAAGTTACTCGAACTGTTCACTCTCCCATTACCATTTAATTTTATAAAAGTCCTTGCTAATTGTTGTCTTAATTAAAGCGCTAAGACTTATTTACATCCTCCGTTATGTGATAATTATTTAATGTGGGCCCGTAATTTCTGTACGGCAGATTTATAAATAATAATACATTAATTAGAAGTGATGCCGGATTTGCAATTTTGTTTGGTTTCTTCTAAATATAGAACTAAATTACTTACCTGCAATAAATTAAATTCGTTGCATTGGCGTGCGACAAATGACGGGGATTATTGCCAAGAATACACAGAAGAAAAGGATGATGTCAATAAATCATTCGTCATAAAGGAAGGCCAATATTCATAAAAATGTTTGCTGGTTAAGGCAGTTAAGGCTCTTACACCTTTTACAATTGGGATCAGACGGCTTTAATATCCATAATTGCTTTTGTGAGGAAGGCGTTGTATTTTCTGAATTTGTTTACCGTTTTGGGTAGAGATTAATTCCGATTTTGACACCCGTTAAGATTCTGCCAGTAATGACCCTAATTTTATCGCTATTTTTCATTTAAGTATACAGACTGTCCATTTTATAAGCGCCACGCAAAATATTTCGTTTAATTTTTATTGCGAGAGAACTATTCAATTAGAATTTAGTCCATTTTGTGAGCTTTGCAACACATGGCCTACTTTGTGAGGTATAGCCAAAAAAGCTAAAATAAGCTTATAGCTTCTTTATTTGGGAAAATAGGAATAACATCGAATGCATGAAAGATAATGATAATGTTGAGAAGTATGATAATAACATTAAGAAATTGGAAAACACAATGACTTTTGGCATACGCTGTTGTGCAAAACAAAAAAGAACAAACCTCGATGTATTCCATGGTACTATTAAATGTGTTGATTTTTCTCTCTTCAATAAATCGGTCCGGGTGAAACGATTATAGAAAATTAATATACTTTCGTCGAAACTGAGATAGGTGATTTCTATTGTCGATGAAATTTTGACGTTGATATAAAAGTGAAAAAAATTTCTGGTCGGTCCTTAGCTTCCGCACCATATTTAGGAAGTTAGTTCACAATTTAAAAGAGAGAAATAAGTGGAAGTGGGTAAGATCTTGTAGATGTTTGTAAGCAAGAAAACAAATGGCCTGCTGATATGCAGGAACAATTTCTATAATGGATTTTTCAATATATTCATCAATTTCGTATGACAGATGGTCGAGAGGTAAGCGCACTTGCCCTCTCACCCAAAAGTTCCGGGTTCGATCCTCGGTCGTGGCAGTGGAAAATACTGTGAGAGGGATTTTTCCACTATACACGGATATTTGGTATGTGCCTTGTCTCTAAATGTGTAGCCCCCTCCCACATAAGGCTCTTCTTGAGCCTTCCGGGATAAAGGGGGTCGCCATTACCTGTGGTGGTGTATTATTCATTAGATGGACAGAAGAAAATGCATATTGGTGTGAAAAATTGTTGGGTAGGTCTACTAAGGGCTCGTGGGGAGTTTCAAGATTTTATTCACGAATTACCAACTATACATTGACTAAATTATTCATATTTTCTACAAGATGGAACCACCGTTTCACACTGCTCAATGTGTGAAAACGAAATTATGTTGAGGAGCTGGATGGACATCAATGGACGTATTCTATGTCCTGCTCGATCACCAGATATTTCTCCTCTAAATTTTTACCTAGGGTTATATTAAAGACAACGTATTTTAAACTATATAACATAACATACACAATCGTAGTTATAATTTTAAATTAAAATAAAGTAAGGCAGGTAATATGTGGGTAAATAGAGTAAATTACTAGAAATATCAATAAAACACTTACAATATATACAAATAAATACATATAGAAACATATAAACACACATATATATCACAAAAGGAAGGAAGCAAGAAACAAAACATTTTAAAATGAATCGTCATAATATTTATAATAGGCTTTCTGAATCAATATTTCTTTCAACGCCTCTCTGAATGTCTTTAATCGTGTCATATTTCTGAGAGATAGGGGTATGTGGTTGTCGACATAACCCCAATAGCGGATTACGTCCAGCAGATCTCCCAAGATTTCTACTCCTTCAAGCTGGGCGATAGTCCGCTAACAAGACACATAACACAAATTAGGCAGCATAATGCCCCATTTCGGATCAAACACCCTTTACCGTACCAGACGTTACCAATTTTCCGGCAACCCCTGTAGCCAATCTTCAACAAATATAACTTCCGCTTATCCTATCCACCTTTTCTGACATTTCATACCTTTTGTACCTTTAAATCTTTCCTGACCCCGTCTTCCTTTCTGTTTGTAACCTTTTTGTCGCGTTTGTTTTTTCTTGTTTTCTTTTTGTACATTTTTGTCTCTAAATTCATTTCGCTTCACAATTTTCAGAAAATCAAAACATATACAATCCAAATTTTTTAAAATCAAAGTTTAGGCCAGCCATGCGCAGTCCAGCATTGACTTATCTCGCGGAAGGCGCCTCGTTCAAATTGTATATTTCCCGCTAACCGATCTGTTTCAGATACGCCAGGACGGACCACCACTACCAGAGACATGACGTTTTTCAACCCTAACCCAACCTCCTTGCGGGCGTCGGACAACATACCGTCCAACGCCCGTTGTCCCACCTGCTCCGTGGAGACCGAAAGTGCTAAAATAAGCACTTAGGTCTCCACACTCCCGAGCTACACAGCTCATCCTTACCTTTCCGACGATCCGGGGTAGGATATCAATTGATGTCCTACGTACCGGCAGTCAGTCCCAGCCAAAACTTCCTAAACCCAACTCGACCGATGACTACCCCCGGGGGTGACAAGCTGGCGAAGAAAGAAAATATCAAGACAAGAAGAGCGCCAGAAGAGACCTCAGCCAGCGAGGTTCAACAAAACAACACGACACATCTCGCATTTGCAAGCTGGGTCTGGTAGAAGTAAGCGGGCCCTATCACGAAGGCCGGTCCAGGTCTACAGAGATAATCTAGGAGCAAAGAGTAGTAGTCCTACTCGGCCCTAGTTATCGAGACCGACATCCAGCCAATGGATATTGGCGCGTTCAAATTGAGGTGCTAGCGTCAGATACTAAATTAAAAGTGATCAATGCGCAAGTGTTTTAATTTAGTATGTAGTTTTTATTCAGTTTTGTTAAGTTTGTTCTTTAAACATGTTCCTAATTTTAACACCTTTTATAATCCGTCTGCGACGGAAGGAGCCTTGGTTTAGTTGTTTTAATTTTCTTTTTAGCCGAACCAGTCCCACTCCGTCCGGCCATGCAATCTACCACCACATTAGCGCGGTGGTTGCACGGTCGGACCCGGTGTGGGTTCTGGGGAGGTACTGTTTTATATTAAAATAAGAAATAAAGTTTTATTGATTGATTGATGGTATGTGGTTGTATATTTTTTTGTATTCGTATATTACTGATTACTTCGATAACGTTGATTTGGGGATGGGTAGATGCGGGGTTAAATTGGAGTAGGGGCGGACATATCACCAGGCAGTTCGGTGCGGCACACAGAGGCCCCGGGCCTCAGGGGGCCTTGGCCCCGGCCAGCCCCCGGACACGAAGTCTAAAAATACCCGATCATAATTTTGAAATAACCGCTGTTTTAGAGAAACGTGCACGGAAAAAAAATTCTATAGTCTATAGAAAATAAAATGGCATCAAACTTAGACATCTCTAATTTAATAGATCGCTTTGCAAATGCCAAAGTTAGAAAAAGGGCGCTATAACATTCACGGATTCACGTTTCGCGTAATTAATCTGTGATACTATAACACTATACGTTCTAGTCTTTACTAGGTTTATAGCTAGGAAATATAGATTAAAGAAGGCTAATATGGACTTAGACCGTTAAACCTAGACCTAGAACTCCTAGAAGGCTAGTATAGATTAAACTATTATTAAATTAATCTATACTAGTCTTCTAGTTCTAGGTCTTGATAGTTTAAATTAAGAAAAAAAAAATATTTTGTTTTATTTCGAATATGTAGCTGTTTGTTTATTTATTCGAATGTGTCTACAAATATGCAACTACCTATTATTTATTTTATATTTGTTATTAATAGTTTACGAATAAATTAAATAACCTAAACCTAAATATTGGTATTGAAGCCAGAGGGGTGCAAGAAGTGCTTGTGGTCCCCACAAGAACTTCTTGCATCGAGGCCCACTCTTGCTTAGATCCGCTACTGAATTAGGGCTTGTTTCGTGTTATGCTCAGGCAGAGGATCGGTATATAGTGTGTTTAATATTTTCTTATGTATTAGGCATATTATTTCGAGAATAAGGATGCATGTAAGCGTTAATATTTTGTGAGCGATGAAAAGATGTTTACAATGATCTCTTGGTTTTGCTTTACAACGGTCCCATGGACCAAAGTACATGGACACATTTTGGTCTTTCAAAAAATTGTTGCCCACCGATCCCCTTGCAGCTAATGCTACGTGTACACAGCTGTACTGCCTGCCCATGTCGAAATTCTGGGATCGCTACTGCGTTTTTGCAGTTCTAAAATCCAGCTCATTTGAAGTTATTCTCACTGCATAACAACCAGATGCTAACTTTTTACTTAAATTAGAGACATGTACATCAAATTTCATATTTTCATCGATATGTAACCAAAGAAATTTAGTGTGTTATCCAAGAAAAGATCAGCATAGATAAACTTGAAAGTAAGTATATTCGATTTGTTTATATTGAATACAAGCGAATTACAATCACACCATTTTTTTTTACTTTCCATATCTGACTTTTAATATCTCGCAGACTGTTAACATTTTCACTATGCCACAGAATGGTAGTATCGTCTACAAAAAGCGTAAAAGTGCCTTAAATATCAGTAGTGGATAAGTCGTTTATGTATAAAAAAAATAAAATGGGCCCTAATACAGATCCTTGTGGCACACCACAATTAATATCTTTCACATCCGATATCTCGCCGAGGGTTTTTACAACTTTACGCTGAGTACGATTTAATCCAATTAAAAAATTCACCCCTAGAATCCTAGTACAAAGGTTTTTGAAGCAGTATTTCATGATTTACGCTGTCAAACACTTTTGAAAAATCTCTCAAAACACTGCCTCGCCATCATTTAAGTTGAGATACTTCTTTTCAAAAAATATCAGAATGGCATCAGATGCGTTTTTGGAATTTTGAAATCCGAACTGATTTTTATTTAATATGTTAAGTTCGCGCCCGTCGACGCTTCGAAAGTGTCTTAAAGGGCAAGCGATATATAATAGTACTTAGCACCTTATTAAATCTGGGGCAGACGGCGTTAAGTATTATTTATAAACATATATATCCCTTTCTAGGCGCCGACCGGTCGCGAATGTGTTTGGAAAAGTAACGTTGCATATGTCTTTCAACACTAAAAATGGATTAGTTCAACCCAGTAACTTTCAATTCTTTGTGCCTTTAGACACCAAACCTTACACATGCGCAAACAACGCATGCAAATATATGTAATCAAATGACAGATGGAGGTTCATCTAATACAGTTTCTGTGAATAAAATTCTGATTTTTATACAAAAGAAAGTGAGTTTTCTGCTATAAGTGAAGGGTTTATTGTTCTATAGAGGACATAGTGTGATCTTAATAAGGAAAAAGACGATATACAAGTGCTGTTGGTGTATAAATTAGTGCATGAAAAAGTGCGTCATAAGAAAAATTTTTTTTTGAGAAACGGTTCGTATGCACGCAAAACTAATTTCAGATTCGTGTTCTACGACCTCAAAATAGGGTATCCTGAAAAAATCACGCAAAAATTCGAGGTTTCCGTTCTCCTTTAGAATTACCTTTTAAAATTTTGTCTCATTGTCTCCATAATAAAATAATAATTATAAAAGATATTTACTTCCGTTATTAACAAACCAAATTAGGTTGTGATTGTGAAATAAATCAGACCCAAAAAAATAAACATAAATCAAACCTGGCGTCGAATAAAAAATGCGCTCATGTCGTTTGTAGTTAATTAAACAATAATGTCAAGTATTCGGAGAATCCTTGACAATGGTCGCGCCAGGCTGACCGCACCGTTGAAAAGTAAGCACGTTCCGCCCATGGACGAATGCACGTTCTCGCGCATATTATATTGTGGGAAGATACAGGCACCTTATTGAAGTATAACGGGCCTTCCAAGTCCGTCTCTGGCGCCTATATGGCGCCAGTTATCCCTTCCACAAGTCTAGACCGGTCTCACTCTGGCGGTCCGAGTCACAAGCAACTCCAAGTTAGAGAACGCAAGTTAGTCCTGCAGCAGGCGTCCACAGAACGAAATCGCGATAGCCGCCGCGCCGATCCAGTCGTTTTGACCGGCACAAGATAGAAGTGATAGTGCAGTGGAGTGTGGTGAGGAGATAACAGTGTGTGCGAGACGACCTATAGTGGCCCCCAAATGCTTACCCTGCGTCGAAGGCAAATCCTCTTTGATGTTCATGTTCCGCAGCAAAAAGACAAACCTCACTAAACGCCTGGTTAAGGCCAGAAAGAGGCGAGGCAATGAAACCAGGCGTACGGTTGAGGAGGAGGCCGACAGCATAAACACCCTCCTCAAGAGGTTGCAGGAAAATCAGCTGGAGATGCTACTGACGGCTATCGACAGCAGGGGCGAGGATTTGAGCAATTGTGTCTTACTACCTCAGAATTTCGGGGAGGAACCTCATGTTCTGTGCTGTCAAACTTGGCGGTGGCCGGACTTGAGGCAGGGCAGCGAGCTGAGGAGGCTACCCATGTGCAGATCAGCGTGTGACCCTGTTTACATTTGCTGCAATCCCTATCATTGGAGTAGACTCTGTCAACCTGGTGAGTACCGTTAAAACATACCTACACAATTGCAGTATCGATCCCAAATGACATCAGTGCATACATAATACCTAGTTAAGAGAAAAATACTAGTTTTATAACTGCGATGGAAATATTAATTTGCAACTTTTTGTTGTTAAATGTTTAGCCAGCGCACTATATACATCTAATAAAGTTAACATATCTGAAGACCTATACCTTTATATTTAAATCACCAATATTCTGACTGAGATAGTACTAAAACTGAAACGGGTTTTTGCAACTTTATGCATATTGAACATACTACTTAATCGGATTAGATGATGCTAGTTTAATAAATACTATTACCGGCAACTGTTTACCAATTGTGACATTGTCTGTGTCAGAAAGAGAGGCGGACTGTTTGAAGAGAACAAGAGAAGGACTAATTAAAATAACCTGCCATCTCAAACTGCAATCTAAATAATAAGCAGTGCCTACCTACTAGTTTTAAAATTAAAATGGTCACGTCAGTGGGCTAGTTGTTATGATATTGTATAACAGATATTAAGAAAACATACGAACGTCAACAAATACACTATTTATTTATAGAAATTCACATACGGTAAAACTTGGGGTCATACACTCAGCGAATAGCCATGTTAATTATTGACTAAACATATGAGGATTTCATAATACTGTTTATGCAATGTAGAGGGGGGGGAGGGGGGGGGTTGGGCAGTCCTCCGCGCGCTTAATTTATAAATTAATTGTACAAGCGCGTTTTGTTTATGATCAATTTACTTATATATTATTTGACAATAAATTATCGCCAACAAAGATAAGGATTCAACTATTGATAGCCTGTCATCACTTCTTCTTATCTTTGTAGTTAACGGCAAACGAATAACATCGTTGTAAATAAGCCTCGATTCTTCTTGAGAAAGTAGCAAAATAATTGCCGTTGCGAATGAAATGTTAGTATTTTATTGAGAGAAGAAAAATTCATGAGAATGTCGCACGTGTCAAAATTAATATGTTCATTTTTAGGTATAGTTCAAGTAATAAATTCCCGAGACAGAAAAAACCTAACAAAAACTTTACGACATAATTATTATCGCCGCGGGCCATGGCGCTAGTTGAAATAAATAGATCCCAGTAAATAAAAAACGCAAAAAAACTTTACGACATAATTATATCGCCACGGGCCATGGCGCCAAGCCTGACATGAAACATTCCCGATGCACATTAAAAACCTATAAAGGTAAGCGAGTCAATTTGCGAACGGCACAAAAAAGTGTAGGTACCGGTATTTTAATGAGGTCGTAAAGTTTTTGTTATGGTTTTTATGTCTCAGTTTCTTCCTACTTGAACTATACGTCGTTTTCTGGTCCTGTTTGTATGACGATAAACAAACGTGTTTACACTAGGAATCGCTCGATTCGGATACAACGTCATGTGTTCTCTTCTTGCGGCACACTCATTTTTATTATTTTTCAAATAAAGGGAAAATATTTCGACCTTTTCAGCCTCGTTATAACCCATTTTGATTAAATAAATGTTAATAATGACGGTTTGAAATGTCAAAATTGAATAAACAATAAAATAATTATTTTCGTGGCCTACTTTGTTATTTTTGTTTCACTTGTGTTTTGACAGGCATGGCTGGCTCAGTCTTTTTGTAATAAAGCAGCTCATTTGCGTTTTGAATCTCAAATATGTCAAGAGGTATTTAAGATAGACCTAACCAATATTGTATTTGAAATCATGGGAAAAAGGGCTTCTCGAAAATGCAATAGTATATAGGGTGTTCCATTTAAAAAACATATTTATTTCGTATCACGTGACCTATACATGATATTGTTTTTTTATCACGTTTCAATAAAATGTAGGTTAGATCATACAACTACAACTTTTATACGAAACTTTTTTTTTTCTATTTCCAATAATAACATAAATAAAGAGGGGAGGGGGGGGGGGTCAATCGTCAATATATAATGAATAACCCTCTACATATTTATGTTTAAACAGATGATTGATTATAGCGATGGAGTCTACATAATTATGTGAAAAATGTTAGATTATCTGAACTGGCCATGTTTTCATATCTAGTGGCTCGTTCCAAAGGGGCATTTTTAGTTGGAAGTTTTTAAAAAATGCCAGTCGGACTGCGGTCTGGACGAAAATATCTCGTCAAACTATTGTGGACGCGATAAATATTCTATTGCTGGAATTCATGGTAATTACGAAAACCCACTCGCGTTCTGAATATTTTAAACATACGTACACTTAATTTATGAAGACAGTATAACAAACAAATTGTGATCTTTCCTCGAAAAACGATGATTACAACATTAATACGAGTTACTTTTAAAAGAAAACGCCGTCACTATCAGCTACTTTGAACATTCCGACTTTTAACACGGGTTTTGCATTAATTGTATAAAACTGGTGTTTATTAAACATGATAATATACGACTATCTTTTAATTTCTTCCTTATTATCTCTTCGCTAATGGCTTGGAATTGAATGTAGGCTGCCAAGCGTAGGTTTTTAGACATTTTAACCCCTCTGGAGGTCTGAATGAAATTTACCTCATTCCGCTGCCTTTTATATGGCAAAGAATGATGATAGTCTTTCGCAGATGGTATCTTGAAAAATTATATGTTTTGAATTTACAAAGGCGGCTAAAGTGTTTCTTAAATTTTTAATTGCGTCTGTCTTCAAACACGTAGGTAATCAAAATTTAAATTTCCTTCCTCCGCATAGCTCGAGATAAATTATGTCTTTGGTATACTTTGTTATCTGTAAATAAAAAATTGACATACAACTTTCCAGGTGGCTAACCTCGTAAAGAAGTCGGTGTCTATAAATCCGGTTAATGGAAAATCATGACGAGCCATTATGTCAGAATGTAGACAGTAAAAACAATATGTTTTCTCCTGATATGGGCTATAAATCTTACCCGAGCTCCTCGACGCGGAAAATTATATTATCCCGAGCTGGCTGAACCGAAATCCGCAATTCTCCGCGAAATAATTTAGATTAATATATCTCCCAGCAAACTCATACTGACTCTGCGGAAATCATTACCATAATTGTAATAAATCTCTGACTCTACCACTATGAAATAATAAGAGTAAAACTTCTATAGTAATGTGCCTGGTCGATTTATCAACCCATTAAATAGAGCCAATAAATCTTATTATTTGCTGATCAGCAGATATAAATTATAATGGGTCGGAAATTGTGGAATCGCTCGATTTTATGAACGATTTACCTGTATAAATGGCTTTATAAATCTCTTTCGTAAAAGGCAATCTGTAAAAGCATTTTACGGTGTTCTGTGCATAACCTGTAAGAAACTGGTACTGCACAATACCGGTTTACGCGACGAAAAATCGAAGCAACAAAGAAAACACTTTTTTCTCTCGCGGACCCAATTTTGGCGCTTCATGTTGGGCTTCGTTTTTCGAGTCTTGTTCTCCTTGGAAGAAAAGAAGCCAATATCCATGTCCGAGGAAAGGAAGTTTCTTTATCTGAATTGATGACCTAATTATTTGACGTAGATATTCCAAGCAGTATATAACATTTTTTATATATCAATTTTTGTTACTTCTAATAGAAATTGGCCTTTATTTACTTAAGTTTTAACTTTGCCGTCTTGTGCTAGACACTGGCCCTTGTCTAATTGGATATTGGCCATTTTAAAGGTAAATATGTATAAAATAAATGGGAAAAGATTTTGTTTCTTAAAGAATGAAAACAATCACAAAAAGATGCCAGTAACAGAAATCCGTAACTTAAACTATGAAACGAATCCGATGAAGGGCTAGAACGGAGATAAATATATTTTATACGACAGATCTTTCTAATGTTACGACGTAATTAAAATGATCATGTGGAGGTACTTGAACCTAATTTTATTACGCCTAAAACACATGTTTCAACTCTGAAACAGAACTATTAGCAATGTAAATGAAGGCCACAACACTGCAGAACTGCATAAAAAAGCCAGGCAGAATTTCAATTTCCATCAAAAACTCAAAGATATTGTACGATTGAGCAATGAAAAATATGACAGGAATTGGGACACGAATCAGTTGCATATATATCATTGGTAATTAATGACGTCTTGACACTTTATAGTATGCGCTAATCTTTTTGGCGGAATGTTGGGTCTTTGATGAAAAGGGTCGGCCAAGGCTATTGCCCTTTACTGCCATCTTACCTAAATCAAGTTCGTAACATGTACGCACTATTCGTCGCCGATACCGTCCGCACTTGCCTACGGAGCGCAAATCGGTAGGTTAGTTGCTGTTTATCGTAAATAGTTAACAAAAGTTATATAATTAAAAAACTTTTTTGTAAATTTTTTTTCACAGGCAGCATAAGTACCAACCCACCCCTTTGTCCTTAAGCTCCATAAATGATGGCTTATTATTTCCGAGATTATTTCTGTCTCGAATAGCATAGTTATAGAATTCATTGCTTTAACTTTTACGACCTTCTCTTCTCTTCTCTTACCAAAACAAACTTATTTTTCTATGTCGAACTGCTCTATGTAAAATTTTCTCTCAAAATCTATCTTTGCTCCACCAAAATTGATGTCTATTACAAGGTGCATATGGCTTATATATCTGACCATACGGAATTCAAACTTTTCAACAGGACTTAAGCTTGGCCATGGAAAAGGAATTACTATCCATGAATTAGGAAATAACACTAAAATAAATTCTGACGTTTGCGGAAAATAAGAATTTTCATCGCCGTCATGATCTATGAAATAAAATGTTAATGTGCCAGTTAGTTTATGGTCAAATAAATTGTATAAATCCATGGGTGTCTTAAGTCCCACGACGTAGAAAGAAGTAAGCCTTGAATACAGCATATAAGCCATCCTTTAAATGGATACGATATTACACAATGTTTATTAATTTTTTAAATTATTTCCCATCATCATAAAATTCTTCGGATAACATAAATCAATAAATGTCACTTGCAGAAATAAAAAAATCGATTTTATCCCGCCGGTTTACATAAGTTCTTTATGACGAAAGCGATACCGAACTACTAAAGCCATGTCAATTAAACTTTTTCTGACACTCCTAAAAACGTGGCACAACCATTCGACGAAATGTTAAAAAACCAATAAAGGTGTTAAACCGTTCTGTAATCATATGAAAACATAAATAATAATGCAACTCGAGATTGGCGCCGCGACTTATAAACATTTATCGCTCTGGGCGCCGTGTTTCGATATTCATTTATTTTCGTAATGTACTCAATTTTAAAATACCTACTTGTGTTGTATGAGTAACGGTTTCGTACGGGAATCGATGTGGGTGGGAACTGGATTACTTTTATTACTTGCACTGGTTAATTTAAAAGCAAAATTATTAGGGGCAGGAGACAATGTGGAGCCAACGAACTGCGATTTCCAGTTGTCACTTATGTAAGAGATTTTATTATATTAAATTCGTTAATATTGTTAAATTATGCTTAAATTACTGCCGACAAAATAATGAGAAAAGCAATTAAAAAAAGGAAGAGTCTCGGGGTCCGCAAATTGCGTATCTTTATCCTGTTCACTGGAAGTCCTCAAATGTAAAATATATGGGCAGTTTGCGGATATATCTGTTCTGTATGTTACAATTCCGCAACTTGCGTTCCTGTATTTCCATTTGTTCAAGGTCCTTTCTAGAGATGCGAAAATCATAACCATACTTTTTACCGCTGGATGTGTGCTGTAGACTTGTAGTATTGTGGGTAAAGAAAATTTATGTGAAATGCAATAACATTAGGAAAATTAAGTACCATTAAGTAAGGAGGTAATAGTTTAGTTTAGTGACTTCTGCGAAAATTGCCAAAATTTAATAGGGTTTTTCGCTAAAATCTTTGCTTTTCCCGTAAAAGGCGATTTTAAGTTGGGGGAGCAAGGTTTTTGTCGCTAAAAATGCAAATAGATGCGAAATATTTGATTTTACATATTCACTAAAGAATCCATAACCTTTGAATGGAGATATTAGGAATGAAAATAAGTTAGGTTGGGTTAGGTTCTTGTATTCTTAAGTTCATGTAAACAATTCCGAAAATGTACCGAAATGTACTAAATGTATCGATATGTATCAACCGAAATGTACTAAATGTATCGACATGTATCGATACCGAAATGTACTAAATGGTCAAGTGATGCTCGTGTCGGTCGTCACATGCCTACCTTGCACTGACGAGAGCCAACAGCTCGAAACTGCAGTCTGCAAGTGGTGTGTGACGACTGTGAAGTGTATGGTCTGTGCCTAGGGCTCTCCGTCAATTTAGACGCTTACCCTGAGTTGTAATATCTTAGACTGCTTTGCTCTGTGGCTGTCTGTGTATTTGATTGATTGAATCCTGTTCTATCTTGATGTGCGGTTTTTTTTTGGTTTTTATTTATTTTTTTTGTGTCCTATGGATCTTTTCAAAGTTTTTTTAAACAACAATTACAATGTATTTTAGGGGGTATAAATGTAGTTAAGGGAGGGATGAGTAGGAGCGTGAAGGAATTTAGTTGTTAGTGGATTGATAAGGATAGGGTTTATTGAGGAGATTAGAGACTGTGCAAAACTTGGTAGCAATTTTTTTAGAATGAAGTCTTTGAGAAGTGGGGCTCCTGTTGTATTGTGGAGTATATCGACGGGCGAGGTATGCGGAAGTTTTAAGATGAGTCATAACATCTTATTTTGTATCAACTGTAGGGTTTTTTGGTGAGTTGTTGACAGCAGGGGATATCAGATGGGTGCGGCGTAAACAATAATCGGCCTGATGTACATCTTGTAAATAATTATTCCTGTGTCAGTGGGGGCATTTTTGAGTATAGGGTATAGAGAGGAACATCGAGTCCAGCATTTATTTTTAACATCGTCGACTTGGTTCTTGAATAGCAGTTTGTTATCTAGTTCCAGCCCGAGATATTTAATTTTGGTTTCCCATTCAAAGAGTTGATTTTTAATATTTAGTTTGGTGTTGATTTTTTGCTTTGTTCTGTTGAAACAGATTGTTTGTGTCTTGCTAGCGTTAACGTATAGTCCCCAGTCTTCGTAAAATTTAATCGTTAAGTCTGTCTGTCTCTGTAGGATGTCAGTCATAGTATGTGGTCGTTTGGACGTTGTCAGTATTTCCGTGTCGT
The DNA here is from genome assembly GCA_963675555.1 of Leptura quadrifasciata. Taxonomy (NCBI): domain Eukaryota; kingdom Metazoa; phylum Arthropoda; class Insecta; order Coleoptera; family Cerambycidae; genus Leptura; species Leptura quadrifasciata. The sequence goes on along the minus strand of OY776681.1, from coordinate 16,997,883 downwards.
CGGCGTATAGACATAGGGTTGTTCGGTGGTCTGTCGGGGGTGGTATGTCATTCACGTATAGGTTGAAGAGTATCGGTCCGAGGGATGAACCCTGGGGGATGCCGGCTAGGGTGGGGGATGGGGGTGAGCACCCTTGGTTGACTACTACTCTGAATTGTTGAGATGAGATATATGACTGTATCATCTTGATGATACGAGTCGAAAAGCCCGCGATGTGGAGTTTGTATAGCTGTCCGGGGTGCCAGACTTTGTCGAAGGCTTTCTCGAGGTCTAAGGCGACAAACCCTGTTAATAGACCTCGGTTGAAGTTGGTAGTGGCGATTTCACAGACCGTGAAAAGCTGCTGGGATGTGGAATGGCTGGCGCGAAAACCAAATTGGAAGTTATTCAGCAGACCTGATTGCTGAATATGCTCCTGGACTGGGCTGAGGAGTAGGATGTCTAGTACTTTAGCCAAGGCCGGCAGCAAGCTAACCGGCCTGTAGCTAGAAGGGAGGTTTTTGGGTTTCGTGGGTTTCGGGATGTTTATTATTTTTGCGGTCCGCCATGCTACTGGGTAGTATGTGGACCGCAAACTGGCACGAGAGCTCCTTTAAGTAGGATCAGTCTTTCGGCTGGTGTTTATTGCAATCGAAGCATTAGCGTTTTAATGGTAATATGCTTAACGCGCCAGGCTTGTAACTTTTAATTCAGCCCTCGGCGGGGCACATAGCCCGGAGAGTAACTGTTGGTTGCAGTCTGGTTACGTTCCTTATAGTAAAATAAGGATTTTATAGAGGAGTTTGCGATTAAATATATTTTGTTTTAATATTCCGCCCTCTAAAAGCACATTTGAAATAGAATATCTGTTCGGCGATGTATGGTATCGAGATTCTGATAAAAGCATCTGATAGCTGTCATACTTTCACGATTTAAGAAAAAGTCTACGACCAATGGAAGCTGAGATAGATTTTTTTTTTAAATCCCTATGGCGTTGTTTATTAATATTAAGAAATAATTTTAGCTGAAATCTACAGAGGAATATTCAAAGAATCCTATGCAAAAGTTTTCGACTCGGTTCCCCCATCTACTCAATGTAGAAAGCTCAGGTTATTCTTAGTTTCACTAAAACAAACTTGTTTTTTTATGCCGCTTTGCTCAATATAAAAGTTTCTCTATCGCTTTATTTTTGGCTATTTTTACTCCACTATTTTGTAAACGGCGATATGAGTTAATTTTTTTTTGTATTATTTAAACAATTTAAAATATTGCTTGTCGGTAGTAACTAGGCCCTTTTTGAATAAGTTCTGACTTCAAATTGCTTTAAAAATAAGCCTTCTGTTTGCCATATGGAGATTGTAATTATTTATATATTTTTCTCATCAAATCATTAAATTCACAAACTGTACGCGCCGCCCAGTTCACACGGCAAACAAATCATTTTTCCTTTACCCCGATATTAATAATACATTGAGGTAATTATATCAGTTACCTCATCAATATGTATGAGGTTAGAATGTAATTAAAATCGCAAATTAAGGAGATATCGCAGCTATTTTCCTATACGTTTTTAACTAGTAATCGATGTCATCACATTTTATAATTGTAGTCATTTACGTGAGTTTCCTTCGGAACGATAATAGCCCTTATTTCATTTAAGGAGTGCTGCATGGCTTCTGACTTAACCCGATGATACCGATCGGCATTGCATTGTCTACTGTAGGTGCGTTATTTGTCATCAGCTGTATTTAAATACATTTACATGACACAATTAAATTACCTTTAATAGTTGTTTAAAGTGAAATCAATTATTGGTAGATGCAGTAATTATGGACGTTTTTCTATGGCTATTAGTGTTAATGTTATAATTGGTAGTAAAAAACTAAATAAATATTCAAAATAAAATATTTGCATACCTATTATATCCTCAATAATAAACTAGACACCCACGCAGGTATTCCATTCATTTCTGTGGCGCCTCGAACACCTCCACGTAAAAACTGAAATCCCACAAATGCTTTATCAATAAACCTGCTGTTGTGGGTAACTACTTTTTATTGAAACATTTACTGCTAATAGTACCGAATACTTATATATAATATAATGTTGCATGTACGCCTCGCGGGTTTCACAATCAAGTATATCCTGCATAGAAATCGCATTGTAAATGGGTTGTCAATGAATTGTATACCTAACACTTCTTCATTAACGAAGTATTTCAGATTGGTCTTACATCAATTAAAATTAGGCGGACCCTTTGAGTGAACTTGTTCCATTTGATACCGAAACCAAGAAAGTGAAAATCAACAATTTATTTCGGTTCAGAAGACTATGTTTGTAGTCTGTTGAAGAAATTTCACGAGCCCCACTCATTTTTAGTAGATAGTAGTAAGATTGTTCAGTTAAATCAAATTTACTTTAATAACCTTAAAAATGAATAATATGGATTTATTTCATAACTCCCGCTAGGTAATCGAGTAAGTTTTGAAAACAAATGCTAGCTTTTAACGTATCTATGCTAGTAGGCATGGCGGCACTTGGGCCGGACAGTGACGTCACAGCATTGGCGCCATGCCGACAAGTAGGGAATCTGCATTACCGGCCGGGGAGGTGGGTTCATGGGGCGTCATGACCTGTTTGAAAGCTGTACAGACCTGTTTGAAAACCGTACAGGTCTGTACGGTTTTCAAACAGGTCATGACATCCCCATGAACCATCCATGACACCCCATGAACTCACATCCCCGGGCGGTAATGCAGATTCCCTACTTGCCGGCATGGCGCCAATGCTGTGACGTCACTGTCTGGCCAAGTGCCGCCATACCTACTTATGCTTTATTAATTTCTACAATAAAATCTAATTTTTCTGTTGCTGTTGATCGTTTAAAAAACGCTTATTAAAGAAGAAAAAATTGAAATTATTTTAATTCACGGCGAAAATAGAACAAATAGGGACTCAGTTGATACAGATATCCCCAACAGTCTGTGTCCCATGCAACAGTTTGAGGTATTTTTCAAACATTCAAAGCAACCGGTTTAGTTGGAAATCTTTATAAAAAGCCACACGCGAATTGGAGAATTGATAAACGTTAGGTAAACGTTTTGCTTGATGTAATAGAAGATAAACAAACTTCGATTGCCGCAATGTCCGACAGAACTGGCGCAGGAGGAATTTCTGTAAGGGGAATTTTGAGGAAAACCAAAGTGTATTAACACGTTTAAAGATCGCGATTTTGATGTTAGATTCTTTTTTTGTACTTGGATACAAGGATAAATAGAAGAAAATCGATCTTTAGCTCACAGACCCTATTCACAAACGAAGCAACTTTTTCTTCCAATGGGGTAGTAAGTTCCCAAAATCGCAGGTGGTGGGCTGACGAAAACCCCGGATTTGTGATTGAATGATAAGACCAGTACTCTTTTAAAACTAATGTTTGGTGGGTTATTCTTAATGGCAGACTAATTGGCTTTTATTTTTTTCGACATAATCTCAATTCGGAAAAATATTTGAACCTTGTTATGAATGAAATTACTGAACTAAATGACGACATGTCGTTGGAGGAAAGAGGCGTCTTATGGTTTTAACATGACGGCGTTTCAATTCACAGTACTATTAATGAAGAAATTATTTGGCCAACTGATTTAGGGGCAAATGGATTCGCAGATAATCACAATAGCATGCAAGATCCCCGGACATAACGCCCCTAGATTTCTTTTTATGAGGCTACTTAAAAAATAAAGTTTACCATAGAAGACTCTTCCAAAATATCGATCATTTAGAAAACACCATCAGGGATATCTGTCTTGAAATACCCCCAAGAAATTTGAGAAATGTAACCAAAGAATTTTGCAATAGGACAATAATATGTATGTAAAGAGAAGGAAGCAGAGCCGGATTAACATGGACGGGGGCCTGTAGGCAAAATCGATTCATTTCTTTCATTTGTAATAAAATAATTTTTCAAGGCAATTTGATGGGACCCCTATTGGCTACTTGGTGGGAGCCTCATTGCCTTGGGGTTAATCCAACACTATTTATAAGAGAATATTGTTTGCAAACACGGTTTAAAGTTATTAAATAAATCCGTATTATTCACTATTAAGGTTATTGAAGTAAATTTTAATAGAAATTTTGAGTTTTACTTATGTGATCTAAATTTGATTTGAATGAACAATCATTTTTTTAATATTTAAGCCCATTATCGTGCAAAATTCCACAGTAAGTGTTCAGAATTACCGAAAATAGTCCACGATTGTCCTATTGTTTTTGTAAAAATGTTTTTTTGCCATTATTAATGCATTTAAAACATAATTGGAACAAAGTCTGTCCGTGAATTGAAATCTTGTCTTATGCATCCACAATTTTTTCTGAAAATATTATCAAATGCAATTAATAAAGCAGCGTTTATGTGCTTCAGTAAAAATGTTTTTTTGGATCTGAAATTATTTTTTTAAGAAGCTATGCATATCACTGCTTATGGAAACAGCATTAAAATTAGCGTTAATTTTTTTGGTTGGATACAAGCATTTATTATAAATGAGTTATTAGCGACTATCGTTAAGTATTTATGAACTAGCACTTTTTTACACTTCTGGTCATATTTTGGCTAAATATTTCTTATGCAAAGTTGTCTCATTTTAACCCGAGGGGTAAACCGCTGGGAATTTTGGTGTACAAACCTCAGGAATTGCGGGAATTTTAGAGGAATTTCGGAAATTGCCAAGGAAGTGCAAAGAATTTCGGGAATTGCTGAGGAATTGCTAAGAATTGTGTGTGTATCACAAGGAATTAAGGGATTGCGACGTGTTATGGAACGGTTTGCGCCTGCGCGTGTAGTAATAAAATGCATAGTTTCGTCTTACCCACCATTGCAGTCTGTGACACGAGGTACAAGACATGCAAAATGCAAAACGAACAATTCAAAAAAATCACTTCCTCGGTAATTTATAAATATAACTCTAAATATCAATCCAAAGAAAATATTCCTTTAAAAAAATATATATATTTCAGTTTGTAGTTATTATACTGTTTTTTATTATTTTGTTAAAACAGAATTTTTTTTGTTTTTTATTTTAATATACGTGTATTTATTTTTATATGCACCTATATAATTAAATATACCACTTTTATTTTTAAAAGCTTTTATTAAACTCGCAATGTTTGTTAGTTAGTTAGTTTGTTTAGGGCAAATCTTGCAATCAAAATTTTGATTAGTTCTAATTAAGCTAGAGCTTTGAAATTTTGTACATGTGTATAAGTAATCGATATCTGGGGGTTTTCGGGTTCGCCGATTACGAATTTATAGTCAAAAATTTAGTTCAGGATGACGACTTCAAGAAAGCGGACGACTTTACCGTTTAAGATCGGATTCAACTCGAAATCGATATCTGGGGGCTTTCTAGGTCGCGGATTATGAACTTTTAGTCAAAATTCAGAAGTTCAAAATGGCGGCGCCAATATGGCTGACGACTTTTGTCATTTAGATCCCAATCAAAAGAAATCAAAAACGATATCTGGGGGTTTTCGGGGTCGCGGATTACGAATTTCTTAGTAAAACATTTAGTTCAAGATGGCGGACGACTTTACCGGTTATGATCCGATTCGTCTCAAAATCGATATCTGGAAATTACAGCATTTCAAAAAACTAATACGTAAAAAATAAAATTATATAAAAAAATATTTTAAAAAAGCTTTTATTTAAATGCTCTAAAAAGTAGAAAATAAACATCAAACTCATCATTTTGTTACATTATATCTCCTTTACACAGGAAAGTCTCTATGGACTCAAGGACTTTTTCCAGCACCGACAGGAGGTTAATAGGACGGTAACTATTACCTGGTTTTTGGGCTTGTTGGGCTTTGGAATAGGATTGATTTTAGCCATTTGCCAATAGGTGAGATAATGGGAGAGCTGGAGGGGTCACGAATAGTATGGCTTTGGGTGGGAGATGGCGTAGGGCATCAGGGGGATGATGTCAAGTACTAGGACTTTCTTTAAATTCAATTGCTTGATGTGGGAGATGGCCTGGAAGGGGGAGATGGGGATTAGTTTGTCGGTGGGGTCGAGTCTGACCTGGCTTAGCCAGCTCTCATACTCCTCCGACTTGGCCTGGTATTTTGGGTGCATGTGATTAGAAATGAATTGGGAATAATATAGAGTTGTGAAGGAATTCAGCATTTTCTGATTAGTAGCAGCCCAGCCATTGGGGGTTTGAAGAGCAGTAATTGGCTGCCTGTTTTTCATAAATCTTCGGGTAGATAGTAATGATAATCGAACTAGGAGATGTCGTCTATCAGTTGGTCTTCTCTAAAAATCTTTATTTCTTCTGCGATTTGTTTTTTTAAACGATTGAAGTTCGTTTTATATCTAGGATCCCTAGTATTTTGAAATTGTTTCTCAGTTTATTTTTTTGTTTCTATCAGGGCTGTTATTTTTGGTGGTAGTTTGTTCATGTGTACGTAGGATGGGATCTCTCTTTGACTGAGAATAGTCATTCAGATATGGATTCGGAAAGGTATAAAGCGGCTTGGTTGACTTTTTCAGGAGTGGAGCATGAGCAGTCAGGATTAAATTTTAGGACCTGGGAAAAAGAAGAGGATAACCTCGAACAATCATAGTCAGTCTCTTTTCATCGTACGTGTTCTTTCAAGTACTCTGGCATAATTTGAAATTCAATTAATACTGGCTCGTGGTCGCTATTTAGTGCCGAGACTACTTCGGTTTTTGACGGGCAGCGTATATGACTTGTTAAGAGACTGTCTATGATGGACGAGGCTGGCTGAAGATGGGTAGGTTGAAGGAGCGAAAGGATATTTAGGTGAGGGTTTTTCACTAGGTACATATACAACGGCTCTCCGGAATGATTCAAGGCCTCGCTGTACATGTTCCAGTGGGGATGCTTTAAGTTTAGGTCACCAAGCAGAATAATTTTGGAATTGAAATTTTGTGTTACGTCTAAGTCTTGTATATCTAGTAATGTCTTCGGTCTGCAATAGGTGGACAGTATTAATATTTCGTGATTTTGTATGTTCACTATTATAGCTGTTGCTTCTAAGGCCGAAAGCCTCGGAACTATCGTTTCCCTGTGCTTCAGTCCCCGCCGGACGATGAGCGCGGTGTCGCATCCTCGTCCGATCTACGTACAATTTATATGGGTAATTGCAGGAATTTATGGGGAATTGGCAGGAATTTACAGTGAATTGCAAAAATTTTCAAGGAATTTTTAACCTGAAAGGAATTGTGGTGTACAAATTTTTTTAGCGGTTTACCCCTCGTTTTAACCTCTCCACAATAAAATTGTGAGAGGTTACTAAAATTGGTTCAAAAACAAAAATTGAGATAACATCAAATCTTTACGTTTTGAGGTCCTAGGAACCCAAAAAAGTGGTTTTTGAAAAATGTCTGTGTGTGTGTATGTGTGTTAGCACGATAGCGCCGAAACTACTGAACGGATGTGAATGAAACTTTGCATGTGCGTTTCTTTAGTGCCCCAGAAGATCTGAAAAGGTTTTGGTTGAGATCGGATTACGTTTAGTGCCATTTTGACGCAACAAGTTGTTTATTTTATAATTACTTTCAATTTGCAATGGAACCATTGAAAAGCAGTTAAAATTCTGATTTCAACGATATATCACACTTCCACCCTGTCGATTTGGTTTCCGTGAAAAAAATTAAAAACAAAGCAAATATGAAGCATAGATCGCATTTCGCATGACATGATCGATGCGCGTAGCCGTTACGTCGTGAAACTCATCACATCACGTGTCAATTCACGTGTGAGGGTTTCTTCACTGCTCTAGAAGTAGAGCGGATTACATTTAGTGTCGTCTTTAAGTATATATACAGACAAATCGAAGAATTAAACTACACATATTCCTCTAAAATCTAGTAAAATTACTGAAATGCTAATGTTTCATTTAATAAAGTCAGCCGTGAGCGATCGGATTGCAATGAGTAAATTTTGACGATTGTCATCGTCATCCTTTGTCATCCGATAACGTTGGGGCATGTCATGTTAAAAAGATTTCCGCCTATTTGTAACTTTTAGTGGATTGTCACAAACTTTAAAGGTAGATGTGAGTTGATATCATATGCTTTCTGTACCTTCGTTGGTGAATTTATTATAGACTATCATTTTACCAATTTTCAGTTTGTTGCTTTACAAATCTGTAGTATTTAGGATAACTAGACTTTCTTAGTCGTTCAAGTGGTGTTAAAGGTGTTAATATCCTAATTCAACGAGCGATAATGTAGGTAATAACTCGAATAGATGATTATAAATTCATTAAGTTGAGATTTTTTTTAGTGCCCCAGAAGATCTGAAAAGGTCTTGGATGAGATCGGGTTACGTTTAGTGCCGTTTTCTCACACAATTTAATGCTCTTTTCGGTTTCAAAGATCCACCGAGTGGGGAGGTTCCAGCCGCTTCCAGTAGCTGCCGATTTTTTATTTACAATAATGTTGACGTAGGACGCATTGTTTAATTTTTAAAAATAAGAGTAATAACTTCAAAATGTAGAAATCGGTGCTCATATCGTTAACGACTTTAATTTTTGCTAAGAACTGAGCTATAGACGCTTGGCTACGTATCAGATACGTAATCTTCAGGTGACACACGTCATTTATATAAGATTTTATCAACCTATATGTACGAAAAATCTTATCTGTCTATTTACAATCAAACGTCATGTTGACACGACCCAGTCGGGATGAAATTCCAAGGAAGACTATGTTGTCAGATGTATAACAGAAACTCCATTGTGTATACTGTTACTCTATAATATTAAAAAAATATTGGCGCAAGTTGGCGCAACTTTTTCTTAAAACAGTTCAGCAATTTGAAGTGGATTCTGAAGATAATTCAGTGAAAGTGTAATGTAAGTAAGGGATATTAGATGCTTTATATGGCAACACCGAGAGGGAACAGTTAGCGCATCCGAGCTCTGCCGTTTCATCGGTGGTTCGGCCCACTGGATTCCTTAGTGGTTTTCTCGGAATATACGGACCCACGCTTGTTTGATGTTTCTTTAATGATACACTTCTTATAGTTAATGGTTTGGTAGGTTCATTTTCTTTCTACTCGCCTGAGGTACGTCATATTGTTATGCTATGCATGTGGAAGTGCGTTATTATTGGTTAATTGGAGGATGTTTAAAGTTTTTTTTAGTTCCACTGCTAGTAAATTATTACTTATCGAGATGAATATTGTAACTAACGCCGCTTTAAAGGAACAAGGAACGTTGAACAGTCGCAGTTTTATAATATTAATAACTGATGGTGGGTTAAACAACTTTTTGTGATCTCTAAATCGTATTTTTAATGGCTCCTGCGTTTGCCCTATATTATCATTAATTAAGGAGGCGTTCTCGTCAGGTGGCCAATATAAAGATATGAATTGCTTGTATTTCTTTTTTTTTTAATGAAACGATTTTGGTGTTGTTTTATAAGTTATTTGCCGCGTCAGTAAAAAAATAGACCTGACACATTAAAATAGAGTTTTGATGAAATTTGATATCTGCCTGCCTTAAAAGAAATATGACTCAAAATGTCCGTTGCCGCCCCCTCCCCTTCGGCTCAAATGAGACATGGTCGCAAAAGAGAAATCATGTTTACAACAAACGATGGATCATTTTTAAGTTAATACACGTGCCAAGTTTGATCTTTTTAGATAAAAGCGTTTTGAAGACATTTAAAAAATTTTGCTGTCAAAGATTCCATCTGTAGCTTCATTAGTAATTAATACTTTTCGTGAAACCTCTGCGTCTGCCGGAAGAAATTTCAATTTGAATGAATAATACGCAGCAGATTTATTCCTAAATAATTACACAGTAATAACTTGACATATTTGAGAACCAGCGTACCATATCAGATTAATATCTATTAGAGAAACACGAGAAATTGTATTATTTATAATATCCTTTTAAGGTATTTAGCGCGAAGAATTTGTCTAGCCGTGTATGATAACTCCAATTACTATACCCCGGCTAATTAAATTTATTCATTCTAGTCGTTTTAGAGCGGTATTATCTTTGTTTGCCTATTTAATGTAGTCGAGTTCTCCTTTTGTGATAATCATTAATATAGATATGTGGCGCCAAGGCACTTATGAATTATAATGAGGCTTACAATTTGGCTCCGCGTGCCGTATTTTCATTTCTGTAAAAAAAAACTTTAGTTTTCATTGTCGTGATAACAAAACTGATATCATACTTTGTATGTGGTCTGTTGTACCACGACGTTTTAAAGACGACACCGCCGTGAGCCAGACTTCAAAAAAATTATATAAAAAAATATTTTAAAAAAGGCTTTTATTTAAACGCTCTAAAAAGTAGAAAATAAATCAAACCCGTCATTTTGTTATATAATTTTTTTACGACATAAAAGCTTGTCGCGAGGTTTTGCTGTGTAAAGGAGATTGCTAGCGACAACCTTTTATATCATAAAAAAATTATATAACAAAATGACGAGTTTGATTTACTTCAAAGTTTATTTTCTACTTTTTAGAGCATTTAAATAAAAGCTTTTTTTTAAATATTTTCTTATATAATTTTATTTTTTACTTTTTAGTCTTTTGATATGCTGTAATCCCGAAAAACCGTTTTTGAGACGAATCGGATCATAAATGGTAAAGTCGTCTGCCACATTCAACTAAATTTTTTACTAGAAATTCGTAATCCGTGACCCCAGATTTTGATCGATTTGGACCTAAATGACAAAAGGTCTTCAGTCATATTGGCGCCGCTATTTTGAATTTCTGAATTTTAACCAAGAATTCATAATTGGCGATCGTGAAAACCTCCAGATATCGATTTTGAGTTGAATTGGATCTTAAACGGTAAAATCGTCCGCCATCTTGAAATCGCCATCCTGAACAAAATTTTTGACTAGGAATTCGTAATCGGCGAACCCGAAAACCCCCAGATATCGATTTTGATCGATTTGGACCATAAATGACAAAAGTCGTCCGCCATATTGGCACCGCCATTTTGAGTATCTAAATTTTGACCTAGAATTTATAATTAGCGATCTTGAAAACCCCCAGATATCGATTTTGAGTCGAATCGGATCATAAACGGTAAAGTCGTCCGCCATCTTGTTTTTTTCTTATATGAAAATGTTAAAGTTTATTGTCACCGGACTTATGCGCATGTGCAAAATTTCAAAGCTCTAGCTTAATTAGAACTAATCGAAATTTTGATTGTAAGATTTGACCTAAACAGACAAACACTACAAGTTAAATAAAAGCTTTTATGTCCGACCATATTATAAAGGACTGTTTATGATATAGTTTTGCGGCTGTAAAGTACCTCTTTATTGTACGAGTAAAATAAAGTTACTTTTATTGTACTAGTAAAATAATGTTACTTTATTTTACTATTATATCGGATTTAGACGTTTCCAATAATGAGCCGATGTCAGATTTTGACGATTTCAAATATAATTCCCATAATAAGGCTTCATTAAACTCGCCCTCATAAATCAAACCCATCATTTTGTTACATTATATAATTATGATATAAAAACTTGTCGCGAGAATACATCTTGGCACAAGTAATTAAAAGAAAGCAGATTGCCCACAATAAATCCGCTATAATACAACAATTTTTTAAATTACTTATATTCTATTTAAAAGAAGATGAAATCGCAATATCTTTAAATTAATAGTATTATAAAAAAAAGATCCAAAAGAAAGCTATGTTATCAATTTTATTCAAAAATGTTAGGTGCTTTGTTCAGAAAATCAACCAAATCAGATGATTTGAAAGAAAAGATTCGTAGCTGCCGGATAGATCTAAGTAATTGCTATATGGTTTCTTTTACCATTTATGTAAAAATTAACGTATTTCCTAAATGGACAGATGAAAAAATTGGGGGCCTTTTCTCTATACAAATTTAGGCAATCCCCTTTACACAAGATAATCTCGCGACAAATTTTTATATCATAAAAAAATTATATAATGTAACAAAATGAAGAGTTTGATTTACTTCAAAGTTTGTTTTCTTCTTTTTAGAGCATTTAAATAAAAGCTTGATTTAAAAAATGTTTTTTTACTATTAATTTATTTGTGCTATTCTGACTGTGCTTCTAGTATTATATGTTGAAATATTAGGCGACAAGTCCCTTCTTAACCCAAAGGAGAATATTTCATGCCAAAGGAGCATTCTTCGCGCACATATAATTTCCAAATTTTAATAAACCAAAACACGATTCATTAATTCTGCCCATCTCTTTCGCGAACCGCTCCTTCTACCCGAAATTTAACCACCTGTGACACGACAACACGATAATTTCGCCGGCGAAAATAAACAATCAAGAATAAACCACCGTCGGTAATTGTACGTCTAAAAAGCTACTTTCCGAGCCCACGGTTTTAGTCTCGACAAGAGGCCGCTAATTATTTTGAAGAAAACAACTCTTGCCGTGGTTCTGATGATAGGATGAATTCGTCTGGCGTATAGGCGGGCTGCGCCGGCCAAGGAACAGTTGAAGATAGTGAAGGCGCCAGGGCCAATTTGGATGGGTGGCAAGTCGTCCAGGCAGTCTGCTTGTATAGCGTGGACCAAAAAAAGTTGACTACCGCGTCTTAGCGGAATGCCAATAATAAATAAAGCAGTTTTAGTTTCGCTTATAAACGAGTGAGATTTAAGGTGGGCTTATTCAAGAGAGAGAGAGAGATCCGATAAAGAAATATTTATTATTTTTGGCCATAACTTTTTTTAAATACATATATTGATCAAATAAAGTATAAGCCTACCTAAGTGGAATTATGACAAGTGTAGTGATATGAATTTTCACTAAATAATTTCAGTTGTTTGCAAAATCAGTAAATTTAAATTTAAAAGTTAGTGCCAATCTTCATAATTTGTAATTTTAAATGAACTAATTTTGCAAATAACTGAAATTATTGAGTGAAAATTCATATCACCATCACTAATATATGTATTCAAAAAAAGTTATCGCCAAAAATAAGAAATATTTCCTTATCGGACGTCTCTCTCTTGGACATGCCCACCTTAAAGTTAAAAAGATAAATGATATATAATAGATGGATATACTTTATTGTACAGAGAACAATTAACATTGATAACGTTTACTTAATATAACACATTTGTTTAGTCTACCTTACAAAAAATACAAGACATAAGTATAGTTCAAGTAATAAATTCCCGAGACAGAAAAACCTAACAAAAACTTTACGACATAATCATTATCGCCGTGGGCCATGGCGCTAGTTGAAATAACTAGATCCCAATAAATAAAAAACGCAAAAAAATCTTTACAACATAATTATATCGCCATGGCGCCAAGCCTGACATGATACATTCCCTACGCAAATTAAAAACCTATAAAGGTAAGCGAGTCACTTTGCGGTCGAGACAGCACAAGAGTACCGGTATTTGAATGAGATCGTAAAGTTTTTGTTATGTTTTTTATATCTCAGTTTCTTCCTACTTGAACTATACCTACATATTTTTGAAACAGTATCTGGTAGTAACCGGTTAATAATAATAGTAAAAATAATAGTACTTTATTAGTCCAACAGGAATACCCAGTTACAGGGCATACATAAAAGTAGATAAATAGGTAGATAATGGTAGGTACCAATAAACAATATGAAGGGACAGAACTTTAAAATAAACAAAAACATAGTATATATAATAGATTGCTAATAAATGACCTAAACTACAGTAACTAATAGCACATCTATCTGAGATTGAATTAAAATTATTTATACAATATGACACATAGGGGACTTCACATTATGTTTATTCTACCAACAGGACAATAAAAAGATGTCAAGTTTCTTGCAGATATACGAGGTACTAAAAAATTCAATTCAGACAAGATATTCGGACAGTCCAACTTGATTATGCAATGAATTGTACAAAAAAGTGAGCACTTTACATTTTGCTATGTTTAAATCAAGCATGTTAACATTTGACCAAGTCTAGTTGTGTTAGATTTTGCTGCAGCTTTATGCAGTCACACAAATTCGACGCAAATTATTAATTGAAATAAAAATCTTTACATCATCAGCATACAGAAGCCTTTCACACTCTAAAATTTTAGCTGTCATCAATAAATAAGAGAAAAAGCAAAGGGCCCAAATTAGAACCCTGCGGTACGCCAGACATAGTGTCATATATTTTAGACGTTGGAAGTGACATATTGAGATCTATTAGACAAATAAGATGTAAAAAAGTTTACTAAATTCTGACTAAATCCAAATGTTATTAATTTGTTTAATAAAATCCCATGACGTATCCTATCAAAAGCCTTAGGAAAGTCAGTATAAATCACATCTATTTGTTCCTGATTATCAAGTATATTTGACACATTGCGTGAATTAGGAGCAGTGGATCTGTTTGACATAAAACCATTAATGCATAGTACTGTACTGCAAATTGTAATAGGGCTTCACAATTACGTTTTTTATTGGCAAAAATTTACGAATTTCTGGTGAAGCTGTGGGGTGGTATAGGTAGGTAAATTTATACACTTGGGGGATGTCGCGGCGATCTTCTGCATACTATAGAAGTTATTAGGTATGTTATTTTTAGCGATATCTAGCAATGTTTGAATAACTCCAAGAATTTTAGATATATTGAGAGTTGCAAATCATTCATATACAGAAAAAGAAAACTGGGTCATTAACAGACCCTTGTGGAACTCCACGATGTAGCATCGGAATATTACCGTTGAATATTTTATCATTTGATCCCTAGTCTTGAGGATTGATCCAGGCAAGTAAGGTATATTTGAGCCATTTACAGCAATATTCTGTGACGACAGGCTAAATCATAAAATAGAGCCGCAGCAGCCTACTTTACCTTCCACAAAAGATAAAAGAATGTTGCTTGTACTTTTATTTGTTTAAAAAGGTAAGTAGTTTTTTGCATCTGGGTGTATGTAAATCTCACTTGTAAATTTTGGAAAACCTGAATTGATTGGAAACACAAATTATGTTATTATCAGTATAGAATTTGTCGAAAGATATAGTTATAGGGTCAGAAAATTATTCAAATTTAAATAAGTGTAAGTTTCCAAAGTTATGAAAATACCGCCTGTGGGAATCTGAATTAATCTTTGCAAGAAATAACAGGAAAATTAAAACTTTAACACATTTATTTACCTTTAAATAGTGTTGCCAAATGTTTAATTTCATATGGCTGTTTCTGCCAAAATAAATAAAACCAAACAAATATTGCATCTGAACCCACTTGAATATACGTAACTTCCCCCTGAAAAAGGTCAATTGGAACGATATGATTCACTCTTCCTTTGGCGACACATCATTCGCAGTGGTCCTAAATGATTTAAGCGTCGCCGACAGCAGCACCGTCATTTGTAACCTTTTCTGGTGCACCATGTACGCATACTTGTGTGCACAACGGGTCGGCCCGGGACAGTGGCGCCACAGATAAAAAACAAACATCTAAATGATGCGGAGATATTTTTCAAAACATCTGTTTCGTTTCGGCGCATAGCTTCGTGACAAGAAGCCAACCTATCCTTAGATCATTATTCTGTCTAGTCGAAAATTTCAAACAAGTCGAAAAAATATACAAGTGTTTTTACATACCGGAAAGTAGGCATTTCAAAATATTTTTGTGTTCTAGAATTATTACGTCAAAATTAATGACATTTTTATTTACTACAAAATATATCTACCGCATATTTTTATGTGATAGATCGCTCTAAAAATACTACCCTAATGACTTGGCAATATAAACTATAAATGAAACTAAGAAAAATGCAAACTTCTGCGTTGATGCATGCACTCTAATAACGTTATACATTGAAAATAAGGTATTATATTTAATTAAATAATATAATGATTCTAATTCACTATTCATTAATTTATTAAATAGTGTAAATTAGAAAAGTTTGGTTTCTCCAGCATTCGGTTGCTATTTTTTATATTATATTTAGAAAATGGACACCACAATACTATGGTCAACGGTCTGCAGAATTTGTACCTGCTTCGGGTGTACCTCAGGGTTCTATGTTAGGCCCGTTATTCTTCAGCATCTCCAATAATGATATTACAGTCGATTTGGGTGCCAATTGTCTCTTATTATATGCTAACGATATGAAGTTGTAGAAAAAAATAAATTGGAGGATTGTGTGTATCTTTGTTTCTATCTAATACAGGGTGTGCCACGACGAACTGCGCCAAATGTCGATAGGGGCAACTCGGCTAAAATATTTTCAAGCTGGTGGCACTTCCGGTTATACCGGAAGTATATGTCAACTTGCTTATTTTCAATGGGTCACTATATATATTATAACATTTTTGAATTGTACTCAAAATTCTAGGCCGACTTTGTGTATCATGTCTTATAAATAAATCTCTCCCTTTTTTGACATATTTCAATTTTTATGCCAAAAATGACGTTTGCAGGCCCTAAAAGAATTATCAATTCTTCCTATAAGGATGTCTTTATTATCTAATTTGGGTTGGATTCTTCGCTGAAAAAGACTTAATTTAATAGGGTTTTTATAATATTTACATAAGTATTAACACAGTGTTAAAAAAATAAGAATAAAAATGAAATTTTACTGTGCTAAAATGCATGACCGGTAACTGGCTGGCTACTGATTGGAGACGTAATTTTGAAAAAAATTGCTACCTTATTTTACCGAGTCGACGTTATTACAAAGTCACAACACACTCCAGCACTGTAGAGAGAGTTCACGTACGCATTTCATTGGTAGCATCTGGAGAAAAATCATCTTCAGATAATGCCGACATGGTTGACGAATCACGATTTTGGTATTTGCAATGTTCATTTTGAAATGAATTCCTTGTATTCTAGTTGTTCGTTTGAAAATGGTGACCTTTTAAATTTACTGTAGTATGTCTTGTGTACGCCATTGACTCAGGAATGAGGCTCAGCTTGACTCCCCGTATCCGAGCCATTAGATAGTACCTTATTTCAACCTTCTTTCGGCCGCTATCTTAAGTGTTTCCAGGCAACTCTGTAATAATCAGTTGTTTATGAAAGGCCGGTCAATACTTGACTGGTTTTTTAAAATAGTACCGACTAATGTATTCAAATAATCTTTCACAATAAATTCGTCCTACACACTCTTTCATTCATAGAATGGACCAGGGTGTCGAAGAGGACAGACTTGGCGATGACTCGTTCTAAAATTAATACCCATGTGAAGAAATCAAATAGGCGTACCTATTATTATATTATAACGGGACAAAATTTATTGGTTATCATCGCAAATGATAATCTTCACGCAGATCCGGTTCGGAACACCCAAGATACAGAAAACGAAGAAGCCGAGTCATTCACCTGTTTGTCCCATAAACAATTTCACTTTTGCGATTATTCAAATTGTGCCAAGTCCATAATACAGGTAGAGAGGCGCAAATTTGTGTTTATAAGCGACTCCCTTTGATTGTGTTGTTTAAGGAATAGCGTTTGTAAATACATTGTTTTTTATAACCTATAATCTTTTCAAGCCACAGTATAGTGGTTCTCTCTCTCACTTTCCATCGGGCTCAGGGGTTCCACGGGGGTCTCTTCTAGGGCCCTTATTTTTTTAGCATTGGTCATTCGAGCCGGTCTTAAATTACATCGTAATCGCGCTGCTAAAAAACGGGACTCGTGTTTCTAACGTTAGCCCATATCTATGCACTGCATTATATAACCTCCTTTTTGTTAAGTTTATCCAATAATCTCAGTTTGAAACGATATAAAAAACAAGGCCGCTGCATTCCTTTGTAAACCAACCTCGAATGCGTGCCATCCAACAACAAACTTTACTCACTTTCATTGACTCTTAATGTAGGAACTAGAAAAATTTAATATTATAGAAAATGTCACTATCCAGCAAAAACCAACGGGGGAGGTGTGAGTAGTTTTTGTCAGAATGGGAAGGGGAAAGATAATGCTACTAAGGTAGGACGTTAGAATAAACTAAACAAACCTGATAACAGTGATCAAATTAATAACATAATCATAATATTTAAGTCTTGTTAGAAACGATCAATATAAAATAAAACATAATTCTCATTAAAACGCCATCGTAACTTATATTAAAGTGAGAAAGTTTAAATAATAATAAAAGAAATTCTAATAGTTTTGAGAAAAGAAATGGTCGCATGGTAACGGAGTCATCAGTAAGCTCAGTACTAGAATAATTCCCTACCTGAGTAACAATAGGCTCTACGGGCGGCAAAATGGGATACTCTTTTTCTTTGTTTATAATTTGACTCCCTATTTCGGTTTTGTCTAATTGCGGTTCTTATATTATCTAGAATTATAGCGCTTAAAGCCGGATTCTGATTGCATTTTCTTAACTCGTGTTTTTCGAGTGAGCGAGGGGAGAATAAAAAAAAAATGAAAGTACAGTTAGTCCCAAATATTTTTTATTGTAACATGTTAGCTATACCCTCAGGATTATTCAGCCAACTGGAAGTAATGGCTGCTGGCCATGCCCTTTTTTTAACCACAAGTTTTTTGCCAGTCCGTGTAGCATATTATTTTTTTATTTCTAATTCATACGAAAATAAATATTTTGGCCCAAAAATGGGTCCCTCTAGGATGAAACATTTTTGATTTTCCCGGAAAATTGTGGAAAAAAAAGATATTAAAAAAATCCAAATATAAAAATCTGAAATTACTGTGTAATATCAAATGTTATGTTTTTTTAGTCGCTGATGACGTATTGGATATTATAAACGAAAAGAAAATTTAAACTTTTAGGAAAATCACGGAAAATTTAATTTTATTCCAAGATTTTGAAGGCGTAACATATTTATATTTTATAGCATGTTTTGCACATTAAGTTTCTTAATTTGTAAAGGTATTTTAACTTTATATATTTATATAGAGAAATTTTCCACAATTTTCCGGGAAAATCAAAAATTTTTCATCGTTTTGAACATCTCATTCGTCATCAGTGATCCAAAAAACCTATAAGAACCCATTTTTGGGCCAAAATATTTATCTCCTTATGAATTAGAAATAAAAAATAATATGCTACCCGGACTGGCCAAAAACGGATGGTTTAAAAAAAGGGCATGACCAGCAGCCATTACTTCAGTTGGCTGAATAATCCTGAGGATATAAGTAACATGTTACCATAAAAAAATATTTGGGGATAACTGTACTTTAATTTTTTTTATTCAGGTCTTTTCCCCCTTCATTGACTGACTAACTGCCCCAAATCTATTCTTCTATCTTCTAGATTGAATATGCAGTAATATGACTATAAACGCAATAGGCTATGACCGTGTGTTTTGCGGATATGGTCTACAACATATTCTTTTTAAAATCATGTTCTTATTTGATAGTTTTCAATAAATCTTTTTTTACTGGAATTTTTTCAGGAATATTCATATTTTTAGATCTCATACTTTATTATATCGTCCTTTTTCGTATTATTATTTGATCCTTTATTTAATAGTCGCGAATGATAAGAAGCGTTATCCATAATGATAGCTGAATTTGGGGAATATTAGGTGACAGCTGTTAAGCGAACCATTTTTCAAACAAAACCGCGGTCTTATCTTCGTGATAGTAAGCAGAACACTGTTTTATATTTTTGGCTGACAAGAGCAATGCGCTGGGTACGAACCTATTTTTGCTTGCGGCTTGTAGAATTATAATACGTTTCCCTTGAACATGATGATAGCCAGGGAGTGTTATTTTGCAACGGGTCACGGTTGTACAGATATGCTATTTTAGACAAATTATTATTTTTTCATTTTTTACAGCCTCATTTTACATCAATATTAAATTTTATGGGATGTTTTACAGAAATCAAATTGAGGTGTAGTAGCGCCTCCGCAGTCCGCAACTTGTTTACTTCTAGAATGTCGGCCTATAAATAAATAAAATATTTTTTCACATTCTTTATATTTTAAATGGCTTAATTGGGCGTTTCGACTGATTTTTAGAAGGCGAACAGAACAAACCGATCTTCATTCCCATGCGAACGTAAATTAAAATAGAACGATTATCAAACTTAAACAATATTTTTTATTGCTTTATATCTCAACATGGCAACCGCTTGTTTTTCAGACATTTTTAACATTATGACATATTCCTACATGAATTGCTTACACACTTTGTTCAAATAGTACCGTATAATGGCCGTGTAGGAGTTTTAGAATGATGTCTACAAGGTTGCGATGAGTGTTTAAGTTGGAATACGTTATTTTCGATAATTAAGTTGTCACATGGACATTAATCTGGTGTTGTATTTTTGTTTTCAGAAACCCCGCCCCCGCCATATAGTAGTCGAACGAATGTGGATAGATTAAAACCTGAAGGTACGTAGTTCTTTCTCAAAGAATTAATATTCACAGTTGCCGTGTCGCATTTGACAATTGAAATACTGCTATAATGTGCGTAAAATAATTTATTATGAGCAAAATTTATCGATGTAGTTTGTATGTCAACAGAGACAGTAAATTTATTGATATAAGCCGAAAGGGAGTGCGTGTAAA
The DNA here is from genome assembly GCA_963675555.1 of Leptura quadrifasciata. Taxonomy (NCBI): domain Eukaryota; kingdom Metazoa; phylum Arthropoda; class Insecta; order Coleoptera; family Cerambycidae; genus Leptura; species Leptura quadrifasciata. Next base: position 16,977,429 of record OY776681.1, on the reverse strand, counting down.
ATGAAACCTTTAATCTGAATAAATGGCCTTGTTTATGCGATTAATATTATACAAGTTGTATATTCATATTTTATAATTTTCGTATTTATAGTTTGATCATGATTCGATTATTCCGTAATCCTAACCACTTGCATAAAATACGTATATATTGTGACTCGATTTAAATTCAATAATCCGTATAATGTTAATTAAATTCGACTGTCTGGCGATTCACATCGCACGCGGGGCTGGGGCAGATCTGACGAACTATAAAAAATACCTCTTCATAGAGTCGTGCCACCCTTAATCGACGTCGCGGACGCAACCCGTACATAAAATGACATCCTTCCTTCTGCCAACGCGGCACCCCGCCATGTTTTACCTCTCCCCTCTTTTACGCAATGAACTTTTCTTTTTTGTTTTATAAAATCGTAAGATTTCCTTTTTTTGGTGATTTCGATTATCAGAGTGAATATTATGCTAAATTATTTTGATACTGAATGGTGGCTCGACGCACAGTCACATCGTGGATTTCCGTTTCAGATTATGCAGCTAACACAGACCTATTATACAAACAAAAATGCCTTCCGAGTGAATTTTTGTATACAGCTGAAAATATTGAAACCTAGGAAATGCCAGAAGCCAGGGCTTGTGCGGAAGGGGGTTACACATTGAAAAAACGCGGACATACAACCATTTCCTCCGACAGTGCGATTGCCACCTCGCGCACTTAACCCACTCGGCTATCGACCAGACACTAACACCGTACACCTAACAAGACCATTATTTTTGCTCCTTCTAGTACATTTCCATAAAAGCCTGTTTTTAAAAGTTTTTTTTACAAATTCTTAAAAACAATTATACAGAAACATAAATAATGGCATTAATTAATTATAAGAAACTTGGCAGGTTTATAAATGATGGTTTTTACACAATTACGTAACGCAAACTATATTTTGATACTCAACTTTATTTATACCGCACAAATATTGTGAAAATAGATTGCGGGAATAAATTGTACACATGTAGCCAGATATACTGGATACCACAATAATTATTGCCAAAGGATAATGGTTATTAATTGTCACAACTTATGTACAAAGTCGTTTTCAAATAAATTTCGCGAGGCGTTTTGAATATTCTGAATATTTCCGCCACGATTTATGCGTTTTAATAGCGTGGGTGTCCCACAAGGGTACGGCATGGGCCCGTTTACGCCTTCTTTTTATTTTTACGGCGGTTTCCGTTAAAAATATCCCGACGTAGTTTTTCTGCTTGAGGTATGAATTTCTTCAAGATCAAATTTACATCGAAATAGATTCACAGTCCAGGAATTTTGTTAGCGCCGGTCTAGAGTTGCTTAACCTTATTTAAGCAAACAGTCGAATAGAAACTTGAACGTTTTGTAACTTTCCGGCTAGAACCAAAATAAACACAATATTTGAATCATTAATTATTTTTTGTGCGCTTCGCAAGTGAAGAACTTTTATTCGTATGCTAGGTAATAAATTATTTTGTAAAATAAATATTTTCAATAAATTACTCTACATGTTTGACAAATTAACTCCTGCTGCCACCTGATGCCATGCTTTGTCTGTAATGTCCTTTCGAGAATACTCTGTGAGAGTAAAATCATATAAAACGCTGTGTTTTTCCCAAGCATCCACGAATTTTACATTAAACGCCTTCATTTCAACAGGCGATATGAAAACAGATTGCCCAGGTTGCTCAGATTGCGCAAGTTAAGGAGATCGCCGATAGATTGCTTTCATATTGTCCTGTTGGTGGGTTCCCATTCTTAATTCTTATACCTAGGAAGTGACAGGGAGGATGTTACATGGCCTATGTCCATTTAACAGTTTTATATAAAAACTAGTATTTTGTTTATGTTTGGCACAATCTGTGTATCATTTTGATTCAGTTTTTGTAAGTGAAACTGTTTTCAACTAACCGAATTTTACTTGTATAACTGTTAAACCATTTCACACTGTTTTATGTACATATTTTTATATCTTAGGAACTCAGTCATGTTCTATTAACTATTATGTATCTCTGACAGCATTATCCCAGGAAACAATTGTCTACAAAACATTTATTTACATCAGATACCTATATTTCAATTTTTATATTTTTGCTTACTTATTTTTACTGAGTTCTCACAATACGTTTTACTATTTGTTACTGTAGTTCATATTGTTGGTTATGAACAAATAGAAATTACAAACTGAGGCAAAGGCTGTGGTATGGAAGTAATAAAAACTATTATTATAGATTCCTTTTATCGATCATATGCCACTATTTTAGTTGTGAGTACGGGAATCTACAAGGCAGGTTGTTGCGCTTAACTCAATAGTTGACAGATGGCCATACCTGTACTATTTTTATATTTTATAGCTTTCAATTTAATTAGGGAATTAGATTTCTCAAGTTTATTTGGTAGCATTATTTTCCAGTAAGTAGGACAAAAAAAAGTTTACCTTATCAGTAAAACTCACCAGGTAATCATTTGCTTGCAGCCTTTGTACTGATTCGGAAGTATATAAATTTTAACTTCAGTAATTGATATTACATTTTTATATCCGCGTTAACAAGTGTTTAACATACAGGTAAAATTTCATTTATTACTCATTTAAAATTTAATTAATCTTCAATTTTTGTCTTCGATGTAATTTCAATTATTTTTAAAATAAATTTAAATTCAAGGTCAATTCTTTTTAATTTAATAAGTAGTTAAAATACTATATGTATGTACCACATGGTTTTATAAAATATTTTTTCCTTTCTTTTTCATTTTTTGGCAATTTATAGTTTATGAAATCAGCTTATATACTTAAATTCTTATATACTTATATATGTTTTTATATACTTATATATTTCTATATATTTATATGTATGTTTATGCACATATATACTTATACATTTCTGTATACGTTTCTGCATAGCTTCAGTCCTGCATAGCTTTTGCACAGCTTATCTTCATATAGACAAAATTTCGTTAACTTTTCATAAACCACCTAGTCGGTTAATTTTCCTACGATTTTCACTCCATTTCATTAAGAGGCGTAAATTGCCAAGGACACTTTAGACCCCGTTCTTGCAACAAGAGACAATTGTGGACCTGGATTGCTGTCCCAGAACCAGTCACCTCAACAATAATCAATCTAGGATCCTGGTATATAATAATTTCAATTAGTCTTTATAAACCGATTTATCTATTATTCATATAATATATTGTAACATTCATTTTAAACTATCTTTATATTTCTCTTACCAACAATTTCAGTCTGATCTATAGTAGACTGGTTATTCGAGAAAAAGAGACAATTCTACTTATTTTCACTATAGATGGTGCCCAATTTAACATCAATTTTTCTTTGTCTCCTTTTCTCGAAATAAACAGAAATCTGTCATTTATGCCGTACATTTCAAAAAGGGTAAGTTTCTCCACTCTTGCGAATACTCTGGACCCACGGCTCTCTGCTCCGACTTAAACCAGCTAGCCGTCCGCATATGTTGCCTCAATTCTTTCTCAAAAATAAATAACAAGGGAAAGGAGGCAACAAGGAGATATCATATCGCTGCTTGAATTGATCAAATTTACACTCTAAGGCTTTTTTAAAACTAAACTGTTTTGTTAACTCTTGACATTAATAATTAATAATAAAACTTTTACAAAGCTACAGCCAGAGAAAGTCCAAAAGGTTTTAATAGTCAAGTTTTAAGTTACACTACAAGTTTTTTCAATAAATTCTTGTACTATTGAAATACATTGGGTTTCAAATATGTCTAATTCAAAACTAATTGATCTGCAAATATCCTTCTTAAAACCTTTATAAAACGAGAGGCAGAATATATTGTTACTTGGGATGTATACTTTAACTATTAGTAGAAACAATTATGTTTAAACTATATATCATCTATTTAAAACGCCATGACCTCGGTTGGCCTAATACGTTTTTATACTAGCGACTAATAACTATTTATCCGACTGAAAAATAGCAGAAATTTTATAAAAAGCGGAATGAGGACACAATTCTCTAAATCATTTTCAATATAAAATAAAGTGTCATCAGTCCTAGTCAAATAAAAATATTGAATATTTGCTGACGTTTTTTCTATAAATGTGTCTGACAATAATAAATTAATTTCCTTAAGCAAACATATCATGTTCGTTAAATAGTTATACAGTGTTGAGAGTTGCCTTCAGAATGGCAAGGTCGCGCTACAGAAGCCGACTCTCGGGTTACAATGGTACGACATTTTTGCTGTGTGGACATAACATTATCTCGCGGAGATATTGTGAGAAAATAAACATACTTGTACCTAGGCCTGACTTGACGGATCCAGAACATGTTAAAACGATTCTTGGGGAGTTTGTCATAAAAGTCTAAAAATAGAAGGTATTGAGTTACTAGGTGGTTATGATGGCAGGCGTCCACGAAGCCATTAATAAAATGAAATTATCACATTTTGTCTGACAAATTCGACATGACGTTCTCTCGCCTCTTCAAAAAATTGCTAATTATTTACCTAGAACATTTTTTTAAAGTGTGGTACATAATAATGTTTTGTACGTGTTTTTTTTTGGTGCCAAAATAAACTTATAGGATCTTTAAAAATAGATATGATGAGAGGTTAAAGATAGTATTATTATCAGATTTTTTTATCTAGCCCCATGCTCTTATTTACTACGGTTTGGAAAGTAAAAATGCTAAGATATGGATAATCGGTGATGATTTATATATTTTTTTAAGCAGTCAAGGTGAATTTAACGCAAATAAAGTTTATTGCTACTTCGGGAAAAACTAAATTGTTTGAGATTTATGAATTTTATACACAAAAGGATATAATACTGTTTGTTCTATTTAAATGAGTATTAAAACACTTTTGATTCTGAGAAATTTATTAAAATGGTTTAAGTGTTAACGTTAGAAAACAAAATCGCATTTTTATTTGAGTGACAGACCCAATAAATACCCATAATAAATTAAATTATTCAATAATCCCAAAAAATGCACATACGTCTTGTCTATTTTACGAGGGAAACACCAAATATCTATTTTAGAAGAACAAAGTTTTAGAAAGTTATCCCATTTTTGTGAGCTATATTTCAGTAAATAGAAATTTGAAATCCATTGCCTACTTTGTGAGATACCTATATTACAAAAATCTGAAAAATAGGAGAACTACAAATGGTTATAGCTTACTTCTTTGAGGAGATACGAAAAAAGTTAATGGGATGAAAGTTGACGGCAAAGACAATAAGAATAATAATGTGTATAAAAAAAATCGAAAAACACAGTTGGCTTTGACATACGCTCTTGCGCAAAAATGAAAAGAACAAATCTCAAAGTAGGTCATGACACCATTAATTCTGTTCACGCACGGTGAACTTGAGGGGAAAAAATTATATTAATTTAACAAAAAAAAAAAAGCGAAAACAAAAGAGAGTGGACTGTATAGCGGCGCGAAACAGAAATTAAGGATCCTACCTTTCAGATTTCTTCCTCTGGGGTCCAGGTTCTCGGGGGCCTCCGGCTGCAGATATTGCAGGTAGATCCTAAATTCGTGGTCGTCGTTGCACAATACACACACAAGACAAATTAAGCGGAAATGATTATTAACGGGTAAGTCACAATAAGAAGCGGGTATAAAAATATATATAAACGTAAGCTATAGAGTTGTGAATACTCTCGTTGTACGAAGAATAATGGCTTCAAGCAGCGGCGTTGCGGTGCGGTGTAGTGTGATCACAAAAAATCTCTTTCTTTTGAATCGCGTAAGGATACACGGTGAACCAAGAAAAGTATATATAATTAAGTGTATTTTAATTCTAATTGATATTGCGGTGAATTTAAATTACGTAAAGGCAAACAAAATAAACAATAATAGAAAAAAAGGAAATTTAGAATAAATAAGGACGTAACAAATTTCGTTTATTTTTTTTCTTTCCAACGATATAAAACATGTTACAAAAATTTTAACTGATACTGTCAATATTTAATATTTTACGAAAACCACAATTCATATCATTGAATCGTAAAAATCAGTTATGCTGTAATAGTAAAATTCAGTTTAAAGTAATTGTAATTCAGTAATTATTTATTACAATTTAATACAAACAGACAAATATCTCATAAATAAAAATACAAGTATAGAAATTAACATCCAAAAATACGAAAACTATGTAAAATAGTACTACCTACTACCATACTGAAAAGAAAATGCGTGTATTTATTTTTCTAACTACAAATGCTGAAATTATGCACCATGCATTCTAATACACAGACGTGCTCTACTAGACACCTCACGCATTACATTTTGGAGCATTTCGTGAGTAACTACCTCACATGCATTTCTAATTCTGGTTTTGATGTTCCCAATATTTTCAGGGGCAGTTTGAAATACCTTGTCTTTAATGTAACACTAGACGAAAAATCCAAGGTAGTAATATCTGGTGATCGAGCTGGCCATAGAATTGGTCCATAGGTGCCTATCCAGCATAACTTGATTTAAATAATTTGTACATATTACAACAGTGTGGTGGAGGTGGAGCCCCATCTTATTGAAAATATGAATAATTTAATCTTTCTACCACTTTTAATTCATAAAGAAAATCTTAAAGTTCGTTTTGCAGGAAATTAAGGTATCTACGAGCGGTTAATTTGCCATCATAAAAATAAGGTCCAATTACTTTAGCCCCTAAAAGACCAACCCAAACATTCGTAGAAAATCTTTCTTGGAAAGCAGTCTCTCTGCATAATGTGTATTTTTTCGTGTCCACTTATAATGTATGTCTATTGAAAAATCTATTATTAGAAACATTTGATTCGTCCAACCAAAGAATTTTGCTACATGTCAGCGGATCATTCCTTTTTTTATTTAACAACCATCTACAAAATCTTATTCTCCTCGGCTTATCTCCCTTATTTAAATGTTGAACTTTCCTCATTTTGTAGCATCGACATCCGTTTTTTTTAATATATATTTCTCTTGCACCGTCTTTTTGATGCGATAGTCTCTCTGGATTAAAGAGGTTTCTTCATTTTGGTTAACATAATTCAATACTCTATTCACTTTTCTTACATTATCCGCAACATGCCTTCGCCTTACTATTTTTTTTAATGAACCGTGCATTTTTAGATTTTGAACTAACTTCCTAAACATAGTTCTATTTGGCTGCGGAGCATCCAGAAATCTATCTCCGTAAACCGTGACTGCCATCTCAGCGTCAAAATTGCACTGACAATAAATGCTAATCATATCGAATATATTATACACCATAATTATTGATATAAAACTTGTCTCAGAACTCGACAACGCAACATACAACAGTGATAATCTGTCAAATTTGTTAATAACTGTACACATTGTTTTTCAATAATCAGGGCATAAAGCCGAGGCAAGAATTCAAGCGATGCACGTCACGAGTGATCTCATTAAAGAAAATTTAATACTAACATAATTTTTAATCATTAATTATGTTAAAAAAGAGTAATTCTTGACACCCAGTTATTAAGCTTTTTTCAGAAATAGATACAGTTTAATGGGGCTTCATGATTCTTAGCAGTATTGTCTTGTTTAAAGAATCGATCTGTGACGTGCATCGCTTGAATTCTTGCCTCGACTATAGCTGAGTTTTACGATTCAGTTACGATGATGAGATATCTATTTGTATGTATTAAATTGTAATAAATAATTATTATAAAGTGAATTTTTACTATTAAGGCATAGTGGATTTTCAGGATTCAATGATATGAATTATGGTTGACATGTTTTATATCGTTGGAAAGAGAAAAAATAAACGGAATTAATGATGTCATGGCCTACTTTTGAGATTTGTTCTTTTCATTTTTGCACAAGAGCGTATATCAAAGCCAAGTGTGTTTTTCGAATTTTTTGATACACATCATTATTTTTATTGTCTTTATCGTCAACTTTCATCCCTTTAACCTTTTTCGTATCTCCTCAAATGAGGAAGCTATAACCGTTTGTGGTTTTCCTATTTTTCAGGTTTTTGTAATATATCTCACAAAGTAGGCTATGGATTTAAAAGTTCTTTCTACTGAAATATAGCTCACAAAAAATGGTATAATATACAGACGGTATATTGTTCTTAAAGTTATTTTGGCTCACTCTTTAATATTCGTATAATTTCTGTTGACTGCCTTGTCGACCTCCGGCCGTTAAAAATATAAAAAATGTTCAATTAATGCCCCCATCCTTGTGCGACGAGACATCAGGTGTGGAGTAAGTCTAGTGCAGTGCCGTCTGAGCCCCCCTCTGCGTGAGGCGCCACATCCTGTCGCCAGGCGGGCCTTTGTGAGAAACCACGTGCCCCTCTCGATGGATGTTTGGTTTTCCTTCCAGTGCACTATCACTAAAAATCCCATTACTCACAGGTTAGCGGCCCCTTTAGCCGCCGTTGATGAGTGTATAACTTTCCTTCCTCGATTGTCACTTTCATTAGGGAAATTGCGTATTTTATCTTCGAAAATGTTAACAACAACCGGAAAAGAAAGCGACTTTTGTGCATCGATTTTAATTGTTTCTAGATCAGTATCGCGTCAAATTCAGATTTAAACAGTAGATACTAATAATCATAATCGGAAGGAAGTTTGTCATTAATAATGTGAATTAACAGTTAATTTTACCTATATTATGCATAAATATGCATCATTAATATTCCTACAAATTCTTGTTGGTTTAATTTTGGAGTCTTTTTGCTTTTACTGTAATTGCTGAAGGTCTTGCAGGAAGTATTAGAGATGTGATAATAATTGAAGTTTTGTTGCAAACGTTGTCGGTGTAATTAAAGAATCTTACAGTTTCGAAAATTGTAAAAAGAAGTTTCCATTTTCATTGTTTTCAATCGGCAAACTCGATGCTGTGCGAAAACTGTAGGAAATTTATATGATAAATATCCCAAGTAACACTTTAAATGCTGTATAGTTTGGCTCTCGTTTTATAAAGGTTTTATGAGGGATGTTTGTAGATTAATTAGTTTTAAATTAGGTTTATTTGAAACCAAATAATGAATTTTTAGAGTGTAAGAATCTATTTAAAAGCCTTGTAGTATGTCCTAAAACTTGACCATAACATCTTTTGGACTTTCTGTGGCTGTAGTTTTGTAAAAATTTTATTATTAATGTTAAAAGGAATGAACAAAACAGTTTGGTTTTAAAAAAGCCTTTGAATGCAAATTTGATCAATTCAAGCGACTATGAAACTATGGAGCATTCAAATGGGTTTAAAATTGCTTTACAAAATATACCTACATAAGGATCTCCTGTATCCTCGTTGAAAGCATCCTTCTCCTAAGAAAACTGCCTCTTGTCAAAATACGCAATTAAACGACTCGTTTATTAAATGCACCATAAATCTTATTAGCTTTTAATATACGTGAATGAAACTAAAATCTCTTAAGAAATTGAGAGTGTAATATACAGGCTGTCCATTTTATCAGGGCCCTCGAGAATATCTCACTTAATATCGGTCGTACAAAATAAAATATTTTTACGAAAATTGTGCCGATTTATATAACCTACAAAATGGTTTAAAGACATTTGAAATCCATGGCCTCCTTTAAGAGTTATGGCGGAAAATGTGGAAAACGCCTAGGCCAATTATCTCCGTTATTTGAAGAGATACGAGAAAAATTCTAAGGCGAAAATTGTTTGCAAAACAGCGTGTTTCAACGAGGGTTTATCTATTTTTTTTCAAAACCGCTGCATTTTAAGATTTACTCTTCAGGCTGTTAAAAAAATTATTTTGAAACGGGCGGGAAATGGCGCCATTAAATAGAGTATTTTTCTCCCTTTTCAACGATATATCATATGCCATATTTATTCATTGGTACTACGTTAGTAATTATAAGAACATTTTTTTAAAACCAATAATTTTTTTTAACAAGCATTATACTTGCCTTGGAGAAGTATGATTAAATAAAACGATAAAATATTTCAATAAGTTGTTCAAATCTTTGCTATAATAAAACATTAACACAATTATGAAGAATAAAGTAAATTCAGGTAACAAAAACAAATTAATAATAAAAAGAATATAGCACACAGAACATTAATATTTATCTAATCCACAAAATAATTCTTAAGATATCATATCAAATGTTCAAAGTGTCCACCGCGATTTCTTATGCACCGAGCGCGGCGAGGCACTGCATTTAAAACATTACTCAGTATTTCGGGGATGACTGTAATACATGCTTGTTGAATTCGAGCTTTTAGGACCTCTACATTTTGTGGTGTTGTCGAAAACACCTTATCTTTAATATGTCTCCATCGAAAAAAATCCATTGGGGTTATATCTGGAGAACGAGGGGGCCATCGAATAAATCCATTGGTACCTATCCAATGTTGAGGCAAAATTTCGTCTTAATAATCTAGGCATATCTGGGAATTGTGGGGAGGAGCTCCATCTCGTTGAAAATATTGAAAGTTGTGTCGATTCTCTAAAGGTAGGTCATCTAAGAATTCATTAAATTAATTTCTCAAAAAGGTTAGGTACCTTTGACCATTGAGGTGACCATCATAAATATAAGGACCTATTAAATTGGTGCCTAAAATACCTATCCACACATTTATTGAAAAACAATTTTGAAACCCAGTCGGTCTATGCCAGTGTGTATTTTCAGAAGTCCACTTGTAATGAATATTGCGATTAAAAAATCCATTATTGGAAAAATTTACCTCGTCGGACCAAAGTATTTTACTACATATTAATGGATCGGCACGCTTCTTTTCCAACAGCCACCTACAAAAAGTCGTCCTCCTTGGTTTGTCCCCTGCTTGTAAATTGTGAACTTTTTTGGCTTTAACACCGGTAACCATTTTTCTTTAAAAAATTTCTAACACTTGTTTTATTTATATGACAAGCAATTTGAATTTCTCTTAATGATGTTTCCAAATTTTCTGTATTTTTATTTCTGAGACATAATTAATAACTCTGTTTACCTTATTTACATTATCAGTAACACTGTTCAACCTTGCCTTCTTCTTTAAAAATGAACCATTATTTTTCAGTTTCGTGGCCTAATTTTCTGAACAGAGTTTTATTCGGCTGTACTGTGCTTGTGGAAATCTGTTTCTATATTCTACTTGAGCTAATCCAGAGTTAAAATTGCATTGGCAATATGTAACGAACATATTATAACGATCAATGTGACAATGTGAGTGAAAATCATTTTTGAAAATTCTAAATTCTTAAACGAATGTGTTTGAGTGAAAGTTATTAACTATTAAGTTATTAAAGTATTAACTGAGATGATTGTCAAAAAATTAAACTGTCAAGTTTGTTCATAGCCAACTATTTTAAAATAATTGAAATAATAGTGAAATCATGAAATACAAACAAATAAACACCACAGAAATTAGACAACCCTCAATTCTAGAAGCCAGGGCTTGTGCGGAAATTGATATTAAACTTAAATTATCTGGTAAAGACATTTTAACTTTCTGAGCAAAGAGTAACGCTTTTATGGAGGACCTCTATACGTTGGCATAACTGCGAATACTATTTCTTTCCATAATTGCTCCATGTTGCTTTCTTGATTATTATTTTGTTTTTGTTACCTGAATTTACTTTATTTTCTTAATTGTGTTTTATTATAGCAAAGATTTGAACAATTTATTGAATTATTTTATCGTTTCATTTAATCATACTTCTCCACGGCAAGTATATGCTTGTTAAAAAAAAATTTATTGGTTTTAAGAAAATGTTTTTATAGTTACTAACGTAGTACCAATGAATAAATATGGCATGTGATATATCGTTGAAAAGGGAGGAAAATACTCTATTTAATGGCGCCATTTCCCGCCCGTTTCAAAATAATTTTTTTAACAGCCTGAAGAGTAAATCTCAAAATACAGCGGTTTTGAAAAAAATGAGATAAAACCTCGTTGAAACACCCTGTTTTGCAAAAAATTTTCGCCTTAGAATTTTTTCCGTATCTCTTCAAATAACTGAGATATTTGGCCTAGACGTTTTCCGCATTTTCGATATTTTCCGCCATAACTCTTAAAGTAGGCCATGGATTTCAAATGTCTTTAAACCGTTTTGTAGGTTATATAAATCGGCACAATTTTCGTAAAAATATTTTTTTTGTACAACCGATATTAAGTGAGATATTCTCGAGTGCTCTGATAAAATGGACAGCCTGTATTAATTTGACATGAATTTTAATAATACTCCTATCAATCTATCACTAGCAAATATGTTAGAAATTTAGGCGAGAAACATTTGAATAATCATTAAACCACTTTTAAACTAAGCAGTCTTATGAAGGTTCTGACTTCAAACAATTTAGTTTTAACCAGGATTATAAGACTGTATTCAAGTACAAATTGATCTATACTTGCGAACATTCAGTTTTAACTAGGATTATACGAATTTATTAAAGTTCAATTTGATTTATCTAGGCCAGGAAGAATTTGTAGGTAACAAAATTGAGTCTATTTATACTTATGCAAGTATAGTCCAAGTAAGGACTTCCTGAGACATAAAAAACGAAACAAAAACTTTATGACATAATTATTATCGCCGCGGGCCACGGCGGCATGCCTGAATCAAACGATCAAACGACTCGGTAAGCGAGATGATTTTCGGTCGAGGTAGCACAAAGAGTAATGGTATTTTAATGAGGTCATATAGTTTTTGTTGCGTTTTTATGTCTCGGGATATTCCTACTTGAATTATACTTAATGATTTATTTATTACTTTCATATGAGCTGAGAAAATTATTTAAGGAAAATAAAACGGTTTTATTCCGGAAGCGGCCATTTTCCTATAGCGTTTATTTTTTAGAAAAGTATAATCATATATATTTACTTCACTATTTTTTGTGTAAAAACTTTACTTTAATACATACAAATTATATTACCGGAGTTTTGTAATGTTAATAATCAAAAAAATTTATTTCATCGGAAACCAGTATTTTTATAAAATTTAAGAATTTTAATAAAATTCAAAAATTTCTATGGGTATTGCAAATTTAGGGCTAGTTTCATACATTTCAACAGTAAACGGTTTGTCGTTTGAAACTTTTGGGAGTACCACATATTGAGAACTTATAAAATAACTTCATTAACCTGACATGATGTTTCATAGTATTATTTATGCCTTCTCCGTCGACTGTAAAACATTTCTGTTTTACTACAGGCAACAATAAACTGAAATGTCATTGGAATACTAAATATTATAAAATAAAACTGTTTTAACGATCATTATTCAAGGCAAATTTAGCTTTTCATGGCACCATGAAAGCCTCAATAAACCCTTTCGTCTAAGATCAAATGCTCATAGGTTTTATCAGGCTATCTACGTTTTCACATAGATAACTTGGTAAGTTCTTCATGAGTCGGATAAGTTTCATAATAGCTTTAAGCATTTGGCTTTGACAACCTCCTAAACATCGTTATTCTTTGGGCCCGTTTTGAGTGTATCGGACTTCTATGACCACTGTCACAGAAATATAGATTTATCAATAGTTATATAAACAGTTCTTTGTGAAAGTCCCGTAGGTTATTAACAAACTTCAATTGTTACTTGGGATGTCAATCTTAAAGATAACCAACTTCAAAAAAAGTATAGGTCTACTCAAAAAACTAGGATCGGGGATCGCTCGTTGGTTTCTTGGAAAAATTGATAGGCTTTTAGAGAAAACTCGATGGAATCGTACTGTAAGTACTATTTTTTATTGTGCGAAAAAGAAAGTGCTGGATTTTTTTCTCCTGTGAAAAACATTTAGTTATTAGAGTTTTTAATAGTCCTATCATGATTTTATTTTCATTGGTTCAGGGATGTAGTAGAAATTGTCGAATTACTGAATCGTTTTTTTAAAATTCGCGTCGCCACCCTTAAGGCCTCTTCCCCACAGGGCGGATCTGATTGCGCGATCCGATCGCTTGCGATCTCGTGTTATAGTTATCACATTTGTACTCAGTATATCCCCTTCACACAGAGCGCAATCTGCGTTTTCGTTCCACCGAGATTGTCACGATCAGTTTTGAATCTTTTGAAGGGGATATACTGAGTACAAATATGATAATTATTAGTCCAGTCATTGAAGCTTTATGCCTCAGAAATATTTTACTACGAACCGATTTACATGAAATTTTGGAATTAGGCTTATCTTACCCCTAACTTCAAAAGTAATATTGACCCGACCTCCGTTCTTACCCTGGGGGTGGTTGCCACCCCTTCTCGTTAGTGGAAATTTTTTGGTCAAAATAACCTCGGGGATCGATAGAAGACCCAATTCTAAGCAAAAAGTGTTCTATAAAGTTTTTTCAAAAACTCAATACTTTTCAAGTTATTGGCGATTGAAAACTCGGAATTTTCCCACGTTTTTCAACGGTTTTTTGCAAATATCTCAAAAAATATGCGCTTTAACGATAATTTTATAATAAACAAAATTGTAGAAGGTAAGAAAATGAACAAATTGGTTTTTTAAAGAGTGTTCTAAGTGCAATATTGAGCGAGATATTGAAAATAAAAGCCGTTTTTTTTTGTCTGAACTTAAATCGATGTATTCAATGCCATCTAGCGGACAACGGATACATTTTATCCATATGACAATGAGAAACTTTTTTATAGTGCTTAAAATAATCTTTAAAATCAGCAGTGTTAAAAGTCTTTTGCACGCAAAGTGAGTGAGTTGTAATGAAAAAAAGAGGGACATCTAATATATTTTTTTTAATCGATGTGTTTCATAAGTGCCATTTCCACCAAAATTAAAATTAATCGTATTCCGTCTAGATTTAACTTTAATATGAAGAGTTTATTGGATTCCAGCCGTTTGGCTGCTTTGGAATGCATACTTTTCAAAAAAATCACGATTTTAAGAAAAAAAATTTTTTTTCATTTTTAAAAGACATTTTTTTCATAATATTTTAAAAATAATGAAAGATACGTAAAAAACTGTAATGATAAAAAAATGTAGGTCTTTTTTTGACAAAAATGTTGTTTTTTTTTTCTGTCAGACCAAAATTGACGGAGATATGACTGTTTAAAGAGCGCGCGGTAGCGCAATCACAGTCTCTCTCGAGCCCTTTGACCCTTCACCGTTTCAAAATGAAGGGTTTTACACTACATGTCATAATGAAAAAAGTTGTAGCTCTTTCAATTACCTTTAAAATGGTTTTTTTTAAGTTGTGATAGCTTTAAAATTGAAGGAGTTATGGTCCAAAAACTAAAGTTTTTTTTTTCTATTTAGTAAAATGAAAATTTCGGAGCACAAAAATTTGGAGCAGAGTGAAAGTAAAGAATAATATGAACCCAAAACTATTGTCTTATATATATATATATATATATATATATATATATATATATATCCATATATGGCATATATATGTTGGAAACATACGCACGAATACATACAAACGTTCATATATGTATATCCAATAAAATCCAATCCAATAAAAACTGCAGATCCACCTGCACCGCAAGATTTACTTAAAATGATTTTTTGCAACTGCAAAAGAGGTTGCGGAGCCACTTGCGGATGCCGAAGAGTCGGGCTGTTTTGCAATGTAACTTGTGGAACATGCAGTGGAGATAACTGCCAGAATAGCCCTCCAATTGACCCAGAAGAAGATCTTGATTACGACAGCAACTCCGATATTGAGTCATGAACGATTGGTGTAATAGTTTTTTTATGTATTGTAATGCTCTTGTTGCAGAATTTTTTATAATTAATTACTAATTTAATCTAGTACATTTCCAGATAACTTGTAAGTTTATATTTTATTCAATAAAAGTGTCTGATTACTTACTCTATAATTAAACTATTTTTAATTGTATAAACATATATTTTCAATGTTTTAATTTAGGGGTAGTTTTAAGGGTTGAAAAGCTAAACATATGATAGTCATTTTCGAGAACGTGGAACAACACTTAAATCATTCTGGGTTCATCAAAAGAAATTTTTTTATACAATTTTTAATTGAGGGGTTGTTTTTAAGGGTTGAAAAGGGGTTAAAAATATGATAATTAAGGTAGAGAACGTAAAACAATATTTACTCTATATTTAAATCTTTTAAGTTATACAAAAGTATTTTTTGTAATTTTCTTCAATTTAGGGGTCGTTTGCAGGGGTTGTAAAGTTTTTTAGGGGTTGAAAATGGGTTAAACATGAGATAATTGTATTAGAGAACACTTTACGATTTCACTCCTTATTATTAAACACGTTTTCTAGCGATAAAATGGCTCAATGTCAATTTTTTCATTAAGGGGTCGTTTTCACCCCTTAAAAATAAAAAACGGAGGTCGGGTCATTATCACTTTTGAAGTTAAGGGTAAGATAAGCATAATTCCAAAATTGCATGTAAATCGGTTCGTAGTAAAATATTTCGGAGGTTAAGACCCTATTTTTCGCTTCAATGACTGCACTATATAACAGGAGATCGCAAACGTTCGGATCGCGCCCTGTGGGGAAGCTAAAAGAAAATGCGATAAGGTGTTGACACTTTCTCGTGATTAACTCGAAACTGGACCAATTTTTGGGATCTAGGATCGACGCCAAGCGATCCGGATATCAAAATATGTGAGAAAAACGTTTTAATATTTCTGTATATCTCAAAAGGAAATGCACTATTTTTAATATGTTCTTGTGAATAATTCGAAAACGATTAAAAAATCTTTCGGATCCATGCTGAGACTATGATGTTTACATCTACCGTAGAGTTTAGGCAAACTAAACTCTGCAAAACCTTTCTACAGGGTGTCTGCAAATAACGGACACTCTGTATATTTCTTAGTGATTTCAAATTACACTTGGGCATGTTTGTAATTTTTTGGGCAAACGTATGCCATAAGGACCGCTCGAGTGGTAGAAACCAAGAGCAATGTAGGTTGTCTATTTGTCAAACTCTGGTGTATTCATTCCACTGTTGCTCCAGCTGTACACACATTTTAAACCTATAAAACTGTCGAGCTCTCAAAGACAATTAAACCACGGCAAACAAGAGTTAAAACAAAAAGGATTACTTGAAAGAGCAGTAAGCCTCGACGATGGCATTCCGTCTGTTGTTTTTGTTAGCGTTTCTCGGAAAGCGTTAGCATCTCTTTAAAAATACTTATCGAAAAGACGACACACAGCGCTGGTGATTACAGACCGCGAAAGTAAATTTACGAGATAAATATCGGCGCCAGGAAGGAAGTCGAGGTTGCTTAGATGTTGACAATATTTAGCGTGTGCACCGAGGCTGATGGTCATCATTATTATTTGAATTTCATATAAACTTAATAAAGACAATGACCGATGTCTGCAGTTGAAGCGTCACTGAGAACAATCAAGAAAGCCACTCAATGAGGGGTCCATTGCGACCTACCGATCTATTGTAAAAATGATCATTAATCCACTCCTGTACAATAAGAGCGTTATGAATTGAAGCTCCATCTAATAATGAATAACATTTGACGATGTTTTCAAAATATCACAGTTAAAAAGGTGGAAAATGCCACATGTGATTTCTTTATTAACAAATACGATGCAAATGCCCAAAAATTGGTTTTACAAGTTCTGTCAAGTCGTCTATAGATACTTGTTTATTTGCTAATAAAGAAAAGTCATGGGCAAAATTTTCCACATTTTTAACTGGTATTTTAAAACATCGTCAAGTGATTGATTATTAGTGACAAAGGATGAAAATCGTCTTACGATTGCAGAAAAAGTAGAAGTAATGAGATTAGTAGGTGACAATGTGCGCTCTTTTCGTGAAGCAGCCGAGGAATTTAATAGAAGGCGTCCAGATCGTCTCTCAGTAGATAAGCTATGGGCGTTCTAGACCAAAATCCCATGTTGTTTCTTATGGAGGTTCAATCTGGTTTTCAAGGTCATTTCTCTAAAGAGCCGGCCGAAGTTAGCCGCGCGGGCGCAACTTCACGAATTGGCGGGAAATTCAAATATTGTGCCACACGACGATGACAAGGTCATTAAAGATCAAGGCCAGTAAGTCGGAAATCTGCATTACCGACCGGGGAGGTGGGCTCATGGGGTGTCAGGAATGTTTCATGGGGTGTATAATAAACAAGTCTGTACGAAAAATAAACACGTCACGTCTGTACGATTTCAAACAGGTCATGACATCCCATGAACCCACCTTCCCGGCCGGTAATGCAGATTCCCTACTTGCCGGCCTTGATTTTGAATGACCTTTTCGCCGTCGGGGGACGCCATATATAAATTTCCCGCCAATTCGTGAAGTTAGCTACAGACCTGCGCACGCGCGGCTAAATTCAGCCTGGCTCTTTACAAAAATGACCTTGAAAACCAGATTGAACCTCCATAAGAAATAACATGGGATTTTGGTCTAGAACGCCCATAGCTTATCTACTCTTCACTTTTGGTATTACATATCGAATCATGGTAGGCCTTGGAAATTCACCAGGAATTGTTATTGCTCAAAATAAGTGATACCCACTCTACCTACCATTTGCCAAAGAATCGTCTAAATTATCTACAATGTGGTAAAATTAGTGGGACGCTGCGATCTTATTTGGCACATCCTGTACAAAAAAATAAAAATCGACAATTTTCTTTTTTGGAAGTTAAAGTCCAAAGGTATTATAAAAAATTATGTATTGTAAAAAAACATCTTTTTATTAAACGATTTATAAAACGGGATATTGGTGTATTTTCAATTTTTGAAAATTAATAACATTGGAAATATCAACTTTACGAAAAAAGAGTTAAAAGGACATTTTCTTGTTGGAAATCAGTCAATAAATATTAAAAAAAATTAGTTCGATTGAAAAGAATTTATTTTTCTTTTTGTTACAAATAAAATTGTTTTAAACATATCGACCCAACTTACCGTTTGGTAACATAGATTTTCATAATCGGTACTGACTCCTGAACTGATTCCAGCCAAACAATTAAGAATTATAGGCCGATATCTTTGCTATCTATATTCTCAAAGTTTATTGAAACATTAGTATATAAAGCCTGTTTACATTTCTGAAAGACCATAATATCCTGACAAAATTTCAGAATGGTTTTGTTGAAGGCAGATGAATGGAAAGCGCCATATACAAGTTGTTAAACTATATAGTTGAGTGCTTGGACAAAGGTGAATGTGTGGCAGGAATTTATTTTGACCTATCTAAAGCCTTCGATACAATCATAAGAAACTGTTTAATAAGCTTAGTAGGTATGGTATCAGAGGAGTTGCGCTTGAATTCTTTAAATCATATCTCTCTGGCAGAACACAGAGGGTATGCTTGATGACTGATGATATACAGGAATTAGTTTCCACTATTCCAACCCTAGGCTGTTGATAACTGGGATACCTCAAGGTTCTGTACTAGGACCTCTTTTATTTCTTATTTATGTTAATGATTTACTGGCATCCCTATCTGTAAAATCTGTGGGTGCATGTGCAGGTGACACATCACTAATCGCAGCCAAGGACTTAAAAAACGTATCCATATTAGGTTGTCAGATAGTAGAAAGCATGTCTAATTACTGTCGAGCTAATAATTTAATATTAAATGAAAATAAAACTGTGGTAATGCAGTTCAAAAATAGTACTATTATCAACAGCAATTAAGTATTAATGGTAAATCTATACCAGAGTCTCCAACGACAAAGTTTTACGGATTTATCTAGATTCCAGATTAACTTATGAAAATCACACCAACTGCCTTGTTAGTAAACTTAATAAAATTTGCTTTACAATACGTAACATACGATCATCATTTGACATTAGCGTGTTAAAAATATATTACTTTGCCCATCTTCAATCCATCCTTAGTAATGGTTTAATATTCTGGGATCATCACCATCTGCCCAAAGTATATTTATAGCTGAAAAGAAAATCATTAGGTGTATGCTCAAGAAGTGTATATATGAACCTAGTAAGCCACTTTTTAAACAATTAGAACTTATGCCTCTTCCTACATTTTACATTTATTTGTTAATTCTATTTGTTAAAAAGAACCCTGAAAATTCACGAGGAATTGTGATATGTACAGTACATAAAATGGTATTGTTATAGCCCAAGTAAGGACTTCCTGAAACAAAAACTTTACGACATCATTATTATCGCCGCGCATCAAGGGACTCGCCGCACATTAAAAACGAGCGAGATGCTTTGCGGTCGAGGGACGGTCGAGGTCGCACAAAGAGTAATGGTATTTTAATGAGGTCGTAAAGTTTTTGTTACGTTTTTCCTGTCTCAGTTTATTCCTACTTGAACTATACATATCCTAATATACTACGTATACTTCTCCGTTGCACCAATACACTGGAAGCAGGTGCTTACTAAATAACAAAATATTCCAACCCTTTTTATATTCAAAATAGAACTAAAAAAGTATCTTTTAACTCTATGTTATGATTTTAATAATTTTATTATGTAATGTTACTTCTATTCAACTATTTTGTATTTTGTCATTAATTTGTAAGACTTCTATGACACATCCAATATTCGTTGGAATCCTATGGAAATAATGAAATAAACAAAAATTCAATCCGAATTTAATTCGAAACAACTGCGCCCATACCGTCTAGTCTATCTCTACTATTATCCTGCTACACTTTTTGGAATAAAACCAACGATTTCCAAGAAGGTCTAGACAGTAGATAGATATTTTCAACGTGTGGGATGATGCACTATTATCGTACATGTGATTTGACTACCAGTAACATTTTCGTTTTATTCAGAATTCGAGCGGCGTGTCGTATAATTTATGTTGGAGATAATTGAATCTGTTCAAACTCGGATGCGTCCTGAATCTCCTTTTTAATCTGTTTACATCTGCAAGCTGTTGAGACGCATAAAAAAGACGAGCTCTCGAAAATAATTAAATCGCTGCAACACGAGCAGGCAAAAAGAAAGAATTAGCTGGAAGAGGTAGTAAGCTTCGACGCTGGTCTGTAGTTTCTCAGAAAGTGAAAACACCGCTTGCCTCCATAAAAATACCCGAGACGCCCAAAAGCGTTCGAGATTACTATCCGCGAAAGTGTATATATAGCACCGAACCATCTCAAAAGGATAAATATGGGCGCCAGGAAATAAATCGTAAGGTTGTTTTAAAAAGTAAAAAGCAGCGGATGACTATATAAAGGCTAAAACGAGCAACCGACCGTCCTTGTTACATGTGGCAACGTGGCCGACACAACGCATCCATAAAGTGAGGTCGAGAATCTCATGCAGCGAGTATACACACGCAAAGGACTCTGTAAAAGTCTCTGCCTCTAGTCGATGATTTAATGCTTCACAATAATTATTATATATTTCAGGGCAGTTCAATAGACACATAAAATGAAAATACGACACACCATTTTGTTCGATAAAACGCATATTTAATCTCGGTATTCTCTGTTTGATAGTTATTGAGACCGTTACTCACAAAATTATACTTCAAGAATAAGAAAAAATGAAATGCTCAGTTTAATGGAAAGCAATACACAAATCCTTTTACTGTCCAATTTATTTCAGGTGAATATAACCATATATTTAGGCAGTAGATTATAATTTATTTATTCTCATGCACTAGGAGTCTGTCGAATTTAAAGTAAGAGTCCCTCAAGGACCACAAGTGGTCCACTTTTATTCAATTTCGTTATCAGCGATACAAACTTACAATATCGGTATCTGCTTTATGCTGAGACTAAGAATTTATCATAGCGTCAACCTCATTGAATTTGTTGATAGGGAATTGCTCAAAACGAATACTACACTATAATGTTGTAATATTTTTACTGAAAGATGCTAGGTCTATGTCGGTTATTTTGACTTACCACGTCCATTTCTATAACAAAAATTATTGAGATAGAGCTCGTTGAATTTATAGCATTTTTTTTTCACCCTGGTTTTACTCTCTAGTTTCTCAATTTACTCAAAAACAATAATGCTTCTACATCTCAAAATACTCGATATTAAGTTGAAAGCTTACTACTGAGATATTAAACAAGATAAGGTCAATAGTTCCCAGAAAGTGCATTTTCATGACACATTTATTAGACTCTGGTATATTTAGTTTTAACAAATTTGTGTCTAGCCAGTTTTTGACTTGCCTCAGTCGCTTTTTGTCGCGCTAAGTTTAAGTTCCAGGTCTCTCCCGAACATATCAGTACAGTGTCATCTGCATATGATATGATGTTGCATCCAAATTTTTTATCCAGTAAATCGTTGATAAACAGCAGGAGTAAGGTAGGACCCAAAACTGTTCCCTGTGGGACTCCAATTTTTATTATTTTCTTAGTCCTAAGAGCATTGCCAATTTTTACTTGCTGGGGTCTATTTGACAGATATTGCTTTAATAAGTTGTGGGCAATACTTCTAACTCCCATTTTGTTTAGTTTGTCTATTAGTAACTGGCAATATCGTATGGAAGGCTTTTTGTAGATCCAAAAAGATATCTGTGACTTTTTCGTTATTTTCAAAGTGTGTTGTAATTTTATCTGTTAGTAACCGGAGAGGATCTTAAATTTCTTCGGAATACATACTGATTTTTTGAGATTATTCAAGCATATTCAATAAGCTTTGCATTAACATACACATATATTTTCTATTTAAAAAATATTCACCCGAAAAAAATGAACGTGTAGTTCCTCTACTAATAAAACAATTAATTTTGCAACGAAATTACCCCCGTTGACAAGTAATTAACCAACATCGTTATACGTACTGCATGTAAGATATTAAACGAAATAGAACTTTGCAACTGGAGCTTGTCTTTGTATTGGCCAAGTTCCAAATTTGACTAAAGTAAAGAGTATATACAGACCATAACCAGAGCTTAATCGACCTGCTTGGGTTGAACAAGTAGTTATTTGAAAGACAGCTTCCACAGTTGTGACCCGTGTGTATTATTTATTGGCAGTGATAATTTTACCATCAATATTTATTATTTTGGGTTAATTAGTAGTAAATCGTTCACTTGTCTTATCATTTTCTCAATTTTTGCTGTGTGACAGTTAGTGACTAGGGAAACAATTTGTATAAGTATCGAGTAGACCAAGTTCAGTTCATGAACTAAAATTATAATTGAAGCAGCTAATAGCCTAGTAAAATTTAAAATTAGACTTAAAAAAGCAAAAATTCGGACAAGCTCAATCTTTCTGGAGATCTTTTTTGATTTCCACAAAAATCGAGCCGCGTCAAAATTTGTATGAGGTCAAAATCTAATTTTATTGGAGTATTACTAGAGTGGATGGGATATTTTTCCCTGTGGAACTTCAAGGACATATCTTTAGAGAGGTGTAGGTCACCTAATTACTGTAGTTCTTTAGTACCCAATGAAATCGATTAGATTTATTTTCGAATGACTCTTAACTTCGACAACGAAGACAAAAATCCGTGCCTAGAGTTGCCAAGACCCTGTATATGTCCAATTTTAACAAATTAACTCTGGATTGTGATCTTTGTACACGATATGAGCTATACAAGGCAAATATCCAATCTACTATTTAACTTTTATATTTTTGGATAAAATATCAAGATTTTATATAATTGGTATTTTTTTTAAATTAAACTTTGAATGTTAAGTAGTATTTAAGTATTTTCCATTTAATTTTATTGTGGTACCTAATTTTTATTTTTAAAATGCTGAAGAACAAATATATCTATCTATGCAGTATGCTTGTTGTAATCAACAAGTAGACTGCGATCTCTTTTTCCTTTTTGCTGTTTTGTTCTGTTTTATGCGACCCCCTTGTTACATTATCTGGAGCGAATTTCGTCTCCTTCGTATCCAGATCAATCTATTTTTAAAAGCTTTTAATAAACTTCCAGTGTTTCTTAGTTTGTTTGGGTCAAATCATGCAACCAAAATTTCGATTAGTTCTAATTAAGCTAGAGCTTTGAAATTTTGCACATGTGTATAAGTTCGGTGACAATACACTTTAACATTTTCATATAGGAAAAAACAAGATGGCGGCTTCAAGATGGCGGACGACTTTGTCGTTTATGTTCCGATTCGACTCAAAATCATTATCTGGGGGTTTTCGAGATCGACTATTATGAATTCTTGGTCAAAATTTAGAAATTCAAAATGGCGGACGAATTTTGTCATTTATGGTCCAAATCGATCAAAATCCATATCTGGAGGTTCTCGGATTCGCTGATTA
Source organism: Leptura quadrifasciata (assembly GCA_963675555.1). Classification (NCBI taxonomy): domain Eukaryota; kingdom Metazoa; phylum Arthropoda; class Insecta; order Coleoptera; family Cerambycidae; genus Leptura; species Leptura quadrifasciata. The sequence continues at coordinate 16,953,359 of OY776681.1, read as the reverse complement.
CGAATTTCTAGTCAAAAATTTAGTTCAGGATAGCGACTTTAAGATGGCTGACGACTTTACCGTTTATGACCCTATTCGTCTCAAAATCGATATATGGGGATTACAGCATATCAAAAGACTAAAAAGTAATAAATAAAATTAATAAAAAAAGCTTGTATTTAAATGCTCTAAAAAGTAGAGAATAAACTTTGAAATAAATCAAACCCATAATTTTGTTACATTATATAATTTTTTATGGTATAAAAGCTTGTCGCTAGCAATCTCCTTTACACTGCAAAATCTCGCGACAACCTTTTATATCATAAAAAAAATTATATAATGTACAAAATTATGGGTTTGATTTACTTACTTCAAAGTTTATTTTCTACTTTTTACAGCATTTAATTCTGTACAAACATCAAGATATAGCATAATGAAACACATACCTACCCTCCAAAGTTTATACTAAAGAAAAAGATAAGATTATCAGATTATTCTAATGGTTATTTTTAAATCTAGAGTATTATAACATTAAATCGATTTGCAGAAATTTACGCACAGAAAATAGTTCTTCTCGAACGTGCAAAGTAATTTTTGTTTTGTTTTCTGAGTCCATGCTAACTAGCAGGTGCGCTGACATTCAAAATTAAATATGACTGCATCTTTCGGTTAATAACTCAGCGATCAAAACCAATTTGTTGCATCAGGAACTTGGCATCTGTTCCGGGTAAAATTTGATAATATTTTAATTCGAGCAATTATTTCGTCATATTTTGTTGCATCTGGCCGTCAAGAATGCCCCACCCTACAATAAATTCCCTATCTAATGCTTGGACAATATAAAACACTTGTTACAAACAGAGAAACAAAATTTATTGTGACAGTATTTAAAAGTCTCTTACATTACACGTACAACATACATATTAGGTATTCCCCTTACCGGCAATCAGCGTGGCAGGTCTTGAACAATGGTCCCATAAAGAACAAAAGAATTTCTAGAACTACCGAAATATCCGCCTTGGACTTGTCCTGCTGTTCGTTGTTATTTATATTTTTCCCACTATCACACCAAATTTAATTAAAGCATTTAGTTTGGCAATAAAGTAACTAATTTATGTCTGAAAATATTCGTTTTATTTTTATAGTTGTGATAGGTGAATGGATATGTGCTTTAAATATTATTTTATTACCTATATAAAATAAAAATAAAAATTATCTTGCGGCTTAACGAGTTTTTAGAAACTCGCAGGCCGTATCTGTGTGTAACAAGACATATAGGTTCCCATAAAATATTCTAATAAACTATTAAACCTTATTGTGTGGGTTGATGAATTCTTAAATAGTAGCATCTTAAATAAGCATATATTTTATTTATTGGATCGAATCGAGATACCCATGCGGAGTGCGGACAGTGTAGGCTAATGCCCAAATAGTAGGGCGGTTAAGCGACTGCGACGCTTAAATTTTCTTGATGTTGGTCGAGATAAATGTGAAATGTGAAAAAAAGTTATAAAATAATCGAAACATCCTATCTTCTGTTGAACTCACTGTAACTCAAAAACTGGCAAATGAATTTATCTCAAATTTTTATCATGTTAGCAATACATATTTCTCAACGAAATGTGTTAATATAAACATCAAATTTCAATAACTATAAAAAATATGGATTCTTTTCTAACCATGTCGATAAATATTCTTTCCTATTATTTGGGTTTTCTACCACATGTACTATTATCCTCTTCAAAACAAATCACCGAATCTACAAAATAATAGAATTATTGGAAAAAAGAGCCTCTGCGCCCGTGACGTTTACGCCAAAGGAAAAGTCAGAGGTTATGTTTTGCAAATAATATAAATCGGAATAAACACAAAAATAATGTATTTTGCTGACGTTTCGGAAAGTAATCTCTTTCCGTTTTCAAAGCTATTTTTTGAAGAACTCTTATTTTGCTGTGTATGTCAAATACACAGCTTTAAGATTCTGTTTATGTTATTTCCATAGATACTTACTACTTACACAGAACATAGAACTGATGATATTTTTTAGATAATGTTGAGTTTGTTAAGTTCTTCTTTTAACATTGGTAGCCAGGTTGTACAAATATCTACAGAACAATTCGATACGCACTTATCTTCATTTAATAAGATTATTGCTGATTCTTTAATTTTTCTTTTTTTGGTATCTGTTTCTTTTGTTAAAATTTTTGCCGAGTCCCAGTTTATTCTATGTCCGTTTTCCCAAGCATGTTCACAAATCTTTGATTTCTGAATTTCATTCTTTCTAATGTAGTTCTTGTGCTCATCCAACCTCACACTGAAAGGTCTGGATGACTCACCCACATAACATTTATCACATTCGCACGGGATATTGTAAATACAGTTTTTTGAATTCTGCTCCCTGTTTATCGGTTTTGTTTTTGTTAAAATAGATCTTAAAGTGTTCCCCGTTTGAAATATCGTCCTAACATCAAATTTGTCACCTATACGGCGTAGCTTTTCCGATAGTCCGGATACATAAGGAATTATTGCTGTATAATGACGTTCAGGTTTTTGTCGTACCTGATTGTCCCTATTTTCAACATTTATGAAAATTCTATCAACAAAGGCTTCAGGATATTGATTTTGTACTAGAACCTCTTTGATAAATTTTTTCTCGTTATTTAATATTTCATTATTAGATGAAATTATTTTGGCCCTATCGTATAAACATTTTACAACACCCCTTTTAACATTTATTGACTGATTTGAGTTAAAATTTAGATATCTATTAGTATGTGTTGGTTTTCTATAAACGCTTGTTTCAATTGTATTATTTATCCTTCTAATTAAAACATCTAAAAACGGTAGTTCATTCCTACTTTCTACTTCTAATGTGAATTTAATAGACGGTTCCTTACTATTTATATTTTCTAAAAAACTATCTAGTAAATCAACACCATGAGGCCAAATTGCAAAGATGTCGTCAACATATCTCCACCAGACAACCGGTTTGTTTATACAATTTTGAACATGTGTGTTCTCAAAGTTCTCCATAAATATGTTGCTTAAAATTGGTGATAATGCAGACCTCATAGCCATACCAAAATCCTACTGATAGAACTCATTGTCCAATTGAAAATAGGTTGTTTTTATACACAGTGTTAAGAGTTCCATTATGCTATTTACACTTAATTTAGTTCTAGTTTCCAAATTATTATCATTTAGCAACCTGTCTTTAACTATTTTTAATGTTTCATCTACCGGAACATTGGTAAAGAGGCTAACTACATCAAAACTAACCATCAGGTGTGATTCATGAATATCGGTTTCATAAATTTTTTTCTATGAAATGTTTACTATTTTTAATATATGAATCGGTATTTCCAGATAATGGATCAATAATTTTAAGTAAAAATTTTGCCAAATTATGACATGGTGAATTAATAGAACTAACAATTGGTCTTAAAGGAATATTTTGTTTATGTGTCTTTGGTAAGCCATAAAAATGAGGGGGCTTACTATGATGTGGTGTAAGTTTCCTTCGTTCAAAATCATTAAATTCATGTTTGTATTTAAACAAAGTTCTGTAAATTTTGCTCTCTATTGATTTTGTTGGATCTTTGTTTAATTTTGAGTAGGGTCCCTCATTTACAAGAGTCATGATTTTTGTGTTATATATATCTTTATCTATAATGACTGTGGCATTACCATTGTCTGCTGGCAATATTTTTATATTTTCATCGCGTTTTAAGGAATTTATCGATAACTTTTCTTCTGGAGTTAAATTATCTTTAATTTTGTAATAATAAAAACTAAGCATAACGGGAAGAAATAACTTTTCTGTTTGAAACCTTCTTTCTAGGATTGGCAGTTTTCGAGGAAACCGCAGGCGAATATACGGAACATCCTTGGCTATTAAATGTTAGGCAAGAAAAGATCCCTACTCTTTGAAAGAGAAAGAGGTACGGAGAAATTCCTAGTTGGGGGTAGCTCGTCTACAGGAATCGGTGTTAGGCCTTAGTAGCGGAAATAGGCCGACGTTCAATAAATGTTAAACAAAAAAAATTGCGATTTGTTATATTCAACGCTTGTCTTAAGAGTTTCATTTTTATTTCGTTTAAACAACCGTTAATCTGATTATAACTGTTGAATTACTTGAATTAATAAATATTTGATATTCATTGAAATCTTTTTAGATTTAAAAATCCACGCTAAATTAATAATTTGAATTTTCAAAATCAATTTTACTTTTTATTTTTAAAATAAAGATGATGACTTTACTCCCCATATTTTTCTTTCTACCACCAGCAATTTTTTGTGCATTACTCATACTCAGTTCATAGCTGTACATTTGGATGTTGGAGGCCAAGTAGATGTCACTTATACAGATTTTTCTAAAGCCTTCGACAGACCACGGAATTTTGCTGAAATTATCCGAATCTCGACTAACTGAGCATTTCCTAAACTTTTTTGAATCCTACTTAGTAAACAGACGACTAAATGTACAATACCGTGGATTTTGATCTATAAATATATCGCAGCTTCATCAGGTGTTCCTCAAGGTTCTGTGCTTGGGCCTTTGCTCTTTGACACTTTTATAAATGATATCGTCATTGGCTTACACTACAAAACATGACTTTATACCGATGACCTAAAAATTTTTATATCTATCGCTAATGTAGAAGACTGCGCTGATTTGCAAAATGATTTTGAACAGCACTGGTCTTGGTGTAGCGTAAACAATTTACAGTTATATATCTCAAAGTGTAGCTCTATGACGTACAGCCGTGCACAAAATCCAATAAAATGTGTCTATCAATTAATAATGAAGAGCTGTAGTCATCTCAAAGATCTAGGAGTTATATTCGACCCAAAGTTATCTTTTGTTGGCCATATCAATCAAATTAGCCATTTCAAAAATTTAAGCTACATTACCCGTAATTGTAAAAAAATTAACGAAAATACTGTAAAACTTCTCTTTAATTCATTTGCGAGATCAAGACTTCAATGGTATAGAGTCCTGGCTTTGATAACCATAAATACAGCATTGAAAAACCTCAGAGACGTTTTCTTAAATACCTTTGGTTCAAAAGTTCTGGAAATTATCCAGAGAGAGGTTTTCCACATTGTAACTTACATATATTCAACACAAGTGATTTCTCTTGTATTCCTCTTTTAAGATTTTAAATGGCACTGTTGAATTTTTGTATTTCCAATTATTCATATATTTTTGGTAACCACTGCGGTAGTAGAAAAAATTGTGTATGCAACTCATCTGTAAAGTATCACTCGAGGTACTTTACACACTTGTTGCATAAATATTTTATTCTAGTATTGACATAGATATTTTTAATACAATCTCCATGTCATTACTAGATTATACTAATCATAGATTTATTTTATTATTTCTTTTATTTTATTAATTGTTTACTTTAGTTGAGTTATTCAGTTTTAATTATTATTCAGTTTTCTTTTTATGTTTGCAAAATTCCTGCCTAATAGGATTTCCATCTGGATAGTCGTAAAATAAAATGTTATAACATATGTTATTTTTTCCTCGATTTTTGTCTTCAAATACTTTTAGTGCGTCTCGGAGATCGTTAGCGGCACTCAATGTTTTTTTTTGTTTTTTGACGACCTTCCAAATAATCTCCTAATCAGCCCCCGAATTTGTTACTGAACGTCGTCTGTTAAAACGAGCGATGATAGACGGCGCCCGCCGCCCCCCTTTGGCCGACGCCTATGCACCCATCCATCAATAATTAACTTGAAGCACGCCTGTCATTTCACTTATTTGTAAATAACTCAAAGTCGCATAAATATTCAAGAAAAAATAATAGTAAACACTAACTGGAAGTGGTACTTCCGTAGCAAAATATGGTCTTGATCCCGTTACAACAAGCAAATGTGATTCACGGTCTCTCAAAGACCTAGCAGGTGTATAGTGGGTCACACAAGCTGAATGGTACTGTGTTGGAAGACTCATGGGTCAGCCAAGTCGATGAACGACAATGCCGGGCCACTCCCTATTTCGAGATACCTCCGAAGTACGAATGGGTATTGTTATTTTGTTTCGATTTAGTATGGTGGGTAGTGGGAAGGTAAATGATGTTTGTGACACTCTCATTCATTGAATAATGCGGGGCTTACGCAACGATTATGGGACTACAGAGCACAGGTGTTCCGCAAGGTTCTCGTTTGATCCGCCGTGTAATTATTTAATGCGTCGCGTCGGGTAATTAACTTTAATTAATTTTAGATGGATAGGCCTCAGTTGGGCTTAGATTAATTTGTCTCAAATCATTTTTATAGTGGTAGTAAATATAAATACAGATCGTAAAAATTTAATCGACACACCAAAGTATTTTCAAAATTGGAATTAGGTTATGTTTATATACAATGCCTTTCTTGAACCGCCACTAGTGACCGTTCAAATTAAACTATTCACACTTTATGTGGTCTGGCACAACGGATATTTTTACGTGAACCTAGTTTTCGGTGGAACTGTCTCTGAACTTCGTTGGTACATCTGGCTCTTAGTTATATTAATTTTACTTCAATTAAAATAAAACCTCTATTAAAGCAAGAACGTATAAATAATAATAAAAGATATTCTCATAGTTTCGGGAAAAAAAAATTGTCACGTGGTAACGGAGGCATCAGTAAGCTCACTACTATTATCTATTTACTGAATAGAAATAGTTAAGCCACTCCCCAAAAAAGTGCGTCATATTTAAATAGAATTTTTCTATTGGTTGATTTTTTAAATCCCATAATACAACCACCAAATACCACAACCAACCATTTCATGTTTTTGATGTTTAGTTTTTGACGTTTGTTAAAAATTGCTGTTGAGTTATTCGTTATCTTTAATTACTGTTATTCCCGTTCATCTAATAAAACACTATTTTCCAATACTTTGGTGTACATTTACGTATATTAAGGTACGCAGTGAAAATAAATAATATTGATTAAATGTCAGAACCACTTTTTCTTTTTGAGGTTAGAAATTCTTTCGATTCATATTATGGATCAAGCAGCGGCTCTTTTTCCACGGCCAGCCAGTCATTTTTCAGTTGAAGATAAGCAACACATTTCAAATATCTATAAGGCTTGTGTTGAAGAGAATCCGGAGGGGATGTAAAGCCGTCGGTCCCTTGTCTATTAAATGTTAGGCAAGTAAAAGATCCCTACTCTTCTTAAGGGAAGAGGTTCGGCAAAAATTCCTGGTTGGGGGTAGTTCGTCTACAGGCGTCGGTGATAGGCCTCAGTAGCGGAAATAGGCCGACGTTAAATAAATGTATAAAAAAAAAAAAAAGAGAGAATCCGGATAACCTTAAGACACAGAATGTCGAGTTTACTGCAAATACTGCAAGTAATTTTGTTGTTTGCGTTTGGACTATTTTTCTTCTCACTTCTGTAAAGCCAGTGTTTTTCATATTACTCTTCTAAAAAAAGTATATAAATAAAATTATACATTAAGTAATATTTAAAATAACTTCTTAACTTACGAGCATTCGCAGTATTAAGCTGGAGATTTAATATAGACGTAATATTTGCAGAACCATTCTTCCGGGCTATATGTTGATTATATATCGCCCTTTTTGGTATTATTATTTGGTATTTTATTTAATAGTCGCGAATGATAAGAGGCACTTATGATATCTGAATTTGAGCGAATATTAGGCAACAGCTGTTCAGCGGTCATATTTTCGTGATAGTCAGCAGAACACTGTTTTATATTTTTGGCTGACAAGAGCAGAGCGTTGGGTACGAACCCATTTTTACTTCCGGCATGTAGAATTATAATACGTTTTCCCCTTGAACATGGGGCATTTAAAGTAGAATTTTCGTGTTTACGCAACCGCAATTAGCAGTATCATGCGTATCAAACCACGTCCTATTTGATTCGCAGTACTCTTTCATTTTACGCAATTATTCCTATCGATTTTCCATTATAGGGCGTGATTCCATTGCTATTAAACAGTTATTAATTTTTTTATATTTAAATCCGCACATATTCTAGTGATGCATTTACAGAATTCAAATATTTTTTTTAGTCATCCAGAAAGTAGCATCGGAAGCTTTAAGTGGGCAACAACGGACTAATAGTCTTAATGGATATTTAAAAGAATTCCCTTCATTTTTTTGAGACATCCCATACAAAAAGCCAATATCAATATTATGTATTAATTCCCTCTTGCTAAGATTCGAAATTTCGCAACGATTGACGAGCAAATAAACTCAGCCAAGTGAATGAACGACGTTGTCAAATAAACCGGGGTGAAAGTCAAACAAAAACGGACAATAAAAAGCGATTACCAGAAGGATGTAATTTCGTAGTGATCATTTCCTCTTTCTCTTTGGTTTTATGATGGTGTTTATAGTTCTTCTCCCGGTCTAGATAGTTTATTTCACGAAAGTTTGCCAACACTTGTTGCTCGATTCTCGAGTCAATGGCTCGGCCCGGCTAGAGAACAGCTTTTAACTCAGTTGCTGTATAGCTACTTTATTTATATGCCAATTAAAAGTTGAGCTCAGTATGTAACAACTTATTTTCAATTGCTGGAGTACAAGTATTTTAATATATCAAACAGAACCATTAACTGCGTACATTGATTCAGTACGACTGTGGAATGTTCGATTTTATTTCTGGTATTTATACAGTGCGCGAACAGAAACTAGACCAAGACTGTCTAGCTTGCAAATGTGCATGCGTTTAGGTGCAGATATACAGTTTTTCGGTTGACAGCTATTATTATATCACTTTGCAGCATAAAAATTCTATTCGAAGATATTATTTACTCTATAGTCTAACATCAAATGTGATCATAATATATTTAGTCTCAAACTCCTCTATAAAATCCTTATTTTACTATAAGGAACGTAACCAGACTGCAACCAACAGCTACTCTCCGGGCTATGTGCCCCGCCGAGCGCTGAATTACAAGTTACAAGTCTGGCGCGTTGAGTGTAATAATTGCATATTACCATCAAAACGGTAATGCTTCGATTGCAATAAACACCAGCCGAAAGACTGATCCTACTTAAAGGAGCTCTCTTGCCAGTCGTCACACACCACTTGCAGACTGCAGTTTCGAGCTGTTGGCTCTCGTCAGTGCAAGGTAGGCATGCGACGACTGGCACGAGGATTCTTTGACTATTTGGTACATCCCGGTATTTTTACAATAGCGACATGTAAAATAGTCAGCAGGCGCCATCTAGCGGTCCAGTGTCTGTTTTTTTTCGATTGCAACAGAATGTTTTGTTTTTAAATCTACTGCTATCAATAGTGGATAATCGAGTACAGTTTTACTGGGCAGTCAAAAAACGCAACAAAACTTTACGAGCTATTTATTAACGCCGGTAAACCATTCGGCATATTTTTTGACTGCCCAGTAAAACTGTACCCGAATATACCTTCATTATTTAAAATATTTAAAAAAAATCGTGGAAAATCAACACATACAGTCAAATTGACGTACGCAAAATTATTTTCCGTAAGATGGCAGTATTTTTAAATAGTCTAATCCTTCCAGCCTATATATTGTCCTATTACGGCTTGTGTTCATTTCAATTCCGATATAATTTATTATTCCAGTAAATCACGCCGTATGACAATATTACAGCGCATATAATTGGTAATTGTTTTCAACATTCTTACACTACAGCTCGATCGATTATATCCATTTATATTATCTGTTTATACGCCACGACAGGAATTGTAATGTAATAAAGTCTATTTTGAATGATATATTGCTCTGGAAAAGAAAAACTGTATTAAACCGGAGGCCAAACTATGTACATATCTTTTCTACTTTGACAACAAAAAACTTCCATTGATAGAGGTATAGCAACAAGTTGCCCACAAGTAAATATACCTATTATATGTTTTGTAAGGCAGCACTGGTGTTTTTTTTCCAAGCTGTTAAATACATTTTTTAATGGCGTCTCCTTGAATTGTCAACTACCTATTTGATATAGGGTTGCCTGCCATCTATCTGATATTTTATAACTTTTATAACTTTTAACAAGCACACCCCTAATATTCAGTTTTAAGGTCAAGGTACTACAATTAAAAATGTCGTTTTTAATAACATTAACAGTTTATTAAAGCTTAGGACTATTATTGCATTGCTTATAGTGATTTTTGTCAACGCTATTAAACATATAAGACATAATATAAATCTTGTGCTCTTGTAACGTGAATGACAACTAATTTTTTTTTCCAGATCGTGCCCCAAGCGAGGTACCTCTAGTGTGTAGAGATTCCTACCCAGGTTCGCTCACTACGAACGGAGGTATGTGATTTTTTCCTCGTCCCAAAGACCGCAGTAAACGTAAACACGCTACTCTAGAATTTTAAAGAGCTCAGCTCTTGTCATATACTATAAATTTAATAATATGCGCTATGTGTGCAGCATTCGCAAGCAGCAGATTAGATAAAAAAAAGTCGGAGAAGTACATATAATTGCCATCACCGTGGATAGGTTGATTGCAACCATTCATTACTTCAAACTCGACTAATGCATAATGATTAACTGTACTTTAATAACGTCTACAAGGTGCGACAACATTTTTATTTGTTCGGTTGCGGCTTTATTTGTCCCACATACGGTGCTTAGAGCGGGGAGCATTACTGACAGTTCGGGTAAATTTACATAAACAAACGTAATATACTATCGATTACTATTTCATAAAATAAAAGCTTCTTTCTTTCTTTCAATCCAAGAAAGGCAAAGAGACGAAGACGGAAGTTATTGACAGTTTGGGTAAATTTATTTAAACAAGACAACTGAAAATGTTGCTAGAAACAATTAAAATCATTCGTCTTATGAATCAAAAGCTACCGATTATAGAATAAAGCTCGAGAGACAGAGAGAGAGAGACAAGGAGATAAAGGACAGGCAGAAAAATAGACCAAATGCAGACAAGACTCAAAATATTAAAGAGATTTAAGTAGGCAGTGGAGAAATAGAAATAGAAATAATGGAGCTAAAGATATAAATACAAGAGATACAGACGACACATGGACGAAACTACAGTAAGACAGTCAAAATACAAAGAAACACACGAGACTTGGAGAGAATAGGCAAGCCTCAAAAATACAAGACTACGATAGACGGACGGGACACTGTTTAGTAGAGGAGACATAAAAGGATATGAAAATATAGACAGATGAGATATGGATGAAGAGACATGAGATACAGATAGAGGCAAAGGAAATGCGCAGAAATATTAGACAAACTTTCTTTTTCGTTCAACGTCCAAATGCCGTCAGTACTATCAGCATTTTGATATTACGTTGTTACGAACAACTATTTGAAAAATTGGCTTTAAAAAAGGCAGCAATAGATAATTTTTGTACTCGAAAATTTGCAACTGCCTAAATTGACACTTTGAAAATCCAACAATCGTGTATAATTTTATTTAAACTGACGTTCTGTTTAAGGTATAATCATTTGCCTAACTTTTTTTCATCTGTGATTAAATATTCCACGAGTAATCCGGAACTCATTGATGCTATCATGTGGTCTGAACTAGATTCGAATACTCCAATCTTCTACGCGCTTGACAGTTGGTTAATGAAAGTTCTGCTATGATTTTAATGGTTCTAAGCTTAGCCTTAAGATTCTGAGCTTCCGAAAGAGCATTTATTTTTAGATTCTGACAGATATATGCGTGTAATTAATGGAAACTAATTAAAAGACCGATTAAGTATAATAATTAAAGAAAATAAGGAGTCAGAACTGGATCATGTTTAAAATAAATTCTCCTCGAATGTATTACATCATACTGTTATGGTAGTAAGTATATAAATAGAAAAATACCAATAATTAATTTTGGTATATGCAATCGGGGGGCGAAACACAAACTAATAAAAAACTTGATGAATACATTCATTGATTTAATTACGTACTAAGTGAGCCGGGACAGTAGGTGGGCAAGTTGTTGCAATGTGTATATATCCACTATATTTTGACGCTCTTTATTTGCCATTTTTTAAAATGGATGCTATAAATATCAGTACATTTTTAGAAGTCTCTTTCTAAACTCCTTTCTCTCATATATTACTATTGACTGTCTCCCAACTATTTGGATGCAGTGATTATTTTTATTTAAATAATGCTATCTGCAAATGCATTTTGAAGAAATTACTACAGCCAATATTATGGATTTAAGAAAAATAATTGTAAGTACCATTTACGAGAAACCTTTGTGATGTTTTTGGAAAGTTTTCACCTCCTAAAAATATACAGGATGACCCAAAATGATCTTTTCATTTTTTGAATTGAATTTTTTCCATTTTTTCAACTGGAAAACCCTGTTTTCGAACTTGTGATGTATAAATGAAAAACCAACATTTTTTGTATGTACATCTCTATGATTATTTGTAACCATTTTCGATTTATTGAGCAATAGGTACAAAAATGGAGAATAAACTTTAAAAAACTAGAGTTTTTTTTTTCAAACAATTGAAGAGAAAAAATATATGCTCCACATGTTGTCCATCTTGATTGACACACATCTTTGAAATAATAATAGTAATAATAATAGCTAAAGCGCAACAATCAATCTATTATGTACTAGCTTATATAAAAAATTTAATGATATACAATTCCTTCTTAAATCCAAGCCGATAATATTGAATCTACTAGTTAAATTGTTGTAATATTCCTCTTTCGGGAGAAACGCCGTCTTCTTTGAAAGCCAAATATTTTAGGAATTTTCTTTTGAACCCGTTTCACCATTATTTTGTGACGATTATAATATGGATATCAAATCAGATAGAGTCGAGTAAACTCTAACTTGGCGGGCCCAAAGGTCGCTTCGTCGTATGAAGTAAGAAACTATTTATTCGATAGCTCAGGTATGACAGTGGTTCTCAAACAGTTTACAACAATTTACAAATGATTATATGCCTGTAACTGTAATGCAATCGCTAAATAATTATACAAAAGTATTAAAGGTGTTATCATAAAATATTAGGAAATATTAATTTACTAATTTCGTTGTTTTAGTGTAATTCTGATTATACCGATATAGGCTCGGGCACAACTGAAACCGATAACAAAAAATGAATTGTCCAGTTCAGTCAAAAACAATGTTAGTTATTAGAAGAAAAAAAATAATAGAAAACTAATATTGTTCGAAAACTAATATTGTTACAATTCAGCAAGAACCACGGGAAGGTATGGACATTTCTTGCCAGGAAAGAAGAGGATGGTAATATTAATAGGCGAAAGGATGTTAGTAAAATAAAATATTTCATGTAATAACAAAAATAAATCTGAAATGTCCATTAGAAGTAATAAAAATAAATTGTGTAAATTCTGCTTGAGAAAATATTAAAAAATATATCAATTTCTATGGTAAAACAAAATAAAGGAAAATTCTTAGATACTAAATAATAAATTAACAATAATTTTAATATAAAACTACAACAAAGGGTCAATATTTACCAAATTCTTTAATTCTGCTAACTGTTCTGAGACTTATGTTTAAGGCTTCAGAAACTCTTTCATGAATTCGTTCAAGAGTTACCAAGGGTCCCTTGTTTTCCTTTTCTTTTGTAAAATAATCTATTAAATTTAATACCAACTTCTTTGACTGTTCATTTAAGACGCCTAATTTAGTTGCCATATTTACCAAATATTGTATTTTTATAATTTAATGTTACTCGAAATAAATATTTACACACGTATCTAATTTAGAAACCCGGACACATTTAACGTTAAATAGAATGACCGGCTTAGCGACCTTCCAAACCGCAAACTGTAGATGATACGTCTGTTTATTGGATAAAAACTATAGATACGCCACGCCCATATCATCAGGTGATATAGGAATGGGCTGTAAAAAATACCTTAAAAAATACTACAGCTTTGGCACACCGCGGTAAACTGTTCGGTCTAACTATTTATTTAGCAAGAAATAAAACACGAAGGATTGAGGGCCTACGGCCTATGTAATGCATAATAAATTTAAAAAATGGCTGTGGATATTCGTCTGACAAGCGAATAAATAACCAGACCATTAAATACCAAGGGATAAACTCGCGCGGAATAATACAAGAAAAATGTTTAACGAAAAGAAAGTTTTAACAAAACCTGCGGCGCGGATTAATAAAATAAAATGTTTAGAAGAAAAATGTTTAACTTTTAATATAATAAAATTTTTAAAAAAATCGGTAGGCAACAGGATTTGAACCCGGATGTTTTATTCCCTTTTCTTACACACTTCCAATTCAATTCAGTTCAACAAAGATTTATTAAAATTAAAAGCATACAAACAAACAGTTGCACACTTCCCTTTACTTACACACTGAGCTATTCCACGACGTACAATTTATGTAATATGTAGATATTAGAAAATTGTCCTAGATATAGTGGTTTGGCAATGTCCGTTTGTCGGATGAATATCCACTACCACTAAAAATAGCTTATATATTTCATATAAAGATGAATTTAATTCTAATATGAGACGATTGTTCAATAACCAATAACAAATCTTCAGAGTTTGAGAATCGTTGAACTTATTGAAAACGTAGATTAAAATTTATCTCTCTCTTCAGTGTGTATCGCAATATTTCTGTCTCAAAATAGGTGAGAGAGAAGCTTGGCAGACATACGCGACAGTGTTTTTGGGCTATTACTTTAACTTTGTGTGCGAGAGAAATGAAATCGTACGCGCATTATCAACTCATACACATGCCAGTTTAGAGTTTACTAGACTTTATGCATACTCAAGCCTAGAGCGGACATAAAAGGAATACAATATTTTCGAAGCATTGATATCAGTAAAGTTTTTCCAATTTCTTACGATGAACCCATAAAACATTACCCCGCACACTTTCAAAGTTATACAGGGTGGACCATTAATAATAGGCCATAGCTCAGGGGTAAATACTTTGGGTCAAAATATGAGGATATAACCAAATATGCTTTAGTAAAATGTTGCTGTGGAAGAGGAACTTTCTCTTATTCTAAGAAACAATAATTTGTGTATTACATTGCGTTAGATCATAGAGGGCGCCGCAGCACCTGTATCTGATGATGAATTTTTTTTTTTTTACGAAACTTCTGACCAGAAAATCTGATGAGCGCGTTATTTCCACGTATAAAAGATACACTTGGTAGAACTTGATAACTCCAACCGTTTTCGAGGAAAGTGCCGTTAAACATTTCAATAATTTTTTGATAGAAAAATTCCAATTTAATGAAACAAAGTGTATTTATTGAAAAGTGTGCCTTGGTTACGTTACGGAAATGAAGCCCTCAAGATTTTCTGGTCAGAAGTACCACGACGTTTCGTAAAAAAAAAAATATGAAAAAAATTCATCATCAGATACAAGTCCTGCGGCGCCCTCTATGATCTAACGTGATGTAATACATAAATTATTATTTCTTAGAATAAAAAAGTTCCTCTAGCTAATTTGGCGAAGATTAGTCAAGAGGCTGTTGAGTTAATTGCAAATAAACGAAAAAATAATTTGAACTGTTATCAAATGACAATTCAAAATATGATAGAAAGAATAATAACAGATTTTCGATCGACGAAGGCCAAAAAGAAAAACAACTAGTTGAACATTTACGACCAGGAACTACGTACTTTGCACACTCTGATTTTTACTTAGCCTTGTAGTGGCTTCTGTGAGTCGGAAAAAACCTCGAAAAAAGAAAATATTTTCTATCGCAACGAAACTAGTTACCCCCCCCCCCCCCCGTTTTCGAGGATGCTGAACACGATGGCGGTGGTTTAAACTCTTTCTGAGTTGACCGTCACCCCCAAACGGCCAAAAACAACCCGCAAAAGGGGTGAAACGCAAAAACACGGTCTTATATCGCGAAAAACTGCGTCACCTCCCGTTTTCGAGCATGCTGAACACGATGGTGGTGGTATAGACTCTTTCTGAGTTGACCGTCACCCCCACCGGCCAAAAACAACCTCTAAAAGGGGTGAAACGCGAAAACCCCGTCTTATATCGCGAAAAACAGCGTCACCTCCCGTTTTCAAGCATGCTGAACAAGACGGCGGTGCTTTTGAATTTCTCCGAGTCAACCCCATCCCTGCGTCAATAAAAATGTATGGTATGGATATGTAGTGGATATGTAGTTGTATGCGTCAAGGAATCTGTTTTATTTTTATATATATAGCAAGTAAGTAATTGTATGCGTCAAATACACATGTTCATAAGTTAATATAATAAAATATATGAAATTTACCACTGATTCCATACAGCAGATTTCCCCACCTGAAAATCACCAAATAACCTAACCAGACCCTATATATGCGCCTATTTTTTAGGGTAAGAGATCAGTCAACAAACGAGGAATCATCATCCGGTTTGTATTCAATGATTTGTTATTCATTTTGTCATATCGGAATTTTCTTATCCACTTCATAAGGCAGGGTCTCACGGGGTAGTTTTTGTTCGGTTCAGGGGTTGCTTTGCTTCGGGGAGAAGATCCAGAATCCCCATCATGTTCAGCATCCTCGAAAATGGGAGGTGACGCAGTTTTTCTCGGTATGAGCCGGTGTGTTCGCGTTTCACCCCTTTTGGGGGTGGTTATTGGCCGTTTGAGGGTGACGGTCAATTCAGAAAGAGTCTATACCACCACCATCGTGTTCAGCATGCTCGAAAACGGGAGGTGACGCAGTTTTTCGCGATATAAGACGGTGTTTTCCCGTTTCACCCCTTTTGGGGGTTGTTTTTGACCGTTTGGGGGTGACAGTCAATTCAGAAAGAGTCTATACCACCACCATCGTGCTCAGCATCCTCGAAAACGGGGGGTGACGCAGTTTTTCTCAATATAAGACGGTGTTTTCGCGTTTCACCCCTTTTGCGGGTTGTTTTTGGCCGTTTGGGGGTGACGGTCAACTCAAAAAGAGTTTAAACCACCGCCATCGTGTTCAGCATCCTCGAAAACGGGGGGGTAACTAATTTTGTTGCGTTAGAAAATATTTTCCTATTTTTCCGACTCACAGAATCCACTATGATTGTTGTAACAAATTTTCTTGGTCAAATTACGACATTTTGACTATATTTGGTGTATTTTTCCATAATTAGGAAAGGTCTGAAGGTCTGTCACCGAATTGTTTGGTACCGTTTCACGTCTGACATCCTAACTCATTCGATTTTTTTTGAGGTAACCAACTCGTAACAAGTTCTCGTAATATTTTCTAAAACAATAATAAGTAATCAATATTATGGTAAGATATCTAGTTTTGAATTAACCACCACTGATAATCAAAATTCAGGTAGTTAATTTTTAGTGCAGAGTAGTCCCAATAAATTCCAATATTTGTCATATCGTTAAAAACGATCAAGATATTTTTTTATCAATTGCTATTATTATTTAGATTACGTTAGTTAGATTACGTGTTATCACGTACTTTGGTTCTGATCACATTAAAAATATGAAATCAGGAACGTTAACAGGATAGATATAAATACAGCATTTTAAAAAAACACATTTTAAAATTGTCTATTTTATAAATGAAATGTTGTTTGGTCTGTAGGTGAGTGTATATGACATCATAAGTCGCAGCGGCCGCTCTCTCTAGCGGGCCCCACTCAAGGTGACCAACAAGAGGTCCCCAAGTGGCCCCCCACACTCCTCAGGCCCTCAGGGCGGCCTGCTAGGGCGTGGTGTCGTCTATACATCCATATAAATTTACAATATATTTTTTTCGCATTATGTCATTGTTTAATGTGTGGTAATTAATAATGTCGCCATTTTCAATGGTAAAGTATACATATTTATTTGTTTTTTTTCTTTTTGAACAGGTGTAAGTAATTTGAATAAAAGTAATAGTCTGGTGAGTACACATGGAGGTCTGGTACCCGACATTTTACGGAAATAAATCAATATTCGAACGTTGAACTTTGCCACAAGTGTCTAATATTGTAAAAAGTATGTTCGTGAGTTTTGCCATTTTGTCTTCAAGTTGACGATGTAAACAGTAATATACTGGGTGATTTGCTGTTGTTGCTATGTATATATACGACAAAACATGGAAAACAATAGTCACGACGTGACAGTACAGGGGTATTCACTATGTTTTGACCCCTCTTTGTTATAATATTATTGAAGATGAAAAATAGTTTCGTGTAAAAGTTACAGGGTTGTATTGTATATGCAACAGCATCAGCATTATCAGAATCTGACGTACTTAAAGCTATCAAAAAGTTAAACCTAAAATAACGACGGGACCAGATGGCGTTCCAGCATTTCTTAATAGGAACTGCGCTCAGATATTTTCTTATCCGTTAATAGTTTTATTTAACGTATGCCTTAACACCTGTTCATTTCCGGTCATCTGGAAGCGATCTAAACTGTTCGATTTACAAAAAAAAAAAGTAAATTTGAATAAATAAATATACTATTTGCATACTTTAACAGTTTATGAAAAAAATGGTTATGAATCTTATTAAAAATCATTGAATTATATCGAGTTAGTGGACTTACTATCGCTGTTGAACAAAATCTTAATATTTAAACATTATTTTTTACTTGTTAGTTCGGTTTGCTATTAAAGCATGTTTTCCTAGTTTTTTAAACTATAATTTTTTTCGCCAATTTCCTCTTTTTTAATTGCCTATAACGTATTTGCCGTTGTATAAGCCCTTATTAAACGCTAGTTCCAACTTTAGTACACACATTATAATATAATATTACTTATGTACTACTAGCAGATACTCAGCGGTTTCGAAAAGCGGGCGGGTATCAGCTGGTTTCTATATGTATCGGTGTTCATGATGCTAATTCTAAAATTCACCCAATCCAATATATTGGTGAGAAACTGCCGAGGAATGAATGGCAAGAGAGTGAGAAAAATATCATGTCGCTAGCGTCAACCTCAGGGAACCGGGCACACCCTGTCGTATAAGAGCCTTACCCTTCTATCGGACCTCTGGGGGGGGTTGACCGTTTGTAATAAAATATATATTAATAACGGCGGCAAAATCTTGACAATAGATTAATCATTGTTTTATTTTTATTTTATCCTGATGATCCTGGTGAGGACATTAGGACAAAGTTGTCAAATTAATATATTGTCATCGGTCCTTGATAAGTGTGCAAAGTTTCAGTTTAATCTGACGTTTTGAAATGGATGAGAATTACTTTAAAAGATTCCGTTACAAACAAACATACAGGTGAAGCTAATAGAAGCGCGTTAAAGACGAACAACTTGAACAAATTTTGTTATATATTTGCCGAGATGTCACTGCTTTTGGATTTTAGCATGTTGTTAATAAGAAAATGAACCTTCTCGGCAGGATTTCTCTGCTAGGTCGTCCTGTTCGAAAAATATATTTACTTTGGCTTGTTCTACGTGCAGTTAAAAGGAATTGGGTTTACTCAAAAGCGAAAGTATCAAGCACCTGAGCTATTTTTTAGTTTTTTTATAATTTTTTTCGCCAATTTCCTCTTTTTTAATTGTCTGTAACGTATTTGCCTTTGTATAAACCCTTATTAAACGCTAATTCCAACTTTAATACATACATTATGGTGTAATATTAATTATGTATTACTAGCGGATACTCGGCGGTTTCGAAAAACGGGCGGGTATCAGCTGGTTACTATATGTATCGGTATTCATGATGCTAATTCTAAAATTCACCCAATCCAATATATTGGTAAGAAACGTGTCGAGGGATGGCAAGGCAAGGATGGCAAAAGGTGACTAAAAATATCATGTCGCTAGCGTCAACCTCAGGGAACATGGCACACCCTGTCGTATAAGAGCCTTACCCTTCTATCGGACCTCTGGGAGGGTTGACCGTTTGTAATAAAATATATATTAATAACAGCGGCAAAATCTCGACAATAGATTAGTCATTTTTTATTTTATCCTGATGACCCTGGTGAGGACATTAGGACAAAGTTGTCAAATTATTGTATTGTCATTGGTCCTTGATAAGTGTGCAAAATTTCAGTTTAATCTGACGTTTTGAATTACGTTCAAAGATTCTGTTACAAACAAACATACAGGTGAAGCTAATAAAAGCGCGTTAAAAACGAACAACTTGAACAAATTTTGTTGTATATTTGCCGAGATGTCACAGCTTTTGGATTTTAGCATTTTGTTAATAAGAAAATGAACACCTGCCCGGCAGGATTTCTCTACTAGGTCGGCCTGTTCGAAAAATATATTTATTTTGGCTTGTTCTACGTGCAGTTAAAAGGAATTGGGTTTACTCAAAAGCGAAAGTATCAAAGCACCTGAGCTATTACAGAGTCCCTAAATTTTTCGCAAACTTTTTTGATCAAGACTTTTGCCTATACCACCTAGCATTTTTAGTATAAAAATAGTATCTGTCGCCTAAATAATATTCCCTTGTTGAGGATTTGTGTGCGGCCTCGACATAAAAGTGTTGAATGTAAAAATCTGGCAGTAAATATTCTGTTACGTAACCACGTCCCTGCGAATGATTTTTCGCTTAATTTACGCCTGCGAGACACATGTACGTCTCGACATGACGAAAAACCTTGCCTTAAAGGAAGAGGACACATGTTTAAATACACAGGCGCCGAAATAGATATACATTTATATTGTAAACTCTCATCGTATTCGTTGGTATGCATAAGTTTAAAAATAA
This sequence comes from Leptura quadrifasciata, assembly GCA_963675555.1. Taxonomy (NCBI): domain Eukaryota; kingdom Metazoa; phylum Arthropoda; class Insecta; order Coleoptera; family Cerambycidae; genus Leptura; species Leptura quadrifasciata. The sequence continues at coordinate 16,932,793 of OY776681.1, read as the reverse complement.
ACATTTCCAGTGCGTATTGTCTTGGACGAAAACAACCGTGTGGCGCCTGTGGCGCTATGAAGACGCCACGAATATATTTACAATGTTTTTTTAAGTGCTTTATATATGCCGCGAATCATAATTAACGGCTCACAAAAGGTCACTAACATTTTTCACGTCGTACTCTCGCATAATACTGTTAACGCGCCGCACCGGGGTGGGCCCCGCATTTTTCAGCGTGCGAGATTTCGGCTAGTTCACATGGGGTTTTTGTTCCCTTTTCAATTTCAGTGTTTGCTTACTTCGGCGAAGAATAGTTTAGCGACGTCTAGACATGCCAACGCGATAGAATTATCTTTCGGATAAACAATATTAACAATTGAAATAAGCTCAAACTGATTTTCTGCTACGTCAATATAAGTACAGTTAGTACGCGTCATACAGTATTTGTTGCCGCCGCTGAGGTTGAAAAACGGTCCATTAAATAAACAGACCTTATGCTACTCGACTTTGTAATGAAATTAGGTGAATCTAAAAGGAATACTTAATACTTTATTAACATGTAAATCACAAGAATAATGTGAAAGGCCATAAAAGCAATGAATACCTAGTCGGTAAAAATCGGAAAAAAAATGACTTACGAATGGGTTCACCAGTCTCCGTTAGCTGAAATGGCTTTAGAAAATTTAATTTTGCCGTAGTAACAACCCCAATACGCATGTTTTCTATCGGACTCGTTATGTAAACGATATTTTTACTTCCACGTCCAGTGGAAGTATAGTAACATACAAAAAAAATTATTTTATTTGTTGAAACAAGCTTAAAATGTCATGAAACGTCGAGATTTTAAATTTGAGCGAAAAAATTTACTGTCTAACTTTTTTGTGTCTACGTTTACTCTGGAACCGTTTATGATATGGACTTGAAATTTGGTACACTTGTGTATTGTAACGAGATCTCGAACCAGATTATTTTGATCGAATTCCGTTGAAGGGTTCGGGGGTAAATAGGCAAAGCAAGTAGGTAAGAGTCCATAAAATTGCAATTTAGGGCACGTACGAAAAGTCAAGGTTTCAAATTTTTTTTTGGCATCAGCATCCCTTCCACTATCACCCCCAATACCATCCCCATACTATTATGAAAGGGAGTAAAAAAAATAAAATGTGATTTAGTGTGTACACAAGAACGAAACGTCTCAAAAAATTTTTTTGGCATTAGCCATCTGCCCTACCACTCCCATTGCCACCCCCACCCTATTATTAAAGGGAGTGAAAAATTAAATTGGGATTTAGTGTGTGTACAAGAACCAAGGGCCTCTAAAATTTATTTTGGCATTAGTTAACCAAGCAAATTAAAGCCATGCCCCCATTTTAAACAAACATCAAAGAATATTATGTGAAATAGATTTTAAGATAGTTTTCAAAGATGAAATTTTTGTTATAGTTTAAAAAAATTAATTTTTTGCAAATTCGAAAAACTTTCGTAGTACTTCCACAAAATATCTTCCGATGGCATTTTTGTGTCACACGCTAATCGTGCGGATTTTGTTACAGTTCCCAAAAATTTGAATTTGTCTTTTAAAAAATTATTGAAATGTTTAACAGCAGTTTCCTCGAAGACGGTTGAAGTTATCAAGTTCTACCAAGTGTACCCTTTAAACGTGGAAATGACGCCCTCATTAGATTTTCTGGTCAGAAGTACCACGCCGTTTCGTCAAAAAAAAAATGAAAAAAATTCATCATCAGATACAGGTCCTGCGGCGCCCTCTATGGTCTAATGTGATGTAATACATAAATTATTGTTTCTTAGAACAAAAAAGTTTCTCTAGCAAATTTGGCGAAGATCAGTCAAGAGGCTGTTGAGTTATTGCAAAAAAACGAAAAAATTATTTGAATTTTGACAGCCTGTATCTTTTTCCACAGCAACTTTTTTCCTAAAGCATGTTTGGTTATATCCTCATATTTGGACCCAAACAATCTGCCCCTGAACTATGGGCCTATTGTTAATGGTCCACCCTGTATTTATGTTTCCATCTTTCTTCACTTTCGTAGTTGTTAGTTATATTAAATAATTCAAGAAAATTAAATTGTTCTATATTTATTAGAAAATGTAGAACATTGATATTTTATATAAATCTAAATTCAATTACTTTTATGTGCAAATTTAGAAATATTAAATAAACATAAAATTTCAGAAATTCTTTTTGAAATTTTTGTGTTAATTTAAATACATACTTTTAAAAAATATTTTAACAATTTAAATAAATACGTCTAAATTTTATATACAGGATGTCTCACCGGGAACTGAATCGATCGATATAGAGAAAAGTACGCATCAGAAAATTTTGAAAATTTAAATACTTACTAATGTCGGTGTGGCCAATCCAACTAAAATAATTACAAGCAGCTGGCACTTCCGCTTATACCGGAAGTCGATACCAACTTGCTTATTTCAAACGGAATACCCTATATATTTTAGGGTTTTCAAAAAGAGCATAAAATTCTGAGTCGAAAATATGTAACATATCCTATACCTAAACCTAGCCGTTTCAGAGATATTTGACATTTTATAGAAAATTTGACAGGTGCAACGGTTTGCAAGAACCGTTATAACTTTCTTCGTGTAAAAGATCCTCATTTGCTTCTTTTGACGTAAAAAGAACACAAGGAGAACTACGTTCTACAACTGACATAAATTCAATAATATCATACCAAGTGTTCCGTTTTTCGCGTTACATTTTGTCAACTTCAAACCGCGAGAACTTGTTTAGGTTAAATGGAACACCCTGTATTTTTTTACGTCAAGTTGTGTAAAATTGAATTCCCTTTTTTCATTGTGGGGGTTAAAGTTACAACTATTTGAAATATTTGCGATTTTATTAGAAATTCATGAATTGTTGTAATCATTTCATCAAAATAGCCATGATTAGAAACAATCAGTCATTATCTTATGTCAAAAAATGCCAGCACGTTTAAATTACACCCACGAAGACTTTTTAAATTTGTTTATTATTTATGGAGAATGTGATAAAGTAATATCAAGAACTTGCAGCACATTTGCTACTCGATATCCAGAAAAATGGAAACCGTCACCAAAACGCATACTGGAAAATTTTAAAAATTATGGCTCTGCCAAGGCAAAAATGCAGAAATAGTCATTCTGGGATATTTTCATGCATTTCCAAGGATGTCATTAAGACAAGCTGCTCTGGAATCGGGACTGTGCAAGGATTCAATTCACAGAATCTTATTAAAACATAAGTTTCACCCGTTATCATTCCATATGGTTCAAGGATTAAAAGAAACAGATTTCCTAAGAAGACAGAATTTTTGTGAGTTTATTCTAATAAGGTCTGAGGGTCACGATTCTTATTTGGGAAATATTATATGGACAGATGAAGCAAAATTGACTAAAAATGGACTTTCTAATAGACACAATTCGCATTATTCAAATCCTCATATGTTCAGAGAGCGAAACTTTCAGGAAAGTTGGCAGTTCAATGTTTACTGTGCCATAAGAAACGATAGAGTGGTGGCATTATAATTTTATCAGAAAAATTGAAACGGTAAATTAATTTTCTCTTCTGCTAATACGTATAGGTAAATTTTTTTTTTTTTTTTTTAGGTGAAAGATATCTGAATGTCTTACAAAATTTGAATAATAACTATTTAGAAAATTTACCTCTCGCCGAACATAGAAACATTTTTTATCAGCACGACGGTGCTCTCCCACATAATGGATATTTAATTAATAATTATTTACAAGAAACTTTTATGATCAATGGATTGCCAATAATGGACCTTTCTTATGGCCTCCTCGCTCGCCCGATTTATCAGTTCTGAATTATTTAATTTGGGGAACTATAAAAAGTAAAGTTTATGAGAGCCCATTAACAACCATTGAAGATTGTATGCAAAGAGTAAGAAATGCATTTCAAAACATATCACAGGATTCGATTAGAAGAGCTACCCATGAGGAACTAATCCGAAGGTGCGAAAAATGTGTCGAGGTTCGAGGGCGGAATTTTGAGCAATTATTAAACTAAAATGAAATCATATTTTAAATTGATCTTATCTCTGCTATTTTAGTTCATGCCATATCTTCAATTCGATTAATACGCATGTTACAGTGTTAGTGTTATTTTGCGTTTTTGTGGATATCGAGTAGCAAATGTGCTGCAAGTTCTTGATATTACTTTATCACATTCTCCATAAATAATAAACAAATTTAAAAAGTTTTCGTTGGTATAATTTAAACGTGCTGGCATTTTTGACATAAGATAATGACTGATTGTTTCTAATCATGGCTATTTTGAAGAAATCATTACAACAATTCATGAATTCTAATAAAATCGCAAATATTTCAAAAAATTGTAACTTTAACCCCCACAATGCTGATATCAGAAAAAAGGGAATTCAATTGTACACAACTTGACGTAAAAAAATACAGGGTGTTCCATTTGACCTAAACAAGTTTTCGCGGTTTGAAGTTGACAAAATGTAACGTGAAAAACGGAACACTTGGTATGATACTATTGAATTTATTTCAGTTGTAAAAGGTAGTTCTCATTGTGTTCTTTTTACGTGACAAGAAGCAAATGAGGATCTTTTACACGAAGAAAGTTATAACGGTTCTTGCAAACCGTTGCACCTGTCAAATTTTCTATAAAATGTCAAATATCTCTGAAACTGCTAGGTTTAGGTATAGGATATGCTACATATTTTCGACTCAGAATGCTCTTTACGAAAACCCTAAAATATATAGGGTGTTGAAATCAGCAAGTTGGTATCGACTTCCGGCATAAGCGGAAGTGCCAGCTGCTTGTAATTTAGTTGGATTGGCCACACCGACATTAGTAATTATCTAAATTTTTAAAATTTTCTGATGCGTACTTTTCTCTATATCGATCGATTCAGTTCCCGGTGAGACACCCTGTATAACTCCTTACAAAATAATAATTCTTAACATTATATTCCAAAATTTATTCTAAAACTTCTAAATTCGTATGCTTGTAATATTTTGGATTATTATTTTTAGATATAAATTAATTTATCTAAAAGTGGTACACTTGCAGAAGTAATACAGATTTTTTACGGTCTAAAATAAAGTCTAAATGATGTACATTTCGTGTTGTAATATGTGTAATTTATAGACTACTTTTTTATGATCTAAATTAATTTATTTAAAATGTATCTAATTTATAGTATGAATTAGGTTAACTGAAACTATTGAAACTTATTTCCCTCTATAAAGTCTAGAATACGTCTATTTTAAATTCATCTAAATACTGTCTTTTATAATACATCTGCTTTACAAGTTTTAGACGATATTAGGTAGTTATTCGATATAATTTAGACTGATCTGTGTTCTTCGGGATAATTTAAATTAAAAAAATTAATATTGTTTCGTTGGTAGCTATACATTGTCATTCATAAGTTCTTAGACGATATTTGGCACATATTTAGGTGGTACGAGTGTAGGTAAAAATCTTAGAATGTAAATCTGAAACGTCTTAAAAAAGCAAGTTTTCACAGATTTGTAACCAAAATAACTATATCAATGATGAAACATAGCCATGACAATACAAAAACAGAAATAGAAGAGACAAAAGCAAATCATAACTTGTAAAAATTCAGCTGTCTCTGCGGGACTCTCATTTTTCGACGAAACAAGGTCTGCTTTGTGTCTAGGTGTTCACAATCCATAAACCGAGAAACAATGTCGTTGGTCTTTTCCTAGAACTACCGAACCAAATTTGGTGCTACTCAATTACCGGTTTCCAAATTAAATTAGGAAGCAGTTCAACTTGAACCGTAACGAATCCTGAGGATCAATTGTGTTTGAACTTGCTAATTGCTTTCTAAATTTACACGTGTAATATAATCGGGAATTAAGAAGTTGTTATTAAACAGTAAATTAATGCACTTTCAAAGCTCTGACAGTGTAACACCAGAAATATTTTACTTGTGTAGGTATTTTAGCGATTGAAGTAAAAATATGCACGTTATTTTTTATGAATTATTTATTATTCGTTCCAAATTTAGGCCTGACGGAGTATCACGCGCTATCACTCCGATGTTATGTCTCCAGAAATCACCCTGGAGGCATGCTTTTATCATTTCTGATATGTTTACATAAAAGTTCAAACTCAACAATAAATGTATTTCAAGTAATACTAATTATTACAGCGACTTGTTTTCATTCATGTCCCGTCGCCAAAACGGAGTCGGTGACGTCTGGTGTGATAAAAGCGTAGGTAATCTCGTTAATATAGATAAGCTAAATTGGAAAAAATGAGGCTAGCGCCGGGCGCCAAAGTTGGCTTATCTCGTGCGGAAGGCCGTCCGAAGGACACATGACAACATTGCTGGGTTATGGCGCACCTTGATTTAGATTTGACGTCGCCCACAAATGCATCCGTATTGTCTGATCGTTGGAAATGTGTTTTTGTTGGATGTGCGAAGAATTATTGGTTTGCAATTTCTTAACAAAGAGCAAGATGCACTAGACTAGTAGTCAATCACTTTAATAAAATAATAAAAATAAGTTCCATATTTTGCAGTACAAAAATAATTTAAAAATCTTTCATTTTTGAAACAGTTTTATGGAATTACATTTTAATGCAATATATGGGCAAATCTATGCTTTTAAATTTGTCCTGAAAGATAAAAAAAAATCGATTTTTAATTTTTTTTTATCTGGTATTTTTTTGAACCGTTGTTTTTAGTCGTGCACTATAATCAAACCTGATATAATTAATATTATGACAATTTTTAAAAACTTGAGCATTTTTTTCTGAACTAAAATCGATAATTCAGTTTTAAATTCTTTTCGTATACAAAAATTTTCTAGCAGTTCTTTTCTATATCCGCAGCTTCAATTTAAGGCGAATTTGCGATTTTGGTTGAAATTGTTCTTTTTAAACCTTTAAATGAGGTATTTTCAATTTTTTTTTTATAAATGACTTAAATTTCAATTGTGTGCTGCCAGATGCTTTTAAAGGCACATCTATAAAATTTACGGCAAATTTTTCCTATTTTATCAATGAGAACGTGTCAAGGTTCCTTATTGAAGGAGATATATTAAAGGGAAGAAAGTTCAGGACAAAGTCAATACGAATAATAATATAAACTAAGGTCCAATTATTTTAGTCCCTAAAAGACCCACCCAAACATTCGTAGAAAATTTTTCTTGTGAAGCAGTCTCTCTGTACCAATGTGTATTTTCTCGTGTCCACTTATAATGCATATTTCTATTGAAAAATCCATTATTAGAAACATTTGATTCGTCTGATCAAAGAATTTTGCGGGTCATTCCTTTTTTTATTTAATAACTTTCTACAAAATCTTACTCTCCGTGGCTTATCTCCGTCATTTAAATGTTGAACTTTCCTCATTTTGTAGCATCGAAATCAGTTTTTTTTTTAAATATTTTTCTTGCACTGTCTTTTTTTGATGCGACAGTTTCTATGAATTTGTCTCAAAGAGGTTACTTCATTTTGGTTAACATAATTCAATACTCTATTCACTTTTCTTACATTATCCGCAACATGCCCTCACCTTACTACTTTTTTTGAAAATGAACCGTGCGCTTTTAGATTTTGAACAACTTCCTAAACATAGTTCAATTTGGCTGCTGAGCATCTCGAAATCTGTCTCTGTAAACCGTGACTGCCGTCTCAGCGTAAAAATTGCACTGGCAAATAAATGCTAATCATATCGAATTTGTTTTGTTGGTGCACACCATAATTACTGATATAAAATTTGTCTCAGAACTCGACAACGCAACATACAGCAGTGTCAATCTGTCAAATTTGTAAATAACTGTATACAACATTGTATAATGTATACAACAGTGTTTTTCATTAATCATGGCATAGCTGATTTTTTCGATTCAGTGATGAATTGTGGTTTTCGTAAAATATTAAATACTGACACTATCAGTTAAAACTTTTGTGACATGTTTTATATCGTTGGAAAGAGAAAAATAAACGGAATTAATGGTGTCATGGCCTACTTTGAGATTTATTCTTTTCATTTTTGCACAAGAGCGTTTTTCGAATTTTTTGATATACATTGTTATTCTTATTGTCTTTGCCGTCAACTTTAATCCCTTTAACTTTTTTCGTATCTCCTCAAATAAGGAAGCTATTGCAAAATCAATTAAATTAAATTTAAAAATAGCGCCAATCTTCATATCTCGTAGTTTTTTTTGTAATTTCGATATATGGGGCAGCAGACCTCTAGAAAAATATTCAATATTTTTTCCTATTTCAACTTTTTTAAAAGAAAATTCAGTTAGGAAAGGGTCTATTTCAAAACAGAAAGTTTTACTCTTTTTAGAAAGTACATGAATTTGTTAATGTTATCAAGTTTTCACAATTTTCCGCTCTTTTACAAAATTGCGAAAAAGCGTGTGGAAAATGTCGGCGTTTTTCCGTTGTTTTCTTGTAGAAACGTCTGAATCTTTTGTTCTGTGTTATTTAAAAAAATGCATATTTGTCCTGTTATAATCAAATTTCTACAACTTAACGCTCTTTTTGGAGTCGCGAAATAGCCTGTGTAAAATGTCGGGATTTTTCCGTTGTTTTCTTAAAGAAAACGTCGATCTAAACACTTTTTCCTCTTTGACACATTTTGATAGTTTTCCAAATGTCGATTTTTAATTTATGTAATACGCGCTTTTCCGTGACTGCGAAAAAACGCATGAAAAATTACGGATTTTTATTTTATTTTCTTATTGAAAACGTCGATATGAGTATTCTTTATTCTCTACCATTTTTCTAAAAAATGCGTAGTTCATGATATAAGCGATTTTTATCCGATTTTTGTATGGATCATGTTTCATTCATTGCGGAAAAGCGGTTAGAAAAATCAAAAAAATTTCCAAGGCTGTAGAAAATTTAATTACGAACTTTTTTTATTTTGATTTTTTTCATAGAGTGCATCAAAAATGTTTTAATATGCCCCTTTCTGCGTTTTTCATATTGATTGTATTTTACACTCCAATTTTTGGAGTTGGCGTTGAACACCAGGCAGCAACCGGCCTAATCCAGTTTTTAAAAGAAAGTAGCAGCACATTTTTATGTGTAAAGTTTTATTTTTAATAATTTTATTTATTTTTAGACCGTTTCTACAGAAACAAATTATAAAAATGTGTTTTTATTCGCCGGTGTTGATGTTAAATGTGTTTACTAATGGCATAAAATACGTGGAAAACGTGCACACCTTTCGACACGACTTTAAAAAAAGAGATATATTGAATCATACTAGGAAGTGGTGTACGAAATTTATAGAGCTATATAAAAACGTCTCGCCGTGCAAAAATATTAAATTAAGCACAGCGCTTCGCGTGCTAATAAATAATATCTAACGCATTTGTTTGTGACCGAAGACGAAAATATTTTGATAACGACCCGGAGTGTTTAGAACTTTTCGTATCCAAAATTGAGTCGACCTGTGTGTTCTTCGACATAACCTCGATGTCGGTACACAACATTTCGAGTGTGTGACGTAACCCGCACGATTGGTCGTAATCTTGGCGCCAGCAGTGAACTCGTAATTTCTATTTTTATACGTACAGCACGACTACATCTCGGCTATAGTAGTAATGCATTACCACAACAGATACCCGACACCGTAAAACACTCCCATCTCCTCATTACATTGTTGTATGGTAATTATTTATTTTCATCGGTTTCCTAAACGGACCTTCGCCGTTCCTGCATCTTGTTTCGCTAAAGTTCAGTGGGGTAGGGTAGTATTTATAGACGTGTGTAACGTTCCTATCTTTCCACAATTCAGGATCCGCTTGCGACTCGTCTTGACTCAGAAGTCTTGCGCAAATAAGACGAAGTATATTAATATACACTATGGATAAAAATATTCATTATTTTTTATCGGTTTGCAAAACCGGCTAGTTAAAATTAATTTTCTTTTGAAGCAGTACTCACGGATAAAATATCTCCTAGTTGGAAAAAAATCCACAAGGGTCTGTTCTTGACCCAATTCTCTTTTTGCTGCGAATTAATGACTTAACAATCCTTATATCAGGAAGTTTACTCTTTTTGCTAATTGTACCACAATTTTATGTCCATGAACTTGGAAGTTATTAGCTACTAAGTAAATTTCTTGCGATTCAAATCTTCTCAGAAGAATCACATTTAAGATTTTCACGAAAGTCTTTAATTTATAACAGTAATAACAATTACAACCATCTTCCAATAACTTTCAGAAATTATCTCTTCCGAAAAATGATTTAGGAAGGGTGTAAATAATATTTTTACTTTATTTATTAATAATTGATACAACGTGATACGTTTTAATATGTTAATCGATTATTGCCATATACAGGGTGTCCCACTTCAAACTACCAGTTTATTCAATGTCAGTTTGAAATATCATAAATTCGCCGTCTTTACCAGGCATGTCCGTTGCTATTACTCTCTATAATGGTATACAGCAGGCAGCGTCGCATTATGTATACCGGGTGTAACGGATCATGGTATACCCCCCTTTTCTCCTTTGGCTTTGAAGATCATTGATTGAAATTTAGGATATACTAGATACATAATAAGCGGCACTTTTTGACATACAATTGATTTTTTTTCACTTCCGGTTTCGCTGGAAGTGACACTAACTTTCGATTTTGAGAGATGAAAAAGTGGACATGTATCTCTTGTATAAATTTGCGGCATTTTGAACACGATTAACAAGAATTTTAATCAATTTTTAAAGACACAATAAAAACACCGTTAAACCAACAAATGTTTGACAAGCTAAATATTTCATTGTTTTCAAAGCCACCTTACTTACTTCTTAAAATTTAATTAGAACAAAATTGTATTTTCTTATTTTCTTTTAGCTGTAATTTTGTTTGTATTTATCGCGCATTTTAATACGACATATCAATAAATTCCTTATTAATAGTACTAATAAATGGTACCATGATACCGATATGGTTCCATTTGAAAAAAATGAGTTTGGCCCTAAAAACGATTTTGGTGAATTTTATTTGCTCATACATCTCGTAATTTAGTGTTTTTAACGAGATTTCGATTTTTGGAGCATTACACGGGTCATTTAGAATAAATCGGAACCGTCATGGCACACTTAAATGGAAAACTAAAAATTTTATTATAAAAAAAAAATTGATGTTTGAAATGTCACTTATTTGGCATCGTTGGATTCAGAAAATTATGCAGAATTCAAAAATGCAATAATATACAGGGTGTTCCTTTAAAAATCGAAAGTTAGTGTCCTTCCAGCGAAACCGGATGTGAAAAAAAGGAAATTTATGTCAAAAAGTGCCGCTTAGTACGTATGTAGTATATCCTAAATTTCAATCAATGATCTTCAAAACTAAAGAAGAAAAGGGGGGTACACCATGATCCTGTTACACCCGGTATAAGAAACAATTTTGTAAGGGCATGTATTGCCTTGAAAAGTAAGTTACGCGCGCCTGTTTATTAATAAAATTTATGTATTATTGTTATAGTTGGTCAAAAATAGATTAAAAATCTGTTCTACTTAAAACTCCAGACGCCATTTTTTAAACATGGCCGCGAAAGTAGCTACTTATATAAGTGAAAAACACATTTCATAAGTTGCAAGCTTATTAAATCGCCAAAAAATTCCCGTTTTACAAATTCGCGAGCTGATCTCAATCCTGAACACGTTTGACAAATGTTAAAGAAAATTTTGAATACCTCTTTCACGATTTGTGCAAGTGCCATTGAGATTACCGAGAATGAATAAAAACGACATTCTTAATTTGTTTTGTGCATAATGATCTTTGTGCTTTTTAATGAAAAAGATTAACTGGAATGTTTTCTATCGGACAATTCTTTTGTGAGATAACAGCTACGTGATATCGGCGACGTGATTTACCAGAAGCAGCTTTAAATTAAATTCCAATTCTGCGTAAGGGTCAACAGGTTTATCGTTTTCATTTCTTTAAAAAGTTTGGTGTTACTGTTCGTTTTTTCTGTGGAAAATTATTACATTTGAGTGTCATATATTCAATTAAATACATTATTTATTGAAATGCCTTGTTGGGTAAGTATTATTTGATAGGGTTAATCTCATCTCGTACCCCTGGGTAGAAAGTAATTCATCTCGAAGGGTTTTCTAGGATTGGGGATGCTCATTGGAGAATTGCACGTCGCGTTAAACAACGGTAACATCAAAATTTAATTGTTTGAAGACATTTTTGACAATACGTGTAAATGTCTTTTGTATATTTCTGTGGTGGTGGTGTTACGCCCTTTGTATGTACCCCTCTACATAAGTATGTAATATTTACCGAAGAAAATAAAATTACGGTGAAAACATCGTGAATGGATAATATGTATGTGGCCTAAGTAATTGAGTGGTTAAAATGTCAACGCTAGGCGGAAAGATATTCTATTTAAAAACATGAAAAACAAATATCTCGTATTAAATAAATCTTGAATAACGACGTACATTTTCTTTAAGTTTGTCGTATTTATAATCTGAATTACGCTGCTGTGAGAACTGCATGTACTTTAATCAAATTTTTACGGGTCGTAAAGACGAGAGTCGGCGCCGGTGTTTTGACTGGACTCAATAGCAAATAATGACCTAACGTCTAAATTTATCACCTGGCGGTGGATTCGCATGTTAACATTCGTATTATCGGCTATATGGGTTTTCATTTTTTGAACAACAAACGTTTAGTTTTTCTCTTGACTTGAATAACAACATTAATAATCAGGAGATTTGTAACAATTATTAGGACTTGATATCCCCGTTTTACAACCTCACAAGTCATTTTTTGTAAACAAAAATAGTTTTTATCATTAGTACTTTAAGCACTATCATAATAATCACTGCAGTCTGTTGTACATAAAAACATTAAAAATAGTTATATGAGTTTGTTGCAAACAATTGAACTTTGATATTCTATTTATTCGAGCCCAACGTTGGGCGCCATTTTTTTTAAATCGCACTTTGAATTATTTGTAAGTGATGTAATTATCTAAAATTTCCCAAAATGTGACTCATACTCAAAATATGTTCACCACCAACGATATAAATCCGCATCATATAAAAAAATTATTTTATCAATTTTCACCCAATAAAATTTAGAAAATCGCATATCGTGCAGTCTGTTCTCTGTTATATAAAATTTGTGTGACACTCGGGGCTATATATTTTTTAACTTAATTTTTCAATACTTTTGGCACATCCATTAATAACGTTAAAAATAACCCAGTCGCACGTCTGTCAGCTGTTTTCGCATCGTGAAAAATATTCAACCGAGGTGAACGAAAATTGAAATGGATCGTAAATAAAATAACTCCTATAAGTGATCAAATCGAAAATATACTTGGCATATGCTATGAATATTAAACCTCTGACAGTTTTTGACCCATCATGTCGCCGTATTCTAAAAATAATTCAGCTAATCTGTTTTCTATGTACAATGCCATCGTTATGTATAAACAATTAAAGTTACCGACACCATCCTGTGTAGATAAGTCTGTGGTTAATTTAAATATTTTTAACGCAAATAAAAAAAAAGTATTGGCGCCGTCTAACTACTTACCTGATAATATTTACCAGTGTTGTTTGTTATATCATTATTACGTATAATGGTTATAGCCGAGTCAACTTGGATTGAAAATGGGAATAATAAATAATAAATTTTGGTGGTCTCGGAAATTGTGTAACGATTAAAATTGAAAAATAGACCAAGAATGACCTGTAGTAAATATATAAAAAATAATGATTTAGACAATTGTTCAACGGCACTGTTCACGAACGGTGTGAATTCCGCTTCATTTGTCCAAGCGGAAAATGATAGATGGGTCAAGTCTGGCGGCTGAGGTGGCCATCTGCCTTTAGTAATTATCAGTTTGAATAATTGATAACGAAGGTATGCCCAAGTAACAATTTAAATGCTGTTCAGTCTGGCTCTCGTTTTATAAAGGTTTTATGAAGGTCGCTTGGAAATTAATTAGTTTTAAATTAGGTTTATTTGAAATCAAATACATTTTTAGAGTACCAGAATTTGTTGAAAAGCCTTGTAGTATATTTTAAAACTTGACCATAAAACCTTTTGGACTTTCTCTGGCTGTAGTTTTGTAAAAGTTTTATTGTTAATGTTAAAAGGATTTAACTAAACAGTTTGGTTTAAAAAAAAAAACGAGTATTTTTATAAAATTTAAGAATTTTTTTAAAATTCAAAAATTACTAAGGTGTATAAGGGTCACCACAGCAAAAATATTTTTTAAAGTCAGAATTCTGAGATAAAAGTCAGAATTTTGAGTTACAGTTAAGAATTCTGAAATAAAAGTTAGAATCTACCTTTAAAAATATTTATTTTATCTCAGAATTCTGACTTTTATCTTAAAATCTTTCGGTAGACTACTAAAATTTTTGATTGCCACTTTTTAAAGGTTAAATTTAAGTGTGTTTGTGAGAATCAGACCTTCATTTAATATGAATAACTCTTAAGGGATTATACTTTCAAGGTTTTGATTCTTATCGTGCAGCAATTTTCTTACTTTCCGATACTTTCTCGATTATGGTCCCAGCTGACTGTACTATTCACATAAAAATAAAAATAGAAATTGTCATTAACGGCTGGCTATAAAATCCATTTAACAGCATTCCCTGCAAAAAAGTGGCGGCCGAACGTATATTTAAATCAAAAGTTGTTAATAATTTAATTATATCTGTTAAAGTGATATTATGCCACATCAAATGCTATTTTTGTAGTAAGTAATAAAACAATTCAAGTTTGTTTGCTTTAATTTTTTATAAATGATATTTGCAGAGCAGATTTAAGTAGCTGTAAAATTGGTTTTAATAAATTATTATTATCTAACGTTTATTACTTGAGTGGATTAAACACATATCAACAACTATTCCAGGAAAATTGTTAATTATTGAAAATTTTAATGGGGTCAATGATCGTTCAAATGAAATCGTAACCGGCTTGTTACGAGTTTTATTGGATCAATTGTCGTAATTTGTCATTGGGTTAACAATTTTTTGCAAATGAAGCGTATTTTCATTTTCTTTTGGGATTTAAGGAATTCATGAATTATAGGAAATGTATTGTTGCTTTAAAAATCGTTAAGAAATTGTTGACAGCTGGGGAAGTCCAGATCATTTCTAAGTTGCAACTGCTAGAAGGTCGAGCAGTAGGTTATTGTTTGAGCCATAAGATTTAACAAAATTGGAAAGCCTCTCCAATTGATGTTTAAAAAATTGGTAAAAATTGACAACCCGAAGGAGGTTGCTCATGTGGGAATAGTTAAATGCTGATCGTTTTTTAGTTTGTTCAATTACAGAAAAAATACACCTGCTAGAGTAATCTGTCTCCAGCAAAAAGCTATAACTCGAGTTTACTCGAATTTACTTATTAAGAAGGTAATTATTACGTAAAATTAACTAGAAAAAGATACCTCCGATTTAAATTTACGTAAATTATACCAACAAATCTACCTCATCTGCTTAAAAGTAACTTTAACCAGATCAGAAAGGGAAACACTACTAAAAAAATTACCAAAAATTACCCCAAAGGTAAATTTCCTTTGAAGTAAAATTAGGTACCATAATTAGGTAACATCCGCCTTTTTGGCAACTAAAAATCGTCTTTATAGTAGAATATCCTACTAGGTAGATTTGGTTGGAAATCCTACGTAATTTTATACCTTCCTAGTAATCTATTTGGTGGCTTTATTTACTCTCCTTTAAAATAATATTAGGTCGATATCGTGGAAAAATTTTGCCTTGTTTATCTACTTAATTTCAACCAAATAGTCGATTATTCATTTAGTTGACCTAAAAGTCATCCTGAAGAAATGATTATTAACTTTTTTGTAGCAATTACCTGAAAATCTACCACAAAGTAAATTTGACTAAAAATAAACCATCAATTTAAAAATTAGCCATACATAACCTATTTGTAAAATTTATATTATTCAGGTTATTTTAACAATTAGGTTGTTTAATTACTGTCTTCATCATTGTTCTTGAGAATTTCGGCCATTTAAAGTGCGAAAAACAATAAATCGTATAAATATATTTAGTTCTTACGAAGAGCTCCTCTATATCACTTTCGACTCACTATTCACTCTAATTCACTTGTCAAGACACGTCAAATAAATATTTACACTTAATACGTAAAAATTTACCAATAGGTAGCATTTTCAAAAACAGGGTGACCTAAACATGTTACATTTACCTATGGGTAAATTTTTGATGAAATTTACTAGATAATAATTCTTTAAATAAGTAAAGTTAACTAACATGTAAACTTTAAGGTAATTCAACTTAATAAAAAGCTACCTGTAAAATACCTAGAATTCCAAAGTCATATTAACTTTTAGGTCGAGGTAGCACAATACGGCATATTTTCTTAGCGTAATTAGAGTACGATTCCATAATTCAAATTTTCAAAATGAACTTATCTAGAACAAACGGATGAAAATGCCAAAAAAAAAACATAAATATTTTTTAAAGCCATACACAACAAATGTAACATAGTTTTAGCTCAGAATTTTATTATAATTTTTTTACCCGATAATAGGAATTTTCTTATTAAAGAGTATTTTGGAGGGGCATTGTTATTTTTCAAAGTAGAAGTGTTAACATGCACAAAGTTTTCTTCGCATCAAGTTTGACAAGCGTGAACTGTAGGTATGTCACAATTTCATTACATATATTTTTGTCACCGACGTTTATTGATTTTGAATCTTTGCTGTGAATTAGGTACATATATGTTTTAGTTGTGTTGGTGACTTCCAACAATATTTTTACTGGTTACAGATAAAAATACCAAATAAGTATAAAATTCTTCTTTTTGTGCACTTGAAGTTACACGTCATCTGCAAGTATGCTCGTAGTTTCTACCTAAAGCTAGTTAAATCGACGTTAAATTGACGTTAAACTGACGTCAAATTTCCCTGGACAGGTATTACTAACCAAACGTACTGGGCTTCTAACTATACTACAATGTTGATTTTGATGTAATTTTGGTTAATATAACCAAATTTCGACGCCGGCGTATTCTCCACTTACGTCGAATTTACGTCGCGTCAACGTATATTTTACTTAAATATGGTTAAATCTTATTTTGCGGCTAAATTTATTATACATAATTTTAGGTAGTCTCGACGTTAAATTAAATCAGAATGTTTGTTGGGTCAAAACTTGCAAGTTTACTGCTTTTAGGAAGTGGTTAAAATGAGCTGTAGTGCCCTATTTATTTAAAACCGCACTTTTAGTGATACAATTTTGCGCGATTTTTCTCGTTCCGGACCGAAATGTGTACAGAAAATAATAAAGTTGTTATTATCATTTCCGACAATGCAACAACAACGTAGGGTAATATCTGTAAAGTTATTCAAAAAAACGAGATATAGAAAAAAATTAATTATGAGAAATAACAGTGTATGGCAGGAAACATTTCAATGTACAGCAACTTTGGTTTAAATAAAGATGCCTGGGCCTCTCAAGTTATATAGGACCTTTACCCAAAATAAACGATGACTGTTATTTAATTAATAAAACCACATTTTCAAGATAATAAGGAAGTGAAGAGGTGTAAACTAACAAACAGCACAGCAAAGCGTAAAATGCATACACGATCTTGCGATGTCCCATATCCAGTATTCCTTATTTAGGCGGTGACAGAAAGTTGAATAGCGGTTATTAATGAATTGACTGAATCAATGATGTAGAGAAAACTTTTAGAAATATACAAGGGTGTCCAAAATTGTCTCCGAATCCCAACTAACAATTTAGATGCTTCTCGACGTGGCGTCGATTCTATGTCGAACCAATTTCAATACGTAAAATATGACATATAAATTCGATGTCTGCACTCAATAACGACTAAATTGCAAAGCAGAAACTTTTTTCTCAAAGAAACTCGCTTTTTAAGATGCCCTCAAATCATTTCTAGCGGCTACATTTAACGTATGCAACACCAGCTTTATCTGTGAACCAGTTCAGAAGAAATTTTTGAACCTGAATGAAATAAAAATCGCTTTATCGCTCGAGATAAACCCAGCTAGGATGAAAGCAGGCCGCCTATGATTGTTGCATATAAAACATTTATGTTAATTAAAAACACCAGAGTGATGTAACAACAAATTTAAATCTGTTTTATCACACATTTCTCTGCTCGGCCGTTCTAGAGAGTTCGCGTCAATCAACAATACTAAAATAAATATGATTTAAACGGCGATTTAGCTCTGAAAATAAAGTACAGTTCTTGTTTGAAATTTACACTTTGTCGAGTGTCGCTAAAAATAACGTTGGGATGATTAAAGTCGCAGGAAAATTTGAGAAAAAAAAACTCTTTCAACTTCTTCACGAAAAAAACGGCCAGTTTAGTATAGAAGGATTTCTCGGAAATTTCAATTTGTCATTCTGAGAATATGCAACAGCCTGCCAAATTAGCGGGCTGTTGAGTACAGGAGACAAACACTTTGCAAAATAGATGTGGCTTTATATTATATTTGCTAATCTCTCCGCAATTGAATTGGTAATTTCACCTCATGGCGATTTTAAAAACTAGAAATACGAAAACCATCCATTATTCAATCGATTTCTTCGTAAGTATCGATCGGCAACCGGCTGATTTATCCTCTACAGCCTATTTAAAATTATACATTAATAATTAGCCAGGCAGAATACTGATCCAACTTGCTATTTATTATCACAACTGAAAGAAAAATACAGAAGGAGAAGGGCTCAATGCAGTGTAAGACAGATTGAAACATTTTTTTTGTATAAATATACGGGGTGTGGTAATAGTGCAATAGCTCTATGATAGCTAGAAATTTGATAAAATATAATATACTGAACTGAATTTGTGGTTGGTTGCTTGTGAAACATCTTCATAGTAATTATTTTTAAGTAAACACTGCTTTTATGTATCAAATTACTAGGTTTAAAATTCTCTACAAACGTTTCGGCTGTTTAGGCTTTTATCAAGAGTACAAAGTGTATACTAAAGTAACAGAAGTGGTTATTCTAAATATACCGGATGACCCAGAAAGTAACTGCCCCCCCCACTTTTTTCTACAATTTTAAAAATATAATTCTGAAATTTGGGAAATCAAATATAGGTATCAATGGCCACAAGGCTTGAACTTGAACTTTCTTATATTAAATAGCACCCTGTATATTTAAGTCACTTTTCTTATAAAGCTGTAATTGCTCTCTCCAACGCCTTTTCCAGATTTAAATTCGGATGAAAAATGTCCTTGGAAATGGCATTTATTTGCTATTTCTAGTTGGCTTTGGAATTCAGGAACAAATTTAAAAAAATCCGAAGTAGACTTTGAATAAAAGAGTATTTCTCAACAAATCAAATGTAAATTGGCCTATTTTGTTCATTTGCTTGGATTTTTCCGTTTCTTGGAAATTCAATTCGTCATAACTCCAATTTTTCAAGTAGTATCCGGTATGTTTTATGTTTTTTTTATCAGATAGAGTGGTAAATTTTGCTTTAGTTGTTTTGCTCGATTAAAAACAATATAAATTAAAATAAATATTGAGCTTTTTGTAGAAGCGTTTCGAATTGTGTCCATATTTTGCAGTAAGACATGAAAAACACATAAAAAATTGCACACAGCATCTGTCAAAACGTTATTGTTGAGTGAAATAGAGGCGTATTTATTATTTGTAAATTTATAATTAGGTGTTTTATTCAAAATAAGATACGATTTACGATGCAATATACCTACACAAAATTAAAAGGTAGATTTTTTTTTAATTTACGGCGAATGCCCATGCGACCGTACGTCTATATTATGAAAGATATCCCGATCGTCGTCAACCATACCGACAGTGTTTTAAAATTCTAGGACTGTCATTCCGAAATGCAGAAAATATTGAGGTGGCAGAGGACACATTTATAATAAGTGAAGAAATTGAGGCAAATGTATTGGCTTACACACATGTGTACCCAAATGTTTCTACAAGAGAACTGGCAAAAGAGATAGATATTGGTCGTGAGACAGTAAGACGTATATTTAAAGAACATGGTTTTAAATCCTACAAATACCAATTTCATCGAGAATTATATGAAAACGACGGAAACACAAGATTGATCTTTTGTAATTGGTTTACTCAACACGTATACTGAAACAGTAGAATTTTATTTAGTGATGAATCTCGTTTTATGAATAATGACATGTACAATAGCCATAATCTACATTATTGGTCTAAAGAAAATTTACACGAAATGTATGAAGGTAACCATCAGGATAGATTTGGAGTGAATGTGTGCGCTGGAATATTCGGTACAAAAATTATTGGTCCTATACTATTTCAAGGACTACTAACCGGCGCGCGTTACTTAAGCTTTTTGCAAAATGAAATAGAAAACGAACTGGATGAACCTTCTTTGGAAGATTTCCGAAATGTACTTCCAACAAGATGGAACACCGCCGCATAATGTTGGTTTTGTGGGAAATTACCGTAGTGCAAAGTTTGACAACTTTGACTTGATTTTTTCATTGGGGTTATCTGAAGGACTAAGTATTCTCATGTATAGGTATGTAGATAGTTGTAATGAATGATTAGAGTGTAATATGTCACTATAATATATCTATTTATTATGCGTTATATTTATAATTAAAGTGATCCTCATAAGAGGAGGGGAGCAAAAAATTCGGAAAGTGTCAATTTTACTGTGAAATATGCACACGTGACAGTTATAGGTAATACAAACCCGCACAATTTCGTTTTTTTTTAACTTCGTACGACCTATTGGAGCCGAAATAGATTTTTCTGACGCAAAAATGGTCATTCCGATCGCAAAATGTTTCTAATGAAAGTTGTAGAGAATTCGATTACGAACAATTTCCTTTTATTTTTCATTTCCATTCGATCAATATTGGCAGAGATATGAACTTTTAAACATCTTTATAGCGCGCTATCAGAACACTTTTTCATGATAAATCGATAGAAACTCGAAAACGATAGATCGTACGCATATAGTGTATCTAGTGAAAGTTAAACAGAATCAAATTTTGAAAATGTTGGTGTATGTACAAAATCGTTTTGATAACGAGTGAATGGAAATAAAAAACAAACATGAAAAATTGTCATTTTCAAGTGCATTTTGACAAATAATTATTTTTTGATTGGCTTTAAGCAATAATGTCGCTAAAGGATTTTTGAAGAGAATTAAATTATCTGTAAAATTAAGATTTTCCTGCAAGAACTGTGCATAACAATGTTCCCGCTCTGAATTATTTCATCCAAATTTTTCCATTTTATTGGGCTATGTACCCACTTTGATGGATTGGAACAAATGGTCCCACTATATGGCCTGCTGGATCCCCAGAGCTTACAAAATTGGATTTTTTATGGGGTTACGTGAAGAATTTTTTTTAAATTTTCTAAAATTTATTTCTTGATTTTTAAGTGACCTTAATTTTTTGCATGTTGCTCAATTTTTTTAAATTTCAAGCTGGTGGATATCACTATATACGCATTCGGCAGTCCCAGGCTGTAACCCAGTCGTCGGCCTCTATCAAGTTTCGAAACAAGTTTCAGAATTAATTGATCCGATTTGATTGCACGTTATGGAGCATAGTTAAACAGTACCGGCGTACAAATTGGTGTCAGCTGTGTGGGGTGCCTACGCGCTTCGATTTTCTCCAATTATATGATTATACAACAAAGTGCGGGCACACACACACACACACACACACACACACGTAATTATTCAGCAAATAAAGTAGGTAAGCCACTCTTTACGACCGACAATGTGGGCAGGTGTTTTTGTCAAAGTGGCGCCCATCATCATCAGACTTTCATTTGTCTGCTAAAGAGCGCGGGCATGTTGGCGACACGGACCATTAAAAGAACCGTCTGTCTCCTCACGGCTTACTTCGCCCCTATATAGGATCCACTGCGAACAAAAGAAGAACGCCACATCCGCTCACGTCTTCGGCTAGCCTGGCAATGGTAACTAGATTACTTGAGGAAATGACGGTTAATTGGTTGGAGGATCGACGTGTGTATTTTTCCCGGAGCTCGTCGAAGAAACTGCTGCCCAGCCATTTTTTTAGACGCTTGATCTATAATTAAATCATTAGATTAACAAGTTATTGAATATTAAACCTTTCTAACTTTAATAAAATATCAAGGTCCTAGTATACTGATGAGAATTTAACAATATTATATCCTGTTTTTTATTATAATATAGTGTGATAATATTATTCAATTATACGTGTAGAATAAGTATTTATACATGTATAATTTAATTAGTTGCCGTGGTATGCAAAATAGGTAAAAATATGTATAAGCGTTTGATTGTTATTCATTCTTTTATTTAAAATTCACATAAATGTGGCGCCGTTTTAAAAATAGACATAATAACAACAAAAATGCGGGATTGGTATTCTAACTTGTTAGTTATTAAGTTATTATTTTAAAGTAGACTGCGGAATATAAATCGGGCACTTGGCAATCTGTAAGACCTAGGAGTTAATGGAGAAACAGGATTCAAGGCGCTGGGCTGCGCTGCTGCGTAATGCGTATTAATACAATAGAATCATCTTTCCAGATTTTAAATAAATAAACCAAAGGATTTCCACATAGAATCTACTTTGAAGGTTATTTTTACTGTGTCAAAATGCATGATCGCCGGTTGGCGACGCCATTTTTTCCTGGAGAAAACTTCCTTTTTATGACTTGAAACAACTTTTATTTTTACTATAAATATCTTTAATAATATTTCTACTTAAACGGCCCTAATTAGCTCAACATCAGGTGTGAGGGAAACTAGATTAATGAGACACAAACAAAGTAAAATTAATCCTATTTTACAACAATAAAATATATGACCCGGAGGCCATGGAACATAAAAAAATACACCAATGTCAAAATCAAATCAAGAGTTCTTTAAAATCTACGGTATTCGAATACCCAATCAAGCCATAGAAAATTAACTAAACTAGTACATTGAATTGTACAGCAGCAAAAGATAATTTACAAATATGAACAAAATCTAGAGTTTTCATAGTGACAATAGGCAATATACAAATCAAAATTCGGAGTATACCAAAAGTCAAAACTCAGTTAGATACTCCGACATTAACATAAAATTATAATTCTTAAAGTCAAAATCTCAAAATGAAAGTTGGGCGAGACGGATTTTATTTTTTGGTAAAAAGCCCAAAACCATTCAGAGAAATTAACTAGAACGTACTTACAGTTTACGATGCACTTTGTCACTTTAGGCAATAACTTGGCACTGACGATAGTCTTCCAAATACCCACTTGGAGGGCGTAATTCACTAAGGGTTCACGCACTAGACAAGGGTCAATGCACCAGAAAGTATTTATTTCACTTAGAAAGTTTCTAAGCTTTACACTTTGATAATACAGTACAGCATATGGTCTAATACCGTAAATATAACAGAACTGAGCGTGAAAAACTCGTAATAAGTATGGCGGACTTGCCGTTTACATCGGAAATACATGACGTCTTTCACTAACCAAATAAAACTCCTCTCTAAACTGGAACTTATGAAGGTAATATCGCCAGACTTAGCATCAACACGAATCTACAAGTAACAAATCCAACTTTACACATTACTTCATGGTACAACACTTGCAATACTTCTTTTTAACCATTTTTTAATCGCAGGACCGCCTTGCTGCTGTCGGCAGATCCCACGACATCAACATCCATCCTTCATCAAAACGACGTTAAATACCTTAAATCAATCAGGGCCTCGGACACAAAAATGCCCAATCATAACCTTAGAGTAAAATCGGGTAGATCGCGCGGCTATGTAGTCTTTGTTTTATTTCCTATTGGAGTTCTCGAGTTACAAAACTACTTGTAATAGCATTTTAGCGTACGCCTCTCGGGTCCACGAAGAGAATCGTACGCTGAAATGCTACTACAAGTAGATTTTGTAATTCTTCGAATGGAAATACTCATATAATTTCTGAAAAACTCATCATCCGTATGTAAAGCAACCCCACATTTTGCTGTGACTGTCCGTCAATTTATTAACGATACATTCCCTGATCGTTGGATAAGTAAAAAGGTCCAATGATGGAGTGGCCACCTCGGCCACCAGATTTAACTTCTCTAGATTTTTTTGAGGGCGTATTTGATGACGAAACTACGTAACTCAACCAGAGTCGCTAGATGAATTGCGGTAAAGGATTGTTCAGGAATGCCAACACTTAACCCCACAAGTCTTTAGTAATATTAGACAGGCGTTTGAAATGCAACTGTATCATTGCATGGAAGTCAATTGAAGTCAGTTTGAACACTTATCGAGTAATTTTTGGTATCGAATCGTTTTACACATTTTCGAGATTTCAGTTAAAAAAAATTTGTGTTACGACGTTCATATAGTATCGTTCAAAGATTCTCTGCAAATAAAAAGTGTAATAAAAACTTTACGACCTCAATATGCCGTTATTCTCAGAACTATTCCGCCGGCAAATTGAATCACTTACCTTTATAGGTTTTTAATGTACGTCAGCTTGTTCGAGGACACCATACCGACTGGTTCGCCGGTGTTAATAATGAGCTCGTAAAGTTTTTGTTGCATTTTTATTTGCTGGGAATCTTTGAACGATACTATATCATAATCGTCAGCAAGTTTCAACTAAACCAAACTGTATATTTCTTATATATTTGAAATGAACTATATACATGCTATTACATTTGAACGTAAAGTGGTATACGTTTGTCAATGTCTTTTTTGCACAATCCAATAACAGATATTTAAATTAATAAATAACGTGATCTATTAATGACACAATATAGTTCTAAACTTATCCATTGAATTTAAACTTTGTTTGATCTACCCACCTGTCTGAAATGAAATGTAAAAATAAGCACTTGTCGTTTTTTCTTCGAGACCTTTTTGTTCGTGTGTTATACATACAATATAGTTTAGTCCCCTAAGGCTATGGATTTTCTTGTATTGTAACTTACACCAGACCGTGTAGGTGGAATATTATGCATTGGCAATATAAAAACTTTTTCTTTATATAAGTATATGTACGCGATACTAACAAAGTACTGTTTTTTTCCTCGTTTGTGTCATTCACAAAAACTTTGTTGAAAAAAGGATGTACGCAAATTAGATGCCTTCTAGTTTTGCATTTTGAATGAATGGATGTAGGTATATATCTGCATTACCCAGACTTTCTCTTCCATATGAAAAGAAATCTTAAATTTAGTTCATTCTTTTTCAAAAATTGGAAATAGTATTACCTTTAAAATTTGTTTTGGGGCAAACATTTGAAATAAAATAAAGCAAAACAATTCAAGTGATTGCGCTAAAGAGACACAACAATATCGAAACGGTTCTTATTATAAAATCCAGTTCTACATTGACCAACTAGCCAGCAATATAATAAATTAAAGTATGCAGATAACAGTAGAAGATTACAAACATCTTATTTAATAAAAATAGCAAGCGTTACTACACATCCATATTTTGAGATTGAATTTGAATCATACATTATCAGCACATTTTCGTTATCAGTAGATCATTTACGATGCTTGGTGATACCGCGTGGTTGCAAAAACTGAAAGCATAATTTATAATAAGAAAAACTACGTGCTTGAAGTCATGTACGCACCAAAAACCTCCTGAAAAATAATTCGCAAGTCAGATGCTAATAATCTCTACGCCTTTGCTCATAATGCCTTCGTTTTATCTAAATTAGCATTGTAATATGCAATGTAACACTTGACACAAGTTCCAAGAACATTGTCTAACATAGATGATAACATCCCTGACTTTGTTCTCTCAGTGTACCCAAAGCTTATCAAACAGCGTCCTCCATAAAATTCGTCGAAATAATCACTGCTGCTTTGGATAATGTATGCTAAATATATAACTACAAAGACTTAATCTTGTTTACGCATTAATTACTAAAAATTATATTGTAATTCTATCCACATATTGGGTAATTTCAATTCATGCAGTTTTATAGTCAAAAGTCACAGCAGGTTACATACGGAGTACAAGGCCAAGGGCCAAGATAATTAGAGTTTTATACAGTAAAAGCGACATACATTTTTTATTTTTTGTATTTACCTGGCCGAACGGGACTATTCCTTATCCTTTTCATATACAGTGTGTCCTGCGGTGCAGATTCTTGAAGTTATCTACTAAATTCTCAGATTGAGTTGGTCTTTACAACAATTTTTGCTTTTTGCTTTTGAGTCTAAACTGACAAAACCGGGTCTCGTCTTAGATTATGAATTGTCTTAAGAATACCACTTTCTTGAATGCAACTACAATATGGGACACACTATATATTTTACCCATATTCATGTAAATATTTACATTAAAACGACCTTTACAAATAATCGATAAATCTTTTATTTAATGTGGAGTTTGATATGGCCACCACTTTTTCTCCTTTATTTCAGATAACAGTGGCGTAATACATGTTCGTTGTACTATTCTTCAAAATCTATTATTCACTGTTGTATTGCAGTAAAATCAAGTGATTTTTTAAAATGAATTGATGTTCTTATAGGTTATTAGAATGCCGACCCTAAGGCATAACCTTTCTTAATAATTTTTAGAAGTATAGTAACTTCCAGAATTACGGTGCAGATAAAAAACTTTACGAGCTCATTATTAACTCCGGTGAGCCATTCGGCATGGTGTAATCAAACAAGTCGACGTACATTAAAAACCTATAAAGGTAAGTGACTCAAATAGTACAGTGAGTAACGGTACTTTAATGAGGTCGTAAAGTTTTTATTGCGTTTTTTAACTGCACGGTAAAATTGCAGACTATACGCTTTTTTTCTTTGTATTTTCTCATATACGTAGTCTATAGAGGAAAGTACTGTAATTGTGCATAATCTTTTGAGTTTTTGATAAATTTACACGTTTTCAGTCCCATGAAGCCAAAAAAATTGTTTTTAAAGAGTGTCTGTCGGCCGTTTGTGACCATACCTAGAGCCCAAACTACTCGATCGATTTTGCTCCAATTTTGTTAGCTACACCTCGAAGCGAAATTGGAAAATTGATCCTAGCTCAAATGTAGGGGGAGTTAACCCCTGAAAACCGATAAAATAATGTAAAAAATGCTTGGAGAGAATTTGTTAGGAAAGGGATTAAAAAATTAGCAAGGCTAAAATTAATTTAAAAAAAAACTAGTTATGTCAAGAAAAAACATTGTTACGTGTTTATACCCTGTAGTAAATACTTTCTAGGGCAGGTTCAATAATTGCAACACGGATTGTCATTAACCACAAATTTATTTATCACCAAATTACATGAATCCTTACAATAACAAACTAATTATAACTTTTATCTACTATAGACTCGCTACTATAATTCACAACTTGTTACTGTTCTTATTCTTATCTGATCACTTGGCTCCTCTCAGAACTGCACCGACTAACCCTATGCACTGGTCCCGCTTCTTATATCTCCGTGACGCTTATTCTCGATTCATCCAGTTGGTCATTCGAGATATTTCTGCTCCTTCTGGCATATTCTATGAGGCAGCGCCACCTCTGGGCCGACTAGTGAATTATTATCTTATGGTAGCTAATTAGGCAGGCCTCCTTTCACTCTGCTACGAGGGATTGAGCCTGTCTCCGTAAGGGGGCGGTACATACAATATGCTACTTGGCGGTTAAATTTAGAATAAAATCCATACAGATCAATTTCATTATAATACATTTTTACTATATTAATCAAAATCTATTTTTCCCTGCTATATTTCTAAAAATATTTATTCCAAATGTTTCACCTTCATATCCGATTATCTCGAAATTTATTTACAGTGCAAATATGAAAATTTATCTAAAAAATTATATATAGCGAGATGAGTAATTAATGATTAAATATGTGTACACAGGTCGGCAAAAATGTGAAACAAACACTCGAAAATTAAAACAAATTTGTTTTTCTCAAAAATCCTGATACAATAAATTCATACAATTCATTAAAAAAACACGTTTATTATGCCAAATTAAATTTCCGCTATTTATTTGTTTCCAAGGGATGACGTCACCATGAATATTTTGTAAAAACTTTGAACATTTTTTTTAATTACCCTCAATTTTTCTTATTTCTTACCTAAATATATACCCCATTTTATTTACCACGTTTTTATTATATGGAGATTCCCGTAAATAACGAATTGCGTGTCTTTTTATATATTCAGCACATTTATATTCGGGTTTACAGCCCTTCCTTCGATAGCCACAGCTATTTGTCGTAACATATGTGGTGTTTTTACTAATGTTACGACAAACTGAAGATATTTAGAAACATTTATTTATTTTCACTTAACAAGTTGGAACCCTCAGGTTTCATATTTTTTATTAATTAGTTTTTAGTAATTGTTTAAAGAATTAACACAAACTGTGTCATAGAACTTGCGATTTTGTAAACGTTTGCTAAACGATTTGCGATATACAATGACATTATTTTCAGAGTTTTAGGGTTTGCACAACTGTCTCGCATGTATGTAATAAATAGCTGCGGGTATCGAAGAAAGGGCTGTAAACCCGAATATAAATGTGCTGAATATATAAAAAGACACGTAATTCGTTATTTACGGGAATCTCCATATAGCAAAAACGTGGAAATAAAATGGGGTATATATTTAGGCATATTTATATTCGGGTTTACAGCCCTTTCTTCGATACCCACAGCTATTTATTACATACATGCGAGGAGACAGTTGTGCAAACCCTAAAACTCTGAAAATAATGTCATTGTATATCGCAAATTGTTTAGCAAACGTTTAGAAAATCGCAATTTCTATGACACAGTTTGTGTCAATTCTTTAAACAATTACTAAAATCTAATTAATAAAAAATATGAGAGTTCCAACTTGTTAAGTGAAAATAAATAAATGTTTCTAAATTTCTTCAATTTGTCTTAACATTAGTAAAAACACCACACAAAATGACGTTAGTCAGAGATTTGTCATTTGAATTTTGAATATTAAAAAAAATATGTAATTGAAAATATTTTGCATCGCATTCCAGACCTCCCCACCCCACCTCAAGTATTGCCTGAAATTAAATCTGTTAAAGGAGTTTTCAGTTTATAATGAAAATCCCCACTGCTCTTTGAATGTAACTTTTTATAAAAAAGTATTTCCGAATCAGGCTGCCTTGAAATTGCCGCACTAAGCATTGTCTCTAGTAGATTATGAAAAACTGTATGTATATTTTAGGTTCGAGGTCACCCCTAAAAAGTGTCGTTCTCCCATAGATCCGTCTAAATGCCAGCGATACCCGTGCGAATTCACAATGAATGAACATTTTAGAAAAGGCGAGCCAATTGAAGTGACCTACATTTAAAAGCCGACTTTAATTTTCATAGTTTGATGGCGTCTCTTAGGCGCCATGGAGGTAAATTATGTGAAATTAGCTGAGTGCTGCGTTGCATTTTATTGGCAAACGATTGAAGAGTGAAAACTCGGTATCGCTTAGCCTATATTATTGCAGACGGTCTACGCCAAGTATGTTTGAATATGGGCGCATGATGCCTACCGGACGGCGCCGGCTAATTCGTCTCAATTTTATATTTTACTTTCTTATACCCAAACAAGAGAATGTGGTATAGCAGTTATGATTTTCTTCTTCTACGACTATGTTCTGAGGTTTTATGAATCCTTTTTCCAAAGGTATATATTTCCATTCGTATACCATGTGTTTTTTAATAGAATTTGAATTTATTTTAACTTAATGATTTTTTCGCTAGCGCCTTAGGGTGTCACTTACCGAGGCTGCGTATTTTTCCTTACACTTATCGTACATTCTCGTCTAACTTCCAATTTTGCTTTTTACAAGCCTCAGACGCAAGTTATACAGAAATTTTTTGGAATATATCAATACTTGATTCTGTCAGTGCAACCCTTATACATGCTGGAACCATTTTTAGCATGGAATCACTCACTTAAAATACGTTAGGAGTCTATAATCCCTTAAATGTTGTTTCGGTCATCATGAGTACTCGTGCATATTAAAAAACGGTACTGGTACTTAAGCCTGACGTGCAGTGTTTGTTATAGGCATTTTGATGTATATATTTACGTGTACCAAAAAGATTTGAGTATTCATAGATCGGAATATACAGATGTTTTAAAGCATCCTTTATATGTAATAATATAAGTAAACATGTTAAAAGCATTCAATAACTCAAGTAATAACAAGTGGTTTAACGTATGTACACTCAAATTGTAAGTAACTTCAATTACACGAACTTGTACCCCAACGCAAGAAAGTCACGTCCCGTCTTCCCAACAGATCTGCCCTGTTTTGATACATTTAGCTGTTGGGTCAATAACTATTGGGACTATAAATTTGTGTATTGTGTAAAGTTCACATTAAAACAACAATATAGTGAACAGGTGTTGAAGCAGATCACAGTCTGGATACCTATCGACTGGAATTCACACGCCCATGAGGTTCCAGCAACGGAAACGCAAATTTATAAGAGCTATAATTATTGGGTCATTAACGAAGTAAATCAGAAACCTTACATCAGTGTATTTTTGTTAGGTATATCGCATGTCCTTGCCCGTTCAGATTTCAAAATAATACTATCTAACCAATCCATCAAATATTATTATCGGAAAATGCAGTAAACAAAATTAATTTACTACTAAGTACAATTTAAAAATATATATTTGTTTTAGACAGTTTCAACCGGATTAGTCGGCGATATGTTACAATCATTTTTGATTTTAAAAGTTAATAATAGAACTTAGTCATGGAATTGTGACAGTAAAGTAATTAAAATGTTATTTCATTTTGAAGAACCCGGTCTAGCGGGTTTTTATTATGGGTTTTTGTGGGTTTTTCAACTAACAAAAACTCGTTAAAAAAACGAAAAAATCGTGTTATTTTTAAAATAAAAATGTACGATGAAGATTGTCATTTTAAGGTGAAAGAATATAGTATAAAATATCTAAAGTTAAATAGGGTTTCGAATTTAAAATGAAGATAATGTAAATTTAAAAATCGAGAAGTGTTGCAATCGTAATGACTAATTTTAAATGGGAAATTTGGTATATGTTTTCAGTTTAACTTTGTGTAAACCGGGGACGATTAAATTCGGTTTTTTAGTAACCAATTAAAGTTTTAATTTCAAACTGATTGCAAGTAGTTTAAACCGCGAGAGGTAATTGCTTAAATTAGTTAACGCTCGAATTTAGCAATATAAACCGGCTTCAGAAATAACAATTTGATTTAAAAAGATAAATATTAATACTAGTCCCCGTAAATTCATTCTTTTTCCGAAATAATATAAGTAATTTATTTGCAATCGATCCCAGTCATCTAAATTGTCCGGAAATTAATTATTATTTATATCAATTGATTCTACCGGTTATGGTCATTCTTTTTCCGAAATAATATAAGTAATTTATTTGCAATCTATCCCAGAAATCTAAATTCTCCGGAAATTATTATTTACATCAATTGATTCTACCAGTTATGAACATTTTGCTACGATTGATGATTGCTTGGGTCACATGTGACCGCGCAATGTGCGCCAGGCAGGATGAATTCTAGCCCAGCAGGTGGATATACTGTAACGGCCCGCTGCTAAAGGTCTCTTTGGTTTCCCATGTGACTAGTCGACTATTTGGTAATTCACTATTCTGAATTCATATCTATTTTGTAGTTATTTTGGACTTAATTTGTCTTTGTTATATTTTGATAAATTCTGCCCTAAGCAACTTGTATGTAGTAACTTTAAATTAACCGATCGTGTCTAGTAAATCTGGGAAGACATTCATCGCGAATAATACCCTCAGGGGACGCTGCCTTTAACTGGGACACTCCAGAGGTGTTACGTCGCAGTTTTATACTGTGAATTGCAATTTGATTTTAATTTTGCCAAATGACTATTTTTCCGTGAAATTCTCAGTCGGGGACGCTGCCTTTAAGTGGGAACCTTCACCTAAGTCGAACTGTAAAACAATTAATATTATACACGATCGTAATAAGCAAAGACAAATTAATGTATAGTACAATAGAACTTGACGTTTAAGCCTGTTTGTGATATAAGTTGTCTATACAATAGTATTTACAACGGGTTATTTTCCGTGGAATTCTCAGTGGAGGATGCTGCCTTTAAGTGGGACACTTCAATTGAGATGCACCGTTACTTAGCATTTCCAATTAGATTCCCGGGGTATTTTCCGCGAAATTCTCAGTCGGGGACGCTGCCTTTAAGTGGGACATTCCAACTGAGACGTACCGACGTATTTAACAATCAAACATTAGATCACCGGGTTCACCACGTCAAGTTAGAAAATCTATATGTTTCGTAATATTAAAAATTACTTTATTCTTGTTAGATATTTTAAAATTTGAATAATTGTCTGTCATAAAGTTAGTCCAAATTGCATTACTTCATGTGTCAAACCGCCGCTTCGCTTTGCACTTACATATTATCGTTTACTCGCTTCCATTCATTTTGTACAAAACCTGGTCAATAATTATAGTAGAAATTTTAATTAGAGAAACAAAAAGAAAAAAAATAATAAACTAGAAATTTGATCACTTCCATAAACTTGGGTAATTAAATTTTTTTAATATTGGCAATATATTATTAAAACGTTTTTTGCGCCTTATTTTCAGTCTCTACTCTAATCCGTACTGTCCTGAAATAATAAAATCATTACAGCTGTCCATTCCATGAGAAAGACAACGTAAGTTTCGACCCCTGATAATAAACCGTCTTCGCTGATTCTATTTGGGGCCTCTATCATACTGCTGATAGAGAAAATGGTGTTTCTATACTTTAAAACAGAAACTGGCGCTCGAGGCAAAAACTGTTTGCGCTGGTCCCAAAGTGCAAGTTGCAGAACCAAAGTAGCTGCGTTACACAATATCCGCTCTCGCATGTGTATACGCTCACCACAAATTGATCCATCGCATAAAACGCCAGAATCAGATAAGTCTAATGTCTGCAAAAACCCAACGCAAAAAAATCAATAACCCAACAAAATCTGTAAAAACCCAAATGGGTTCGGTTTTGGTTTTTTAAAATCCATGTTCCTACTCTAACATGACGACATGTCTATACCTTGGAGCCTGTGGCGGCGATCCATGGGGAAGTAGAGCAAGATCGGCAACTTGCCAGCAGAGCAAAATTTAAGGTGGCAGATTTGTCAGAAAACGCACAAAGTCCGGGCTTGGTAACGTCATAATTTTACATATTTCTTCACGCCTGCGAGACGTGGACTGGTATGATGGTTGGAAACGGCAAACGAAATCGATTGGATCGAGAATTTAATGCAACCTTCGAATTATAACATTGTTATATGATTCACTTCAATGGTTCCAGTCTAGATTGGATCGCTTTCGTTTAGTTAAACATCTTTTGAAATGTAATCGCTAACTGGCGGCATAAAGTTTAAGAAAAGAGCAGTCTATCTGCAAATCTACAATTTATTCTGGCGCCGCGATAAAATTGGCCGATGAATATCTTCAACATCTCCATCTAAATTTAGCGCTCATGTTTTTTGTAGCTGACACACTTACCTCGGAATTTCAGAAAGTTAGAAATACAATATAGAATACAAATCTACTTGTTTTTATTCGCTGGTGCGCTGGAGTTTGTCGGAATTGACTATTTCCCAAATGCACAGCCTACTCGACCTAACCAATGTCACTCAGGCTATTGCACTAAAGTGTTAATTTTCAGTCTCGAATTAATTTCGAGATTTTTTTCTGGCAACTTTTCAATAATGCTAAAATTACAGCTATTCATTTACGGACAATGTACGTATATTACGCTGTCAGTATCCTCGCTGGGTAACATTTATTTCTACTAATTATAATTAATTGATTTAATACGCGGAGGCAGTTTATTTATAAAATATTTAGCATTTACTGAACCTAAACAAACATAGTTAAATGTAAATAACTTTTCTCATCAGGAGTCCGTTTCAACTCAAAATCCACAATTATTATTCCACTTACAAAAATATTCTGAATTAATAGATACAGTTTTAAACAAATTTTTGGTTAGTATCTTTATGATATACCGTCTGTTTATTTTACGGGAGCCACACCAAATAACTCGCTTAATATATTTTTTTTTTTCGACATTTATTTAACGTCGGTCTATTTCCGCTACTGAGGCCTATCACCGAAACCTGTAGACGAGCTACCCCTAACCAGGAATTTTGCCGAACCTCTGCCCTTAAGAAGAGTAGGGATCTTTTACTTGCCTAACATTTAATAGACAAGGGACCGACGGCTTTACATCCCCTCCGAAGGATGGTATATCACCTACACAACCCTCGCCTAAGGTTGCACAGCTTCCGCGCATACACCGATATACAAGCCGCTGGAAGATAGGTGAGGCGAGGACACGGTCTTCTTTGAAACGGTCGCCCATCCAAGTACTAACTGCGCCTAACGTTGCTTGCTTAATATCTATTGTAAAAGAATAAAGTTTTAGAAACAGTTATCCCATTTTTGTGAGCTATATTTCAGTAAAAAGAAATTTGAAATCCGTAGCCTACTTTGTGAGATATATTACAAAAACCTGAAAAATGGGAAAACCACAAACGGTTATAGCTTCCTTACTTGAGGAGATACGAAAAAAGTTAAAGGGATGAAGGTTGACTGCAAAGACAATAAGAATAATAATATGTATCCAAAAATTCGAAAAATGCAGTTGGCTTGATATACGCTCTCGTGCAAAAAATGAAAAGAACAAATCTCGAAGTAGGCCATGACACCATTAATTCCGTTTATTTTTTCTCTTTCCAACTAGGGTTGTCAATCCCGGGACGGGATTAGACTTTCGGGATTATCGGGATTACAAATGACAAATCCCGAGATTTCCCGGAATCCCGGGATTTTCAGATATACAGGGTTAAAATGTCAAATATTAACATAAAATTAAAACTAACGATTTGTTAATTTGTTTTATTTTTTTGAATGAAATGATAATATGGAACCAAAAACGAACAGTTTAAAATTTATTTTTAAAAAACGATCTAAGAAAGACTAATGTATCTAGGATTTCGTCTCCTAGCCTGGACCTGATCTTTGTACAGAGCCCACCAGCATTAGAAAAGGCCCTTTCCGGCTCTACGCTGGTGGGAGGTATAATTATTAAATTCTGATAAGCAATTTTCAATTTTTTTCCTAAAATACCCCCATTTTCAAATAACGCCATTTCTTGTTTCATTATCATTAACCTAACCTAACCCCAGACGAAAAACTCCAAGGGAGTAATATCTGGTGATCGAGCTGGCCAGCTGTCTGGCATAACTTGATTTAAATAATTTGTACTTACATATTACAGCAGTGTTAGGTGGAGCCCCATCTTGTTGAAAATATGAATAATTTAATCTTTCTGCCACTGTTAATTCATAAAGAAAATCGTTTGCAGCAAATTAAGGTATCTACCCATAAGTCCAATTTCTTTAGTCCCTGAAACCAAACATTCGTCTAAAATCTTTCTTGGTAAGCAGTCTCTCTGTGCTAATATGTATTTATTTTCTCGTGTCCACTTATAATGTATATTTCTATTGAAAAATCCATTATTAGAAAAATTTAATTCCTCTGACCAAAGAATATTGCTACATATTAGCGGGTCATTCCCTTTTTTTATTTAACAACCATCTACAAAATCTTACTCTCCTCGGCTTATCTCCTTCATTTAAATGTTGAACTTTCCTCATTTTGTAGTATCGAAATCCATTTTTTTTAAATATTTTCCTTGCACTGTTTTTTTTATGCGACAGTTTCTCTGAATTTGTCTCAAAGAGGTTTCTTCATTTTGGTTAACATGATTCAATACTCTATTCACTTTTCTTATAGTATCCGCAACATGTCCTCGCCTTACTATTTTTTTTGAAAATTAACCGTGCATTTTTAGATTTTGAACTAACTTCCTAAACATAGTTCCATTTGGCTGCGGAGCATCTGGAAATCTATCCCCGTAAACCGCGACTGCCATCTCAGCATCAAAATTAGTGCAAAATATAAAATGCTAATCATATCGAATTTGTTATTATTGGTGTACGGTCGTGAACAAAAAAAAATAAAAACTTTACGACCTCATTACAATACCGTTAAACTAGCCGCAAAAGTAATTGCGCCCAGGTACACACTTGAAATATTTAGATCAGCAACTCAGTCGTCAATTTTACGTTACGATCTAGTATTATTAGTATGTACATTCTAATACATACGAATTACTATACTATTTCGTTCAAAAATTGACTCCTTTACCTTTAATAGGTTCTTAATGTGCGTCGACTTGTTTGATGACAACATGCCGAATACTCCAACGACGATAATAATGAAGTCTTAAAGTTTTTGTTGCCTTTTTTGAGTGCATCGTAAATCTGAGCTCGATGATACTATTCTCTCGAGTTTTCTCTAAAAGTCTATCAAACATTTTTTTGAATCTAATATTTAATTGTTATATTAACATTGTATATCAACCGTGTTTTATTGTTTACCAATAAACTATTTTCCCACAACCTATCTCGTCCGATTTTTAAAATTAATCAGACGCCTTACATGGCTAGCGGAATTTCAAAAGCGCAAATTAATACATATATAAAATTCTCCATTACACCTGCTATGATACACTTAATTTCTCGTAATGCTCATTAGAGCAAACTTTCGGTGTACCGACCGGTATGCGGTAATTGACATTTTTTAATATCGATATAATGAAACTGTGGGAAAGACGATAGCAGGAATGCAAACCCATATACCGTGACGCTGCACTTTTCTCCTCGCCATTTCAAAATAGACGCTAATTATTAATTTATGCTTAGTTTTAGTACACAAAGTAAACAGTTAACTTCGTTTTGAACTCTTTTATGCACTTGAGAACAAGCGCGCATCGGCTACGAGGTCGATGCCTCCTCAGATCGTCCTAACGTCCTGAGAGAAATTCAGCTCAGCTTCCATTTGAGCTCAGATTGTGGTAAACGATATCAAACGTTAATAAGCCGGTGCGGACGCTTAAAATTCTAATTGTTTTTCTTTCTACGCCGACGAAATTCACGTTTATTGTTATCATCGTAGGATTTAATGGTTCCAAAGTTTCCTAGTCCCTTTGTCTTTACTTCATAACTTGCTAAGTGCAAGTATAAACTTCTATATTCTTACATTAAATACAAATGCACAAAGTATTGGCCGGTGCCAACGCATATTTCAACCAGGACTGTTAAGAGATAGGTATGTCAGCTGAATTATTAATGACTTGCCAAAAGGCGGACGAGCGTCTATCAAAAGCTCGGGGGAGTTAGAAAAATGGTTGCAATAACAAGTAAATAGCTCTGGCCAATTCACACCATTAAAAAATATAACAGTGTGGGGGTGGGGTAACGGATGTGAGGGCACAATATTTCGAAATAAATACATATTCATTTACCAGAACAAAAAAGATATGCCTAGCTAGTAAAGAAAGAACCAATTAAGGTATCTTGAGGCTTCAGTTAGACGTGGAGTTTAATGGTTAAAGAGCACCCTTTTGCTATTTGTCAGGCTTTCGGAAATTTTTATTTTAGTTTAGAGAATTATGTCTTTTCCATTTCATTCAAGCTTAACACATAAGTACTCCCTTACTATCATGTGTTGGCAACCCTCCTTGTAAGCGATTTAAGGGGTTTATAAGGGTAATAAAAATATAGCCATTAATATATATAAATTAAAGTTATTTAAACTTAGTGATAGTTTTCCGGTTAGCATAATGTAACTAAAATTATTGGATGGCGCCCCTATGAGTGACAACTTTTTTTCGAGCTCGATTTTTGAATTTGGCGTATTTTTTATTGTCGATAACGAATTATTTCATTAAAACAAACAGTTTTATTGCTTTATAGTATAATATCCAATTTCAGGTAAATATGATACTTTTCCAATAAGCTGCCGCTTCTCAAGAAGATTACGATTTCATTCCAATCGGCGTGAATAAAAATAATGACGATTTTCTCGTGCAATTTGAGTTACATAATATACATTTAATTACTAATTACGGAGGAATCTCAAGTTAAACGTATTTTCGACACGTCCAGACTAATAAGATTGTGGGTAAGTGATAGCGTCTAGCCGGGTCAACTCACTTTCTGGCGCGGCATCCAAGAAAACGGCGGCCTCGTTAAAACCATATTAAAAACAATTTTTTTCCGGCACAGAAAAAAAGCGTTTTCTCAGGCCGACACGTAAAATTCGCCTTTCGAACCGTGCAGACGCGTGTACTAGGGCACGACGAGGGCAAATGAGCAGAGAGGGGGGCCAGGTGTTATGATCGATCTACATGCACCTCACGGGCGCCGGCAGATGGACGCCTGGCGCCACAAAAGTGACGTCACCGCCGTGTTGATGTTACGCTCAGCGCACCTGTCAATGACACGAGGTGTTGCCAAGTGCTCGTAAAATCACCTTTTTATGGGAATTCGGATTAATCGCATTGTCTATGATGTGTATGTTCTCCAAGTGGACATTGCTCATTGTATTTTTGTTCCTTTGAAGGTGCAACGCCGCTGGGAGGGGAGAGGCGTGTACTAAATTTAAATTAATTAGATGTGTAAAAGGCCGCAGAAATAGCAAATGCGAATAATAAATATCTGAACTAATTCAAACTTATGAATAGGTATGTGTATGCATCCATTTTTTGGCATTTCATTCTGTAACTCACTAAAATAACAAAATTATTACTAGCGTCAGAATAAACAAATTAACTAAACTTAAACTGATTTTACTGCAAAAAGTAATACCTTATTAATCTTCCTTTTAGTATGCTGATGAGCAATGGTTTTCTTTTGTGGATTTCTTATACAATAATTGAAAATATAACCTGATAATAATTTGGAAGAAAAATAATTTTTTAAAAAAGCAATTTATTTCTGTTATTCACTATACCGGGCAACAGGATCATGGTATACCCCCTTTTCTCCTTTACTTTTGAAAATAATTGATTGAAATTTAGGATATACTACATACATAATAAGAGGCACTTTTTGACATACAATTAATTTTCTTCGCCGGAAGTGACACTAACTTTCTATTATTAAATGGAACGCCCTCTATATCATTGCATTTTTGAATTCTGCATAATTTTCTGAATCCAACGATGCCAAATAAACATTTCGAACGTCAATTTTTTTTATAATATAATTTTTAGTTTTCCATTTAAGTGTGCCATGACGGTTCCGATTTATTCTAAATGACCCGTGTAATGCTACAAAAATCGAAATCCCCTAAAAAACACTAGATTACGTGATTTATGAGCAAATAAAATTCACCAAAATTGTTTTTGGGGCAAAACTAAATTTTTCATATGGAACCATATCGGTACCGTGGTACCATTTATTAGCACTATTAATAAGGAATTTATTCATATGTCGTATTAAAATGTGCGATAAATACAAACAAAATTACAGCTAAAAGAAAACAAGAAAATAATTAAATGTTAAGAAGTACCTAGGTGGCTTTGAAAACAATGAAATATTTAGCTTGTCAAACATTTGTTGGTTTAACGGTGTTTTTATTGTGTCTTTAAAAATTGTTTAAAATTCTTGTTAAATTGTGTTCAAAATGCCGCAAATTTATACAAGAGATGAAAAAAAGTGGACATGTCAATTATTTATGGCGAATTGGACATCAGTCACCAAACAGTAAGCCGAATTTTGTACAAATACTACTATGAATCTTTTAAATACCAATTGCACCAGCATTTGTACGAAAGTGATTACGAACGTAGGATGAAATATTGCACTTAGATTTTGTATAATAACGTGCAGCCAAACAATGATTTTTTGGGACTGATTTTATTTTCGGACGAGTCTAGGTCTACAAACTTGGGATTATTTAACCTACAAAATACAAAATATTGGTCACAAGAAAATCAAAATTTATTACTGGAGGATAACTTTCTAGTGCGGTTCGGTTTCAACGTTTGGCTTGGAATAATCGGTAGTAGAATCATTGATCCAATAATATTTGAAGGACCTCTGACTGGTGCCAGATACTTGAGATTCCTGGAAAATGAGATTGAGGACATTTTAGATGAGTTACCTTTAGATTTAGGACAGGGAATGTATTTCCAACAAGATGGCGCTCCTCATCAAAATGCAAGGATAGTTTGATTACCTTCAACGGAGATTCGGAGAAAACGTAATTTCGACGAATGGTCTTGTGAGGTGGCCTCCAAGGTCACCTGATTTAACGCCCCTTGATTTCTTTGTTTGGCGTCATTTAAAAAATATTATCTATGCAACCGCCGTTACAACCCGTGAAGACCTGGAGCTACAAGTAAGACGAGCAATTAATAGCATAATGGCACAGCAATTGGCGAACGTTCTTCGAGAAACAGCTATGCGAGTTCAGAAGTGCATTGACGTTAATGGACAGCATTTTGAACAACTGTTGCACTGTATTGTGTTAATTTTTTGTATTCCAAAACCACATTATGTGTAACAAAGTAATTAGAACAAAACTGTATTTTCTTATAGCTGTAAATTTGTTTGTATTTATCGCACATTTTAATACGACATATGAATAAATTCCTTATTAGTAGAACTAATAAAACGGTACCACGGTACCGATATGGTTCCATTTGAAAAAATTGAGTTTTGAACCGAAAACAATTTTGAAGAATTTTATTTGCGCATAAATCACGTAATTTAGTGTTTTTAACGGGATTTCGATTTTTATCTCCGTACTGAATAAAACAATCAAACAACCGCGCTTTTATCACTGCAATTTTTTAAAATTTCACAACAATTATTATGACATACAGAGAATTAACGCGAAGTAATTACAAGTGGTACAAAGTAAGGTGGGGTTTTATTGGAAGCAATAAAGACGAATATCCTTTTTTACCGTAGAATGTGACCGCTTGCCAGGTTCATAAGAAGTTTGGACCACACAGCGAGTCGATGCAAATTTTACGGACTTGTTCTACGGTGCATCGTTCGAAATGCGATCTCTGCTTTCGATACAACGAATAATAATTGGTATGCTATAATAGTATATCAGCTCCTGACATTAGATATTAATTAATCGAATGTGCATGCAAATTCCCGTTTATAAATACAAGCAATACGATATGATTACCTATATTATATTTCAATAATTATTATTATTTGAATCGGGGAATTGGGAGTTACTGGTAAACAGCAAATTATCGCTAACTAGAAAATATACGGGACCGATTTAGTAATGACGCTATGCGGGACATCATTTTCCATCAAATTAAGAGTTTCATACACAGATAACGTCAATTAAAATAATATACCTATGTGATAAAACGGTCGTAGTACTTCAATGAAATTTTAATATATTCATTCGAAAAATGCCGGCACACACGAAACCCTATAATTTTAAACGTCAAACCGCCGGCCGGGCAAGTCTCGCCCAAAAGATAATTCGCAAGTGCGTGTCAACGCAATGCAGCTACAGAGACTGCAGAGCTTGTAAAAGATTTTTCAACGGAATAAGCCATACCGGATGGCCCGACAAAGCTCACAACAGAAATATTTTAATAATATTTGCATTACTCTTTAGTTATTTATTCCTTAAAATATAAAAAAAGT
Source organism: Leptura quadrifasciata (assembly GCA_963675555.1). NCBI lineage: Eukaryota > Metazoa > Arthropoda > Insecta > Coleoptera > Cerambycidae > Leptura > Leptura quadrifasciata. Next base: position 16,891,253 of record OY776681.1, on the reverse strand, counting down.
ACTTAATTATTTAGTTAAATTTCTGTATTGTAAATAGTTAAAAGTAGAATTTGATAACAGAGTGGATATGGGCAGAAAACCGGTCAATTTGGAAAAAAAGTTCTTTATGTGCATTCAATAATAGGAAGAAAATGAGGAAATAAATAATAGTTTTCCCAAAAAAAAAAAAAAATTATTGCTGAAATACTTAACTCACGTAAAAAAATGATTTATGGCATATTTATTATCTTATTAATTTTACTAATAGTAACAAAAAAAAACTTGAAGTTTGAAAAATATTGGGTTCATTTTAAACAGCCATAAATTGGCGCGTTGTGACGTCAACACCCTGAAATCCAATCACAGAGGTTGTCTCTGTTCAAGATTGTTTATTAATCTTGGTATCTGTTAACATAACATAACCTCTATTTATTGACAGCACTCAGCACTTTTCTACTTTAAGTAAATTATCAGCGGCACCTTTAACATATCCCCCTTCCACTTGATTACATTTTGATTGTAGAATTAATAAAACATAAACCAGAAATTGATAAAATAATATTTTCACTCCAAACAATACAAACATAAAAATATAAATTTAACGTTTTAGGTTAGTCATCTGATGTGTAATGTCGGTGAAGGTTAAACCTAAACTACAGTACAAAATATTAACGTCCGACGCTTTCACGAATAACTTGTGCGGCATTTATCTGGATTCTGATTGGCCAGTATTTACACGTCCACTGCTTTAGACCAATCACAGTACAAGCATTACAAATTGAAATTCTGAGAAGTTTTAGAGGAAAGATTTCTTTAACACACAGTTAGAATCTATTACAAACTAATTATATCCATAATCTCATTGGTTTTCCAGGTAGATACGTAATTCTGGCGCGTAAAAATGCTCGTTTTAAAAAGCAGTGAAATTATCAGCAAGTTGTTTTAACGATATATTCTTAGAAATAATTCTTATTAGAAAAGTAAATTGTTGTAAATTACTAAATTGTTTTATTATATCATTTTCACGACACAAGTTGTTAAAATAAAATTAGTGGGAAAACCCTATTATTGTAAAAAGTTGGATAGATAGTTCTACGCATTTAGATGGAAGGAGACTGTTGAAACATCAAATTAGAAGGTGGATTTCTACAGGGTGTTTTAACATTCGAGAAATAAATCTTACAGTAACGGCACAATTACAAAACATAACCGTAGATGTTGGTCGGAAAACAACCCAAGATGCATGATTCGAACAAGAAACCAAACTGTGTTCAGCGTAAATGAATGGTGTGGTTTTTTAATGGTTATATTATAGGTCCGTTTCTATACGATGAGAATTTAATTCTTAACCGAATAGCATGTTTCAAACCATCCTTGATCGAAAAATATTATTAAACTGCAGCGCCATCTCTGGTGATAATGTGATAATAGTAAATTGTACTTCCTGAAGAAGGCATTAACCATAGAAATCTATTACCGCTTGCAAAATACAAATATATTTTTTAGTTTCCGAGATATCCGCTGTGGGAAATGTGGGAATGTTAACTGAAACACCCTACTTAAATTTAATTATATTATTGGATTTTTAAGTTAAGACAACCTGAAAATACGTATAGTAAAGACGCACCTACGCACGACTCTCATTTCAGGGTAAAATGATGTTTGTATGACGAACCTCAATTTATTAAGTTCTTTAACCCGTTAATTATTATATGAATTAGACAAAGAGATATTTCTATATAGCTTAAACGACACAGACGCTGCAATAATATTCTGCCTATATTTACATAAACAGAAATTACTGGTTACGATCGGTTATAACCTCAAACCCGTAACTTATGGCTTGCTTTTTCGTTACAGATTCCTGTATCAATCCGTTGGAGTGGTGCAACTTGGCATACTGGGAAATGTCACAAAGAGTGGGTCCACCTTTTCCTGTAGAACCTCCGGCTGTGAATGTTTTTGGAGATGTGCCCTATGGTGATGGACTTAATTTAGAAACTTTAGCTCAACATAGTTTTAGTCCTCCCGAGTCAGTTCGAAGAGCTAGGTGTAAAATTGGTTTAGGTAAGGTTTCATCCTTATTATTATTATTATTATTATTACTTGTACCCAATATTAGACGTTTGATCGTGTACCGTATCTACCTTCGAGAGAATGGTCCGTGATATTGGCATCTAAGCGGTGTTTATTAAAAAGAATACGCGAATGCTAAAAACTTTGTTGTTCACTGTTAGTTCCGACATTTTGAAATTAACAGCGCCATCTATTGATATCGATTTTCACTATTTTAAAATTCTGCCATATTATTTCGGTTAGTTTGTTCAATGGTAACTGATTGTCTCACTATCTTTGAGAGAATGACTTGTGATATTGGCATCTAAGCGGTGTTTATTGAAAAGAATACGGGAATGCTAAAAACTTTCTTGTTCACTATTATTTTCGACCTTTTGAAATTGATAGCGCCAGCGCCATCTATTGATGGGCGATTTTCGCTATTTTAAAATGCTGCCATATATTTTCGGTCAGTTTGTTCAGTGGTAACTGATTGTCTCACTTTGTTGCCCATCGTTACTCACAATAAATATGTTCTAATTTCTGAATTATTTTGCAGGAATAACACTTTCACGAGAAGACGACTGCGTTTGGGTGTACAACCGCTCAGACAATCCGATCTTTGTGAGTTCACTGACTCTGGAGGATCACGATTCACCTTCACCTACACGAGTACCTGCCGAGCACTGCCTTTGCGTCTACGACTCTGTCAAGGCGGCTCAACAAAATTTCGGATGGAACTTCACCCATCCCCAGTTTGGCCCCATCGATCCGAATTCCATTAGGATCAGTTTTGTGAAAGGCTGGGGTCAGAATTATTCCAGGCGAGAGATCACGTCGTGCCCCTGCTGGTTAGAAATCCTGTTGGCGCCTTGTAGGTGATCAAGAACTTTTTTTATAGTCGAAAAGGAGTCAACAAGGAGAAGCAAGGACTTTGTTGTTATTATTTTTGAAATGAAAAAGTGTACAAAGAAGTACTGTTATTAATTAATTGTGATTCAAGGAAGTTTTTTTATTGTACTAAAAATGAAAAAAGAAGAAGCAAGGCTGACAGTTTTAAATTTTCGGTTTTATGCACCTGAAGGTGGATAAATTGTGCTGTAACGTTGTTTCCGTCCGATTTTTGTATTTTTTTATGCAGAAAATGCCTGGTTTAATACTTCTAGCATTGTTGATTAAGATCTGAGAAACTACTCGAGAGCAAGATTTGAAAGAAAATCACAAGAAGCATTCCAATGATTTTGAATCAAGTGAAGTCTTACTTTAAAGTGATGAATATTTTATATTATAATCCTTTTAACGACGTAGATTTTTAAAATTAGATTGATATATATTTTTTTTAAAGAAAAAAGAAGAAATTTAGTTCTTTTTGAAAAGAACTTACAAGCCTAGGAGGTTCTCTATTAATTTTTCAGCAGCTCCAATGCTTACTCACATTTTAAAAATGTTTAAAACAGGCGTTTTCACCTTTTTGCGTACATACCGCTGTCTCACAGGGTAAAAAAGTTTTGGAAACAAAAAAGTATATGTGCAGTTTTACAATCTTAAGATGATTACAATTGATTTCGAGCGAATATGAACTTTTTACCACATTTTAAAAAGTTGTGTACCTTTTCCTTATTCATTTGCTACTCGAATGAACTGATCTGTACATTGTTACTCACCAAGTAGGAAATGAATCGAAGGAAATCGCGTGTAAAAATTGTATTTAAATTATTTTCAAGTTTAGACGTACTGATGTAAATTATTAGGGATTTGACGAGGGCCTTACGTACATCTTAAGCGGAGATGTATTTTTTAAGGTTAGAGATATAAATCAATTTGTATTTGGTGCTTTAAGACATTTAATAATGTCGATGTAGTCAGGGACCATAACTTTAAATTTTCGTTTCGTTTTATGGAATAGCATTTCCTCACTGATAATGAGTGTCACAAAATACACGTTCGAACGAAAATCATTGTATTCTGACAAAACGAAAAATCGTCGACTTAACTAACAGAACACAACTCTAGTGTATAATTTCGTTTTATACTGGGTGATTATGAACCTTTATTGTTAACTGGGTAATTTTTAACCAATTTTATGAGCGAACAGATATTCTTTCAGACAGCCATGGTAAGTGAGAGGTCCCAAACATAAAGACGCTACACGAATCCAGTGGAAAAGTTTTTTCGGTCAAAGTGTCAAAACTCCAGAAAATTTGTCTCTTTTTATTAATTTCCGCGACTCATCGACGTCTTCAGACAAGTTACGAAGTTACCTTAAAGTAGGGATCTTTTACTCGCCTAACATTTAATAAACAAGGGACCGACTGCTTGACATCCCTTCCGAGGTGTGGTGTAGACTTCTTTATAATACACATTCGTATACAAGCTGCTAGAAGATGGAGCGAGGTCACTGTATTTCCATGGGGGTCACTCGACCAACTACTAGCCCTGATTACTGTTGCTTTCCTTTTTGTATCAAAGTACGAATGTCATGAAGACAGATCTGCACTTTGCTCCTCCGAGAAATGTTCATATGTATGATACTGAGCAAAAAGCCTTAAAATACTCGATAATTGCTGTTTCAGCGGTTAGAAGTATTGAAAATTTGGGAAATTGCGTCATGAATCAGTGAATCTAGCATCAGCATTTATAAATGTTTTGACCGCTTTCCAATGTACTAGACTTAATTAAAGGAGATGGGCCCCTATACTTTATAGTGGGATCCGAACCACTTCTTGTGGGATAATTTATTGAAAATTACTTTGCATTGGGTATGTTGTTGAGGGTCAAACAGGAAGGAGACTAGATCATAAAAATACTAATGAACCGGGTTTTGTTGATTCAAGATCAAAGCCATATCCGAATAAAACGTGGTTAATTTGTATTTTGATCGAGTTCCACGATCTGGTGTTCTACTTATTCGGCTCTCAACAATAGGGCATCTGCATGTAACATCACATTATTCAAGGTCGTTGCAATAACACATAACCCTACTTTAGCTTCTTCAAATGTCAAATATCACAAATGACAACTAAACGTTTTGATATTAGGATACTTACTTCGATTTGTTCAATCTGGAAGACATCAAGTGATTACAGTGAGGTTATTTGTTATTTGTTTTCCCCTCAAGCAACCGCCAGATGCTCTATGTATTCTGTCTAATATGTGACAGGTTCGCTTGATAAGTTCTGACGTTAGTTCTCGCAGATATTCCATATGGCTAATCATACAAGCAGTGGTACATATACCCAAGTTTATGACTAAATTTGCCAACTTTTCAATAGTTCTGGTGGCTGGAACGTCGACTATTGAGTGTTGTGTTCATGAGCACTCTTGATCAGTATCACGAGTGAACATTTCTTGAAGTTCAGAGATTTTGACTGAAAAGTCCTTTCCATTGGTCATATATTTTATTACTCTTACAGTGCAGTAATTTTCAACCTTTATCATAACTTACCATTTGATTTAAACTATGGTTTGCAAACTCCTTCTAAATCAACTGAACTAGTCTATGTTCAAAACATAATATTTTTAGTCACAAACTCCTCTATAAAATTCTTATTTTACTAGAAGGAACGTAACCAGACTGCAACCAACAGCTACTTTCCGGGCTATGCGCCCCGCTGAGCGCTGAATTACAATTTACAAGCTTGGCGCGTTAAGTGTAATAATTGCATATTACCATCAAAACGCTAATGCTTCGATGCAACAAACACCGGCCGAAAGACTGATCCTACTTAAAGGAGATCTCGTGCTAGTCGTCACACACCACTTGCAGACTGCAGTTTCGAGCTGTTGGCTCTCATCAGTGTAAGGTAGGCATGTGACGACCGACACTAGGATCATTTGACTATTTAGTACATTTCGGTATCTTTGGGATAGCGACATGTAAAATAGTTAGCAGGCGCCATCTAACGGTCCAGTGTCTGTTGCAATTGAAAAATAAATAGCCTGACTGGGCTCCTTTAAGTAGCATCAGTCTTTCGGCTGGTGTTTGTTGCAATCGAAGCATTAACGTTTTGATGGTAATATGCAATTATTACACTTAAGGCGCCAGGCTTGTAACTTGTAATTCAACGCTCGGCGGGGCACGTAGCGCGGAGAGTAGCTGTTGGTTGCAGTCTGGTTACGTTCCTTAGAGTAAAATAATATATTTTAATATTCCGCCCTCTAAAAGCACATTTGAACTAGTCTATGTTCGTCCAGAACTTATTTTAATCTTGAATTAATAAAAAAAATCATCTAAATTAAGGCATAATAAGAATATTTTTCTTTCCAGTTTAATAGCATCCACTTGTTAACAGTTTTACAATCATTATAGAAATATATTAATGAGATATTGCAAATGTTATTACATTTAAAAGTGGAATTGTGATTTGAAAGTTAAGTCGACGATATTAGACAGCAATATTTTATGATATTATAATATAATATTGTTTATGATTGTATACCATTTTTGTTTAAGCAACATACTACTGAAAGAACATCAAATAGTACCTGTATTAAGACATTCTTCATGCAGAAAATAATCACATCATCCTATGGCTGTTTTATATGAGTCATTTTCTTTAAAAGTAGAATGGCATAGTCCGGGGTCCAATGCACCTTTTTTAAAGTGATTACTAATGGGCTGAATTTTCGTGAGTGGCTTCGTTTTAACTAGTCTTTCCACGAAAATTCTCAGTAGAGGTATGCAGAGTTCTATGCAGCCGCTAAACATGTTGATTGTGGAACTGACATTTTCATGGTATAGGACTGGAAAATCTGCCAGAAAATTTGTGGGACCATTCGATTTCAAAAATATTAATTAAACAATAGTGTAAAAATCGACCCGTTTCACACCTCGTTATTTCTACATATTTGGGGTAGAGGACTCGCTGGTCCAACCCATCGCTTTTGTAGGACAGGCGCAGCTCCCTCTTTTTTAATACTATTTTGTTAATTAATATTCTTTAAATCGAATGGTCAAATCGCCCTACAAATTTTCTCACAGGTTTTCCAGTCCTACGCCATGAAAGTGTAAGTTCCATGATCAACATGTTTAGCGGCTGAGTGGAATTTTGCATACCTCTACCAAGAATTTTCGCAGAGAGAAAAGACTCGTCGAAACGAAGCCAGTCGCGAAAATTCAGCCTGTTATTAATCACTTTAAAAAGGGGGCGTCGGACCCCAGACCAACAGGCATAATTTTCATTATGACTTTTAATTTTTGCTATAAATAAAAATTGATAAGCAATAATCTATTTACGTAATAATGCATTGTCAATAAAAATTTTTGTTCAAAACTGTCGCTGAATTTCTTACAAATCCTGTTGACACGGTTGTATAATTTTAATAATTGAAATGTTATCGCTGCAGGAAGAATATTATACGATTGATTCTTTTTTCATCAAGTTGATGTGTATTTTGTGAGACTTCCCCGGGAATTCCATCAATTTTTTTGTTGTACTTATTTTATTGATTGTGATTTTGCAATTGGTAATAATAAAATTGTTTTCGTTTGTTTTAGAAATTGAATATATGTTACTAGTCATTAGTCAACTTTTACGCTAGGTCCAGCCATATAAAACTTTGTAAATTATAGAGTGCCTTTAAAATAACAGCAAATATATTGTAAAAGTCAAAATATTGTACTATAATTGTAGAAATTTGTAATTAATTTGTTTTTATTTATTAATCTATTAAATTATACATTTTTTGTATATAAGAATAAATTTAATATAAAATTTCCGAGTTATATTATTTAACTTTTTTTTATATATATATATTTATGCATTATTTTTTTTTTTGCTTTGTATATCCGTACCTATAATTTATCTGCAAGTTTTTTTTGTTATTTATTGATTAATGTTGTAAATATGGAATACTCATGATTTGCCCTGGTTTTATGAGTACTAAAAATTCATGACAATCAGTCAAAATAGTCCAAGAAATGTAAATACTGTACATATTAAATACAGCACGGAAAGGGGTTCAAAGCCCTTACTTTATAAATAAAGAACTATTAATTTATACCAAACATGTTTTATTTCCTAAATATAGTGAACACCAATCCAGTTCATATTATGAAATAAGTATTTAATAGTTGCAAATTCAAAAGTATGTATGTGATTTAATTTTTTGTTAAATCACTGAACACTTGTGAGAAATTTATCAGGAGCACTAGCCCTAAAATTGCGTTTTCTTCATTTTATGTATTTATGACAGCAAAAGTCATAAATTATCTGCACGTCACATCGTCACATTACTCAAGCTCGCTGTTTGGAGGAAAATCGCAAAACTCTACTTCATAATAAGTTCCATACAACGTGAAATATTACAATCCACAACTAAACCACAGACTAAACGTTTTGAAGTAAGCATTCTACTTCCAAGGAACTAACTAGAGGTTGAAGTTATCTTCTTCATCCACATTTAGTTAGCTAGTTCCTTCAGTGAGGTTATGCAACGACCTTGAAAAATGTGCAGGTGCCACTATTACGAACAGAATTTTAAAGATCTACACAATGAAAACAATAGTATTTGAAGTGTTATCAGGGGTAATAAGCCAACAGGAAAGAGGTACTTAAAGAACTATAGGGAACAAAGAGCCTCTTCAATTTAATCCAACTCATGATGTTAAACGCAATCTACTTGGATTTTAAAGATCCGTGGTACGAAAAGGTGTCCGCACGATTTTGAAATTTTACTAGGAACACTGAAATACACCTCTTCGGTTTTATGGAATAATGACTGTAAGCGCGAACTAGTTTAGACGTTAAAGATTCGTGGAAAGAAAATTAAAAACCTGTATTAGGATAATAGAAAGGTGAGGAGGTATTCCGTGAATTATTAAGAGCACTGAAATTTCACCTGATACTAAATGCAATCGAGTCCGATTTTAAAGATCTGTGCAACGAAAAGTAGTTTTACTCGATTTTAAAATTCTACCTGGAGTATCAGGATAACAGAAACGTGAGGAGGTAGTTAATGAATTATTAGGAGCAATGAAATTTTACCTGTTACTAAGCGCAATCTAGTCCAATTTTAAAAATTTGTAGAACGAAAGACGGATTTTTAAAATTGTACCAGGAGCATCAGGATAACAGAAGCGCGAGGAGGTATTTAATACTATGAGGAGTACTGTCATTACTAAACGCAATCTAATCTGATTTTATACATCTGTGGAACGAAAAGTAGTTTTGCTCAATTTTAAAATTCTACAAGGAGTATCAGGATAACAGAAATGCGAGGAGGTATTTAATCTATTATTAGGAACACTGAAATTTCACCTGTTCCTAAACCCAATCTAGTCAGATTTTAAAGATCTGTGGAACGAAAGACAGTTTTGATCGATTTTAGAATTGTATCAGGATAACAGAAGCACGAGGAGATATTTAATTTATTATTGTGAGTACTGACATACCCAACACTAAACATAATTTAGCCCGATTTTAAATATCTGTGGAACTAAAGGTAGTTTTGACGGATTTTAAAATTCTACCAGGAGTATCAGGATAACAGAAACGCGAGGAGGTATTTAATATATTATTAGGAGCACTGAAATTTCACCTGTTACTAAACGCAATCTAGTCCGATTTTGAAGATCTGTGGAGCGAAAGGCAGTATCAGGATAACAGAAACGCGCTGAGGCAATTAATGTATTATTGGGAGTACTGTCATACTCAACACTAAACGCAATCTAATCCGATTTTAAAGATCTGTGGAACTAAAAGTAGTTTTGATCGATTTAAAAATTATGCCAGGAATATCATCGGGACAACAGAAACGCGAAGAGGTATTTAATGTGTTATTAGGTGTACTGTCATACCCAACATTAAAGCAATCTATTCCGATTTTAAATATCTGTGGAAATAACAGTAGTTTTGCTCGATTTTAAAATTCTTGCAGGAGTATCGGGATAACAGAAACGCGAGGAGGTATTTAATCTATTGTTAGAAGCAATAAAATTTCACCTGTTACGAAATGTAATCTAGTCCGGTTTTAAAGATCTGTGGAATCAAAGGCAGTTTTGCTCGATTTTAGAATTGTACCAGGAGTATCAGGATAACAGAAACGCGAGAAGGTATTTAATCTATTATTAGAACCAATAAAATTTCACCTGTTATTAAAAGCAATTTAGTCCGGTTTTAAAGATCTGTGGAATCAAAGGCAGTTTTGCTCGATTTTAGAATTGTACCAGGAGTATCAGGATAACAGAAACGCGAGGAGATATTAATATATTATGAGGAGTACTGACATACCCAACACTAAACACAATCTAACCCGATTTTAAAGATCTGTGGAACGAAAGGTAGTTTTGACGACGGATTTCAAAATTCTACTAGGAGTATCAGGATAACAGAAGCTCGATAGGTATTTAAAGTATTATAATGAGCACTGAAATTTCACCTGTTACTAAACGCAATCTAGTCCGATTTTAAAAATCTGTGGAACGAAATACAATTTTCTCGATTTTAAAATTCTACCAGACTAATCAGGAGAGTAGAAACGCGAGAAGGTACCTCCCGGTACAACTGTCGAAGGAAACAGCTCTTCGTTTCACAGATCGGTAAAATAGGATTCGATTGTTTTTTGGTGTTCGGTGAAATTTCAGCGCCCCTACTAGTTCATTAAATATCTCCTCGCCTTTCTGTTAACCTCGTACAATTTTAAAATAAAACAAATCTTCATTCCATAGATCTCTAAAATAGGACCAGATTTCGTTGAACATCCGCTCTAATTTCAATTTTACCTCCTCGCGTTTATGTTATCCGAATATTGCCAGCACAATTTTAAATAAAACTGAGCAAAATTGAATTTCGTTCCACAAATTTCTAAAACAGGACTAGATTGCGTTTGGTATCTGCTGTAATTTCAGTGCTCTTAATAATTTTTTAAATATCTCTTCGCACTTATAAGCTATCCCGATATGAATGAGCAACAGTCATTATTATACGCAGTCATTTTAAAGATCTTTGGAAGGAAAAGCTGTTTTACTTAATAATAAAAACTCTACTAGTATTATCAGGATAACAGAAACACGAAGTATTTAAATATTATTAGGAACATTGTTTTTACACCTGATACTACATGCAGTCTACTCCGATTTTAAATATCTGTGAAACGAAAAGCAGTTTTGTTTGATTTTAAAATTTTAGCAGGGCCACCGGGTAACAGAAACGTGAGGAGGTATCTAAAGAATTATTAGGAGCACTGAAATTACACCGACATTAAACGCAATCTAGTCAGATTTTAAATAGCTGTTCGAATTTATGCACTTCCGATATTAAAGCCTGGTTAAATTTTAAAGATCCGTGAAACGAAAAAACAGAAACGCTATAATAAATGATTTGAGTTACATTCGACCAGCACCTCGATAATACCAAATTAAACCAGTGAAGTCATGATCGCCATTGCTAAAATATCAAAAGGAATTTCGCCTGCTGCCTCCTCTTTTGTTTTACCGTGACCAGCACGGTATCTAGTTAAATATGTATGAGACATGTTATACAGACTGGCAGCCTTATTAGAAGCACGACAAACAGATGAAAAGTTGAGAGTAATAACAGAGGTTACCATATCCTCATTAGCTCTTTTTTTGCGAAATCTTATTGCACAAAATCGAAAATGACAGAATTATCGTTACAATAAAAGGGCACATACGGTCCTGGAGAATTTGGGGCAAATAGAGGCTGCCAACAAAATACCATTAAAGAATCCAACCAACGAATAATTCAAAATGGCGGAGAAGTAAAAAAATCATGTGAAAGTGAGGTTAGAAGCGAAATTGTATTGAAATAATTGAAACAGACCGATGTATGTAGTATAGTTTATGCTTGAGAGACTTAAAATTTCCACAAAATGAAAATGAGACTTCTGAGGTTGCACGCAAATCTCGCGCCAAGGTTAGGTAACTTGAGATGTTATTCCTCGGCTTTGAGAAATGTAGAGGAGTATACAGCAACCCCGCAGTATCCTCCAATATTGGATTTATCTGCTGAAAAAGTTCTGGAGAGAAAGAAAGAAGCCTCCTATGAAGAAATTAAGTGTGTTAAGACGGTAGAGGAAAAGCAAATAAAACTGAATATGCCGAGATACTACGGCTTTAAAAGCTATATGCTAACAGAGGATTATATTCCTTATAATAATTTACCTCTTGCACAACACGTTACCAGAACACATTTAATTACTAATCATAATTTACCTGATTTTTACAAAACTATCGAAGTGGATGGTTTAATCAATAATTTAATATCTGACCTGGAAGAAGCGCTTCTTATAGAAATTGATGGATACGAGTATGTATATAAAGTTTTTTTTATTATATAAATTAAATTTCAATCAATTACCTTGCTTAGGAGGATTCACGATTTAAAAAAGGAAGACTTGTCTAAACCCGAAATAGAAAATATTATCAGTTCCTCAATAATCAGACAAATTAATAGGGTAATATTAAATAAAATGTCCAGAAGTCATCCTCATTTGCTAAATGCCCAGGTAAAATAACTTGAGTCATCATTAACTATCGTTTTGTGAATTGTAATATTTGTAGGTGGACTTAGATCCTAGAATAGAGTCTTATTGGTATGTTGGTGGCATGAATCCTCCTCTAAACGTTAAGAAGGCTCGGGAAAGGATGGATTGGATGAAAGATCACGCAAATGATCCAGTCAATCGCCTGATGGTATATATCGGGCAGCCTTGTTTAACTGTTCGTTCTAGCCTGCCACTAAATACAGTTGTTGCCAACGACGAAGCCGAGAATCCTGATTTGCAAGTGCCGTTTTTCCACTATGATCCCAGAGTAGGTGGCACCAAGACAGAACATAGACATATTGCTAATATACCAGGTATTGTAACAGAAAATTTCAAGGGGCATTCAAGTCAGCAGTTTTAAAAACTCAAAATAGCAGTAAGAGTCCACAGTATAATTGAAAATTCAAGCTGGCACCGCATTCATTTGGATTAATTTTTAATTGTACAGGGTGTTTTGTCAGAGACCGCATCTGAGATAGTCATTTATTGAATATCTTTTACAACACAAAATAGAAAATATCTTACCTTATAGGTACTTGTGACGGGCGATTTTTGTAATATCCAAAACTAGATGATCCATGAATATTTCTGCAAAAAACACTTGCACTAACAATTATTTTGTGACATTAGAATAAAACTATATTATTAATCATTCTAAACTATTCTGGGGTTAGATTAGTTAGTTCTGTGAAAGCTTGGTAAGAGCATTTAGTCTTAGATGAAAGGGTTTATTGAGTTTCATAGTGCCATGAAAAGCTAAATTCGCCTTGAATAATGATCATTAAAACTGTTTTATTTTAGAACATCTATTATTCTAGTGACATTTCAGTTTATTGTTGCCTGTAGTAAAACAGAAATGTTTCAGATCATGAGGAAAGAAAGATAAATAAATTTGGGTATCATCCTCGCACTGGTGCATACTGTGGTTTGCAAGATAACTAACAGATAACTATTAGTCAGCGGTATAGATTGAGAACAATAAGGGCCCAAGGATACTACCCTGTGGAACACCTTTTGTGGTAGATTTTATGTTGGACAAATTTCCATTAGCAGTAACTCTTTGACATCTATTCGAAAGATAATTTTCAAAAAATAAAATAGAAGAATGGCTTAATCCAAGATATCTTAGCTTTTTGCATAAAATAACGTGGTCAAGAGTGTCAAAGGCTTTGCTAAAATCTAGCAATGCTAGAATTGTAATCATATATTTATCAGTAGCTTTATAAATATCATCGCTTACATTTAGAAATGCAGTTGCAGTACTGTGATTGGCAAGAAAACCCAATTGAGTTGGTAAAATCTTTCTTCTTGTTAAAAAAATGTTTAATTGATTAGCAACAATTTTCTCTAATATTTTAGATATGGTTGGTAAAATGCTGATGGGTCTAAAATGGCAATATTATATTCTGTAGAGTTGGTAGTTTTCGGAATAGCAATCACCTGTGCTCTTTTGCACATGCTAGGATATATCATATCCCTCATTTCTCTATTTGAAAAATTATTATGTCTAGGCATTGCAATTAAAGAAGTTGAATAAAATACAGTGATTAAACAACGTAAAAGACATAACTAAAACATAACCAAAGCACAATTTTGAATAAATACACTTTGTTGTATTAAATTTAAATGTCTTTCAAAAAATTATTGAAATGTTTAACGGCACTTTCCTCGAAAACGGTTGGAGTTATCAAGTTATACCAAGTGTACCTTTTATACGTGGAAATGACGCCCTCATCACATTTTCTGCTCAGAAGTAAAGTGTATACGAACTTAATTGAAACCGTATAAAAACCAAAAGCCGGCAAAAACAGTCGACATCTCTTTATTGTACACGGGCGGAGGTAAATAGAAAAGCTTGTCATAAGAAAATGATAGGATTTTCGGGCGTTATTATATTATCCTCTGTTTCAAATATAGTAGTAAACATTTATAAATATGAACAATAACTAAGTAAACTCCTATGCTTGATATTATAATAGGTATTTATGCACTGCACTGGCACATTGACAGCACACCTCATCGACTTCTGAGAAACAATTTACGAGTTTTTTTATGCTAGTAGGCCTGTCCGTTCTTTTGTCTTTAAACCAGTGCAGTCGTAGATGGTTCATTCAGGCTGATTACATTGCCAGTCTCGGAAAGGAATTCGCCCCGAATGGAAGGACGTTTCCAGTAAAAGTGTTGGACTGAAGGCTTTATGGGCGCAATGGGATTCCCTTAGGGTTATAGATGGACTATTACGGAGAGCATGGGAGAGCCCGGATGGGAAAGAAGTTATCCTGCGGTTGCTGATACTCAGGTGCCAAGTACCAAAAGTACTTCGGGAAGTGCACGAGGGAATATCCAGAGAGCACTTTAGGAGAAATAAGACCTTGGCTAGAGTACGGGAACGATTTTACTGGATAAATAGCTGTCAGGATGTAGAGGCTTGGTGTCGCAGTTGCAAGGTTTGTGCGAATGTAGCTGCCAAGAGGTCACCTACAGGGAGTGGTGACCGAATGAAGGCTAGATATGACCGCAATGCCAGTTCGGCAGGATTCAAGGTGGGAGACTCAATTTGGCTGTATAACCCACAGGGGAGTGAAGAAGGATTCTCGAAGCCTCGCTCACCTTGGGAAGGACCGTATTCTGTCATCACTCGGATCAACGACGTTGTTTATAGGATTCAACGTAGAAAGATGTCCAAGATGAAGATCATGCACCTGGACAGGTTGGTAAAGTATGCTGGGGTATCTGAATTGCCTGACCGGGACGTTCAGGCTTAAGGAGGGGGCAGTGTTATGTGCTGCCCTCTAACGGGGAAAGGTGATTAAGTCCCTGGTCAAAATGAGAGGAAACCTGTTATTTTGTTGATGGCCAGTAGGTGGGGTGGCGCCATCTATGAGCCAATTGGCGAACAGTCATCTATCACATGTAAGAAAACTCTGTAGGATTCCAGAATGTTATGGAATAGGATTCTGGTACATTCTATGGGTGGATATAAAGAGGTGAATCTAGCAGATGGGGAACAGTTCAGTTCAGTGAAGTATACAGTACAGTTCTAGTATACAGAGAGAATTTTTAGGTTAGACAAGAGTTGACAAGTTTAAGAAGAAAAGTAAAGTACATAGTGTTTTAAAAGTAGTGAATTTATATTAGATTAAGTTATTATTAGTTGTGTGATTTTTAAGTATTTACTAGTGTAATTTCAGTGATTAATAAAATAGCGGTTAGTGAAGATTCTTGTTGCAAGTTATTTGAACCCACAGAGTGTTTACTGAAGACTGTAAACATGCAACAATATCGTGCTGTGGTAGAAACTGTGTTAATGTATTTTCTAAAGATTCCATACAATAACTGAAATTTGCTGTAGGTGGCCTATATAATGTTCCCAAGCATACGCTTTTACCTGATATTTTTGTGGTTATCCAAAGTTGTTCTAGAGGGCTCATGGGGAGTTGGCGTATCTAAGATTTTAAACTTAGGGCCGGTCTTTTCATCTCCCATTAAATTTATTTAGCAGATAAATCCTGTGGAAACGATTATTAATACAATTGTAGCCGAGGAAATTATTTCCCAAATAAATTTAATGGAAGATGAAAAGACCGGCCCTTAATATTATTTTGAACATAAAATGCTACACCACCTCCTCTGGTGCCTCAGTCCTTTCTAGCAATCTTATAACCTGGTAAGTGCACAACACTGTCGGGAATGATTGCACCTAACCAACTTTCTGAAAGTCCAATAACTGAATAATCCTCCCTAGCCACAACATCAGAAAACAAGTCAAACCCAGTACCGATTGATCTTATATTAAAATGTGCAAAACTAAACATTTTGCGTTTATTCGATATGTTTATGTTTGGAAATGCATTGAAGAACACATTGCATTGGTAGCTGAATTTATAAATTAGATAAGTATAATAATAAGCATGGTCTACCTATACCTATACAAGAGCCTATAGCCTATACAAGATAACTTATGATTAGAAAAAAATAGAATGCATGAAGATTTGTGAAATTTATTAGAAAATTAACTTTTAAACCTCCTGTTAGGTACACCTGCCTAATAAATCCGTAGTTTAATTTAATACAGGAAAATAAATAGCCAGATTAAATATATGCTAGAGTTTAGAGAGTTAAATATATTAAATTATGTTTAAGTAAATGATTTCCATTTGGTTAATTGTTTCTATTGAAACTGTAGCCTTAATAACGGATATCTTGGTAAAATTGCATCATCGCAAACTTTCTCTGACGTGAACGGTTTACAATTTCCATTTGATTTCCTTTTTTATTACTAGTTGTTGCAATGCAATCTTCAAAACTTAAAGCAGTTAAATATGATTTGTTGCAGGCTTCTGGCCAGGAGACCCCCACCGATTTGGCCTCATATCCTACCACAGGCGGGGCCATCTATTAACCCGACAGCACTTCCAAGACGCTCAAGATGACCAGGAAGCCGTACATCGTCAGGGAATCCTGGCATCATTCGGTTGGTTAAGCGCCCAAGCAAATTTATTAGGTTTCACCACCTTCAATGAACTTACCTACCCACTAGTCACGCAGACTGTTATCACGAATGGTAAATTGTGGTCATTTTACGTTTACCAATTAAATACACTCATTTTACATTCGAAATATATCAAGGAGAACCCTAAAAGGAACGTCTGCTGGACAACTGGGGAAATGAAATTGTACGACGAAGTTAAAGATGGAAAATTGGTAGGATTAAACGAGGACATATTTAAGCTGCTCCTTAAATTTTATGTAAACGTCCCAGAAAGCAAACTAGGCGTGAATTTGACACCATATTTGAGTCCTGAAGAAAAATTAGCCGCTGACTATACGGATGACGAAAAAAGGCAATGGTTGGAAAGGGAATATAAATACCTTGTAGCCAATCGTCCTAGGTATAAACGAATTGATGAGGTTTATAATTGGGAGAAAATTTATAAAATTGATAATAAAACGAGGTTTATGGAGAAGAGATTAAGATTCTTCGAGGTGTTTAAAAAACCTCAAGACAGAAGGCTGGATGATAGAAAACCAATATATGTACCAAGGAAGTTGAGGCCTGATTTACCCAGGTGGAAGGGCCGATATATGAGGGAATTCTTCCCTTAGATTCGTATGTAATAAGTTCTTAATAAATCGTTTAAATTATAAGGCTCTTTTTCATAGGGTAGGATGCAATTAAAACAATAACAATAGCAGTGAATTTTAATTAAAAACCAGACAATACCGAATTTGCATATAATATATAAAAACGTATGGTTAAGTTATCTAAAAAGGTTTAGATTTTATGTTGGTGCATGATTACTCTTGTTTCTCCCCATCAATATTGATTATTTGGTGATTATTTTCAGTTCAAAACGTAATGAGAATGTGAGTATATTACGACATCGTGGTACCAATTATTAGTACTATTAATTAAGGAATTTATTCTTATGCTTATTAAAATGTGCGATAAATATGATGAAATTTACAGCTAACAGAAAATATGAGGTGAGAAGTAATTAAGGTGGCTTTGGAAACAATGAAACATTTAGCATGACAAACATTAAAGCTTTGTCATGCGATGGTAGAAGTGAGGTTATGTTAGTACGGAAGGAAGGGAGGAAACATTAATTATTACAGCAAAGTATTCCATGTAATGCGCATGTGCGTAATCGTCGTTTTCAGATTTTGGCTTCGACTTTTGATCGTTGATTTATTCATGAAAATGTACTGATATAGCAAGAAGTACGTAGGTTTCTTAACAGCCGTCCGTGGTGTAGTGGCTAGGTTTACCGATTCTCATGCGTTAGGTCGACGGTTCGAATCAACTCTTTACAATATTTTGTTTGCAACTAAAATATGTAATATGAATATTTCTTTAGGTTAGACCGATAGGTTAAATATGTTAATATTATTTGATGTAGTACAGTTGCTTATGATAGAGAATATCCCTTGCTCTTGACGGCAGCCAATACACACATGAGCATTATATGGGAATATTTTGCTGTAAATAACATCTCATAAGGAAGGGGGCCTGTTGGTTGAATGGAGGCAGTAAACAGAAGTTAGGTTATGTTGGCACGGGGAGTACTAGTGAGGCACACAGCATGAACTTCCCATGTCCTTGTCGGTAATGCCGGTGGTTAGGTTAGGTTAGGTTAGGTTGAAACGTGAGTGGGTCTATACCAGACCCTCCACCGCGACCAATTAGTCTATTGTGGCTCACTCCTAATTTATATTTCACCCAGTAGGCTCAGCTTTTTAATAAAGCTGATAACCTTGTTGGGTGAGAGATTGTCCAAGTCCTCAGGCAAAAGCTGACCTTTGCGAAATAATGAGAACCGGGTGCTTTCTGCAGCGGGACAAGCGTACAGGACATGCCTTGCCGTTTCATCTTCCTCTAGACACAGATGGCATTCGGTGTTTTCCACCAGTTCAAGTCTGTGTAAGTGATGATTTAATCTGCAGTGCCCAGTATATAGGCCGATTAGAGTGCTTAGGTGTAACCTATTCAACTCTAGCAGTTTTTTAGCTCTTGATTGCAAAGGATTTGTAATGAATTCCTTCGAATGAGCTAATCCTAGTAGTTCTTGCCAGTGGTAGAGAGTCTTGCTCTTGGCCCAGTCTAGGATATTTGTTTTGGCAGTGCTTGAAGTATGCCAAGAACTGGTTCTGGTCCTATAAGTTTTGATGCCGCACATTCTCTAGCTAGGCAATCGGCAATTTCATTGCCCTCCAGCCCAGAGTGGCCAGGCACCCAGACCAGAGTCGGTTTGTTGTTCTTATCCAATTGGATTAGAGCTTTTTGGCAGTTCCACACTGTTTTAAAATTACCGCGATAGGATCCAAGAGCTTTAAGGGCTGCTTGGCTGTCTGAGAAGATTTTTATTGATCTCTGTGTCTAGGTTGGGTTGATTCCAGCCTCCATACACACAGTTCAATGGCATATATTTCAGCCTGAAAAATTGTCGCGGTATCACCCAGGCTCGAAGTAATTCTTACCTTTGGGCAGCGACTGTAAACTCCAGCTCCTGTTTCTTCAGGAGTTTTGGAACCATCTGTATACCAACAACTGTCTGCCTTCTGTAGGTCGGTTTTATTCCGATCCCACTCATCTCTTTCAGGAAATAGGATGTTGAAAGGCAGCTCATGGTTGGTTCTGGTAGGCATCACATCAGAAGGCATACCTAGGATGCTGTGACTGTTTAGGTCATCAATCAATCCATTGCGTTCCATGATGATAGCCTGCGGCATATTGGTTGCCAATTGTTGGAGTCTATATGTTGCCCACCTAGCTTCTCTCTCCAAGTAAATATGGAGAGGTGGTAAGTCTAGGAGGATTTCCAAAGCAGCTGACGGCGTGGTGCTTATAGCACCAGTTATTGCCAGGCATGCTTGTCTCTGTAAACCAGAGAGTTTGGCTTTGGCAGACTATTGTAGCCCTTTCGACCGCCAAACTATGAAGCCATACGCTATCATTGGTCTAATGACCGTAACGTATATCCAGTATATTTGTTGGGGACCCATACCCCAGGATTTTCCACAAATTTTACGGCATGTCCACAGGGACAGCCTTGCTTTGTGGATTACCTTTTCCAGGTGGGAATTACCATTGTGTGATCTATCCAGCGTAATGCCTAGATATTTCACCTCATCCGAAAATGGAATGGTTTCACCTAGTAAGGAAGGCGGTTCTAAGTTATCCAGCTTCCCTTTTCTGGTGAAGGGTACTATTACAGTTTTGCGGGGATTGACAGACATCTGTTCCCTCTCACACCAGATGTGCACTGTATCTAGTATGTAATGCCGGTGGTACTAATGAGGTTATGTTGAATGGGGGCACACTGATTTGACAGAACAAGGGGGGCATTAGTGAGGTTATCTCGGGCATACGGGGCCTCTGACAGCTATTTTTTACAGCACGGGGCCCTGGGACGGAGCCCTAACGCGGGGCCACGGAGCTCTATGGGGCCCCATTTTTGGGGGGCGGAGGCCCTTCTCAACCGGCGCAATACCTACTTGATTTACGGGTGTTTTTATTGTGCCTTTAAAAGAATTCTTGTTCATTTTGTTCAAAATGCTACAAATTTATACAACAGATGAAAAAGTCAACATGTTGATTATTTATGGGGAATGTAGAAAAAATGCAGTCAGGGTTATCCACATTTATGCCCAACGATATGGCGATAGACAATGTTCTGCGAGAAATTATCTTACTTGCATTCAAAGTCAATTCGGAATAGAACCCAAAGATGATCCCCAAGAAAATTTTATTGTTGAAGAAGGAAGAAAAATTGTTCCTGTGCGGATTTTCGGATGAGTCTAGGTTCACAAATTTGGAGTTATTTAACTGACAAAGTATTGCGGTCGCAAGAAAATCAAAATTTATTAAGGGAGGATAATTATCAAGATTGATTCGGTTTCAATGCTTGGCTTGGAATAATCGGTAGTACAATCATTGGTCCAATAATATTTGAGGGACCCTTGACTGGTGCCAGATAGATGGCGCTCCTTCTCATAATTTAAGAATAATAATTGATTACCTTCAAGAGATTCAATGAAAACATCACTTCGACGATTGACCCTGTCTGGTGCCCTCCAAGGCCACCTGATTTGACTCCCCTAGATTTTCTTGTTTGCAGCCAATTGAAAAATATTGTCTATGCAACTGCCGTTACAACCCGTGAAAATCTGGCGTCCCCATTTTTGGAATGCAGATTTGTAAACAAACCGAGGTTAAACGAAGGTATAATTGTTTCAAATGCATCACAGTACAGGATGCTTTAAATAAATTTTCAAATTTTGAGAATTTGAAATTGATTTTTCTCAATTCTTTTCAAATGGAACACCTTGCTTATTTTTACGTCGTAATGTACTGTGAATTACGAGAAAGAGTGCTTCAGCGTCAAGAGACTCTACCTGGCCATCCTACTCACCTGACCTTACCCATTTGACTTTCTCTGGCTGAAAAGGTGACGTTTTGACATGATCTATTGGATAGTTCGTCATATAATAAATTAGATTAATAATTACAAATAATCCGAGTTATAAGAATTTTATAATAATCACCAAGTCGGGATGAGAAACCAGTATATTAATATATAAACATAAAATGAAGGCCCTTTTAGCAACTGATTAAACAGCAATACCTGATTTTCAAAAAATAGTAATAATAAAAATCATTAAAATATAACAAATTGTAGGCATAACAAAAACAACAAATAAAATAGGCACAATAATACCATGTAAAAATCACGTTTGACACTGTTATTAGTTAAAAAAGGCGTTAGAGCTTCGATTTTCTTTTAACTGCCCGTTCCTTAAGGACTCGTCTTAAAATCTTTCCAGTTGGATTTCTTGGAATTTCCTCTACAAATATAACACCTCCTCTAAGTTGCTTCTGTGGTGAAACATTATCTGTAAACATTTTAAAAAATTCCTAATACATGGAAAGAAAATTTAATTAAACAAATGTAAGTAATGATACAGGATGGTACAATTGTGCTGCCCACTCCGATAGCTCGAGTTCTATAACTAGAAATTTACAAAAAAAACTATTCAATAGAGCGAGTACAATTTTCGGACTGCTTTGGAGTGAATAATACAGAAGAAGTGATTGATGGTATCTAATAATAATTTTGATTAAATTTTCTACTGAAATAAATCATGCTGTAACTGCCATGATGAGAAGGCTTAAACATAAAGTGTCCCAACTAGCACAATTAGTCGCGGGAACGTAGCAATAACTATTGTAGCATTTAAAATGTTTTGGTACTAATCACAAGCACATAGTAGGAAAGTTCCTAATACATGTTACGACCAAAACGGCGAATATTTTTTGGTGATGATAACATTCCAGCCACGTTCCTGGAACTTGTCGGGCTATGTTCCAATGACGTTGTGATTCTGGAGCGGCGACGTCGTGGCGTAGACGCCGCAACTTTCAGAAAACTTTTACCACTCCCCACTCTTTCAAATCGATGTAGCTCCTACTTTGTCTTGCAACCGATTTTATTATATTTATGTTTCATTCTTACATATGATTCTTGGTTCTTGTTCATTTCCCTAATTCAGAAACTTAATTAGATACTTAGATAGCAAAAGTTGTGCTATTTTCCATTGGTCTAAGGGTCACAATTAAAACGAATGCAATTTTACTGACAAATATAATGATAAAAACATCCAAATCTAACCACATGCCTTAAAAATTTTCATTTTTTAATGAAAATATTGTCTTTAAAATATGTAGTGTCATGCAAGAATATGACACTATAGATGCCGAAACCTATTTTTCATTGTTCTTTGGAACATAAAACTAATTTTATGGCAGAAATTTCGATAAATTCACTTTAAGGTCGTTTTCACCAAGAAATGCTACTGGAAAGTAATCGCTACTTTGCGATAGTGACGGAAACTGTAAATACGCAACTTTAAAGGTATTATTACTACAAATCTGCGAATGGGACTGTAGCACCACTTTTATGTCATAGCAAAGTTGTGACTACCACAAATTACCTCTTCATTACCGCTGCCACTTCATGGTTACGTTTTTCCTGATGTTCATTCGGAATATCTCCTTGGTATGTGTTAGCCGTACGTTGAAGTCTAAACTTGTATGGTTGTATATGGCATATGTATCTTTAATTCTTTAATCTGTGTATGCGGCCATATTTATTTATTACCGTGATAGATAATCTAGAAGAAAAGGTATAAGCACTTTGGTAGTAAAACTGTGCTGAAATATTAAATTTTGTTGCCTTATTTTGAAGGATTATGGATTCTTTTAAAATTGTGTCGATGCAGGAAAAACATGGGATTTATTTTACTGTTGTAAGGGGAAGCTTGAGGTGGAATACTGCCAGTGTACCAGAAGAAAGATGGTCAAATTATCCGTGTGTTGTCAAATTTACTGGAATCTCCAATTTCAGCGATGCTTTGAAACTTGAGAAACGGCTAACACAGTATCGACACAGATTCAGAGGAAGCGTTAGTTTTTTTGAATTATGTGACCTCAATTATCATGCCTATTTAATTGTCACTATTTTTTAGATTGTTCTTGGATCTGCATACTAAAGAGCGTACCAAAAGTAAACCAACTATTGAAAAATTGATAGATAGAAATGATTTGTTTGCTGAATATTCTGATAATAATGATTCTCAGTTGTTTTTGCACAGCATGAATATAGCAGCATATAATTCTAGGTTAAAACAAATCTATAAATAGCAGTAATGTCATTAACACCTATGAATATTACCTACAAGTTCCACTAATTTAAAGGAATAGTGAAGGTTCCCAGAATATCGCGGCAACTATTAAAGCTACTTGAAAGTGATTGCAACTTTGAAGTCACATTTCAGTCACACGAATTAGTCGCTGCTACTATCGTTTACCATCTTCAAGTTCTGAAAACCCAAAAGTTGTCCCACTAGTAGCTACCACGTTCCCATGTACTACCAAAGCTACGTAAAAGTTGCATAACTATTAAAGTAATCATTAGTGGTAGAAACTACGTGTGTAGACTTGTCAAATGAAGTTATTTTTACATCAGAGTCGTAGATTTAGTCGCAATTACATAACGATTACTCATACGAGGTTCTCATCTCAGTTACTGTCACTTTGGTGCTAGTTGGGGTGTTGGTGTTTTCGCCTTCTATCCATAATTACAAAGTAAACAATATGAAAGATCAACAAAGCTCAAAAACGAACATAACCTCAACCGTGAAGAGGTAACTGTCAGAACATGCTGCCAAATTTCAAATATCAATACCAACATAACAAAAATTACAAAGTGTGTATACTAAATGACACTAAACATAGATCAGCTAAAATATTTCCAATATTTACTTGAAAAACAACCTGTTGGCACGAACTTTAATTGATGGAACTAAAGTTTAAACTTAAAAAACTTGCCTTGAGACTTATATGTACTTTAGACAATGACAGCAAGGTTAATTGTAAACAGACTTAATGGATTTAGATTTGTCATGGTCATACCTTACCTGCCACAAATTTTTCAATTTCTCGCTCCGTAACATTTTTTCCTGGCTTCTTAACAACATAAGCTAAGGGTAACTCTCCAGCATCTTCGTCAGGCAGACCTATCACGGCGGCATCTTGTACGGAGGAATGCGTCAACAACAGAGCTTCTAATTCGGCTGGGGCGACCTTAAAAAACCAAACGTAAATTTTGAGTTCACAATTAAATCACTTAAGGTAAATTTCACAACACAAAGCAATGAGCACTAAACCAGACATATTTCGTCTTTCAAGTTGGTATTATTGACATTAAAATTGATTTACTTTTAATCATCAGTGAGAATGTCCATATCGAGTCAGGAATATTTAACAAAAAAGAACACTTATTTGTCGTCTCTAATGAAGGGGACTATAACAACCAAGAGTTGTTAATCAACGGTGTCAAACATAAACACGTCATTTAAATCAGGCTTTGTTTCTTTCAAGACCTGGAATAAGCATCGTGATGTATAAAAGAATCGAAACCAACGCAATAGAGTAGTTCTAGTTTAGATAACAAAGTGATCAGATCAAGAGAAAGAATAAATGTGATCATACTAGTAAGAGTACAGTGAGAAGTAGTGAATTATATTGGATAAAAGTATTAATTAGGGTTATTTGTGTTGCAATTATTGAATCCACACTTGGGGTGTTTCTAAAGGGTGTAAACACGTAACAGTTTGAATATTATTGTCATATGAATTCGTTATTATTTGTAAATTTATTTCAAAACCTGTCAATGTTCGTTAAAACGAATTCCATGATTCTGAAATGATTTCAAAGAAAACATTGCATAATGATACATCAAAAAATAAAGTTACCTGGAATGCTTTATATTTAATTAGTTCCTTTATCCTATCAACAATAAAAAAGTAACCTTCGTCATCGTAATACGCCACATCGCCGGTATGCAACCAGCCATCTTTGTCGATGGTATTGCGAGTCGCCTCAGGGTCTCCGACATAGCCTTTCATGATCAGAGGGCCTTTGAAACATATTTCACCCTCTTTGTAAGGACCAAGTGGTGTGCCGTCCTCATCTATAACCTAATAATAAAACTCTTAAGATTTAAATAGATATAAGATATTGGCAAGTACCTTAGCCATCATGCCTGCTACAATTTTTCCACAAGAGCCAATTTTGGATTGGCCGTCGGGGGAGACTAACACCCCCAGGGTGGTTTCTGTCATTCCATAAGCTTGTGAAACAGTGCGGATCTTAAACCTAAAAATACGTTTAAGAATCAGAGTTGCAAAACTGAACTTTCTTGTAAAAAAGTTGGAAATATTTTTGATTCACAAAAAGATAGAGAAATATCCGAGATAAAATAATCTGTATGTTGACGTCTTTCAATACAATACGCTGCTAGGTCCGATGCGATTCCAGCCTATTTTTTAAGAGACTGCTAATATGAGTGCTGACTGAGTGACTGATGATTGAAGTGCTCTTCGACATGAGATATTTTTCAGCATAAGAGTGTGCCTTGAAAGAGCATTGTTTTAAAAAGTGTCCACTTGAAAGAGGGAAATTTCCAACAAAATGGTGGTCGAAATTCGAAGATTTAAAACCTTTTCTGTGTATAAACACTACTAAAAGTAGGTTTTTTAATGTTTGCAAACTATGTTAAAAATGTTATTACGTAACACCGGTGTTAAAAGTGAGTTACGTTTACACATTTAAACTACGTTTACCATTTAAACGGTAACATTTAAACAAAGCCATAGAGAAACATAATATTTTTAGTCGCAAACTCCTCTATAAATCCTTATTTTACTATAAGGAACCTAACCAGACTGCAACTAACAGCTACTCTCCGGGCTATGTGCCCCGGCGAGCGCTGAATTACAAGTTACAAGCCTGGCGCGTTAAGTGTAATAATTGCATATTACCATCAAAACGCTAATGCTTCGATTGCAACAAACACCAGCCGAAAGACTGATCCTACTTAAAGGAGCTCCCTTGCCAGTCGTCACACACCACTTGCAGACTGCAGTTTCGAGCTGTTGGCTCTCGTCAGTGCAAGGTAGGTATGCGACGACCGACATGAGAATCCTTTGACTATAGTACATCCCGGTATTTTTACAATAGCGACATGTAAAACAGCCAGCAGGCGCCATCTAGCGGTCCAGTGTCTGTTGCAATCGAAAAATAAATAGCCTGACTTGGCTTAGCATAGTTCAAATGTGCTTTTAGAGGGCGGAATATTAAACATAATATTTTTAGTCGCAAACTCCTCTATAAATCCTTATTTTACTATAAGGAACCTAACCAGGCTGCAACCAACAGCTACTCTCCGGGCTATGTGCCCCGCCGAGCGCTGAATTACAAGTTACAAGCCTGGCGCGTTAAGTGTAATAATTGCATATTACCATCAAAACGCTAATGCTTCGATTGCAACAAACACCAGCCGAAAGACTGATCCTACTTAAAGGAGCTCCCTTGAGAGAAACAAAGAAATTTTCATTACTTTAATTACAGTGA
Source organism: Leptura quadrifasciata (assembly GCA_963675555.1). Lineage (NCBI taxonomy): Eukaryota > Metazoa > Arthropoda > Insecta > Coleoptera > Cerambycidae > Leptura > Leptura quadrifasciata. The sequence goes on along the minus strand of OY776681.1, from coordinate 16,864,237 downwards.
AATTCTTTGAATACCTTTTAGTCTAGCTTCTTGACACAATGTCATTTTTGACGGACAAATAGAAATACAAAATTTTGCAATAATACACAGATTTATGTTGTTAAAATCAGATTTTCAGTGATGCTTCTAGTAGTGTATGAATATACGTGTTAAAAGTTATTTTATTGGTGAGGGTTCTCTCTCACCAAATAAAATCCCACTTTTAACACATGTCTATTTCTACAAACATCAAAAAAACTTAATCACCTTGTTGGAAAATATATTTGAATGTTCGTTAGCTAAGAAATGTCCAAAATTGTTCATAGAAAAATGGCATATAGAGTAAAACCTACATCATTTTTTTCCACTTGAGCTTACTGTTATAACGCACTTCTGACAACAGCAATTATTAAAAAAATTTCTAACTTTTTCTAATTTTAACATTTGTTGACGCATTTTTGCTCCAATCGAAACGTACCTGTCCTTTAACACTTTCTCCATGTCGCGGCCCATCGGAGCTGCTCCACTTCGCACTTCTTTAATAAATGATAAGTCATACTCTTTAACCAAAGGATGCTTTATTAAAAACAATAATACTGGAGGTGGCACAATTAATCTTGCAACCTAAAAATTGTTAAATTTTATTTATGGTTAAAATGGCAGCTAGTAGTAATATTAAAAGTTATATTAAAACCATAACATTATTTTTCTGTCTAAGTAAAAGAAGACTGTGAAGACAAAAAAGGTTGGCAAAACTCCTTCAAGATATTATCCCTCTTATAAACAAATGCATACTACGCTACAACTGCAACAAAAAAGAACACTACACCTGGATATGACAATATATCATACAGCATACTAAAAAAATTAAATCCAGGTATACATGAAGAAATAATTCGTATCTACAACTACTGTCTAATGAATTCATTTTTCCACCAGAATGGAAAAAAGGCATTGTGATTAAAATTCCAAAAGCAAACCTTGACCATTCTCACCCAGCCAACTACCGGCCTGAAACGAATATTTTAATAAGAATATTAAATATCCGTATATAAATTAATAATTAATAAATAAACAGGTAGACATAATTTCAAATTTCAATTACCACTCAGTGCGTAGGAGTGTCACAATTTTTTGCAGAAAAACCCATCCTCGATATGTTAAAATTGATACCGGAGAATTAGCGTTCGACTATTTGACTAGTTTGTGTGTCCTGTGACTTAAACTAATTATAGTTGTTATTCTCCCGTTGAGAACGGATAAAAGTTTAAGTCACCCAAGAGACGTAAATCAATACGGTTGATTGTTGTTATTTACAAGTGAATTTACGTCTTAAAGCGTTTAGTTACGTATTTTTCTTTAGGACACGCTAATTTTAAAAACGTCTCGGCAATAAGTTTCCTGTGCTGGAAGCTCCTATTCTTTTACATATTTTAATATAAATAATCAAATAGCTAATTTGTTTTCTTTGTAAATATATTTAATACCAAAATCTAAAATATTCCGGAAGGTAATTCTTGTTTTTCTTTTACTAGGCGTTTTCTATCCTTCTCGAAATTTGAATCTTTGCTCCGCCATTTCGGTTTCATATGAACCGATTTATTGTTTACCACACTAAAAAGTTGTTGATATAACTTCGAGTTTACAAGAAATTGGAAAATAAATCTTTCAAGCGGATCTCAACTCTTGATGACTGCACCGGTAAAGTGACACCCTTCACTGGATTGAGTACCCCCTAGTGGGAATTTCTTTTTTAATATTTATTATTCGTTTAATGTTGTTATATTGTTTTCTTATTATGTAAATTGATGCCAAAGCCCAGAATATTTTACAAAACTCTTACCATAGATATCGAGTTGCTTAACTGCTATTTTATTTGAAATAAGTCCTAATGAAAAACTAATTTTTGCCTCGAGGCTAACCACTTTAATGCCAACAAATAACGATAGTTTTTTTTTATTTTTTTTAATACATTTATTTAATGTCGGCCTATTTCCGCTACTGAGGCTTATCACCGACGCCTGTAGACGAGCTACCCCCAACCAGGAATTTTGCCGAACCTCTTCCCTTAAGAAGAGTATGGATCTTTTACTTGCCTAACATTTAATAGACAAGGGACCAACGGCTTTACATCCCCTCCGAAGGATGGTATATCCCCTATACAACCCTCGCCTAAGGTTGTATAGCTTCCGCGCATACACTGATATACGAGCCGCTGGAAGATGTGTGGGGCGAGGACGCGGTCTTCGTTGAAATGGTCACCCATCCCAACTACTAACTGCGCCTGAGGTTGCTTTACATCGCATATCAAAGTATGTACATAGTAAAGACGCACCTACGCTCGCCCCTATAGAGTTTGTTCTTTTAGCTAACTTCGTGTTATTTAATTGCATATTTATACTTTGTTAATTAATTTGAATAAATAATTAGCAGAAAATATATATCTCTCTCTTTTTTTTAATTATCTGGCTAATATCTTCAGAATGGGATACAGTTTAGTAATGTTGTGTCTCGATAGACGTAGTTATATGAATAGTGTTAAAAATAAATTACTTGGCACCCCTGTAAGTACTTCCTATGCTCTAATACAGCCGCCGAGCGAACCAAGGGTTTATACATATACTTTTTAATTGTAATTTAATTGTAATCGGAAAATTTTTTGAAAAGATTATTAAAAACAGGACTGAGATTAAAAATTTAGGTTTAGAATTGTTAATCCTTTGTTTAACTTCATGTAATCGATCCGTGGTCTTGCCTGTGATGTTTTTTTTTAATTCCTTGACAGGCCCCTAGGCAAGAAATGTGTGTGTCCTTGTTATTCCTTATCGTTTGCATCTAATTATTATTCACGTTAGAATTAGGGTTAGCTCTTTATCCGCTTCTAAATTTAACTGTGTATCTGGTTGTATGGACTAATCCCAATGCCAATTAAAAAAAAATAGGATTGAGATATCTATTGGTAATTGCATACCTAACTATCAGTTTGGCTTCAGACAGGGATCAGCCACAATTCATCCTTGGACAATATTAACAAATAATGTCCAAACAAATAATAAATTAGGAAACAAGTCGGCTGCCATTTTTCTTGATATTAATAAAACATTTGATAATGTTTAGCATCATGGACTTTTGTATAGATTACATCATATTTAATGCCCAGACTATATCATATGGATATTAAAACACTATCTTTCAAACCTATGTCTACAAGTACGAGTTAAAAACAAATTATCTACTTTATTTACACCTGAACAAGGCTTACCACAAGGGTCAGCTCTCTCTCCAGTACTATACAATACTTTATGTTATGTTTGGATCTCTCACATATAAAGATGAAGGCATAGGCACAGCAACAGCATGCAATATCTATAAAATGATTTGCCGATCGATACTGGAGTATTTTCTATTGGAAATTCAATCAAATTTGGCAACCATGTTTTACAAGCAAAAATATTAAAACTTAAATTTTAACTTACAGGCTTATTATAAGGAAATTTGACTAGAAAATATATTTTTCGACGCTTTCAAGGTAAAAAATCACTAAATATCGACAACCCACAAATCCTATGCTTTAACTTATATAATTATTCCTTTTCACACAGTTCAGCCCATCTCTCTTGCATAAAAAACTACCATACCATAATAATAATAATCATAAAATGTAAATATTTAACTGAACTCACTTTATTATTCACCAAGGCATCAAGAAACAGCTTCGGCCTAAATCTACCTAACACTACCATCTTTTTTCCTCTCAGGAGGTTTAGGAACATCAACATAAAACCAAATGAGTGGAAAAATGGAACGAGCCCCATAAACGGATCGTTAGGATCAATATCTTCAACGATTTCCTTCATCATTGTTCTAAAGAGAGGAAATTATAGTTATACTAGTAAACGACCTTTACTACTAAATAGCGTTACATTACCTAGCCACGTCTATAAAAGTGGTCATGCTGTCGTGGGTGCACATAACACCTTTTGGCATGCCCGTAGTGCCAGACGAACATAAAATTGTGGCAACGGCTTCTTTAGGGTCGATAGGAGGCGCCTCAAATTCCTCATCTATTTCTTCTTGATCGGCACCTGGAATTGTAATAATGCCGCATATTATTGTGTACTCATGGTTGTTAATCAATTTGATTGACGAGTTTAACATCAGATTCCTCACCTGCTATTAGAATCTCGTAAGCAATTACCCCTTTGTGTTTAGGCTCTTCCCTTCCAAAAAGGATTAAATTTCTTATGAAAGGATGTTCTGGTAGGATGCCCACCATTTTGTCGATGGTCCTAGCGGAACAAAATATGAATTTTGGTTTAGATAGGGCAAGTACATGTTTCAATTCACCTAGAAAAAAATAGGTTTGTTACTTGTATATAACACTTGTAGAAGAAAGTTTACAGTCAAAAGTCACACCCAGGTCTACGTAGATCGGCTTAAGATGGATCCGTCAAGAGCAAAATCATATATGAGAGGATCTTTTTATAATTATTTGACAATATATGCCGCCTTCCAATTTGAATCTGTATGATGCCACGTTTTGTCCACTTCCCTTGGGCATACCCACGATGAAAGACATATGTGCTTTCACTGACTTTTAGGTACATTTAAACCAATAATAGATCACATTGTTGCAAAGCTGAATGCAAATTTAAAAATGAACTCTACACCCATTGTACTAAAAAATAGCATGACAGACCACTATCCAGTAATTATCAATTTAGAATGTAATGAAACCTCACAGCTTAAACCAGAAAAGGAGCATTTCATAAAAAAAAATAGACGACAATAAACTTTTAAAAACTGTATCACTAACAAAATGAGATAAACTATAAGCAGAAAAAAAACCCAAAAACGCAATTAATAAATTCTATGAAAACATAAATCTAAGCGTAAGTGAAGCAACCAAGGTAATTAAAATGAAAAGTAAAAACATGAAACTCTATTCTAAACTCTATAAGAAAACGTCATAGACTTAAACAAGAATTACTAAATACAAGCATAACATTGATATTAAAAACTATTATAAAAACTATAGGAATAACTTCCACAATGGAAAAAATTTCGAGGTCAAAAACAATCACAGAAAAATTTTGGACTGTAGGTATAGTTCAAGTAGGAAGAAACCGAGACATAAAAAACAACAAAAACTTTACGACCTCATTAAAATACCGGTACTCTTTTTTGTGCTGTTCGCAAATTGACTCGCTTACCTTTGTAGGTTTTTAATGTGCGTCGGGAATGTTTCGTGTCAGGCTTTTTGTTGCTTTTTATTTACTGGGATCTATTTATTTCAATTAGTGCCATGGCCCGCGGCAATAATTATGGCGTAAAGTTTTTGTTGGGTTTTTACTGTCTCGGGAATTTATTACTTGAACTATATTAACGGACGAAAAATGTTGCAGTAGGTAATAAATAAATAAATACATTTTTTTAAATTCTATATTGCCCAGTATTACTTAACCAAAATATCATACAGGATTGCTACCCAAATTTTAGAATGAAATTCCCTGACTTTTACAGATTTTCCCTGATCAAACTAATATTTTTCCATAGATAGATAGATAGATAATACTTTATTCATCACATAAAGTTTACACAAAAGAAAGCTTATCGGACTAGTCACAGATAATTTAAAGAAGAAAATGAAATATATATATATATATATATATATATATATATATATATATACAGAGACGAATATTAGACGACTGTCTAAGTTAAAAACAAAAATTTTTAATTTCCACCAGGGATACAGTCACGGGCTCAAAAAAGAAAACTCTTTTTTAAATTCAAGATTTCGAAACTTTATTGTTTCTTCTTCAGGAATTCTACAAAAATTTATTATAATCAAAATATATATATATATATGGTAAAATACAAAACAACTAATATTGTAAATATTCATCTATAGTATAAAAAGCATTCTGACTTAAATATATATATATATATATATATATATATATATATATATATATATATATATATATATATTAATAATGAAATTAGATAACTTTGGATTTTCCGCAGGCTTAATTAATTTATTTACGTCTTATTTATTGACCCGCAGGCAATTTGTCGAGTACGAGGGTTTTAGTTCGGATTACTACATTAATGCATCCGGAGTACCACAAGGCTCCAATTTAGGACCACTTCTATTTCTCATTTACATTAACGATATTAATGATGTTATTAACTGTTCAAAATTAATGTTCGCGGATGATTTGAAAATCTATAGAGAGATAAGAACGATAAGTGATTGTAGAATGATTCAGAATGACCTTAAAGCCATATCTGATTGGTGTAGTGCGAACCATCTGTGCATTAATGTTCAAAAATGTTACGTTATCTCTATTTCTCGGAAAAATAAATCTGAAGAATATGATTATAAAATAAATTCAGAGAAAAATATTCTTATACTACAAAATATTATAATTAATACAAATAAATTATGCCTTTGTAATTTGTTCCCGTAAATTTTATTAGCCCTCTGTCAACTTCGGCCTTTTTAAAATCTGTACAATCTATGATCTTCCATTTCTTACTATCAAGAATTTTGATTTCCGCAATTGCACATTGTTTTCATTTTCGAAGTGATTGTTCTTCTATAATTTCTTTTTTCTTTGCAACGAGAGCCTCTCTATAATTATTGTCTGATTCTTGTGTAAGTTTTTCATTGATTTCCACCTTTAATGGTCCTTTATAATTTTTAATGCTGTCATAAACCAAACGCTGATTAATGGCAGAATTTTCGCGAAGATTTTCCACTAAAAGCTCTTTGTTCATTGAAAACCCAGACTCTACGGCTGCATTCATGGGAAATGATTAACATTAACTTAATCATGAACCATAAATCGATATAATCATTATTTTTCATGAATAGCTTTACATATAAATCCCCCAAATTATATTTGTCTTCAAACTTCAACTCGTTAATCATAGCTTCGTTTTTTGCCTATGTCATGGAGCTCTTGTAACAATATTTTAAATCTAGTAAAATCTTCTTTTCCATTGGACAATATTAAATTGGGATTGAAAGCAGACATTCCTTTGACAATCGTGTATTTCAAGCAACATTGTTCCAAGATTTTCTGTGTAACAGTAATCAACATTTTGTGCAAGCAACAAGGATAGCTAATCGAATCTTCTGCTTGCTTGGCGCACTAAACTATGCTACCAACCTTAAAACATCAATCCATCAAATTAGAAAAGCATGTGTTAGGTATAGTAAATATACCCAATTTTTATAAATTATAAAAAATTCTAATAAATTCCCTGACTTTTATAGATTTTTAATAATTTTCCCTGACTTTTCCCTGACATTTAAAAAAAGGCGAAATTCCCTGACTTTTCCAGGTTCTCCAGATTAGTGGCAACCCTGCATATCAAATAGATACCTAGTAGTAATCTGTTACTATGGGATATTTTAAACGGTTTGATTGAACATTTTTTTCTTTTCGGGAAAACAAATTTTTAAATCAAGACAAGTACCTAATCATGTATCATGCCATTATCAGTTCATTTCATTGTTCACATCACTTCTTATCTTTTACAGAAGATAATTATACTTTAATATTGAGAAATATAAGATCTCTCATAGTAATAATAGACTATCTACTTTAATAATATTAATATTATTAATATAATATTTAAAGAACAATTATTCAACGATAAGCAACACAAATTCCTTTAAAATATCCGTACAAATGTAAATGTCTAAAAAATACTTACGAGGTGTATAATCAGGATTTAGAGGGGCAAAAGTGGCTCCAACTAGCAAAGTGGCAACGGGAATTACGGCAAACTCTAATCTATTCTCACTGTTTATCGAAATGCAGTCTCCTAAACCTATACCTTGATTTCTAAACCATTTAGCTAGCTTTATTCCCCTTTTTAATAACAGGTCTGCAGTCAATTCTTCATTTGTTTCTGCATCAATCTGAGAGACAAGAGAAAGAAAAAATAAATAAAATAATTTAAGGAGGCACTTTCTCATTTTATTATGACAAGTTTTGATATAATACAAACTCAAACATATAAAGCTCAAATCAACACGTGTATGATAGTTATACATGCAAACAAGTGACTGAAGCCTCAGGCTGCTGATGACGCTTGGCAACAGTAACATAGGGCCAGTCTTTTAATTCACATTAAAATTTAGCATACAAATTCCATGGAAACATTACTGAACAAAATCGTATCCAAGGAAATTAGCCGCCAACTCAATCTTATGGAGGATTATAATAATGGCCCTTTAGATATATATGTCATAATAGGTAATTGATTTGCTAATAGATTTACCTGCAATGGATAGTTTTCATGAGTTTTTAGCAAGAGTAGTAATAATTCTCCAAGAGTAGCTCCTTCAAGGGTCCTTTCCAGTTCTGGTCCCACAACAATATTCTGCATATTTTCTTCACTCATGTTCTAGATTTTGGTTTGATATTTCAAAAGCCACTAATATATAGCAAATAACAGGTAAGTACATTAATTACAATAGTCAATCATCAGTCAAGGTACAGAGTACAGGTCAAAACTTCCGATTTATACAATGAAAATGTGCGTGCAAAAATCATACGATTCAATAAAGATAACCACGTTGTAGGCTATAGAACTTTAAACTTATGAATTTTATCTTTTTGTGATATTTAATCAATAAAACATTTCGTTTATGTTTGTAGGTTACGTTATATCATAGTTAAGGAGACCAGAGATGAACAAGCAAGCTTGAAGTGCCGCTACACAGTACACGACTACAAAAGTACAAAAATGGTGTTCTTGAGTGCCCATTTGTGCAGCTTTGACCGTAAAGCCAAAGAAACTAATAGAAATAAAAATATGGATTGAGGAATATCCTAAAAAAGAGAGCATATACCAAGATTACAGCATATACGCCATAGGCCCAAAATACAAAAGTACCATACTCGACAGGTATGCTCGAGTGTCAGAGGGCTACCTTAGGCTGAACGTTGTCATAGTCTGTGACGTTTGACTTTGCTAAAGCTCTATCTGAGGCTAAGGCCTCGCCCACATTTGCGTTCTATGCTCTGCTGCGTTTTTACGCCGATCTAGATGGCTACTGTCATTTTGACATCTTGGATATTCATAATTTCAAAATTACTCGTGTACTTATAAAAAAATTCCACATGACAAGTTTGTTTGATAATCTAGCCTATATATACGAAAGCAGATCGAGAATATGGTTGAAAATTAGAGAAAAGTCTTCAGTACGCGGTAGGGAAGTGGTAAATAGTATTATAAGATATGTCCTTTTTAAAGTAAAAGCCAATTTGTATCCTTTTATCAACTGCGTGAGGATGTTTATGAACAAAAATGTGCTGAGGAATTCGCCTCTATATTATCACGATGAAGAATTTAGCGATTTTGAAATTGTAAACTGGGATATGGTGCCAAACGTGTAATTCTGTATCATAATCCTTTTACAAGGTTACATTCAATATTACTGGGAAAGTCAAGAATTTTATGCGAAAATAAAGAAACAAGAAATAATCACATCATTTTGTTTATTTTGTTAAAGTTCTTGTAAATAAAGTTAATAAAAAACTATCATCAGAACTAACATAAAGTGGGACGATGATTATTAACTACTTATGTTTTTTTATTAAATTGTTTGTAATAATTTCAGTAATGTTAACTTGACAATTAGGTTTCTGCGAGTAGGTATTCATAATTAATTATACATATTGAAAATTAATTTTATATTGTGACTCTCTAAGATATTGTGGTCCAAGATGCCACGTCGTGCTAAACCACAGCCTCCTGTAACTGTAGGAGGCTGTGGCTAAACACAAAATTAGTTTTCTCATAAATTTTAAAATTTATTCTTATTCTGTCGATTACTTATAATCATTTACGAGCATGCCCTACGTGTTCCTTTATTCATATATTTAATCCGTTGTAAAATCACAGTAAAACGGTATTCAGTGATAAAACTAACTAGATCTTAAGATCTTTAGAACCATGATTATTTGTAAAGTTGGCAGTACCGGAATATATGCAAGGAGAAAGCACAGAACAAGGACGATTTGAAATTTTTAAAAAACAAAAGAAGTATACTACATACCTATTATTTTATCTAAGTAGGTAGTTAATATAGCTAGTCTCCAAAATGACTCGTAGCAAAGTAAACCGTTATATTATTATGAGTGTGATATTCTTACGGATTCCTAAAAAAGTGCAAAAGTGTCCAATAGTAAAGTGGAAAATGGTACATGAATCCCTACCTAAATTGAATTGATTATAAAATAGAAATGTCCTTAATTCCTACTAAATTGCTCGAATATTAGGAAGTAGGTAGTCCAGAAATATTGCTAAAGTGTGTGTGTCTAAGGTGACTGCCAATTTTTCAGTTGACGTTCCCCTGTTCTAGAGACAAAAACCGGTAAGTGGAAAGAAAAAATATTTTTCAAAAAAGTAAATTACCTTTTATGCAATTTTATCGAATTATTTTCAATATCATATTTTGATAATAAAGTTATCCGCGACCTAATACATAGATCCAGAATATATTAAAACTAGTATTTGTAGCTTATGTTGTTTAATCTCCGATGATATTGGCGCATATCGTAGACGGAGAATATTATAATAATAATAATAATAATAATAATAATAATTTTGTCAAAGGCTTCAGCAACCACAGGAAGTGTGCGAACCAATAACCCCAGAAGAGGTTCGTAGGGCTCTTGATGGCTCTAAGAACTTTGCTGCTCCAGGTCCCGATGGGATAAATAACTTTTGGTGGAAAAAGTTATCGAGCACCCACCACCATTTGGCCAGAATTTTTAATTCCTGGTTAAATGGGGAGCAGCAAATCCCTTCTTGGGTTGTTGAGGGGCGGACAGTGCTGATCCCCAAGAACGGAGATTTGTCCAACCCAAAGAATTACAGACCGATAACCTGTCTAAACGCATGTTACAAGGTGTTTACACGCATTTTGTACATGCGGGTGCTCCACGCAGTTGAACCGGTTTACGAACGGATATATGAGCAACGAGGGTCGAAGAGAGGTGTCGCTGGCTGCAAGGAGAACCTGTTGATTGACAGATGTGTCACGCAGGACTCCATGCAGTATAAGCGGAACCTCTCTATGGCCTGGATCGACTACCGCAAGGCATTCGACATGACATCGCATGAGCTCATTGTTCACTTGCTCCGATGTCTTGTGGTACCCGGTCCCGTAGTGAGATGTATTGAAGAACTGATGCCGCTCTGGAGGACTCGCTTTACCATAACATCGGGTAACGATAGAGTCCAAACAGAGTCGGTAACATTCAGAAGAGGAGTATTTCAGGGAGATTCCCTCAGCCCCCTTCTGTTTTGCATCTCACTACTGCCATTATCCGTCTCGCTCCGGAAAACCCGTGGCTACAACTGCGGTACCCCCGGCGACAGGAGGCATAAGGTCACCCATCTATTTTATATGGATGACCTTAAACTTTATGCCTCTGGAGAGAGGGATCTCCAACAGTCCCTTAGGGTGGTACAGGAGTATACGCAGGCTGTCGGTATGCAGTTCGGGTTGGACAAATGCGCACTGATCCATCTCAAGAGAGGACGATGCGGTGACTATGGAGAGGACGCGCAGCTCGTGGACGGAAGCATCTTACACCATCTAGATGCCGGAGAGTCGTACACTTACTTGGGTGTCGAGCAACGCTCCACCCAAGAAGTGAGTGTAGTGAAAAACGCTCTCCGCGGCAAGTATCAGCACCTACTCCGACAGATCTGGTCTTCAGAACTGTCGGGGAAGAACAAGGTGTCTGCTACAAATATGCTTGCCGTTCCGATCCTTCTCTACTTTTTCGGAGTAGTGAAGTGGACTAGAGAAGAGCTGCGTCAACTCGATGTAGTAACCCGCAAGAAGATGCATCTCAATAGGAGCTTGCATCCTAAATCGTCCGTTCCACGGTTATATCTCCCACGGCATCGGGGAGGCCGTGGACTCTTGAGCTTGGAGAGTCTCCATAGCAGGATGGTTCTGGAGGGAGCATGTAAGGTCATCAGGAGTTCGGATCCCCTCCTCTGCATGGTCCGAGACCATGAAAATGCAGAGGTAGGAGCTTTTCTCTTTAAGGCAGCACGCAGAGCAGCCGATGAACTTGGTCTCATCTTCGACGTCGAGCGGGTAAACCCCGACTCTGTCACCGAGTTGGAACCCGTTCGACTAAAAGCCCACATTAGAGCTGCAGAACACAACATCCTTCTGCAGCTCCATAAGGATAAGCCATTGCACGGGATCTTCTATAAAAATATAGAAGACCTCGGCTTATCCGAAAGGCTGACCTTCGCCTTCTTAAGGTCAGCTGGGCTGAAGTCTGAGACCGAGGGATTCATAATGGCTTGCCAGGATGGTGTATTTAACACTCTCGTCTATCGACGTCGTGTCATGGGTATGGAGGTCCCTGATGTCAGCTGCAGGGCCTGCCGCAGGGCGCCGGAGACTGTAATGCACTTACTGTCGGCTTGCCCGACTTACGCAGTCTCGGCCTATATTCATAGACACAACGCAGCATTACGAGTGCTTTACTATCATCTAAGGCACTCGTATGGGATAGACGAAACACCAGTGCTGCCTTACGTTCCGGGGGATATTGAGTCCGTTGTGGGGAATGAGAAGTGCCTAATTTATTGGAACTACTCGTTTCCCACCGTCAGGCAAATACAAGCCAACAAGCCTGACATAGTACTCCTCGACCACCAACTCAAGACAATGTATGTCGTGGAATTCTCAGCTCCCGCTGAGAGCAACATTGTCTTGAAAGAGGAGGAAAAACGGACAAAATATCGAGATTTGCTCTTCGAACTCCGCAGGCTTTATCCAGGCCATTCTGTTAAAATAGTGGTACTGATTATAGGAGCCCTCGGTGGAATGAGACAGACGCTGCTTTCAGAACTAAAGATCATACCGGCATGCCGAGATTCGGCAGAGATCTTAGCCGGCAGAATGCAGAAGGCTGTCATCCTCGGTTCATTACGTCTACTCAGGGCACACGATTCGCGGACCCGGTGGTCACTCACCCCACGGGCGTGGGGAGTGGCTATTGGTATTACCAGCTCCCCTCTGTGAGGGTCGGAGCCACAGAGTAGGGTGACTGGTTTTTTGTAAAAAAAAAAAAAAAAAAAAAAAAAAAAAAAAAAAAAAAAATTTATTTACCAAAACAACTTTACAAAAGACAAAAACAATGTACGTATTGGTAACATGCCAATTTCACGTGGTAGTGGTAAATAATGAGAACCCCACGAAGATAAATCTTGTAGGTGGGTTACACAAAAAATACCAAGAGAATAATACAGTGATATTAACTACTTAAAAATGAAGAAATGGTGGTACCCAAAAACCAAACAAAATCAAGTATATAATTTGAATACAATAGAGATAATTATAATACGTACTAAAAACCATAGGATATAAATGTAAAAAAGCAAAATATACAAATAGAATAAGTAAGATAACATAAAAATAAAATAAAAATAGAAAACAGAAACATAGAAACAACCAAAGCTTTCGTTTTTAACCGTGTACTTAATAGCAATACTTAATAGTTTAATAAATTAAATTTTAAAATCAATGTTTGCGCCATTTATTTCATCCAATGAGCCCTTTTTTTCTCTTTTTATCGTTCATTGTGGGGGATCTAAATATTTTTTAAGTCTACTAACTTGTGGATAGCCTCTCTTGGCATTCCATTTATCCAGGCATTTAATTTGTGTTTAAACGATTTCATATTTTTTACATCCCTAATTAAATGTGGCAACTTAGAGTAGATTCTAGGTGCAATAAAAGTGTACGCTCGTTGACCAATTGTTTTTCTCGCCTTTATCACTTGTGTTCCGGTTTCTTCTTTGTACCTAGTATTGTAGTCATGTTCAATATGTGTAAGAGACCCTTTGTTCTTGTGTTGTATGCATAATATTTTTTTACAATATAATTTTCTGATATCTAAAAACTTGCTTTCAGAGTATAACGCTTCAGTTGGATACAAGCGGCTTCTGCCAAATATTATCTTAATAAAAGTTTTTTGCATAACCTCGAGGTTTTTCAATTGGTGTTTATATATTCCTCCCCAGCCTGCTATTCCATATTGTAAAAGTGATTCAACGAGTGCGTGGTATATTATTTTGAGTTGTTTTATTTCCAATATATTTTTTAGCTGTTTAAATTTATATAATATAGATCTAAGTTTTTTTATAACCATATTTACATGCTCATTCCATCGTAAATGTCTATCAATTTGGACTGCAAGGTAAGTTGTATAATTTGCTTCTTCTATTTCAGCTGTTTGTCCATTTTGTAGCTCAGATATTTTTAAAGTTTTGTAATTTGGTGCTGAGTAATTGTTACAACTGAAGGGTATGTATTTTGTCTTACTGAAATTAATGGTCAAACACATCTCATCGAACCACATTTTAATTTTTTTCAAATCTTGTTCGGCTATGCTCTTTAGTTCGTCCCAGGATTTAGCCTCGTAAATTATGACGGTGTCATCTGCAAAGGACGATATAATTCCCGTTGTTTGTAAGGTAAGTAACCCATTTATGTACATTGTGAATAATGTCGGGCCAAGTACAGTGCCTTGGGGAACTCCAAAACTCATTATCTTAGGTTCACTTAATACCCCATTTACCTTTACAAACTGAGATCTATTTAGCAAATAGCTTTTCATTAGTTTTAGAGCCACCCCTCTAAATCCCATATCCTCGACCACATCGATAAGCTTTTTGTGATTAACTGTGTCGAAGGCCTTGGCTAAGTCGAGAAATACACAAAGTATAGTGTTACTGTTATCAAGGCCATCGTACACTTTATTTGTAAGATGTACAATCGCATCTTCAGTAGATACTCCTCGTTTAAAACCAAATTGCGCGGATGATATTAGATTATATTTTTCTATGTAATTTTTAATGCGTTTATTTATTATTTTTTCTGTAATTTTTGCCAATGTTGAAATTAGGGATATCGGCCGGTAGTTTTTGACCTCTGTGGGGTCTTCTTTTTTAAATAATGGTTTTATGACTCCTACCTTAAAAGCAGACGGGAACTCCCCGTCCTCTAAAATTTTATTTATTATATAAACCAATGGATCTTTTATGTATTCGACAGTCAGTTTCAGTATTTCCGCAGTTATATTATCCAAGCCGGGTGCCTTATGCAATTTCAACTCTGTTATAATTCCTACGACTTCGGTTGCATCTGTTGGGTAGAAGAATATTGATTGTGTTACTTTATTTCTACAGACAACCGAACTTGTAGGTTTTATAATTTTTTCAGCCATGATTTTGCCAATTTGTGTATAATGTTGTACAAAAGTGTTTGCCATAAGCTTATTATCAGTTATTATGTCACCCTGAAATTTAATTTTGGAAATATTTGAATTGGGTAGCTTTTTATTTGTAAATTTTTTGATCGTGTTCCATAGCGTCTTATTGCTATTTTTGTTCTGTTCTACTTCACTTCTATAATAGTCAATTTTGATTTTCTTAATTAGTTCACTTATTTTATTTTTATACTGTTTATACTGTTCCTCTATTTCTTTCTTTGGATTTGATATCATTTTTTTATAAAGATGTTGTTTTTTGTTAACTGACTTTATTAAACCTTGAGTGATCCACGGATTACGCTTTCTTTGGTTATTTTTTATTTTAAATTCTTTTTTTGCACTGTCCGTGCCGGTTTTTAATATATTTATAAGATTTTGTGCAGCCGTATCTATATCTCTTGCATTGTACACTTCATCCCAGCTTATTGTTTGCAAATTCTTTATTAGTTCTTTTTCGTCGATTTTATTAATTATATTTTTTTTAGATTCAACTTGCGGTGTGGCCAAACTTACCTGCGCAATAATGGGAAAATGGTCAGTTATATCCTCCTTTACCACAAATGACTCACAATTTATTTCCTGGGGTGATCTAAAAAATATATGATCAACACATGTTTTCGAGTCATTTTGTACTCTGGTATATGAATTTATTAGAGATGTAAAACCTATTTCTCCCATCTGATTAAGATATTCATGACAAAAATCTTTATCTGATTTAATGTCTATATTTATGTCTCCCACAAAGAAATAATAAATATTATCTGATGTAATATAATTTTCTAAATATGTTTTCAGATTTTCATTAAATTCATATGGACAGAGAGACGGTGGTCTGTAAAGAGCATGTACAATAACAGGTTCCCCCAAGACATCTATCTTTACTTGAATTACTTTTATTCCCATACCTAAATTTTTGATGTCAAACGTATAGTTATTATAAATGCTCTTTACGTATACCACCACACCATCATTTTGATTTACGTCCCCTTTATTGTAGATCACCTGAAACCCCTCTATATTAAAAAACTGTACATCTGGAATTTTCCAACACTCTGTAAAAACTATTATATCAAATTTATATTGCAATGTACTTAGTAATATTGACATTTCGCTAAAATTCTTCGCAATGCTTCTGATATTACAGTGAAAAACAGAAAAACTCTGGTTGTTTTTATTCCGCGTAAATTCTTCAACATCATTTATTTCTATAGAAATAATTTCTGGATTTTTAAAATCGCGGATATACGGATCCATATTTTATTGATTATTTTCTACTTTATTCTACAGACTTACAAAAATACACTAAATTTTAACATACATATATAATCTATAAGGCAATTGAGAACAATTTTTATTTCGTTTTTTTTATTTGTCTAAGTCGACTTTGCTCGGGTTTTTTCGATGTTCCACTGCCTGTAGACTCTCCACTTTGCACCCTGGCTTCCTCTTGTTCTTCCAAACTATTTATATTTTCGTTTCCAGACTTATTTTCTTCTTCTCTATCGTTCTTTAGGTCTTCGTAGTCATATATCTTACCATTTATCAGTAATTTACCTCTTTGTATTTTAGCATTTTGATTTTTGCTCCTTGCATTCTTAAGTTTTTTTCTTAACACTTTTTGTTTATCTCTTTCTTCCTTTGGTAAATCGTTTGTAATAATTAACCCTGATTCTTTCAGTTTTTCCAGATTGTTTTCTTTTAGTTTTCCAATAGCTTTGAAGATTTCAGATTTTTTCAGAAAAGTGGTAAGCTCTACGATGACTGGAGTTATTTGATGTTCACTTTTTGGTTTGTAAATATTATTTATTTCACTTTGCTTTATCTCTATTTTCAAAACTTCTTTTATTTTCTTCTGTGTGCTGGCTAGCAGGTTGTTCTCATCTATTTCATTTAATCCAAAAACGGCAATATTGTTTTTCCATATAATAAATATAATAGTTATATATATTTTCTATGGTACATACATATTGTACTCCAGTTTTCAAATATGAATTAACCTTAATATACAAATGCAAGCAGTAATAGTTCATTTTATTTTGTTGGTACAAGCAGCGACTGCGACAATCACAATCCTAACCCCACAAAATTTGTTTTGGATTTCTTGTTTCTTGTTTCTTGTACAATAATTTTGACATAGACGTTTAAACTCTGGGTGTTCTGTGGTATAATCTGAGTTAAACTGCATTTCCAAAGTGAGAAATAAAATGGCTGGAGTTGAACTTGTAATTGAAGAGAAAAAAGATGATGCTGTCGATAGGCAAAAGGTAATTCTAATACTATTTATTGTGCTTTATTATCATATTTTGTTTTTTAGGTGTGTCCATTCTTGTTGCGTGTATTCGTTTCACCCACAGGTTTCCATCATAAACCCTCCGAGTACAATAAAGGAAACACACCACAGAATGAACTTCAGATATATACGTGGCGAGATGCAACACTTCACGAGTTAACACAACTAGTGAAAGAAGTCAACCCAGAAGCCAGAAGAAAAGGTACAAAGTTTAGTTTTGCTTTTGCCTTTCCCGACGTCAGGCAGCCTTTGTATCGAGTAAGAGAAATAGGAATGACTACAACAGGAGTGAAGGGACCAGACGACTTAAAAACGTTGAGTCAACTAAGAATGAACATTGGAGATTACATGGATATTGCTATAACGCCTCCTGAGACTTGGAATTCCGGTAGAAAAGGGTATTCGAATAATTATAGTAACCATAGGTCTAGGCCGTATTAGTTTAAAGTTAATTGTATTTTTTAAGTTTAATAAGTTCGACTCGTTTCCACATCAGGTAATATTTTTTCAACAATTCTTGTGTAGTGTACCTACCAATTTAATAAAAAGTATATGAATGTAATGTTAGTGGTTATTGTTTTAGTTAAATAAGAAATGACTTGTTTTTTAAATAATTTTTCTGAATCGGGGCAATTTTGCTTATAATTTGAGTTTTCTTTAATCGAATGGCATATATGTCAAAGCTTCCTTGATCTAAACTGCAGCGCCATCTCTGGTGATAAGTTATAATAGTGAATTGTACTTCCCGAAGAAGGCATTAACAATGAAGATCTATTACCATTTACAGAATAAAAATATATCGTTTAGTTTTCGCGATATCGACTGTGGGAATGTTAACTGAAACACCCTATATATCACTTTTTATCGAAATTTTTTTTTACAAATGGGAAGATCGAGAGTTGAGGTCATTTCCGAAAAAGCCGGAAGTGGTATCAAATTGTTCGTTATGTCCGAAAATACAGTTTTAATTTTAATTAATAGTCCAAAATTTCATGTTGGTAAGTTAAAAAATGAAGGAAATATAGGGATAATCCCGAGGGGATAATCACTTGTATTGAAGTATATTGACCACACTTGTGTGAAATATCGTGTAGTATTCATGTAGTATCATGCAGTACCAATGTAGTATCGTGAAGTACGACGTAGTATCATGAAGTACGATGTAATATTATGTAATGCCAGTGTAGTATCGTGTAGTACGTACGTAGTAATGGAGTCCCTTCAGGCTAGAGGCCGATTAAGATTACTATGAAAATTGTAATTTTCTGATTTTGGAGCATTATACATCGCCAGAAGAACACATATTCTGTCCCCATCTACTTAGTTATAATATATATATATATATAGATTGCGTAAAGTAAGCCTCTTGCCCTGAAGCGCATTGTCCTATAAACGAATGCATCGATATACCTATTTTACTTTATACCACAATAACGGTTGGTTGTATGAAAAAAATGTATAGAACCTTTTTTGTAGGCAGTTTGAAGATTTACAATTTTCATAATCAATATTCGGGCCATAGGAAGCGAAATTTTTAAGATAAACCATTTTTTGGGACCTTTGACCTCGCATATTTCGCAACTCTGGCATGATATCGATTGGGACTTTTAACACATTATTTAAAACATGGAAATAAAGGTGTATTCAAAAATTCAACTCACGGGGAAGATGAAACCTAAAAATTACTGGACTATAAAAATAAAATATTTGAGTCATAAGCAGTGGGTTACAAATTTATTTGACGTAAAAAAGTATAAATAAAGTATTCTTAATTTTTTTTCCAGGTATGACACTAAAGCATTATCCATTTTCAGTAAAATTCGCCGTAGCTACTTTGGGAGTATATTTTTTTTGTTAAAAATAAATCTAAAATCTTTATTTAACCAACGCAGTGAGGTAAAACAGTTTATGAATTCATACTAATGTAATAGTTTCTATTTATCCAATGGACTTCAATTAGTTTGGTGGCGGAAACCTCTTTATTTGCGTAAGTATGTACAAGCATGTGTTGTTCTACCACTAACTATGCCGTGCATCTTTATAATTGTCCTCTTTCAGGTATTATGAAGTGAAAGAAGTAAAAAATACAAATCCTAAGATAAAAATTGTAGGTATGATAGAGCAATATAAAGATGAGCAACTGGTAAAATTTGTAAAATCTCAAAATGATGTCTGGACGGAGAAAAGTGTCTGCAATGTGATAAAAATATGGGCAACAAAAAACAAAAGAAATATTTTTCAAGCTATATTAGAAGTGGATGCAGAAACATTCTGTAAAATTATGAAGCAAGGTAATTTATTTGTGAACTATGACGTCTGTGCTATTTATGATGCCACCGATATCAAAATGTGCTACAAATGCAGTGGACTAAATCATGTCGCGAAGTCGTGCAGTAATAGCAAAATTGTGTGCCCAAAATGTTCCTTGGAACACCCAGTGAAAGAATGCCCTAGCACATCTTTGCCTAAATGTGTAAATTGTGTAAATGCAGGGTTAAAGGAGAGCAATCATTTCGCATGGGATAAAACAAAATGTACAGTTTATATAAAAAAATTAGAACATCACAAGTTGTCTATCTTTTCGAAGGAATAGCAATCACATATACAAAATACCAGTAACCTAAGTGAAAGTCAAAATTCTCTTGGGGCACCTGAAGAGGCGTCTAGGAGCAACCTATCAATAATTTACCAAAATGTAAGGGGCCTTAATACAAAGACTTCCACATTATTAAACAATATTAGTGCTACCATAGATGAATATGACATCATAGGAATAACAGAAAGTTGGCTGACCGAAGGTGTATATGAAAATGAAGTATTTCCCAGTGATTTTTTGGTGTTCAGAAAGGATAGAT
Organism: Leptura quadrifasciata; assembly: GCA_963675555.1. NCBI lineage: Eukaryota > Metazoa > Arthropoda > Insecta > Coleoptera > Cerambycidae > Leptura > Leptura quadrifasciata. Next base: position 16,843,775 of record OY776681.1, on the reverse strand, counting down.
GCCGTGAAACTAGTGGAAAAACCAAGGGTGGGGGAGTAATTCTTGCTGTCAAAAACATATATAGTACAAAGCAAATACATATGGATTTTAGCGATCGATTTATTGATACGGTTTGTGTAAAAGTAAATACATCTGAGTCTAATGCACTATATGTTATCTTAGTATATATCGATCGGGCCTGTAACATCAACACTGTAAGTAATTTTTATAATTTCTTGGAAAATTTACCATTTCTCTATAACAATAATTTCCTAATCATGGGAGATTTTAATATCTCCAAACTGAATGAGTATTATAAGAGCAATACATTAAATGATCAGTATGTTAGAGAACTTATAAATTTTCAAAACTTTTTTGACTGTAAGCAGTATAACAAAATAGCAAATTATTTAGACCGTATATTAGATCTGGTAATATCGAATCAAAATTGCACAGTCCAACGTAGCCCATTTTGTTTAGTAGATGAAGATGCACATCATCCAACTTTGTATATAGAGGTCTCTTTAGTAATCAATAAATTAAAGCAATTGTCGTCTCCATTAAAATCTACCTATAATTATAAAAAGGCGAATTTCAATCTATTATATGAACTATTTAGAAACACGGATTGGACTGATATTGGAAGGTTTTCTGATGTAAATGATGCTGTAGAATATTTCTATTCCATTATATACAATATATTTGATAAATGTATCCCAAAAACAAAAACTTCCAAGAATTATCCAGTTTGGTTTAACAACCAAATCATAAAAGATCTAAGAAAAAAGGACAGAATTCGTAAAAAATATAACTTCTCTCAATCAAATGATTTAAAAAATGAATATAGTAATTTAAGAGCAAAACTAAAAAAGGATATTGATCAAGCATACAAACAGTACATAAATAAAATACAAAAGGATATTAGCGATGATTCAAGGACATTCTGGCAATTTATGAAGGACAAAAAAGGGGCAGTCTCCTTCCCAAATACTATGCACCTAGATAACCTAGAATGTAAAAGCGGGGAGGCAATTGCAGATGCATTCGCAAGTCACTTTAAAAGTGTATACAATGTAGATTTTCATGGAGATGACTCACACATAAAGCTAAATCCGCACATGGATGAAGTAGTTGTAAACTCTATTACACAAAATGAAATACGTGATGCTGTAAAGAGACTAAAGTCAAACAAAGCAGTTGGACCCGACAGGTTACCCTCTTACATCGTTAAAGGTTGTATCGACTTTCTTGTATACCCGCTTCACTACTTGTTTAACCTAAGTTTAAAAACCAAAGTATTTCCTGAAATCTGGAAAGAAGTCCGTCTTTGCCCAGTACACAAGAAAGATGATAAAACCAACATTAAGAATTATAGGCCTATTGCTATACTATCAGTCCCAGCAAAACTTTATGAATCGATTATCTATGACGATATCTATAGATCAGTCTCCAATAGCATATCCATTCACCAGCATGGTTTTATGAGACAAAGGTCAACTGCTAGTAACCTGATTAATATCACTCAGTTCATATCCCAAGAAATACACGAAGGAAATCAGGTGGATGTTGTTTATACCGACTTTCAAAAGGCGTTTGACTCGGTGTCGCATAATTTCCTACTTTGTAAACTTAAAAATGAATTTGGATTCCATGAGAATCTTATAGAACTCCTCACATCATATTTACATAATAGAAAACAGTATGTGTCTGTAAGTGGTTATACATCGAAACAGTTTCTTGCCATGTCCGGAGTCCCTCAGGGTTCCAATCTTGGACCACTGTTATTTCTCATGTTCATAAATAGTCTTACTGAAATAATTACAGCCTCCAAATATCTGTTATTTGCAGATGATTTAAAGATTTACATTAAAGTTGAAAATAATATGGACTGCTTCCTGCTCCAAAATGACATTAATAATTTATATCAATGGACACTTCAAAATAAATTGTATCTTAACATTAATAAATGCTTCATTATGACCTATACTAGAAGAAAAACTCCAATTATATTCAATTACAAAATGAATAATACAGATTTGGCTAGGGTTGAAACCATGAGGGACCTAGGCGTAACATTTGACACCCAGCTCACATTTAGTAACCATATTTACACCATGATAAATAAGGCTAATAAAATGTATGGATTCATAGTACGCAATACGAAGATGTTTAACAATACAGGAGCTATTAGGCGGTTATATATTTCGTATGTAAGATCTCAGTTGGAATATTGCTCAATTGTCTGGAATCCATTTTATCAAATACACAAAAATAGCGTAGAAACAATACAAAATAAAGTTTTAAGGTTTTTAAATTATAAAGAGACTGGTTTATATGATTTCGATATAGATAAAGATATATTAAGGGAAAGATATAATCTCAAAACACTGGAGAATCGACGAAAATACGGGCATATTGTATACTTACATAAATTGTTACATGGCAATGTAGACGATAGTAGTTTCCTGTCCATGATAAGTTTAAGCGTCCCCCACTATCCTACTAGAACTTATAGAACTTTCCACTTAGACCTGGCAGGTACAAATTATCAAATCAATTCCCCTCTCCACAGAATATGTAGTAACTATAATACGATCCAAGCCAACTGTGATATATTTGATATCAGTATAAAAAAACTAAAAACCATGTTAAATTCATTGTTTTAAACCATTGCTTTCTAATATTATGTTAAAATTAAGCTAGTATTAAGTTAGTTTTAGGTTAATGTAAATATCAAATGTACCATATCACTCTGTAATAGGGCTTGCCTGTTGAGTGCATTACCAAATAAATTATTTATGACCAAGTTCAACCTACCGCTAGAAAACAATGTCGAACACTGAGATCGTTTTACGATTGGTTACGATAATGTCAATTCTATACTTCATATTACATTAATACTTCACCGGATTATAATATACTCCATCATACTACATAGTATTTCATGCATACTTCACGATACTTCATCGTACCACAACGATACTTCATATACTACACTAATACGTTACTTCATACATACTTCAGAATACTTCTCTATACATTTTTATATAAAAAAAGAACCTACCTACTATAGATCATGAATTATATTAGATAAGTAATTTTAAAAGATATATTTTATGCTATTACATTCATCATTATTTTAACTTACGTACATATAATTATTTTAAAAAACAAATTTAACTGCATTTTAATTCTAAGTAAAAAATGATTAATAATAATTATATCACTCGTAATAGGGTACACGCGAATATCAGTTTTACAGCCAAGTGTGTTTTTATCAGATAGTTTATGTTTGAAAATGTTTAAGTATATTATAATATAAATTGTTTAGACATCCGATAATTAATAAATAATAATTCAAATTCAAATTATTTGAATCTTTACGAGCAACTGCCGAGTTTTGACGAGCTCACCCGACCCGCGCGTGACGTATGATCCCTTGTTTATTTCATTTTGGTTGTCCATATTTACTAGTTGTTTTAAACAAATATGACCTTTTATGATCATTATGAGGTGTTTCAACCAATATATACAGATTTATCCATCTTAAAAATCAAAAGTTACACAAATTTACGACCGAATAAACACTGAAAACTCTTTACTTTATCATGATATTCACGGCTCCGTCAAAAGTAAACAGATGATATGACGTCACCGCGATATATGTCAACCGTCAAAATTCAATAGTGACGTCAAACCCGTTTTACCGCGTGGACTCTTTCAAATTGAATTTTATGCCGAATTTAACATATTTCAATGAAATTAATAATCAAAATTGTTGTTTCAATAAAGATAGAATCTAATTCTATTGATATTAAAATTTAGAAGAGAGCAAAATTTACAGAACTTTGTTTAAATACAAACATGAATTTAATGATTTTGAACGAAGGAAACTTACACCACATCATAGTAAGCCTCCTCATTTTTATGGCTTACCAAAGACACATAAACAAAATATTACTTTAAGACCAATTGTTAGTTCTATTAATTCACCATGTCATAATTTGGCAAAATTTTTACTTGAAATTATTGATACATTTTATAGAAAAAATTTATGAAAACGATATTCATGAATCACACCTGATGGTTAGTTTTGATGTAGTTAGTCTTTTTACCAATGTTCCGGTAGATGAAACCTTAAAAATAGTTAAAGACAGGTTGCTAAATGGTAATAATTTGGAAGCTAGAACTAAATTAAGTGTAAATAGCATAATGGAACTCTTAACAATGTGTATAAAAACAACCTATTTTCAATTGGACAATGAGTTCTATCAGCAGGATTTTGGTATGGCTATGGGGTCTGCATTATCACCAATTTTAAGCAACATATTTATGGAGAACTTTGAGAACACACATGTTCAAAATTGTATAAACAAACCGGTTGTCTGGTGGAGATATGTTGACGACATCTTTGCAATTTGCCCTCATGGTGTCGATTTACTAGATAGTTTCTTGGAAAATATAACTAGTAAGGAACCGTCTAATAAATTCACATTAGAAGTAGAAAGTAGGAATGAAGTACCGTTTTTAGATGTTTTAATTAGAAGGGTAAATAATACAATTGAAACAAGTGTTTATAGAAAACCAACACATACTAATAGATATCTAAATTTTAACTCAAATCAGTCAATAAATGTTAAAAGGGGTTTTGTAAAATGTTTATACGATAGGGCCAAAATAATTTCATCTAATAATGAAATATTAAATAACGAGAAAAAATTTATCAAAGAGGTTCTAGTACAAAATCAATATCCTGAAGCCTTTATTGATAGAGTTTTCATAAATGTTGAAAATAGGGACAATCAGGTACGACAAAAACCTGAACGTCATTATACAGCAATAAATCCTTATGTATACGGACTATCGGAAAAGCTACGTATAGGTGACAAATTTGATGTTAGGACGATATTTCAAACGGGGAACACTTTAAGATCTATTTTAACAAAAACAAAACCGATAAACAGGGAGCAGAATTCAAAAAACTGTATTTACAATATCCCGTGCGAATGTGATAAATGTTATGTGGGTGAGTCATCCAGGCCTTTCAGTGTGAGGTTGGATGAGCACAAGAATTACATTAGAAAGAATGAAATTCAGAAATCAAAGATTTGTGAACATGCTTGGGAAAACGGACATAGAATAAACTGGGACTCTGCAATAATTTTAACAAAAGAAACAGATACCAAAAAAAGAAAAATTAAAGAATCAGCAATAATCTTATTAAATGAAGATAAGTGCGTATCGAATTGTTCTGTAGATATGTACATCCTGGCTACCAATGTTAGAAGAACTTAACAAACAACATTATCTAAAAGAAAATATCATCAGTTCTATGTTCTGTGTAAGTAGTAAGTATCTATGGAAATAACATAAACAGAATATTAAAGCTGTGTATTTGACAAACACAGCAAAATAAGAGTTCTTCCAAAAAAGCTTTGAAAACGGAAAGAGATTACTTTCCGAAACGTCAGCAAAATACAATATTTCTGTGTTTATTCCGATTTATATTATTTGCAAAACATAACCACTGACTATTCCTTTGGCGTAAACGTCACGGGCGCAGAGGCTTTTTTCCAATAATTCTATTATTTTGTAGATTCGGTGATTTGTTTTCAAGAGGATAATAATACATGTGGTAGAAAACCCAAATAATAGGAAAGAATATTCGTAGAATGCCACAAATAACTTTCAGACAATATTTATTATTTATATTTTTTGTGAATGAGAATTAAGAGTGATATAATTATTATGAAATTTTTTTTCGAAGAATTAAAATGCAGTTAATTTGTTTTTAAAATAATTATGTGTATGTAAGTCAAAAATAATAATGAATGTAATAGCATAAAATATATCTTTTAAAATTACTTATCTAATATAATTCATAATCTATAATAGGTACTTTTTTTTATATAAAAATGTACCTATATGAAGTATCATTGAAGTACGAGGAAGTATCGTGAAGTATGCATGAAATACTATGTAATATGATGGAGTATATTGTAGTCCGGTGAAGTATGAATGTAATATGAAGTACGCTGACCACATTTTGAAGGAGCGATTTCCCCTTCGTATAAGCCTGTATCCGTGGCCTTCGATATTATTTTTTTAAGTGGTAAGAAACAATTTTTTCAACAGGAAAGGTATCATACTCGCAGGCTCTAGGACGTAAATCTGACTTTGTAGAGTTCTCTAATTAAGGACAAGGAATAGATAGTTAAAGTATATACGATTGGAATTGAAACTGGTCAGTTTTAAAGCACAGGACCGTGCGTACTGAACTTGATATTTTGTCTTATATATTTGGCAATGGTATTGAGATTCGAACGGTAGTTGAAACTGTGCAGGCGAGTCCGAGACTGGCAATGTAATCAGCCTGAATGAACCATCTACGACTGCACTGGTCAACAGTGTGCATCGAGAAGTGAAAGCGTACGGACGTACACCGAGCCATCAGAGTGCACAGTGAAGTGGAAGCCCCACAGACAGTGACGTCGATAGTGTTGAAGAGGAAGTTCACACGTCTTTTTCAAGACACCATTTTCTGTTATTAATCATAACTTTTTCCCATAATAATATAGGTATTCCCTTACAGGAAACCGACAACGACGTTACCGTGGAGGACGGTAACATGGAGTACAGTGAAGACGAAACATCCCAGAGCGGTAGCTTCCGAGGGGGCCCCCCAACCACAAGGGACGACAAGGAGACGATAAAACGTCTCACAGAGGAGAACAATGCTCTCAAGAAGAAAATAGACGAGCTCACCGAAAGGTTGGAGCAGATGCAGAGGGAACAGAAGTCCCAGCATGAAGAGCTTCTGCGTGCGATTCGGGGAGAATCGCAAACACGGAAAAGAAAAAATCCGCCCGCTGCCAACACGGACTCAGACGAAGAGGCCCCTAAGGCGACAAAGAAGGTGGCTGAAGAGCCCCTCAAGTGCCCCCCCGAGTCCGAGTCACCTAGACAGAGCAGAACGGGATCCAGAGCCCCCCAGCAGGAGGCTAGCGTCCCCCAACAAGAAACCCGGAAAGAGGAGACCGAGGCCCCTCAAACAAGGACAAGAAGCCAGCGTGTACCCCCGGTAGTGCTGCGAAACAAAGAGACGTGGACAACGGTGAGCCGTCGTTTAACCGAAACCGGTATAAACTTCAACAAGGCCAAAGTTACCGGGGAGGGAATCTCCATCGAGCCCGCGACGTCCGAGGACTATCGGAGGATGACAAGGATGTTCGCAAATGAAAAGAGGGAGTACCACACGTATGCCCTGCCAGAGGAACGGCAGCTACGTGTGGTCATTCGAGGGATCCCGAGCGGCGTTACCTGCAAAGAGGTGGCAGAAGACCTCCAGGACCAAGGATTCGCACCTACCGCGGTCCAGCGAATGATGTCAAGACGGACAAAACAGGAGGTGCCCCTCATGCTTGTCCTAGTCCCACAGGACCAGGACAAGATAATCCAAGTAACGAGGTGCTGTTCTCTAGTTGTAAGGGCTGAGAGACAGCGAGCCAAGGTAGCGGCATCCCAATGCCACCGCTGCCAGCGTTTCGGCCACGGCCAATCCAGGTGCACCGCGCAGCCGAAATGCGTGAAGTGCGGCGAGGCACACCGGACGACGGAGTGCAAAAAGAAGGCAGACGAACCGGCCAAGTGCGCGAACTGCCAGGGGGCCCACCCGGCCAGCTATAGGGGATGTCCAAAGTACCCCAAACAATCAGCCAGCGCCACCCAAAGGCCGGTACAGAGGCCAACGATGACCTCAATACAGAAGGGCGGCGTAGCGCCAGGCACAAGCTACGCCAGAGTAGCCCAGGGCAAGGCAGGACAGAACACCGTCCCTGCTGCAAAACAACAAGCATCGCCAGAGGCCAAAAACCTCACAGCGGTGCTCGCACAGATGCAACAAATGTGCTCAGCGATGAGCGCATTTTTTGCACAAATGCCAAATTTAACTAATCTGTAATGCCTTTACAGGTTAAACCGGAAGTCCTGCAGATGGCGGCCTGGAATGTCAATGGCCTGCGAGAAAGGAGGCTTGAAGTCGAAGAGCTCCTGACCAGGTACGACATAGACGTCATGGCACTGCAGGAAACCAAGATGACCCCGGCCAAGGAGATCAACTTCCCAGGATACCACACCTACAGGATGGACTGGGTAAACAACCCTCAGCGACCCGCGAGAGGAGTGGCCCTATTGGTGAAGAAAACCATAGCCCATCATCCGACAGTACTGCCTGAGCTAGAAAACATGAACGCCACCGCCGTAGTAGTGTCCACAGCACGAAATGGCGACATACAAGTGGTCTCATGCTACCAGCCACCCCGCAGCACGCTTACCGAGGGGGATCTGGACGCAATCTTGCCCGCCAGGACACAGGTCGTCGCAATTGGCGATTTCAACGCCAAATCCCAGGAATGGAACAGCGGCATAACCAACACTCGAGGACGAGAGCTGCTGAGGTTCCTGGGACAGCACGCCGGCGAACTGATGGTGGTAGGACCGGACCAGCCCACCTTCGACAACGGCAGACACAGGCCAGACGTACTGGACATCGCGATCCTAAAGGAGATGACCTTCGAGGCAGAGATCACCACCAGAACGGAGGGATCTACCGAGCACAACCCGATCTTCCTAACCCTAGGAGGACAGGCGAGTGAGGACAACGCCACCTTCACGAAGAGACGAACGGACTGGGAATCGTACCGGCAGCACCTGCAGCAGTACATCGCACAAATTCCCAGGCTAGAAACCGTGGAGGACGTTGAGAGGGCCATCATTACCCTAGAGGAGCAGATCCTGGAAGCGATAAGGGCCAGCACGACGGAAATAGAAGTAAGAAGGCACCCAGCACCGATGGCAAACCTCCCAGAGGTCACCAGACAGCTGATAAGGGACAGAAGGAGCGCCAAGAGACGGGCTCAGAGGACCAGGCTCCCCGCCGACAGAAGGGAGTACAATGTCCTCAGCCGAAGAGTGAAAGCCGCCCTCCAGGAACACCGTCAGGAGGGGTGGCAACGCCACCTTGAGTCACTGGATCCACAGGACAGAAGCATGTGGAACACACAACGTGCCCTGCGAAACCGAAGGAAGCCTATGCGCCCGATTCACGGAGAGCGAGGGATCGTCTACACTAACCAGGAAAAAGCCGAGGCGTTCGCCGACAGCTTAGAACTGCAGTGCAGAGAGAACGAGCTCGATGACGAGGACGAGGACTGGGTGGACGACGTCGAACGCAGAGTACGAAGGATCCGTCGCCTACCAGATGACAACCACATCCGTCCGACTACCCCCGAGGAAGTCAAGGAAATCCTGAGGAGCCTAAAGCCGAGAAAAGCTCCGGGATGTGACAAGATAGGAAACATCGCTCTCAAAAAGCTGCCCAGGAAAGGAGTAGCGGCGCTAGTCAACATCGTAAACGCGATGTTAAGGTTACGGCACTTTCCAGCCAGGTGGAAAAAGGCCGACGTCATTATGATCCCTAAACCAGGGAAAGACCTAATTTTCCCGTCTTCTTACAGGCCCATCAGCCTCCTCCCAGCCATGAGCAAGGTTGCAGAACGGGTCATCTTGAAGAGGCTAACAGAGAAGACAGAAGAGCTGAACATCATCCCGGATGAACAGTTCGCATACCGAACAGGACATTCCACGGAACTCCAAGTGCTTCGCCTCACTGAGGAGATCACCAAGGGGTTCAACCAGCGTCAAGTCACCGCGGCGCTGTTCCTAGACGTCGCCAAAGCATTCGACACGGTCTGGCACGACGGTCTCTTAGCTAAAATGATGAGTATGGGTTACCCCATCGAACTCGTCAAACTAGTGAGATCCTACCTACACTGCAGACAGCTAAGGGTGAAAATCTCGGACCAACTCTCCACCTACAGGACCGTGGAGGCGGGAGTTCCACAGGGATCGGTGCTGTCACCGCACCTGTTCGCCATCTATACCTCAGACCTCCCCCGGACCGACCATACAGCCCTAGCCCTGTATGCAGACGATACCGCCCTGATTGCCAGATCCTGGAAGGCCAGAGACGCAACCAGAAAACTCCAGGAAGCGGCCACACTCCTGGAAGAATGGTGCACGATGTGGAAAGTCGCAGTCAACGCCGACAAGAGCCAAGCCATCCTCTTCAGACGAGTGCGGAAAGAAATTCCCACAGGACACGTCTCCATGAACGGCGAGGACATCCAATGGCACGACACCGTCAAATACCTTGGCGTGGTCATGGACAGAAGCCTAACATGGAGACAAAACACGGACGCCATCACAGCTAAGGCCCGACGTACGAGAGCCCTAATCTACCCAATGACGGGAAATGGGAGCCGACTTAACTTGAGGAACAAGCTCACGCTTATCAAGACCCTCATCAGGCCGCAGCTGACGTACGCCTCGGTAGCGTGGGGCTACCAGGCGAAGTCCTACATGAAGAGAATCCAGGCAGTGGAGAACATCGCCCTCAGGACGGTAGTTGACGCCCCATGGTACGTGAGAACCGCAGACATCGTCAGAGACCTGGAGTACACCACGGTCACTGAAGTCATCCGGGAACGAGCGAAGAAGCTGTGCGCCCAAGCCGAGGAGCATGGGAACCCGCTGATCAGACAGGCCACTGATTACGACCCCACCGACGCCCCGAGGCACAAGCGACCGAGGGTTCAGCTACTGGACAACGGGTAAGTATAACCTTTATTTCCCGCTAACAGATCTGTTTCAGATACGCCAGGACGGACCACCACTACCAGAGACATGACGTTTTCAACCCTAACCCAACCTCCTTGCGGGCGTCGGACAACATACCGTCCAACGCCCGTTGTCCTACCTGCTCCGTGGAGACCGAAAGTGCTAAAAGAAGCACTTAGGTCTCCACACTCCCGAGCTACACAGCTCATCCTTACCTTTCCGACGATCCGGGGTAGGATATCAATTGATGTCCTACGTACCGGCAGTCAGTCCCAGCCAAAACTTCCTAAACCCAACTCGACCGATGACTACCCCCGGGGGTGACAAGCTGGCGAAGAAAGATAACATCAAGACAAGAAGAGCGCCAGAAGAGACCTCAGCCAGCGAGGTTCAACAGCCAGGACCAGGGGAGGTCCGCAGAAAATACCACGACACATCTCACATTTGTGAGCTGGGTCTGGTAGAAGTACGCGGGCCCACCTATCACGAAGGCCGGTCCAGGTCTACAGAGATAATCTAGGTGCAAAGAGTAATAGTCCTACTCGGCCCTAGTTATCGAGACCGACATCCAGCCAATGGATATTGGCGCGTGCACTGGTTTAAAGGTAATAAAACGGACAGGCCTACTAGCACAAAAAAACTCGTAAATCGTTTCTTTATCTTGGAACGTGGAAGTCTAATATCGTGCTGTCTGTGTGCCAGTGCAGCGCATAAATACTTATTATAATATCAAGCGTAGGAGTTTAGTTAGTTACTGTTCATATTTATAAATATTTACTACTGTATAAATGGTAAAATATTTTAATTATTTACTAATTTACCATGGCTTTCTGGAGACCATTTGAAACAGAGGATAATATAATAACGCTCGAAAATCTTTTCATTTTGTTATGACAAGCATTTCTATTTACCTCCGCCCATGTACAATAAGGAGATGCCGACTGTTTTTGCCGGCTTTTAGTTTTTATACGGTTTCAATTCCAATCGTATATACTTTACTTACTGTTTTCTGCAATCAAAATACATGTTATCAAAAATAAATTTATTATGAATGTGTATAAGATGATGTCAATACTTGTGAGTCTTGTACAATGTATGTAGAGTGTTCAATGTCCATACTGCACGAAGCCTCTAAGTTGGTGTGATAAGTGATGATTTATCCTCTAATACTTGATGGACATTTGCAAGCCCTTTCCCATTCTGTAGTGGCCGCAATCTTTTTGGAGATACAAAACTTCTGGCAAGTGAAGTAAGGTGGTCCTTAAAGAGTACCATACTATCAATTTTTTAACACTTACATACTTCATCGACTTAGATTATGTAATAATAATAACTTTAGTTATAAAAATTTCTCCGTTACTGAAAGCATCAAATTGCTATTTACCCAATTATTTTACCATTCATTAACCAGTATAGAGAAGCAAAAAAAAACAAAGAATTATGGTGCATAGATTTATTGTACAAACTTATGTCACTTTTTTTATATTTGAGAACAGTATTTATAAACTATTTAAAATAAAATATGGTTCATATTTTGTGTATTAACAACAATTGTATTAAAGAATGAAAATCAGTCTGATCAATTGCAGTCACAATGGTCATTGCTGTTGCAAGAACCTCCATTGTTTCCGTTCAGTATACAGGAAGCTCTACAAGACTCATTATTGCAATCCAACGCAGCTCTTCTCTGAACGTTATGATCACCTAATGAAAGAAAAACAATGTGAGCAATTTGCGTGTATAGTGGAGTAATATTGAGGCCAAACATTTTTGAAAATGGATGTAGCGAAAAAAAATTCCTGTCTGTCGGTCTGTAACTTTTTTTGTGCGCACGTTTACTCTGGAACTGTTTATGATATTGACTCGGATATTGACTTGAAATTTGGTACACTTATGTATTATAACGAAATCTCCCAAGTAGCTTTTTAAAAACTCTATGACTATCTACTCCACCTTTTTATAAAGCTTAATACTTTATAATTATGAGTTAACAACAATAGTCCAGTATTAATGAAGTATCTATATACCCAAAATAGGCACAGTTTATACAGCTTCGGTAAACATTGTAAAAGGTACATAAATGCTGACAGTATAGTGTATACGATCAGAATTGAAACCGTTTAAAAACTAAGAGTCGGCAAAACAGTCGGAATCTCTTTATTGTTTTTCTTATGACAAGCATTTCTGTTTACCTCCGCAAGAGATGCCGACTGTTTCTGCCGGCTTTAAATTTCTATACGATTTGAATTCTGGTCGTATACACTATAACATTATGACAACCTCTTTGTTTCCTCTTACCAGCTGTTATAAATCATGATGTATACTAAGAAGTTGTTATACAGGGTTACTGGTAATTCGATACATTCCTTTGGAGATGTGATGGGGCATGATCTAAGAAGTAAATTTAGCCCTAACATATATTATGCAAAACTCAATAGTTTTTGAGATATTTAATTTTTTTTGTTTTTCTCAAAAAGTAGATCTTAATGTCCTAAAAGTTAATTTTCGAAAAATCTATTTGACATTTTTAATTTTTTTTTACTGGATTACTTGTCCAATATTATAGATATCCGTTTGGAATGAAAAATATCTGGAAACATTTCGATCATGTGAACATCTGAAATAAAAACTTTACAAAAATTTTTTTTTAAATCAGCTATGAAATTTACCTATTAGGTTTTTTCAAAAAAATATTAACGTAACACGCATATAAATTATTATAAAAACTGCCTTATTTCAATAGCTATCTAACAAGGTACAAATGTTCAATGTACCCTTAATAGTTCTAAGAAAATACTAGTAAAAATAACACAAGTAGTACGAATTTTATTTTTAGATAAACAGTAAAAAACATTTTAAAAGTAGAGTTTAATTCTTCATTAATTTCAAAGTTGTACTTTATTTTTTATACGTCTTGTTCAAAATGGAAGCCCCTATTCCGTATACAGACACGGCAGCGTCTTCTTATTTCAATTCTTGTCACTCTGGTTGTCAGATTATGCCTTATGTGTTGGGCAGCATCGACTATCCTTTGTCTAAGGTTTTCTATAGTATTGACTGGTGTGGCATAGACCATCTCCTTCATATGACCCCATACGTAATAATCAAGGGGTGTTAAGTCAGGGTTTCGCGCTGGCCAAGGTATTGGGCCCGCTCTTCCGATCCAACGGTTAGGGAAACGTTGATCAAGTAACTGTCGTACTGTCAGCCGATAATGTGCTGGACAACCGTCGTTCTGAAACATCATTCGCTGTCTGACGGCGAGAGGAACATCTTCTAAAATCACCACCGGATCATTTCTTAAAAAATTTTCATAGATTTCCCCGTTTAAATTTTGAGGAAGAAAGTGTGGCCCTATTAAATAGTGACCAATGACTGCCATCCACACATTAATAAAAAACTTCATTTGGAAACTACTTTCACGTGTTAACTTGGGATTTTCCTCTGCCCAATAATGTAGGTTGTGGAAATTTGTTATACCCTCGCGATTAAATTTCGACTCGTCCGTCCATAAAATACTTGTTAAAAAATTTGCGCTTTCTGCATCTGAATTTAACATAAAGCGGCAGAATTCCACTCTCCTTCCAGGATCATCTTCCTCCAAGCCTTGGACAGGGGTATAGTGGTAAGGATGACATCCAACTCTACGTATCGTAGACCAAACTTTCCATTGTAACGCTCCGGTTAGTCTTGCGATTTTATTAGTTGAAATAGTTGGGTCTTCCTCAAAATACCTCAATATTTCTTCCTCATCGTCTGGTTCATAAACGGGAGGAGCACCAGCGTCACTTCTTCTACATTTCACGGAGCCAGTTTCAGCGATATTTCGATATGCCGTACTGAATACACGTGTATTTGGTAAGCGGCGGTTAGCGTACCAAAGACCATATTCTCGGCGAGCTTCAGCAGCGTTGCCGTCACAGTATCCATAGACAAACAAAATATCAGCGTATTCTGCGTTGGCATACGCGGCCATGGCACAGAAAATACAATAACAACAACTACGAGCAAAATCTAAATCTTCGATAACTAATTTAACAAAACCAACAAACTTAAGGGACACGGAGATAAGAATGTCAGTTAATGACATATATGCACAAACGTCAAAGCCAAGGACTGGCTGACTTAAATGAAAATGAACGATTAGTCGTTTAACAAATTCCGCCACCAGCATTATCTTTACTAATTTTTTATTAGAACTATCAAGGGTACATTAAACATTTCTGCCTAGTTAGATAGCTATTGAAATAAGGAAGTTTTTATAATAATTTGTACGCGTGCTACATTAATATTTTTTTGAAAAAACCTAAAAGGTAAATTTCATCTGATTTAAAAAAAAAAAATTTTACAAGTTTTTATTTTAAATGTTCACATGATCGAAATGTTTCCGGATATTTTTCATTCCAAACGGATATCTATAATATTGGACAAGTAATCCAGTAAAATAAAAATTAAAAATGTCAAGTAGATTTTTCGGAAATTAACTTTTAAGACATTAAGATCTACTTTTTTGAGAAAAACAAAAAAAAATTGAAATATTTCAAAAACTATTGAGTTTTGCATAATGTATGTTAGGGCTAGATTTACTCCTTAGCTCATGCCCCATCACATCTACAAAGTAATGTATCGAATTACCAGTAACCCTGTATAATTGCTGCAAGTAAGTTTTTATACAGTGGAAATTCAATGTGAGTTACTGTTTGCAGTTATAAAGCATGGATATCACAGAAACTTTCTTATGGCAAATTATTAGGAAGCTGAATGAATATTGCCTGCGAATTAGTGTATGCTGTGGTTCATAGAAAACTAAATTTGTCATGCGGAGAAAATTTTTCTGTTGAAATAAGCTATTCTAATTCGAAATACATAAACGCGCCTCTAAATCTCCATTAATTTGATTAGTTGAAAATTATTTACAAAAATATATTTTTTAATTTTTTTTTATAGAATTATTTTAAAATGATAAGCCACGTATTTTGGACACCCATAAGTGATTGGTGTCAATATTTTGCAAAGTTTTCTTTTTCAAGTGATAAAAAGTTAATTATACCTCGTACCTACCGGCCGCCCTGACATATTTACTTTTAGAAAATACAATATGGTTCCTTATAAGTATCCAAAGAAGCAGTTATAAATTCTTAAAGCAGCAGTTTGGCTGTGTAGAAGTAGTAGTAGAAACAAAATCCCCAGACAGGTGAATTTACTTTGATGGAAATCCACATTTTATGTAATAATTCAATTCATGATAACATCATTTTGATTTTGAGGGATATGATATTATCACTTTTGTTTAAATTTCAGAAATAAGTTTTTATTGATTTTGGTAGATTTTTGTAGTTTGTAATGAGAAAATTACTGAAATTTTTTTCCTACATAACAAGAAAAATTCGAGAGCACATCAAATGACATTGGAGGTTATGAAATGGAGTAATTTTAGCTGTATGAGAATTCTATAAAGGCGAAGGATTGCAGTTACATAGCTCCAAAATAGAATTTCAGTTGAATAAATGCTTTATAAATTATAAAATATTCCTTCCACTATACGTAAAAGCATTTATAAATAATCTGTATTAGGGCTGACATAAATGGCATTTGTCTGAAATAACTACATTGCTGTAAAATTTTGCTTTAAAAACCTTTAAAACTCAATGTTATAAAGCCATTATAGAGAAATTGCTAAGTTGTAGAACAAATGTATAAATCTTATATAGAGGTTTATACAGCTGTTATAAATATGCATGGTGTGTACCTGTATAATAGACCATACTAAGCCTCTTATAAACTGAAAAAAAAACTGTATAAAATGCTTTAATAAAAAAGCTTTATATTTATGCTCTGAAAGCATTTTGCCAGCAATGTTATTCCGCTAAATTACTTTATAAGCAGTTTAGTGTTGAATAAAGCTTCAATATAACCAATATTCTGTACAAGTTGCCATAATGTATTATTTATAAAGCTTTAAGCGTAATAAGAAGGCGACGTGTGTTACTTGGGCTGGGACTAGATTATATTTTGATCTAATTCCGCTGAAGGGTTCGGGGGTAAATGGAGTAAATAAGGGTCAATAGGCAAATCAAGCAGGTAAGCGTCCATACAATTGCAATTTAGGGCATATACGAAAAGTCAGCCTCAAAATTTTTTTGGCATGAGACCTTCACTATCACCCCCAATACCGCCTCATACTATTATGAAAGTGAGTAAAAAAAAAAAAAAATTGATTTAGTGTGTATACAAGAACGAAACGTCTCACGTTTTTTGGCGTTACCTACCCCCTCTACCACCCCCATTGCCACCCCCACCCTGCTGTACCACTTTATTTATCACCCTAACGAGACAAGCACTTTTGACCTATTATTTTTTTAACATTAATTACGGATTAGGACATCCCTGCAGTCTGCATATCAATTAATTTGCTTCTAGATACATTAACAAATTAAACTGATTTAACAACTTTTTTTAGATGTTTTATTGATGAGGCAATAGAAACTTTGATATTAAATCAACCAAGTTAAAAACTAATAATGCTAAATAAATTAATATTTGAACAGTTTCTCTTAGTATCTGTTGAGTACATTAAAAAACTTCGACAAATCGGATAATGGCAAGAATTTCAGTGAACTCAACTGCATAAATACTGATATCCCACTAAGGACCTCTAAAATTTTTTTGGCATTAGCTACCCCTCTACCACCCCCACCCTATTATTAAAGGGAGTAAAAAATTAAATTGGGATTTAGTGTGTATAAGATTAGGCTAGGTCACTCGATTTCTTTCTATGGGGACATTTCAAATCGACGGTATTTGCAACAAAACCCGCATCTCTGGAAGAGTTACGTGAAAGAATCGTTCGAAAATGCCGTTTATTGACTCTAGATGTGTTCCGAAAAATTCAAAACAGATTATACTACTGTATGGAAGTCAGTTGGGGTCATTTTGAACAATACGTATGATAATTTACCCCCCTTCCATTTGAATTTTTTGAGAGGGTGGCCGTGTAGGATAGAGGGATGATGATAGGTATACAAGTATTACATTAAAATATGTCCCTCTTGGAAACAAGGTAAACGTGTTTTACCAATTTTTCAAAAAATTTTTATCCAAAACTATTCAGGGTGCCTACTTTTGGTTGGGACGCCCTGTATACCTTGTATTGTACTTTATGCGCACTTATTAAAAAACTAATAAAAAATATATTACCATGAGTTGGCGGTGCTCCTTCCTCAGCTGACAAGACGGTAGCAAAAACTGCGAAAAGTAAAGCAAAAGCCAAGATAGTTTTCATTTTTAATTGTATGTAGTTTTATCAATAACTCTCTAACAATCTAAGTCTGAATAATATATGTACATCCCTACTAGGTTTCCTTTTATATATACAAAACTCTTATCGGTTGTTATAACATTAAGTAATTAATGTAAATGGACAATAAAGTGATTCCCCTTTACAAATGTAAACTGGAATTCTTTATTTTATGCGCTGTTATTTTCCAAGAGTAAGTACCTTTTTAAAACGTGTTTTTGTGGTCGTTCGCTTTTATCTTGAGGTCATTTGTTTTATAAAAATATTAATTGTTAATATATCTATGTTGAATAATATTGATTTTAATTCGACTATGTAAAATGATGTATTTAGAAGCCAATAATAATGCAATAAGTCAATAATAATACATCATATAAAGGGTTTTTACAGAAAATGTATCGAAGTACTAACTTTGCTGACTAATATCAGTCAGCAAAGTGTCACTTTCGTGTTTGGGCCGCGACGGCGAATTGATTTAAAAAAAAAAAAAACTTAAAAACTACTCTCTTTAACTAGGTTTTGGCCTGGGAAGCTAGATTTCAACAGTTCGTCACGAAAAGTATGCTGGGACCGAAAATAGGAAAGCCTAACTAGACGGTAGGAAACTTGAAGTAACTTGATATTTACAGAAAGCCAACTTTTACTGACACTCTTACACATGCAAATTGTAATCAATCTTGGAAGATAAAAATGTCACCGTTTCATAGCTATCTATGTACACAGACTATTATCTCTAAATTTAAATAGGGTTAACTTTGAAAAAGAAGTTAGAATTCTTAAAACGCTAGCAAAAAACAATGGCTATGATGAGTTACTTATTGACAAATTAATAAAAAATAAAGAGAGAAAATTATTACAAAAACATTTTTATAGCGTGCCAAATATAGAAAATAAAAAGTAACATAGTATAAATTATGTAAATAAGGTTAGCAACTCAGTATGTAATAGATTAAATAAATTAGGTATTAATACAATATCAACGAATAAAAATAATTTAGGTCGCTTGTTGGTTAATAATAAAGAAAAGACAGAAGATATTAAAAAATCGGGGGTATATGAAATAAAGTGTGACGACGACTGTGATGCCGTATATATTGGTCAGAGTGGCCGTAGCATAGATGTGAGATTAAGAGAACACAAACAGTCTATTTTATATAATAAAAAATCAACTGGTTTCGCCGAACATTGCATTGAGCAAAATCACGTTTTTAACGGTAGTAGTGTTAAACTTTTGCATAATGCAAACAAAGGAAAAATCCTAGACATGCTTGAAATTTTAGAAATTAAGAAGGCCCTAAGAAACCATAAAAACGTTACAAATACACAAACAGAATGTATGAACAATCCTGTACTAGACACAGTAATAAAATTAAAATTAAGTTCGTAGTTTCGGCTTGTATTGTTAAGTTTTAAGAAATATCAAATCAAGTTATTATCCCCCTGTAGGTGGGTAGAGGATTTGTAAGATATATACTGTGAACCACCACTTTCAGTTCAGTTTTTAAGACTCTTTGATAATGGTCGCAAGGCCGAAACATATGTGAGAGAAATCTGAACAAAACTTATGAAACAATAGACCAAGTGCGTATTGTAACTATTCTTTTGAATATTTATAATTATTCCAACACTGCTTAACTTCACTGATCGAGATTTCGGAACTTAAACCGATGACCATACCTCATTTCACATGTTACAACACTATTTGAACTTGATGGAAGAATTAAAATTTGTTTTCGCAAACAGTTTTACTGCAAACTTGCATAAGATAGCTTCAAAAAACAAACGACCGTTCACAAAAAGCAT
Source organism: Leptura quadrifasciata (assembly GCA_963675555.1). Lineage (NCBI taxonomy): Eukaryota > Metazoa > Arthropoda > Insecta > Coleoptera > Cerambycidae > Leptura > Leptura quadrifasciata. The sequence continues at coordinate 16,824,019 of OY776681.1, read as the reverse complement.
TAAAAAAAATATTGAATTGTCAGCCGCGGCAGTCAATCTACCATTTTGCTGCCTAGTTAAACAAATAACTATTTTCAAACCCCAAGAAAAAACATGACATAATGACAAATTTTGTGAACCTAAAATATCAGTTGAGTTACCTTAGAACTTAATAAATCCAAAATTAGAATTGTCTTGGTCAGAGCAGTTTTTTATTTCAATTTGTTCGGGGAGTCAAGTCTAAAGCTAGTACTTGTAAAACGAAAAAAAAAATCTCTATAGACATACGCCCCAAAAGTGCTTCTTAAGGAAATCATAGCCCTTTTTTGAAAGTGGCTCCCTGGAATAGGTTCTTATTTAAATATTTTTAACTAAAAGCGGATGTTTGAAAAGACATCTTTAAAGCGAGGTCGATGGAGAGGTCGCCATGTTTCTATTAAATCGACAAATAATCTAGTGAAATTTTCAATATTTTTTTAATGCTTTTTGTGAACGTTCGTTTGTTTTTTGGAGCTATCTTATGCAAGTTTGTAGTAAAACTGCTTGCGAAAACAAATGTTAATTCTTCCATCAATTTCAAATAGTGTTGTAACATTTGAAGTGAGGTACGGTCATCGGTTTAAGTTCCAAAACCTCGATCAGTGAAGTTAAGCAGTATTGGTCGAGTCCGGAATTTGAATGGGTGACCGATGTTGTACGGTATTTCACCTACAAGCGAAAAAATAAAAACAAAAATTTTCAAAATTAATTTTAAAAAACACATCGATTCACTCAGCATAGCAAACCGTGAAAAAAAAAGTCTTCCAGACACAAAAAACACTAAAAACCACATTCAAGGTCAAGAAAATCTGAAAAATTTACGAACATTCAATAATTATAAAATAACCTAAATTCACCGATACCGAACCTTCAACATTCAAGCTAATCATTTTACGAACAGAACATTACAAAACCCCCCCTAAAAAATACAGCCCCCCTATAGAAATCAACAAGATCAAAACTGCTATCCGTACCTATAGTCACAACACTTTATAGTGTATACGACCAGAATTGAAACCGTATAAAAACTAAAAGCTAGCAAAAACAGTCGGCATCTCTTTATTGTTTTCCTTATGACAAGCATTTCTATTTACCTCCGCGAGAGATGCCGACTGCTTTTGCCGGCTTTTAGTTTTTATACGGTTTCAATTCTGGTCGTATGCACTATACTTAGTTTCGTTAATTTTCTACAACCCATTTTCTATTTCAATTTTCACTAGTTAATGACCACCCCTCGTAATACATCAAAACTACTTTTTCTACCTCTAGTCACATTCTATTTCTTTTAACGCGCGCCAGTTAATGTGCTATCAAAGAAATATGGTCCGATAATTTGAGAATTTATAATTCCAGCCCAGACGTTCACCTTCTCAGGATATTGAGTATTGGCCTCCATCATCCAATGTGGATTTTCTAACCGAAAGACACATTGTTAAAAACCTCAAACTTCTTTATCACAAACAATTTGCATTTTTTTGAGGCGGTCCGATCAATTGAGGCAGAGATATTTAGGAAAAACGCTAATTATCAAATAAAATTGTTAACAAAAGAATGTTCCCAATGAATTTAATTCTAAGAAATTTAACCATGAACTTACATTGATGGTAAAAAGCCTAAATCCATTTAAGACAGTACACCACTACCAATATTAAAATACTAAGAAATAAAACTACCTTTGATATAAAATTAGTACTTAATTTATTAAAGCATAATATAGTTGTGCTCATATTATAAAATATTTCTTTTGTTCTAATAATGTACATTGCTTTGCATATTTACTTATAGAGAATTTTAAGGCGTATTCATTTTTTTTTTTTTAGTTTTACATTGACTATAGAATACAGTAGCATCGTTTAATTACGCAAAATCCAGCTTTATGACCGCCCTCCCAGCATGATTTCTTGCATTTAAAATTCCAACAGGCTCCTCCAATTTTTTCATCTAAATGTTCTTGAAGCTGTTCTGAAAATTAAAAATACGAATTTTTAATGAAATTATGTATTAATGAAATTATTTTTAGACAGTAAAGTAAAAAGTGATTCGTAGTTGACATATTGTTCAATAAAAATTGTCGAAGTTATTTTTCGATTCAAAATTATGACATTTTAAATTAATTTCACTGCTTGTCAAGTTGGCCAGGGTATTGTTGTTTTTGACATACGTTGATTTGTCATTTTTGTTTAACCGGTTCTGTCACAAAGCTTAATAATTACTAGTTTAAATGGTCTGTACGTTGAGTTTAATAAGTGTATAGCGAAATGTCGCGATTGTTTCAAAATATTACATATATGTCTTAAAACACAGACATCTAATTCATTCGTCACCTTCCTATTCACCATTAAGAAGAGAGGATGGGTTAGAATTCAAGCAACATTTAAATCTTACTATGTTTGTACATCCTACGTTTTTTGAATTATAAATTGTTAACAAATTTGTGTTTTCTGTTTAATGAAACTTTATAGCGAATAATAAATAATAATGTTAATTCAGAAATTTTGCATTATTCACAGGTACATCTACATTATTTAATGGTTGTAGTTCATATGTTTACCTTTTCAACTGTCAAAAAATTTTCACTTAAATATCGTGGCGCCTCGAAAAAATTTCCGGAAATTTTTTAAATTGCCATGGTAGCTACTCAAAATTAAGGTATCTTATTGGTTAAAAAGTAGAGGTGTGAAATTTTCGGCAGAAATGGCCTAAAGACAACGTACAATTTTCTGTGAGAAAATGATTGTGTTAAACATTCCAGATCTTAGCCATAACCTAGGAACATTAAGTTACAAAAATTCAAAATTACAAAAAAAAGTTTAAATGAGCTGAATTTTAGTATATCTTCGCTTAGAGGCTATGAACAATATGCCAAAGATACCCATTAATTAACCTTGAGCGATTTTTTTTGACAGTCCATAATATATTATACGAATATCTTCTTTCTTGTTAACTTCACGACTAAAATATCTATATTCAAAATTAACGTTTAGAATATTATCTGTAAAAAATGTATCTTGTAATTTTTTTGTATATTTAATAATTTTCGAGATCCGCTCAATTCGAGAGATGGGCTCTTTAAGGTGAGCATATCCGAGAGAGAGAGAGAGAGAGAGAGATCCGATAAGGAAATATTTATTATTTTTGGCCATAACTTTTTTTTTATACATATATTGATAAAATAAAGTATAAGCCTACCTAAGTGGAACTATGACAGGTGTAGTGGTATGAATCTTCACACAATAATTTCAGTTGCTTACAAAATCAGTAAATTTAAATTAAAAATTAGTGCCAATCTTCATAATTTGTAGTTTTAAATGAACTAATTTTGCAAATGACTGAAATTATTGAGTGGAGATTCATATCACTACTACACCTGCCATAGTTCTACTTAGGTAGGCTGATACTTTTTTATACAATATATGTATTTAAAAAAAGTTATGGCCAAAAATAAGAAATATTTCCTTATCGGACCTCTCTCTCTTAGATATGCCCACCTTAACGTTTGGGTTGCTGTGGAACCCGACTTAGTGACCACATTAATATACAGGGTGGGGCAATAGTGCGTCGGACCTCGATATCACGAGTTCTACGATAGCTAGAAATTTTTTAAAAAATTGCAAGTAAACTAGATAAAAAAGTCTATAACTGGAAATTATTTTCGAACATACAGGGCGAGCCAAAATGAAATTACAAGACCAAGTGTCTTTTTTTTAAATAGAATGCTATGTATATCAGTACATTTTTTGAAGCCTCTTTCTAGGCTCTATTCATTCTTATATTAGCATTGAGTATCTCCCAACCACTTGGATATAATGAATTATTTTGTTGAAATAATGCAATCTGCAGATGGATATTAAAAAAATCACCACAGCCACAATTTTAGGTTTTAAGAAAAGCTTATGTGAATACCAGTTGCGAGATATCTAATTAATGTCTTTGAATCATTTTCATTTCCTAAAACTGTACATGGTGGCCAAAAATTATTTTTCATTTAAGAACATTTTAAATTGAATTTTCTTAATTTTTTTCAAATGGAACACCCTGTATATTTTTCGATAGTGTGATGTAGAAACGAAAAACTAACATTTTTTGTAAGCACTTCCCTATGGCTAATTGCAACCATTTTCGTTTTATAAATAAATAAGTGTTTATTTTTCATTTAAGAACTTTTTAAATTGAATTTTCTCAATTTTTTCAAATGGAACACTCTGTATATTTTTCGACGATGTGGTGCAGAAATGAAAAACGCTAATTGCAACCGATTTGGTTTAGCAATAATTACAAAATTCAAAAATAAGCTTAAAAAAGAGTTCTCTTCAAATAACTCAGTGGAAAAAATTATAATACATGTTCCACTTGTTGCCCATTTTGATTGACACACATCTTTATGCGCTTTTGAAATGAACAATTTCCTTCACGTATCCCCATAAAAAGAAATTCATTTTTGTAAGATCTGGGGATCTAGCAGGCCATTTTTATGAAATGTTGCCTCATTACTGAATAAAACAGTATTGAAGAAGTTGACATCATGTTGCATTTTACCTCTGGCCCAATTACAAAATTGTAGGCGCTTTTGAAAATCGTCATCAGAGATGCATTTGAATATGATATGCATGCAACTTATTTGTTTTTAAGACAGACCGTCTGCTTATTCCTATTAATGAGCTCACTTCTCTTTGACTAACATGGGGATTCTCAACCGTTGCCAGCACCACAGAAATATAAATATAATAATATATAAATATTCCAAATATTTTAAATTCAATACAAATTGTAACGATCAATAAGTGTGATAAATGCTCCTTTGTACACGACAATTTATACCAAATTGAGGTTTTATTGCTTGTCGAATAATGAAAACACCAAAAAAATGTACAAGAAAATATTACAGTAAAGGACCGGTTAAATACAATTTACTCATTTCAATGGATTGGGAGAAATGGTCCCACTAAATGGCCTCATTTCAAAATTGCATAAAGACGTGTGTCAATCAAAATGGGCTACACGTCGAACACCTATTATACATTTTTCTAATGAACTATTTGAAGGAACCTCTTTTTTTAAGTTTATTCTTGAATTTGACACGTATTTATTTATAAAACGATAATGGTTGCAATTAGTACTTACAAAAAATGTTCGTTTTTCATTTCATCAAATCGTCGAAAAATATACAGGGTGTTCCTAGAAAGAGGCTTCAAAAAATGTACTGATATACATAGCATTCCATTTTAAAAAAAGGCACTTGGTCCTGTAATTTCGTCTTGGTTCGGCCTGTATGTTCGAAAATAATTTCCAGTTATAAACTCGAGATATCGAGGTCCGACGCACTATTGCCCCACCCTGTATATCAACAGAATATTGGAGAAAAATACGTTAAAAAATTAATTTTTTCTATTATTATTTATTACCTTGTGTTAATTCTTGATCGTGAGCTTCACCGTCTTGATCTTGTTGGCAACTGACAATAACCACAAGAGCGCAAAGAAGAGCGACTAGTGCAGTGTTCATTTTTGATATATTTGCTTCAATTTGCTTTATACCTATAAATTAACTATTACAATACTATGCGAAATTTTAGTTTCCAATTCTTTATATAGTTGGCTTGTTATTGGTTACTTAATATATTCATTTGTTTTTAGATTATATGTCACGTGTATATATGTGTGTTTACTAAATCTAAACCCCCTGTGTAAATTTTTGTTTGGTAATGGATATGATAGTGGATTTTATTGTTGTGTATTTATTGCCACTAAGGTGTTCTAGTAAATATTTACTTCATGGCTTCTCTGAAAAGTAATAAAATTGTTTAGGGTTAGGTAGGTACCTATTGCCGAGTATTGCGAAAGTTAGGCGAATCCAGTTGTTTTTGATAGAATGGAATAGTAAGTATGCGTCGATGCATCGTTTTTGTTAAACCGGCAATAAGTAAAAATCAGAAAAATAATGTAAATGGTAAAAAATACTTTGTAAAATTCCGCTTCAAATGTTAAAGGTGTAATAGATTTTCGTAATTACTTAAAAACAGTGAGTCCTATGTCATAAATACACTGTATACAGTTGAACGCTATTTAGTTATCTTTAATTTGAGAGTTAATCTAATACATTATCGATAAAAATTAATTGAAGTAATTTGAGACTTGTCACATAAATTTTTACAAATGAACAAAATATACAGGGTAAACCATTAATAATGGGCCATAGTTTAGGGGTAGATTCTTTGGGTCAAAATATGAGGATATAACCAAATATGCTTCAGTAAAATGCTGCTGTGGAAAAATATACAGGGTGTCAAAGTTCAAATTATTTTTTCGTGTTTTTGCAATAACTCAACGGCCTCTTGACTGATCTTCGCCAAATTTGCTAGAGGAACTTTTTTTGTCCCAAGAAATAATAATTTATGTATTACATCACGTTTAGATCTTAGAGGGCGCGGCAGGACCTGTATCTGATGATGAATTTTTTCCATGCTTTTTTTTACGAAACGTCGTGGTACTTCTGACCAGAAAATCTTTTGTAGTTTTAAATTAGCTAATTTTGGAAACAACTGAATTTAGTGAAAATTCATATCACTGCACCTGTCATAATTCTACTTAGGTAGACTTATACTTTTAACCTCGCCACAATAAAATTGTGAGAGGTTACTAAAATTGGTTCAAAAACTAAAATTGAGATAACATCAAATCTTTACGTTTTGAGGTCCTAGGAACCCAAAAAAGTGGTTTTTGAAAAATGTCTGTGTGTGTGTGTATGTGTATGTATGTGTGTGTGTTATCACGATAGCGCCGAAACCACTGAACGGATTTGAATGAAACTTTGCATGTGCGTTTCTTTAGTGCCCCAGAAGATCTGAAAAGGTTTTGGTTGAGATCGGATTACGTTTAGTGCCATTTTGACGCAACAAGTTGTTTATTTTATAATTACTCTCAATTTGCAATGGAACCATTGAAAAGCAGTTAAAATTCTGATTTCAACGATATATCACACTTCCACCCTTTCGATTTGGTTTCCGTGAAAAAAATTTAAAACAAAGCAAATATGAAACATAGATCGCATTTCGCGTGACATGATCGATGCGCGTACCGTTACGTCGTGAAACTCGTCACATCACGTGTCAATTCACGTGTGAGGGTTTTTCACTGCTCTAGAAGTAGAGCGGATTACGTTTTGCCGTTTTTAAATATATATACAGACAAATCGAAGAATTAAACTACAAGTATTCCTCTAAAATTTAGTAAAATTACTGAAATGCTAATGTTTCATTTAACAAAGACAGCCGCGAGCGATCGGATTGCAATGAGCAAATTTTAACGATTGTCATTGTCATCGTTTGTCATCCGATAACGTTAGTGTCATGTCATGTTAATAAGATTTCGGCATATTTGTAACTTTTAGTGACTGCACCAATGGATTGTCACAAACTTTAAAGGTAGATGTAACAATATCAATATCATATGCTTTCTGTACCTTCGTTGGTGAATTTATTATAGATTATCATTTTACCAATTTTCAGTTTGTTGCTTTACAAATCCGTAGCGTTTAGGATAACTAGACTTTCTTAGTCGTTCAAGTGATGTTAAAGTTGTTAATATCCTAATAGTATATTATTCATCGAGCGATAATGTAGGTAATAACTCGCATAGATGAAATTTGCAGCACGAGCCGCAGGCCAATTTTGTAAATTCATTAAATTGAGGGTTTTTTTAGTGCCCCAGAAGATCTGAAAAGGTTTTGAATGAGATCGGATTACGTTTAGTGCCGTTTTGGCACACAATCTAATGCTCTTTTTGGCTTCAAAGATCCACCGGGTGGGGAGGTTTCAGCCGCTTCCAGTAGCTGCCAATTTTTTTACCAATATATTTATTAAAAGAAAATTTATGGCCAAAAATAATAAATATTTCCTTATCGCATCTCTCTCTCTCTTGGATATGCTCACCTTAAAAATATTTTTAATTTGAGACTTATCACATGCAATTTTGATAGAAATTGATCTAGATGCAGCATTTCAAGTTACGGTTTTTTCACACCTATTCTTATAATTCACTTAAAAACAATGAGTCTCTTGTCAAATGTAAAAAAATGACATATATGTATATTTTTGTTATGCCCCATAAACTAAAATATAATTCCTTCTTATTAAACAATTGAAAAAAAAATGGCAATATAGTACCATACCTACATAAAACATAATACTAAAGAAATAAAAATATAGATTATCATTATAGGTGTTATAAAAACTTTATTTCAATAAGTACGGTCGTGAGCAAAAAAAACAGGACAAGTCTTATAACGGTATTTTGCTAAAATCAAGTTGTGTACATCTAACTTTAATTTTTGTGACATTGTCAGTTAGTTGTCATAATTTATTGCAAGTGTGCAAAAAACTAATATGCCTCATATAAATGATTTATTTAAATCTGGAGTTATTGCTAAAGCAGAAGATAGATGGTCAATGAGACAAATTGCACTGCGTTATAATATTGACAAAAATTCGGTGTGAAACATTTTAAGAAAGTCGAGAATAAACGGTACGATTAATAGAAAGATTTGCAATTGGTAAATGCTTTAGTAGAAAATCCATTTTACTCAGTTATTCAGGCTGCTGAAGAAACGAATTTTCTTGGATCGAGTAGTACTGGTCGCCGACGAGCAAGAGAATCGGAGCTACGCTGTCATGCAGCAGCACAGAAATACTTACTTAAAGCTGAACATAAAGAAGCTCGAGTAGGATTTGCGCGATTAACTGGCCCAGTCATAGTCCAGATCTTAACCCTGTGTAAGAAGTATGGGGACTACTCGTAAGAAGTGTCCAAAAGCGAAATGTGAGACCACGGAATACCGAAGAATTACTGGAAATAGTAAATAATGCATGGGAAAATATTATTACTAATGATTATTGTATAAGGTTATTTAATTCTATGCCAAACTGACATTAAAGTTATAAATAGAAATGGTGCAATAACGAAATATTAATAGTTAGTTTTTTGTTATTAAGTAGGATATCCTTTGTCCTTTGATCCAGGATTTCTACTAATCGTACCGTTTTCTTAAAATGTTACACAACAAATTTTTGTTAATGTTATAACGCAGTGCAATTTGCCTCATTAACCATCCATCATTTACTATAGCAATACCTACAGCATTAAAACAAGAAATAAATTAAAAGTGATATCTGTTTTATTTCGGCTACTCATTACATATTCAAATAGAGACAGATTTACATTAGAAAAAAAAAGTTGTTCTATTTTTTTCTGCTCACGACAGTACCTGCCTAAGTAATTTAAAGGACAAATTCTATTCCCCGCATCTTTTTGTTTGCAAATCGTTTAATTACATTGATAATTTAAATTTCATGAAATACAGCTCAGTGAATGTACATCAAAGCCAATCCATTTAAACGATTTTTAGACATTCTATCTAATCCACATTTTTAATCGACTTAGAGTCGAAAAACTCCTTTTGAACTAGCAATGCTTATAGGTAAAGTAGATGCAAATAATTTTTAAAAATTTATAGATTACGTGGAATATGGTTTTATCGCACAGTTGTAAAGTTTCCAAACCGTCAGCAAGTTAGTCTCTACTTGCGGAGTTTGAGTAAGCGCTCCATTTCAACTTCCAAATACCAAATTCTCCTTTAAATTTGTACAAAACTATTGTTGCATCTTCTCCAAAAATAACTGCGTCTGTCGATGTATGTCTGGTCGATAGCCGAGTGGGTTAAGGCGCGAGAATAATTTTTTTTAAATTGGTTATTGATGGCAATCGCGATTAATCACACGGACATCGCACCACCGGGTTCGAATCCTGGCTCTGGCACTGTCGGAGGAAATGGTTGTATGTCCGCGTTTTTTCAATGTTCCACACAAACCCTGGCTTTTGAAATTGGGGGTTGTCTAATTTCTGCGGTGTTTATTATTATGTATATTATTATATCTGTCAGCATCTTCCCAGCTTTCATAATTTCTGTTTCAATTAATTGCTTTCATTGCATTTGTTGGCAAACAAATATTTAAACTAAATAGATTGAGTTTTTCCACTGGAAATCTGCTTTCCAGATCATTTATAACATAATCCTTCAAGAACTTTCCTAATCCCTAATCCTTCAAGAACTTTTAGATGTGTATGCCCAGAGCTATGATTCCTTGGGACTTAAAATCAACATTGGAAAGACTAAGATTATGTCAACTCCTCATCAAGTGAACCAAATAGACATTACACTTAACGGAAATTCTCTTGAAGTGGTGGATCAGTTCAATTACTTAGGCAACGTTGTTAATGACAAAGCAAACATGGACAGCGAGATTCGCAATAGAATTAACGCTGCATCTAGAGCACTCTGGGGACTTAGAGAGAGAGTATTATTTGACAACCACGACCTTGCTTTGTCAACGAAAATGGCTGTCTACAGAGCAGTTGTCATTCCAACACTGCTATATGGATGTGAAAGCTGGGTCACTTACCGTCGTCATGTGAAAGAATTAGAAAGTTTTCAGCAAAGACACTTCAGAAGTATGATGAAAATCCGTTGGTTCCATCACATATCAAACGTGGAAGTACTCAGGAGAGCAAACAGCCTTCCAATTGAGGTGCTTATTTCAAGAGCACGCCTAAGATGGGCAGGTCACGTTCATCGTATGCATGATAACCGCCTTCCTAAATGTACACTTTATGGTGAATTGCTAAGCGGTAGAAGAAGGCGTGGCGGTCAACGAAAGAGGTTCAAAGACGTTCTCCATGAAAATCTAAAATCCTGCGGTATTCCAGACGAGCAATGGGAACAACTTGCAGCAGACAGAACCGAATGGCGAGGGGTTGTGGCCAGCTATCAAGGAAATGTTGCTGCAAGAAGGCCGAATCCAAGACCTAACCAGGTCTATGTTTGTCCTGACTGCGGTCGACATGTGCTCTCCCGAATTGGCCTCTATAGCCATAGTCGTGTGCACCGTAGATGAATGGGAATTACAATAGACTACACCTTTTACTTGTTTTTTATTGTACCAATTTATCGACTGTAACATTTTTATACTCGGACTCGAGTAACGGCTAATAACATAATCCAGTAGTGGAATAAATAGGGAAAAGTGGGATAAGTTAGGGTTGAGACAATTTTTCATTTTGTTAGTAAGTCTAGGTAGACCTAATTCAACATCAATTTCTTTCAACATATTTTAAGTTTTCGTCAATATAGCATTGAAACATTCCGAAGCAGCTTCCCTTTTATTTTTAAGGACTGAAAAGATATTATTGCGTTCTCTGATTTAAAACCATATGTGTGACGCCGGACGCCGGAAAAATCGGTCATTTTAATGATATTTTATTAAATTTTTGCGACTTAGGGTCGCCATGGCCCCCATGGCCCCTCCCTGGATCCGCACCTGATTCAAACAAACTTAAATATTAAACGCTTACAAATATTAAAATTCTAAAAAATAAAACTACATTTGTTATAAAATTAGTTTCTAATTTATTAAAGCATATTTGAACTCAGTCATATTACAACATAATTTTTTAATTCTAATAATATATATTGGTGCACATATTTAATTATAAATAATCATATTCCTTTCCAATTTTATGTTTTATCTACAAAATACAGGTGCAAACGTTGTTCAGGCAATATCCACTTTTGTGACCCCCTGCCCAGCACGATTGTTTGCAGTTCAGATTCCAACAGACACCTTCTCCATACTTAGCGTCGAGATGTTCTTGTAGCTGTTCTGAAAATTAGAAACGAGAGTTTTCAATAGAATTATATATTGGCGAAATAAAATTTACAGAGTACAAATAAGGCTTATTATTAGACAATGAAAATTGTAGAGTAATACCAAGTAGTAAATAATGATAATAATAAATCGACTTCATTGTGCAAAAAAATGAAAAAGTTATAACATAGAAAAGAAATTACTTTATTATAACAAAAAAAAAAAAGATAAGGGAGAACTAATAGAGAAAAGTAATTATACCACAAAATGGCGAAGTCTAGCTGAAAGCCATTTAATTTTATGAGAGATGATCAGATTTTATTAATCCAAATATAGTGCGACAACATGTATCCCACAATTTGAAACAGACCATAGAATATCAAACGAGTTAAATAATGAACAGCAGAGAACCCAAAATTGATCCTTGAGATACACCTGATAATATGTCTAAACTTGGAGAAGCATTATTAATTAAAACATTTTGTGAGCGTCCATTTAAATAAGCTGAAATTAGTTCAATAGCGGATTGATCAAAACCATAATATTTCATTTTATGACATATCAGTTCATGATTGATTGTGTCAAATGCTTTAGAAAAATTTAGTAATACCAGCACACTCACCAAACCTTTATCCAACGTCTCGAACATATCATTGGTAACAATAGCTAACACAGTGGTAGTACTAAATCCTTTTCTAAAGCCTCATTGCGAATCAGGCAAACATTTATTGAGTATGGAATAATCATGTATTTGGTAAAATAAAACTTTCTCAAAAATTTTCCCCGGTAAAACACTAATTACTCTTAAATCGGAAAATGTGGAGGGTTAATTATTTTTGGGCAATGGCTTGCTTACTGCCAGCTTTACATAGTTGTGGAAAATATTTACCTCAGTGCAATAATGTATAATATGAGTTATATATTGATTTATAAAAGGACAGCAATATTTAAGCGTAGTTGACGAAATGCCATCGGTGCCCGTTGCATTTGTCTTAACATTATGTAAAATTTCATTAACTTCAGCAACAGAAGCAAGTGAAAACTAAAAGATATATATATATATATATATGGACTCTTTGAGTTATTACTGTAATAATCACACAATTATCACTAACATTTTGAACAAAAGATGCAAAGTAATCATTAATCTCCGAAGGATTGGCTAAATGATCAGGAATATTTATCTCTTTATTTGAGCTAACATTAAGAGTTTTGAGAGCTAACCATGTATTTTTTTTAGTAATTTCTTGAGCAAATAGACTGTAAAAAGCTCTTATTTTCTCTCCTTACCATTGCCAAAATATAATTACGAATCTCTAATCTCTTTATATCTAGACCAATCATTGTTAGTATGAGTACGTTGATATTTTATAATAACATTAAAAAGTAGGTAAAGAATAATTTCTGCTATTTCCTCAAATGTCAGCATCATTAAAAATACAGACAATAACAAATGGTTATATTAATATTAGCAACAGAAGTTTGAAGAAAATCATCTAAAAATACTAATTTAAGCTGCTATCTATTACCTTGTGTCCACTTTCCTCCATGAGCTGTGCCATCTTGGTCTTGTTGGCAACTGGTAATAACAACGAAAGTGAAAAGCAAAACGACTAGTGCAGTTTTCATTTTTGATGTATTTGCTTCGACTTTATCTAGTTTAACACAGTTACAATACTATACAAACTTCTAGTTTCGGATTCTTTATATAGTTGACTTGTTGATTATTTGTTAATACATTTATTTGTTTTGAGATTATATACGACACGAGTATGTAACTGTTGACTAAATCTAAACCCCCCGTGTAGATTTCTGTTTGAAGAAGGATGTAACAATTTTATTTTTGTGTGTTTAATACAACTGAAAGTATTCCGATAAATATTTACTTCACCGGATCACTGAAAAACAGTACGATCGTTTTATGATGGTTATTATTAAAGTACTAAATAGGTAGAAATAATATTGCAAAAATAGTTATTGGTCAGTCACTCTTAGCTGTTTTTGCTAAGATAAAATATGTACAATCCATATCGAATGTATATTGATTTTAAAACAAAAAAAAAATCAAGAAACAACCAAAATGCGCCTTAAATTTTCCCTTGAATGCCGAAAGAACCGTAAGAAATACCAAAAAAATACAGGGAACTATATTTTTCAACAAAGTTTCGGGGAATATATTATTCTATATATGATAGTTCGGGTGTTCAAATTTGAACAATACAAGAACTTACGATCAATCAATCTTCTCTATTCTACATTTTCAAAAATTAATATAAATGAAAGTAACATAACAATTCAGTGTTGTGCCAGGATATTGCTTAAAATCATGTTTACGTATCCAATAAACAGTAGATGACGCTAAATTTTCTGGATGATAATAATTAAAACTTCTGATGGTATACACTGGAAATAGATACATAGATAGATAGATTCAGTTGTAAACAATGAATTGTTATAACCATGTCAAGCAATGTAGTAATAAAAAGAAAATAATAACATACACTTAACTGTTAATAATGCATATATCTAAAAATATACCATATATATTCATATAATATATAACATACATTTAGTAGACAACAAATATAGAAATTAACAACACTATAAATTAAAATATACATATTATATACACATATAAACATACGAATACACGCACACACACACACACACACATATATGTATAAAAGACATTTAGTAACCAAGAAATGCAAAGTTAACAACACTATCAATTGAAATACACCCATATACTTTGATATTAGTTGCCAATTGCATCAAATATCAAGATATTCACTAAAACTATAAAATGCTTTTTTGATTAGGAAATTTATTATGATTGACTTGAATTTTTTAACACTAAATTTTTAATATGTTGAAGAAGCTCATTATAAAATAGTGGACTGTGCCGTAATCTTGTATAATCGATTCGTATATTGTTCCTTTGCCTATTAGTAGGATTGTGAATTCCGACGTGAATTGTATAGAGCTTTCAGTAATGATCACAGGACACGTGACCGCAAAAATATAGACAACAACTATACACGATGGTATTGCACTAAACAGAAATACCCTAAATCCATTGGCGTTCTAGTTAAAGGTAAAAAATTTATGATAATTCATTTATTCATGAAATTTAAGAGTTTTTTAATATTAAAAGCAAATTTAAATGAATAAATGAATGAATAAAAAAATGTTCGCAAGAAATAAATTACTACACCTAATTCAAAATAATCTTTATTTCCACAGACAACATGAATATAAACATTCGAATCGAACAATTCGCAGTGAATAAAAGAAATTACATAATAAAAACTTTTGCTACATGAGATTTAAATTAAAAGATGAATGAATATATTTTAATACGAAATGCCAAGAAATTATAACAAATGCTCAAAATGGCTGCCTTGAGTTTGTAAATACACATGGACTCTTCGTTTCATATTTTCGAATACATTCTGTAACTGATCAACAGTAATATTGTGGATTTCTCTTTCTATTGCCTCCTGTAATTCGTCAATGGTATGTAATCTGTTTTTAAAAACATTGTTCTTCATGTGTCCAAATAAAAAATAATCACAGAGCGTTAGATCTGGAGACCGTGCAGGCCATAGTCCCTGGCTGACTAATCGGTCATCGTAAAACTCCCGTAAAAAATTAAGTGAAGCTCTTGCTGTATGGGCAGTAGCGCCGTCTTGCTGGAAATAACTATCTTGCAGTTCATCATCATGCAACTGCGCCAGAAATGGCTCTAAAATAAGAGTTTGATACCTTTGGGCATTAATGTTTCACGAAAAAATATAGGGCCTATAATTCGCCTTCTGGATATTGCCACCCATACACCAACTTTTAAGGGGTGTAAACTTGTTTCTATGTAAGTGTGAGGGTTTTCTGTAGCCCATGTCCTGTAGTTCTGACTATTGATATAACCTGTTAAATGGAACCACACTTCATCAGTAAAATAGGTTAAATCCAATACATTTTGTTATTTAAATTTCCGTTGAACCAACGACAATATCTTACGACTTTCAAAATCAGGGGGTAATAGTTCTTGAACAACGGTTACCTTGTATGGATGCAAATGGAGTTTTTTGAGTGCTTTATGGGTTGTTCCAACTGAAAGACCTAAAAAAATAAATTTCGTTGATTTGTCGTTTAGGTATATTCCCAGTTTTATATATTTTTTTATTTGCATTCAGGTTTTATATACAAACAAGAGTTTTAGTAGGTATCATTATTAGTTATTGATAATAATTTTCACTAAAGAAATTCATATTGTATATTTTCAAGAAACTAAATTTAAATGGTATGTAACGTATTCAGTAATTAAAAAATTTAGTGTAAAAGTACCTACCTGTTTGAGCGGACAACTTTGGTATGGGTTTTGTCGGGTTTTGATTCATCCTTTCTCGAACGTCGTTCATAACCACTTCAGTTAAAACTGTTGGCCTACCAGTGGATTTTCCCTTGCAAAGGCAGTGTTTCTTTGCAAAAGGATCAACGAGTACATATTTACGATTTGAAAATGTGTCATATGAAATATTTGCGTCAGGAAATTTTTCCATAAATTCTTCGATGCATGATTGCAATGAATACTTCCATGATCCATCTTCGTTGCGAGTTCCTATTCGAAAATGAGCCATCAAAATAAAGGCATCTTGCTCTGGCGTAAAAACCATTGCAAGACAGGACTAGAATAAAATGTAAAAAACATTAATTAACCTAACATTCTTTTTCTCTTTATCATTACTCACCAGAAGATAACAGATGTAAATTATGTAGTTTTGAAAAGAACTGATTAGTACTCAAATAATAATTAAAACAATTCAAAACTCGTGAAAAGAACTGATAATTATGCAACATCCACCAAAACACTACTACTACGTCTATGATATGATATTTACAGATTAAAATAAATAGTTAAATGTTAGGATATGCCTACAAGAAGACTGTACGGCGCTAAATATTCTGCGTAGACAAACCGTTGCATTATTGGTTCCGCTGGGCGTGTTCAGTTTCAGAGCCAATTAAACCGTGCGTTCCGTCGAGATTTCGTGTAACTTCGTCAAAAAAAACCGTCAGCAAAGATAATTGAAAACGCACCCTTAGATATATACGAATTAAAATACCCCTAGAATGGAAGGTTCTGACATGGCTAAAACATGACAAGCCTAAAAGATGAACTAAAAAATCACGTGTCCTGTGATCATTATTGAAAGCTCTGTATATGTATCTATATTACTCTTTATGTAGACTAAGCACTCCAGTATACAGGGTGGGGCAGGTGCGTCGGACCTCGATATGTCGAGTTCTACGATAGCTAGAAATTTTTTAAAAAATTGCAATAAACTAGATAAAAGTCTATAACTGGAAATTATTTTCGAGCCAAGATGAAATTACAGGACCAAGTGCCTTTTTTAAAATGGAATGCTATGTATATCAGTACATTTTTTGAAGCCTCTTTCTAGGCTCTATTCATTCCTATATTAGCATTGAATATCTCCCAACCACTTGGATGTAATGATTTTTTTTGTTGAAATAATGCAATCTGCAGATGGATGTGGATACCAGTTACGAGACATCTAACTAATGTTTTTGAGTCATTTTCATTTCCTAAAAATGTACAGGGTGGCCAAAAATTATTTTTCAATTAAGAACATTTTAAATTGAATTATCACAATTTTTTCAAATGGAACACCCTGTGTATTTTTCGACGATGTGATGTAGAAATGAAAAACGAACATGCAGTTACGGAACCAAGACTTGAAAAAGTTACAAAACTTAGAAATAATATCATGTGAATGATAATTTTTTTATCAATGGTTTCTGCTATAAAAGGTAACTTCTGCAGTTCCTATATGGCCTCGACATTTCACTTACCACCCAAGGAGTATCACTGAGTGTCGCTACTCGCCAGGGTACGTTTTTGGTGGCTAATATCCCATAAACACGTTACATAAAAATAATATATCACCCATGTCTTTTACTTTATCTGTCCCCTTTAAATTTGCGCCCTTCATCTCGTAGTTGAATACAATGGGCTCTCTCTTTCGAGTAATTGTTATTATGAAACAGTTTTTTATATTAAATTGTCATTCAAAATCACAACTCCATTTGTAAATATTATCAATATCTTTCTGGAGATCCATACAAGCTCTATAACTGTTTTAACTTTCTTGTAAATTTTAAAATCGTCTGCAAAAAGTTAACACCTTGAGAATTTGACAACCGAAGACAGATCATTAATAAATAATAGAAATAATGATGGACCCAGATTTGATCCTTGTGGCACTCCAGAATTTGCACAATATTTTCCAAAAGTGTTCCCATTGTGGTTCACTACAAAACATCTGTCTTGTAAATAAGTTTTTAAAAGTAACATCATTTTTACAGACAAACCAAATTTATACAGCCTTTTCAGAAATATATCATGGTCAACTTTACTAAACGGTTTGCTAACATCTGTAAATGCAATATCGAGTTGGTTTTTTCCTCTAATGTTTCGTAACGATGCTTGGAAAATATAATCAAGTTAATATTGACAAATTTTGTCGCTACAAAACTATGTTACTCCAGGAGATTTAACTGTAAAATTGACTTCTGTGCTAAACTCGTGTCCTACAATTTATTCTAATGTGTTTATTTGGACGTCTTGAATGACACTTGGTAGTTACGCCACGATACACCTGGAGGATTTCGTGAAAACCGCGTCGGAAGGTCGCAGAAACCGCGGATTCGCGATTAACTTAGTTTTTATGGCCCAAAAAGGGGAAGAACACTTATTAAAAAGGTGTACACCTGTAAATTCTCTACCGTACAGTTCCTATAAATTTTTTTCGTATGCCTAAACGTTTTGGAGATACTCCTAATGCAACAATATAAACCCATTTTCAACATACCTTCAAAATAAATGTATGGGCTACAACTCTAGGGAATCAGTTAGCTGAATACCATATATTTCCTGGAAATTTAAATGGCGATATGTATTATGATTTTTTGGAACACATTTTGTATGAAATATTAAGGTAATATCTCATTGCGAAGGAGAAGAAATATGCTTTTTATGCATGACGGTGCAATAACGCGTCATACCAGAACAAATAGAACATGGTTACACAACCACTACCCTAATAGATGGATTAGTCGGGTGTAGATGTACCTATCAAGTGGCCTGCTCGGTATCCTGATCTAACTCCTCTTGATTTCACTGTGTAAAGTTGTCTAAAATCACGAATTTTATAATACTCGACTTGACACGATTGAACAGTTGAGAGAAGAAATCGATTAAGAATATAGAATGCTACAGAACGATGACGAAATTTTACAGGGTTTTCAACGGACGGCAGGTGTTATGCCAGGAGATTTTGTACTGAACTTTCAATTAGCTCTGGTTTAGTTACGGCTTTTTCCAATGGTGAAGCGTGTTGTCTGTTAGCGATTCTATGCAGATCATGATCATGGAATTTTTATATTCTTGTTGGATTGATTTTTGTTGTATATTTGTAGGAAAACATACGAAAACCTACTTGGAAGAGAATTTATACTTAAAAATACACCGATGGTATCAGGGTAGAAAGAATTTTCTTGTTTTTTTGTTTATGTTTTTAAGATTTTTATAAAGGGGTAGGTGTGGAAAGAGACGAGAGGGAACCCTCTTAATCTGTGTAGTCAAATTTTATTTATTAAGTCTATTGTCATAGTCTTTCGTCATATAGAGGTAGAGTTTGATGTATGAGTTTGTGTGTATGTCTGCTGATATCGTGTATACGTACGTTAGTCATGTCTCTAGTCAGTGCCGATTGCTGTATTTTTGTTTTAAAAAATTTCTGAGCTGTTTCTATAATGTAATCTTTTATCATCAGAATTTTGCAATCTCTGTGTAGTACAGCAATCGGCGTGTATCTGTTAGCGTCTGTAAGAAGTCGTAGTATTTTGTTTTGCGTGGTCTGAAGTCTTTTGTATTGCGCGTCCGAGATTGTATTCCAGGACGTGCAAGCATATGTCATAATTGGTCTCAGTATTACTTTGTATATAGTCAGTTTGCTGTCCTTCGTCAGTTTGTTGCGTCTATTTATCAAAGAGTAAAGTCTACTTAATGTCGCGTATGTACTGTTCATGGTTCTTGTAATGTGTAGTCCGAAGCGCAGTCTCGTATCTAGGGTTACCCCTAGATATTTAACTGCGCTTTTGTCTGTTATTGTTTTATTGTCAATTTTAAGTTTAGTGAATGTCTTAGTATTAGTAAATTTCCTATGTAAAGTTATTGTCTCCGTTTTGTCCGCGTTAATCTGTATTTTCCATTTGTCGTAGTATTCTGTCAGTTTCGTAAGATGATACCGGATCTTCTGGGCCGCCGTTTGTGCGTAAAACGACCGCCCATAAATCACGGTATCATCTGCGTATAGTATAATGTCTGTCGTCGGGTGCGTCGGTGTGTCTGAGAGGTAGAGGTTATAAACAAGTGGGGATAAAATGGCTCCCTGAGGGACGCCAGCAGACATTTATATTAACCACAATGTGTCTGCCTGTTACATAGCTTTTAATTAGTGATACAATATAGTCCGGAATATTACATATATATTTTAATTTATAAATCAGACCGTTAATCCATACGGAATCATAGGCCATAGATGACACAACCGCCACAAATGTAAATAGTAATTTAAAATCTCTCCTTACGGATATGACTGAAAATAGACGTCTTGCAATTCAGTGGTTTTCTGCAAGCCAACTATTATTAAATTATACAAAGACCAACTTATTCACTAACAGAAGTCTAGATGGGTACCAGAATTTAGAGCATGTAAAATTATTAGAAGTCTATTTAGACCCTGGTTTAAAGTGGGACGAACATGCAAAGACTATATTTAACGTGTTCACATTACGTATACATCATTTTTCTGATTTGTTGGAATAGGAGTCCTTAAGAAAGACAAAGCTGTTGTTCTTCGGCCCTAACATAACTATTTTTCTTCTTGTGAAGTCTACTCAGAAGATGATAACATTTTACTTTTTTTGTCTCGTGTTTGGTGTCAACTCGGGGCGCCATTTTAAAGAGCCTTATAAAGTTCTTTATTTGTCCTGCAATAAATAAATTTCGTTAACAACCATTCTTAATTGTGCTAAATAATTTTGTGATCGTTAAGTAAGCAAATTTTCTTTCAAAATTAATTATTTTACAATTGAATAACAACTTAATATTCTATTTAATTAATTTAAACTCACTCTGTTGGTGTTTGTTTGCAGGTGGATTTGATTTTATTATGTTTTTTCTATGTATGTAGATATACTTAGAATATTAGTATAATTAATTTAATTTCAGCAAAATAAATGCTCAATAAGTCACTTGGAAAATAGTTTGAAGGACTGTTGACAGCATTTGAACTCGTTTCAATCGTTTATATTTACACTAGGATAGACCAAAATATTTTATCTATAAAGAACTGATTCAGCTAAATTAAACAAAAAAAATGTGAATTTCCCAATATTTTGTTGATTTTTCCATGATTTAAAAAATATTCCGATATAACGAAACCACCTTTTTTATACTTACCTAATTTCATTTGATTAAATAGGTGTACTTATAATAATAATAATAATAGATTTATTGTCCAACAGAATATTCCAATTACAGGACAATATATGTGTCCAATACAAAGATAGAAACTAAGATATAAGTGAGTGTAAGCAGTAATTGACACACTTATCTAATATACAGGGTGGACCATTAACAATAGACCATAGTTCAGGGGTAGATTCTTTGACCCAAAATATGAGGATATAACCAAATCTGGTTTAGTAAAATGTTGCTGTAGAAAAAGATACAGGGTGTCACGTTAGATCATAGAGGGCGCCACAAGACCTGTATCTGATGATGAATTTTATTCATTTTTTTTTAAGAAATGTTGTGGTACTTCTGACCAGAAAATCTGAAGAGGTCGTTATTTCCACGTATAAAAGGTACACTTGGTAGAACAACTTGATAACTCCAACAGTTTTCGAGAAAAGTGCCGTTTCAATAATTTTTTGAAAGACAAATTCAAATTTAATGAAACAAAGTGCATTTATTGAAAAATGTATAAAACGTAAGGGAAAACAAAATCGTAATAACAGCGTAAAGTCTTTGTCACATTCTTATGAACTAATGGATTATTTTCATGGTATTGAGATAAATACATAAATCAAAAGATTGTTTAAAATAAGGATCTAATCTTATTAGAAGACCAAAAAGTAACGTAAAAGTTGACTTAATGATATAAACTTTCCCCCCATACAAAAACCCCATTGCTGCATCTTAGAGTAAATGTTCGATATAGCCTCCATCTACTACTATGGCTTTTCTAATTCTATTCATAAAAGATTTCTTACATTGAAAAAAACATTTTCCTGTCCTCTAATAAAATTCGCTGCGTTTTGTATTTTGTCCCACAGTTCTTTTCTGAGTTGATAATATTTGCATAGACTGAGAACTTCATATATCCCCGCACATAATAATCCAATGGATTATAATCAGGACTCCTTGGTGGCGAAGCAAACTCATTTCCTCGACCGATCCATCTGCGTGGGAAAGTCTCATCAGATAATTCCTGACTTCAATGGAGAAATGAAGGGAAGCTCCATCTTGCATGAACCACATTCTGTTCCGTATGTCTAGCATGAAAGCATGTAATATATCAGCAAGAGTATTTTGAAGAAAAAACAGATAAGACTGTCCATTTAAATTTGGAGGAAGGACAAATCGTCCTAATAATTGATCGCCGATGATACCATATCAACGTTAATCTTAAATTCTTGTTGAAAATGTCTTTCCTTAATGGCATGAGGATTTTCTACGAAGTAAGTGGGTATTTCTCCAGTTAAAAACGTCTCGGCGAGTAAAGGTTGTTTCGTCGGTAAATAAAGTGTTCTTAACAAAACAACAAAAACAGGGATCGCCCTGTTGTGTTTATTTAGAACAAATTGACAAAATTGTAGCCTTTGTGGAAGATCCCTTCGAAGTAAGTTTTGTACAGTGAGTGAGATGATATGGGTAGAAGCGTTCTTTACATAAGACTCTTAGGACAAATTGTTTACTCACTCCTGTTGCCGCTGCTAAACGACTTGAACTGACTTGAGGTTCTTCCTTCAGCCTTTCTTGTTCTTGATCTGGAGTAATTCGTTTCGGTCGTCCTACATCGTTTTTATAGCGAAATGAACCCATTTCTCCCAAACGACGAAACAGATCTTTGAAAATCTTATAGTCTGGCTGTATTCTATTTGGATATTGCAATGAGTATCTCCTCGCTGCAGCACGTCCGCTAAAATTATTTTGTGCGTAAACACATATCATCCCTCATTTCCCTATTTGAAAAATTATTATGTCTAGGCATTGTAAATAAAGAAGTTAGAGGAACACCAGAACAAAATAAAATGATTAAATGACGTTAATAACATAATTAAAACGTAACCAAAGCACACTTTTCAATAAATACACTTTGTTTCATTAAATTCGAATTTGTCTTTAAAAAAATTATTGAAAAATTTAACGGCATTCTCATCGAAAATGGTTGGAGTTATCAAGTTATAAATAATTTGAACTTTGACATCCTGTATCTTTTTTCACAGCAACATATTACTAAAGCATATTTGGTTATATCCTCATATTTTGGCCCAAAGAATCTGCCCCTGAACTATGGCCTATTATTAATGGTTCACCCTGTATACACATTAAAAATAAAGATAACTTAAGCATAAACACAAATAGTAAAGAGCAATCGAATTAAATCCTACTATTGAATACATAATAACAGTTTCTGACTGTTACTTGATAATTTCAATAAGCATTTGTGATGGTCCAAATGTACTAACTTAAATGGAGGCTATTATACGATGAATAAATAGGAGACTTTTTCAAAACGTTTCTATTGTCGAGTCCATGTATTATCAGCACTCAAAAAACGCAACAAAACTTTACGACATAATTATCATCGCCATGGGCCAAGTGGCTTGCTTCGTCAAACAAGCCGACGCACATTAAAAACCTATAAAGGTAAGCGAATCAATTTACGGTCGAGACAGCGCAAAAAATGATGGTATTTTAATGAGGTCGTAAAGTTTTTGTTGCGTTTATTGAGTTATGGTAATACATGAACTGGACTATACGGCTGCTGGAAGGACAATAAAATAGAACATTTTGACGTGCTCCTTACCTCGGGATTTTAAAATTAATTTTTGTTAACAACATTTGACAGTCGATCAAATTGTTATATTTTGTACAAAAATACTAATATAATGTGGGTCCTTCTATTTTCTAAAGATGTGATATGTAATCTTGCCAATAACAATTCGTTTGGATATCCTGCGCATCAATTCTGAAGACTAAATGCTTCATAAACTTTCGTTGAATTTTTTCTACTGCTTGTAAGTGAACATTCTAAATTGGGTTCCAAATTAAAGCCCCATACTCAAGTTTTGATCGTACGATTGAGAAAACTGAAACCGATGACAATACAATAATTTGACAACTTTGTCCTAGTATCCTCAACGGGATCATCAGAATAAAACAAAAAAATGACTAATCTATTGTCGAGATTTCTCCGGAGGCTCGGCTGTTAATAATATATATTTTATTACTAACGGTCAACCCTCCCAGAGGTTCGATAGAAGGGTAAGGCTCTTATACGACAAGGTGTGTCCGATTCCCTGAGGTTGACGCTAGCGACATGACATCTTTAACCACCCTCTTGCCATGCATCCCTCGGCACGTTTCTCACCAATATATTGAATTGGGTGAATTTTAGAATTAGCATCAAGAACACCGATATATATAGAAACCAGCTGATACCCGCCTGCTTTTCGAAACCGCTGAGTATCCTATAGTAGTACATAATATTACATCATAATGTATGTATTAAAGTTGGAACTAGCGGTTAAGAAGGCGTTATATAATGACAAATACTTTACAGACAATTAAAAAAGAGATTGGTGAAAAAAATTATAGTTTAAAAAAAAACACGCCCCCTCTTTTCAAATCGTTTTGTAAAAAAGGTCAAAGAGCAAGGCAATAAACCATAGTTACCTATCAATGTTATAATTTTAAGTTATCGTTCACATTAATTCAACAGGCATTAGAGTAAAACTTAAAGTAAAACAAGGCAAGCACTTTGTTTTTAAAATATATGTTTGAAATGAACTAAAATAACAATAATAACTTCTCTTGTAATTCATACCGGCCAGTGCTGTCAGATTTTTTATTTTTCCTAATTACTTGATACAGAAAACATTTTGTCAGACAATTAATCTACTTTGTTTGGCGCCCCTAATCATGTGGCGCCCTAGGCAGTTGCCTGGGCCTATGACCGGCCCTGGGTATTTTGTAGTGCTCTTTTTATTATTTAAAAACGACCAGAATTGTTTAAGGTCAACAGTTAATGTGCTCTCAATATTTATATATGTATAACCAGACAAACATTTTTTAAAAACCGTTCTAGAAAACATTTTTGTTCAGAAATGTTACTTGCTGAATTCAAAATTATGCTATGTATAGGATTTCGGTGGAAACCTTTATCAATACAATTCTCGTACTACACTAGTGTTACCATTGAATTTTCTCTAAATATATGTATTTATTAACGATTGAAAAACAGTTTTTCTCATTGGCAACTATATAAGAGTTTTTTAGTCTAGTATCGGATAAAAAATGTATGCGCCTGTTTTTTTATTAACACGATAATTTTTCTTGGATTATTTTTTCAAATTTGGTACATAAGTAGAGTAGGATGATAGATTGCTTTCTATTGAACTTGGGCCTCATTCGTCATACAGGGTGATCCTAACCTGGCATATTTTATATAAATTAGATTTTATTATAATTGTTGAGCTAAATCCTAATAGGAATTTACCAACGAGGAAGAACCTTTTGGCGATGCCTGTTAATATTTAATAAGAAAAAGTTCATATAAGACGTGACAGAGCACCTCCTCTTCGTGATGCCAGAACATGTGGTTTAAAAAAGGGTCTAATATAAAAAATTTTATTGAGTTGTTGAATTACAAAAATACAGATTAATCATTTTCTCGGCTTTGTACTTTAGAACGTTACTTATAATAATAATAATAATAGCATTGCCCAATATTGTTAGTTCTTCCCATGGCCCACATCATAACAGTGACAAGTTTCTTTGTTCGGTCCAACACAGTATCCTCCAAAATGTCCTTGCTGTTGGCAGTAGCTGCTGCAAGGTACTACGTTGCAACCACTATCTGTAAAATAATTGTATAATATTAGATGTACAATTTACCACATCGATATAGTGGGCTTAAGGTGGGCATATCCAAGAGAGAGACATCCGATAAGCAAATATTTATTGTTTTTGGCTATAATTTGTTAATTTAAATTTAAAAATAGTGCCAATCTTCATATCTTGTATAAGGAATGTAACCAGACTACAACCAACAGCTACTCTCCGGGCTATGTGCCCCGCCTAGCGCTCAATTACAAGTTACAAGCCTGGCGCGTTGAGTGTAATAATCGCATATTACTAACAAAACGCTAATGCTTCGATTGCAACAAACACCGGCCGAAAGACTGATCCTACTTAAAGGAGCTCTCGTGCCAGTCGTCCCATACCACTTGCAGACTGCAGTTTCGAGCTGTTGGCTCTCGTCAGTGCAAGGTAGGCATGTGACGAACGACACGAGGATCCCTTGACTATTTGGTACATCTCGGTATTTTTATGATAGCGAAATGTAAAATAGTAAGCAAGCGCCATCCAGCGGTCCAGTGTTTGTTGCAATCGAAAAATAAATAGCCTGACTGGGCTTAGCATAGATCAAGTGTGTTCCTAGAGAGCAGAAATATTAAAACAATATTTCAGTCACAAGCTCCTCTATAAAATCCTTATTTTACTATAAGGAGTGTAACCAGACTGCAACCAACAGCTACTCTCCGGGCTATGTGCCTCACCGAGCGCTGAATTACAAGTTACAAGCCTGGCGAGTTAAATGTAATAATCGCATAGTACCAACAAAACGCTAATGCTTCGATTGCAAGAAACACCAGCCGAATGACTGATCCTACTTCAAAGTTTATTTTCTTCTTTTTAGAGCATTTAAATAAAATCTTGTTTCTAAAAATGTTTTTTTTTTATATATTAATGTTTATATCTATCCTTTGAATATTTTTGTTAACCCCATGTGAGTGAAAGAAATCAAAAACACATTGCATGATGGGGTATGTAGAAGCGTAATATAACATCTATCTTAATTTAGTCATAGTGATTTACTCATTATTGCATATCACAAATATAAAACAAATAAAAAGAAACATAAAAAAAGAGTAAATAAAAGATAAATAAATATTTGTCATCATAACATTAATACATATTGATTTACATATGGGTGCAGTGTATTTAGAAAATCCAACAGTGAATACCAAATTTCATATGAAGCTCTTACAGGGTGTTCATAATAACACAAATTTTTACAAAAAAAAACACCCGAATATCTATTTTTGCAGTTTAAACGTGGAAAATGGTTCATATTATTTAGTCAATGCACAGTAATACTATGGTTTATACAAGGTGTAAGGATTAATGATAATATTTTGGTATAGTAGATGCCATACATAATACAGCGATATAATAAAGCTCGCAAAAAACGTAAAGGAGACCGAATGCATATCAGTTTCAGTTATGTTACTCACTAGCTCATTAAGGGCACGAACGAAATGTCAATTGACCAGGTATCCAACATAAAACTGTAAATCGCTCGAAAAAATATTGTATGGTTTATAAAAACAATCAGCTTATTGTAAATAAAATGCAGATTTAGTAGAAAAAAGGTACAAGTCAAACGTTTTCTGTTTATGTACAATTTTGTGATTTTTATTTAGTTTTTTGCGAAAATTGTATTTCGTACATAAAAAGAAAATGGACGAACGTTTGAATTTTTTTGTACTAAATTTACATTTTTATTTACAATAAGCTTCCACGTCCAGTGGAAGTATAGTAACGCAACATAATTTTTTTTTTTTGTTAAAATAGGCTTAAAATGTCATGAAACGTCGAGATTTTAAATTTGAGAGAAAAAAAAATTACTTTCTGTCTGTCTGTCGGTTTGTCTGTAACTTTTTTGTGCGCACGTTTACTCTGGAACCGTTTATGATATTGACTTGAAATTTGATACACTTATGTATTGTAACGGGATCTGGAACTAGATTATATTTTGATCTAATTCCGTTGAAGGGTTCTGGGGTAAATGGGATAAAAGCAGCCGGTAAAAGTCCATAAAATTGCAATTTAGGGCATGTCAAGGTCAAGGTTTCAAACTCACCATCACCCCCAATACCACCCCCACACTATTATGAAAGGGAGTAAAAAAAAAATTAAAATATGATTTAGTGTGTATACAAGAACGAAACGTCTGGAAAAAATTTTCTGGGGTTAGCTACCCCCTCTACCACCCCCACCCTATTAATAAAGGGAATAAAAAATTAAATCGGGATTTAGTGTGTATGCGAGAACCAAGGTACTCTAAAATTTTTTTGGCATCAGCCACCTTCTCTACCACCCCCATTGCCGCCCCCACCCTCTTTTTTAAGGGAATAACAAATTAAATTGGGATTTGGTGGGTATACGAGAATCAAGGGCTTCTATTTTTTTTACATTAGCCACCCCCTCTACCACCCCCACTCTATTATTCAAGGGAATAAAATATTACATTGGGATTTAGTGTGTATAAGACTTGGCTACAAAATCTGGATGTGGAAGTAGTGATTCCTTGGGCAGCGGTTTTTATTTGTGGACTTTTAAGGGTTAAAGAAGATTTTTCCCGGTTTAACTTCTCCCCCTAAGTTTGAATTTTATTTACAAAATCGCATATTTAATGCCATGTGATATTTTAATGGTACGAAAGTTTTACTATTTGCAGTTTTTTCTGTGCATCATACACGTTTAAAGGAATTTAATTGTATGTCCTTTTCAAAACTTATACGCAGCGATCAATGACATACGTGTGACTATAAGTTACTAATTTAAGTATCTATGGTCTTACCTGCGATTATAACACCAACAAATACTGCAACAAGCAGAAAGAACAGTATCACTTTCATTTTGAAAATATTACCGCGTTTTGTTTTGAAGCTGAGCATACAATCTATTTATAAGCTGATTTATCTTCAACTAGGGTTTAATGAGGTCAACCAGCGATAAATTTAAAAAGTCCCTAACTGCAATTTCTCGTCAATATTATTATTATGTATAACTTCGATTAAACATGCAGCTAAGGCGATACGATATTTTTACAACCATGTGTTATTATTTCTATTATTTATGCTCTTCTTCTACTATAGGTGGTGCCAAAAACAGTACATAGTACAGCAAAAATCTGCGGCATTCTTGTCGAAGGATTCAGCCATTATTTAATACTGAAGCGGCACCTCGTTCTACCATAAGAATACACTGTGTCCCAAATTGGGGGTGCATGCATTGCTATCTCTGTTATTATTAGAGATAGAGAAACTGTTAAATGGGGACTTTTTTGAAGAATTTTGTGACCGTTTCGATGCCGTTATTAAATTTGGCCTAGCTATCTTTGTTTCCGAAATATTTTAAAAGAACTGGAAAGGTGCATTAAAAACTTCCCGTATCTGCCTAATTTGATGACTGGTGATATTTTAATAAGTGCATTGTTAGGACACTTTTTTAAGGTGCTTTCGTTGACGTTACCAAAAAATTTCTACCGTTATTTGTTTCTCAGTTAATGCACTAACTTTGTTTTTCTTATGGACGCTATATTGGTTTTTTGTATATTCAATAGTGCTCTTAATTCCCCTTTCAATGATATATCGCAATGTCAGGAAAAAATTATTTACTGGTGTAAAGTATAAAAAAATAACGTTTTCTAAGTCGGCTATGAAGAACATTTATTTTAAAATAATCCGATTTTATTAGCTTCTACTTAAAATTAAAACAAATTAATTAAAAACTTAAAGAAATTGTTCAATATGTCGTCCTCGTTCATTAATGCACTTTTGAAAGCGCTTTAATATTGAACTACACGCTCTCCTTAAAGTATTTCTGTTAACAGCAGCCAAAGTATTTCTTACACGTTCTTCTAAAACTCAAATATTTTCTGGTGGTTCAAATAATTAAACTTCGTTTTTTGTACGCCCCCAAAGAAAATAGTCCAACGGAGTGAGATCAGGAGACCTGGCTGGCCATAGAACGTTGCCATTATTTGCATTATTACCAAAAGTTGTTCTTAAGAATTGTGTTACTATGCCGCTATTATGTGCTGGACAACCATCGTGATGAAACCAAATCTAGTTAATAGGTTCTAGAGCAAGTCTAAGAGCTGGTATTATTTGTTCTTGCAACATCCGCAATTAATTTGCACCGTTCAAATTAACATGATAAATAAATGGTTCAATAATGAACAATGAACAATTTAAATAAGTTTACCTATGATGTCATACCAGATATTGAATCCAAATTTAGTTTGAAGCCTTCCTTAGCTAATTATGTGAGGGTTCTGAATACTCCAGTAGTGTGTGTTATGTCTATTGAAAACATCACATTAGCGAATCTAGTCTCGTGTGTACATAATACTTCCGAAGGAAAGTCTGGGTTCTGTAGACATTTTTGTACAAACCAATCACAGTATGTTACTCTTCTCTCATAGTCATTTTCTTGTTAACCTTGAACGATGGTTGGTTTGTATGGGTGATAATGATTTTCCTTTAAAATGTTATGCACAGTTGTTTTTGAAACATTTACCTGATTTGAAATTTGATGATGATGATGTAGTATTGTCTTTTACGTATTCTAATACAACGTTATTTCGCTCTTCGTTATCTATCTTATAAGTATCATTACTTTTTTCATTATACTGTCCATAATTTAATAAATTAATAACAAGAATCCTAAAATACCTTTGATTTGGTTGCATACGTTCTGGGAAGTTATCCTCATAAATTCTTGATGCCTAATCAGTATTTCTATTTGATTTAAAATAAATCTCTAGCATATCTAACTTTTCTTCGTTTGTATATCTCAAAGCCATAATAAATTCAAAAAGGGAACTTAATAAAAGAAACGCACAAAATTAGTTATTACAAAGTAATGGTAGATTACAGTGAAACACTAGTAACAAGAAAAACAGCAATTATGACAACAAGAAGTGTCAGTTAAACATTCTTTTGTCTATTGTTCCCGTGCATGCGTGCAAACCTTGAAAGTACTCTACTTGCGGACGGTAGGCTATCAGTTCTGATTTTCCGTCACCATCTACTAGTCTATAATTGACGCAATCCGAAAGCTCTAATTTTTTCTAAATATTATGGAATTTAAGAAATCCGCACGCCCCTGGCTCTACTATTTATTCTTTTCTGCTAGACTTCAGATGCATTTTTCTAAAATAATAAGTATCGAATTCTAAAGAGTTTTCAAAATCCGACCATCCGTCTGTTTGTCCGTTCTCCCATCACGTTTTTTTATAACGTCGGCAACGTCCTCAAGTTCATTTTATAGCTTTCAATTCAATGTGCTCATAAATGATCCAAATTGCTTTCGAGAGTTGGATGCACTTATAAGGTAACAAGCTACTGCTGTAAACCTAAACAAATACAGGCTGTCCATTTTATCAGGGCACTGGAGAATATCTCAATTAATATCGGTCGTAGAAAAAAATTATTTTTACGAAAATTGTGCCGATTTATATGCCCTACAAAATGATTTAAAGACATTTGAAATCCATGGCCTATTTTAAGAGTTATAGCGGAAAATATCGAGAATGCGGAAAACGTCTAGGCCAAATACCTCCGTTATTTGAAGAGATACGAGAAAAATTCTAAGGCGAAAATTTTTTGCAAAACAGAGTGTGTTTCAATGAGGTTTTATCTATTTTTTTTCAAAACCGCTATATTTTGAGATTTACTCTTTAGGCTGTTAAAAAAATTATTTTGAAACGGGCGGGAAATGACGGCATTAAATAGAGTATTGTCCTCCCTTTTCAACGATATGCCATATTTATTCATTGGTACTACGTTAGTACTTATAAAAACATTTTTTTAAAACCAATAAATTTTTTTTAACAAGCATTATACTTGCCGTGGAGAAGTATGATAAAATAAATCAATAAGTTCAAATCTTTGCTATAATAAAACATTTAATACAATTAAGAAGAATAAAGTAAATTCAGGTAATAAAAACAAAATAATAATCAAGAAAGTAACATGGAGCAATTATGAAAAGAGTATTGGCAGTTATGCCAATGTATAGAGGTCTTCCATAAAAGCGTCACTCCTTGCTCAGAAAGTTAAAATGTCTTTATCAATTAATTTAAATATAATATCCTCCATTTGTTTGTATTTCATGATTTCACTATTATTTCAATTATTTTAGAATACTTGGCTATGAACAAACTTGACAATTTAATTTTTTGACAGATCATCACACTCGTTTAAGAATTTAGAATTTTCAAAAATGATTTTCACCCACATTGATCGGTATAATATGTTCGTTTACATATTGCCAATGCAATTTTAACTCTGGATTAGCTCAAGTAGAATATAGAAACATATTTCCACAAGCACTACAGCCGAATAAAACTCTGTTCAGAAAATTAGCTACGAAACTGAAAAATAATGGTTCATTTTTAAAGAAGAAGACAAGGTTGAACAGTGTTACTGATAATGTAAATAAGGTAAACTGAGTTATTAATTATGTAAGAAATAAAAATACAGAAAATTTGGAAACATCATTAAGAGAAATTCAAATTGCTTGTCATATAAATAAAACAAGTGCTAGTAAAATTTTAAAGAAAAATGGTTACCGGTATTATAAAGCTAAAAAGGTTCACAATTTACAAGCGTCGGACAAACCAAGGAGGACGACTTTTTGTAGGTGGCTGTTGGAAAAGAAGCATGCCGATCCATTAGACCATTAATATGTAGTAAAATACTTTGGTCCGACGAGGCAAATTTTTTCAATAATGGGTTTTTTAATCGAAATATTCATTACAAATGGACTTCTGAAAATGCGCACTGGCATAGACCGACTGGGTTTCAAAATCGTTTTTCAATAAATGTGTGGATAGGTATTTTAGGGGCCAATTTAATACATCTTTATTTTTATTATGGTGACCTCAGTGGTCAAAGGTACCTAAGCTTTTTGAGAAATGAATTTAATGAATTCTTAGATGACCTACCTTTAGAGAATCAACACAACTTTCAATATTTTCAACAAGATGGAGCTCCTCCCCAAAATTCCCAGATTTGCCTAGATTATTTAGACGAAATTTTGCCTCAACATTGGATAGATATCAATGGATTTATTCGATGGCCCCCTCGTTCTCCAGATATAACCCCAATGGATTTTATTCTATGGGGGTATATTAAAGATAAGGTGTTTTCGACAACACTCAAAATTTAGAGGACCTAAAAGCTCGAATTCAACAGGCATGTATTACAGTTACCCCCGAAATGCTGAGTAATGTTTTAAATGCAGTGCCTCGCCGCGCTCGATTGTGCCTAAGAAATCGCGGTGGACACTTTGAACACTTGATATGATATCTTAAAAATTATTTTGAGGATTAGATAAATATTAATGTTCTGTGTGCTATATTCTTTTTATTATTAATTTGTTTTTGTTACCTGAATTTACTTTATTCTTCTTAATTGTGTTAATGTTTTATTATAGCAAAGATTTGAACAACTTATTAAATTATTTTATCGTTTCATTTAATCATTCTTCTCCACGGCAAGTATAATGTTAAAAATTTTTTTATTGGTTTTAAAAAATTGTTTTAATAATTACTAACGTAGTACCAGTGAATAAATATGGCATGTGATATATCGTTGAAAAGGGAGGAAAACACTCTATTTAATGGTGCCATTTCTCGCCCGTTTCAAAATAATTTGTTTAACAGCCTGAAGAGTAAATCTCAAAATACAGCGGTTTTGAAAAAAATTAGATAAAACCTTTTGCAAAAAAATTTCGCCTTGGAATTTTTCTCGTATCTCTTCAAATAACGGAGATATTTGGTCTAGACGTTTTCCGCATTTTAGATATTTTCCGCCATAACTCTTAAAGTAGGCCATGGATTTCAAATGTCTTTAAACCATTTTGTAGGTTATATTATAAATCGGCACAATTTTCGGAAAAATAATTTTTTTTGTACGACCGATATTAAGTGAGATATTCTCGAGGGCCCTGATAAAATGGACAGCCTGAATATTCGTTTGTTTAAGGTATATTGACCAAACATTTGGTTAGCATTAATATTCCATAAACATTTTAATTTCTTTGCTACTTGAATGGCTACCTATTCGTACTATAACAATGGGTAATGAGCTGCTAGAAGCTGTTTTGCGATATTCGAGGGCGATCTGTTAGAGTAAATTTTAAACTTTTTTGTGTAAAATGGTTATGTACCCAGTAAATGATCCAGTGGTTCCTTTGGGTGTTTTTTAATTTTTACTTAATAACAAAAATAGAAATCAAGTCGGTATAAATATAAATACAGCTTGTAGTTTACATCATTTACAATAAAAATCTAAATAAGCATAAACTAATAACTAGAGCATTTACTTATTATCCACCAATGTCATAACAATGACAGGTGTCCATGTTACTTCCAACACAATATCCACCAAAATGGCCAGTTGATCGACAGTAGTCGCTGCAAGGTACTACGTTGCAACTGTCTGAAACAAAAATTAATTAAGTCCTTGAAATTTTTTGAAAATAGTAGAAGAATGTGTTGTTAAAGCTTTAATTTCAGTTTTAATAATTATTTGTATACCAGATATAGAAAACGAGTATTTTTGCATTTCGAAAGGTAGAGAAAATTGCGGAAAGAACACAAATAAACCTCGGAAGAAGCCGCAGAAAAAAGGGCTGTAGTACTGTTACTTTTATTAATTTAACCTCACCATAAAATTGTGGGACGTTACTAAAATTGGTTCAAAATCGAAAATTGAGAAACATCAAATTTTTAGGTTTTGAGGTCCCAGGATTTCAAAAAAGTGTTTTTTTGAAAAACACCTGTGTGTGTATATGTGTTAGCACGACAGCCCCGAAATTACTGAACGGATTTGAAACAAATTTTGCTTGAGTGTTTCTTTAGTACTCCAGAAGATCTGAAAAGGTTTTGGTTGAGATCGGATTACGTTTAGTGCTGTTTTGGCGTAACAAGTTGTTTATTTTGTAATTACAATTTGCAATTTGCAAAAATTAAAAACAAAGCAAATATGAAGCTGAGATCGCTTTCGCGTGGTACGGTGGATGCGCGAAGCCGTTGCGCCGTGCATTCGTATTCAACAACTATATTACTTTAGTGCTCTTTTCGGTTTAAAAGATCCATCGTGTGGGGAGGTTCCTGCCGCTTCCACTAGCTGCCGATTTTTTAATTATCAATAACGTGATTTAGATAATATTTCCCTAAGATTTGATGCTAGATAGGGATTATCTATAAATTGCAGTGCGTTATATTCTGTTGTCTTGACCCCCCCCCCCTTTTTGATAAGTAAAGTAAAAGATTCCTATTGCTGCTCAGAGTTCGTGAGTTGCAGTAAAATAATAAGCAAGCCGTTCATATGAAGTATCAGAGAATAGTTATTCTTGTATCAAGGCCGTAAAGTTGATCTTTCTCGGCTGAATCCGAAGATGATTTTGCCGAGGTGCATACAACATTTTTAGGCAACTGTCTCAAAAATTAATATAAAATATTTTTAAAATGGTTTCGTACTGTCTTGCGCAAAAAATGGGGCAAGTTTTATGACGTATTTTTACTAAAATCTAGTTGTGTACATCTAACTTTAATTTTTGTCATATTGTCATTGATATTTTCGGCTACTACTACGACAGTGCAAATTACTGGAAACATGGACAAAATTTTGCAATTTTGACAGTTTTAGTTCGTTTTCAAAGTAACAACGAAAACAAATGAAATCACTAGATAGTTTTTAGGCAACTGTTACAAGAAATGACATTTATCGGATCTGGCAGCATTCCTAAAGTGTTATTTCTCTGTACTCATTTGTCAATCTTGTTTTTTTGGCCCCTTTCACTTCACGGCCGCACTTCACGGACTCATGTATTACTTGATCATCATTAATATTTGAAATATGTCACGGCTTGTCAATAAACTACCCAGTGACGCTCATCTCCTTAATGCTCACCAGTATGCTTACCAGCCAGGCAAATCAACAGAACCAGTACTTAATAACCTAGTCGGGAAAATCACTCAATCCCTTCAGGAAAAAGAGATTGCAGTGGCTGCGTTTCTCGACATTGAAGGAGCATTCAATAATGCACTG
Organism: Leptura quadrifasciata; assembly: GCA_963675555.1. Lineage (NCBI taxonomy): Eukaryota > Metazoa > Arthropoda > Insecta > Coleoptera > Cerambycidae > Leptura > Leptura quadrifasciata. The sequence continues at coordinate 16,788,015 of OY776681.1, read as the reverse complement.
CCTGATTCCTTATACACAGCGGCAGCTGCTAGAGGAATCGAGCTAACCATAACTGACTGGATTCGAGCTATGCTGGAAAACAGAATCATAACAACAACCTTACAGGGGGAAACGGTCAGTGTCAGGGCCGCGAGAGGGTGCCCACAAGGTGGGGTTCTTTCCCCCCTTCTGTGGTCATTACTTGTGGATGACCTGCTGGCCATTTTATCTCTGTGGGAAGCCGAGATTCTGGCATATGCAGACGACCTAGTCATCATGGTTAAAGGTAAATCTGAGGAGGTACTCTCTCATACCCTTCAAGAGGTACTAGATACAGTGCACATCTGGTGTGAGAGGGAACAGATGTCTGTCAATCCCCGGAAAACTGTAATAGTACCCTTCACTAGCAAAAGGAAGCTGGATAACTTAGAACCGCCTTCCTTAACTAGGTGAAACCATTCCATTTTCGGATGAGGTGAAATATCTAGGCATCACGCTGGATCACTCAACTGGAATTCCCACCTGGAAAAGGTAATCCACAAAGCAAGGCTGTCCCTGTGGACATGCCGTAGAATTTGTGGAAAATCCTGGGGTATGGATCCCCAACAAATATACTGGATATACGTTACGGTCATTAGACCAATGATAGCGTATGGCTCCATAGTTTGGGTGGTCGAAAGGGCTACAACAGTCGGCCAAAGCCAAACTCTCTGGTATACAGAGACTAGCATGTCTGGCAATAACTGGTGCTATAAGCACCACACTCAGCTGCTTTGGAAATCCTCCTAGACTTACCACCTCTCCATATTTACTTGGAGAGAGAAGCTAGGTGGGCAACATCTCCAACAATTGGCAATCAATGTGCCGCAGGCTATCATCATGGAACGCAATGGATTGATTGATGACCTAAACAGTCACAGCATTCTAGGTATGCCTTCTGATGTGATGCCTACCAGAACCAACCATGAGCTGCCTTTCAACATCCTATTTCCTGAAAGAGATGAGTGGGATCGGAATAAAACCGACCTACGGAAGGCAGACAGCTGTTGGTATACAGATGGTTCCAAAACTCCTGAAGGAACAGGAGCTGGAGTTTACAGTCGCTGCCCAAAGGTAAGAATAACTTCGAGCCTGGGTGATACCGCGACAATTTTTCAGGCTGAAATATATGTCATTGAACTGTGTGTATGGAGGCTGGAATCAACCCACCCTAGACATAGATCAATAAAAATCTTCTCAGACAGTCAAGCAGCCCTTAAAGCTCTTGGATCCTATCGCTGTAATTCTAAAACAGTATGGAACTGCCAAAAAGCTCTAACCCAATTGGGTAAGAACAACAAACTGACTCTGGCCTGGGTGCCTGGCCACTCTGGGCTGGAGGCCAATGAAATTGCCGATTGCCTAGCTAGAAAGGGCCGAGAGCCAGACTCTCTACCACTGGCAGGAACTACCAGGATTAGCTCATTCGAAGGAGTTCATTACAAATCCTTTGAAATCAAGAGCTAAAAAACTGCTAGAGTTGAATAGGTTACACCTAAGCACTCTAATCGGCATATATACTGGGCACTGCAGATTAAATCATCACTTACACAGACTTGGACTGGTGGAAAACACCGAATGCCTTCTGTGTCTAGAGGAAGACGAAACGACAAGGCATGTACTGTGCACTTGTCCCGCTGCAGAAAGAACCCGGTTCTCATTATTTGGCAAAGGTCAGCTTTTGCCTGAGGACTTGGACAATCTCTCACCCAACAAAGTTATCAGCTTTATTAAAAGGCTGAACCTATTGGGTGAAATATAAATTAGGAGTGAGCCACAATAGACCGATTGGTCGCGGTGGAGGGTCTGGTATAGACCCACTCACATTTCAACCTAACCTAACCTAACCTAACCTAACCCAGTGACGAATTAAACATGTCGCTTATTAGCCTTCTTACATCATTTTGTCCGTGTCTCCAGTAATTTATAAGAAACAATTTTAAAAATATATTATTTTACTTTTTGACACAGTTGTGCGTACCTTGGCCAAATGCTCTTTCTCGGTCTTACCCGAAGTTTGCTTGGCCCCGGCGGCAAACTTCGAATTTGGCCAAGAAAGATCAACTTTACGGTCTTAATACGCAAATAACTATTATTGGTAAGTAGTGTTATTTCTGTCATTAGTAAATGACATAGTTATGAAGTTTATTATATGTTATTTTCCTGTACATCTGTTTATTAATATTAATAATACAGCTTTGGAACACTGATGCTTACTTTTAGTTTTTCTTTAAGCCTAAACCCATTTTAAATATTAACGATGATCAATTAATACACGAGGCATTGAGGCCGTGAAGTAAATGCGGCCGTGAAGTAAAAGCGGCCAAAAAAACAAGATCGACAAATGAGTGGGTACAAAGAGATGTCAGTTTAGGAATGCTGTCAGTAGATAAACGCCATTTTTTGTGACAGTTGTCTAAAAAATCGCCTGTATATTCTCCTACGTAATATCAATAATACCTAGAATTTATCAAATTTTCCAAACTGTACTGTGGTTGTCTAATTAAATTAAATAAAGTGTGCAAATTGGCTGTTTAATATCCCATTAAATCCCCGAAGACTCCTATAAAATATAAATTTCATATAACTGTGTATATCTACCAACAGATTATTTAAAAAACCGTTGGTAGTATTGATACACGTAAATATTAATATTATTAAAACAAACATTTGCATTGTTAAAATAATAAAGATATACTCTTACCTGATAACACTGCAACAAATAAAGCAGCAAAAAAGATCGCCAGCAGTAAAAATTTCATTTTGAGTTTTTTTAAACTTAAAATAGTCAGCTTGTTCAAATAGACAATTAGATAAACTCATTATATCCTCATCTTTATATATATGCAGGTAAACGAAGTCGAGATAAGGATAAAAATCCCCATACGTGATGTGTTTTCAACGTACATGGTGTTAGGGATATAGTGCTTTAATTTTAAATGGCTATTAATTTTACCAAAATAAACAAGAAGGTCTTATACTGCCCCTGAATCTACTATATCTTGAGAAGAAAAATTTTAAACTTTTTTTTGGATATACAAGCAGATAAAATACAAAAGGAGTTTTTTTCTGTCCACTGGGCATATATGTATTTCTATCTTACAAAAAACGATAATTACATTTTAAAAAAGAAGCTGTATGAGTCGCACGTGTTTATAGGAAGTCTTAAAAATTAATGGTTTATTAAATTTTTCCTAAAGTGTATCGCAACGGCGAGAAAAGACAAGGGCAAAGGAAAAACAGTTTGTTAATTTTCTAGTTGTATTTAGTTTGATATAATCATCGGGATATTTATATAATTGTTTGTTTGTCTGTTTGTCTGTTTGTCTGTTTGTCTGTTTGTCTGTTTGTCTGTTTGTCTGTTTGCCTGTTTGTCTGTTTGCCTGTTTGTCTGTTTTCCTGTCTGTCGGTTGGTCTGTTTGTCTTTTTTCTGCTTATCTGTTTGTCAGTCTGTTTGTTCCTTTCCTTATTTCTTCCTTTTTTGAAGATAACACATGTTAGACAATCCGTATACTAAGACTTACTTTTGTAAATTGATTTCTGACAGTGTCGTTGGCGTAGATTCGGCAAGCTTGGCATCTAAATTAAAATTGAACGCATCAATAATAATTATAGCTGTAAAAACGTACCATAGGCGTTGAGAGACGTACGTGATAAGGATTTGTTTCAGGAAAATAATAATTATGATAGTAATGCCTTCTCAGATGGCATTTGTATATACGTGTATATAGATGTGTCAACAGAAAAATGCACATAAGAAAATAAACAACTGCAACGCTGAACCAAGAAAATGGAAGAGGAAGGAAAATCAATGAGAGAGCAAACCTAATAATACGGAAACAGAGCTAGAAGAATAAACAAATAAATAACGAATAGATCCACTATGGAGCGAAAAGCCAAAGGAGCAAATCATAGAAATAATCACTAAAGCAGGGATGAAATTACACCCCTATCTATTCACAAAAATAATAAGACTAACGTCAATATTAATAGGAGGGAAAACGATTATGAAAGGGTATTAACGGTCGCAAGGAAGTATTATGATCAAGTTGAAAACGAACCAGGCACATCTATCGAAGAAAGTGCTAATACTAAACAACAACAAACTGGAATAGGAAGGCCATACTACATGTGGATAACAACAATTTGAGAGGATCTTGAATAAACTAGGAAACGACCAAGTACACTGAAAACGAACAGCAACAAAAGAGAGCGGTATATGATAATGAAAATATAATGATACATGAAGAATCAAAAACAAAGGAAACAGATGAATGACTATCACAAACACCTACATCTGCATGAGCTGAGTCCAACCTAGCGTAGACGTAGCCTGTCTGCCTCTGCTGCCGGGAATGGCAGCAATACCTACCATACACTAGTATTGGATCAGTGCAGATTTTTCAAAGCACAATTTGTTAGGTCGTGCACCACAATAGAATAATTTAAAATCATCATAGAATTTTTCACGATTTCTTCTTCCAACCATATCTTTATTTTTTCTTTTATCCCTTATTTCATTAACGTTAAGGCATTTATATCCCTAACACCTCGTATAATATTTCAACACGCTCCACGAATTTAATTTGGGAACAATAATTGAAAAATACTCCAGATGGGAATCGGGTTATCTTTGCAAAACATATTTTCGTTTTATTTTTGTTTCCGTTGTAAACAAAAACAAAACGTCATTCACAAGGAATATGTGCAATATTTTGCAAAACTTTGTATATTAAATTGAATATTTACTAACCGGAAAATGGTAGATTTCCGGTTAGTAAATTTAACGTTAAACGCCATTAAATTGGTGAATAAGTCAAAAACACAGAAGCTATATTTTTTTTATATACATTTACTTAACGTCGGCCTATTTCCGCTACTGAGGCCTAACATCGACGCCTGTAGACGAGCTACCCCCAACCAGAAATTTTGCCGAACCTCTTCCCTTAAGAAGAGTAGGGATCTTTTACTTGCCTAACATTTAATAGACAAGGGACCGACGGCTTTACATCCCCCCCGAAGGATGGTATATCTCCTATACAACCCTCGCCTAAAATTGTATAGCTTCCGCGCATACACTGATATACAAGCCGCTGAAAGATGTGTGAGGCGAGGACGCGGTTTCCGTTGGAATGGTCACCCATCCAAGTACTAACTGCGCCTGTCGTTGCTTTACATCGCATAACGAAGTATGTACATAGTAAAGACGCACTTACGCTCACCCCCGAAGCTATATTTCAAATCACGAATGTCATCGTTCATGTCATCAATCTATGTGCTTATCAAAGACATATGAGATTTTCCTTTCTTTCATCCGCGGCAGCGGATGTTAAAAAATCATTGTACTGCATACTATTATTGTCCATATATCTTCATTACCTAATACTTGTCTTTTGCAAACGTCGATACGCCCATGCGTGCGATTCCGTGTGATTTGATTCGGAAATTAAAAGATGATGAATGACAATACTCCTGATTTGAACTTGTATATATAAATTACATTTTTCTACTTGTATATAATTATTTTACTCAAACGAATAAATTCTTTGTTCAATTAGCTATTCCTGTTTTATGTATATTCTGCCAACGAGACATGCCTGATTGTATATATGCTGATTATTGCCAGTAACTCACAAGGAAGCGCCCTGTATAGCACTTCGCGAGAAACACTATGTTGTTAGGCAGGCCGCGCACAGGATGAAACATATTGACTAGAAACAAATTGTTTCGAACTAAAATGTTTTAATCGGCTTCAACCTGCGTGCGGATGAAACATTTCAATTCGAAATGATATTAATTTTCTTTCTCCCAGCCTTTTGCCTTTTTCCGCATTGTGGTAATGTCGTACTATATCATATATATCTATACTATGTCATACAATACAACGACAATTAACTGATTGAACCCATTCAAATATTAAATGCGTTTGCGGACTTCTTTAGTAATTCATTTACTCCTCATAATGATAATGTGTCGGATATAAACAGCGAACATAGTTTTAACAATAACCCTCTATTTCATGTATCAGAATTTAAAGAAGATGATGTGATAAAAGCACTAAAAAGAATTAAAAACAAAATGACCACTGGCCAAGACGGTATACCAGCTTTCATGTCCACCCTCAACCACAAGTTTTAACTTAATATTAAAGAAATAGTAATTTTCCAGATACCTGGAAACTTTCTAAAGTATGTCCGATTTTTACAAAATATATATAAAATATTTTTAAAGAAATCTTTTATTTAAATACTCTAAAAAGTATAAAGTAAACTTTGAAGTAAATCAAATCCATCATTTTGTTACATTATATAATTTTTTTTACGTTTGTCGCGAGATTTTCCTGTGTAAAGGAGATTGCTCGCGACAAGCTTTTATATCATAAAAAAATTATATAATGTAACAAAATGATTTGTTTGATTCACTTCAAAGTTTATTTTCTACTTTTTAGAGCATTTAAATAAAAGCTTTTTTTAAAAATATTTTTTTATATAATTTTATTTTTTTCTTTTTAGTCTTTTGTTATGCTGTAATCCCCAGATATCGATTTTGAGACAAATTAGATCATAAAATTCAAATTGGATCATAAAATTCGTCAACCATATTGGCGCCGCTAAGTTGCCATCCTGAACTAAATTTTTGACTAGAAATTCGTAATCGGCGAACCCGAAAATTAATAGATATCGATTTTGATCGATTTGGGCCATAAATTCCAAAAGTCGTCCGCCATATTGGCACCGGCATTTTGAATTCCTAAAATTTGACCAAGAATTCATAATTGGCGATCTCGAAAACCCCCAGATATCGATTTTGAGTCGAATCGGGTCATAAACGGTAAATTCGTTTGCCTTATTGGAGCCGCCATCGTGTTTATTTCTTATATGAAAGTTAAAGTGTATTGTCATCGGACATATACACATGTGCAAAATTTTAAAGCTCTAGCTTAATTAGAACTAATTGAAATTTTAATTGCAAGATTTGACCTAAACAAAGTAACTAACTAACTAACTAACAAATAAACATTGCAAATTTAATAAAAGATTTTAATGTAAAAAGGAGACAAACCTGACATAATCAACTTTCGTGCCATATCAATAATATGTAATTTTGCCAAATTATTTGAATTTCTTCTGTATGATGCTATATATGATAAAATTAGGAATGACAGCACTATTCGTCAACACGGTTTCATGTAAGGACGCTCTACAACTACCAATCTGCTTTGTGTTACGCAATTTATTTCGGAATCCATCAATGTCCAATCTCAATCTGATATAATTTATACTGACTTTTCCAGGGCATTCGATACATTTAACCATACTATGCTGCTTAAAAAATTGAATGATATTGACCTTTCGGGAAATTTGATCACTCTATTCAGAAGTTATCTGTCAAACAGACCCCAATATGTTACTTTCAATGGATTTAAGTCTGTCGAATACGTTGCTACCTCTGGAGTACCGCAAGGTTCAGTTCTCGGGCCACTGTTGTTCATCATATTTATCAATGACATAACGGACGATTTAACACACGAGGTTAACTGTATGGTGATGATTTAAAGCTTTTCTCCACCCAACTAACAATGGGATGGTTTACTAAAATGAACAATGCAAAAATCATAACGTTTTTTTATTTTTTTGAATCAACAAAAACATAAACACGTCGAACTAATTTACGGATATAAAAAATATTGTCAGGTACTAGAAAACAAATAATCGCGTTCCCATTTAAAAGAAAAAATCACATTCTCAGGTAAAATTCTGCAACATATTTTTAGTAATATAGTATTACTAATTAATAGAGATGAACTTATAAATATGAGTGACAAATTGCTTAAGCGTAATTGACTTAATGAATTACATAAATTATTCTTAACCCGTTTAAGTACGGAGAATGAACGTTCACCTCTTGCTTGCAGATAGGCATTGTGAAGAAGATCCTCAAAATAGTTTTTACGTTAGGAAATGTAGACCGCAGCCCATCAATTTATTCATATTGACAGGATCGGATGTTTTCTTCCTTAGCATATTTAACCAAATGGAGATCTTCATCTTTAAAATATTTAATGTCGATATCATTGCTGTATTTCAACGATAATAATAAATAAATAATAAATAATAAATACACCACAGGTAATGACGACCCCCTTTATCCCGGAAGGCTCTAGAAGAGCCTTGTGTGGGAGGGGCTACACATTTAGAGACAAGGGACACACACCCAGTATCCGTGTATAGTGGAAAAATCCCTCTCACAGTATTTTCCACTGCCACGACCGGGGATCGAACCCGGAACTTTTGGATGAAAGGCAAGTGCGGTCACCTCTCGACCATCAGTTATACCACACATATTTAATAGTTTCATCCCTACTCATTTTCTCATTGAAAAAAACTTGAGAATCATTCAAAACATCGCTGTAAACAGTGGATCTCCTGGATATCTCAGATACGAGTACATCACAAATAACATTATGTATATTAACTATAAAGGATTGCCTACCATCGAAACGTGTGTCATCATTTTTAGATATTTCTCCAAACTGAAGTTTTTTTAGTTCTCATCAATGACTATTACCCAATACCCACTATGAAAATAGGTTTTAGAAGATCTTAAAATTTGCTTACAATTGTTATTTTATAATTTTCATATTAAAAGACATAAAATTTAATTTTGATTTTTGAGGATGAGGCATCCAACGATTCTGAGGCCCCAGGCACGCGCCTCATGCGCCTGTGCGGTAACCCGCCACTGATCCCGTCATAGTTTAGCCTCGCACAAATATCTTAAAATTTTCACCTATCTATGTAATATGCGACAATCACAATGTAATCTGCGATGATATAGACATTATCAACTGCTCCGTAAACACCCTAAGAACCTATTACTACAGGCACTGATTTAACATGTTTGTTTTTTTTTTATGATCTCTTATAATATATAATGTAGAAAATCATGCTCTCCGTTTTCTTTTTTTTAAATATATCTTTGATTAGTTACCAGAGTATTTGTTTTATACATTTTTTTATATATTAGTGTTATTGTTTAATTATTATATATCTGTATTAGTTTACTGTACCTCCCTGTCCTCTAATTGGGTCAAAAACCTGTTGAACAGTGTAGCAAATAAATAAATACAAAAATAAATATATTTCTGGTCTAGCCTGTACCAACACATCTTCAAAAACTAATAATCGATGATATCACTAATATGTAAATACGAATATGGGAAATAAATATATTAAACTACAAAACAAAACATACCTATGCAGGCCAACCCATTTTTCTTGCATGTGCACACTTTTCTTGCACACTCTGCAATGACGAGATGCTTTTAGTTTAGTCGAATTGCCAGTGACTAAATATTTTACCTTTTTTGCACCCACAAGAAGTTAAAAGTATTAAATTATCTGGGAATGGAGCCAATGTCGTCTTTATTGATAAAACATCTCTTTTTCGTCCAATTCAATTCAAAAAAGTATTTATTCATAATAATAATACAATAGTTGCCTCACCAGGACCTGCACCGGAACCGATCGTGCAACCACCGCATTAACGCGATGACGGATTGCAGGATCGGACGGAACAGACCTGGGTCAGCGAAAACAACAATTCAACAAAACTAAACCTAGACTCCTTTTTAAATATAAAATAAAAATAGGTAATAAAATTAACAAAAATGCTTGAAAACAAGCTCAACAAAACTTATAAACTACACTAATTTTTAAAAACACTGGCGCACAAAAACACTATTAAATTTGGTATCTGGACGCAGGCACCACAACTTCTTTTTCGTCCAAATGCCAACCAAAATTTGTACTTATTGAGAACTAATTTAAAGCATTTTAAAATTTTATGCATCTTCCTCATTACGTGACTTAATGCGCTTTTATTTGATAGGTTCTTTAATTGTCCATTCATTGTTAAAGATATAGGGAAGGGTGTCAACCCATGTTGAAAAATTTCGTTGTACCTAATCCACATTTCTTCTCATCTGCAGCTAAAGTCTTCTGCAAAAACTGTTGTCCTGCAAGTGTTTCTGACTTCATAGAAGGTTTGCCAATTTTACGTTTTACTCTCTCTTTTGAAGAGATAGAAATTAAATGTTCGACATTTGAACTAAACACTCCATAGCCAACAAATTGATCTTCTTTTAAAACAGTTTGATCGTCAACTATAATTAATACTACTAATAATACTATCAAGGGTTTATTTTTTCAACTTTTAAAGTATTTAAAGAAAAAGACATATTAATTTCTTAAAACAGTTTTATTAATTTTGGAAACACAAAACACAATTATGATAGCACTTTAACTATTAAAACTGTGACATGGCTGGATTGCAATTATTAATCTAATGTATTCCATATTATTCTACTTATAACATTCATATTATTAGTAACATTCACATAAACCATACTGACACCGTCCCCAAAGTCGTTGCTGTTGCCAACAGTGCATGTCACAGTTTGCTTCAAGACATTCATATTTATTCATTGGCTCGGAGTTTCCAGATTCAGGTTCAATTGAGGGAGGAGTTGCTAAAAACAAACATTACTGTAAGTTCCGTCCGAAGGGGTAATCACTCGTATGGTTAGTATAATACCCTTGGTAGTTTTGTAGACATCATGTAGATAAACACATAATTATTTCCACTACAGGCATATTCCATAGAGGGAAAAATTTTACACGAATGCTCTAGATAAACTAAAAGGACAAATTATAACAATATTTGTAAATCCGATTTTAAAAATATTTTTTTACCTAAACTTTAGTGGTAACCTTATTGGTTCCACCAATATCACAATCAAACGGGTTGTCCAAAAAATATAAAATGTTATCATCAGACATTAGCTAATAAGCAGACAGCATTATTGGTAATTGGCTGTCTGTGAAGACATCCTAGCATCTGCGGTTTCTGATTTCGGATTTTGTTATTTCCTGGATATACATACAATGAACTAGTAGAAACATTTATTATTATTATTATAAACAGTGAAATATTTGAAGAATATATTGTAGAATAATTTTACCAATTACTTCCACTTCCAGTGGAAGTATAATAACGCAAACAATTTTTTTTTTTAATAGGCTTAAAATGTCATGAAACGTCAAGTTTTTAAATTTGAGCGAAAAAATTCTGTATGTTGGTCCGTCTATAACTTTTTTTTGTGCGCACGTTTACCCTTGAACCGTTTATGATATTGACTTGAAATTTGGTACACTTATGTATTGTAACGAGATCTGGATATAGATTATATTTGGTCTAATTGCGTTGAAGGATTGAGAGGTAAATCAGGGTAAATAGGCAAAGCAAGCAGGTAAGAATCCATAAAATTGCAATTTAGGGCATGTACGACAAGTCAAGGCCTCAAAATTTTTTTTGGCATCAACCGCCCTCACTATCATACTATCATCTCCAATATACCACCCCCGCACTATTATGAAGGGAGTAAAAAAATTAAAATGTGATTTAGTGTGTATACGAGAACGAAACGTCTCAAAAATGTTTTTTGGCGTTAGCTACCCCCTCCGTCACCCCCATTGTCATCCCCACCCTATTATTAAAGGGAGTAAAAAATTAAATTGAGATTTAGTGTGTATATGAGAAGCAAGGGACACCAAAAATTTTTTGACATTAACCACCCCCTCTATCATCCCCATTAAGGCTCACCCTATTATTAAAGGAAGTAAAAAATTAAATTGGTATTTAGTGTGTGTACGAGAACCAAGGGCCTCTAAAATTAAGTTTGACATTAGCTACTTTGTTAAAATCGAAAGTGTTATAATTTTACGTAGTTTCAAAAAAATCATATACAGGGAGGGTGTGTAGCTTTTGACCTTGACCAATTTAGTAAAAATTCAAAGAAGTATTTTTTCCACTTTCTCAACTAAAAACAGTGCTCAATAAGATCTACAAACTTAATATACAGGGTGAAGCCCTGACCAAAATTTATAAACTGTGTTTTTTACGTTTTTTTACCGCTTGAGCATCCCTCGTGTTTGCAAAAATTCTCTATTGTCGTTCTAAAACATATTTTAGAAAGATTTTGATCTGTGGGAGAACACCTTGAAAAATAATAAAAACTTATCTGTAGCTATTTTAATATATTTACAAATTATACAGGTATTAAAATTAATCTGCATTATCTTCTAATCCAATAAATTATTTTCGCTCCAATACCATTTGCAGATTCAAAATAATGTCTTTTAATTTTCGATATTTCATTTTTATTCGGCCCATAATATTCAACAAAAAAATTATGGTTTAAAAAAACTAAAAAAACACGCTTCAATAGCAAACTGAACTAAAAAGTAAAAAATAATCTTGAAATATTATTGACAAAAAAAAATTCATTTTATTGTAAAAAGAGTGGGGTGCTTGATATCAATTGTTATAAATATTTTATTGGTAGCTATTGATAAAAGTAGAATTATAAAAATTTTGTAAAAAGAACCCCACGCTTTTTACAATAAAATGATTCTTTTTGTCAATGATATTTAAACATTATTTTTTACTTTTTTTTTATTGTCATTTTTTTATAAACTATAATTTATAAAATATACAATATTAACAGCGGTGCCTCCGGCAAAATATCGACAATAGATTAGTAATTTTTTAAAATTTTATTTTATCCTGATAATCCTGGTGAGGACATTAGGACAAAGTTGTTCAATTATTGTATTGTCATCGGTCCTTGATAAGCGCGTAAAAAGCGGTGAATTTACTGATATGTCGGGATTTTATTTGAAATTTGAAATTATTACAATTATGTCGATATAGTCTGGTCGACAGTCAAGTGGGTTAAGGAGCGAGGTGGCAATCGCGATTAATCACACGGATATCACGCCACCCGGTTCGAATCCTGGCTCCGGCACTGACACTGTCGGAGGAAATGGTTGTATGTCCGCGTTTTTCAATGGTAACCCCCTTCCGCACAAGCTTCTGGCTTCTGGAATTGGGGGTTGTCTAATTTCTGTGGTGTTTATTTATTTATTTTTTATTAATGTTTGCTGTAGATATTTGGCAAATAGTTATAACGCAGTTGCTAAAACCTTTATCTAAAAATATACAGGGCGAATAGCTTATACAAATAACACAAACCAGTTGTAAAAATATACTGTTTGTTCATCCTAAAAAAGTGAATTAAGGAACGTCTGAGGAATATTTGGTATACGGGCTGTCCATTTTATCAGGGCACTCGATAATATCTCACTTAATATCGGTCGTACAAAAAAAATTATTCTTATGAAAATTGTGCCGATTTATATAACCTAAAAAACGGTTTAAAAACATTTGAAATCCATGGCTTACTTTACGAGTTATGGCGGAAAATATCGAAAATGCGGAGAAGGTCTAGGCCGAATATCTCCGTTATTTGAAGAGATACGAGAAAAATTCTAAGGCGAAAATTTTTTGCAAAACAGAGTATTTCAACGAGGTTTTATCTAATTTTTTTTCAAAACCGCAGTATTTTGAGATTTACTTTTCAGGCTGTTAAAAAAATTATTTTGAAACGGGCGCGAAATTTCGCCATTAGAGCATTTTCCTTCCTTTTCAACGATATATCACATGCCATATGTATTCACTGGTACTACGTTAGTATATATAAAAACATTTTTTTTAAACCAATAAATTTTTTTTAACAACCATTACTTGCCGTGGAGAAGTATGATTAAATAAAACGATAAAATAATTCAATAAGTTGTTCAAATCTTGGCTATAATAAAACATTAACACAATTAAGAAGAATAAAGTAAATTCAGGTAACAAAAGTAAATTAATAATAAAAAGAATATAGCACACAGAACATTAATATTTATCTAATCATCAAAATAATATTTAAGATATCATATCAAGTGTTCAAAGTGTCCACCGCGATTTCGCACAATCGAGCGCGGCGAGGCACTGCATTTAAAAATTACTCAGCATTTTGGGGGTAACTGTAATACATGCCTGTTGAATTCGAGCTTTTGGGTCCTCTATATTTTGCGGTGTCGTCGAAAATACCTTATCTTTAATATACCCCCATAGAAAAAAATTCATTGGGGTTATATCTGGAGAACGAGGGGGCCATCGAATAAATCCATTGATACCTATCCAATGTTGAGGCAAAATTTCGTCTAAATAATCTAGGCAAATCTGGGAATTGTGGGGAGGAGCTCCATCTTGTTGAAAATATTGAAAGTTGTGTCGATTCTCTAAAGGTAGGTCATCTAAGAATTCATTAAATTAATTTCTCAAAAAGTTTTGGTACCTTTGACCACTGAGGTGACCATCATAAAAATAAGGACCTATTAAATTGGTGCCTAAAATACCTATCCACACATTTATTGAAAAGCGATTTTGAAACCCAGTTGGTCTATGCCAATGTGTATTTTCAGAAGTCCATTTGTAATGAATGTTGCGATTAAAAAATCCATTATTGGAAAAATTTGCCTCGTCGGACTAATGTATTTTACTACATATTAATGGATCGGCACGCTACTTTTCCAACGGCTACCTACAAAAAGTCGTCCTCCTTGGTTTGTCCCCCGCTTGTAAATTGTAATCTTTTTTGGCTTTATAACACCGGTAACCATTTTTCTTTAAAACTTTTCTAGCACTTGTTTTATTTATATGACAAGCAATTTGAATTTCTCTTAATGATGTTTCCAAATTTTCTGTATTTTTATTTCTTACATAATTAATAACTCGGTTTACCTTATGTACGTTATCAGTAACACTGTTCAACCTTGTCTTCTTCTTTAAAAATGAACCATTATTTTCCAGTTTCTTAGCTAATTTTCTGAACAGAGTTTTATTCGGCTGTAGTGCTTGTGGAAATCTGTTTCTATATTCTACTTGAGCTAATCCAGAGTTAAAATTGCATTGGCAATATGTAACGAACGATCAATGTGAGTGAAAATCATTTTTGAAAATTCTAAATTCTTAAACGGGTGTGATTGAGTGAGAGTTTAAGTATTAACTGAGATGATCTGTCAAAAAATTAAATTATCAAATTTGTTCATAGCCAACTATTTTAAAAATTAAAATAATAGTGAAATCATGAAATACAAACAAATGGATATTATACTTAAATTAATTGGTAAAGACATTTTAACTTTCTGAGCAAGGAGTGGCGCTTTTATGGAAGACCTCTATACATTGGAATAACTGCGAATACTCTTTCCATAATTGCTCCATGTTGCTTTCTTGATTATTATTTTGTTTTTGTTACCTGAATTTACTTTATTCTTCTTAATTGTCTTAATCTTTTATTATAGCAAAGATTTGAACAACTTATTGAATTAATTTGTCGTTTTATTTAATCATACTTCTCCACGGCAAGTATAATGCTTGTTAAAAAAAAATTATTGGTTAAAAAAATGTTTTTATAATTACTAACGTAGTACCAATGAATAAATATGGCATGTGATATATCGTTGAAAAGTGACGAAAATACTCTATTTAATGGCGTCATTTCCTGCCTGTTTCAAAATAATTTTTTTAACAGCCTGAAGAGTAAATCTCAAAATACAGCAGTTTTGAACAAAATTATCGTTGAAACACTGTTTTGCAAAAAATTTTCGCCTTAAAATTTTTCTCCTATCTCTTCAAATAACGGAGATATTTGGCCTAGACGTTTTCCGCATTTTCGATATTTTCCGCCATAACTCTTAAAGTAGGCCATGGATTTCAAATGTCTTTAAACCATTTTGTAGGTTATATAAATCAGCACAATTTTCGTAAAAATAATTTTTTTTTGTACGACCGATATTAAGTCAGATATTCTCGAGGGCCTTAATAAAATGGACGGCCTGTATAGTTGACACTATTTTCAAGAAAGAACACTAAATAATCTTTTAGTGAAGAGTATATAGTACGGGGAAGTTTACTAGCCGTCTAGGGGATTCTATACACTTATGTACATGTGCAATACGGGTGAGAATCACGAGATGATATGAAACGGATGACGAATGCCCACCATAGCATCATTTAATCATTTGTATTTTCTCTTCTGTTAAATAAATGTTAATGTTATTTTGATTGCAATAATACTTAAGTTTCGTAACGTTACCTATGACCTAAGCCCAACGGAATAATAAATAAATCCATGCCATCGACAATCACAGCAGCGCCAGCGTACAGTGCATTGGATCACCCCACCCCAATCACATTCCATTAGATGACATTCTCATCCGTATTGCGCATGTACATAAGTGTATAGGATTTCCCTATACGGGTAGTAGCAGTCCTCGTGCTTTATACAGGTTGGTCACTCATAAAGAACGCATAATTATTGAAATAAAGTCGGTAAATAGAATTAAAAAATATTGTCAACATTTATATGCGCAAATATTAGAATATATTTTTTTAAATTATAATTTGCATTGTCAATATTAACAAAACAAAGGTCTTACCTGACATTGCTGTAGCAAACAGTGCAAAAATAACTACAAACACAAACATTTTCATTTTTAGCTTTTTAAAATTGCACAGTATCTATCGGTTTGAATAAACAATGGCTTTGGTCAGTTGTATTTACTTTTATATGCGTATATACTGATTCGAGATTAAGATAAAAAACCCCTAATGTGCCTTTGGCAATTAGAAATAATGAGCTGTATTAAGAAATACTTAAGCGCCATTAGATACTTTCCGAAATATGTTATAATCATAAATTATTTTAGTTCTTCATATTACAGAGTCCATGCGAAGAATTTGAATTTATATTCTAATTGGTACTTTAATTCAACGTAGGAATATTTACTTTATTAAGTTAATAATTTGTGCCGTCGAGAGACATTTCATAATTATTTGAGCACTGTGTGATGCAATTTTTGCAAAGATAACAATTACGTAATTCGAATATTAAAAATTTATTGATAATTATTGTCAACAAAATTCGAGCAACAAAAATCTTAAGTAATTACTTCTACAGGGTGTCTCCCCGGGAACTGAATCAATCGATATAGAGAAAAGTACGCATCAGAAAATTTTGAAAATTTAGATAATTACTAATGTCGATGTGGCCAATCCAACTAAAATAATTACAAGCAGCTGGCACTTCCGCTTATACCGGAAGGCGATACCAACTTGCTTATTTCAAATGGAACACCCTATATATTTTAGAGTTTTCGAAAAGAGCATAAAATTCTGAGTCGAAAAGATGTAGCATATCCTATGCCTAAACTTAGCCGTTTCAGAGATATTTGACATTTTATAGAAAATTTGACAGGTGCAACGGTTTGCAAGAACCGTTATAATTTTCTTCGTGTAAAAGATCCTCATTTGATTCTTGTTACGTAAAAATAATACAAGGAGAACCACGTTCTGCAACTGAAATAAATTCAATAATATCATACCAAGTGTTCCGTTTTTCGCGTTATATTTTGTCAACTTCAAACCGCGAAAACTTGTTTAGGTCAAATGGAACACCCTGTATATTGTTGTGTAAAATTGAATTCCCTTTTTTCTGGTATTCGCATTGTGGGGGTTAAAGTTACAACTTTTTGAAATATTTGCGATTTTATTAGAAATTCATGAATTGTTGTAATCATTTCATCAAAATGGCCCATGATTAGAAACAATCAGACATTATCCTATGTCAAAAAATGCCAACACGTTTAAATTATATCAACGAAAACTTTTTAAATTTATTTATTATTTATGGAGAATGTAATAAAGTAATATCAAGAACTTGCAGCACATTTGCTACTCGATATACACAAACACGGAAACCGTAATTTTCAAAATTTTCTGATGCGTACTTTTCTCTATATCGATCGATTCACTTCCCGGTGAGATACCCTGTATAATTATTCTCATTCTCATCTTCACTTATAAATAAATCATCGATACGAAAATATATGTCATTGTCATAAATTATTATCGATTATAAATTCAGTTCTTGCCATGACCAATGTCGTAATCCCTAAATCGGTACCAGAATAGCGTTACAGGAAGGTGTGTCAGAATCGTCTGTTTGGGCTTTGGAGGGAGTTACATGAACAATTACTGTATCCTTACCACATATAAAGAATGCAACCGCTTAAACCAGAAGATAAGGAATGTCTTCTGCCGATGGCTTGTGCGAAAATGTGAAAGAAATGCTGAATTTATTCAAAACATTTAATTTACGGACGAAGCTGGGGTCTACTCTGGATCGTGTTGTCAACTTTCACAACAATCACATATGTGCAGAAGAAAATCCTCATGCTTTCTTCGAGTCCAGGTCTTCGAATCCAGGTGTTATTAAAAACGGTAAAATGTTTAAAGAAAACGATGTGAAATTTTTTTCATATAACTTTATTAGTTTTGAAAATACCTCTTAATACATCACTATTATTGCTAGCACTCAAACTATGGAGACTGTGACATGACTGGATAGCGTTATTATATTAAATGTCCTACTAGATTAGTAACATACACATTCATCTCGTATACAATGTCCCCCAAGAAGTTCCTGTTGCCAACACTGTACATTACAATCTGCTTCATGACAGGTTCTGCTGTCCAATTCAGAGTTTATGGAATCATCATATAAGGATTCTGAAAAATAAGCAAAATTGTAAGTTATAACACCTTTCCAAATGAACATGATTGCATGTTTATAATTTTTTCAGACAATGAAGTAAACAGGCACTCCTGCAAAATTATTTATAATATTTTTTATATTACTACAGACAATATATGAAAATATTGCAAAACCAATTTGAAAAGTTAGTATATGTGGAATTTGTTAGACACTAAAGATATATCCAAACAGGGCCGAGGTGTCCTGTAGTGTTCACCGAGAAGATTGATATATTCCATTCTCTGAGGGCCGTAGAGCCCCACGGGAAATTATTCGGTAACCCGCCTGACCAGTCCGGCACTGTTTTCAAAGATGCAATTTTATTGTGTCAAGTTATAACGTATCCTATGTTGCCTTTACATTAACTATTTAAATGTTTTAATATTTGCATCAAAATTGCACTTCTTAGAAAATCTTTATATTCGTATTAAATATATACAGGGTGAACCATTAATAATAGGCCCTAGTTCAGGGGTAGATTTTTTGGGCCAAAATATGAGGATATAACCGAATATGCTTTAGTAAAATGTTACTGTGGAAAAAGATACAGGGTGTCAAAGTTCAAATTATTTTTTCGTTTTTTTTTGCAATAATAGACCACGGCCACACCGTTTAAAATATCGTAATAGACGATAAATTCTTAGCAGTATACGAATGGTCGGAAAATGTAGCTAATGGTGTAAATAATTAAGGAAAAATCGTCCAGACTGAGTAAAAGTTCTGGAAGGGGGGTTGGGGTGATAATATATACGTTTTTAGGGGTTGGTACTCGTTTTTTGCGATTTGCAGCTAAACTATGCATCCTATCGAAAAATGTTGAATGTAAAAGTTGTAGATAATGAAAAAATCTAAAACTTTCTGATTGATCATTATTGACCATAACCTCAAAATTATCGAGAAAAATGCAAAAAACCGTCTTTTCGGTTTTTAATTTATAACTATCGCAAAAATGTTTATATTTTCATGAAAATTCGTGAAAATATTCTTTTTTGTGTTTCAAACAAGCCCAAATATTTTCAAAGTGAAATATTTAATTTTCGATGTTTTATGAAGAAAATAAAAAAAAGATCTAATTTTCAATCGAAAAATTTGGTTAGCAAATTTTCAATTAATGAACTTTACTAGTGCTCATTTTTTTCGTTGAAATCTCAACTTTAATATAGAATTAAAATATAATATTGTTTGTATACAAAAATATCGTTAAAAAAGCGAAAAACCGAAAAAAATACTTTTTAAAAATCGAGTTTTCGGTGAAAATCATGAATTTATTTTTCTTTATTGTAAATAAAGCGTTCACATGAATTGAATATCTATTTCCACAAACCTGATGCAGGAAATATTAATGATACTTATTACACCTCTAATAGTTTTAAACATAAATCAGATAAACATATTGTAGCATTTTTGCATTGTTTTTCTGGCTGCGATACAACTTCCAGTTTTGCTGGGAAAGGAAAAAAAAACAGTTGTAAAATCATTATTGGCCGATAAACATTTACCTGATCTTGCAGAAATTTTTTACAATACAAATGCAGACAAACAAACGATTACCGAAAATGGATTAAAATAATAGCTTCTATTTACAAAAGTAAAAATATATATACATCTGTACACGATTTAAATTTGAACTCTACCGAATGGCTAGTGCTAAATCCTCATTTCATTTGAAAAAATTACCTCCAACTGAAGGGGCAGCTAAACAACATTGTTACAGGGTATATTTTCAAATACAAAGTTGGCTTGGTAATCAATTAACAGCTACAGATTGGGGATGGAAACATCACGTTAATGGCATCGTACCTATATTTACAGAACAAGAATTAATTCCCGAAAATTTATTGAAAATTATCTGCTGCAGCTGCGAAATAGAATGCGGTAATAACAAATGTGGGTGTCGCAAGCATGGCTTAAAGTGCACAAATTTGTGCTCAAATTGTCACGGCTCTGATAAATGTTCTAATGCCGAAAAATCGTTGTACGAAAAAAATTGTAATCTCGAGGACATCGAAAACGAAGACAGCACCCACTGTCTAATAAATAATAATAAAAATAATGATGCTGAACTGGACTGGACAATCCAGAAGAACTCCAAGAAATTGAAGATATAGAAAATGAACGTGAAGAAATCGAAAGTTTAATCGATTCTGGCGATGAAGAATTGCCCACGAAGAAAAAAAGATTTCAATAAAATTATTTTACTTTTAATTTTTGTATTTTATAATCAAATATGAGACTATGACGTTATGATTTGTAAAATACTTACGAATCACAAGAAATAATTAACAAATTTTCTCAGTTCACAGCCTTTGTGCTTTTTGAATTTTTACCTATTTAATTGCAGTTTAAATGATGTTTTCGGGACTTTGAAAGCTGAGAATAGTTTGCTAACCAAATTTTTCGATTGAAAATTAGGTCTTTTTTTTCTTCGTAAAACATCGAAAATTAAATATTTTACTTTGAAAAAATTTGGGCTTGTTTGAAACACAAAAAAGAACATTTTCATCAATTTTCATGAAAATATAAACATTCTTGCGATAGTTATAAATTAAAAACCGAAAAAACGGTTTTTTGCATTTTTCTCGATAATTTTGAGGTTATGGTCAATAATGATCAATCAGAAAGTTTTAGATTTTTTCATTATCTACAACTTTTACATTCAACATTGCATAGTTTAGCCGCAAATCGCAAAAAACGAGTACCAACCCCTAAAAACGTATATATTACCACCCCAACCCCCTTCCAGAACTTTTACTCAGTCTGGACGATTTTTCCTTAATTATTTACACCATTAACTACATTTTCCGACCATTCGTATACTGCTAAGAATTTTTATTGCCTTAAACAGGATTGGCCCTGGTCTATAACTCAACAGCCTCTTGACTGATCTTCGCCAAATTTGTTAGAGAAACTTTTTTTATTCTAAGAAACAATAATTTATGTATTACATCATGTTAGATCATAGAGGACGCCGCAGGACCTGTATCTGACGATGAATTTTTTTTCATATTTGTTTTTTGACGAAACATTGTGGCACTTCTGACCAGAAAATCTGATGAGGGGGTAATTTACACGTATAAAGGGTACATTTGGTAGAATTTGATCAACCGTTTTCGAGGAAAGTGCCGTTAAAAACGTTTTAGTTCTGTCATTTACGTCATTTAATCATTTAATTTTGTCCTTGTGTTCCTCGAGCTAATTTCTTTAACTTCTTTATTTACAATGCCTAGACAATAATTTTTCAAATAGGGAAATGAGGGATATATGCATTTAGGCACAAAATAATTTTAGCTGACGTGCTGCAGCGGGGAGATACTCATTGCAATATTAAAATAGAATACAGCCAGACCATACGATTTTCAAAGATCTATTTCGTCATTTCGCTATAAAAACGATGTAGGACGACCGACACGAATTACTCTAGATCAAGAACTAGAAATTTTAGTACGTGTGGTTGAAGATCCTCAAGTCAGCTTAAGTCGTTTAGCAGCGGCAACAAGGGTGAGTAAACAATCTGTCCTAAGAGTCTTAGGTAAAGAACGCTTCTATCCATATCATCTCACTCCTGTACAAAACTTACTTTGAAGAGATCTTCCACAAAAGCTAGAATTTTGTCAATTTGTTCTAAATAAACCCAACAGGGATCGAAATTTTGTTAAGAACGCTTTATTTACCGACGAAGCAACTTTTACTCACCGATGTCAACAAAAAATTAAGATTAACCTTTGGTGTGGTATCATCGGCGATTGGGACCATTTGTCCTTCCTCCAAATTTAAATGGACAGTCTTATCTGTTTTTTCTTCTGATATATTACATGCTTTCATACTAGACATACGGAACAGAATGTGGTTCATGCAAGATGGAACTCCTCTTCATTTCTGCATTGATGTCAGGAATTATCTTGATGAGACTTTCCCACGCAAGTGGATCGGTCAAGGAAGTGAGTTTGCTTCGCCACCAAGGAGTCCTGATTATAATCCTTTGGATTATTATGTGTGGGAAGATATGAAGTCCTTAGTCTATGCAAATACTATTAACTCAAGATAAGACCTGTGGGAAAAAATACACAACGCAGCGGATTTTATTAGAGGACAGGAAAATGTATTTTTCAATGTAAGAAAATATTTTATGAATAGAAGTAGAAAAGGCATAGAAATAGGTGGAGACCATATCGAACATTTACTCAAAGGGATTTTTGCATGGGGATAAAGTTTATAATGTCATTAAGTCCACTTTAACGTTACTTTTTGGTCTTCTAATAAAATTAGATCCTTATTTTAGGCAAACTTTTGATTTATGTATGTATCTCAATACCATGAAAATAATCCATTAGTTCATAAGAAAGTGAGAAAGAGTTTAAGCTGTTATTACGATTTTCTTCTCCCTTACGTTTTGTACTTTTTTCAATAAATACACTTTGTTTCATTACATTGGAATTTGTCTTTCAAAAAATTATTGAAATGTTTAACGGCACTTTGCTCGAAAACGGTTGGAGCTATCAAGTTCTACCAAGTGTACCTTTTATACGTGAAAACGACGTCCTCATGAGATTAAGTATCACAACGTTTCGTAAAAAAAAATTTAAAAAATTCATCATCAGATACAGGTCCTGCGGCGCCCTCTATGATCTAACGTGATGTAATATTTAAATTATTGTTTCCTAGAATAAAAAGAGTTCCTCTAGCAAATTTGGCGAAGATCAGTCAAGAGGCTGTGGAGTTATTGCAAGAAAACGAAAAAATAATTTGAATTTTGATACCCTGCATCTTTTTCCACAGCAACGTTTTACTAAACCATATTTGGTTATATCCTCATATTTTGCCCCAAAGAATCTACCCCCGAACTATGGCCTATTATTAACGGTCCGCCCTGTATAGATCAATTTGTACTTGAATAGTCTTATAACTCTGGTTAAACTAAACTGTTTGAAGTCAGAGCCTTCATAAGACTGCTTAGTTTTAAAGTGGTTTTATGATTATTCAAACGTCTCACGAGTAAATTTCTAAACTATATCCTAGTGATTGATCGATTGGTTGGAGTATCATAAGAAGTTTTAAACGATCTAATTTTTGATGAAAATCACAACCGTTTTTAATTTTTTCCACTTGCTTGTAGGCGTTGATTCAGACATTATGTATACGTCGCCTAAGAATTCCTGTCAAATTAATATATCATAACCTCAGAGATTTTAGTATCATTCACGTATATTAAAAGCTAATAAGATTTATGGTGCATTTAATAAACGAGTTAATGTCTTATTGAGTATTTTGACAAGAGACCGCTTTCTTAGAAGGAGAAGGTTTTAAAAGAGGATACAGGAGATCTATATGTATATTTTATAAGCAATGTTAAAATCATTTGAACACTTCATAGATCGATAGTTGCTTGAATTGAACAAATTTGCATTCGAAAGCTTTTTTAAAACCAAACTGTTTTGTTAATTCCTTTTAACATTAATATTAAAACTTTTACAAAACTACAGCCAGAGAAAGTCCAAAAGGTTTTATGGTCAAGTTTTAAGATATACTATACTTTATACGGGCAAAATTGAAACTGGTCAGTGTTAAAGCACAGGACCGTGCGCACTGAACTTGATATTTTGTCCTATATATTTAGCAATGGTACCGAGATTCGAACGGTAGTTGAAACTGTGCAGGCGAGTCCGAGACTGGCAATGTAATCAGCCTGAATGAACCATCTACGACTGCACTGGTTTAAAGACAATAATACGGACATGCCTACTAGCATAAAAAAACTCGTAAATCGTTTCTCAGAAGTCGATGAGGTGTGCTGTCAATGTGCCAGTGCAGTGCATAAATATCTATTATAATATCAAGCGTAGGAGTTTAGTTACTTATTGTTCATATTTATAAATATTTACTACTATATAAAAGGTGAAATATTTTAATTATTTACTAATTTACCATGGCTTTCTGGAGACCATTTGAAACAGAGGATAATATAATAACGCCCGAAAATCTTATCATTTTCCTATGACAAGCATTTCTATTTATCTCCGCCCGTGTACAATAAAGAGATGCCGACTGTTTTTGCCGGCTTTTAGTTTTTATACGGTTTCAATTAAGTTCGTATACACTTTACAAGGCTCAATAAATTCTTGTACTCTAGAAATGCATTTGGTTTGAAATAAAGCTAATTTAGAGCCAGACTAAACATCACTTAAATTGTTACTTGGACACTTGAATATTTTTTAACAAGTATAATGAAAACGTCACAATTCAAAATTTAAATGTAAACAACTAGATTTTAGCAAAAATGTATTATGCGACTTGACCTACTATTTATTATCCACGACTGTACAAAATATACCGAAAAATGATTTATGCTTGAATATATATTTTTTACTTACCTTCCGACAGATTTTCTTCATATTCCTCTTCTAAGACTTGTTGTTCTGCTGGTACTTCTTCCTCCAGCGATTGTTTCTCTGGACCTGCAAGAGCCACCGCAGCGAAAACGGCAACAAGCAAAATCACCAAAGTGGTTTTCATATTTTCGTTTTTCAGTGTATTTGTTCACTATATTTATTAAACTAATGTGTGCTCGGTTCATTTATTTGCAAGTATATATAGGTAAATTTTGGCGCAAACAAACCACTTGAAGCATTTTTTTTTTCGTTTTTTAATTTCAAATTTCTAAGGACTTTCTCTAATATCAACGGAAATGTAGGCTTTGTCGAAATTGAAGTTTTAGATAATGACTTTTTTCCACTTATAATTTGTTAAAAATTCATTATTAATTGTTTTTATATCTTATGACAGATATCAAATATCAAAGAAAAAATGTCAGTATTATGACGTCATTCCTCGGGTATTAATAATAATAATAATAATAATAATAATAATCAACAGGTAAGCACCCAATTACAGGAAATACATGAAAACACATATCATTTATATATCAATAGCGAATAAAAAAGAAAAATAATATTGACACTTAAGTTACAAACAAAATTAAACCTACTATTCAGTAATAATTATATGACTTAATATACTGCCTAGACTATCAAAATTAATATCACATAGATGGGAGATTTTATTAAAATTATTGCACATTACATAAATTGGAGATCTCACCATAATATTTGTCCTATAATTCTTGACATAGAAGGTTGTGTGACGGCGGATTTCAAGTCTGGGTATGTGGAAATTGATTTTATCTAACAAAAAGGGACAATCAATAGTGTTGTGAATTAAACTGAATAAATATTTAATGGAAATTATTTCGCTACGAGTTTCTAATGAAACGATATTAAAACGGTTCGTTAAAATGGACGTATTAATTCCTCTCGGCGGGTAAATGCCATCCTCCTTAAAAAACAAATATTTTAGGAACTTCCTCTGAACTGACTCAATATTATTCACGTGACATGTGTACCACGGATACCATATGATGGCACCATATTCCAATCTTGAGCGAACGTATGCGTAATATAACAACATTAGGCTAGAAGTTTTGCTAAAACACTTGCAGTTTCTTAATATGAAGCCTAGCATTTTATATGAATTTGATACAGCACTATTAATATGGGCTCGAAATGTTAACTGGCTATCGAAGATTATACCCAAATCTTTGATTTCTGTACATCTGGTTATACTCTCTGAATTTATTTTATAATCATATTCTTCAGGTTTATTTTTCCGAGAAAAAGAGATAACGTAACATTTTGGAACATTAATGCACAGATGGTTCGCACTGCACCAATCAGATACGGCTTTAAGGTCATTTTGGATCATTCTACAATCACTTATCGTTCTTATCTCTCTATATTTTTTCAAATCATCCGCGAACATTAATTTTGAACAGCTAATAACATCATTAATATCGTTAATGTAAATGAGAAATAGGAGTGGTCCTAAATTGGAGCCTTGTGGTACTCCGGATGCATTAATGTAGTAATCCGAACTAAAACCCTCGTACTCGACAAACTGCTTGCGGTTAAATAAATAAGACGTAAATAAATTAATTAAGCCTGCGGAAAATCCAAAGTTATCTAATTTCATTATTAATAAATATAGATCGATTTGATCAAAGGCTTTCTGAATATCCATGTATACTGTGTCTACTTGTCCTTGCTTATCAAGAATTTCCGAGGCAAACTGAGTTATGCAGGTTAAGTTTGTGTTCGTAGATTTTTTATCTAAGAATCCGTGTTGGTGCAGGGAAATATATGGTCTAACATTAGGATAAACGCAATTATATATTATTATTTCGAATAATTTCGCAAAATTACATAAGATAGAAATAGGCCGATAATTTTGGAGTACAGCTGGGTCACCTTTCTTTAACACGGGAGTGATTCGGGCGATTTTCCACATATCGGGAAATGTAGCTGTTTTCAAGATTAAATTATAAATGAAAAGTAAGAGTTCTAACAAGGCACGACAACAATCCTTAACAAAAAAGCAGGGAATACCATCAATGCCTGAAGTAAGTTTGTCTTTTAATTTCTTAGATGCTTTAATAATATCGTCTCCATGTATGGTGTTTATATATAGAGATGAGTCGTTTTGCAAAATATCTCCATAATTTTCATCCGAAATATGATGG
Source organism: Leptura quadrifasciata (assembly GCA_963675555.1). Lineage (NCBI taxonomy): Eukaryota > Metazoa > Arthropoda > Insecta > Coleoptera > Cerambycidae > Leptura > Leptura quadrifasciata. The sequence goes on along the minus strand of OY776681.1, from coordinate 16,760,878 downwards.
ACACTTTGGAAGTATTCACCAAAAGCTTGAACAATTAACTGAGGATCACTAATAGTGTTGTCGTTATTTACTATAACTCCTGGAATCCTGGAACGAGCTTTTTTACTGGTAATGTAAGACCAAAAGTTCGATGGATCCTGAGATATATTGTTCTCTGTATCGTTTATGTATTTTACATGTGCGGCTTTAATTTGCTCTTTAATAATTGCCCGGAGGGTTTTGAATTCGCTCAAGTATTCGTCAGAGTTGGACAAGTTGTACTTTTTAAAAAAATATTCCTTTCGTCGAATATTGTTTATGATATCTTTATTATACCATGGCGGGTATCTACGAGACGTTTTAATTTTTTGAGGAACGTGATTATCAAAACATGTATTAAGTGAACTGTAGAAAAAATCACATGCTATGTTTACGTCAGTGTTATCATATAATTCGGCCCAGTTAATGTTCACTATTGACTCATATAAGCCAGGAAAATTGGCTTTCCTAAAGTTGTAGGTTTTCTGGACAGAATTATTACGATTAAACTAGATATAATGGTTCAAAGTACACGGAACACTAAAATTGAAACAAGGATGATGGGCATCTTCACCAACCAGTGGTAGATCCCCTCTACTAACAGTGCACCTTAAGTTACTAAACAATAAGTCGAGAAATCTATTATTTATATTTGAGACTGTATTAAACTGTTTTAAATTAAGAAATTCCTGAAAGTTTGATTCTTAGAGTTATTCGCGTCAAGATTAAAATATGGGCAGTTGAAATCTCCAATTATGATAACATTTTTGCTTTGTGCAAATTCCAATGATGACAGACTTTCCATAAACAAATTGAAATTATCAAGTGAAACGAACGGCGGAATATAAATAACAAAAATGAAAATATTAAAATAATTAAATAATATTTTACAACCAACAATGTCTATATTAGTATTTAAATTTAGTAAATTTAACAGATCTAATTTTAGTACCTTATGTTCTACTTTCGCTGCTAATAGCACACCTCCTCCCCTAGTAAGATTTGTGATGGCAAGGTCTCTGTCGCAGCGGAAAACACTGTATGCTTCAGGAAATAATTCCTCACTATTTACATCATTAGTTAACCAAGTTTCACTAAGACAGATCAAGTCAAAATCACCAGGTAAGACTGCATCGTAGAACTGTGTAGTTTTAGTATTAAGTCCTCTGACATTCTGATAGCAGCATAACAAGTTACTGGTTCTGCAATTGGGTGCTGTATCTAGTTTAAATTATCACTATTGACTATCTTTGGAATACCTTTGATGTATTTTATGATTATATTAACTTCGCCTTTTTGTTTCCTAGTAGTCAACTCCTTTTTTAAATTCTTATAGTGCTCGATTTGTCTTGGTGTTCGGTCATAGGAAATTGAAATGTTTTGGTAATTTTCTGAGCTCTTCAATTTTCTGGAATTACGCACAACATCATAAATATATTTTTCGTCATCCAAGCGAACTTTTAAAGGACGCGGACGAGAATTATTAATATCAAATCGGCCAAGTCGTAAAGGACGCAAATCATTACAAGGTACGGCTGGTGAAATGGAGTTTATTATATTAATAGCTACTTGAATATCTGCCGACGTACGTTCTTCTTTATTAAGTGTGGCGGGCTGTTCTGCAAGGGATTTAACCGATCTAATTACATTCAATCTAATAGTGTGTTAATATTTTTGAAACGTTAGATCTCACTTTATCGTTTCTAGTGCGTCCTTTTAAAATCACAAATTGCGTTTATACAGGGTGGGCCATTAATAACAGCGGAAACTTTTTCTCACTTTCTTATGAACCTAATTTTATTCCAGATTATTTTCATGGTTTGAGATAAATACATAAATCAAAATATTGTCTAAAATAAGGATCTAATCTTAATAGAAGACCAAAAAGTAACGTAATAAAAGTTGACTTGATGCCATTATATACTTTCCCCCCATGCAAAAACCCTATTGCTGCAACTTAGAGTAAATGTTCGATATGGTCTCCACCTATTTCATGCCTTTTCTAATTCTATTCATAAAAGATTTTCTTACATTGAAAAATACATTTTCCTGTCCTCTAATAAAATTTGCTGCGTTTCGTATTTTGTCCCATAGTTTTTCTCTTGAGTTGATAGTATTTGCTTATATAAGGACTTCATATGTCCCCCACGCATAATAATCCAAAGCATTGTAATCAGGACTCCTTGGTGGCCAAGCAAACTCACTTCCTCGACCGACCCATCTGCGTGGGAAAGTCTCATCAAGATAATTTCTGGCTTCGATGGAGAAATGAGGGGGAGCTCCATCTTGTATCAACCACATTCTGTTCCGTATATCTAGCATGAAAGCATGTAATATATCAGCAGGAGCATTTTTAAGAAAAAAAAGATAAGACTGTCCATTTACATTTGGAGAAGGACAAATGGTCCCAATAATTGATCGCCGATGATACCACACCAAACGTTAATATTAAATTCTTGCTAAAAATGCCTTTCTTTAACGGCATGATGATTTTCTACTTCTCAGTAATGGGTATTTCTCCAGTTAAAAACGCCTCGGCGAGTAAAAGTTGCTTCGTCGGTAAATAAACTGTTCTTAACAAAATCTCGATCCCTGTTGTATTTATTTAGAGCAAATTGACAAAATTGTAGCCTTTGTAGAAGATCCCATAGAAGTAAGTTTTGTACAGGAGTGAGATGATATGGGTAGAAGCGTTCTTTATGTAAGACTCTTTGTTTTGTTGTTGTTTACTCACCCTTGTTGCCGCTGCTAAACGACTTGAGGATCTTCATCTACACGAACTAAAATTTAATAATAATAATAATATGTCTTTATTTTTTTTTATATAGCACGAAAAATACAAAAGAGTACATAAGGGAGATGACGATATTCAACATGGTTGCTCTTCCATATAACCATCTCAATTAAGAACATAACTACAATAAACAGTATAATAATCATATCATAATCAAAATACAATACAATACAAAATTAAATGTCATTTCTTTTATCAAATGTGTGGGTTTTGATTTGTCTCCTAAATGAGGCAACAGAGGACAGATTTTTCAGGTCATTAGGCAAAGAGTTGTAAATTTTGGCGGCGTTAATACTAAATGAACGTTGAAAAAAAAGACGAGTATGAGCATCACTGCCTTTAACGAGTTTACTCAATAAATATTGTGGCGAATGAGCGAGGTTAGCTTTGAAAATTAAGCAACCTAGGTGTACCTGGAACCTTTCATTAAGATTAAGCCAGTTTGATTCTTTAAATTTGGCTGAGATGTGATCAAACTTGCGTAAATTAAAACAAAACCTTAAACAACAATTTTGAATTTTTTGGAGACTGTCTTTATCGCTCTGTATTAGAGCTGGCCAATAGACAGTATCACAGTAATCCAAGTGGGATAAAATAAGCGAATCACATAATCTTAATTTAACGTCAGTACTTAAGAAATCTTTGTGAATGTAAAGTGTTTTTAGTTTGGCAAAGGACTTTTGAATTAGATGAGAAACATGTTGAGAAAATCTTAACTCAGCATCAATGAATATACCCAAGTTTTTGCAATTATCACTATGTTGTAAAATTAAATTATTAACAATTATTTTAAAATTATCATCTTCCAGAATTGAGTTCTTATTTTTGCTTAAAAGTAACAATTGCGTTTTATTTTCATTCAAGGTAAGATCATGAGATTTAGACACACCAGAAATTGCGTCAAGATCAGAGTTGATTCTCTCTACAGCAAGATTTATGTCTGTTAGATAAAAGGAGTAGTATATTTGAGTGTCATCAGCATATTGGTGGGACTTGCAAAAGTTCAAATGTTTATAAAAATCAGCAGTATAAATAGAAAATAACAATGGTCCCAAAATACTACGTTGCGGTACTCCTTGCTCAATATCAATAGACTCCGAGAGACAATTGTTTATCACTACTCTTTGTTTTCTTTCAGTTAAATAATTTTGAAAAAATAGTACGGCTGCTTCGGTAAGTCCAAAGTAACGTAATTTTGTACACAGTATGGGATGATTTAAAGTATCAAAGGCTTTACTAAAGTCTAAGAGAATTAAGCAAGTACTTTTGTTATCATCATATGCCCTTAATAAATCATCAGTCACACTTAACAAAGCAGTAGTTGTACTAAAGTGCGGTCTAAAATCAGATTGTGTGGGTGGAAAGACCTCGTTGAATAATAAAAATTGACTTAGCTGCTCGTGAACTATTTTTTCAAGAATTTTAGATAAGGTGGGTAGTATACTGGTAGGTTTATAATGTGAAAATAGAGACGGTGAATTGTTCTTCGGAATAGGGATGACATTAGCAATTTTCCAACTAGAAGGAAAGGCAGAATTTAAGAGACATTTGTTGATAATAAACGTTAAATGAGTGCTTAGATGAGGAATAATAAACATAATCATTTTCAAATCTAATCCGTCGGCCCCTTTTGCGTTAGATCTAATACAATGTAGAATTTCTAGTTCTTGATCTGGAGTAATTCAATTCGGTCGTCCTACATGGTTTTTATGGCGAAATTAACCCGTTTCTCCCAAACGACGAAACAGTCCTTTGAAAATCTTATGGTCTGGTATATAAAGAAGTTAAAGAAATTAGCTCGAGGAACACAAGAACAAAATAAAATGATTAAATGACGTAAATTACAGAACTAAAACGTAACCAAAGCACACTTTTCAATAAATACATTTTGTTTCATTAAATTTGAATTTGTCTTTCAAAAAATTATTGAAATGTTTAACGGCACTTTCTTCCAAAACGGTTGGAGTTATCAAGTTCTACCAAGTGTATCTTTTATACATGAACATGACGCCCTTATCAGATCTTCTGGTCAGAAGTACCACAACGTTTCGTCAAAAAAAATACCATATACAGGTCTTGCGGCGCCCTCTACGATCTAACGTAATGTAATGCATAAATTATTGTTTCTTAGAATAAAAAAAGTTCCTCTAGCAAATTTGGCGCAGATCAGTCAAGAGGCTGTTGAGTTATTGCAAAAAAACGAAAAAATAATTTGAACTTTGACACCCTATATCTTTTTCCACAGCAACATTTTACTAAAGTATATCTACTCCTGAACTATGGCCTATTATTAATGATCCACCCTGTATTAACATTAATTTACATAATTTGAATAACCACCAATATCCGTATGTCTCAATAAACGAACCCGCATGTGTAATTCTATTCTCATATACCCTTATAGGTCCTATTTTATAAATAATAAACATCACCTCTATGTGCAGACTTATCGTAGACTTGCTTGTAGCATAGTCTAGTCTAAAAGTACCAAGATTCTAACAAAAATTATAAACATGTAGAATTCTTACCATGGTGGTTTACTGATAAAATTATCGGCGTATTAACATAATTTGAAGTTTGCCTAAAATGTTTGAATTTTCCATGAGGAGTAGATCTGTTCCACGTAACGCAATTTATTTTGGAAAAGTTGGATGTTAACATACAAGTTGATTTTCAAAACCTTCGGCAGACTTGACCACGGTGTCTTATTTAGCAAACTTTGCAAACTTTTTCTTGTGTTTTTCTTTTAAACTATATAAGCTTTTTTTGTAAGATCATTCAGAACTTCAGGCTATCTCTGGAGTACCTCAGGGTTTCATTTTGGATCCCCTTTTATTCGTTTTATTCATTAATGATCTAGTGAATGATTTGGGTGACATCGTATTATTCTTCCTTTTTTAAGGCAAGGAAAAGAGAAGTTTGAGATTTCTTTTCGGATGTTGCCACCTCTTCCGTAGATTTAATTAAAGATTTGATAGGAAAAGTAATATATTTTTGAATTTTGATGATATCAACTTTTTTTTATATATATTTTATTTAACGTCAGCTTATTTCCGCTACTGAGGCCTAACACCGACGCCTGTAGACGAGCTACCCCCAACCAAGAATTTTGCCGAACCTATTCCCTTAAGAAGAGTAGGGATCTTTTACCTGCCTAACATTTAATAGACAAGGGACCGACGGCTTTACATCCCCTCCGAAGGATGGTATATCCCCTATACAACCCTCGCCTAAGGTTGTATAACTTTCGCGCATACACTGATATACAAGCCGCTGGAAGATGTGTGAGGCGAGGACGCGGTCTTCGTTGTGAACACGAACGGTACCTCAGGTTTGGGAAAAATAAAATTATTTCAGCTAGAGAGCTTTATACGAGATTCTTGAGGCCTTCCGTGCACTTAATTATATTTGGTTTGAGTTCGGGGTGGATAAACTTGAAAAGGCTGGAAAGGGCCAACTGCTTCGCCCTGTATATTGTCAGTGTTTGATTCGTACTTGAATTCAATCTAATTCGATTTAATTAACACTTTACTGAATTTTATTTCAGTTGGCAGGGTCGAAGGCTACACCCTGTATAGTATCATAGCTCGAAGTTAAATTAAACACTTCAGTTTAGAACAAAATTAACAAATGATTTATTTCCGATTGACACAGATTTGAATATTTAAATAGTAAAATCAAATTTTTATTCACAAAAATTTATTTTAACGTATCGACACTTGAAATTTGCCTGAGTCGGGTTTGTTGTATTTTATTTAATTAAAATTTGTTATTTATTATTTGAGAAAATTCACTTCAAAACTAGGGCCGCGAAGGCGATTTAAAATGAAGCACTGGGACTGAATAATAATATTAAAAAACTATTTTTTACTAGGGGTTGCCTAGGAAGAGGGCGCTATTATTACAAGATATACCGGAACAAACAACTTGCCGGGGGCTTGGCACGCTCCTGTATTTATACTAGTGATGGGACACGATTCTCGCTGAGAGCTGGAAAAGCCGGAAAGGGAGCCAGACCATCATATGGCGCTCGGATTATGAAATATTGTGCAAGAGTTGCTGAAATTTTGGAAAATCGGGTCGAAACTTATATCATTAAATCGGCTGTTGAAAAGGAAATAATTTGATAAGAAAATGTCAGCGGAATCTAATTCGATTTCAGAAATATGAGCGATAACTGTCTGAATAATTGGTTAAAATTTGAATTGGTCCCGTGAAGTAGCGTTGCTAGTCGTAACTTTAATCCATATTTAATGTTATATTTAGCCATATTGAGGGTAAGCGATTGTCTGCGTCGAGCAGAGCGGGATCCAGATTTAGGGTAATATGAGTGAAGATAGGGACGAGTTACTTTATTATTATTATTAGCCGTTACTCGAGTCCGAGTATAGAAATGTTACAGTCGATAAATTGCGTAAAAAACAAGTAAAAGGTGTAGTCTATTGTAATTCCCATTCATCTACGGTGCACACGACTATGGCTATAGAGGCCAATTCGGGAGAGCACATGTCGACCGCAATCAGGACAAACATAGACCTGGTTAGGTCTTGGATTCGGCCTTCTTGCAGCAACATTTCCTTGATAGCTTGCCACAACCCCTCGCCATTCGGTTCTGTCCGCTGCAAGTTGTTCCCATTGCTCGTCTGCAATACCGCAGGATTTTAGATTTTCATGGAGAGCGTCTTTGAACCTCTTTCGTTGACCGCCACGCTTTCTTCTACCGCTTAGCAATTCACCATAAAGTGTACATTTAGGAAGGCGGTTATCATGCATACGATGAACGTGACCTGCCCATCTTAGGCGTGCTCTTGAAATAAGCACCTCAATTGGAAGGCTGTTTGCTCTCCTGAGTACTTCCACGTTTGATATGTGATGGAACCAACGGATTTTCATCATACTTCTGAGGTGTCTTTGCTGAAAACGTTCTAATTCTTTCACATGACGACGGTAAGTGACCCAGCTTTCACATCCATACAGCAGTGTTGGAATGACAACTGCTCTGTAGACAGCCATTTTCGTTGACAAAGCAAGGTCGTGGTTGTCAAATACTCTCTCTCTAAGTCCCCAGAATGCTCTAGATGCAGCGTTAATTCTATTGCGAATCTCGCTGTCCATGTTTGCTTTGTCATTAACAACGTTGCCTAAGTAATTGAACTGATCCACCACTTCAAGAGAATTTCCGTTAAGTGTAATGTCTATTTGGTTCACTTGATGAGGAGTTGACATAATCTTAGTCTTTCCAATGTTGATTTTAAGCCCCAAAGAATCATAGCTTTGGGCATACACATCTAAAAGTTCTTGAAGCTCTTCCGGCGTAGAGGCTAAAAGTGCACAGTCATCCGCATACTGGAGATCACAAATGAATCGTGTGCGTGTCTTCGTGAAAGCTCTAAAGCGCCCTATGTTTAAGAGACCGCCATCAAAACGGTATCTGAGACCTATTCCTCTGACTGTCAGTTTGTTGTCAACAATAATTGTTAGAGCAGTGGTAAACAAATTAAAGAGTAGGGGTGCCAGGACACATCCCTGCCTAACTCCAGTGAGAGTTTGGAAAGGTTCGGTTGCCTCATTATTATACATAACCTGGGCGTTGTTGTTTGTATGTAGACTGCGACATACTTCCACAAATTTTCTAGGGATACCTAAGCGGAACATAATTTTCCAGAGCACTTCCCTGTCCACCGAGTCAAACGCCTTGGTTAAATCAATGAAGGCCATGTGAATTTCTCCTTGATGTTCGAGTGCTTTTTCTTGAAGCTGTTTAAGTGTGAAGATTAAATCCGATGTGCCTCGGTTTGGTCTAAAGCCACTCTGTGTTTCAGGAAGTAACTTTTCCATAACAGGTGTTAGCCTATTTGCCATCGCTTTAGTGAGTATCTTCCCTCCAACAGCCAGGAGAGCTATACCCCTGTAATTTCCACAGTCCGCAGCGCTCCCTTTGTTTTTGAAGAGGTTGATTAAAAGTGTATCACGAAACTCCTGCGGAGCTTGACCACTTTCCCACACGACATCAAACAGTTTTTTGAGGTAGGGTATGAGCTCTGACGACACAGCTTTAAAGATCTCAGCTGGGAGTGAGTCGGCGCCGGGAGATTTGTTATTTTTTAGCTGCCCAATGGCGGTTAAGATCTCTTCCGTTGTTAGTGGTTTATCTAAGTCTTCGAAGGTGTCATATTGAGGGATAAGATTTATAATATCGTGATCGGCTTGACTTTGCTGGTTAAGAATGCTAGAGTAGTGTTCTTTCCATCGGGCTCTTATTTCCTGGTCTTCTTTGAGGAGATTTCCATTTAAATCTTTAATAGGGCACATATTTTTCCGACTGGGGCCGTACACTGCTTTTACTCCTTGAAAGAAATTCCTGTAGTCGTGTGAATCGGCGTACCTTTGAATTTCTCTGGCCTTGCTTGCCCACCACTCGTTCTTTATTCTTCTGATTTCGCGTTGCGTTTCATACTTAGATTGGGTAAAAGCTTCTGCTTTTGATGAGTCGTTGGGGTGGTTGATAGCGTTTTGGAAGGCAGTATGTTTGCGGTCAAGAAGTTCTTGTATAAAAGCTTCATTATCATTGAACCAGTCCTCCTGTTTTTTACTTGCTGCAGTGCCAAGAATTTCCTCACTCGCACTTTTTAAACTGTCTTTAATTTGTGTCCAGGTAGCAGCGACATCTACAGAATTGGTTTCTTCTAGTGCACTCAAATTCTCTTGAACTTTTTGCTTTAGCTGTTCGACGGTTTGTTGGTCACGCAATTTACTAATACAGAGACGGAGTCTACGTTTTACTTGAGTTCTTCGGTGTTTGGGTCTCATAACAATTTTCATTTTAGAGACAACAGGACGATGATCGGTCCAACATTCGCTATCAATGCGCGCCTTTGTAATTTGGACGTCCTTGAGATGCTTCCTACGTACGATAACATAGTCCAGTAGATGCCAGTGACCTGATCTGGGGTGACGCCAGGTGCCTTTAAATTTATCCTTTTGTCGGAAAATGGTGTTTGTTATAACTAGATCATGTTCGGCGCATTTAGTTAGGAGTAGTTGACCGTTAGCGTTCATGTTGCCCAAACCGTTCTTGCCTATGATGCCTGGCCAGGTGTCTGCATCTCTCCCTACTCTAGCGTTAAAATCGCCAAGAATAACGAGTCGTTCCGTTTTAGGTATTCTACAGAGGGTTTCTTCCAGCTGTTGATAGAAGCTTTCCTTGGTTTCGTGACTTGCATCCAGAGTGGGAGCGTAGGCGCTTATTAGATTTACCGCGTTGCCATCTGATAGCTCATAGCGTAGCAGCATTAGACGCTCGGATAGGCCTTGTGGTACTTGTGTTAAGTTGGATACAAGTTGATTCCGAACGGCAAATCCTACTCCATGTTGTCTTCTTGAATTGGTGGGAAGACCTTTCCAATAGAAGGTGTAGTACTTTTCTGTGAGAGAGCCTTCCTCCAAAAATCGAGTTTCGCTGAGAGCTGCAACGTCAACATTGAGTCGGTGAAGTTCTCTATCTATTAGAGCAGTTCTTCTTTCAGGCCGATCGGTGCGAGTGCTGTCGTTCAAAGTACGAACATTCCAAGCGCCGTAGATGAAAGAATTAGTTTTGTTGGATTTAACTTGTCGGTGTTTTTTCGACATTCGATGAGGTGTCCCTGTGGGTACCCTCCCCCGGAGATCCGATCGGGAGGGTATTTTACCTCCGGATGATTTTGTCCCACTTGAACGCTCCATCATTTTTTTAAAGCCTTAATCGACTGAAAACGAAGCTGCATTTGAAGTTTTAGCTGGAGCAGGTATGCAACTGACCAGCTCGGTTGCGGAAGGCGAGTGGTGTGGTCCCATGGCACAGAAGGAGACTGCGACGATGGGGTAACCAAACGATTCCAAAAGCAACCTTTGTGTGCGGTGGGTTATTTTTACCGCACTTTTCGTGAGAAGGTGGATGGGCTCACGGCAAAAGGTAAGGGTTATTCCGCTCTTACTCGGTCGTTAGAGCCTCGTTAGTGAAAACAGGGTGCACCAAGTTCAAATTGAACTCATCGCGAAGGTGAGGTTAACAATTGAGTAGGAGAGGCTATAACTTGCGCTTCACTACCCCATTACACCCCGACGAGTTACTAGTAATTAGTGGGAACACGTAAATTTGACTTATTTTTTAAATGAGCGTTTTATGGGCTGACTGGGGAGATAAATAAAATACGTTTTGAGATATTATTGAAAATTGAAATTGGACATTGAATTGAAGCGAAAGGGACTTGTAGAAATTTTAGGGAAGTGAAATAAATTATTCTAAATTGAGATTTGGGGAGTCATTTGAAAGTAAATTAAGATGATGAAGGGGCTGTATTTTTTACGACGATCCTTTGTAAATTTCTTGCTGTATTTTGATGAGTCTTGATGTTGGGGGGTTTTTGAAGTTATATTTAGATTATTCGGAAATTATAGATGTGGTGTGAATTTTCTCAGAAATATTATTTGAAATTAGGGGTTTTGAGTTCCCCAGGTGCTTTAATGATTTTTTAAATATGTTTTGCCAAGTTGACCATAATGATTTAATTATTTGTCAAATTTTAGTGATTTTTCGTCGGCCATCTTGGTAATATGGAGAACGTACGGAAACAGTTGGAACGGTCACCCATCCAACTACTAACCACTCCTTACGTTGCTTTACATCGCATATCGAAGTATGCACATAGTAAAGACGCACCTACGCTCGCCCCCTGTATCAACATTAAAATGTTATTTTTAGTTTTTCCTCAACTTAACTTAGTGAATATTTTACATTAATTTCTGTTTATCAAAAGATATCTTTCGTAATACTTACAAAGATGCACGTGTCATTCCTGTCCCCAAAAGTGTCAACTCCTTAGATATCTCGAATTGTCCAACAAGTGTACTACCCATACTGTCTAGAGTCTTGAAAAAAATCATAACTGAGCAATTAAATACTTACTTTACTATTGATAGTATGCTACCAACAAATTAGAGCGAGTGTCGTGCTCGTCGTATAGTACTAGCATGACCCTACTACATGTTACCGCCGATTTGTACAGGGCTAATGATGGTAGTAACAATACGTGCTTAATATTACTTGCTTTTAGTAAAGCTTTTGATACGTTAGACCATTCTATTTTATGCAAGAAACTAAAATACTCTGGGTTGGGTAACATTGCTTTAACGATTAGCTCTAAATGAGTCTCAAACCTGAGTTATCTATTAGTTTTTGGTAAGGATAGGTGCAAAGTGGTTAGTGATCTTAATTTTAAAATTACACTTAGACAGAAGGATTTGACCCCCGTTGATGAAGCAAAAAATTTCAGTTAAGATTTTTCACTCAAGTTGCTAAATTGGTACAAAGATCATATAGTAAGTTGAAACTACTATACATGCATAAGAATGTACTTAGTTCTAATATAAAGCTGATGTTATGTGACTCTTTATTTCTCTCCCATTTTGCTTATTGCGATATCGTGTATTGGCCTGCTCTATTAGGTAGAGACAAAAACACTCTCCAAAAAATACAAAATACTATGAAGGGGACTATCGACTCCTTCATAGTATTTTACTTCACAAACTTGATAAATATGATATCTTACTGAATACGCTTAGTTATTTTAAAACCTACCTCTCTGATCAACTGTTGTCTCATCAAAGTTTGAAGTGTTACCAGGTGTTCCTCAGAGATTGATCATGGGACACTTATTAATTAATATTTTTATTGATAATGCTGTCAGTTGTTTAAATGTACCACATTTGGTGTATGAGCATGATATGAAAATCTATATAAGGATTAATAGTACTCAGGATTGTATTATCGTCCAGGACGACAGAATTGTTGGTGCAATGAAAATAAGTTACCGCTTATTATAAATAAATGTCCTTGCAAAAAAATAAGTTTTATATTTTCCATACAATACTGATTATGTACTGCTGAGTAGACTAAAGTATATCAATAAGAACTTAGTTCGTTATCATTTTCCAAGTTGGGCTAATTTCTTAAAACAATATATAAATATATATTTACACACATATACACATACACACACCCATAAATATAAAGAATTAAAATAGACTAGATGGACTAAGCTGAAGACAAAACAATTTAAAAATTTTACAAAATTGAACAAATTAAAATTTAACAGTTAAAATCAAAATTAAAAGTTACCCAGTAACAGCATTTCCTTCAGCTTTTTCTAGAATGTAAATAAGGATAGCCTTTTCATGTCATCCGGAACCTTGTTATATAGCTTAGCAATATTGTAAGAATAAGACGATTGAGCTGTGTTGTGCTGAGGAATTGTGATATGACCTTTACGACGAACATTTATACAGGGTGTCTCACTGGGAACTAAATCGATCGATATAGAGAAAAGTACGCATCAGAAAATTTTGAAAATTTAGATAATTACTAATGTCGGTGTGGCCAATCCAACTAAAATAATTACAAGCAGCTGGCACTTCCGCTTATACCGGAAGTCGATACCAACTTGCTTAATTCAAATGGAACATCCTATATATTTTAGGGTTTTCGAAAATATGTAACATATCTTATATCTAAACCTAGCCGCTTCAGAGATATTTGACATTTTATAGAAAATTTGACAGGTGCAACGGTTTGCAAGAACCGTTATAACTTTCTTCGTGTAAAAGATCCTCATTTGCTTCTTGTCACGTAAAAAGAACACAAGGAGAACTACGTTCTACAACTGAAATAAATTCAATAATATCATACCAAATGTTTCGTTTTTCGCGTTACATTTTGTCAACTTCAATCCGCGAAAACCTGTTTAGGTCAAATGGAACACCCTGCATTTTTCTACGTCAAGTTATGTAAAATTGAATTCCCTTTATTCTGATATTAGCATTGTGGGGGTTAAAGTTACAACTTTTTGAAATATTTTCGATTTTATTCGAAATTCATGAATTGTTGTAATCATTTCATCAAAATAGCCATGATTAGAAACAATCAGTCATTATGTCAAAAAATGCCAGCACATTTAAATTATACCAACGAAAACTTTTTAAATTTGTTTATTATTTATGGAGAATGTGATAAAGTAATATCAAGAACTTGCAGCACATTTGCTACTCGATATCCACAAAAACGCAAAATAACACTGACACTGTAACATGCGTATTAATCGAATTGAAGATATGGCATGAACTAAAATAGCAGAGATAAGATCAATTTAAAATATGATTTCATTTTAATTTAATAATTGCTAAAAATTCCGCCCTCGAACCTCAACACATTTTTCGCACCTTCGGATTAGTTCCTCATGGGTAGCTCTTCTAACTGAATCCTGTGATATGTTTTGAAATACATGTCTTACTCTTTGCATACAATCTTCAATAGTTGTTAATGGACTCTCATAAACTTTATTTTTAATAGTTCCCCAAATGAAATAATCCAGAAGTGATAAATCGGGCGAGCGAGGAGGCCATAAGAAAGGTCCATTATTGGCAATCCATTGATCATAAAAAGTTTCTTGTAAATAATTATTAATTAAATATGCGTTATGTGGGGGAGCACCGTCGTGCTGATAAAAAATGTTTCTATGTTCGGCGAGAGGTAAATTTTCTAAATAGTTATTATTCAAATTTTGTAAGATATTCAGATATCTTTCACCTAAAAAAAAAAAACAAAAATTTACCTATACATATTAGCAGAAGAGAAAATTTAATTTACCGTTTTAAAATTGTAATGCCACCACTCTATCGTTTCTTATGGCACAGTAAACATTGAACTGCCAACTTTCCTGAAAGTTTCGCTCTCTGAACATATGCGGATTTGAGTCACTGCAATAATGCGAATTGTGTATATTAAAAAGTCTACTTTTAGTAAATTTTGCTTCATCTGTCTATATAATATTTCCCAAATAAGAATCGTGACCCTCAGACCTTATTAGAATAAACTCACAACAATTCTGTCTTCTTAGGAAATCTGTTTCTTTTAATCCTTGAACTATATGGAATGAAAACGGGTAAAACTTATGTTTTGATAAGATTCTGTGAATTGAATCCTTGCAGTTCCGATTCCAGAGCAGCTTGTCTTAATGACATCCCTGGAAATGCATGAAAATATCTCAGAATGACTATTTCAATGTTTTCGTCATTAACAATAGGCTTTCTTCTTTGCATTTTTGCCTTGACAGAGCCATAATTTTTAAAATTTTCCGGTATGCGTTTTACAGTGTTTGGTGACGGTTTCCGTTTTTCTGGATATCGAGTAGCAAATGTGCTGCAAGTTCTTGATATTACTATATCACATTCTCCATAAATAATAAACAAATTTAAAAAGTCTCCGTGAGTGTAATTTAAACGTGCTGGCATTTTTTGACATAAGATAATGACTGATTGTTTCTAATCATGGCTATTTTGATGAAATGATTACAATTCATGAATTTCTAATAAAATCGCAAATATTTCAAAAAGTTGTAACTTTAACCCCCACAATACTAATACCAGAAAAAAGGGAATTCAATTTTACACAACTTGACGTAAAAAAATACAGGGTGTTCCATTTGTCCTAAACAAGTTTTCGCGAAGTTGACAAAATGTAACACAAAAACGGAACACTTGGTATGATATTATTGAATTTATTTCAGTTGCAGAACGTAGTTCTCCTTGTGTTCTTTTTACGTGACAAGAAGCAAATGAGGATCTTTTGCACGAAAAAAGTTATAACGGTTCTTGCAAACCGTTGCACCTGTCAAATTTTCTATAAAATGTCAAATATCTCTGAAACGGCTAGGTTTAGGTATAGGATATGCTACATATTTTCGACTCAGAATTTTAGGCTCTTTTCGAAAACCCTAAAATATATAGGGTGTTCCATTTGAAATAAGCAAGTTGGTATCGACTTCCGGTATAAGCGGAAGTGCCAGCTGCTTGTAATTTTAGTTGGATTGGCCATACTGACATTAGTAATTATCTAAATTTTCAAAATTTTCTGATGCGTACTTTTCTCTATATCGATCGATTCAGTTCCCGGTGAGACACCCTGTATTGTGGACATCTGTATGGAACTTGATTTTGTTGTATAGATAAGATGGTTGTTGCAGGGTTATAATTTTATGAGAGAGAACACAACTGATGATTTGAATTCGTGCAAGTGGTTAACAAATCCCTTTCGGGAAAGGACATGTATATTTGTGTGTCGTCAGCATAAAAGTGAGCGTAAGAAAAACGTAGATGTTCATAAAATTGAAATATATACAAAGTAAACAATAGAGGTCCCAGTATGGAACCTTGCTGGACTCCATTTTCTACTAGGGCAAAATCAGACTCCAATACTCCGAAAATAACCGATTGAAATCATTGTTTCGAACATACAGGGCGAGCCAAGGCGAAATTACAGGGCCAAGTGCCTTTTTTAAAATTCATTCCTATATTAGAATTGAATATCTCCCAACCACTTGAATGTAATGAATTTTGCTAGGGATTTAACATTTATGTGCGATAGTTTGAAACAAGAATTGTTCGCCATAAAAAGATAAATTATCAGGTCGTATTCGTGGTGAAAGTTCAAAACATGAAATGACCACACTTTTAGTAACAAGAACTATTTAGCTAAGTTTAATTAGGTAGTCAAGCAAAAGATATCTGAATAATCATCTTAAAATAATCGATATGACGTATATTTGTAATCTACATAAATGTAATAAAGGACTGTAAAATATAGCCAAATAAATGTGTCTGATATTAACAATATGTGTTTTGCATATTATAAGAAGTACATATCAGTGATAAAGGTAAAAAAACTTAAAAACTAATATATAATAGATTAATAAAAATGAATAGT
Organism: Leptura quadrifasciata; assembly: GCA_963675555.1. Classification (NCBI taxonomy): domain Eukaryota; kingdom Metazoa; phylum Arthropoda; class Insecta; order Coleoptera; family Cerambycidae; genus Leptura; species Leptura quadrifasciata. The sequence continues at coordinate 16,744,271 of OY776681.1, read as the reverse complement.
ATAAATCATACACAGTGTACAAATAAATGAAATTAATACAAGCGAACAAAAAAAAAACAATTTAACACCATACATATAATAGAGAGGCTAGCATGCTGTAATTATAAACAAATTAGAGCAGATTAAGAGGAAATAGGGCTTTTGGACTCACTCTTCTCTTTTGCGTTATTCATTCGTGTAGATCTCCCTACCACTTTGTTTGACGACTTATTCACGTTTCCTAGTTTTCGTTTTTTCTTTTATTTTATCAGCCTCAAACACATCTTTACTCTCTTTTACAGCCTTGACTTCTCTTCGGTCTAATGTTGGTGTTAGTGGAGCGCTGTTAATTGGTATCTTCTCTTCTGAATTATTTTCGGCTTTTTTCCTATTATTTCTAGATCTGTATTTTCTTTTGTATCTGAATCCTCTTCTTCTGCAGCTAGCACTTGCGCGGTAAAACCTTTTCCATTAATGATAAGCTTTTTATTTTTAATAAATTTGTTTAGAATGTTCAAGCTTGCTTTTTTAAGTGTTGTTTTAATAATTTTTGTCCTCTCATTTCATCAACGGTTAACTCTTGTGCAACTAGAATAGTAGAGTGCAAATGCGAGGTTAAGACTCCCCCCACCACTCCATGGTCTCCCCACTCCTCCTACCCGAGCTTTTCACCTGATTGGTCGATGGGTGGGGAAGCTCCGTAGGCATTCATGCGTCGTGGTTCAGGTACGGCTTTCTACTGCTCAGTACGGTACAGGTTCAGCTTTTACTGCTCTACAACACGAACACTGATAAATTAGAGTAAAATCAGTAAAAGCTGTACCTGTGCCGTACTGGGCAGTAGAAAAGCCATACCTGTACCTGCATCATGACGCATGAATGCCTACGGAGCCACCCATCGACCAATCAGATGATGAAAGCTTGGGTAAGAGGAGTGGGAGGGGGACCAGGGAGTGGTGGGGGGACTCATTTGCACTCTACTTATAATGTTTGTGCTTTTAAATTTTTTGCAATCAATAAAATCTTGATAAACCGGCAATGATAAGAAAGTATAAGAGCCTTCTGTGAAACTATTGAAGACCTTCCAGCAGTACCGAGATTCCGCAGAACTATCTCAATAAACCCATCATCTTGAACTGGCTATATCGGGCCTTCGGATGGGCCTAATTACTCTCTAGTAGAATCAAGACTGTTCTGTGGGGTTATAGGTTGGGGAGGCGCTGTACAGACTCATCTAAAAAAACTGGACAGTATTCAAAAGGAGTTCCTAAATTAAATAGGTACAGTCCAAGTAAAGACTTCCCTGCACTCAAAAAACGCAACAAAAACTTTGCGATATAATTATTATCGCCGCGGGCCATGCGGCATGCCTGTCATCAAATGACTGGACGCACATTAAAAACCTATAAAGGTAAGCGAGTCAATTGCGGTCAAGACAGCACAAAGAGTGATGGTATTTTAATGAAGTCGTAAAGTTTTTGTTGCGTTTTTTATGTGCCGGGAACTGATTACTTCAACTATATATGCACTGTTAGTTACCTTGAAAGGTGCACACTTACCCGAGTTTAAAATAAATCGATTTATTAATAAGTGAGCTACGAAGGTGTTACCGTGAAAAGTGAGACACACTGTGTGTATACGTTTAATTCCACAAAATGGTTTCATAAAGCACACTTTTATATAATTATATTATGTATACAATGTATAGTAGATTCTAATTATTGTCTTAGGTCTTGTTACAAACACATGTGTTATTGAGACACGTTCCAGTGGCACCCTCTGCAAGACATTTTATGGTACACATTATATTTACACAAAACCATAATCTCGTTCTAGTTTCCTTTGGAGCTCCTAAAAAGTATAATAAATTATAATGTTTTAACATTTGGCTCTCATTTATCAGATTTAATATTTATGAAAACCAATTTCAAACTATTTATGTGGCGTGGAAAAATTTGTCATTTGTGGTGAAACCAGAATCGCTTTCAATCGGTTTGCTGACCGCTCATAAATATCTCATGATACATAAGTTTTAATGGTTTCTACTGGTTATTGGAAGCGAGAGAATGTCAATTAGGAGAAGCGTTGAATTGAGTTAAGGTGGGCATATCCAAGAGAGAGTGTTATAGTATATATTTCGTATCATGAAAAAATTCACTCGAAAAAATATCAAAATTTACCAGATTAATCCGCCTTTTAGCCTACCTTGTCAAACTAGAAGAAAAAAGTGTCCATATATCTTAAATTGTCAAAAAACTACAATTTTTCGAAATATTTTCCGAAAAAATTCAGTACAATCCGATAATTCCTAAAGATGCCTAAAATAACTTCGAAATATTCAAAACATTCAATTTGCCAATTTTACAGCTCAATAAAATAATAACTTTAAATGTATAGCCCCCGTATATTATCAAACCACATTCATTTAAATAAAATTTTTACAAGCCATTCTCCGTTCAATCTAAATGTCTATTGGATACTGTCTGCGTCTTAGATAATAAATTATCATTCCTTTTTCTACACGTAATTCTACAGCTCTTCATCAATATTTACTTCCGTCCCTTCAACATATGCGTGTCTGCACAAATATTTTATATTAAATCTACAGCCCGCAGCACATATAAATTATGTTATCAAAATTTATTTCCGAGGGCGAGTCGAAAATTAGTACAATGAATTCGGACAATTTATCAAATATCTTCCAAAGTAAAGCCGATTCAGATTTCGTTTAAAAAACGAAAGATTTCTAATTTTAAGACCTACACGACAATTTAATTTCCAATTCGAAATGCAATCTATTTCACCTGTATGATGCAATGTTGCGCAATCCTAGCCCGCACTGACTGTCCGCGGACCTAACCACGACAAACGAAATAGTAACGATAGTATGAAAGACCGCGCGCGGCTAATCTCGGGCAAGTCAATTCCGATTCGCGTTCTACAACCGATCTCCAGTTCTTCCTTGGTAGCTCCTAGTGGAAAACGATAAATTTCTCTCCTCTCGCGCATCTAATTTTAAGTGAAATTTTCAAACTATTAGAATCGGCACCTTCGCCAAAAAAGTGAATTTTACAAATCTCAACATTAAAAACCGAGTTAATTTTTTTTCTCCAAGACAAAACTTTCGCTGTTGAAAAGTTAACATTTTTGCAATCTATTTTAAGTTAATTTTAAGTGTATTCAACACTGTGCAGTGTTATAAAAATAAATATTTTAATTTCGTTTTAAACTGGTGTGTTATTTCAAGAAGTAATATACAGAGTGGTGCAAAAATATCCTGCCACAAATAACCAAAAGTATTTTTTCGAACTCTTAACTAAATATCAGTGCTCCAACTGCATATACAGGGTGAAGCCATTGACCCTTATTAAAAAAATCAACAGTCTTCAATCGAAATTAAATGCACGAAACTCCTCAAGAGTCTCTACTAAAGCTCTCCGATTCAAACTTTTTCAATTTTAAAATCACGAGGAACTTTTTCGTGTTCAAAAGGGATTCTATAAGCAAATATTTATTATTTTTGGCCATAACTTTTTTTAAATACATATATTGACAAAGAAAGTATAAGACTACTTAAGAGGAACTTAGGTGTAGTGATATGAATTTTCGCTCAATAATTTCAGTTGTTTGCAAAGTTAGTTAATTTAAAACTACAAGATATGAAGATTGGCACTATTTTCTAATTTAAATTAATTAATTTTGCAAACAACTGAAATTATTCAGTGAAAATTCATATCACTAGACCTGCCATAGTTCTACTTAGGTAGTCTTAAACTTTTTTTACCATATATGTATTAAAAAAGAAGTTATGGCCAAAAATAATAAATATTTCCTTATCGGATCTGTCTCCCTCTCTTGGATATACCCACCTTAAGTTTCAGCAACAAAAGCAGCGGTAGGCAGCGATCAGCAAGAACCTGAAGATGGCAGATGCGGTTTTATCGAAACATCGTTTAAACAACCATGACATCTTCAGCCTATTAACCACTTGGAGAGCACCCTGAAGACTTTTTCCAATTTAGTAACGCTTAAAGTCTAAATGGCTGACTTCCAGTTTCGACGGAAATAACATTAAATTTGATCTTAAAACTAACACCCTCTATATTTTGTTATTTTTGGGATCTACGAATCAAATTCTACCTGATTACCTTATGAAATTTTCATTTTTCTCAAAGATAATTGTAACATTTTTAATTTTAAGTGTCAACCCAGAAGGCTGTGAATTTTAAAGCGTTGGGTTTTGATAAAAAAATATATTTTTCTTAACTAGAATATGTATTGACCATTTTCAACATTAGATGGAAAATTTTATTTCCAATACAACGATAACAGATATATCTAGTTTTATGTCCATTTAACACTGAAAAATTACAAAATAAAAAAATATCTCAGTATTTTTCTGAAGTGTTTGTGTTAGTCTACTCGCAAGTCTTCTAATGTTGTTGGTGGCCTTGAGTAAACTTTATTTTTAATATATTCTCATAAATAAGGGGATTCAGATCAGGTGACCTAGGTGGCTGCCTTGCTGGACCATTGGTATCAATCTATCGTTTCCCATAAGTTTCACTCAGGTAACTACGAACGATATGAGCATTGTAAGGTTCTGTCATATCTTGATGAAAGTACATATCATTTTTTAAATTCTGGGGCAAGTCGCTATTTCATCTTCATCATCGTTTATTTTGGTGGAATCCAAGATATCTTTTGCCAGTTAAAGAACCATAAAATATATAGGGTCAATGATTTTGTCTCTAATACCAACCCACACTTTAAAACCAAACCTGTCTCGGAAACCTCCTTGCCTTAATTATCTCGGACTTTCTTGAGTCCTCCATTGATAACTCACAAAGAAAATTTACAATTCATTCACATTTTCTTGTGAACAGCGGAAATTAAAATTTCCGTTTCTTCCCTAATAGTAACATATATGTCGGGATCATCGTTAATTCCTCTTCGAAACTGATTTACAACACGATGAAAATAATTTGTAGTAGGGCAGTGTCGATCAGGATATCATTCTGAGTAGACATGCTAAAAGAGATCCCGACCGGAAGTGCGCTATCGGGAGAGATGTAGATGAGCTCCTCGTGATTGTCGTCACAGGTACAGCTTTTACAGGTCTCTACAACTTTTTACAGCCCTGTGATTTATAAGTACAGCTTTTTACTGGTCTGTTTACAGCTTTTCACAGGTCTGTACTTTAACAGGTAAAATAAGGATACGTTAGGATAATACTACGATAAATTAGGATACATTAGGGTAAAAATAGGGATAAATCATACATTCTGCAAGAAGTCTTCAGCGACGACAATTGCGAGGATCTCACTTCTACACCTCTCCCGATATCTCACTTCCGGTCGCAATCTCTTTTAGTATATCTACTATCTGCGTATAACCCGCTAGCAGCAACTGCATTTTTTTACACACTTACGTACCTCTCTTTCATCTCATGTGTACATTAACGGCATTTTGAAGCAAATTAACAATAATTATAGCAATTTTAAAATTACACTAAAACACTGGTAAATCTATATAAAAGTTTGACCAGCTAAATATTTCATTGTTTTTAAAGCCACCTAAGTTACTTTTTACCATTTAATTAGAAGAGAATTAAATTTTATTTCAGTTTATGTCAGTATATACGGAGATGCTAAGCAATCTTAGGCGTGTATTAATTAGTGGATATACCATCCTTCGGAGGGGATGCAAAACAAAGGGACTGTTGTTTATTAATAGTCTAATAACGGGGTACTTTATAGTTACATTAAACGAGGTGGTAGATTTTTTTTATCATCTTGTATATATGTAGAGAGTATGCAGAATCCAAGTTTTAGACCTTCAAAATCCTTGGCTAATTTTTGTGTGACCAAAAACCACGAATTATTGGCACTGTTTCAGTTTGTGGGGTATAACTTAAAAACAACGCATCCAATCAATTAAAAAGTATTAAATTTTGCTGGAGTCCCTCAAAGTTGAAATTTTATCAAGAGGTATGGGCGTAATTGGGAATCGAATAAGAACAATTTTTACCAACTTGTAAAAAATCGTTTGAAGACATCAGGTTCTTCAGCAGACATCATTTTCAGTGAAGAAACAAATGCTGCAGTGTCACAGGAAGAGTCTCTTGCAAACGAGAGCAACAAGAACAATTTGATTTTGATTCCAAGCGCAGAAGAAGATGCAGATATATTAATTGTAAAAACAGCTATTTCCCAAGCAGCAAAATTCGACAGTGTGGTAATTGTTAGCGAGGACATTGACGTTCTCGTTCTCCTAACGGGCCTCGGAAACAAATACGAGTACTTGTACTTCCACAAACCAGGGAAAGGGAAAAAAGCATTATTGGGTAAATTTTTATTTTTGGTTAATAAACTTTGGGCCTTTCCTTACATTATGCTTTTATTTCGATAACCTATTTGCAAAAAGGAATAAAAGAGAACAATAAATATATTTATGTGTAGGACATTTCGGATTTTGAGTGTATTTTGCTCAATATTGATCGAAATTGGAAAACCAGGTAAATTACATGCTCTACAACTTTCATTCCATGAATTTTTAACCGTTTCAGAGCTGAAGACGTTTAAAAAGTTACCCAGTGTGAATTTTTTACAAGTTGGTAAAAATTGTTGTTATTCGACTGCCAATTACGCCCATACCTCTTGATAAAATTTCAACTTTAAGGACTCATTCGAAGCAAAACTTAATACTCCTTAATTTTGATAATAGATGGCTTTTCGATTGGATGCATTGTTTGTAAGTTATAGCCCACGAACTGAAAAAATTGCAAAAAATTCGTGTTTTTCGGTCACACAAAAATTTGCCAAGGGTTTTGGAGGTCTAAAACTTGGACTCTACATACTCTCTACAATATATACAAGATGATAAAAAAATCTACTACCTTGTTTAATGCAACTATCACTCCCTTTCGATGACGCCGTTTCTGCACTTTAAATGTTAGGCAAGTAAGAGATCAATACTCTACGACAAAGATAGTTTTCGACAAAATTCCTGGTTGTGGCTCGTTTCCAGGCGTCGGTGATAGATCTCAGTCGTGGAAATAGGCCGACGTTAAATAAATGTATAAAAACTAAGATTTTTGTTTACTCATAAATCATATTATTTAGTATTTTCGACGTGATCTTAGCATTATATGGATGAACTTTAATAAATCGGGACAGTCATAGCACACTTAAACGAAAAAATAAAAAGCGTCCATATTCACTTATCGTAGTAGTGAAATTAACAATTTCATACGTTGCATAATTTCCTTAAGAACACGTGTGTTAGGAAAATATCAACAGTAGATGACATGTATATCACACATAGATTCTTATGCAAAATAGCGTTCTAAACTCTTTTTTACTCTACATATTTTTCAGTAAAATCAATTGAAATGGTTTAAATCAGGAACTAATTATGAAAGTCCGCCATTTTAGGTCTGTCATTTTGAATTTTCCAATTTTCACTTCGGATTAGTAATCAGAGACCCCAAGAACCCCCATGATATAAATTTTAGCCGATTTCGTTGAAAACTTTGCAAGTTATTGAATTGGGGGTGTAAAATGGGGGCTGTAACCCCCCCCCGGGGGTGAGTGCACTAATTTTCAAAGATATTTTCATATGTTGCTGAAACTTAACATAATATAAAAGGTTTCAAGTTTTTACATTGAAGTAGAAACAATTAAGACCAAATGCTTTAATTTCTCTACTATAATATAGGAACCTTACACGGTCAATAATATTGTCAATACTTGAAAATACTGACAGTATTATTGAACATGCAAGGTCAATATTGGTGGTGACTGATGTAATGGTGTAAACCATTGATGCAAAACCGGAAATTCTGATTTTAGTGCATCAGCATTAGGAAGAGGAAGGGATATTGTCAGTAGCATTGATACTGTAATGTGTGCACTTCAATATTAAATCAGTACTTTAACTATTTAGTTGATGCTTGACGTAATATTGCATTGGACGGTAACGATGGAACTGTGGAGTTTGAATGTCTGGGCCAACGAGAAGATCTTTGAAGTTCCATTGAATTTTTAGAAGTATTTCAGGTATTGTGGAATTCCTCCAGTCCATTTTATGTAAAGGAAATTAAACGTAGCTTTAGTTAAACTAGTTGTTATCTGGAGCAAAATAAAATCAGGAGCCACCTGAATTGATGTCAGAAAAAAAACAGTCTTCGATCCAATTATAGAAGACATAAAATTACCACGTTAAAAAGATCAGGGCACTAACAATATTCATCGGTCCATATAGTCTTGTAGTATGTATACTGTATAGTACTTTGGAGATTTCGAGACTAGATGCGCTTATTAACGTTGGTGGCGTTTCAGTTTATCGACAAGGTGACATATGAATCCTTTTCATGTTTTTTAGTCAATATTTCATCCAATAATGTTGCATCGTTCAACAAGGCGCTTCATTGCTAGTACTAAAATTATAACTAAACACGCTTTCTTCCGCTAATCTATTTGCGGATAAAACCCTCCTCAGTTGGCAATTAGATTGATATTGAAGTGAAATACTGACAATAAAACTGATCATGACTGAATATTGATGGAGTGCCAGTATTGACAATATTGTTGATCATGTAAGGTATTTATCAAGAAACCTGGTCGGGTTTCTCAGCTAATTTTTTAGCGAAACGGGACCTTATTCATATACAGCAAAATATTGATTTCTGCGCCATCTGGATATTTCTTTTTTTTATAAAGAGAACATGATCATTTAGCATTGGTAATTACATGCGAAACGAATTGTTGATCGTCTCATCTTTCAAATTATTACCTGTCTTTAACTTCTTATCTTATTACGGCATTGCTATTGATGTTTGAATTTTGAGATCTGTCATTCCAGTTATATCTGTGTGCTAGACGGAAGTACGTCTTCAAAAACGGAAGTATGACGTCGACGGATACGAAAGTCGCTTAATTTAATCCTGGGACAGTGAGTGACATTTATAAATAAAGTGAATATAGACACAATCAAACTAGTATAAATATAACCTAAAATTTTCCACATAGTGGTGGAATTAGGCGCGAGTGGGTTTTCTAACCTAAAAACCGATCATTTAAGTAGGATTTTTTGCAAGCACCCTCCCACCCACCAGTTTCAGTTCGATTCGACCAACCGTTCCGGGAAAAATGTGCTGTGATCAAACTAAAGGTCAGAAATAAATAAAGCGTTACCGGAGGATAACTAGAACCTCGTCACAACTTTTTCACCACTTTTGATCGACCACCTAAATTTTGACTGGGATACTTAGTGACTCAGGGAAAAGGGCTTAAAAGCAACGCGACCTGGGAGGTCAAAAAGTGCTAAGACCGAAATCAGTAAGTTCCTAGACTCCATAGAGACCAGTAGTAAGGCACTCAGAAAGACATGACTGACAATCCTAAGTCTGCAAATGGGAAGTATGCCTATATTCAAATTTCACGGTTCTTCTATCTTGGTATGGAATATGTTTTGTGCTGCTGCTTTTCTTGTATAATTCAATGGGTATCCCAGCCAGCGGGTACTCCTACTACTACTAGAAGTAAAATAGAAATTCAAGTAAAGTAATCAATTATTTACCTACGTTTGCAAAATATAGTTTCTCTCCAAGTCCCGTGTTACATTCCATTTGTGAAATCCAGCTTCAAGAATTTTGGTTGTATTGTTATGAAAACAATGTTGAAACATTAACTGTACATGATTTCAACAATTTATAACCTGCAATATTTTGCTTTTGGCTATCATTATGTATTTAAAAAATGTATTTCACAATAAATCAGGTTTAAAATAAGCTCTACACGATTTTAGAAATTTCTGATCGGTAATATTTTATTCCTTACCATCTATCAGTGTATATTAATAGGAAAAATAGAAAAAAATTATTCTGTTAAAATGAATAAGGGCAAAAATCAGTTCTATACGATTTCATAAATTTCTAATCTGTATTTTGGTGTAGTAACAGTAAAGCGATTTTTGTTATATTTTATTTTTTACCATCAATGCACATTAATGGAAGAAATTTTAGTCTGTTAAAATAAAATAAATAAGGATAAAAATGCGCCTTACACGATGTCATGAATTTTTAATCTGTATCAAAAAGTAAAGGTGGTCAGAAGGTGCAGGGGACTACGATAACGGTAAAGCGCTTTTTGTTATTGTCTTCCAGTTTGGTTTAAGCAAAGGTTATGTTGCTCATCTTGAAGTACATAGTCCAAAAGATAAACATGATGGATAGTCAGGGGGTATATTGGAAGTGTTGTGTGGGGGGGGGAGTGTTTACTGTGATAAAAACTGCGTGTCAAATATACCAGGATACTTCAATTTTTTTAGAGAAGGTAACCAAAACTAATTTTAGATTCGTCTTTTAGGACCTCAAAATAAGGTGTCCTTGATCGAAATAGTTCAAATGTATTATTTTCTAATTCTTGTTTATAGAATTAACAATCTATACGCTTGGGTTGCAATTATAGCAATATTAAGCTTTTCTTTTATAAAATATACTCGGACTTTGATTATTCACAGACGAGTATTTTAAGGTTACGACATACGAAATAAAATAAGACTACAAAAAAGCAGTTCTCTAAACATACGAAGGGACAGCAATACAAAATACTCATTTGTAATATATATACGTTTAATTTCACAAAATTATTCCATAAAATACATTTTTATTTAATCATACAGGTATAGCGTGAATAGGAGATACTCTAATCGCCTTAGGTGGCATTATCACAAACACATCTGCCTTTGTCACAGTATCCATCATCTGGGGCACATTTCAGTTTACATATTAAGTCGGTACAGGGCGATTTAGTTGCTCCTGGAAAACCTAAAAGTATAGTAAATTATAGTCACTTTAAAATTTGGCTCTCATTTATCGAATTTAATATTTTATGAAAAGCGATTTAAAACTGTTTACGTCGGGCGGAAAAAATTGTAATTTGTGGAGAAACCAGGATTGCTCTCCACTTCTGAGATCAAGCAAACCCTTTTCAATTGGTAGCTGCCTCATGATGTAACAAGTACTGGTGGCTTCTAGTGGTAATGGACTCAATTAGTGATACCTCACGTATTAGCCAACTCAACATACTACTGTCATAACACTAACGGCGCGAAATAAATGCACTGGAACTTGAAAGAGGGTTACAGCATGGCTTAGAATTTCATTTTATTTCTACCTCACGTAACATATTTAAGAACTTTCAGTAACTAATTTACATTCACAAAGTATGTGAAATTATATTTACAGGATGTCCCAATAGTAGGTCAATGTCCAATATCAGGCTTATTAGAAGACTTTGGAACATTATTTTTGTATGGAAGAGGTCTAGTGTCAAAAGGTGCACATTTTAAAAGTATTTTGAAATATACAGGGTGGTTGTCTACAGAGGACCATCTTCGAGGTCATTTAAAAAAAAACCCCTATACAGGGTGTTATTTAAGTACGTGGCCAAACTTCAAGGGGTAATTCCTTGAGTGATTCTAAGACGAAAAGTTTATATAAACATAGGTCCGGTAATGCTTCGTTTTCAAGATACAGGGTGTCAAACTTTTTTTTCCTAAAAATGTTAATAATCCTTTAGCCGATTTTGTTGAAATTTGGCAGTGCCATTTATGGTAGAAAGGGACTAATTTTGCCCTAAGCAGATTAAAATTTCTAAGTCCAGTGGCGTCCAGGGAGGCACCTTATTTTTTCTCTGATAAAAAAATGTGCGCCACTGATTTTATTAAAACTGTTATAATTTTTTTCGCATTAGGCAACTAAAAATAAAACCTTTTTGTCTCTTGAATTTTTATCGTATCTAACTTCGTTTTCGAGAAAAAAATTAAAATCACGTTATTACATGTCCCTGGGACAACATAATAAGGAACTAAAACTACCAACTCTCAGAAAGTGGGGTGTACCTGTTATTTGTTTCCATATCAATAGTCTATTCTAGTTTTAGAAATTGTTATAAAAATTAATGCTAGCTAAAAAAATTTTTTTGTTTTATTAATTATTAATTTTTCTTGTTGTCCGTGGACATGCAATGAACTGATTTTTATTTCTGATTAAGCAATTAAAATTACACCAGTCATCTTTTGATTTTTTTCGCTTAGATAAAACAAATAAACATAAAATGCATAACTTTATTTATTACTACAATATTTGAGAGTAACAAAAAAGTAGGATTGCCGTGGAAGGAAAATCAATTGATCAAACAAATTTGACTTTGACATAACTGACATAAATTTAAACAGTGCGTATGTAATTATTTGACCGTAATTATTTGAAGTGTAAAGAGTTTTAAGCTATAAAATTTGTTACTGATATTAGAAAACGGATCAATTTACAAACGTGGAAATGACCGATATGCATTTTGTTTATGGAATGGCCCAAGGCAATTCCAGAGCGGCTAGACGGATTGATCAAGAGAGACATCCTTATCGCCTTGTACCAAATAGACAAACATTTGTAAGAATACATCGAAAGCTGTGCGAATCAGGCACTTTTCAAAAGTCAGCTGCTATTGGGAGACCTACAACAGTGAGAACAGTGGAGGTATAGGAAGCAGTTTTACATGAAGTTGAGCGTAGCCCCGACACAAGTACACCCAGAATTGCACAACAATTAGGCATTTCTCACTTTACTGTATGGCAGATTTTAAGGGAGAATCAACTGTATCCTTACCACGTACAGCGTGTTCAAGCGTTATTACCTACCGATTTTCCCCAGCGAGTTGTTTATTGTACTTGGCTTTCTCAACAACAGGTAGCATCTCCGACATTTCTATCTCGTATTTTGTTTACCGATGAAGCGTGTTTTTCCCGAAATTCAATTATGAAGTTTCATAATAATCATATCTGGGCTGACGAAAATCCCCATACGGTTATAGAAAACAATTATCAACAACAGTTTTCCGTGAATGTTTGGGGTGGTGATTATCTCATTGGACCTCATTTTTTACCCCCGAGATTAAATGGTAAAAGTATCGTCATTTTTTGGAATTTGTGTTACCTGAACTATTAGAAAATGTCCCACTGGTAGAAAGAGGAACAATGTGGTTCATGCACGATGGGGCCCCACCTCACTTTAGCATAGTAGCACGTCAATTTCTGAATGAAACTTATGGAGAAAACTGGATCGCTCGCGCGGGTCCACAGTCATGGCCACCTAGGTCGCCGGATTTAAATCCGTTAGATTTCTTCCTTTGGGGGCATTTAAAAACCCTCGTTTATAGAACTCCGATCAACACTAGAGATAAGATATTCGTAGGGAATATTTCAACGTATCCTGCAATCGATGTTAAGACGAGCTAATGCTTGCATTCAAGTCGAAGGAGGACATTTTCAGCAACTATTGTTTTGTGTTGCTTATTGTTAAATGTTTTTTTCATAAAAAAATTGCGTACCATTTGCTCAAGTGTGGTTTTAATACTTAATTAATAAAACAAAAATTTTTTTTTAGCTAGCATTAATTTTTATAACAATTTCTAAGACTAGAATAGACTATTGATATGGAAACAAATAACAGGTACACCCCACTTTTCTGATAGTTGGTAGTTTTAGTTCCTTATTATGTTGTCCCAGGGACATGTACTAAAGTGATTTAAATTTTTTTGTCGAAAACGAAGCAAGATACGATAAAAATTCAAGAGACAAAATAGTTTTATATTTAGTTGCTTAATGCGATAAAAATTATAACAGTTTTAATAAAATCAGTGGCGCACATTCTTGGCGTCAAAAATAGGTTAAGGTGCCCCCCTGGACGCCACTGGACTTAGTAATGTTAATCTACTTAGGGTAAAATTAGTCCCTGTCTACCATAAATAACATTGCTAAATGTCAACAAAATCGGCTAAAGGATTATTAACATTTTTAGGAAAAAAAAGATTTTTGAAAAAAGTTTGACACCCTGTATCTTGAAAACGAAGCATTACTGGACCTATGTTTATATAAACTTTTCGCCTTAGAATCGCTCAAGGAATTATCCCTTGAAGTTTGGCCATGTACTTAAATAACACCCTGTATATTTTTAAATTTACGAATTCAGCGTAAAATTACCTTTCCTTTTGGTCGGAACAAGGTTTAACAAATTAATTCACTGTGTGTGTATTGCTATTAATTAAGAAGATTTATTTTGCAATTATGTAGACGAAGGATGTACTACAACGATACAACCACCAAATATTGATTATAATTATACAGGGTGTATTTTATACTAGCGCTAACAGGACATTTCAGAGTGAATTTTCTCAATTTTATTCAAATGGAACAACTGTATATTATTGTATTGTTGAATTGGCACGTTAATTCTCTACGATTTTGGTGAATAATATCCTATATCTAAAATCGAGATATTTTAACTTTTTCACTAGAAACCGTTAAATTATAATATACGTATTTTTATTTATTTTATTTTTATTTTACGAATACGACTGCCCAGACAGATCTACATCCAATTACAGGGCAGGAAATATACAAAAAAAATATATATATATATATATATATATATATATATATACAGTACAGAAATAGAAACTTAATCCTAAATAATTTACAGATGAATAATTACTATTAAAACTAAAACTAAAGAGAGGAAACAACAACAACAACAACAAAAGAAAAATATATATGGGGACATAGTTTAAACGGTGGCGTATAAAAAACTGAAGGTTAATTTAAGAGTGCATATGAGCGAGTTTGAAAAGATGGAATATTAAATTGGATGGAGCTAAGAATATCCGGGCAGTCTATCTGACTTGTTAAAAGTTTAAATAGGAACAGTACAGAAAAATAGACTCTACGCGTTGCTAGGTCTTTTAAATTAAGTCTGGCTAGCAAGTCAGATTGTGGTGTGCCCCTGGGAGGATAAAATCTATCAGCTTTGTAAGAAAGATGTTTAACGTGTCTTCTCTGAGCCCGATCCAAATTAAGGATATGATTATTGTAATGTGGATCCCAAACAATACTACCGTATTCCAATTTTGGCCGTACAAAAGCATTAAATAGGAGAGAAAGTGTGGAAATATCTTTAAAGAGCCTTGAGTTACGCGAGACAAAGCCTAGATTTCTGTAGGCATTAGCAGTTATGTAATCAATATGGGGAGCTAAAGTTAATTTTGAGTCAAAGATGAAGATATATAAGAATAATTGAAAGTAGTATTAAATTTTTTTCTGGGCGAGTCTTGGTTGCCTCAGTAGTATTTTTTCACAGTTTAATTAAATCACATTTGAGTCTATCTTAAAAATTCATAAATAATCGTTTAATATTACAAAAAAGTTAACATAAATAATAGGAACAGAAAATGCGGTATTAGGTAATACAAAAATTGGCACTATTTTAAAAATTCAAAGTTATTTTGAACCTAATTTAATGAAATAAATAATACCTAGTGCTTATATGAACTGATCAAAGTGGCCTCCCAGTACGTCTATGCATTTCGGTAAACAATTTTTGAATGATCTACCGACATTTATTAAAATATCTACAGCAATTTCGTGAAAAAATTCCCTTATTCTTTCTTTCATATATTTTTTTTGTAGTTATAGGAGCTTTGTACGTTTGCCCCTTCGTAGCCCTACAAAAAGAAGTCTATTTTGGTCAAATCAGGGCTTCTGGCAGGCCAAATATGGGGTCCTCTAACCATTTGGAAAAGCGTCGTTTAAATGTTCGTGAATATCTGCAGTGTCGTGCACAGATGCTCTATCATGGAGGTACCACATTGTCTCCCTAATATCCCTGAGGATATCCTACAGTAATTCTTCCAAGCTGTCTTGCAAAAATTCCAAATAAATTTAATTCACACGTTCATCAAAAAAATGTGGTCCTATCACATAATCCCCAACAATTCCTCCCCAAACATTCAACGACCATCTTGTTTATTTGTTCGTGAGATATAAAGATTGGCTGTGTCGTAATAATGAAAATTATGGCGATTAACATGTCCATTTTTATAAAACGTTGCTTCATCGGCAAACAATAGAAAGTCAAAAAAATTTCTTTGTTGTCACATTTTTTGTTTTGCCCATTGACAAAATTGTATTCGGTTTTCATAATCACCATCAATCAGTTCCTGCATTAGTTGAACGTAGTAGGGATGAAATTTGTTTTTTTGTAGGACTCGATGGACTGAAGATCGGCTTATATCGTTTTCTCTTGCCAATTCTCTCATACTGCGATGATGATCTTCAATCACGCTCAAAAGTATAACTGTTTTGTTTTCTTCTTATACTATACATTTTTTGCTTGTTCCTTTTTCCCATATTCCACTTTCCCTGTATTGCCAAATCGTTCCATCAACCTCTCAAATGATTTTTTAGAAGGTTGTCTTCTTTCCGGATATTGCTCCTTATAAATTCGAGTTGATAGCAAACAATTTTTATCACCATATCGATCATTCATTCTCACGAAAAATTCATTATTGGAAAGTGCGAATTTTAAACCAATTTATAACAAAATAAGTGTAAATACTTTGTCACAATAGTTAATAATTAAACGTCAATAAGATAACTTCCAATTATTCTCACTTTATGTCAAAATCACGGGTACTAGATCAGTTTGAAATGAAAAAAGTAAAAATATTTCTGGAAATATCGATTTTAGGTATAGGATATTATTTACAAAAATCGTAGAGAATTAACGTGCTAATTCAACAATACAATAATATACAGAGTGTTCCAAAATTTTTTATATTTTTAAAAGCTTTTTTAAATTTGCAATGTTTTTTTAATTAGTTAGATAAGTTGCTTAGGTTAAATCTTGCAATAAAAATTTCGCTTAGTTCTAATTAAGCTAGAGTTTTGAAATTTTGCACATGTGTATAAGTCCAGTGACAATTCACTTTAACATTTTCATATAAGAAAAAAAAACAATATGGCGGCTTCAAGATGGCGGACGACTTTACCGTTTATGATCCGATTCGACTCAAAATCGATATCTTGGGGTTTTTGAGATCGCCAATTATGAATTCTTGGTCAAAATTTAGAAATACAAAATAGCGACGCCAATATGGCGGACGACTTTTGTCATTTATGGTCCAAATTGATCAAAATCGTGTGACATGCCATCTTTCGCTGGTGTCCGCAACTTAATAAGTAGATGAATTCCTCACTCTATAGTAATGAATTGCACCTTCACCGAGCTGGCACGCCACTTAAATTACCACCTTAAAAACTTTTCGCCAACAGATGGCTCCCGCTAGGAAAATATATCAATTTATTAAATAGATGTGTGTATCTTAGAAAATCTACAATTTAAACTATTATTATTGTTAGCATATAGAAATTGTTTACAAAATGATAGTGTAAAGATAGTTAATGATCGAAAGTCCATAAAAATTGATTTAGTTTTTAACATTTCACAAGTTGGTACTCTTGACAACCGTATTGTCGAACTCTCAGTTTAAGTAATTTCCTCTTGTTTTTGTTAGTTGCGTTAAAAATGGTTATATATATATCACTCAAATTGCTTCATACATCCTTTTTAAATCAAGAAATTGATCCAAAAACTGCTAGGGATTAATTTGGTTAAAAGACACGTGATTGTTAGTCGGTTTAATACCGGATTAAAAACTAACTTTCACCTAATTTTCAATTAATATTTTGGTTTGTTTAATTGAAATTTCGATTTATTGGAATTAATTAGCGAGTTTATCGTTCAGAAGAGTATTCTGGACGATTTTGGTAAGGCCAGATTTTGAGTACAGAACTTGCCTACGGTTCTTTCTTGGATTATTTGGATTTTGGACTTTTGGATCATATGCTATTCTTTGGTACACGAATTTTGGTATACGAATCTGCCCTGATTTATGCATTACGATTGAGAGAAAACTTATCTACTCATTGTGAAGGTTTCTAAATCCTATTTGATTGTGTTGTGAAGATTTCTACCACCTGCAAGGACCCCGATCAACAATCTTCAAGTCTGGAGCGCTTGGGAACTCTCAAAATTCTTTTTTGTAAAAGCTGTGTAACTACTGTATTTCCTTTTTATTGTAAAATTGTTTAGATTTAATAATTATTTTCCCATGGCGTTAACTTTAAACCCTAAACTTTGCTGTATTCTTGGTACTGTCGTGGGCAGAAAAAAATAGGGCAACTTTTTTTCTCTAATGTAAATCTGTCTCTATTTGAATATGTAATGAGTAGCCGAAATAAAACAGATGTCACTTTTAATTAATTTTTTATTTTAATGCTGTAGTTATTACTACAGTAAATGATGGATGGTTAATGAGACAAATTGCACTGCGTTATAACATTAATAAAAATTTGGTGTGTAACATTTTAAGAAAGTGGAGAATAAACGATACGATTAGTAGAAATCCTGGATCAAAGGACAAAAGATATCCTACTTAACAAGAAACTAACTATTAATATATCGTTATTGCACCATTTCTATTTATAACTTCTATAAGTCTGTTTGGCATAGAATTAAATAACCTTATACAATAATCATTAGTAGTACTTCTTACGAGTAGTCCCCATACTTCTTTCACAGAGTTAAGATCTGGACTATGACTGGGCCAGTTAAGAACGTTGATGTTGTTATCTTGAAATCAGTTAGTAAAGGTATGAGCAGTATGAACTGAACAATTGTCTTGTTGAAATATGAACTCATTATTAGGAAATAATTATGACCCAGAAGGGAGCATATTATTGTTTAAAATCCTAATATAGGTTTCACTATTAAATCATTCCTCAATATGCCACAAAACACCAGAACCGCCTGCCGATATCCAAGCCCACATATTGACGGAAAATCTACCACTTTTATGATTGTTAGATATATATTTCTCATCGAATCGAGTATTCGGAGGGTGGTAAACACGAATACAACCGCTGTGTGTTGACTGGAAAGTTTTTTCGTCGATTACATTGTTCCAAAATTTATATCATGCGCTAAAAATTCAAGCGCAAATCCTACTCGAGCTTCTTTATGTTCAGCTTTAAGTAAGTATTTCTGTGCTGCTGCATGACAGCGTAGCTTGGATTCTCTTACACTCGCCGGAGACCAGTACTACTCGATCCAGGAAAATTCGTTTCTTCAGCAACCTGAATAACCGAGTAAAATGGATTTTCTATTAAACCAATTGCAAATCTTGTTGTTGAGTTGATATCCTTCGTCGCCCTGATCCAGGATTTCTACTAATCGTATCGGGCTTAAAATGTTACACACCGAATTTTTGTCAATATTATAATGCAGTGCAATTTCTTCATCCATCTTCTGCTTTAGAAATAACTCCAGATTTAACTAAATCGCTTATATGAGGCATATTAGTTTTTTGCATACTTGCAATAAATTATGACAATTAACTGACAATGTCACAAAAATTATAGTTACATGTGCACAACTAGATTTTAGCAAAATACCGTTATAATACTTGTCCTATTTTTTTTTTGCTCACGACCGTACTTATCTTATTGTAAAATTTTTACCTTTAAATTTTGCAACTGTATTTTGCTAATAAATGGTATTTGCTTTTACTTCTTGGACCTCGTTTGCTTGTCCTCACTTTATGTTGTGATAATCGATATCTGGGCGTTTTTGGGTTCGCCGATTATGAATTTCTAGTCAAAAATTTAGTTCAGGATGGCGACTTTAAGATGGCGCACGACTTTACCGTTTAAGAACCGATTCAACTCAAAATCGATACCTGGGAGTTTTCTAGGTCGCGAATTATGAATTTTTAGTCAAAATTCAGAAATTCAAAATGTCGGTGCCAATACGGCTGACGACTTTTGTCATTTAGGTCCAAATCGGATTAGAGCATATCAAAACACTAAAAAGTAAAAAATAAAATTATATATAAAAAAAAATTTAAAAAGCTTTTATTAAATGCTCTAAAAAGTAGAAAATAAACTTCGCAAGCGATCTCCTTTACACAGGAAAATCTCGCGACAAGCTTTTATAACATAAAAAAAATTATATAAAACTTACTTTAATTAATTTACTTAAAAGTTTATTTTCTACTTTTTAGAGCATTTAATAAAAGCTTTTTAAAAAAATTTTTAATATAATTTTATTTCGAATAACTGAATAATTTCGAGGTCGTTGGAAAAGCAATTTTATACTGAATTCATAAATGTAAAACTATATAGGGTGTTCCATTTAAAAAAACACCCTGTATATTTCGAAATATTTTTAAAGTATGCGCCTTTTGACATTATACCACTTCCACAAAAAAAAATAATTGATATTGGACTTTGGCGCATTATTGGGATACCCTGTACGTAAAATACGTTAGAAGAAATTAACTTTTAATTAAATTAATTCATATTACATTGAATTATAGTATCCTCCAATATTAATTGAGAATAGAATAATGTCATTTAATTTGCTGCTAACTTCAAATTAGTTCAGATTTTGGTCTGTCAGTTACCTAAATTTTATAACCTCGTACAGCTAACAGGTATATGCAACGGCGGCACGTGGGTCAGAAATTTGGGGGGGGGGGCACTCTAAAAGTATATATATTCTAATTTTACCTTCTTGTAATAGCTTTAGGGTTAACATTTATTTATTTGAAAATTGTTCAGTTCTATAAAACAGGTACAAATTAAAGCAATATTCTTTGGTCACAACAAATAAATAAAATATTCTTAATGAACTACCATACTAAAAAGTTAAAAGGACATCATCCTCCTTTCTTTTTTGACAATGAAAATATTTACGAGATTTCAATACCGTTTTTGCCGTTAGTGTCCATGAGGTTTGTCACAACCTCTTGTTCTATAGTTATGAGGGCGCAAGCACTCAACCTCTCTGGCCCCATAGTGCTTCTTAGATAAGTTTTCAACCGTTTTAGTGCAGAGCAGGATATTTATTAATTATAATATTTATGAATTAGAATTGATGGTTTAAGGATAACCAGTTTACGTATTTGGAATAAAAAGTGGGGGGCCTGTGCCCCCAGGCACATTCTGTCACCATATTTAAAGTGGCAAGAACAGATCAATGAAAACTTAAGAGATTTCCTATCGCCTTTTCTGAAAATAAAACAAATAAAATTAACTAGGTACACAGTTTATAATAAATCTTGTATGGAGTTAAAATCGGCACCGGAATAATATTACAAAAACTAAATTATTTCATGAATTTTAATATCTTGTACTGCTGTGCCCTTAACTGTAAATCAACATTTTACTACTAGAAAACCTTATAATAAAGTAAAATATAAATAACTCCAATCTACCTACCTAATAAATAACTCCCACTTTTCTTTTAACTTGGAATCCTTTAGAAAATTAAACATTTTACATCCACTTTTACTAGTATGATCGATCACATTTAGGAACAAAAGATAAACTCGTAGTTCGAACAATTTAAACTGAATACAAAATTTGATTAGTGACAGAAAGATTAGGTTATGAACTGTAAATGTGCAATCAAACAAGAGTATTGAAGTTAGCTGCAATTGCATTGCTTTCCGCCAACATAATTTAAATTTTCACATTCTTCATTCCCATCGGAGGAGGCTGTTGCTGTTTTATAACTGGCATTATTAAAATAAAATTAAAGGTTTATTAAATTTTATATAAATATATATATTTTAACATATAACATAATTTGCTAAAAATCTCTAAAATTATTCCTTTACCGAAGAAAGGAGACGCCAACCAACTTAATAATTATCGACCAATTGCGCTATTATCAGTTTTTTCGAAAATATTTGAAAAACTATTGTCGAGAAGAATAGTGTTATTTTTAGAAGCAAATGATTTATATTCACCCAACCAACACGGGTTCAGGGATAATAAGTCTACAATCACTGCCTTGACCGACATTCTTCATTTTATTTATAAAAACTTAGATGAAGGAAAAAAAGTAATCGCAATATTTATCGATCTATCTAAGGCGTTTGACTGTGTAAACCA
Organism: Leptura quadrifasciata; assembly: GCA_963675555.1. Classification (NCBI taxonomy): domain Eukaryota; kingdom Metazoa; phylum Arthropoda; class Insecta; order Coleoptera; family Cerambycidae; genus Leptura; species Leptura quadrifasciata. The sequence goes on along the minus strand of OY776681.1, from coordinate 16,722,434 downwards.
CGATATCTTACTCAGTAATATTGAACATTATGGTCTACGTGGTAATTGTAAAAATCTCCTTACGTCCTATTTAGAGAACAGGAAGCAATTTGTTTCATATTTTGGGGAATTTTCTAAGGAATTACCGGTTGACATTGGAGTACCGCAAGGGAGTGTACTCGGACCGTTGCTTTTGCAGATGACATCACAATTATATCAGGAGTAAATAATCTAGATATATTAATTTCCGAGCTAAACTCAAATTTAATTTCGCTCAACCAATATTTCAATGGTAAAGGTTTAGTGATGAATCAAGAAAAAACATTTTCAATGCAATTCCATCCTATAGGAGCAAACTACCTAACTAGCCCTTTGTTAAAACTTAATGGCAAGTCAGTTCAACAGGTAACTACTTTTAAAATTCTTGGAATTCATATTGACTTTTCCCTTAACTGGAAATCACACGTAAATTTTATTTTTAATAAATGTGCCAGCAATTGTTTTGCATTAAAGAGACTTCGCCAAATCGCCAGTAGTAACACAGTAAAAGTATTTTATTATTCCAACATGGAATCACGCTTCCGGTACGGTGTTATTTTTTGGCGTAATTCTACTTCTGCAAACAGAGTTTTTGTGCTGCAAAAAAGAGCAATACGCTGTATGTTTGGTTTACATTACAGAGATTCATGTAAAAGAACATTTATTGAACAAAAAATTTTAACTCTGCCGTGTCTGTATATATTAGAAATATTAAAATTTGTAAAAAAGAATTCATCTCAATTTAATCCTTTAAATGAGCACCATAATTATATGACTCGCCATGGCTCGAATTTGCAGCACGAAATCCACAGGCTAGAACTCTACAAATCCAACCCATATTATATCGGTTCTGTTATTTACAATAAATTAAGTAGTGACCTAAAAAACACTGCAAGTGTAAAAAGATTTGTAACAACTGTAAAAAGTTATCTTATCTCTAAAGCTTTTTATTCCGTTGATGAATATTTAATGTCTTAATGCACTCAAGATGTATATAAATATTTTTAAATGCTGTAATCGTATTTCTGTTATTTATCTGTTTCTATCTGTTACTCATCCCTTATTTATCTATAATTATGTATATTGACGTGTTCTATATCATTTTGTATGATCAATTGGATTAATAAAGGCATTGTATTGTATTGTATTGTATCTGAGAGATGAGATTGTCACTGGAAGTTCTTAAATATTTCTACCAACCGAGAAATTCAATAAAATGTATAGCAATGTTTTAGCATCATATTTTATAGTCTTTATGAACACGGTAATAAGACTCAAATTCTAATGTCACTCGACGGGATCAAAATTTCTTAGTATGTTTGATTGCATAAGTTGTGACGTCACGTGTGTGATAGGAAAATAACGCACTTGTTTGTTGTAAATTTTCGTACCTACTAAGTTAAATGAATATGGATGCTTTCTTAGAGGGTTGTGGGCTAAAGAACATCTGGTTTGTTACAGTTCTGTGAGTCTCTAGACTCGAAAACGAAAATCTGTTTAAAAGTGCATAGTCAAAGGAAAACTAATAGTGGGATAGACACCATATTCCTTAGAACATAAATTCTTTAAAGAGCGCATCCAAGTGCTCTCTATGCTTTGTTTGTATATCCCTCTAATAATTGACGAATATTCAAATCTGGATTCTTGAGAACCTAAACTTTTGAAATTTTGAATATGAATACTATGATCAAGTCTGTCAAGTGTTAGTATCTTAGCAACATGTACAGAAAAAAATAGTTGGAAGTGAATGCCAATTAGAATAACTGTTGATAATAGTTATAGGTATGTAATTCTCATATATAATACCACAAGTAGTCAAAGTTTACCGATTATTTTTGTGGTGGTATCACGAATGTTCCCTTGCGCTTGAATATTAATATTTGCAAGCGCATGGAAACATGAGTGATACCACTACAAAAATTATCTGCAAACTTAGACTACGAATGGTATTCAGAGGACTATTCCAAGAGCTGCGTTAGCTTTTCTAATTACCATTTTTCTTTGAAGTGAAATATAACAATTGACTTAATTATTGTTTTCGTTCTCCAGACCTTAATCCGTTAGATTATTATTTATGGGACCATATAAAATTTTATATTTATGCTGTTCCTATTCCCGATGAACAACTCTTCTTCATAGTACACACAGTATATCCGCAAAAATCTAGCAATTGGTCGTAGGAAAACTATTCTATTAAAAAATAACTTGACGATAGTTTGCGCCACACTTGCCGTTAAATTAACGTTAGCAGTTTTTAGTTTTCTCGAAAATGGTTCGAGCAACAAAATTTTGGCTAAAATCATCTAGGGGATGAAGCACACTATTTAGTAGGGGGCTATCTTTAACATTTCTACCAAATTTCAAAACTTTCTGAATTTACTCCGATATAAAACGTTGTTTTACTGAGCTATACATTTTTTAAGATTATTTGTGCCTTCATTATTTTTAGCAACTAAACAGTTAAACGTTTCTAAGAAAAATCCCACATTTGCGTTTTAAATAACTCAATTGGGGAGCGTTGAAATAATTAAAGATTTTATTATTTAATTCAAAAAAATTATATAAAAAAATATTTAAAAAAGAGGTTTTATTTAAATGCTCCAAAAAGTAGAAAACAAACTTTGAAGTAAACCAACCATCATTTTGTTACATTATATAATTTTTTTAATGATATAAATGCTTGTCGTGAGATTTTCATGTTCATATTGCTTGGGACAAGCTTTTATATCATGAAGTCGCCATCCTGAACAAAATTTTTGACTAGAAATTCGTAATTGGTGAACCCGAAAACCCACAGATATCGATTATGATCGATTTGGACTATAAATTACAAAAGTCGTCCGCCGAATTGGAGCCGCCATTTTTAATTTCTAAACTTTGACCAAGAATTCATAATTGGCGATCTCGAAAACTCCCAGATATCAATTTTGAGTCGGATCAAAAACGGTACAGTCGTTCGTCATCTTGAAGCCGCCATCTTGTTTTTTTCTTATATGAAAATGTTAAAGTGTATTGCCACCGGGCTTATACACATGTGCAAAATTTCAAAGCTCTAGCCTAATTAGAACGAATCGAACAAATAAACAAACACACATTGCAAGTTAAATAAAAGCTTACTCTTTCTTCTTATTTGGGTTTTCTACCACATGTATTACCCTCTTCAAAAACAAATCATCGAATCTACAAAATAATAGAATTATGATGATATTTTCTTTTAGATAATGTTGAGTTGAGAACATCAGTAGCCAGGATCTACAGAACAATTCGATACGCACTTATCTTCATTATTGCTGATTCTTTAATTTTTCTTTTTTTTGTTATCTGCCTCCTTTGTTAAAATTTTTATCGAGTTCCCAGTTTATTCTATGTCCGTTTTCCCAAGCATCTTTGATTTCTGGATTTCATTATTTCTAATGTAATTCTTGTGTTCATCCAACCTCGCACTGAAAGGTCTGGATGACTGACCCACATAACATTTATCACATTCGCACGGGATATTGTAGTTGCAGTTTTTTAAATTCTGTTCCCGGTACTTAACATACACAACAAATAAGAGTTCTTCGAAAAAAGCTTTGAAAACGGAAACTATTTTCCTAAACGACAGCAAAATACATTATTTCTGTGTTTATTCCGATTAATATTATTTGTAAAAAAATAACCTCTGACTATTCCTTTGACGTTAACGTCACATGCGCATAGGCTTCTAATATATATCTAATAATTCTATTATTTTGTAGATTCGGTGATTTGTTTTTGAAGAGGATAATAACACATGTGGTAGAAAACCGAGATAAGAAAGGGTATTCGTAGAATGAAATAACTTTCAGACAATATTTAAATAAAAAGCTTTTAAAAAGATCTAACGGACCAGGGATTTTTGAATCTTCTAGGAAAAGAGTTAAAAAATATATCCGTGTGAATGGAGGACCCTTCAAACACCTTCTGTAATTGCTCTTATTTGTATTCTTTTGTCCATTACCCCCATTTTGCAGAAATGTCCTTACGGACTTTTTTTTATTTAAATTGATTTGAAAAAACTTGTTTATACACCCTGTGCTTGGTAATAACCTATTTTTGATAAACTAATAGCCTAAAATTTTTCGTGGCTAGCATATTTTGGATAAATTAGGAGATAGGTCCATATTATTGCCACTAGCACTTTGTCCTGTCCAGTCAATAAAGCGTCAAAATCCTAAAACTTCTTAAACCTCAGGGATACTCCGATTTTGATGATTTTTTTAAATGTTTGTTTTTATGTATTATTTAAATCAGAAACATTTCAATGTGCGCAATTAAATATTTATATTGTTTAAACAATACAAACACAATTTATGCGGAAATTAATTTTTTTTATGGTATTTATTAACATTTAAATAGTAAAGGGTTAAAATGTTTGTGTCTTTTTTATTTTATAATTATTAAAAGTTTTAAATTATATGAAAATTGTCAAAAAAAATTATAAACAATTAAAAATGATTTTTTAATTATTTTACATTTAAATATGATATATAATTTAGGTATCTAAGAAAATTTGAAAATTTTTAAATATATATATATATATATATATATATGTTGTTTTTTAGGTTTTCGCGGGGGTGTTAAATTAAGTGTTGTTGTACTTCCGGGTGCTCTCCCGCGTCGATGGTCGACTTCTCCAGGAGTCACGGTTGTCTAAACGTGTTCGCGGTCTCTGGTCGTTGTCGCGTACATCGGGAGAACACCTTTATTATCATTCTAATGTTAAAGTTATATTTGATGGGTACGGTAATGATGGAATTAAAGCTTCTGAAAGAAATCGTAGATACATAGGTAATACTTTCCTTAATTATTTATTTAATGGAGACGTGCCTTTAAAAACCACTAAGGAAAAGTTCTTAGCGCACAGCTGTAATAAAAATAGATTCTTGCGAAGAATTTATTGAAAATAATGTTGAGTGTTGTCAAGCAGAAAGAGATGCTGATCGTTTAATTGTACAATCTACTCTAGATTGTCTCTTTTCTCATGTGGCCGTTGTAGCAGAGGACTGTCTACAATAAGGCTCTAATCTTATTAGAAGACAAAAAAAATAACGTAAAAGTTAACTTAATGACATTATAAAGTTTCCCCCCATTCAAAAACCCCATTGTTGCAACTTAGAGTAAATGTTCGATATAGCCTCCATCTACTTCTATGGCTTTTCTAATTCTATTCATAAAAGATTTCTTACATCGAAAAATACATTTTCTTGCCCTTTAATAAAATTTGCTGCGTTTTGTATTTTGTCCCACAGTTCTTCTCTTAAGTTGATAGTATTTGCATATACTAAGAACTTCATATGTTCCTACACATAATAATCCAAAGGACTCCTTGGTAGCTAAGCAAACTCACTTCCTCGACAGATCTATCTTCGTGGAAAAGTCTCATCAAGATAATTTCTGACTTCAATGGAGAAATAAGGGGGTACTCCATCTTATATGGACCACATTCTGTTCCGTATGACTAGCATGAAAGCATGTAATATATCAGCAAGAGTATTTTGAAGAAAAAGCAGATAAGACTATCTATTTAAATTTGGAGGAAAGACGAATAGTTCAAATAATTGATCGCCAATGATACCACACCAAACGTTAGTCTTAAATTCTTGCTGAAAATGCTTTTCTTTAACGGCATGAGGATTTTCTACTTCCCAGTAATGGGTATTTCGCCTCGGCGAGTAAAAGTTGCTTGGTCGGTAATGTTCTTAACAAAATTTCGATGCCAGTTGTGTTTATTTAGGACAAATTGTAGCCTTTGTGGAAGATCCCTTCAAAGTAAGTTTTGTACAGGAGTGAGATGATATGTGTAGAAGCGATCATTACGTAAGACTCTTAGGACACATTGTTTACTCACCCCTGTTGCCGCTGCTAAACGACTTGAGCTGACTTGAGGATCTTCATCTATACGAACTAAAATTTCTTTGAAAATCTTATGGTCTGACTGTATTCTATTTGGCTATTGCAATGAGTATCTCCTCGCTGTAGCACGTCCGCTAAAATTATTTTGTGCGTAAACACGCCATACCTATCCCTCATATCCCTATTTGAAAAAGTATTATGTCTAGGCATTGTAAATAAAGAAGTTAAAGAAATTAGCACAAGACACACAAGAACAAAATAAAATGATTAAATGACGTAAATGACAGAACTAAATGCAACCAAAGCACGCTTTTCAATAAATACAATTTGTTTTATTAAATTTGAATTTGTCTTTCAAAAAATTATTGAAATGTTTAACGGCACTTTCTTCGAAAACGGTTGGAGTAATCAAGTTCTACCAAGTGTTACTTTTATACGTGGAAATGACGCCCTCATCAGATTTTCTGACCAGAAGTACCACAACGTTTCGTAAAAAAAAAAATGAAAAAAATTCATCGTGAGATACAGGTCCTGCGACGCCATCTATGATCTGACGTGATGTAATACATACATTATTGTTTCTTAGAATAAAAAAAGTTCCTCTAGCAAATTTTGTGAAGTGCAGACAAGAGGCTGTTGAGTTACGAACGAAAAAATTATTTGAACTTTGACGTCTTGTATCTTTTTCCACAGCAACATTTTACTAAAGCACATTTGGTTATATCTTCATATTTTGGCCCAAAGAACTATGGCCTATTATTAATGGTCCACCCTGTATATATTAAAAAAATTTCGAATTTTCTTAAATATATAAATTACGGGACGGTAGCTCAGTGTGCTAAAGCGTCTGGCTAGCAAACTAGTGGACACGCCGTTGCACTGCTCAACGAGCATCCTATTATATGCGGACGACACAACAATTTACGCTCGATCTTTCTATGCCCAAACAGCCGCCAAAAAGATAGCTTATCACTGAATGTATTGATGGATTTTTATAAAAAATGGAAAATTCAAGTCAACCATGATAAAACTGAGTTGATAAATGTTAATAGAAAATTTACAAATAACATAATTTTTGATAAATTGAAAATTAACAATAAAGTTATAGGGGAAAAAAGTACAGTCAAATATCTGGGGGTAACCCTAGATAAACGACTACGCTATGGACCCCACATAACTAAAATAATAAATAGTACATATGCTTCATTGAGTCGACTGTACCCCTTAGCCAACAAAAGGAGCACATTAACTAAGGATAACAAGTTAACTTTGTATAAGGTTATACTGAAACCCATCCTCACGTATGCATGCGCGTCTTGGAATACCATTTCAGACGCGCAATGTAATAGACTACAGAGGACACAAAATAAAATCCTTAGGTTACTGACAGAAACTAACAGGTATACACCTATAATAGACTTTCACAGAGAATATGATATCCCTTTGATGAGGGACTTCATTATGGAAACAGCGGATAAATTTTTCCGATTTAAAATTCAGAACTCTCGATTAACGGAGAATTTGACGTCGATGAGAAGCCATAATGAAGTCCCTCATACGCACAATCTAATCTATGAAAATTTATCAATTTACCATGAACGGTAACACTAATTCATCACTGATAATTTGCCAGACCTGGGGGTGGTGGTGATTTGAATGGAATCGTTTGCTAATTAATAATATATATATATTTTATCAGAATTAGAATCTTTATTTTTAGTTAAATATTTTACACAAAAACCATTTTTAGTTTCTTCACATAATCTTTATTTTACTCTTAAACTTTATTCTGAATAATCTTTTATTTTAGTTATATAGTCAAGTCTAAAACAGGTTTTTTTTCAGTTTTGTTTCCTGTAATATATAAAGAAAAATTTATAATTTATGGCAACAATGAATTTTATTTTAATTTTGAAAACCATTAGGTATATATACAAAAAACTTGTCCAATTTCTTTGGAGGGCAATTAATACCTCAGTAACTAAGTATACTAAATCGTTTTTCATATTGGCCTAACATCAGCCGCCCTGGCTCGCTTCGTTTGATATAAACTTGTAACGCGCCGGGGTCAAGACATACTATGTACTCACTTGAAATAAATGCAATAAATGAAATACTTAGATTTAGTAAATGTATTGTTAACCACAGATAAAAAGAATAAAAATATTTTAATGGTTAATGGTTAATGGCTAGCAAACTGAGTTGCCTAGCGAAGTGGGTTCGATTCCCGCAAGGCGAAACAATTTTTCATTTAAAAAATTGCCCCAAGAGTGGTTCGGAGTCCACATTAAACTGTAGGGCCTCGCCTCTCTTTACCTAATACCAGATCCTTGAGATCTTCCAGGGGGTTACCTCGGTAACTTGAGAGGCGGTTAAGAAAACATATTAGAAAGAAAACATAAGAGAACCTATCATATTTAAATGTAAAATAAATAAAAAATCATTATTTATAATTGTTTATAATTTTTTTTGACAATTTTCATATAATTTAAAGCTTTTAATAATTATAAAATAAAAAGAAACAATAATTTTTAATCCTTTACAATTTAAAAATTAATAAATACTATGAAAAAATTAACTGCTGCATAAATTTTGTTTATATTGTTTAAAGAAGTTCTGAGTTCAAGTAATATATAAAAACAAGCATTTTAAAAAAATCATCAGAATCGGACCTGTTCCTGAGGACTAAGAAATAAAAACCCTCAATGACTCGACCATAGGCTGATTTGCTACATCTCATTTACAGCAAAAAAAAATTGAACAATATGTACTTAATTGTTAATTGGACGATATTATCTAATATCGATATTGAGGTTTGTATCCTTACCGACTTCAACATCGATATTAGGTAATAATTGGTGAAATTATTAAATACATAATTTTCAGCGATTCAACTTAATTAATAGAAAAAAATAATTAATATCATTCACCTTTTTTCGGTTCATCTGGCATCGCAGTTACGCTGTGGACAGTCACTGACAACATTACAGCGACAAAAAAAATAACCATGGCTGCCCTCATTTTTTCACTTGATTTTTTGTATTTAACGGCTGGAAGCAACTGAATGAGCTGTTATACTTTTTCGCACATTTATATACACTAACCTAAGAACAATTTGGAACAATAAGCTATTAAAATATCTTAATAGTTCAATGATTATATGCGAATAGTAATGTTTTATCTTTTATCGTTTTGCATATTTTGAGACTGAATTGGATTTTTAATCAGTAAAAGACAAACCCGATTAAAATAGCAGCTTATCGTTTGCTCCATTGCAAGTAAATTTTTTTTGTGAATCATTAAATCGAGAACATTTACTTTAAATCAAAACTGTGCGGAAATCTAGTTATCCGTAATTTAATTTACGTGATATGATTCATAGTTAAGCTGATTTCCCAAATGAACACACTTTCATATACAGGGTGTCTCACCGGGAACTGAATCGATCGATATAGAGAAAAGTACGCATCAGAAAATTTTGAAAATTTAGATAGTTACTAATGTCGGTGTGGCCAATCCAACTAAAATAATTAAAAGCAGCTGGCACTTCCGCTTATATCGGAAGTCGACACTAATTTGCTTACTTCAAATGGAACGCCCTACATATTTTAGGGTTTTCGAAAAGAGTATAAAATTCTGAGTCGAAAATATGTAGCATATCTTATACCTAAATCTAGCCCTTTCAGAGATATTTGACATTTTATAGAAAATTTGACAGGTGCAACGGTTTGCAAGAACCGTTATAACTTTCTTCGTGTAAAAGATCCTCATTTGCTTCTTGTCACGTAAAAAGAACACAAGGAGAACTACGTTCTGCAACTGAAATAAATTCAATAATATCATACCAAGTCAACTTCAAACCGCGAAAACTTATTTAGGTCAAATGGAACATCATGTATTTCTTTACGTCAAGTTGTGTAAAATTGAATTCCCTTTTTTTTATATTAGCATTGTGGGGGTTAAAGTTACAACTTTTTGAAATATTTGCGATTTTATTAGAAATTCATGAATTGTAATCATTTCATCAAAATAGCCATGATTAGAAACAATCAGTCATTATCTTATGTCAAAAAATGCCAGCACGTTTAAATTACACCCACGAAGACTTTTTAAATTTGTTTATTATTTATGGAGAATGTGATAAAGTAATATCAAGAACTTGCAGCACATTTGCTACTCGATATCCAGAAAAACGGAAACCGTCACCAAACACTGAAAACGCATACTGGAAAATTTTAAAAATTGTGACTGTCAAGGCAAAAATGCAAAGAAGAAAGCCTATTGTTGATGACGAAAACATTGAAATAGTCATTCTGGGATATTTTCATGCATTTCCAAGGATGCCATTAAGACAAGCTGCTCTGGAATCGGGACTATGCAAGGATTCAATTCAGAGAATCTTATTAAAACATAAGTTTCACCCGTTTTCATTCCATATGGTTCAAAGATTAAAAGAAACAGATTTCCTAAGAAGACAGAATTTTTGTGAGGTTATTCTAATAAGGTCTGAGGGTCACGATTCTTATTTGGGAAATATTATATGGACAGATGAAGCAAAATTTACTAAAAATTGTCTTTTTAATAGACACAGTTCGCATTATTGGAGTGACTCAAATCCTCATATGTTCAGAGAGCGAAACTTTCAGGAAAGTTGGCAGTTCAATGTTTACTGTGCCATAAGAAACGATTACAATTTTATCAGGAAAATTTAAACGGTAAATTAAATTTTCTCTTCTGCTAATATGTATAGGTAAATTTTTGGTTTTTTTTTAGGTGAAAGATATCTGAATATGAATAATAATTATTTAGAAAATTTACCTCTCGCCGAACATAGAAACATTTTTTATCAGCACGACGGTGCTCCAACACATAACGCATATTTAATTAATAATTATTTACAAGAAACTTTTTATGATCAATGGATTGCCAATAATGGACCTTTCTTATGGCCTCCTCGCTCGCCCAATTTATCAGTTCTGGATTATTTCATTTGGGGAACTATAAAAAATAAAGTTTATGAGAGCCCATTAACAACCATTGAAGATTGTATGCAAAGAGTAAGAAATGCATTTCAAAATATATCACAGGATTCAATTAGAAGGCTACCCATGAGGAACTAATCCGAAGGTGCGAAAAATGTGTCGAGGTTCGAGGGAGGAATTTTGAGCAATTATTAAATTAAAATGAAGTCATATTTTAAATTGATCTTATCTCTGCTATTTTAGTTCATGCCATCTCTTCAATTCGATTAATACGCATGTTACAGTGTTAGTGTTATTTTGCGTTTTTGTGGATATCGAGTAGCAAATGTGCTGCAAGTTCTTGATATTACTTTATCACATTCTCCATAAATAATAAACAAATTTAAAAAGTTTTCGTTGGTATAATTTAAACGTGCTGGCATTTTTTGACATAAGATAATGACTGATTGTTTCTAATCATGGCTATTTTGATGAAATGATTACAATTCATGGATTTCTAATAAAATCGCAAATATTTCAAAAAGTTGTAACTTTAACCCCCACAATGGTAATATAAAAAAAAGGGAATTCTATTTTACACAACTTGATGTAAAAAAATACAAGGTATTCCATTTGACTTAAACAAGTTTACGCGGTTTGAAGTTGACAAAATGTAACGCGAAAAACGGAACACTTGGTATGATATCATTGAATTTATTTCAGTTGTAGAACGTAGTTCTCCTTGTGTTCTTTTTACGTGACAAGATGCAAATGAGGATCTTTTACACGAATAAAGTTATAACGGTTCTTACAAACCGTTGCACCTGTCAAAGTTTCTATAAAATGTCAAATAAAATATATAGAGTGTTCCATTTGAAATAATCAAGTTGGTATCGACTTCCGGTATAAACGGAAGTGCCAGCTGCTTGTAAGTCTTTTAGTTGGATTGGCCATACTGACATTAGTAATTATCTAAATTTTCAAAATTTTCTGATGCGTACTTTTCTCTATATCGATCGATTCAGTTCCCGGTGAGACACTAATATACAGTGCATTCAATGAATACTATTCACCGTAAATAACGTACTATGAATAAGGACCATTCTTTAATTTCGTCACTAAATTTGGGAAGAGCAAATTCCGGCAATCAAGGCGTTGACTATTCTGAGATGGGGTTTACTTTTGGAAGCAACCGTCACTTCAGGTACAAATTGTATCTTACAAATAAGTTCAAATTTTCCTAAAATTTTGTAATCTGGAAGAAAAATAGAATTTAATTAGTATTGTAAAACATTAATCTCATCTACAGTATATAAAAATGCGCATTTTGTTGTATCTAATGTTTTAATTCTAATAGAAAATGAATTTAATTTTTTTTCTGTTGACACATCTCTGTTAATGTCATACAATCGCTGAACATGAGAGAAATATTCATCTCCTTAGGCTATTAAAATCTTTAATTATTGCTCTCTTTTAGTGGTCATTTTATACTATTTCCAAGCAATTTTGGAAGTTAACAGAAGCAAGAAACACTAAATTCTATTCACCTCTACTAAAAATAACCTGACCGATTACTAAATGTTCTATATTGTGAGACTGTCGAAACAATTATATGAATAAGATCCTATGATCATGACTAGGAAATACGACAGCCTATTTTAGCGAAAACGAAGAACCATCCGAGTAGATGAACGGGAGAAAAAGTACTTAATCCATGCTCGGATTGGGCCAAAAAATGTATGTCAGCCGGATGGATAAAACAATTAATGAACCGAGATAAAATTGACTCTAAATGCTAGATTAAAAAAGGAATTGAAAACACTTACCATGTTCCTCAAATCTCCTGCCCCAAAGGAGTGTTAGTGAATTGTGTTATGATGTGAGGAGATTTAGTTTTTCCAATTTTGACCAAAAGAAGTATTTCCAAATTCTCAATTCAATATTTCTTGCACTAATACAAAATGTCACACACGAAAACTATCGAAAAATGTTTTGAATCAATGTATTTATATCTCAGTGTTGAATTTCTACTGTTAGTAAAGGAAATGAATGCAAAAAAGGTATAAGTTCTTAATCGTTACTGCTTCAATGTAAAGCTTGAAACCTTTTGCATTATGTTATATTTCGGCAACATTTCAAATGTATACCTTTGAAAATTAGTGCACTCAACCCGGGGGAGTTGCAGCCTCCATTTTACACCCCCAATTCAATAACCCGCAATGATGGATATAGACGCTTTTTTAAAAATCATTTGTTTAACGTCGGCCTATTTTCGCTACCAAGGCCAATCATCGACGCCTGGACCTCTATTCTGTAATTATGGGGAGAGTGAGCATTCATCGTGCGAAGCGAGAGCTCACATCACACGCATCTCACCCGACAGTCCTAGACTGTATTCTGTAAGTGTAGTGAATAGGTGGTGAACGTGAAGGGATTCAGCGAGAATAACCGAATTTACAACCAATTAGGTTGATGCAAAAGCATAAGCTGTTCAGTGCTCAGTTGTTGTCATTATCATGTCACATGTCTTTAATTAAATTAGGTAAAAGGTGACGGAATAAATTGTCATTTATCAAAAATTTCGTAAGGATACACCCTCGTTATTGGTAATATATATTTTTAAAAATATGACTATGATAAACTAAAAGAGGACAATAATTTTTGGCCGACGAAACTACCATAAAAGTACGGTTAGGATTGCCGTTCTCCCGGGGAATTGACGGATTCCCTCACGATTTTCCCCGTAGTTACAGAATAGACTTTTATACATTTTCAAATGAACTCCGCCTACTTCTCACGGGAATGTGCTTTCACGCTTTTTGCAGAATAGAGGTCCAGGGGATAAGCTCATCAGTGCCTGTGAAGGCACTGGGACCACTAACTTGGAAATTTTGCCGAGCCTCCACAGCTTGTCGTGGCGTAGGGATCTTTAAGGTGCTCACTCAAGTACCAAAAACTGATTTAGGTACGTGTTGCAAACAACATTTTTTTGTTAAAGGTCCCTAAAACATATTCAAATTATTGATCATAGCAAATATTTCTCGAAAATAGTGATCTTCGAATTTTAATTACCCGCCGTGTCTCTACTAGCAGCGATAATTTGCCTTTACGCCAAGATGGCTTTTATCCATCTAATGATGGTGTCTTCGAAGCTATGATAGGCAGCCGTGGCACAAATAGAGTCGAAGGATGTGTTGTCAAACGCTCCCTCGATATCCAGAAAAGCTCCGGCTGCGAGTTCCTTGCTTTGCAGCGCCTTCTCGATCGTAGAAACAATCGGATGAAGGGCCGCTCTGCCGATTTCCCAGCCTCGTAAGCATGTTGTGACGGATGCATATGCTCCAAGACTAGTGCTCCGTTTTTAACGTACCTTTCAACCAACCTCTCTAATGCTTTGAGCAGGAAGAATGTAAGGCTGATTGCTCTGTAGGATTTGGCCGTATCGTAAGAAATACGTCCTGATATTGGGATGAAAACCACTATGACAGTTCTCCAGAATATCGGAACATACCCTAGGGCCAGACAAGTTCTCATCTGGTGATAAATAGTACGAATAAGTGTCTCCAAGCCTTCCTGAAGAAGTGCCGGGAACATCTTATCCATCCCTGGACTTTTATAAGGATCGGAAGTGGAGATAGCCCATTTGACTCCCCACTGTTACTACCCTTGAGGCTGTCCTCCAGTCCGCCGCCATGACCACCGCGCGGGACGACCGTAGGGTTGGTTCTTCCTCTATCTCCACCACGGATTCGAAGAAATGAATTTCTAGCAGGTGTTTGAGGCACTCCGCAGTGGTAGTCGTTAATCTACCAGAGGGGAGCTTTCCAAGCAGTCCTTTTGCCGTCTCGAATGCGACTTTTATAGAGGGACCTCTTGTGGTTTTCTGAATCCTCTGGAAGCTGAGGACGCATTGCTCTATTGAAGAGCCTGCGTGTTTCTCTGCGTAAGCTTTGCAATTCTCTGTTCCACCAGGAAATGTTGCTCTTTTCTTTCCTTATCCTGAGAGGACAGCTGTTCTCATATGAGGCAGTGATCGCCCCCAGGAGAAGCTTGGTGGAGCTTTCTATCTCCTCTATATCCCTGGATTGATTTACTCTCGTTATTTTACCTGACAGATTCCACTTGTAGGCTCCCCAAAAGAAAGGGTCAGGTATAGGAGGTTTTTCACGGTGGAGAAGCGAAATGTGGTTACCACATGTATTCTTATGCAAAATAGCATTCTAAACACTTTTTTACTCTACATATTTTTCAGTGAAATCACTAGAAACGGCGTAAATCAGGAATTAATTCTTAAAGTGTCTCATTTTAGGTCCGCCATTTTAAATCTCCCAATTTCATACGTTGCCAAAATTTAACATAATGCAAGTCTTTACATTGAAGTAGTAACGATTAAGACAAAAATGCATTAATTTCCTCTACTAAGAGCGGCGCAAACAATTCTTATTTTGATGTTCTATCATCTTGTTTATTATGATCGGATATTTTCATATGCATTTGATCCATTTACAATATACAGAGCAACATATTCCGTCACACAAAACGACGCCTTAGTTAAGGTTTTCAGTTTCAAAGCCAATGAAATCAGCGTTCAGTCGAAAAGAACAGTCAGTAATGATAATTGAAAACGCCACGTCGCGTCGGATATAAATCTTAGGGGTTCCAGGCTTATAACATGACCAAACTATTTAATGAACTCTCAAGTCACATGCTACTTTATCATTTCTGAAAGCCTATCAAAACGCTCATTTATAATACAATAACGTTTAATTCTATAGCAATTTTTCATAAATAACACTATCATTTAATTACATATACTATGCATAATTAATATTCTTTTAATATTCGTCATCACTGTCACAAAAACAAACTTGTCCGTGACAGGCACCGCCTCTTGGCATACAATGCATACGGCATAATGTGTGTGAACAATGTGATACTCTAATTCGACCTTTGTTTTTAGCATCGTCTGGCAGACCTAAAAAAGTACCATAAATTGTAGTGTTATAACGTTTGTCTCCAGTCTATCGTATTTAATATTTATGAAAAATTATATATAACTGTTTTCGTTGCTTGAAAAGAAAATTGTCATTTCTGGCGCAACCAAACTTGTTTATGTCAAATGGAACACCCTGTATTTTTTTACGTCAAGTTGTGTAAAATTGAATTCCTTTTTTTCAGATATTAGAATTGTGGGAGTTAAAGTTACAACAAATTTAAAGAGTTTTTGTTGGTATAATTTAAACGTGCTGGCATTTTTTGACATAATACAACAATTCATGAATTTCTAATAAAATCGCAAATATTTCAAAAAGTTGTAATTTTAACCCCCGCAATGCTAATATAAGAAAAAAGGGAATTCAATTTTACACAACTTGACGTTAAAAATACAGGGTGTTCCATTTGGCATAAACAAATTTTCGCGGTTTGAAGTTGACAAAATATAACGCGAAAAACGGAACACTTGGCATGATATTATTGAATTTATTTCAGTTGTAGAACGTAGTTCTCCTTGTGTTCTTTTTATGTGACAAGAAGCAAATGAGTATCTTTTTCACGAAGAAAGTTATAACGGTTCTTGCAAACCATTGCAGCTGTAAAATTTTCTATAAAATGTCAAATATCTCTGAAACGGCTAGGTTTAGGTATAGGATATGCTACATATTTTCGACTCAGAATTTTATGCTCTTTTCGAAAACCCTAAAATATATAGGGTATTACATTTGAAATAAGCAAGTTGGTATCGACTTCCGGTATAAGCGTAAGTGCCAGCTACTTGTAATTATTTTAGTTGGATTGGCCACACCGACATTAGTGATTACTTAAATTTTCTAAATTTTCTGATGCGTACTTTTCTCTACATCGATCGATTCAGTTCCCGGTGAGACACCCTGTATAGCTAACAAAAGGGAAAACTGGTTAGGAAACAACGATCTCGTTAGATGGCCGGCTAAATCTCGGGATCTAATACCGTTGGATTTCTTTATTGGGCTCATCTTAACAAAGGTCTATACTTCGAATATTTCTGTGGGCGGTTCTACACCCAAAAATATGAAGAAAAGCTCATATGAACGGGCAGCTGGATGCACGTTTGAGTAACGGCACATTTTAAGTTGTATGTTAGGGCATATTTAAATGTTGTTTACCATGAGCTATGAATAGGACCCGGTGGCCTTGTAACTTGACCTCCTCCTTCTCCAGATTTCAACCCCCTTGGATACTTTGCATGGGGCTATTTAAAGTCTTTGATTTATTCAATTCTTGTTTGAAATATTCAAGAATTGGAGCAGAGAGTGGTTAAATGGATGCGAACTCATACGAAATATATCTGGTATTTGTAGAAATGTAAGGAGATCTATGAAAAAGCGAGTGACAACGTGAGAAGTTACATCGAAATGAATGGGAAGCATTTTGAACACCTTCTGTATTGATAAATAATAAACGTGATAAGGATTCATATCACTTTATTTATAAATGCAGATTTAATGACGTTTCTATCTGATTAAAACGAGCCAAATTTTTTGAAGGTGTAATTGATCAATCGCCTTTTTACATCGAACTTTTTAATCTGGTTTTCAAAGCAAACGATACGTTCTATGAATTTTCAAAAAGAGTACATTTTTTGTTAGTTTGTCTGAGAAAGTCAAAAATAGAAAAAACTTAAAGCAAAAGTTATGGGCATTTTAATCATGAACTACCCTATTTCGTAAGCCCCTGGTAGTTGCCTCACATTTTCATCAGCACCAAACGATTTTTCATGATAAAATTACTATATGTACTACATTTCATTTCTCTAGTAGCTTTGTAGGTTTTAAAATAATCAATAATATAACTTTTAAATTGTTGTTTAATGTCATTCTCAATTTGTATCATAATATGATATGATGATTTCGATTTATCTCAAAAACCACTGGTTTTAATAGAAAAGTACTTAGAATTAATCGAACTTTAATAATATGATACTTTCAAAGTGCCAGTCATCGAAAATTTTCTTTCCGGCGTCGCTACGTCGCGAACGCCACTGTCATTGGCAACATTTGAACGACAAAATAAAGCCACCAAAAATATGTAACGACTGGCCTTTACAGAAATTGAATACCTCTTTTCGTTATTACCGACACTGTCTGGGGAGTTTTATGTGAATCACCCTGTATAACCCAAAAATGGCAAAATAAATCGGCTAAATTAAAAAAAAATAACTTTTTACTTACATCACGTGAAAGTACATAAAAAACCTTCATTTTGGTAAAAAAAAAAATCGTGCGACCATTTGGACAGATTGAGGAACGTTTCGGAAATTTTGTGGAAATGCGGTCAAACTATTGGATATTTTTTGCTAAAATTTTGCAGGCTATTTCTTAGTAATATATATTACTTTCATCTAAATTTTCATCAAATTCGGTTGAATTTTGGCCAAGTTAGCCGTAATTCAATTTTTTACGTTTTTTTTTCAGTAATATTATTCAATAGTCTGCCACATAGCATGCGGGACCTCCCACCAAACACAGTTAATAAGGAAAAAAGGGCAATCCTACTAAGAAATGGTTTCTATTCAATGAAGACAATCATTAGACTTGTTTTTATTAAGTGGTTTTTCTGATTTCCCCTCCTCCTTATTTAAGCATATGGTATAACTGATTAGGACTCATTTCATACACATTGTATTTCATATATTTATTTCACTGACTATGTTAATTTTCTAATTACTTCAGACATTGCTCCTATAATGGGCATTTCATAAATATAATATTGTCTCTGTTTTTCTTTTTTATGTACTTATGGTATTATTTATACATTTATATGTGTGTGTTTGTTTTTTTTATATGTATATACATTGCTCCTTTGTTTGTTGTTTATATTGACATGCCAAATGTACAAAATGTATCTATTCAAAACATATCACAGAATTCAATCAGAAGAGCTACCCATGAGGAACTGATCCGAAGGTGCGAAAAATTTGTCGAGGTTCGGGGGCGGAATTTTGAGCAATTATTAAATTAAAATGAAATCATATTTTAAATTGATCTTATCTCTGCTATTTTAGTTCATGTCATATCTTCAATTCGATTAATACGCATGTTACAGTGTTAGTGTTATTTTGCGTTTTTGTGAATATCGAGTAGCAAATGTGCTGCAAGTTCTTGATATTATTTTATCACATTCTCCATAAATAATAAACAAATTTAAAAAATCTTCGTGGGTGTAATTTAAACGTGCTGGCATTTTTGACATAAGATAATGACTGATTGTTTCTAATCATGGCTATTTTGATGAAATGATTACAACAATTCATGAATTTCTAATAAAATCGCAAAAATATCAAAAGTTTTAACTTTAACCCCCACAATGTTAATATCAGAAAAAAGGGAATTCAATTTTACACAACTTGGCGTAAAAAAATACATGGTGTTCCATTTGACCAAAACAACAACAATGTATATACATTGCTCCTTTGTTTGTTGTTTATATTGACATGCCAAATGTACAAAATGTATCTATTCAAAACATATCACAGAATTCAATCAGAAGAGCTACCCATGAGGAACTGATCCGAAGGTGCGAAAAATTTGTCGAGGTTTGAGGGCGGAATTTTGAGCAATTATTAAATTAAAATGAAATCATATTTTAAATTGATCTTATCTCTGCTATTTTAGTTCATGTCATATCTTCAATTCGATTAATACGCATGTTACAGTGTTAGTGTTATTTTGCGTTTTTGTGGATATCGAGTAGCAAATGTGCTGCAAGTTCTTGATATTATTCTATCACATTCTCCATAAATAATAAACAAATTTAAAAAGTCTTCGTGGGTGTAATTTAAACGTGCTGGCATTTTTGACATAAGATAATGACTGATTGTTTCTAATCATGGCTATTTTGATGAAATGATTACAACAATTCATGAATTTCTAATAAAATCGCAAAAATATCAAAAGTTGTAACTTTAACCCCCACAATGCTAATATCAGAATAAAGGGAATTCAATTTTACACAACTTGACGTAAAAAAATACATGGTGTTCCATTTGACCTAAACAAGTTTTCGCGGTTTGAAGTTGACAAAATGTAACGCGAAAAACGGAACACTTCGTATGATATTATTAAATTAATTTCAGTTGTAGAACGTAGTTCTCCTTGTGTTCTTTTTACGTGACAAGAAGCAAATGAGGATCTTTTACACGAAGAAAGTTATAACGGTTCTTGTAAACCGTTGCACCTGTAAAATTTTCTATAAAATGTCAAATATCTCTGAAACGGCTAGGTATAGGATATGCTACATATTTTCGACTTAGAATTTTATGCTCTCTTCGAAAACCCTGAAATATATAGGGTGTTCCATTTGAACTAAGCAAGTTGGTATCGATTTCCGGTATAAGCGGAAGTACCAGCTGCTTGTAATTATTTTAGTTAGATTGGCCACATCGATATTAGTAATTATCAAAATTTTCAAAATTTTCTGATGTGTACTTTTCTCTATATCGATCGATTCAGTTCCCGGTGAGATACCCTGTATATAAGGTTCCTTGAACATCGACAATAAAATGGTATTATTCTCATTTCTTAACTAACATTTTAAAGAGTCCAAGTTAAATTAAGACTGAAAAAGCCACCCATAAAAATAGCCAATTTACCCCCATCTCGCGAAATAAAAGTTTCCCCCACCTACTCTATGTGGAAAACTCAGGTTATTCTTAGTTTCACCAAAACAAACTTATTTTTCTGTCGCGTTGCTCTATGTAAAATTTTATCTATTGCCTTATTTTTGGCTATTTTTACTCCACTAAAAGTTTCTGCGATAGATGTGTATTAATTAAGACAATAATCAATTGTATTCACCTTTTTCTGGCATCACAGTTAAGCAGTGCACAGCCACCGATAACATTACAATGATTAACAAAAAAACAACCACGACTGACTTCATCTTTTCTGCTTGTATTTAACACGTATACACAAAAAATTGAGCTATTATAACTCTTTTTGTAGATTTATATATGCCAACCTAAGAAAAGTTTGAAACAATAAACTATAAAAATATCTTAATAGTCCAATATTCATTAATTATATCAGAACAATAGTGTTTTTACCTTTTATTGGCTTGTATATTTTGAAATTGAATTGAAAATTTAATCAGATAAAAGCAAAGTCCTCTCTTATCGCTTATTATTATCGGAAATCCATTAGTTTCTTAATAAATACGAGAAACCTGTAGAAAATAATTCCTGGGAAGATAACGAATATAAAAATAGAGAAAACGTATCACTCAATCACCTTTAATTATGTTTTTAATACTGCAGTCTATAAATAGAAAGTTACTAACAGATTCAAAAGTAAACAAAGTATTTACAGGCCAATTTCTTTTGCAAAAATTGCGATAAAAATTTAAATTTCTTTTTATTATAGTTTGTTAATGTTGGACTAATGAAATTGAAATAACAAAAAAAAAAAATTAATTCTAATCGTTTCAACTCTATATGGGCGTGAACATAAAATTACCTCCCAAAAAATACAATTTTTCTTAATTTTTCAACTACAAACTGATGGGGGAAACTATGAAAATATTGCTAATAGTATCTATTTTTAGCAAATTATCACTATTAATGGATATACACCCTTAAAAAAATAGTTTAAATCGTGTTTAAAGGGCGGTAAAGAGCACAATTTCGTTTTGAAAAAAATGTTTTTTGGCTACCAAAGGGGTGAAAATCATTTCTTAGGTCCGCAGAGTTTATATGTAATTTATGTATTGTGTCTTCCGCGTCTTGCCGAGGTCGTCGAACTTGACTTGACGTTTCGCTGATCATCCTATCAGCCTCTTCAGAAGGATTCTAAAGACTGAATTTGTTGTTACACTCCTCGTTATGTACCTAGACGTCGCTTCGCTTCGCTGGTCATTGGTCTTGCTTGGTTCGCTTGCTTGGTGCTGGTACTGGCAATACCAGTCTCCACGTGTTACTAAGTCGTTACCCATCCTCTCTGTTAAAGTTGTTTACGTTTTTCATAATTTCCAGTGATTCCCTAAGCATTCGCGGATAATAGCGTGTATTCCTGTCTAATATATAGTAATCGATTTTATGGTTCTCGTTATTATGGACATGTTCTGCTATCGCCGACCTATCCGTATATCCAAATCTGGTATTTCTCTGGTGTTCTTTGATTGGGCACTGGATACTCCGTCCTGTTTTTCCGATGTAGCTCTTACCACATGTGCACTTCAACTGGTAAACACCTTTTGATAACAGTTTGGGGACAGGGTCTTTGATTGAAGGAAGCATCTGCTGTATTTTCTTCACTGTTCGAAACCGTACACCTACTTTCTTTTTGAATAAAATCTTCTTCAGCCTATCTTTGACAACCGCGACGTAGAGTAGGCATGCATACCTTGTTGGTTGTTGCTGTTCTTCTTCTGTAGTTCTCCTCTGGTTATTTACTATCCGTTGTATATTGCTTTGACTGTATCCGTTCTTCTCTAAAGCTTGTTGGACATTCTGTAGTTCCTCGGGTTTGTTATGGTCGTCGCATATTGTGTTGGCTCTGTAAACCAAGGTTCTAATTAACGCTCTCTTCTGTTGTGGATGGTGGTGAGGTGTCGCATGTAGGTAAAGATCGGTGTGCGTTTTCTTTCTGTAGACACCGTGGGCCAGCTTGCCATTCTGTGACCTTTTCACTAATACATCTAAGAAAGGTAAAGCTCCATCTTGCTCGGTCTCCATTGTAAATTTGATATTTGGATGCTATTTATTCAAACGGTCGAAGAAAACAGATAAAGATAATTCCCCATGTGGTCATATGATGAATGTATCGTCTACGTAGCGTAGCCAGCACTTTGGTTTATTCTCACTGCAGCGTATAGCTTCCTCACCAAAAGCTTCCATGGATAGGTTGGCTATCACCGGTGAAAGTGGTGATCCCATGGCTCCTTGCTTCTGCACGTAGAAGTCTCCATTCCATAGAAAGTATGTTGTAGACAGGCACAATCGTATAGGTCGGCGATAGCAGAACATGTCCATAATAACGAGAACCATACGCGCTATTATCCGCGAATCATTAAGGAATGACTGGAAATTATGAAAAACGTGAACAGCTTTAACAGAGAGGATGGGTATCGACTTAGTAACACGTGGAGACTGGTATTGCCAAGTACCAGCACCGTAGTAAGTCACGGTCGAACAAACACGGCGAACGAGCAGCGAAGCGAACCAATCACGATCAATGACCAGCGAAGCGAAGCGGCGCCTAGGTATATAACGAGGAGTGTAACACAACAAATTCAGTCTTTAGAATTCGTCTGAAGAAGCTGACAGGATGATCAGCGAAGCGTCAAGTCAAGTTCGATGACCACTGCAAGACCCGGAAGAAACTACTTCATTAGACAACGGCCGTGAAAACCTGCATTCTACCATTCTGTATTGTTGTTGAACATGTCAGTTAATTTTCAACATTTTATATCGTTTTTGGTCAATTTTGTGGAAGGGTTAAATGTGTCCTCATAAAAGTTTTTTTAGAATAAAAGATATTTACGTTGTTTCACTTTTTAAGAAAAATATATTGATTAAAGAAATGTTTAGAATACGTTTTTGCATAAGAATAAATAATTTTAAAAATATTAGTCCTTAACCCTTTCGTTCTGTCATCGTAGGTAATCAAGATAGTCAAAAAATTGCATTTTCCAAACGCGAATATCTCCGTTAGTAGTGATTTTTACCCCATACACAAGAGGAAAAAATGCTTAGAATGCCATTTTGTATCTCCTCTTCTCCATAGCGGTGCAAAAATGAATCACAGTACTCAGGTGTTGTGGCCCATTATGTATCCGCTAGCTGGTCAATGAATGTCCCCTTCCAGGCCGGACTCTAAACCAAAGGCCAGAATCCTTCCCAGCGGGGCATTCCTAATTTCCTCCGGCATAGGGAAACCAATACCAAAATGTTTGTGCCTCAAGTTCATGAGACTGGGGCAGGAGGTCAACACGTGAAGGGGCGCAAGATCCAGAAGGGCCCCCAGCTCTGCAGTGGGAGTAGTGCGTATAACCCCCGTGACTCCCAAACAGGCGAGTCTTTGGAGTTGCTCTAACTTCCGTTGAATGTGTAGCCTAGCAACTGCAGGCCATCAGACAACGGAAGCGTACGTTATGAACCCTCGTCCTCAAGTTCCTTAAGTAGACCATTGAGGACAAGACACCATAACAGAGGGGAAAGGATGCCTTCATATGGGCAGCTCTTCCTTACTGCTATTTTCACCGCCGTGTCTTCACAAGCAGCAGTAATTTGCCTTTCCGCTAACATGGTTTTTATCTATCTAATGATGGTGTCTTCGAAGCCATGATAGGCAGCCGCGGCAATAGAGTCGAAGGAGGTGTTGTCAAACGCTCCTTTGATGTCCGGAAAAGCTCCAGCTGCGAGTTTTTTTGCGGATTTTGAATCAGAATACAAATTTTGTATCTACCATCAATTAACCCTTCCGTTCTATCGTCTTGAATCACACTTTTCCTTTTTAAGGAATCATAAAAACGCAATTTGTGCCATTTTTATTGATTTTAATGAAAAATGTCTAGAGTAAAAAAGTATTTAGAATGCGATTTTGCATAAGAGAAATGATATTCCCCATCAGTTTGTTGTAAAAATTTAGGAAAAATCGTATTTTTTGGGTCACTCTATGTTCACTCCCAAGAGTAGAAACAATTAGGGTTAAAATTTTTGAGACGTTTCCTTCTTGTGTACACATTAAATCACATTTTATTTTTTTACTCCCTTTCATAATAGAGTGGGAGTGGTATTGGGGGTGATAGTGGGGGTGGTTGATGCCAAAAAATTTTGAGGCCTTGACTTTTTCTACATGCTCGTAATTGCAATTTTATGGACTTTTACTTGCTTGCTTTGCCTATTTACCTCATTTACCCCCGAACCCTTCAACAGAATTAGATCAAAATATAATCTAGTTCCAGATCCCATTATAATACGTAAGTGTACCAAATTTCAAGTCAATATCATAAACGGTTCCAGAGCAAACGTGCGCACAAAAAAGTTACAGACAGACCGACAAAAAAATAATATTTTTTTGCGTCATTATACTTCTACTGGATGTAATTAAGTCAATTTTGACCTGAACCTAAGCCAAATTTGGGACAAGCTGATTTCAGCTGGATTTTATCTAAAATAAAAATTCTTAATCCTAATAGCATAACGCCTAAACGACCCCTAAAGTACAATTCTTCAGGATTGCGGGATTTTTTAAAACATTGTTTGGGCTTGGTGGGATAATTTTGTAACAATTTTCGTTTCGTATAAAAAGAATTTCTCGCATGTCTTTCAATGGATCAAGCACCACACCATACTCCTCAAAATATATTCCAACAGACACATATTAAATTTTAATATGCGAAAGAACCTTTGTGAATCATTGGTGCTGTCATATTTAAACTATTGCAGTTTCAACCCTGTTTGGGCACAGTAGACAAAGGCAGATTGCAAAAAATACAAAAATCATGCTGTAGACGTGCTAGCAGGGCTCCGTAAATATGACCGAGGAATTTCTGCCAGAATAAAAATATTATTACGGGTTGGACGCCCGTTGATGAAATTATTCTATTTCTATGGGTGATTCTGATTACTCTCTGTGTCGTCTGTCTCCCATAAAGCCATGTCCGTTTTCTTGTGAAACACCCTGCGTAATTCCCTGCGGCCTTCTTTAAAAACCTGTAATCCTATAACATTTAAATACAAATTAAAAGTGTATATGCGATATGAGTTGGAAGAGCTATGTTGACTATATATGCAAAAAAATTAACAGTGGCTATTATGCCTTACTACAAATGAAAACCATATTTGATACTGAACATCTTCTTAATATATATTATGCCCTAATCTATTCTCATCTATCATACAATGTTGTTATTTGGGGTAATGCATGTAGTTTCAGCGTCAATAGAGTTCTAGTTTCCCAAAAGAAAATCATTCGTTTATTATTCGGTATTACACAAACTGACTCTTGCAAACCGTACTTTATAAAATATAAATTATTAACATTTCCTTGTATTTACATATATAAATGTATTCTACAAACTGCCAAAAATATTAGTTTATTTGCAAGCAATTCGGACGCACACAATTATGAAACTAGACATGGTAATCTTCTTAGAATACCACACCATAACACTAGTTTGTATGAAAAGTCACCTTCATATATGGGTATAAAGTTTATGAAAAACTTGCCTCTTGACATTAAGGAAGAAAGAAATTTTAATGTATTTAAAATAAAAGTTAAAGATTATCTTGTAACTAAACGTTTTTATGACATATCTGAATATTATAATTTACGAAATTAATGAATCACTTTCAGCTATTACATAATTATTTTGTTTTATATTTGTGTAATTTTCATTTAACGTTTATACATTTAAATGTTTGTTAGTTAAATTTTTGTATGTTTGTTATATTATCTGACTTATCCAATAGCATGTAATTGATCTTTGTGGATGAAATAAAATTATTATTATTATTATTATTATTATTATTATTATTATACCTTTATACAGTTAAGCAAACATTTCACTACTTTTTTTCCTGTTTTTATGTCTTTTTTTCTTTCTTTGTTCACGATCTAATTCTCTTTGTGTGCTAAGTTAATTCAATGTTAAATTTAATTTTAAGTGCATTATAGAGTTAAGTGTAAGAGTAGTCCTTGGACTAAACTTCGCACTATATGACTTTCGTTTTATATTTCTCTAATAAAGGCGTTTATTATTATTATTATTATTGTTACGTATTTACAATGCCCAGTGTACACCCTAATGGCTCCATGCTTATCATCAAATGACCCGACGCATATTAAAAACCTATAAAGGTAAGCGAGTTAATTTGCGAACAGCAGTACAAAGATTACCGGTATTTTAATGAGGTCGCAAAGTTTCTGTTGCATTTTTTATTTGCCGGGAACTTATTACTTCAACTATACACACTAATTACAAGTTTATTCTACTATGTTTCACAACTAGTTACTGTTCTCCATCGTATCTTATCACTTGCTCATCTCATACATAACTGTCTTCAGTGCGCTTGGATCCATTCTATATATACCCGCGTCGAATGTACTGGATTATTCTAGAATGTTCCAGTCTATCATTCGAGAAGCTTCTGGGTCTTTCTCGAAATTTCCATGAGGCAGTGGCGTAGGCAGGCGTGCACATAACATTATTATTTTTATTAAAATAAAATTGTATCAGAATTTATTTCTGTATTAAGTCTATGGTATTTAAAGTAGTAGGTACTTTACGAGTACGAGTACTCTATATTCTTAATGTATAACTTAATATTTTTGAAAACAGATGCATAACTAGTAGTAAAACTCATTCATAATTCAAAAAAATAACTATAATTATAAAAAGAAAGTACAAAAATATTACACAGGCATATTAGATAATTAATGTATTAGTAACAATAACAGCTGTTGTATGAACAGCGCCCCAGTCGTGGAAAACATGCTCTGTTACAATCCAAAACGTAACAAATGGCCCTTGCTCTCCTGTACGATTGATCTTTGAGTGGAACGCCTAGAAATCAAAACGATGGACTTTTATAAAAAGAATTACATTTAGATATTAGTTTTATTGGTTTTACATGTTACCATTAGCAATAAAACCTTTGTGAAAAGGGCTTAAAAACTCAAAGTACATTACAATTTTCATCCATAGTTATCATCAGTTTAAATGCGCTTTTAGAGGGCGGAATATTCTTCTAGTCTGGTTATATTCCTTATAGCAAAATAAGGATTTTATAGAGGAATTTGCGACTAAAATTATTATGTTTTAATATTGCGCCCCCTAAAAGTACATTTGAAATATACTAAGCCCATTCAGGGTATTTATTTTTCGATTGCAACAGACACTGGACGCTAGATGGCGCCTGCTGACTATTTTACATGTCGCTATCCTAAAGATACCGAAATGTACCAAGTAGTCGAGGGATCCTCGTATCGGTCGTCACATGCCTACCTTGCACTGACGAGAGCCAACAGCTCGAAACTACAGTGTGCAAGTAGGGCGTGATACTTAACGCACCAGGCTTGTAACTTAAATTCACCGCTTGGCGAGGTACATAGCCTGGAGCCTAGCTGTTGGTTGCAGTCTGGTTATATTTCTTATAGTAAAATAATTATTTTATAGAGGAGTTTGCGACTAAAAATATTATGTTTTAATAAACAGTTTGTCAAATTTCGCACTAACAAACATAGCTACATACAGACGGGTGGAATTAATTTGTGTTAATTCCAAGAAATAATAAAAATGATTTGAACAACTTTGTAGAAATTACTTGTTCTAAACAGTTAAATAAAAAAGTAACACGCAACGAAGTTTAACAAAAACGAATATAATATTAATAACAAAAATATATACCTTGTATTGCTTTTTCTGTTGCTACGGGCAACGTTTCTTCAGTAGAGGACACGGCTATTAAGACTGCAGCAAGTAAAACAACCAATACTGATTTCATTTTTCTGTTGTATATTTTGTATGTTACAGTGATATTTACCAATACTAAATCAACTATTTTTCTCTCGTAGCTTTATATATACAAAAAATTTATTTACTAATAGTTATCTAAAGTTTATGATGTTTATTTTTTGTTGTTTATCATGCAATTCTGGGGATTTCTGTTCTTTAATATGCAGTAATCAAATGCAGGGCACATGTAATCCCCAGTTGCCCGACATTTAATGTTATCTTGTTGACAAATTGCGAAAGTTAAATTACTTTGGGAATTCACCGTGGATATTAGTCACATCATAACATGATATTTATACTATTATTTGCAATGTAAAAGAAATTATATGCCATAAAGTAGCACAAGTACCCCAGTCTGTATAAAAAACAGTTGATTTAATTTATTACAGGTATCTGAAGGTTGTAAGTTATAGGAGAGGACAATGACCAAAGTTGGAAAATTCAGTTTTCCTGCCGTAGAATATTCCATTTACGTTTTAGAGAAAAGTTGTATTAGTAAAAGTTGTAGGCGTTAAAGAGACCTTTAATTTCATTTTTTATGCGTTAAAATCGATATATAAATTAACGAGATAATGGCGGAAAACCCTGTTTTTTGCACTATTTTCTAAATAAATGTTAATAAAGCTTGCAATAATAGCAGTAAGTGACACATAACAACTTGATGATGAGGCCATTATGGGTCTTTATAAGTGTGCGAGATTTCAGCCAGATCGGTTTGACAGTTTATGAATAATTGCATTTTTTTATCCCAGAGGGCGTATGTTTAAACAATCGTCATAGGAAAGATAGTGGATCTAGAGATGTTTAACAAGTGGAATGGATTCTTGAAAGGTCTAACTAGAAGATAAGTTGAAAAAATAAACTATTTGTTCAAAAATTTGTTATTAAAAAGTCCGTTTAAAAGGTGGGTGTGTCCTTGCTTATAAACAAATAGAATAACTTTGTTATTTTTGATGATAAATGCTTGTAATTAGGCGCATTGAAAAGCCGTTTGAAAAACACGTTTTTTAAAAAAATAAACCCTCTACGACCAATAGCAGTCAAGATAGCAACTTAAAAAAAAAAAAATCTTATCTGTATTATTTATAAACATTAAGAGTTGAAGTTTTCACAGATTTTCAATGATGACCTATATTTTATGATTTAATTGATAAGTAAACAATTTATGCAATGAGTATGAAGTCCTAGCCCTTGAAAGTGAAGGTGCTCTTGCAAGAGCGCCGTGGTGAGGAGGTGGGGAGAGCACCCCGAGCCAAGGTTTGTAAAAAGGTTTGTAAAGTAAGATAGGTAGCATGGTAACTTGAACGGAATGGAGAGGTTACGATGAAGGCGGCTATCTTGCGCGTCATCGTGCCTGCTGAAACTTAATTGTACGTATGCATTTTTTGAGACGTTGCGCTTATTTGTTGAGTTATTTCGAAATATTTGTTGTTTTTGTGTTTATAATCGTGCAGTTATAGTTATTTAGTGTATAATCTAATTGACAATTACTGTTAAAAGGAAAAGACTCATAGAAGTTTGTAATCTGTGTATTTACAGAAATAATTTTAAGATAAGCAGTTTTTATTATTTTCCGTTCATAATAATAACAAATAACAATGTTTCATACAATTATTAGATGACTGGGGGAAAGGTTTGTAGTGTAGCTGTTTGCAAAAACAACGCAAAAAATGCAAAAGAGAGTGGTGAGATGTTGATGTTTTTTTTCCTTCCCTAAAAAAATTACTTAATACAGGAAATAAAATTTATTTTCATATGATACATAGAAATATTAGAAAAAACCAATGAGTGATTTTTTCTTATTAATTGCTGTGTCTAATATGACATGATGAAATTTAATGGCCCTTTTGTTAAATTTTATTAATAAATTATTGTATGCACATCTAATTCTAATAAAAAATTTGCATTAAAATTTTTTAATGCTACATAATTGTAAAGGTTGGCCTGAGGAAAAATGTCTACTCAGTACGTCATAAAATAAGAAACATTTCTAAGTAACTCTTTTCGTTAGGGCGAAAATTAGTATCATATATGTTTCTTCGTCTATCTAAATTCGCTAAGAATTATATAAATGAAATCAAAACTGAAGGGCAAGAAATTGCACACAAGATTAAAAGAACCTACTTCAGTCCCTTGATATAAAATGTACTTCTTTAACTGCATACATTAATTAGTTATAAATTTGATATATAGTAATGCCAATTTTAAATTCCAAGGAAAACGTTATCGATGTTAATAATCATTAATCAAAAAAAGTCAATTTATTAATTTGTGCTTGTACATTAAAAAATACAAAATACGGAATTCAAATTGATAACTAATTATACTTCTATACTAATGGTTTGAATGCCAGAAATTCGAATGAGTAGGCAGAGTGACGCGTTCCCGCATTTTAAATAGTGATCTCTGATTGGTCTAAAGTTACCATGCTATCTATCCTTGAGCTCCGTTTTCAAGCGGCGACTTTTTGAGATAGAAACTTTAAATTGGACAATAGACAACGTAAAACCTTCATTTTTTAAAAAATCTGGGGTAACTCGACGAAATATTAACCTGGCTAATTGTTATTGCCCAGGAAAATTGGGAAGTGCCGGAAAAATCTACATGTTTTATTACCTATACTTTATTTTCAAGGTGAATGCTAACATTTTGCAATAAATCTTTTACTTTTGCTTCAGTTTTGTTCTAAACTATTTATTTTTTATAATCTAATTATTTTATAAAATAATGAAGCAGCCATTTGTACTTTCGAATTAAATATAAAAATAACTGATTTTTTCCCGTGCACTATATTTATTTTCTTTATACAGGTTGGGGCAATAGTACGTCGGACCACATTTTCTAAAAATGTACAGGGTGGCCAAAAATTATTTTTCAATTAAAAACATTTTAAATTGAATTTTCTCAATTTTTTCAAATAGAATACCTTTCAACGATGTGATGTAGAAATGAAAAACGAACATTTTGTGTGAGTACTTCCTTAGGGCTAATTGCAACCAATTTCGTTTTACTGATGAATAATTACAAAATTCAAAAATAAACTTAAAAAAGAGGTTTCTTCAAATAATAAATATTCCACATGTTGCCACTTTGATTGACACACATCTCTATGCGCGTTTGAAATGAGGTTCCCACTGTTCCTAAAACTGCCGGTGTGATAGATGTAAAGGCAGTTATTATTCTTTCCTTCATAGTGGGTCCATTTCTTCCAATCTATTGATTAGGGTAGTAGGGTAGGTATTATTTAAGTGGTTCCTAACTGCATTTAAATAATATGGTGGAGCACCATCTTGCTGAAATTACATCCTATTTCGCATTATTTCAGGAAGATTTATCAATAGTTGTGGCAGATAGTTTTCCAAAAAATGAAGATAAACAGCTCCAGTCAATGTACCATCAAAGAAATATGGCCCTATTACATGTTCTCCAATAATTCCTCACCAAAGGTTTATAGACCATCTGTGTTGGTTATCAACTTGCATAAAAAAGTGAGGATTTTCCGAAGCATAATGGAAATTGTGCCTATGAACAAATCCACTTTTATGAAAAGTTGCCTCATCACTGAATAAAATAGTATTGAAGAAGTTGACATCGTGTTGAATTTCACCTCTGGCCCAATTACAAACTTGTAGGCGCTTTTGAAAATCGTCATCAGATAATTCCTGGTGCATTCGAATATGATATGTATGCAACATTTTTGTTTTTCAGGTTCGACCCACAGACCGTGTACTTATTCCTACTAAAGAACTTATTTCTCTTTGACTAACCACAGAAAACTCATTTTCTTCGTCCACAACACGTTTTATTCTTTCACTTTTTTTATATTCGACATTTCCAGCTCCAGAAATCCATCGAGAAGATTTTGGAAGCTGCTAACATCAGGAATCCTTCTTTCAGGATAGCGTTGGTGATAAATTCTATTGGCAAGTAAACAATTTCTGTCTGACTCACCCAAAACAAAAGTCATATCTACAAGTTCCTCTTTATTAAAATTCATATTGTAAAATTCCAAATATTTTAAATTCAATAAAAATTGTAACGACCGATACTAAATCTATTCTTTTTCCCTCACGCCTTTGGGTATATATACAAAAAACTTAATTACTATTAGTTATCTCAAGTTTAAGATCTTTATCTTAAGTTGTTTATTATAATATTCTGAGTATTATTGTTCTTTTACGCCCAAGCCTTAGTTCCTCGAGATTGATTGCTATCTGATTGATAAGTTGCGAAAGAGGACAACCTACGGGAATTTACCGTGAAAATTATTCGCAAACGCAAAATTTTTATCACCGTTTATCGCAAGTCAAAAATAATTTTTTGATCTTAAGTTTCATTGTCCTTGCTTGGCACGGCTGTTTGCTGTTTGGTAATATACTGCATAAGATGTGCATAAAATCTGGAACAGTAGACTTGACCTTTTATAAAACCGCCTGCTTGGGAGCCAGAGTATTGATTACATGTTCATATAAATTACCATGCGAAAGAAATTCGAAAACATTAGAAAAGGTATACAGGGTGTCCAGTAAGTAATTGCACACAGAGCAATGGCAGATTCCTTACGTCAAAATATCACGATTTAACCAAACTTACCTTAGTCCAAAAGTTGAGAATAACAGAGATACAGGGTGTCAAAGTTTTTTTTTTTTGTTTTTAAAAATAATTTCTTTAAAAAGTTAAATATTTGAGCAAAATTCGGTGATTGGGGGTTTTTTGAGGCGAGGGAGTCAAATCTGTTCATCGTTTTGCTGTTGTTTGTAGAGGGCACCACCTACGGTAGTTTGCGTGTCGTTTGTCATATTTAAAAAAAAATTTTTTTTTAAATTGTTGTGTAGACGTGCCCGCCGTACATATCTACGATTATATCCCAACAGGGCCCTACCAAACCATCAAAGATTTAAAAACATCTATGACAGATTAGGAGAAAGTAGCGAGTTTCGTCCCAAGAGCCACATAGGGTGTCCAAAAAAATTACCGCCGATCAGGAGGATGAAAATTTAGTTCAAATTGCTGAAGATCCTGAACGTTCCACACGGCGATTGTCTGCAATTACTGGAGTAAGTAAATCTTCCATATTTAGAATACTTCACAAAGAAGGTTTGAGACCATTTCATTTTATCCCTGTACAGAATTTGTTACCAAGGGATCTTCCCGCACGTGTAGAATTTTCACAATTTCTTCAAAATAAACAAACAAGAAATCGTAATTTTTTCGAAAATGTTTTATTTACCGATGAAGCAACTTTTACCCAAAGAGGAGTATTTAACCAGAGAAACTCCCATTACTGGGATGTGGAAAATCAACATATACCTAGGGAATCACATTTTCAACAAGAATTCAAAATTAATGTTTGTTGTAGAATTAGGGGTGATCAGTTATTGGAGCCATATGAATTATCACCAAACTTAAATGATGCTTCATATCTGAACTTCCTGCAAACAGAACTTTATGATGAAATTAATACATGGCTCAGGAACATAAGACAGAATTTATGGTTTATGCAGGATGGAGCTCCACCTCACTATTTCCTTGAAGTCCGCAATTATTTAAATTTGCAATTTCCTCATAGGTGGATTGGACGGGGAAGTGAATTTCGATGACCAGCTCGTAGCCCTGATTTCGAAACGTGGACCGGGCGCGCATTGTCAATAGCTAATAAAAAAATTTGCCTCGACTTACCGGAAATAACGGTTGCCATGGTAACGGTCAGTCATAGTTTAATTTAATAGACAATTAAAATTTGAATTTTTTTACTTATTCAGTTAATTGTTTCTTAAGTAAGCGAATGCCCACTATGGTGCAGGTACCGTTA
Source organism: Leptura quadrifasciata (assembly GCA_963675555.1). Lineage (NCBI taxonomy): Eukaryota > Metazoa > Arthropoda > Insecta > Coleoptera > Cerambycidae > Leptura > Leptura quadrifasciata. Next base: position 16,688,276 of record OY776681.1, on the reverse strand, counting down.
TAAAAATGACCACAACAACTTTTTCGTAGATCATTTCCACTAATCTGGAGTACGTACCTTCACAACTAAACAAATGCCCATCATGGGAGTAGTACCATTAGATAGTGGTAACTATGGCGACCGTTACCATGGCAACCATTTTCCCATAATACATTTCCGGTAAGTCGAATTTTTACCAACTTGGGCTTATATGGTTTTAAATTATGACTTTTAAGGCACCTCCAAATTTTATTTCTGTCTACATTCAAGTTTAAAGATACATATCTGACACTAACACGTGGTTCAGCATTAACAGCATCTAATATTACTTGATCCAATGGACGATGGGCAACGTCGTATTTTTTGGCTCTAAGTTTGAATACATCTCCAGTTCTATTAAATATTCTATTAATTGAACCAAAAAACCAAAATATCCAATAATAGTAGAAGTAGTAAAAATATATGGAATGTAGTAAACCAAATAACTAATAAAAATACAAACAATAACTCAATTAAAGAAATAAAAACAGGATCGGGAGAACTTACTTCCGATAGCTCAAAAATAGGAACTGAATTTGTAATTTTTTTTACAGAAGTAGGTAAGAATCTAGCAAAAAAAAATTAAAAAACCGTCCGTTATACCATAGAGAACTTCAACGCCATTTTCGTTTTATCTTGCACCTACAAACACAACAGAAGTTAAAGATGTTATATACGAGCTTAAAAATAACAAATCTCCTGGAGTCGACATGATAAAAGCTGAAACGCTTAAAGAAATTGCGGATAATATACCAGGTCACATTACTTATTTAATAAATAAAATTTTTCACACTGGTATTTGCCCCTCGGCTTGAAAAATTGCATCAAGCCCATTTTTAAAAGCGGAGATAAGACGGACATCTCTAATTATAGACCTATTTCAATTCTCTCAAACATAGCAAAAATATTATAAAAAATAATAAAAAACCAAATAAATAGTTATACAAAAAAAAAATTCAAATTGATATCAGAACGGCAGTTTGGCAGAACAGATCTACGCAAAACGCAATTGAATATCTAACTGCAGAGATATATAGGTACTTAGATAAAGAAATCCTTGCATGTGCATATTTCTTGACCTTGCCAAGGCTTTCGACACTGTGAGAAATACACAGGTATTGGAATCATTGAGCGATATCGGTTTTTGCGGTCCTAGTATAGGACTATTCAAAAGCTACTTGACGGACAGAAAATAGTTTGTGAAAATAGTGAACATCGCAGTATTGAATATGGCGTCCCGCAAGGTACCGTACTAGGCCCTCTGTTGTTCACGATAGATCTGAACAACTTACTAACAACAAAATTCACTGGAACGGTTATAGGTTTTGCTGACGATACAGCGATTTTATACAGCAATAAGACATGGGATGAGTTGAAACTGCAGGCAGAATTAGACTTAAAAAAAATAAAAGAGTGGTTTGACTATAAGTTATTAACAATAAATTTCAATAAAACAAAATTTCTACCATTTGCTTGTTATAAAAATTTTCCTCCCTTACAATAGATCCCACTACTAAAATCGAAAGTGCACTCTCAGTAAAATATTTGGGTATTACCATAGATCGACATCTAAGGTGGGATCATCATATTATTAATGTGTGTAACACTCTAAGAAGCCTATTATACAGGGTTACTGGTAATTCGATACATTCCTTTGGAGATGTGATGGGGCATGAGCTAAGGAGTAAATCTAGCCCTAACATACATTATGCAAAACTCAATAGTTTTTGAGATATTTCAATTTTTTTGTTTTTCTGAAAAAAGTAGATCTTAATGTCTTAAAAGTTAATTTCCGAAAAATCTACTTGACATTTTTAAATTTTTTTTTACTGGATTACTTGTCCAATATTATAGATATCCGTTTGGAATGAAAAATATCCGGAAACATTTCGATCTTGTGAACATTTAAAATAAAAACTTGTAAAAATTAAAAAAAAAAAAATCAGTTATGAAATTTACCTATTAGGTTTTTTCAAAAAAATATTAATGTAGCACGCGTACAAATTATTATAAAAACTTCCTTATTTCAAGTGCTATCTAACTAGGTAGAAATGTTTAATGTACCCTTGATAGTTCTAATAAAAAATTAGTAAAGATAATGCTGGTGGCGGAATTTATTAAACGACTAATCGTTCATTTTCATTTAAGTCAGTCAGTCCTTGACTTTGACGTTTGTGCATATATGTCATTAACTGACATTCTTATCTCCATGTACTTTAAGTTTGTTGGTCTTGTTAAATTAGTTATCGAAGGTTTTGATTTTGCTCGTAGTTGTTGTTATTGTATTTTCTGTACCATGGCCGCGTATGCCAACGCAGAATACGCTGTTATCTTGTTTGTCTATGGATACTGTGGCGGCAACGCTGCTGAAGCTCGCCGAGAATATGGTCTTTGGTACCCTAACCGCCGCTTACCAAATGCACGTGTATTCAGTACGACATATCGAAATATCGCTGAAACTGGCTCCGTGAAATGTAGAAGAAGTGACGCTGGTGCTCCTCCCGTTTATGAACCAGATGATGAGGAAAAAATGTTGAGGTATTTTGAGGAAGACCCAACTATTTCAACTAATAAAATCGCAAGACTAACCGGAGCGTCACAATAGAAAGTTTGGTCTACGATACGTAGAGTTGGATGTCATCCTTACCACTATACCCTTGTTCAAGGCTTGGAGGAAGGTGATCCTGGAAGGAGAGTGGAATTCTGCCACTTTATGTTAAATTCAGATGCAGAAAGTGCAAATTTTTTAACAAGTATTTTATGGACGGACGAGTCGAAATTTAATCGCGAGGGTATAACAAATTTCCACAACCTACATTATTGGGCAGAGGAAAATCCCAAGTTAACACGTGAAACTAGTTTCCAAATGAAGTTTTCTATTAATGTGTGGATGGGAGTCATTGGCCACTATTTAATAGGGCCACAATTTCTTCCTCAAAATTTAAACGGGGAAATCTATGAAAATTTTTTAAGAAATGATCTGGCGGTGATTTTAGAAGATGTTCCTCTCGCCGTCAGACAGCGAATGATGTTTCAGAACGACGGTTGTCCAGCACATTATCGGCTGACAGTACGACAGTTACTTGATCAACGTTTCCCTAACCGTTGGATTGGAAGAGCGGGCTCAATACCTTGGCCAGCGCGAAGCCCTGGCTTAACACCCCTTGATTATTATGTATGGAGTCATATGAAGGAGATGGTCTATGCTGTACCAGTCAATACTATAGAAAACCTTAGACAAAGGATAGTCGATGCTGCCCAACACATAAGGCATAATCTGACAACCAGAGTAACAAGGACGGAAATAAGAAGACGCTGCCGTGTCTGTATACGGAATAGGGGCTCCCATATTGAGCAAGACATATAAAAAATAAAGTACAACTTTGAAATTAATGAAGAATTAAACTCTACTTTTAAAATGTTTTTTACTGTTTATCTAAAAATAAAATTCGTACTACTTGTGTTATTTTTACTAGTATTTTCTTAGAACTATTAAGGGTACATTAAACATTTGTATCTTGTTAGATAGCTATTGAAATAAGGCAGTTTTTATAATAATTTATACGCGTGTTACGTTAATATTTTTTTGAAAAAATCTAATAGGTAAATTTCATAGCTGATTCAAAAAAAAATTTTTTAACGTTTTTATTTCAGATGTTCACTTGATCGAAATGTTTCCAGATATTTTTCATTCCAAACGGATATCTATAATATTGGACAAGTAATCCAGTAAAAAAAAAATTAAAAAATGTCAAATAGATTTTTCGAAAATTAACTTTTAGGACATTAAGATCTACTTTTTGAGAAAAACAAAAAAAATTGAATATCTCAAAATTGAGTTTCACTATAGTAGTCGTAGTACGTAGTCTCACTATTGAGTTTTGCATAATATATGTTAGGGCTAAATTTACTTCTTAGATCATGCCCCATCACATCTCCAAAGGAATGTGCCGAATTACCAGTAACCCTGTATAGAATGAAGTGTCTAAAAAATATACTAGATACCTCCACTTTAAAAACTATCTACTATGCACTGCTTGAATCCTGGCTACAGTACGGTATTATTGCGTGGGGAAGTGCTGTTAAAGATGACTTGAAGAAATTGGAAATAATGCAGAAAATATTCCTAAAAATTATACTCAATAAACCGAATATTTACCCTTCTCATGATCTCTTCTAAGATGCCAAAATTCTAGATTTAAGACAATTGTATTTCTATACTGTTACTTTGTACCAGTTCAATAATAAGGATACCTTAACTCAACCATACCACTCCCATGCAACCACACAGAGATTAAAATATCCACACCCTTTTGCGAAAAGTCAATAGGATAAAGAAGTTTTATATTTCTCGCACCAAAATTGCATAATGAACTTTCCGATAAAATTAGAAACTTGACCAACAAACGAATTTTTAAAAAATACTCCAGATCCTTCATCTCCAATTCAAATAGAATAAGAATTCTACCTACTGTATACCTAAATTATAGATGCCTCACATCTATTATTATACCTAATTTACACCTATTTATGCATAACTATATCTATCATATTATATCTAATTACATCTGTTTTATATCTATTTATATCTTTTTATATCTGAACTCAGTGCTGAGATATACCTATATTACTTACTCTATCTAGCTATAACACAGTAATTAAGTTGTTATATATTTTATGTTAAACACTCGCTTTTCTAAGTTCATTACAGCTATACGTATTACATTATTATTAAGTTTATTGATAAATTGTTATGCTACACCACGGACAGCCCTAGGCTTTGTGGTTTTAGTTTATTTGTGAATAAAAATTAGTAATTATGTACGTAAAATGTAAAAAAATTGTAATGCTACTAAACCAATAAACATTATTATTATTATTTAAAAAACCGTGGTGTAGTGAATATGTGAGCGTTCTGGATGTCTCAACTTGAAGATACTGGCAACATCTCGATAAGAATGCACACTGTCACCAACAATTCTTATTATTTCAATTTTATCACCAATACTTAATTGTTGCGCAGCCATGTTTAAGTTTAATTTGACATTCAATACAATTGTCAAATCCACTCCAAACCACTCCATATTAACAAAGATAATGATATGCCGAGTTCTAAGTATTTTAAAAAATAGCTACTAATTTTCAAATATTCATTTCATAATAACGTTTTGGATAAAAAATGCTTAATTAGCGTCATTATTACACGACTACCAAGTTATGTAAATATCCGACAATAAATAACTCGAATAGCAGGGAGATTATTATTGAAATCTTACACATGATTCTCTTTGTGAATAAATGAATATTTTTTTAACGAAATTTGGTATTCAGCGGCTTTAGATCATGCCGAACAAGACTGTAAAAACAAAAACCCTATCTCAATCGCTAATATAAATTCCTAATTTTTGCCATTTTTTTATCATAGTAGGCGTATTTAATTTCGAAAAAAAATTAAATAACTTTTTAATCACAATCTGAAACATAAGACACCAAATTTGATCTAAATCGATCGACAAAAGGCCGAGATATTGGGTTGTAGTGTTGATAAGTGAGACACAGTGTATAAGTTAAATAAAAAAATTAATTATGAAAGTAAAGTACAAAAATATCATATAGACATATTAGATGACTTGTTAAGAACAATAACAGATATTATAAGAGCAGCGTCCCAGTAGTGGAAAACAAGCTTTATTACAATCTACAGCATAACAGATGCCTCTTGCTCCTCTATAAGACAGGTCCTTGAGTGGAACACCTGGAAATCATAACAATAACATATTATGTAAAGAACTACAATTAGATATGTTTAAGTAAAAATAAAAATTTAATTTTCTCTTATCGATTTACGGACTGGCAACCTACCGATGCGATGTGATCGATTTTATTTTATTTCTTCTGTAATGTCAAATTTAAACAAATCTCAGTGGTTAAATTTATCGCGACCTCATTAATTGCAAATATAAACATAAAAACTGCTTTAAACGACTTATTAGAAATTACTCCTGAACGATTAAGAAAGCTACAAGCAAGTAAAAGTTGGACAAAAATAAAAAGGACGCTAATAGCAAAGAACACATACCTCTTATTGGCTTTTCTGCTACTTCTGGAATCGTTTCTTCAGTAAAGGCCACAGCGACCAAAACTGCAGCAAGTAAAAAAATCAGTACTGCTTTCATCTTTGTGCTCTTATTTTGTATTTCACAGTGAATATGTATCAATACTAGAACTATTTTATTCTCACCCCTTTATATATACAAAAACTTATTTACTGTGATATTTATCTTTCGGTGTTTATAATAAAATTCTGAGAACTATTGTGATGTTTAATCCTTCAATAATCAAATACAGGACACGTCCAAGCCTCAACTGCTCGAGATTGATTGTTATCTTATTGATAAATTGCGAAACTTAAATGAAAGCAATTAATTCGGGAATTTACAGTTAATACTAGTCACATCAATTATAATTACTTCCACGTTCAGCGAAAGTATAGTAACGGAAAAATTTTTTTTTTATGCTGAAATAGACTTAAAATGTCATGAAACGTGGAGATTTTAAATTTGAGGGAAAAAATGTTCTGTCTGTCGGTCAGTTTGTTGTTCTGTAACTTTACTATACAGGATGTCTCACCGGGAACTGAATCGATCGATATAGAGAAAAGTACGCATCAGAAAATTTTGAAAATTTAGATAATTACTAATGTCGGTGTGGCCAATCCAACCAAAATAATTACAAGCAGCTGAAACTTCCGCTTATACCGGAAGTCGATACCAACTTGCTTATTTCAAATAGAATATACTATATATCTTACGGTTTTCGAAAAGAGCATAAAATTATGAGTCGAAAATATGTAGCATATCCTATACCTAAACCTTGCCGTTTCAGAGATATTTGACATTTTATAGATAATTTGACAGGTGCAACGGTTTGCAAGAACCGTTATAACTTTCTTCGTGTAAAAGGTCCTCATTTGCTTCTTGTCACGTAAAAAGAACATAAGGAGAACTACGTTCTACAACTGAAATAAATTCAATAATATCATACCAAGTGTTCCGTTGTTCGCGTTACATTTTGTCAACTTCAAACCGCGAAAACTTGTTTAGGTCAAATGGAATACCATGTATTTTTTTAAGTCAAGTTCTGTAAAATTGAATTCTCTTTTTTCTGATATTAGCATTGTGTGGGTTAAATTATAACTTTTTGAAATATTTGCGATTTTATTAGAAATTCATGAATTGTTGTAATCATTTCATCAAAATAGCCATGATTAGAAACAATCAGTTATTATCTTATGTCAAAAAATGCCAGCACATTTAAATTATACCAACTAAAACTTTTTAAATTTGTTTAATATTTTTGGAGAATGGGATAAAGTAATATCAAGAACTTGCAGCACATTTGCTACTCGATATCCACAAAAACGCAAAATAACACTAACACTGTAACATGCGTATTAATCGAATTGAAGATATGGCATGAACTAAAATAGCAGAGATAAGATCAATTTAAAATATGATTTCATTTTAATTTAATAATTGCTCAAAATTCCGCCCTCGAACCTCGACACATTTTTCTCACCTTCGGATTAGTTCCTCATGGGTAGCTCTTCTAATTGAATCCTGTGATATGTTTTGAAATGCATTTCTTACTCTTTGCATACAATCTTCAATGGTTGTTAATGGGCTCTCATAAACTTTATTTTTAATAGTTCCCCAAATGAAATAATCCAGAACTGATAAATCAGGCGAGCGAGGAGGCCATAAGAAAGGTCCATTATTGGCAATACATAAACAGTTTCTTGTAAATAATTATTAATTAAATATGCGTTATGTGTGGGAGCACCGTCGTGCTGATAAAAAATGTTCAGCGAGAGGTAAATTTTCTAAATAGTTATTATTCAAATTTTGTAAGATATTCAGATATCTTTCATGTAAAAAAAAACAAAAATTTACCTATATATATTAGCAGAAGAGAAAATTTAATTTACCGTTTAAATTTTCCTGATAAAATTGTAATGCCACCACTCTATCGTTTCTTATGGCACAGTAAACATTGAACTGCCAACTTTCCTGAAAGTTTCGCTCTCTGAACATATGAGGATTTGAGTCACTCCAATAATGCGAATTGTGTCTATTAAAAAGTCCATTTTTAGTAAATTTTGCTTCATCTGTCCATATAATATTTCCCAAATAAGAATCGTGACCCTCAGACCAGATTAGAATAAACTCACAACAATTCTGTCTTCTTAGGAAATCTGTTTCTTTTAATCCTTGAACTATATGGAATGAAAACGGGTGAAACTTATGTTTTAATAAGATTCTGTGAATTGAATCCTTGCATAGTCCCGATTCCAGAGCAGCTTGTCTTAATGACATCCTTGGAAATGCATGAAAATATCCCAGAATGACTATTTCAATGTTTTCGTCATCAACAATAGGCTTTCTTCTTTGCATTTTTGCCTTGACAGAGCCATAATTTTTAAAATTTTCCAATATGCGTTTTACAGTGTTTGGTGACGGTTTCCGTTTTTCTGGATATCGAGTAGCAAATGTGCTGCAAGTTTTGATATTACTTTATCACATTCTCCATAAATAATAAACAAATTTAAAAAGTCTTCGTGGGTGTAATTTAAACGTGCTGGCAGATTTTGACATAAGATAATGACTGATTTTTTTCTAATCATGGCTATTTTGATGAAATGATTACAACATTCATGAATTTCTAATAAAATCGCAAATATTTCAAAAAGTTGTAACTTTAACCCCCACAATCCTAATATCAGAAAAAAGGGATTTCAATTTTATACAATTTGACGTAAAGAAATACAGGATGTTCCATTTGACCCAAACAAATTTGGTATGATATTATTGAATTTATTTCAGTTGTAGAACGTAGTTCTCCTTGTGTTCTTTTTATGTGACGTGAAGCAAATAAGGATCTTTTACACGAATAAAGTTATAACGGTTCTTGCAAACCGTTGCACCTGTCAAATTTTCTATAGAATGTCAAATATCTCTGACACGGCTAGGTTTAGGTATAGGATATGCTCATATTTTCGACTCAGAATTTTATGCTCTTTTTGAAAACCCTAAAATATATAAGGTGTTCTATTTGAAATAAGCAAGTTGGTATCGACTTCCGGTATAAGCGGAAGTTCCAGCTGCTTGTAATTATTTTAGTTGGATTGGCCACACCGACATTAGTAATTATCTAAATTGTCAAAATTTTCTGATGCGTACTTATCTCTATATCGATCCATTCAGTTCCCGGTGAGACACGCTGTATATTTTTATAATTCTACTTTTATCCATAATTACCAATAAAATATTTATAACGATTGATATCAAGCACCCCACGCTTTTTACAATTTATCTTAATATTTAACCATTATTATTTTTTATTTTTTGGTTCGGTTTTTAAAGCGTGTTTTTTAGCTTTCTTAAACTATAATTTTTTTAAACTATAATTTTTTTAAACTTACTAAAAATCATTTAATTAACACGCTATTTATTACTAGCTAGAACATATATATATCAGACAGACTAATACTGAATTTACAGAAAACCACGTATATATTATTTCAGACTAGACGCCAACAACCTCAAATAAAACTCAAAATAAAAGACTTTCAACTACAAAAATGCTCAAATAATAAATTACTTGATATTGTGATTGATGAAAAATTAAATTGGAAGGATCACATCAGTGTAGTAAGTAATAAATTTAATTCAGCTTTTTGTTGAAATTAGAAATTTAAAAAATATTTATTCTCTATCAAGCTCAGTTGCTCAATGTATACTATAGTCTTGCCTACAGTTACCTTAAATACCTTGTGATTCTCTGGGGTTCTACTACTGCATCAAGTAAGATTTTTATGCAACAGAAAAGGATTATTCGATTAATTTTCCCCCTCAGCCCGTTAGACTCATGTAGGCCAACTTTCACAGAAAATAATATCCTAACATTAGCATCCATATTAATACTAGAAGAGGCCGCTATTTTCGTATATAACAATAAAAGTAAATTTGAAAGTAACATTCACACCAGATCGGTAAATGATATCCATACAAACCACTATTCACTAACACTTTTCACGAAGAGTCCTTACTCTATTTGTGCCACCATCTACAACAAATTACCACAAAGAATGAAAATCCAAAATAGTGTCCACAAATTTAAAAGACATTTAAAAAAATGTTTTTATAACCTACGAGAATTCTTCGATTTCAACGATTAGACAGATCTCTTACAATCATGATATATGTAAAATTTGGTATCAAAACTATTTTCAACTATTGTTAAGTTTTATATGAGCTTATTGGCCCTTTTTTTCAATTCTTCAATTTCTTTTGTCATAAAAGTGTACCATTCTTGTAGGTTTTAAACGATTTGTTTTTGTGCCCTATGTTATATTTACTGTATTTTATTATTAAATACTGTATACTTCTGTTTAGTTTATAAGTAACCACATTTTATGTACTATTTTTGACCTGTCCTATCTATCTATTGCTGGCAAATTGGAACTAATAAAGATATTTATATTATTAACAGCGGCGCCTCCGCCAAAATCTCGACAGTAAGTTAGTTCTTTTTTAATTTTCTTTTATTTTATCCTGATGATCCTGGTGAGAATATTAGGACAAAGTTATCAAATTATTGTATTGTCATCGGCCCTTGATAAGTGTGCAAAATTTCAGTTTAATCTGACGTTCTGAAGTGGGTGAGAATCACGTTCAAAGATTCCATTACAAGCAAACAAACAAACAAGTGAAGCTAATAAAAGCGTGTTAAAAAGAATATGTCTGCAGTACCATATCTGCGAAACGTGCTGCCATATTCTGTTACATTTACCGCTTTATTACTGCATGGTTAAATATCTCGAGTTCACATTAACAAAAATGAACTTTCTTTTTTTTATATTAAAGACCCCAAAATTCTCTACCAAATCTGGTAAAAAAATTTAATTTTCTTTCAAAATGGTCGAAATAATGCAATTGTTGTTATATGAGTTATAAAAAAATGTAAAAAAATAACCAAAATTACATTAAATTTTTTTTATTTTTAATTGCATTCGAAAGCTGGCGTTGAGATATACATTTTGAAAAATAATTTTTCATTTTAGGCTTAATGACATAAAATGGCGGGCATTTCAAATTTTAGATAACAATTGCAATTTTGGCCAATGGGTTTAATATTTTGACACCAACTTTTCAGGGTCTTTTTATTACATCAAAAAGTATATTTTCTGAAAGTTTGATGCAAATTGGTCTAGTTGACGGTCTTGGGCACTAAAATAAAAGATATACTGTTTTTTCTACTTCTTCAAGTTTTGTAGGTTATGTACATACTTCAGAGGCTTTAAACCAACGGGAATTTATTGGCAATTTTATTACGAGGATTGGTTTTTAGTTTGTCCCGATCCGACTTATAGAACCGGAGTTATTCACATTTTAGTCTCGAAAAACGCGGTAAAAAACTTTAATTGTTTATAAAAAAAAGTAGCACAAGGTTTACGAGGTACAAAACTTAGGAATATACTCCGGGCGATACCCAAAATAGGATAAAATCATAATTTTGCTGTATCCAGACTATACCTATCTCTTCATTTTTTTGGTCTTTGTTTACTGCACGTTTTAAATATTACAATTAGATTATTAATGTTATCTCTGTTATCAGGTTTGTTAAGTTTATTCTAACGTCCTACCTTATTAACATTATATACCTTTCCCCTTCCCATCTTGGCAAAAACTTCTCACAACTTTACGTTGATTTTTACTGTATGGTGACATTTTCTAAAATATTAGATGGATGGATGGATGGATGGATGGATAATGGTGTTGGTGGTAATCAGAGTGGGTAGGGAAATTCTAGACGCTCTCATCAATTTGGATCAAGCTGTAATATATGTAGTGTGAAAGAAAAGGCATAATGCCTTCTTTAATAAATATAGGTTCTCTAAAGTTGACATTTACAAGGATTCTTACAGTTTTCTTTTGTTGCCGAAAAGCTTTTATTCCATGTAAGGAATTTCCCCACAAGACAACTGCATGACACAGTTTTGACTGAAAAAAAAATAACCATTTTTCAATACGTTAAAATCAATAAAAGCTTTTAATTTTCTAAGAAATGTAGTGTTAGCGAGTTAACATTAAGTTGTTCTATATGATGTGACTAGTTAAGGTTATCGCCCAGACAAATACTTAGGAGTTTCGCATGGGCACCCGTAACTAGATGTCTGTTTGAAGATATAGAGAGCTTTTGCGTTTTTCCATGGTTGAGCGTTAATTTATCTGATGTAAACCAATTTTGAGCCAGGCCAGTTTTTCGTGTGATGATGAGAGAACTAACAAGTTGTTTATGTTTTTATCAGAACACAGAAGCGTGGTATTATCTGCAAACAGAATAGTCTTGATAGGGTCCATTGAGATAAGTCATTGACATATAGTATGAACAATAGGGGTCCCAAGACAGAATCTCGAGGTACCCCGTGCATGACATTTAGAAAATCAGAATTTTTATTATTTATGGACACACACTGTTTTGTTTGTTAAATATGACTCAAAAAGGGTAAGAGTAATCTTCTAATACCACATAATCGTAACTTTTTTATTAGTATGTCGCGAGAGACACAGTCGAAGGTCTTGGAGAGATCACACAGTGAGATAACTGTGTGAAGACCTGCCTCAAGATCCTCAACTATATCACTCACGACCCTAAGAATAGCTTAGGAGGGCGAACACCCGGAGTGAAAACCAAACTGTTCAGGACTGATGAGTGAATGTCTGTCAAGATAGCTGGTCAATCTCCTTATTAGAATCTTCTCAAATATTTTTCCAAAAATGGGAAGGACAGATATGGGGCGATATCAAGGGAGGAGTTATCTCCTTTTTGTAGACTGGTATGACGCGAGAGCATTTGAGTACATCTGGAACACTCCGTGTGCGATACAGGCATTAAAAAGCGCCGTTAATGGGGCAGCAATAATATCTTCAAGTTCCCTATATTAAGAGTCAATGATATTTTTATGTTCTGTAGAAAATGTCATCGACTAAGGGAGTATAGTTTATATAATAGTATATAGGTATTATTATATTACCTATAATCCTTTATGCTTGCAATATACATGTACCTACCTATCATTTCCCCACTTTCAGTCATAATTCAAATAATCTGCAAAATAGTGTTAGGTGTATAATAAACGATTTTCAAAATATTGTAGGGTATGTATTGCCTTGAAAAGTAAGTTACACGCGCCTGTGGATGGCACGCACGTTAAACTAAGATTGGATGAACTCTACTTGCATAAGAAAGTTTTGGGCTACCTTATAAGATGTTTGATTTTTATGTTGTAAATAAGGTATAATTTTGTGTTATATTGTGATGTGACATATTCATGGTAAATTACCGAAATAACAGCTTTTCCAATAACCAATAACAATCAATTTCTAGCAACTGAGGCATGCGTATATTATCGTTATCCGATTACAAACAACAAAAACCAAATTGTAAAATTTAGATAATTATTGATAAATAAATTTTCTGTATTTATAAAGATACGTGAGGCAAGTTTTGTTGATTTGTACCCATACGTGTCACTATTAAATATAAAATATACAGAGAAAATGAAAGCGGTACTGATTGCTTTGCTTGCTGCAGTCTTAGTGACGGTGTCTTGTACTGTAGAACATTTAGCAGGATTAGCAGAGGGAGCAATAAGAGGTATCTACATATTTATTCGTTATCATATTTCTTATCTTAGAATTGTTTAAACCGTTTTTGTTATTTTTAAATTTATGTTTACGAGCGAAAAATTAAAATGCAACTAAACGATGCTCAATCACAAATAGATAATTTAATTTACGGCGTTCCTCCAGGCTCTGTTTTTTTTGGGATCGCTATTATTTATGCTATATACAGGGTGTCTCACCGGGAAATGAATCGATCGATGTAGAAAAAAGTACGCATCAGAAAATTTTTAAAATTTAGATAATTGCTAATGTCGGTGTGGCCAATCCAACTAGAATAATTACAAGCAGCTGGCATTCCCGCTTATACCGGAAGTCGATACCAACTTGCTTATTTTAAATGGAACACCCCATATATTTTAGAGTTTTCGTAAAGAGCATAATATTCTAAGTCGAAAATATGTAGCATATCCTATACCTAAACCCAGCCGTTTCAGAGATATTTGACATTTTATAGAAAACTTGACAGGTGCAACGGTTTGCAAGAACCGTTATAACTTTCTTTGTGTAAAAGATACCCATTTGCTTCTTGCCACATAAAAAGAACGCAAGGAGAACTATGTTCTACAACTGAAATAAATTCAATAATGTCATACCAAGTGTTCCGTCTTTCGCGTTACATTTTGTCAAATTCAAACTGCGAGAACCTGTTTATGTCAAATGGAACACCCTGTATTTTTTTACGTCAAGTTATGTGAAATTGAATTCTCTTTTTTCTGATGTTAACATTGTATGGCTTAAAGTTACAACTTTTTGAAATATTTGCGATTTTATTAGAAATTCATGAATTGTTGTAATCATTTCATCAAAATAGCCATGATTAGAAACAATCAGTCATTATCTTATGTCAAAACATGCCAGCACGTTTAAATTACACCCACGAGGACTATTTAAATTTGTTTATTATTTGTGGAGAATGTGATAAAGTAATATCAAGAACTTGCAGCACATTTGCTACTCGATATCCAGAAAAACGGAAACCGTCACCAAACACTGTAAAACGCATACTGGAAAATTTTAAAAATTATGGTTCTGTCAAGGCAAAAATGCAAAGAAGAAAGCCTATTGAAGATGACGAAAACATTGAAATAGTCATTCTGGGATATTTTCATGCATTTTCAAGGATGTCATTAAGACAAGCTGCTCTGGAATCGGGACTATGCAAGGATTCATTTCACAGAATCTTATTAAAACATAAGTTTCACCCATTTTCATTCCATATGGTTCAAGGATTAAAAGAAACAGATTTCCTAAGAAGACAGAATTTTTTTGAGTTTACTGTAATAAGGTCTGAGGGTCACGATTCTTATTTGGGAAATATTATATGGACAGATGAAGCAAAATTTACTAAAAATGGACTTTTTTAATAGACACAATTCGCATTATTGGAGTGACTCAAATCCTCATATGTTCAGAGAACGAAACTTTCAGGAAAGTTGGCAGTTCAATGTTTACCGTGCCATAAGAAACGATAGAGTGGTGGCATTACAATTTTATCAGGAAAATTTAAACGGTAAATTAAATTTTCTCTTCTGCTAATATGTATAGGTAAATTTTTGTTTTTTTTTTTTAGGTGAAAGATATCTGAATATCTTACAAAATTTGAATGATACTAAACTATTTAGAAAATTTACCTCTCGCCGAACACAGAAACATTTTTTATCAGCACGACGGTGCTCCCCCACATAACGCATATATAATTAATAATTATTTACAAGAAACTTTTTATGATCAATGGATTGCCAATAATGGACCTTTCTTATGGCCTCCTAGCTCGCCCGATTTATTAGTTCTGGATTATTTCATTTGGGGAACTATTAAAAATAAAGTTTATGAGAGCTCATCAACAACCATTGAAGATTGTATGCAAAGAGTAAGAAATGCATTTCAAAACATATCACAGGATTCAATTAGAAGAGCTACCCATGAGGAACTAATCCGAAGGTGCGAAAAATGTGTCGAGGTTCGAGGGCGGAATTTTGAGCAATTATTAAATTAAAATGAAATCATATTTTAAATTTATCTTATCTCTGCTATTTTAGTTCATGCCATAGCTTCAATTCGATTAATACGCATGTTACAGTGTTAGTGTTATTTTGCGTTTTTCTGGATATCGAGTAGCAAATGCGCTTCAAGTTCTTGATATTACTTTATCACATTCTCCATAAATAATAAACAAATTTACAAAGTTTTCGTTAGTATAATTTAAACGTGCTGGCATTTTTTGACATAAGATAATGACTGATTGTTTCTAATCATGGCTATTTTGATGAAATGATTACAACAATTCATGAATTTCTAATAAAATCGCAAATATTTCAAAAAGTTGTAAGTTTAACCCGAACAATGCTAATATCAGAAAAAGGGAATTCACTTTTACACAACCTGACGTAAAAAAGTACAGGGTGTTCCATTTGACGTAAACAAGTTCTCGCGATTTGAATTTGACAAAATGTAACGCGAAAGACGAAACACTTGGTATGACATTATTGAATTTATTCCAGTTGTAAAAAGTAGTTCTCTTTATGTTCTTTTTACGTGACAAGAAGCAAATGAGGATCTTTTACATGAAGAAAGTTATAATGGTTCTTGCAAACCGTTGCACCTGTCAAATTTTCTATAAAATGTCAAAACGGCTGAAACGGCTAGGTTTAGGTATAGGATATGCTACATATTTTCGACTCAGAATTCTATGCTCTTTTCGAGAATCCTAAAATATATAGGGTGTTCCATTTGAAATAAGCAACTTGGCATCGACTTCCGGTATAAGCGGAAGTGCCAGCTGCTTGTAATTATTTTAGTTGGATTGGCCACACCGACATTAGTAATTATCTAAATTTTCAAAATTATCTGATGCGTACTTTTCTCTATATCGATCGATTCATTTCCCGGACACCCTGTATAAACAACCTTCCCAACTATTTAACCACTGTAGCCCAGTGAAATGGGAAAATTTGGATGAAATAATTCAGACCTGGCTGAAAACAGGCTTATTTTATGAAAATTATAGGTAATTTCGTTTTCTTTTTAACCTCGTTCGACCTATTGGAGCCGAGATAGATTTTTTGCAAATTTGACAGTTTTGCGGGGCATATATTAGCATATATTATGTTCTTGCATACTCGGAAAAAATAATTAGTATACTGGAGTTAAATTAGGAACATCTAAATGTAATTATTTACAGGATCTTTTATTGTTTTGATTTCTAGGTCTTCCACTCGTGCACCTAGGTGACAGATTGGGAGGAGAATCCTCTTGTGTTAATGATTGGGATTGTATGTCGTATTGCTTTCCAGAATTATTCTACAGCTGTGTTTATAATACATGTGAGTGTGGCTAATAAATTCGTGATCTAATATGCGTATAAGACATTTATATACTTTATAATTAACATTATCTTTCACATAGTGTATTAGTGTTACTGTTAATAGTCGGAAACTGGTTAACTTTTTTTGTACTAAATAACCACCTTTCGCCATAAAGTTTATAAGATGATTTTTTAGCAGATTCCCTGTAAATAAGATTGCAATATTAATAATTATGAGTTTATTGTATTAATTCCAACATCCTTAATGAAAATAAAGTAAAATTGTAAACGAATTTAATTGAAACCGCATAAATACTAAAAGCCGGCAAAAACAGTCGGCATCTCTTTATTGTACTTGGGCGGAGGTAAATAGAAATGCTTGTCATAAGAAAATAATAAGATTTTCGGGCGTTATTATATTACCCTCTGTTTCAAATGGTCTCCAGAAAGCCATGGTAAATTAGTAAATAATTAAAATATTTTACCTTTTATATAGTAGTAAATATTTATAAATATGAAAAATAACTAACTAAACTCCTACGCTTGATATTATAACAGGCACTGCACTGGCACATTAACAGCACAGCAGAAGTCCACCTTTGACTATTGAGAAGCGATTTATGACTGTTTTTATGCTAGTAGGCCTGTCCGTTTTATTATCTTTAAACCAGTGCAGTCGTAGATGGTTCATTCAGGCTGATTACGTTGCCAGTCTCGGACTCGCCTGCACAGTTTCAACTACCATTCGAATCTCGATACCATTGCTAAATATATAGGACAAAATATCAAGTTCAGGGTGCACGGTCCTGTGCTTTAACACTAACCAGTTCCAATTATCCTCGTATAAAGTATACGAATTCATAAATAAGAAGCCCAAAAAATTTTCAAATTAAAAGAAAGTAATACTTTCAACACATGTTATTTATTTTATTTTGTTTTTATTTTCTCTGTGTTGCACAAAATAGAAGTACTGTTGAACATCAAGGATTTCTGAGGATAAATTTCATTGAATAAAATGCATTTCCTGTCTCCTGTTAATAATTTATTTAGTTATGAAAGATTTAATGAAAATAGGAATGATATTTGTGATACAGACCAGACGAGAACATTGTATTAGAATACTAAAACAATATATAGCATCTGGAAGACAAATTTCAAAGAAGATAGATGTCCCTAAAATAATTGTACGTAACATTTTAAAGAAAACTTATCGTCCATAGAAACTAACTAGGTATTGTTCTAGACTTATAAGAAAATAACACATACTGTGAATAGTTTGAAAAAATTAAATAAAACAAATTATTAAATTAAACAATTTTTTTTTTTTTTAATTTAAACCTAAATTATTTTATCCTCTTCATCGCCTGAAACTTAGAGTTCGTGTTCATCTTCAAACTCAAACTGAACAGTGTTCAAACAGTGAAGCCCGGCTTTTCTCCAAGTACACGAAGCTGTGCAGCCCTTCTTGCATTTGGTAAGTAAGTAAATTTGTTCTTTAGCAAAAAACTATTAAAAGTACATATCGCCTGTCTATTTTATGAGGGCCACAATATATCTCGCTTAATATCTATTATAGAAGAATAAAGTTCTAGAAACAGTTATCTCATTTTTTGTGAGCTAAAGAAATTTGAAATCCATAACCTATTTTGTGAGATATATTACAAAAACCTGAAAAATAGGAAAACCACAAATGGTTATAGCTTCCTTATTTGAGGAGATACGAAAAAAGTTAAAGGGATGAAAGTTGACGGCAAAGAAAATAAGAATAATGAAGTGTATAAAAAAAATCGAAAAACGCAGAGTTGGCTTTGACATACGCTCTTGTACAAAAATGAAAAGAATAAATCTCAAAGTAGGCGACGACACTATAAATTCCGTTTATTTTTTCTCTTTTCAACGATATAAAACATGTCAAAAAAAGTTTAACTGATAGTGACAATATTTAATATTTTACGAAAACCGCAATTCATATCATTGAATCGTAAAAATCAACTATGCCATGATTAATGAAAAACAATGTATACAGTTATTAACAAATTTGACAGATTGTCACTTGTCACTTGCGTTGTCGAGTTCTAAGACAAGTTTTATATCAGTAATTATGGTGTACTACCGTGAGCAGAAAAAACAGGACAACTTTTTTTTTCTAATGTAAATCTGTCTCTATTTGAATATGTAATGAGTAGCCGAAATAAAACATATATTACTTTTAATTTATTTTTTATTTTAATGCTGTAGTTATTGCTATAGTAAATGATGGATGGTTAATGAGACAAATTGCACTGCGTTATAATATTAAGAAAAATTTGGTGTGTAACATTTTAAGAAAGTGGAGAATAACCGGTACGATTAGTAGAAATCCTGGATCAAAGGACAAAAAATATCCTACTTAACAAGAAACTAACTATTAATATTTCGTTATTGCACCATTTCTAGTTATAACTTCTATAAGTCTGTTTGGCATAGAATTAAATAACCTTATACAATATAATAATAAGGTTTATTTACCAAAATAATAATAATAATAACATTACAACGTTCAACAGAAAAACAAACAATTTTAAATATGCATACTAAATATATAAATAGAGACAAAAATCTAAGTACGGTAAACAAACGTGAAAACCATGAAAAGCATAGCTTGTAGATGAATATTTCATGCCTAATTAACCTAAAACAATTGGTAGAGAATATAATATACCATGATACCTCTAAGAATAATTTACACACAAATATAATAATAATGTAAAACTACTTAAAAACAGATATAACAATGTATTATATATAATTCCAGAATATAAGAACAATATCAATTAATTTTTATATCTATTATTCTATTTATAGTATGACGATCCATAGAAAAAAGGTATTTTTTTATTTTGCTTTTAAAATATTTTATCGAATTTATAGTCTGTATTTCGCGAGGTAGAATATTATACAACCTGGGAGCAATCAAGCTGTAATGCCTTTGCCCAATGGTTTTTTCAGCGAACAGTGTTTGAACAAGATTTTCTGCCCTACTTCTGGTGGAGTACTGATGATCTATTAAACAAAGCGAATTTTGATTTTTAAACAGGTGAGTTAGGGTTTTCATAAAATAGAGTTGTCTTAAGTCGAGGATATTTGTATCAGCAAATAGTATATCACTCGGGTAAGTCCTTCCTTTACCATACATAAGCTTTAGAAAGTATTTTTGTACTGTTTCTAGTTTGATTAAGTGACTTTTAACTACACCACTCCAACCCAGAATTCCATAAGATAACCGGGATTCAACTAACGCAAAATATAAATATCCTCATACAAGGGACACTCAAAACTTTTTTTATATATTTAAATTTATATATCAGACATCTAAGTGTCTTTATAGTGCTATTTAAATAAATAATCATTAGTAATAATATTTTCCCATGCATTATTTACTATTTCCAGTAATTCTTCGGCATTCCGTGGTCTCACATTTCGTTTTTGGATACTTCTTACGAGTAGTCCCCATACTTCTTCCACAGGGTTAAGATCTGGACTATGACTGGGTCAGTTAAGAACATTGATGTTGTTATCTTGAAACCAGTTAGTTACGGTATGAGCAGAATGAACGGAACAATTGTCTTGTTGAGATATGTACTCATTATTAGGAAATCATTGTGACACAGAAGGGAGCATAATATTGTCTAAAATCCTAATATACGTTTCACTATTAAATCGTTCCTTAATATGCCACAAAACACCAGGACCACGTGCCGATATCCAAGCCCACATATTGACGGAAAATCTACCACTTTTATCATTGTTAGATATATATTTCTCATTGAATCGAGTATTCGGAGGGCGGTAAACACGAATGCGACCGCTGTGTGTTGACTGGAAAGTTTTTCGTCTGTAAAGTTTACATTGTTCCAAAAATGTACATCATGCGCTAAAAATTTAAGCGCAAATCCTACTCGAACTTCTTTATGTTCAGCTTTAAGTAAGTATTTCTGTGTTGCTGCATGACCGCGTAGCTCCGATTCTCTTACTCGCCTGCGACCAGTACTACTCGATCCAAGAAAATTCGTTTCTTCAGCTGCCTGAATAACTGGGTAAAATGGAGTTTCTACTAAAGCATTTACAAATTGCAAATCTTGTTGTTGACTTGATATCCTTCGTCGCCCTGATCTAGGTTTCTACTAATCGTACCGTTTATTCTCCACTTTCTTAAAATGTTACACACCGAATTTTTGTCAATATTATAACGCAGTGCAACTTGTCTCATTGACCATTCATCTTATTCTTTAGCAATAACTCCAGATTTAATTAAATCGCTTATATGAGGCATATTAGTTTTTTGCACACTTGCAATAAATTATGACAACTAACTGACAATGTCACAAAAATTAAAGTTAGATGTACACAATTAGATTTTAGCAAAATACCGTTATAAGACGTCCTATTTTTTTTTGCTCACGACCGTACACTAATAATAACAAATTCGATATGATTAGCATTTATTTGCCAGTGCAATTTTGACGCTGAGATGGCAGTCAGGGTTTACGAAGATAGATTTCCAGATGCTTCACAGCCAAATTGAACTATGTTTAGGAAGTTAGTTCAACTAAAAACCCACGGTTCATTTTCAAAAAACTAGTAAGGCGAGGGCATCTTGCGGATAATGTAAGGAAATTGAATAGTGTATTGAATTGTGTTAACCAAAATGAAGAAACCTCTATATGATTGGTATAATCCAATATTTTAGAAGCTACAATTATTATTGTGCAGAATTGAGAACAACATTTCGCATTTTGGATATACTAGTATTAAAGATATCTGTATTATTATATAATGAATCATAGTTGGAACACATACGGTGCAGGGGAGAAAATAACACCAAATTTGTTATTGGGGCAAGCAAATAGAATAGAGCTGAATGAGAGCGAGTCTGCAAATTAGGAACATGCAATCTAATGCAACTAAGAATTTCGGGGCAGTCAATAGTGTCATTTGAAATCTTGAAAAGGAATACAAGAGAGTGATACACCTGACGTAGTTGAAGGTCACGTATGTTGAATCTATGTAATAAGTCACAATGTGGAAAACCTCTCTCTGGATAATTTCCAGAGCTCTTGAATCAAAAGTATCTAAGAAAACGTCTCTGAGGTTTTGCAATGCCATATTTATGATTTTCATAACCATTACTCTACACTATTGAAGCATATTCAAGTCTTGACCTCACAAATGAATTAAAGATAAGTTTTAGTGTTTTCGTTAAATTTTTTACAATTACGGATAACATATCCTAAATTTTTGAAGCAATTAGCGGTGATTTGATTGATATGGTTAACAAAAGATAACTTTGGATTGAATATAACTCCTAGATCTTTGAGATGACTACAGCTCTTCAGTTCTTCATTATTAATTGTATAAATAAAATTTATTGAATTTTGTACACGAGAATAATATGTCATAGAGCTACACTGTGAGATATTTAACTGTAAATTGTTTACGCTACACCAAGACCATAGCTGTACAAGATCATTTTGCAAACCAGCGTAGTCTTCTACATTAGTGATATATGAAAATATTTTAAGGTCATTAGCATAAAGTAATGGTTTGCAGTGTAAGCCAATGATGATATCATTTATAAAAATGTTAAATAGCAATGTCCCAAGCACAGAACCTTGGGGAGCACCAGATAACGCTGAGATATCTATTGACCAAAATCCATGATATTGCACATTCAGTCGTCTATGTACTAAGTATGATTCACAAAAGTTTAGGAAGTGTTCAGTTAGTCCAAATTCGGATAATTTGTTGAGCAAAATTCCGTGGGCCAGTTTGCCGAAGGTTTTAGAAAAATCTGTATAAATTACATCTACTTGACCTATTGATCTATTTGCCATGAATCCGTGTTGATTGGGGCAAATTTGAGATTTGACATGATCAAAGATAATATTATATATTATGTTTTCAAATAATTTACTAAAATTGCATAATATTACTATTGGTCTATAGTTTTCAATAACACATCTATCATTATTTTTTGAATACCGGACAGATTCTGGATATTCTCTAAACTTCTGGAAAAGTAGCATTTTTAATCGATGAATTAAAACGGTTGTGCAAATAAAATGGCACAATGTTTAAGGAGAAAGCTGGAATACTATCAGGACCTGTAGTGGTTTTGGGTTTAATTTTCTTAAGTACCTTGTGTCTCATTTAATATTATAAGCGTTATATTATGATGTGACTAATATTCATGGTAAATTATCGAAATAACCGCTTTTTCTCGATTTACCAATAAGATAACTATAAATTTTTAACAATTAGGCTTGCGTATATTATCGGTATCCGATACTATAACAATACGAATATTTTTAATACAAACAACAAAAGCCAAATTTGTAAAAATTTGATAATTATTGATAAATAAATTTTCTGCATTTATAAAGATACGTGAGTCAAAAGTTGTTGATTTAGTATTCATACGTGTCACTATTAAATACAAAATAAACAGAGAAAATGAAAGCAGTAGTGATTGTTTTGTTTTCTGCAGTCTTACTGACGGTGTCTTGTACTGTAGAACATTTAGAAGGATTAGCAGAGGGAGCAATAAGAGGTAATCTATATAATTATTCATATCATATTTCTTATCTTAGAATTGCTTAAAGCTTTTTGTTTTTTTTTAAATTCATGTTTACAATGCCAATTTTAATTTATGTAAGACAAAACCATATTTTTTTAATATTTCGTAATTTGTACTCTTATACTCCGGTAATAGGTAAGTATTGTCATGGATAAATAGTTACATGGAAGGGAGAAAAATTAAAATGCAACTAAACGATGCTCGATCATAAATAGATAATTTAATTTACAGGGTTCCTCCAGGCTCTGTTTTGGGACCGTTATTATTTATGCTATATATAAACAACCTTCAACCTTCCCAACTATCTATCTATCATCTATTTTGGGGACAGGCTTATTTTGTAGTACTTTTTAACATATCAAAAACTAAGTTAAAGTTAAGAAAATAAGTTAAAAAAAATCGGTTTTTCGCAAAAGTATTAATTTTACTGAAAAAAATATGTACACATGAACATTATAGATAATAAAAATCCGCACAATTTCATTTTCTTTTTAACTTCGCACGACCTATTGGAGCCGAGATAGATTTTTTTTGAAATTTTGACAGTTTTGCGACGCAACGGAAACGCGCACGTTTTTCGCTAAAATTTCGGAAATGGTCATTCGGATGGCAAAATATTTCGAATGAAAGTTGTAGAGAATTCGATTACGAACAATTTCATTTTAGTTTTCATTTCCATTCGATCAATATTGGCAAAGATATGAATGTTATATGAAAGATATGAACTCGAAAACGATAAACATCCTACGCATATAGTGTATCTAATGAAAGTTAAAGAAAATCAAATTTTGAATAGGTTTGTGTACATACAAAATCGTTTTGATAACGGATGAATGGAAATAAAAGGGAAAACGTGAAAAATCGTAATTTTCAAATGCAGTTTGACAAATAGCTATTTTTTGATTGGCTTTAGGCAATAATGACACTAAAGGTTTTTTGAAGAGAATAAATTATCTGGAACATGAGCTCAAAGTGACCTTCATACGATGAATGGTTCACGAGTTACAGTTGTTTAAAGCTGTAAGTAATTTTTTTTATTATAAATTAAGATTTTCCTGCGAGAACTGTGCATAACCATTTTTTAGAAATAGGTTTTGACTTATTTTCATTAGTTTATATACATATGTAAGTAATGCAATAGTATAAGTCGTTCGCAAGGTATAGTTTCTTTAAGAAAAGGGTTCTTGAAAACTGTTTTTGTTCAGAAAAATTCAAGCAATATTATATTTTAATTCCTTTTTTTGTATATATCATCGTCTTTTTTGACTTTAAGACAAAATTTCACAAGACCTAAATGAAGGTTTACAAAATTTCGTACAAAAAACACTTTTTCGTGTATGATTTCCAATAAGTAGCGACGAGGAACTAACGATTGAAAATGCTGTTGATTTTTAATTTTTAGCAATCATGCAGTTTTCGTCACGTTTGAAGTACAAGAAAGTACATTTAGTAATATTTCTTCATTTTTTGAAGTATCAGAAATTATACTGTAACGAAGTATTTTTCGTTACGGAAATCTGAATAAGATTTAAGTTTAACTGAACTCCATATTCTACCGCCTTAAGCACACGATAGTATATTAGCAGGCAATATTTACTATTTGAACACCGGGATATATTTATAAACAGAATTATTGTTTATTATTTGAAATAATTAATTCAATAATTAGTTATCTGTGGCCGATTAAATTCATTTCTTTTTCGTAGTTGGTTAGAATAATTATTTGAAACCGATTCCATACATTACAAATTTCAGAATACTTTATTTATACTAACCAACGCACGTAATAATAATTTACCAGTAGTTTAATAAGTTAATACAGTGGTCCTCGCTGTCTTGTATTCAATACATTGGGCCGTGCGCTATTCTATAGCACGTGGGATTCCTCGCGATACCCTGAGTGGGAATCTGACTATAAAACTGACTGTAAAGACCTGTAAAATGAGAATTTGTTCCAATTCTCGAAGCAACCAGACCTCTACCATCTGCCCAGGGTCCAGCGCTGCGATTGTAAAGAGTAAGAAAACTTATACATATTTGGCTAGTGCATTTATTATTCCCTATTTGTTCTGATTGAAATTTTTATCCTGTTTGAACATTCTTCATGATTATTTCTATTATTTCATATTTTCTGACTGAAATTTTTATACTTAACTGTTTGAATTGAGACTTTGTAAATTGGCTAGTACAATCATAGATTATTTTTATTAAATTTTATTTTCTCTTAAACTGATTGCCAATTTTCTAATATTTAACTTAAATTAGATACTTATAATAATTTGTTTATTTTGTGGCTTCCTTCCGCTCCGACACCTAATCAAGATCTTTAAAAGTCGGCTGGTGCCTTCTCCCCAGGCACCTGATCAAGTACTTTAAAAGTCGGCTGGTGTCACTCCTTTACACCTGATCAAGTACTGTAATTGTTCGGTTGGTTACCCAACCCAAATTACCTTTAGTCACAACACTGTTCGTTAAGGGCTAGTAATTTTTATTGAACCCGGGAGTAAAACTATCTCAACTAAAGTCGCAATAACTGCCCATTTCTTAATAAACTGCTGGCCACTCGAACTTACACATAGAGAATTTTAGGCAAAATTTAAAGTTCAATATTTTCAACAGGAATGCAAATTTTTGAACGCGGCTTGCAAATTTTAAGAGCTAGTTTTTTTCGAATTAAGCTGCGTGACGTATATTTATCGTAGGACCATAAGTTTATTATATACGGGGTGATCAATGAAGTCATGCAAAAAATCAAAAAGTTTGTATGAGTGAAATTTCCGCAAAAAATTTTTTTGGTCGTTGCAATATGGTTCGTTACTAAGGTAACATCAATATCTCTAGACGGTTTTGTCAGTTTTTGGATTAAGGCCCTTAGGCCTTGTACACACTACTCAACATAAAATTTGGATACCGAACTTTTTAAAATGCTATAGCTTGACATTGGATTGACGGTTCTTGATGATTTTTACGGATTTGGAATCCTTATTTCACGAAGATTTTCTATGGTCTAAGCATTTTATTTGAGGGTTGAAATTTACACATTATGCCGGGTCGATAATAAACAAAAACGTAGGGTACGACGCGCTCTAAGCTTTGGCATTATTTAAGTTTTTGTAAAAATAAATTCTCACCTCAAGTTGTTTTTATTTAATGTTCCTCTCACTGTTCTGTCCGAAACTCACACCCCAGTTTGTTGTCTTAAAGAGTCATTCAGTTTTACAGAGTTCTTTGTCCACCCCCAAGCCCATAATTATGATCGGGTGTAATTTCTACGCGACGCGTCAATTTCAAAGTAGGCATTGGAAAAACAAATTTGTTCCTATGCAATTAAAAACTGTTTACATTATTTTAGAAATAATCTGACACATTTCAATGTTATAATTTTGTAAAGTTTAATTAATATACAATATCAGCCGAAAGACAATTTATAATTTGATCCGCCGCGTCGAAACTACTGGTGATCATATTTATGGGCATGGGGGTGGACATACAAAAAAAATAAACGGAAGAACCGAAAGAATTTTAATGAGAGAAACTATGCGGAATAGAACAAAGAACTCTAGAAAACTAAATGACTCTTTAAGACAACAAACGAGGGTGAGAGTTTCGGACAGAACAGTGAGAAGAACATTAAATAAAAACAACTTGAGGTGAGATTTTTTTTTAAAAAAACATAACATAATGCCAAACATTTTAAATTATAGAGCCCGTCGCAGAGCAAAATGTGTGCGGTTATTACAACACCATAGAGCGAATAGGCGGGCATGGGCAAATCGGCATGCGAATTGGGGTAATGCAGAGTGGAGCCATTGTTTATTTACTGACGAAACAAGATTTAATTTGTTTCACTCCGATGGCCGAATTTTAGTTTGGAGAATACCAAATCAGCGATATTTGGAGGAAAATATGGACCCTCAAGAAGCATTTGGTGGCGGAGGTGTTACAGTGTGGGGAGGTATCATAAGAAATGGTAAAACCGAGCTATTAATTACCAACCAAACCATTAATGCTACTGTTTATCAGGAGGAAATTTTGGAACCTATTGTTGTTCCTTTTGCTCGACATTACGGCCCAGGACTTCTATTGGTGGATGACAACGCTCGACCTCACAGAGCGCGAAGGATCACAGAGTTTTTGCAGGCACAAAACATCAATAGGATGGACTGGCTTGCAAAGTCTCCGGATGTTAATGTCATCGAACACGTTTGGACTTATTTAAAACTTAAAGTAAGATCTCTTGATGTACCCCCTGAAACCTTAGAAACGCTCAGTGAGGCCATTCGTGAAGAATGGGAGAATATTCCACAAGATTTTATAAATAATCTTGTGGATACTCTACCAAATCGATGTCGGGAAATAATATTACGAGCAGGAGGACCAACAAAATATTAGCTTCTCTTTTTTTTAATTAATGTACCTAATTTTAATTAGGTAATTTTAATTTAAGTTTAAATTAAATTCATTTTTAATTTTTTAGTTAAATTTTTTTTTTAATTATTAAAAATTACCAGAATTAGAATTATAAATTTTTTAAGAATTGACTTTTGGCCGTTGTTAAGCAATCTTGTACATTGTAGAATATAATGTAATAAACTTGTTCTTGTCGCTACGTTTTTGTTTATTATCGACCCGGTATAATGTGTAAATTTCAACCCTCAAATAAAATGTTTAGACCATAGAAAATTTACGTGAAATAAGGATTCCAAATCCGCAAAAATCATCAAGAACCGTCAATCCAATGTCAAGTTATAGCATTTTAAAAATTTCGGTATCCAAATTTTATGTTGAGTAGTGTGTACAAGGCCTAAGGGCCTTAATCCAAAAACTGACGAAACCGTCTAGAGATATTGATGTTACCTTAGTAACGAACCATATTGCAACGACCAAAAAAAATTTTTGCGGAAATTTCACTCATACAAACTTTTTGATTTTTTGCATGACTTCATTGATCACCCCGTATATAATAAACTTATGGTCCTACGATAAATATACGTCATGCAGCTTAATCTGAAAAAAACTAGCTCTTAAAATTTGCAAGCCGAGTTCAAAAATTTGCATTCCTGTTGAAAATATTGAACTTTAAATTTTGCCTAAAATTCTCTATGTGTAAGTTCGAGTGGCCAGCAGTTTACTTAGCTTACTGTCGTATTTAACCTCTAGAAATACTAGCCAAGTTTCAAGTCCGTCTCATATTTTTTTTTTCTTCACACTGTTTGAATATTATTAGTATTTATTTTATTCCTTCATATTTACTGACTGAATTTTTTTCACTGAGCTTGTAAATTTAACTGTTATTCTCCGATACCAAGCACTAGCCAAATTTCCGGCCTGTTCTATAACCTGTTGTAATACTGTAAATAATTCTGTTTGCTTCGCATTTTCTGGTATCCGTACACTGACTGTCTGCTTAACAACCGTTTTTTTTATGAACTCGCTAAATTCACCGCTTATACGCTTTTGCCGCTAATATTGTTTTATTGCTTGCTACTCTCCCTCTACTGCTTAAGCCTATGTGTATAAATTTGTGTTAATTTTGATTTTCTGTTTTATTTAGGACTGCTAACCATAGGATTACTGTAATATATTTAAATATTATCAAATTTCTGCGTTTTACTGTTGTGTTTGTGAAAGTCTAAGTTCTCTTATTGACCCACTGGAATTGACTGTGTCTTCACTGAGCTGCTTAGTCTCGCTCATCGACTTTTGGGTAGTGTTGTTCAACCAATTCATACTTGAACTGGCGTCCGAGTAACAAGTAAGAAAGCTCGAGTGTTAAAGTTACAGCCTTAGTTCTTAGTTCTCGCAGGTACGAGAAAAAGAGCGTCACAATACTGTGGGCATTTCTGAGTCTTTTCATGCTGGGCCCAAATTTTTTAAATAACTGTTACGTAAAGTTCTTGCAGGAAAATCTTAATCTATAATAAAAAAGAAATTTTGCTCATAGCTTTAAACAGCTGTAACTCGTGAACAATTCATCGTATGAATGATATTTGGAGCTCATTTTATAGATAATTTAGTTATCTTCAAATAACCTTTAGTGTGCCTAAAATCAATAATAAAATAGCTATTTGTCAAAATGCACTTGAAAATGACAATTTTCATGTTTTCCCCTTTTATCTCCATTCAATCGTTATTAAAACGATTTTGTACATATATCATTATATTCAAAATTTGATTCTCTTTAACTTTCACTAGATACAGTATATGCGTACGATCTATCGTTTTTGAGTTTTTATCGATTTTATCATGAAAAGTGTTCTGATAGCGTGCTATACAGATATTTAAAAATTCATATACCTGCCAATATTAATCGAATTGAAATGAAAAAAAAAGGAAGTTGTTCGTAATCGAATTACAATTGAAATATCTTGCCATCCGAATGACCATCTTTGACATTTTAGCGAAAAACACGCGCCTTTCCGTTACGCCACAAAAAATGAAATTGTGCGGATTTTTATCACCTATAATTTCCATGTGTACATATTTTACAGTCAAATTGATACTTTCCGAGTTTTTGCGAAAAAACGATTTTTTTACTGATTTTCTAAATGAAGCGGGGCATATATTAGCATATATTATATTCTTGCATACTGTAACGAAGCGTTTTTCGTTACAGAAATCTGCATAAGATTTAACTTTAACTGTACTCTATATAATTATGTTTCTTGTTTTCTATACCGCCTTAAGCGGCTTACTGTATATTATCCGAAAATATTCACTATTTGAATACCTGAGTATTTATTTAAAGCAGCAAATATTGGTAAACAGAATTATTGTTTATTGTTTGGCGTAATTAATTAAATAATTAGTTATCTGTGGCCGATTAAATCCGTTTCTTTTTCGTAGTTGGTTAGAATAATTATTTGAAACCGATTCTGTACATTACAAAAGTCAGAATACTTTATTTATACTAACCAACGCGCGTAATAATAATTTACCGGTAGTTTAATAAACTGATATAGCCGTCCTCGCTGGCTTGTATTCAATACAGTGGGCCATGCGCGATACTAGAGCACGTGGGACTCCTCGCGTTGCCCCGCGTGGGAACCTGGCTATAAAACTGACCGAAAACTCCTGTAAAATCAGAATTTGTTCCAATTCTCGAAGCAACCAGACGTTTACCAGTGCCCAGGGTCCACCGCTGCTACTGTAAAGAGTAAGAAAACATATATATTTGGCTAGTGCATTTATTATTCCGTATTTATTCTGATTGAAATTTTTATCCTGTTTGAATATTTTTGGTATTTATTTCATATTTACTGACTGATAATTTTTAACTCTGTCACCGGGATTTTATTGCTTATATTCTGATTGAAATTTTTATCCTGTTTGAATATTTTTGGTATTTATTTCATATTTACTGACTGAAAATTTTTAACTTTGTCACCGAGATTTTATTGCTTATATTCTGATTGAAATTTTTACGCTGCTTAAATACTCTACTATTTATTTCATATTTAGTGATTGCCGTTTTGACACTTATTAAATTTCACTGTTTATTTTCTGATTGAAAATTTTATACTCTGCATCCAGAAGTCTGTTACCTATAATTCGGTTTCAATTCATATTTAATTAGTTGAATATTTTCATTTTAATATTTTCACCTCGTGACTACCTTTTTACCCTTACTTGTATCTTTAAGGATCTACAAGTTCCTACTTGCCTGCCTTATGACCTGCGTCTGGCTAATCCTTTATTACTTGTACTCGGATTTGCGTCCCTACAAGTTCCTATTTTCCCCCTGTATTTTAGGACTGGCTTCCCTACAGGGTTCTCTCACCTTTTTTTTTAGTCACATTATTGTTTGCTCCGAACTAAATAAAGTTAGTAGTAAAAGGCTAGTTTTAATTAAGCTTTTGTTTGCACAGTGTATTGAGTTCATGACAGGAAAATTTGCTCACTCTGCCGATACTTAACCTCCGGTACTATTAACAAGCACTAGCCAAATTTTCGGTCTGTTTTATAAACTGTTTTATTACTATAAATAATTCTGCTTGCTTCGCATTTTCTGGTATCCGTATACTGACTGTCTGCTTAACAACTGCTTTTATAAACTCGCTAAATTCACCGCTTACACGCTTTTGCCGCTAATATTGTTTCATTGCTTGCTACTCTCCCTCTACTGTTATTGTTTATATATATATCTGTACATGAATTTGTGTTAATTGTGATTTTTTTGTTTATTTAGGACTGTAACCACAGGTCTACTGTAATATATACTTAAATATTATTGGAACTTCTGCGTTTTACTGTTGTGTTTGTGAAAGTCTATTTTTCCCTATTGACCCACTGGAATTAACTGATTTCTTCACTGAGCTGCTTAGTCTCGCTCATTCGACTTGTGGGTAGTGTTGTTCAAACACTAAAATTTGAACTGGCGCCCGAGTACTGAATAAAGCTCGAGTGTCAAAGTGACAGCCTTAGTTCTCGCAGCGTACGAGAAAAAGAGCGTCACAATACTCGTAAAAAGTAATTAGTAAACTGGAGTTAAATTAGGAACATCTAAATGTAATTATTTACACGCTCTTTTATCGTTTTGATTTCTAGGTCTTCCACTTATGCACCTAGGTGACAGATTGGGAGGAGAATGGTTTTGCGTTGATCATTCGGATTGTAGGTCTTATTGCTTTCCACTATTGTACAGCTGTGTTTCTAATATATGTGACTGTTTCTAATACATGTGAGTGTAGCGTAGCTAATGAATTCGTGATCTAATATGTGCATAAGACATTTATATACTTTATAATTAACATTATATTTTACATAGTGTATTAGTGTTACTGTTAATAGTCAGAAACTGATTTTCTTGGTACTAGTCCAACCAAATTTTGTCATAAAGTTTATTTTTTTAGCAGATTCCCTGTAAATACTAATAGAAAATAGAATATTAATAATTTAAATTTATAGGTATACTCAGTATTAATTCCAACTTCCTTGATTAAAATACAATACGAATTCACAAATAAGAATCCCAATAAATTTCCAAATTAAAAGAAAATAATACTTTCAACAGATGTTATTTATTTTATTTTATTTTTCACTCTGTTGCACAAAATAGAGATATTGTTGAACATCAAGGATTTATGAGGATAAATTTCCACAATGTGTGCAATTGAATTGAATTGAATTGAAGCATTTTAGGTCTCCTGTTATTAATTTATTTAGTTATGAATGATT
Source organism: Leptura quadrifasciata (assembly GCA_963675555.1). Taxonomy (NCBI): domain Eukaryota; kingdom Metazoa; phylum Arthropoda; class Insecta; order Coleoptera; family Cerambycidae; genus Leptura; species Leptura quadrifasciata. The sequence goes on along the minus strand of OY776681.1, from coordinate 16,655,413 downwards.
TAATGAAAAGAAGCATGATATTTGTGATACAGACCAGGCAAGAACATTATATTAGAATACTAAACAATACTATAGCATCTGGAAGACAAATTTCAAAGGAGATAGATGTTCCCAATGCAATTGTCCATAACGTTTTAAAGAAAATTCATTTCTCTCTCTCTTTCCAAGTGTCACTTTGATTGTAAACTATGTTAAGGCATATTACCTTGTTTTTGTAATATTTGTTGCAGTAATAAATAAATAAAAAAATAGTAAAATGTGCATTAAACTTTAATTTATTAATACATAATCATTTATATAACGTATTAAGCTCGTTATTCATCTACTGATTATTCCTGTATGATCAGTTGGTGAGACCGATAATAAGGTGTCATCAGCGAATTAGTTTATTAATATATTCTTAACATTTTGCTTGTCATTTATATAGATTATAAATAGCAAGGGCCTAAGAACACTACCCTATGGAACCCCAATATCGGTCCTAATTTTTTTTCGGGATTATCTCCGTTCACTTTAGTCCTATGATGCCCGTTACTTAAGCAATTGCTTATCCACTTTAGTGCCGTAGTTTTAATATCAATAAGCTTAGTTTCGTCAAGAGTCTTTGGTAATCAATCGTCCCAAAGAACGCTGAAGATCAATAAAAACATTCCGTCATTTATATCTTTCTTCCACTTGGCACATACAAATTGTAGAGCAGATTTTCATGAATCTTTCTCCCGAAAACCTGAGTGGCCACTGTAAACCAGCTGACTATTTTCGAAGTATTCACGGAGTTGTTCAGAAACCACAATTTTAAGAATATTGTTCACAACTGGGAATAAATTAGTTGGTTTGTAGTCAGCTGGTTGAGACGGAGATCCAACTTTGGGCGCTGGAGTTATCAGTTTTACAGGAATTACGTCCATGGTTAGAGATGTATTAACTAAGTATAATAAATAAAGAAATAAATAAACACCATAGAAATTAGACAACCTCCAATTCCAGAAAAAACGCGGACATACAACCATTTCCTCCGACAGTGCCAGTGCCGGAGTCAGGATTCCTGCCGCGCCTTAACCCACTCGGCTATCGACCAGATAAGATAAGAAATAAAACAGGAAATTAAATAATTTTTTTCCGGCTGGAGAGTCTGTCGTTTTTATTGATGACAAAACAGTTTCTTCTTTTTTCCATCCCCAGAGCTCTGGAGTAACGTCTCTCTGGTCGTTACCTAACCACGTTCGATAGCCGTGGTAGGTTGCACGGTGGTAAAATGTCAGATTATAGTTTCTTTTATTAAATATTTCTTAAAATAAATAGCACCTCAATTCATTCAATGAATATATAGATTTTAGGACTACATATTTTCAACAAACACCATCACTTAAAACTCCCCAGACCAGTAACTTCTATATATTTTAAGCGACGGCCATGTCGAACATATCAAATTGTAGGTATTTTTAAGGTCTTTAAGTACACATACAGAGAAATAAAAAAAAAATAAAAAAAATATTAGTGGCTATTTCCCGTTGCTATGGCATTGGCTGAAAATAGTCGCTGATATTTAATTTATTAACTTATAACGAGTAGGTATACTGCTATCGTACAAATATTTTCAAACGTCACATTGGTTGATTAGTGTCAAAATGAATCGATAGATTCATTTTAATTAAATTTATTTTTTGTTTACTTCTATTTGTTAATTTGATTTAATAAACACATATTTTATAACTGTTTCTTATGTTCATTAAAAAGGTAGAAATTTATATATCTCCAATTATTAACTCATTCAAGAAATAATCTAATAAAATGGTACTCAACCTTGATAAATTAGCGGCTATTATATTGTCACAATTTTTCTCGAGTGCTCTCCAATTTGCCTCGACCACATTTGGCGTTAATAATCAAAGACTAAATCCCTCCAGCTAAAGCTCTCGGGCCTTAGTCAGATTATTAACGCCAAATATGGTCTCGTCAAATTGACAACCATCGCACTCTCGAAAAATTGATGGCAATACAGGGTGTCTCACCGGGAACTGAATCGATCGATATAGAGAAAAGTAAGCATCAGAAAATTTTGAAAATTTAGATAGTCACTAATGTCGGTGTGGCCAATCCAACTGAAATAATTACAAGCAGCTGGTACTTCCGCTTATACCGGAAGTCGATACCAACTTGCTTATTTCAAATGGAACACCCTATATATTTTAGGGTTTTCAAAAAGAGCATAAAATTATGAGTCGAAAATATGTAACATATCCTATACCTAAACGTAGCCGTTTCAGAGATATTTGACATTTTATAGAAAATTTGACAGGTGCAAGAACCGTTATAACTTTCTTCGTGTGAAGGATCCTCATTTGCTCATTGTCACATAAAAAGAACACAAGGAGAACTACGTTCTACAACTGAAATAAATTCAATAATATCATACCAAGTGTTCCGTTTTTCGCGTTACATTTTGTTAACTTCAAACCGTGAAAATTTGTTTAGGTCAAATGGAACACCCTGTATTTTTTTACGTCAAGTTGTGTAAAATTGAATTCCCTTTTTTCTGATATTAGCATCGTAGGGATTAAAGTTACAACTTTTTGAAATATTTGCAATTTTATTAGAAATTCATGAATTGTTGTAATCATTTCATCAAAATAGCCATGATTAGAAACAATCAGCCATTATCTTATGTCAAAAAATTTCAGCACGTTTAAATTATACCAACGAAAACTTTTTAAATTTGTTTATTATTTATGGAGAATGTGATAAAGTAATATCAAGGACTTGCAGCACATTTGCTACTCGATATCCACAAAAACGCAAAATAACACTAACACTTTAACATGCGTATTAATCGAATTGAAGATATGGCATGAACTAAAATAGCAGAGATAAGATCAATTTAAAATATGATTTCATTTTAACTTAATAATTGCTCAAAATTCCGCCCTCGAAACACGATACATTTTTCGCACCTTCGGATTAGTTCCTCATGGGCAGCTCTTCTAATTGAATCCTGTGATATGTTTTGAAATGCATTTCTTACTCTTTGCATACAGTCTTCAATGGTTGTTAATGGGCTCTCATAAACTTTATTTTTAATAGTTCCCCAAATGAAATAATCCAGAACTGATAAATCGGGCAAGCGAGGAGGCCATAAGAAAGGTCCATTATTGGCAATCCATTGATCATAAAAAGTTTCTTGTAAATAATTATTAATTAAATATGCGTTATGTGGGGGAGCACCGTCGTGCTGATAAAAAAATGTTTCTATGTTAGGCGAGAGGTAAATTTTCTAAATAGTTATTATTCAAATTTTGTAAGATATTCAGATATCTTTCACCTAAAAAAAAAAAACAAAAATTTACCTATACATATTAGCAGACGAAAAAATTTAATTTACCGTTTAAATTTTCCTGATAAAACTGTAATGCCACCACTCTATCGTTTCTTATGGCACAGTAAACATTGAACTGCCAAATTTCCTGAAAGTTTCGCTCTCTGAACATATGAGGATTTGAGTCACTCCAATAATGCGAATTGTGTCTATTAAAAAGTCCATTTTTAGTAAATTTTGCTTCATCTGTCCATATAATATTTTCCAAATAAGAATCGTGACCCTCACTCACAACACTTCTGTCTTCTTAGGAAATCTGTTTCTTTTAATCCTTGAACCATATGGAATGAAAACGGGTGAAACTTATGTTTTAATAAGATTCTGTGAATGGAATTCATGCATAGTCCCGATTCCACAGCAGCTTGTCTTAATGACATCCTTGGAAATGCATGAAAATATCCCAGAATGACTATTTCAATGTTTTCGTCATCAACAATAGGCTTTCTTCTTTGCATTTTTGACTTGATAGAGCCATAATTTTTAAAATTTTCCAGTATGCGTTTTACAATGTTTGGTGACGGTTTCCGTTTTTCTGGATATCGAGTAGCAAATGTGCTGCAAGTTCTTGATATTACTTTATTACATTCTCCATAAATAATATACAAATTTAATAAGTCTTCGTAGGTGTAATTTAAACGTGCTGGCATTCCTTGACATTAGATAATGACTGATTGTTTCTAATGATGGCTATTTTGATGAAATGATTACAAAAATTCATGAATTTCTAATAATATCGCAAATATTTCAAAAAGTTGTAACTTTAACCCCCACCTAATATCAGAAAAAAGGGGATTCAATTTTACACAACTTGACGTAAAAAAATACAGGGTATTCCATTTGATCTAAACAAGTCTTCGCGGTTTGAAGTTGACAAAATGTAACGCGAAAAACGGAACACTTGGTATGATATTATTGAATTTATTTCAGTTGTAGAACGTAGTTCCCCGTGTGTTCTTTTTACGTGACAAGAAGCAAATGAGGATCTTTTACACGAAGAGAGTTATAACGGTTCTTGCAAACCGTTGCACCTGTCAAATTTTCTATAAAATGTCAAATATCTCTGAAACGGCTAGGTTTAGGTACAGGATATGCTACATATTTTCGACTCAGAATTTTATGCTCTTTTTGAAAACCCTAAAATATATAGGATGTTCCATTTGAAATAAGCAAGTTGGTATCGACTTCCGGTATAAGCGAAAGTTCCAGCTACTTGTGTCGAAGAAATATTTGTCCTAGCACTGATTGCTGATATTAAGGTGTGTGGATTTTCATTAACGTCAGCGATAACTTCAATTATATTAATATCATTCCTCACCGGTTTACTTCTGTTTCTCTTTGGTTTGGTAAAAGAACCATGTCTTCTAAGATTATCAAGTAATAATTTAATGGTTTGATGGTCAGGACAGCGTCTACCAAGAAACCGTTGAGAATAGACTTTGCAAGATTTTCTGGCATTACATTTAAATTCTCCATAAATCAATAAAAACTCTGTTTTTTCCAAAGTTGAAAACTGAACCGAGTAAAATTTTTAGTTGATTGACGAACGAATTAATGTTCAACAGAAAATAACTACTCTGATTTGTTTCAATTTAACATATTAAAACTCTCATGGCTAACTTAGAATATGTAAAATATTACTAATATCAAAGCTATGATTTATAAAATCTAAAATATATAGTACAGAACAACTTATAAATCAAATAATAAAATAAAATGAAGAAAAGTAAGGAAGTTCATAAAAATGAATCATGATTATAAACGTTTTTAGTTAAATATCTGTAGTCACTAGAAGAGCAACCAAATTTTATTAGTAAGAAATGTGTATTACATGAAAACATGCACTTATTGGCAATGGATTTATCAAGTGATATCACAAAAGAGAACAAAAATCACAATAACTCAATTGTACAAAAACATACAAGATATCTTAATAGATACCGGTTGGTTTATTAGTTAAGAATCGAAAAAAGTGTTTTTTCACTAAAACCAAAAAGAATCGCGAATATGACGTAATAACACAAATTGATGCAACTTAAACTTTTTATCAAAGAGCTATAATAAAATTTATATACAGTAAAATATTAACTGAAATTAAGTTTATTTTGGTAACAATTTTTTCAAAAATTTTTTTTTATCACTGTATGTGTATTTAAAGAACCTACCTACAATTTGATAGTTGGATACGGCCGTCGCTTAAAAAATAAAGAAATTACTAGTCTGGGGAGTTTTAAGTGGCGGACCTTGTATATATATTTCACCATCCTCGTTAATTTCGAAGGTGATGGATGGACAATTGCATAGATTTTCTACTATTATATGTATTAATAATATTAACTGTTCTCATTTGGAAGACACTTGAAGGTTTTGATCAAAGTTTAGCAAATATGTAGAATTATATTGTAAAACTGTTTTACAAATATGTTCTTTTTAAAAACAAGTACTTGTGAGTTTTCGATATAGGTTTATTAAGAAAACACATATTATTTTCACATTTTCTTTTGAGTCTGAAATTATCGAAGGTACAATCAGACCAGAGCTTTTGGATTGTAAGAAACATGTATTTATTTGTATTCGGATATGTTAATATTCTATAGTATTTCATAATTCTTTAAGATCTGTTTGTTTAATTTTTCAGTTATTTAGTGAATATTTGTGTCGGAGGTTTTGAAATGTTAAAATTGTAATTTGTTAACATACTAATTTATTAACATCGTAATAATATATTGACTTACACATTTATTAACTCTATAACCTAACTTTATAGGATCTTTAAATTTCTAGACTTTTTAAACGTTAAATAAAACAATATTTATGTAAAAATTGTATTTTCTAATAAATTAAATAATATAAAAATAACGCGTAGTGAATAATATTTTATTAAATTAAGGTAAAAATTTTATTTCTCGGCAACTAATTGAAAAGTTTAGAAAAAACACTGATTTTAATAACATTTACATATAACTCCTCTCAAGCAGTAACCTCCTCTTTGTCCGGAATTGTGACATTCCAAGGCACAAACTCCATGAATGCAGGGGATCTTATTTAGCAAGCCATTTTTGTCAGATAGAGGCTTGTTAAGTTTCTCTGAAAAACAAAAAAAACGTTGAATTAGATATGGGTCAAAACAATGTAAAATACTTGTAATACAATCAATGAACCGATTCACCTCCGAAATCTGATCAAATCAACCGATTTTTTGAAATTTTGACAGTAGCTCAAAAATGATGCAAATAACAAACCTGACTTAATGCTGATATGTGCTTCCACCCCGGGGGTGAATGCCACCCTTTCTCGGGGGTGGAAATTTAAAAATTCAAAATGACACCGGGATCGATAGAGGATCAAATTTTAAGAAGAAAATGTAGTTTTTTCTACAACCTAATAATTTCTGAGTTATTCGCGATTGAAAATTCCAATAAAAAACACGTTTTTCAACAGTTTCTCGTGAATAACTCGAAAATTAAACGTTTTCTGGAAAAAACTATTCTTATCAAAATTGAAGCTTATAAAAAATGTTTTAGGTCATATTAAGCGACTTATGAGTCATTGAAGACGAATTTTTGTTTGTCGTAAATTTATCTAAAGATTTAAACTCAAAGAAAAATGAGTAATTTTTCAAAGAAAATGTTCATAACCTTTTTTAAAGTGCTTTATTAGACCTTTGAAATAAGCTTTTATAAAAGCCTCTAGCATAAAAATTAAGGAAGTTATGACAAAAATAAGCTAAGTCTCTGGAATTTTTGAAAAAAAATTGACAATAAAATTGGCGCCATGAGCGGCAAAATTAAAATTAATCGTAGCCCATGAAAAATTAATTTTATTAATGTCCCAATAACACGTTCCAAAAGTTTGAATGGTTTAGAGAATGTACATTTTGAAAAAAGTTGTTAAATGGTAGCTCAGTGTGTTAAAGCGACTGGCTAGCAAACTGAGTTGCCTAGCGAAGTGGGTTCGATTCCCGCAAGGCGAAACAATTTTTCATTAAAAAAATTGCCCCAAGAGTGGTTCGGAGTCCACATTAAACTGTAGGGCCTCGTCTCTCTTTGCCTAGCACAAGATCCTTGAGATCTTCCAGGGGGTTACTTCGGTAACTTGAGAGGCGGTTAAGAAAACATTTTAAGAAAACATTTTTTAAGTAATTTTTTTTTTCAATTTTTCAAAAAATACGTTGTTTTTTCAAAATAACTCAAAAAATAATGGTTTTACGAAAAAAAGTGTTCTCAATAAAAATTGCTTTTTTTAAAATTTATGTAGCTTAAAAATTAAGCGAGATATGGGCATTTAAATCTTTGATTTCTATGCGAAGGAAATCTCTTTTTAGCCCTTCAACCTTAAAATTCTCTGAACGAAAGGGTGTAGAAATATTGCAATCATCATGACTTTATAGATTATGAAATTCCCTACAAAATGATGTGTGGGTGAATGCAAAAAGCTTAAAAGGAAGCCGAGTTATCGTTAAAAAGCTAAATACATTTTTCTAGAGATAACGTAGGAAAATTACGGAGCGCCTAAGTTTTGAACGTTTTGGAGCATTTCTTTTGTACATGCTGTGTCTTCTTGATACATACATATCTGGATTCCCACATGTATAAACACATGCATAAAAAGATGTTATATAGATAATAGGAGTAAAGGATAGAAAAGGCAAGGTGCGCTTCTCTAGGCGAAATTCCTCTGAAGGCGGCCTTCAACAGAGGAAGGGGCTCTTGGATTATGACCACCTGCTAACAGTTTCTTTCTACATGCATATTTATATACATACATATTTTTAGGCACATGCTTTTGTATAGTTTACGAAATAACCATCAGTATATTGTGAAATACAAGAGAATAAACGCGTGGCGCATGCTATCCAAAGTTATTATTGAAAATTGTGTAGTTTATGAATTAAAATTGATCGCTTTATTGATTAAAATGTAAGTAAATGATAAAAAAAAAATTAAGATAAATTAAAGGGAAAAAGTTTTTATTGAACTCTTGGAAAAACGAGCCAACTTGAGAGAAAAAGTGGAGGTCTTTTACGATTCTACTGCAGAGCTTGAAAATATTTTAGAAGCTGGAAGATACAGTACATTTTATTGTTTGGCCTCGCAAAAGATATACAAAAACATTAAATAATGTCGAAGATTATGCCGCATTTCTCGAAAAGATGCGCTACAAATCTTTTGTGAAAGCCACAACAACAAAAAATGCAGTTAAATTGGCATCCCTAGTACCAATTATAAGTGCTCTAGATGAGCATATCAAAAGGGTTTACTTACAAATGCAAATCTGGTTGGCAAACAAAACTCTTCATTTTACTGATTGGGGATGGACAAAAGTCGATGGTACATTAGTACCTAACAAAATGAAAGATATGCCTGCACCAGAAGAACTTTTAAAAATGATATTTTGCAATTGCAAAAAAGGGTGTGGCTCTACTTGTGGGTGTCGCAAACTTAGGTTATATTGCAATGAAACTTGCGACACTTGCTCAGGTGACAGTTGCCAAAATTGTCCTCCAGGCGGGCAAGAAGAAAAGAAAGTTGATAGTGAAGAAATGGATGAATTTGAAAATTAAAATTAAATTATTAATATTCACTTTAAAAATCATCTTAATATTGTAAAATACATATTTTTAATATAATTACAATGTGAAGTTTTAAGAGTTTAATTTCCATGAAAGGGATGTTTTTAAGGGATGAAAACTTTAGAAAAATTGCATAAGCAGCAATTTATTTTCATTTTTTTACGCATTCCACTACTTGGAGCTTTCAAAAGGATTTTTTCCCTAATTTTCATTGTAAGGGGTGGTTTTTAGGGGTTAAATCGTATTGAAAAATGATGTATCAGGTCGTTCACACTTAAAGAATATATTTTTTCTTTTCAAGATCCAAAATAAAAAGATTTTATGCTTTTTAAACCGTTTTTTTAATAATTGTGTGAGGGGTAGTTTTTAAGGGTAGTTACATAGTAAAATATCGAAATATTAGTTACATTATAGAAAACAACAAATATTTAACATATTTGAACATAATGATAACCTATCACTGCTTCCATCTATTAGTTTTCAATTTTTCCTAAGTTTTATTGTTAGGGGTGGCTTTTGGGGGTTGCATCATTAAAAAAAAAGTATCAGATTTCTAATACTTAAAGGGAAAAATTCTCCTATTACGATCCAAAATAAAAAGGTTTAATGCTTTTTAAACACATTTTTTTATTAATTTTCGTGTGAGGGGTTGTTATTAAGGGTAGTTAAATAGTAAAATATTGAAATATTAGATCCATGATTAAAAACAATTGATATTTAACATATTTGAACATAATTATAGCCCTTCACTGCGTTAATTTATTAGTTTTCAATTTATTGGAGTAAGGGGTAGTTTTCACCCCTTAAAAACAAAAAGCACACTTTGCGACCAAGTCAAGTTTGAAGAGGAGGGTAAGATGAACTTAATTCTAAATTTTCAAGAAGATCGGAGCAGTACTTCAGATTTCGGAGATTTGGCCCCTTTTTAATGTTGAATGACTGTATTATTGTTGAAATAAACATGATGCCTTGGCACCGATATACAAGGTGTTTCGCGAGAAAATGGACATGGTTTAATGGTAGACAGTCGATACCGAGCGTAATCAAAATCACCCTCAGACACACACATCCGTTGATGAAATATAGGGTGTTTTATGTATTTTTGCCAAAATTTCTTTTGTTCATTACTTTGTAATGGAATGGAGTAATTAATTCATATCCGCGACTTGACAAAAGTAGTTTTTGTTGTTTTTCATAGAAACAACACCCTGTATATTATGTTTTTTTCTTTCGATATGTAATTCAAATAGTATATAAAGAACATTCCACTAAATACCACAATATGAGACATCAAAATATGGATGAATGACACTTGCTAAATGCTTCCACAATTGAAATCATTCATTTACATTTTTTTCCCGTATTTTCGTGTTTAAGCGTACTTATATTTATCCTTGATTCGATATGTTATTAGTTTTTATTAAATCCGCATTAACATTTTAAAATAAAATAGAAGTACATATAATACATCATATAAAAATAAGAATTGTATTTACATTCGAAATTAGCATAGAGAATACAGTTACATTTCCGTTTAAAATGGAATATATATGCATTTACATTCTAAATTAGAATTTAAATACATTTCTATACTGCAATTCGACGCGCCATTTGTTTCAGAATAGCTAATTTAGGCATAGAAAACCAGAAACTATTCAGTGGTGTGTGTGAGACTAGACGGGATGTGTGAGAGGTAACATAGATAGTCGCTGCACACTCCTGAGTTCGAGTCTCTGATGCAGCAATTGGTAATGTCGTATGGGATGGTCATTATGTCTATTGAGTGATGGAATAGCTAATGTTAAACTCTGCCGGTAATGTAAACAAGTTTTTCAAGAATAATATAAAAATGTTCACCCGGTGTATATTAACTAGCTTGGAAATATCTGCCCTATTCCACAGTTTTTTATGAAGTCAAATTTGAAACTTACCTAACTTTTGTCGCCTTTGTTCATTCTTATGATTATCATTTTCCTCACGGTCTTCATGACTTTCTTCACTATTTTTCTTCTCCTTCTTGTGTTTATTATTTCTGTTGTCCTCTTTGTCTTTTCCTTCTTTGCTATTATTATTGTTTTTCCCTCCTTTTTTTCTGTTTTGGTCGTCATTTTTTTTCTTTTCTTCATTGCTTTTGTGATGATTATGGTGGTGGTGTTTGTTCTCATCACTTCGATCGTCATCTTTTTCTTTACTTTCGTTGTTATTTTTCTGTTTTCTGTGTTCATGACTTTGTTCATCACTTTTTTGTTTTTCCTCATTGCTTTTGTGATGATTATGATGGTTATGATGATTCTTATACCTATCCCTGTTCTTTTTCTTTTCGCTACTCAGTTCTTTGCTGTCATCTTCAACTTCATTGCTATCGCCTTTTTCAATTTTGTTAACGTCTACATCGACTTCAGCACTATGATTTTCATCCTTTTCATATGAATTGTTTTCCTCATCATCCTCATTATGAAGTGAACTATCGTCAGGAATATTATCAATTTGAACCACTCCGTGGGACGCCTGGCTGTTGTTGCTTTGGGAATCGCTTTGATATATTTGGGCTGCGATGAATTGAACAACTTGATCAATTGCACTTTGCGACGCCCCCGACGATTGTTGTGATACAGCCTGACCTGATACGTTCACATTTTGAGATATTTCCTGATATTCCTGATCTACGGCTTGACCAACACCGTTGTCTATATTTTGAGATACACCTTGAGATACTCCTAAAACAGTTTGATCAATTTGATTAACACTTTGATCAACTGCAGAGTTTACAGGTTGAGATCCTTCTACTAATATTTGATTGATACCTTCTTGATTCACTTGATCGCTAATTTGATCAATAGTGCTTCCACTTTGATTATTTATTGTTTGAGTGGCCTGGTCGATACCAGCCTGATCGATAACATGTTCAACAGTCCCACTGACATCTTGGGTGGTATTATTTATTAGAGTTACAGTTTGATCAACAGGACTTGCAATACTTTGATCAACAGTTTGTTCGACTATGTTGACGGACTGAGATGCTGCTGCTTGACTATTACTTTGGCTAGCTTGATCGATGGTTTGACCAATAATGCTTCCAATTAGATTGCTGATTGTTTGAACGACCTGGTTGACAGTGGTTTGGTCTATGATGTGTTCTACAGTCCCATTGACGTCTTGGGTGGTATTATTCATTTGAGTTGCAGTTCCAACAATTTGTTCAACTGTGTCAGCAGGTTGAGATTCTCCTACTTGAGATATACTTTGGCCAGCTTGATCAATGGTTTGATCAATTTCACTTGGATTGTTGATTGTTTGGGCGACTTGATCGATGGCTTGGTCTACAGCCCCATTGATGCCTTGGACAGCATTACTTATTTGAGTTACAGTTTCAACAACTGGGTTTGCATCATTATTTTGATTAACAATTTGTTCAACCGTGTTAGCAGGTTGAGATGTTTCTACTTGAGGTATACTTTGGCTAGCTTGATCGATGGTTTGGTCAATAAAGTTTCCACTTGGATTGTTGATTGTTTGGGCGACTTGATTGATACCGGTTTGGTCGATGGCTTGGTCTACAGCCCCATTTTGATCAACAATTTGTTCAACTGCGTTGGCAGGTTGGGATGCTCCTACTAGAGGTATACTTTGACTATCTTGATCGATGGTCTCGTCAATAACGTTTCCAGTTGGGTTGTTGATTGTTTGGGCTACTTGATCGACGGCTTGGTCTAGAACCCCATTGATGCCTTGGACGGCGTTACTTATTTGAGTTACAGTTTCAACAACTGGGTTTGCATTATTTTGATTAACAATTTGTTCAACCGTGTTAGCAGGTTGAGATGCTCCTACTTGAGGTATACTTTGGCTAGCTTGATCGATGGTTTGGTCAATAACGTTTCCACTTGGATTGTTGATTGTTTGGGCGACTTGATCGATACCGGTTTGATCGATGGCTTGGTCTACAGCCCCATTTTGATCAACAGTTTGCTCAACTGCGTTGGCAGGTTGGGATGCTCCTACTAGAGGTATACTTTGACTAGCTTGATCGATGGTCTCGTCAATAACGTTTCCACTTGGGTTGTTGATTGTTTGGGCTACTTGATCGACGGCTTGGTCTAGAATCCCATTGATGCCTTGGACGGCGTTACTTATTTGAGTTACAGTTTCAGCAACTGGGTTTGCATTATTTTGATTAACAATTTGTTCAACCGTGTTAGCAGGTTGAGATGTTTCTACTTGAGGTATACTTTGGCTAGCTTGATCGATGGTTTGGTCAATAACGTTTCCACTTGGATTGTTGATTGTTTGGGCGACTTGATAGATACCGGTTTGATCGATGGCTTGGTCTACAGCCCCATTTTGATCAACAATTTGTTCAACTGCGTTGGTAGGTTGGGATGCTCCTACTAGAGGTATACTTTGACTAGCTTCATCTATGGTTTCGTCAATAATGTTTCCACTTGGGTTGTTGATTGTTTGGGCTACTTGATCGACGGCTTGGTCTACAACCCCATTGATGCCTTGGACGGCATTACTTATTTGAGTTACGGTTTCAACAGCTGGGTTTACAATGTTTTGATCAACAATTTGGTCAACTGTGTTAGCAGGTTGAGATGCTCCTACTTGAGGTATACTTTGGCTAGCTTGATCGATGGTTTCATCAAGAACCTTTCCACTTGGATCGTTGATTGTTTGGACTACTTGATCGATACCGGGTTGATCGATGGTTTGGTCTACCGCCCCATTTTGATCAACAATTTGTTCAACTGCGTTGGCAGGTTGGGATGCTCCTACTAGAGGTATACTTTGACTAGCTTGATCGATGGTCTCGTCAATAACGTTTCCACTTGGATTGTTGATTGTTTGGGCTACTTGATCGACGGCCTGGCCTACAACCCCATTGATGCCTTGGACGGCATTACTTATTTGAGTTACAGTTTCAACAACTGGGTTTGCATTATTTTGATTAACAATTTGTTCAACCGTGTTAGCAGGTTGAGATGTTTCTACTTGAGGTATACTTTGGCTAGCTTGATCGATGGTTTGGTCAATAACGTTTCCACTTGGATTGTTGATTGTTTGGGCGACTTGATCGATACCGGTTTGATCGATGGCTTGGTTTATAGCCCCATTTTGATCAACAATTTGTTCAACTGCGTTGGCAGGTTGGGATGCCCCTACTAGAGGTATACTTTGACTAGCTTGATCGATGGTCTCGTCAATAACGTTTCCAGTTGGGTTGTTGATTGTTTGGGCTACTTGATCGACGGCTTCGTCTAGAACCCCATTGATGCCTTGGACGGCGTTACTTATTTGAGTTACAGTTTCAACAACTGGGTTTGCATTATTTTGATTAACAATTTGTTCAACCGTGTTAGCAGGTTGAGATGCTCCTACTTGAGGTATACTTTGGCTAGCTTGATCGATGGTTTGGTCAATAACGTTTCCACTTGGATTGTTGATTGTTTGGGTGACTTGATCGATACCGGTTTGATCGATGGCTTGGTTTACAGCCCCATTTTGATCAACAATTTGTTCAACTGTGTTAGCAGGTTGAGATGCTCCTACTTGAGATATACCTTGACTAGCTTGATCAATGGTTTCGTCAATAACGTTTCCACTTGGGTTGTTGATTGTTTGGGATACTTGATCGATGGCCTGGTCTACAACCCCATTGATGCCTTGGACGGCATTACTTATTTGAGTTACAGTTTCAACAACTGGGTTTACAATATTTTGATCAACAATTTGGTCAACTGTGTTGGCAGGTTGAGATGCTCCTACTTGAGGTATACTTTGGCTAGCTTGATCGATGGTTTGGTCAATAACGTTTCCACTTGGATTGTTGATTGTTTGGGCGACTTGATCGATACCGGTTTGATCGATGGCTTGGTTTACAACCCCATTTTGATCAACAATTTGTTCAACTGTGTTAGCAGGTTGAAATGCTCCTACTTGAGGTATACTTTGGCTAGTTTGATCGATGGTTTCGTCAATAACGTTTCCACTTGGGTTGTTGATTGTTTGGGGTACTTGATCGACGGCCTGGTCTACAACCCCATCGATGCCTTGGACAGCATTATTTATTTGAGTTACAGTTTCAACAACTGGGTTTGCATTATTTTGATCAACAATTTGTTCAACTGTGTTAGCAGGTTGAGATGCTCCTACTAGAGGTATACTTTGACTAGCTTGATCGATGGTCTCGTCAATAACGTTTCCACTTGGGTTGTTGATTGTTTGGGCTACTTGATTGACGGCCTGGTCTACAACCCCATTGATGCCTTGGACGGCATTACTTATTTGAGTTACAGTTTCAACAACTGGGTTTGCATTATTTTGATCAACAATTTGTTCAACTGTGTTAGCAGGTTGAGATGCTCCTACTAGAGGTATACTTTGACTAGCTTGATCGATGGTCTCGTCAATAACGTTTCCACTTGGGTTGTTGATTGTTTGGGCTACTTGATTGACGGCCTGGTCTACAACCCCATCGATGCCTTGGACAGCATTATTTATTTGAGTTACAGATTCAACAACTGGGTTTGCATTATTTTGATCAACAATTTGTTGGCTAGCTTGATCGATGGTTTGGTCAATAACGTTTCCACTTGGATTGTTGATTGTTTGGGTGACTTGATCGATACCGGTTTGATCGATGGCTTGGTTTACAGCCCCATTTTGATCAACAATTTGTTCAACTGTGTTAGCAGGTTGAGATGCTCCTACTTGAGATATACCTTGACTAGCTTGATCAATGGTTTCGTCAATAACGTTTCCACTTGGGTTGTTGATTGTTTGGGATACTTGATCGATGGCCTGGTCTACAACCCCATTGATGCCTTGGACGGCATTACTTATTTGAGTTACAGTTTCAACAACTGGGTTTACAATATTTTGATCAACAATTTGGTCAACTGTGTTGGCAGGTTGAGATGCTCCTACTTGAGGTATACTTTGGCTAGCTTGATCGATGGTTTGGTCAATAACGTTTCCACTTGGATTGTTGATTGTTTGGGCGACTTGATCGATACCGGTTTGATCGATGGCTTGGTTTACAACCCCATTTTGATCAACAATTTGTTCAACTGTGTTAGCAGGTTGAAATGCTCCTACTTGAGGTATACTTTGGCTAGTTTGATCGATGGTTTCGTCAATAACGTTTCCACTTGGGTTGTTGATTGTTTGGGGTACTTGATCGACGGCCTGGTCTACAACCCCATCGATGCCTTGGACAGCATTATTTATTTGAGTTACAGTTTCAACAACTGGGTTTGCATTATTTTGATCAACAATTTGTTCAACTGTGTTAGCAGGTTGAGATGCTCCTACTAGAGGTATACTTTGACTAGCTTGATCGATGGTCTCGTCAATAACGTTTCCACTTGGGTTGTTGATTGTTTGGGCTACTTGATTGACGGCCTGGTCTACAACCCCATTGATGCCTTGGACGGCATTACTTATTTGAGTTACAGTTTCAACAACTGGGTTTGCATTATTTTGATCAACAATTTGTTCAACTGTGTTAGCAGGTTGAGATGCTCCTACTAGAGGTATACTTTGACTAGCTTGATCGATGGTCTCGTCAATAACGTTTCCACTTGGGTTGTTGATTGTTTGGGCTACTTGATTGACGGCCTGGTCTACAACCCCATCGATGCCTTGGACAGCATTATTTATTTGAGTTACAGTTTCAACAACTGGGTTTGCATTATTTTGATCAACAATTTGTTCAACTGTGTTAGCAGGTTGAGATGCTCCTACTAGAGGTATACTTTGACTAGCTTGATCGATGGTCTCGTCAATAACGTTTCCACTTGGGTTGTTGATTGTTTGGGCTACTTGATTGACGGCCTGGTCTACAACCCCATTGATGCCTTGGACGGCATTACTTATTTGAGTTACAGTTTCAACAACTGGGTTTGCATTATTTGGATCAACAATTTGTTCAACTGTATTAGCAGGTTGAGATGCTCCTACTTGAGATATACTTTGACTAGCTTGATCTATAGTTTGGTCAATAACGTTTCCACTTGTATTGTTGATTGTTTGGGCGACTTGATTGATACCGGTTTGATCAATGGCTTGGCCTACAACCCCATTTTGATCAACAATTTGTTCAACTGTGTTGGCAAGTTGAGATGCTCCTACTTGAGATATACTTTGGTTAGCTTGATCGATGGTTTGGTCAATAACGTTTCCACTTGGAGTGTTGATTGTTTGGGCGACTTGATCGATAGCGGTTTGATTGATGGCCTGATCTACAATTCCATTGATGTCCTGGACGGTATTACTTATTTGAGTTACACTTTCAACAATTGGGTTTGCAATATTTTGATCGATAGTTTGTTCAACTGTGTCGATGGGCTGCGATGCTCCTACTTCAGATAAATTTTGGTTGGCTAGGCTATTAGTTTGGTCAATAACGCTTCCAGTTTGATTGTTGATTGTTTGGGCAACTTGACCGATACTAGTTTGGTCAATAGCTTGTTCTACAGCCCCATTGGCATTTTGAGCGGTATTACTTATTTGGGTTACAATTTCGTTAACTGAGCTTGCAATATTTTGATAGACAGTTTGATCAACTGCAGTGTTTACAGTTTGAGATGTTTGTGCTTGGGTTAAGCTTTGGTCAACTTGATCCACAATCTGGCTAGTTGCATTGACGGCTTCTTGATTCGCGGGAGGAATTGATCCTGTGAGATTACCTACAATTACTTGTATTGTGTTCTGGTCAGCCTGGCTTACCACATTTGTGATATTAGTTATGTCGATTGCACCAATTGCATCCACAGCCACATCTAGATTAGCTGCACTGTTCCCTGAAGCTAGCGGATCAGCTTGGTTTTTATTTCCTACTATTTGTGTTGTAGTACCTCCGGCCGCCGCTATGAACAAAAAAAAATAGTTCATGTATTTGTCTTTTTGATGTGATCATTCAATAACAAATAGAAATGGATTAAAATATTATTACACAGAAATGATAAAAATTGAGCAAAAATGAAAATATTTGCAAGGACAGTGTAATTATAAACTACAAATCGGTTTTATATGAGTATATTTAAAATATGGGAATATTCATTGTTTAAAACATTTCCAAAGTGAATGCCAATTTTGATAAATCTATTAATTATATATCTGTCAAATTCGCTCCTTTCTATGCAAAAGACGCGAGAATGTTGGTAAAACTTATGCCTTACATTAAAATGATGTAGGAGACAATTTTTAAAGTGAAAAGTCAATATTTTGACACGAAATGTTAAATTTGCAAATGGTTTAACAAACAAATTTTAAACCTTGCATGGTGTCCCACAATGGACAGTTCTTGGACCAATTCGCTTCTATTTGTATATAAACGATACTGTAAAATACGTGAAATATTGTAAAACATACAATGATATATATCGTGGGTGGTGGCATATTAATGTTTGACTTGATGAATTATGGTTTATTTAGAAGTAAATGGCTATATAATAATAGTTCAAATATAGCTAAGTCTACATATGTTTAAATTATCAACGTATAATTTGTCATATTCTAATTTAATTTTCGAAATTGTTGATGACACCAAGTATTTAGGAGTAATTAATATCTTAATTTTAAAAATCGTTTCAATAATCATTCAAAATAAAACTTGTGAGAAGTGTACAGACGTGTAATATTAGAAATACAAATAACTTTTTGATATATACCCCTAAATCAAACAGATTAGCCAAGACGTTGTTTTAAACGGATCTCATTATATTTAATCAACTTAATATTTCGTTATCTATTTTACGCATCGTATAAAAAATATTTAAAAAAATCTCCTTTACTAATAAGTAGGTAGACAACATGGAGCTAGTGCTATTTGATATCATACTGATCTTTTCAGTTTTTTTGAGGCAGTTTTCAGAACAGTACTTACAGAAAAATAAATATTGCAGTACTTGCAGGCAGATGAAACAGATTAAAACGATCAAAGTACCCCTCAATAGACAATTTGAGCGTGTGTTCATTTTGACTTGCCACAATTTTATACGTATTTGCCGAGACAAACCGGTATTTTAATCGGGCGAACTTTATAGTTTGTAAATAAAAGATTTCTAAGATCTGTTCCATAACATCTTTAACTCAGTCTGAAGTTAAAAATTAATTTTCCTCCGGCAGATTGAATATGTTTCTGTTTGCCAACCTGTTAATCTAACAACTTTTTCCACTTAATGTTTTACAATATATTAGGCACTATAAGCATTACATGGTAATATATGTTTTTCAAACTTCATTTAGAAACTCAAGGGACTCCTTTTTGGGTTGTTGAATGTTGGCGAATTGGTATTTAATAATTGCGGCAAAAACAATTCAAATTAAAAACCGAGATATCAGATTTTTCTTCATACATTACTGAATTCTTAAAAATAATTGGGCGATTAACATGTGACTATTTCAGTTGCTAATATTTTGAATTTAAATACGTAATAGTATATCAATTAATTGTTATAACTGGTTCTTAATTATGCACTTGTTGAAATATTTTTCATATTCATTTCATTATAAAACTATCCTCATTTTTTACCAAGCTTTCTTACTAGACACCAATAATAATAATTATCTATTTCCTCTAGCCGAATACGTTAGATCTGTGGAATTTAAGCAGCACGTTACACCTCAATGTTTGAAAAAATTTAATAACATTTATTGAAGAAGCCATTTTCTTACTTTGTATATCACTTGGAATCTGGTCAGTCGTCACATCAACTACTGGAACTACATCACTAACCAAGTTTGTCAAAACAGCGCTAACACTTTGATTAGGCAACGCCGCCGCCAAAAGAAAAACACAAACAACACTGTTCATTGTATCGTATAATTTTCGTTTCGTTCGCTTTGGTTTTCGTTTAGTCGTTTGTAGTTTACAAATACCTCACCATTTTTATATGTATATATATGTTTTATCTGAATAATAACGACCCCCATCATAATGTACGTCATTATTTTTTATCACTTAATTTTGCTTAATTGTAATGAGATTTAGTTTTAGTACTCTCTAGAATTACTTTGTTTGTTTATATATCATTTTGGTAAATAGACTTAATTATTTAAATAATTTTTAATAAGTACAATAAAACGTGCTGGTTTAATCTTCTGAAAAATATGCGTACACCTCATAAGGTAAATTTTGGGAAAAGATCAGGCGTTTATGTTAATTAGGGAAAGTTTCCCGCTGGCTTTTTGGGGGAGCTCAGTGGTGTGGAAATTTGGTGAAATATCTCGCCTAATATCTACTGTAGAAGAATAAAGCTTTAGAAACAGTTATCCCATTTCTTGTGAGCTATATTTCAGTAAAAAGAAATTTGAAATCCATAGCCTACTTTGTGAGATATATTACAAAAACCTGAAAACAGGAAAATCCCAAACGGTTATAGCTTCCTTATTTGAGGAAATACGACAAATGTTAAAGGGATGAAAGTTGACGGCAAAGACAATAAGGATAATAGTGTGCATCAAAAAAATTCGAAAAGCGCACTTGGTTTTGACATACGCTCTTGTGCAAAATTGGAAAGAACAAATCACAAAGTAGGCCATGACACAATTAATTTCGTTTATTTTTTCTTTTTCCAATGATATAAAGCATGCCACAAAAATTTTAACCGATAGTATTAACCAAACGAAAACCATAATTCGTATAATGGAATCGTAAAAATAAAGCCATGCCGTGATTAGTGAAAAACAATGTATACAGTTATTAACAAATGTGACAGATTGTCACTGTTGTATGTGGCGTTGTCGAGTTTTAAGACAAGCTTTATATCAGTAATTATGGTGTACACCAATAATAACAAATTCGATATGATTAGCATTTGAAGTGAGGTACCGACATCGGTTTAAGCGTTGAGACCTCGACCGGCGTTGGTCGAGTCCGTCACTTGGATGAGTGAACGGTATTTCTGTTATAGGGTATTCCCCCTATAAGTCAAAAACAGAAATCAAAAATATGCAAATTTCCAGAAAATTCATATTAGTTCAGGCATCATAGCAAACCATGATAAAAAAGTCAACCAGACCTAGTTTACCCCAAAAAAACACATCCAAGGTCACCAAAATCAGAAAAAAATCAAGCACATTCCATAATTCACAAGTAACGTAAAATCACCGAGAACACACTCCCAACATTCATTCTAGTAATTTTATAAAAGAAATTTCACAGAAAACGTCCTTTAAAAATATAGCCCCCGTATATTCATTAACCTAACCAAAATCACTATCTAAATCCAAATTTTCAACGTCTTGCTTCAATCCGTAAATTTTATATAAACAATTTCATTTTCAGAATCTTATTACTTCTTGACGACCCCTCGTATACTTCAACTTACCTTCAAACACGCCATTCAACTTCAATTCATTCAATTCTTGCATCCATTTAAAATTTTAATCATATTACTTTTCGATCACCCCCTGTACACTTCAAATCACGTTCCGTGCCTCGAGTCTTAAAAGTTCAAACTTCATTTCATCAAATTTCCGCAATTCGATTGCTATTTTAAATTTCACCATTTTTGATCACTCCTCGTATAATAGCATACAATATCTAGGTTCAACTCGACTGGTACCCGTTAGGAACATTTTAATATCTTATCTTCAGACACTACGCACCTATCGGGAACATTATCATATCGTTTCAACTTTTAAACATCGGACCTCCGTTAATACCCTACGGGGTCGCGTCAGATTTTACTAATAAAAACTCTAATAACTTCTAAACGAAAATAGATCCGACTTTCATTCTAATTTTAATAAATTTCTATTTTCATTGCCGATTTTTTTATATAACTTTTATCTTCGAAATCTTAAAATTTCCAGTATTGCGCAACATGTCGTAATCAATGATTCATCCTCGCCCGCACGGAGCGATTCCAAGTCTTTCCAGATCTTTATAACGGGATGCGAGACTTTCCCATACACTATAAATACCGGCGTGCAACAAGCCGAAGTTAAGTTCAGTTTTGACAGTGACTCCAGTGTTAAGTATTCGCGTAATGTTCATGTGGAAAAATATAAGTTTCAAAAAGTGAATTTTTGTGTAATTATTGATTATGCTATTGAACGGGTCCGGTTACTATTTAACTAATGTTGTAGATACCTCCGTCTAGCTAGGCTTTCTTATTCCCAGTTCCTGCAATCTTTTCGTGACAAGCTGGTTAAAAAGAGTTAGTTTTAAGACCTCGCCTTAAGTGGCCCCATACTAGTATTAAAAAACACTTCACCTTAAGTGGCCCCCTTTTCTATTTTTCCTTCGCCTACGAGGCTCCATCGTCTAAGTGAATTTTTTCCCAAATTAATTATTTTTCAACATTTTTCAAATATATTTTAAAAGCAACTTAAGACAGAATTTCTGTTGTCGATTAGTTTCAACTTCAAAAGAAACTTGTAAAAATAAAATAAATTCTTCTCAACTCTGTTCAACATCCTTTAATAAAGAATTTTGTATTTCCTTTAAACCATAGTGTTATTTTTTCAAGGATAATAATATACAGGGTGTAGCCGTTGACCCTACAATAGCTGTAAAAATCAAAACAGTGCTAATTAAAACCAAGTGATACAAAATAGTGCAAAACACAATATACAGGGTGTAGCAATCGACCCGATCAGCACTTTCAGAAATCAAACCCTGAGACTTTACACATCGAAAAATAAGTGCACGAACGCCCTCTGGGGTCTCAGCTCTAAACCCCCATCGTTCCAGATTTTTTATTTCATCGAACAGAGATCGAGTTCGTATTCATCTCATTTCACCGTCCTGGTTGAGTGTAGCTGTAGCTAAACTCCGCCAGGACGTAAATATAAACAAGGCATTAAAATTTAAAAAAAATAAATTATTTTCAGTGCAATTTTGACGCTGAAATGGCAGTCACGGTTTACGGAGATAGATTTCGAAAACATACGAGCCTTTTGGTTTGAAAAAATAGAAAGGTTTTTTGCTTTGAAGTTTAGCTTGAGACTGCTGAGGCCGCAAGAAAACTTTATTTTCGATGGGAATGGTACTTGCAGAGGTCTGGAAAGAGCTGAATAGCTATCCCCCTCAAGTAATTTGGGTTCGATTGTGCAACATTTCTTAATATTGCACAACATTGCATAAAAATGCATCATGAATTTTGAAAAATGAAACATTCGGGATGAAAAATCGAAGTTTTGAATTGATTCGGATTCGGAAGTTATTGGTAACAATTGCGGAAATAATTGAATTTGGAAGTGGTCCCGTAATGTACTCGAAGGTCTTCTATGCTATGTTGATCTCATATGAGAATGTTCCTATGGGTGTGCATTGAAGTGAATGAGACGTAAGTTTTGATGTTAATCGGAACATGCAAAAGGGAAAGAAGTTTTGATGAATGCCCACCTGGCACATCGGGAAAGTGAATGAAGAGTGTTTTGAGGTATGATTTAAAACTTGAATGGGGAATTGAATTTAAGAGAAAAATATCTTATAAAAACTTATATTGCGACTTGGGGTGTGGAAAGTATATGTGAGAAGTGATATGAAACGAGTTTGTGAGGGGCTGTATTTTTTAGGATATTAGTTTGTAACTTTTGAGTTATATTTTGGTGAATATGAATGTTGGAGTGGGGTTATCGATGGATTTGGACTATTCCTACATTATCGGTGCTCCTTGAATTTTTTCAGATTTTGTTGACTAAATTTCGTAATGAATTTTTTTAAATAGCTTGGCTTAATGAATTATTTGGAAAATTTTAAGCTTTTGAAAATCTGTCTGTCTGTGATGAGTGAAAGGTACTATAACAATTTCCAGCTGCTCAGCAGCTAAATTGAACTATATTTAGGAAGTTAGTTCAAAATCTAAAAACGCGCGGTTCATTTTCAAAAAAAGTAATAAGGCAAGGGCATGTTGCGGATAATGTAAGTCTCTTTGAGACAAATTCAGAGAAATTGTCGCATAAAAAAAGACAGTGCAAGAAAAATATTAAAAAAAAAAAAACTGATTTTAATGCTACAAAATGAGGAATTCGACATTTAAATGAGGGAGATAAGGCCGATGAGAGTAAAATTTTGTAGATGGTTGTTAAATAAAAAAAGGAATGACCCGCTGATGTGTAGCAAAATTCTTTGATGGGACGAATCAAAATTTCCTAATAATGGATTTTTCAATAGAAATATGCATTATAAGTGGACACGAGAAAATACACATTGCTGCAGAGAGACTGATTTCCAAGAAAGATTTTCTACGATTGTCTGGGTAGGTCTTTTAGGGACTAAAGTAATTGGACCTTATTTTTATGATGGCAAATTAACCGCTTATTCATATTGTCAACAAGATGGGTCTCCACCTCACACAATTATTTAAATCAAGTTATGCGAGATAGCTGGATAGGCACCTATGGAACCATTCCATGGCCAGCTCGATCACCAGATATTATTCCCTTGGATTTTTTCGTCTGGGGTTATATTACAGACAAGGTATTTCAAACTGTCCCTGAAAATATTGAGGACATCAAAACCAGAATTTGCACAATTTGAGCATTTGTAGTTAGAAAAATAAATATACACATTTTCTTTTCAGTATGGTAGTTAGTAGGTAGTACTGTTGTACATAGTTTTTCGTTTTTTTTTGATGTTCATTTTGTACTTGTATTTTTATTTATGAGATATTTGTTTGTGTTAAAATGTAATAAATAATTACTGATTTATAATTATTATAAAGTTAACTTTTACTATTATGGCATAGCTGACTTTTACGATTCAATGATAAGAATTGTGGTTTTCGTAAAATATTAAATATTGACACCATCAATTAAAATTTTTGTGACATGTTCTATCGTCTATGCTTTACCTTCCATAAAAAAATGTGTGTGCCCATGTCTATGTTGATTATCTTGAGGCTTCCATAGAAGATGTGAGTCCTATTTATTTTGGGTTTAAAATGGTAATAAACAAATATATAAAATACCTTAAATATCCATCGTGTACAAATGTGATTCAGCTAATTTATGAACTAAGTTGTATAATTATTGGACAATAAAGCATTGAGAAAGAAACAATGTTTGTGTACTTTATTACACATTCTATTACGTGCTATGATAAGTTTAAGACAGGTAGAAAGATTTAATTACAACTGACTTTGATTTGGATTTTACGAATGTGGAAGTCTTAGATGCGTTCTTTTGACCACAACATACAAACGATCTTGATTGCAAACCCATACTATTCTTGTTCATTATAAGGTATATGTTTAATATTACATAAACTAGGATTAGGGTTAAGTGTTAGAATAGCCATATAGGCTAAACTTCGCCCTAAATATATGTTAAATACGTATAAGTATATGCATTTACTAAAAAAGAGGATTATTATTAATTGCACTTTACTTTTACTCATAATAGTCTTAAATACATGTGGACTAACTAACGTTTCACCAATTCTTCCGGAAAGCGTTTGGAATGCTGACTACATTAACAATTATTTTATGGATTCCATGCCAATTTAAAATCTAATGAGCAACATAACCATACATTTTAAGAAACTAAGTTTATGGACGACATTCTGTTGTATTTCAAATCGGCTATTGTTCAAGAAATTATAGATATAAGTAAACAAAAATTTTCCTGATGAATTGTCAGCTAAAATGTTACAACTTGTGTTACAGTGGATATCTGCTCTACTGACCAGTTTTATTAATATATCAATAGAACTATAGGTGTTCTTCCTTCTCAATGAAGAACATCTTGTATTATGCATATACCTGAGAAAAATAATCTCAAACAACTTAGGCACCTATGCGCTACTATCTTGCTTTCGATTCCTCTAAAACCTGAAGAATCCTTTATACAGGGTATTTTTAACGAGTATGTTAATCACTTAACCATGGACTCAGAATATCGCCCTAAATTTATGTTAAATATGTATAAGTATATGCATTTACTAAATAAAGATGATTATTATTAACTGCATTTTATTTTTACTCATATTAGCAATATTAAGAATAATCTTAAATACATGTGGACTAACTAACGTTTCACCAATTCTTCCGGAAAACCTTTGAATTGCTGACTACATTAACAATTATTTTATGGATTCCATGACAATTTAAAATCTAATGGGCAACATAACCATACATTTTAAGAAACTAAGTTTCTGGGCGACATTCTGTTGTATTTCAAATCGGCTATTGTTC
The DNA here is from genome assembly GCA_963675555.1 of Leptura quadrifasciata. Taxonomy (NCBI): domain Eukaryota; kingdom Metazoa; phylum Arthropoda; class Insecta; order Coleoptera; family Cerambycidae; genus Leptura; species Leptura quadrifasciata. Next base: position 16,629,321 of record OY776681.1, on the reverse strand, counting down.
AAAAAATTATAGATATAAGTAAACAAAAATTTTCCTGATGGATTGTCAGCTAAAATGTTATAACTTGTGTTACAGTGGATATCTGCTCTACTGACCAGTTTTATTAATATATCAATAGAACTGTAGGCGCTCTTCCTTCTCAATGAAGAATATATTGTATTAAGCATATACCTAAGAAAAAGAATCTCAAACAACTTAGTCACCTATCGGCTACTATCTTGCTTTCGATTCCTCTAAAAACTGAAGAATCCGTTATACAGGGTGTTTTTAACAAGTATGTTAATCACTTAGCCATGGACTCAGAATATCAAAAAAAGTTGGTGAAACCTAATTTACCTCTATCCAAAATCACACCCCTATGAAGATACAGTCCTCTAAAGTTGGAATTAAAAATATTTATTTTTTTGATATTGTGCAAGTGCTTGTAGATATTTTTCTCAATTCTGGTATAGTGAAATGTATGTCTGAAGGTAATAGTTTACAGTAAAAACTTTTTAAAATTAAGTTTTCTAAAGGACTGATTAGGGGCAAACAATTCTTCCTTCCTACCTAGACTACTTTCCGAAACATCAGCAAGATACATTACTTCTGTGTTTATTTCGATTTATATTATTTGCAAAACATTACCTCTGACTGTTCCTTTAACGTAAACTTCACGAGCGCAGATGTTTTTTTCCAATAATTCTATTATTTTGTAGATTCGGTGATTTGTTTTTGAAGAGGATAATAATACATGTGGTAGAAAACCCAAATAATAGGAAAGAATATTCGTAGAATGCCACAAATAACTTTCTCAGACAATAATTAAAAACAAAATTATAAGATATCGAATGTATTAAAATTTTATTTCAGAATGTGCTCAAAATGATTTCCATTTTCTCGTACACAATATCTCGCCCTTTTTAGAAGTGAAAATCTCACATTAAGAAAGACGAGAGGAATGTTTCTAAATTCCTGGGATAATTGCTGAATTCTTTGTCGCAGATGTTCAACGATCTCTATTGGAACCGAGTAAACTTTATCCTTCATGGCTCCCCAAAGACAGAAGTCGATTGGGTTTAAATCGGGGGACCGAGCAGACCAACTGATTGGAGCATCAGCTCCTCGCCCTATCCAACGTCCTGAAAAAAGCCTTGATAAACATCGTCGAACTTGCAGGCTACAATAGGGTGGAGCACCGTCTTGTAATTACCACATGTTTTTTCTAATACTAAGACTAACAATATCTAATTGCTCAGGTAATTCATTCTCCAGAAAATGTAGATATTTTTAAATCCAACTTTAGAGGGCTGTATCTTCATAGAGGTGTGATTTTGGATAGAAGTAAATTAGGTTCAATCAACTTTTTTTGATATTCTGTCCGTGGTTAAGTGATTGATTGACGTACTTTTTAAAAACACCCTGTATATACAAATTTTCTGAATATATCCTTCAAAACTCAATATATGCTTCTAATCAGTCCTGATTTCGAGAGGGCTTCACTACTTCTACATTTCTAAGTAATATAATGGGCGAAGTTTTACTAGCCATAAACAGTTAAGTTATTAAAGGTATATCTGGAAGTACTTTGAACCATTTTCTAAATTCTCAGACATGACAGACAAAAGTCTACTACTGTTTACATAGGAAACTCATACTTAGATCACGAAATATATCATTTGTATACGTGTTCCGCAGCACCGTCTTGTAAATACCACATGTTTTTTCTAATACTAAGACTAACAATATCTAATTGCTCAGGTAATTCATTCTCCAGAAAATGTAGATATTTTTAAATCCAACTTTAGAGGGCTGTATCTTCATAGAGGTGTGATTTTGGATAGAAGTAAATTAGGTTCAATCAACTTTTTTTGATATTCTGTCCGTGGTTAAGTGATTGATTGACGTACTTTTTAAAAACACCCTGTATATACAAATTTTCTGAATATATCCTTCAAAACTCAATATATGCTTCTAATCAGTCCTGATTTCGAGAGGGCTTCACTACTTCTACATTTCTAAGTAATATAATGGGCGAAGTTTTACTAGCCATAAACAGTTAAGTTATTAAAGGTATATCTGGAAGTACTTTGAACCATTTTCTAAATTCTCAGACATGACAGACAAAAGTCTACTACTGTTTACATAGGAAACTCATACTTAGATCACCAAATATATCATTTGTATACGTGTTCCGCAAGGATCTATGCTTCTTTCCTTCGGGGTTTTTCAACTTCAAATGGTAAAATTTATGTTTTCTCTTCACCATATATTCATCCGAGAAGTAAGAAAATATTGACAATATCATCTTCGTAGGGAATGTTAATAAAAGCATTATTTATTTTTCACTGATTTTTATTAAATAACAATAAGTAATAAATATTATATTATACATATCTGTTAGTATTGAATTATTTAAATTGTCTCACATTCACAATGGCTATTTCCGCAAATACCAAAGGTAGCATTTTGCATCGTCTTACAATAGGCGTCACAAATAAAAGCAAAAGGGCAGGCATTCAGCATTGGTAGACAGTTTTCTTTTTTACATACATCTGAAAAGTAATCATTTTATTACTCACATGGAAAAATTTTTATATAAATTTTAATAATCCCTAATTATAACGAAATACCTATTGTTTTTCTACAACTGTTTCATAAAGCTAACTTTTCGGTTGCCATTTTCGTTTTTCAATGATATAGTTTTTAACACTAGCGCGAAAATTAAATTAGTTTTTCTACTAGTTAACAACAACTTCATAACAATTATTTATCCTGTTGTCTGGACAAATGGATACGTAATTATCAATTAATCACATTTTGAAATATAATTTTTTAACGTTGTGGAAAAAATATCGTGTACAATTAATTGGTAAGGAAATAGGTGCTTATCTTACTCATATTACTAGTGTTGTGGGGCCAAAATAATCTTCTAATAATTTTCTTCTATATAAAATCATGAGCAAAAATTATCACAGTAGTTCTAATAAATGTATATTTTTTCAGCAACATATATTTTATAATTTTATTGTAAATCCTATGGAGCAAAGAACTGTTGACTAGTGAGATCAAGAAAATGTATTACTATAGTACTTACAATCGGCCATTTTCTTAGTCACCTCTTCTTTTTCTGTATCCCTCTTTTGTATTGAGAAACAGTATGTTAATGTCAGAGACAATAAAAATAATGTAACAATTTTAAGAGCCATGATTTACGTTTAAATTTACGTGGCCTTTGACTTGTTAGTAAATAGTAACTAAACTATTTTTACTTTAAGGTTCAAATATGAATATCCTTATCATTAAAGTATGATACTGTATTACTATAAATTTTTTACAGAGAAATTCGTTAAGTGATATTTTATCGTTATTTATTTATTATATTATTTTATTTGTCAAGCTCTTGAAGGTGTAATTAATATATTAATGGTGTTCTGATTATATTTGCGAGGCGACACGAATAATTTATAGAAAATATAAAGAGTGAATAAGGGCCGGTTTATCAATGCAAGGTTAACTGGATAATTGTCAAACAAAACAATAGATACTCATTGTTTCGTTTGAACATTTATTCTATAGTTAAGTGCCTAACCCAGTATTGATAAACCGGCCCTAAGAATGCTAAATAAACTACTGAGTTTGTATTTCTTGGCGCATGCGCCTCCCTTGTGCTCAGATATAATCTTGAAACTTGAGTTTCATAAGAGCTTTCTCAACATTAATATCCAAGACAATTTTTGTCCACCCATTGATTGTATTTGGTTGGTATTATATTGCCATTCTGTTTTGCCCCTTCTTTGACCCGTCTCCAATACTTCATCACTGCTTGTTTTATCTATTCCAGGCCAGTATTTTTTCCATATCTAGCCATTATTTCTCTACAGGTTGATTCTTTGATGAAGGCCTGTTCAGGGACCAGTTATCCCTTTCTTGTATTAACGAATGAATAAACGAATTTATTAGCAAATAAGCTATTTACAATACATCTCTAAACTAAAAAATATGTTATATTTATACTAAAATGAATTCATACATAGATAACCTATAAAGAAACTTACATTTAACATAATTAATATGTCTTCTGAACTGATTTAAATTATCCATTATCTTGATATCATTAGGAAGAGCATTAATAATTTTAAGACCATTATGATATAATTTCGAGTGAAAGTTTTTTTCCTAAGCGGTATATAAAACTTATCTCTGTCTAGCTCTGTCTAGTTTCATGATTGTCTTTCCCTCATATACTGTATTCGATCTACTAAATATTTAGGAAATATTCCTTCTTTAATTTTAGAAAAAATAATGAAGTATTATAACAAATTCTTTGTTTGACAGACATAAATTTGAGGGTATCTAACATTAATTCAATTGGTTTATTATGTATAGGTACGTGAATGTATGTGTAAATGTTTGTTTGTATTTACCCAGTGTACTAGTTTATTATATTTATATATCTTTTTTTATTATTACTTCTTTACATTAATTTGTACTCTTATATAACTGGTACTAACTGATTAACTGATCCACATCGATCTATTATGCCTTCTCGAGCTACATGATGCTTCCAAATCAACTCTACTCGGCCCCTATACTACACTAGATATACAAAGTTGGTATATTTATCCGGCAACGAAAGCCAAGTTCGTGATGAAATTAAAATGTCCAAATTTAAGAAAAATCTAAATCCTTTACAATTTTAACCGAGATACAAAAATTGAAGTAGTACATTACATAATGATCATGTGGAGTGTGAAAGACACTTCATGGCGAGTTGTGTACCCACGATCAAAAACACAAAACACTTTTCTTTAATTACATACTTAATTATAAATTTCATATCTCTTTAATGAATTATTACTTGCTGGAAGGGGATTTATTATCAATACGAATTATTTAAGTTGGCCATCTCTATATTTTGAAATTTATTAGACTCAACACATACCGAGTTTGGGCTATAAATCAATTTTGCAATAAGCTTCATAGTAACTGATTTATAATAGTTCCTCATTGACAAAAATTAAGACTATCTATAGCGCAAGTGTCGGTTTTGTACTGGCGAGGCCTACAAGGTCACTGACCTGTAGATGATAAAGCTGTGTTCTGTCGGATCGTGGTTTTTCACTTAGAAGAGAGCAGAGAAACAATTAGGAGAAGCAGCAGTGTCTTCGAAATTGGCAGAAATTATAATCATTTTATTAGGAATTCACTTGTCGCTATGTTCAAATAAAACCTAAATTTTTTTATAAACGTTTTATTAACAAAAAGTTACACAAAAAATTAAATATGGCAGTTTTAAACTTAACCTAACTAATATTGTGGACCAGGCGGCCTGAATTGTTGTTTTCCCGGATTGAGAGGTTTCTTAGGTTGGATTCTGGGAAGAGGTTCCTCTTCCAGTGGTTCCTCTTCTCGTTGGTCACATTTGCTGCCTGTTTCATAAGAATATTCCCTAAAAATAGCAAATGATCATTAATTCTTTCTGTTTTCGTGTAAGCAGGTTAATATGTTTTAATGGACTATCATGACGCCAAAATTAGTTACAGGTAACTGTAATGGATAGTTCATCTGTCTTCGTTAGTGTTATACAATCATTTCTCAATAATCTTGAACTTGATGCTAGACCAAAAAGAAGAACAAGAGAGACGCGAAGAAGAAAAGGAGTAATTGAGAAAAATTATACAGGTGCAACAAGACACTATCCTGTCAGCCACTGATGAAATCAAAAATGAAATTGAGGAGGATATAGGGATTATAAACGCTAAAGTTAATGACGTTGAAGAGAAAATGGACAAGGTTGAGCAAAAAGTAAGCGAATTGAAACAAACAATTACTGACGTTCAAAGAAAAATTAACGATATTGAAGGACTGATGGTCGAGAGATAAGTGCAATTTCCTCTCACCCAAAAAGTTGCGGGTTAGATTCCCGGTCGTGGCAGTGGAAAATACTGTTAGAGGGATGTTTTCACATTATACATGGATATTGGGTGTGCGTTGTTGAAGTTGAAGGAGAAATGGAACAACTTAAGCGACAGCTGAGGGAAAAAGAGGCCAATTAGTAATGGTCATCAGGTTCTCGATTACAACCCCCCTTCTTTGACTGACAAACTTCTTGGTCAACAATATACAAAATACAATTTGAGGCAGCTGCTTGTGCTAACAATTGGAGTGATGAAGACAAGACTATGGCATTAGTTCTAGCATTGAGAGGGCAAGCTTTAGAATCGTTGGAGATGATCCCAGTGGCGTAGCAAAAGGATTTTAAATTTTTAGAAGCTGCATTCGATAAGATATGGAGACCGACACTTTACTCAACATTATCGGACTCAGCTGAAATCACGTATACAGAAAGCTGGAGAGAGTTTACAAGAATTTGAAACTGCAGTAGAGAGACTAGCACACTTGACTTATCCGAATGCACCAAGGCAGTTCCAGGAGCAATTGGCGTTTATTGATGATATAAAAGACGAAATCAGGCGAGTCCTTAGACTATCTCGGTATAAGAGTAGTAGTGAAACATTGCTCCAGGCACTTGCGGTAGAGGTCGCCTATACGGATTCTTCGTAGCACAGAGTACGAGCCGTTTCTGTGGAAGAAGCCCAATCAGAGGAAACGAATTTAGTCACCAAGCTCAAGGATTTACACGAGATGTTTACTCAATTTATGACCAAGGCAAGTTTCCCAGGAAAACAGGAAAATCGACAAGGAGGTGTAAAGCCTAGCGGAGGTATCCGATGTTACTGTTGGAGCAAATCAGGGCATATAATGCGAGATTGTCGACAAGGAACCTTGGGGAAGTAAACGCTGCAAGGAAGTCAACTCCGAAAAGACGAAAGTGATGGCTATGCTAAAGGACATACAGAAAATGGTCGCACAAGTACTGAACGAATTGAGATCGCGACTGGAGCCGAAACAGGGACCGCCGTAAAGGTTACAATTTATTGAACCTACATACAGGGTGTACTAGAGATTATAAACACTTAACAATATTTTACTTCCAAAGTTCATAACTTTAATGAAGATTTTTAATAGACTTCTTTTAGATTAACGACATAAAAATACAATACAAAATACAGAAATATCACTTTTACTTATATATATATAATCTGAATAATAAGAAAAACTGTTGTATTGCATAAATATTGTTCAATAATCAGTACATTTACGATTTTTCCTTCAGATATTCTATGCTTTTGAATTACTGAATCCAAATACTCTTCCAATATTTACCTTCGGACGCCATCAGGATCGACGTATCCGTATTTTCCCCTAGTCATACAGTCGATTCCAAGCGTCTCTTCTTTGAAAGTGCCATCCTCGTTTTCGAAGCCCCACGTGATGCTACCATCGGGATTGTCAGTTCTATACTTCTTCAGAATCTGAACTGGTGGTTTTCTCTTTCTGTTTCCATCGTCTTCATATTGGGGTCTTGGAGCACGCGGAGGAGGAGCCGGACGTAACTGCTGAGGAGGTGCTTGTGGTCTTGCCTAGAATTTAGAAACTTTCATGCCACAACTATCATAAATGGAATCAGAAGAGGAGACCAGTTCAGTTTACAATTTTCATAAATTTAATAAGTAAATGTTCAGTTATAAAAATCCCTAAACGCTAGTAAAGGTAACAGCCGCATTGCAACTGGAAAAGTGTGCGTCTTAGGTTAGTCTATTATGATTGTAGTGCCTCCGGAGTTGAACATAGCAGAAGGTCCCAAAAATATAATTGTATATGATAATTTTTCGACGAAAATTTCTAGTCACATGTCAAAATTCATCCAATTATTTAAGTACACTGAAAACATCCCATGGGAGATTATCACTTATGTCATTATGTTATACAACGAAAAATTATTGACAGTTTTATAATTTATTTAAAATGTCAGATTCATGGTTTGACATATTAGAATTTCAAAAAATTATCTCACCGAATTTACCACGTGCACTGATAAATCCTTATATTTTTTCTAATAATGAACCGAAAGCTTGTTGCTTAGTAATTACTCGACGCCGTAGGATTTCAAAACATGACGGAGAAATATTGTTCCTTCTGACGTCTGTATAAACAAAAGCTTCGTTTTCTGGACAATGACTTTGCTACTTATCGTTTCACTAACAATTTTTCTGTTATTTAATAGTATGAAAAATAATTACAAATCAAGTGAGCCTCATAGGTAGATTTTTAAAGTACTTCACGTACCGCCTATGTTACATTTTGTTCATAATAGTAAAGTATAATCGCTAATAATTTCTACAAAAATTAAACAATAAAAATATATTTCTCTATGACATTGTAGAAAGTTAAAAAAATTATCTAATACGAGTTTTGTCTACTAGGTACTTGGTCGTCTGCCTTGCAACTTACCTTCCTTGCGGGTTGTCTAACTGGAAGATCATCCTCATCATCGATCTCTTGCCTAGCAATCGGCCTCTCTTGCCTGAGCACTGGTCTCGGCACAGGCGCGTGTAAAGGTCGAAGTACGGGTAGAGGTCTAGGTATAGGCCTAGGCGAAGAGTCAATAGGCCTGTCCCTAATTTGATCTCGCGTAATAGGTATTGGCCTCTCCGGCCTGAACGGCAGAGGCGATGGCCTTAACGTTTGTTCTTCTAAGTCGTCAGACGATGCTTGCCTCACGGCGGAGGCTAAAGCCGAAATGCCAAGTTTGTTAACTTCAGAGTCAAAGTTGGACGTTGGAGATGAGGATTCCTCTTCCTCTTCCTCCACTACTGGTCGCACCTCTCGGAGTGGGGGTGGGATTGGACTGGGCTGTGGACGCCTCGGCCTTGGTGGTCCGAAATCTGCGTTGATCCTTGAAGGTCGAAGAGGAGCGGGCCGGGCGCCTTGTACTAGCACGGCACCTGGGATGCTTAGAGGTCTAGGAGGTAGCTGAGCTGATGAGATGTGTAGCAGTATCTGCGAAAAGTTGTTATAAAATTATGTAATCCATTTTTTGGCAAAATATTAATATTAATTTTTCGATAGCTGTTCATCACATTACTTACATTTTAATGATAGGTAATAGCTTGCAAATACAGGATCAAATTAACAAAAGCGAATTAACATAGTTATTGGCAATTGCTAATAAATGACTTAAACTACAATTACTAATATGATATCTATCTGAGATTTAATTAAAATTGTGTGTCTATTGTATATAGGGGACTACAACAATATGTTTGTTCTACAATCAGGACAATAAAAAGATGTTAAATTTCTTGCAGATAGACGAGGTACTAAAAAATTCAACTGACAAAATATTCGGATGGTCAACTTGATTATGTAATAAATTTTACAAAAAGCGAAGAGATGAAGTGAATCTTCTATTTTCTAATGAAACCATCTCAAATCTAGTTAGTAATAAGTTATTATCGATTCCCCGTTCCGGATAAATACCGTCTACTCGGTAGGTGGCCTATTTTAAAAATTTCCTTTGTACAGACTCTAAACTATTATTAATGTACGATATGTAATGAGGATACCAAAGTAAGGACAGTACTCCAGTTTAGATCTAACAAAAGCATAGTACAAGATTTTCAATGTATCAACATTATTAAAAGACTTGCTATTTCTGATGATAAAACCAAGTGATTTATATGCTGCATATGTGATTTATTAAACCAAAGATTCATCAAAAGTTATCCCAATATCTTTACAGAAACTGCATCTATTGAGGATCTCAGCATTAAGCTCATAATTAAAAATAATAGGACACTTTTTCCCACTAAAAGTGAGTACTTTACATTTTGCTATGTTTAAATCAAAAATGTTAACATTTGGCCAAGTCTTTAGCTGTGTTAGATTTTGCTGCACTTTTATGCAGTCACGCAAACTATCAATTGGAATAAAAATCTTAAATCTTTATATCATCAGCACACAGAAGCCTTTCACACTCTAAAATGTTAACTAAGTTATCAATAAACAAGAGAAATAGTAAAGGGCCCAAAATTGGAACCCTGCGGTATGCCAGACGTGGTGTCATATATTTTAGACTTATAGCCGTAGAATATGACATATTGAGATCTATAGTTAAATAAGGTGTAAAGAAATTTACTAAATTCTGACTAAATCCAAATGTTACTAATTTGTTTTATAAAATCCCATGATGTATCCTATCAAAAGCCTTAAAAAAGTCAGTATAAATCACATCTGGTTTACAAGTTATTATCTTTAATTCCGAAGATGAATTACTATGGCTAGATTATTTCAGAAGTGAGCGTTATAGGAATATTGTCTGAAAGTTATTTGTGACATTCTACGAATATTCTTTCCTATTATTTGGGTTTTCTACCACATGTATTATTATCCTCTTCAGAACACCGAATCTACGAAATAATAGAATTATTGAAAAAAAGCCTCTGCACCCGTGACGTTTACGCCAAAGGAAAAAGGTCAAAAAGTCAGAGGTTATGTTTTGCAAATAATATAAATCGGAATAAACACAGAAATAATATATTTTGCTGACGTTTCGGAAAGTAATCTCTTTCCGTTTTCAAAGCTTTTTTTTGGAAGAACTCTTATTTTGCTGTGTATGTCAAATACACAGCTTTAAGATTCTGTTTATGTTATTTCCATAGATACTTACTACTTACACAGAACATAAAATTGATGATATTTTCTTTTAGATAATGTTGAGTTTGTTAAGTTCTTCTTTTAACATTGGTAGCCAGGTTGTACAAATATCTACAGAACAATTCGATACGCACTTATCTTCATTTAATAAGATTATTGCTGATTCTTTAATTTTTCTTTTTCTGGTATCTGTTTCTTTTGTTAACTTACAGCACATCATAGTAAGCCTCCTCATTTTTATGGCTTACCAAAGACACATAAACAAAATATTCCTTTAAGACCAATTGTTAGTTCTATTAATTCACCATGTCATAATTTGGCAAAATTTTTACTTAAAATTATTGATCCATTGTCTGGAAATACCGATTCATATATTAAAAATAGTAAACACTTTATAGAAAAATTTTATGAAAACGATATTCATGAATCACACCTGATGGTTAGTTTTGATGTAGTTAGTCTTTTTACCAATGTTCCGGTAGATGAAACCTTAAAAATAGTTAAAGACAGGTTGCTAAATGATAATAATTTGGAAACTAGAACTAAATTAAGTGTAAATAGCATAATGGAACTCTTAACACTGTATATAGAAACAACCTATTTTCAATTGGACAATGAGTTCTAGCAGCAGGATTTTGGTATGGCTATGGGGTTTGCATTATCACCAATTTTAAGCAACATATTTATGGAGAACTTTGAGAACACACATGTTCAAAATTGTATAAACAAACCGGTTGTCTGGTGGAGATATGTTGACGACACCTTTGCAATTTGGCTTCATGGCGTCGATTTACTAGATAATTTTTTGGAAAATATAAATAGTAAGGAACCGTCTATTAAATTCACATTAGAAGTAGAAAGTAGGAATGAACTGCCGTTTTTAGATGTTTTAATTAGAAGGGTAAGTACTAAAGTTGAAACAAGCGTTTACAGAAAACCAACACATACTAATAGATATCTAAATTTTAACTCAAATCAGTCAATAAATGTTAAAAGGGGTGTTGTAAAATGTTTATACGATAGGGCCAAAATAATTTCATCTAATAATGAAATATTAAATAACGAGAAAAAATTTATCAACGAGATTCTAGTACAAAATCAATATCCTGAAGCCTTTGTTGATAGAGTTTTCATAAATGTTGAAAATAGGGACAATCAGGTACGATAAAAACCTGAACGTCATTATACAGCAATAATTCCTTATGTATACGGACTATCGGAAAAGCTACGCCGTATAGGTGACAAATTTGATGTTAGGACGATATTTCAAACGGGGAACACTTTAAGATCTATTTTAACAAAAACAAAGCCGCTAAACAGGGAGCAGAATTAAAAAAACTGTATTTACAATATCCCGTGCGAATGTGATAAATGTTATGTGGGTGAGTCATCCAGACCTTTCAGTGTGAGGTTGGATGAGCACAAGAATTATATTAGAAAGAATGAAATTCAGAAATCAAAGATTTGTGAACATGCTTGGGAAAACGGACATAGAATAAACTGGGACTCGGCAAAAATTTTAACAAAAGAAACAGATACCAAAAAAAAGAAAAATTAAAGAATCAGCAATAATCTTATTAAATGAAGATAAGTGCGTATCGAATTGTTCTGTATATATTTATACAACCTGGCTACCAATGTTAAAAGAAGAACTTAACAAACTCTACATTATCTAAAAGAAAATATCATCAGTTCTATGTTCTGTGTAAGTAGTAAGTATCTATGGAAATAACAAAAACAGAATCTTAAGGCTATGTATTTGACATACACAGTAAAATAAGAGTTCTTCCAAAAAAAAGCTTTGAAAACGGAAAGAAATTACTTTCCGAAACGTCAGCAAAATACATTATTTCTGTGTTTATTCCGATTTATATTATTTGCAAAACATAACCTCTGATTTTTCCTTTGGCAAACGTCACGGGCGCAGAGGCTTTTTTCCAATAATTCTATTATTTTGTAGATTCGGTGATTTGTTCTGAAGAGGACAATAATACATGTGGTATAAAACCCAAATAATAGGAAAGAATATAAGCGTTATAGGAAATTATATTTTGGGTTAAAAAATATGTATCCGATTTGTGCCATGAATATTTCAACGTCCTGCATATGGTTTACTATTATTTAAAAAAATGTATTCATATATTTACTAGTAGGTAATTCTCGCAGTCTCTTACATACATGAATCATTTTTTCTCTTTATGCTCTTGTACAAATTGAGGAATGTTTGTATGAAATACGTCTCAGAATTTACCCGTCAAATATTTGTAAGGTTTTTTTAGAACGCCACATACAATGATGTAATGGATAAATTTTGTTGAGCTCTTTTTGTAGTACAACGTCGTTAAATAATCGTTAATTATTTATCAACACATAACGCACGCACTAAATTACTATTCTTGACTGCAAAATTTATAAGAAAGTGTAAAATTTCAAATTTAATTCTTATTTAAATTAAATATTCTACTCTATATACGAATGGAAAATGAAATTAAGCTTTTTGTTTGTAAACAATTTAAAATTTCACAATGCAATATTAGTTGAAAGCAGTAAACAATCACGGAATTTTAATACAAACAGGTTTTCTACAAACTAATAAGTTTTTTGTGAAATAAAATTTAAATGAACAGTTTGGAAAGAGATTTTTATACCTCTTCTAAAAACAAAACGGTTTTGTCTGTAATAACGTTCTGTATATTTAATTAACTCTGTTATTAGTCAATTATTATTATTTTTAGGGATGGAAAAATTCATAAAAAAAGTTAGTAGTTTTTATTGTACAGGGATTCGTAATTTTTGACATTGAAATAAATAATATTCGTTCTTTACTACTACTACTATTTTTCAAAAATATATGTCATGGTTTTATGTCATAATATGCAGTTAAACCAGGAAGCAAAAGTAATTTTACTTCTATATCAAGACTTGTTCCGTATACTGACTGCTTTTGCCAAGGCTGTTCATTTTGTACTTATCAAATTCCAGGCATATTGATGCAATAAAAAGGAATACAAAGTAAAAATGAAATATGAAGCAAAATATAAGCTTGAAATTACGGATGTATAAATAGTTTAATGAGGAAATATTTTTAATATACGTCATAGAGAAAAAAATGTAGGTACATAGATTCGCAGCATAACATAGGTACTGAATATGACGCAAATATCGAAACAAATGTCTGTTTGTGTTCTTTGCTATTTACAAGTAAATCAAGCCCGTGAGGGCAGAGGTGGTTGATATATTAGATGGTTTTTTAGAAAAGATAAATAACAAAAAACCTTCTATTAAATTTACTAAGTAGAAATACTCCAGGCATTTTAGCTGTAAAATTGACCTCTGTGCTAAATTCGTACTCTACGAATTTTTTTTTTATTGTGTTTATTTGGACGTCCTGAATAACACTTGGTAGTTACGCCACGATGCACCTGGAAGAATTCGTGAAATTGCTTCGGAAGGTCACGGAAATCGCGGATTCGCGATTAACTCAGTTTTTATGGCCCAAACGGGAACAACACCTATTATAAAACTAGTACATCTGTAAATTCTCTATCTTGAAGGTTCTATACATTTTTTTCGTACGCCTAAACGTTTTGGAGATACGACGCGAAGTAAGTGAAAAATGCACTTAGTTCCGCCAAACCTCTTTTGCACCACATATTTCGCAACTATCTCGCTTTCTATATCTCAGAATGAATATTAAATAAACTTTATTCTCCACTAGAATATTTTATACATTTTATTTACATTTATTTACAATGAATAAGGCAAAAATGTGTTCATTTCCGCACCACCTTAGAGGTAGAATGCTCGGTACACTTTTTTTTACATGGTTTCCCCAGGAACCCTAATCCATGCCGGATCTTAAATTAGTCAATATTTGCGACTTCTTCGGTATCTGAAACGTTATTGTCCAATGACAAATCGTTGTTATTACTTTCATTCGGATAAGATTCTACGTCGTCCATTTCCTCATTCATAGCAATTAGAAGTGCGGTATTCAAACAGGAGTGACCGTGAAAATGTCCACAAGCTGTTGGACAATTCAGTCCAACTTTCCTACGGCTACATTTTCCTGCACAACCCTTCGTACAGTTGCAAAAAATTTAATTCAACAATATGTCTGGTCCTGGTGGTAACTGCGTTGGTATTAACTGCAAAATATCATTCTTCCTAATCCAGCCCCATTGCTCAGGATCAGTGTCTTTTCCCAACCATGTTTGAATGTCTCTGTGCTGTCCAATGTAACAAAAATATTTAAAAAATATAAAAAAAGGAACTAAATGCATTTTTCACTTCCGCGACCTTCCGAAGTGATTTTCACGAATTCCTCCAGGTGTATCGTGGCGTAACTACCAAGTGTTATTCAGGACGTCCAAATAAACACACACACAAAAATTCGTAGAGCACGAATTTGGCAACAAAAGTCTAAAACGTCTGGATTAAAAATATGAACAAACTACCGTTTTAATTGAAAAATAAACTTTTTCTAATGTTTTTAACCATCAAACATATTCACTACATGAAATACACATATATCATATACAATGCTATTACTTTTAGATTCTTTTTCATGATTTACAAATTTGAAATTATTCACAGAATTATTTGTAATTTCGCAGGGTTTCTTAAATTCGAAATTTGAATTATAGTCCTTATATCTAGCTGGAGATAAAGCTTTATTAATTTGGTATTTACATGAACAGTTACTTTGATTAAACGTTCACTGGAAATACCAGATTTAGCAAGATTGAAAGTCTACTGCTCCTGTCAGAATGGTTTGTTATTTTATTTATTGACATCGAGACTAATTTTCGTGGCTACTTGTTCAGGTCATTTTCTAAGAGTATTCTCTCCCACGGGCATATTTCTGTACCATCCACTTGAGTTTTCTTGGTTCCAGGTACGGTTAGGTGTCAAAAATGATGTCTGTTTTAATTGAATTCCACCGTTGTTCATTAATTTTTTGAATAAACGCACCGGACAGATGAAAAGTTTTTCTAAATTAGTTGTAGGCCCCTTACTATTGCTAAACTTGTTTTCACCTCCTTGCCGTGTCTTTGAAAAAATAGGCTTGTATTCTATTCTATTAGTTAAACTTCCGTCAGTTTTTTTTAAGCAGGAGACTTTTCCCGAAGTTATTGTTAATAATGCAGTATATTTCTTATAGGCGACATATGGAGGTTCAATTAAAGAAGTTTTACTTGACAATTACCGATACGTGAGCTTTGCTAAATCCACTAGGTTTAATAAACCTGTAACACAATCACATCTACCGACAACTGGAGCCGCCCGACAGCATCTATTACGGGTTCATTATCAAGTACAAACTTGGTTGGGTAATGAAGTAAACCTTGGACAGTGGGGATGGGTCACGAAAGCTCATATTTTAGAGCCTGTCTTGACGTTATTGCTACCTGCGCCCGACGAACTCTTCCATATCATCTTCTGCAATTGCACAAAGGGTTGTGGTGGGACGAGCTGTGGTTGCAGAAAAATTGGTTTGCCATGCTCTGTTGTTTGTGGACACTGCCATGGTCAATCCTGTCTCAATCCACCTCCCAGTGATGATTCGGAAGATACGTCTGAAGATATCAACCCGCAAGATTTTGAATACGAAGGAACAAACCTTTTTGAGGAAATTGATGATGGCGACACTAAGGCAAACGCAGAAGAGAAATCATTGTTACCGGTAGAAGAGGATGAAGAAGAGGAGTGTTGATTTTCCACCTATTTTTGACTAGGGCATGGATTAGGCTTATTGGGAAACCATGTAAAAAAAACGTGCCTTGCATTCTACCTCGAAGGTGGTGGGGAAACGAATGCATTACTATTGTAGCACTATTTCATCATGTTGACTCTTTGTGCGGCGTATAACGTGAACACGGTAGCTGCTACGTGGAAAATGTAAAGAATCTTTTTTATAGAGCATTTCTTTATCGACAACTTTTGTAATTGCAAAAATTATCGTCCGGTCAATAGCAAGCGAGATATTAACGTGAAACCAATTTTTTAAACTTTGACCTCCGTATGACTTTTGTAGCGTACACGATATCGATGGAGACTTTTACATATTATTTATAAAGCTTAAATGAAGGTGCCCAGGTAGAACATAATATTGGCTGGACTGTGGTTCAATATTGGATCAATATAGATACATTGAAATTGTAACAAAAATATTGAACTAATATTAATAAACACTGGTATTAAAATATTGGTATGACTATGTTGGCAGTATGCTATTTTAACTCATTCCAATCCGTAGACAATATTGATAAATATCTAAAAATATTAATTTTACAACATTGAAAAGTCTATATTCGCATTGTATTGTACCACACTGTTTGATAATATTGTACCACAAATATCGATTGATAAAGATAAATATTGATTCTAAAATAATGGAATGGATTTTTCCACTATACACGGATATCGGGTGTATGTCCCTTGTTTTTAAATGTGTAGCCCCCTCCCAAAAAAGGCTCTCTAGAGCCTTCCGGGATAAAGGGGGTCGTCATTACCTGTGGTGTATTATTTATTATTTAAATATTGGGCCGATATATGATTTCAAATAATAAATTATATTGGAATAAAATATTGTATGATATGATATTTCAATATTTGTTGAATATAGCTTAACCAATATCTAGTCTATATACAAAAATGTTCACATTTTTTATTGGTTCAATGTTGCGCTTTTTACATTGAACCAACGTTTTTGTAATATTAAACCAATATTGGTTCAATATTAGTGTTCTAACCTGGGTGTATGCAAAAATTCAGCTTGCTGAGAATTTTTGTGCAGCGAAACCCTTAATTTACTGTGCTAGATAGCCGCTCTTCTCACTTTAAAAAAATTCTGATAGTTTTTGAAAATGTACATTTTGATAAGTTAATAAAGTAAGAGTATTCAATATTTTTTGCAGGAGTCATGTTTTCATTGCTAAAATAAAGTGTATTACTTTTTTGCAATAAAGTGTACGATAGGTGATATATAATGTGACTGTAAATTTTTTTTAAGGCTTTGTTGATAAGAATGTTACGACTAGTCAATGTTGCAATCGAGCATTACAGCATTACCGACTGCAAACACCTATTTAAACAATTTAAAAAATATGTTATCTGTGTATTTAATCGCATGACACATATAGTGAGGAGATATTCAAGCAAAATGAATGTTCAAATAGGGATTCGCAGTCGATTCGTCTTTTACTCACTTTCAGACTGCGTTTGCATGCACCAGTCAAGCGCGAGTAAATTTGTACTAGTAGAGAACAGAGACATCTGAATTTCACACCTTGTATAAAGTATAAACGAACTTAATTGAAACCGTATAAAAACTAAAAGCCGGCAAAAACAGTCGGCATCTCTTTATTGTACATGGGCGGAGGTAAATAGAAATGCTTGTCATAAGAAAATGATAAGATTTTCGGGTGTTATTATATTATCCTCTGTTTCAAATGGTCTCCAGAAAGCCATGATAAATTAGTAAATAATTAAAATATTTTACCTTTTATATAGTAGTAAATATTTATAAATATGAACAATAACTAACTAAACTCCTACGCTTGATATTATAACAGGTATTTACGCACTGCACTGGCGCAGAGAGCACATCTCTAGTCGTAGATGGTTCATTCAGGCTGATTATATTGCCAGTCTCGGATTCGCCTGCACAGTTTCAACTACGATTCGAATCTCGATACCATTGCTAAATATATAGGACAAAATATCAAGTTCAGTGCGCACGGACCTGTGCTTTAACACTGACCAGTTTCAATTATCCTCGTTTAAAGTATACCACTTGAGCACCTAAAAAACTGAACATTGAAACTTATGTAATGCAATGACCTGATATGTCCGAATTTTTTGGACGTGAATTATTTTAGAATCAGTGATATGTGGGTTTTTGACTTTTTTCTAAAATTTTAGATTTCTTTGTTTGTTTAACTTGTCTTATCTTTTTTATTAGCAAGTTTATTGATCTTAAATTGAACCAGGTAATATTGAAATACTTCCAATCACGCTGAAATGGTCAAAGTTAAAAAATTCAAGATAGTTAATGCCCTATTAACGGAAGAAAAAAGAACTACGTTATTTTCTTTTTTCTTCCTTTCATGTTTCTGTTATTTGCAGTATAAAATGTAGTCGCTTGTTAACTGCATTACTATTAAAAATAACTAGGTATACTACGACAAAGTTGCAGTTTTTTTATTAAAACATTTTTTTCAAATTTTGCTTAGTTTTCGAGAACTGAGTTGTTGAAGAGACCGTGTATTTGCGCACTCGCCTATCGTATTAGTTCTGATGCCTCGCGTCATCAATATCACCTAAATTACCCTTAAAAGTAGATAGATCGTGATAGTCCCTTTCCTTGGCCAGCACGTAGTCCAGATTTTAACCCGTTGGATTTCAGTGTATGGAGCGCAATGAAAGATCTTGTTTACAAAAATCCTATGAATACCCACGCACAACTTTGGCAAGAAATCAATTCAGAAGCAGCCTTTTTTTATCAAATGGTATTATTTAATATGAGGTGATCTTTTATGAATCATATGGGTAAGTGTATTGAGGAGAATGGCGGACATATTGAACATTTACTCTGAAATAATATATCTTTTGTTGAGTTTCCTTTCCCATTTTGTTTTTTATTCGTTGAACCATAATTTTGTTTAATTAAATTTTCTCTTCATTGTTTTTCAAATAAAATTAATTAACTTGATAATTCGTACTTTAATTCTAGGTAATAGCGTCAGCAGTACAATTTCTAAATGTCAAAAGTATTGCTGGCAAATACAGTTTTTTTCGCTAAAATGAGATAAGTTTAGGAAATTTAATAAAAGAGGGATAACGTTACGGGCAAAAAAGTTAAGAGTACATTTAGACCTTAAATAAGGCTTATGTGGCGCCCTCTAGGATCTACATAAAGAATGAGAGCAGATTTGAATTTTTCATCTCAAAAAAACCCTCATTCACCAATTTTTACAACGATACTTGAATACTTCAAAAGTTATACGAGAAAATTAAAAATGTAATATTGACTTTAACACCTTCTATCATCTCTGTTAATATCAACTTTTGTACCAAGGTAAGTTTAGTTAAATCGTAATATGTTACAGTATATACGAGCACAATTGAAATCGTATAAAAACTAAAAGCCGGCAAAAACAGTCGGCATCTCTTTATTGCACATGCGCGGGGGTAAATAAAGTGTTTGTCAAAAGAAAAACAATAAAGTTATGCCGACTGTTTTTGCCGGCTTTTAGTTTTTATACGATTTCAATTGTGCTCGTATACACTATAATGTCAGAAGCCCACTGTTGTTATATAGACCATTACTTACGGACCACCCTGTATATAGTCATGGTATTTTCTAATAAATGGTACAACTGTTTATTAGAAAGTAATATTTAATAGCAGTGTAATATATTATTCAGATATTAATTCGGAAATTTTGCAGTAAGTTTGAATGAAATAATAATAATAATAATTTATTGATTTAAAGACCTTACAAGTAAAGGTATAAAACAAGTCAAAATGGGACATGTACATGCACAATAAAGAAGTAAATAATTAATAAACAGACAATTTTAAAAGTACACAGTACATTTAACAATAATTAATACTACAACTAAATTACTACAAATTACTTTCGTTTAAATATTCTGATACACCATAAAACACTTTTTTTATCAGCAACATCCGAACTTTTTTTTTAAAGGAATGTATATTTTCAATATATTTTATGTTCTCAGGTAACTTATTAAATAGTTGTATACCAATATATGCAGCATTTTTTTCAAAAAAAGCCAAAGTATGAATTGGTAAACACAAATCCTCACCTCTCCTGATGTTATATGTATGATAATGATTGTTTTTCACAAATCTGTCATAGTTAAGTTTAACAAATAATAAAATTTCCATGATATAGATCCACGGTAAAGTAAGTATCTTTAGCTCTCTAAATATAGGTCTGCAGGACGTAAGCTGAGAAACATTTGCAATACATCTAACAGCTCGTTTTTGAAGTCTGAATAATCTGATACTATGGTGAGAACAACCTCAAAATATGATGGCGTATTTTAATTCTGAATACATTGCTGCATAATAGTATGACATCATAATATGTATATTGCCAACCTATTTTAGTCTGTAAAAAGCAAAACAGATCGACGACATTTTCTTGCACAGTACATCTATATGGGGTTCCCAGCTGAGGCTGTTATCTATATATAAACCTAGAAATTTTGTTTCACTGACCAGCTCTATACTTTTCCCATTGCATTTCAAAAGGTAACGTTCATTGATTTGTTGTAGTCTTGGTGTAAAGTGAATGAATACCGTTTTATTATTATTTAAAAATTACCTGTTTGAATTAAACCATAAAATAAATTTATTCAGCATCACCTGCGTTTCTTTTACTGCGTTTACAACATTATCATCACTACATAGGCAGCTATTATCATCGGCGAACATAATTATATTTGACTGATAACAACTAATATTTGGTAAGTCGTTCACAAAAATTAGAAATAACAATGGTCCCAAAACTGATCCTTACGGAACACCATATTTAATTTCCACGGTATGTGATTTTATATTGTTAATTTCTACTAGTTGCTTGCGACCCACCAAATACGACTTTAATAATTCATTGACTTTTCCCCGCAAACCGTATGCTTCCATTTTTTTAAATAGGAGGGCGTGATCTACCAAATCAAAAGCCTTACTTAAGTCCATGAATAAACCAACGGTTTTCTTATTGTCGTCTATATTTTCATAAATAACATTTAGCAAGTCAAAAATTGCTGGTGTGGTAGATTTTCCTTTTCTGAAACCATGCTGTTGTGGGTTAAAAATATTAAAGCGAGATATAAAATGAATAATTCTATTATATAGTATGCGTTCATATATTTTTGACAATGTGGATAGAAGCGACACTGGTCTATAGTTATCAACCAAATGTAAGCCACCTTTTTTATGCAATGGTACTACTTTAGCTGTTTTTAAAATTTCTGGAAATACGCCCATTTTAAGTGAAAGATTTATAAGATAAGTAAATGGCTGTACAACAAAATGAATGACAGATTGTAGCGTTCTGATAAAATGAACATAACTGGTGTATTTTTTGTAATTTTTTAGTTATAAAATGCTTTAATCATAAAAAAACATAGTCACTACCTACTTTTCTTCAGAGAAGCAGGTAAAAAATAAAAAGGGTAATATATATATAGCCATTACTTCATTTGGACAGGTTTTTTCGTATTGTGGTAGAGATCAAGTACTGTCAATTTTAATAAATACAAAGTAATTAATTTCAAAAATATGTAATCAGCAATACTTTTAATGACAATGTCATATATTAACATTAATATGAGCAAATAATTTAAAAAAAGTTTTAAACGATATTTCAAACACTAAAAATACCGAATTATGAGCCCACAAGAAGGAATGTCACCGCTATGCTGCTGCCATGTAGTAGCACAAAACTCCCAACTATTTTACATATTCATATTCGACACAATACTTTAATAGCAGCAAATATTTTGCAGACTTTTCACTTTTTTCATGTTTTTGTTTTATACATTTATTTAACGTCGGCCTATTTCCGCTACTGAGGCCTAACACCGACGCCTGTAGACGAGCTACCCCCAGCCAGGAATTTTGCCGAACCTCTTTCCTTAAGAAGGGTAGGGATCTTTTACTTGCCTAACATTTAATAGACAAGGGACCGACGGCTTTACATCCCCTCCGAAGTATGGTATATCCCCTACACAACCCTCGCCTAAGGCTGTATAGCTTCCGTGCATACACTGATATACAAGCCGCTGGAAGATGTGTGAGGCGAGGACGCGGTCTTCGTTGGAACGGCCACCCATCCAACTACTAACCGCGCCTTACGTTGCTTTACATCGCATATCGAAGTATGTACATAGTAAAGACGCACCCACGCTCGCCCTCATGTTATTTTATATTATACTACGTCGTATTATATTTTATTTGAATATTTAAGTCCCTTCGTAGAATATAAAACAATTTATGGGTCAGTTTGGGACGAATGAGTGGCACATTCGCGTTGAATAATCAAGGAGGAGAAAATTTTGGAAACTTAATTTTAACTAGGATTACAATATAAAATATAATAGGTCCTTGTCTTAAGTTTGCTAGTGTTTACATAATGAAATCAATTCTGAATTCTGTTGGTTCGTTTTTAAGAATTGTGTAAAATAAGAATGAGGATATTTAACGCACTATTTGACCTTGGTAACGCACCCTTAAAAGTAGGGTTAGTTTACGTTCCACTTCAGTGGTATTTCAATTCGATAATAGCATTCCTGTAAAAAATGCATTTCCTACTTCTGTTTTTGTCGTCAACCGCTTAGTTGTATTATACAACTCAAATATATTGGTGATTAATTAAATTAATTTTATATAACACACGTTATACCATCGCCTCTCCGTGAACCCACTGTGCGTACATGTTTACAAATCTGTTATAAAACGACGAAATTTTCGGCTTAAGCCAAAGGTAATAAAAGAAAGTAGATCAGAAAGCGAATAACTATAATACCTCGGTTGAGTAACAAGGTTTTATCGACATATTATGTATTCAATAAAGTGGATATATTAGCTTACAGACCAGTGCAAAGTAATAAGGAATATGAAATAATGTGGGTTAAATTGTGATACAGTGTGTACTAACATAAAGATTATAATTTACATGTCTCTAGTATTGTTTTTATTTTGCATTAAGATACTAAACGTCGTCGAGTCTAGCATATCTACTCTCATTAGGCTGTTTGTTGAAAAGTTAATTGGTATTAAGTTAAATGTAACTAGGTATAATGTAGGTTTTATTTGTTGTCAGTTAGGAATAAGAACAATGTTAGTTTGTTGGTGTTACTTGATTTCTTAAGCGCATTTGATACCATTAGTCATAAACTTATTTGTGCTAAATTAAAATATTATGGTTTCGATAACGGTTCAGTGGCTATTATAAAATCTTATCTAACAAATAGGGAACAGCAAATTAGAATTTAAAATAAAAGTTCAGATTTGACATGTAAAGCTGGTGTTCCCCAGGGATCGGTAATTGGTCCTTGATTATTTATAATATATACTGCAGATCTTTTAAAGTGTATAAGATTTTCCAAAGTTCAAACTTATGCTGATGACCCAAATTTATTTAAGTTTTCCAGTTGAGAATATGGTTGCAGCACAGGACAGCATCAACAATGATTTAGATATTTATTAAAAGTCAGAAGCGTAACCTTAGACTGAATGCTACAAAATCAAATATTGTGGTATTCGGAGCCAAATCTAAAGTCAACAATAACTGTGCCTATTGTATCAGTATTTAAAAAATTTAGATTTGATTATTAATGATGATTTTAGATTCCAATCGCATGTAGATAAATTGTTTAAAAAATCATACAGTTGAATGAAATTTTTATGCTCCAACAAATTTATACTAAATAGTGGTAAAAGAGAAACTCTTGCGCAATATTTCGCAATGTTATCAAATGTAAAAATGAAAAATTCTGGGATGAAAAACATATGACCGTCTCGGTATTGAAATGGGAAATTTTTTGTTATATGAATGAAGTTCGAATCGACTTTGGTTTGGAAATTAACGAAAATAAGTTAAAGAAATTAAATAAATTTGGAATGACCCCGTAAAGTCGTCCCGAAGGTCCTGCACTTGAAGTTGAATATGACATGAAATTGTGCCGATAGGTCTGCGGTGAATGAAAGGAAGTAAATTTTGATGATGAAAGGGGACCACTTGGAAATAATAATGCGGACAGTAGTACCAGTAATTTCATTGAACGAGATGAATAAAGATTTATCGAATTTCGATGTTAAAGATATAAAATGGATTGAGACTTGAATTTCAAGGGAAGTTTTTTTAATAGAAAACTAATGGAAGCGAATTGAAAGCTGTCAATCGAAGTACGGAAAGTAGTTTTGATGTTAATGAAGTTCATTGGCGCCTGGAATTCTTTAGGGCGATATTTTGTAATGTTGGATTCATAAAATTAGTAATTTGAATATTTTGTGATATTTGCTGACCAATTGAGGTTAATTATGAATTATTAATGAATCATGAATTTTTTTAGAATTTGTTTTTTAAAATTGTAGTTTTTTGAGTAAATTAGATATTAGATTACTTTTTTATCGTGTTTCGCCAGTGACACGAAAGATTTTATTATTTTGCAAATTTTAAGATTTTTTAAATTTTTTCAATACGTCATGTTACACTGCCTATTAAGTGTAAGAATAGCCATAAGCTAAACTTCGCATGTTTTGGGTAGTCAAACCTCAGTATAAATGCATCTTTTTTTTTTTTTAATTTATTCTTCACCTGTGTAATGTAATTTTTTGTTATTTATTGGGGGAAAAAATAAAGTCGATTTATTAATATTATTATTGTTTTACTAGGGACTTATGTCTCTTTTTTATTATTTATGTAAATTATAAATACCGAAATCCAAATGCATGTAGTTAAATAGAATTAAATGTTTTCTTTTTTATACAGGTTTGTCTTGATTAAATGTTCAACAATGCTTTATTTAAGCCGTTTTGCAATTTTTGACAATCACCCCCATTTTTAACCATATTGAAAACTTTGAAGTCGCCCACAAGTAACAGTGCCTTACATTTCAGTTGTTAATATTTCATTGATAAAAATTAAAAACAAAAATGAACCTTGGAAGCCCCTTGGGACTCCAGACAAAAGACAAAATTAACATCGCATTCATCTGAAGCGAACATTTTGAAAAAATGGATGATTTGATCCACCTTGTATACGATAATCTTTCACAACACAAGGATACTGTAAAGCCAACATTAAATGTTTTCAATTCTGTGATACAGTTAACGTTTCAGTCGAGGACATTCTGTTCACATTTAAAGGATATGCTATTGGAATTCGTGAAATAAAATAATCTAGTTTATAAGCAGGCATCTAATAATAAAAAATAAGAAGTAATAGCAAGGTCGTGCGGTGAATTTATTCAGATGCTAATTAGTTTTTGTTTAGTGCTGTTTATGCCGAGAGGAAATATGTCACAAAATTTGTTGCATAAGTTTTGAGATGAATATTGCAATAATTTAAATAACCGAAAAATAACCAGTTTTGTAACAATCAGTTGATTATTTGATAATCGTCGACGGTGTGTTGGCGCTGGGCATATTTCCCTTTCACTTGATATATTATTTCATTTACAATGAGACAACAAGTAGAAATTGGAGTCGGTCAATATCTTGTACAACTTCATATTTTTGTATTCTTAAACAAACGCCTTAGTGAAGTGTTAAAGAGTAATATTAAATCATAATTGAGGTGGTCACTTACAAATAGATAAACAAACAAAAACGTAGAAGAAACTAATAAATATCTCTCGAAATACCTAGAAATATTTACAGGAAACATTTACACAATTAGATATATATCAAAACTGTCAACATTACTTTAATGCGATAATCGAGGGTAGTAAAAAAAAGAGAAATAACAAAACAACATACCAAATAAGTTTTTAATCTTTTGTTTGCATTGTTGAAAAGGCATATCTTGTTACACTTTTATTTTTTAACTTGTCCGTTTGAAATTAAGGGCGCATAAACTACCTGTAAAAATGGATTTTTCCGATGGAACACCCTATATATTTTTTCATATTTGGATTCAAGACAACATTCAGAGTATGCCGTGACACTTTCGAGAGTTTTGGAGTCAGTTTTTTAAAGCACTTTAAGACATTTGTCTAAAGTGCTCTGGAATGCCAAAATTTGTTCTACGGCAGGTGAAGTCCGTAGGAAAAATAATATTTTTTTGTTTAATTTCATTAATAACTATTTACGAAGCCTCCAAAGTTGAACATATGTCGGCTTGGTGGTGTGATGGACAATGGTGCGTCCTCCCAAGCAGACTGTCTGGGTTGAAAACTGGGTCACAGCAAGCCGTTGAGATATAGTGGATGAGCGGATCTGCTCGCTTCACCATCTTTCGAAAGATATGTAAAACTGCGGGTTCTGTGTATCTATGAAGTGAGCACCTTAAAGATCCCTACCCCAGGACAAACTCTGGGGGTTCGGCTAAATTTCCAGGTTAGGGCTCCCAGTGCCTACACAGACACCGATGAAGTTATCCCCTGGCGTCGGTGATTGGCCTTGGTAGCGGAAATAGGCTGACGTTAAATAAATAATTTAAAAAAAAGTTGAACATCACTTTTTTATCGAAAACATTTTTCCAAATGTGGTGGTATGGTGTTGGCTCATAATGTTCATTAACGCCTACGGCGTCGTGCTCAAACTTCTTTCTCGTGCGATATAGCTATCATATCCACTCTTGTTGCACAAGCTACTATTATAGTGTCCGTATTTATAAAACGCACGGATTTGGAACAGTAAAACCTGAACTAGACAATGTAAAGTCAAAACGCTCTTCTAAGAGTTTCAAACGTAGACTTTATACTTAATTGATTATAAAATCCGTATATCGCATATGTATATGCGTATACATATATACGTACACATAAATATATAAATATGTATATGTATATTTTTGAATATTTTTCACGAATTTACGCATTTTCGACTTTTGCCCTTGCTGTGCTGTAACTACAAAATAAAAGGTTTTCGAGCCTTGGTCCAATTTAAACTTTTCATCAGGAAGATCTGAACTACAACATATCTCAATTTCGATCATTTTCACCGGGATCCCAAATCACGTGTTTCTGTGCGGGGTCCTTTCTCGACAGGGGGACAGGGACGGCCCCAAGAAGGGAACAATAAGAAGTTTACGTCGAATAATAAAAAATTTCTTCGAATAAAATTTATTCAGGGTAGAAGACTTGTCTCGAAAATTCTTCTTTCCTGTTGCTCGTCAGACTACCAGGTACGGTTCCAGGGAAAGCTCAAAAATAAGTTTTCATTCAATCAAGGGTTTTTAGGATTAAAATTTTTTATTATAAATTTTTTTCTAATCAAAAAAATTTTCAAATAAAATCATTTAAAGTGGGAAATTGTTTTGAAATAATATTTTTTTAAATTTTCATCAGAATATTGGCAGTGCCAGCCATCTAACATCGAGTCAAAAAATATTCCAAATAATATAAATTGTTCAGGATGAAAAATTGTATCAAACTTCTCGTCAAAGTATAAGAGATAGCTCCAGGAAGAGTCCAAATACAAATACATCTGTTAGCTTCGTCAATACAAATAGCATCATTTTGAGTCTATGATAAATCTTTCACAGATTTTCTAGATTTATAAGATGTTTCCATTTGTGCAGTCTCAAGTAACTTATTCTCGTAGTTTTAATAGAAAAGTTTTCTAAATAACACTTTGTATTAAGATACCCTCAACATTCTTTTTTTATTATCAACATATATTTTAGAAATGGAACTACTCAATCAACTGTCGTTTAAATGTTTTTATATCATTATTAAATATTATTACATATTATTATTCGTATAGCTGCAATTGAAATGACTTTTTTAAGAACCACATTTATATAAATTTCAATATATAACAGTAGAAAGCTAATTATTATTTATAAGGTTATTCACAATTAATTGGATAAGTTTTTAAAAAAAACTATGCTGTAACGTGATACAGATTTCAAACACTGCGAAAAATACGTATATTAGTCAATATTTATCTTATTTATTATTATTTACAATAATAGTAGTCCTTGGATGCAATATAAAATGTTATTATTAAAGAAATAGGGCACTATTTGCTTACATATGGATAAATTTGACACGTTCTGTTATTTCAGGATTTGTTTTTCATATCTTGATGTTAAATTAGAAAATATTTTGCAGTAAATATTGTACCTGCTATACAAGGTTACACAAATGTCCCCACATTTTTATTCTCTTAATCTTGTAGAATAACAAACATGTTTGTGCGTTTTATAACATTTTTTAACTATGCAGAGGACAATTAAATAATGATAAATACATTGGATCATGACAGTCCATAGAATAACGTGTAAAATGAACAAAAATAGCGATAGCTTAGGCGGTACATCTTTGATTCGAAATAAAATTTTGAGAATTTTTTTAAGCCATTGAACCGTCGCCATTTTTTAAAATTTTTCCTATACGTTTCAGCAAACTAAAGTTTTGAAAATTTTATTTCGAATCAAATATATACATGCGATACATCGTTGGATAGTGCTCATTTAATCCTGCAACTTTTGTCTAAGACATTTTTTGCTGAAACGCATAGGAAAAATTTAAAAAAATGGCGGCGGTTCAGAGACAAATAAAATCTCAAAATTTTATTTCAAATCAAATATGTACATGCGATACATCGTTGGATAGTGCTCATCTAATCCTACAACTTTCATCTAAAACATTTTTTGCTAAAACACAGAAAAAATCTAAAAAATATTAGAGACCTAAAGCGGTACAAAACAATACAGGGTGTCCCACCGGGAACAGAATCGATAGATATAGAGAAAAGTAATAATTACTAATGTCAGTGTGGCCAATCTAACTAAAATAATTACTTCCGCTTATACCGGAAGTCGATACCAATTTGCTTATTTCAAATGGAACACCCTATATATTTTAGGGTTTTCGAAAAGACCATAAAATTCTGAGTCGGAAATATATACCATATCCTATATCTAAACCTAGCCGTTTCAGAGATATTTGACATTTTATAGAAAATTTGACAGGCGCAGCGATTTGCAAGAACCGTTATAACTTTCTTCGTGTAAAAGATCCTCATTTGCTTCTTATCACATAAAAGGAACACAATGAGAATTACGTTCTGCAACTGAAATAAATTCAATAATAATATACCAAGTGTTCCGTTTTTCGCGTTACATTTTGTCAACTTCAAACCGCGAAAACTTGTTTAGGTCAAGTTGTGTAAAATTGAATTCCCTTTTTTCTGATATTAGCGTTGTGGGGGTTAAAGTTACAACTTTTTGAAGTATTTGCGATTTTATTAGAAATTCATGAATTGTTGTAATCATTTCATCAAAATAGTCACGATTAGAAACAATCAGTCATTATCTTATGTCAAAAAATGCCAGCACGTTTACACCCACGAATACTTTTTAAATGTGTTTGTTATTTATGGAGAATGTGATAAAGTAATATCAAGAACTTGCAGCACATTTGCTACTCGACATCCAGAAAAACGGAAACCGTCACCAAACACTGTAAAACGCATACTGGAAAATTTTAAAAATTATGGCTCTGTCAAGGCAAAAATGCAAAGAAGAAAGCCTATTGTTGATGACGAAAACATTGAAATAGTCATTCTGGGATATTTTCATGCACTTCCAAGGATGTCATTAAGACAAGCTACTCTGGAATCGGGACTATGCAAGGATTCAATTCACAGAATCTTATTAAAACATAAGTTTCACCCGTTATCGTTCCATATGGTTCAAGGATTAAAAGAAACAGATTTCCTAAGAAGATAGAATGTTTGTGAGTTTATTCTAACAAGGTCTGAGGGTCACGATTCTTATTTGGGAAATATTATATGGACAGATGAAGCAAAATTTACTAAAAATGGATTTTTTAATAGACACACTTCGTATTATTGGAGTGACTCAAATCCTCATATGTTCAGAGAGCGAAACTTTCAGGAAAGTTGGCAGTTCAATGTTTACTGTGCCATAAGAAACGATAGAGTGGTGGCATTACAATTTTATCAGGAAAATTTAAACGGTAAATTAAATTTTCATTTCTGCTAAAATGTATAGGTAAATTTATGTTTTTTTTTTTGGTGAAAGATATCTGAATATCTTACAAAATTTGAATAATAACTATTTAGAAAATTTACCTCTCGCCTAACATAGAAACATTTTTTTATCAGCACGACGGTGCTCCCCCACATAACGCATATTTAATTAATAATTATTTACAAGAAACTTTTTATGATCAATGGATTGCCAATAATGGACCTTTCTTATGGCCTCCTCGCCCACCCGATTTATCAGTTCTGGATTATTTCATTTGGGGAACTATTAAAAATAAAGTTTATGAGAGCCTATTAACAACCATTGAAGATTGTATGAAAAGAGTAAGAAATGCATTTCAAAACATATCACAGGATTCAATTAGAAGAGCTACCCATGAGGAACTAATCCGAAGGTGCGAAAAATGTGTCGATGTTCGAGGGCGGAATTTTGAGCAATTATTAAATTAAAATGAAATCATATTTTAAATTGATCTTATCTCTGCTATTTTAGTTCATGCCATATCTTCAATTCGATTAATACTACAGTTAATGTTACAGTGTTAGTGTTATTTTTGTGGATATCGAGTAGCAAATGTGCGGCAAGTTCTTGATATTACTTTATCACATTCTCCATAAATAATAAATAAATTTAAAACGTTTTCGTTGGTATAATTTAAACGTGCTGGCATTTTTTGACATAAGATAATGACTGATTGTTTCTAATCATGGCTATTTTGATGAAATGATTACAACAATTCATGAATTTCTAAAGCAACTTTAACCCCCACAACGCTAATATCAGAAAAAAGGGAATTCAATTTTACACAACTTGACGTAAAAAAATACAGGGTGTTCCATTTGACCTAAACAAGTTTTCGCGGTTTGAAGTTGTCAAAATGTAACGCGAAAAACGGAACACTTGGTATGTTATTATTGAATTTATTTCAGTTGTAGAACGTAGTTCTCCTTGTGTTATTTTTACATGACAAGAAGCAAATGAGGATCTTTTACACCAAGAAAGTTATAACGGTTCTTGCAAACCGTTGCACCTGTCAAATTTTCTATAAAATGCCAAGTATCTCTGAAACGGCTAGGTTTAGGTATAGGATATGCTACATATTTTCGACTCAGAATTTTATGCTCTTTTCGAGAACCTAAAATATATAGGGTGTTCCATTTGAAATAAGCAAGTTGGTATCGACTTCCGTTATAAGCGGAAGTGTCAGCTGCTTGAAATTATTTTAGTTGGATTGGCCTCACCGACATTAGTAATTGTCTAAATTTTCAAAATTTTCTGATATGTACTTCTCTCCATATCGATCGATTCAGTTCACGATGAGACACCCGCCTGTATAAACAAATGCAATAACTTTGAAAATTCAACGGATTTTTATTTTTAAAATATATTCTGAAATATCAGGATTGTTATCTCGAAAACTAAAAATGCTACAAGCATTAATTTTCGACAGAGGTAAAATAATGTATGGTGATTTAATGATGTTATAAAACTGGCTTAGTCAATCATCGTTCAAGAGAAAAATAGAGAATTCGAAGATATATTGTAGAGAAAAATGTAACATCGAGGTACTTTTTGTATTTCTAGAAATATTTTAGCATATTTCCACATACACAGTTCACTTCGCATACTTCACTTTGCATGCTAGATGAAAGCATCTTCAGTAGGTAGCAGGATCCTCAACTTCGTTTCATATTTGAAATGTGTTCGTAAATGGCCCAAACTGCCTTCAAAATTGAGACACATTTGAAAAACTGGCAAGCTATTGTTGTAAATTGAAATATGCTTGTTTGTTAAGGGTATTGAGGAAGTATTTCGTTTGCATTGTTGTATCACAACAGTTTTAAATACAGTACTTTTTTCCTTCTTTAATGGATACACTTGGTAAGTAGATAAGTTGCTAGAAGCAGACTTGCAATATACGAGGGCGACTTTGCAGCAATGATTCTGTTGCAAAACATACAGGGTGCACTTATTAAGTAAAAAATGTCACTCCTGGTCCAACCGGAAATAGCAACAACTTTTGATTTTTAGCTAGCAACCTATATACAGGCTGTCCATTTTATCAGAGCACTCGAGAATATCTCACTTAATATCGGTCGTACAAAAAAAATTATTTTACGAAAATTATGTGTGAAAATATAACCTACAAAATGGTTTAAAGATATTTGAAATCCATGGCCTACTTATTAACTTTCTGAGTAGGAGTGATGCTTTTATGGAGGACCTCTATATATTGGCATAACTGCGAATACTTTGTCCATAATTGCTCCATGTTGCTTTCTTGATTATTATTTTGTTTTTGTTACCTGAATTTACTGTATTCTTCTTAATTGTGTTAATGTTTTATTATAGCAAAGATTTGAACAACTTATTGAATTATTTTATCGCTTTATTTAATCATACTTCTCCACGGCTAGTATAATGCTTGTTAAAATAAAAATTTATTGGTTTAAAAAAATGTTTTTATAATTAGTAACGTAGTACCAATGAATAAATATGGCATGTGATATATCGTGGAAAAGGGAGGAAAATACTCTATTTAATGGCGCCATTTCCCGCCCGTTCCAAAATAATTTTTTTAACAGCCTGAAGAGTAAATCTCAAAATACAGTGGTTTTGAAAAAAATTAGATAAAACCTCGTTGAAACACTCTGTGTTGTAAAAAAATTTCGCCTTAGAATTTTTCTCGTATCTCTTCAAATAACGGAGATATTTGGCCTAGACGTTTTCCGCATTTTCGATATTTTCCGCCATAACTCTTAAAGTAGACTATGGATTTCAAATGTCTTTAAATCATTTTGTAGGTTATATAAATCGGCACAATTTTCGTTAAAATAATTTTTTTTGTACGACCGATATTAAGTGAGATATTCTCGAGGGCCCCAATAAAATGGACAGCCTGTATATTTTTGCATATATATAGATTCAACATAAATTTCTCGTTAAACCGATGTATCACAAGTAGGTAATTGTATTCAAAAATGGCGTCATACATTTGAAAAAGTGAAAAACCTAAGTTGGCAACTCCAAGACTGTGTTCAATAAATTCATCTAGTAGGCCTTGAATCTGATGTGATTTAAATGGTAACCATATTTTTTTATATGCACCAACAAAGCCCAAAATATTAACCTGTTATTGGATGTATAACGTTTGGGTACTAATTTGCATTGAAATTATTTGATTTTTGTAGATGCTATTCTTCATTTATTTAATGAAACCGTAGTACTAATGTATGTATTAAATTTTACAAGCGTGCCATGACAAAATGACATTTTCTTTCAAACATTTGCCTTGTTATTAAAGTTATTATATGATAAAGTTTATGTAGTGCTTTTTTAATTTTCTTGTGATTTATTTGCTAATATAGCTATTTAAAAAAATATAAAATAGTGGTATTTACCCAAAATGAAAAGGTTAACAAAAAGGGGGACATGTTACTTATTTATGGGAAATTTAAAAGAAATGCATATCAAGTTGAAAGGTTATAAGCAGAGCTGTATCCTGGAAGGTATCACCCTGTAGAAAATATTTTAAGATTTTAGAAGAAAAATTTAGGGTTCAGCCAAATGAAAACTAACGAAATACGTTTATTATTGACGAGGCCACAGATATCAATATTTTAGCATTTAAAGTTAATCCAGTACATTTAGTTATAACTTTAAACCAAAAAATTATTTAGGTTTAAGTGGATATTTCTTAATGTAAAAAATTATAATACAAAATGTTCAACGATATGAAGCTTAAATAAATATCAGCTCAGTTCCGAGTGAATATGAATTTCCACAAAATATTAGAATATATTGTAACGCAACAATTTCAGCGTATTGTAACTTCCACCTTTGTTAAAATCCTTTGCATAAAGATAAATTACAAGGATAGCTGCTGCACTAACAGGTCTATCACGCACTTATCACTACAATGACACCACGTAATTCACACTTGCACTGCTCATCTTTTACTTACCACAGCAAAGACACAAGAAAGCCCACGCCACGCCCTCATCGTGTCGGATTTTCCTAATTACGAGACGAAATTTTTCAAATTTTTCTAACAACTTTTTTTCAAAAAATCACTCACAGCGAACCATATTACACAAATGGGGCCCCTTTGTGCAAGCGGTATTATATATAGCCGCACCCCACTGCACCGAACGAGAATTCTTGTCTCATTTGCAAGACAGGGCTGGGCTATCAAACACTTTCACACTCTTCGAGATACACACTGTACGTTGGTGCAATTTTAACTTTGTGGAATTATATTGTTGTTGTGGGTACGAGGTGGTTCCAGTGAAGGTAATCCATGCTGTCAAATATTTGGCGGATTAAGGGTGTGTAAGGATCAGAGTTGAGTCGATGTATTTCCTCGTAACAATGAACTTGAGCTTAGTAATTACCGTCTACAGTGAGGCTTAGGACCAAATTTAACAATTTAACAGAGCCGACGAAAATGTTAGCTTTAACAGTAATAATCAATATGAATCTATAGTCTATCAGAGTTCTTATCAAACTATTCAATACAGTTCTAGGAAAGCCGGAAGGCACTTCTGTAGTTCCATATACTATACTCAAATACTACATTAAAATGTGTCTTTATATTACCTCACTATATAGGCTGTCCATTTTATCAGAGCACTCGAGAATATCTCACTTAATATCGGTCGTACAAAAAAAATATTTTTACGAAAATTGTGCAAATTTATATAACCTACAAAATGTTTAAAGGCATTTGAAATCCATGGCCTACTTTAAGAGTTATGGTGGAAAATATCGAAAATGCGGAAAACGTCTACGCCAAATATCTCCGTTATTTGAAGAGATACGAGAAAAATTCTAAGGCGAAAATTTTTCGCAAAACAGAGTGTTTCAACGAGGTTTCATCTAATTCTTTTCAAAACCGCTGTATTTTGAGATTTACTCTTCGGACTGTTAAAAAAAATATTTTGAAATGGGCGGGAAATGGTGCCATTAGATAGAGTATTTTCCTCCCTTTTCAACGATATATCACATGCCATATTTATTCATTGGTACTACGTTAGTCATTATAAAAACATTTTTTAAAAACCAATAAAATTTTTTAACAAGCATTAACATTGTCTGAAAGTTATTTGTGGCATTCTACGAATATTCTTTCCTATTATTTGGGTTTTCTACCACATGTACTATTATCCTCTTCAAAACAAATCACCGAATCTACAAAATAATAGAATTATTGGAAAAAAAGAGCCTCTGCGCCCGTGACGTTTACGCCAAAGGAAAAGTCAGAGGTTATGTTTTGTAAATAATATAAATCGGAATAAACACAAAAATAATGTATTTTGCTGACGTTTCGGAAAGTAATCTCTTTCCGTTTTCAAAGCTATTTTTTTGAAGAACTCTTATTTTGCTGTGTATGTCAAATACACAGTTCTTCTTTTAACATTGGTAGCCAGGTTGTACAAATATCTACAGAACAATTCGATACGCACTTATCTTCAAAACATAACCTCTGACTTTTCCTTTGGCGTAAACGTCACGGGCGCAGAGGCTCTTTTTTTCCAATAATTCTATTATTTTGTAGATTCGGTGATTTGTTTTGAAGAGGATAATAGTACATGTGGTAGAAAACCCAAATAATAGGAAAGAATAAGCATTAACAAGTTGTTCAAATCATTGCTATAATAAAACATTAACACAATTAAGAAGAATAAAGTAAATTCAGGTAACAAAAACAAAATAATAATCAAGAAAGCGACATGGAGCAATTATGGAAAGAGTATTCGCAGTTATGCCAATGTATAGAGGTCCTCCATAAAAGCGTCGCTTCTTGCTCAGAAAGTTAAAATGTCTTTACCATTTAATTTAAGTATAATATCCATTTGTTTGTATTTCATGATTTCACTATTACTTCAATTATTTTAATATAGTTGGTTGGCTATGAACAAACTTGACAATTTAATTTTTTGACAGATCATCTCAGTTAATACTTAAACTCTCACTCCATCATACTCGTTTAAGAATTTAGAATTTTCAAAAATGATTTTCACTCACATTGATCGTTATAATATGCTCGTTACATATTGCCAATTCAATTTTAACTCTGGATTAGCTCAAGTAGAATATAGAAACAGATTTCCACAAGCACTACAGCTAAATAAAACTGTTCAGAAAGTTAGCTACGAAACTGAAAAATGGTTCATTTTTAAAGAAGAAGACAAGGTTGAACAGTGCTACTGATAATGTAAATAAGGTAAACCGAGTTATTAATTATGTAAGAAATAAAAATACAGAAAATTTGGAAACATCATTAAGAGAAATTCAAATTGCTTGTCATATAAATAAAACAAGTGCTAGAAAAACTTTAAAAAATAATGGTTACCGGTGTTATAAAGCCAAAAAAGTTCACAATTTACAAGCCGGAGACAAATCAAGGAGAACGACTTTTTGTAGGTGGCTGTTGGAAAAGAAGCGTGCCAGATCCATTAATATGTAGTAAAATACTTTGGTCCGACGAGGCAAATTTTTCCAATAATGAATTTTTTAATCGCAATATTCATTACAAATGGACTTCTGAAAATATACACTGCCATAGACCGACTGGGTTTCAAAACCGTTTTTCAATAAATGTGTGGATAGGTATTTTAGGCACCAATTTAATAGGTCCTTCTTTTTATGATGGTCACCTCAGTGGTCAACGGTACCTAAACTTTTTGGGAAATGAAATTAATGAATTCTTAGATGACCTACCTTTAGAGAATCGACACAACTTTCAATATTTTCAACAAGATGGAGCTCCTCCCCACAATTCCCAGATTTGCCTAGATTATTTAGACGCAATTTTGCCTCAACATTGGATAGGTACCAATGGATTTATTCGATGGCCCCCTCGTTCTCCAGATATAACCCCAATGAATTCTTTTTCTATGAGGGTATATTAAAGATAAGTGTTTTCGACGACACCGCAAAATGTAGAGGACCTAAAAGCTCGAATTCAACACGCATGTATTACAGTTACCCCCGAAATGCTGAGTAATGTTTTAAATGCAGTGCCTCGCCGCCCTCGATTGTGCATAAGAAATCGCGGTGGACACTTTGAACACTTGATATGATATCTTAAAAATTATTTTGAGGATTAGATAAATATTAATGTTCTGTGTGCTGTATTCTTTTTATTATTAATTTGTTTTTTTACCTGAATTTACTTTATTCTTCTTAATTGTGTTAATGTTTTATTATAGCAAAGACTTGAACAACAATTGAATTATTTTATCGTTTTATTTAATCATACTTCTCCACGGCAAGTATAATGCTTGTTAAAAAAAATGTATTGGTTTTAAAAAAATGTTTTTATAATGACCAACGTAGTACCAATGAATAAATATGGCATGTGATATATCGTTGAAAAGGGACGAACATACTCTATTTAATGGCGCTATTTCCTGCCCTTTTCAAAATAATTTTTTTTAACAGCCTGAACAGTAAATTTCAAAATACAGCGGTTTTGAAGAAAATTAGATAAAACCTCGTTGAAACACTCTGTTTTGCAAAAAAATTTCGCCTTAGAGTCTTTCTCGTATCTCTTCAAATAACGGAGATATTTGTCCTAGACGTTTTCCGTCATAGCTCTTAAAGTAGGCCATGGATTTCAAATGTCTTTAAACCATTTTGTAGGTTATATAAATCGGCACAATTTTCGTAATTTTTTTGTACGATCGATATTAAGTGAGATATTCTCGAGGGCCCTGATAAAATGGACAGCCTGTATACTAATATACTAACCAACAGATCTAGCCGAAACTAGTTACTAGACGAAACTTGCATAGTACATCTGTGAATAACCTATATTCTGTTTTAGATACATTTAATTTGGAACAAGTTGTAGATAGTCCATCTCGCATAACAGAAGTATCTACCTATTGTTTTAATAGACCTTATTCTTACTTATAAAGAGGAAAAGATTGTGGGGAAGGGTGTCCTGGCGAATAATTTTTCTGATCATGATTTAGTATTTTGTGTAAAGGTATGTAACAAGAGGCGTGAACCAAAGATATACCTATAGAAATTTTAAAAATTTTAGTTATGAATTATTTGAGCTTGACTTATTTAGTATACCATGGTACTTAATTTATGACATAGACATTATAGATGAAAAAGTTAAATTTCTAGTTGATAATTTAATATACTTGTTTGACATTCATGCCCCACTTATAACATCCCTGGTTGATAGCAAATATAAAAATGATGATGTCTTTACGAGACAAATCTCTTGCAAAATATAAAAGAGCAAAAAGCATATTTTGAAAACAAAATAAATATCTCCACGCCAAAAGATTGATGGAAATTCTTAAAGAATAATAATTTGTTACCACATAATCAGAATAATGAAATTCCTGATCATCTAAAAAATGTAAATGAAATTAACAACTTTTTGTCTGAAAGTTATTTATGGCATTCTACGAATATTCCCCTATTATTTGGGTTTTCTACCGTATGTATTATTATCCTCTTCCCCCAATTGAGAACCGAACCAGCCAATTGGCCGTTGTCAATGTTTCAAATCTTTGTTAACGCATAATACGCTGAATGCATGTAACTATAACATTTTATTGTACGTAAAATGGTCAGCAATCAGACAACCTTGTGATTACGGTAGGAAAATATTCCCAGTGTACTTTAAATATAAAGCATTCTTAAAAACCCTACGTGAGATGTGGTGGACACGAGAGTCAACTATTTGTTTTATAAAACTGCAGAATAATGATAGACATGAAGTTTGACTAGTCTGTGATAAAGTACCTTGTTATTGCATAGCTCTAAATATATAGTTCTTGAGTATAAACTTGTTATTTTGCAATCGCAAATTTCCTTAGTAAAATATTCAGCAGAATGAAATCATAGCTGCGTAAATTGTAATATAATTTTATCCTGTTTTATAGTTAAAAATCAAAGCTAATATTTCATAAAGGAAAATCTAATGTTATTTTCTTTTTCCTGCCTGTAACCAGAATACAGATTCAATAATAAACTGAGAATTAATCAAGTAAAAATACTTATCAAATTATGTTGGCATTGTGCAAATTGTGTGTTAAACAGTCAGATAAGGTGGTGTATACGTAGAGGGTATTTTGTGTGACATTACTTGGCAAATGACCACAAAATAATCCAGTGAATCCAGCGAACAGTAAAGTTCTGCGAGTAGCTCCAATTGCCTCTCTCCCAGGTGAACAGCCTGGTCTTCTTTTTATATTGTAAATGACGTCACAGTTTCTACGGAAAGCGTCGGACTTTTGGTCACATGCTTGAAAATGTTTACATTACAAATTCCAATAATGGCTTCGTAGTTTCTCACCCAAACTCTTTATGTATCAGTCCTTTGTATTCAAAAGATAGAAAAGGGTACTTAAAAACTACTTGAAGTTTATCGTGGTCATTGTAAACAAACTCTCTCGTTAAATGTAGCATGTATGTTGCTTTAAAAGAATGTAATTTTAAAATGCATTTCTGGTAACAAAATGAAATGACTTATTACTTGAATTTGGAAAATAAATAAGAAAAAATTAAATTTGTGTATGGGCTATATACAGGGTGCTTCAGTATCCATTTTTAAAGTTAATTCATGTCATATAAATATACAGTGACTCATTTCAAATGGAAACCTCTCTGTAAAAAATGTATTTATAATCATATGTTAACGCTTTTTTTTTAAATGATAAACCATCGAAAACTCCACTTTATGACAAAAATTTAGAGATAAATTTCAATTTTCAAAGCCTTCTATGATTTATTATTAATGTCGAAAATGAACAAATTCGATTAGCGATTTTTTTTATTGAAATTTTAACTACACCACTGGATTCAGTAACCTCTCAAATGGGTAAATCTTAAGTTTCATGAAAAAATATTGATAATTGACAAAGCTATGACAAAATTAATGTAGGCAGTTGTGCGACCCATTTTGAATGGAAACACCCCTATAAAAAATGTGTCTATTATTTGATTTTGACGGGACAATTTTAAAAGATACACCATCAAAAACTCCACTTTTTGACAAAAATTTAGAGATAAATTTCAATTTTCAAGGCTTTCTATGATTTATTTTCAATGTCGAAAATGGACAAATTTGATTAGCGATTTTTTTATTGAAATTTTAACTACACTACTGGATTCAGTAACCTCTCAAATGGGTAGATCCCAAGTTTCATGAAAAAATATTGAAAAATGGCAGATTTATGACAAAATCAATGTAGGCTCATAATAACTTTTACTTGATTTTTTCTAAAAATGGAAGTAGCTCATGAAAAATAAACAAAAGAAAAATAAATTAAGTGAATAGTTTTAATAAATATTACATTTTTATTGAGTAATGGCAGATAATAATAGGGTGCCGTGGAAAACA
Organism: Leptura quadrifasciata; assembly: GCA_963675555.1. NCBI lineage: Eukaryota > Metazoa > Arthropoda > Insecta > Coleoptera > Cerambycidae > Leptura > Leptura quadrifasciata. Next base: position 16,588,681 of record OY776681.1, on the reverse strand, counting down.
GATTTTGTAGTCAAACGTCAAATCTTTAAAATTCGCATATTCTCATATTCATTGTTATTGAATTATAAAATTAATCGATAGTTATTATCAAGTATTAGTTTGTAGTTAATTATGGATAATCTAAGTGTACAGGAAAAAATTGAACTTGTGCTCCTTAGAGGAGATAATGACAGAACTTTGAAAGAGGTATGCGAGATATTCAACAACAGGCATCCGAATAGGCCCAACATTACTAAAAATACTGTTTATAAAATAAATAAAATTTTTAATGAGTGTGACACTGTGACACGGCGTATTATAAGAACAGATAATATACAAAGAAGAACCAGGTATGAGCAGACAGTTTTAAATTATTTTAACAACAATCCAAACGCCAGTGTAAGAGTAGCTAGCTTAGATTTGAATTTACCTAGAGAAAATATTCGCCGATGCCTTAAGAAGAATTTAGTAAAACCATTCAAGCCCAAATTTTTACACACGATAGAACCTAGTGATGATAACAGACGGATGGAGTTTTCCTTGTGGGCTCATGGAGAGTATCTTAATAACAGAAATTTTAATAAAAATATTTTATTCAACGATGAAGCATCTTTTACAACAAACGGGGTAGTATCGTCACAAAATTCTAGTTTTTGGGCTATAGCAAACCCACAGTTTGTCATTAATTGTAAGAGACAATATTCCCAAAAAGTTAATGTTTGGTGTGGGTTGCTCAATGAAACAATCATTGGCCCTTTCTTTTTTGAAGGTAATATGAATAGCATGGAGTTTTTACAGTTCCTAAGAAATGAATTTTGGAATATTCTACATGAACTTCCAATACAAGAAAGAGTAAATCTACATTTTCAATTAGATGGAAGCCCTGTCCATAATGCCAGAGTGGTTAAGAGATGGCTGAATGCTAACTTCCCTAATCGATGGATAGGTCGTGGTAGCCTGTTAATTGAATGGCCACCCCGATCCCCGGACTTAACACTGATGGACTTCTCTTTATGGGGTTTAATAAAATCTAAAGTTTACAGGTCACGCCCGAGTAATAGAGAAGATTTGTGTGCAAGAATAAGACAAGCTTGTGCAGAAATTACCCGGCAACAATTACAGAATGTCGTAAAAAATATTAAAAGACGATTCGACAAGTGCATCGAAATAAACGGGGGCCTTGTAGATGCCACAAAAATTTAAGAAGTTTTAGTGTAATGTTGTACAATGTGTTATTTTTTTTATTTAATAGGTATCTAATTATTATTACTTTTAATTGTTCATACTTATGTTTTTAAGTCCGATATGATTAAGTTTGTTTAAATGACAATATTTATTACAACTATTCACTTAATTTATCTTTCTTTTGTTTATTTTTCATGGGCTACTTCGTTTTTTAGAAAAAATCAAGTAAAAGTTATGAGTCTACATTAATTTTGTCATAAATCTGTCATTTTTCAATATTTCTTCATGAAACTTGGGATTTACCCATTTGAGAGGTTACTGAATCCAGTGGTATATATTAAAATTTCAATAAAATAATCGTTAATCAAATTTGTCCATTTTCGACATTGAAAATAAATCATGGAAGGCTTTGAAAATTGAAATTTATCTCTAAATTTTTGTCATAAAGCGGAGTTTTCGATTTTTTATCATTTAAAAAAAAAGCGTTAACATAGGATTATAAATACATTTTTTACAGAGAGGTTTCCATTTGAAATGGGTCACACTGTATGTCAAGATATAAATTCAAATCAAGTCGCCATGATTTCGAGATAAATGGAAATTTAGGCCAATGGGAGAAATGTCAGTTTAGCTGTGATCGTAATTTCTTTTTAGAGGGCTACTTAAAGTCAAAAGTATTTTCTAATCGATCGCAAACTTTGGAACAACTAAAATATAATATTCGGACAGAGATTAACGCGATGCCAATTGAAATGCTGGAGCGGGTGACGAAAAATTTTCGTGCTAGGCTTCGAGAGTGTCAGCAGAGTCGAGGAGGTCATTTGACTGACGTAATACTTAAAAAAATATAATTTCCGTGTTTCCTCAAGAACCTTGTGTTTCATTTTTGATTAAAAATTTAGCAATTAATAAATACAACTCAATTTAAAATGGATACTTCATTCTGGAGGACCCGATACTACCTCGTAACCCTAAAAATTAGGTTTATCAGATGTCAAAAATATAGATACAAGGTTGTAGAAAATCAAATTATCGACTTTAATAAATCTTTAAATCTCTTAAACAATCATGCTCAGCTTATATTTACATACAGCCCGTGGGGTCGCGGTAAAGAATAATAATACAATAAAACCTGTTACTAATTTATTGAGCGAATTACTAATTAAACAATAATTATGTTATAACAATATAATGTAATCCCTTACTACTTCCCAAACAATGTGCAAACGATTAAATATATTTTCTAATCTTAGAAAATGCATCATCGCTGGATAACATATTTGCAACTTTAAAACAATTAAAATGGATTTGTTTGTTAGATTTAAACTGACTTAAAACATTAAAATATAAAGTAAAGATTTTATTATTTACTGCAGAGTTTAATAACAGGTGTGAGTCATTGAACACTCTCTGACTAATGTTTGCATTTTTGAAAATAAATTTTATTTTTATTAATTTAAGCTCTGCTTTGAACTGCTGATAATGGTGCGCTAGAATAATTCTCCAACGACATAGGTCTTTCCGGAGTCTGTCATCTGAGTGGTGTTTTGCCCTGGACTTACAATGATTTTAATCTAGAACTATCTCCATATTTTTTGGAGTACCAAATTTCAGTACCAGAATTGTTATTTTACTTTGTATCTATGTCATTTGAACAACGAACTTGACGCCACTAATTTCGTTAATAAAACCTCAACAAACCGTGTCAATATAACAGTAGCTTAAGGCAAGATTTGTAGTAGTTGAAGGTCTTGACATGATTTCCTACAATGTTAAGTATCTATTTTATATGGGCATAGATTTTTATAAACCTGAATAAAGATTTTAAGGTGGGGCAGTATGATTATTTTGTTATTTCTGCAAATACGGACTTATTGATGAATCAAAAATAAAAAAGTATTACTATAAATTAACCATTGTCAAGTGATTTTAACGACATGTATTTTTTATACACAGGCGCGATCATAGGGGAGGGGCATGGGAGCACTGATAATTTACATGGAATACCATCTTCATTCAACTCAAGAATAATTTAGACGGTCGTATTCCTATTTTTTTATTTAATTGTAAGAAATCACTATTTAACCTCTCCACAATAAAGTTGTGAGAGGTTACTAAAATTTGTTCAAAAACGAAAATTGAGATAACATCAAATCTTTACGTTTTGAAGTCCTAGGAACCAAAAAAAGTGGTTTTTGAAAAATATCTGTGTGTGTGTATGTGTATGTGTGTTAGCACGATAGCGCCGAAACTACTGAACGGATTTGAATGAAACTTTGCGTGTGCGTTTCTTTAGTGCCCCAGAAGATCTGAAAAGATTTTGGTTGAGATCGGATTACGTTTAGTGCCATTTTGACGCAACAAGTTGTTTATTTTATAATTACGTTCAATTTGCAATGGAACCATTGAAAAGCAGTTAGAATTCTGATTTCAAAGATATATCACACTTCCACCCTTTCGATTTGGTTTCCGTAAAAAAATTAAAAACAAAGCAAATATGGCACAGATCGCATTTCGCATGACACGATCGATGCGTGTAGCCGTTACGTCGTGAAACTCGTCAAATCACGCGTCAATTCACGTGTGAGGGTTTCTTCACTGCTCTAGAAGTAGAGCGCATTACGTTTAGTGCCGTTTTTAAATATATATACAGATAAATCGAAGAATTAAACTACAAATATTCCTCTAAAATCTAGTAAAATTACTGAAATGCTAATGTTTCATTTAACAAAGACAGCCGCGAATGATCGGATTGTAATGAGCAAATTTTGACGATTGTCATTGTCATCGTTTGTCATCTGATAACGTTGGTGTCATGTCATGTTAATAAGATTTCGGTATATTTGTAACTTTTAGTAGATTGTCACAAAGTTTAAAGGTAGATGTAACAATATCAATATCATATGCTTTCTGTACCTTCGTTGGTGAATTTATTATAGATTATCACTTTACCCATTTTCAGTTTGTTGCTTTACAAATCTGTAGTATTTAGGATAACTAGACTTTCTTAGTCGTTCAAGTGATGTTAAAGTTGTTAATATCCTAATAGTATATTATTTAACGAGCGATAATGTAGGTGATAGATGATTTTAAATTCATTAAGTTGAGGGTTTTTTTTAGTGCCCCAGAAGATCTGAAAAGGTGTTGGATGAGATCGGATTACGTTTAGTGCCGTTTTGTCACACAATTTAATGCTCTTTTCGGCTTCAAAGATCCACCGAGTGGGGAGGTTCCAGCCGCTTCCAGTAGCTGCCGATTTTTGCTATAAATTGACTACTTATAGTACAATAAAATTAATCTATCGTTTGGATTTTACCTCTCAGGAGATAATTTTATGATCAATCGACGGGGAAAAATGTAAGGAATGACATATTAAAATGTTTGGGTGTTATAGCAATTTTGTAAATAAATAAAAACTATTTACAAATTGGCCTTGCTCGACTTTAACGCGATACGACGGCCATGAAATACTTCCAATACTTAAAAAATATATATCACGTTGTAGAGAAAGAAATTCTCTACAATTTTGATACGGGAAATACCCCTCTACGATGCTAAATTTTTCTTTTTATCAGTTTTTTAAGATTCTATTGCTAAGTTGTCTTCGTTTTGGCTATCTCTTTCCCCATACGTTTTTACGACCCTCAAAATGAATTTGCGTCGCTCTTGATGACGTGTACGCGGGCGGATTTAGGTAAACGTAAAAAATTTCCGTTTTTCCTTCATTCCTGGCGCCTTTAAATTTCGATTTCGCCCGTCGAATTTACGACGCACTTTCATTGCCATTCTCGCCCTTTCCATATCGACACGGTACAGCGTTCCACGAAGAGTTTTTCGCGAGATATGAACGTTTAAAAATAGCATGTGTCGCGTTTTTTGCGATCCCGGCGAAAAACGCAAGCCAAATTTCTGAATGCGCGTGCAGCACGCGCCGTTCCGCCATGTCACAAATGGGCGTCATGACAATGGTCAGCTGACCAAACAAAAACAACTTTAAACATAATATTTTTAGTCGCAAACTCCTCTATAAATCCTTATTTTACTATAAGGAAAATAACCAGACTGCAACCAAAGTTACAAGTCTGGCGCGTTAAGTGTAATAATTGCATATTACCATCAAAACGCTAAAGCTTCGATTACAACAAACACCAGCCGAAAGACTGATCCTACTTAAAGGAGTTCTCTTGCCAGTCGTCACACACCACTTGCAGACTGCAGTTTCGAGCTGTTGGCTCTCGTCAGTGCAAGGTAGGCATGCATATGCTAAGCCAAGTCAGGCTATTTATTTTTCGATTGCAACAGACACTGGACCGCTAGATGGCGCCTGCTGGCTATTTTACATGGCGCTATTGTAGAAATAGCGGGATGTACTAAGTAGTCAAAGGATTCTCGTGCCGATCGTCGCATGCCTACCTTGCACTGACGAGAGCCAACAGCTCGAAACTGCAGTCTGCAAGTGGTGTGTGGCGACTGGCAAGAGAACTCCTTTAAGTAGGATCAGTCTTTCGGCTGGTGTTTGTTGTAATCGAAGCTTTAGCGTTTTGATGGTAATATGCAATTATTACACTTAACGCGCCAGACTTGTAACTTTGGTTGCAGTCTGGTTATTTTCCTTATAGTAAAATAAGGATTTATAGAGGAGTTTGCGACTAAAAATATTATGTTTAATATTCCGCCCTCTAAAAGCACATTTCAAAAACAACTTTGGCAAAAAATCTTTAAAACTTGGTAAAAAAAATTAAGCATCGCAGAGGAGTATTTCTCGTATCAAAATTGTAGAGAATTTCTTTCTCTACAACGTGATTTTCTTATTTTAATTATTAGAATAATTTTATGGTCGTCGTACCGTGTTAAAGTCGAGTAAGGCCAATTTGTTGATAGTTTTTAATTATTTACAAAATTGCTACAACGCCCAAGTCTTAAACATTTTAATATTGTTGTTTGCACGCCTACGCCACTGGAATATATATAAAATACGCGAAGGGCGAGAAATATCGGGAACAACGCTAGATTATTGTAGAATATTCAGGTACATTCGACGCGAGTATATATGGGGACTGGATCGGTGCACTAAAACAGTTTGATATGAGACAAGCAAGTGTTAAGATGAAATAAGGCACAATATCAAGTTGTAAATTAAAGTAGTGAATTTATTGTAGATCAAGAGTATAATTAGTGTGTTTTACTATAAGGAATAATTATTGTAATTAAGTGATTGATAAATCAGTAGTTTGTGAAGATTCTTATTGCGATTTATTGAACATACGTAAAGGATGTTTACTGGAAATTATAAATATGTAAAATATGTTATTCCTGACTTTTTCCCCCATCGATTGATCATAAAATTATCCCCTGAGAGGTAAAATCCAAAAGATGTGAAAAATTGGTCTATATTTATTGTACTATTATTGCTAAAATAATAATAATACTTCGAGCCAAATTTTACTCAGATATAGAACAAATTAGGATCTACCTATGACAAAAAAAAATATATTCGCCCTCTACAAATGCAAAATGCAAAACTACCTACGATATCAAAATTAACGGAAAAAAATCCGAAAATCTTATTAGACATTTCTTACCGGAAATTTGAGAGTTGAGAGTTTTTCAGAATTGCCTAACAACCTTGAGTCCAAAATTTCATCAAAATTAAAAATATATTATGATTTTGTTTAAAATAAGGCCCAAGTCCAAAAAGACTGACATTATTTTAAATAAAATCATTTTTTTTAATTTTGATGAAATTTTTGACTAAAGGTTTATTAAGACAATTCTGAACAACTTTCACAAATAAATTTTTTCGATAAAAAAATGCTTAATATGATTTTTTTCATTATTTACGTTTATCTTGGTATTACAGATGACTTTTCATTTGTAGGGGAGGATGTTTTTTGAACTTTAAATACTTCTACTACTTCTTATTTTGTTCTATATTTGAGTAAAATTTGTTCCAAATCGGAAAACAAAGAAAAAAGTTATAATAAGGGTGTTCACTTTTAAGTGCAACACACTGTATATCACCAAAACAAAAATTTAAAACAATAGAAAATACCCCATTCCATTGAATAAAGATATTATCCCTTTAACAATAAATGATAATTATTTTATTTCGTATATAAAAGTTGAAGTGCCCCCCCCCCCTCTTTGAAGAAGATATATGACCGCCCCTGTTTATACAGCTATCAACAAAGTGACTTGCAATTTTCGGTTATTAAAATACATATTTTTTTCGTAGAATTTTTTTTAGAGTTGCTGTAGTCACTTGACTACAAAATAAATCAACAATGTGGGATAAACAATAAAATTAATTTATTCAAACTATCACAAGTTGAATTTTTGTGTTTGATAATTGATATTTATATTAATTATTTTTATTATTTTTTTGCTTCCTGGCAACCATCTCGAACTCCATTTCTTTAAGATAGCTATGGGGCGGTATTAGTGCGTGCTAACTAATACGCTACATATACTTCCCTCCCAAAAAAAAATATAAACAACCAATCAATCAATATCAAACCGTACCCGTTTAGTTGGCAATCGCGCGGGTCGGTCCGAATCGTCGGTCAATAAATTGGTCGGTTTAACTCTGTCAATACTGACAGTCGTCGCTATTCCCCGCTTAAGGATGGTGATGATTTTATCGGAACAAAGGTGAGGAAGCAGGATTAAGACGTGCTTCTCTAAGAAAAACAAAATTACACGTGTAAACATCAGGACTTACGAATGGTTTTTGAGAGACATGGCGTTTGGGATCTGTAAAATTTAACTTGTCAAACATGTCATGTAATTTATTAATAAAATAAGGAACTCCTGTATCAACATGTGATTTAACAAAAAATTCTCCAGGGAGAGGTAACGTTTGACCGAACACAAGTTCAGCGGATGAACAATGTAAGTCAGTCTTAGGCATAGCCCTCAAACCCAACAAAATAATAGGGAGTTCTGCGACCAATTAATCGAAGCCTTCGCTAGTAAGGTAGTTTTTAACGTCCTATGGAAACGTTCCACTAAGCCGTTACTTTGGGGATGATACGAGGTCGTGCGAATCCGATGGAACCCCAAAAACTTTGAAAATTTCTGAAATAGTTCCGATTCAAATTGCACGCCTTGGTCAGTAGTGACCATCTCGAACTCCATTTCTTTAAGATGGCTATGGGGCGGTATTAGTGCGTGCTAACTAATACGCTACAGTGGCCCCTATAACAGGCTATTATAATAAAGCCAGAAGACGGAGTAGAGCTAATGAAAATATCCGATAATAAATAACTCGAATAGCAAGGTGATTATTATTGAAATCTTAGATATTATTTTTTTTGTAAAGGACTGAATATTTTTTAACGAAATTTGACATACGGGGGATTTAGGTCATGCCGAACAAGATTCTGTAAAAACAAATGCCCTATCTCAATCGCTAATATAAATTCCTAATTTTTGCCTATTTCTTTTGATCATAGTAGGCGTATTTAATTTGGAAAAAAAATGTGGTGGTGAAAAGTGAAACATACTGTATATGACTTGGGTAAACAAAAAAATATCTACCGGAATTTCGGCAGACCAACGGTTTATGTTATTACTCGACTGGCATTTGATGACGTATGGTCGCCGAGGGTCGTCCCTTGTCCAAGTATTTTACAACTTCTTTCGGCAACACTTCCTCATTAATTTTTGGAGTTACACTGTACTGTGCCGCCTAGGTGCTTCACTGCCTTTAATAAGTTCCATACTGTATTTTTACTTGCTTTGGCTAGTAGTATTTCTTATGCCAAAGCCATAGTGCTTTCTTCATCATGACGCGTAAAGAAGATTATAAAAGTTTAAAAAATCATTGAGATTGTAAATCGGTGAAAGCGGAAAGTAAATTAAAATATTGCATGGATTGGAAGTATATATTCCGCTCTTGTTTTGTCAATTACTTTTAAATTTCTAAACGACTATCGGTGAATATTAATCATGGACAGGTAAAGTATAGTATAAACCAGACTTGATCTACATAAGTTTACGCAATTGTTTTGAGTTAATTATTCAACCCTATTATAAGAGGCTGACGTAATGTTATAAAATTTACTCTAATTATGCCCTCATGTTGAAAATAACATAATTTTTGAAAAATGTGTTTCTATAAATGTGTAATTATTTATAATTATTTAGTTATTATATTTTCCTTGTTCAATGCTATAATTCCATTACAGGAAGACTTGATATTGTAAGATTATGCATTATATACTTATACAGGCTATCCAGTAACTCTAACACCAAGCGAGAATTTCAAGTTCTACTGATGTTTTTATGCCGAATTGATATTTTTATGTCGAATTCGCACGTGACATCTGCGTAAAAGAGATTTAAATTGTGCCTACTGAAAATTTGAAAATAATTTACAGTCGAAAGGTTACTAATTATCCTAAACTGGATTCTTTCTTCGTCTTAACACATAGAATAACTGGATAGTGCGAAAATAAACAATAGAATAGACAGAATGGAATGGAATAGGATAGGATAGGATAGGATAGGATAGGATGAGATGGAATAGATACGATGGGATGGGATGGGTTGGAATGGAATACAATAGAATAGGATAGCATAGGATAGGATATAATAGGATAGAATAGGACAGAATAGCATATGATGTGATAAGATAGGATAGGATAGAATATAATAGGATAGCATAGGAAAGGATAGGATAGGATAAGATAGGACAGGACAGGACAGGACAGGACAGGACAGGACAGGACAGGACAGGACAGGGCAGGACAGGATAGGATAGGATGGGATGGGATGGGTTGGAATGGAATGGAATGGAATGGAATAGAACAGAATAGAATATAATGGAATAGGATAGCATAGGATAGAATAGAATAGAATGTGATAAGATAGGATAGGGTAGGATAGGATAGGATAGGATAGGATAGAATAGAACAGAATAGAATAAATTTATTTACCAAAAATATGTTTACTATAAGGTAGGGCCATTGCCATACAGCTGGTAAGTGATGTGTCTTGTCAAAGTTTATTGTTAGCAGTTTACTATTAAAGAAAGTCACTGCCGTTTTAAGATTTCCCTCAACCTTACCTTTCAATAATTACCAAATAGTATCTTTAAAGAAGAAAATAGCCGTGTCATCATCGGCATAGCTTATTATTTCAGCATCTATTGGTAATTTAAGTAAATCGTTAACATATGTAAAAATAAGCTTGGCCTCAAAACGGTGCCTTGTAGAACTAACCTTCTTCATATTGCTAATACAATAATTATTTATACTAACGAACTGTTTTCGATTTGTTATAGGTAGCTTTTTATTAAATTATGGTACGTTCCTCGAAAGCCGATATTGTCCAAAGCAACTAATAAGTCATGATGACTCACAGTGTCGAAAGCTTTGGCTAGGTCATCGAAATTACATAATGAGGGCGCAGCAAAGTCTAGGGCGTTGTATATTTTAGAAATTAAGTCAGCTATTGCATCATTCATTGATCTAGCCTCCATGAATCCGTTCTGTTTGTCCGACATAATTTTATATTTTTTCAAAAACGAGCATATTTTAACTTTTAATATTTTCTCATAACTTTTAGCTATGCTAGATATAAGAAATATAAGTAGGTCTTATTGTTCGATACCTCTTGTTTATAAACTGGCTTGATCAAATAAATAAATGAATAAAACGTAAATACACTACAGTTGCATCAAATATATTTAAAAATGTGGTAAGTACTGAGTTATTACATCATAATAGGATCATAAGAATCATTTGTACCACCACACAGAAAATACAAAATGATACTTTTTTTGTATTATTTTTCGTCTTGTTCATACTTGTATGTCCCTCCTTCATCTTTTCAAGCCCCTCCTGGTGTTCTTCTTCGCCCCTTATTTCCTGTTCAGGCAAAAATAAAATAGTTTCAATAAGAAAATTAGGTCTATCTTAATCTTATTCTATAGAACAATTGTAAATATACACACATGGCTTCATATAAGTTTTTGTGCAAAAGAGGTAAATGAGTATATCCTTCAGAAATTTGAAAATTCGTATAAAAAGGTTTTTGGGTATGGCGAATTCAACGAAAGTATTTTCAACTTGGTACCACTTCCGCTTATACCGGAAATATTGTTAAAGAACACGCCCGACTCTCGAGAAATTTTTCGAAACTATAACGAAATCTGGAGATATTTTTGCATGAAACGCGTGCTCCACGTAAAGACGCCGTCGGAGGATGGTTTTTGGAAGTATTAAAAAAGATTCGCTCTTCGGACCGTTTATTATGTAAAAATAAAAATGTCGCTCTGTGGAGTGTAATTTTTGAAACTAACATGAATGCCGCTGTCCGGAGCATAACGTCGCGCCGGCGATGAAATTTTAGGAACTGCCATAAATATCGCTGCACGGGGCGTAACGTCGCACCGGCCACCAACATTTTAGAAACTATTATGAAATCCGACTTTTTAATGTCTTTTTATCAACCGACGTTGTGCTGTACTGCAACTCATACATCTTATTAAATATGAGAGGGGTTAAAAAGTTTCTATTCAAAATTTTACGGGGAATTTGGCGTGAAAGACAAAATTTTTCGAGGGTACATTTTCATTTTTTGCAATCAGTTTTGGCGGAAAAACGATGCGTTTTCTGCGTATTTGCCCTAACTTTTTTTCTTAGTGATTCAGTGGCAAAAAAGTTTTATTACCATGTACTCACATGTACATGGGACCGCCTTGCCTGAACGTAAGAATACATATAAATGAAAATATTATTCTGAATTGTTGCGATTCAAGCATTTTTATGCTCTAGAATGAGCGTCCAAAATTTTCACTGTGCAATTTAAAAATAAGTAAATAGACAGGCAAGCAAAAGCCCACCTATTCATAAACATTGAATTTTTATACTGAATCTTTTTGTGTAATCGTGTGTTATAAACTAAACATTGGATGGTAGTTGGAGACATTGTCGTTCCGTTCCTCACCATGTGTAGTATACGGGCCAGACCATTGTTATCTTATACACATTTCTTGATATTTTGTAAAAACATTTTTTAAAAGAACAATATATATTTTTGAACTATAAATATCATATTTTTCTTGTGTTTCAAAATTCCTTTTCAGGTTAATTAAGAGAGTTACAGTGTTAGACTTAAGACAGTGCCATGACGTCCAGTTGATACCTTCAGTGACTGCAGTTAAGCAAAAGAAACAGTAAGTATAAATTTTGTATTTTTGTTTTGAATCAGTCGCATCGAACCCTTCAGGTGAGCATTTTAATAACCACTTTAGGAAGGGTAGTAAAAGTCTTTCAGGCGTGTTAAAATGGATCGTTCACAGTATCACCAAACTTCGTTATTTTAAATGGAACACCCTGTATATTATTGCATATTTGGATTCCTTATAAAATTTATTGTGGCACATTTTTTACATTTAATAAATGTCCTGTAAAATTGTGCGTTATCTATTGTTTAAATTAGAGACACAGATTATTAAATACCTGCGTTTTAAACATTTTACCTTGTCTTCTTGGAAAACATTCCCTGCAAGATGTATTGGAAGCAAGGGCTCTGTTGAATGGTTTACAAGTCCTCCTAAATTATCCCCTTTGGTTTTTTCCATGGGAGCACTTAAAGAGCAAAATCCGATTCTTTGGAAGCATCACTAACAAATGATGTCAAATTACTTCAACATTCCGTACTAGTGCTTTATTATTGTACTGAAAACTAGAAATTCTCTCTATTTTCGTTGTATTGTGTGAATTAACACGGAAAATTTAAAGTATGAATACACGAACACCCTCATTAACAGTGCGTTGAGGTCGGTTATTCAGATGGTAGCTCTCATTATTTAATACGACAACAACCAAGGAAACGTGAATATAATGTATTTTTTTCGCTCAGAATAAAAAAATTGTTATTCTATTGATTAGTGATTAAAGAAAAATTCCATCCATTCTTATTAATAACTTGTCTGTTTACAAATGAGATTTCAGTTATCAAACTATAATTTTGTACCTACTGGTAATGTGCACGTTCCAGCAAAATCATGATGCACCCACAATTCAGTATTTTTATTTCCAACCAGCCCACCCACTGGTATTTATTATACCTAGAAAGTTACTTTAACTTCATTATTTAGATTGCTGCGGCATCGTAAAACATCTAAATCATCTAGATGCATATTTATAAGATGCTAAAATAATATGAAACTCTTTATACAGAAATATTTAGTCATTAGTATAACCTTCGACTTCATTATTGTAATATAAAAATTAATGAAAGATATATCCTCTGATTTATCGGGACCAATAAGGACATCTCTTTAATGCCAATCGTATAAACCCATTGTTTTAAAAAGAAGTTTTTTCCTGACCTACAGCATGTTTATATCAATGGCCTACTTTGAGTTATGAAGGAAAAAATAGAAAATTTTATGTCATTCTAAAGCTGTGCATTCACAGAACTGATACCTACTTGATCAGAGAATTTTCTTATTAATGAAAAACTATTTGATGAGGCTGATTTAGCATCACCAATCAAAAAATTCAAATACAATGCGAAAAAAATATTTTACGATATCGTATAAAACTTAACCTCACTCTTGCTGAAGAAACCGTATGTTCCTAGTTTTAAAAATGTGAAAGAAGTGATTTAAATAATTCTATTTGATTACCGCTCTAATTATGTTAAAGAGAGGAAAAAAATACGAAGCTTTTTGGTTCTAAATATTTTCTCAAAAAAGAAAATGATGTCAATACTTACAATGTACCGTTGAGGGTTGAATACTCTTGGAGGAGTTGTATTTAGAGATGCAACTATTTAAAATGTTCAACAACTGCTGAAAAACAATTAAAAAAAATTTAATGTTACTAAAATCAAGCCTAAACTTTGGTAAAATAGTTTAAATATATGGAATATTTAATAAAGCTTTATACGTGTGTTTTGATACATGGTACAGATGAACTGATCAAAGATGGCGCACTCAAACCCCCAATAGGACCCGAATCCTTCTGTAGCGTGGCAAAGCCATGTATACGAACAACCATTAAGGAATGGGTGCAAAATAAATTTCTGGAACGGTGGAGGAACTTTCCAAGACAAAGACAGGTCAAAGAGTTCATTAAAGGATGATCGGTCGAATTCACAGAAGATCTATTAAGCCAGTGCAGGAAGGCCATCAGAATAACAGTAGATCTTATAACTCAATAGACATATGCAACTGATAAACACCTTTTGATAACAGTTTGGTGTTTACAAGTTGAAGTGCACATGTGGTAAGAGCTACATCGGATAAACAGGACGGAATATCTAGTCCAGAATCAAAGAACACCAGAGAAATACCAGATTTGGATACACCGATAGGTCGGCGATAGCAGAACATGTCCATAATAACGAGAACCATAAAATCGACTACGAGGACGTCAATATATTAGACAGGAATACGCGCTATTATCCGCAAATCATTAGGGACTCACTGGAAATTATGAAAAACGTGAACAACTTTAACAGAGAGGATGGGTATCGACTTAGTAACACTGGTATTGCCAAGTACCAGCACCGTAGTAAGTCACGGTCAACGAAATACGACGAATGAGCAGCGAAGCGAACCAAGCACGACCAATGACCAGCGAAGCGAAACGGCGCCTAGGTATATAACGAGATGTGTAACATAACAAATTCAGTTTTTAGAATCCTACTGAAGAAGCTGACAGGATGATCGGCGAAACGTCAAGTCAAGTTCGACGACCACGGCAAGACCCGGAAGAAACTACTTCAATAGACAACGGCCGTGAAAACCTGCATTCTACCAACATTTTATTTCTTTGTGATTCTTTTACAAGTAAACTTGTTTTTATGACATACCTGGGGTCACCTCTGCCACTCTGACTTACATTTGAAAAAACCTTGTGATAAAATTTTTCATATTTGATTCTAAGTAATTGTTGTATTAAAACAATTTTTGATTCCATGATACTGTTTTGGAATCCTCCCTGGAGCCACTCCTGGCTCTCTAATGACTTTGCAAGGAGCCGCTTCTGCCCAATTTTCCGTCTGAAACTTTTTATTTAAAACATTTTTAGATTCAAAGAAGATTTCTGCTTTGACCCTGCCTACAATCGTCCCTAATGCACCGATGTTATCAATATTCAATAGCGTCCTTCCTTGAACCTCTCAGCTCTTTTATCTAAAATTTAAGATTTTCACGTTGAGCCGCCTTCGAGGAAAACGTACCACACATATACACACTGACAGATTGACAGACCGACAGACACATACAGATATAGACAGATAGCACGCTGATTTGGATGGTATGTCTTGGATCTAAGTAAAAAAATGTTTTAAATACATTAAATTTACGAAGAAATGTAGCAAACTGTCCGTTAGAAATAGAACTAAAACTGATCCAACTTTATGTTGAAACATTAATTTGTTTATAACGGAAAAAAATCGGAATTAAAAAATTAGCGTTTCTGTTTAAAAAGACATTTTTTTCTTCACTATTATCGAAAAATATACGTGAAAACCTACTATACTATATACCTAATATAGGTTTACCTATTATTTTATTCTTGATTATTGATCATGTATTTTTTAATTCAGTACAAATAAAAGATGTGAATAAATAAAATAACAATTATTTGACAGACTATTTTTGGTAACTGTTTCAAAATTACTTTTGCTTATCGAAACGGACGAGCGGAGTGGGACGTATATTTGTGAGAGAGAAGTGGGAGCGGTAGGCTCCTCCCCCGGCATCCCGCTGCACGGCTGCTGAATTGCCGCTCTGGTTTTTATAAATGAATCATGCGCGCGTGCAGGCCCTAATGAAGTTAGAGCTTCGGGGTAAAAAAACCTTGAAAGAGAATTGACTTCCCTTGAAAATGCGCTCGACCCGAAGTCCCTAACCCTTTTTCTTGCCCTTCTACAGAGCTAAAGCTTTGCGGGCTTCCCTCTTCCCTCCTAATCATCCGATCGCAATCTGGTCGGGCTCAAATAAAAGAGAAAAAATTCCACAAAAATCTCCCACCACCTTTTATCTTCCTGGCGAAAAACGACTTTATCTAAAAAAATAACAGCAATGAAAATTGAAAATACACAAGCGGAACTCAAAGTAGGCACAGTAGTACACAATCTCACGTTTGCTGCGCAATTTGCGGAACAAATTGCGTAAATTACAGCAGTTTTAATTTCATCTACGCTTACCCTTGCCCTTTCCCCTCTAATCAACCTAGCAACTTGAAATTTGGACACAGTACTTAGGTCCTGAGTGTCTATTGGAGGACGAAAAAAAAGTCGCCAAGTCACTTTCTTTCCCGAAAAAAAAATGCGAAAACGGCTCTCGGTACGTTCCCGCCGCAGCAAAAATCCGTATGCGAATCCGTACTTTCAAATCGCAATATCTCGAGAACTGCTGGACCGCTATCGCGGGCCATTCATTTTATCCATTTTACGCTTTTTCGATCCAAATCAAACTAAGCGAGTTATATCCGAAAAACTGATTTCCTCTAACTTTACATGTAAATTTCCCCCCCTCCACCACCCCTCGCGGCCGCAAACATGACCTTGAAAAAAACAGTGTCGTTTCGGGTTTTTTTTCGTGTCAGATCGATCCCACTGTCAAATCGGATTTAAAAATGGATTATCCTCATAGTGGGGAACATTCTCTTTTACTTTATCCGCCAGAGTGCACCACCTGTACTCGGTTGTTTGTTCGCCAATGCCAATACGAAAAAATATGTCTTTGTGTGTAATTAGGATGTAAAATGAAAACTTGTTGCTGTGTACCAAAGTGCTCTAACACAGTAGGACCTTTATTTCCCAAAAATGACCGTTTCCAACAAACTATTTAAAGGTTATATATGATACTGTCGTGAGCAGAAAAAAATAGGACAACTTTATTTTTTTCTAATGTAAATCTGTACTATTTGAATATGTAATGAGTAGCCGAAGTAAAACAGATATCACTTTTAATTTATTTTTTATTTTAATGCTGTAGTTATTGCTATAGTAAAGTGATGGATGGTTAATAAGACAAATTGCACTGCGTTAGAACATTAACAAAAATTTGGTGTGTAACATTTTAAGAAAGTGGAGAATAAACGGTACGATTAGTAGAAATCCTGGATCAAAGGACAAAGGATATCCTACTTAACAAGAAACTAACTATTAATATTTCGTTATTGCACCATTCCTATTTATAACTTCTATAAGTCTGTTTGGCATAGAATTAAATAACCTTATACAATAATCATTAGTAATATTATTTTCCCATGCATTATTTACTATTTCCAGTAATTCTTCGGCATTCCGTGGTCTCACATTTCGTTTTTGGGTACTTGTTACGAGTAGTCCCCATACATCTTCCACAGGGTTAAGATCTGGACTATGACTGGGCCAGTTAAGAACATTGATGTTGTTATCTTGAAACCAGTTAGTTACGGTATGAGCAGTATGAATGAACGGAACAACTGTAAATCCTAATATACGTTTCACTATTAAATCGTTCCTCAATATGCCACAAAACGCCAGGATCACGTGCCGATATCCAAGCCCACATATTGACGGAAAATCTACCTCTTTTATCATTGTTATATATTTCTCATCGAATCGAGTATTCGGAGAGCGGTAAACACGAATACGACCGCTGTGTGTTGACTGGAAAGTTTTTTCGTCTGTAAAGATTACATTGTTCCAAGAATTTACATCACGCGCAAATCCTACTCGAGCTTCTTTATGTTCAGCTTTAAGTAAGTATTTCTGTGCTGCTGCATGACAGCGTAGCTCCGATTCTCTTACTCGCCGGCGACCAGTACTACTCGATTCAGGAAAATTCGTTTCTTCAGCAGCCTGAATAACTGGGTAAAATGGATTTTCTACTAAAGCATTTACCAATTGCAAATCTTGTTGTTGAGTTGATATTCTTCATCGCCCTGATGCAGGATTTCTACTAATCGTACCGTTTATTCTCCACTTTCTTAAAATGTTACACACCGAATTTTTGTCAATATTATAACGCAGTGCAATTTGTCTCATTGACCATCCATCTTCTGCTTTAGCAATAACTCCAGATTTAACTAAATCGCTTATATGAGGATATTAGTTTTTTGCACACTTGCAATAAATTATGACAACTAACTGACAATGTCACAAAAATTAAAGTTAGATGCACACAACTAGGTTTTAGCAAAATACCGTTATAAGACTTGTCCTATTTTTTTTGCTCATGACCGTACAAGTTGAGAATGACATTAAACCGAGTACCATGGCGTCATCTATTAGATATATTAGGAACTGGATGGCTACAATGATTTTATTTTATATTTAGTTGACCCAATGAAATATTGCCATGTGTAAGTAAAATATTAGTGAAGAAGGAGTTAAGTAGATATTTATTTATTCTTACATGAAATTGTCCGCTACTTTCATCTGATATGGAGCACTACAAATAATTTTATTTTATGAACTATCTAATCCATGTTCTATTCTTGCTAAAACTCAAAATTTGCACTCAACACAGCCATTGGCAAATGTCACAATTGTCACATAAAATAGATACGTAAAAAATCATTGGGTTTAGATTAAAAAGCTGCTAATACCAATACCTAGCTATCATTGCATTAGCCGATTTCTATGAGGTAGGCATATCCAAGAAAGAGATCCGAAAAACAAATATTTATTATTTTTGGCCATAACTTTTCTTTTAATAAGTATATAGGTTATATTGGTAAAAAAAGTATAAGACAAACCTAAGCAGAACTATGGCAGGTGTATAGTGATATGAATTTTCACTCGATAATTTCGTTGTTTGCAAAATTTGCAAATTTAAAACTACAAGATATGAAGATTGGCACTACTTTTTAATTAAAATTAACTAATTTTGCAAATAACTGAAATTATTAAGTGAAAATTCATATCACCACACCCGTAATAGTTCTACTTAGATGGTCTTATACTTTTTTACCATATATATATATATATATATATATATATATATATATATATATATATATATATATATATATATATATATATATATATATATGTATCTATGGTGTATAGCGACTTGCTATTTTGCAAGTACCGAGAGCGGTGACCTTTAGCCCTTGGTGGACTTAACCCATATACTGTTATTATACATGATTTGCAGGAAACAACTACTCAGCGGGCAAATACCCCGACCTGCATTGAATTATACCTTACAAATCATGAAAGATTGGTAGCCAATGTCATTTGTCAATTCCCCGACCAGACATAGACCGGTTTCGAACTTATTAGTTCTCATCAGTATGTCATAGGTCATGGAACAGATAAATGACAGTGGCCAACCTGTTAGTTTTATACAAACTTAAGTAAATGGTGTACCGGTGAGAGGTAAGTGAATACCCTCATGTGGTCAAATGCTACTATACACCAGACATCATAGACGTCTCTATGGTGTATAGCGACTTGCTATTTTGCAAGTACCGAGAGCGGTGACCTTTAGCCCTTGGTGGACTTAACCCATATACTGTTATTATACATGATTTGCAGGAAACAACTACTCAGCGGGCAAATACCCCGACCTGCATTGAATTATACCTTACAAATCATGAAAGATTGGTAGCCAATGTCATTTGTCAATTCCCCGACCAGACATAGACCGGTTTCGAACTTATTAGTTCTCATCAGTATGTCATAGGTCATGGAACAGACAAATGACAGTGGCCAACCTGTTAGTTTTATACAAACTTAAGTAAATGGTGTACCGGTGAGAGGTAAGTGAATACCCTCATGTGGTCAAATGCTACTATACACCAGACATCATAGACGTCTCTATGGTGTATAGCGACTTGCTATTTTGCAAGTACCGAGAGCGGTGACCTTTAGCCCTTGGTGGACTTAACCCATATACTGTTATTATACATGATTTGCAGGAAACAACTACTCAGCGGGCAAATACCCCGACCTGCATTGAATTATACCTTACAAATCATGAAAGATTGGTAGCCAATGTCATTTGTCAATTCCCCGACCAGACATAGACCGGTTTCGAACTTATTAGTTCTCATCAGTATGTCATAGGTCATGGAACAGACAAATGACAGTGGCCAACCTGTTAGTTTTATACAAACTTAAGTAAATGGTGTACCGGTGAGAGGTAAGTGAATACCCTCATGTGGTCAAATGCTACTATACACCAGACATCATAGACGTCTCTATGGTGTATAGCGACTTGCTATTTTGCAAGTACCGAGAGCGGTGACCTTTAGCCCTTGGTGGACTTATGTCCTTGTGTACTGATGTCTGGTGTATAGTAGCATTTGACCACATGAGGGTATTCACTTACCTCTCACCGGTACACCATTTACTTAAGTTTGTATAAAACTAACAGGTTGGCCACTGTCATTTGTCTGTTCCATGACCTATGACATACTGATGAGAACTAATAAGTTCGAAACCGGTCTATGTCTGGTCGGGGAATTGACAAATGACATTGGCTACCAATCTTTCATGATTTGTAAGGTATAATTCAATGCAGGTCGGGGTATTTGCCCGCTGAGTAGTTGTTTCCTGCAAATCATGTATAATAACAGTATATGGGTTAAGTCCACCAAGGGCTAAAGATCACCGCTCTCGGTACTTGCAAAATAGCAAGTCGCTATACACCATAGAGACGTCTATGATGTCTGGTGTATAGTAGCATTTGACCACATGAGGGTATTCACTTACCTCTCACCGGTACACCATTTACTTAAGTTTGTATAAAACTAACAGGTTGGCCACTGTCATTTGTCTGTTCCATGACCTATGACATACTGATGAGAACTAATAAGTTCGAAACCGGTCTATGTCTGGTCGGGGAATTGACAAATGACATTGGCTACCAATCTTTCATGATTTGTAAGGTATAATTCAATGCAGGTCGGGGTATTTGCCCGCTGAGTAGTTGTTTCCTGCAAATCATGTATAATAACAGTATATGGGTTAAGTCCACCAAGGGCTAAAGGTCACCGCTCTCGGTACTTGCAAAATAGCAAGTCGCTATACACCATAGAGACGTCTATGATGTCTGGTGTATAGTAGCATTTGACCACATGAGGGTATTCACTTACCTCTCACCGGTACACCATTTACTTAAGTTTGTATAAAACTAACAGGTTGGCCACTGTCATTTGTCTGTTCCATGACCTATGACATACTGATGAGAACTAATAAGTTCGAAACCGGTCTATGTCTGGTCGGGGAATTGACAAATGACATTGGCTACCAATCTTTCATGATTTGTAAGGTATAATTCAATGCAGGTCGGGGTATTTGCCCGCTGAGTAGTTGTTTCCTGCAAATCATGTATAATAACAATATATATATATATATATATATATATATATATTTAAGAAAAAGTTATGCTCAAAAATAATTAATATTTTCTTATCGGATCTTTCTCTCACTTGGATGTGCTTTGTGTCTACACCACAACACACTGTCTACAACTTAATTTAATTTTTTCGCCTCGTATCTCAGCAGTGCCATCTCTTAATGTTTTATTCACTTGTCAGAAATAATGATTTGAGATCGATTTTCGAGAAGTTTTTTCTCCATCAGATTTTATTGGATAGAATGATAGATTTAGGTGTAAATAACATGAAAATAATAGGAAATTTTCAGATGCAATTTTGATGGTCTTTTTTACGTTTTAACTGAAAAAAAAAGAAAAAAGGACTCTTTTATTTAAATTTCGCGCCATTTCCGCTCAGCCATTTTGAATGCACTTTTGGATGCAATGGGGGGCTAAAAATTGCATCTGGAGGGTCAAAAATGACTGTATATGCACAATAAAGTTTATGTAATAACAGAATAATAAATTTCTAGTCAATATTAATTATTTTTAAACGATTATATTTGAAAAATTATCGAAAAACTGGCAAAAAACTTGTTTGCATAAAAGTACATTTAAATATGTCTTACAGCCATATGTATACGTACTATGATTTTCTTGTTATTAGTATAGTATAGTAGTATAGTAGTATAGTATAGTATAGTAGTATAGTATATTTATTTCTCATGCCAAATATACATAGTATATATATGAACGTCACAACAGTAATACAAGTAAATAGTACAGGATCAATAAAATTTATAACTAACAATACATGTAACATCACATTTTACGACTAACTAATCAAATGATCACAAGTAACAGGTAGATATTTAAAACATTTAATCTAAATCATCACAGATAGTGTATATGGGCGTATCAGTATCACTGTGGCTCAAGGTTCAGGTACTCCTCAACAGAGTAGAAACCGTTTGTAGCAAGAAAATTTTTCAAACAAGAATTTAATTTATTTAGCGAATTTATGGATTTAATTTCTGACGGTAACTTGTTATACATTTTAATACCTGCATGATATGGAGATTTCTTGTACAAGGTTGTGTTGTGATTTTTTATTTTTAGTAGATTAGTAGATGTAGATGTCTAGTACCATATGAATGATTGTCTGAATTGGTTTCAAACATATTTAGATTTTTTTTGACAAGTTTAATAGTGTTGAATATATATATATATATGTGCTGGAAATAGTTAGGATTTTATTATTTTTAAAATAAGGTTTACAAGAGTCTCTTGGTGTAACATCAAATAATAATCTGATGAGCCTTTTCTGCAGGATAAACACGCGATTTATACTAGAAGCAGCACCCCAAGCTACGATGTTGTATGATAAATGTGAATATGCAAGTGCATAATAAACATTTAATAGTGATTTTATATTAAAGATACCCTTCAACTGTCTTAGTGCGAAGTATGCATAATTTAACTTTTGGCAAATATGTTTAATTTGATCTTCCCAGCAGAGGCTATTGTCAATCATGGTTCCCAGGAACTTGACAGTTGTTGAGAAGCTTTCAGTAGGTATGACTTTGATAAGATCATCTGTAGGTGATCTTCTTTGCGAGAAGTATACACACTGAGTCTTGCCAATATTCAAGATCAGTGTGTTACTGTGACACCAGTCTTGATATAATTGCAAAATCCTATTTATTTTATCTTGGAGTACTACAGGGTTGCTGAGAGCAACATTGAGGTGTCATCCGCAAACATAACAACCAATCCCTCCTGCATAATTGTAGGGAGATCATGGACAAATAACAAAAATAGTAATGGTCCCAGTACGGAACCCTGAGGGACTCTTTGAGTGGCATCATAATTTTCCGATGTTGTGCCGTGTATTTTCACATGAAGTTTTCTATCAGTCAAGAAAGATTTAATAAGATTTAATGTTAGACCTCTAATTCCCAATCTTTGCCATTTGTACACAACTGGAAGGTGGCAGTTTCTATTGATTTATTTTGCTGGAAGCCATGCTGATTTGTTGTTATAATATTGTGTTTAATTAAGAACGATGATATTCTCTTAAATATTAATCTTTCTATAACTTTTGAGAGTACACATAGGATGGAAATTGGTCGATAGTTTTCAAAATCAAGCTCATCACCTTTCTTAAATACTGGCAGAGCTGATGCAATTTTGAATATACTTGGAAAATGGCCTTGTTGGAAACATTCGTTAATTAAGTGTGCCAGAGGTGTAGCAATTATTTCACATGCATATTTTAGGGCTTTAGTAGATATTCCATCTACACTTATAGCAGACTTATCTTTTAGATTTTTTATTATGTCTATGATTTCCTCACGTGCTGTAGGCTTTAAAAATATTGTATGTTCAACATAGGAGCAACCAGTACATTCAGTGGAAATATTATCCTTGAAATGTTCAGACATTTTTCCAGACGCAACATTTGAAAAGTAATTCCCAAAATGGTCCGCAATAATTTGAGGATTAGTTGTGGGTGTGTTGTTTATATTTATTATTAATTTATTGCTTTCAAAACTTCTACCAAGTTGTTAATTAACCAGACTCCAAATTTATTTTGAACTATTTGTTGGTTTATTTACTCGTCGTGAGAAATAATCTCTTTTAGATTCTTTGATGTTTATGTTAAATGTTTTTTCTTGTCTTTGTATAATTTAGTCAGATTGAAATCATTCAATTTATTTGCCAACCAATAGAGATTTTTTTAGTTCTTATTTACACCAAAATCTATCATTCTATGCAATAAAATCTGATGGAGAAATAACTTCTCGAAAATCGACCTCAAATCATTATTTCTGACGGCCTATATTGTGTGCCAAGGATTGCTAACAGTAGTCCTTGATTGTGTGCAAAGAGGGTAGGTAAACTCTACGATATCTAGTTTACGCTCCTTGGATTGTGACTCCTTGTATACCGTATACCTGTATCATCTAATGGAGAATGAATTTATTTCTCGATGTATTTAATGATTATAAAGCCAGGCTTACAAGACAGTGTATTGCTAGTTGCCCGACTTGGTGACTTTAAGTTTTCATTAAACGGGAATTTGGGATAAATGTTAATTGTGAGGGATTTGTTTTTATGGAGATTATTTTTCTTTCTAATGATTATAAAGCAAGATGAAGCTATTTGCAAGTTGCGGACACCTATTATTGTCTGTAATTTGATGACTAGAGGAACAGTCAAATAATTCAAATTTTTATTCCATTCCATAACTCAAAAAACGGAATACGAAATTTAAACAATCAAACAAAATGAAATTTAAAACCAAATAATTAAAACAATTGTTGGAAATTTTGCGTCCCTCAAATTTTGGCGCCCAAATCGCTAGCTTCCTTTGCTTGCTGGTTAATCCGCTTCTGCTTATTAGGGTGGAAGCTCCCTTCATCTTATCGTTTCTAAAGTTGAGAAGGCACTACACCACAAGAAACTTACAGCTGGAACCTTTTTTGGACATAGAGGGAATAATTGCGGATACCTTGTTCAACAACATCATGCTGTAGCTGCTTATCATGGTTTCAAGAGCACCGTTAGATGGATGAGGCTCATGTTGGTGTAAAGACAAATTATAGCTGCCAGTGACGTATCAATAAGGAAAGACCACCCGTAAGAAGACATCCTTTCCATTCTGTCTCAACCTTAACGGCCTACTGAAAGAACTTGAAAATGAAGGTCTTTTTGTTCAAAGCTATGCTTAAGGTCACTGCCATCTTTGTAAAATTCCCAAATATAATTTATCATATATCATATCATATAGTGGTGCAATAACCAAGGCATTAGAGTAGACTCCTTTGCGAATTGGTTATTTTACTAGACGAGATGCGTGCCAGTCGGTTTTATCATCGACCCCATGCCCCCACCAATCTAATGATCTCCAGAAAGGCGAAGTACCTGCTTGTGAGTCTGGACTCTTAAGTTGAGAAGATTATATAGAGAGACAGATACAGAGTGGGTCACCATTGAGACATAAGTGCTGGAGGGCAAAATGTGGTATTATACTGCTATAATGAAACCTATGATAACTTACACTTCCGTTGTTTGATGGCCTCTTGCAGCCAGGCTATATATTCAATGAAAGTTAGCATAGACTTCCTAGAACCCTTTAAGGTTGTGATCCTCAATGATACACTGAGACTTGTTGATATCATTTGGGTCACAGACGGATCAAGGTCCTAGGGAAGTGCTGGAGTAGGGACATATGGTAAGACATTTAGGGCTGAATTCCCTTATTACTTGGGTTAATATACTACGGTATTCTATAAGCACAGAGATCTTTACTATTTTGGTCTGTGACAGGAGAGTATCCACAAGAGATATTCTAACAGTTATATACACATGTAGTTGCCTTCAAGGCCTTTCATTAGTTAAGACCAAATTGTCAATGGTTCAAAGCTGTAAACAAACTGCTGTAAACAGGCTCTCTGTACTTAGCTTATTGTCTGACTGGGTCAAACTTTTCACCTTGACATAGTAATATTGAGTGTGTCGAGCAGATACATTTTTTGAGGAGGGCCTCGGTAGCCTTTACTGGATTTGGAGCTGACTGTTAGCTACTCTTGATCAAATGCCAAGGAGTCGACAGAGAACTGGGCTCGGCCTGAGTTCATTGAGTCTCCCATCCAGGCAAGCCGTGAAGCTCATTATTTCAGAGCTCTTGGCAAAAAGGCGGAGCATATCCTGCATCTAAATACGAACAGTAGTAAGTCTTTTGAATAGACGTGGCTCTTTTAGGAAACATCTTCACACCATCGAGGCAGTTGACAATCCAGACTGTAGAAAAGTGGAAGAAACTACCATCCACATGCTAACGTTGTCTGGACGCACAAGCATTTCAGTATTGGTTATACTATGCTCTAGGAAATAAGCAGTGCTCATGAGTGTCATGAATGGAGAAATTCCCTGGAAATGCAATGGGTTACAGGACCTGAATGCAGCAACTTTACATCACACTGCTAAGAAGAAGAAGAAGACCATTAATTTGGCCAATCGTGCTTTAACGAATCCTTTTGTCTGGGTCTCTCATTGGCAATTTCTCCACCACAGATTTATTTTCTTACCCTTTTACTCATTAATGAATGATCGTAGCTATGCCAGAAAAGGCTTCGGGTTCTATTAAAGCCCTAGATGTACATTCATTTGTGAATTCGTCTGCCTTTTTATTTAGTTTGTGTTCTAGTACCCACACACCCACCCTCCACACTTCTGACTTCCTAGATCTATAAGGATTCCCATACTAGTTTCGAATTAACATGCATGGAACTGGATCTGGATTATTGGGGTGGATGAGGCCATTCTCACATGCACTTAGGCCTCGAAAGTCCTCTGTAGAAGCAGCATTCCCTTATTCCTCAAGCTGGCTTGTGATGAATTTGAGGAGACAACTTAGCAGGGTGCTATCTATGCTGGCCACACTGGGCGAGAAATCCCCAGCATGGATCCCCTTTTTGTTGAAAGAGCAGGGCAGCGACACAGCACATGCTCGGCAGTTTCGTCCTCTAGATTACGCCCTCTTCACTTGGGATAGATTGCAAGTCCCAGTGTGTGAAGGTGCTTCTTCTCGGACAAGTAAAGACAATGTTTACCTAGTTCACGACTGGGATCAGTAAAAGCATGGAATTAATTAGTTTTAGCACTGCTTGGCTATGGGAGGAAATGACAATTAACTGATTAACAGTGCTTTGCTTTGTATTGAAGTCATTTCAGCCTGAAATACTGTTGCATATCTTCCTAGACTTATCATGATTTCAGTGTTCGACTTTATTCCATAAATCCCAACCCAGACCCCCTGAAGCCATTCATGTACGAGACTATGTGTAACTGATATTGGAGGACAATTTTCCCAGTGCCTTTTATTCCACTAACTCTATATGGGTATTTCTGTAATAAAATCCACCTTCAACTTTGTGTATAATTTTTGGTGCTCTATTCTGTGCTGGTGATAATGATACACCATAACGCAATGACATTTATTTATTATAAATATTTATAGGAAATATAAAATATATACACTATCTTAACGCTACACTGTCTTGTCTGAGTAAATGTTCATTTTCACTTATAATCCTATTGCATTGCTCCAAATTCGTAATAACATTCTGCAAGTCCCAGTGCTTCATAAGGAACGCATGATCTAAAGTAAAATAACTATGCCTTATACACTGTATCGCCGTGCAGTGAGCAGTGGAATGAAGCTTCATTCCTATCTCGTGTATTAAAGATGCCAGGTAGGTTTCGTACTCGTTCACGCATTGTATTTCTAAAACGTGATAAGAATACATGTATGGGGTGTTTATTTATGTAATATTATATGCCTCACCTATTGTAAAAGCAGGTCCTTCAAATTCAACACACTTCAATCCGTACACTATAGGAATTTTTGAATCCAGAGGTCGGATTGGTCCTTTAATTGCTAGTTCATAGGCCAGTTGCGACTGCATATCTACTCCACACATTCTAAGGAAAATACATTTAATTCATATTATACATTATTGTTCAGTTCGGTAATGAACTAATTTACACAGAAAACAATGAATTGCTTAAAGATTAAATCATCCATGATGATGTCAATGTTGTTGGTGAGATATGTGAACAATGTGTCAACCCCAGAATAGTATTGTAGTTGAATATGACGTTTTTTTTTTAATATCAAGAACAATTCTCTGCATTCTGCTCTTGATTCACCCAAAACCTATTTTTAGTTTGTTAGAATTTGAAACGTTTATAGAGGAAGCGGTAATAACTTAAAAATGAAAATCGCATTAGGTAGACTTCGTTTTCTGTATGAGATAGTGACAAATTTTATAAGAAAAACTTGCTAGAATAAAAAAAAATGATGTAGCAAATTTAATAACTATTTTATCATTTATAAATATAATGCTAATTTAGATTTATTACTCTACCCATGTTCCTCTATTTTCAGTACACATTTCAGCCCCTCCTTAAATTCTTTGTAGCTATTTTGAATAGCTTGAATGTGACTTGAATTTACAGCATTTGTAATTAAAACATTAGAATTTTATACTTCTTTATAAATATTGGAGAAAATATATCAAAGAAAATTCACGTTAATAGATTACTAAAAGGAAGAAACATTAGTTGCAGTAACATGTTTCTCAAACATCACTGAAAACGAAATTATAAAAAATATAAATAATTTAAAAAATAAATCTTCCTCAGGTGAAGATGATATATATCCTCAAAGATATTGAAGTTTTTGAATGCAATCATTACTAAACCCCTACGTTACATATTTAACTTATGTTTTGAAAAAGGTTTCTTTCCAAACATGCTAAAAATATCAACTGTGACACCTATATACAAAACAGGTGATAGAACAGTAGTAACTACAGGCCCATCTCGGTAATCAAGAACATATTGCAGAAGTTTTAGAAAAATGTATAAAAAATAGAGCAGTAGAACATTTAAATTATAATAAAATTCTTTCTCCCAATCAATATGACTTTAAAGAAGGTATGAGTATATATGCGGTTGTAAAAACTATACAGAGTGTCTCACCGGGAACTGAATCGATTGATTTAGAGAAAAGTATGCATCAGAAAATTTTGAAAATTTAGATAATTACTAATGTCGGTGTGGCCAATGCAACTAAAATAATTACAAGCAGCTGGCACTTCCGCTTATGCCGGAAGTCGATACCAACTTGCTTATTTCAAATGGAACACCCTATATATTTTAGGGTTTTCGAAAAGAGCATACATTTCTGAGTCGAAAATATGTAGCATATCCTATACCTAAACCTAACCGTTTCAGAGATATTTGACATTTATAGAAAATTTGACAGGTGCAACGGTTTGCAAGAACCGTTATAACTTTCTTTGTGTAAAAGATCCTCATTTGTTTCTTGCCATGTAAAAAGAACACAAGGAGAACTACGTTCTACAACTGAAATAAATTCAATAATACCATACCAAGTATTCCGTTTTCCGCGTTACATTTTGTCAACTTTAAACCGCGAAAATTTGTTTAGGTCAAATGGAACATCCTGTATTTTTTTTGTGCTATAAAATTGCAGCATTTATCATGGATCAAAATTTAAAATTGACAGACCACATGCAATAATTAAACAACAAAATGCACAAATTGGTTTGGAAATTCTACCACTTAAAAGATATTTTGCTTCTTAACACTTTAAATTCATTGTATCATGCTTTGGCCGAATCAATTCTTAGATATGGAATAATAGTATGGTGAATTGCATATTCAACTAATTTGGAGTCTTTAAATATATCGCAAAAACATATAATAAAAATTATCTTAGGAAAAAATAAATATTACTGCACTGAACTGTTATTCAAAGAATTTGTATTTAATCTGCAACTTCTATATATCAAGTCTGTTCTAATATTTACACATAAACACAACAATTTACTGAGTACAATACAACATGTACACAACACAAGACAAAAATATAATTGAAATGTTGCAATACCTCAAATTAGATACACAACAACACAAAGATTTATAACGTATTATGGTCAAAAATTCTATATTTTATCTTTCCATTTTAATAATAGAACTATTCTGTGAGAAAATAACTAAATACTTAATAAATAATAAATAGAAATTCACGAAATTATTGGTAGGTAGTTAAAATATTGAATATAGAGATAATAATTATAATAGTATCATTTACTCATCGTATATTTCGCCTGTGATCATTGTACAAGGAAAATTTAAACAATAATTAAGATTTTCAACGTAATTAAGTTGTTGCTGTTACACATACAGATTGTTTATGCAATATAGGTGTACTACATAACAATAACGATTAATATATATTAAAATAGACATTAAACATGCATTTTCGCATTTTGACTGATAATAAGCTATTTTACTAAATTCAAAGTCGTTTAATAAAGAGGCACTTTACCACATTAAAGTATCACTTTATTATATAGTAATGTCAGTGTCCTTGGATTTTAAAGGAAGTAAGCTCGAAGATGCATCTCAAGCGGCATTTAAAATGTCTTCAGAAAAATTTTCTAAATTGTTTTCAATAGCAAGACTCATTTTTGTAATTAATTAAATTAGAATCAATTCGACTCACAAAAATTATAGCTAATAGTTATTATATAAATAAACAAAGCCGTGTTAGTTACTAGGTTACGGAAATCCTACACAAGTACCTACTATGAAATTTCTTAAATTTCAAACTGTGTAATACTTTCAGATCTATCGTTATTTGCTTATAATTACCTACTAACACAAAATGCGAAAAAATAGTATAAACAAATCTCATAAGAAGAGCTGTTTTACTAAACTCATATAGTTTTTGAGTTACTCGCTCGCTGCGCTCGCTTGTACTCAAACACTATATTCATTCAGTAAAACTTTACTTTTCTAAACCTGTTGTTTAATGTACTAGTGCTTAGTAGTTTTTTAAAATTCAATAAGTAATTAAAATAGTACCTGTTACCACATGGTAATAACATATTCTTTTCTGTCTCATTTTTGGCAATTTATAGTTTGCAAATCAGCATTTACTCTTATATATTAAGCAGTCTTACTAGCAGTTTTTTTTGACAGCACTTAGCAGTCTTTTAGCATTTACGTTTGCGATTATCACTTTTTCCAAGTCGCATGGTTTGATAATACTTCTCTGCTTGTGTTAAGGCGTTTAAGCCTTCAATTTTGTATTAATTACATGAATAGATTAGAAACTATTTTACAATCTTTACACAAAAACTTTCTTTAAATCAAACACCATCTTGCAAGGATAAGTTGTCAAAGATATCTAGATTGGATGCTCTACGAGACCCATCTTCAACTATACGTAGTCTGAAATGTAACGAGATAATGTTATCTCGGTTACAACGTTTTAAATTTGGAAATCTTAGTGGCTTAAAGTCTCAACCAATCCAAATTCATTACAATTACATATGTACATGACGTGCTGCCATCGATAGAATATCTTCTTCTTTAATTTTCATTTAGAGTTATTTGAGTAAAAATTTAGTATTTAGTAGTGTATATTTTAAATACAAAGTAGTGTAAATTTTATTGAATTGTAATTGGAAAAAAGCAATAAATTTGATTAACTAACTGATTATAAACAAGAAAATATGCATAGATATAGTTTTATGAAAGGATTCTGCAGCAAATACAGGTAAAAATGGTTTCAGACTAGTATAAACTTTTGCTAAAATTTTCTCTAATATCTATAAAACCTACTTCCACTTTAGCTAGGAAACCTACTCAAACATCTTTTTCTGATGCGACGCCTGCATAGATGACAGCAGTTTGTCCATATTAAACTGCCTAACATGTCTCCATGTGGATTTCTCCACAACTTTCCCACTCTTGAAGCCGTTTTCAGTTGCTTGACCTAAGACTCCCTTTATCCTATAAGCTCGAGTGGGGCGATTTTCCCTGATATATTTAGCTGTGTGGGTGCCATCTCTTAACCCAAAAACTAGAAAATATAATAATACAGCGTATAGGTGTAACGAAAATTGGTTATATGTATGACTATAAGAAAAATTTTATAATCGAAGTTTAATAGACTTTTTTCACTACTAGTGGTAAACTGAAAATAGCGGAGGATCATGCAATTTTTCGTAGAGATTCAAAACTTTGGGTAGTTGTTAGTTGTCTCAAAAATAAGATATTCCTAAAATATCTACCTTCTGCAAGTGTTGGAACGTTGTTTTAAACTCAAAAAAGGGGTAAATCAACCCTCTTTTGGGGCAATTTTTTTCGGACCCCTTAAACTATAAATTATGCAACGAAAATGTGGTCCTTTTATTGTCAATGTTTAAGGAACCTTCACTTAAATTTTCGTGATGTTACGTTCATCCCTCCCCTCTCGTAATTCATATATATGTACGTTTTTTTTAACCAAAAATTGATTTTCGGATAGTTTGGGCAAATCTTGCCAGAATCAGATGAAATTTTGGGTGAAGGTGGCTCATAATACCTACAAATAACCTGCCACATTTCAAGTCAATGCCATTTTTTTCTAAATATTACGGAATTTTTAAAATGTAATTTTTTGGCCGCTTATCTTACGACAATTTTCTCCCCGTAAAAATGTAGTTTTTTATGTACTTTTGGGTGATATGACTCAAAAAATCTTTAATATAAAAATTCAATCCATTTTGGGCCATTTACGTTATACATGTATTTGCTCGCAGTGATTTTCCGTTGCACAAGATACATATAACTATATATATAGATGTTTGTATAATATGTAAATATAATTCGTGTGCTCTAGAAAATGTTCGAAAAAATGCACGAAAGGATATTTGATTTAACGTAGGAATGGTAGAAATGGTAAAAGACACAAATCACATTTTATTTACATTGGAAATATTAGATTAGATTTATTTATCTACATGTAAAAATGTTGTAAGCTGATATTTTTTTTTTACGGACTTTGATGCTACTTGTATTGGTCGCTTTCCTGTACTCCTTATGCTGGATGTGCTCGAAATACTACTGTGAGAGCTACCCGCTTCTGAATTCGTCACAGCATTGAAAATTTCGTCGGTTTCGCTGTCGCTAAAGTAATATAAAACGCTCTCAGCTTCGCCCATCATATCATTCACTTCGTCGTCCTGGTTTTCGTAGTCGGAGTTATACTCATCATCATCGATAAATTTTGTGTTCTCATCTGGCATGTCATCAGTAAGTTCATGGTGACCCGCTGACCTCTTCAGAATTTTGGCAGATTGTATTCCGGCCAAAATGGCATAAACTGCAACATTTTAAATCCAATTTCTTGCATGAACAAGATTTCGTTTTGCACCCAGCTTCACGATCACAGGCACAAAAAATTTATTTTCAAAAAGCAGCACGTGGCAAATCGTGTAAAAATTATTCACTCAAAAGTTTTTCAAATACGCTGATCTTGCGTGTATAATTCCGACTACGAAAACGAGGACGACGGAGTGAACGATATGATGGACGAAGCTGAGAGCGATTTATATTACTTTAGCGGCAGTGAAACCAACGATATTTTCAATGCTGTGACGGATTCAGAAGCAGGTACCTCTCACAGTAGTATTTCGAGTACATCCAGCATAAGGAGTAGCATTAAAGTCTGGAAATAAAAGACATCAGCTTAAAACATTTTTACATGTAGATAAATAAATCTAATCTAATATTTTCCATGCAAATAAAATGTGATTTATTTCTTTTACCATTTCTATCATTCCTCCATTAAATCAGATATCCTTTTGTGCATTTTTTCGAAGATTTTCTAGAGCACATGGGTTATATTTACATATACAAACATCTATATAGTTATATATGTACCCTGTGCAACAGAAAATCACTACGCCCAAAATGGATCGAATTTTTATATTAAAAATTTGTTGACTCATATCACTCAAAAGTACATAAAAAAACCTACATTCTGAAGGAGAGAAATTGTTGTACGATGAACGGCCAAAAAGCATATTAAAAATTTCGTAAGATTTTCGAAAAAATGGCATTGTAGCCAAACTAATGGACTTTTTTTACTTGAAATATGGTAGGCTATTTGTAGGTATTATGAGCCACCTTCACTCAAAATTTCATCAGATTCGGACAAGATTTGCCTAAGTTATCCCAAAAAAATCGAATCGAAAATTGCCCGAAAAGAGGGTTAATTTACCACTTTTTCGAGTTTAAAACAACGTTCCAGCTCTTGCAGAAGGGAAGATATTCAGGAATATCTTATTTCTAAGACGACTAACAACTACCCAAAGTTTGGAATCTCTACGAAAAATTGTATAACACTTCGATTACCGTACTCCACTATTATAGTGGAGTATATAGTTATATATACTACCATATATATGTTCGGTGTACTGTCGTGAGCAGAAAAAAATAGGACAACTTTTTTTTTCTAATGTAAATCTGTCTCTATTTGAATATATGCAATGAGTAGCCGAAATAAAACAGATATCAGTTTTAATTTATTTTTTATTTTAATGCTGTAGTTATTGCTATAGTAAATGATGGATGGTTAATGAGACAAATTGCACTGCATTATAAAACATTAACAAAAATTTGGTGTGTAACATTTTAAGAAGGTTGAGAATAAACGGCACGATTAGTAGAAATCCTGGATCAAAGGACAAAGGATATCCTACTTAACAAGAAATTAACTATTAATATTTCGTTATTGCACCATTTCTATTTATAACTTCTATAAGTCTGTTTGGCATAGAATTAAATAACCTTATACAATAATCATTCATTCATTCAGTCATCCTTCGGCATTCCGTGGTCTCACATTTCATTTTTGGATGCTTCTTACGAGTAGTTCCCATACTTCTTCCACAGGAGTAAGATCTGGACTATGACTGGGCCAGTTAAGAACATTGATGTTGTTATCTTGAAACCAGTTAGTTACGGTATGAGCAGTATGAACGGAACAATTGTCCTGTTGAAATATGAACTCATTATTAGGAAATAATTGTGACACAGAAGGGAGCATAATATTGTCTAAAATCCTAATATGTTTCACTATTAAGTCGTTCCTCAATATGCCACAAAACACCAGGACATATATCTCATCTCATCCAGTATTCGGAGGGCAGTAAACACGAATACAACCGCTGTGTGTTGACTGGAAAGTTTTTTTCATCTGTAAAGATTAAATTGTTCCAAAAATTTACATCATGCGCTAATCCTACTCGAGCTTCTTTATGTTCAGCTTTTAAGTAAGTATTTCTGTGCTGATGCATGACAGCGTAGCTCCGATTCTCTTACTCGCCGGCAACCAGTACTACTCGATCCAGGAAAATTCGTTTCTTCAGCAGCCTGAATAATTGAGTAAAATGGATTTTCTACTAAAGCATTTAGCAATTGCAAATCTTGTTGATTTGATATCCTTCGTCGCCCTGATCCAGGATTTCTACTAATCGTATGCTTTATTCTCCACTTTCTTAAAATGTTACACACCGAATTTTTGTCAATATTATAACGCAGTGCAATTTGTCTCATTGACCATCCATCTTCTGCTTTAGCAATAACTCCAGATTTAACTAAATCGCTTATATGAGGTATATTAGTTTTTTGCTCACTTGCAATAAATTATGACAACCAACTGACAATGTCACAAAAATTAAAGTTAGATGTACACAACTAGATTTTCGTTATAAGACTTGTCCTATTTTTTTTGCTCACGACCGTATAAGAAAATAAAAAATAGTTTATTTAAAGTCATGGAAAAGAGACTTCTTAAAACTGAAATGATATTCAAAAAGTTGTCATTTTACAACATGATTTAAAAAAATATACCTATTTTTATCCATGGATATCTGAAAAAAATAGGTGTGCAATCGAAAACATGTTTACCAGAAATAAGAATTAATGTAAATACCCAATGAGGCCATCACTGCTTACTTATCCAATTTTCAGATACAAAAACAAAACAAATTTTTAAAAAATTGTTTTCGGTTCGGTTCAAACCTAATCAGCAGTATCGGAACTTCCATACAAGACAAGAGGAAACAAAACCCATGTTATTTGCGTTTTTAAACTCACTCAATACTCCACTGGTGTTCCATCCCAAATAATTTGACCAGCTGATTGGCAGATCCTGTTCTTGGTACCTCGGGCCAACAACTAGTGGATGGTCAGCATAATTAGGCCTAACTGCCACACTGAGGTTCTTTGTAGGGTCACCCTCAATTGCAACATAGTCCGTTGGAGGCCTCACCTCCATTTCATTTAGTCCTGAAAAAATGCATGTTGAATTTGGTGGTCAAAATTTCGCGCACGCGCAGACCACTAGATTTTTGTTTTAGCTATTTTGGCAAGTAGTGGTGAAGTGTAGTGAAAACTTGCCGAAGTCGGGCTTTAAAGGTAAGTAAATATAATTCCTTATTATTAGTGTCGATTACTAACAACAACAGCCATTACTCACCTGTACATATTTTGTTTATAATTATCGTGCGTAGTCTCCGAACGGACACTTCTGCCGGTTTATACACACATATTATACCCCTCAAACTGTTCCAAATCGTTTCTGCATCCCGTATCAACATGTTGAAATTCTAATTTTATGTTAACGTGCTTTTACATGGCCATATTCGTGCAAAAAAACGATTTTTACTGTTATTGATTTTGAGGTTATGTCGACGTCAAATTGCATCAGATCGAATTTTCCACAGATCAAATTGGAGACTACACTGCTCAATATAGTTTACTTTAACACTACTTGTAATAAATACACTGCCCAAACAAAATCATGCGTGTGCTTTTTAATAAATACCTATTTTTACAGGGTTATTTTATGATACGTGGTTTTGTGCAAATAAGGAAAATGGCTGCAGGTATTATACCCCAAGTAAAAGATGTGGATATCGACCCCAACGGAGTTTTCAAATATATCTTAATTAAAGTGACGAGCCCTGATGCTGATGGGAAGCTGGTAGATAAGTTAATTGTTAGAGGCTACGCTGAATGTCCATACCACTGTAAGTACCTACTGTTTATAATTATTGGTTGTTGAGTTTGCGTGTGTATTTTTTAAGAATAAATAAGTATATTGGATAGTGTTATACACGTTGCTTTTTGGATCTTGGGATAATATGCGACAGTATTACAAAACGCAAGCACTGCTTATAGCTTATTTAAGAAAATTTGGCTAAAATTTAACATACAGGGTGATTTTTACTTGTAGGTCAATTCTTATTCAAACAGGGCTGATAGGACAAAAATATATAGCGTAATTCGTTATAGTCTATTCATAAATATGGATACAGTTTATTCATATTGGTGTAGTAAAATCGAGAGTAAAATAACCTGCGTTCGGGAATTACTTAGACGGGTTTGGACTTTTCATCACTTGTTTGGGGCATCAAAGTGAGAAAATTATATTTGGTTACATACAGGGCGACCCAATAGTGCGTCAAAGTCCAATATATGCCTTATTAGAAGACTTCTAAAGAGGCTGGAAGGTTACATTGTAGGCTAAGCTCAAGATGCTAGTACGATACTCAATTAGGGGTCTTAAACATAATATTTTAGTCGTAAACTCCTCTATAAAATCCTTATTTTACTATAAGGAACGTAACCAGACTGCAACCAACAGCTACTCTCCGGGCTATGTGCCCCGCCGAGCGCTGAATTACAAGTTACAAGTCTGGCGCGTTAAGTGTAATAATTGCATATTACCATCAAGACGCTAATGCTTCGATTGCAATAAACACCAGCCGAAAGACTGATCCTACTTAAAGGAAGCTCTCTTGCCACTGGACACACAGACACTGGACCGCTAGATGGCCAGCCGTCACACACCACTTGCAGGCTGCAGTTTCGAGCTGTTGGCTCTCGTCAGTGCAAGGTAGGCATGTGATGACCGGCATGAGGATCCTTTGACTATTTGGTACATCTCGGTATTTTTACAATAGCGACATGTAAAATAGTCAGCAGGCGCCATCTAGCGGTCCAGTGTCTGTGTGTCCAGTGGCAAGAGAGCTTCCTTTAAGTAGGATCAGTCCTTCGGCTGGTGTTTGTTGCAATCGAAGCATTAGCGTTTTGATGGTAATATGGAATTATTACACTTAACGCGCCAGACTTGTGACTTGTAATTCAGCGCTCGGCGGGACACATAGCCCGGAGAGTAGCTGTTGGTTGCAGTCTGGTTACGTTCCTTATAGTAAAATAAGGATTTTGTAGAGGAGTTTGCGACTAAAATATTATGTTTAATATTCCGCCCTCTAAAAGCACATTTGAACTATGCTAAGCCCAGTCAGGCTATTTATTTTTCGATTGCAACAGACACTGGACCGCTAGATGGCGCCTGCTGACCGTCGCTATTGTAAAAATACCGGGATGTACCAAATAGTCAAAGGATCCTCATGCCGGTCGTCACATGCCTACCTTGCACTGATGAGAGCCAACAGCTCGAAACTGCAGTCTGCAAGTGGTTTGTGACGGCTGGCAAGAGAGCTTCCTTTAAGTAGGATTAGTCTTTCGGCTGGTGTTTGTTGCAATCGAAGCATTAGCGTTTTGATGGTAATATGCAATTATTACACTTAACGCGCCAGACTTGTAACTTGTAATTCAGCGCTCGGCGGGGCACGTAGCCCGGAGAGTAGCTGTTGGTTGCAGTCTGGTTACATTCCTTATAGTAAAATAAGGATTTTATAGAGGAGTTTGCGACTAAAATATTATGTTTAATATTCCGCCCTCTCAAAGCACATTTGATCAATTAGGGGTCGTTCATTAATTACGTTAGGACGATTTTGGCAATGTTTGACCCCTCCACCCCCACGCCCATGTAAAGACACAAGATTTCTCGGATCCTCTCTCTCCCTTCTTACATAAGATGTTACCTAGAATTCCCTAAAAAAGGTTAAATAGTTAAATGTCGTTAGAAAAGGTTCAGTTTTACACTAAAACACGTTATTATTTGTATTAATCAAAGATTTTTTTAAATTATTATTTAGTCTTTGAAAAATGCGCATTATAATTAACGGTAAGATTTGAAATAATCTTATAAAGTAAGGAACCAAATTAGTCAAAAAAGTACAAACGAGGCATACTTTGTGTAACATAATGAACGACTAGATTTGAAACAGTCTTAAAGGAAAACCATGCTGCCCAGTCAGAGATAATCGGCAGGTCATCAGATGCAGCAGCAGATGACACTCTCAGGCGAATTTCGATTCGTAGTAAAATATTACGTAAGAATGGCTTTTATCCCCCCCCCCACCCCCGGGGTACAAGGCAATGTAGAGATTTTTTAAACCCCCCCTCCCTCTCGGGACCCTTACGTAATTAATGAATGACCCCTTAGGGATTCCGCTAGGTTGTTATATGTCACTAAGAGAGTCTTTCTATTTAGTATACTTTTTAGGTTATAGAATTTATATGTTAGTTCTCTTAGCTTTCCGTTTAAATATGTAATATATTATCCCATTTTAGGTGATTATCGAAAATAACGCCGAGGTACTTGATAGAAGTGGTGTTTAGATTGTAACTATTCGTTTCTCTATTTAAAAGAATAGGTTGCGCCGTTTGGGGTAGTCCTGCCTTCGTTGGAGAAAAGGCCATAAATTTAGTCTTTGCTATAATATAGTTTTAACAAATTTCAGTTTTTGACTTTACAAATTAGGTACCTGAGCCGCCCTTTGTCGTGCTAAGTTTCAGATCTCTTTCGAACATAATCAGTACAGTGCCATCTGCATATGACATGATGTTGCATCCAAAGTTTTTGTCCAGTAAATCGTCGATAAACCCTGTAGAACTCCAGTTTTTATTATTTTCTTAGTGCTAAGAGCATTGCCAATTTTTATTTGCTGGAGTCTATTAGACAGATATTGTTTTACTAAGTTGCAAGCAATACCTTTAATTCCCCCCATATTGTTTAATTCGTCCAGTAACTGGCAGTGTGACAGTGTATCAAAGGCTCTTTGTAGGTCCAAAAAGATCTCCATAATTTAATGTTCTTTGCAAAGTCTGTTGTAATTTTATCTGTTAGTAACTGGAGAGGATCTTCTGTGTTTAAATTTCTTGGGAATCTATACTGATTTTTTGAGATTACTTTATTTTTTTCAAGATATGAACGGAAATTTGTCATTTGGTTCAGACCAATGACTTCAGAATAGGATAGACAAAGCATGTCCTATACATTAACACATGAGTTGTTGTGTTTCCCTACTATCTCATACATTCTATTATTAAAAAAGGATAGAGATAGTTTTGTTTGTTTTGGAACTCGTTGCCAGTGGCGTATATGTTAAAGAGGGTGATGATTTCGTATAATTAAGGTAATTCTAAAGGAGAACGGAAACCTCGAATTTTTTCGTGATTTTTTCAGGATACCCTATTTTGGGGTCGTAGAACACGAATCTGAAATTAGTTTTGCGTGCATACGAACCGTTTGTCCAAACAAAATTTTTGAAAATTTTTCTTATAGCGCACTTTTTCATGCACCTGTTTATACACCAACAGCACTTGTATATCGTCTTTTTCCTTATTAAGATCACACAATGGCCTTTATAGAACAATAAACCATTCACTTATGACAGAAAACTTATTTTCCTTTAATAAAAAAAAAAAAAGAGATAGTTTGTAAAACGTCATAAAACAGCTACTAAAAACTGTATAACTGTCAACTCGATGCGCATGCATTTACAAATTTGTGTCTAAAGTACCGACACTGGCCAATATCATGAGGCGATTTTTCATGTTTTCAATGTTAAATTAATATTACTTTTGAAACCGGTATAGGTCATTCTATAGAACACCCCCCTCTTCTGCCGAAAAAACAAATACTAAACGACGCTGATTTCGAAACGTTTACCGGCCGCGAACGTGTCATGATTTACGTTTATAAATAATACTTTAACGCCGTCTGCCCCAGATTCAACAAGGTGCTAAGTACTATTATATATCATTTGTCCTTCAAGACACGTTCGCGCCCGTCGACGCTTCGCA
The DNA here is from genome assembly GCA_963675555.1 of Leptura quadrifasciata. Lineage (NCBI taxonomy): Eukaryota > Metazoa > Arthropoda > Insecta > Coleoptera > Cerambycidae > Leptura > Leptura quadrifasciata. Next base: position 16,547,793 of record OY776681.1, on the reverse strand, counting down.
ATCCGCGCGCGTGGATTTCGTAGCGTCGACGGGCGCGAAGGTGTCTTGAAGGGCAAGGGATATATATGTTTATAAATAATACTTAATGCCGTCTGTCCCAGATTTAATAAGGTGCTAAGTACTATTACATATCCCTTGCTCTTCAAGACACGTTCGCGCCCGTCGACGCTTAGAAATCCCTTGCTAAGCGTCGACCAGTCGCGAATGTGTTTGGAAAAATGACGTCGCATAACCAGACCCGTCGTGCCTTTAAACACCAAGCCTTAATATTGCACACATGCGCAAATAACGCATGCAAATATATGTAATCAAATGATAGAAGGAGGTTCATCTAATACAATTTCAGTGAATAAAATTCTGATTTTTATGCAAAAGAAAGTGAGTTCTCTGCCATAACTGAAGGGTTTATTGTTCTATAAAAGCCATAGTGTGATCTTAATAAGGAAAAAGGCGATATACAAGTGCTGTTGGTGTATAAATAGGTGCATGAAAAAGTGCGTGTCATGAGAAAAATTTTCAAAATTTTTTTTTTGGACAAACGGTTCGTATGCACGCAAAACTAATTTCAGATTCGTGTTCTACGACCCCAAAATAGGGTATCCTGAAAAAATCACGCAAAAATTCGAGGTTTCCGTTCTCCTTTAGAATTACCAAAAACATGTTCTATACTTCCAATATTATTGCACTGAACATTTACAATTTTGCTTATTTGTCGTTCCAACCCGAGGTTACGCTTATGAGATAATTTCACCTACCTGTGAAAAGATCGATTAACTCCAATTTTAAAGAGACATCTACATACAACACAATATTTTCCCAATGTTTATTCATAATAACAAATTCTGTCTTCAAAAATACTACAAAACCACTGTAATTACAACGTTTAACTTCGGTTTATCACAAACACTTTAATGGCGGCCAACGCTGCAACTGAATTGTAAATAAAACGTGTTGAGAGGGACTGCGTGCACATATACCCATGTGCCTTTAGCCAATAGACTACTGAGTACCAGTATTTATTTTTAAAGCAATGTAAACAAATAAATGATACACAACAACTTTGTCTATCCTATTATTGGTTCAGACATTTTTCGAAAATTTTTGCGACATTAATTATCAACGATATTGGATGGAAATTTGTCATGTAATTTTTGTTACCACTTTTATAATATAAATAATAAGACTACACATTTGGTACAGGAATCTGATGATGTTTTACATTTTTTAACGATGACAGTTTTAAATTGAAAATCGCATTTTGCTCATACCATTTATTTACACTTTTTTAGCAGTAATATACGGGTTACAAAATTATATACAAAGGCCTTAAAATTTCTAATACTAAATAATAAATAATTGTCTAGTAATCATTTCCGAATAACATTATAAAACCTTATTTAATTTAAGTTTCGTTAAGTTGTTATTCTTATATACACGGTCAGTCAAGTGAAAATATCATTATCAATTAATTCTATCAAAGAAAAAGATTAATAAACACAAGATTTTTTGAATTGATCTGGTTTTTTATTAAGAAATGCATTTTGGTTAGAGGATAAGGGACTATTTATATTGAAGAGAATGCGTGTGATATGCATTTGGATTTTATATCAAATTTATAGGTTTTGTTCATCTATATAAAAATAGTCGGTAAATGTATTTACATAAGTTGTTGAATAGATTCACAGTAATTTCATTTATTTAAAAGTTAGCCAAGCGACTCAATTTTCCTAGCATGAAATTTTAATAATCGGTTTTCTTTAAAGTCAAATAATAATATTGTGATGGAATATACAACATGAAACATAGGAAAGGCACCCCAGAAATTCTACATTTTTAATTACTCTGTATTCCAGAAATTCGCCGATTAAATTCCGTAATTTTTCTCATTGCATTTATTCTATTTTTTCCTTAATTTTTGTTTTATTTTAAGAATACAACTGCCCAGACAGATATGCATCCAATTACAGAGCAGGAGGTATACATAGAAATATGTATACAGTAAGAAGTACAAACTTAATACTGAGCATTTTATAGAAAATAATTACTATTAGTCTGAGAATGATATAATAATAAAAGATCCATGTCAAGTAGCCACTAAATTTATTGACTTTTTTGTGGACATTGCCGAAACACTAACATCTGATTTACAAAGCATACACTCTGCCGAATACTATATTAAAAAAATAAACAAAAATACCCTGGACTCTCTGTACTTTATGCCGGTTACGGAAAATAAGGTAATTGAAATTGTTAAGCAGTTAAAACCTAAAGAATCATTTGGATGGGATGAAATTCCAATTACATTAATAAAAGAAAACATTTCAGTTTTAAAGAAACCCTTAACACATATCGTAAACTTATCACTTTCCCAGGGGATATTTCCAGATAAATTTAAAATATCAACCATTAAACCACTTTTTAAAAAGGCGACAAATATAATATTTCAAATTATAGACCTATTCCCCTTTTGCCTACAATTTCTAAAATATTAGAAGCAGTAGTAAAAAAACAGCTAGTAAACTATTTAGAAAAATTTAAAATCTTAACACCATTTCAGTTTGGATTCAAAAAAGATTGTAGCACATCTGACGCTGCATTTAAACTAATAAATTATATTAATAATATCTTAGAAAATAAACATATTCCTATGGGTATCTTCTGCGATTTGTCTAAGGCTTTTGACTGTGTAGATCATAATATTTTACTAATGAAGCTCAATTACTACGGAATACGCGGCATACCACTTCTGTGGTATACTTCATATTTAAAACATAGATCTGCATATGTCAGACTTTATGACGAATCTCAGGAAATTGGAAAAACTGTTATCACGGAAGCAAAAAAATATCACATTTGGAGTTCCACAGGGGTCCATATTAGGTCCAGTATTATTTTTAATATACATAAATGATCTTGTTGATAATTTTCCTTCGTTACAATTTTCACTGTTCGCTGATGATACCAGTATCATAGTGAATGATGATAATTTGGACGATCTTAAAGTTAAAAGTGAAGAGGCAATGAATGGCATTACAAACTGGTTTCATGCTAATAAACTGCTCTTAAATGTTGAAAAAACAATGAATATAACATTTGAAAAATCCTACACACCAGCCTTAGAATATAAATATTCAAACTGATCTAGGACAAATAATATCAGTAACTGATACTAAATTTTTAGGAATATATATTGATAAATCGTTAAATTGGTCGACGCATATTTCTGATTTAAATAAAAGACTTGGACGTGCAATTTATGCAATAAAGAACGTCCAAGAAAATATCAGCATTGCAGCGGCACTATCTGTGTATTTTGCATATTTTCAAAGCATACTGCAATATGGTGTAGAATTTTGGGGAAACGCAACTTGTCTTCAAAAAATTTTAGTGACACAGAAACGTGCTGTGCGAGCAATTTGTGGTATTCATCCGAGAGAATCCTGTAGAACGGCGTTTAAAAACTTGCATATACCAACTGTAGTTAATCTTTATATATATAAATTATCTATAATAATTTACAGAAAACGAAATACAATATCGACATTCGCTGATATCCATGATTACAATACCAGATCTAATACAAAACTAATTGCACCAAACTATAGATATGTCACAAATAGGAAAGGTCCTTTACACTCCGGAGTAAAAATTTATAATCACCTACCAAATTCTATTACTTGCATAAACGGCGAAAACTTATTCAAAATTAGGCTAAAGAAAGTTTTAAATAATTATGTGTTCTATAACTTAGAAGAGTACTTCACTACACAATTTAATCCATAAAAGGTTTTCAAAGGGTTTACTTCTAAAGCATTGTATTATTGTATATTTATAATGTCTGAATTTATTTAAGTATGTGCATTGTATTTTTATTAAGATTGAACCTATTTAAGTAAATGCTCTTTCCTTTATGTCTTGATTAAGGCGCACCATGTCATTTATGAACTTATATGAGCATATTGCATTATTATTAACGTTAATGCAGCATTAATTTTTGGGAAATAAAATTTAATCTAATCTAAAAATCTAATCTATTAAACTAAAAATAGAAAAAAACAATATATGAGTTTAAAGATTTATTGTTCGAAAACTAATATTATTAAAGTCCGGCAAGCACTTTACGTTGATAATCGACTAAATGCAAAAAAGTTAACGTTTGATTTTTCAAATATGCATGTGGAAACTGACAATCTGTGAGTATAATATATAATAATAATAATAAACACCGCAGAAATTAGACAACCCCCAATTCCAGAAGCCAGGGCTTGTGTGGAAGGGGGCTACACATTGAAAAAAACGCGGACATACAATCATTTCCTCCGACAGTGCCGGAACCAGGATTCGAACCCGGTGGTGCGATGTCCGTGTGATTAATCGCGATTGCCACCTCGCGTCTTAACCCACTCGGCTATCGACCAGAAGGAAGTGGAACTAAATATGATAAAGTTCACGTAACATTGGGAATTATATATAAAGCTCCCTCATTGTAATAATTATTCGTGTCTAGATTATCTTTATGAGGTTCTCCCTGAGTTAATACAAAAATATGATGTTTTCCTAATATGTGGTGATCTTAATATAAATATTCAAAATAGTAACTCCCCAAATAATTTAAGTGAAGATATTAATCCGCACCAACTCATCAAATATCCTACCAGGGTAACTCCAGAGTCATCCTTCATCATTGACCTCATCTACAAGTGATTATGACAGTGTTATAGTGGTATTGTTAATTGTGATCCCATTGTTTGTGACCAAGGTTTGTAAAGTAGATAGGTAGCATGGTAACTTGAACGGAATGAAGGGGTTACGATGAAGGCGGCCATCTTGCGCGTCATCGTGCCTGCTGAAACTTAATTGTACGTATGCATTTTTTGAGACGTTGCGCTTATTTGTTGAGTTATTCCGAAATATTTGTTGTTTTTGTGTTTATAATCGTGCAGTTATAGTTATTTAGTGTATAATCTAATTGACAATTACTGTTAAAGAGAAAAGACTCATAGTATATAGAAGTTTGTAACCTGTGTATTTACAGAAATAATTTTAAGGTAAACAGTTTTTATTATTTTCCGTTCATAATAATAACAAATAACAATATTACATACAATTATTAGATGACTGGAGGAAAGGTTTGTAGTGTAGCTGTTTGCAAAAACAACTCAAAAAAAGCAAAAGAGAGTGGTGAGATGTTGATGTATTTTTCCTTCCCTAAAAAAATTACTTAATACAGGAAATAAAATTTATTTTCATATGATACAAAGAAATATTAGAAAAAACAATGAGTGATTTTTTCTTATTAATTGCTGTGTCTAATATGACATAATAAAATTTAATGGCCCTCTTGTTAAATTTTATTAATAAATTATTATATGCACATCTAATTCTAATAAAAAATTTGCATAAATTTTTTTTTAATACTACGTAATTGTAAAGGTTGGCCTTGGGAAAAATTTCTACTCAGTACGCCATAAAATAAGAAATTTTTCTAAGTAAGTCTTTTCGTTAGGGCGAAAATTAGTATCGTGTATGTTTCTTCATCTATCTTATAACTTATTAAATTCGCTAAGAATTATATAAAGCAATGAAATCAAGACTGAAGTCTCGGGCAAGAAATTGCACACAAGATTAAAAGAACCTACTTCAGTCCCTTGATATAAAATGTACTTCTTTAACTGCATACATTAATTAGTTATACATTTGATATATAGTAATGTCAATTTTAAATTCCAAGGAAAACGTTATCGATGTTAATAATCATTAATAAAAAAAGTCAATTATTAATTTGTGCTTTTTTTTTAATACATTTATTTAACATCGGCCTATTTCCGCTACTGAGGCCTAACACCGACGCCTGTAGACGAGCTACCCCCAACCAGGAATTTTGCCGAACCTCTTCCCTTAAGAAGAGTAGGAATCTTTTACTTGCCTAACATTTAATAGACAAGGGACCGACGGCTTTACATCCCCTCCGAAGGATGGTATATCTCCTATACAACCCTCGCCTAAGGTTGTATAGCTTCCGCGCATACACTGATATACAAGTCGCTGGAAGATGTGTGAGGCGAGAACGCGGTTTCCGTTGGAATGGTCACCCATCCTAGTACTAACTGCGCCTGTCGTTGCTTTACATCGCATACCGAAGTATGTACATAGTAAAGACGCACCTACGCTCGCCCCTTAATTTGTGCTTGTACATTAAAAAATACAAAATACGGGGTTCAAATTCATAACTAATTATACTTCTATATAGTCGAGGAAATAAAGCACTGAACCTCCGAAATTTCCGCAGCAAGGCGGATTTTAATGCGGTTTTTTGCATTCGATTCGTGAGAGCATCAGGAAATTTTGTGAACTAATCTGATAAATAGCAAATGAAAAATTGCATATTTGCATTGTAAAAATCCATTGTTCAAAGTGCATTTAGAATAATTAATTTGCAACTCGGTAAAAATTGATTGAAATTCGTTACTCGGGGGGTTTTTGGGGTCGCTGAACACGAATATCACGGCGGCAACGACCTTCAAGGTACCTGGCCACCCTGGGCTCCAGGTACCTCGGAGGTCGTTGCCGCCGTGATATTCGTGTTCAGCGACCCCGAAAATCTCTCGAGTAATGAATTTGGACTCATTTCAATCAATTTTTACCGAGTTGCAAATCAATTATTCTAAATGCACTTTGAACAATTTTTCATTTGCTATTCATCAGATTAGTTCACAAAATTTCCTGATGCTCTCATGAATCGAATCCAAAAAACCGCATTAAAATCCGTCTTGCTGCGGAAATTTCGGAGGTTGAGCCGTTTTTAGTGCTTTATTTCCTCGACTAATACTAATGGTTTGAATGCCAGAAATTCGAATGAGCAGGCAGAGTGACGCGTTCCCGCATATTAAATAGTGATCTCTGATTGGTTGAAAGTTACCATGCTTACCTATCTTACTTTACAAACCTTGGTCTGTGACCATAAACTACATTCGTTAGTATCAACTATGCAAACTTTAAATATAAACCAATATACAGGGTGGACCATTAATAATAGGCCATAGTTCAGGGGTAGATTTTTTGGGCCAAAATATGAGGATATGACCAAATGTTGCTGTGGAAAAAAATACAGGGTGTCAAAGTTCAAATTATTTTTTCGTTTTTTTGCACTAATCCAACAGCCTCTTGATTGTTGTTCGCCAAATTTGCTAGAGGAACTTTTTTTATTCTAAGAAACAATAATTTATGTATTACATCACGTTAGAGCATAGAGGGCGCTGTAGGACACTCATCAGATTTTCTGGTCAGAAGTACCACAACGTTTCGTAAAACAAATATGACAAAAATTCATCATCAGATACAGGTTACACACACATACAAACACAGTGTGAAGAAATTACGGAATTGGACCACGAAATTCTGAAATACAGCGTACTTTAAATTATTTTTTATTTAACTTTTCCTATGCTTTATCTTGATTAGCTTTATATTCAAATCCATTAATACAGGGATTATTAGAATTTTAAACACATGTTGACTGGCTTAAAATACAATAAAATGGACATTAGTCTTATGTTGTGACGAAAATTTCATAATTTCAAAATATCTACAAATTAATAAACCAAAATCAAAGTTCTTTTAGGCACAACAACTGTTGTTACGAGGAAGACCTGCCAAAATCTTGCTCGTAACATGCACAATTCCATTTTCAACCTACTAAAGTTTAGTTAAGCCTAAAGGTTATCGTAATGTTGGTTAAACAAGGCGTTAGATGGTGCAGTAGCACAGTAAACTGGTGACGAATTTATTATGCGACCTATACACTCCTACAACCAATTAGTCACTATACAGAATGTTCTTGAAACAGCAAAAGTAAGTACAGTCTGCTAAAACTCATAGAAGTAGTTTAACAAAACGCTTTCCAGTCAAAAATGTGGTCTTCGTCCTTGAGAAATGTGTATGATACGCTTTAGATTACTTTTTTGTATTGTGGATATACAAAAAATGTTTTGAATTTGTGCTCAGTTTATTCTAGATGCTGCTAGCATTATAATACATTACATTGCTATTCCATACTTTATGTACACATTGTAGTATTTGCTGTACAACCTACTACATACATTTTTCATCTTTTTATTCTTGAAAAATCCTTTTTTCCCAGACTCTCTTTTTTTTGTCAGTTGTAGTCTTTTATCTGATAGGCGGTATGGATTCACCAAAAATCGTTCAACACAAGATGCAATTTTATCATTCTGTGACCAACTGCTAAACAACTTTTGGCAACAAATTACTTTCTAGCGTAATTTTTTATGACTTATCGCGTGATTTTGATACCATCGATCATCAGCTCCTGTTGCAGAAATTATACCCATCTGAGTTGCTTTGAAATTGAGTGGAAAGTATCAGCACGTTCGAATATTTCATGAAAACCAATTTAATTATTTTAAAAATGTACTTATCAACACCGCAGTTCCACAGGGAAGTGTATTGAGGCCCTTTTTGTTGAATATTTTTATTAATGGTATAGCGTCCTCGATGGAATCATGTTTCCTTACATAATTTGCTGATGCCACATCCGCTCTCATATCAACCGAAAGTATCTCAACACTATGCACAATTGCCAAGTCTTGTGTTCAAAGTATGTCATCATGATGTCGGTCGAATGGTCTTATATTAAATAGTTCTAGTGCCATGGATGGTTAGTCATTTATCTTGGAAAAGTCATGGCAATCATCTTTCAAAGACACTGGCTAGTAAAAGCTATTTGATTAATAGACCTTCCCCTGACAAAAATTTCATTGATTCATGGAATGTACGGAATCTGACCTCAGAATTTTAATTAGGGACATATGTAGGTCAGGAATCCATGAGGTGGACATCCCGGAAAGTGGAAGGAGGCCAGCCATATTGATTTTCATGCCAAACCGGATGTGCACTCTATCTCCGCAACCGCTGATCCGATTTTGATTTTCTTTTTTTTTAATATTCTTTTTCTTTTTTGTCCAAATCCTTCTTTGTTATTTACAAAAATGTGTCATCACGTCTTCAGTTAAACGGCGAAAATGGGACATTTTTCAATATAACTTCATCAACGTAAGTTATTCAAATTTCGAATATTGGTTTGCAATAGGCACACAATGGAAACGTATTAAAAAAAAACGCTACTTCATTTATGAAATATTCACGGTTAAATTGAAGGCATTTAAATTGTATATTAGTAGCGTACGCCACTGGACGAAAATAGCTGTCTCTCTCTTATTTTTAGAGGTAACCGTGTGGACAAAACGACATTTTGTAGTTAAAATGTGGGACTGAACTTATATTAAGCAAATATTTAAAAAAATATAGAATGAGAAAAGGTGAACGGTTGTGATTGAAAAAATTTTAATTGTGAATTGTTACTTCTTTTTATATTAATTTTAACTCCGTTATCTTAAAAGATACGAAAAAATTCACAAGAGCTTTTATCTTTCAGCGTAAAATTTGTAGTTGAACTAAAAAAAGAGAATTAAAATCGGCTTAGCGGTTGCGGAGATAGAGTGCACATCTGGTTTGGCATAAAAACCAATATGGCGGGCTTCCTCCCACTTTCCGGGATGTCCACCTCATGGATTCCTGACGTACATATGTGCCCAATTAAGATTCTGAAGTCAAAGTCCGTACATCCCATGGGTCAATGAAATCCTTGTCAGGGGAAGGTCTATAAGCAATTCAGATCGAGTTAAGTGCCTCCACATTAAAAAACTTTTATTTTTGGACGGTTCTGTAAATACCGTCGTATGCTTTTTTGTATGTTGGGAAAATTGCACTGGTATTTAGAATATTTATCATACAAAAAAGAAATATACGTGCTGTGTTTAATATAACCTTCTTAAGCTCATATCGTCACATATTTGAAAATAATAGAAAACTAACTTTACATCGTCTATATACACCAGAGTTTGTTAGAAAAAATGTAAATCAGTTTTTTCTAAATGTAAAGATGTCAATAATTATTACACGCGCCAGCCATAATATTACGTAAAGTGATTTTTGTCACGAGTGCGGCACGAGACAGAAACAATACGAAAAAGCAGTCACTTTCGTCTCTGGGGGCGCGAAAGTAGTTTCGCGTCCGGTCAGCTTCTGCGCATGCACTGTCTCCTACAGGGAAAAAAGCGCCTCTTTCGTCCCTAAAAACAGTTACGAAAAGAGGCGCTTTCGAAGCACGTGTGACAAAAACGATATTTACATTACTCCTTACAGACTTGTAGGAGAAATGGACCAATAATTACTGCTATTAAAATTTATAATTGCCTTCCAAATAAATTCGACGATTAACTGGCTTTAATAAATTTAAGGCAATAGTAAAAAAATTCTAATAGATCAGACAGTTTACTCTCTGGGCGAATATTTTAAGTAAAGATAACTAAAAAAATGTATTATTTTCAAAATTTTTAACAGTTGTCAAAGTTAATTACTTTTCAAATATTTCTGACATCATCCAAATATTTTTAAAGTCTGTTTTTAAATAAACAATAATCATTATTAACAGGATAACAAAATGATTGTACAGCTAGGACAATCTATTTTATTTAGTTTTAGACCACATTTCATCATTGGTTTCCACTATTTTTTTAATCATTGTTCTGTTAAACTACTTCAAACATAGTAACAATCTGAAATCGTCCATTCCACACAAATTCCACTAACGTTATGAAGTGCGTCTGCTTCTTAGACAACACCACGCCCTCTGCAAACTAAACCCTTTATGTTTACACTCTTCTTCCTCCTTACGCCCTCCGTTAACAAATTGTTCGTGCTGTTTAGTCTCCTCGATATCGTCTCTTTTCACAGTCACTATTTCGTCGAGATTTTCCCGAGCAACTTTGGTCCCGCTTTTCTTAGGTTGGTCGTTATCCTGGTCGGTGTCGTCCTTTTGTATGTCTTGTTTCGGGTCGCAGATCGGAGTGGATTCAGTGTGGTCCTTGTTTATTTCCACCACAACCTTAAACGGAAACATGGTTATATTAATATTAATTAATGTCTTTCAACTTTTTTTTGATATTGCTAAAATTTAAGTTGTCTGTCAATCACCAATTTTGAACAACATAACTTAAGGATATACGGATATACATTTTCAAAATTGTATATTATATTATACAGGGTCCCAACTAATTCACAAGAACAGTATTGGTATTTCGTAAAGTATAGATGATACAGCAAAGGTTAAACGGGGGAAAAGTTGCGCAATTTCGGATCTTGTATAGTTTTCGAGATATCTTAAAAAATGGAAAATTTAAGATTTTCGTTTTTCCACTTTTTTGTCCTTATTTAACAAAATATCACAAAAATCTATTTAGGTTTCTTATTAGGTGTTAATGTAGCTATAATTCTGTATAATATTAAATAAAACGTTTCGTTAAAGCTGAGCCACCAGCAACTTTTCTTTTAAATACGGCCCTGTATTTTTAATTTTTTTTGTATGATTTGTCATTGTCAATACGGCTATCATCAAGAATATTGAAAATAGAGCGTTGTGTTGCTTTTAAACCATTAATATCGTATGTGGCTGAATACGGCACTGGATTATCACAAAATAGAACATTTATATTAATACTATGTATTATTTACTTCAACAATAATAACAAAATGTAACACTTGTTTAATTTAGTACATATTTGTACTATTATTATTATAATTTATAAAAACTGTTCAAATGGTCCACCGTTTTTCTCAATACAAATATATAAGTAGGCTGTGGAAAACAAATGAACGACTAAATGTCATAGCAACTTTTTATCCCTCTAACTGTGACGTTTTGTAAATAACTGCATTATTGTTCAAGATTATTGGTTACTTACCATTTTTCAGTCATTTTTATTTTCTATGTGTCTCTGTTTACTATGGTTCGTTTTTCTGATAGTGAGAAATAAGATATGTACGATGTGTACATCAGAAGTTTAAAAAAAGTTGACGGCAAAGACAATGAGAATAATAATGCGTATTGTGCATAAAAAAATTCGAAAAACTCAGTTGGCTGTGACATATGCTCTTGTGCAAAAATGAAAAGAACAAATCTCAAAGTAGGCCATGACACCATTAATTCCGTTTATTTTTTCTTTTTCCAACGATGTAAAACATGTCACAAAAATTTTAACCATAATTCATATCGTTGAATCGTAAAAATCAGCTATGCCATGATTAATGAAAAACAATGTATTACAGTTATTAACAAATTTGACAGTTTGTCGCTGTTGTATGTTGCGTTGCCTAGTTTAAATCAGTAATTAATGGTGTTGTCTGAAAGTTACTTGTGGCATTCTTCGAATATTCTTTCCTATTATTTGGGTTTTCTACCACATGTATTATTATCCTCTTCAAAACAAATTACCGAATCTACAAAATAATAGAATTATTGGGAAAAAAACCTCTGCACCCGTGACATTTACGCCAAAGGAAAAGTCAGAGGTTATGTTTTGCAAATAATATAAATCGGAATAAACACAGAAATAATGTATTTAGGTGACGTTTCGGAAAGTAATCTCTTTCCGTTTTCAAAGCTTTTTTTTGAAGAACTCTTATTTTGCTGTGTATGTCAAATACACAGCTTTACGATTCTGTTTATGTTATTTCCATAGATACTTACTACTTACACAGAACATAGAACTGATGATATTTTCTTTTATATAATGTTGAGTTTGTTAAGTTCTTCTTTTAACATTGGTAGCCAGGTTGTACAAATATCTACAGAACAATTCGATACGCACTTATCTTCATTTAATAAGATTATTGCTGATTCCTTAATTTTTCTTTTTTTGGTATCTGTTTCTTTTGTTAAAATTTTTGCCGAGTCCCAGTTTATTCTATGTCCGTTTTCCCAAGCATGTTCACAAATCTTTGATTTCTGAATTTCATTCCTTCTAATATAATTCTTGTGCTCATCCAACCTCACACTGAAAGGTCTGGATGACTCACCCACATAACATTTATCACATTCACACGGGATATTGTAAATACAGTTTTTTGAATTCTGCTCCCTGTTTATCGGTTTTGTTTTTGTTAAAATAGATCTTAAAGTGTTCCCCGTTTGAAATACCGTCCTAACATCAAATTTGTCACCTATCCGGCGTAGCTTTTCCGATAGTCCGTATACATAAGGAATTATTGCTGTATAATGACGTTCAGGTTTTTGTCGTACCTGATTGTCCCTATTTTCAACATTTATGAAAACTCTATCAACAAAGGCTTCAGGATATTGATTTTGTACTAGAACCTCTTTGATAAATTTTTTCTCGTTATTTAATATTTCATTATTAGATGAAATTATTTTGGCCCTATCGTATAAACATTTTACTACACCCCTTTTAACATTTATCGACTGATTTGAGTTGAAATTTAGATATCTATTAGTATGTGTTGGTTTTCTATAAACGCTTGTTTCAATTGTATTATTTACCCTTCTAATTAAAACATCTAAAAACGGTAGTTCATTCCTACTTTCTACTTCTAATGTGAATTTAATAGATGGTTCCTTACTATTTATATTTTCCAAAAAACTATCTAGTAAATCGACACCATGAGGCCAAATTGCAAAGATGTCGTCAACATATCTCCACCAGACAACCGGTTTGTTTATACAATTTTGAACATGTGTGTTCTCAAAGTTCTCCATAAATATGTTGCTTAAAATTGGTGATAATGCAGACCCCATAGCCATACCAAAATCCTGCTGATAGAACTCATTGTCCAATTGAAAATAGGTTGTCTTTATACACAGTGTTAAGAGTTCCAATGGTGTATACCAATAATAACATATTCGATATGATTAGCATTTATTGTCAGTGCAATTTTGACGCTGAGACGGCAGTCACTTTTTACGGAGCTAGATTTCCAGAATTTCCTTATACACATTATTCTTATATATTCTTATTATTCTTATATACAGGGTGTTCGTTTTCAACCTACCCCCTAGACGTATCTCCGGATTGAATTGGAATATCGTTTTGAAATTTTGGTCGAATGGGCTTTCGAAAAAGACCTACAATTCTAAAATATTTTAAAATTTGTGTTAGGAAGTTAACGCCAACTTCGTTATTTTAAATAGAACCCCCCAATTTTTTTTTAAATTTCTGGATTCCTCATCAAAATTAAGGGTAAGTTTGATAATACAACCCTACCTTGATTCTCAACAGTTTTTGAGTTATTCCATTTTTTTAAATAATTTGTTGCGTTTGCAGCGTCTCCCTTTGTTGTGGTTATCTTTAAAACTAATTGATAGTAAATAATGATACTTTGACATCTTCTTAACATTTGAGATACCGAGCCACCCAAAAAAAATTTGAAAAAAAATTAAAAACGTAGTTAAAACTTATCTTGAATATCATCAATTTGAAATCGAAAAAACTACATTTTTTTAAATAGCACCCCAGACTTTTTTTTATACCGTTAGATCAACCGCTCAATTTTTAGTAAAAAAAGTATAAGGCACTAAGCTGCTAACATTGATATCTTGTGAGAAAATTTTAAAAAACTGATTTAATACAACTTTTTTATTTTTACAAATGATTTTATTTAATCAAGTTAACACGTAATAAACAATAACGTAAAAACTATTTAAAAAATTGTTCGAATTGTCCATTTACTTCCAAATAAACAGAACAGTAGGCTTATGCTGTGTAAAACACATTAGGTTGCTATGGATACGCGCATTTGAATTCCACAAAACAATGCATTCCATTAAAAGTGTTTAAACGAAATGGAATCAAGTCGTTCTACGAGTGCTATTGTCTGTTTCGAATCACATGTTTTTCGGACTACATACGCTCATGCGCAGTCCATCTTTTACTTGTTAGTCGTTCATTCGCTGTCTGTAGCGCAAGCATTATTTGTTTACCAGACTTTAGTTGAAAGTTTTAAACGTTTGCTGCAACAATGTATTCACATGAAGTTATTATGGATTTATTTTATCTTCATAAAGATAATCACCTTTTTATAAAAAGAGCATGTCGAGCTTTTAACGAAAAATATCCTAATTTGCCGAAAATGACACCAAGAAAATTTCGCAAGATCCATAGCAATTTTCTATAAACTGGTTCGATGAAATCAAAACCAAATCGTGCAAAAACGGTGACTGGGTCTGAAATTAACATCATCAATGTTCTTGGGTACTTTCACGCATATCCTCGAGCTCCTATTCGAACTGCTATTGGAGCATTGGAAATTTGACAAACATCCATTCAAACCATTTTATCAGAACATGGAATGCACAATTTCAAAGCCACTCTAGTACAGTACAGTACAGTATTGCCAAATGATTTTGAACGCAGAGTACGTTTTTGCGAGTTTCTTTTGGTTAAAACTCAAGAAAACCTCAATTTTTTGTGGACATTATTTGGACCGATGAAGCGAAATTTAACAGAGAAGAAACAGTAAATACGCGGAATAATCACTTTTGGTCTACAAATAATCCTTACCTAAAACAGGAGCCTGGTTTCCAAGACAAATTTAGCATAAACATTTTCTGTTTACTGAAAGAAAACAAATTAAGTTTTATGATTTTTTTTAAATAGTTTTTACGTTATTGTTCATTACGTGTTAACTTAATTAAATAAAATCATTTGTAAAAATAAAAAAGTTGTATTAAATCAGTTTTTTTAAATTTTCTCACAAGATATCAATTTTAGCAGCTTAGTGCCTTATACTAATTGAGCGATTGATCTAACGGTATAAAAAAAATATGGGGCGCTATTTAAAAAAATGTAGTTTTTTCGATTTTAAATTGATGATATTCAAGGTAAGTTTTAACTACGTTTTTAATTTTTTTTCAAAATTTTTTTGCGCGGTTCGATATCTCATTAAAATGTTAAGAAGATGTCAAAATATCATTATTTACTATCAATTAGTTTTAAAGATAACCACAATAAAGGGAGAAGCTGCAAACGCAACAAATTATAAAACAAAGGGAATAACTCAAAAACTGTTGAGAATCAAGGTAGAGTTGTATTATCAAACTTACCCTTAATTTTGATGAGGAATCCAGAAATTAAAAAAAATGGGGGATTCTATTTAAAATAATGAAGTTGGCGTTAACTTCCGGTATAACCGGAAGTGACAGAAATTCTAAAATATTTTAGAATTGTAGGTCTTTTTCGAAAACCCATTCGACCAAAATTTCCAAACGATATTCCAATTCAATCCGGAGATACGTCTAGGGGGTAGGTTGAAAACGAACACCCTGTATTGTACATATTATTGTCTTTGCCGTCAACTTTCATCCCTTTAACTGTTTTCGTATCTCCTCAAATAAGGAAGCTATAACCGTTTGTGGTTTTCCTATTTTTCAGGTTTTTGTAATATATCTCACAAAGTAGGCTATGGATTTCAAATTTCTTTATACTGAAATATAGCTCACAAAAAATGGGATAACTGTTTCTAAAACTGTATTCTTTTGCAATAGATATTAAGCAAGATATTTGTTGTGGCCCTTGTAAAATAGGCAGAAGAATTTACTCCAATATTTTGAATTGCCACATAATTATTTAAAATAAAAGAAAATAAAAACTGAAGACCAATATTACTCGTCTCCCAGTGATGTTAACATGATTAACGAAATGCGCCTCTAGTAGTCTATTCGGGTGTAGTATTCAAATGTTTTAGCGCTTTGTAAAAGCTTTTTTTAAACATCAATTCCGTACAAGGAAGTACAGAAAGAGTATAAAAACTAAGCAATTTTAACCTATCAATAGACAGTAATAGAAAGTACTCATGTGTAATAAAATATAGGACCGATGTACATAACCTCAATTTACGTTTCAAAGGTCTTTTAACTCCACCTATCCACCGAACAGAATAATTTAAGCGTTGTTTTAGGTATCAGATCTGCAAAGTATATAACCCTCTACCTCAAAACTTGAAAGAAATGAAATTAAATTGTTTCAAAAAAATTTTAAAAGTATTAATTTATAATCGGCATAATTAATACTATTAGCCCCCTAGTTTAATTTAAAATTTAGTTTAATAAAGTTAATGTTTTCTTTTTGTTATTAACCATAGTAAAAAAAATTTTTTTTTCTTATTGTTTATATTTACATTAAGTACAATTATTTTCTGTGTATTTTCACTGAATGTAGTGCGCGGATTAGATTAAGTGGAAGAGCAGCTAGTCTTTAAGAATATATTTTTGTTTTAATTGTCAATATTACAAATCCATTGCTGAACTTCGCCTATTATTCCATTCAAATGTGTATAAGAGGAAATTGTAAGTAAATCTTTTTAAGTGGAAAATAAAGACGCTATTATTATTATTATTATTATATACGTTTAATTCCTTAACATTTTCGAGTAAAATACACTTTTATTTAGTCATAAGGGTATACTATGTATAGTAGATATTCTAATTCAATTAGTTCTTCTTTTTACAAACACATTGGTTTTTCTCACACATTCCACCATCTGGGGCACATTTTACCATACACGCTAAGTTCGTACAGAACCATACTCTCGGATGTGATTCTTCTGAATGACCTAAAAAGTATAATAAATTATAGTGCTTTTAAAATTTGCCTCTCATTTATCAGATTTAATATTTATGAAAAGCGATTTAAAATGATTCACGTGGAGTGGAAAAATTTGCCACTACTTGTTGAGAAACCAGGATTGCTCTTCACTTCTGAAACCAAACAAACCCTTCGATTGGTAGCTGTCTCATGATTTAATAAATACAGGTGGTTTCTACCGTTGATTGGAAGGGCGACGGGTGCTAAATGGGAGAAACGTTCGCAGCTACATTACGGTGGAGGATATCAAACTGGTCTTGTAGATTATTATACAGGGTTACTGGTAATTCGATACATTCCTTTGGAGATGTGATGGGGTATAATCTAAGAAGTAAATTTAGCCCTAACATATATTATGCAAAACTCAATAGTTTTTAAAATATATAATTTTTTTTGTTTTTCTCAAAAAGTAGATCTTAATGTCCTAAAAGTTAATTTTCGAAAAATCTATTTGACATTTTTAAATTTTTTTTACTGGATTACTTGTCCAATATTATAGATATCCGTTTGGAATGAAAAATATCTGGAAACATTTCGATCATGTGAACATGTGAAATAAAAACTTAAAATTTTTTTTTTTTTAAATCAGCTATGAAATTTACCTATTAGGTTTTTTCAAAAAAATATTAACGTAACACGCGTATAAATTATTATAAAAACTGCCTTATTTCAATAGCTATCTAACAAGGTACAGATGTTCAATGTACCCTTAATAGTTCTAAGAAAATACTAGTAAAAATAACACAAGTAGTACGAATTTTATTTTTAGATAAACATTAAAAAACATTTTAAAAGTAGAGTTTAATTCTTCATTAATTTCAAAGTTGTACTTTATTTTTTATATGTCTTGCTCAAAATGGGAGCCCCTATTCCGTATACAGACACGGCAGCGTCTTCTTATTTCCGTCCTTGTTACTCTGGTTATCAGATTATGCCTTATGTGTTGGGCAGCATCGACTATCCTTTGTCTAAGGTTTTCTATAGTATTTACTGGTGTGGCATAGACCATCTCCTTCATATGACCCCATACGTAATAATCAAGGGGTGTTAAGTCAGGGCTTCGCGCTGGCCAAAGTATTGGGCCCGCTCTTCCAATCCAACGGTTAGGGAAACGTTGATCAAGTAACTGTCGTACTGTCAGCCGATAATGTGCTGGACAACCGTTGTTCTGAAACATCATTCGCTGTCTGACGGCGAGAGGAACATCTTCTAAAATCACCGCCAGATCATTTCTTAAAAAATTTTCATAGATTTCCCCGTTTAAATTTTGAGGAAGAAAGTGTGGCCCTATTAAATAGTGGCCAATGACTCCCATCAGTCCCATCCACACATTAATAGAAAACTTCATTTGGAAACTAGTTTCACGTGTTAACTTGGGATTTTCTTCTGCCCAATAATGTAGGTTGTGGAAATTTGTTATACCCTCGCAATTAAATTTCGACTCGTCCGTCCATAAAATACTTGTTAAAAAATTTGCACTTTCTGCATCTGAATTTAACATAAAGCGGCAGAATTCCACTCTCCTTGCAGGATCATCTTCCTCCAAGCCTTGGACAGGGGTATAGTGGTAAGGATGACATCCAACTCTACGTACCGTAGACCAAACTTTCCATTGTGACGCTCCGGTTAGTCTTGCGACTTTATTAGTTGAAATAGTTGGGTCTTTCTCAAAATACCTCAATATTTCTTTCTCATCATCTGGTTCATAAACGGGAGGAGCACCAGCGTCACTTCTTCTACATTTCACGGAGCCAGTTTCAGCGATATTTCGATATGCCGTACTGAATACACGTGCATTTGGTAAGCGGCGGTTAGGGTACCAAAGACCATATTCTCGGCGAGCTTCAGCAGCGTTGCCGCCACAGTATCCATAGACAAACAAGATATCAGCGTATTCTGCGTTGGCATACGCGGCCATGGCACAGAAAATACAATAACAACTAATAACAACAACTACGAGCAAAATCAAAATCTTCGATAACTAATTTAACAAGACCAACAAACTTAAGGGACACGGAAATAAGAATGTCAGTTAATGACATATATGCACAAACGTCAAAGTCAAGGACTGACTGACTTAAATGAAAATGAACGATTAGTCGTTTAATAAATTTCGCCACCAGCATTATTTTTACTAATTTTTTATTAGAACTATCAAGGGTACATTAAACATGTCTACCTAGTTAGATAGTTATTGAAATAAGGAAGTTTTTATAATAGTTTGTACGCGTGCTACATTAATATTTTTTTGAAAAAACCTAATAGGTAAATTTCATAATTGATTTAAAAAAAAAATTTTTACAAATTTTTATTTTAAATGTTCACATGATCGAAATGTTTCCGGATATTTTTCATTCCAAACGGATATCTATAATCCAGTAAAAAAAAAATTAAAAATGTCAAGTAGATTTTTCGGAAATTAACTTTTAAGACATTAAGATCTACTTTTTTTAGAAAAACAAAAAAATTGAAATATATTAAAAACTATTGAGTTTTGCATAATGTATGTTAGGGCTAGATTTACTCCTTGGCTCATGCCCCATCACATCTCCAAAGGAATGTATCGAATTACCAGTAACCCTGTATAGTTCTTACAGATTTTTTGTAGAAGTGAGCATTCTTAAGGTTCAATAATTTGAAATATGATAGAGATTTTGAAATAGCAAGTTATTTGTGGATTTTTTTCAAATACTTATATTATACGTAGGACCTTCATACTTGGTTAAAGAAAACTTTTTAATATAACAAATCTTTCCACCAAATTTCATCATGATCGGACTTTTAATTTCTGCATAATAATTTTGCGATCTAAACTTCGTTTTGAAAATTTGCAAATTTTCGAAATATTGCTGAGGCTAAACTAAAGCATTTAGAAATTTGAAAATTTTTGGACATATAAAAGAGCACTCAAATTTTCAAATCCATTCTGAGATATTAAAATCCGTTAATTAGGAGAGCCTAAGGGAATTGTTTAAAAATTTGGCAATTTTTTTTGTTTATAGACAAATGCAATTACTTTGAAAATTCAACGGATTTTTATTTTTAAAATATATTTTGAAAGTACTCGGAAAGACGCTTCTTAAAAAAAACACGATGTTTCGTTTATTAGAACCGGTGTTATGATAGACCAAAGTTGAACTTAATTTATTTCGTCCTATATTGTTTTGTACTGCTTTAGGTTTCTAATATATTTTTTAATTTTTTTCTATGCGTTTCAGCAAAAAATGTTTTAGACAAAAGTTGTAGGGCTAGATGAGCACTACCCAATGATGTATCGCAATAACATATTTGATTCGAAATAAAATTTTGAGAATTTTTTGAAATCTTTGAACCGCCGCCATTTTAAAAATTTTTTCTATGCGTTTCAGCAAAAAATGTTTTAGACAAAAGTTGTAGGGCTAGATGAGCACTATCCAACGATGTATCGCATGTACATATTTGATTCGAAATAAAATTTTGAGAATTTTTTTATAACTTTCAACAGCCACAATTTTGAAACGAAGGCGATTTGGCCCATCTTTGAAGTTAACCGAGATATGGGCCTGCCAAATTTCGTTTTGATCCGTTGAGAAATGCGTCCTCTAGAGTTTAGATTGCAAAATAATTATGCAAAAATTAAAAGTCCGATCTTGATGAAATTTGGTGGGAAGATTTATTGTAATAAGAAGTTTTCTTTAGCCAAGTATGAAGGTCCTACGTATAATATAAGTATTTGAAAGAAATTCCACAAATAACTTGCTATTTCAAATTTTTTTGCGATTTTTGGGATTCGCAACCAACTGCATCTTATTGAAAATTTAATTACAAAACTTTTTCACTTGTATAAGTTTTCTCTAAAAGCTATAGTTACTGAGATATATGAAAAAATAGGAAGAAAGGAACGGAATTTTTAGGAATTTTTTCACATTTTATTTAATAAAAAATTACGCCCGCGTTTTCAAACTAGCGCATAGTGAAATTATCATTTTTTATGACTTTTAGGAGTGATTAAGTCAAAAATCTGCCATACTACCCGATTCACCCAAATATAGGCGATTTTAAGCAGATACCGCCTGGGCTATAAATAGAGTTGGGTCCCCCCAACATTCTGACACATTTGTGCAGCGGAAATTTAAAGGGGGGGGAGGAGGATACGGCATATTAAATGTAGGGGAAAATGGTTTTTCGAAGATAACTCGGCGTATTTTGATCTGACGAAAAAAAATCTTCAGACCAAAGATGATATTTTGTTGGGCCGGAGGCTGGGGGCGGTGGAGTAATTAGGAGGGGACTCAGGAGGAAAACGAAAATATTTCACATGCCCCGTGTAATTGACCTATCGCGATCAGACCGACGTACATTTTTTATATTTTTTATTTGCTACAAGATAGTACTCTCATAAAATTATTTTTTTCGCAATCAAACGCTTGGCGCGCGAAATAAAAATTGCACGGTTTTTTTTCAAACAGTTTTTTTGGCACGAATGGAGAGGGCGGAGGAAAAAATCCTTTTCGCCACTTTACAGCTTTCTTATTAACGTTTAATTTCCGCCCGGCCAGATCGCGATAGAATGATTAGGAAGGGAGATAGAGGACGGCAAAAAACTGTTTGAAAAAACGTGCAATTTTTATTTCGCGCGCCAAGAGTTTGTTTGCGTAAAAAATCATTTTATGTGAATGTTATCTTGCAGCAAATAAAAAAATATAAAAATGTACGTTGGTCTGATTACACGGGGAGTTATCAGCATGTGAAATATTTTCGTTTTCACTCTCCCCCTCCCCTCCTAATTATCCCACTGCCCCCAGCCTCTGGCCCATCAAAATATCTGCCAATACCCTTCTATTAAAAAAAAAATTGAGACCTCCACTCCTTCATGATAAAAGATGAACTCATTTTTTAAATTTTTGCACCTTGTATCCGCGATATCTCGCGAATCAATGGTCTGATGTCGATGAGGTTGGGAACAAAATTTGCTTCTTTTCATGAGCTCTTCATTTTTGGTCAGATCAAAAGCCACCGAGTTATCTTCGAAAAACCATTTTCCCCTACATTTAATATGCCGTTTCCCCCTACCTCCCTTTTGATAACCGCTGCCCAAATGTGTCTGAATGTTGGGGGGGACCCAACTCTATTTATTGGAAGAAAAAAAAAATCACAATCGGGCGTTTCCTTATTCGAGCCTGGTTTTCTTCCAGATCTGCTCCACTATCTACTAAAGTAGATATTCCTAAAATTAGCAACATTTTTTAAAATTGCATCGTTTTCAAGAATTAAAAGTTAATCTTCCAGGTTATTACCTAATATCCGGTATTAAGGTCGGTGTGAAAACGAAAAAATACAGAAAACAAATGTGTTTTTATCAACGTCAAAATTGATATTAGGTAATAATAATTAACTGAGCTATTGTGTGAAACTATGAAGCATTTAATATTTAGCGACTTTCTTCTTGAAAACATTTCAATTGTTTACGATTTTTTAAAAGCTTTTATTCAACTTGCCATGTTTGTTTGTTAGTTTGTTTAGGACAAATCTTGCAATCAAAATTTCGATTAGTTCTAATTGATCTAGAGCTTTGAAATTTTTCACATGTGTATAAGTCCGGTGACAATACACTTTAACATTTTCATATAAGAAAAAAACAAGTTGGCGGCTTCAAGATGGCGGACGACTTTACCGTTTATGATCCGATTCGACTCAAAATCGATATCTGGGGGTTTTCGAGATCGCCAATTATGAATTTGTGGTCCAAATTTAGAAATTCAAAATGGCGGCGCCAATATGGCGGAGGACTTTTGTTATTTATGATCGAAATCAACCAAAATCGATATCTGGAGGTTTTCGGGCTCGCCGATTACGAATTTCTAGTCAAAAATTTAGTTCAGGATGGCGACTTCAAGATGGCGGACGACTTTACCGTTTAAGATCCGATTCAACTCAAAATCGATATCTGGGGGTTTTCTAGGTCGCGGATTATGAATTTTCAGTCAAAATATGGAAATTCAAAATGGCGGCGCCAATATGGCCGACGACTTTTGTCATTTACGTTCAAATAGATCAAAATCGATATCGGGGGGTTTTCGGGGTCGCGGATTACGAATTTGTAGTCAAAAATTTAGTTCAGGATTGCGACTTCAAATGGTGGACGACTTTACCGTTTAAGATCCGATTCAACTCAAAATCGATATCTGGGGATTTTCTAGGTCGCGGATTATGAATTTTTAATCAAAATTCAGAAATTTAAAATGGAGGTGCCAATATGGCTGGCAACTTTTGTCATTTATGTCCAAATCAATCAAAATCGACATCTGGGGGTTTCCGGGGTCGCGGATTACGAATTTCTAGACAAAAATTTAATTCAGTATGGCGGACGGCTTTACCGTTTATGATCCGACTCGTCTCAAAATCAATATCTGAGGATTACAGCATATTAAAAGACTAAAAAGTAAAAAATAAAATTATATAAAAAATATTTAAAAAAAAGTTATTATTTAAACGCTCTAAAAAGTAGAAAATAAACTTTGAAGTAAATCAAACCCATTATTTTGTTACATTATATATTTTTACGATATAAAAGCTTGTCGCGAGCAATCTCCTTTACACAGGAAAATCTCGCGACAAGCTTTTATATCATAAAAAAAATTATATAATGTAATAAAATGATGGGTTTGATTTACGTCAAAGTTTATTTTCTACTTTTTAGAGCATTTAAATAAAAGCTTTTTTTTTAAATATTTTTTTATATAATTGTATTTACATAGAACATTAACTAGCACTGAATAACCGGGAAAATATTTTTGATACACGAAAATTAATAGAAAAAATAAACAGTATTATTCACCTGGCATCGCAGTTGCGCAGTGCACAGCCACTGAGAACATTGCAGCGATAAAAAAAATAACTACGGCTGTTTTCATTTTTTTGCTTGACTCTTGTATTTAACAGCTATAAGCAACTAAATGAGCTATTACAATTCTTCTCTACATTTATATATACTAACCTAAGTACAATTAGGAACAATAAACTATAACAATATCTTAATAGTCCAATGTTCATTGATTATATGTGAATAGTGATGTTTTATCTTGTATTGTTTTGCATATTTCGAGACTGAATTGGATTTTTAATCAAGCAAACACAAATATGACTAATATAGCAGCTATTATTTGATATTATTGTAAGCACATTTTTTCGTTGTGAATTATTAAATCGAAAACAACATTTACTGTCTACCTGTAATTTATGTGGTAAAATTCATAACTAAAATGATTTCCCAAACGAACATATACTTACACGTGTTACATAGCAAAATATTGTGTGCAATATTAAATTGTGACAGTCATACATTTATTTCAAATATGCTAAATCGGTTGGGTTGGATATCGGTGGAGGAAAGTTCTGGAACAGGAAATTTAATCTTAATATACAGGGTGTCTCGCCGGGAACTGAATCGATCGATATAGAGAAAAGTACGCATCAAAAAATTTTGAAAATTTAGATAATTACTAATGTCGGTGTGGCCAATCCAACTAAAATAATTCCAAACAGCTGGCACTTCCGCTTATACCGGAAGTCGATATCAACTTGCTTATTTCAAATGGAACACCCTATATATTTTAGGGTTTTCGAAAAGAGCATAAAATTCTGAGTCGAAAATATGTAGCATATCCTATACCTAAACCTAGCCGTTTCAGAGATATCTGACAATTTATAGAAAATTTGACAGGTGCAACGGTTTGCAAGAACCGTTATAACTTTCTTCGTGTAAAAGATCCTCATTTGCTTCTTGTCACATAAAAAGAACACAAGGAGAACTACGTTCTACAACTGAAATAAATTCAATAATATCATACAAAGTTTTCCGTTTTTCGCGTTACGTTTTGTCAACTTCAAACCTTTTTTTCTGATATTAGCATTGTGGGGGTTAAAGTTACAACTTTTTGAAATATTTGCGATTTTATTAGAAATCCATGAGTTGTTGTAATCATTTCATCAAAATAGTAATGATTAGAAACAATCAGTCATTATCTTATGTCAAAAAATGCCAGCACGTTTAAATTATACCAACGAAAACTATTTAAATTTGTTTATTATTTATGGATAATGTGATAAAGTAATATCAAGAACTTGCAGCACATTTGCTACTCGATATCCACAAAAACGCAAAATAACACTAACACTGTAACATGCGTATTAATCGAATTGAAGATATGGCATGAACTAAAATAGCAGAGATAAGATCAATTTAAAATATGATTTCATTTTAAGTTAATAATTGCTCAAAATTCTGCCTTCGAACCTCGACACATGTTTCGCACCTTCGTATTAGTTCCTCATGGGTAGCTCTTCTAATTGAATCGTGTGATATGTTTTGAAATGCATTTCTTACTCTTTGCATACAATCTTCATTAGTTGTTAATGGGCTCTCATAAACTTTATTTTTAATAGTTCCCCAAATGAAATAATCCAGAACTGATAAATCGGGCGAGCGAGGAGGCCATAAGAAAGGTCCATTATTGGCAATCCATTGATCATAAAAAGTTTCTTGTAAATAATTATTAATTAAATATGCGTTATGTGGGAGAGCACCGTCGTGCTGATAAAAAATGTTTCTATGTTCGGCGAGAGGTAAATTTTCTAAATAGTTATTATTCAAAGTTTGTAAGACATTCAGATATCTTTCACCTAAAAAAAAAAAAAAATTGCAATGCCATCACTATCGTTTCTTATGGCACAGTAAACATTGAACTGCCAACTTTCCTGAAAATTTCGCTCTCTGAACATATGAGGATTTGAGTCACTCCAATAATGTGAATTGTGTCTATTAAAAAGTACATTTTTAGTAAATTTTGCTTCATCTGTCCATATAATATTTCCCAAATAAGAATCGTGACCCTCAGACCTGATTAGAATAAACTCACAAAAATGCTGTCTTCTTAGGAAATCTGTTTCTTTTAATCCCTGAACCATATGGAATGAAAACGGGTGAAACTTATGTTTTAATAAGATTCTGTGAATTGAATCCTTGCATAGTCCCGATTCCAGAGCAGCTTGTCTTAATGACATCCTTGTAAATGCATGAAAATATCCCAGAATGACTATTTCAATGTTTTCGTCATCAACAATAGGCTTTCTTCTATGCATTTTTGCCTTGTCAGAGCCATAATTTTTAAAATTTTCCAGTATGCGTTTTACAGTGTTTGGTGACGGTTTTCGTTTTTCTGGATATCGAGTAGCAAATGTGCTGCAAGTTCTTGATATTACTTTATCACATTCTCCATAAATAGTAAACAAATTTAAAAAGTCGTCGTGGGTGTAATTTAAACGTGCTGGCATTTTTTTACATAAGATAGTGACTGATTGCTTCTAATCATGGCTATTTTGATGAAATGATTACAATAATTCATGAATTTCTAATAAAATCGCAAATATTTCAAAAAGTTGTAACTTTAACCCCCACAATACTAATATCAGAAAAAAGGGAATTCAATTCTACACAACTTGACGTAAAAAATACAGGGTGTTCCATTTGACCTAAACAAGTTTTCGCGGTTTGAAGTTGACAAAATGTAACGCGAAAAACGGGACACTTGGTATGATATTATTGAACTTATTTCAGTTGTAGAACGTAGTTCTCCTTGTGATCTTTTTATGTGGCAAGAAGCAAATGAGGATCTTTTACACGAAGAAAGTTATAACGGTTCTTGCAAACTGTTGCACCTGTCAAATTTTCTATAAAATGTCAAATATCTCTGAAACGGCTAGGTTTAGGTATAGGATATGCTACATATTTTCGACTCAGAATTTTATGCTCTTTTCGAAAACCCTAAAATATATAGGGTGTTTAATTTGAAATAAGCAAGTTGGTATCGAAGTATAAGCGGAAGTGCCAGCTGCTTGTAATTATTTTAGTTGGATTGGCCACACCGACATTAGTAATTATCTAAATTTTCAAAATTTTCTGATACTTCTCATCGATCGATTCAGTTCCCGGTGAGACACCCTGTATAAAAACAATAAAAATGTAGTATAGTTTGGCCCATATGTAAATCGGCGATATAAATAAGCTCCTAAGAAAGCATAAAGGGAGCCGACCTCATGTGGTTATTATACCGCTGGTGTTATATGGTAGCAGTACACAGGACCGGACTTAAAATATATTTTCAGTTTATAGCAATGAATTAAGGGATTTGAATACTCACCAAATAACATAATTATTTAACTATATTATACATATATCACTTACCAGCGCATTAAAATTATATAGTGGCGTTCACTTTTCGCTTTACACTTATTGAGGTTTAGAAGTTTTTTGTATATCGAGCATCGAGCTATTTTTCGTATTTCTAGAAATATTATCCATGCCGTACGAACAATATTGTAGCAGAAAGTTGAAATTTAATTTTGGTGAAAGAATTCTTACAATACGAACATTCTGGTAATAGATATTAGCTATTATATCGAAGAACAAATGCTCGCTCGATTGCAGAGGCATGTAGTGCGGAATGTCTGAAAATTATGGTAAAACACTAAGGACGGACACATCGTTCAATGTCTGAAATCATACACGTAAATAAAAACTTAAATGTTCACAAATATTATAAGGAAATTTCAAATTTAATATCAGTGAACTTAGTTGCATTTTGCATAATATGAACCTAATTTTAAAAATGTATATTCAATGACTCAAATAATGGGAATAATAGAGGCTTTGATTTTAAGGATACTTTTTCAATCATTTCATAACAGTAAATTTTTCTTTAAATTAAAAATTGATGGCATATTAAGTTACAGAAAACGAGTTGTTATTGCCCAATCTTTTTATGCATTGTTCTGGTCATCCTGTTAAAATTTTTCTATTAAGATATTTCTTCCATAACCTTTCTGAGAGAAAATTGGTTTTAATTCAGATTTTTAAAACTAATCTGAAGGCCAAAAAAGGACTGTAAAAAATTAAATTTCCTATTTGAGTCCTGAAAAAGTTACCTTTCCCTTTCAAACAAATTAAGTTGCTTGTTATGGATTAACCGGAAGTAGAAAAAAAAAGCGTTTAGTATGGCAATAGTACCGAATTTGTTCCTTAAAAAACATGTCTAAATTTAAAAATTATGTTCGGAAAAATAAAAAAGTTACTAGATGTTACATGCTCCTGTATCACCTGGTATATGTATATTGTGTTCCTTTGATACCTTAAAGGTATAGTGTTATGAGCCCAAGTATGCATTTTCAAATATATTTATGCATATTTATGGTATCTTCCTTGAGAAGAAATAATTATGCAAGATCTAAGAGTACATTTTTTACTTCTAGAAGATTAATTCCAGTTTTCTAAAAAAATGTAAACAAGCATTATTAACATTGTTTCGGTTTGCGGTTTGACCCCCAAAGCTAGCCATCCGACGGGGCCAGTCCGACACTGGCTGCTCTGTGAATGTTTAAGGCTTCAGGTTAAAGTTTTTAAAAAAATAATAATGAAGATGAATCTACCTACCTTCAATATTATTATTTCTTGTGTATAAGAAAAACCAAATTGAGAACCTCTTCCTTTTTCTCAATCAAGACCTTGAAGCGATAAATTGAAAAAGAGTATTCCTTTGAAAATAACATAATACAGAATGAAATGGGCTTATGAATGTGCAGGAAACGTTTCTAAATGAAACATACGAAATAGAAAAGAACGAAAGATACTAATAAGAGTAGACGTTCACACTTCTAACTCAGTCATCATTGTGAATAAATATTGACGTCTTCCAGTATTGAATTTTCTATTAAATATGTTCGCTTTTGTTTGGAATCGAATGTTGATATTTTTGGAACGGTCCCATAATGCAATATTATTGAAGTAAGATAATAGAATTGGTGGAAAATATTTGTTACGAAAGTTTAATAAATTGACGATGGAAAATATACAAGGGACTCTACTGAACCAGTTGATTTTTGAACGTGAATAAAAAAGTGCCAAAACGTTAAACGACAATCTCATAGTAAGAACACAGAGAAGTTGTGTGGCCTTCCAGTCGATATGTTGAGATGAGAGATCTCTCGGACTAATTATTGTGGTCGGATAAATTTCAATGTAATCTCTTTGTTATTTAAAGCTGTAAAAAATGATGCTCCTTTCTTGTCTTTGTAAATACCATTACCCCGTTATTTATAAAGCAACAATGACGAAACCCTTTCGTGCAGCTTTTTACGAACACAATCAAAATAAGTTTTTACAAGGGTGATGTTTCCAAATCGTCATTCTCTTTTTAGTTAGAAATTTTTCGATACGCTTTATATCATATTGTGGGGTGAACCATAATAAAAAAAAATATTCATAAGAATACTTGGTATAATTTATTGTATTCAGATAAGTACCATATGTTATATATAAATATGTATGTATATCAATATTCAAATATTATTCTTCTGTCATAGATATCATTAGCAGCGGGCCTAGATACCAGAGGCATCTTTATTAATATAAAAGTAATAACAATAAATAACTAGTATACGCCACAATACTTCTCCTAAAAAGGAGCAGTCAAACATTCAAACAATCAATGGCGAATCTAACTCTTTATTTAGAAATTGAGTTACCCGCATCTGGGCTACCAATATTTAAAAGATAAGCAAGTTTTACTCTATCTATGTTAATTGTAGACTCTGCTCTATGCTTATTTATTTATACAAATAACTTTATCAGTACGAGATACCACCTTAAAAGGTCCTTCGTACATCGACGACAAAGAAGGTTTTAATGTCTCTTTCCTAATAAGAATATAATCACATGTTTGTATGTCGGGACTGACAAATGATTTTTCTAAAATATGCTGTTTTGAGTCTATCTCTTTGAGATTATTAAAATGTTCATGTAATTTTGTTATAAAAATAATAATAATTACTAAAAAATTCCCCAGGAAGACGTAACAGTTGCCCAAAATCAAGTTCCAATTGAAGAAGAAGAACATTGTAAATCTTCTTTTGGCATTGCTCGTAAACCGAATAAAACGATTGGAAGTTCTCTCTTCCAACTCCTGGAATTAGATCTGGCAATCAACTGGATGAACTTTCCATGGAAGATTTCAGAAATATGTACTTTCAACAAGATGCTGGTTTTGTGGGAAATTACTTTAGTGCAAAGTTTGACAACCGGGTAATATCTACTAACGGAACTGGACTTCGAATTTTCCAATTGGAGTTTTTGTATGTTCATTTATTTTAGCTGTCTGATAATTAATACATGTTTTTGTCCATAAGGTGCATGCAGTCTGTAGTCATTTTTGGCCAGAAATATTTACTGTTAATTAATTTTTTAATTGCTCGGATTTCTGAATGAGTTAAATTATGAAAAATTTTAAAACTAGCGCGTCTCATTTTGGCGGGTATATAAGGTCGAAATTTGGAATTAGAAACATCGCACCAAATCTTATCTTGCGAATTTGGAATTTTAACTTTCTGTAAGACATATTTAACATTATTTTCCTTGGATAATTGTTTTTTTAGTGTTTCTATTTCTGTATCTCCTTTCTCATTTGTTGTTCATCGCTCAGCGATTTCAAATTAAAATCTGGAGAATTTACTGCAGATATATGATCGACTAGTGCGTGAGTTTGAGCATTACTAGGAACACATTGTGGAACACAAAATGATATTATCTTTACCTTTAACATGTCGCCACCATGGAGAATAAAGTTGTTGTCAAAGGTTTGTGATCTGTAAAACAGTTAAATTTCCTTTTTCGAGCTCACTAATTTGCGGGGTTAACCGCAATAAAAGAATTATAAGAATATTTGATACAATTTATTGTATTCAAATAAGTACCAGATATATAAATATATATCAATCTTCAAATATTATACTTCTGTCGTAGATACCATTAGCAGCGGGCCTAGATACCAGAAGTATCTTTTTTAATAGAAAAATAATAACAATAACTAACTAACTAGTAATAGAAGTAGACAGGCCACACATATCTTGGACTATTTAGCATTTATAATAGAAAAGAGAAAGAAAATTATGCTATAACTTATTTTATTAAGTTGTTTCGTAAGCGAGGGTCGTTATTTGAATTGTATCAGATAAATGCGTCTGGTTTTCCCACTAATTAATTTTCACTAGTAATTGGGACATTTGCCTACCTTTTCCTCCTTGTCTCACGTCCCGTCCTTTTCCGGCTTTATGGGTTCCGGGAAAACGGCGGACTTCAGTTCCAGCTGTACGTCTGGTTTCACCCTCGTCAACGTCTCGGTGTGTTCGAAGTCGGTGCAGGTGTGCATTAGAGTAAAGGGCAACTTCAGACTAACCTCGCCGCCCATCAGACTTACCAGCAGTTTCACTTTGACATAGTAGGACACGTAAATGGCGAATACGTTGCGGTCGTCCGGGTTGTGTACCTGTGATGTTGCAAATAATAATATATTGCTTTATATGAAGTAAAAATGACATATTTTATGCCGCGAATGTATTTATTTGTCTCGGCACGAACAGCTGGGACAGGAAAAATCACTTTAGTCCACATATATAGGTTTAAAATCGGATGCTTGTGGAGTAGGTAGATAACATATCGACAATAATGTTACAATATTCTGGTGCTATTATCGATACTTATCTGACCAATATTATAAATTGTTCTATAGAAGTCTGTTCATTTTCTAAACTATGGAAAGTTACTATTGGATGCCTCTTGCCTAAAAAACTGAAATCTTTATGTTTGACCAAATATACGACTTTCTGAATATTACCCCATTTTCAAACAGGTTTTAGAATTATTTTTTTTAGTACAAGCATTGCTTTGGCTCAAGTTACCGATGATTTGTTGTTAGCTACGGATAAAAATAATGTTAGTATGTTGGTGTTACTTGACTTCCCAAAAGCATTTGATACCATTAATCATAAACTTATTTTTACAAAATTAAAATATTATGGTTTTTATAATTCAGTGGCTATTATAAAATCTTATCTAATAAATAGACAACAACAAATTAGAATTCTAAATAAAAGTTCAAACCTGACCAGTATAGAAGTTGGTATTCCCCAGGGATCGTTAAGTGGTCCTTTATTATTTATAGTATATACTGCAGATTTTTAAAGTGTGTAAGATTTTCCAACGTTCACGCTTATGCTGATGACTCTAAAATTTGTTTAAGGTTTCCAATTGAAAATCTGGTTGCAGCACAGGACAGCATCGACACTAATTTACATACCGGGTGTTAGAAAAGTATGGGAACGGTGGAAGATCTCGAACAGTTTGCATCAAATCGAAAAATAAAAAAATACGTGTCAACAATTTTAAAAAAAACTATCTACTGATATCAAAATGACCTCCCCATCCACCACCCTGTGGATGGGGCGAGGGGCAGCTTTAAAATTTCAAATGGAAACCTCTATCTTTTTTTTGCGGATTTGGATTATATGGCCAAAAATACGTGAATTTTATATCGGGCATTTTTTTTGATTCTCGCAAGGTGTCGCTGCAGTCGCAAAAAATTGAGTGGAAACATGAAAGTTTTGAACGCATACTTAAAAAAATACGAAAAGTAAAACTACTGATCTCAGAGTGAATGATTTCCCGAGCTGTTTTGAACAGGGATTTTACACGATCGTGCGGAAATTACAACAACTATTATCATCCTGTCAATTTATTAGCAGCTAGTAATTTTCAATTTACATTTTTTACAGTGCAATAAAAAACTCGATTTAAGAAAAAAACTAACAGTGGTTTTACTTCTTAATTCAGCCACTTCAGACAAGTTCTTGATCCCAGCCAGTGAAGGCAAGGAGGTAACTCAGCCATTTAAGGCAAGGTGAGGATTTCGGCCAGTTGGGGCAATTAGTTTACAGCCCAACTGCTACACTAGCAGGTTTTAATTTCAAGATTATAGCAGGTGTTCAAAATGGTGCCCATTGACTTCTTGGCATTGTCCGAGACGAACGTAAACATTTTCAATAGCACTTGTTATCATTTGAGGTGGTATTTCTGCAAAAATGTTTATTATGCGTTGCCTCAGTTCTTCCAAATCACGAGGTTTAGTGAAATAAACCTTACCCTTAACGTAGCCCCAAACAAAATAATCAAGTGGCGCGAGGTCGGGAGATCTTGCTGGCTATTCAATAGTTCCTCTTCGGCCTATCCATCGATTTTCGAAAGTACCATTCAAATAGCCCCTAACAATATTCCGATAGTGTGGAGGAGCCCCATCTGGCTGGAACCAAACATTATCGAACTCATCACCAGCAATCTCTTGTATTGCGCCAACTGTTTGATTTGTCAACATTTCCAGGTATTTTTCTCCATTCAAATTTCCGTCTATGAAAACCGGTCCTATGATTCGATCCCTGAAAACTAGTGCCCAAACATTTAATTTTTTTGGATACTGCGTGTGTGTTTTAAGCATCCAGTGAGGGTTTTCGTCACTCCAATATCTGAAATTATGGCGATTAACTTTTCCACTGAGTTCGAAAGTTGCTTCATCTGAGAAGACAAGTAGAGATGACAAAAAATTTGGGTTTTTGTTACTCCTTTCCATCATTAATTCACTAAATTCAAGTCGCCGATCAAAATCATCTTCATTTAACTCTTGGTGAAGGTGAATTTTGTAAGGATGAAATTTCAAAAGTTTCAAATTCTTATGAATTGAAAATGCACTCATATCAAGCTGTTCACTGGCTTTTCTGATTGATAACCTTCGATTTTCAACAAATGCCTGGGCCACTTCCATTTGTCGAGTTTCCGATGTTTCAGATTTTGGTCTTCCAGATTTTGGGCGATTTTTATTTGTCCTTGTGTCTAGGAATCGTTTGATGGTACGGGACACAGCAGATTTCGAAATTCCCACTTGATCTACACGGAAAGTTTCGTTGAATAAAATCACAACTTCATCATACCTTTCTTTATCGCCCCACCCTCGCATCATTAAATGAGAAACTCTCTCTTCCTCTGTTAAAGTAGCCATTATGCAGAAAAAAACACGAGAACTAATGAAAAATGAAATAACTTTTTCCGTACAAAAGTGCGCTCCTGCCTCTACAAAAGTTGGAAGAAACTGAACGTTCTCGTAGAAATTTCACAAAACAAATACTGTTATTAAGAACACTTTAAAAAAAACATTCATAAAAACCAAGATATCACAGATATTGTTTTTTAAACTGAATGTTTTTTTATCAACACAAGTAGTTAGAGTTTGTAAATATTTACAAACTTATGGACGCTTAAGGTTTATTTAAATTTTGTGCGATTGCAGCGACACCTTGCGAGAATCGAAAAAAAATGCCCGATATAAAATTCACGTATTTTTAGCCGTAGAATCCGAATCCGCTATAAAAAATAGGGATTTTTCATTACAAATTTCAAAGTTACCCCCCGCGCCACCCATTGGGTTAGGGGTGGGAGAGTCGAATCCAATGTCATTGGATAGATTTCGTAAAAATAACAAATACGTGTTTTTCGGTTTTTGAATTGGACGTTTTTTTATGGGCACAAGACGCTACTCTTGAAACAGTAATGTTTTCTTTTCATTTTTACGATTACAGCGACACCATGCAAGAATCGAAAAAAATGTCTGGAATAAAATTTACGTATGTTTTGCCGTAGAATCCGGTTCCGCAATAAAAAATAGGGGTTTCCATTTGAAATTTTAAAGTTGTCCCTCGCCCCACCCACATTTCATTTTGGTATCAGTAGATAGTTTTTTGAAAAATTTTTGACACGTATTTTTTTATTTTTCGATTTGATGCAAACTGTTCAAGATTTTCCACCGTTCCCATACTTTTCTAACACCCGGTATATCATATTTAGTAAAAG
Organism: Leptura quadrifasciata; assembly: GCA_963675555.1. Lineage (NCBI taxonomy): Eukaryota > Metazoa > Arthropoda > Insecta > Coleoptera > Cerambycidae > Leptura > Leptura quadrifasciata. The sequence goes on along the minus strand of OY776681.1, from coordinate 16,512,516 downwards.
TCAATAATAACCCTTTGCCTATTGTATCAGTATTTAGACATTTAAATTTGATTATTGATGGTGATTTTAGATTCCAATTGCATATAGATAATTTGTTGAAAAAATCATACAGTTCTATGAAACTTTTTTACTCCCAACAGATTTATACTGAATAGTAATCTAAAAAAAGTTCTTTGCGAGTCTCTTGTTCTAGCGTTGTTTAACTACTGTGAATTTATTTATGGTCCATATCTTACTCTTATATATCTATTCAAAATGTTCAAAATTTGTGTGTTCGCTTTTATATTTGGATGACGTAAATTTGATCACGTGTTTCAAAAAATTAATGAACTTCGGTGGCTAAACAAGGAAACAAGAGGACTTTTCCATCTAAATTTATTTGTTCGTAGACTAGTAAATACAAATATTAATTGTTCCTTAAATACAAAACTAGGTATGAGATCTCACATCCATAATGTCAATCAATGTTAGACAAAACTATATGTTTATTATTCATCATCATTCTACATCTATCTTTCAGAGAAGTTTTACATGCGATGCTGTTAAATCATACAATAAAGTTACTCCTTGCAGAAAAAGTCTTAAGCCCCGTAAATTCAAGTATAAATTAAAACAGAATTTACTATCTACTCAGTGAGTCTGTGCGTGGGGAGTACTTGGTTTTGGGTTCACTATTTTCTAATCTTTTGAGTTCGTAACTAGTCTGTGTAATCTTTCTTTGAAAAGTGAATTTCTTATCTGCGTGTGTATACAGTGTGTCCCAAATTCGATCCCCACCATTGGGATATCGGAAACTATAAGAGATAGAAAGGTGGTTAAATTAGAAAAGTTGTGGCAATTTTAATGATGATTTTGAATCCGTCGAGAAATCAGGGCTAACTGCGATCGTCTTCGAGTTATTTTCAAAAAACTGAAATTTTGTATATTAGTTTTTGTCAAAAATCTGAAAAACGAGCAATCGTACGAAGATAAAAATTTTACCTTCTAAAGGCACTTTTTTGTGAACGTTCTAGTAGTGTCATTAGTTTTTTTGTAAAGCGTTTAGTTTCTGAGATACGACACACAATTTTCAATTTTCTTATGGGCGCCATATTGGATTTTTACAGATTTAAAATCTACATTAAATTCTCGTTCTCCTGATGTATAACACTAATGGTTTATGTTGTTAGTTAGGACACCAAACGACGATCTTTGTTTATTTACAGATAATAGTCATCATAATAATAACATACAATAGTAACACATCAAAGGTACTGTTCAATGTGGGTCCCATTATTTTCAATACATTTTAGTAGTCGCAAGTGCACGTGATTTGCAGCTTTTCTCAGGAAACGTCTGTCAATGTTTTCAAATGTTTCAATAACTCGCTCCCTCAGCTCATCAACATTGTTGACAGGTTCTTCATAAATTTGGTTCTTGGCATAGCCCCAGAGGTAAAAATCGAGGGGCGTAAAATCGGGCGATCTCGCAGGCCATCTTACAGGTCCATGTGTTGTTATTAATTGTACACCAAAGTGATCGTGAAGATGCCTCTGAATCACACGTGAATTGTGCGGTGGGGCACCATCGTGGTGGTACCATATTCTCTGATGTTCAGCTAGTGATATCTCATCTAAAAAATGTGCAATTTCATTTTGCAGTAGCTCCAGATAACGTGGACCATTTAAGGTATAATCATAGATTATTGGACCCAGTAGTCTACTGCCTGAAATACAATTAATTAAATTAATTAATAAGTTTGAAACATGCCCCAGCATCAGAGCAAAAAAACTCAATAAGGGCTTACATACCTAATATTCCGCACCAAACATTAAATCCAAATCTGTCTTGCGATCTTGATTCTCTGATAATACGCGGATTATTTACCGCCCAGTAATGATGATTATGTTTATTGTAAATTCCGTTATTATTAAATCTTGTTTCATCGGTCCAGCAGACATTTAATGGAAAATTCTCAATTAGGTCACACTGATTAGTGAACCAGTTACAGAACACAAGCCGACGTTCAGCATCTCCGGGTCTTAATTTTTGTACGATAACTGGTTTGAAAGGGTGGTACTTATTGTCTTGTAAATATCTGTGAACAGTTGTTTTTGGCACTGCAGTTCTCCGACTTAATTCTCGAGTAGAAATTGTGGGTGTTTCATTGATAATTTCTTCAATATTTAAAATGTTCTCTTGGGTTAAACGACGGGAACCATACTTCTGCCGAGGTGCAGAAAAACTTCCATGTTCTTGTAAATTCCTTTGTAATGTAAGAAAAATTGTCCTATCAGGTTGTCGTCTCTCTGGGTACAAATTATAATACATTCTGGTTGCTTCTGTACTATTTCTATTATTTCTGATATAACAGTTATACATGTCAAATCTTTCAAGGTTAGTGTATGGCATATTGACGTGTTTTACAAAGCACAATTAACACCTTTTTGTTTTGTGATGTTTACAACTTGATAAAATTCACTTCCACCATAAGTTGTGCGTCTTGTCACTGCTCGCTTGTCATTTATCATGTTGTACATAGCCTACTTAACATGAAAACAAAGATCGTCGTTTGGTGTCCTAACTAACAACATAAACCATTAGTGTTATACATCAGGAGAACGAGAATTTAATGTAGATTTTAAATCTGTAAAAATCCAATATGGCGTCCATAAGAAAATTGAAAATTGTGGGTCGTATCTCAGAAACTAAATGCTTTACAAAAAAACTAACGACACTACTAGAACGTTCACAAAAAAGTGCCTTTAGAATGTAAAATTTTTATCTTCGTACGATTGCTCGTTTTTCAGATTTTTGACAAAAACTAAAATACAAAATTTCAGTTTTTTGAAAATAATTCGAAGACGATCGCAGTTAGCCCTGATTTCTCGACGGATTCAAAATCAGCATTAAAATTGCCACAACTTTTCTAATTTAACCACCTCTCTACCTCTTACAGTTTCCGATATCCCAATGGTGGGGATCGAATTTGGGACACACTGTATATACTTCGAATACATGCAGAGTGACCCGTTTAAAAGCGGGACACCTTTCTAAAATTATTATTTGTATACCGATTTAAATGATTTTTTTTTAAATTATAGAGCTTCAATAACTTTACTGTTGCAAAATTTCAGATCGAAATAAAAGATTTCAAGTCCAAAAATGCAAAAAAAGTGTTAACAATTTTTTTATCTCAAATCTGACTACCCCACTGGATTTAGAATACCTTCAAATGGGTATGACCGAAATTTAACAAAAAAATATTGGTTTCGTTTAGATCATTATCAGTTGAATTTTATAAATTATAACCATCAGTTATTCAATGTTGGCAATATTTGTTTTCTTTAAACGTGCTCCGTATTAAGGATAATTATTTTTATTAGCTAGTCTTGCAATTATTTTTATTATCAAAGCTGGCATTGGAGGATTATTTATATAATAATAAAGCCCAGGCCCAGTATACAGGGTGAGCCACGATGGATGGAGCATTAAAAGCATATGGAAAACAGATCAACAGAACGCTTTGAAATTTACATTACCAAGATAATCGAGTATGATCTCTCCAACTAAAATATTTTCGAAAGTGCGGTGTTGCCACTTATACGTAAAACTGGCAACATCTTCGTTATTTTAAATGGAATACCCTGTATATTTTTGCATTTTTTGGGTCGTCGTCTCTTTCTGAGTAACTTTTGTTAATATTTCCCTATACCTATCTCAAGCCGTTTTCGGGATAATAATTCTTTTCTGAATTTGTAGAAACTTTCTGTTGTTCATCTGCGGCAAATTCGGATATTTCTCATTAAATCTTCTACAAGCTCTGCTAATAATCTTATTGCACTCTCCATGGATAATAAACAAATCCATTAAAACTGTGTTTGTATAATTATTGCAAAATAACGAAGATGTTGCCAGTTTTCCGTATAAATGGCAACACCGCACTTTTTATAATTTATGTTTCTTCTTTGCATCAATAAAACATCACCCTGTATATATTTTTTTGAAATTTCGATACGATATTCGAAAAGAGCAAGAAAAAACAAACAAAATGGCCTATTTCATTTTTTTGTTACACCTTCGTGGTTATTTAAATACGTTGTTAAATGTGCAAGAAAATGGATTACAGAACCCTATTAAATGAGAGGCACGTGAAATAAATAGTTTTATAACTAAAATTTGCAAAAATTCTATTGACCCTAGGTGGTCTGGGTGAATCCTAATTCCGGCACGTTTTAAAGGTCCATTTTGGTAAAAAACTGTGGTCCTAATAAGTAATCGGGTATGAAATAACAAAATTTTTAATCAGTCACAGTAGGCTTGTTCAAAGAATAAAAGTGACAGATAATTTAAACCATTTAGGCCTAAGCAACCAGTTACTTTGATCAAGAAAATCATCAACATTCTATACTTAATAAAAATTGGAAAAGAGAACAAACTAAAATCTAAATAAATAAAATATTTTCCATTCAATTAACAATAAATAACAAAACAATAACTAAATGTGTTTAAAAATAAAACGTAATTGACACTAAAGTAAATTTTCAAAATGTCCTCCCCCACATTCTGTGCATTTTCTTGCGCGTTTAGAAAGGTCACCAATTGCTCGACGTATCATTTCTGGATTATTCCGTATTTCGTCGCAGGTTGTAACGATGCGCTGGATTAAATGTTGTCTACTTTCAATTTCAATGCTATAAACCTCGTTTTTTAAGTGGCCCCATAAAAAGTAATCACAAGGGTTACAATCAGGAGATCTTGGTGGCCATTCATGTGGACCCCCGCGTCCAATCCATCTATTAGGATACACATTGTTTAAGTGTTCTCTTACTTGAAGGTTAAAATGTGGTGGGGCCCCATCATGCTGAAACAACATGCCTCTTATACCGATATTTTCTAACATATTCGGTAAAATGTTTTGAAGAAAATCAAAGTAAATTTCACCATTCAATCTTTCTTCAAAAAAATGTGGCCCTATCAAATGTCTATTCACAAGTCCGACCCAAACATTTACAGAAAACCTGTGTTGCGAACGGCGTTGGCGTACCGCATGTGGGTTTTCCTGTGCCCATTTATGATTATTTCGTGAATTGTTTACTCCATCCCTTGTAAATTGTGCCTCATCCGTAAATAAGGTTCTGTAAATGACTGGGCGATGGTTAGACAACCAATGACAAAATGCCAGGCGGGGGATATCGTCGCCTTGTTGAAGACGCTGTACCTGCTGGATATGATATGGATGGTAACGTTCTCTTTTTAGGGTTCTCCATACTCGCCAATGAGGAATACCAGTTGCCAAACTGATTCGTCTAGTGCTCATATTTGGGTTTTCTTGAACTACGTTTATAATATTGTTTTGTTCCTGCACACCTTGTTGTAAAACACGCTCCACAACTGCAGAATTAGGAAACTTTCCGTGTTGTCTTGCATACTGGAACACCGTACTAAAGGTTTTATGATTAGGGCATTGACGACCAGGAAGACGCAGCCGATATTCTCTTTCCGCCGACCTACCATTTCCATTACAGAAACCATAGATGAATATTATGTCAGCATATTCCATGTTTGTAAATTTTACTGGCATAGTTAAAATATTTTCACAAGTTTTCACTAACTAAATGCGGATTATTGACACATTAAATTACTAACAAACAATTATTCAACTGTTTAGGAGATTTCTTTTTATTATCTGTCACTTTGAACAAGCCTACTGTGATTGATTAAAAATTTTGTTATTTCATACCCGATTACTTATTAGGACCACAGTTTTTTACCAAAATGGACCTTTAAAACGTGCCGGAATTAGGATTCACCCAGACCACCTAGGCTCAATAGAATTTTTGCAAATTTTAGTTATAAAACTATTTATTTCACGTGCCTCTCATTTAATAGGGTTCTGTAATCCATTTTCTTGCACATTTAACAACGTATTTAAATAACCACGAAGGTGTAACAAAAAAATGAAATAGGTCATTTTATTTGTTTTTTCTTGCTCTTTTCGAATATCGTATCGAAATTTCAAAAAAATATATACAGGGTGATGTTTTATTGATGCAAAGAAGAAACATAAATTATAGTGAGTCCGGACCTGGATATATTTTTTTTTATACATGTACCTCTTGGGGCTCGTTAGTACATTAGCCGTACCAAATATGAATCCGTTATTTCATTCCCTGTCAAAGTTATGACAAAAAACAGGTTTGGCCAAAAATTATTTAACACCCAGCAACCTCGTAATGAAGGCCCAATGAGACACTTCTATGGGAGGTTCCGGTTACCACTGATGTTCTCTACCTCCTATTAAGCTATGTCCCTCTCATGATGCAACACCCTGTATAATTCTTTCGTTTGTCTTAATTGTATACACTTAAAATAGTTTATAACCAATATATATAATAAACGTCGCATGTTGTGGGTAAGTTAAATGCTTCTTTGTTCTTTTTAAAAATGTATTCTTCACCTCAAATTATTCTTTTGTGAAGTAATTTTCTGTTATTTATTGGGCAAAAAATAAATACGATTTATTATTATTATTATATATGCATACCGCACACGAAACATTCTCTCGTTTTGGTTTCAAAGCAACGTTTAAGTATACCATTTACTAACCGTTGATGTAACTGTAGAAGCTAAGCTCGTCCCAGATTTTGTGTAGGAGTCTTCCAAAGCTATCCAGTTTTTCGTTGAACTCTTTGTAGGAATTAGAGTGTAGGTCTTGTCTAGTGACCCTCCGTGGGGTATAGGACAATCGTCTTTGGCGTTTAACAGAGCGACAACGTTTTTAAATTTGCCGTTCGAAAACATACATACGTCCACGTGTTGAACTACGAATACCTGAAAAAAAAAGTTATTTAAATTACTAATCAATAATGATTAATACAGTTTTGAATATTTTGTTAAAAACTTTAAAATTTCAGTAAGAATTTGTAATTTAGAAAATGAACAAATGTGATACCTGCCATGACAGGTCGTTATAATTTTTGTGCGCTTGCAACCGGCTCCTTCGCCATTTTATCGAATGTTAAGATTTGGTGGAAAAATTAACATATCACCTTTCTTATTGCATTTTCCTGATCTATTTATAGGAATTATGCAAGTAGACAATAATACTGTTATAATGACACAGCTTTTGCACCTTCTGTAATGACTAATTTTAAACTTGAGTAATATTTGGCTTACTTCCAATTCTTTCTGCCTCATAAAATTAGGAAAAAAAGTTTAAAACTTATAACGCCGGCTCCAATCAAGAAACCAATTACTTTGAAAATAAAAAGTGCTGAATCATTATCTGGTGGAGAGGAGCTCACAAATTCTCCCAATAGCACAGTGTTATTCACTATACAATATTGACCCCCCCTTTATTTCTGTTATTATTGAAAATAGAAAAATAAGTTTCGTATAGAAGTTGTAGGATCTTACCTATATTCTATTGAAACGTAATAAAAAAAAGCAATATCATGTATAGGTCAAGTGATACGAAATAAATATATGTTTTTTAAATGGAACACCCTATATATTATTGGATTTTCGAGAAGCCCTTTTCCCCTGATTTCAAATATATAATATTGTATAGGTTTATCTTAAATAATTCTTGACATATTTGATATTCAAAATGCAAAGAGCTGCTTTATTGCAAGAAGAGTGGCTAATGCGTGCCAAAACACAAGTGGAACAAAAATAACAAGGTAGGCCACGAAAATAATTATTTTATTGTTTATTCAATTTTGATATTTCAAACCGTCATTATTAACATTTATTTAATCAAAATGGGTTATAGTGAGGCTAAAAAGGCCGAAATATTTTTCCTTTATGTGAAAAATAATAAAAATAATTGTGCCGCAAGAGGAGAATACATGACGTATCCTAATCGAGCGATTACTAGTGTGAACACGCTTTTGCATGTTTATCGGCATGTAAATAGGACCCATAGTTTTTCAAGAAAACGACATAACGTTACAGCAAACGAGAAAGAAGATCTACAGTGTGACCCATTTGAAATGGAAACCTCTCTGTAAAAAATGTATTTATAATCCTATGTTAACGCTTTTAAAAATGATAAACCATCGAAAACTCCACTTTATGACAAAAATTTAGAGATAAATTTCAATTTTCAAAGCCTTCTATGATTTACTTTCAATGTCGAAAATTGACAAATTTGATTAGAGATTTTTTTATTGAAATTTTAACTACACTACTGGATTCAGTAACCTATCAAATGAGTAAATCCTAAGTTCCATGAAAAAATATTGAAAAATGACAGATTTATGACAAAATTAATGTAGGCTCATAGTAACTTTTACTTGATTTTTCTAAAAATCGAAGTAGCCCATGAAAAATAAACAAAAGAAAGATAAATTAAGTGAATAGTTTTAATAAATATTGTCATTTAAACAAACTTAATCATATTGGACTTAAAAACATAAGTATGAACAATTAAAAGTAATAATAATTAGATACCTATTAAATAAATAAAAAAATAACACATTGTACAACATTACACTAAAACTTCTTAAATTTTTGTAGCCTCTACAAGGCCGCAGTTTATTTCGATGCACTTGTCGAATCGTTTTTTAATATTTTTTACGGCATTCTGTAATTGTTGCCGGGTAACTTCTGCACAAGCTTGTCTTATTCTTGCACACAAATCTTCTCTATTACTCGGGCGTGACCTGTAAGCTTTAGATTTTATTAAACCCCATAAAAGAAGTCCATCGGTGTTAAGTCCGGGGATCGGGGTGGCCATTCAATTAACGGGCTACCACGACCTATCCATCGATTAGGAAAGTTAGCATTCAGGCATCTGGAAACCACTCTGGCATTGTGGACAGGGCTTCCATCTAATTGAAAATGTAGATTTACTCTTTCTTATATTGGAAATATATTAATATATTGGAAGTTCATGTAGAATATTCCAAAATTCATTTCTTAGGAACTGTAAAAACTGCATGCTATTCATATTACCTTAAAAAAAGAAAGGGCCAATGATTGTTTCATTGAGCAACCCACACGAAACATTAACTTTTTGGGAATATTGTCTTTTACAATTAATGACAAACTGTGGGTTGTCTATAGCCCAAAACCTAGAATTTTGTGACGATACTACCCCGTTTGTTGTAAAAGTTGCTTCATCGCTGAATAAAATATTTTTATTAAAATTTCTGTTATTAAGATACTCTCCTTGAGCCCACAAGGAAAACTCCATCCGTCTGTTATCATCACTAGGTTCCAACGTGTGTAAAAATTTGGGTTTGAATGGTTTTACCAAATTTTTCTTAAGGCATCGGCGAATATTTTCTCTAGGTAAATTCAAATCTAAACTAGCTACTCTTACACTGGCGTTTGGATTGTTGTTAAAATAATTTAAAACTGTCTGCTCGTACCTGGTTCTTCTTTGTATATTATCTGTTCTTATAATACGCCGTGTCACAGCGCGACACTCATTAAAAATTTTGTTTATTTTATAAACAGTACTTTTAGTAATGTTGGGCCTGTTGAATATCTCGCATACCTCTTTCAATGTTCTGTCATTATCTCCTCTAAAGAGCACAAGTTCAATTTTTCCTGTACATTTAGATTATCCATAATTAACTACAAACTAATAAACTAATACTTGATAATAACTATCGGTTAATTTTATAATCCAATAACAATGAATATGAGAATATGCGAATTTTAAAGATTTCACGTTTGACTATAAAATTTGTTTTCCATGGCACCCTATTATTATCTGCCCAAATCTAAGCAAATGAACAAAATTGGCTAATTTTACATTTAATTTGTTGAGAAATACCCTTTTATTGAAATTCAAAGTCTACTTCGAAATATTAAATTCCAAAACCAACTAGAAACAGCAAGTAAATGCCATTTCCAAAGTTACTTTTCATCCGATTTTAAATCTGAAAAAAGCGCTGGAAAGAGAAATTACAGCTTTATGAGAAAAGTGACTTAAATATGTACAGGGCGCTATATGAAATGAGAAATTTGTGGCAATATCACGCCATACCGGAAGTATTTTTTTTACCACCGAGTGGTCAAAATGTAGTCATTGGATACCTATACTTGATTTCCCAAATTTCAGAATTTTATTTTTAAAACTGTAGGAAAAAATGGGGGTCACCCGGTATAGCAAATTGTTCACACTTTTTATTGATTCAATATTATTGCATTTTTTACATTGAGCCAACTTTTTTGTAATATTAAACCAAGTTCAATATTAGTGTTCGCTACATAGGTAAAAACCTATATTTTAAGTTTCAATATTCCATACAATCAAAAATAATGGTTTTGCATTTTTCTTATTTGACCTTTTTTCTTAAGACTCGCTAAAAAATAATACACTTACATATATTTAATAGAGTCACTTTTTAAAAATGCAAAAAACCCATCTTTATCTTTAGTTAAATGAAATTGATAAGATACCAAAATTAATTAATGAACGTGGAATTTTCTCCACAAAGAGTGTCCCGAATTGCTAGCTCAGCCGTCTTGGCGCCTTCTTAAGAGCGGAGCTATTGGAATTTATCTCCTTAAACATATTTAAGTCGATGAAGCATTGTCATTTACTATATTAGTTCTCTCGTCTGACATAATAAGTTTATGCCAGTTTTACGATACTTTCATGCAAGACAGTCTATTACTTGCCTATATAAAAATATTCGGCAGCAATAAATTTTATGTAATTTTTAATCAAATCGGCGGTAAATATGTTTGCGTGACTAATTGGAAATCGGTTTCCCATCGAGGCACGAAGTTCTATTTACATAATCACAGTCAGTGCTTCGTCATATTAATCTAAAATTATTCTGAGTAAACTAGAAAATTTGTTCTATGCACTTTAAAAATGTACTTTCTAGTTTACAATTTCATTTTTGCTCTTAGGCTGGGGCCGTTACGGATTTTTAATGCTGAAAAAAAAAAAATTAATAGCAGGCAACGACTGGCTGGAATATATAGTTGGGGTCATAAACAATAAAAAAAAAACTTTGGAACTTGAGATGAAGGGAAGTAGTGAAATGGGGGTGCTATTTAAGGGATGAAAACAGTTTTTTGTGATTTGTGGCGAAACGTGACCTCCTAGAGAAAAGTGTTTCATACAAAAGTTGTAGATAATAAAAAAATCTAAAACTTTTATTCTATATATTTTTCGACATAACCTCAACGTTTGCGAGAAAATGACGATAAACCGATTTTCCTGTTTTTATTTTTTTTCTCGCGTGAAAATTATTTAATTTAAATGAAACTTTGTTGTGAAAGTACGTAATTATTTGCATATAATAAGCATGAATTTTTTCAATTATGGGAAATGAATACTTTTCGATATTCTTCAGCGAACAACTTTATTGATTTTTTTTTTGGATTTTGATGTTCTACTAGTGCTCATTTTTTTCGTCGAGATGTCTACTTTCAAATGGTACGTCGATGTTAGTGATTTATTGTCATTTAGCAGCTTAAAATTAAGAAAAACCGAATTTTTTTTTATTTGAATCTCAAATTTGTCGATTTTTTTCATTATTTTCAATTTTTTAGCATATTGATGTTAATAATTCATAATATTTTAATGAAAAAACTTACTTTGGTATAAAATAACTAAAGTTGAATGAATTTAGTTATTGGAAACCACGCTAAAATCGAATACAAACAAATAAAATACTGTTACGTATTCAAACAAAAACAAAAATTTACAAAATTTGAAATTTCTCAGCATACAGGTATTTGAAATGCCCGCCCTAAACGACTGAAGGTTGGGGGTAGAGAGGGGTAGGACAAAGTGAGCCTGCACAAGAGCAGCAGAGCTCGTTCTGTTGTAGTAGTAAATCTCTATTCGTCTAGTTGTGTCAAAGTATTTTATCAGTTTGTGATGCGTCCTTTGTAAACGCACGTGGTGATTTGAATATCAAAGTATAACTAAATTAGCCTTTTCACAAGAAAATTGTTTATCAAATCAAAATAATAAAAACAACTTAATTATCACAATATCAAATAAATTACAGTCCGAGGGCTTTTTGTGTAAGCGAGCTCCTGAAGACGCCGACGCACTGATTGTTAATACTGCGATCCAATTAGCTAAACAAGATGATAAAACTGTAATAATCGTGGGTCAAGACATCGATTTACTAGTTCTTTTACACCAATTTTCACAAACCAAGCTCAAGCAACGTCAAAGATTCATTTTATATATCCCATTGTTTTAAACACGAAACATACACAAGTGTAATAGCGTTTCTTCATGCTTTCTCTGGGTGTGATACAACTTCAAGTTTTGCTGCAAAAGGGAAAAAAACAATAGTAAGATCTTTATTGGACAATAAAAATTTATTAAACCTAGCCAGTGTTTATTATCAAAAAGATGCAGACCACATAACCATAGCAAAAAATGGATCTCAACTTACAGCTAGTATTTACAAAAGTAAGAAAATTTATAACTCATTAAATCAATTACGATTTGAGCTGTATCAGCAAACTACAAATAAATCCACTTTTAAATTGGAAAAACTCTCTCCAACTGAAGAAGCAGCTGCACAACACTCCCACAGAGTCTATTACCAATTGCAAACTTGGTTGGGTAATATTGACAACGATCAGGACAACAAAAAAGCAAAGGACTGGGGCTGGAACGAAAATGTAGGAAGACTCGTTCCGAAATACATCTCTGACAGTTCCGACTTGATTCCCCGAAAGTTGTTAAAAAGCGTTAGCTGTACTTGTGAAAGTGGATGCAATAATCAAAGGTGTGGCTGCCGAAAACACGGCTTAAAATGTACCAATCTATGCAATACATGCACTGAGAACTGTTGAAATAGAGACAGAGAAGTATTTGTAGATTTAAGTGATTCTGAAGATATTGATGAAGAGCCAGCAAAGAATAATGACATCGAAATTGAAGAGCCTGAAAATGCCAATGATTTTGAAGATAATATAGAATTTGAGAGTTTGATCGATGAAGAAAACGAACCACAACAAAAAAAGGCCTAAAATTGATTAGATTTTAACAATTATTTTATTGATTTTTCTTTTTATAAGCTATACACAACCAATATTAATAAAGTAAATATTTGTAAATAAAGTAAAGAATTCGTAGCCAATATAAATAAATTGTATGTTGTATTTTATCATATGTATTTAGAATAATTTAATATGCATATAAAGTTTTCGAAACTTAACTGTAGCTTATGAAAATTAATAAAGTACTATTGATTTCCATGTAAATGTTAAGTTTCATGAAGTTTTCCCTACCTTTCCGTGATGAAATTTATTCAACTTTATTTATTTTATACCAAAGTAAGTTTTTTCATTAAAATATTATGAATTATTAACATAAATATGCTAAAAAATTGAAAATAATGAAAAAAATCGATAAATTCGAGATTCGAATTTTTTTTTTCGATTTTTCTTAATTTTAAGCTGCTAAATGACAATAAATCACTAACATCGACGTACCATTTGAAAGTAGACATCTCGACGAAAAGAGTGAGGACTAGTAGAACATCAAGATCCAAAAAAAAAAATCAATAAAGCTGTTCGCCGAAGATAGGGGTGTTTTTTCGGAAAAATGGTAAAATCTCGAAAAATATTTATTTCCCATAATTGAAAAAATGCATGCTTATTATATGCAAACAATTACGTACTTTCACAAAGTTTCATTTAAATTAAATAATCTTCACGCGAGAAAAATCTGTTTTTCGTTATGTTCTCGCAAACTTTGAGGTTATGTCGAAAAATATATGCAATAAAAGTTTTAGATTTTTTTATTATCTGCAACTTTTGTATGAAACACTTTTCTCCAGGAGGTCACGTTTCGCCACAAATCACGAAAAACGGTTTCATCCCTTAAATAGCACCCCATTTCACTACTTCCCTTCATCTCAAGTTCCAAAGTTTTTTTTTTCATTTTTTATGACCTCAACTGTATATTCCAGCCGGCCGTTGCCTGCTATTAGTTTTTTCATCTCAAAAAGGTAACGGCCCCAGCCTATCTGCTCATCTCCCAATTCAAAACTAAATGCATAACTATTGTTCTTGTTAAATTTTTCAAATTCGTCGCTTTTTGATATTCTATGTGACTTAATTAAAATTTTGATACTGTTGCTTTCATCCACTTTACAGATAAACCAACCACAAATTCATTACTATTTTTTATGTGTAAAAAAAGGTGTTAGTCCATGAACTCATGCATAGACTAATTACTCTCATCGCAGTTATGCGTTGATGTTAATACTTTTATAATAACGTTGTACAATCGACAGAGCATTTGACCGCAAATTGTAACTAGAAGCCTTGTTCTAAAAGCATCTAAATCCACGTCCAACATCACGTATGCCAACAAAACATGATTAATTGCAAATATTGTAAATAGCTTATTTATCATTGGGCTTTGTAATATTCAGTGGTTAAACTAAATACGCTTTTGTACACAAACAAACGAAGGCTTAATGCGGGCACCTGAACGAGTTCTGAACAATTCCTGTGTTTCGTCTGCGATGGTAGTTAGTAGCAGTTATTTGAAACTGTCACTTAGGGTTAAATTATGGCCTTTATGAACTTACCAAGTTGAGTAAGGATGCGCGTTTCATGTATTTTATAGATCAATAGCATAGGATAAATGTTACTAACCACAATCTTGTTATACAGGGTGTTGCATCATGAGAGGGACATAGCTTAATAGGAGGTAGAGAACATCAGTGGTAACCGGAACCTCCCATAGAAATGTCTCAGTGGGCCTTCATTACGAAGTTACAGGGTGTTAAATAATTTTTGGCCAAACCTGTTTTTTGTCATAACTTTGACAGGGAATGAAATAACGGATTCATATTTGGTACGGCTAATGTACTAACGAGCCCCAAGAGGTACATGTATAAAAAAAAATATCCAGGTCCGGACTCACTATAATTTATGTTTCTTCTTTGCATCAATAAAACATCACCCTGTATATATTTTTTTGAAATTTCGATACGATATTCGAAAAGAGCAAGAAAAAACAAACAAAATGGCCTATTTCATTTTTTTGTTACACCTTCGTGGTTATTTAAATACGTTGTTAAATATGCAAGAAAATGGATTACAGAACCCTATTAAATGAGAGGCACGTGAAATAAATAGTTTTATAACTAAAATTTGCAAAAATTCTATTGAGCCTAGGTGGTCTGGGTGAATCCTAATTCCGGCACGTTTTAAAGGTCCATTTTGGTAAAAAACTGTGGTCCTAATAAGTAATCGGGTATGAAATAACAAAATTTTTAATCAATCACAGTAGGCTTGTTCAAAGTGACAGATAATAAAAAGAAATCTCCTAAACAGTTGAATAATTGTTTGTTAGTAATTTAATGTGTCAATAATCCGCATTTAGTTAGTGAAAACTTGTGAAAATATTTTAAATATACCAGTAAAATTTACAAACGTGGAATATGCTGACATAATATTCATCTATGGTTTCTGTAATGGAAATGGTAGGTCGGCGGAAAGAGAATATCGGCTGCGTTTTCCTGGTCGTCGATGCCCTAATCATAAAACCTTTAGTACGGTGTTCCAGTATGCAAGACAACACGAAAAGTTTCCTAATTCTGCAGTTGTGGAGCGTGTTTTACAACAAGGTGTGCAGGAACAAAACAATATTATAAACGTAGTTCAAGAAAACCCAAATATGAGCACTAGACGAATCAGTTTGGCAACTGGTATTCCTCATTGGCGAGTATGGAGAACCCTAAAAAGAGAACGTTACCATCCATATCATATCCAGCAGGTACAGCGTCTTCAACAAGGCGACGATATCCCCCGCTTGGCATTTTGTCATTGGTTGTCTAACCATCGCCCAGTCATTTACAGAACCTTATTTACGGATGAGGCACAATTTACAAGGGATGGAGTAAACAATTCACGAAATAATCATAAATGGGCACAGGAAAACCCACATGCGGTACGCCAACGCCGTTCGCAACACAGGTTTTCTGTAAATGTTTGGGTCGGACTTGTGAATAGATATTTGATAGGGTCACATTTTTTTGAAGAAAGATTGAATGGTGAAATTTACTTTGATTTGCTTCAAAACATTTTACCGAATATGTTAGAAAATATCGGTATAAGAGGCATGTTGTTTCAGCATGATGGGGCCCCACCACATTTTAACCTTCAAGTACGAGAACACAAACAATGTGTATCCTAATAGATGGATTGGACGCGGGGGTCCACATGAATGGCCACCAAGATCTCCTGATTGTAACCCTTGTGATTACTTTTTATGGGGCCACTTAAAAAACGAGGTTTATAGCATTGAAATTGAAAGTAGACAACATTTAATCCAGCGCATCGTTACAACCTGCGACGAAATACGGAATAATCCAGAAATGATACGTCGAGCAATTGGTGACCTTTCTAAACGCGCAAGAAAATGCACAGAATGTGGGGGAGGACATTTTGAAAATTTACTTTAGTGTCAATTACGTTTTATTTTTAAACACATTTAGTTATTGTTTTGTTATTTATTGTTAATTGAATGGAAAATATTTTATTTATTTAGATTTTAGTTTGTTCTCTTTTCCAATTTTTATTAAGTATAAAATGTTGATGATTTTCTTGATCAAAGTAACTGGTTGCTTAGGCCTAAATGGTTTAAATTATCTGTCACTTTTACTCTTTGAACAAGCCTACTGTGATTGATTAAAAATTTTGTTATTTCATACCCGATTACTTATTAGGACCACAGTTTTTTACCAAAATGGACCTTTAACACGTGCCGGAATTAGGATTCACCCAGACCACCTAGGCTCAATAGAATTTTTGCAAATTTTAGTTATAAAACTATTTATTTCACGTGCCTCTCATTTAATAGGGTTCTGTAATCCATTTTCTTGCATATTTAACAACGTATTTAAATAACCATGAAGGTGTAACAAAAAAATGAAATAGGCCATTTTGTTTGTTTTTTCTTGCTCTTTTCGAATATCGTATCGAAATTTCAAAAAAATATATACAGGGTAATGTTTTATTGATGCAAAGAAGAAACATAAATTATAGTGAGTCCGGACCTGGATATATTTTTTTTTATACATGTACCTCTTGGGGCTCGTTAGTACATTAGCCGTACCAAATATGAATCCGTTATTTCATTCCCTGTCAAAGTTATGATAAAAAACAGGTTTGGCCAAAAATTATTTAACACCCTGTAACTTCGTAATGAAGGCCCAATGAGACATTTCTATGGGAGGTTCCGGTTACCACTGACGTTCTCTACCTCCTATTAAGCTATGTCCCTCTCATGATGCAACACCCTGTATAACAATATCGACTTTGTCAATAGAAGTACATAAAGGTATATAAAGTGTGTAAAAGTCAGTTAAATGGGAAAACAGTTTCGTATTTTGAAGGTTAATGAAACAGTAAATTTTGAGGTAACATTGGAGGAAGTAAAAAAATAACAAATCCGGTTTTTGCATCCTTTTCCGCCCCCCACAATATTGTTAAATTAACAGAAAACGTAAATTTGTAACAATTTTTTGAAAAAAAATACCGAAATTTATGCAAACCTTGGAGAATATTTTAATAATTATTAGACATCTTCTATTAAGTTTGCACCCTGCCATAATGACAGGAACATTGCAAATAGCTGTTTATTTACTTTACTTTGATATACAGGGTGATTCACATAAAATTCCACAGGCAGTTTTCGCATTAACGAAAAGAGATATTTAATTTCTGTAAGCATTCCAACGGAAACCGCGTTCTCGCCTCACACATCTTCCAGCGGCTTGTATATCAGTGTATGCGCGGAAGCTATACAACCTTAGGCGAGGGTTGTATAGGAGATATACCATCCTTCGGAGGGGATGTAAAGCCGTCGGTCCCTTGTCTATGAAATGTTAGGCAAGTAAAAGATCCCTACTCTTCTTAAGGGAAGAGGTTCGGCAAAATTCCTGGTTGGGGGTAGCTCGTCTACAGGCGTCGGTGTTAGGCCTCAGTAGCGGAAATAGGCCGACGTTAAATAAATGTATAAGAAAAAAAAATAAAAAATTCTGTAAAGGCCAGTCGTTACATATTTTTGGTGGATTTATTTTGTCGTTGAAATGTTGTCAATGACAGTGGCGTGCGCTACGTCGCGGCGCCGGAAAGAAAATTTTGATGACTGGAACTTTGAAAGTATAATATTATTAAAGTTTGTTTAATTCTGAGTGCTTTTTGCAGTATACACTTTTCTAGTAAAACCAGTGGTTTTCGGGGTAAATCGAAAAATATTATACAGTCAAATATTTGGTAACTAGCAAAAAAATTAAAATTCGCTCAAAGGTAGTCACTACATACAATAGGTACTTAGTTTAAAGTGATTCGCAATCTTTCAAATGGTTGTACAAAGGTGGCGTTGAAGTGCAAAATTATTTTTCGATAGCTGGAACATTGAAACAGCATACACGATAAGGAACCAAATAATATACATACAATTTTGTAATGACACATTTTTTAAAAAGGCCAATGTCTTTCAAATGATCTAATATTTCCTATTTTTAAATTTATTAAAGTATAATTTTCGTTAACCCCTGTATTGTTTTATTAATTATATAAACTAGTGGTCCTAAGTCTAATTTAATAAAATAAATTCAAGTAGAATCATTATAAATATTCAAAAGAATAGTTACAATACGCACTTGTTTATTGTTTCATTAGTTTTGTTCAGATTTCTCTGACATATGTTTCGGTCTTGCGACCATTATTAGAGAGTCTTAAAAACTGACCTGAAAGTGGTGGTTCACAGTATATATCTTCCTTTCTTTCTTAGGGCCTTCTTAATTTCTAAAATTTCAAGCATGTCTAGGATTTTTCCTTTGTTTGCATTATGCAAAAGTTTAACACTACTACCGTTAAAAACGTGATTTTGCTCAATGCAATGTTCGGTCAGTTTTTAAGACTCTTTGATAATGGCTGCAAGGCCGAAACATATGTCAGAGAAATCTGAACAAAACGAATGAAACAATAAACCCAGTGCGTATTGTAACTATTCTTTTGAATATTTATAATTATTCTATTGAATATATTTCATCAAGAACCTACCGCAGATTCCATCTAATTAATAAAGTCAAGTATGTTGTGTAGTAATTTATTTTGACATTTGTTGACATACAATCAATTTTTAAGTTTTTGAATGCGTTTATTAATTCAAGATAATTCAGAAATACGTAGTCGACCTTATCTATTTCATGAAACGTTAAATGGTGCAAGATGTCAGAGGTTCCTGCAAGAGGAGCTGCAAAAGTTATTAAAAAACATTCCTCATGATGGGTGCATAATCTGATTTCATCAAGACGGGGCACCGGCACATAATTCAAGAATAGCAGTTAGACACTTGCAACGAACATATCCTGGAAGATGGATTGGAACTAATGGAGTAATCAGGTGGCCATCACGATCACCTGACTTAACTCCATTAAATTTCTTCTTATGGGGACATCTAAAAAATTTCGTTTACCCTAAACCAATCGATGATATGGCAGACCTATACAACAAAATATATGCGAATGTTGCCACAGTAGATAGAAGAAATACCTTATTGAAAGTAACTAGGGAAGAAATCATTAAACGGTTTAACATGTGTATCCTTGAAGGAGGAAACACTTTTGAACATTTACTTTAAAAATAAATACATATATATGTACATATTTTACGTAATGAATTTACTGGGTGTGACACCATGCGGAGGCGGGTTAGTGCGTCTAGTGATGTGGGTTCGATCCCCACCTACTTCGAAGTAATTTTCAAATATAAAGAAGTGGTTCGAATCCCACTGTAAACTGTATGGCCCTGTTTCCTTTTCTCAGACAAATGTAGATCTCCTAGACTTTAGAGGGTCACTCAGAAGACCTTGAAGACATTTATAAACCTGTCCGAGAATTTTTTCTAAATATTTTCGTATTCATAAATAATTAATGAATTTATTCCGCACTTTATGGACACGCTGTATATAACTACCAGCACAATATGGAGATTTCTTATTATTTGTTAAGACTGAAACTTTTAATATGTATTTCGTTTGCACTTCTAATAGAGTAATTATAAAGGCTGTTATTAATATTAAATTCATGCATATGTTAACCTCTCCACAATAAAATTGTGAGAGGTTACTAAAATTGGTTCAAAAACGAAAATTGAGATAACATCAAATCTTTACGTTTTGAGGCCCTAGGAACTCAAAAAAGTGGTTTTTGAAAAATGTCTGTGCGTGTGTATGTGTGCTAGCACGATAGCGCCGAAACTACTGAACGGATTTGAATGAAATTTTGCATGTGCGTTTCTTTAGTGTCCCAGAAGATCTGAAAAGGTTTTGGTTGAGGTGGGATTATCACGTTCAGTGCAATTTGGACCCAACAAGTTATTTTTTTTATAATTACTTTCAATTTGCAATGGAACCATTGAAAAGCAGTTAAAATTCTGATTTCAACGATATATCACACTTCCACTCTTTCGATTTGGTTTCCGTGAAAAAAATTAAAAGCAAAGCAAATATGAAGCATAGATCGCATTTCGCATGACATGATCGAAGCGCGTAGCCGTTACGTCGTGAAACTGGTCACAGCACGTGTCAATTCACATGTGAGGGTTTCTTCACTGCGCTAGAAGTAGAGCGGATTACGTTTAGTGCCGTTTTTAAATATATATATATATATATATATATATATATATATATATATAGACAAATCGAAGAATTAAACTACAAATATTCCTCTAAAATCTAGTAAAATTACTGAAATGCTGTTTCATTTAACGAAGACAGCCGCGAGCGATCGGATTGCAATGAGCAAATTTTGACGATTGTCATTGTCATCGTTTGTCATCCGATAACGTTGGTGTCATGTCATGTTAATAAGCTTTCAGCATATTTATAACTTTTAGTGGATTGTCATAAACTTTAAAGGTAGATGTAACAATGTCAATATCATATGCTTTCTGTACCTTCGTTGGTGAATTTATTATAGATTATCACTTTACCAATTTTCAGTTTGTTGCTTTACAAATCTGTAGTATTTAGGATAACTAGACTTTCTTAGTCGTTCAAGTGATGTTAAAGTTGTTAATATCCTAAAAGTATATTATTCAACGAGCGATAATGTAGGGAATAACTCGCAAAGATGATTGTAAATTGTTGTTTTGTCACACAATTTAATGCTCTTTTCGGATTCAAAGATCCACAGAGTGGGGAGGTTCCAGCCGCTTCCAGTAGCTACCGATTTTTTGTATAGAAAACAATAGGTCGATTTAAGTGGGAGTCAACAAAATGTGCTAGTGGTGAAGTGATAGATTTTAACAACTTTTAGACAATTCAAAGCCTATTAAATTTTAGAAAAATAACTACATGTAGATTTAGTTTAAAGTATGTAGATCAAACGAGGCAACGAATTGTAACAAGAGTTAAGGAGCATATAACCGTTTAAGATACGAAACACTGCCAGCTTCTGTTTGCTGGTAGGTTTCTATGTGTCATATTGAAAGCAAACTGATGCCGTTACTGTATCTCTTGTTATATTATGAACTAAGAAATGCCTAGTGGCCTAAATTGTCGATAGTTTCACCTTACTGATGTCTAGATGACCTTCATTAACAATCGATGTCTAGAACTTAACTAAATCAATATGGTTCTGCAATTTAATATATTTTAAGTTGCTCTGATTCATCATAATTGTGTTCACTGAAACAATTCAGAGGAAAACGCAAATAGGGCATTGTAAAATACGCCTTGTTAGTTTTCACAGCGTCATTATTTTGTCATTACAGACTAATTCAGTCGATTAGTCAATTTCCAACGTTATGTTAAACAAATTGATTGAAAATAGTTTCAATACACAATTCAGAATTGCGTAGTCACTAAAGAATTAAATGTAAACAGTTATTTTTATTTAAAAATTGTAATAGACTAATTTGTTAATCGATTAGCGTTTGAATCATTATTCGTTAAATGTATTGAAAGCATACACAAAAGTATTTTAATACCAAATAAAATGATATTTGCTGTAGGTCTAGAATAACGTAAAAAATATATTATGCTGACATTCGTTTATTTTCTGATGAATTTGAAGGTTTTGTGTTGAATAGGCGTAATTTTGAATTAAATTGAAAAAAATTATTCAGAATTCAAAAATACAATAATATACAGGGTGTTACATTTAAAAATTGAAAGTTAGTGTCACTTCCGGTGAAACAGAAAGTGAAAAAAAAATCAATTGTATGTCAAAAAGTGCGCTTATTATGTATGCAGTATATATATCCTAAATTTCAATCAATTATCTTCAAAACTAAAGGAGAGAAGGGGGTATACCATGATCCTGTTACACCCGGTATAGCACAGCAAAATTGTCCTTCAGTTATGCTTAAAAAAAATAGCACACTCCTACCTTTATTCTTTTAATCGTTTTGTTGCTGTTGTTCTCTATTTGGACGTTGACGTTGATTTCTTCTCCATGGGAGTAAATGGCTTTGTCCAGTGAGGCCGTAAGGCATACCTTACCATCGCTCAATATATAAAACTTCTCTGCGAACGCTTTCGGTGCAGGAACTCCTGCTAAGTAGGCCGCCAAGCTCGGTCTCTTTCCACCGCACAGCGACCGGTAATAATCGGAAATTTTGTTCTGGAAAATAAATATAACTTTTCAACGTTAAGTGAATTTAGTAATGTCTTACTTTTTATATTAGTCGCTGATAATAGGGAAGGGGTTTCGGTGAAGCTATTGTGGATAACGGCCACAATTTTAATTAGAGGCTTATTTGTATCAAAGTTTAGTTTAGTGGAATATGTGATAGCGTCTTGTTTGTCAGCAAAGTATATAAGCATCTAAATGAGAATCGAGCGGATTTCTATTTACTATAAAATAATATAAACCATTGAATGATTCATCTAATTCGGTTGGTTGTTTGATGAATAATAAAAGACAATAATTTGTATTTGTATAATTGTTTAATAATCATCCACCTACAAGCTTACAGTACATGGGCAGAAGCTTATCGCCAGACAAATTCCATGGGCCCTAAGGCCCGAAATTTCAATCCGAAGTTGTAAGAAAAATGGTCCAGAATCAAACGATTTGGTTCTTATCTGGGAATTGTATATACAGGGTGTTCCGAAAATGGTGGGAAATCTCTCGGATTTGGGTAGAACTAGTGAAAATAAGGTCACAAGTTCGTATATTTTTCTTTCCCCCGAGGTACCCCTACGAAGATATGCGCTCTTGAAGTTGAAGGTTAAAAATCGATTTTTCGCGATAACTTTTTTATTGTTCAATCAATTTTAATCATTTTTGGATCAGTATCATATTGTTTCAATCTAGTTAGGCCAGTCTATTAGAACCTTGGATAACATTCTTGGGGGCTCGGGGGCAGAGGCATTGCCTTAATAAGTTGAAAAAAAAAATTCAGCCTATTTTCTTTTATTTCCAAGGTTATTTTCAAATTTTTGAGGCATTTTTTCGTAAAAAACGTATATTTGTTTGATGTCGGTAATATGAACCGTTTTCGAGATAAATGCACTTAACCATAAAATTGCGATTTTCAATCGCACAAATAATAGCAATTTTTAAAAATTAAATAAACACGAGGATTATGTACCAAACAACATTTATTTCTCCCTGAGGCAGTAAGTACTTACCTAAACTTATAAAAACAAAAAATCTTGAACACACAAAACACAAAATTTGAAACCTGACTGTAGAAAACTAATTAGGGACATGGAAAAATGAAGACTTATGAAATTTCATAACAAATGCTCAATATGGGCACCTCCTTCTCTAATACATGTTTGCCCACGACGAACTAACGATCGCTGGACTCGCCACAACATCCCTTCGTTTTCTCTAATTGCATTTGAATGGTACATAATTCTCTCGTATAATTCTTCTCTTGTCTCTACTGCCGTGGCATATACCCCACAAGAAGAAATCAAGGGGATTTAAATCGGGTGATCGGGGAGGCCAAGGAACAGGCCCACCCCGGCCTATCCACCGGCTTGGATATACTCTATTCAAATGACCCCTCATTATAAGACTAAAATGCGGGGGCGCCCCATCATGCATAAACCACATGTTCTCTCGAGATGCAATGTCAACGTCTTCTAAAAGTTGTGGTAACTGCTGTTGGAGAAATTCAAGATAAAGTTGCCCATTCAATCGATTTGGTAACACGAATGGGCCCAACAAGTACCGGCCAATAATTCCGGCCCAAACATTAATATGAAATTGCCTTTGATGTCGCGTTTGAATTGTGGCATGTGGGTTTTCCTCGCTCCAAACGTGTAAGTTGTGGGAGTTAATGACTCCATTTCTTCCAAAGCTCGCTTCATCCGCATACAAAACCGATCGAATGAAGGCATGGTTTTGTTCATATTTTTGTATAAAACACTGTGAAAATTGCACCCTAGCAGGAAAGTCATTTAGACTAATGGCATGTACTTTCTGTATATGGTACGAATGAAGCAGTTGCTCTTTAAAAATTCTTCCAACGATCGATTTTGGGACATTCATTTGTAATTATAATGATCTGATACTGACAGATGAATTCGCAGCGACTTCATCCAATACGTTCTCTTCCACTTCAACAGTACGTGTTGTCCGCGAAGCACCCCTGTTTACGTCATTTGGCGCAAATCGACCTAAATAGAGATATTATTCTTAGATTTTTAGTTTTCAAACAAATTATATTTTTTACCAGTTTCTCTCAGCCGTTGATCAACACGTTCAAAAGTTTTTCGATCAGGAACCCTTCGATGGCGATACTGTCGAGCGTATAGTCTTCGTGCTTTCGAGGCATTACAAGAAGCCATTCCATACATTAAATGCATATCTGCGCATTCATTGTTAGTGTAAGCCATATTTCAACCAATTAATTATTTAATTAATGTCGGATTAAGCTAATACTGAAAAATTATGTCACTCCAATCTGATATTTTGATCCATGGCAACCATATATAAAAATTTACGTAGACTAAAGTAAATTTCAAATTAATATTTACTTTATACCTAGTTGATTTTCCATATTGCCTTTGCAACTCATTTATTTTGGTGGCGCCACAAACAATATGCTATGTCTTTTATAATTTTTACAACAGCCAACGTTCGTTTGAGGTTTTCTTATCGGACCCTCCTCATTACAAAACCGACGTGATATTTTTAACCAGTTCATCCCCTAAGAAATGCCTCGGAAACAACAAAGAAACGTGATTTAATCCCGGTTTGTTAAGATTTATTCTCGGTTACATTGATCACAGACAATAGGCTAATCCAGGCCGGAAGCGGTTCGGACTTGGAGGATTCGAAGCACCACGTTTTTGTTTGATGAATATTTTATATGCTTTGCTATTGCTTAAAAACTTCAATACTTGAAATGTTACTTTGTTTTATCTGACAATAAAAGCATTATTGAGGACAATGGATAATTAAGCGACTTCACAAAGTGTGCAGGAAAAAAAAAATGTTAAACACAATACGAAAATCAAGTAAACTTCGTTACTTATATTGTCTGAAAGTTATTTGTGGCACTCTACGAATATTATTTCCTATTATTTGGGTTTTCTACCACATGTATTATTATCCTCTTCAAAAACAAATCACCGAATCTACAAAATAATAGTATTGGAAAAAATGCCCATGCGTCCGTGACGTTTACGTCAAAGGAACAGTTAGAGGTTATGTTTTACAAATAATATAAATCGGAATAAACACAGAAATAATGTATTTTGCTGTCGTTTTGGAAAGTAATCTCTTTCCGTTTTCAAAGCTTTTTTTGTAAAAACTCTTATTTTGCTGAGTATGTCAAATACACAGCTTTAAGAAAAAAAATTTAACAAAAGAAGTAGATAACAATTAAAGAAAAATTAAAGAATCAGCAATAATCTTATTAAATGAAGATAAGTGCGTATCGAATTGTTCTGTAGATATTTGTACAACCTGACTACCAATGTTAAAAGAAGAACTTAACACACTCAACATTATATAAAAGAAAATATCATCAGTTCTATGTTCTGTGTAAGTAGTAAGTATCTATGGAAATAACATAAACAGAATCTTAAAGTTGTGTATTTGACATACACAGCAAAATAAGAGTTCTTCCAAAAAAAGCTTAGAAAACGGAAAGAGATTACTTTCCGAAACGTCAGCAAAATACATTATTTCTGTGTTTATTCCGATTTATATTATTTGTAAAACATAACCTCTGACTGTTCCTTTGACGTAAACGTCACGGGCGCAGATGCTTTTTTCCAATAATTCTATTATTTTGTAGATTCGGTGATTTGTTTTTGAAGAGGATAATAATACATGTGGTAGAAAACCCAAATAATAGGAAAGAATATTCGTTACTTATGTATATAAAATTATATTTTTTTTTCTTGATTACATTTATATTATTATTACTATTTAAAATTGTGAGCTTATCAAACAGTGCTATTTGATATGAGAGTCTCATTTTACTTTGATTACAATTTCTGTTCGAGGCTCCAGTCAATACTCATTTGAATTTGTCACTGATTCTGTTTGTGTTTTACATAAACATTGTAGAAGTTGGGATGAAATAATTTGTGTGGGTTTTTATTTTAACAATGAACTAGGTTTTTTTATTATGCTCGTTTGCATGGAATTGTTTTATCAAATCGTGGGCAAATTCTTAAATATATTACGGTACGTATTTAATGTTGGCGCATCCGCCATTTCCTAGGCAATGGGAAAATCAGAAAATAGTCTCATGGATAGTACTATAGAACACAAGAGAACTGAAAAAAAATCACTCAAAAAAATGTAAATTAGTCCCAACTAACTAACCAATATGTATTTCAATGTAGTATGATCACACTATAAAATAAAAAATGCATAATCATGAGAGTAGAACCTCAGAGGAGAGAAGAGGAGACGAGAAGAAAAGTGAAGAGACGAGGCGAGAATAGTATAGCATGGAAGAACTGCCCTTGAAGGAAAAATGCTACTTTTTTTGTATAATGTATATAAGCATTGAATGTAATTTTTCAAAATTTGGACTTTCTAAAACTTAAATTTTAACAAAAGAAGCAGATACCAAAAAAAAAAGAAAAATTAAAGAATCAGTAATAATCTTATTAAATGAAGATAAGTGCGTATCGAATTGTTCTGTAGATATTTGTACAACCTGGCTACCAATGTTAAAAGAAGAACTTAACAAACTCAACATTATCTAAAAGAAAATATCATCAGTTCTATGTTCTGTGTAAGTAGTAAGTATCTATGGAAATAACATAAACAGAATCTTAAAGCTGTGTATTTGACATACACAGAAAAATAAGAGTTCTTCCAAAAAAAGCTTTGAAAACGGAAAGAGATTACTTGTAGTTGTTTCCCGCAAATCATATATTATAACAGTAGGTTAAGTCCACCTAGAACTGAAAGGTCGCCGCTCTCAGGTACTTGCAGAATCGCAAGTCGCTGTACGCCCATGGAGACATCTATGGCGTATAGTAGCAATTGACCATATGAGAGGATTCACTTACCTCTCACCATTATTCAATTTACTATAGTTTGTATAAAACTAGCAGGTTGGTCACTATCATTTGTCTGTTCCATGAGCTATGGCATACTGATGAGAACTAATAAGTTCGAAACCAGTCTATGTCTGGTCAGGGAATTGACAAATGATATTAGCTATCATTCTTTCATGATTTGTAAGGTGTAATTCAAGGCAGGTCGGGTATTTGCCCACTGAGTAGTTGTTTCCTGCAAATCATATATTATAACAGTAGGTTAAGTCCACCTAGGACTGAAAGGTCGCCGCTCTCAGGTATTTGCAGAATCGCAAGTCGCTATACGCCCATGGAAACATCTATGGTGTATAGTAGCAATTGACCACATTGAGAGGATTCACTTACCTCTCACTACTACTCAATTTACTATAGTTTGTATAAAACTAGCAGGTTGGTCACTATCATTTGTCTGCTCCATGACCTATGGCATACTGATGAGAACTAATAAGTTCGAAACCGGTCTATGTCTGGTCAGGGAATTGACAAATGATATTGGCTACCATTCTTTCACGATTTGTAAGGTGTAATTATAAACTCTAGTTTTGCTAGTTCTGTGGATTTATTATCTCTGTTACCGAATTTACCCTCAGTAAATAAATTATTTCATTTTAAATATAGTTCTATATTCTATTCACAACTGCTTTCTCAGGATTTTCAGACTAGTTTAATAAAGTAAATACGGATCTTCTTTTTTAAATAAGGGCTAGTTTTATTTACGTACTGAATAAGCTTTATATTAGCCGTTTTTATACTTATTTCAGAGTATTATACGAAAATTCGCAACAATATATTTTTTTAATTTTAAGTTCACTCCAATTTTGTGCGCGGTGTAACCTTAACACCTGTTTTTGACGTTTTTCACTTCAATACTCTGCACGAGTTCGCTCGTGGGAGAATCTTAATTACTTTCTGTAAATATTAATTTAAACATTTAATTTTTCGTCCAAAATCTTTTAAAATACGCTTTCTTAGTAACAGTCAGGTATTAACAGTGTTTAAAAGTCAAAAATTTTAACAAAGAATTATTAGTTTCAATTATTCTTTACAGGAGGTATAATCGTTTGTTCTGTGTCTTAAAATTCCTGGATAGTATATTTTGCAAAACTTCACAACTTTTGTCATCGATTTTTTGCTACTGAGCAGAAACTGGTTCATAGAATATCTTGTTAACAATGTAAATGGTTTAATCTACAACGAATTTGCCAATTGCCATCTAGTACGCCTGGTCCACAAAACAATAAGTATCTGCATAAATATTTATGTGGGAAATTAACATTTCATGATTCATTGCCCATACAACTGAGTTTTATTGATAGTTCATACTTCACGTTCATAAAATTCTGGGCCTGTACGAAAAATAAATAGGTCTGTACGAGTATAAAACAGGTCTGTGTAGCTTTCAAATAGGTCATGACACCCCCCTATGAACCAACCTGCCCGGGCGGTAATGCAGATTCCCTACTTGCCGGTGGTGACGTCACTGTCTGGCTCAATCGGCGCCATACCTACTCACGCCACATTAAGTTTACTATTATGAATCATTATTGTTGTTATTTCAAACGGAGCATAGATAGTCTCAACTTAACCGTCAATATCACTATTCATTATTAGTTAAGAAATAAAATGTCATCGTTTTCCTATTCAGGTAAAGATTAAAAATTGGTCCTAAAAACTCACCTCACTATCTAAATTACTCATTTCCTTCTGGTCCGAATGAATGCTTGAGTCGTCCGTTTGCGATTTCTCTGCTGGTTCCATCTGTTCTGGGGATTCTCGTTCTTCTTGAGCTAAAGGGGCCTCATGGCTGGTTTCTGAGTCCACGTCGGTGCCGTTCCTCAAGTGATCCTTGAAGGACACGTGGGTGATGCTCTTGATACTTTCGTCTGTTTCTAACGAACGATCTTCTCGTTCGGGTTGTTTACCGGCATTCGATGTAGGTACAGTTAAAGTGTTTGTGCCTGGAATGGTATCAATATTAACACGCATTTCTAATTATTACGATATTAACAAAGCATCGTTAAAAATAATTTAAAGCGAACTTATTTTACCTCGCGTAGAAATGTCCTTGGTTAACCTAGTATTTGTTTGTTTATTTTCCGAAGACGAATTCGTGTCCTCCGTTTTACCAAAACCTTTATTTTCTTGTTGCCCGACGACTTCTGCAGATCGGGATATTGCTGTGAAAAAAGAAACTAAAAGAGTTTAATAAGTATTGAAATTCAAGTTGTTATTACTTCTACTCTTAATTGTCCTTATTATTATGGTATTTACCCTTAATTATCCTTAATATTACTGCGATTACCCTTAATTATCCTTATTATTATTATTACTGCAGTTACCCTTAATTACTCTTAATTACACTTACTTATACCGAAATTACCTTTAATTATTCCCTAATTGCCTCCCACCACTTCAGTTACCTCCCACCACCAGTCCTAGGCCCGCCCTCTAACGCCCCGCCCCCTAATTACCTCTCACTACTCTAATTAAACTAATTTTAATACAAATGTTCACGGCCCCGGCTACGAGGTTGTGGTGTCATTTCCATACTACTTTTACCATAAAAATTCGATTTTTTCAAAGTAGAGAAAAAAGTCAAACTTCGAAATGTCTAAATTAAAAAATTGAAGTCTAAAATTAATGGAAATTTTGGTAAACTTAAAAAATAATTCTTGGTATTTTTCGCCAAGAACGCCCAATTTTTGAGACTACTTGCCAAAAATTTAATAAAGGTTAATGACTCTCTCATTTTAGTGTAATATTAAGATTGTAATTTATTTACAATTTTATGACTGCAATATTATTTAGAAACTGATCTGGATTTTATTTGAAATAATCCTCGAAAACCTATAAAAGTATATTGACCTCATCATGTAATCAGGTAACTAATTGTAAAATACATAGATACTACCTACCTTGCTCGGAGCCTTTTGGGAGCTTAGCTTCCAATGGGGCACTCCTGCAACCAAATAATAGCGCTTTCCTGTTTTGCTTGGCTCTTTCCTTGCACGTCTTGCCGGCTCCCCCCGGAACATACATATGAGGAGAAGGTGGTGCGAAGGCCCTTTGCACAACCCTTATACCCATACGGACGGTCGTACGCCTATGAAGTTTTTCATCCGCTCTGTCTGCTGCAAAGAAAGTCTGTGTGTACTTTACGAAACGTGACCAATAAGTAATAGCAAAGGATTAATCAATAAAAGATACGTGGTATATGACGGAAACTTAATATTTTGTATATCAACAATTGATCTTTATGATTTTCTATTAAGCGCAAGAGATTGTCACGGCTTTATTAGTTCGTGATAGGTGTATCATATAACTAATCTACGTTTGTCGATCTAGGACATTGATATATCTTGTTTAGGTTTCAATAAAGCAAGTATCAGTGAATATTTTTAATAGTAATGTTATTGAGGATGATGTACAAAAACTTGAATTGAGTGTAAAAATTATATTTTCTCCCTTTCTTGAGACTATCATCGCTACAAATTTCACCCTGCCAACGCCGGCGCGGTCTCATAATTTCGCTGTTCCGTACTAGGCTTTGTTTGACACCTTACTGTCAGTTTAAGCCTTTGTTTTAGACGCTATTACCCTAACTTAATGTCTCAAAAGTATGCAATACCTAAACTTAATAAACCGTATACATGCCTCAAAGGGGCACATTGTTGAAAGTTGAACATTTACGCACAGTCGTGAATTGTTGACTTCGGTGTAGTAAATCGCGATATCATGTAATATAGATACAAATAAGAAAAAGTTTTCTTATAAATTAGTTCTGATTTGACTTGAAACTTCACCAAATTGAACAAGTCGCTTTAACGGTCTAGATATGAAGTTTTATTTATTGTAAATGTTTGGAGAAAACTTTCTTTTGTTGTGGATGGCTTTTTTTTCAGATGATAAGCGCCAAACTTTTTCATATTGGAATGTGATTGCTTTTTGTTCTGTTCTGTCTTAAAGAACAGTTTTGAGTATGTTTTAATGTAAACGCAGGATCGTTTTAAATCGCGGGTGGGTCTTTTAAATTGAAAGAAAAGCTTGGTTAAGGTATAAAAAAAGAGAAGTGTTGCCCACAGGCAATATTTTTGTAAAATTATTACAACAGTGCCGTTATTCAAGAATGAACTGCATTTTACAATTTTCATATTAATAATACTAGGAATAATACTAAACAAATGTGGACTAACTTAAAGATCTTTGTAATGCTGATGATATCAACAATTATTTCATGGATTCAATACCTGATCTAATATCTAATGAGCATCATAATGATACGTTTTTCAAGTTTATGGATGATATTTGATTTACTTTCAAACCGATTATTGTTATTTGCAGATATCGTAAATAAACAAAAATTCCACACTATTGGCCCAGATGGACTATCGACAAAAATATTACAACTTGTGCTGCAGTGGATATTATTAAAACTAGATGTTCTTCCTCCTCAATAGAAGACGCCCTGTATCAAACCTACACCTAAGAAATCAAATCTTCAACAACTTAGGGATATACGTCCTATTAGCTTTCTGTTCCACTAAACATTGAAAAATCAGCCATATATGGAACAACTTTCTGAATATTAATATAGGAAACTCGATACATACATCACAAAATAGATCAGTTTTATCAGATGTTCCGCAAGGATCTATTTTAGGACCACTTCTTTTTAACATATCTATTGCAGATATCTTGAGACTGTATGGTTTTGAATACAGATTCAAAACCATACATGTACACTGACGATATTCAGCTAATATGTAGTTTTTCTCCTTCCGAATTTCAAACGGCAGAATTTTATAAAAATCAAAATATTGATTTTGGAACCTCTCAACTGTTACCCAATTTTTCAGAGCTGAATGTTCAAATAAATAATGAGATCATTACATCAACTAGTACCGTAAAAAATCTTGGTATTAATTTTCATCCTTTACTAAGCTTTTCTGGTCACGTTAATATTATTAGTTAGTATCTGGATACAAATACTAAAATACTGCTTTCGGAAACTATGGTTCTATCGCACTTAAATTAAAATGTGTGAAAGAAGATTCATACACTAGAAGGATTGATTTTAAATATTTGCAGAGTAGACAAACTTAGTTATTAATTTAATAAAATACAAAGACGAACTGATATTCATAGCAGAGATTTGAGACATTTTGAAAATAAAGTTTATATTCCCCCCATAAAAACTCATTTTTTCGATTGCCCTTTTCCTTCATAGCAGCTTATATTATTAATAATCTTCTAATTCAATATCATAATATGTCAATGGCAACGGTTAAATGTAAACATGGCCGCCAATATAGATATAGTTGTGAACGTCTCAAAAATCACGCGAACTTTAAACAAAGTGAATATACCAAATATAAAGCTTAAAAGTAACAATATGATTAAAGAGAGTTTAAGTTGGCTGCATTGAAATAAAGAAAATCGCGCCTAGAGGATAACAGAACATAATGGAAACGAATTCGTAATGCGGGCGAAGTTGATGTAAGTGAAACCTTAATGGTTTGTAGTTGAGTAAATGGTTATTCCTTTTAGGCCTTTGGGGCCTGATAATTTCATTTTAATGTATATCCATCTGATATCGTCGGGTTTGCTATGATAAGTTTAACTATAATCTTTCCGAGAAATATACGCAGCTTGTCCAAATGAAAAACACAGCGGAATGAAGAAAAATAACATTTAAATAATAATAATAAACCAAATGTAGGGCCAGACGACCACTAATTGAACATTATAAGTTCTGCTTCATTTTATAAGATGGAATTATTTAGATTTAGTTGAGTGCAATTGCTCATAAATATCAAATTTGTCTAGATGTGTGTCAGTGCTGAACATAAGGCCAAATAAATGCTAGTTAAAGAAAATACCAACTCAACCATATTTGGAAAAAGGAACGCCAAAACATATTTTTGAGGGTTTATTAGATTTCCAATAAATCATCCATTCAAAATTTCGATGCGATTCTGTTGGAGTGGCCCACATAAAGGCAACATCTCCAGTGAGTAGTATTTACGAAAATGTATTTTCTTGGCATTTATTTAATTTATTTACTTGTGGTTCTGTGGTTTTCTTTCCACAGAACTGCCGCGCCGTGCCAACCAGGTGATGGTAGAATGCGAGAAGGAATGATGTTTGTTGCGTCGGATAGTTTTATTTCCCGAAGGTGTTGAACTCTGCTTTCTGCGCAGACCGCCTGTGATCGTTGTAGTAAAATGTGTTCTTCTGTGGCTTTTATTAAATAATCTGTAACGTGAATTATTATAGGCGGTCGTTTTTAATATTTTAAAACAATGGAAAGTGATTTTAAATAATTAAGTTATGCTGTCCTCGAAAAGAAATGATATATGTAAATAAGATAAATTATTTAAAAGCTAGCATATTAAAATGAATTTTCCAGCTTTGGCATATACCGGGTAGACACAAAAATGGCCCAACTAATTTTGGCATACAAATTTATATTTGTACAAGTTTTCTCATTTGAAAGTAGCTTCGTCTTTTAAAAATGTGTAATCCTTTTGACAGTCGTGTTGACAAAAATTTCATCTTGATAGACGATAATGCTCACCTTCACAATACTTGGAAGACGCGTACGTTTATGTAATGAACTCGCCAATAAGATCCTTTGAACCCGTTCTCATTTAAAATATGTGGGATGCCCTCGGGAAAGTAGTTAAACGAAGCCCATAAATATTGGAACAACCTTCTGAAGCTTTTTTAGAAGAATCAAATTATATCTTGCAGTATGTATGGAAAGACGATGTAGATATACAGTAGCGGCATTCTAAAATATTAAGGCGATGCCACTGTAAGGTAGAAGAAAAGATGAATGGACAAATAATATACTGAAAAGAAACAGATATAAACGACGCCGTTGCCATTTTTCTCTTTAGCCAGCTAAACTCTAACAAGCTTGCTGAGCTACTGGCATCAATGTTAATGTATCGCTCTCTTTCACGTGCATTACTTTGCTATTTATATTTCACTCTCTCTTGTTATAGGGATGGACCCAAGATTTCTAGTGCCACTACTTTATCTTAAAGTTAGAGAAAGCAACATGAAACCATGCTTTCTATAGCGAATTTCTAGTCGATTAGGTCTTTTATCTGTTGAAAAAGCATGCCTTGAGTTAAAATCTCGCGAGCTGATTGAACCTGAAGTAGGCTTGATCCGCAATGCAGGCAGGATACGGTAGCACCAAAATAAACACCTTAATGTTTATGTTTCATTATTTACTCAAATATCCTGTTATTATTTTTATAGGATATAAGCTCTGAGGGTCGTTTTGAGTAGGTATGATAGATTTCTAATTATGACCAACGCAATGATACCGTGGCGAGTTTTCTGAGGCACCACCTGAGATAATATAAGCTGGACACCAAAGATATGGAATAAGATTGTCATTAGTTCTAGTTACAGTAAATATAACCTTTAAAATGGGATTTTTGCTTTATGTTTTACGTTTCTCACATCTTGTTTAATGCATCTTTGATGTGCAATTATTAAAAGTTTATACGAATGCTCTGGTGAAAACCAGGGGTATATTTTGTTCAAGGCTTTGTGACGTTCAGAGAACTGTCACTTTGACACTAGAGCTTTCTTATTTGGTTATTCGGGCGCTAGTTCAAGTTTAAAGTGATTGAACAATACTACCCAAAAGTCTGTAAGCTGGACTGAGCAGCTCAGTGAACGAACGGTCGTTTCCAGTGGGTCAATAAGGAATATATATATATATATATATATACAAAAAAAATTAAGCACAAGTTAGTAAGCCGTAAAACAAGATTAGTGACAAAAGCAGTATAAATGATAAAATCAACGTATAACAGGCGAACAATGCACGAATACCAGAAAAAAGTGAAAAGCATTTGCAATATTATACTACAGGTTATGATGCAGACCGGAAGCTTCGTAAAAGCAGTATAAGCCGAGTATGACGTTATAATAAACGGGAAAATCAGCGAATGAATGATAAAACGGTTAACAGGTTGACAGTGCCCTGAAAATGCGAAGTAAACGAAATTAATTACAGCGTTATATGACAGGTTATGATACAGACCGGAAGCGTGGCTAGAGCTTAATGACGTTAAAGAGTATGGTGAGCTAAGTATCAATTAAATGAGTATAAATACTGAGCAATTATTTTTTATAGGAAGTTTGCGTCGTGAAGGTTCTAGTTCCGGACTCAATGAAATATGCAAAAACAGAATACAGTTAACTACTCAGTACCAGCCCATAATGGACAGTAACGTGACAAAAGGTAAATAAAGCTGACGCCACGAAGGCCTGTAGACAGGGTGGAAAAAAGGACCGTGCTGACACCGCGAAGGCCTATAGACAGGGTGGGAAAAAAAAACCTGCTGACGCCGCGAAGGCCTCGACAGGATGAAAAAAAAAGGAAGTCACAGAAATAAGCAATTTATCAGAAAATATCAATAAGCAAAATTGTCAGAAAATATTAATTAGTACAACTTAAATTTATTAACAGTAAAACACGGAATAAAAATTTGTAAAATACAATTGCACTAGCCAATAGATTGGTAGTCGACTGCTCGCTTCAGACTGTACAACCACTACTGATTTTAATGCTTGAGGCGGGCTATTTTATAGCCGCGCTTCCCTACCATGGCATCGCGAGAATCCCCACTTCTTAGAGACGCGCATGGACCGGTGTACTTGCTACGGGATAGCGAGGACGGCTGCTTTATTGAATGTACTGGTAAATTATTATTACGTGCGTCAGTATAAACAAAATATTCTAAATATTGTAATGCCTAGAATCGGTCTCAAATAATTATTCTAACCAACTGCATAAAAGAAACGGATTTAATCGGCCACAGATAACTAATTATTAAATTAATTACTTCAAAGAATAAACAATAATTCCTAGTTTGTAAATATTTTATAATATTTTAAATAAATGTTCAGGTACTCAAATAGTAAATATTGTCTGGTAATATACTAAAACTCGCTTAAGGCGGTACAGTATAGATTTTATTTTAATAGAGAATAATAGAGAACAAGAAGATTGTCCTAAGGACTCCTGGACGAGAAGCGTGTGACCCTCGTGTATCCTTCGTTTGGTATAAACATTTTTATGTTGTTGGATAGGTTAATAGTTATAAAAAATAAATATAAATCCTGCGCATATTTTGAAAGTCACAATGTACTAATATCTAGCTAAGCCTCAGGTATTTGCGAGATAATATTTAGAAGAAATTTTCGTAGTCCCAAACTATATTGCCAATGTTATACAAATCACTATTTCATTTTTTATATAATCTTCAACAAATCTGTACCAAATCTTTAGCATGGTTTTTTAACCTTTACAGCTCTCTTACTTTATTTTGGTCCTAAGATGTACAAATTTTGCAAACTATTTAAAATAAAATGTGTTATAGTACTATGGTTTTATTATTCAGAAAAAAGCGATCAGTTAGGATTTTTATTTTGTGAAAGTATGTGAATGAACTTGTTCCGCCCAACGCAGTGTGAAAATTGTGCAATATTGAAATCACAGAGGACCCAGCGAACCGTAAATTTCTAATGCACGTAAATACTGCACACTAGTTAATTCGCAAATGGCGGAAATTGCTCTCGTTTCCAGATTACTATTTTACTATAAGACCAATTTGAGTGGAAACAACCCCTTTAATTTAATATACAGTGTGTGCAATTTAATACCACAAAACCCTGTTATTTTACAACGCGCTGCCCGATTTAATATATTTTTTTGGACGGTACTCTAATTGACCATTTTTTTGAAAAATTCATTTTCGTATTTTCAAGGCCTACTAAGGTCCTCTAAATGGGTCGACCATTAGCCATTTTTTATTGGAAAAGTGGATAGCGTATTCGATTAGCAGTTATCTCAAATAGTCTTATGTAAAATTTTAGCTCTATCCCTCATATAGGGTGTTTGTTACTCGATCACCAAATTTGAAAAATTTTCAATTTTCGACTGACCGAAGGAGTGGTCCTAAAATAGACCCTTGAGGTACATGTTGTACCTTATACTTAGACAAGAGGACATATTATCCACAATAATTTTTTGTGATCTATCACTCAAATACGAAGTAACAAGTGATACAGCTGATGGCAAAAATATAATATTTTAATTTGGCACAAATAAGTTTGTTAATTTGATCGTCTGGTCGATAGCCGAGTGGGTTAAGGCGCGAGGTGGCAATCGCGATTAATCGCACGGACATTGCACCACCGGGTTCGAATCCTGGCTCCGGCACTGTCGGAGGAAATGGTTGTATGTCCGCGTTTTTTCAATGTATAATCCTCTTCCGCACAAGCCCTGGCTTCTGGAATTGGGGGTTGTCTAATTTCTGTGGTGTTTATTTATTTATTATTTATTTATCGTATCAAATGCTTTTGAAAAGTACTAAAACACTAACCAAGCTTGTGTCTAATGCCAACAATGTCTCATCTGTAACAGCAGCTAACGCACATGCAGTGGAGAACCCTTTCCTAAATCCACGTTGTGAGTCGGAGAGTATTTTATTTAAGATGGTGTATTCATAAATTTGATTGTGCAGAATCTTCTCAAAAATTTTAGACACCGCTGGCAGAATATTAATAATTCTCAAGTCGGAAAAATTGCTAGGATCTTTGTTTTTGGCTAAGGGTTTGCCAATTGCCCTTTTCCATAGAAGTGGGAAATAATTTTGTTTAGTACAGCAGTTAATAATATGAGCAATGTATTGATCAATGAGAGGACTACAGTATTTAAGCATAACAGAAGATATATCATCAACACCATAAGCATTAGTTTTAATATTATGTAAACATTTATTAACCTCAAAACATAATATTTTTAGTCGCAAACTCCTCTATAAATCCTTATTTTACTATAAGGAACGTAACCAGACTGCAACCAACAGCTACTCTCCGGGATGTGTGCCCCGCCGAGCGCTGAATTACAATTTACAAGTCTGGCGCGTAAGTGTAATAATTGCATATTACCATCAAAACGCTAATGCTTCGATTGCAACAAACACCAGCCGAAAGACTGATCCTACTTAAAGGAGCTCTATTGCCAGCCGTGACACACCACTCGCAGACTGCAGTTTCGAGCTGTTGGCTCTCATCAGTGCAAGGTAGGCATGTGACGACCGGCACGAGGATCTTTGACTATTTGGTACATCCCGGTATTTTTACAATAACGACATGTAAAATAGTCAGCAGGCGCCATCTAGCGGTCCAGTGTTTGTTGCAATCGAAAAATAAATAGCCTGACTGGGCTTAGCATAGTTCAAATGTGCTTTTAGAGGGCGGAATATAAAACATAATATTTTTAGTCGCTAACTCCTCTATAAATTCTTATTTTACTATAAGGAACGTAACCAGACTGCAACCAACAGCCACTCTCCGGGCTATTTGCCCTACTGAGCGCTGAATTACAAGTTACAAGTCTGGCGCGTTAAGTGTAATAATTGCATACTACCATCAAAACGCTAATACTTCGATTGCAACAAACACCAGCCGAAAGACTGATCCTACTTAAAGGAGCTCTCTTGCCAGCCGTCACACACCACTCGCAGACTGCAGTTTCGAGCTGTTGGCTCTCGTCAGTGCGAGGTAGGCATGTGACGACCGGCACGAGGATTCTTTGGCTATTTGGTACATCCCGGTATTTTTACAATAGTGACATGTTTTTAGTCATCAGGCGTCATCTAGCATTAGCGTTTTGATTATTACATTTACCGCGCCAGACTTGTAACTTGTAATTCAGCGCTCGGCGGGGCACATAGCCCGGAGAGTAGCTGTTGGTTGCAGTCTGGTTACGTTCCTTATAGTAAAATAAGGATTTATAGAGGAGTTTGCGACTAAAAATATTATGTTTTAATATTCCGCCCTCTAAAAGCAAATTTGAACTATTTATTAATCTCATCAACCGTAGTAAATTGAAATTTTAAAGAATTATTTAAATCTTTGTAGTTATTATTGTAAAATTCAATTTGTTCATTACAATTGTTTGATACGTTTTGTAGAAAGGATGCAAAATAATTATTAATTTTATTGGGATCAGCTAATTCTTCAGGTAAAACTGAAACCGAGTTTAAATATCCTCTTTTTTCTGCCCTTACCATAGACACAGTGTAATTGCGTAGGTGCTTATACCTAATCTTATCAACATTAGCTCTGGTCCGTTTAAATTTTTGAAGTGCCCTATCTTTTTCTTTCATAATCATTCTCAAATTTGGGGTTAACCAGGCGGCTTTAGGCTTTGTGACCCCTAATATTTTTAATTGGAGCACGAGTATCAAACATATCACATACATTGTTCATCCTTGCAATATCGATTATCATTATACATGAAGCATTCTGTTTGTCTACGGTCCATAATAGAATGATACCATTACTTATTCGATAATGATAATAACATTTGAGGTCTGCTTATGCATCGAGCTCTAATTATCAGCGAAGCGTAAATTAGTGAGATCGAATTTTGATACGGTGCAGTAGATCAAACGATATTTAGTATCAAATGTCTTATCGGTGATTTCTCAATATAGTGCTTTACTTCAGCATATTAGTATAGGAAATTTGCCACTGCCATGATGCCGGTTTCCTTAACGTCGGTTTATATAGTCATTTTCTGGATATAAAAGTGTTGCCAGAGAATTATAAATGATTTATGACTCACTTTCTATGTAAGTGTCTAATGTTTAACGAGATCTATGTTAAACATTTAAGAGTTAATAATTTTGGTCTGCCCGTCAAGTACACTGGGATTACAGGATTTTGCTTAAATAATGATTGTAATAGACGCAAAGTATAGGACAACATTTTAAAATAAGAGTAATGTACTGAGTAAAAAAAATAAATAAGCACTTGACCTATAAAATCTACATTTCCAAAGATTAATGTTAAAATGTTCTGGCGTACTTTGAAATCATTTAATGTTAATAAAAACAACGACATTTCGTGTGACTGTACCGATTCTAATGTAATCAACAATTTTTTATTAACAACTTACCACAAGCACAAAGTAATGATGATTTAATCGCTGAAAAATATAATTTAAAATTCTCAAGTTTGGTGAGCGAGTCACGGTAGAAACGATTAATAGGTTAGTATTGTCTATTAAATCTCAAGAAATGGGTTCT
This sequence comes from Leptura quadrifasciata, assembly GCA_963675555.1. Classification (NCBI taxonomy): domain Eukaryota; kingdom Metazoa; phylum Arthropoda; class Insecta; order Coleoptera; family Cerambycidae; genus Leptura; species Leptura quadrifasciata. Next base: position 16,471,905 of record OY776681.1, on the reverse strand, counting down.
GATGAACATTAAAATGTCATCTTTAGTTTTCCCTCAACTTAGCAAATATTTTAGTCATAGTACTAATACCTTCCTACTCCATGTTACCGACGATGTGTACAGAGCTGATAATGGTAGTAATAATGAGTGCTTAATGTTACTTGATTTTAGTAAAGCTTTTGATACGTTAAACCATTCTATTTTATACAAGAAACTACAATACTTTGGATTGGGTAACATTGCATTAACGATTTTTCTGAACTATTTAAGTAACCATCGTCAAAGGGTTTGTGTTAATAATAATTTTTCTGAATTTGAATGCAGTACTAAAGATGTTCTACAAGGTAGTATCCTTGGGCCTCTTTTATTTTCTATATATTATGTTTCCGATTTTCACTCACTTTTATAGTTTTGCTCAATTCATCAATATTCGGACGACGACACACAATTATATTTTTCTTTCGGTTTTAATGATTATTTACTAGCAAAGGATAAGATTAAATCTGACCTGGCAACAATTGCTGACATCTCTAATTATCATGGATTAGCTGCAAATGGTAAGGATAGGTACAACTTGGTTAGTGAGCCTAATTTTAAAATTACACTTAAACAGAAAGACTTGACCCCCGTTGATGGAGCAAAAAATTTGGGCTTATATCTCGATGTTAAATTAAGATTAAGACAAAAATCATATGGGAAGTTGAAACTACTATATATGCATAGGGAGGTAGGTTGCTCTATTAGGTAAAGACAAATGCGTTCTTCAAAAAATACAAAATGCTTGTATAAAATTTAGCAAGTTTCGCCATATGACTGAACGTGTTTTGGAAAGGAAATGGTTAAATTTAGATGAAAAATTAAAACACCATTTAGCCTATCTTGCATAATACCGTGCTCAGAGAAGCTTCACATATAACGCCCTCAAAATCTTTAACGAATTACCCTTCAGTCTTAAACTTCTTTCCAATATTACCTCATTTACCAAACAAGTTAAAGCCTAGTTGCTGTCGAATAGATAATTTGTGTATGGCATTAGTCTTATAATTCTTCTGTATATAGTTTTATCTTATTTCTCTAGCTTCTTTTAGTTGGTTGTATGGAAGAGCGACCCAAAGTCGAATACCGCCAACCCATTTAATATGTATTTTTTTAATGCCTTGTTTATATTTACGTCCTGGCGGAGTTTAGCTACACTCTTCCACTCAACCAGGACGGCGAAATGAGATGCAGTTCACTCATCCAAGTGACGGACTCAACCAACGCTGCTTAACTTCACTGATCGAGGTCTCAGCGCTTAAACCGATGACGGTACCTCACTTCACTTTATTTTTGTTTATTTTATTGTAAAAACATAAATGAAGGTTTATTATTATTATTATTACTGTACAAGCGGTCACAATAGTAACTAAATGTTTTTGTCTATGTCTGTATTAATATCAGAAATGGTTTATATTGTAAAATTAATAGTTAAGTAGTACCAATATGAACTCGCTTGCACGGCGCAGTTGGTAGTGATGTCGTTACTAAGTACCGCGAGTCTTACATTAAGTGTTGTTGTTGGAGTGAGTGAATATGTATTCATTATTATAATAACAAACGCTGTCATTTGTTAGAACCTTAACAGTTCCATCATTATAGCTATTATCATCCCTTTGCCCTAAGACGTTTAGTTTTTTATCCAAGTCCAACGAGACCAGAGCCAGGTCCTAAAATCTTGAAGTGCCCCTCATACACTACCTCATGTTAATTACAGTGATGGGGTCACTATCGACTGCGCCATGTGAGCCCATTTTGGTACAATCGAACTACTAAATTGATGCACTGATAGTTCGGAGAGATATTAGTCACAACAGATCTCCGGATCGTAGTTTTATATAATTGTTTTCTGAATATATGTGTTATTAATTAGAAAATAATAGATGATTTATTGCTCACCTTCTATAAAAGCGTTGATTTTTAACGAGATCTATATTAAGTGCAACATAGTAATAATAATCTTTACCTGCCCAACAAGTAAAGCCTAAAGTGCGAAACAAATTGTACATGAAATACAAAATCTGTAAAATTTAATATAGTTTCCTTCTGCTACGTGTAGTCATTGTTAAAATTAGTAGTTAAGTAGTTACTCACTAACATGGCACAATGTTGTTAGGCGTGAATGGAGACTACGATCGCTAATACCGATATATTTAAATAGTTTTGAACGGTCCAAAAGAGTGGTATAGTCTGTTTTCAAAGTTTTCTTATTGTGACATGTTTACACCCTGTAGTAAATACTTCCAAACATAGGTTCAATAATTGCAACAAGAATATTCACAAACCACTGATTTATTAATCACTAAATTACAATAATTAGTTCTTATAATAATAAAACGCTAGTTATAACTTTCATCTACTAAAGTTTCACTACTATAATTTACAACTTATTACTGTTCTCTATCTTATCTGATCACTTAACTAATTCAGAACTGTACTGAACTGATCCCAGCGCGTTGGCTCTGCTACTTATATATCCGTGGCGCTTTTTCTGGATTCATTCCATTTCACTCCAGGCTATTCCAGACTGTCATTGGGATTATTTTACCGCTTTTCAATCCATCCGTGGTAATGGTAGTTCGCCATTTGGCCCAGAGATGGTACCGTTATCGGTAGCTACCTAAGTAGGCCTCCTTTCTCTCTGAAACCGGGGTAAAGCTCTCTTCGTAAGAGGGCGCGGGCGTGCACATAACATAATAATAAACTCTCGCATTAGTCAGATCCATATCAGTTGCAGCATAATAGCTAGTATGTTAGATCTAAGATCATCGCATAGGCCTAGCCACTATCCTCGCCCAGTTCAACAATAACGATACTGGACCAAGTCCTGGAACCTAGAGCTGTTCACGTCACTACCGACTGCGCCATGCAAGTGAATTAATTTCGACACTAGCTAACTACGAAAATTGATGCACGTGATAAGATTCGTGGATCCTAGTCTAGACGCTAAGAATTTTACTCGAGCAAGAATCTTAGGGCACTATGTAATAGATTTTAAACTGTGAAAATCAAATCGATAAAGAGATTACTCAATTGGTAACAGATTTGTTACAGTTATTTTGGTACCATAAATCATTAATAAAAAGTTAAGATTCCAATTATGTAACGTTGTGGAACTTCAGAAGTTGCTAAGAAAAGGTACGATGATTAACTAGTATAAGAGACTTATAAATATGATCTAGAAAATATTACTATAGAGGTGCTTGGAAATTTTTCCGTAAGAAACGTAAACGTTTATTAGTGGCTATTGCTGCTTTAAAACTTCAGTGATTGTTTTTGTTGAAACAATTATTTAATTTTTGAATGATATCTCCTTTATTGAAATCCGTCAAGGAACACCACTGATGCATCCGGCCAGTCTGATAGCTCGGCTAAAATACCGCATGTTGACCCACATTTAATGTATTGTAATATTCAAGGGTATATTTCCAGATATTGCACAACCCTCACGTATTATGGAAAATCTTTGTTGCTTCGGGCTGGAAGTCGACCCATGCGATGAATATTCGGGTTAAGCGTGTCGAAGATACAATAAACTAGTTTTATTACATGCACCGAATGTACAATATACATAATTATAAATTTGTGTGGTGGTGGGATATGAAAACGTAATAGTTTATGTTGTATAATCCTGGGAAATACCGATTTCATAAAGCATTAGAAAACTAAGAACTGTATAGGAAATTCATATCTTTAACTTTGGACAGACATAATACTTGTTAAAATTTAAAAAAGAGCAAAAAGTAAAGAGCAAATATTAAGTTATCTTGGCAGATATGCATCACAGTAAAAACTTTATTTTCTCAAAAGTAGTTGTTTAAATGAACAATACGCGGACCTCGCCGAAACTTCGCACTGAACTATAGAATTTTTCCTTTTGAAGATCAAAATTTTTACTTTTACGATTAAAGAAAGTCAAAATAAGAGAACAGATGCATACTTTACCCATTTAAATATTCCTGAACACTGTAGTAACATTTGTTAATTAACATTTTTTTACGTTATTCTTGAGGAAAGCATATTTCTAATATTTTTTATTTCATCAGGTAATTTGTTGTACAATTTTATACCAATACATGCAGGATTTTTTCATATATTGCCAAGTTATGTATATGTAAGCTATAATTTTCTCCTCTCCAAGTATTGTAAACATGATAATGATTATTCTGTATAAATTTTTCATGATTTGATTTTACAAGCTTTAAAGTTTGCATTGTGTAAATACATGTCACTGTTAGTAAATTATATTCTTTAAAAGTAGTTCGACATGATGTGAGTTCAAGAACACCAGCAATTATTCGAATAGCTCTTTTTTGTGGACGAAAGATCCTTATCACTGAATAAGCAATTTTACATCAGAAGGAAATTTTATAAAAATATAAAAATAGGAATTATAATATTCCAACCTATCTACAAGTGCCTTATATATAATAATGACTAAAACAAATTAAACCAAAACAGACATTCTCCCAGCTACATATGCCGACGACAACCGCTGAATTAAACGGTGAAATTAGCCGTATTTTGTCTAACACAGTTAGCACTACAATACAATAACTTGGATTGCTCGAATGCTACGAGGAAGATGCAAAGCCTCCTTCATCTCAGGATGTCACTAACTGCAGACCGGTTTCGACGCATTTTTGGATCTTATCAGTGCAGTGCAAGTGAACATACCTTCGATAAACCTGGGTTGCATCTCATAGATACTGTTAAGTTCTACAGCAGTAGAGCGTAACTGGCGCCATCTCTCGTTAGTGTCGAAACAATTCAAATCGAAAATAAAACTAATAATCTTCACTGAATAAGCAATTTTACAGCAGAAGGAAGTTTTATAAAAATAATAATTTTACAGTTTGGATTTATACAAATCATATTTAAAACATTATTAAGTCTGTCTATAAATATGGCAGTTGCGGGTTTGTTGCATGAATCAATAATAATACACAATATTTTACCAAAAATCCAGAGGAAAAGTAATAAGGCAACTCTGAACGCGTATCCATTTTTCTCCTGTCATTTGTTAACACATTCAAAACTTTCACTAACTTACGTGTTTATAAAACTCTTCACTTTCTTAAAAACTTTTTGGTTCTCTTGTGGCACTCTCTAACACATTTCCCATAAAGCGTTTGCAAGTAAAAGTTTTAAGCTTAAAGCCCTAAATGCTTTCTGCTCCATAAATATCCAGGAAAGCTTGTATAATAAATAGCTTGTTATTTTTATCCAGTTAATGTCAGTCATAATTTTTTCAACTGGATAGAATCAGTCGATTGGAAATTGAACAACTGTAGAGCATATTGCAATACGTTTTTTTTAAGATCTCGTCAACAACATCCTTTGGAAGAACTTCTCACTGACATATTAAATATATCATTATCCAAATATACGCGAATACTTTTTAATTAATGGCTTAATTTGTGTGACTAGTCTTACGTATATACAATATTGATCAGATTTCTCGCGATAAATATGTTATTCAATATGTTTGTTAGAATGCTACGCAATAAATACGGATTTAAATGTGAAAACATCTGGCGATGTTTCATTGTTTTTGTAATATCCCTGCCATAAATTGGTATTAGTATTGCACAGTGCTCTCGTCGGCAAACATCTAAAAAGAATACATATTTTTTATCAAGGGATTTACTGGAGGAACGAGGACCATTAAATCATAATTGTGGAAGATCTGTTTCACTTCAAAGAGCTCTTGATATAGTAATAAGGTAACTTCTGGGATATTGCTTTCGCGAAGAGGAAAACATGCAGGGTCGTGACATCTTTTCCCCCAACTTTTATGTTCAAATAACTGTAGGAGATGATATTTATTTAATATTAATGTCAAATAATAAGAAAGGGATTCAAAGTGAAACGGTATTTTAATTAGCACTTCCACCCATGTTTCTTTTAGACCACAGCTCCGGCTCAGTGGCTCAATACATACGTGCTAGAGTTCCGGGTTCGAATAGAACATGTATCTGATGATGAATTTTTTTCATATTTTTTTGACGAAACGTTGTGGTATTTCAGATCAGAAAATTTGATGAGAGCATCATTTCCACATATAAAAGGTACACTTGGTAGAACTTGATAACTCCAACAGTTTTCGAGGAAAGTGCCGTTAAATATTTCAATAATTTTTTGAAAGACAAATTCAAATTTAACGAAGCAAAGAGTATTTAATTGAGAGAAGTACAAAACGTAAGGGAAAACAAAATCGTAATAACAGCGTAAACTCTTTCTCACTTTTTTATGAACTAATGGATTATTTTCATCTACCTAAAAAAGATGTATACAGGGTGGACCAATAAAACCCTTCAGGCGTAATATTTCAGAAGGTTACTGGAAACTTTCATAATGGATTTCTCTGGCAGATGAAAACATTTTCTGCCTCGGAAAAAGTCTCTCACTATACACACTTGCACCTGTAACAGTGTCAGTAATTATCTTCGTATACTTATACCGGAAGATGGGTAGTTACAAACGGAGTACTCAGGTGGCCCACCAGATCTCTTAGTTTGACTCTGTTAGATTTTTATTTTTGGGATTACTTAAAAAATGAGTTATGTATAAGGAACCAACAGAAGTCATGGCCGATCTTCATAATAAAATATACAGTAATTGGCAAGCAAGTGCATAGCCGGATCATTTTTGAGTGTTATTAAGTTGTTGAAAAGAAAGCTAAAGGCTTACATTCTCCATCGTATACTTATTCCAACACTGCACCCATTGCAACATTTGAACAATCTGTCGTAAGGGCCAAAATTACATCATTGCCACTGTTAGGGTGTGAAAACAGTTAAATTGGCAAGTGTTTCCGACAATATATATGTCGTTTTGGTGTCCCACTTTACATAACTATAGATCAGGGCGCTCACTTTGAATGTAGGTTATTTTCACAATTTTCAAAATTCGTAGGATTTCATAGAATACATACTACTACATATCATCCTCAAAGTAATGGGTTAGTTGAAAAATTTCACAGAACTGCAAAAACAACGTTGATTGCCCAGATCTAATTCCAGGAATTGTAAGAGTAAACTTCCAATAATTTTATTCGGTTTGCGGGCAATGCCAAAGACGATTGCTCTTCTGCGGAACTTGTCTTTGGTCGCCCGTTACGTCTTCCTGGGGAATTTTATATTAACTCTCACGATTATACAGATCTGCCGATTTTTGTAGCAAAATTACGTAAACATTTTAATAATCTCAAAGTAACAGATTCAATATATCATATTTTAGAAAAATCATTTATCAATCCTGACATACAACCATGTTATTATATTTGTATTAGGAAAGAGCAATTAAAACCTTCTTTATCGCCGACGTACTAAGGACGTTTCAAGGTGGTATCTCGTACTGATAAAGTTATTTGTATAAATAAGCATGGAGCAGAATCTACAATTAGTATGGACAGAGTAAAACCTGCTTATCTTTTAAATGTTGTTCATCCAGATGTGGGTAATTCAATTTCTAATAAATGAATTAGATTCGCCATTGATTGTTTGAACGTTTGACTGCATCTTTTTAAGAGGGGAAGTATTGTGTTGTATGTACTACTATTACTAGTTAGTTATTTATTATTTTTATATTAAAAAGGATACCTCTGGTATCTAGGTCCGCTGCTAATGGTATCTAGGACAGAAGAATAATATTTCAAGATTGATATACATACGTAATAATGAAACTCACAATATCTTCTATAAATTTGTTTTTAGATTACTTTGTTTTTCGTTTTGTATTAATTTGGTTTATGTTTTATTGTATTATTTAATTAATGTTTGCACCCTGTATATACAAAATATAAGGGTTATATGATTTACCGTAATTTTCAACAAGGAGAGCATTTTTAAAGAAATTCGTCTAGAATATTACTATTAATCTAAGAGAGGGCCATAAAATAACCTTTCTATAAAAAACTTTCACGAAATGACAAATGAATCGATTTAGAGCAAAAGGAATGTCATGTGGAGTGATTTTACTATTCATTATTGATTTGACGGCTTGACCTTACTTACCATGACCTGAAGTCATTAATGATTTGTAATATTTTACATATTTATTCGAGCGTCTTCAGGTCTAAATATTACGGAAAATGCAAGTTTGACGTGGAATTTCCTAGAAATTTATTTGTCACTTATACGCTGCTTTGGTTGTTACAAAATATACGTTTTTTGTCTACACTAACACGACGGATGCTATGATTTTATTGCAGTTCGGAGATTGTTTTAGTACCAAAAAACCAATCTGCCTCCAACATGTATCTAATAACAGCTTGTAGTATCATTCGGCCAATCAATAAAACATAATTTATTGGCTATTCAATTTTATGATATCGGGACGCAATTTACGATTTGACAAAGAATAACTCTGTTATTAGAGGTAATATATTTCCTCTCCTTGTGATTCTGTTTTATCTACATTCTTTTATGTCTTTAATCAGACAAGATCTCATATAACGTTGTTGATTTTAAGGTGAAAAACTTAATGTAAGCTACAGTGTATTAGTGATATTAAGTAGGTAATTTGTTTTTATTTTTTATTTTTAATTAAGAAATAATTCAACTATTACATGGTAGTTGTTATGATATAAACACAAGTCTCAATGAAACTAGTTAGTAGAGGGTCCATGCCATCGAAAGCCGTCAAAATCCTCAAGTAACCTATTCTGGCAAGGTAAATAATTTTTGAGCTTACATATCGAAAGAAGGTCCTTAGATGCAGTAGAAATGCCTTGTTGGACTTTTGTTGGCTCTTGCTCTATTGAAAATTTCTACGTGTGGGCAGCTACATTAAACGTTTAAAATTTTTATACACTATATGTGAATGAAATATGGTCCAAAGATAGAAAAAATTTTTGAAAAAAAAAATTAACTCTATATCTCATACAGTTTGCGAGTTACAGATTTTTAAACACACCGTACTTTGCGTTCGCGGAACTTCTATTATAAGCATTCGGCTGTTTTCTGGCGCGCTAACATCTGGTTTATTGCAATGCATCAAGATTATAGATGAAAATATCTTTTGAGATTATATTATCATTGGCATTTTCTTGGGCACTCGACCATTATCGTCAATGTCAAATTCAAAATCTGATAAAATCCATGCCAAATGATTGTAAAAGGCAATAGGAATTGTTTTAAGTGCCTCCTGATGAGATATGTGTATTTTACTTTCACGTCCAGTGGAAATCACATTTTATTTTTTTTTATTCCCTTTCATAATAGTGTGGGGGTGGTAGGGGAAGGGTGGGTGTGGCTGATGCCAAAATTTTTTTTGAGACCTTGACTTTTCGTACGTAATATATATATATATATATATATATATGTCTCAAAAAATATTTTTGGCATTAGCTACCCGCTCTACCACCGCCATTGCCACCCCCACCCTATTATTATAGGGAGTAAAAAATGAAATTGGGATTTAGTGTATGTATGAGAACCAAGGGCCCTTAAAATTTATTTTGGCATTAGCCACTCCCTCTACCACCTCCACCCTATTATTAAAAGGAGTAAAATATTACATTGGGATTTAGTGTGTATAAGACTTGGATACAAGATCTGGATGTGGAAGTAGTGATTCCTTGGGCAGCGATTTTTTATCTCAGCAGCTTTATTTTTCATATACCATCTCAACATTTAGCAGCTACAGATCAGGGCGTGTTTCTCCATCGTTAACAAAAAATCTTGTCTTCATTATTAGAATCTTCCCTAATAGAATCTTTCAGTTCTTTTAATTATTTTAAAAACTTTCCAATAGTTATCTGTGAGCAACATACTATACTTCTTTCACCTTTTTCGGAGAAAAATTGAATGTCAGTACTAAAATAATTAGATAAGCATTTAATTATACTACGTGTTGTATACTTTTCTGCAACATCTTCAGTAGCAATTGTAACTAAAGTATTTCTGAATCGAATTCCAGAAATAAAATATACACATTCAGATGATCTTATAATCTTGCTCAATTTCATCTATCAACTGATTAAATGCAATGTCGTAGATAATGGCATTATGTACCTGTTCTTCAGCACGTTTATACGTAAAAAAATTTAAGCATGAAGTATGGTAATTGAAGTCATCATATTTATAGGACGATCTCCAATACCTTGAAATTTCTTATGTGGAAATGAAACATACATTACGGTTTTATTTTTTATCTCCAACTTTAACACATGGAAAACACACTTCTTGAAAATCCACTGGTTGACGATTACTGCGATTAGATTTTTGTACGCCCACAGGTTTATCTTTGTCACAGGTTTGCACATTAAATACTGCAAGGGCCTTTTTATGGGTGTATTCGGACCTACATTTTCGATGATACAGTGGTTTTTGAGCAATAAATTTTTTTTTTATACATTTATTTAACGTCGGCCTATTTCCGCTACTGAGGCCTAACACCGACGCCTGTAGACGAGCTACCCCCAACCAGGAATTTTGCCGAACCTCTTCCCTTAAGTAGAGTAGGCATCTTTTACTTGCCTAACATTTAATAGACAAGGGACCGACGGCTTTACATCCCCTCCGAAGGATGGTATATCTCCTATACAACCCTCGCCTAAGGTTGTATAGCTTCAGCGCATACACTGATGGAAGATGTGTGAGGCGAGGACGCGGTTTCCGTTGGAATGGTCACCCATCCAAGTACTAACTGCGCCTGTCGTTGCTTTACATCGCATACCGAAGTATGTACATAGTAAAGACGCACCTACGCTCGCCCCTAGGCAATAAAATTGTCATCGATAATATTTTTCAACAGTCTGTAAACTTTGTCTTTTCGAATAAAAATAGCATTTTTTAACGTTGCAAACCCCCGTTCACTTAGTTTACTTAAAACTTCGGTAGATGCATCTTGACATATGATGCATTTTTTAAAGTTAATTTCTACAGTTTCAAACCAAATATTTATAATACAGAAATAATAGTCTAATAATTTGCAAACGAATCAAACGATCAAGTACCGGTAGTATCAACAATGTTAAAAGAAGAACTTAACAAACTCAGCATTATCTAAAAAAAAATATCATCAGTTCTATGTTCTGTGTAAGTAGTAAGTATCTATGGAAATAACATAAACAGAATCTTAAAGCTGTGTATTTGACATACACAGCAAAATAAGAGTTCTTCAAAAAATAGCTTTGAAAACGGAAAGAGATTACTTTCCGAAACGTCAGCAAAATACATTATTTTTGTGTTTATTCCGATTTATATTATTTGCAAAACATAACCTCTGACTTTTCCTTTGGCGTAAACGTCACGGGCGCAGAGGTTTTTTTCCAATAATTCTATTATTTTGTAGATTCGGTGATTTGTTTTGAAGAGGATAATAGTACATGTGGTAGAAAACCCAAATAATAGGAAAGAATAATCAACAATATGTTATAGACTAATTGGCTATGCGTATGCATTGAAGTAAACAGAGCCGACGCTGCCGATGTCATCACATTGCGCGCTAACATAACAACACACCATTATGGTCCACTACAAAAATCTGTAAATTGAAAACTGTGTAAGATATCGGTCTAATTTTTTTTTAAAATACTTTTTCGGTCTTTGGGCCATATTCCATTCACATATAGTACATGGAAATTTCGAACATTTAATATAGTTACCCGAACGTCGAAATTTTCAATACACAAATTTCGTTGTTGCGAGTTTAGGATTCAATAAAAAAAAAAAACGTAAGTTATTTTTAAATTCTATTACTGTAGATGGAGCCGCTCATGGCTCTAATATATAAATGTAAAAAATCAGATCAATATCGCAAGTAGTTAATTTTTTAGTGAAAGATAAATGTTTAAAAACACGAATTTTTTAAATATCATTCCGCCATCTTTTTCTCTTTTTGAGAAGTTGTGCAAAGGCTAACAGAAGTCCAACAAGCCATTTCGGATTACCCTAAGGAGTCTTTTTCACAATTAGTTCCCAAAAATTATTTATCTTGTTGGAACGGGTCATCTAGTTTTAGAAAACCTTGGACCCCTTACTAAGTTATATATTTAATCAGAAAGCTTTTTCGTTTCAGCTTGACAGTTTTAGACATCTACTTCATAATTCAGAGCAAGGCAAAACCTGTTATTGCACCTTAATGCACCTATTGCATTAGTTACTCTGTCCTAGTAACGATATTCACAAAGCAAATTATCCTACTTCCTGTGCAGAAAGTGTACTAATTTGCTGGAAATAGGTTATTATGGTGGATTACTGCTCGTTTGATAGTCTGACCTTATAAATAAAGTCATAACTGCCCTGTTTTCCCGTGAAAGTGCCGGTTGGTGTGCAATATGATTTAGATAAATTACATTCTATGCATACGACTTTACCTCAGAAGTTTGGTGAATACATAAAGGTTCATTATCTTCCTATATACCGGGTAGCCACAAGTCAATGTGCGCCCCCAGTTTGTTAGGTGCTTGCGAATTTAAACATTTGATTTTTGTTAAAGTTTATGCGATCTCTGTTTTATATTTTTGGCTGACAAGAGCAGTGCGTTGGGTACGAAACCATTTTTAATTCCGGTATGCAGAATTATAATGCGTTTTTCCCTTGAACTGTAATTACCAGTATCATGCGTATCAAACCACGTCTAATCAAGAAATATTTGATTCGCGGTACTCTTTTATTTTACTCGAATATTCCTGTAGAAATTCCACAACACTGCGTGATTCCAGTACTATTAAACGATTATTAATTTTTTTATATTTAAATCTGCAGTCTAATAAAATACCTCTTAAAGTTTCCAAAGATTGATCAGGGAATTTGCGCAATTTATTCGAAATATTTTTACTCAGTACCAATAAAGTCCATCCATCTTTTTCAAACTAACACAATAAATTCAAAAAATATTTTTTTAAAAAAGCTTTTATTTGAATGCTCTAAAAAGTAGAAAATAAACTTTGAACTAAATCAAACCGAACGTTTTGTTACATTATATAATTTTTCGACCCCCGAATACCCCAGATATCAATTTTGAGTTTAATCGGATCTTAAACGGTAAAGTCGTCCGCCATCTTGAAGTCGCTATCCTGAACTAAATTTTTGACTAGAAATTCGTTATCGGCGAACTCGAAAACCCCCAGATATCGATTTTGATCGATTTGGACCATAAATGACAGAAGTCGTCCGCCATATTGGCGCCGCCATTTTGAATTTCTAAATTTTTATCAAGAATTCATAATTGGCGATTTCGAAAACCACAGATATCGATTTTGAGTAGAATCGGATCATAAACGACAAAGTCGCCCACCACCTTGAAGCCGCCATCTTGTTTTTTCTTGTGTGAAAATGTTATAGTGTATTGTCACCAGACTTATACACATGTGCAATATTTCAAACCTTTAGCTTAATTAGAACTAATCGAAATTTTGATTGTAAGATTTGACCTAAACAAACTAACTGACTAACTAACAAACATTACAAGTTTAATAAAAGCTTTTAAAAATAGACACAAAGCGGGACTCATGTTCAACAGATCGACCGATATAACAGTAATTACATACCTACAGAGAGTAGGCTGAATCAGTAAAGCCGTTGATGAAAATTGTGATTAAAAGTGGGTCTAAATTTGGTCCTTGTGGAACTCGTGACACTGCAATGTAAATATCAGACTTACAACAACAGTGAACATACAGTGTGTTTCACTTCTCGTGAAGACACCTCTGTATCTCCTTTATTTGTGGCCGGATTCATTTCTAATTTTTATCAGATATACAACTCTATAAGGCGACTTTACATGACACATAAATGTCGTCTAGATCTAAAACGCCGACCTACTGCGATAAAAAGAAAATCGCAATTTTCGAGAAACCATAGTAGGCTTAGAAATAGACAAAAATTTTGTTAATAAAAGTTGTTCAGAATCACGAGATATGTCCCCGTATAAAATTTGGTGAAAATTGGAAAACTTAAAATGTTTGTTTCACTTCTCGTGAAGACACCCCTGTATCTCCTTTATTTGTGGCCGAATTTCAAGACTAATTCATGGAGTTATACAGCTCCATAAAGCGACTTTTTCCAACACATAGAGATAACTTTTTCCAACAAATGAAAGTCGTGCACAATTATTATTAAAATTATTTATTAAATAAAAGATGAAGTAAGTGTTTACAATGAATGACTATTGACTATATTATTATATTCGGCCCCTTTCTACTAACCCACCATCATGTGTAATACACTTCTCAATCCGCTTTCTGTTATTTATTACAACTCTTCGCAATTCCTGAGCTGTAACTTCTAAACACGCTTGCCTTATCCTCTCACAAAGCCGCTCCATATTTTGAGGTCTGGTCTTATAAACCTTGTTTTTAATATGACCCCAAAAATAAAAATCCATGGGAGTGAAATCAGGAGATCTGGGTGGCCAATGTATTAGAGGGCTATTTCGTCCTATCCATCTTTGGGGAAAATATTCATTCATCCATGCTCTTACTACTACGGAATTATGGATAGATGCTCCATCGAGTTGGAAATACAATTGTTCCAACGGAAAATCGACTATTGCATTCCACAGATCATTATTTAAAAATCGTTGCAAATGTAACGCATTTATATTTTGAAAAAAGAAGAACGGCCCTATTATTGTTTCGTTTAAAATTCCGCACTACACGTTAACCTTTTACAATTTATTACCCAATCAGGATTTTCTACTGCCCAGTACCCAGAGTTTTGTGATGATACCACCCCGTTGGTGGAGAAAGTTGCTTCATCCGTGAAAATTATTTTCTTCCAGAAGTCTCGATTGTTTAAATAATTACCTTGGATCCATAAACAATATTCCAGTCTTCTCTCTTCATCACCTTCCTCCAAAGTGTGTAAAAATTTTGGTTTAAACGGTTGTAGTTTATGGCGTTTTAAACATCTCCAAATTTTTGACACCGACAAATTCAGGTCACGAGCCATATTTCTAAAGCTGGTAGTGGGATTGGCGTTAAACGCCGCTAATATAACATTATCATCTTCATGCCTTCGATTAAGATGTACTCTCGGTTTAAGCACATTACCAGTTGTATTGAACAAGTGACATATTCTTGCTATGGTACCATGGTGTATTGGTTGTCTTAGAGGATGTCTTAAATTAAATTCTTCTGCTGCTTCTCTTGAAAACCGTACATTTTCACCGACTATCTTTATTATTTCTACTTTTTCATCAGCAGTTAAAAGTATTCTAGCCATTATGAGTAAAAAAATCAAATAAGGAAACTAACAAACTCAACAATAGATAACAATAATCACATCTGTCATAAAAGTAATAATATTGACAGTTAATTTCACGACATTCTTAACATTTAAAACAAAAAAACGGCTCCTCCTAAATCTCTGAGCCGATAAGGAGGAAGGATATGATGGAGCGTTACTTCTCAAGAACAGTGACAACAAAAAAAACTGTATCACATTGTTAACTTGATGTGTAATAATAATAAGAAGTGACTCTTTTAGCGTTTTATTGAATCATGATTTTTGCTCACAACTTTCATTTGTTACAAAAGTTATCTCTATGTGTTAGGCAAAGTCGCTTTAGGGAGCTGTATAACTCCATGAATTCTGTATGAAGAAGAATGTTAATTGTATACATTGTTTTATGTTAATAAATAAATAAATAAAAATAAATAAATAAATAATAATTGTGCACGACTTTCATTTCTTGGAAAAAGTTATCTCTATGTGTTGGACAAAGTCGCTTTATGGAACTGTATTACTCCATGAATTAGTCTTGAAATTCGGCTACAAATAAAGGAGATACAGGGGTGTCTTCACGAGAAGTGAAACACACTGTATATATTTCTGTTATCTGTTATTTAGATAAATAGAAAAACTAAGAATTCATTAAATACATGCCATTTTATTTTAACTAATAAATTGTGATGATTAGATTGACTTTGGCGATTGTCGGTAGACATTCGAGAATAAATAACAGAGAAATATAACGTCGTTTTGAGTTGAATACTAGGTGGAGAATGTTGCTTTTTAATAGCAAAATTACGTTATAAGCTAATGAATAATAAATAAAGT
This sequence comes from Leptura quadrifasciata, assembly GCA_963675555.1. Lineage (NCBI taxonomy): Eukaryota > Metazoa > Arthropoda > Insecta > Coleoptera > Cerambycidae > Leptura > Leptura quadrifasciata. The sequence goes on along the minus strand of OY776681.1, from coordinate 16,455,877 downwards.
TAATATTTTGGAAGCCCGTTAATAAATGACTGCACCGAGTAAACTGACAGAAATAGAAAATGTCACGCTGCAGTTATTCAAAGAAAATGGTAAATGTTTTTTTAAAGCGGATTCCCAGCTCCATTAATTCATGTTTTATTTTGTAGAGACAATGAAGAGATGTTCTGCATATTGTAAAAATAAAATATACTGACGATTCTCTATAAATAGACTATTAAGAATAAGGCGCAATAAATAGAGTTGATGTTTTAAAGATGTCAGCAACACTTTTATGTTTCCCCAGGGAGATTTTTATAAAAATACTAAAAATACCATGGACGATTCTAATCTATGTTCTTCTTGTTAAATGCAAGGCTTTAAGTTTGATTCATAAGTTATTTTTAATTCGAACTGTTCACCAATGTCAGTTCATGGTTGATAAAGATTCATAATTCTCATCAATGTTAGAAATGTTCGCCTTTATGGTCTAAACATTTCCGAAACTTGCCAATCTACTGGAAAATTATTGGTAGGGCTGGTAATTGATCGGCCTTATAATCAATTTCGTCTTGGATTTCTGCGAATAAAATCGCGTTCTATATATGACACCTTAAAAAAATCTAACTGATTAAGATCTGGCAATCAAGCAGGCCAGATCATTTTTATCTATCCACTAGTTTTCAAAACTGTTGTTCAGACATTCCATTACTACTCAACTAGCTTGATTTGATGCTCCACCTGTAAATGCTATATTATGACCCGCATGATTTGATACGGATCGTCACTTCGTCTAATAATTGTGATAAGTTGCCGATCAAAAGGGCTAAATATTCTCGACCAGATAATTGTAATAGCAAAGTAGTAATATGTGCCAAAATAATCTATTATTTCAGGATACATATAGAAAACTGATGAAGTCATTATATAATAGATAGGTACTTTTTTCTACCCATTTATATGAATTTTTATCCACAAACGTTATTTCAAGGAATGTGTATTGCCAATCAATCGGACGAAGAGCTGCATGAATGTCTTCAATTTGAGCTTGCTCCGTATCCTACATATGCGTACATCAACAGTACCGTGCAATGGGGTGAAATTGATTGTAGGGGGTGACTTTGATAATTGTACGGACATTTATTTGAGATTTAAATTCCCCGCCGTCCGTAATCTGACAACATCCAGCCTTTGCTGCTCGGTTTGTGCAGTTTGACATCATTGTTCTTGAGTAACCTGTTGCTGGTAAGTACTGATAACAATATTTTTTCGATTAGATATAGCGCAACTTCATATTTCGCTAAATGTTGAACCTCACATGAAATAACTTGCCTTTTTGTTATTTATTGATAAAAACCGCTGCTGATTTTCCATAGCATAGCCATTTAAGTTCTCTTAACCTAACTTTGTCATACATGAGTCCGATTTACAAGGTTTAAATTTTGAAGCTACATAAATGCAGTGGGGTCACTTTGATAGTACTTTCGGGGTGAAATTGATCAGTTATCAAAGTCGCCCCGTACATCAGAATGTATACATTTATTTGTCCTAATTTCAAAAAATTAATTTTGTTTTAGCTTTAATTGTGAAAAATAATGGGACGTGTGTACAAAAAAAAAGTTGGTGCTCGAAGTTATAAAAATTATCCTGCCGAAAAGCTTGAAGAAGCATTGACAAAAGTAGCAGAGAATGGCTGGTCCATCCACAAATCTGCAAAGAAATATGGGATTGCCTATGGCACGCTGTATAATAAATTCAAAGGCCTACATAGAAACAAGCATGGAGGTCAGTCTGTATTTACAGACATAGAAGAGAAAACTATAATTCAAGCTGCCATTACCTGCGGGGACTGGGGTTTCCCCCTTAGTATGGAGGACTTGAGAATGGTGACAAAATCATTTTTGGATCGACAAGGGCGCATCGTAGCAAAATTTAAACACAATATACCTGGCAAGGATTGGGTTTATTCTTTATTAAAGAGAAATCGTGCACTAACGCAACGTCTCGCCTCTAATATAAAACGTGCTCGTGCGTCTGTCACCCCACAAACCATTAAAGATTATTTCAAAAACTTAGCAACTACATTGGAGAATACACCAGATTGTAACATATTTAACTATGATGAGACCAATATGTCCGACGATCCCGGTAAAAAGCGTCTACTGTATAAAAGGGGAAAAAAATATCCCGAAAATATAATTAACCACTCTAAGTCAGCGGTATCTGTTATGTTCTGCGGGTCCGCATCGGGAGTAATGTTACCACCATATATAATCTATAAGTCTGAGCACATGTGGGATAAATGGTCCGAAAATGGTCCCAAGGGCGATCCATGCTGTACTGCACGCTGTTGCGCTGCTGGGTCAAGGTACAATCGTACTAAAAGTGGGTGGATAGATGCCAATACATTTACTGATTGGTTCACAACAACATTTTTACCCCATGCGCTTCGCCTGCAAGGGAAGAAAGTACTAATTGGAGACAATTTATCTTCCCATTTCACGGATGAAGTATTAAATCTTTGCGAAACGCATGAAATTGACTTTGTTTGCCTACCCGCAAACTCATCACATATAACACAACCGCTTGACGTAGCATTCTTCAGACCTCTCAAAACTGCTTGGAGGGCAATTTTACTGCAGTGGAAAATGGAAAACCCGAAACTTCCCTCACTAAAAAAAGAAGAGTTTCCAAAATTATTAAAGATCGCTTTGGATAAAATGAATAATGTGAAAGGTCCAGATGCCGTTAAACGAGATTTGATAAGCGGTTTTCAGGCCACGGGTATCCATCCTGTAAATTCCAATAAAATTCTTGATAAACTACCGCTCGAAGACAACCCTGATGATAATCGGCAATTGAGAGAAGACTATCTAAATTCCTTGCTCACTTTCTTAAAGGAAAGACGTTATGTTAACAGCCCATGTCGTAGAAAAAAGAAAACTCGTTTGGATGTTGCACCTGGGAAAAGCGTTAGTGCTGGGGGAACGTCACAGGATCCTTCTAGTTCAGACACAGAGGATGATGCGGAAGAAGAGATTACAGAAGAAGAAAGTGAGAGCGAGGACCTTGAGGAAGAAATACAATATGAAAATGTTGATGTTGATGTGGACAATATTACACAGGGTCAGTTTCTGCTTGTACGAATATTGTCCGGAAAAAGAAAATCCGTGGCATATAGATACGCAGTCATCGTGCAAAATGTACTTGCGGATGGTGACATCAATGTGCAAGGCTTAAAATCGATTGATGAGGAAAAACGGACATTTAAGGAAGTTGAAGGGGACCTATTTGCTGTTTCCTGTAATGATATACTGGCAGCACTACCCACTCCATTAGTTACTGTGAAAACACTTGGTGGGCGGATAAAAAAATATGTTTTTCCTAAGAAGGTCGATATTTTTGAACCTTAGTTAATATTATCTATGTTAATCTTGCATTATTTTTGTGGCTAGGCATGCTCATTTCTTTTAGTTCTTAGTTTATCTGAATAAAATATCATTTGCATTTGAAAAGCTTTTTCTTTCAATTAAAAAGTATCCACTTATTACCTTAACTTGTAATAATAACAAATGTATTCAAAGTTTGATGGGGTGATTTTGATCAAATATCAAAATATAATGCATTATCAAAGTCACCCACGTGTGGGTTAAAATTGAGAAAAAATCTACCTGGCAAAATTTGGATCGGGTTAAAATGACAGTTTCTTTGTATTTAGAATAGCAAATCACACATTCAAAAAACTGCTATCAAAGTCACCCCGATCTGGGTATGACTTTGATAGCGGATGTTAGATTTTTTTCTGAAAAACTTGCATAAGGTAAAAAATTACCACATAGACAAATTGCCGCAAAAAGATAAAACCTACCCTATAGATTTTTTTAATATTCAATTACACTTTAAACAATATAAAAGGACTAGAAATTGTGGAAAAAATTATCATAGTCACCCCATTTCACGGTATAAAATAATGAAATTCCATCACTAGGTTGATCAATATTTGATTTAGAGAGAGTGGGTCTCGTCTTGACAGTCCATTTGTCACGATATGTTTACGAAGTGCCGTAAGACCGTAACTTTATGTTTATTCAGTTCATTTAGATTGAATAAGTGTGGCCTTATATATTCTTTATTGAAACGGATCCAAACGCTACTAACAGTAAGGGTATTAAAGGAATTTTTCTAAATAACGAGTGTTAAAAAATACGCTAAATTACCGAGTGTACGTGGAAGCACACGGCTTTATATTGATTTTCATTAAGCCATCATATGGTGCTTCATATTAGGTTGTTATTATCTTTTACATTCTTACGACAATTTTATAAAAGGATTGAAAGTGTCCACCACCTTGTGCAATCACTTTCTCATCATTTTAGTGGAATTAAAAACATTCAACTCGGTAGTTTAACGCTTACAGGTTAAGTTTGATACCAAGAAGTCTCGGAGTCAAATCCTGACTAGGGTATGTGTTACTGAATCGGTAGCAGTGACGAGGTTGTGTGGGAGACAACACGTCTAGTTGCTGTGCCACTCCTGAGTTCGAGTCGCAACTGCAACATATGGCAATGTCGTAGGGAATAGTCGTTGTATAATTGTCATGTGTATGTGTATACATTTGTCACTTCAGTACGTATGGAAGTCTTGGATTTAACCTTATGTACAGGTAAGGTAAGTGATACTATCAAGAACTGGCACGTGTCAGAAGAGCCATCAGGCTCCGATCATAGGCACATCAGATTCAACGTCAAGATCCCATCTCTAACGGAGACAAAATTCAGAAATCCCCGAGATACCAACTGGGAAGGATATTTAGAGTCCCTCAGAGGGTATCTAGAGGAAGGAATAGCGTCTGAAAGAAACAGAGAGCCTTAAAGTGGCCGTGGAACAGGTAAGCGAGGCGATAGTAGCTGCCTACCAGGAAAACTGTCCCCGGAGAAAACAAGGAAAACTAGGGGTAAAACAGTCTTGTGGAATAACCACCTAGAGGGCCTTAGGGCTGACGTTAGAAGGTTATTTAATAGGGTCAAATCCAACCAAGGCTGGGATACCTACAAAGTAAAACTCACGCAGTACAATAAAGAGGTCCGCAAAGCAAAGAGAGATTCTGCGAAGATGTCAATGATGGTCCCGCAACTTCCAGAATCCATAGAGCCCTAGCCAAGGATGGTTGTACTGCAAATGAAGTAGGTTTTATTTAAAAAAATGATGAAACCTACACAGAAACAATGACGGAAAGTATCAAATTGCTCATGGAGGCACACTTTCCGGGCTCACTGATATTAACAGACCTAGAGGATAGGCATTATCCAGACCAAAGGCCAGAAAGGCCCAAACTCGCGGACTGGAGGTTGGCTACCGAGGTTACAAAACCTGATAAAATCAGATGGGCAATTAGTAAGTTCCAACCACTCAAATCTCCTGGGATTGACCAAATATATCCAATTTTGCTCCAAAAGGGGCTAGAGGTATTAATACCTTACTTATGTAAAATATTCAGAGCCTGCTGGGCCTGGAAATACATACCAAAAATATAGCGGAAGGTGAGAGTCATCTACCTACCAAAAATAGGTTGATTATCGGACCAAACGTCCAAGTCATATAGGCCTATAAGTTTTATCCTCTTTCCTACTTAAAACGATGGAAAGACTGATAGATAGGTACATTAGAGACGAACTACTAAAGGAAAATCCCCTGAGTGAACGTCAATATGCATACCAGTCGGGGACGTCGAGAGGTATCTGCAAGGTATTGCGCTGCATGAATTAAACAGACTACTTGCAAAGTCCTTAGGACAAGGGAATGGCAGTAGTTACATTCCTAGACATAGAAGGAGCGTTTAATAACGCACTTACTAACGAGTGCATTATCAAACAGAGGAGACCCAACAACGATCTGCCGGTGGATTAAAGCCAGCCTAGATAATAGGATTATAATACCCAATCTAGGTGAGACCTCCATTGAGGCGAAAGTGAGCACAAGCTGCCTCCAGGGAGGCACCCTTCAGCTAGTATCCTGCAGCTGCAAAAAGGGTTGCGGTAAACGATGCAGCTGTGTTAAGGTCAACAATGTGCTCGAATGTGCACCAAGAGCTTTACGTCAAGGGTGGTTTGGAAACGAGCTCAAATTAAAAAAAAAAAAATGCATTTTTGTGGAAAGAGGGGAAAGTAAATAAAAATCACTTGCGTCAAAACCCCCTAAACATGCAGCTTAGAGAGGAAATTGCGGTCTAGAAATTCATTCTTGGATGTTTTTCTCGTTAAAGTAACCGGTTTTGAGATATTCTCTGAAACTTCGTGTAAGATCGATTTTTACCTGTGCGCTCCAAACTACCTTTCAGTTTGCGAAATAGGTGGGAATAAGCTACAAGGTCAATAGACCATTTTTTATACAGAATTTAATGACATTTTTTTTATTTCCTATACTTTTTTCTCTCCCAACGAAGGGTTTACAAGAGATAAGCGAAAATCAGCGTTAAGTCCCCGTTAGGGTTTTTTTTGCAAAAAAGGACTTTCCCTTCCTGAATGGGGTGGGAATTTTTCAGGTATCTACTCCTAACCTTATCGAGAGTACGCATCTCTAAAACTATTTCTTTATAAATTAGTTCTTCTACTCACTGTTTTTTAAATCTAATTTGCGTTTATTATTCCTTAAGGTACAAATCTGTAAAACAATCTAGACTTACCTATTAATACACAGTCGATTCTCGAGGTTTCAAAATTTAAAAAGATCCACCCTGTCTACAGTTTTGTTTACGACTTTGTATAAAGCTAATGTAAAATTTATTAAAACCGTGCAAATACAGTACATGCGCGCGTGGGTCAAGTTTTAACAACATAAAATACAAAACGTATTATCCAGTTAATGGAATCATAATTAAAGTGAAGTAAAAGAAACATGTAATATTGCTGAACCTACGCTAACAGTTACAAAAAGCATATTGTTCACGTTCGTAATTTGATGATTTGTAAATGTAATGTAGGTAGTATCCGGGTTAAGTTACTTTTTGTATTCTCATTGATTTTTCATTATATTCCCCCACAGAAGCTCAGCTCGGATATATTTTATGATGTAGGTACCATCTTTTTTTATTTCAAAACTCGTTACACATAACGTGAATACTTAACCGCTTTATTTCTAAAGGAACTGAGCATATACGGGATGAATCATAACCACAAAGAAAATTATAATAATATATAATACAGACCGGTCTAAAAAAATATTATTATGGTATTTTATTAATCGCTACTTGAGTTCGACGTCTGAAATAATACACGTGACCTCCCTTCATTCCGTTGCACGTCGGTTTTTAAATGTATTTTTCAATTTTTTTTGTATAAACCAGTGGTTTTCGTGTAAAAGTAAAAAAATCACCAACCGAATGTTTCGTAACTAGCAAATTAAAGCCGTTCGTTAAAAGGCGCTCTCTAGCTACAATAAGCTAGCTATAAGTTTAATTAGCAATTTTTCAAATAACTGTTCAAAGATGGCGCTGAAGTGGAGAGAAGTGAATTGAAATCTAATGGAGTTATATCAGGTGGTCGTGATGGCCACCTAATTGTTCCATTAGTCCCTGTCCATCTTCCAGGATATATTCATCGCCAGTATCTAACTACTGTTCTTGAATTATGTGCCGGTGCTCGGTCTTGATGAAACCGTAAACCATAATCTTTCTTAATAAATTTGGCAGCTCCTCTTGCAGGAGCGTCAGATATCTAACACCATACAATGTTCAATAAAAAAGATAAGTCATTTACTTTAAAAACTTTTTAATTTAATGCGACGTTCAGATCTTAAATGATGAACATAATAAACTTTCTAGAGACGGTACTTATTTCTTTTAAAATTGAAATTATTTACAATATCGTTCGTACTAAAGCAGAATTTGCATCATTTGTAGCCGTCAGCTGTTTATTATACGGCGAGCGTAGGTGCGTTTTTACTTTGTATATATTCCGATATGCGATGTAAAGCAACGTCAGGCACAGTTAGTACTTAGATAGATGACTGTTGTAAAGAAGACCGCGTCCTCGCCTCACATCTTCCAGCGGCTGGTACATCAGTGTATGCGCGGAAGCTATGCAATCTTAGGCGAGAATTGTGTAGGGGATACACCATCATTCGAAGGGGATGTAAAGTTGTCGTTGGTTTGTCTATAAAATGCTACGCAAGTAAAAGGTCACTACTCTTCGATGGAGAAGAGGCTCGGTAAAATTCCTGGTTGGGAGTAGCTCGTCTACAGGCGTCGGTGTTAGGCCTCAGTAACGGAAATAGACCGACATTAAATAAATGTTAAAAAAGCTGTTTATTACGCATTAACTTTTTAAAACTTCAATAATTTCATGCCATAATCATACATTAATATTATACCTCCAAAGGCCCTGTCATCGAAAATGTTTGTTCGGCGTCGCGACACCGCAGACGTCACTGTCATTGGCAACATTTGAAAGATCAAATAATGTCATCAAGAATACCTAACGACTGGCTTTTATAGAATTAGAATATCTCTTTTGGTTACAACGGAAATTGCCTTGAGAGTTTTATATGGACCTCCCTATATAATTATTCCATTTTAAAAATAGACGTATTTCTCATTTTAATGTTGAATCGGCCATATATTTTTCAATTCCGAATTTTAACATTTTTACATTTTTTTATGCAATATTGCGCAATTGGGCCCGCACTGAATGGCTGGGGACATTTCCAGATATTTTCCAGCCTTCCGCACGACGTCCCCAACGAACCGTATAAAAAGCCGAACTCAGCACGCTCTGGCTAAGTCAGTTACCTTTGTATCTCAAGTTAGTTTCTGTGCTTTCGCGAGCGAAATCTCAAAAAACCCCAAATGTTTAATATAGTTTCCTCGACGCTTAAATTAATAAAATCCAGTGGCCGTGCTGCTTCCTTGGCTGTCAAAATAAAAAAGCTAATAAATCAATTTGCTCTCCGCATTAAACAAAACTAATTACCTATTGCCCTCGCGCATTAAATAAAAAGTGACTTTTTTCAGAGTCTTAAATCAAAACTAAATAAAACTCGTGTAAAAAATTAAATATTTAAGTTTATAAAAAAATAATTTCGTACTTAATTTTTCTAAATAAATATTCTTAATTTCGTTTAAAACAAAAGTTTTTAAATTCAAGAGACTCATATACAGGGTGTTCAAAGAATCCTGTTACAGACATTAATTAAATCAAAGTGTCTTTAAACTAACAATTTAAAATCAATCAAAAGCTTTTATATACTGCAAACCAAGATCTTGAGAGACTTATACAGGGTGTAGCATTCGACCCTGTCCGACATTTTAGGCGCAACCCTCCCGAATCTCTTCAAATCAAAAAATAAAGTACATGAAAGCCTCCAGAGTGTCAGTTAAGCTCTGAAGCTCAATCTAAATTTTTTATTTCTCAATCTACGAGAAACCTTCGTGTTCAAGACCACACTGATGGTGCCTACGAGGCTAAAATCAGACGAGAATACAAGATTAAAAGAAATTTCAATTTTTATATTATTGTTTCAATTTCGTATGGGATCTATAAAATCCACTTCGTTAATAAAAGTTTTAATCTTACAAATCGCAAGTTTAGTTAACTCAAGAAGTCTTTTTAAAATGTCCCCATATGATTTTTCAGTATTCTCTGTCTCTCCACACGCATGCACCCTCTTTAAGCAATGATATATATTCGAAGACATTGATATTTTAATAATGTTCCCAGTTTTCAAAAACCAATATTCATAACAATCAAAATTAACAAAGTCATGAGCATCATAACTAATTATGTAAAAATAGACCAACCGTAGGCACTTTATTATTATTTTCCGACCCCCCTCTGTCAAATACATTCGTTATATTACAGAAAATGACATCGATATCCTTACTCACTGTAACCTTTTATAACAACACAATTATTGCCGTCGGCAAAGGAATAAAAGTAACTTAAGACATGCTCCCTATAACTGCCGTCTTTATCCAGATCGTATACTTGAATGGAGAATTTGCATTCAAAAGAAGCTTGATCAAGCGTCTCGAGTCGTACTGGGTAAATAAATTAATAAATGCCTCTTTTGAAACGTCATCAACTGAAATATTCTTGTATTAATTGAACGAATAACGCTATTAGCAGAACAGATTTCAATTAGTTGTATTGTACTTCGCTTGATAAAGACTGTTTTGGTTATTGAGATTTGTTATTTGTTAATTGAAAATCGTGGAAGAAATAAGAAAAAGAACGTTAATCAAATTGCCATAAAATAAAGTCTTATCAGGCCATTACCGTTCGGGTTGTAGACGTATCAATCAGCACTAATTAAAACTATATAATTAATAAGGTTATATTCCGTTTATATTTAGACAAACTTCTTTACCTAATTTGTAGTCATCTTAGGTATAGTTAATCCAATGTCAATTTGAAACGGTATAAAAACAAGAGCGCGGCATTCCTTTGTAAACCCCCTTGACCGCGTGCCACCCATAGGCGCGCGCAACTTTCTTTGCAAGGCAATATATGCCCTACAATATTTTGAAAATTTTCATAGTAAAAAACGGTTACATGGTAACGCAGTCATTAGTAAGCTCACTACTAGAATCATCCCTAACTGAATAACAATAGGCTCTACGGGCGGCAAAATGAGATACTCTTTTTCTTTGTTTATAACGTGATTCACGGATTTTTTCCATATGTCCGTTTTGTCTAAATCGGATATTACGGTTCTTGTATTGTCTAGAGAGACAGCGCTTAAAGTCGGATTCTGAATGCATTTTCTCAAATCGTGTTTTACACTACCCCAAATCAATTCTATTGGATTAAATATGCAGTAATATGGCGGTAAACGTAAAAGACTATGGCCGTGTGTTTCACAGATATGGTCTACAATATATTCTTTTTTAAAATTATGTTCTTTGATAGTTTTCAATTAATTTTTTTTACTGAAATCTTTTTAGGAATATTTATATTTTTAGATCTCGTAAACTTTATTCTATCGTCCTTTCTCGTATTATTATTTGGTACTTTATTTAATAGTCGCGAATGATAAAAAGCATTATCCATAACGATAACTGAATTTGGGAAATATTAGGTAACAGCTGTTCAGCCATTTTTCAAACAAATCCGCGGTCATATCTTCGTGATGGTCAGCAGAACACTGTTTTATATTTTTGGCTGACAAGAGCAATGCGTTGGGTACGAACCCATTTTTACTTCCGGCATGCAGAATTATAATACATTTTCCCCTTGAACATGGCGCATTTAAAGTATAATTTTGTGCCATGTAACCAACCGTAATTAACAGTATCATGCGTATCAAACCACGTCTTGTCAAGATATATTACTGTCTTATTGGTTCGCGGTACTCTTTTATTTCTCACAAATATTCCTGTTGAATTTCCACATTATTGCGTGATTTCATTACTATTAAACGGTTATTTTTTTATATTTAAATCCGCACTCTAATAAAATACCTCTTAAAGTTTCCAAAGATTGATAATTATAATCAGGGTACTCGCGAAATTTATACGAAATCATTTCCAAAGTAGGGACTTCTTAAAAATTATAAACTGTTTTTTGAAATGTCTCTTGAAGCATCGTCATTTTTTATAAATTTTTGATTTGATCTACAACGTGTTACCGGCTTAATGCATATGCGACCCGCAACACATATTTGTGTTTCGCGGGCCATATATCGCCAACAGCCGCGAGCCGTTGGAGTTTTGGCTTCTCTTCGCTAGGAGCGGTCGCATGCTTCCAGCTAATGGAAACGAAAGGAAGAAGGTTTTCCTGTGTGTGCGCTGCCGATAATTCCCAAAATTTAATTATTAAGTCATCTTAGTGGATTTTGGATTATCGGCAACGATAAAATTTCCTCCGTTTTAGGTTGTTCCTGTTTATCAGAGTATTTTGTTGTTACGGAGGGAGTTTAATCCGCATTTGTGCGGGATTTATGTGTGCACACTTGAGTAACCTTATTATCGCCATGTTTTTCGACCTTACCTACGCATTTCAAAAATTTATAGGCTGATTGACCACTTTCATTTAGAAGTATCTTGTTTGCTTGAGAGTCTGACTCGACTCTGTCAATTGAGCTGCAACATTTTACCAAAATTTTATGTGGATTGTATCTCTCAGCGAGTAACAAACAACCCCTTTTTGTAATGACAATAGTAATAGTAGAAATCGAAATCTTAGATAATCAAACATTCTTTTTATAATACCTGTATCCGTCATTTGATTATTTTTTCTCTATAAGCAATTATAAATATTTAAAAGACGTTGGGTTTGCACGTGTAAATTTTGGATCTTAAGTTACCAGCTCGATTCGATCAACTCCGTTACCTCGTCTTCGACATTTTCATTATGTAAAGTTTCTTCTGTATCAAATGGTCTCCAAATAGCCAATTTAAAAACATTTTTTGAAATAAATATTACAGTTAATAATGATTATTTTAGGTAAATATAACATAAACAACTTACTTTTCTTTTATTAGGAGAAAACCACCGCGTAAGGTCAAATAAACATACGGCACTACCCGGTTCCTCGAACACAGTTTCGCACAGCACTTTCTTGTTTTAGAACTGGTCATTCCATCAGCTCGAATTATTTACCGGTCGCCCGCATCGGCGTAATTGTACATCTGCCCGACTACATCTATGTACCATTATAGAGAAGCATAGCAACGGACATCAAACATTTAAACTGACATTGGATAAACTATACTTATGCTATTTTTAAAAGATAGAAATATAATTTTGAATTTGTTTTGATAGTAAATCCATTTTATTAATTCATCTATTTTTAGATCAAGGAGATAGTGTATGAATAAATAAAATCTAAATAAAAATAAAAATTAGTTTTTAATATTCATTCTAATTTATCTTTTGATGTCTCGTCAGACGTCAATTTTTAAATCCACGAAGGAAGCAGATGACCAGAGTCTGTCGGTTGTTTTCCAGACCTAATCCATCATCGAAAACAGTGAGAGTCGTATTTATTGAACAGTTGTTCAACAAAAAAATATATCTAAAAATAACTATATACTTTGATGTAAAAAATATAGTCGAGGGTCCACTTAGTAGTTCCGGCTAGTAAGTCATGAAGGGATGAAATAAAACGGATCATTTAAACGTACTTCGACCATTTTATTTCCGTTATATATCCGGAAATTCGTCATTAAACACATTCGAGCTACCAGGATAATCTAGCATTAATCAACTAGAACTACAGTCCTGTGTTGAATCAACATTTTCAGAGACTGCAATTACAGTTTCATTAATATTAATCAAGTTGACATATGCTTTACTATTTTAAAAGTGATAATTAATATGGAAAGCATGATGAAGCATATTAAACTAGATTTTCTATTGCTTACACTAGTTTTTATTTGGATTTGCCTGATGATTTCGGTACGCCACCGTTAACAAAGAATTTTAATTATGTTATTAACATTAACATTAGATATAAGAAGTGTACGTAAAACTTGTTAGCAAATTTAATTAATGACACAATTTAATAACCCGGGATACAACTACGTTTTATAATAATGGAAATATAAACAAATGTGAAGTACTTTTACTGATAAACTCAGATTTAAATACAAACTTATTAACATACAAATTAAATATCACCGGTATAAATGTAAGTAGAATAAATCTAGAAATAAATATTACAATTGGGTTAATACCATTGTACAGGCTGTCCATTTTATCAGGGCCCTCGAGAATATCTCACTTAATATCGGTCGTACAAAAAAAATTATTTTTATGAAAATTGTACCGATTTATATAGCCTACAAAATGGTTTAAAGACATTTGAAATCCATGACCTATTTTAAGAGTTTAAGAGAAAACGTCTTGGCCAAATATCTCCGTTATTTGAAGAGATACGAGAAAAATTCTAAGGCGAAATTTTATTGCAAAACAGAGTGTTTCAACGAGGTTTTATCTAGTTTTATTTCAAAACCGCTGTATTTTGAGATTTACTCTTCAGGCTGTTAAAAAAATTATTTTAAAATGGGCGAGAAATGGCGCCATTAAATAGAGTATTTTCCTCCCTTTTCAACGATATATCACATGCCATATTTATTCATTGGTACTACGTTAGTAATTATAAAAACATTTTTTTTAAATCAATAAAAAATTTTTAACAAGCATTATACTGGCCGTGGAGAAGTTTGATTAAATAAAACGATAAAATAATTCAATAAGTTGTTCAAATCTTTGCTACAATAAAACATTAACACAATTAAGAAGAATAAAGTAAATTCAGGTAACAAAAACAAATTAATAATAAAAAGAATATAGCACACAGAACATTAATATTTATCTAATCCTCAAAATAATTTTTAAGATATCATATCAAGTGTTCAAAGTGTCCACCGCGATTTCTTATGCACAATCGAGCGCGGCGAGGCACTGCATTTAAAACATTACTCAGCATTTCGGGGGTAACTGTAATACATGCCTGTTGAATTCGAGCTTTTAGGTCCTCTACATTTTGCGGTGTCGTCGAAAACACCTTATTTTTAATATACCCCCATAGAAGAAAATCCATTGGGGTTATATCTGAAGAACGAGGGGGCCATCGAATAAATCCATTGGTACCTACCCAATGTTGAAGCAAAATTTCGTCTAAATAATCTAGGCAAATCTGGGAATTGTGGGGAGTAACTCCATCTTGTTGAAAATATTGAAAGTTGTGTCGATTCTCTAAAGGTAGTTCATTCATTAAATTCATTTCTCAAAAAGTTTAGGTACCTTTAACCACTGAAGTGACCATCATAAAAATAAGGACTTATTAAATGGGTGCCTAAAATACCTACCCACACATTTATTGAAAAACGATTTTGAAACCCACTCGGTCTATGCCAATGTGTATTTTCAGAAGTCCATTTGTAATGAATATTGCGATTAAAAAATCCATTATTGGAAAAATTTGCCTCGTCGGGCTAAAGTATTTTACTACATATTAATGGATCGGCACGCTTATTTTCCAACAGCCACCTACAAAAAGTCGTCCTCCTTGGTTTGTCCCCCGCTTGTAAATTGTGAACTTTTTTGGATTTATAACACCGGTAACCATTTTTCTTTAAAATTTTTCTAGCACTTGTTTTATTTATATGACAAGCAATTTGAATTTCTCTTAATGATAATTTTCTGTATTTTTATTTCTTACATAATTAATAACTCGGTTTACCTTATTTACATTATCAGTAACACTGTTCAACCTTGTCTACTTCTTTAAAAATGAGCCATTATTTTTCAGTTTCGTAGCTAACTTTCTGAACAGAGTTTTATTCGGCTGTAGTGCTTGTGGAAAGGAAATCTGTTTCTATATTCTTCTTGAGCTAATCCAGAGTTAAAATTGCATTAGCAATATGTAACGAACATATTATAACGATCAATGTGAGCGAAAATCATTTTTGAAAATTCTAAATTCTTAAACGAGTGTGATTGAGTGAGAGTTTAAGTATTAACAAAGATGATCTGTCAAAAAATTAAATTGTCAAGTTTCTTCATAGCCAACTATTTTAAAATAATTGAAATAATAGTGAAATCATGAAATACAAACAAATGGATATTATATTTAAATTAATTGGTAAAGACATTTTAAGTTTCTGAGTAAGGAATGACGCTTTTAAGGAGGACCTCTATACATTGGCATAACTGCGAATAGTCTTTCCATAATTGCTCCATGTTGCTTTCTTGATTATTATTTTGTTTTTGTTACCTGAATTTATTTTATTCTTCTTAATTGTGTTAATGTTTTATTATAGCAAAGATTTGAACAACTTATTGAATTATTTTATCGTTTTATTTAATCATACTTCTCCACGGCAAGTAAAAAATGTTTTTATAATTACTAACGTAGTGCCAATGAATAAATATGGCATGTGATATATCGTTGAAAAGGGAGGAAAATACTCTATTTAATGGCGCCATTTCCCGCCCGTTTCAAAATATTTTTTTTTAACAGCCTGAAGAGTAAATTTCAAAATACAGCGGTTTTAAAAAAATTAGATAAAACCTCGTTGAAACACTCTGTTTTGCAAAATATTTTCGCCTTAGAATTTTTCTCGTATCTCTTCAAATAACGGAGATATTTGGCCTAGACGTTTTCCGCATTTTCGATATTTTCCATAGCTCTTAGAGTAGGCCATGGAATTCAAATGCCTTTAAACCACTTTGTAGGTAATATAAATCGGCACAATTTTCTTAAAAATATTTTTTTTATACGAACGATATTAAGTGAGATAATCTCGAGTGCCCTGATAAAATGGATAACCTGTATAGACAACCATTTACTGTAAATACTGTCGATTATAGATAACTTTGATGATTTTCTAAATAACAACCTCGATATAAACATTGAAATGACTGCTGGTGACATAGATATTAATATATTAAACTTAAATGATCCTATTGCCAATAATTATTTAGAAACTTTAGCTTATTCTGCTATTTGACTAACGAATGATTCATCGTCGTCTATTGACAGTATTGACTAGAAAAATGTGAATTTATAACATTTAAATTATGAATCATTCATGATAGCATACGACATCACAGATCACTACCATGTAAATATCTGCAATCTTAAGCAAAATAATAAAAACTGACCATTTTTTAGTTACCGTGCTAGGGCATTTTTCATAACTTACCGCCTTGCTGGGAAGTAAATACAGCGTACTGTTTTTAAGAACATAAGGGAATTTTATAAGAAAGAAAAACACTATCATGCAAAAACATATTTACGAGTAGGTATAGAGCCGAGAACTTATATTTTTTTATACTAAAATTAAACAGGTTGATGTTCAGTGGTTTCTATAATATGCTTGATAGGATGAAAATCAGGATTGTCAGTCGACCATTCCAATACTTCATTATTAAATGATAGCGTTCTTGAAGAATAATATCTACTTTCAGCTGCATATGAAACGAATGTCACATTACATTTTACATTTATATTTATTACAAGTGGCCAATTGTTGTTGGAAACGAAATTACTCTTTTTGTAACGGCATATTTTGCATATCGTCAAATAAGGGGAAGAATGATAGATAAATAAATTAATATGGAAAATAAATACGTCACCAGTATGGGGTAGGATGAATTACTTAAGTCTTAAATAAATATTTTATGCAACTCAAAATAAAGTATACCGAAACTGACAGTGACATTAAGTAAATTGAGTATGTTTCTCTATCAAAGCGGAGTTAAATATGTAAGAACAAATTGAACCGGCATTGTGTGAACGTATTTGGATCTGCGTCTACAAAATTGTGGAGCGTCTCCTTTCGGATTAAGAAATCGTTTAAAAAAACTATTGTACCTTTTTTATCACGACTCGCGAAGTCTTTTTACCAGAAAAGCCGAGTTGAGCAATTTCACTTGTTGGGGTCTCGTCTCTTCATTGAATGTCGGAATCGAATTATTTTGCTAAACGTGTCTCTCTCAATATTGATTTTGAGCATAATTATGCAAGTTTTAGGTTTGTAGCGGGTCGAAAGTACGTTACATTAATGTGAAATTTAGTAATGTTACTATAGTCTGTTTTTAAACCAGGAGGACTAAATGTAGAATCCCAATTTACACTATAAAAGTTACCAGAAAATTACCCTAGGATATTTTAGGGGTTCTAAGCAACCAACCTTACACAACTACAGTATAGGTGTATGCAGTCTAATATACTTACTAAAAAGGAGTCTAATAAATTTCCAAAAAAAGAATATTGTTTGAAATATTTGAAATTTGATTTGGTATATGAAACTAATTAAACAATAAACAATATTTAAAAAAAACAAATTTAATTATTTTCAATTGATGTGTCAATAATATATATAATTTTCTCTCCACGCCCAATTTTGCCATGTACTGAGGAAGCTTTGAGATATAAAGTGCGTTTAATTTTTAAATTATATGCCTGTAAAAAATTAAGTGTGTAAATGAAAGTAAAACAAAATTTTCCTATTAAATACACAATTATTTATTATCACAGGGTTTGATTACTGCTTGCAACTTCTGCAAATCTGGGCGACTATTTATTTCATGTAGAATTTTGTTTAGGGTAGGCATTTCATTTTTGTATAAGAAACTATGTATTATTTGTCGAATAGAGTTTTTCATTGTTTCATCAAATCTGGTAATAATTCCTGGTCTTCCTCCAAGTTTTCTTGGCCTGCGTATACTTCCAGTCTTTCTATATTCCCTTATCGTACGGAATACAGTTGATCTTGCAATTCCTAACAGTACAAGTGTTTAAAATAGGTTATGTTACAAATCTTACATTGTTTAATATCTCACTCACTGCATTCATAATTGTAGATACGATTTCACACATTTTGACCTTTGTTTTTCCACTCAACATCTGTTTATACATATTTACTTATTACACATTGCTTCTCAGATAATGCTAAAGCACCCAAATCTAATCGTTTGCGTTTCTTTACTGGTGAAACTTCCACTAAACTTGAATTTGCCACAACATCCATATTGAAAAACTTCCAGAATATATATATATATATATATATATATATATATATAATAAATATAAATAACATATAATTAGTTCTGTACAGAACTGTTTCTTTTTGCTTTCAAATTTCTACAAACGAGAATGAGTGATGATAAATAATTAATGAAGACACTTTGAAATTTGGTTGAAATATTCAACTGACATGATGTATGTCAAAATTTACGATTTGGCCTAGTGTAAAACTGGCGAACGCGCAGCCAATCACATGTGTATGATTTAGCGCGGCAAATTCGAAAGAGTCCTCCTGGTTTAAAAACAAACTATAAATTTGTTTTAATCATAATGATAAAGCTATTAGTCAGTGGTTTATAAAATGCACTTGGCTCAATTTGGACACCGTAAAACGTGAAACATTTCTTCTCATTGTTACAATTATTTAGTTAATGATAAAAACGAAGCTTCAAGCGAAATTATACTATCGAAATTCTGTCTTAAATCGTTTAAAATGAATCGACTACGTCTATGCATAGACACACTTACGGTTTTTTGTATTAAAACTTCGTTAATTATCTGGTATATCTTTCCATGTTATCAGAACATCTTTGCTGTCAAGCATAATGTAATTAAAGTACTAATTTCTGGCACATCTCGTTAAAAGTTTATCTTGTTCCTTAATTACTTTTGATGTTGAACGTTGAGGATGCCGATAAACACAATGGGGAGAGTGGTTTAGACCTCATTGACGTCATCAGTAACTTTCTCAAATTCAGAAATATATATCTCTGTCACTGTGTTATATACAGATGTGTTATAACGTTCTAAAATAATTTATACATATTAAAAAAGAGAAAATAATATTGAAGATTACAAAGCGACGATTATCAATATTTTTTATAAGTCTTCAGAAATCTCATTGCATGAATCATCAGTTTCTTATGGGAAGAATTACATTATTAAATACCAAGGAGATATATAAAATATATCTCATTCTATAAACTCTATAAAGTCGTCGCAATTTTACACACATTTCTTTAAAACATTTGATAGACTTGATATTCTATGTTCAAAATTTCAAGAGTTGGGCCTCTCTAGAAATTTGTTGTTATTTTTTAAATCATATATTGAAAGTAGATCCCACTATACTGCCCTCCTTAGTTAAATCATGCTAACTGAGAAATTGTTAAAACTGAGATAACAATGTTTGATAGGATCTTTTATGTTAGTAACTGCAGTTATTTTACACATAGGACAATGTATTTAGATGAAATTAATGGATATCAGGAGTAATTAGGAAGTTCTAACTTAGTAAAATAGATGTAAATAATACTGACTTACCAATATAGATAGGAACCCAGAAAATGAAGAAATGTAGATAGGACGATTTAACTAAGGAGGGCAGTATAGTCAAAAGTCTTTCTTCTTCGGGTATACCCCAGAGTTCTGTGCTAGGGCCACTATTCTTCAACGTCTTCATTAATGACATTACAATCCCTCCACCGCCATCTGCCTCAAACACTTTAGGAAGCCTTGACTAAAGTCAACTAGAAGAATAATTATTCGGGGCGAGCGTAGGTGCGTCTTTACTATGTACATACTTCGGTATGCGATGTAAAGCAACGACAGGCGCAGTTAGTACTTGGATGGTGACCATTCCAACGGAAACCGCGTTCTCGCCTCACACATCTTCCAGCGGCTTGTATATCAGTGTATGCGCGGAAGCTATACAACCTTAGGCGAGGGTTGTATAGGAGATATACCATCCTTCGGAGGGGATGTAAAGCCGTCGGTCCCTTGTCTATTAAATGTTAGGCAAGTAAAAGATCCCTACTCTTCTTAAGGGAAGAGGTTCGGCAAAATTCCTGGTTGGGGGTAGCTCGTCTACAGGAGTCGGTGTTAGGCCTCAGTAGCGGAAATAGGCCGACGTTAAATAAATGTATAAAAAAAAAAATAATAATAATTATTCTTCTTTAGGTGCCTATCTTCTAAGGATGTTGGTTATCACGTCGACCCATCTAATTTTATCCACGTCTGTTCTGAATCGGGTTGTAGTATTATTAAGTCCAGACCACTGTCTAAGATTTCGTAACCATGAAATGCGGCATCGCCATGGGCCCCGACGACCTTCTATTTTTCCTTGGAGAATGAGCTGAAGTAAGTGGTATTTTTCATTCCTCATAACATGATATATGTCGTGTCCACGGTCTTAACATTCGGCGGTAGCACCAGAACTCAAAGGCCTCAATGCGTTTGCACGTGGTTTCTGTTATGATCCAGTCCTCAGCGCCATACGACTGGACTGAAAATATGTAACATCTAAGAACCCGAAGCATGATTTGTATGTTTAAATTAAGATTACAAAGTATTTTGGTCATCTTCTTGAATACATTTCTTACCTTTTCTAAACGGCGTCTGATTTCTCTAGAATGATCGCTATTTAAGCTACAACCCAAGTAATGTAATATGTTCTACTTCCGCTAGCACTGTGTCGTTGACTGTGAACTGGCTGTTGTTTGCGTGGTTTTTGCTGATAGTAAGAATTTGGGTTTTCTGCAGTTCATTCCGTTCACTTGCACTCACGACCTGGTCAGTGAGTCTCTACAGGCCCTCGGCGCTGTCTGCGAGTAGTATAATGTTGTCGGCGTACTTTTTAAGTTGTTGATTAGCTCGCGGTTGACAATGGCACCCTCTTCTACTGAAGTGCTTTTATAAACAACATTTCTGAGTAGGCATTAAACAGTATAGGTGACAATATACATCCCTGTCGAACCCCCTCCTCCGACGTCAAATTCTTCTGATGTTTCATTTTCTATCCGGATCATAGCTTATTGTTTTATATACAGTTTAAATATTGCACACGGATCTTTACTATCAATACCACTATTCTGCAGCACTTCCAGAAGTTTCTCATGTTGGACCTTATCAAATGCCTTCTCGAAGGCTATAAAACAGGTGAAGATATCACAGTTGATGTCCCGTGCTCTCTGTACAACTACCTGTATGCTAAACAACGCATCGCGTGTTCCAAATCCGTTTCTAAATCCAAATTGAGTTGTACTAATGTTTTCTTCGAGTTTCTTATATATCCGATTGTGAATGATGTTCAGGGAGATCTTAAGCGCATGAAACATCAGAAGAATTACTGGTGAATAATACTCCACGAAAAAGTTGCAAAAAGGGTTAAAACATAAACGTTCTGTGACAGGGATGAAACGTGGGTACCCCCGTTTTCGAGGGCTCTGAACACAATTTTCTGTTCTATTTCTTCTATTTTTTCTATTTTTAAGGTTCCCACCCCTCAGAAACTACCCCTAAACTCGAGGAATCATCCCTATTTCGCGTTTTTTCCATTGCAGGCATGCGTATATGTTTTTTGGGCAGGATTCAGGTAGGCCGTATGAAATTTAACCATACAACATCTTATCTACCTACCACCAGCCCTAACATTGAGATCCACCAAAAAATACAAAACAGTGGAAAATGCTTTCTCCCCGTTTTCGAGGACGCTAAATACGATGATAATATTAATTCCTCCCCCACATTCCACCAATCATCTCTAAATCACCCCCTTTTCATATATCTTGATACTGGGCATGTGAGTCCTCATTGCATCGGGGTTTCTAAGGGGATTTCGACATTGTAAAGGAAGTTGAGGGACGAGACATGCTATCAACCCCGGGGTTGAAACTTCTACCACCACCCCTAACATTGAAATCCACCGAAAAATAAAAAATAATGGAAAATGTTTTCTCTCCGTTTTCAAGGGCGCTAAATACGATGTCAATACTATTTCACCCTCTACTCTCCATCAACCACCCCCAAATCCCCAAAACCACCCCCTTTCACATTTAGAGGTACTGAGCATGCGAGCACTTGTTGTGTCGGATTTTATTATGAAACGGGGCATATTCTAGTCCCCACATGCCCAGTATGAAGAAATATGAAAAGGGGGATGTTTTAGCGGTGGTTGGTGGAGGATGGGGGAGAAATGAATATTACCATCGTGTTGAGCAACCTCGAAAATGGGGATAGACAAATGTTCATGCATTTTAATTTTTTTGAGGATATTTTACTATCAGAGGAGGTGGTATTCAACCCCGGGGGTGGATAAGATGTTGGTTAAATTTCATACAGCCTACTCGGATTCTGCCCAAGGAACTGATCCGCGCGAATACGATGGAAAGAAACGCGAAATAGGGGTGATTTTTCGAGCTTAGGGGTAGTTGCTGAGGGGTGGGAACCTTAAAAATATCATCACTCTAAGGGGTGCCTGAGGATGTCTATGTCTGATGGCGCTGACGAGAGCCAATACGCCCGAACCGGTCCGCAGATAAATCTGGGCATCTGCCGAAACTCCAAGATTCTCTTAATTTAAACCTAGTTCCCTTCAACGAGGTTGTGCGTTCCCTTTATTGAGGTTTTAGTAATTGATAATTGAAATATCACTCAAAACGCATATCATAATAAAGATATCAGGTGAATAAGACAAAAATCAGTCAACATTTTCGGGTTCAGAAAGTTTAGGATGTTCACTTTCCGGTATGTAATATTGTGAATATCATTAGGTTAGACTTGCTCAACTCAAATTTGAGGCATTTTCGAATCATTGTTAATTGAATTTGCAAAATATATGTTTTCCGGTCTATAACTTGAAATGCTGCTAAAACGAAGTAAACAGAATAAATGTAAGCCTAAATAGTATACAGTGGCTCAACGCTTACGTGTTAGGTTTGCAATCAAGGAGTCCTGGGTTCGAATCCTGACTAGGACATGGATGTTTAGAGTTATTTTTCATGTGTTACCGAGTTGGTGGCAGTGGACTAGACAAGGTTGTGTGAGAGACAACACGTCTAGTTACTGTACCATTCCTGAGTTCGAGTCTCAGCTGCGGCAGATGGCAATTCCGTAGGGAATGGTCGTTGTATAATTGTCTATGTGTATGTGACCAGGTTGAGTGATGGAAAAGCTAATGCTAAACTCCGTTAGGACGGCATTAAAATAAAATAATAAAAAAATAAAATATGAAAATTGAAAGAAATAAATATGTAAGACACAAATACAGTATCAAAAAGATATAATTTTAAAAGTTAGTAACATTAAGAAAAAACTGAAGACCTGCCTGCCACATATATCGAGCTCCCTAATTTGCGCATCCTTGAGTTAAAACATTGATTTTGCATTTCCAGCTCCATTTTACAAGTTTACTTGTAAATCCAGCTGACAGAGGTATTAATAGGATATTGTTCCCAAAGCTGCCTTTGACTAACTCTAAACTCTGTAATCGCATTCAGTAGCACAATAATTAAGATCGTAATTTACTGGAATTGAATGACAGTGAATTTGTACTATTTCCATTTATTGAAAACAAGACGCACTAGATTTCTGTCAAGGTGTCCGTCACCTTAATGGCATTACGAACACAAAGTAAATTGCCGAATTTGCCTTTTGTAGTTTCAGTCGCTAAAAATCATAAATAGCTTCGCAACTTACCAACTTAATAAACATATGTTTAGGACAGTCAACACCGCCTAGATGGTGATGACACAACTATGATGGATGTGTCTGTGTTTTATGAGATCGCAATGTGGATCTACTAAAATTTCCAATATTTTCTTAGACGCTTCTCTAGAATTACAGTTTAACTCACTAAATCTGTATATTTGTTACTAATAATTACTAATCCTTTTGATAACCTCACCCTGAAATTTAGCAAAATAAAGAAATTATTATGAACACAACTATTTTTAAAATTTTAATACTTGCGAGGCCCCTTTGTTTTTTATGGCTACATTATGTAATTTTAAAGTTCACACTGTTGAAATCTGTTGATAATATGGAGTTTAGTCTTATGGACTGTGCCCTATTAAAGTTATTTTCACCTACCCTAACCCACATATCAATGCCGTGCTCTTGTTTTTTATGTCGTTTTAAAGTGACATTGAATAAACTATACCTTTCTTACGTAAAAATGATGTCCGCCTACAATTTTCTTTCCTTATTTAACTAGATTATATTAGATCATTAAATTTCTGTTATATTTGACCTTTTAAGAAGAACCCTAATGGATTTAGCGATTTTCCTATCCGTGTAACATTAATCAGCGTATAATTTGCAGTCGCGTGTCCACGATCATTTATGAAAACCCTGCAGCTACCCATATTTTAATAAATTACAAACTGAGCGAACAACATTAGCGACTCAAATACCTTGGGAAATCTTTTTATTGTCCATTTTGCCAGATAGTAATAACAATGAAAATCTTGTCAGTAATATGTGGCTGTAAAATAAACGAGAATACCGCTGTAAAAGCGAACCTTTTCATATACCCTTACTGTGTCTTTATAGACATTCAACTCCTGTTGCAATTATGTGTGTAATATGTTATTGTGCTATTCAAAGTTGTATATAATTTTATTATTACACGAGCATACTATTGCGACGGACTTAATAAAAAACGGCCATCATTCGGTATGCCATTTAGAGTAAGTTTATTGTTTAGGAAAAGCTATTTACAAATGCATATATTTGTATATCGGGTGCTTTCTCGCGTGGCTTGGAGGTGTTTAACCGACGTTTCGACAAAATCACATCCACCATCTTCAGGTTTTTGCTAGTGGCTGCTTACTGCTGCTTTTCGTTGCACGAACTGAACTGTTGAGTTTGATAGACACTTACTTTAATAGGCCGTCTTGTAATCAGATCGTATCCAGGATATTTCTTTGGGTTTACATAAAACTTGCTTATTCTTTAACTTTTATGTTTAATATTAGTATAAATAGCAGCGTCCTAATATCGTTATTTCAATATAACTGATTACAGTTCAAATGTACTTTTAGAGGACGGAATGTTAAAACATAATATTTTTAGTCGCAAACTCCTCTATAAAATCCTTATTTTACTATAAGGAACGTAACCAGACTGCAACCAACAGCTACTCTCCGGGCTATGTGCCCCGCCGAGCGCTGAATTACAAGTTACAAGCCTGGCGTGTTAAGTGTAATAATTGCATATTACCATCAAAACGCTAATGCTTCGATTGCAACAAACACCAGCCGAAAGACTGATCCTACTTAAAGGAGCGCTCTTGCCAGTCGTCACACACCACTTGCAGACTGCAGTTTCGAGCTGTTGGCTCTCGTCAGTGCAAGGTAGGCATGTGACGACCGGCACGAGGATCCTTTGACTATTTGGTACATCCCGGTATTTTTACAATAGCGACATGTAAAATAGTCAGTAGGCGCCATCTAGCGGTCCAGTGTCTGTTGCAGTCGAAAAATAAATAGCCTGACTGAGCTTAGCATAGTTCAAATGTGCTTTTAGAGGGCGGAATATTAAAACATAATATTTTTATTCGCAAACTCCTTTAAGTAGGATCAGTCTTTCGGCTGGTGTTTGTTGCAATCGAAGCATTAGCGTTTTGAATTATTACACTTAACGCGCCAGGCTTGTAACTTGTAATTTAGCGCTCGGCGAGGCACATAACCCGGAGAGTAGCTGTTGGTTGCAGTCTGGTTACGTTCCTTATAGTAAAATAAGGATTTTATAGAAGAGTTTTCGACTAAAAATATTATGTTTTAATAACTGATTATGTTTATTTCCTGCAAAACGGACTAGCCAACAATAAAATTTTGGCTCTAAATTATTTTATGGATATCTCAAATCTTTCGGAGCATAACCTATTTTTAATACTTACAACAGAAGTGGAAAGATCTGTAGATCTGTGGGTTCTGAGGATGAGCACCATCCAGCTTTAGACATTCTGATTAAAATGAATCTAAGCACCAATCTCAAAAATAGATATCCGTCGGACTTTCAAAACTGTTTTAATTTTCGGACAGCAAATTTTCCACGGCTGTACGACATTTTTCTTAATCTGGACTAGTCTGTTCCTAATAATAATGAAAACAACGTTGAAGACACTTGCGAACGTTTTTACGAAATATTGTTTGACATTTTTGAAACTTATGTACCGAAATTCAGACTTAATAAATTCAAGAGATATCGTATCCTCCGTGGTTTACTTTCACTATTATTAAAGATATCAAGTTAAAGGCTAGAAACATGAAAGAGTATGAAAATATGGTGATGTAACTTGTTATAATGATTTTAGATATCTTAGAAGAAAAATCAAAAACGATATGGCATCTCCTATAGAAACTATGTTACAGCTACTAAGAATAATATAAAGAATAATCCTACTAAATTCTGGACATTTTTAAATACCAAAAGGGGTTCGACAAATATTTCGAATGTCATGATATATAATGGAAATGAGGTGCACGAAGCTTTTGTCATCTTAAAGGCATTTGCTGATTTTTTTTATAACACTTTCGCACCTAGGGGTTATCTCCCTGATAATTTAGTTACACACGACAATGTCAACAATAATCCCACAATACATATTTCGGAATTTAAGGAGCATGATGTACAGAAAGCTTTTAAAAAATAAATAATAAAATGACCGCCGGTCTAGATGGCGTGCCCGGGTTTTTACTAGAAGAAAAGTGACCTTGGGCAGAGTAAATAAATAAATAAAAGGCTTCAGGTAAGAACTGTTGATCTTATCTCTGCCATATTATTTGACGCACCCTTTGACTCTAATGAAACATACTCACTAATTCTACCCTTATTCTCAGACAAATATAAATATACTCAACTTGACAATTTAAGGCACGTATTCTTAACTGTAAAAATATCAGTTTAAAAATAATCTTTAGCTGATCTCCCAGTATATTAGTGGTTATATTTTCCGAACCGCATTCAACCGCAAGTCTAATGAACTTTCGTAGCGTTACTTCCCCTTTCACTGTAGGTACACAACTGTTTCCTTATATTAAATGCTGTATGGAGATTTTATGTTGCTAGATATTTTGGGTTGCTTTATAAAAAATTCAAACTCAACATTAATTAAAAATTCTTTTAGCCCTTAGACATTAGGGTGGTAGAAACCTCGTAAATTATAAAACACGAAGAACTTGATATGTTTAGTCTTCGGATAAGTAGCTTTTTTTCAAGGCAGTGAAACCTCTTACATTAAAGAAAGTTCAACTTCTAAATTATTTTCCTTGAGTGTTCTGCATTTTTAATATCACATTTAATAAAATATTCGGATTATATGGCTGCTGTGCAATTTCCTTTAATACTGTTATCTATTTATAACTGAGTATAAAATACAAATTGGACGCCCACTTCGTAAGTTTCAATGTAGTTCAAGCACGTTTGCTATAATCAATAAATTAATTGGTCGAAGAAAATTATTTATCGTTTTTTACAACCATCAATTCAGCTCTTTTATATAATCCTCGGAAAGGTTTATTGCACATAATAAAATATCAGTGCCTTAACAATTTATTTCTTCAGACAGTGAAAATTTACATATGGAGGTTATGGTATTCGAATTTTTGGTGGAGGTGCCGCGCCTACTGGAAAGTGTATAAGTTACTGTAGTACATACAATCAATGAACCGATTCACCTCCGAAATCTGATCAATTCAACCGATTTATTTGAAATTTTGACAGTAGCTCAAAAATTATGCAAATAACAAACCTGATTTAGTGCCGATATGTGCTTCCACACCGGGGGTGAATGCCACCCTTTCTCGGGGGTGGAAATTTAAAAAGTCAAAATGACACCGGGAATCGATAGAGGATCAAATTTTAAGAAGAAAATGTAGTATAAATTTTTTTCTACAACCTAATAATTTCTGAGTTATTCGCGATTGAAAATTCCAATTAAAAACACTTTTTTCAACAGTGTTTCGTGAATAACTCGAAAATTAAACGTTTTCTGGAAAAACTATTCATATCAAAATTGAAGCTTATAAAATAGCAAAGCGATTCGATGGTTTTCTTTAATATTTTAAGTCATATTAAGCGACTTATGAGTCATTGAAGACGAATTTTTGTTTGTCGTAAATTTATCTAAAGATTTAAACTCAAATAACGGAAGAATGAGTAATTTTTTAGAGAAAATGTTCATAATCTTTTTTAAAGTGCTTTATTAGACTTTTAAAATAAGCTTTTATAATAGCCTCTAGCGTGAAAATTAAGGAAGTTATGACGAAAATAAGTTAAGTCTCTGGAATTAAAAAAAAAAATTGACAATAAAATTGGCGCCATGAGTGGCAAAATTAAAATTAATCGTAGCCCATGAAAAATTAACTTTATTTACGTCCCAGTAACACGTTCCAAAAGTTTGAATGGTTAAGAGAATGTACATTTTGAAAAAAGTTGTTTTAAGTAATTTTTTTTTCTTCAATTTTTCAAAAAATACGTTGTTTTTTCGAAATAACTCAAAAATAATGGTTTTACGAAAAAAAGTGTTCTCAACAAAAATTTAGCTTTCTTTTTACTGAAAATTTTGCTTTTTTTAAAAGTCATGTAGCTTAAAAATTAAGCGAGATATGGGCATTTAAAGCTTTGATTTCTATGCGAAGGAAACCTTTTTTTAGCCCTTCAAGCTTAAAATTCTCTGAACGGAAGGGTGTAGAAATATTGTAATCATCATGATTTTATAGCTTATGAAATTCCCTATAAAATGATGTGTGGATGAATGCAAAAAGCTTAAAAGGAAGCCAAGTTATCGTTAAAAAACTAAATACATTTTTCTAGAGATAACGTAGGAAAATTACGAATGGCCTAAATTTTGAACGTTTTGGAGCATTTATTCCTTTGTACATGCTGTGTCTTCTTGATACATACATATCTGGATTCCCACATGTATAAACACATGCATAAAAAGATGTTATATAGATAATATGAGTAAAAGATAGAAAAGGAAAGGTGCGCTTCTCTAGGCGAAATTCCTCTGAAGGCGACCTTCAACAGAGTGGCTGTTATATTTTTATTATAATTACAATGTGAAGTTTTAAGAGTTTAATTTCCCTGAAAGGGATGTTTTTAAGGGATGAAAATTTTAGAAAAATTTCATTATATCATTAGCAGCAATTTATTTTAATTTTTTACGCATTCCACTACTTGGAGCTTTCAAAAGGATTCTTTCCCTAATTTTTATTGTAAGGGATGGTTTTTAGGGGTTGAATCATATTGAAGAATGATGTATCAGGTCGTTTACACTTAAAGAATATATTTTTTTTTATTCAAGATCCAAAATAAAAAGATTTTATGCTTTTTAAACCGTTTTTTTGTAATTGTGTGAGGGGTAGTTTTTAAGAGTAGTTTTTTTTTTTTATACATTTATTTAACGTCGGCCTATTTCCGCTACTGAGGCCTAACACCGACGCCTGTAGACGAGCTACCCCCAACCAGGAATTTTGCCGAACCTCTTCCCTTAAGAAGAGTAGGGATCTTTTACTTGCCTAACATTTAATAGACAAGGGACCGACGGCTTTACATCCCCTCCGAAGGATGGTATATCTCCTATACAACCCTCGCCTAAGGTTGTATAGCTTCCGCGCATGCGCTGATATACAAGCCGCTGGAAGATGTGTGAGACGAGAACGCGGTTTCCGTTGGAATGGTCACCATCCAAGTACTAACTGCGCCTGTCGTTGCTTTACATCGCATACCGAAGTATGTACATAGTAAAGACGCACCTACGCTCGCCCCCCTTTAAGAGTAGTTACATAGTAAAATATCGAAATATTAGTTACATTATAAAAAACAACAAATATTTAACATATTTGAACATAATGATAACCTATCACTGCTTCCATCTATTAGTTTTCAATTTTTCCTAAGATTTATTGTTAGGGGTGGCTTTTGGGGGTTGCATCATTAAAAAAATGAAGTATCAGATTTCTTATACTTAGAGGGAAAAATTCTCCTATTACGGTCCAAAATAAAAAGGTTTCATGCTTTTAAAAGACATTTTTTTATTAATTCTCGTGTGAAGGGTTGTTTTTAAGGGTAGTTAAATAGTAAAATATTGAAACATTAGATCCATGATTAAAAACAATTGCTATTTAACATATTTGAACATAATTATAGCCCATCACTGCGTTAATTTATTAGTTTTCAATTTATTGGAGTAAGGGGTAGTTTTTACCCCTTAAAAACAAAAAGCACACTTTGCGACCAAGTCAGGTTTGAAGAGGAGGGTAAGATGAACTTAATTCTAAATTTTCAAGGAGATCGGAGCAGTACTTCAGATTTCGGAGATTTGGCCCCTTCTTAAGGTTGAATGACTGTATTACTGGTGTTTGTATTATTCGCCAGTTGGAGTCAGATATGAGAGTATATAAGGTGTTCCGTAAATAACCGTACATAGCTTAGAGATAGAGGATATCGAGTTGATTCCACAACACCCCTATATGCACCTTCGTTACTGATATACATAAGATTCTCTAATTTTTGGCAAATTTTTGAACCTCCATATTATCGTATCTTTTATGTGCCCCAAGGGATTTGAATTTGTAGAAATTAATTTAAAATATTTTTTTATTGACCACTTATTTTACAAAATATTTCTTATATTTATAATGTATCTTTTAAATAAAACTACAACTGCACTTAAAACTGACTTTATCTAAATAAATATAGGAATGAACAAAAAACTTAACAATAGTTTTTGGACAACACTTGTTTAGATGTGAGTAGGTGATGTGAGTTGGTTACGATATTCTTTTATGGCTTGCAATAAATATTGCTTTTGCTCGTCATTTTTTGTAATAAGTGAGTATTCCTCCATTACATTGACACCTCCACACCTTTCTGCAGTATCATTTACTACCCTAAGGTTTCCAACAAATGATAAACCAGATATCAAATTGTTCGAGAAGCTTGAAGATGTTTTTTGATATAAAATAATGTAGCTCTTTAGTCTGTATATTGCTTTATTTCTTTTAGCTATTTCCGCTCTTAATTATTACACTTTTAATGTCACAATTTTCAGGTTCCATTTCATTAACAGCCTTAGCCATCGTCAAAAAACGCTAAAGCTACAGCTTCTTCGGTATGATACCATACTTAAATGGTCACAAAATTTCTTTGAGGTAACTTGTGAAATTTGTTCATTACTACTCTGTAGGCGTGAAGATCGTTTAAAAATTTTAAATCTTGGTATGAAGCTTTAGAAGCTAAAAGGACATTGTACCATGTCTTTATGTACAAGCGAATACTAAAAATACAAATTTCTTTTAGGCCTTCTAATACTAGTTTTGTCAGTTTAAATTCGTTTCTGAATATAAAAATTTTGAGACACTAAATCGCCTTATCCATCCATCTAGTGTGGTGGAAGGTACTGAAAATTAACTCCCCTTGACGACTGGCCTCCTAAAAATATGACAACTGTAAAAGCTCTTTATAGCCTTCCCTTATGTGCTGTAGTTTTAACTGTTTTAATGTAAATTGGAGAACTTCTTGATTATAGTTTTGAATGCTAGTCATAATAAATTCATCTTCCAGTTACATACTTAGTAGTGTTTAGTAGTCAGCCCAGTTGAAAATGTTTAAATAAACCTACATCAGGTCCAGATGTAGTGATACACACTTTAAACACAAATATTAATATTAATTCAAAAATGTGGTATCTGCAATATAAGTATAATAGGTCTTTCTCTAACTTTTGTTTGTTCTAAAATAACACAAGCCGTGGTATCAGATCACAGAGCCTCGACTGAATCTAAAAGCTGATTTTCCTCAAGCAAGCTGTAAATAGTTGTTGCCATTTCATCCCCTGTTCCAGAAGTCAGTAGTGCCACTCCCAAATGCTCTTTACAGTTGACTGTTACAATTACTGGAAGTCGATCAATTTTTTCGTTCCCCATTAATACTGGAAGCAGTTTTCCATCCAAATGAACGACAACACCCTTCAGTTGTAAATTTAGAAACTCAATTTTCAATATGAAAGCACGCTTTGCACGTAGTTTTTGACGACACCGCCGAATTGAGGATCGGTTTATTACGTACGCGCGCTCTATCGTGTTCTTTTGATATTATTTGATGGCAGAATTATTTAAAATGTTATTTTAATGCATTTTCTTTGTTTTTTGCAAAAAAATTTAATGTTATATTTTAAAGAATTTAATGAATTTAACTAGGAATGCCAATGTTCGCACCCTTTGGGGCACGGGTAAGGGTTGTTCGAATCAGGTAATTTTTCAGCGTTAGTTTCAAGTTAAATAAAAAAAGAGTAGATGGTAAGACCGTTGAAAAATGAGAACCACCCTACTGTATATAGTTTTAAATTGAGACCTACAGCGAAACGTACTATACAGATCAGTAGCGAGAGCCACCTACGCAATTACGTTCATACATTTTCCAACTAGAAAACTAAATTGAATTTAGTGCGATGTGGAATATATACGGCCCTATTATTTAGTTTAGATCAAATCGATCCTAATTTAATAATTTTGGATACACCATTGCAATTTGCGATGCATGTGATAGATAAATTATTTTTCTTGCCTATTTTCAAATTCTAAGAGTTTCTTTTTCGTCCAGAGAGATACTTTCCATCAGATTAAATTTGAGCCGCCAATAAATATGTTGTTAGTAACACTTCGAGATTGAGATGTGATTGGATGCTGAGAGTGTTATTTGAAGTATTTAATAGATAATTTTTATACTTTCAATATTTAACATGATCATCAATAATATTTCAATGTCTGGAAAAGATTATCAAGAGGCTTCCCTCCTACGAGAAGCCACTATCGACTTTATAAAAATGGCGTAACATTTTGTTACTGTAAGCTATACAATTTATTCTAACAAGCATTTTCCCCTATACTCATATTCCTCGCCGTCCTATATGTTCGGCGACAGCGTGGAAAACCCTTAGATAAAGTGGTCCGGGGACATATTGAATTGCTCATTTTAATTTCCAAACATACAAAATACTAGCGTTTTCGAATAATGATAGAATTGTGTGTTTAGGCATACCTTTTTATTTGCTTTTCAAATGGCAATTTTCCTTTATTAGTTTAAGGAAGCGGGATTGAATAACAAGGGCGGGGAACCAAATGCAATTTGGGAATAGAGATGTTTTTATAGGAGGATAACTATTTCAGAAAAAAGTTTTAAAATTTTTATATTTAAAGAACCATATACAGTGTGTCTCACTTTTCACCACTACATTCCAATATCTCGGCCATTTGTTGATAAATTTAGATCAAATTTGGTATACTTCTTGTGTTTCAGATTGAGATTAAAAAGTTATTTAAAAAATATTGTTTTCGAAATTAAATACGCCTACTATGATCAAAAGAAATGAGCAAAATTTAGGATTTATATTGGCGTTTGAGATAGGGTTTTTGTTTTTACAGAATCTTGTTCGGCATGGCCTATAACCCCTGTATATCAAATTTCGTTAAAAAAATATTCATTCTTTTATAAAAAACATCATATCTAAGACTTCAATAATAATCGCCCTACTATTCGAGTTATTTATTGTCGGATATTTATATAACTTGGTAGTCGTGAAATAATGTCGCTAATTAAGCATTTGAACACATTTTTTCTCTAAAGAAAATATTAAATAACTAAACGATATTTTCTCATACTGTCTGGTACCATTATCAATCAAGTATATTTAATAAATTAATTTAACCTTATGTGACTCTCAATTAGATATTTCGTGACTGGCAGTATGGTCTTCGACCAAAATCCAAAAAAAAAAAACTAAACTTTTATTTTTGTGAAGCCATTGTAACTTAAACAACACTTAAAATTATTACTTAATAATATAATTTTAAAAAGTAAATAATAATAATAATAATGAGTCTTTATTTATCTATGTATATTGAAATTTACAACAATTTTATGGAGCTGCTCTTCCACGTAACCACCTCTATATTACCAACAGATTGACAATTAATAGATCTCTACTAAAAGAAAAACAAGTATTCATTAATACAAGAAAAAAGGATAATTGACAAGCTTGTACAGTGTACCAATCACATAAAGGATGAAAGAAAAAAAAATCTAAAAGTTAATTTCAAAAAGAAATAATATGGGTTTTGACATATTTTTTGAATGTGGAAACTGATGGCAAAGAGGCAGGCTGTTAAATTTTTTTAACGAATTATAAGTGAAAAATCTTTCGAATAGAGCTGAGCTATGCCTGGGGACCACATATAAGTCACAGGCGCGAGTCGGGCGAGAATGGATATCCGAACCCTTAATCAGTTTATCTAATAAATATCTAGGCATTTGAGTTGTGTTAATTTTAAAAACAAGGCATGACATTTGAAGCAGAAATCTTTCATTTAAGTTACCATTTGGTACAATTGTCAAATCCATTCCAAAGCACTCCATGTTCACAAAGATATTGGTATGCCGAGTTATCAGTATTTTAAAAAATAGCTACTAATTTTCATATATAAAGGAATGAATAATTTTTAACTAAATTTAGTATACAGGGGTTTTAGATCACGCCGAACAAGATTCTGTAAAAACAAAAACTCTATCTCAATCGCTAATATAATTCCTAATCTCGTGTGCAGTAGTCGATTTGGATAATTTCTTAGAAAAAGAAAACCTCACATTCTCATTAAGTCGACGTTTCGACAAACTTTATTGTCTTCCTCAGGACTACAACAATATAACATAAATCAAATAACTAACAAGAAGTATATAAATTAAAATAAACATGAATAAAAAACATTCACCTTTAATCACACAGTATAAGGCTTTTGTTATTCAAAATGATTTAAAAAATAAAGCGTTATATAATATATATATATGAAAATTTGGCAAAAAATGAGGAATAAATATAATCTTTAAACATGACACCGTTAAAAACCTATACTACTACTAACAATATTAGGACAAATCTCGCTTACCTAATGAGATATTTGGCTCTCTGTCAACACAATCATCATCGTCAAATCAATAAATAAAAATTAAAAAAATAAAAATAAAAATAACGTCACTTATACCAATAGGGTCCTGTCTTCATAGGTGACACAACAATATTTTATTTTGAAAATTAGTTAATATGCGAATGCAGTGTCCAATGTAAACGTACAAACAGAAATGGATCTTTAAATTAATACGAATTTCAACACACACCAACTATATTTTATTATTAGCCGTTACTCGAGTCCGAGTATAAAAATGTTACAGTCGCTAAATTGTGTACAATAAAAAACAAGTAACAGGTGTAGTTTATTGTAATTCCCATTCATCTACGGTGCACACGACTATGGCTATAGAGGCCAATTCGGGAGAGCACATGTCGACCGCAATCAGGACAAACATAGACCTGGTTAGGTCTTGGATTCGGCCTTCTTGCAGCAACATTTCCTTGATAGCTGGCCACAACCCCTCGCCATTCGGTTCTGTCCGCTGCAAGTTGTTCCCATTGCTCGTCTGCAATACCGCAGGATTTTAGATTTTCATGGAGAGCGTCTTTGAACCTCTTTCGTTGACCGCCACGCCTTCTTCTACCGCTTAGCAATTCACCATAAAGTGTACATTTAGGAAGGCGGTTATCATGCATACGATGAACGTGACCTGCCCATCTTAGGCGTGCTCTTGAAATAAGCACCTCAATTGGAAGGCTGTTTGCTCTCCTGAGTACTTCCACGTTTGATATGTGATGAAACCAACGGATTTTCATCATACTTCTGAGGTGTCTTTGCTGAAAACGTTCTAATTCTTTCACATGACGACGGTAAGTGACCCAGCTTTCACATCCATATAGCAGTGTTGGAATGACAACTGCTCTGTAGACAGCCATTTTCGTTGACAAAGCAAGGTCGTGGTTGTCAAATACTCTCTCTCTAAGACCCCAGAGTGCTCTAGATGCAGCGTTAATTCTATTGCGAATCTCGCTGTCCATGTTTGCTTTGTCATTAACAACGTTGCCTAAGTAATTGAACTGATCCACCACTTCAAGAGAATTTCCGTTAAGTGTAATGTCTATTTGGTTCACTTGATGAGGAGTTGACATAATCTTAGTCTTTCCAATGTTGATTTTAAGTCCCAAGGAATCATAGCTCTGGGCATACACATCTAAAAGTTCTTGAAGCTCTTCCGGCGTAGAGGCTAAAAGTGCACAGTCATCCGCATACTGGAGATCACAAATGAATCGTGTGCGTGTCTTCGTGAAAGCTCTAAAGCGCCCTATGTTAAAGAGACCGTCATCAAAACGGTATCTGAGACCTATTCCTCTGACTGTCAGTTTGTTGTCAACAATAATTGTTAGAGCAGTGGTAAACAAATTAAAGAGTAGGGGTGCCAGGACACATCCCTGCCTAACTCCAGTGAGGGTTTGGAAAGGTTCGGTTGCCTCATTATTATACATAACCTGGGCGTTGTTGTTTGTATGTAGACTGCGACATACTTCCACAAATTTTCTAGGGCTACCTAAGCGGAACATAATTTTCCAGAGCACTTCCCTGTCCACCGAGTCAAACGCCTTGGTTAAATCAATGAAGGCCATGTGAATTTCTCCTTGATGTTCGAGTGCTTTTTCTTGAAGCTGTTTAAGTGTGAAGATTAAATCCGATGTGCCTCGGTTTGGTCTAAAGCCACTCTGTGTTTCAGGAAGTAACTTTTCCATAACAGGTGTTAGCCTATTTGCCATCGCTTTAGTGAGTATCTTCCCTCCAACAGCCAGGAGAGCTATACCCCTGTAATTTCCACAGTCCGCAGCGCTGCCTTTGTTTTTGAAGAGGTTGATTAAAAGTGTATCACGAAACTCCTGCGGAGCTTGACCACTTTCCCACACGACATCAAACAGTTTTTTGAGGTAGGGTATGAGCTCTGACGACACAGCTTTAAAGATCTCAGCTGGGAGTGAGTCGGCGCCGGGAGATTTGTTATTTTTTAGCTGCCCAATGGCGGTTAAGATCTCTTCCGTTGTTAGTGGCTTATCTAAGTCTTCGAAGGTGTTGTATTGAGGGATAAGATTTATAATATCGTGATCGGCTTGACTTTGCTGATTAAGAATGTTAGAGTAGTGTTCTTTCCATCGGGCTCTTATTTCCTGGTCTTCTTTGAGGAGATTTCCATTTAAATCTTTAATAGGGCACATATTTTTCCGACTGGGGCCGTACACTGCTTTTACTCCTTGAAAGAAATTCCTGTAGTCATGTGAATCGGCGTACCTTTGAATTTCTCTGGCCTTGCTTGCCCACCACTCGTTCTTTATTCTTCTGATTTCGCGTTGCGTTTCATACTTAGATTGGGTAAAAGCTTCTGCTTTTGATGAGTCGTTGGGGTGGTTGATAGCGTTTTGGAAGGCAATATGTTTGCGGTCAAGAAGTTCTTGTATAAAAGCTTCATTATCATTGAACCAGTCCTCCTGTTTTTTACTTGCTACAGTGCCAAGAATTTCCTCACTCGCACTTTTTAAACTGTCTTTAATTTGTGTCCAGGTAGCAGCGACATCTACAGAATTGGTTTCTTCTAGTGCACTCAAATTCTCTTGAACTTTTTGCTTTAGCTGTTCGACGGTTTGTTGGTCACGCAATTTACTAATACAGAGACGGGGTCTACGTTTTACTTGAGTTCTTCGGTGTTTGGGTCTCATAACAATTTTCATTTTAGAGACAACAGGACGATGATCGGTCCAACATTCGCTATCAATGCGCGCCTTTGTAATTTGGACGTCCTTGAGATGCTTCCTACGTACGATAACATAGTCCAGTAGATGCCAGTGACCTGATCTGGGGTGACGCCAGGTGCCTTTAAATTTATCCTTTTGTCGGAAAATGGTGTTTGTTATAACTAGATCATGTTCGGCGCATTTAGTTAGGAGTAGTTGACCGTTAGCGTTCATGTTGCCCAAACCGTTCTTGCCTATGATGCCTGGCCAGGTGTCTGCGTCTCTCCCTACTCTAGCGTTAAAATCGCCAAGAATAACGAGTCGTTCCGTTTTAGGTATTTTACAGAGGGTTTCTTCCAGCTGTTGATAGAAGCTTTCCTTGGTTTCGTGACTTGCATCCAGAGTGGGAGCGTAGGCGCTTATTAGATTTACCGCGTTGCCATCTGATAGCTCATAGCGTAGCAGCATTAGACGCTCGGATAGGCCTTGTGGTACTTGTGTTAAGTTGGATACTATATTTACTCATCATAAAAAAAACAAAGAAAGAAACCTACTAAAAAATAATATTAGCAATCACAAAAAGACAATATATTGAATTATTTTAATGAATGCCACCATGACATACAGTTCACTATGGAAACTGAAGTTGATGGTAAATTGCTTTTTTTTAGATTTGTTATTAATTAGAACTAATGATCAGAAGATTATTACTGATTGGCATGAGAAAGATATTGGTTCTGGAAGAATTATTAACTAACACCCCTTCAGACAAAAATTTAATATATTGTTAAGTTTGAAAAATAGGATTCTAAAATTAAGCGATGAGAGATTTCATGATCAAAATATGGAGATTTTTGAACAGAAACTCTTAAATAACAATTATCCTAGTACATTAGCGAATGTTATTATAAACAATAATAATCTGAGTAATATAAATACTGTTACATCAAATCGACAACAACTGGCTAATAATAATAAACAATTTTTCAAATTACCGTATGTACAAGGCATTTCACAACAGATTAAAAGAATTTTAACTAATGAACATTCCAATATTATTTTTTATCATAGTAAAAAAGTGGGAAATTTATACTCGACAATGAAAGACAAATTAATATTAAATTATAAATCAAGTGTAGTATATAAAATTCCGTGCAGTTGTGGAGCAGTATATATTGGACAAACTAAACAATTATTATTTTTTTTTATATACATTTATTTAACGTCGGCCTATTTCCGCTACTGAGGCCTAACACCGACGCCTGTAGACGAGTTACCCCCAACCAGGAATTTTGCCGAACCTCTTCCCTTAAGAAGAGTAGGGATCTTTTACTTGCCTAACATTTAATAGACAAGGGACCGACGGCTTTACATCCCCTCCGAAGGATGGTATATCTCCTATACAACCCTCGCCTAAGGTTGTATAGCTTCCGCGCAAACAATTATTAAAAAATAGAATAAATGAACATATATGCTCGTGCAACATAAGACACATTAACAAAAAAGAAAAAACTGCTCTAGCTACTCATCATTTCGATTTAAATCATGTATAGTCTAGTATACTTTAACTTGGCGTGTGTATGTATGAGTTAATATTTCCGTACGATTTCATTTTCTCCCATATTGTACACAAAGTTAAAGCAATAGTCCAGAAACATTGTCTACGTGGACAATATTTCTGGACCTTTGTGTACAAGAGAAAATGAAATCGTACGGAAATATTAACTCATACATACACACGCCAAGTTAAAGTATACTAGACTATATTTAATTTTGACAACGTTAGCATTTTGGACAATGAACATAACTACAAAAAACGATTGATTAGCGAAATGATATTCATTGATAAACATAATAATACTGTCAATAAAAAAACAGATACAGAAAATTTGAGCAGAATTTATAATAATATAATAACAAACTTTGTAAAATTATAGCCCCTGTATAATCATCACAATAATAGTTGTGATTTATAAATATACATAATTTTTATTAACATTTCAAATGAAAATAAGAACAATTTGGTATGTCTTTTTGTGATTGCTAATATTATTTTTTAGTAGGTTTCTTTCTTTGCTTTTTTATGATGAGTGAATATAGTTGGTGTGTGTTGAAATTCGTATTAATTTAAAGATCCATTTCTGTTTGTACGTTTACATTGGACACTGCATTCGCATATTAACTAATTTTCAAAATAAAATATTGTTGTGTCACCTATGAAGACAGGACCCTATTGGTATAAATGACGTTATTTTTATTTTTTTTATTTTTATTTATTGATTTGGCGATGATGATTGTGTTGACAGAGAGCCAAATATCTCATTAGGTAAGCGAGATTTGTCCTAATATTGTTAGTAGTAGTATAGGTTTTTAACAGTGTCATGTTTAAAGATTATATTTATTCCTCATTTTTTATCAAATTTTCATATATATTATATAACGCTTTATTTTTTAAATCATTTTGAATAACAAAAGCCTTATACTGTGTGATTAAAGGTGAATGTTTTTTATTCATGTTTATTTTAATTTATATACTTCTTGTTAGTTATTTGATGTATGTTATATTGTTGTAGTCCTGAGGAAGACAATAAAGTTTGTCGAAACGTCGACTTAATGAGAATGTGAGGTTTTCTTTTTCTAAGAAATTATCCAAGCCGACTTCTGCACACATGATTAACAAAATTTGTGGATACGAAACACCTTAGTATAATTCATAATTTTTGCCAATTTCTTTTGATCATAGGAAGCGTATTTATTGTCGAAAATAATCACAATCTGAAACAAAAGAAGTATACCAAATTTGATCTAAATCGATCAACAAATGGCCGAGATGTTTGAGTCTAATGATGAAAAGTGAGATCATCGATCGAATAATTTATTTTTGTTATTACAAAGCAGAAAATATAGCTTCTTAACAGTGTTCTAGTAACTACTGGAGTAGACTGTTAATAATACCCGTAATTTTTATGTAGCGAACAGTATGTATGATTATGGGACATAAATATATTAAAATAATTATACAGAGTTTTTTTTATTATTTTCCAGTGTTGCCCCTCACGTTAATACCTCACTCTATATTATGTTTTAGACTGATAATAGAGGGCTTTTAAGAGGGAAAAACCATGATTATGTTTGGCCAATTTCGAATTGAATCGGCCATTTGAAATATTCATGAATTTTTTTCACCACGAAAAATACCGACTAAGAAACTCTCAATTTTTGCCCTAATATACTATTAATATTAATATATTATTAAAATATCTTGAACATTTCATTCCTTTATAAACCGCTTAGGAGAAAAACTTCTTTCTATTCATACTTTAATTAATTCCTGTAAAAATAAAGTGAAAGTTAATATTTGATGAAAAAGTTCTTGATATAGACAGAGGTATTTGTAAAAAAAAATCAGCTCGATTAAAGCGTGGGCCTACCCTTGTCCTGCTATGACCTTTGATGGTATTAGCAGTCAC
Organism: Leptura quadrifasciata; assembly: GCA_963675555.1. NCBI lineage: Eukaryota > Metazoa > Arthropoda > Insecta > Coleoptera > Cerambycidae > Leptura > Leptura quadrifasciata. The sequence continues at coordinate 16,414,519 of OY776681.1, read as the reverse complement.
GAAGCTCAATAGGTTCAAATATTTGAAGTTCAACCTGTACATCAAATTAATCAAATTAAATTAGATATCAAAAGCAACCAGATTAACGTCGACATGGAAAGAGAAACATATGGTATTGATACCTACATCATGCTTTGATATAATTAGTGTACCGTAGGATTAGTAAACAAATTAATTAACTGATTAAATAATGCCAAATATATTTGCGAGATGAACTAAAACGAAAATACAAATATTTGTTAATTTGGTTTGATTTTTGTTTGCTTTGATACATATGATTGGTCGTGATATAGAAATGCTGACGTGTCAAATAGAATTTTCTTTACAACATAATTTTTTATAGACTTCCCTTTTATTATATAATTATAATTAATAACTATTCTGTAAAGTTACACGAGAGAATGCTTCATCTTTTAGTAGCTGCAACCACAAATAGCTGCATGTGACGTGTAATGAAAAATAGGACTAAGCCGTCATACTCCACATATGATTCCATTTGATCATGTACTGTCGCCCTGTAGAGCATAGGAATCAAACGTAAAGGAATAATACGTCATTGATCCTCATTTTCTTCTACAAAGGCTTAGCGATATCCGATATAGGTAATTTTTGGAGTTTCATCTTCCAAAACTCTTGGAAGATGTCTTGGATTGGACAGCTAATGTGGTTTATGCACGGCGGTGCCCTTCCTCACTTAAGATAAGTTGCACTAGAATATTTGGACCTGGAATATCCTGCCCATAGTGTAATTACGACACTGATAGATGTCACTGACGATATTTTAAAAGCTATACAACACAGCAACAAAGTTACCACAGCAGTATTACTGGGTCACACAAAAGCTTTTGACTGTATAAATCATGAATTATTACTTAACAAACTTACTTTTTTTTGGTTTTATTAAACAATAAAAAATCAGCATGTTTAGATGAAATTACCACTAATCTGTTAAAAATAAATAAATAAATAAATAGATCAATAAATACACCACAGGTAATGACGACCCCCTTTATCTCGGAAGGCTCTAAAAGAGCCTTGTGTGGGAGGGGGCTACACATTTAAAGATAAGGGACACACACCCAATATCCGTGTATAGTGGAAAAATCCCTCTCATCATATTTTCCACTGCTACGACCGGGGATCGAACCCGGAACTTTTGGGTGAGAAGCAAATGCGCTCACCTCTCGACCATCGGTCATATACGCCATACGTCATAAATAACATAATAAGCATCCCTCTAGTACATTTAATTAATAAGTCATTAGAATCTGGAATATTTCCAGATATACTAAAAGTAATATGTGTCATTCCACTTTATAATAAGGATGATCAATGCAATATAGAAAATTGTCATCAGATCTCACTCCTGAGTGTATTCTCAAAGTTGATTGAGAGATTTATTCATAACATGATGGTGGAATTTTTAAATATGCATAATATTATTACACCATGCCAACATGGTTTCATATCTACTAAATCTATTGAAACTGCTTCTTATCATTTATTAAACTCCATTTACAAATGACCTTGATGAAGGAAAGTATGTAATGCGATTAATGTTTGACTTGTCTCGTGCATTTGACACCGAGTATACGAGGAAATCTACTTCAGTGGGTAAAGTCTTACATGTCTAATAGAAAATTACTCGTCAAGTATGCTGACACAATGTCTCATATGAAGGATGTACAGATGGGGGTTCCTCAGGGTTCGGTGTTGGGACCTCCTCTATTTCAATAATAATATAATAAATACACCACAGGTAATGACGATCCCCTTTATCCCGGAAGGCTCTAGAAGAGCCTTGTGTGGGAGGGGGCTACACATTTAGAGACAAGGGACACACACCCAATATTCGTGTATAGTGAAAAAATCCCTCTCACAGTATTTTCCACTGCCACGACCGGGGATCGAACCCGGAACTTTTGGGTGAGAGGCAAGTGCGCTCACCTCTCGACCATCAGTCATACGTTATATGTAAATAACTTGACAATTTTCATCACCAAAGGTAGAGTCACAATGTTTGCTGATAACAGTACTATTACAGTCTCGGCACATGACCCTGCAGAGCTTTCTGAAAATATAACTTGTCTACAACGAGCTGAATACCTGGTGCCAGTGGAATCAACTAATATTTAATGAGAAAAAAACTGTGTTTAGAAATGATCACATCAGAAAAGAACTTGGTCCTGAGTTTTTGACTGAAAATAATATTGAAAATATTAAATTCCTAGGGGCATGGCTAGATAGTAAGCTCCCTTGGAATATTTACATAGATTTGTTTGCAAAAAATTAAATTCCGCTTATTTTGATATATCTCAAATGAAAACTATTTTTGATGTTGAGGGCTTATTAAATATCTACTATGCCTTAGTCTACAGCCATTTTCTATGAATATAGTTACTTGGGATGTCGTCAGGAACGTTAGCAGAGTTTTGATATTGCAAAACTGGATAATTAGGCTCATCTTTAATCTGCAACCATTAGACCGCTGCAGGGATGTTTTTAGAGTAAATAAAATTCTGTGTTGTATCCAAATCGTCCGACACCCTCAGAAAATACGTTAAAAATATTTACCGAAAGGTGAATATACCTCCAGTTTTAGTAGAAAAAAGTGTGTAGTTAAAGCAAACCGGGAAGCACAGCTAGATATACTGCTTCATTTAAAAGATAAGCCCATCCATATTTATTCGCGAATAGACTTTTTATAAACATTGTATTATTTTTTAGAAAATTTTGAATGTTGTATAAATAATGCAGTCGATCAATTAGGTAAAAGTTATTCCAAATCCAACGTACGATAAAAAATAGTAACTACAGACCGTATAAAATTTGACCCGTACAAGTTTTAACAGAGGCTCATAAAAGGAAAAGGCTGGACTTTTGCCGCCAGATGATTCAAAAGTTTGATGAAGATCCCGATTTTTTCACTAAAATATTATGGACTGATGAATCATCCTTTTCTAGTAGTTTTAATTGGAAAAAAACGAAGGTCGTGGGAAAACAAGAACAACAGAAAAAATTGATAAAACAAATTTAAAAATCAGGAAGAAAAACTGTTAGAGTTTGGTGTGGAATTTTCAGAAACAAAATTGTTGGGCCTATATTTTATAATTATACTTTAACTGTAGTTACTTATCTGGAAATAATTATCCCAGAAGCAGAAAATATTCTTTTGCAGAATTTTGATGATTTAATTTGGATGCAGGATGGGGCAACAACGCATAGTGTCCTACCGGTTCGAGGTCATTTGAATCATGTATATGGATAGGGAATAATGGAACAATTTAATGGCCACCTAACAGTCCGGATACTGTTATACCAGACAGGGAGGATTGGAAAAACGGTCCTCCCATAACAGCACAAACAGTCTGGTACACTGACGGGGCTCCAAGACAGAACAAGGAGTCGGAGCCGGGATTTACGGGACAAGGTCAAAAGCCAATATCCCGATAAGTCTAGGGAAATACGCAACGGTGTTTCAGGCTGAAGTGATCGCCATACACTGTTGCGCAAGGGAGATAATAGGACAAGGCACTGTTAACCAGTCGATTGCCATTTTCTCTGATAGCCAAGCGGCAATAAAAGCAATCAGTTCCATGCAAATCAACTCAAGATTGGTGTGGGACTGCTTGACAGCCCTTACAGAGCTGGGAAGTGAGAACAGAGTGACCCTAGCATGGGTACCAGGACACGAGGGACACAGAGGAAACGAAAAGGCTGACCAACTGGCCAAGGAAGGCGCACTTGAAGCCCCAATAGGACCCGAGCCCTTTTGTGGCCTGGCAAAGCCATGCATACGAGCAGCCATTAAGGAATGGGTGCAAAATAAATCTCTGGAATGGTGGAGGAATCTCCCAAGACAGAGACAGGCCAAGGAGTTCATTAAAGAACGTTCGGCCAAATTTACGGAAGATCTACTAAGCCAGAAATCGAAGGCCATCAGAGTAATTGTAAGCCTTCTAACTGGCCACTGCCGGCTCAATAGACACATGAGTCTGGCAGAGGACGCGACATGCAGATTCTGCCAGGAGGAAGAGGAAACCTCAGTTCACGTATTGTGCCACTGTGAAGGCCTGGTGAGGCTGAGATTCCAAGTACTCGGAGAAGAAAAACCAAGGGCGGACAGCTATACAAAAGGGCCTTTATCAAAGCTGTGGAGTCTAGTATAAAGGACAAAGCTGGATGAGGTACTATAAGGAAGATATTCTGGGAGCATCACAATAGACCTGAAAAGGTCGCGGTGGTAAAGGCTAAACAACCAGCTCCTTCGTTAATCTAATCTAATCTAAACAGTCCGGATTTGACCCCTATGGATTCGACTTGAAATAAATAATCTGAATGTAAATGATGAAGCCATTTCCGGTGCAATTATAAATATAAGAAGACGTTATCAATTATGCATTGACAATAATGGTGGACACATCGGACATCTTTTATGAGTTATAATTTATTTATATTTAAATTTCCTAAATAAAATTTTCTTGTCTATTTTATATAAATATTTGGACTTTTTTTCGTCAGATTGTAAAAGCTACAAAATTCTAACACCCTATTATCATCAGCATAAATGTAGTTTGAAGTTTACTCCACTATATAAAGACCTTTGAATACATACAATGGCCAGCACTAAATTATAGATATGTGAAAAACAGCAACGGATGGTGGAATTTTTCTGCGAGATATTTAAGACTAGCCTTTTAAATTACGATATGGAGTGGTAGGTCTATTTATCTCTAGTCTTTTTTAATGGCAAAGAGAATTCGGCGTAACATAAATAAGTCATCTGTTCAAAGTATTGTTCAAAACCAAGATTATTATTTTTGAATCAGTCCTTTCATTTCTATACATGACAACCTAAACCCCTTTATATACGTGATGACGGCCATCAGTGACCGCTGTCAATAAATTTCGCCGATAGGTTTACATGTTAACCCCATTTTAAAAGTGAAATGAACGCTGAAAATGTCGGCCAAGCTCTCGGTCAAGCTTTGTTGGCATCAAATCCGTTTACGTTATAAAAAATACGTATATATCAAAGCAGAACACATAATGGAATTATTCTTTGTGATATACTATGTCGAATATGAGAAATTGTTAGTTTAAGTTTAAGAACTTTTGCTATGCCTATACAAACTTATCGTTTTGTCAGTCAATCATTAACAGTTAGGTTTTTAGGCTTTAGGTTTCTTAGGGCCTTCTTATTTTCTAAAATTTCAAGCATGTCTAGGATTTTTCTTTTGTTTGCATTATGCAAAAGTTTAACACTACTACCGTTTTTTTTTTTATACATTTATTTAACGTCGGCCTATTTCCGCTACTGAGGCCTAACACCGACGCCTGTAGACGAGCTACCCCCAACCAGGAATTTTGCCGAATCTCTTCCCTTAAGAAGAGTAGGGATCTTTTACTTGCCTAACATTTAATAGACAAGGGACCGACGGCTTTACATCCCCTCCGAAGGATGGTATATCTCCTATACAACCCTCGCCTAAGGTTGTATAGCTTCCGCGCATACACTGATATACAAGCCGCTGGAAGATGGGTGAGGCGAGGACGTGGTCTTCGTTGGAACGGTCACCAATCCAACTACTAACCACGCCTAACGTTGCTTTACATCGCATATCGAAGTATGTACATAGTAAAGACGCACCCACGCTCGCCCCTACTACTACCGTTAAAAACGTGATTTTGCTCAATGCAATGTTCGGCAAAAGCAGTTGATTTTTTATTATATAAAATAGACTGTGTTCTCTTAACCTCACATCTATGCTACGGCCACTCTGACCTATATATACGGCATCACAGTCGTCACACTTTATTTCATATACCCACGATTTTTAAATATCTTCTGTCTTTTCTTTATTATTAACCAACAAGCGACCTAAATTATTTCTATTCGTTGATATTGTATTAATACCTAGTTTATTTAATCTATTACATACTGAGTTGCTAACCTTATTTACATAATTTATACGATGTCACTTTTTGTTTTCTATATTTGGTACGTTATAAAAATGTTTTTGTAATAATTTTCTCTGTTTATTTTTTATTAATTTGTTAATAAGTAACTCATTATAGCCATTGTTTTTTGCTAGCGTTTTAAGAATTCCTCTTATTTTTCAAAGTTAACCCTATTTAAATTTAGAGATAATAGTCTGTGTACATAGCTATGAAACGATGACACTTTTATCTTCTAAGATTGATTACAATTTGCATGTGTAAGAGTGTCAGTTAAAGTTGGCTTTCTGTAAATATCAAGTTCTAGCCCATGTTCTTTACGTGTCAGCGTAATATCTAAAAAGTTTATTAACCGTTCTTTTTCCATTTCAACTATAAACTGAATTTTGTTGTTTAGGGAGTTAATAAAATGGATGAAATGTGACAATTGTCTTTCAGTGTCGATCCATATACAAAACACATCGTCAACATATCTTACCCAAAAATGTATGTATTAATAAAAATTAAAATTTGGTACTTTTCCAAATTTCAAGTCCTGTACATTAAAAAATAAATTTTTAAGATTTTTTTCAGATCATACATCTATTTGTTTATTACTTTGAGAGTAAACTGTGAAAGTTTCAAATCTTTATCTTAAAAATTTTAGAAATGGCATAGCTTTAACGGATTTTGTAGAGAAACGCATTACAGTTAAACTTCATATATTGATACAATGTTTTTCAAGTTTAATTGGTATTTTGCAACTAATTTGTTAAATGAAAAATTAAGCAGGATAACTTTTTATATGTTGTTCGTAACATACTCACGAATGTACAGTAAAAAGTTATCACTTCCCGGAATTTTTCCGAAGTGAAAACCTACTTTGACTCCACTAATCCGGGGAAAGTGGAATATAAGAAAAAGGAACGAACAAAAAATGTAGTAAACGAAACAGTCATACCTTTGAGCGTGATTGAAAAACCTCATCGCAGTATAAGACAATTGGCAAGAGAAATATAAGCCGATCTTCATTCCATCGAATCCTACAAAAAAACAAATTTCATCCCTACCACGTTCAACTAATGCAGGAACTGATTGATAGAGATTATTAAAACGGAATACAATTTGTCAATGGGCGAAATAGAAAATAGGACAACAAAGAAATTTGTTTGACTTTGTTTTGTTTGTCATAAAAATGAATACGTTAATCGTCATAATTTTCATTATTACGACACAACCAATCCTTAAATCTCACGAGCAAATAGCCAAACATGATGGTCGTGTTGGGGATTATGTGATAGGGCCATATTTTTTTGATGGACGTGTGAATGGTCATATTTATTTGGAATTTTTGCAAGGCAGCTTGGAAGAACTAGAGGATGTCCTCGGGGATATTAGGGAGAGAATGTTGTTCCTCCATGATGGATCATCTGTGCAGCAATTCACGAACATTTAAACGGCGCTTTTCCAAATGGTTGGATAGGAAGAGGAGGATCCCATAGTTGGCTTGCTAGAAGCCTTGATTTGACCAAAATAGACTTCTTTTTATGGAGCTATGTTAAAGAGCAAGTGTACAAAGCTCCTATAAATACAAAAGAAAATATGAAAGAAAGAATAAGGACGTACTCTTGGGACATCCTGTATATAAACTGCTGGCCACTCGAACTTACACATAGAGAATTTTAGGCAAAATTTAAAGTTCAATATTTTCAACAGGAATGCAAATTTTTGAACGCGGCTTGAAAATTTTAAGAGCTAGTTTTTTTAGGATTAAGCTGCATGACGTATATTTATCGTAGGAACATAAGTTTATTATACACGGGGTGATCAATGAAGTCATGCAAAAAATCAAAAAGTTTGTATGAGTGAAATTTCCGCAAAAATTTTTTTTGGTCGTTGCAATATGGTTCGTTACTAAGGTAACATCAATATCTCTAGACGGTTTTGTCAGTTTTTGGATTAAGGCCCTTAGGCCTTGTACACACTACTCAACATAAAATTTGGATACCGAAATTTTTAAAATGCTATAACTTGACATTGGATTGACGGTTCTTGATGATTTTTGCGGATTTGGAATCCTTATTTCACGTAGATTTTCTATGGTCTAAGCATTTTATTTGAGGGTTGAAATTTACACATTGTGCCGGGTCGATAATAAACAAAAACGTAGGGTACGACGCGCTCTAAGGTTTGGCATTATTTAAGTTTTTGTAAAAATAAATTCTCACCTCAAGTTGTTTTTATTTAATGTTCCTCTCACTGTTCTGTCCGAAACTCACACCCCAGTTTGTTGTCTTAAAGAGTCATTCAGTTTTACAGAGTTCTTTGTCCACCCCCAAGCCCATAATTATGATCGGGTGTAATTTCTACGCGACGCGTCAATTTCAAAGTAGGCATTGGAAAAACAAATTTGTTGCTATGCAATTAAAAACTGTTTACATTATTTTAGAAATAATCTGACACATTTCAATGTTATAATTTTGTAAAGTTTAATTAATATGAGGCGTTTAACCACGGCAGAAAAGGAAAATTGCATTTGACTTCTCAACGAAGGGATGTCAAAACAGCAAATTGCGCACATTTACAATGTCAGCCGAAAGACAATTTATAATTTGATCCGCCGCGTCGAAACTACTGGTGATCATATTTATGGGCATGGGGGTGGACATACAAAAAAAATAAACGAAAGAACCGAAAGAATTTTAATGAGAGAAACTATGCGGAATAGAACAAAGAACTCTAGAAAACTAAATGACTCTTTAAGACAACAAACGGGGGTGAGAGTTTCGGACATAACACTGAGAAGAACATTAAATAAAAACAACTTGAGGTGAGATTTTTTTTTTAAAAAACATAACATAATGCCAAACATTTTAAATTATAGAGCCCGTCGCAGAGCAAAATGTGTGCGGTTATTACAACACCATAGAGCGAATAGGCGGGCATGGGCAAATCGGCATGCGAATTGGGGTAATGCATTGTTTATTTACTGACGAAACAAGATTTAATTTGTTTCACTCCGATGGACGAATTTTAGTTTGGAGAAGGCCAAATCAGCGATATTTGGAGGAAAATATGGACCCTCAAGAAGCATTTGGTGGCGGAGGTGTTACAGTGTGGGGAGGTATCATAAGAAATGGTAAAACCGAGCTATTCATTACCAACCAAACCATTAATGCTACTGTTTATCAGGAGGAAATTTTGGAACCTATTGTTGTTCCTTTTGCTCGACATTACGGCCCAGAACTTCTATTGGTGGATGACAACGCTCGACCTCACAGAGCGCGAAGGATCACAGAGTTTTTGCAGGCACAAAACATCAATAGGATGGACTGGCCTGCAAAGTCTCCGAATGTTAATGTCATCGAACACGTCATGCAGCTTAATCCGAAAAAAACTAGCTCTTAAAATTTGCAAGCCGCGTTCAAAAATTTGCATTCCTGTTGAAAATATTGAACTTTAAATTTTGCCTAAAATTCTCTGTGTAAGTTCGAGTGGCCAGCAGTTTATATATGTTAGCGTAGTGTAACTTCCACCATTTAGTATACTTGGTCTAGTAAATGGCGGAGGTTCCGGTGTTAAAACCATGTGTTTATTTTTAGTTAAATCGGTCCGTGACAACTCAGACAAAGTTTCCCATTTAGGAATAAATAAGTTTTTGTTAAAATTTTTATTTCAAATTATTTCGTCAATCTCCAAATGGCATATAATTTTGTAAGAATGCATTGTTTTCAAATCATTTGAAATTTTCCGTTTTTAAATGTTTCAAAGTATAATTTTGTATATTTTTTGTTAATTATTTAGACTAGTGATCCTAAGTCTAATATAATAACATAAAGTCATGTAGGTTGTATAGTAATTTATTTTGACGTTTTAATAAAATATGTACGATTTATATTTAATGTAAACGTTTAAAATTGTTTGATATTATTATTATTATCATCAATATTATTTTTATTGTAAAACATTCCTTATATTAACATTTGAAATTTTCGAGCCACCCGTTTTTAACATGAAACAGTATACGCTGAATTCGTGCATATTGGACTCGAGGGTTTTTAATATTGTATACACATATACCTGCCGAGCACATACAGCTCGAAATTGAATATTTAAATTACGTCCACGAAGGTAACGAGATTTTTTTTTGTACCGAAACAGGCCCTACTGATCGATATTCGTCAGGCGTTTCGCGCTTTTACTGATGTTAATAGATCCGACTCTCGTTCGGTGACAATACTTTCTAATTACATTTTTTTGTGTATGTCTGCCTGTAATTTGCCCCATTTGTAAGAAAAACACTCTCACTAATTTAGTTTTGTAATTTTGCGCTCATGAATAAAACATTTACGAGTTAAAAAGGCTCAATATTATTTTGTTTCGATAATCATAGCCTGTCGTCATCAGCGGATGTGTAAGGGCAACTTTTCTTTTTAGGGATGAAGCAGTCGTTACGAAAGTTCACGTTGCGACCAGAAAACCGGATCTGGTATTGTTTAAATCGAAATTGTTGAAACCGTTAAAAATTTATAATGCGGCTCAAGCTTATAGCTTCGCATTAATATATAAAACAAAATTAAACACCACGTAAGATATCTTGAGGTTGCAATCAGAGTTGAAAAGTTTACGGTCACAAAATATAAAAAGAAAAGTCTTTTGTTACTTTGTCAAGCTTTCGGAAATTATTTATTCCCTTTTTCAAGAATAAATAATTTCCGAAAGCTTGACAAAGTAACAAAAAGAGTTTTCTTTTTCTGTTTTGTGGCCGTAAACTTTTCACCTCTGACTGCAACCTCAAGATATCCTACATGGTATTTAATTTTGTTTTTCTTACCTAGTCAGTCAAGACTACCCTTCTTCTTTATGTATATATGAAAAATACTCTGGTTGAACCGCGTCTGAGATTATTGATGTCTCGACGTTTCGGCTCCCAATTTGGAGCCATTTTCAAGAGAGAGAAAAAAAAGGGGGGGGGGGGGTCAAGAAAAAATCGTAGAACTGGTTCGATTCCGGGATCTCAATCTGCCTACTCCCCAGATCTCACCACGTTCCGTTCTCTCTAAGGAGTAGGCAGATTGAGGCCTTACAGCCTCTTTGCCTTTAACATGTTCAATGTAAATTGCGCCATAAATTCCATATAACGTACTTGTCTGGGAGTTCTCTCCTCCGTGGAGAATAAAGCTATTGTCAAAGGTTTGTGATTCGTAACACGAATAAATTTTCTTTCCTCCCAAAGGTATCTGAAATGTTTAAAAAGACACAAGTTCTTTCCACAAGTAGAATACCGTTTTTGAGCGTTTTTGTGAAAAGAAAGCTAAAGGCTCTCCATCGTATATTTATTCCAACACTGCACCCATTGAAACATTTGAACAATCCGTCGTAAGGAACAAAAGCTGCATTTGAATTAAATCATTATTCTTTTTGAAATCTTCAAAAGCGTTTCCTGGAATAACTGATAAATCTGCACCTGTGTCAATTAAAAATTGCAATTTACTAGTAAAGTCATAAATAACAAAAAGAAGGCGATTGATATCTTGTAGACCATTGTTTATCGACTTGACATTAGTCTGTATTAGTTTTTTGTAAAAGTCTGTACCATATGTATGTGAATTAAAAATACACCGTGTTCGTCCACCAGAAGAATATATTTTAAGATTGATATACATACATAATTACTTATTTGGATACAACAAATTATACCAAATATCCATATGATTAATTTTTTTATTGTGGTTAAACCCACCATATTGGTATAGTTTATTGTATTCAAATAAGTACCATGTTGTATATTATGTACGTATATCAATGTTGAAATATTATTATTCTGTCATAGATACTATTAACAGAGGACCTAGATACCAAGGGTATCTTTCTTAATATAGAAGTAATAACAATAATAACTAGTAGTAGTAGTAGATACATCACAAAGACAATGACTACTAACAGCTGATTAGTAATAGACTAGTAACAGATCCTCTAAATATGTTTTAGAGTATTTTCCTTGTGCTTTCTGGCTTATCTACACTTTTAGAGTAAATTTACTCGCAATATCTGTATTATGACAGCTCCTTTTGAATAATGCGAATACTGTAGATAGCTGAATTTGAACAAGTATATTTCCCACTGAGTTAGCCATGTTCTGCAATTATAATATTTTCCATTTCGGGACATAATCTACATGTTACTAGTGATTCAAGTAGTTTTGCTGCAGAACATAAGCTAATAATAGGTCAGTAGTTAATAACGCAGCTCACATCACCGGACTTGAACAAGCGTGTCAGATATGCACTTTTATATGGAGGAAATATCCCCTGATTGAAACCTCATTCTAATACAAATTTGCAGGACCTTGCATCTTTGTCAGCGATTTATTACTCTCTTTTTTCCAAACCGGGTATAGACGATTTCATTAAAGAATTCAGAAAATAATTTTCTTGTCGCAAATATTTTCCGCAGGTTCCTATAACGTCCTACAGCTTTTAATTTAATTTAAATGTTCCCATACGATTAAAATTATGAAAAGGCGACACTGCCTACGCATATAAACTGATTGAAATCTTGAACGGCGCTGTAGTTTAGTTTCTATCATTGAAAATCAGATCTGGTTGTATTGAATACGGTAGGATAATTAATATGACCAGTTTGTGAGCATAATGAGACGTTTTGTCGTTAATCAAAGCGTTGGGGTTTCACGATGTTGTAACTATGAGTACAGAGCCATAAATTACTGATTTATAGTGTAAGAAATATTTCTGTGTCAAAATTTTGAGAAGCAAAGAGACATACTTATCTATCGCTAAAAAAAATTTTTAGACGTTTTGTTCTTGTATACACACTAATCACAATTTATTTTTTTTTTACCTCCTTCGATAATAGGGTGGGGATGGCAATGGGGGTAGTACAGGGGGTAGTTAACGCCAAAAAAATCTTTTTAGACGTTTCGTTTTTGTACGCACACTAAATCACATTTTATTTTTTTTCCCCTTTAATAATAGGGTGGGGGGGGGGGTGGTAGAGGGGGTAGCTAACGCTAAAAAATTTTTTTTAGACGTTTCGTTTTTGTATATACACTAAGTAACATTTTAATTTTTTTTACTCCCTTTCATAATAGTGTGGGGGTGATTTTGAGACCTTAACTTTTCGTACATGCCCTAAACTGCAATTTTATAGACTCTTACTTGCTTGTTTTGCCTATTTACCCTTGCTTACCCCATTTACCCCCGAGCCCTTCAACGGAATTAGATCAAAATATAATCTAGTTACATTACATAAGTGTACCAAATTTCAAGTCAATATCATAAACGGTTTCAGAGTAAACGTGCGCACAAAAAAAAGTTACAGACAGACGGACCGACAGACAGGAATTTTTTTTTTGTTCAAATTTAAAATCTCGGCGTTTCATGACATTTTAAGCCTATTTCAACAGAAAAAAATAATTTCTTTTTGCGTTACTATCTTCCACTGGATATGGAAGTAAAATTAACATTTGCAAAGATAAAATATCAAATGTTAAGAGTTGCATTAATTGTAAGCTTTGTGCTCGGAAAATTACAATAATTATGAGACTAGAACACAATTTTACATCTGTTTTATAGGTACTTCACTTCGTTAGGTCCTTAATGCATGTTAAAGAAGGTACAGAAAAGTTCCATTAGACGTACTTTAACGTCAAAGCATTAAAGATAACTTGAGGGCATCATTAAATATGCTTATTTCTTGCGGTTGCTTTTTCATTTACGGAATATCTCCGCCTGACTGACTCTGAAGTTAGTCGATTTGTAAAAACTTGTACAAAAGTTTCACTGAAGCTTTTAAAAGTGAGTAAAGTTTGCAAATCTATGAACAATTAATGAGAAGGTTTTTTCCGATCTAACATTGTATTTTATTACCTCAACTTGTGTGAATGGTGTAAACCATGTAAATGGCTCAGATTTCAATCCTGTCGATAATGTTTAATGGAGGAGAACTGACTTATTCGTAATAGCTGCATTTTCTTGAGACTTTCAGAATTCGACGATTAAATTTTCTAATAAGAATTGGTTTCATTCTACTCAGTAGAACAAATGAATGATACCAGAGACGTCCATATTCGATTACTTGTTTTCCCAGGAAAGTATATACAATGAATTCGCAGAGACCCTCTTTCGCTCTCAACTATCTTTACTTTAAATCTTCACATTTAATGAGGAATGATTATGTGTATCAAGTGACAAAATGTACAAAGTTTTTTTATGAAATTAACTTTAATTTAGTTTTAATTGCATACAAACAACTTGCAAAATGTAAGACTAATGGGAAATAGTGAAGTTTGAAGTGGTGTCAAGGTAGACGCTAAAGTTTTCTAGAACAAGTAATTTGATAATAAATTATTATTTTATGACTGAGATGATAAATGCAATTTAAAACTTTTAGCAGAAATTATTAGGAACATTCTGTTGGGCTGTATACCTTGCCGGCGCCTCTAGCAATCATGATATACAAGTAGGTTTTCGAGAAGGCATTTTGCTTACCTCAAATTATATTTTTCACAGATTTAAACACACTAAACGGTTATATAAAATTAAAAAATCATGGGCGTTGCAAAAAGGTTTGTATTAACTGCGGTTTCAACCACAATAAAAGAATTATTCATATGAATATTTGTTATAATTTGTTGTATTCAATTAAGTATCATATTATCACTACTTCCACACCCAGATTTTGTATCAAAGTCTTATGCACACTAAATCCCAATATAATGTAATATTTTATTCCCTTTATTAATAGAGTGGGGGTGGTAGAGGGGGTAACTAATGCCAAAATAAATTTTAGAGGCCCTTGGTTTAAATCCCAATTTAATTTTTTACCCTCTTTAATAATTAGGTGGGGGGGCAATGGGGGTGGTTGAGGGGAAGCTAACGTCAAAAATTTTTTTAGGCGTTTCGTTCTTGTATACACTAAATCACATTTTAATTTTTTTACTCCCTTGAATAATAGGGTGGGGATGGCAATGGGGGTGGTAGAGAGGGTAGCTAAAGCAAAAAAAATGTTTTAGACGTTTCGTTCTTGTATACACACTAAATCACATTTTAATTTTTTTTACCCCCTTTAATAATAGGGTGGGGGTGGCAATAGGGTATTAGAGGGGGTAGCTAAAGCCAAAAAAATTTATTAGACGTTTCGTTTTGTATACACACTAAGTCACATTTTAATTTTTTTTATCCCCTTTAATAATAGGGTGGGGGTGACAATGGTGGTACGCTAAACATTTTTTTTAGACGTTTCGTTTTTGTATATACACTAAATCACATTTTATTTTTTTTACTCCTTTTCATAATAGTGTGGGGGTGGTATTGGGGGTGATAGTGGGAGGGGGAGGTGGCTGATGCCAAAAAAATTTTGAGACCTTAGCTTTTCGCACATGCCCTAAATTGCAATTTTATGGACTCTTACTTGCTTGTTTTGCCTATTTACCCTTATTTACCCCATTTACCTCCGAACCCTTCAACGGAATTAGATCAAAATATAATCTAGTTCCAGATCTCGTTACAATACATAAGTGTACCAAATTTCAAGTCAATGTCGTAAACGGTTCCAGAGTAAACGTGCGCACAAAAAAAAGTTACAGACAGACCGACAGGCAGGAATTTTTTTTTTTCGCTGAAATTTAAAATCTCGACGTTTCATGACATTTTAAGCCTATTTCAACACAAAAAAAATATTAAAAAAATGGACGTGGAAGTAATAAAAATAATAACAGTAAACAACTAACTAGTAATAGTAAGAAATCGCCACAATACTTCTTAAAAAGAAGCACTGAAACATTCAAACAATCAATGGCGAATCTAACTCATTTTTTAGAAATTGAATTACCCACATTTGGATTAACAACGTTTAAAAAATAGGCAGGTTTCACTCTGTTTATACTAATTGTAAACTCTGCTCCCTGCTTAGTTATACAAATAACTTTATCTAGTCGATAGCCGAGTGGGTTAAGGCGCGAGGTGGCAATCGCGATTAATCACACGGGCATCGCACCACCGGGTTCGAATCCTGGCTCCAACACTGTCAGAGGAAATGGTTGTATGTCCGCGTTTTTTCAATGTGTAACCCCCTTCTGCACAAGCCCTGGCTTCTGGAATTGGGGGTTGTCTAATTTCTGTGGTGTTTATTATAATTACGAGATACCACCTTAAAAGGTCCTTCGTAATCGGCGATAAAGAAGGTTTTAATTTCTCTTTCCTAATAAAAATATAATCACATGTTTGTATGTCAGGATTGACAAATGATTTTTCTAAAATATGATGTTCTGTTCTGTCACTTTGAGATGATTAAAATATTCACGTAATCTTGCTGTAAAAATCGACAGATCTTTATAATCATGAGAGTTAATAAAAATTTCTCCAGGAAGACGTAACGTTTGACCAAAAACAAGTTCCACAGAAGAACATTGTAAATCTTCTGTTCGCATTGCTCGCAAATCGAATAAAATGATTGGAAGTTCACTCTTCCAATTCCTGGAATTAGATCTGACAGTCGACTTTGTTTTTAGAGTTCTGTGAAATCTTTCAACAAACCCATTACTTTGAGGATGATATGCAGTGGTATTTATTCTATGAAAACCTAGGAATTTTTAAAGTTTGACTGTTTCTGCTGTAACATAAAGAGTATGCCGTAAAACGTTCAATTACAATGAGAATGTAAGAACAATCTCCGGAAGGATGTAATAGACCTACAATATATATGTGAATATGTTCAAAACGTCCTCTAAGGACTTCGAATTTACCAATTGGAGTTTTGTATGTTTATTTATTTTAGCTGTCTGACAATACATGTTTTTGTCCATAAGGTTCAGTCTGTATTCATTTTAGGCCAGAAGTATTTACTGTTAATTACTTTTTTAGTTAAAACATAATATTTTAGTTGCAAACTCCTCTATAAAGTCCTTATTTTACTATAAGGAACGTAACCAGACTGCAACCAACAGCTAATTTTCGGGCTATGTGCCCCGCCGAGTGCTGAATTACGAGCTACAAGCCTGGCGCGTTAAGTGTAATAATTGCATATTACTAACAGAACGCTAATGCTTCGATTGCAACAAACACCGACCGAAGGACTAATTCTTACTTGAAAGGAGCTCTTGTGCCAGCCGTCCCACACCACTTGCAGACTGCAGTTTCGAGCTGTTGGCTCTCATCAGTGTAAGATAGGCTGTGCCGACCGACACGAGGCTCCTTCGATTATTTGGTACATTTCGATATCCTTAGGATAGCGACATGCAAAACAGTAAGCAGGCGCCATCTAGCGGTCCAGAGTCTGTTGCAATTTAAAAATAAATAGCCTGACTTGGGCTGAGCATGAGTTCAAGTGTGCATCTAGAGGGCAAAATATTAAAGCATAATAATATTTTTTAGTTGCTCGAATTCCTTTTATGAATGAATTATAAAAAATTTCAAAAATAGCTCGTCTCATTTTGGCGGGTATATAAGGTCGAAATTTGGAATTAGAAACATCACACCAAATCTCATCTTTACCAAAAGTAGAATATCGTAATATTGTCTGAAAGTTATTTGGCATTCTACGAATATTCTTTCCTGTTGTTTGAGTTTTCTACAACATGTATTATCCTCTTCAAAAACAAATCGCTATTATTCTACCATTTTGTAGATTCGGTGATTTGTTTCTGAAGAGGATAATACATATGGTAAAAACCCAGTTAACAGGAAAGAATAGAATATCGTTTTTGAGCGTTATTAATTTTTTGTAAAAGAAAGTCAAAGGTCTACATTCCCCATTATATACTTGTTCCAACACTGCACCATTGAAATATTTGAACAATCTATTGTAAGGAATAAAGTTACATTATTGTTGCTGTTAGGATGTGTAAGAACGGTTGAATTGGCAAGTGTTTCTTTTGCCGTTATAAAATTATTAAGATATTCGTTTGGCCAGGAGCTGATATCCTTCATATTATTACGTTGCAATTCAGAGCGAAAAATATGTAAGGGGTTTAAAATTTCAGCAATATTAGGAATAAAATGATGACGGGAAGGACGAGAGAAATTTCTGATTGTTTCTACTCGTTCTTCTGTTGGTAAAATACCATTTGATGAAATATATCCTAAAAAATTCAAAATATCTACGCCAATAACGCATTTGTGTCTGTTATATCTTAATATGTACATCTAAATTATTAAAGCTTTTCAATAGAGATGTTATCCGATCATTATTTATTAATATCACAGCATTATTGAATAAAGCATGTAAAAGCTTTTCTTTCATATTTTTGATTGATTACCCTCGGGAGATTATACTAAAAAGTATATAGGGGAAGTTGTGTTTGTTTCACATAGAAATTTGCCGAAAAAATATCTGGATTATAATGGATATTGATTGGAATGTTATAAATTCAGCTTAAAGCTGGATGCAACCAAACACGGCCGTAAAGGATTTTAAATTACGATTATATTTACTTTCGCCTGAAAATGAAGACAACGGCTTAATATTGCGTTGTATTTGCCCTAAATAAGCAGAATGAAATAACTCGTCAATATTGGTTTTCGTCTGAATTTATTTTGTCTGTTGGATGATGGCCTAGCGGTATATAGGCGCCGCTGTTTTTATACAGAGTGGGTGGGATATATTAGCCCTTTATAAAACATCTTTTCGCTTTATTTTTGAACTTATTTTAACTTAGTGGCACTTATATCAATTTATTTAAGTGATAACGCGAAACTTACATATCATTGATTTCCTATAATAACACAGACATATTACATCAAGTTTCTGTAAACTGACTAATCATATCAGGTGAGTGAGTAACTCGGAGTGACGTGACGTGAAGCTTGGGCGTATAATTACAAGAGGTAGGTCAGTATTTCAGACAGTCGTCCAACTAAGTAGCGTTTAGTACCATACCAATCACTAGGTATAATATCTTCGCTAGGAGTCAACCTGTTCTCTTGACCTAGTCTTGAGAAGCACTGAATGGATTTTGTTGTGATTGTCATTATTATACAGGATATCCAGTTAGTGTTCCTTTGGAAGATTGTGCAAAGACTGTAACGTTAAATTATAATTCAATCATATATATTTGTATAGAATTTTAAGTTTATAAATAACTAAGGCTACAATTGGGTTTGTTGAATGATTGCAGAGCAAGGATTATTTCTAGTAGGTATTCCTCTAACTTTGTTGACAGCATTAGGACAGAGTACCTAATTTTGTGTTGGTTAGGTATTGCTTGTTTGAGTAAAAGTAGTCTCGGAAACATTCTTGTTTCCGATAAATTTTATTCAGGTAGCAATATACTTAGGTTACATTGTTTTGATGTGTTAGTAGTTGCTATAGGCTTGTTGTACGTTAGCTTCTTCTGATGCAGGACAACCTCTCCGTTGTCTAACCTAAAACCAGTACAAACATTTAAGTAATGGTTTTCACCGAGGGGTATATATTGTATGACTTACTTTTTATTTGACGAGCTATTTAGATTGTTCTTTTTCCTTGCGAGATACTTTGAAATTCGGTTCCTGTAGAGGATGTAAACATCTTTTGGAATGCCGATATGTGTAGGCAAAAATACATATTTCAGAGGGTGCTGGCTGGAAAGCAATTTGATTATTCATTTGAAGGGTAGATAATACCAATAATATTCACTTACTTGTACTTTGCAGGAAGGTTTTAGTTTTAAATAAATAAGCTTGGTGAATTCTATGTTTATTCTTTTTCTTCAGCTGTCATATGTCATATTTCACTGGGGGAAATGTGTTACCAACATTGATATAGGAAACTGCTCAGTTGTCATTTAATTTATTAATTCTAGGTTTATTTACTTTATGGACAATTATTGTTTAAAATGGTGATTTGCACTCATGGGATTTCTTTGTAATGTCTGTTTTAATATTTCCATGTCAAGAATTATTTTCTGTGTCGTTAAAATTTTAATTGTAAATATGCGCGCGTCTTTAGGAATTGTGGGTAATTTCGTAGGAGTTGTCAAATGGTGACTGGTGCTCGAAAACATGTGGCTGAGGAAAAAACAACAAGTGGTTTCCGAGTTTCCGGATCCTTCGATTCAGCAGCGTGTCGTTTTGCCGATAAGACGAGATTTTCCTTTTGAATGCTTTTAGAGCAACCCATTCTGAGTTTTGGGGATTATACTGGAAGTCTTTAAATTTGGAAGTGCCGTTTGGTATGTTGAGCTGTTTGAAGCCGATTTTGTTGTTGTGGAACTTCTAAATAGGCTTAGAAACGAAGCTATTGAATCCTTGTGTTTTTTTGTGTGCCCAGGCCATTTTGTTGGGTAAGCAAGTTTCACCAAATTTCATAGAAATACCGAATTCTAAAACGCTATTTTATTTATAGGCAAATTTTGTACGGGTATTAAATCTACCCTAGGCTTTGATTTCTGTAAATTCCTGGTTTTGGGGAGTTACGATATATTTTTTTTTGAATGGACGTTTTTATGCTGGGAAGCCACGTGTTGATTTGGACGGGACTTTTGCTGTTTTGGTTGAGGACATCGCTGGTACATATTGTTTTGGGACTGGAGTGGAGTCGGAGAGCCTTCTGCAGATATACTACAGGAGTTTCGAGTGAGGAACTGGGAATGCCTTTAAAGGCGTTGGAGGTGGGATAAGTACCCTTAGTATTTACCATGTATATTTAGAATCAGGTGGAAACCTACGAATCATTATTTTCCTTATATCTATGATTTTTTAAATTATTTTATAAACGGCCATTTTATAAGCCTAGCTGGTATGGACAATAATAGTTCCCTACTAGTATGAATTACCTGTAAGTAACTGCGCAGTTATATATCCAGATGTTTTGATAATTATATGTATAATTTTTTTTCTGTAGTATATGATGCATAATATTGGAAAACTTATTTAGTTGGGTATATTGAAGGATGGCTCCCCCCTCTAACCTGTCTTATTTAAATTAGTTATTTTGTTAAATGTAACTTGGCCTAAAATATTCATTTTTCACTTAGAAAGGACATCAACAGTAAATCAGAATTAAATCAGAATTAATTAAAGATTAAATCAAAGTTAAATCAACATTACATCAGAATCAAATCAAAATCTAATATATAATTTAATAATGTGTTAATTAGGAAAACACTGTCAGTAAAATCGAAAAGTTCATATATAATTTAAGAATTACAGTTCGAAAGTCGCCATCAATAATATTAAGAATTTTGTACATATAGGTATAATCTGGTAGTTCTTAATTTAAAAAGTCACCGGTAATCAGATTTTGTTAATAAATGTTGTAGGAATTTTAACCTCGTTTTTTTTTCTCACCGTTGACTTAAGGTTGAAAATAAGTAACACTGAATTTGGTAATTTGTTTAGACAGTGTGTTTGACAATTCGCTTGAGGTTGGTATATTAAAATTACCTGGCGCTCACTATTTCACCTTGGCAAACTTTAGGAATCGTTAAAAAATAAACGAATCTCACCCTTGGAGTCTCCTGTTGGAGCTAGCTGACCTTAAGTTTTTTTTTATTCGTCTTATTTTTAGACTTTCAGTCGTAAATTGAGTTTAACACGTAACAAGACGCCTAACGTTGTAAAAAAACTTCCGCAACAAAACTTTCAAAGTTTCATCTTTACTACAACGTAAAATTATTTTCAATTATACAATGTGTCACAAAAGCGGGTTGCACAAGAAAGTATATATTTTTTTAATATAACACCCTGTATTACACTCTAAAATATTTCGCCAATCGAATTCCCCGTTGCCAAGTTACGATTTTTTCCTGTTTTTTTTTTTGTAATTTACAAACATTCTATTGACTGCCATATCTCCGCGATTTATTAATTGTTTTTTCAAAAAATGCATATGAGAATTATGAAGAAGATGTTTGTACTTCAGAGAATATCTCAGATGTAAACGATTTTAGCGATTACAAGGGTGAAGAAATATTCCAAACTTCAGTTACCGATTCGGAAGTAGACACCTCTTGCAGTAGCACATCTAATACAATTACTAGAAAAAGAAACATGAAAAAAATAAAATAATAATCAATATATGTAAAAAGTTTAATAAAAATCAAGTGAATTTTCGAAAAAAAAAATCTTAGCTACAAGAGTTTTTTAATCTAAATATTTAAAACTTGCTCACAATCACTTTTTATTATTATTATTATTGTAATTTTTATAATAAATAATTACACGTACACTTGTGCGCGCATACGTATAATACAGAAAATGACGGGAAATCGCCGCGCGTATGTATTTTTTTTTTAGTCTTTATTAATTCTTTAAGCCAGTTATAAAGTATTGGATAGAACAAGTCAATAAATTACAATTACATAAAATGTAACATGTGACATGAAAGAAAAACAACATAAAAGTATAAAATATAAACATATATGATATATCTACAACACATCAATTGCAAAACGTCAGAATAAAAAGATATATAAAGATATATAAAACATGTAGCTTCATATCTGTTACTTTAAATCTAAGAGGCAAAAAACTCTGATACAGAATAGTAACATTTGTCAGATAAAATGCTTTAAGTTTTTTTTTTAAATAGATACTCACTTTCGATACATTTTAAGTGTTCCGGCAAATGGTTCAATGATTTTGGCCCTATGAATCTTGGTGATTCATTTGTCATTTTTAGTCTAGCACAAGGTACATGTATTTTATTTTTTTGTCTTGTATTGACCTTATGATAGTCGCTATTTAAAATGAAACTATTACAATTTCTAAAGACATATGCACAAATTTCAAATACAAAAAATCGGCAGCTACTGGAAGCGGCTGGAACCTCCCCACTCGGTGGATCTTTGAAGCCGAAAAGAGCATTAAATTGTGTGTCAAAACGGCACTAACCGTAATTCGATCTCATCCAAAACTTTTTCTGATCTTCTGGGGCACTAAAAAAACCCTCAACTTAATGAATTTACAATCATCTATGCGAGTTATTACCTACATTATCGCTCGTTGAATTAGGATATTAACAACTTTAACATCACTTGAACGACTAAGAAAGTCTAGTTATCCTAAATACTACAGATTTGTAAAGCAACAAACTGAAAATTGGTAAAGTGATAATCTATAATAAATTCACCAACCAAGGTGCAGAAAGCATATGATATTGATATTGTTACATCTACCTTTAAAGTTTGTGACAATCCACTAAAAGTTACAAATATGCCGAAATCTTATTAACATGACATGACACCAACGTTATCGGATGACAAACGATGGCAATGACAATCCTCAAAATTTACTCATTGCAATCCGATCGCTCGCGGCTGTCTTTGTTAAATGAAACATTAGTATTTCAGTAATTTTACTAGATTTTAGAGGAATATTTGTAGTTTAATTCTTCGATTTGTCTGTATATATATTTAAAAACGGCACTAAAATCCGCTCTACGTCTAGAGCTGTGAAGAAACCCTCACACGTGAATTGACACGTGATGTGACGAGTTTCACGACGTAACGGCTACGCGCATCGATCATGTCATGCGAAATGCGATCTATGCTTCATATTTGCTTTGTTTTTAATTTTTTTCACGGAAACCAAATCGAAAGGGTGGGAGTGTGATATATCGTTGAAATCAGAATTTTAACTGCTTTTCAATGGTTCCATTGCAAATTGAAAGTAATTATAAAATAAAAAACTTGTTGCGTCAAAATGGCACTAAACGTAATCCGATCTCAACCAAAACCTTTTCAGATCTTCTGGGGCACTAAAGAAACGCACATGCAAAGTTTCATTCACATCAGTTCAGTAGTTTCGGCGCTATCGTGCTAACACACATACACACACACAGACATTTTTCAAAAACCACTTTTTTGGGTTCCTAGGACCTCAAAACGTAAAGATTTGATGTTATCTCAATTTTCGTTTTTGAACCAATTTTAGTAACTTCTCACAATTGTATTGTGGAGAGGTTAAAATATAAGGTAACGTAAGAATATTATATTCTTTGAATATATTCTTGCAAGTGTGAGTATTAGGAATACCAAAAATAATTCGCAAAATAAGTTTTTGCACAATAAAAACTTTGAACGACATTGTGGAATTTCCCCAGAAACAGACACCATACCATAGACGTGAACCGACTTGACTATAGTACAAATTAATAAGTTGTTCTCTCGATAAAATCTTTCTAATATTACGAAACAAATTTGTTATTGATGAAATTTTTGATATCAAACTCTCGCAATGATACTTCCAATTTGAACATTCATCCAAGTATACCCCTAAGAACTTAACATTATTCTCGGTATTGCAAATAGCCTATTATTAATTTTAATACTTAAATTGTCGCATGTCTTTCGCGTACTGTGAAATCTAATAATTTGAGTTTTTTCGGTGTTAAGATATAAGTTATTATGGGAAAACCAATTATTTAAAATGCCTAAGATACCATTAAAATCATGTTCTAGACCACTATCAGATGGATTTGATATTATTAGAGAAATGTCATCAGCATACATTGTAAAATGTGCTTTTAATGGCAAAAAATCAATATCATTAACAAACAAAATAAAAAGTACAGGACCTAAAATAGAGCCATGTGGGACACCCATAGTTACATTTAAACATTCCGAATCAGCACTGTACACGGTGTTTTCACTCTTATGCTTTAAGCTTACATATTGATTTCGATCTTTCAGGAACGTAGTGATCCAATTTAATGACGGACCCGTATGCCATAATCATATAATTTAGATATTAATGATTCATGGTTGACGCAGTCAAATGCCCTGCTGAGATCACAAAATATGCCAACAGGACACTCTTCTACATCAATGAATTCTAAAGTTTTATTTAAAAAAGAATGTATTGCAGTACCAGTCGACATGCCACTAGAAAAACCATGTTGGTGTTTTGTAATTATTTTAAAAGTTTCTAAGTAATTTATTAACCTATCTATATAACAATATTCTAAAATTTTTAAGAATCCAAAAGGTATTATTACTGGCCTATAATTTTCCATTAGTTGGGCATCCTTTTCCTTAAAAATAGGTACCACTTTACCAGTTTTTAAGGTATTGGGAAACGTTCCTGTTTCAAACGATAAATTAATAATATATGTTAGTGGTTTTATAATATAATAAATTATGAAACAGGGAATATTATCAGGACCAGACGATTTTTTAGCTTTAAACTTTTTTGTTAATAAGTCTTGCAATTCTATTTTTTTTAAATAGAGATTGTGTTTGACGAACTATACCTTGTTTATGAGCACCGCAGTTTAATTGTGGTATTTGCTTTACAGTTGTATAGTTGTATATGCCTCTATAAAAAAATTGTTAAAAAGTGACGCTACTATTTGAGGCTGATCATATATAGTACCTTCATTATTTATGATAATATTAGAAATTTTTTTATTTCTGTTCGACAAATCGGCTGTGACGCGCCAGACGGCTCGTGTAGGATTCTCGGAATTTACTATTTTATGTAATTTTTTTTCGTGTCCTTTATCAGACGATTATGATTTACTATTTACCAAAAATAACAAAAAATCGGCTAAATTAAAAAAGTTATTTTTTAGTACATCATGTGAAAGTACATAAAAATACCTTCATTTAATAAAAAAAAATTCGTTCGATCATTTGGGCACATTGGGGACAGTTTTGAAAATTTTGTGAAATTTGGACTAAAAATGTAATTGCGGCCAAATTGTTAGATATTTTTTGCTTAATTTGGCGGGCTATTTCTTGGTTATATAGGTTACTTTCATCTAAAATTTCATCAAATTTGGTTTAATTTTGGCCAAGTTAGCCGTAATTCAATTTTTGACGTTTTTTCAGTATATTTACATCACGTCGTGGGAGGCGGTGATCCGATTTTTACGAAATTTGAAATGAACGTTCCTTGAACATCTACAATAAAATGGTACCATTTTCGTTTCTTAACTAGCATTTTAAAGGTCACAAAATAAATTAGAACTTAAAAATCTACCCTTAAAAATGACCAATTTACTTCTTTTTGCGAAAAAAAAGGGTTCCCCCACCTACAAAGCGGAAAACTCAGGTTATTCTTAGTTTCACCAAAACAAACATATTTTTCTATGTCGCGTTCCTCCATGTAAAATTTTCTCTATCGCCTTATTTTGGGGTATTTTGGGGTCCACTATAAACCCTTTGAAAATCTGGATTGAGAATTCGAATTTTTTTTTATAAAATGTGCAAATAAGCAGAAAATCTTGCGTTGACATTGTAATAACTGGACTATAATATTGGTGTCATTCTGCAATATTGTATAACGTGCTACGTTAATTACGTGCTGGAATTAATACCTTACATTCTCTATCTCCTTTATCGGCAAATACACTTTACGTAAGCCCGTCTATAATATACCATTAACTTGGTGTATATTTAGAATCCTAACTTCTAATTCCTCTAGCATATACTATCCAGAAATTAATGTTTCACCTGATACAATTAGTAAGTTTGCGTGGATGTGGTTATCCTATATTGCTTCAATAGGGATATTCAACGTAGGTAAATAACCAATACATATACACTGCTCCACGAAAGTCAGACAGCTCTTTGTAATGGTTTAATTTTTTCTTTGTTCACTAATTAATCATGAGATTATTTCTTAAAATGCAACGACTGGTATCTACAACCAAATAAGAAACTCTGGTATTAATTAAAATTCCCTGATGTGAGATTTTAGGCACTGTATGATGCGGGAGAAGGATATCATCAAAAATGGGGTTAACGCCGATAAAAATGAGAAAACGCCCCTGACGTATCTCGGTAACAACTACAATATTTTTTAGGGGTTGAGGTTGAAACGAGTTTGCCTAACTTCTGCCTAAAACACTATTACCCTTCCATAATAACGCTTGTTACTCGATCAGAGTATAATTTTACATAAGCCGAGTTAGAGCCGATAATTCTCTCTTAACACTTCGCTTGTTATGTCTTTTAAACAGAGCTCAATTCGTTAAATACAATTTGATCAATTTGTTGTTCCCTCAGAAGAACCGCAAGGGTCAAACTTGGGCCCACTGTTATTTCTTCTACTAATTAATGACCTGACCAATATTAGCTGTTGTACATTGTTTTCTGTTTGACTATTTAACTGCGATCCCATTCATATTGTTTTGTTAAACATTCTTATGTCTTATTTTTAAAAAATCAAAAACATACGAATTTAAATAATAACACATATATCTTGAAATGCAGTATAACTGACCATTATGCAACATTGCTTTATTTAACAGAAAGAAAATGTAAAGATGACATAAAGAATCTTACATAAATATGCGAAAAAATAGATTATAGAAAACTTACCAGAGACTTAAAAAATGAGACGTGGTCAGAGGTTTACAATGAAAACAATGTAGATATTGCGACAAATAAGTTCATGATTAAATATAAATATAACATAAAAAATTGCACAAAATTAATATGCTCTAAAATGAATAATGAACAGAAACCAAAGCCGTGGAAGTCAGCGGTTAATAAAATCTATACAAAACAGGGACAAATTAAAACAAGCATTATTAAAATATCTCAATAATTTAGAAATAAGAATTAAATACACAAGGCATAAATAAACAATTTAATTAGAAAAAGTAAGAGTGAATATTATAAAGTTCAATTCAAAGAAGCTAGTCAAAAGTAAAAAAAAATATGGGAGCTAATAAAAGAAGCAACAAATGAAAACATATAACAAAATAAAACAATAATAAATCAAATTCAAACAGAAAATAAGGTATTAACAGAACCCAAGGAGGTTGCTTGCGAATTTAATACTTATTTTTCTGAAACTGGACACAAAATGGCTCAAGATATAATAAACAATAATGAGAATGAAATTTTGACGGTTAACAAGAAATTTATTAACTCTAAATAAAACAAAAACAACATTCTTAACAATCAACTGAAACCATCAAATACTTAGGCTTGTATATTGATCAGTTTTTAAAATGGGACAAACACGTGGAAATATTAACAGGAAAAACTCGAAAGTTGGTATATAAATTTTATCAGCTTAGACAATACATGGGTTTACATTCTCTCATAAATATTTATAAAGCCTTAGTAGAGTCTATAATTAAGAATGGTTTAATAATTTGGGGCGGGACATATGACAGCACTCTAAATATCCTTAAAATATATTATTTAAGATATATTTTAAAAATTATTTTGAACAAACCTAGATATTACTCAACACAGTCATTATTTGAAAATATTAAAGTATTGGATATTGACAGTTTATATATTATAGATATTCTGAATTATGTACAAAAAAAACCCAAAATAAAAAATAAATCAGACCATGACTACTTATTATTATTATTATTATTATTATTATTATTATTATTATTATTATTAGCCGTTACTCGTCCGAGTATAAAAATGTTACAGTCGATAAATTGTGTACAATAAAAAACAAGTAAAATGTGTAGTCTAAATTCCCGTTCATCTACGGTGCACACGACTATGGCTATAGAGGCCAATTCGGGAGAGCACATGTCGACCGCAGTCAGGACAAACATAGACCTGGTTAGGTCTTGGATTCGGCCTTCTTGCAGCAACATTTCCTTGATAGCTGGCCACAACCCCTCGCCATTCGGTCCTGTCCGCTGCAAGTTGTTCCCATTGCTCGTCTGCAATACCGCAGGATTTTAGATTTTCATGGAGAGCGTCTTTGAACCTCTTTCGTTGACCGCCACGCCTTCTTCTACCGCTTAGCAATTCACCATAAAGTGTACATTTAGGAAGGCGGTTATCATGCATACGATGAACGTGACCTGCCCATCTTAGGCGTGCTCTTGAAATAAGCACCTCAATTGGAAGGCTGTTTGCTCTCCTGAGTACTTCCACGTTTGATATGTGATGGAACCAACGGATTTTCATCATACTTCTGAGGTGTCTTTGCTGAAAACGTTCTAATTCTTTCACATGACGACGGTAAGTGACCCAGCTTTCACATCCATATAGCAGTGTTGGAATGACAACTGCTCTGTAGACAGCCATTTTCGTTGACAAAGCAAGGTCGTGGTTGTCAAATACTCTCTCTCTAAGTCCCCAGAATGCTCTAGATGCAGCGTTAATTCTATTGCGAATCTCGCTGTCCATGTTTGCTTTGTCATTAACAACGTTGCCTAAGTAATTGAACTGATCCACCACTTCAAGAGAATTTCCGTTAAGTGTAATGTCTATTTGGTTCACTTGATGAGGAGTTGACATAATCTTAGTCTTTCCAATGTTGATTTTAAGTCCCAAGGAATCATAGCTCTGGGCATACACATCTAAAAGTTCTTGAAGCTCTTCCGGCGTAGAGGCTAAAAGTGCACAGTCATCCGCGTACTGGAGATCACAAATGAATCGTGTGCGTGTCTTCGTGAAAGCTCTAAAGCGCCCTATGTTAAAGAGACCGCCATCAAAACGGTATCTGAGACCTATTCCTCTGACTGTCAGTTTGTTGTCAACAATAATTGTTAGAGCAGTGGTAAACAAATTAAAGAATAGGGGTGCCAGGACACATCCCTGCCTAACTCCAGTGAGGGTTTGGAAAGGTTCGGTTGCCTCATTATTATACATAACCTGGGCGTTGTTGTTTGTATGTAGACTGCGACATACTTCCACAAATTTTCTAGGGATTGTTACCTCCTTTCTCTTATTATTTATTTTTGAGAAAGAATTGAGGCAACATGTGCGGACGACTAGCTGGTTTAAGCCGGAGCAGAGAGCCGTGGGTCCAGAGCATTCGTAAGAGTGGAGAAACTTACCCTTTCTGACATGTACAGCATAAGCGACAGATTTCTGTTTATTTCGAGAAAAGGAGACAAAGAAAAATTGATGTTAAATTGGGCACCATCTATAGTAAAATAAGCAAAATAGTCTCTTTTTCTCGAATAACCAGTCTGCTATAGATCAGACTGAAATTGTTGGTAAGAGAAATAAAAAGATGTTTAAAATGAATGACAAAATATATTACAAAAAAATTAGACAAATCGGTTTGAGACAAATTGAAATGTAAAAAAAATATATATATATATAAAACAAATTGATACCAGTATCCTAGATGGTTTATGGTTCAGGTGGCTGGTACTGGGACAGCAATCCAGGCCCACAATTGTCTCTTATTGCAAGAATTCTAAATTTTCCTTGGCAATTTACGTCTCTCAATGAATGGGGTGAAAATTGTAGGAAATTTAACCAAATATAAGCACATTCAAAATTTATGCAAGTTATTTTGCAAAATTTAAGCAATGTTAGCTATGCAAATATAAGCTAGTTAGCTGTACAAAATATATTTGAATTAGCTGCACGAAACATTAAGCTAGCTATACAAAGCTGCAGGAAATTAATTTAAGCTATACAAAAGTAATCTGATTAGCAGTACAAAAGTAATTTTAGCTATGCAATAGTAATTATTAGCTATGCACGAGTTATTATTAGCTATGCACGTGTAATTATTAGCTATGCACGAATTATTATTAGCTATGCACGAGTATTATTAGCTATGCACTAGTATTATTAGCTATGCACTAGTATTATTAGCTATGCACTAGTAAGCTGATTTCTTAGACTATAAATTGCCAAAAAATTAAAAGGAAAGAGAAAAATATTTTTAAAACCATGTGGTACATATAGCATTTTAACTACTTATTAAATTAAAAAGAATTGACTTTGAATTCAAAATTTATTTTAAAAATAATTGAAATTATATCAAAGGCAAAATTTGAAGATTAATTAAAATATTTTAATGAGTATAATGAAATGAAATTACCTGTATGTTCAACACTTTGTAACTGGGATATAAAAATTGTAATATCAATTACTGAAGTCCACAGTTAAAAATTATAATGTTTGAATCAGTACAAAGGCTGCAAGCAAATGACTTCCTGGTGAGTTTTACTGATAAGGTAAACTTTTTATCCTGTTTACTGGAAAACAACGCTACCAAAAAAATGTGAGAAATCTAATTCCCTATTGAAATTGAAAGCTATAAAATATAAAAATCGTACAAGTATGGCCATCTGTCAGTGGTTAATTTAAGCGCACCAACTTGCCTTGTAGATTCCCATACTCAACTGAAGTAGTGGCATATAATCGATAAAAGGAATCTATAATAATAGTTTATTTTCCATGCCAGCTGATTTGCCTTTGCAATTTCTATTTTATACATAACAACAAATATTAACAGATATAAATAAGTAGTAAAACGTATTGATATTATTGATAAATCAGTAACATATTACATGTTATAGGATTTACTATATATAGAATGAGAGAAGGTAAGGAAAATAACCATATGTACTCCATAGTAAACAAAAATATAAAAATTGAAAAATAGATATCTGATGTAACTAAATTTTGTAGACAAATTGTTTCCTGGGATAATAATGCTGTATTACAACGGATATGAGATACATAATAGTGTTAATAGAAAAACAGGACTAAGTTCCTATGATATAAAATTAAGTACATAAAACAGTGTGACATGGTTTAGCAGTTATACATGTAAAATTCTGTTAGTTGAAAACAGTTTCACCTGCAAAAACTGAATCCAAAAAATATACAGGTCGTGCTAACTATCCACAAAACACTAGTTTTTAAATAAAACTGTTAAATGGACATAGGCCATGTAACAGAATGCCTCCCTTCTGGCGAAAAAAAAATTTTTTTTTTAAGGTACGTATAAAAATTTTTGCTTTGCTTTAGTCGTAAACACATTATGAAAGTAAACAATATTTTAATATTATTAATTCCTTGTAGGAAACATAAAATACAAAATTGAGAAAGCGAGCGAAGGATGAGTGACAAAATACATTCTCTACCAGAAGTTCTACGTACAGGGAGCAAGTGTTTGACCTAAACTGGAGAAATCTTCGGAACTAAGTAATGAAAAAAATGTGAAAAGTTAAGTGTTGCGAAATTTAAAAATAGACAAAAAAATGGATAAAATTAATTTTAAGGAAGACGACTTAATGTCGAAATCCTACAGACATTATAACGTCTGAGCAACTGTGAAGCCGTTGCTAGTACTAAAATTGGTAGAGTTTTATAAAACTAATACCACGATACATATAATGTAATATTATATGCCAATATAGGTTAGCAAGAAGTGAAAACTTGTGGTATTGTTAACCTACAATTCAAGTGTATAGCCGTTGAGTGCTAAAACTGATAGTTCAAAACAAATCAGATAGTACATGTAAGATGTACTATAGTTAAATCAGAAAAATTGTTCTCAAAAATCAAAGTTAAAATCGTGAAGCGAAGTAGAAAAGCTAGAAAAAATTTAAATTTACCTAGGTAGGAGAATTTTATTAATTACGGTAAATAGAAGAAACATAAACAAGAAAGAAAAGAAAGAGGAAAGTACTGAATACCCATAAGGCTGGTTTTCAGAAAGGTGATTAAAATAATCTAGTAAAAATATAAAACTTATGGTTTTAAAGTTTTAGTTGTCAAAGTTTTGAGGTTATGGCTTCTTATCCAAGGTGGTAGGAAAAGATTAAACCAAATTGAAGTAAAGAATCGTATAGGTATTCACAGAAAGCACAAAAGAAAGAAGAAAAATACAAACACAAAAGAAGAGAAGAGACGGTGTTGTTGTCTATCGTTATGAGAATCCACAAGTAAAATTATAAGTTGAGGTAAGTACTCCTGTTCAGAAAGTTGAACAAAGGAAAAAGAAATAATTATAACATTTTTACATTTGTAGGTTCTCATCATCTGGTAACGTAAGCTACCGGATGTTATTTTGTTCCCACCCCTGAACCTTCGTGGATCTGAAGAAAGTAGAAATAGAAAGTTATAGATCCAGCCGGAAAATACATAAAAGACAAATAACTTTTTTACTAAAGTTACCGCTGTACGATAATAATGAATACTGTACGTTATGCAAAAGATTGACTCGCGTATTCTCATTGGAGAAAAAGTCTGGCTAGCAAGCGATGGTGAAGAAACGTACTTATTAAAGGTTAGTATTTGAGAAAATTTTCTCAACGTTAAAGAAAATATTTACATAATAACAATTTAGAGCAGTGTATATCTCACAAGTAAGATAACTTATAGGTAAGATATGAAAAAGAAATCTTTTTGATAAACAGATCTCAAAAAATTGTTAATGGAAGAAATATTTTTAGAAAATATTTCCAGAAAAATATAGCTAAACATTTTTACTAATCTACAGTTTAATTAAACTAATATTTACAATAATATGTACAGTACTTAAGCAATGAATGATAAACATATGTGATATATGATATAATTCAGTGATACTTAAATTAAGGAGTGCATGAATTATTAGTGAATAAAATGCACGAAGGACTTAATGAATAATGCATCAAGGACTTAAAGAGTAATGGATAGGGGACTTAACTTAATAATGCTTAAAGGACTTAAAAAATAGTGGCCATTTTATATACAAAATTTACAAGAGAATCATCCTCGAAAGAGGAGCGGGAGGAAATTTTTTAATTTCCGGTTGAGTGAAACAATTCACTCAAAAAAATGAAGTATGTAGAAATGGTAGCAAGCCATGTCTACAGATATAGTTAACTTTGAAAGTTAATCCAATACATCCCTTCGTTAGAGATTTACGAAGAAAAAAAATATCGACAAACGATGGTACGTACTAGTACCAAAAAGAAATTACGTAAGCTTTGCTTACTGGTATACCAAAAAAATTGTTTTTGGTGGCTTTGCACCAAAAAAATTATTATACTTATTGTATAATTTAAGGAAATTTGCCAAAAATAAGCACTCAAAAAAATCAAGAGACATAAAATAGGTATTTTTATTAAGGTAGTTGAAATTTCAGAAAAGTTATGATTTTTATAAAAATTACGAACTGTATTTTTCCAATTCTCCCAATCAAAAATGTCAGTTTTGGGTTTAACTTTGAAATTTGAGAAAATATGTTTATTTGAGTCATTTCTGGAATGCTTTTTAAACTTAGAATTAAAAATTACTCGGCCTCTAGGGTTATTTTTCTGCCGTGGGCCTGATAAAACAGCAGAAAACCTTTCTAGTTTTTTGGATTGCACTCTGGGCAAGTCTTAGAAGTAAAATTAGGTTTTCCACATCGGAAACAAAACCTATTTCGAGCTTGTCTACACTCGTGAAAGCTATGACCTTTCTTTTGACAATTCCAACAAGAAATAGAAAATTTATTATTATTTGATGTACCCGGAACAGCATTTTCTTGATTCAAATTATTATTTAGACTAATATTTTTGTTACTTTTGCTTTTAGAATTGAAATTATTTTTATTTTTAGGTGATGGAAGATTTTCTACATATGCCAAGTCAGTTTCGAGGACACATGCTTTAGGAGTTGGAGAATAATAATTATTTTTCATTTGTGTGGCCAAATCTATTTTCTTGCATAAAGTTAATAGTTCGGCTGTATTTTTAATATCTGTTAAAGCTAATGCATGAATATATTTAGGCAAAATGTTACGTCTAATTATTTTTAACTTCTCCTCTTCACTTAAAACAGTATCTAAACGATTAAATAAATTTTGCATTGTAGCAACAAAAATATTTATGGACTCTGACTGTCCTTGTCTACGAGATTTTATCTCATCTAACAATTTTTCATCATAATCGCATACTAAAAAAGCGATTTTAAGCTGTTCTTCAAGCTCTTGCCAATTGGATACAATAGATCTGATTGACCGATAAACAATTAAGGCCTTGTCAGTAAATAAATCAATACTAGACTCAAATAATTGTTGTTCCGATACATTCCTAGCGGAAGCAAGTTCCTTGACTCGTTCGAGAAAAGCTTTTAAATTTGACTTTCCGTCAAACTGAATTCCCCATTTATAAACTGGGACATATTTCTTGTCAATTGGGTAATTAATAGGTGAAATATTTTCTAATTTAGGAATAATTTTAATTTCTAACCTTGCATCAATTTCCTCGCAAGATGCGATAGCATCATCTTTAAACTCCTGCAAGTTAATATTTATCTCTGTCGGTTCTTCCGGAACCACGAATCTATGCACTCGATTTGTTAGGCATATTAAACGATTTGAAATTATTAAATAGGATGTGTCCTCTTTGCATGCTGAAAAATCGTGAACTAAAGCAAGTAGTTCAGCGATAGTGTTGGTGATTTCAGTTTTTTCTGTTTCAACATCGAAGCTAGGATCTTTTAATGATTGAAATTCGCGTTTTTGCTTTTTTAATAAATTGTCTAATATCATCCGTTTTGTATCTAAAGTTTTATTAGATGCCTTAACATTTCGAATACGTAGTTCATAATCTACCTCAGATTCCGTTAAATATCTTACACAAAATGGAAGTTCCATGTTAACAAGAAATTTAAAGAAATAAATTAAAAGTTTTTATTAAGAACCCAACTGGCAATAAATTGTATGTTTAAAATAGCAAATGAATGTAGTCTTATCTGATGTCAAGAGATAAAAAAACACAAACAATTTTATCTATCAAAAAAACTATACTAAAAAGGTTGTTTCAACTTTAACTTTCCAGAAATAAATCAAATTAAACACTTTAAGCAGCAAAATAATATTTCAGGTAGGTATAATTCCACAACTTCACTTTCACTAATAAAGAATATTTTAAGAAAATTTTTGGACTTGTAAAATATTTGATATTTAAGGACGCAAATTTTCTGTATACCATAGAATTCAATTGTTGTAAGCAAAAATATATGCAAAAATATATAATAAAAAATTTTAGACAAAATGAAATATAAGCAAAAATATGACTCGACTTAAGAAAAAATTATTTTCTTACCAAAAATTTAAAAATTTGTCTCATATGCAATACATTCAAAAATTGGGGTTTCACCTCTCTTACTACTCTTATTATATAAATATGTTTATTGAATTGAGCCCTACGCCGTCGTCAATTATATTGTTTCGGGCCCCACACGTTGGTCGCCAATTATGTTACCTCCTTTCTCTTATTATTTATTTTTGAGAAAGAATTGAGGCAACATGTGCGGACGACTAGCTGGTTTAAGCCGGAGCAGAGAGCCGTGGGTCCAGAGCATTCGTAAGAGTGGAGAAACTTACCCTTTCTGACATGTACAGCATAAGCGACAGATTTCTGTTTATTTCGAGAAAAGGAGACAAAGAAAAATTGATGTTAAATTGGGCACCATCTATAGTAAAATAAGCAAAATAGTCTCTTTTTCTCGAATAACCAGTCTGCTATAGATCAGACTGAAATTGTTGGTAAGAGAAATAAAAAGATGTTTAAAATGAATGACAAAATATATTACAAAAAAATTAGACAAATCGGTTTGAGACAAATTGAAATGTAAAAAAAATATATATATATATAAAACAAATTGATACCAGTATCCTAGATGGTTTATGGTTCAGGTGGCTGGTACTGGGACAGCAATCCAGGCCCACAATTGTCTCTTATTGCAAGAATTCTAAATTTTCCTTGGCAATTTACGTCTCTCAATGAATGGGGTGAAAATTGTAGGAAATTTAACCAAATATAAGCACATTCAAAATTTATGCAAGTTATTTTGCAAAATTTAAGCAATGTTAGCTATGCAAATATAAGCTAGTTAGCTGTACAAAATATATTTGAATTAGCTGCACGAAACATTAAGCTAGCTATACAAAGCTGCAGGAAATTAATTTAAGCTATACAAAAGTAATCTGATTAGCAGTACAAAAGTAATTTTAGCTATGCAATAGTAATTATTAGCTATGCACGAGTTATTATTAGCTATGCACGTGTAATTATTAGCTATGCACGAATTATTATTAGCTATGCACGAGTATTATTAGCTATGCACTAGTATTATTAGCTATGCACTAGTATTATTAGCTATGCACTAGTAAGCTGATTTCTTAGACTATAAATTGCCAAAAAATTAAAAGGAAAGAGAAAAATATTTTTAAAACCATGTGGTACATATAGCATTTTAACTACTTATTAAATTAAAAAGAATTGACTTTGAATTCAAAATTTATTTTAAAAATAATTGAAATTATATCAAAGGCAAAATTTGAAGATTAATTAAAATATTTTAATGAGTATAATGAAATGAAATTACCTGTATGTTCAACACTTTGTAACTGGGATATAAAAATTGTAATATCAATTACTGAAGTCCACAGTTAAAAATTATAATGTTTGAATCAGTACAAAGGCTGCAAGCAAATGACTTCCTGGTGAGTTTTACTGATAAGGTAAACTTTTTATCCTGTTTACTGGAAAACAACGCTACCAAAAAAATGTGAGAAATCTAATTCCCTATTGAAATTGAAAGCTATAAAATATAAAAATCGTACAAGTATGGCCATCTGTCAGTGGTTAATTTAAGCGCACCAACTTGCCTTGTAGATTCCCATACTCAACTAAAGTAGTGGCATATAATCGATAAAAGGAATCTATAATAATAGTTTATTTTCCATGCCAGCTGATTTGCCTTTGCAATTTCTATTTTATACATAACAACAAATATTAACAGATATAAATAAGTAGTAAAACGTATTGATATTATTGATAAATCAGTAACATATTACATGTTATAGGATTTACTATATATAGAATGAGAGAAGGTAAGGAAAATAACCATATGTACTCCATAGTAAACAAAAATATAAAAATTGAAAAATAGATATCTGATGTAACTAAATTTTGTAGACAAATTGTTTCCTGGGATAATAATGCTGTATTACAACGGATATGAGATACATAATAGTGTTAATAGAAAAACAGGACTAAGTTCCTATGATATAAAATTAAGTACATAAAACAGTGTGACATGGTTTAGCAGTTATACATGTAAAATTCTGTTAGTTGAAAACAGTTTCACCTGCAAAAACTGAATCCAAAAAATATACAGGTCGTGCTAACTATCCACAAAACACTAGTTTTTAAATAAAACTGTTAAATGGACATAGGCCATGTAACAGGATACCTAAGCGGGACATAATTTTCCAGAGTACTTCCCTGTCCACCGAGTCAAACGCCTTGGTTAAATCAATGAAGGATGACTACTTAACTCGCTCGATGGCAAACAAAGAAAATATAAGACCAAAACCAACAAATACAGCCTTCTTAAAGTATATAGATTATACGGGAATTAAATTGCATAACGTCTTACCTGTATCAATAAAAGACATAAAATACTTTAAAAAATATAAGAGAATAACTAAAACATATGTAAATGAAAATATAGATAAATTTAATCAAATTTTGAGAAAATGATAGATTTGGTTACCCTCTGTACTCGTTTCATTCCACTAGTATAGATACTTTTTATTTTATTTCTCTTTATTTTCTTCTATTGTATTTAGATGTATTAATTAATATGATGCACAAATATATATATTTTTAGCGCTCGGTAATTAAATACATTAAATAATTAGGAATAGATAGACACAAGACAAGCCCCCTGTGAGCTTAGGTGTCATATTTGAACCTTTTAGTTTTAGTATATAAGTACTATACTTAATGAATAACAATATTTAAATGTTTTTTATGAATAAGTTACCAACACAATTATAAGAGCTGGCACAATATTTAAACTAATAATATATACTATTATGTCAATTAATTTCAAATAAATTTATTATTATTATTATTATTATTATTATTATTATAGTTATTTGTGCCAAGGTCGTAAAGTTGATCTTTCTCGGCTGAATCCGAAATTTGCGGCCGAGGTACAGCCGAGGCCAACCAAACTTCGGATAAGGCCGAGATATATCACTAGGCCGAGGTGCACAGCACATTTTTTAGGCAACTGTATCATTTTAAAATTGTTTCATATAAATTACTGGAATCATGGACAACATTTTGCAACAAGTCTACTAGGCTGACAGTTTTAATTCGTTTTCAAGTTAATAACGTAACCAAATGAAAACGTCACTGGATAGTTTATTGACAAGCCGTGACATATTTCAAATATTAATGATGATCAAGTAATACGTGAAGTAAAAGCGGCCAAAAGAATAAGATTGACAAATGAGTACAAGGAGATGACACTTTAGGAATGCTGTCGGATTCGATAAACGTCATTTTTTCTGACAGTTGACAGTTTCGTTTTTGACAAATTTTCCTCGAACTATGTTCTAACTTATTTCGGCCAGTGTATATAACTACAAATTTGGTCTATAATAATATAATAATTTGGCACTATACTATTACAAATTAATCTAGAAATAATACAACTGGTAGTTTGTCCTTTTAATTTTCCCACAATGTTAGCTTTTTATTTACTTTAGCTATCTTCCCATCGCTAATTAAATTGAAGAGTGTATTTTTCATTCCAGGCCCAGTGCGATCTCGTAAATACAATTATGACTGTTAATTTGGCTGAAAATACTCGCAATTTATCAAGTACAACATTAATTTCATAACTGATGTATTTTAGTATCTTACGGCCGTTCCATTTGCGCCTCGGCGGAAGAGACATTTATCAAAAGTTTAACGCACGTAATTACTGAAAATAATGGATGTAGGCCCTGATGATTTTCGACGATTAATAATAATTTGTTGGTTGAACTTTATGGTTTAAAAGTCCATTTACAAATTCTAGGCGACTTTAAAGAACTAAGTGAAAGGAACCTGGATACATTAGATGAGTAGCAAAATATTTCTTCGGGGATATTGGTGTATATTAAAACTAAAATGAAGTTTAGAAGCATACACAGTGTCCCAATAGTGACTTTGACGCACTGTGGGGATACCCTGTATATACTCAAAGTTATGTTGGTTAATGCTGAATAAACTGTACAGATTTGCCATATTTAAATCCAGGATGTTCTATAAATTCGATAAAATCATGTTCGTCTGAGCATTTATTTTTGGGACGCTCCGTATATTTATATTCTTATACAGTATATTCTGCATGTTTTTTTTATAAATGTTTTTCTAACCACCTTTCAAGTCACTAAATGACCCTCTTAAGTCTAGGAGATCTAGATTTGTCTCAGTTAAGAAGACGGAACCCTATAGTTTATTGTGGGATCCGAACCACTTTTTGGGGATAATTTATATTTGAAAATTACTTTGCAGTAGGTGGAACCCGAACCCACTTCGTATAATTAGGGGAATATGGGAATATGATAGATTTTTTAATTCTTTTGAGAGTCTACAGTTTTTCGAAAATAACCATATAATTTTAGTTTGTGGCGACTTCAATATACCTAGTTTCAATTCTGAATCTAGAGTAAAATTAATTAATAACTTTGTACAATATTTAGATTTAATGCAATTTAACTTGATAACTGCTGTTATGATAAATCGCTTGACTTGATTTTAGCAAACTTTGAATGCTATGTCTCTAGAGATAGTGTACCTTTACTTTGTAAGGACAGACACCACTCATCATTAACAATTCATTTATAATTAGAATCTAAATATGAAAATAACTTCCCGATGCATCAAGATAATCAAATGTATAACTTTAAAAGAACTGATTTCATACTTCTCTACGACAAGCTTATTCGGGTCGACAGGTCATACCTAGAAATATACAGCAACGCTAATGATGCTTGTGACAAATTCTATGCAATTCTACATTCATTTTTGATGAATGTGTACCAAAATTTAAAAAAACTAACAAGACTTTTCCACCTTGGTTTAACTACGAAATAAAATACAATATTCGCAACAAATAAGGTAGCACTAAAAAATTATAAGAAATATAATAATGATCACTATCTGCGGAGGTTTCAAACACTTAGAAGTACAATTAAACGTCAAATTGATAGACCATACAAACAATGTGTCTCAAACATTGAAAATGAAATTTCTGGTGATTCATCTAAATTCTGGTGTTTTGTCCAGTTTAAGAGAAAGAAATCTCGAATTTTAGGAATACTAAAATATAACAATGCAATTTTTGACACTCTACAAAATATTGTCAATGGTTTTGCGGATTTTTTTTCAGTACATATACTCAGTCTAACCACCCGCTGATAAGCAATCTCGTATCAGATCACGGTAAATGTATACATATTATTCATATCACAGAGGATGACATTATAAAAGCGATAAAGAAACTAAAAAATAAAATGACTTACGGTATAGATAATGTCATGAGTTTTCTTGTAGATTGCGACATGGTGTATTTGTTAAACCACTTTA
Source organism: Leptura quadrifasciata (assembly GCA_963675555.1). NCBI lineage: Eukaryota > Metazoa > Arthropoda > Insecta > Coleoptera > Cerambycidae > Leptura > Leptura quadrifasciata. The sequence continues at coordinate 16,373,545 of OY776681.1, read as the reverse complement.
TATTTTATTAAATCTTGATACGCCTAGGTTTCCAGACATTTGGAAGTTACAAGAATCTCCCCAATTTTGAAATCTGGCGATCCCTCATGACTAACTATAAATCCATAGCAATCTTAAGTAATTTTGTGAAAGTCCCCAAAATAATATTATATGAGAATATTTAGAATGAAACTAAAAGTTTAATATCCCAACTAAGCATGGTTTCATGACGAAAAAATCAACCGTAACTAATTTGGCTGTCATTGCGCAGTTTATTTGTAATACACTGGACGGTGAAGGTCAAGTTGATGTGATATACAGAGATATTCAGAAAGCTTTTAATGCAATTGATCACAATTTGCTGTTAAATAAGTTACTGGCTTCTCTGATATCTTACTTAAATATTTCATCATAATTATCGTTGCTCAATTAATATCTCAAAGATATATTACCACATCGGGAGTTCCGCAAGGGTAAAACTTGTGTCCGCTGTTATTTCTAGTCTTTATTGACGACTTACCATCAGAAATTAAATGCGATCATCTTCTGTTTGCAGATGACCTCAAAATTTATCTAAAAATAACAAGGATGGATGATTGCATGAGTCTACAAAATGTGCTTGACAAAATAGTCTCATGGTGCACCAACAATTCATTGAAATTGAATGTATCTAAGTGTAAATATTTAACTTTCACTCGCAAATTAAACTTTGTTCGCTTTAATTATAATATAAATGGCAATTTTATTGGAAAGCATTAAAATTTTATTTTATTTATTTATTCTAAATAAACTGGAATATGCAGCTCTTATTTGGTTTCCAATTTATAATAATGCTCTCCACTCAATCGAATCAATCAAGAAAAAGTGTATGAAATTTCTTTTTTTTTTTCTTTTCTTTTTTAAGTACCACGACTTTTATCCCCCGAGAGGCATTGACAATAAACTTTTACTTAATAATTTTAATATGATTTCCCTGTACGATCGAAGAAAAGTTATTGCTATTTCATTTCTTTATAATTTATTAAATAATATCATTGATTGTCCAGCGCTATTAAGCAGAGTAAACCTTTTAGTTCCTAGAACTACGTCACTCACTCTCAAGCATTCTATTCTTTTGCACGAACGAATGTAATGTATAGATCACCAATTATTAACATGTGCATTTTTAAGACTATATCAGATCGATGTGATATCAATTTTAACAACTTAAAATTCATCATTGATATCTACCATTGAAAGGCTCAGTGGCTTAATGCTTACGTGTTAGACTCGCAACCATGGAGTCCCGAGTTCGAATCCTGGCTAGGATATGGATGTTTAGTGGTATTTTTCATATGTTACCGAAGTGGTGGCAGTGAACTAGACGAGGTTGTGTGGGAGACAACACGTCTAGCTGCTGTATCACTCCTGAGTTCGAGTCTCAGCTGTGGTAGATAGCAATGTCGTAGGGAATGATCGTTGTACAATTGTCTATGTGTATTTGTCCTGGTTGAGTGGTGGAATAGTTAATGCTAAACTCGACCAGGACGTTAATTAAACTGAATAAGGCGAATAAAAAAAATATGACTGAATGAATCAAGATGTATATAATGTACCATCTATGGAGTAACTAAGTATTTGTTATTGGTGTACTAGTACACTTACTGTTAAGTACTATACGTATTAATTCTTTATGTGTTAGTTTTATAAATATTGTTATTGTTTATTGTTTCTTTATTGTATTGTTTTTCCTGTAATTGGGTTTTACACCTGTAAAAAACGTCTATCATTATTATTATATGTTACTATAGAACGTTCCACAAACGTTTGCATGTCACGTAGCCAAAATGTATATCTCTCTGTACAGGGTATCTCACCGGGAACTGAATCGATCGATATAGAGAAAAGTACGCATCAGAAAATTTTGATAATTTAGGTAATTACAATGTCGGTGTGACCAATCCATTCCAATCCAGTGTCACCAAACACTGTAAAACGCATACTGGAAAATTTTACAAATTATGGCTCTGTCAAGGCAAAAATGCAAAGATGAAAGCCTATTGTTGATGACGAAAACATTGAAATAGTCATTCTGGGATATTTTCATGCATTTCCAAGGATGTCATTAAGACAAGCTGCTCTGGAATCGGGACTATGCAAGGATTCAATTCACAGAATCTTATTAAAACATAAGTTTCACCCGTTTTCATTCCATATGGTTCAAGGATTAAAAGAAACAGATTTCCTAAGACAGAATTTTTGTGAGTTTATTCTAATAAGGTCTGAGGGTGACGATTCTTATTTGGGAAATATTATATGGACAGATGAAGCAAAATTTACTAAAAATGGACTTTTTAATAGACACATTTCGCATTATCGGAGTGACTCAAATCCTCATATGTTCAGAGAGCGAAACTTTCAGGAAAGTTGGCAGTTCAATGTTTACTGTGCCATAAGAAACGATAGAGTGGTGGCATTACAATTTTATCAGGAAAATTTAAACGGTAAATTAAATTGTCTCTTCTTCTAATATGTATAGGTAAATTTTTTTTTTTTTTTTTTTAGGTGAAAGATCTGAATATCTTACAAAATTTGAATAATAACTATTTAGAAAATTTACCTCTCGCCGAACATAGAAACATTTTTTATGAGCACGACGGTGCTCCCCCACATAACGCATATTTAATTAATAATTATTTACAAGAAACTTTTTATGATCAATGGATTGCCTTATGGCCTCCTCGCTCGCCCGATTTATCAGTTCTGGATTATTTCATTTGAAGAACTATTAAAAATAAAGTTTATGAGAGTCCATTAACAACCATTGAAGATTGTATGCAAAGAGTAAGAAATGCATTTCAAAACATATCACAGGATTCAATTAGAAGAGTTACCCATGAGGAACTAATCCGAAAGTGCGAAAAATGTGTCGAGGTTCGAGGGCGAAATTTTGAGCAATTATGAAATTAAAATGAAATCATATTTTAAATTGATCTTATCTCTGCTATTTTAGTTCATGCCATATCTTCAATTCGATTAATACGCATGTTACAATGTTAGTGTTATTTTGCGTTTTTGTGGATATCGAGTAGCAAATGTGCTGCAAGTTCTTAATATTACTTTATTACATTCACCATAAATAATAAACAAATTTAAAAAGTTTTCGTTGGTATAATTTAAACGTACTGGCATTTTTTGACATAAGATAATGACTGATTGTTTCTAATCATGGCTATTTTGATGAAATGATTACAACAATTCATGAATTTCTAATAAAACCGCAAATATTTCAAAAAGTTGTAACTTTAACCCCCACAATGCAATAAAAAATAATAATAATAATTCCCCACAATAAAAAAGGGAATTCAATTTTACACAACTTGACGTAAAAGAATACAGGGTGTTCCATTTGACCTAAACAAGTTTTCGCGGTTTGAAGTTGACAAAATGTAACGCGAAAAACGGAACACTTGGTATGATATTATTGAATTTATTTCAGTTGTAGGGCGTAGTTCTCCTTGTGTTCTTTTTACGTGACAAGAAGCAAATGAGGATCTTTTACACGAAGAAAGTTATAACGGTTCTTGCAAACCGTTGCAACTGTCAAATTTTCTATAAAATGTCAAATATCTCTGAAACGGCTAAGTTTAGGTATAGAATATGCTACATATTTTCGACTCAAAAATTTATGCTCTTTTCGAAAACCCTAAAATATATAGGGTGTTCCATTTGAAATAAGAAAGTTGGTATCGACTTTCCTTATAAGCGGAAGTGCCAGCTACTTGTAATTACTTTAGTTGGAATGGCCACACCGACATTAGTAATTATCTAAATTTTCAAAATTTTCTGATGCGTACTTTTCTCTATATCGATCGATTCAGTTCCCGGTGAGACACCCTGTATAGGTATAATAAAAATTGAGCAGAGTTGCATCATATTCCGTTCGCGTCGCCGATAAAAACTGTCTCTACTTTATTTAATCATCGTGTAAGTTTTTCGTCGTGGTCTCATACCCAAGCGACTACATCACGTGCACGTGGAACCGAGCTTCGCCTACTTCCTAGATTAAAAGCTCTTAAACTAATATACAGTTACGTAACTAACTTACCAACGTATGCTCTGATGTCGTAACTGGTTCCAATGGGGGCTCCGTTGTACTCTTTCGCTGGCACTAGTTGCACGCTAGGAGGCGCCAAGGGAGTGATTTCCATGCTGAATGGATATGCGTTGGGACCCAGTCTCTTTAATAAGGCCTCCTGAAACAATTCGACATATATTAAAAGGTCCTCGTAGAAGTTCGTTCTAAAATTAGCAATCAAATCAAGCATGAATCCCGAAAACTTGAGCTGTATAAATGCGTAATTTATGGTTGTAAACAAGTTTAACTGTAAAATATTATAATAAGATTCTTTTGCTATACTAGTTAGTCTTTTTTGCGTTAACTATATACCGAGTGTTTACGCAGTGGTTTACTATATCGTTGAGTATAAAGGAAATGATGTTAAATAACAACTTACACCTTCCTTTGTGCGAAGCAAAGGAGTAAGTTATCTCAGCTAACTGTTAAATTCGGCAGACCTCGTTTTTAGGGCTTGACATATTAGGGCCTGTATGAGCTAAAGGTTTAACAATACAAAGTTCTAGAGATAATTTTAACGTTTTCTATAGCCTTTGATCGGGAAAATCAAAATAAATCCATTAATTTAGAGGGGTTGAAAAATATAACCAATGCGTCCTTTCATGTCATTGTAGACATAAATATAACAATGAACGCACAATTATCTATTACACAACCACTTCTAATCTGGGTCCAGAACCTATTAGATGGAAAGAGCTAGTAAATAAAAACACAGTGCTAATGCTGAACTGATTTCAGTCTTTACACAAGATCTATGAAAATTGTAGTAAACATGCTTTCGTTTATAGTACCGAAATTTGTAACCGTAATTTCGCCTTTAATATTGGTATTCCATATTTTATAAGTAATAATAATAATAACACTCTTTAATAGCATACGCTATACAATAGTAAATTCAAATACGCAAGTAAATACAAATAAATAATAATAATAATAATAAATAAACACCACAGAAATTAGACAACCCCCAATTCCAGAAGCCAGAGGCTTGTGCGGAAGGGGGTTACACATTGAAAAAACGCGGACATACAGCCATTTCCTCCGACAGTGCTAGTACTGGAGCTAAGATTCTAACTTGGTGGTGCGATACCCGTGTGATTAATCGCGATTGCCACCTCGCGCCTTAATCCACGAGGCTGTCGACCAGATGGATATTAATACAAAATATTTACAACACATATATGTATAATCCTATTTAAATATTGGGGAATTAGATCTCTATTGAATTTTTTATATGTTCTAGGCATAATCTTTTGAAAATTTGGAAGTTCAATCCATTGTGAAACACATTGTTTTGACAGAGTCTCGTATTAACACTTTGAATATAGAAATTTTCTCGTGATCTTGTGAAATGGTTGTGTATGTCCTTACGAAAGCACAATTTTCTAATAACTGAATTGGAAGTAGCTTATGTAATATTTTGTAGATAAATATTAATGTGTGAAAAATAACAGTTTGTTTTACGCTAATGAAGTTCATATCAGATAATAGCTGTCTTATATTTGTATATCTGTCCTTTTTCAATATAATACGTAGGGCTTGGTTTTTTTTGTAACGTTGTTTAGTAAAAACAGTATTATTGAAGAGTAATTAAAATGTGGTTGGATAATAGATTTGTATATAGTTGTCTTCGTCCACTGACTGAGCTCGGAGCCTATTCTACCTAATAAGTTTACTTTTTTGCAACTTTATTTGTGATATATGTTGCATTGCTAGAAAATTTTAGGTGCCCATCAATTATAGCTCCCAGGTAATTGAATAATTTGACAACTTTGTCATCAGGATAAAATAAAAATAAAAAAAAATGACTAATCTAATGTCGACATTTTGCCGGAGGCGCCGTTGTTATTAATATATATCTTATTATTTTATATGAAAAAATATATATGTTTAAAAAATTAATTTTATTGTAAAAAGCGTGGGGTGCTTGATATTAATTGTTATAAATATTTTATTGGTAGCTATTGATAAAAGTAGAATTATAAAAATATAGGAAAAAGCACCCCACGCTTTACAATAAAATGAATTTTTTAAACATTATTTTTTACTTTTTAGTTAGATTTGCTATTAAAGCGTGTTTTTTTGTTTTTTTAACTATAATTTTTTATGATCATAAATTTAGTTCTATCATTGTTTAATTTTAAATTATTTTCACTGAGACATTTACATAGACTTTCTACCTGTTTATAGTTCTTAATATATTACCAACACTAGTCCCATTTCCGTATAGTAGGGTATCATCAGCAAAAAGTTGGATACTACAATATTTCACATGTTTAACTATATCATTTATATATAATATAAATAAAATTGGACCTAAAACAGTCCGTTGAGGTACACCATATTGAGTATTTTCTATATCTGAAGTGATGTTATTAGATTCCGTTTTTTGAGTTCGATTTTCGAGATAATCAGTTATCCATTTTAATACATCATTTGGGAGTCCCATGTTTTCTAGTTTCAATAACAGTAATTCTTTGTCTACTATTTCAAATGCTCTCCGAAGGCCTAATAATAATACCCCTATCATTAATTTATTACTAAATGCATTGAGCCAATATTGATTGTAAAGTACTTTCACAGGAGTGCTGTTTGCGAAAACCAGCTTGATGTTTTATTAAAATGTTATTACTTTTTATATAATCCATGATTTGTTCATTTGCAGTAGGTTCTAAAACTTTTTCATATGTAGGCACCGTATTAACTAGTCTAAATTCTTTACATTCATTGGTGTTCATTTTGTTTTCTACTAGAGCCAACTATACTAGTATATACTTTGGAGAACTTCGCGGAACTACTTGATGCTCACTTGCCGACCAAAAACTGACTTGCTCCAGCTTCTTTCCACTCAGACTTATATACTATTAGTTTCGATGCGTTAATCGTGCCCCGTCGAGTCAGGCACGAACGTTTTTTTTGTAAGCCGACATTCCGTGCGGGTGCGGTATAAAACCGGTTAGGGTACCCGCCATTCAGTGCGGGCCACGTAACTTCGTAATAAGTGAAATTGACTGAATTCGGAATTGAAATGTATGCCATCGGTTCGGTCGTAAAATTATAAATCTTTTGGTATATGACATAAATTCGAAGCGATTTCATCTTAGGAGTTATTCACTAAATTAGTCGGCAATGGTTTGTTATTTATTGATTCATCCTCGTACAACACTATCGCCGGCTGGCGGTCATCATATGGCTAGGTCACGCTAAGTGCCGTATGGAGCGAGCTCGGCCGAAGTGAAGTTGGGATCATGTTTCGAACGGAGCGGCAAAGTATCGGTGTGATAATAAAATGTGCATATTGCAACGGAAATGAGTTTTGATAATAATGCGTGAGCTTTGGAATGTGATAAGTGGAAATAAGGTGCTTTAATATTTGCGACACGAATTAAATAGATGTTTAATTTGAATAGAAAATTGGCTATAGAAAATGTACGGATTGGAATTGTTACATGTTATATAATAACTGGTATTTTACTTATATTTAGCACGATCTGCATAGCATTTTGATTCAGTTTTTGTAAGTGAGACTGTTTCAACTATCAGAATTTTCTTTGTATAATTGCTAAATTATTTCACATTGTTTTACATACCTATTTTTATGTCTTAGGAACTCAAGTCATGTTTTTAACGCTAAACCATGTATCTCTGTTACAACACTTCAGAAACCAATTGTCGATTTCAAGGTACAAAAACATTTACATTCGTTTATATTTCATTTTTATGTTTTGTTTACTATGTACATGTGATTATTTTGCTTACCTTTGAAACTTGCTCATTCTCCTGTTATACAGTGTATCTTATAATATAATGTATTTAATGAATCTTTATAATACAACTTGTAAACAATTTATTACGGCAGTTCGTTTGTAGGTTAAATTTACAATAAATGGCATTTATTCATTTATGTAGAAATTATAGATTCTCTTTATCCATTCTGTGATTTGTTTGAGTGAGGAAATCTAAGAAACAAGGTTGTGCGCTTAAGTCGCCCATCAACAGATGGCAACACTTGTACCATTTTCTACATTTTACAGCTTTCCATTTAATTAGTAAATGTAGATTTTTCAAGTTTGTATATTGGTACCGTATTTCAGATTTATAAAAAAGTTTGCCTTATTTGTTAAAATCACCAAGAGATCATTTGCCTGCCGATTTTGATCTGATTTAGACTTTCAAACGTTCTGTGAGATCTCCAGTAATTTATATTACAATCAAATCCACATTTCGTATGTTTATTTAACACAACCAGGTAAATTTAATTTATTAGTAATTTAAAATGTCAATAATTTTCAATGTTTTCCTTAATGCAATTTCAATTTTTTAATATATTTAAATCCAAATCTTTTTAATTCAATAAGTAACTAAAATACTACATTACAATTAATTGTATTTCAAAGCATTCTTTATGTGCAAAAGAAAGTCACTTTTGGACCACTTTGTATACTAGTAGATTCGACAAAATGCATGTAATAGAAAAAAAAATTATTTAAAAAAATGGCTATGCATAACAATTTACAATTATTATTTACATTAATTCATTAAACTCTCTGCCGAGTAGCTGAAAATAATAGAACTTATATAAATTAAAATTCATTATAGAAACTTTAACTAAAGCGAAGTTAGAAGATTAGTTGAAGCGTAGTTTGATTTTTCAGTTATGAAAACACTGAAAATTGTTCGCCTATATGGAAAATTGTTAATACCGCGACCTAGTTCCTGAGGGAAAACGAATTTATTGTAGCGAAAGACAATATCCGTAACTTAAACACAAGAAATGAGTTGGATTGAACCATTTAAGCTAATACGATAGAGATATGAGATATATTTATTTTATATCCTTCAAGAACATATTTTTTGAGCAAAGCATCTACTAGTAGAGACAAATTATGTTGTATTATTTGATTCTAGTAGGGTAAGCATACCAGGCAACATATTTATTTTGATTCTAGTTAGCAGGGACGACGCTGTAGTCTCCGGGGTAATATGTATGTATATATTCAAATATTGATTATGCTTATTGAAGATGTGAGACATCTGCACAAACTTAATAACTGTCTAGTCGAACGTCAATTTCTCAGATACCATGATAGAGGAATTAGAAGTTAAGGTACTAAGTACACTGTCAGTTTATGATATATTAGAAACAAAACTATGTAAGCTAGGTTACCTGTAAATATACAGATTGGGAACATTCATTCTGGTACGTATAGTGGAACAGTATTTTATAGAGAGTATTTCATGAATAAATTGTCTCGTGGCGACGGTTAAATATATGAGTGGGTTTATATCAGACCACTTGATCTATTATGGCTTTTAAATATAATTCATCCAATAGGTTTAGTTGTGGATTGAGTTTGATATATCGAAATTATGAACATAATTTGCATTTTCATTTCATTTTGTGTCAATTATGTTGCGAAAATCCAAGCAAATTTAATCCAGAAGGCATCTAAATACAACCCGCTTATCTCAGCATCTCGAAGAGAAACTTTACGACATGTTTAGAGGTTATTATACTTTTCAAATACGATAGAGTATATTGCAAATTATGAGACCATTAGCATCTCCCTTAGAGAAATCTTTCGATTTCTTTGTATTACAGACTGCGCAACCATTAACAACCCTCTATATCTTATCTCTGAGGCAACGTGTTTTCCCCAATACTAGGAAAACTGCAAGTGTCTGTCCCATCCTGAGAAATGGTTATAATTCTAAGGTAACGAACTATCGACTTATCAACTTACTGTGTAACTTCGCAAAGGCTTTTGAGATGTCTTTATATAATCGTATTTACCCACTCGTTAAAAATGTTATATCATTTGACCAGCATGGCTTTATGGAAAAACGCTCTTAAAATGTTTTCTTAACCGTCTCTCAAGTTACCGAGGTAACCCCCTGGAAGATCTCAAGGATCTTGTGCTAGGTAAAGAGAGACGAAGCCCTGCAGTTTAATGTGGACTCCGAACCACTCTTGGGGCAATTTTTTTAATGAAAAATTGTTTCGCCTTGCGGGAATCAAACCATTTTGCTAGGCAACTCAGTTTGCTAGCCAGACGCTTTAGCACACTGAGCTGCCGTCCCCGTCCCCCGCACTACCAATACAAATTTAATATGTTTCACACAACTACTGTCTAAAGTTGGTGATCTAAAAGGGCAACTAGATGTGATATATATCGATTTCTCGAAAGCCTTTAATCGTATTGATCACGAAATCCTACTAATCAAACTAGAAGAACACGCTTTTTGTGTGCACCGCGACTAATTTTCTTTAGCTCATACTTGACAGATCGTCTCCAGTACGTTACATATAATTGTTTTAAATCAAGACAATACGCGATTACCTCAGGAGTTCCACAAAGATCTAACCTGGGTCCTCTATTCTTTTGTCTTCTCATTAATGATCTGAGTAATGTAATTGGTTGTCACAAATTGTTTATCGCAGTTGGCTTAAAATATTTTCATCAATTAAATCATCTGACGACTGTAATGTACTGCAAACAAAGCTAGACAAGGTGGTATATTGGTGTAACAATAGTCGTCTTAATTTGAACATCTTCAAATGTAAAGCCATGACATATTCCCGTAGAGTCAACCATATGACCGAGCATGTGACTATCAAATTGAATCACAGGCTCTCCTTCGCACCAATGCAGTGAGATATTTAGGAATTTATTTTGATTGTAAATTAAGTTTTTCCACACATATCGGACAGACTGTTTCGTGTTTCGTCCTTCATGAGAATGTTAGGAATTGTACTTAAGACTGAATCAAGATTTTAACGATACCGATGTTCTCATTACGCTGTTCTCCGCCTATGTTCGTTTCAAGCTTGAATACTGCTCTCCTGCCTGGAACCTCATTTATGACAACTATATAAAATCCATCGAGTCTGTTCAAATGTTGATCGAGTCCGTCACTTGGATGGGTGAACGGCATGTCTGTTATAGGGTATGTCCCCTACAAGTCCAAAACAAAACATTCCAAAAATCACCAAAAAATCAGATCACCCCATGCACCATGGCAAACTACATAAAAAAAAAGTCAACCAAACACTATTCACATCAAAAAACCACAGTCAAACTCAAATACCTCTGAGAAAATTCGCAAGCACTCGATAATTCAGAAATAACGTAAATTCACTAATATCCAACTTCAAACATTCATTCAAGTCCATTCATAACCGATTTACTACGAAAAAGTCACTTAAAAATACAGCCCCCGTATATTCATCAACCTGACCCAAATTAGTATCTAAACCCAAATTTTCAACGTCTTACTTCAATCCGTAAATTTTCTATAAACAATTTCTTTTTCAAAATTTTAATACTTCTCGACCACCCCTCGTATACGTAACTACGTTAAAACTTAACATTCAAACTTATTTCATAACTTTCTTGCAACCACTTCGCGTTTTATTCTTCTTACTTTTTGATCACCCCCTGTATACTTCAAACCATGTTCCATGCCTCGGGTCTTAAAGTTCAAATTTAATTTCATCAAATTCTCGCAACCCGATTGCTATTTTAAATTTCACAATTTTTGATCACTCCTCGTAATATAGCATACAATATCTCGGTTCAACTTGACTCGTACCCGTTAGAAACATTTTAATATCTTATTTCCAGACACCACGCACCTATCGGGAACATTATCATTTCATTTCAACTTTTAAACATCGGGCCTTCGTTAATACTTTACGGGGTCGTGTCAGATTTTGCTAATTAAACGCTAATAACTTCTAAACCAAAATAGATCCAAATGTCATTCTTATTTCATTAAACTCCTCTTTTCATTGGCGATTTTTCTATGTAATTTTCATTTTCAAAATCTTAAATTTCCAGTATTGCGCAACATGTTGTAATCAATGACTCATCCTCGCCCGCACGGAGCGATTTCCGGGCTTTCCAGACAGTTAAAACGGGATGCGAGACTCGATGGGGCGCGATAAACGAAACTTACACAAACAGTATAAATACCGGTGTGCAGCAAGCCGAAGTTAAGTTCAGTTTTGGCAGTGACTCCTTCCTATGTTTAGTACTCGCGAAGTGATTCATTTAACTTAAGTTGTAGATACCCACCGTCTAGTTAGGCTTTCTTACCCCTCTGTCCTAGCATACTTCTCGTGTCTAGCTGTCCCGAACTAGCTTCCCAGGCCGAAGCCTGGTTAAAAAGGAGTAGTTTTAAGGAATCGCCTTAAGTGGCCCCATTTAGTTTAGTATATCCTCGCCTTAAGTGGCCCCCTTTTAGATTTTTATCTTTCGTCTTAAGTGACCCCATTTTATTTCGTCTTAAGTGACCCCCTTTGACTCGCCTTTACGGCCCACACATTCTCAAACCAAAGTGAATTTTTTTCAGATTAAATAAAAAAAATATTTCAATAAACAATTTTGCTAAATTCCACAGTCCGAATTTATGCTGTCGAATAGTTACATCCTACAAAAAAGAAACTCTGTTAAATAAAAAAATTACCCCATAATTTTTCACTCTGTTAAAATAATATTAAATAAATAATTGTTCGTGCCGCTTTAAAATTAAGTGTTATTTTTTCAAAAATACCATATACAGGATGTAGCCGCTGACCCTGTCAGAACTCAGAGACTATACAGTGTTAAATAAAAAATAAGAAAAATTGAAACCACAGTGTTTCAACAGATCCAGACTACAATATATAGGGTGTAGTATTTGACCCTAACCATCACTACAGAAATCAAACAAAAAGGCTTCTCATATCAAAATAAAGTGCACGAACGCCCCCCAGGGTCTCAGCTCTAAACCCCCACTGCTCCAGACTTTTTATTTCACCACGCCGAGGGCTCAATCATGCTCATGTCATTTCGCCGTCCTGGTTGAGTGGATGAGTAGCTGTAGCATTAAAATAAAAAAATTAAAAAATAAAATACGTCTCGACATTTTGCCTATTTATGTCACTTTACCTATTTAAATACACCTTTATAATTGTTCTTAAATTTATTTTATTCACCACAAAATTATTATTATTATTACTGATATTTCATTAAAGTTTGCCGATCGTCCAAATAGGACATTTTCCCGCAACTGTTCGACGTTGATTCCTGCTGTTAACGTTGTTTTAGCCTTTACTGGATTTAAGTGTTTCCTACTTTCACATACGAACTAATTGAATAGCATTTACTTCGTTATCGTTAGAGTATTCATTATTGAAATTCCTGTCTGGTTTGATAAGCAATGTTGGGAAAATTAATGTGGTCAGTTTGTCAACATAATGAAGTATTTTGCCCAATTAATCAAGTGATCGGTTTCTATGATGTTATAATTACATAGAATTATGTGCGATTGATTTATATTGAAAGGAATTTGTATGCCAGTGACCGTTCGAAATAGATTCATGATGTCAGTTTAACTGTAGGATAAAATATCAACATGTAACTGTCGTAACAGCTATCGAAGCGTTATTTTTTGCGATGAGAGACACACTTGGTTTTCCATTTTTCTTTCATATTTAGCCAAAAATATACAGGGTGTCCATTAAACAATGGGCCATACGTCAACAGTAGGTATGGGCCTTTCGTTGATGGACACCCTGTGTTCAAAAGGTATCGTTTCAAAGTAAATGTTCCCAGTTTGAAGGTGATATAATTGAGTTAATTTTTTGAAATGCAGACTTTAATGTTTTTTCTATCTCCAAGGGCCGACATCCCTTCACAATACGAGTAATCATACAAATATGATTATAATAAGTTTCCTTTATTCAGCATATTAGCGCGAGTTCCATTTCCTTGACGTACCAACTGTCGTACATTATAAGCGACGCTGAGTCGCGACGAGTGACAGATTTGGGCTTTACGAGGAATTTATAAAAACAGCATTCGCGATATGATCAATGGCGTAGCTATCGTCGATGAGTCAGGCCCATGTGTAAGATTATTTGATTGCACAAGTTGCCTTATAACTCAATGAAAAACAACAATGCAGCTACTGGAAAGTGTTTCGGAGTTATTGCTCCTTATCAGCGCAGCGCAACTTAGGGAATCTATAAAAATAGACAATTGCCAAATTGTAGTTCATTATAATAAAAATAAATAATATAATAAAAATTTGCTTCATAGATTTCAAGGTTTATTATTTTCTTTATTCGCCCATTACTGCCACTAATAATAATTCTTTCCTTTCAGAGACTTTATCACTAATGCTGCTGTATAATAAATACCTCCCGCACTTTCCCTGGTCCTTTTTTTAATACCATTTCTTTATTACATAAAATTTCCCTTATGCAAAATGATGCCTACGTGTAAAAAGCGAGAGACTCTATTGTAATAAGTATTTTATTACTAGCTCCCTATGAAATGAAGGCCGCATTTATGATTTATAGGAACATTAAAAAGCTTAGAAATACACGACGATGTAGACTATGACATTTTAAAACCTTGAAGGAATATAATTTTGCAACTACAAGACACAACGTGTTTCCTCACCCAAGTGGACATCACCTAAAGATAGTTCAAATGTGCTTTTAGAGGGCGGAATATTAAACATAATATTTTAAGTCGCAAACTCCTCTATAAATCCTTATTTTACTATAAGGAACCTAACCAGACTGCAACCAACAGCTACTCTCCGGGCTATGTGCCCCGCCGAACGCTGAATTACAAGTTACAAGCCTGGCGCGTTAAGTGTAATAATTGCATATTACCATCAAAACGCTAATGCTTCGATTGCAACAAACACCAGCCGAAAGACTGATCCTACTTAAAGGAGCTCCCTTGCCAGTCGTCACACACCACTTGCAGACTGCAGTTTCGAGCTGTTGGCTCTCGTCAGTGCAAGGTAGGTATGTGACGACCGACATGAGAATCCTTTGACTATAGTACATCCCGGTATTCTTATAATAGCGACATGTAAAACAGCCAGCAGGCGCCATCCAGCGGTCCAGTGTCTGTTGCAATCGAAAAATAAATAGCCTGACTTGGCTTAGCATAGTTCAAATGTGCTTTTAGAGGGCGGAATATTAAACATAATATTTTAAGTCGCAAACTCCTCTATAAATCCTTATTTTACTATAAGGAACCTAACCAGACTGCAACCAACAGCTACTCTCCGGGCTATGTGCCCCGCCGAACGCTGAATTACAAGTTACAAGCAAGTGGTGTGTGACGACTGGCAAGGGAGCTCCTTTAAGTAGGATCAGTCTTTCGGCTGGTGTTTGTTGCAATCGAAGCATTAGCGTTTTGATGGTAATATGCAATTATTACACTTAACGCGCCAGGCTTGTAACTTGTAATTCAGCGTTCGGCGGGGCACATAGCCCGGAGAGTAGCTGTTGGTTGCAGTCTGGTTAGGTTCCTTATAGTAAAATAAGGATTTATAGAGGAGTTTGCGACTTAAAATATTATGTTTAATATTCCGCCCTCTAAAAGCACATTTGAACTATGCTAAGCCAAGTCAGGCTATTTATTTTTCGATTGCAACAGACACTGGACCGCTGGATGGCGCCTGCTGGCTGTTTTACATGTCGCTATTATAAGAATACCGGGATGTACTATAGTCAAAGGATTCTCATGTCGGTCGTCACATACCTACCTTGCACTGACGAGAGCCAACAGCTCGAAACTGCAGTCTGCAAGTGGTGTGTGACGACTGGCAAGGGAGCTCCTTTAAGTAGAATCAGTCTTTCGGCTGATGTTTGTTGCAATCGAAGCATTAGCGTTTTGATGGTAATATGCAATTATTACACTTAACGCGCCAGGCTTGTAACTTGTAATTCAGCGTTCGGCGGGGCACATAGCCCGGAGAGTAGCTGTTGGTTGCAGTCTGGTTAGGTTCCTTATAGAAAAATAAGGATTTATAGAGGAGTTTGCGACTTAAAATATTATGTTTAATCACCTAAAAATGATCGAAGCTATATTTTAATTGTTTCCAGATGATACCAAACTACTTCGTTAGTAGTTATTAATTAACTTTATGTTACACCTGAATATATTTGCTCGAGAAGATCGGCAGAATGTATTCAGGGTGTTCAAAGATAGACCTAACTATTATTACAGTATTAAGCCTTAAAAACCAACATTTCTAAATACTTTGAAAGAAGGCGATGAAAATAAAAGGTTAGATTATTGCTATTGAATCCAGAGAAATTTTTTAGACGACAGAAAATTTATGAGTTAAATTTTGTGGTGATGTCTTCTCAAAACTGTAGATCCTGGGCTACAAAAAATCCTTATTGTATTATTGATTGTAAAGACCAGTATTCAGAGAGAATTAACGTATAGTATGGAATTTTAGGAGGCCGAATAATTGGTCCGTTTTTCTTTGCTATCTCGTTAAATGCTGAGCGCTTAGTTAAATTTTTCGATACGAAATTATGGGTTGCAATTGACAGTCTTCCTCTTAATATGCGACAGGAGATGTTTCTCCAGCTAGATGGTGCTTCAATTCATAATTCTATAATAGTTCGTCAGTGGTCGAACAAAGATTTTACAGCGCGCTGGATAAAAAGAAATAACCCTTTTGAATTCTGACCTTCTAGATCCCCCGATATTACACCACTAGGTTTTTATTTTTGGGAAACAATGAAGAATGAAGTTTACAAAACAAGGCCCAGAAATTTAGAAGAGCTTCGTGCTAAAATAAGACGAGCCTGTCGCGAAATAAGCATTCCAGAGCTGAGAACAGTAGCTAATCATAATCGTAAATGAATTGACACATGTATTCAAATTGAAGCTGGATTAGTAGAGAGAGAGACTACATCCGATAATTTTTTTTTTGCGTGTAATGAGTAATTATCTCAAAAACTGATTGTTACTTTAACTTGTTGTTTCTTTAATTGCTTCAATTACGTCGGCTTGTTTGATGACACCATACCGAATGGTTCACCGGCTTTAATCTGCCCAGTAAAATTGAAGATCATTTTTTTTCATAACCGCTTAATAAGTTATATCCATTCTAAATACTTTTCATTAACATACTGTATATAACCCAATTTCAACGGGCACAATAACCAATTGGATGAATAATCACAATCGAAACTTCTAAAGAAAATTCGTTCATTCATGCTTATCCGTGAGTTATCCGAGGAGCATTCATAAGTTGCCTTTATTATATTATAATGGATATAAGAGAAATGTATAATTCGTACAATATTAGGGAATCTGCGTTTTCTCCCAGGAAAATATCAGATAACGAGTCGCTGGTTTCGGCTTATTATACTAGCTTAAAGTCTTGGGAGTTTCCGTGTTTTATTCAAGTCACGTCTATTATTTTTCGTTTCCACTCCGAATTTGTACAGCTTGTATTAACTGGGTTGGCAAATTAACTATTTAAAGGGGGCTTTTTACCGGAAAAGCATATTTATTTATGCAGACGTTTTAATAGTTATAAGTAATACAATCCTGCTGATTTAGTTTTCTCTTGCCAGGCGTGTGTAAAGCTTAAGTATGCTGTAGAAGATCTTTTCCCAGTAATTGCATTTACATAATGAATACTAATTAATCTATTATTAATGGCCTTTTGTCGGCGCTGTTGGTGGAAACATCGCACCAAATGATGATACCATTCAAGACTATTACGAAAGATGCAACACATCCTAAATGTCATGTGGTAAATGAAAATTAATGTATATAGTTCTCTTATCGATTAAGTCCAAAGCTAAGTGGTATAATATCAAAAGGCGCACATTTTAAAAATATTTTGAAATATACAGGGTGACTCGATAGAGCGGAGCATCTTCGAAGTAATTTTTTTTAACACCCTATATATTTTTACATTTATGAATTCAGCCTAAAATTATCTTTCCAATGACCTCCAGGTTTTTAGTTTTTGATGTGGCGTTCTCGAGCTATTCCAAAAAATATGAAAATTTTGGTCGGAACAAGGTTTAACAAATTAATTCGATGTGTGTGTATTACTATTAATTAAGAAGATTTATTTTGCAATTTTGTAGACAAGGGATGTACTACAACGACACAACCACCAAATATTGATTATAATTATACAGGGTGTACTTTATACTAGCGCTAATTCAGGACATATCAAAGTGAATTTTCTCAATTTTTTCAAATTGAACACTCTGTATATTAGTAGAATGCAAGTTTTCGGTCTAATGAAGTAGTTTCTTCCGGGTCTTGCCATGGTCGTCGAACTTGACTTGACGTTTCGCTGATCATCCTGTCAGCTTATTCAGAAAGATTCTAAAGACTGAATTTGTTGTGTACACTCCTTGTTAGATACCTAGGCGCCGCTTCGCTTCGCTGGTCATTGGTCGCGCTTGGTTCGCTTCGCTGCTCATTCATCGTGTTTGGTTGACCGTGACTTACTACGGTGCTGGTACTTAGCAATACCAGTCTCCACGTGTTACTAAGTCGATACCCATCCTCCCTGTTAAAGTTGTTCACGTTTTTCATAATTTCCAGTGATTCCCTAATGATTTGCGGATAATAGCGCGTATTCCTGTCTAATATATTGACGTCCTCGTAGTCGATTTTATGGTTCTCGTTATTATGGACACGTTCTGCTATCGCCGACCTATCCGTGTATCCGAATCTGGTATTTCTCTGGTATTCTTTTATTCTATACTGGATACTGCGTCTGGTTATTTACTGCTCGTTGTATATTGCCCTGACCAGAGGAGAATTACAGAAGAAGAACAGCAACAACCAACAACGTATTGTTACATGGCCTATGTCCATTTAACAGTTTTAGTTAAAAACTAGTGTTTTGTGGATAGTTAGCACGACCTGTATATTTTTTTGGATTCAGTTCTTGCAGGTGAAACTGTTTTCAACTAACAGAATTTTACATGTATAACTGCTAAACCATGTCACACTGTTTTATGTACTTAATTTTATATCTTAGGAACTTAGTCCTGTTTTTCTATTAACACTATTATGTATCTCATATCCGTTGTAATACAGCATTATTATCCCAGGAAACAATTTGTCTACAAAATTTAGTTACATCAGATATCTATTTTTCAATTTTTATATTTTTGTTTACTATGGAGTACATATGGTTATTTTCCTTACCTTCTCTCATTCTATATATAGTAAATCCTATAACATGTAATATGTTACTGATTTATCAATAATATCAATACGTTTTACTACTTATTTACATCTGTTAATATTTGTTGTTATGTATAAAATAGAAATTGCAAAGGCAAATCAGCTGGCATGGAAAATAAACTATTATTATAGATTCCTTTTATCGATTATATGCCACTACTTTAGTTGAGTATGGGAATCTACAAGGCAAGTTGGTGCGCTTAAATTAACCACTGACAGATGGCCATACTTGTACGATTTTTATATTTTATAGCTTTCAATTTCAATAGGGAATTAGATTTCTCACATTTTTTTGGTAGCGTTGTTTTCCAGTAAACAGGACAAAAAGTTTACCTTATCAGTAAAACTCACCAGGAAGTCATTTGCTTGCAGCCTTTGTACTGATTCAAACATTATAATTTTTAACTGCGGACTTCAGTAATTTATATTACAATTTTTATATCCCAGTTACAAAGTGTTTAACATACAGGTAATTTCATTATACTTATTTAAAATGTAATTAATCTTCAAATTTTGCCTTTGATATAATTTCAATTATTTTTAAAATAAATTTTAAATTCAAAGTCAATTCTTCTTAATTTAATAAGTAGTTAAAATACTATATGTACCACATGGTTGTAAAAATATTTTTCTCTTTCCTTTTCATTTTTTTGGCAATTTATAGTCTAAGAAATCAGCTTACTCGTGCATAGCTAATAATAACTCGTGCATAGCTAATAATAATTCGTGCATAGCTAATAATTACACGTGCATAGCTAATAATAATTCGTGCATAGCTAATAATTACTATTGCATAGCTAAAATTACTTTTGTACTGCTAATCAGCTTACTTTGGTATAGCTGAAAGTAATTTCCTGCAGCTTTTGTATAGCTAGCTTAATGTTTCGTGCAGCTAATTCAAATATATTTTGTACAGCTAACTAGCTTATATTTGCATAGCTAACATTGCTTAAATTTTGCATAAATAACTTGCATAAATTTTGTATGTGCTTATATTTGGTTAAATTTCCTACAATTTTCACCCCATTCATTGAGAGACGTAAATTGCCAAGAAAAATTTAGAATTCTTGCAATAAGAGACAATTGTGGGCCTGGATTGCTGTCCCAGAACCAGCCACCTGACCCATAAACCACCTAGGATACTGGTATCAATTCGTTTTTTTTATATATATATATTTTTTTTACATTTCAATTTGTCTCAAACCTATTTGTCTAATTTTTTTGTAATATATTTTGTCATTCATTTTAAACATCTTTTTATTTCTCTTACCAACAATTTCAGTCTGATCTATAGCAGACTGGTTATTCGAGAAAAAGAGACTATTTTGCTTATTTTACTATAGATGGTGCCCAATTTAACATCAATTTTTCTTTGTCTCCTTTTCTCGAAATAAACAGAAATCTGTCGCTTATGCTGTACATGTCAGAAAGGGTAAGTTTCTCCACTCTTACGAATGCTCTGGACCCACGGCTCTCTGCTCCGGCTTAAACCAGCTAGTCGTCCGCACATGTTGCCTCAATTCTTTCTCAAATATAAATAATAAGAGAAAGGAGGTAACAGTATGCATGGCTACCCTACGTCGCGGGAGTCACAGATAGGCTGAAGAAGATTTTATTCAAAAAGAAAGTAGGTGTACGGTTTCGAACAGTGAAGAAAATACAGTAGATGCTTCCCTCAGTCAAAGACCCTGTCCCCGAACTGTTATCAATAGGTTTTTACCAGTTGAAGTGCACATGTGGTAAGAGCTACATCGGACTAACAGGACGGAGTATCCAGTGCAGAACCAAAGAACACCAGAGAAATACCAGATTTGGATACACGGATAGGTCGGCGATAGCAGAACATGTCCATAATAACGAGAACCATATACAATTGACTACGAGGACGTCAATATATTAGACAGGAATACGCGCTATTATCCGCGAATCATTAGGGAATCACTGGAAATTATGAAAAACATGAACAACTTTAACAGAGAGGATGGGTATCGACTTAGTAACACGAGGAGACTGGTATTGCCAAGTACCAGCACCGTAGTAAGTCACGGTCAACCAAACACGACGAATGAGCAGCGAAGCGAACCAAGCGCGACCAATGACCAGCGAAGCGAAACGGCGCCTAGGTATATAACGAGGAGTGTACACAACACATTCAGTCTTTAGAATCCTTCTGAAGGAGCTGACAGGATGATCAGCGGAACGTCAAGTCAAGTTCGACGACCACGGCAAGTCCCGGAAGAAACTATTTCACTCTGTATATTATTGTATTTTTTAATTGGCACGTTAATTCTCTACTATTTTTGGGAATAATATCTTATACCTAAAATCGATATTTCCAGAGATATTTTTGCTTTTTCATTAAAAACCGTTAAATTATAATACTTTTCATTTCGAACTGATCTAGTAGCCATGATTTTGACATAAAGTGATAATAATTTTTTTCTACTACTGTGCGTAATGTACTCACTTTACGCTCGCTGTGTAGTGCGTAAAGTAAAGAAGTAAAAAAATACCTGTCAGAGCGCCTGTAATAAACATATTTTATTTAAAATTACAATAAATCACTTGTTTAATTTTATGTAGTCCGTTTATTTATATCACTGGGTATATTATTATAAAATATATCTATTTTCTGTGTTCTGTAACAGTCATGCTTGAATTATTTATAATTTTGAAGTTTCACGTACATTTTTAAGAACTTCATTAGTCTAAATTAGCCAAGGCGATATTGTAATTTTTATATGATCAAGTAAATTTGACAGTTAAACGTAATGCCTACGTTTTAACATTTTTAAAGTTCATTTCCTACTATTAAAGGATTAAGATGAGGTAAGCTTATATTTTGATTTTTATGTAATTTTGAACTTCAAATTTACTTTTTTAGAACAATATTTAATTTCGTTTTTATTGTAGGAATTGTAAAATTTATTTACATAATTTTCATTAAAGCAATAAATTTTGTTAAGTAGCGATGTGTTAATTATCTAGTCAGAATGTAACATTATTCAACAACTAACCTTACTATCTTATTATTTTACTTTACGCACAGAGAAGCTAGTCACACTGTAAAAAGAGTATATGAGCTAATAAAAGAATCTACAAATGAAAACATAAAACAAAATAGAGCAATAATAAACAAAATCCAAACAGAAGATAAAATATTAACAGAAACCAAGGATATTGGTTGTGAATTAATACCTGCTTTTCTGAAACTGGACAGAAAATGCAAAAGCTATAATAAAAAACTAAATATTTTAACATCTTAACAAATATCATTCATTGTCCCCAATTTGGATTTAATGAAGGAGTGTCTACGGCGATGCAATGTATAATGTGACAACTTATTTACATCAAAAGGTAAATCAAAAGCCACTGGCATTATTTTTAGAGCTAGCAAACTTTTTTGACATGATTTCTCATCAAAAGCTACTAAAAGAATTAGATACATATGGTTTCGGAGGCATGTGCGGTGATTTACTCAGAAACTATTTAACGAATCAAAATAGCCTAGACTCAGAAAAACGTGAAGAAAAACTAGTTATGTATGGAATACCTCAAGGAACAGCTATAGGTCCAGTTCTTTTTCAAATTTACATAAATGATATGCTTAACTTAGATATATCTGCGGAAATCATCTCTTATGCCGATGACACAGTCTTATTATTTTCCGATGTCAGCTGGAAGGAAGTTAAAATTAAAGCGGAAAAGGGACTTCACAACGTAAAAATTTTATTAACTCTCAATAAAGCAAAAATAAAATTTTTAACATTTTCTTTAAACTCAGCAGGAAAATCCCATATTAGTAAGTTAAAATTTCATGAATGTAAAAACCGCACTACTTGCGACAGTTGTGAAAATTGTATTGAATCACATCATCATCAAAACACCAAATGCTATTTTATTAGCTTAGACAATACGTGAATTTACATTATCTCATAAATATTTATAAAGCCTTAGTAGAGTCTATAATTAAGTACGGTTTAATCATTTGGGGAGGGGCATATGACATTACTCTAAATAACCTTAAAATAATTCCAAGATACATTTAAAAAATTATTTTAAACAAACCTAGATATTAAAACATAATATTTTTAGTCGCAAACTCCTCTATAAAATCCTTATTTTACTATAAGGAATGTAATCAGACTGCAACCAACAGCTACTCTCCGGGCTATGTACCCCGCCGAGCGCTGAATTACAAGTTACAAGCCTTGCGCGTTGGCTGTAATAATTGTACATTACCATCAAAACGCTAATGCTTCGATTGCAACAAATACCAGCCGAAAGATTGATCCTACTTAAAAGAGCTCTCGTGCTAGTCGTCCCACACCACTTGGAGACTGCAGTTTTGAGCTATTGGCTCTCGTCAATGCAAGGTAGGCATGTGACGACGGACACGAGGATCCCTTGACTATTTGGTACATTTCGGTATCTTTAGGATAGCGACATTTAAAATAGTCAGCAGGCGCCATCTAGCGGTCCAGTGTCTGTTGCAATCGAAAGATAAATAACCTGACTGGGCTTAGCATAGTTCAAATGTGCTTTTAGAGGGCCGAATATTAAAACATAATATTTTTAGTCGCAAACTCCTCTATAAAATGCTTATTACACTTAACGCGCCAGGCTTGTAACTTGTAATTCAGCGCTCGGCGGGGCACATAGCCCGGCGAGTAGCTGTTGGTTGCAGTCTAGTTATATTCCTTATAGTAAAATAAGGATTTTATAGAGGAGTTTGCGGCTAAAACTATTATGTTTTAATATTCCGCCCTCTAAAAGCACATTTGAACTAAGCCTACATAATGTCCAGCACAATCATTATTTGAAAATATTAAAGTATTGGATATTGACAGTTTGTATATTATAGATATTTTCAATTATGTACAAAAATATCCGAAAATACAGAATAAATCAGATCACAACTACTTAAATATAAGACCAAAACAATTTCAACATTTTCACAGAAATGCATCCCACCTCTGTGCGTTTGACTCTATTTTTAATACAAATTTACAAATTAAAAAGGTAAACTTGTCCGAAGTAAAAATATATTTGCAAGCCACTGGCATTTCATATTGATTTTTATTTTAAATATTACACACAGTCTTGGCACTTACCTGTAGTTTCTATATTGTTTTTCTCATTTGCCTTATGCTGGAAGTTATCTCCATTTTCCAGTTGAGGTTCCACAACAAATCTCATTCATAAATTACCTTTAGGGATGTCTTTGTTTTGCTGACGCTAATGTATATTTAAACCTTTAACGCTGTAATATTTCGTTGCTTTGCAGGCGTCACTAAGTGATATCTTCTGACATTTAACGCTTATTGTTTCCTTTCTGTCACAGATCGTAGGCCTCTGACGCGGCTTCTCTCATCTCAACTGTTCAGTATAGATCGTGGTTTTACTCGGTGAAAAGTTATAAATCCGGTCGATGTTTCTAACGAGAGAGCCTATTAGTAAGCACAGTATATCACCTTGTTGTGTCTGATGTCTAAAAGTCGTTTAAATAAAAAAAAAACTGTAAAATGATAAAGGTAATAATGCTCAGTACAAACTTTTCAGGACTGTAATTAGGAAACTGTAGACGAGGCAAGATCAGTGTCATAAATATGTAATATTTAAATTTTTCTTTTTTTAATTTTTTGATCAGCCATCTTGCTAATAACTGACTGAATGCTTTTGTTGCTCGAACTGTACTAGTAGACAGCAATCAGCGAAAACCTGAAGACGCCGGATGTGACTCTACCGAAACGTCTACTGCTGCTTCCCAAATGCCTTCACCAATAATTGCGGTATCTTGGATCATCTCGAAGATATAGCGAATTCTTTTGTTGACTTCTTTAGTTCAGTGTACATCCCCTCAACTCCCAATATTATCGGTAGTAACTAGTGATAATATTAATATAGCAATGCCTAAGATAACTGAGACCAAAATTTACGGCTGGACCTGATGGTTTACCAGCTTTTTTCTTAAAAGACCTCTAGGTATATTGGCTGCACCGCTAGCACATATTGTTAACCTGTCCTTCCAATCTTGCGCTTATCCTGATGAATGGAAAGCATGTAAAATTTATTCTATACACAAAACAGGTTGCAAATCGGATATAGAAAATTACCGCCCTATTACAATAATAAATAACTTTGGCAAAGTATTTGAAATCGTCATGCATACGGCACTTTATCCTCAGATTCATCAAAGTATATGCAACAACCAACATGGTTTTGTCTCTCAACGATCGACAACAACAAACCTACTCTGTATAACATAGTACTTAGCTAAAGTTATATGAAATGACAGTGGACAAGTCGATGTCATTTATATGGACTTTCCTAAGGCCTTTGATAGGTTGAACTATGGTGTTTTGCTAACAAACTTAGTTTCTTTTGGTTTTAACCTTAGGTTAATAACTTTTTTTGAGTCGTATCGGATTAATAGAAGTCAGTTTGTACAATATCATGGTCATAGGTCTATCAAATTTGTATCTCAATCCACAAAAACGCAAAATAACACTAGCACTGTAACATGCGTATTAATCGAATTGAAGATATGGCATGAACTAAAATAGCAGAGATAAGATCAATTTAAAATATGATTTCATTTTAATTTAATAATTGCTGAAAATTCCGCCCTCGAACCTCGACACATTTTTCGCACCTTCGGATTAGTTCCTCATGGGTAGCTCTTCTAATTGAATCCTGTGATATGTTTTCAAATGCATTTCCTACTCTTTGCATACAATCTTCAATGGTTGTTAATGGGCTCTCATAAACTTTATTCTTAATAGTTCCCTAAATGAAATAATCCAGAACTGATAAATCGGGCGAGCGAAGAGGCCATAAGAAAGGTCCATTATTGACAATAATTATTAATTAAATATGCGTTATGTGGGGGAGCACCATCGTGCTGATAAAAAATGTTTCTATGTTCGGCGAGAGGTAAAATTTCTAGATAGTTATTATTCAAATTTTGTAAGATATTCCGATATCTTTCACCTAAAAAAAAAAAAAAAAAAAAATTTACCTCTACATATTAGCAGAAGAGAAAATTTAATTTACCGTTTAAATTTTCCTGATAAAATTGTGATGCCACCACTCTATCGTTTCTTATGGCACAGTAAACATTGAACTGCCAACTTTCCTGAAAGTTTCGCTCTCTGAATATATGAGGATTTGAGTCACTCCGATAATGCGAATTGTGTCTATTAAAAAGTCCATTTTTAGTAAATTTTGCTTCATCTGTCCATATAAATTTCCCAAATAAGTATCGTGACCCTCAGACCTTATTAGAATAAACTCACAAAAATTCTATGTTCTTAGGAAATCTGTTTCTTTTAATTCTTGAACCATATGGAATGAAAACGGTTGAAACTTATGTTTTAATAAGATTCTGTGAATTGAATCCTTGCATAGTCCCGATTCCAGAGCAGCTTGTCTTAATAACATCCTTGGAAATGCATGAAAATATCCCAGAATTACTATTTCATTGTTTTAGTCATCAACAATAGGCTTTCTTCTTTGCATTTTTGCCTTGACAGAGCCATAATTTTTAAAATTTTCTCCAGTATGCGTTTTACAGTGTTTGGTGACGGTTTCCGTTTTTCTGGATATCGAGTAGCAAATGTGCTGCAAGTTCTTGATATTACTTTATCACATTCTCCATAAATAATAAACAAATTTAAAAAGTCTTCGTGGGTGTAATTTAAACGTACTGGCATTTTTTGACATAAGATAATGACTGATTGTTTCTAATCATGGCTATTTTGATGAAATGATTACAACAATTCATGAATTTCTAATAAAATCGCAAATATTTCAAAAAGTTGTAACTTTAACCCCCACAATGCTATATCAGAAAAAAGGGAATTCAATTTGACATAACTTGACGTAAAAAAATACAGGGTGCTGCTCCATTTGAT
Organism: Leptura quadrifasciata; assembly: GCA_963675555.1. NCBI lineage: Eukaryota > Metazoa > Arthropoda > Insecta > Coleoptera > Cerambycidae > Leptura > Leptura quadrifasciata. The sequence continues at coordinate 16,346,498 of OY776681.1, read as the reverse complement.
CTATACAAGTTTTTGCGGTTTGAAGTTGACAAAATGTAACGCGAAAAACGGAACACTTGGTATGATATTATTGAATTTATTTCAGTTATAGAACGTAGTTCTCCTTGTGTTCTTTTTATGTGACAAGAAGCAAATGAGGATCTTTTACACGAAGAACGTTATAACGGTTCTTGCAAACCGTTGCACCTGTCAAATTTTCTATAAAATGTCAAATATCCCTGAAACGGCTAGGTTTAGATATAGGATATGCTACATATTTTCGACTCAAAATTTTATGCTCTTTTCGAAAACCCTAAAATATATAGGGTGTTCCATTTGAAATAAGCAAGTTGGTATCGACTTCCGGTATAAGCGGAAGTGCCAGCTGCTTGTAATTATTTTAGTTGGATTTGCCACACCGACATTAGTAATTATCTAAATTTTCAAAATTTTCTGATGCGTACTTTTCTCTATATCAATAGATTCAGTTCCCGGTGAGACACCCTGTATTTTGCAGAACTATTTACTATAATGCATAGTTAAATCTTATATGTTTAAAATAGGGATGTTTATTTATTGTGAGGTTTGTCATATTTTAATGCGCAAAATAATAATTTTAATGCTGAAAGTATGTGGAATAATGCGCGCCTAAATCCAATTTTTTTCACGTAATATTTTTGATGGTATCTAGAAATTGAATCTATTCTCCAACGTTTCCATTTATATGTATCCCTATTGAAAGCAAACTTGTGCCTTAAAGAATTCATCTCCCTGGAAAATATAAGCGGGAGAACCAAAATACTTTCTTCGCATTAAAATTTTAAAAGTAACAACAACTTTCGTTATATTTGTTCAATCCTAAAATAAAAGGAAAAAATTCACCACCGCAAAAATTAAATGCCAACAAACTTTGTTTGCCCTCCTCGAAAGTTTTAAATTGATTCTAACTTTTACAACACGACACTCTTATTTTCAACTAAGCAATATTTTTTATGCCAATAAAAACACCCTTAAGACTGCAATGCCTGGCAATAAAACGGGAGTATGGGCGGTATTTTTCTAGACGATCGAACACGTTTTTCAACTCTTATCCATTAATTTCTTGGTGGCGACGCTCAACAGGCGGTGTTGTGTTGATGGAGCAGCCGCGATATGTTTTCGGATAAACACATTTACAACTCTTGTATCCAACTGGAAAAACACCTTCAGTGCATAAAATAACTTAGTAAAAGTGCAACGAGTGCATGAATTTTATCACGAAACGTAAATAAATTGCCATGTGTAAAAGTGCCACTCTGAAACCAGTATGTAAATAGAAGAATAAGATGAAATATTGTTCGCTTTTAGTGAACAATATAGAGGTTGGTAGTATCGTAGACGTTCTAATTTGAAACTTGATAAAAGAAATTTAAAAGATTAGATCCCTTGTAAGGCATGATCAGGTTCATTCCGTAAGTCGACGGATCATGATTTTCTTATTTTTTAGAATATCAGAATGAAACTTAGTAGATGTATTATATGACCAGAAAGAAACTTTATGGCATAACTGTCATCTTTCCTCCTTCCGGTTTCACTGGAAATGACCCTAACTTTTGATTTTTAAATGGAACACCTGTACATTATTATATTTTTGAAAACCTTGAAAAATACTGAGTACGGTGATATGTGTATATGTGACATTTCAAGTCCATGAAAAAAAAAGTGACTTAAAATTTGTTCGTGCATCAAGAGTGCCATGACCAGAAAAAAATGCTTGTAATGGACCGGTGTGATTTCAGAAAAATCAAATCGAGCATAAAACTTTAAGAATGTGTATTTCGTGGGCCATGAGATTCTATCTCTCTTCTTCTTCTTCTTTTTCTTTACTCCAGAGAAATTTTTGGCTAATGAACAAGATGAGAAAAAAATTGATACAAACATTGACATAAAGATTTCAAGATTTGTGTGTAAACAAGCAGAAGAAGATGCCGATGCCGTAATTATTAATACAGCCATTGAAATAGCTGAAGATCGTACTAAAGTCATTGTGGGCAGTGGCGGCTGCTCCTAAAGGGCACAGGAACACGTACCCCCTCAAACTTAATTCAGCTAGCTAGTCAATTTCTCCAGAAAGCCATGGTAAATTAGGAAATAATTAAAATATTTTACCTTTTATATAGTTGTAAATATTTATAAATATGAACAATAACTAGCTAAACTCCTACGCTCGATATTATAACAGGTATTTATGCACTGCACTGGCACATTGACAGTACATCTCATAAGTCCACCGTTGACTACTGAGAAAAGATTTACGAGTTTTTTATGCTAGTAGGCCTGTTCGTTTTATTATCTTTAAACCAGTGCAGTCGTAGATGGTTCATTCAGGCTGATTACATTGCCAGTCTCGGACTCGCCTGCACAGTTTCAACTACCATTCGAATCTCGATGCCATTGCTAAATATATAGAACAAAATATCAAGTTCAGTGCGCACGGTCCTGTGCTTTAACACTGGCTAGTTTTAATTGTTCTCGTATAAAGTATAACTTCACTGTTATATGCTTAATCAGCTGATGTTCATGTTTGCCTGCTCTTGCGAGTTCTGTGTTTTGTTATTTGTTTACTTCGTTTCGTTTAGGCACACATAAGACATTTTAACAATGAATTTAGTGTCTTATATTTTAAGTAACAGACCGCTGAACTACGAGGATAAAGTTAATATAACTGAGCGAAATAAGCTGTTCTGTTTTGTTTGCCTTTTAAGCAATAATTTTCAGTCTTCACCGTGGATTCAGGAGGGAGTACACGATTTACAACATTTACAGGAAAGAGCAGTGAAACATGCGAAGAGTGCAACACATTTATATAATTTAGTGGACTATGAAGTTTTAGGTAAAAGTAACATTCGTAAACAGTTAGATAGTGCTTATCTCAAAAATATACGAGCTCATAATGAAAAGGTCAATAAAAAACAGAAACTGTAGAACCTTATAATGCTTTAATAGACAAAGAGAAATTAAGAACTGAATTGAAAGTCATTTATGGCAGGGATGATATGTGCTGCAATGGTGTTTTACCTCTTCTGACATTTATTAATTAAAATAATTTGGAGGAAGGCTTATCTGAGACGTACAAAATTTTAAGTATTATATGTACAGTTGATTTTTAAAAAAATTGGTACACTTTTTTTTAGCTATGTAAATCATTCGTTCTTTGATTGATATTAATAATCTTACAAATATCACTTTGACGTTAATCAGTGGCGTCATTATTAAAAATGGTTCGACATCTAACAGATATTCAAAAACTTCGAATTGTTTCTAAAATTGAAGATGGTTGGTCCATAAGAAGACTTGCTGCTGAATGCAATGTGAGTAAAACCACGATAATGAGTGTTAAGAAACAATGGGAAACTAACCAAACGGTATCCCGTAAAGTTGGTTCCGGTAGGCCCAAAAAGAGCAATAATCAAGAAGATAAATATCTTATAAATTACCTAAGAGAAAACCCTTTTCAGACTGCAGTAAATGCAATTTCAGAGACAAATTTCCCTACTTCGGTACCTACTGCTTGCAGAAGAATAAAACTAGGAAGCGAATTGAAGAGTTGTTCAGCGGCTAAAAAATACAAACTTTCAGAAGAAAAGAAGCAGGGTAGGATTATTTTTGCACTGAACTATATAATCAATGATGAAAACTTCTGGGATTCAAGTTGTCTTTTCTGACGAAAAGGTTTTTAAATCCTGTAACGATGGACATGTTCGCGTATATAGTCCTCCTTCCACTAGATACGACGAAAAATATACTTTCGATCCACAAATATCAGGAAGGTTTTCAGTCAATGTCTGGGCTTGGATGAACCTAAATGGGTTAGGTGAGTGTTGGAACAGTGGTGATAATATCAATTTCATTAAATATATTGAAATATTAGACAATATTATGTTGCCGTCAGTAATAGAGGTGTTTCCGGAAAATTATTTTATTTTCCAACAAGACAACTGCTCCATACATACGGCCCATCGTGTCAGGCAATGGTTTCTTAATAAAAACATAGAGTTGATACCGTGGCCATCTAAACGTCCGGATTTAAATCCAATTGAAAGTGTTTGGGGACTAATGGTGAAACATAGAAAATTAAATAACCATCCAAATAATGCCCAAGAATTGGAAGGAATAATTGAAGACGCTTGGGAGAACTTGTCGCAAGAAGTTGACCTTGCAAAAAATCTGATTTTGTCCATGTCTGCAAGACTTCAGGCAGTTTTAGACGCTAATGGGGCAATGACAAAATATTAGTTAATTCTGTATTACGTAGTTGAAGTTCATTTATTTTATTTTTTTATTGTATTTTTATGTTCAGTTTGCGTTGTTTACATTTTTTTAATCTCAAGTGGTATTTCTGTGTTCTTATTTTAAAAATAGAATTATCATTATTCAGTTAGTATTTTAATTACAACCATTAGTAGAATTATCCGTAACAAATATTATTTTTTAAACAATAATATGACAGGCTTGAAAATGTTTTGAAAAAGTTATTTTCTTTATACTCGACAATGAAAGACAAATTAATATTAAATTATAAATCAAATGTAGTATATAAAATTCCGTGCAGTTGTGGAGCAGTATATATTAGACAAACTAAACAATTATTAAAAAATAGAATAAATGAACATATATGCTCGTGCAACATAAGACACATTAACAAAAAAGAAAAAACTGCTCTAGCTACTCGATCATTTCGATTTAAATCATGTATTTAATTTTGACAACGTTAGCATTTTGGACAATGAACATAACTACAAAAAACGATTGATTAGCGAAATGATATTCATTAATAAACATAATAATACTGTCAATAAAAAAACAGATACAGAAAATTTGAGCAGAATTTATAATAATATAATAACAAACTTTGTAAAATTATAGCCCCTGTATAATCATCACAATAATAGTTGTGATTTATAAATATACATAATTTTTATTAACATTTCAAATGAAAATAAGAACAATTTGGTATGTCTTTTTTGTGATTGCTAATATAATTTTTTTAGTAGGTTTCTTTCTTTGTTTTTTTTTTATGATGAGTGAATATAGTTGGTGTGTGTTGAAATTCGTATTAATTTAAAGATCCATTTCTGTTTGTACGTTTACATTGGACACTGCATTCGCATATTAACTAATTTTCAAAATAAAATATTGTTGTGTCACCTATGAATAAATATTGAAGACAGGACCCTATATTTTTATTTATTGATTTGACGATGATGATTGTGTTGACAGAGAGCCAAATACCTCATTAGGTAAGCGTGATTTGTCCTAATTTTGTTCGTAGTAGTATAGGTTTTTAACAGTGTCATGTTTAAAGATTATATTTATTCCTCATTTTTTACCAAATTTTCATATATATTGTATAACGCTTTATTTTTAAATCATTTTGTATAACAAAAGCCTTATACTGTGTGATTAAAGGTGAATGTTTTTATTCTTGTTTATTTTAATTTATATACTTCTTGTTAGTTATTTGATTTATGTTATATTGTAGTCCTGAGGAAGACAATAAAGTTTGTCGAAACGTCGACTTAATGAGAATGTGAGGTTTTCTTTTTCTAAGAATTATCCAAACCGACTACTGCACACGAGATTATTTTCTAATTATTTTTTAAAATTCCATTTGAATAAAATTAAAAAGAAAGGTATAATAAGTTTAAAAACACTAAGAAAACCGGTCTCCTCCAAAAAACCCAGGTCCGGGGTAAATCACCTCTTCTCCACCCCCCTCTCGACATGCCTGGCCAGCCCTATTTACAGACATATGCTCACAACTAGACTATTAAGATTTTCGATTACAAGGGTTGTACCAGTATTTTTTTAAATCAACTGTACTACACCTACGACGACGTGCGAAGGTGAAAGAGGTTAAACTACATTAAAAAGAATAAAATGTTTTCTAAAGAACACTATGGGCCACGAAAGGCTTAATGCACTTTTGATGTTATCAATTGAAAAAAATATGATTCAGATAATTTCTGACTTTGACAGTAAAGTGATAGACATTTTCGCAGCTAGTAAGGAACGTAGAATGGATTTTATGTATAAATAAAATGTTTTTGTTTGTGTATGTGTATGTGTATGTACTAAATCTTAAAATGGGAGGATACATTCGCAATTTCTGGCTTATTTATTGTGCAGCACACGATTTTTAGAGCAAAGAAAATGGTGAATGTTCTCTGGTAAGTTAATTTTAATATACTATTTCACAATGTCAAACGTGTGTCTCCCTATAAAATTAACCACGAGCCGCCACTGATTGTGGGTCAAGATATTAATCTTCTAGTTCTGTTAAACCAATTAAGTTCAAATGATTTTAATATTTATTTTCACAAACCTGGTTCAGGTAATACAAAAAACACATTCTACAACTCAAACACCTTCAAACATGAATAAGAAAAAACATTGTTGCGTTTTTACATTGTTTTTCTGAATGTGATACGACTTCCAGTTTCGCCGGGGGAAAAAAAACTATTGCAAAATCATTACTGGCTAACCAAAATTTATCAAATCTAGCAGAAATTTTTTATCGGAAAGATGCAGACAAACAAACAATTGCTGAAAATGGATTGAAACTAATAGCATCTATGTATAAATGTAAAAAAATACGTCTCTGAACGAATTGAAAGAAAGAAGAGATTTGAAATATATCAAATCGCAATGGTAAAAAGTTCATTTAATTTAGAAAAACTACCACAAATTGAAGGAACTACCGAAACTAAAAAGTAATAGTTCATTTTTAAAGAAGAAGGCAAGGATGACCAGTGTTAGTGATGTGAATAACAAAAATACAGAAAATTTGGAAACATCATTAAGAGAGATTCAATTCAATTGTCGTGTAAATAAAATAATTTTTTAAAGAAAAATAGTTACCTGTGTTATATAGAGCTAAAAAAATTCACAATTTACAAAAGGAGGGCAAACCAAGAAGGGCTATTGGAAAGGAAGCGTGCCGATCCATTAATATGTTAAAGTACTTTGGTCCGACGAGGCAAATTTTTCTAATAATGGATTTTTTAATCGTAATATTAATTAAAAATGGACTTCTGAAAATACACGCTGGCATAAACCAACTGGGTTTCAAAATCGTTTTTCCATAAAAGTGTGGTTAGGTATTTTAGGCACCAATTTAATAGGTCCTTATTTTGTGGTCAAAGATACCTAAACTTTTTGAGGAAAGAATTTAATGAATTCTTAGATGACCTGCCTTCAACATTTTCAACAAGATGGAGCTCCTCCCCGTATTTGCTTAAATTATTTAGACGAAATTTTGCCTCAACATTGGAAGGTACCAATGGATTTATTCGATAGCCCCCTTCAGACGTAACCCCAATGGATTTTTTCTACGGAGTATATTAAAGATAAGGTATTTTCGACGACACCGCAAAATTTAAGGGACCTATAAAAGCTAGAATTCAACAGGCATGTAATATAGTGGACATTTTGAACACTTAATATTTCATTTTTTGAGGATTAGATAAATATTAATGTTCTGGTGTGCTATATTCATTTTTATTAATTTTTTTTGTTAGCTGAATTTACTTTATTCTTTTTAATTGTGTTATATACTATTATAGTAAAGATTTGAAGAACTTATTGAGTTTTTGAATCGTTTCATTAATCATACTTCTCCACGGCAAGTATGATGCTAGTTAAAGAAAAATCTCAAAACATTTAGGTAAAGCCTCGTTGAAATACTGTTTTGCAAAAAAATGTCGCCTTAGAATTTTCAACATTTTCCGTCATAACTCTTAAAGTAGGCCATCGATTTCAAATGTCTTTAAACCATTTTACAGCTTATAAAAATCGGCACAATTTTCGTAGAAACTATCTTTTTTTTTTGGGCGACCGGTTAAGTGAAATATTCTCGAGGGCCCTGATAAAATGGACAGCCTGTATGTAACAATATTCTATTTTTTCAGTTTTGCATAGTGAAATTCCACCGGTTTTTACGCAGCTCGATTCAATGTTTAATTGTACTATGGCTGAAAAATTTTCTAAGTGAAATGTATCCCTCTTTCAGATAATTCGATTTAGAATGGCCGAAATTATTTACGGATCAATGGAAGAGAAGGTTCCGATACAGCCATTTGGGGAAGAGGGTTAACACATTTAAATCTTTATATTTAGGCCCTACCATAGTATTGATCTTCGAACGAATTGGGTACGTAAAGGAAAATAGGATCGTTTGATGATCGGATAGGTATTATCTTTACATTCGTAGATATGATAATTTTAGACGTGGGTATTGCAATCTCTGTTATTTTATTTTTAAGGTCAAGTGAGTCTTATGCACTTAATTCTGAATATATGTTCACGTTGTAGTCCTTTTTATAAATATTTTGTTTCGATTTTTGTACAATCTGTATAAAATAAAAATACTAATCACAGTAAAAGACATTGTGCTAAGGGCTAAATGGAGAGAGATGGAGTGGTAGTCCGATTTATTTCCGCCAGACCACATTTTCCGTTTCCGTTAGTATCTGATACCACTACCAACTAACGTTTGTAGCTAAAAACCACCAACGATATACCTTGCCTCAAATTTCAGCTTCACAATGGTTGTGTACCCGCTACATCTACTTGTTAAAAACTAATTATACTAAAAGTCGATACACCTCTCCGCGCGTCCAATTAAAACTTTCTAAACACAAGGCAGGACGAAGCGAATCGTGCTCAACCATGTTAACTTAAGAAATTTTAAATACGGTTTTATCTCCGGTTATTATCGACGCAGAATTATAAATTAGGAAAATCCAAGCCTGGTAATGGCCACCCCTTGTTTCCGTTAATTACAGTTTGCTCTTGTACGTTCATTTTCTTTACCAATGGCATAAAATAGGGTTTTGACTTTAGCTTTCCATTTATATCTATAGATATTTTTTTTTAATACGCGCTCCTGTTGAAAAGCACTACAATATACAACTTAAAATAAATGCATGAAATGTTCATGCTTTCATTGGCTTTTTGTTTGAATCTAACAACCCGTGTCCCATTTATTGATTTATAATTTAAAATCGCGAGGGATGCAAGAAACCTAGTAGGTTTTTTATAGTTTACCAATTTTAAGCCATTTTAAGTTATCAGGCAAGCAGTTGTATAGTGCAATGCAATTGTACTGTGGCGAAAGCTTGAAATAGATGTGTTGTGATGTGGTATCGTTAATAAATTCCCTTTACGAGTTTGATAAAGATGGGGATCAGCTAATGTAACAAAATCCTTCAGATTGAGTTTTACATATATTAGACAGTTATATAGGTTGGACCATTAATAAGAGGCCATAGTTCAAGAGTAGATTCTTTGGGCCAAAATATGAGGATATAACCAACTATGCTTTAATAAAATGTTGCTCTGGAAAAAGATACAGGGTGTCAAAGTTCAAATTATTTTTTCGTTTTTTTGCAATAACTCAACGGCCTCTTGACTGATCTTCGCCAAATTTGCTAGCGGAACTTTTTTTATTCTAAGAAACAATACTTTTTGTATTACATCATGTTAGATCATAGAGGGCGCCGCAGCACCTGTATCTGATAATGATTTTTTTTATTTGACGAAACGTTGTGGTCCTTCTGACCAGAAAATCTGATGAGGGCGTCATTTCCACGTATGAAAAATACACTTGGTAGAACTTGATACCTCCAACCGTTTTCGAGGAAAGTACCGTTAAACATTTGAATATTTTTTTGAAAGACATTCAATAAAATAAGGTGCATTATTTATTGAAAAGTGTGCTTTGGTTACGTTTTAGTTCTGTCATTAAGTCATTTAATAATTTTATTTTGTTCTTGTATTGCTCGAGCTAATTTCTTTAACTTCTTTATTTACAATGCCTAGACATAATAATTTTTTAAATAGAGAAATGAGGGATATGATATGTGTTTACGCACAAAATAATTTTAGCGGACGTTCTGCAGCGAGGAGACACTCATTGCAATATCCATATAGAATACAGCCAGACCATAAGATTTTCCAAGATCTGTTTCGTCGTTTGGGAGAAACGGGTTCATTTCGCCATAAAAACGACGTAGGACGACCGAAACGAATTACTCCAGATCAAGAACTAGAAATTTTAGTTTGAGTGGATGAAGTTCCTCAAGTCAGCTCGAGTGGTTTAGCAGCGGCAACAGGCGTTGTTAGATGGCCTATGTCCATTTAACAGTTTTATATAAAAACTAGTATTTTGGTTATATTTAGCACGATCTGTATAACATTTTTCGATTCAGTTTTTGTAAGTGAAACTGTTTTCAACTAACAGAATTTTATTTGTATAACTGCTAAACCATTTCACACTATATTATGTACTTAGTTTTATATCTTAGGAACTCAGTCATGTTTTTTTTCTAAACTATTATGTATTTCCGTTCTACACAGCATCCCAGGAAACAATTAACAATTTGTCTACAAAATTTAGTTACATCACATATCTATTTTTCAATTTTTATATTTTTGTTTACTATGTGGGTACATTTGGTGGTTTTCCTTACCTTTTCTCGTTATTATATATAGTATATCCTATAAGATGTAATATATCTACTGAGTTCACACAATAGTCAATACGTTTTACTATTTATTTACATCTGTTCATATTTGTGGTTATGTATTGTATTTACGAATTGTGAAGCAAAGGCTGTGGTATGGAAGTACCTAATAAAAACTTTTATTATAGATTCCTTTTATCGATCATATGCCACTATTTTAGTTGTGAGTAAAGGAACTTGTAGAATTTGCGATGCAAATTGTTGCGCTTAACTCAGCCATTGACAGATGGCCATACTTGTACTATTTTTATATTTTATAGCTTTCAATTTAAATAGGGAATTAGATTTCTCACATTTTTTTGGTAGCGTTATTTTCCAGTAACTAGGACAAAAGTTTACCTTATCAGTAAAACTCACCAGAAAGTAATTTGCTTGCAGCCTTTGTACTGATTCAAACGTATATAATTTTTAACTATGAACTTCAGTAATTGATATTACAATTTTTATATCCCAGTTAACAAGTGTTTAACATACAGGTAATTTCATTTATTATTCATTTGAAAATTTAATTAATCTTCAAATTTTATCGTTGATGTAGTTTCAATTATTTTTTTAAAATGAATTTAAATTCAAGGTCAATTCTTTTTAATTTAATAAGTAGTTAAAATACTATATGTACCACATGGTTTTAAAAATATTTTTCTCTTTCCTTTTAATTTCTTTGGCAATTTATAGTTTTTATGAAATCAGCTTTTGTACAGCTAGCTTGCTTAAATTCTTACATGCTTACAGGCTTAGATGCTGATATATATTTATATGTACTTATATGTTTATGCACATATATACTGATACATTTCTGCATAGCTTATTCATTCCTGCATAGCTTTTGCACAGCTTATCTTACATATAGATAAAATTTCGTTATCTTTTCATAAACCTCCTAGTTGGTTAATTTTCCTACAACTTTCACCCCATTTCATTGAGAGACGTAAATTGCCAAGGAAACATTAGAATCCATTCTCGCAACAAGAGACAATTGTGGGCCTGGATTGCTGTCCCAGAACCAGTCACCTCAACAATTATCAATCTAGGATACTGGTATAAATGGTATGGAACCCTGTGGTACTCCAAGAAGAACTTCTTTAGTCTCTGAATTTGTTCCATAGCTAACTATCTGTTTTCTAGATTCCATATAGGACTGGAGTACATTTAGGATGTTTCCCCTAATGCAAAAAGTATATAATTTGTTCATGAGAATTTTAGAGTTTGCAGAATTAAACTCCTTTGATAGATCAAATAATATAATGACCACATATTTGCCCTTGCCTAACTCTCTATAAACAAAATTAAATCGAGTAGTGGATGATATCCGGTATATTAATGAAATTAGTTTTCGGTCGGATCTGTGTTAAAGAGAAAGCCAGATAAATCTGCGTCAGTAGTGACCATGAAAATATCCTGTAGCAGGCTTCCATTTCATTAATTTTTATTATGTTTTGAAAGAAGTTTCATGTTTGATTTGCGACTGCACACTGTACCTCTACAGAGTGAACTCGTATCATCGTTAAAAAGGATTAGTACCCACGCGGGTTATCTAAATTACCGTGGGTTAGGCGAATGAGGTAAAGCGGGATTAAGAGATTCTGCCGAGTTTACAAAAAAGATCGTTTATTTTTTGCTTGCCTCTGACTCGATTAACGCGGATGGAATTACTAGTCATTTACCAATTGGATAGTAAATATTATTATACCTTTAATTAAAAAAAAACAGGGTAGATCGTTCTCTTAATTTTATTGCACCTGATTGTTTTGTGTATATCAGGCCGCTCGCAAAGTATGAAAGCGACAATACCTTTTTTTTGTAGAAAAATGTATTTATGTGTAAAATGAATGTTTGTACATTATCGTACAAAAATAGAGATGGGATCAAGTACATCCGAGCCCAATACGGTATTATTCATTATAGTGGAGTCAGACAAGCAAAACATAAGGAATTGTTTCCAGTGTCAATTTTTTTTAACATTAGTTCCATCGAATACTATACGAAATGGACATTTTATATCTCTAGCAACCGCCGCTACGCAAGTTATCGGCCATTTTGTGAAAAATCGACCACTTTGGTCGTTCTTTTTTCGAAATATGGATGAGTATATCTCATTGTGTAAGTCCAAAGCGAAAAAAATTAAGGCTGTTCGTTTTGATATAGGCTATCAGCGGTTACAATATGAAATTTGTATCTGCACACATAACCTCAAAAAAATATATATTTCAAGTCAAAATATCTATTACAAGTCTGAAAAATTGACTTCAAATTTTAAAATTGATTGGCCAATAAGTTTTGTGCATCGCATCGTATGAGGTTCTTTTTTTAAAAAAATGTACTTTTCTTTTTATGCACTTTATGATGGTGAACAAGAAAAAAATTTTAAACTTAGGAAAAAGTGAGAAAAATCGATTTTTTTTATTTTTGCGTCAATTTTTTCGAAAAAATTAACGTTTTTTGATAAAACTCAATTTCAATTGAATGCAAATGATGTTCAAGGTTCATCGATGTGAAGCTCCGATGAGCTATCTGACATTTTAAAATACTACTTGTTGATTACTAAAAATTAAAAAATAAATGTTTAATTATATTGCACAAAATTTTCTTACCGTAAATGAAAAAACTATGATGACAATAATCGATTTGAAATATATAAATTGAATTTGAACTCAATATGAAATTGTAATTTCTGAAAATTGAAAAAAAATTTTTTTAAATTTTATAAATGTGAATTTTAAATACATAGAATAGATTATAAAATATTGACTTCATATGTCACTATGTGTACTGAAAAATGCAGCACGTTAAAATAATTTTATATATTAGCTAAGTTGAATAATATAATCCTATGCAAGGCAATATTACTCAAGACCAACCAACACTCAAGCTACAGGATTGTAGTAGTTTTCCGTCGACTGCGTATTAATGAGTTTGATTAATGTTACTATTAATAAACGATTTTAGTATAAACATATATAAAATCAAGTATCCAAATTAAGACGTCATGTCATCAAAATATTAATATTAATTGTTGAAACCACATTTAGCAAAAGTAACTTATTTCCGCAGAGAAGCAACGAAAAATTTAATTTTAAAAAAGCAAACTTCCCGGCGTTATATTAAGAACTGGCCGTGGTTGATTGGACGCCTTTAACTTTGCATTCGGATGTCAATGTCTGTGAGTTTTATGATACGTTAAACTCAATTTGACTGACTTCTCCAAAGCATTTCACAGACTTGACCATGGTTTACTGTTGAGCAAGCTGGAGAATATCGGTCTCAGTAGTGGCCTGACTGCCATGTTTAGGTCCTACTTGACCGGTAAAACCCAGTTTGTTCAATGCCATGGTCATCGCTCTGCTGATTTTGCCCAGACATCTGTAGTTCCCCAGGGTTCGATTTTGGGGCCTCTTTTGTTTGTGATATTTATTAACGATATTGCTACCAAACTGGAAGTGAAATTTCTTCTATATGCAGACGATTTAAAGATACTTTGTGAGATAAAATCGTTCCACGATTGTGTTAGGTTGCAAAGAAATTTTAATTTAATATACTTCTGGTGTATTGATAATCATCTCCCTCTCAACATCAACAAATGCAGTGTAATGTCGTACTGTCGTAAAGAAGACTTGCTAATACACGATTATGCTCTTGATGGTTCCATCCTTAGTCGGCCAGACTTAATAGTCGACCTTGGTGTTACCTTTGACTCCAAACTATCTTTTAATTACCATATTGGTACCACTGTAGCTGCTGCATATAAGAGTCTCGGTCTTATAATTCGCAATATGAAGGATTTTGAATCTATCCACATATTGCGCCTGTTGTTTGTAACATTTCTAGGGTCCAAGCTGGAATATACATCGGTGGTATGGAGTCCAATATACTCTGTACACGTCGCCTCCATCGAGAAAGTTCAACGACGTTTTTTTAAGCCAGCCACGTTCGTCCTAGACAGTTCCTATCCTCTCAGAGGCACTCCACAAGAGGTATTTTATGAGCGGTTACAAATGAGTAGCTTAATTAGCCGGCGAGCTATGCACTCGGTCATCGTATTATACAAAGTACTCCATAACAAACTGGACTGCGACTTTATAGTTTCACGACTTGATTTTCATGGCCCTAGGACTAATGCTAGAAGCAACCACCCGTTTTATATCCACACCCACAGAACAAACATCTACAAATGCTCTCCATTGTTTCAGATGGTACGTAACTACTCGGATATTGAGCTCCGGCTTGATATACTTTGCTGTAATATAAAAGATATTAAGCGATTATTTATATAGCCACTTTATTAATTTTTAAAATTTTATGTTATAGTTACATTTATATTTATATATTTTTCTTTTCTTTTTCCTCTCTTTTATTTGTCATTAGATTAGATTATTCCTTTCGTGTCACTTTTTCACTTGTTTATTCGTGTCTTGTTATTCTATTTATGCTGTCTATTTAGTTTTATGTTATGTATTATGTTCACCGTGTATATTACACCTCTTTGTTTTACTTTACAGTTTGCTGTTATACTTATCCTGTAATTTGGGTTGATACCCGCTGGATATTTTATAGAAATAAATAAATAAATGAAATATATCTGTCACTGTTAAGCTTATAATTTCTGAAATCTGTGTTATAATATAAATTTACAAACACAAATCAGATAATATACTAATTAATGAATAATTGAATTTTATTTGGTTTAATCAATTAAAAAATTAAAATTAATAAAAGATTTTACTATTAGTAACGATTTTAGAATAAATACGCAAAAATACATAAAATGAAATATCCAAATCAAGACGCCATACCATCAATATTTGTCACTGTCAATCTAATATATAATTGAATTTGTATATGAATAAAAACTTAAAATCGATTTTTTTCACTTTTCTTCAAGTTTAAAAATTCTTTCTTGTTCACCATCATAAAGTGCATAAAAAACCTACATAAAAAAAAGAACCTCATACGATGCGATGCACAAAAGTTATCAATCAATTTTAAAATTTGAAGTCAATTTTTAAGACTTCTATTAGATATTTTGACTTGAAACTTTAACCAGTTATTTATTATTCACATTATAACGTATAATTTCTAAAAATTTAATAAAATTTCACTTAAAGTATCCGAAGTTATAACCAAAAAAACAAAATTTTGCAGTTTTTTCAATTTATATATATATATATATATATTTTTGAGTATGTGTGTAGATAAAAATTTCATATTGTAATCGCTGATAGTCTATAACAAAACGAACAGCCTTAATTTTTTTCGCTTTTTTTGGACCTACATATAGTGAGATATACTCATCTATATTTAGAAAAAACGGCCAAAATGGTCGATTTTTTACAAAATGGCCGAAAACTTGCGTAGCGGCGGTTGCTAGAGGTAGGAAATGTCCATTTCGTATAGTATTCGATGTAACTAATATGTTAAAAAAATTGACACTGGAAACAATTCTTTTTTCACTAAAATTTGATGCTTGTCTGACTTCACTATTACCTTGTGTTTATAATATGATATGATACGATATTTTATATATGATACAATGCAATACAAAACAATATATAATTTCTTTTCTAAAATCATATTTTTTCAAAATAATCCCAAGATTTTCAGTTAATGTAATTTCATGTAAAATGTAGAATTTTGCTTCACGATATATTAAAAAAATTAGTTCTACTCGTGTTTTTCTTAGTATTTTTTGGTATACAGTTTACGGGTTGACTGATTGTAACTTAAGATTTTGTTTTAATGGAATCTAGCGGGTAGTCTTCTAGGACCACCATAGGGTCAACAGCAATACGCAAGTACGGGTTGGTATCACTATTTGGTAGATCAGTCATATGGATTAGGAACTTTACTGTACACTGTACAGGAAACTAAACCGAACACTGCGTTAATCCGTACTGAGCTATCATAGTGTTTGAATAGTTATTATCACAAAGGACATATTGACTTCTTTCGGTGAGGTATTATTTTATAGGGTTTATGCTATTTTCATCAAAACCAGAGGCGAATAACTTTTTTAGAAAATTGTTAACCCACACACAGTCGAAGCCGACGATTTTTTAAACTCATCCGCGATTGTCTGAATGACTAGATCTATTTAAAAAAAAGTCCAGTCAATTAATCTGTGTGTGTGTAGATATCGCGGAATGATGTTATATAGAATTAAAAATAATATTTTCCTAGACATGTAACCATTGAAAATTCATTTTAAAAAGTTTTGATATCTGTTTATTATTGTTTTCTGTACGCTAGCGTTCATCGAATTTAATTCTCAATTTTCACAGCAAAAGAGAACTAAATTATAAATTCAATTTTGCTACTAATTAAAAGTAAATAAATAACATTCAGCTTATTACTTTTGATACATAAACAGAACGTTGTGAACTCTGAAGTCTCATTTGTAATAATTTAACTTATTATTATAAACTGATTGGTCTTAAACCTATCTAGACATTGTATATTACGTTGGATCTGTGTTGTATATTACATTTTAGTAAGAGGCTCGTATTGTGCAAGAAATTTCCTTTTAATAATGGTATTATGAGGTAGAAAATACGTATACAGGGTGTCTCACCATACGCATCAGAAAATTTTGGAAATTTAGATAATTACTAATGTCGGTGTGGCCAATCCAACTAAAATAATTTCAAGCAGCTGGCACTTCCGCTTATACCGGAAGTTGATACCAACTTGCTTATTTCAAATAAAACACCCTATATATTTTAGAGTTTTCGAGAAGAGCATAAAATTCTGAGTCGAAAATATGTAGCATATCCTATACCTAAATCTAGCCGTTTCAGAGATATTTGACATTTTATAGAAAATTTGACATGTGCAACGGTTTGCAAGAACCGTTATAACTTTCTTCGTGTAAAAGATCCTCATTTGCTTCTTGTCACATAAAAAGAACACAAGGAGAACTACGTTCTACAACTAAAATAAATTCAATAATATCATACCAAGTGTTCCGTTTTTCGCGTTACATTTTGTCAACTTCAAACCGCGAAAACTTGTTTAGGTAAAATGGAACACCCTGTATTTTTTTACGCCAAGTTGTGTAAAATTGAATTCCTTTTTTTCTGAAATTAGCACTGTGGGGGTTAAAGTTACAACTTTTTGAAACATTTGCGATTTTATTAGAAATTCATGAATTGTTGTAATCATTTCATCAAAATAGCCATGATTAGAAACAATCAGTCATTATCTTATGTCAAAAAATGCCAGCACGTTTAAATTACACCCACGAAGACTTTTTAAATTCGTTTATTATTTATGGAGAACGTGATAAAGCAATATCAAGAACTAGCAGCACATTTGCTACCCGATATCCAAAAAAACTGAAACCGTCACCAAACTCTGTAAAACGCATACTGGAAAATTTTTAAAATTATGGCTCTGTCAAGGCAAAAATGCAAAGAAGAAAGCTTACTGTTGATGACGAAAACATTGAAATAGCCATTCTGGGATATGTTCATGCATTTCCAAGGATGTCATTAAGACAAGCTGCTCTGGAATCGGGACTATGCAAGGATTCAATTCACAGAATCTTATTAAAACATAAGTTTCACCTGTTTTCATTTCCTGAGAAGACAGAATTTTTGTGAGTTTATTCTAATAAGGTCTAAGGGTCACGATTCTTATTTGGGAAATATTATATGAACAGATGAAGTAAAATTTACTAAAAATGGACTTTTTAATAGACACAATTCGCATTATTGGAGCGACTCAAGTCCTCATATGTTCAGAGAGCGAAACTTTGAGGAAAGTTGGCAGTTCAATGTTTACTGTGCCATAAGAAACGATAGAGTGGTGGCATTACAATTTTATCAGGAAGATTTAAACGATAAATTAAATCGTTCTTGCCTCAGCTGCCATAGATGCAAATAACGCAGGGACTGGGTGTTGTTTAGTTGTATGTGTGTGCATGTGTCCTGGTTAAGTGGTGTAATAGCTGTAGCTAAATTCTACCAGACGTTAATGTATATTATATTATATATTTTCTTTGCAGCCGACATAAACGATAAAGTGACAGAAGAACTGCAGGACCTGAAGGCTTCAAAGACCATACGTGACTGGAGATCCAAAGTACTCGGTGGAGGACGAATTAATCACGACGCCGAAACTAAAAATCTAAAAGTCTACGGATATTCACAGGTAAAAATGCCGGCGAAGCCACTACGTAGTGAGTATTATTATAGACTTCCCTTTAACAATTGTTGCGTAAATGTGCTTCGTGGAGGAATGAACCTTTAGTAAATAATGACACGCCATCAACTACTGAGTTTATTGCCACCGTTTATTCCAATAAGGATGCTGGTGCATCCCTGGTTTATCATTTAAGTGGTAGTCTAGACCGTTGGATCGGTATAAAATCATGAACTGAGATGTTAAAATCGTTTCATGTGCGATTTACTAACGAAATCATTGCTAACTCCTTTATCTACAAAGATAATGGAAAATCTTTTGAATAATTTCATACGCAACCTTAAATAATAATTCGGTTACATATATATCTCTTAAATGACCTGTACTTAACGGGTTACTTATTTTCTATTAATTACGACTACAAAAATGTCGAATTTCATGCGTTTTCAGGTTATTCATTCATTGTTTGAAATGTCTGCCAAGAGCAAATAAGAACAATGCCACACTTGTACTGCGATGTATAAAATCTATTGTACTACCGCTTCTAGACCGATGGCCAGCCCATGTGAAAATGTCAGGAGGTAGAAAGATCTTAAAAATTGCTAATTGCTGCCTCTCTTCTTCCATGTGACAAAATGTATATATATAACTGATCAGATCCATTCTGCACATATGTTCGTTGAGGGGCCATGTCTGATAAGAACTCCTGGCACGCTTGTAATTTATGAATCTAAGGTTTTTTCTTTATGAACGTCTGTCAATGTTCTTTGAGCATTTTGTGTTTTTACATGGATCAGGAATAGGTGACTACTCATAAATCTGAATATACAGGGTGTCTCACTGGGAACTAAATCGATATAGAGAAAAGTACACATCAGAAAATTTTGAAAATTTAGTTAATTACTAATGTCGGTGTGGCCAATCGAACTAAAATAATTACAAGCAGCCGGTTCTTCCGCTTATACCGGAAGTCGATATCAACTTGCTTATTTCAAATGGAACACCCTATATATTTTAGGGTTTTCGAAAAGAGCATAAAATTCTGAGTCGAAAATATGTAGCATATCCTATACTTAAACCTAGCCGTTTCAGAAATATTTGACATTTTATAGAAAATTTGACAGGTGCAACGGTTTGCAAGAACCGTTATAACTTTCTTCGTGTAAAAGATCCTCATTTGCTTCTTGTCACGTAAAAAGAACACAAGGACAACTACGTTCCACAACTGAAATATATTCAATAATATCATACCAAGTGTTCCGTTTTTCGCGTTATATTTTGTCAACTTCAAACCGCGAAAACTTGTTTAGGTTAAATGGAACACCCTGTATTTTTCTACGTCAAGCTGTGTAAAACTGAATTCCCTTTTCTCTGATATTAGCATTGTGGCGGTTAAAGTTACAACTTTTTGAAATATTTGCGATTTTATTAGAAATTCATGAATTGTTGTAATCATTTCATCAAAATAGCCATGATTAGAAATATCAGTCATTATCTTATGTCAACAAATGCCAGCACGTTTAAATTATACCAACGAAAACTTTTTAAATTTGTTTATTATTTATGGAGAATGTGATAAAGTAATATCAAGAACTTGCAGCACATTTGCTACCCGATATCCACAAAAACGCAAAATAACACTAACACTGTAACATGCGTATTAATCGAATTGAAGATATGGCATGAACTAAAATAGCAGAGATAAGATCAATTTAAAATATGATTTCATTTTAATTTAATAATTGCTCAAAATTCCGCCCTCGAACCTCGACACATTTTTCGTACCTTCGGATTAGTTCCTCATGTGTAGCTCTTCTAATTGAATCTTGTGATATGTTTTGAAATGCATTGCTCTTTGCACACAATCTTCAATGGTTGTTAATGGGCTCTCATAAACTTTATTTTTAATAGTTCCCCAAATGAAGTAATCCAGAACTGATAAATCGGGCGAGCGAGGACGCCATAAGAAAGGTCCATTATTGGCAATTGGTAAATTGATCATAAAAAGTTTCCTGTAAATAATTATTAATTAAATATGCGTTATGTGGGGGACCACCGTCGTGCTGATAAAAAATGTTTCTATGTTCGGCGAAAGGTAAATTTTCTAAATAGTTATTATTCAAATTTTTTAAGATATTCCGATATCTTTCATCTAAAAAAAAAACAAAAATTTACCTATACATATTAGCAGAAGAGAAAATTTAATTTACCGTTTAAATTTTCCTGATAAAATTGTAATGCCACCACTCTATCGTTTCTTATGGCACAGTAAACATTGAACTGCCAACTTTCCTGAAAGTTTCGCTCTCTGAACATATGAGGATTTGAGTCACTCCAGTAATGCGAATTGTATCTATTAAAAAGACCATTTTTAGTCAATTTTGCTTCATCTGTCCATATAATATTTTCCAAATAAGAATCGTGACCCTCAGACCTTATTAGAATAAACTCACAAAAATTCTGTCTTCTTAGGAAATCTGTTTCTTGAACCATATGGAACGAAAACGGGTGAAACTTATGTTTTAATAAGATTCTGTGAATTGAATCCTTGCATAGTCCTAATTCCAGATTAGCTTGTCTTAATGACATCCTTGGAAATGCATGAAAATATCCCAGAATGACTATTTCAATGTTTTCGTCATCAACAATAGGCTTTCTTCTTTGCATTTTTGCCTTGACAGAGCCATAATTTTTAAAATTTTCCAGTATGCGTTTTACAGTGTTTGGTGACGGTTTCCGTTTTTGTGGATATCGAGTAGCAAATGTGCTGCAAGTTCTTGATATTACTTTATCACATTCTCCATAAATAATAAACAAATTTGGAGAAAGTCTTCGTGGGTGTAATTTAAACGTGCTGGCATTTTTTGACATAAGATAATGATTGATTGTTTCTAATCGTGGCTATTTTGATGAAATGATTACAACAATTCATGAATTTCTAATAAAATCGCAAATATTTCAAAAAGTTGTAACTTTAACCCCTACAATGCTAATATCAGAAAAAAGGGAATTCAATTTTACACAATTTGACGTAAAAAATACAGGCTGTTCCATTTGACCTAAACAAGTTTTCGCGGTTTGAAGTTGACAAAATGTAACACGAAAAACGGAACACTTGGTATGATATTGAATTTATTTCAGTTGTAGAACGTAGTTCTCCTTGTGTTCTTTTTACGTGACAAGAAGCAACTGAGGATCTTTTACGCGAAGAAAGTTATAACGGTTCTTGCAGACCGTTGCACCTGTCAAATTTTCTATAAAATGTCAAATATCTCTGAAACGGCTAGGTTTAGGTATAGGATTTGCTACATATTTTCGACTCAGAATTTTATGCTCTTTTCGAAAACCCTAAAATATATAGGGTGTTCCATTTGAAATAAGCAAGTTGGTATCGACTTCCGGTATAAGCGGAAGTGCCAGCTGCTTTTAATTATTTTAGTTGGATTGGCCACACCGACATTAGTAATTATCTAAATTTTCAAAATTTTCTGATGCGTACTTTTCTCTTATCGATCGATTCAGTTCCCGGTACAGTGTACAGGGTGTACACTGTACGTGTATTTCAGAAACACTCAGGCTGGACCATTAATAATAGGCCATAGGCCAAATATGCTTTAGTAAAATGTTGCTGTGGAAAAAGATACAGGGTGTCAAAATTTTAATTATTTTTTCGTTTTTTGCAATAACTCAACAGCCTCTTCACTGATCTTCGCTAAATTTGCTAGAGAAACTTTTTTTATTGTAAGAAACAATAATTGATGTATTACATCACGTTAGATCATAGAGGGCGCCGCAGGACCTGTATCTGATGATGAATTTTTTTCATTTTTTTTTTTGACGAAACGTTGTGTTACTTCTGGCCAGAAAATCTGATGAGGCGTCATTTCCACCTATAAAAGGTACACTTGGTAGAACTTCATAACTCCAACCGTTTTCGAGGAAAGTACCGTTAAACATTTCAATAATTTTTTGAAAGACAAATTCAAATTTAATGAAACAAAGTGTATTTATTGAAAAGTGTGCTTTTGTTACGTTTTCATTCTGTCATTTACGTCATTTAATCATTTTAGCGTTCGTGCGCAATTATGCTTGCATTATAAAACCTTTTAGAAGTATTCAGAAATTAAATACTTACTTTTTAAAAGTTTTTTGAATGTTAGCTCCATCGTAAGAATATTTTCCGTTCACATAATAAATATAACAAAATAAAAAGCAACTTTTATAAGTGTACTTATCTCTTTTAGGGTTATGGGAAAGCGGACCATCAACTTACTGTGGATATCTTGAAGAAGCAGTACCCCAATTACGATATATCTTTCGCGGATGAAGGTTACTGAAAACCTTTGTATAGCACAACATTTTTTTTTTAGTGTTCGCATTTCGATTTCAGTGCAAATTAAACTCAGCTATTATAAATGTGAGGTATTGATTATATGTTAAATAAAGCACTTTGAAATATTTATTTTTCGTTCATCATTGAAATCCCTCTCAAAACTTGTTTAATATGCCAGTGAAATGAAACCACTGCAAATTAGTGGAAATATTCTAATTGGTGCAAATCGCTGATGATGGGTATAATCGAGGCAAATAATTTTATTTTGTATAATATAAAAATTTTACGATAACAGGCAATAATAAAACATTTTTGGCAGAAAATATGACGCCGCAGCACGACACTCTCTAGGATCTAGGTTAATTTTATTTGTCGGTAAAGAAAATAGAATTTGAGAAATAAAATTGTTGGATCTCTTAGACGTTTCAGTGATTAATCTTAACTGAGAGTGAAAAGCTGAAATGTTGTTTGTTTCTTTTCGTTATTCTGCTTTTTTGCTGTTCCATGATACAATAAGAGAAGCGATGTATTTGGTACATAGATTATCATTATTGATCTTTTTGGTTACTTGAAATAATAATCGCCAAGGGTAATTTACGTCATTTGTAGCGTAATCTGAATTCAAATTGTTTGGATACTTTTCGCACAAAAACTGTTTTTTAAATTTTTTTGGATAAGCCATTTCAATGGGAAATTTGATTCTCTAGAAAAAGTTTCCTATTAACTATACCTGAATGTTGCTTCGTTTCCCAGTTATATTTAAAAACTGAAAGGGTTGCATTTTCGCTCCCATCTCCAATTTGCACCCTCGAATTTAATACCACTCCGCGGTTTTCTCTTCTTAAATGGCCAATTGAACGATTTATGCAATAAAAACTCTTGAACATCTTAGTTCCTTATTTCCCTGTTTTTTATGACAATCGTCAAGCATGTTAACCATATTATTAGCTGTTGTTTGGAAGCAGGATACTTTCCTAATGCGTGGAAAGTGGCAATAATCACACCCACACCTAAAAGTAACTCTCCCAGCCTAGGCAGCGATTTAAGACCAATAAGCCTACTACCTGTTCTTTCAAAGATACTGGAAAAAATTGTATATGCCCAAATTGAGTCTCATCTTTCACAATATTCAATCTTGCCACGCCATCAATCAGGTTTTCGAAAATCATATAGTACCACTACGGCATTATTGAATCTTACTGATAATATATTTAGGGCTTATGACAATAAATTAGTGAGTGTACTCGTATCACTCGATTACTCAAAGGCGTTTGATACCATAGACCACGATCTACTCTGCGCCAAACTACATTACTACGGATTTGATGATAATTCAGTGCATTTTTTCAATTGTTACCTAAAAGATAGATACCAACAAGTGTGCATTCTTGATAAATCATCTCAGGCCAGTCCAATCGTCTCAGGTGTCCCACAGGGCTCGATACTCGGCCCCTTGTTATTTTTAATTTATACCTCGGATATTTTCTCTACAATACGTTCCTCTATTCTTCAGACTTATGCAGATGATACTCAGTTACTGAAATGCTTTGACTTGCATGCAGTTGATGAAGCCTCACTTGAAATTAATCGCGATCTTAAATCAATCTACACATACTCAGTCAACCATAACCTCAAGCTTAACCCAAATAAAACTGCAGTCATCGTCTTTTGCCCAGATAAACAACGGACTGACGTAAAAAGCAATCTAATATTACGATTAAATGATACTCAATTATTTTTCTCTGATACGTCAAAAAATCTAGGACTATTATTAGATGAGAAGCTTCGATTTACGAGCCATGTTTCTAAACTCTTGCAAAGATCTTATATACGGTTAAAAATGTTATATGATAATAAAGATATTATGGACTCAAATCTAAGAAAGAAGCTGTGTGAGTCATTAGTTATGTCCATCTTTAGCTATTGTAATGTTGTATATTTTCCCTGCCTTGATCAAATTACGAAAAATCGAATCCAAAAGGTACAAAACAACTGCTGTCGCTTCATATTCAATCTACGTAAATATGACCATGTGTCTCTCAAATTCCATGATTTGCATTGGTTAAGAATCGAAGATCTAGTAAAGTTCAACTTTCTTGTCTTTCTCCATAAACTACTTCTCACATCATCACCTCGATATCTCAAAGATAAACTTATTTCCCGAAAGTTTGTTCACTCGGTCAACGTTAGACAAACGAATATGCTTACTATGCCTCAGCATACTACTGCTATGTTTATTAGGTCGTTCACATTCAATGCAGTAAAACTATACAACAGTATTCCCAATAGCTATAAGCTTTTAAGTTGTAACCAATTTCATAAAAGTATAAAAAGATACTTGTTTGCAAAACAGTAACGGGATATTTCATTTAACCTAGTTCATATACTTTCGTCTATCTACCCTAATACTTCTTTCGCCATATTGCCTTCTGTTGCTTTCTTTTCTCATTTCTTTTTCTTCCGTTTATATACTTTAGATTCATTTTTAACTATTGTAGAATTTAGTGTTAGATATAATGTTTATTGTTAGGTTTAGGAATTGTTCTACTTCTCTTAAATTTGCCTTAATATTTGTTACTCACTCTCCGCATGGTTAAGTGTAAGAGTAGCCTTGAGCTAAACTTCGCCATGCCCACCCAACATCACTTATATATATGTATGTACAATTATTTCTTTTTTCTTGTACCACTTTCTAAATAAAGACGATTTATTTTTATTATTATTATTAATCACAATCTATTGACTAAATCGGCTATTGGATCTGTAGACGCAGTGAACTTGAGTGGCCTGCCCGTCCTCCCGATTTGACACCGCTTGACTATTTTTTATGGGGTTACTTAAGGTACAAAGTCTAATTCAACAGACCAAATAACGTCGATGATTTAAAAGACAGAATAAGGCAAGAAATTAATCAAATCACCCCGGAAACAATACAAAATGTTTTAGAAAAATTTCAGCAACGCCTCCATTATTGCCAAGAAGTTACGGGCGCCCAGTTTGAACATTTGATTTAAACTGTTTCATGTTGTATTATTTACTTAGTAATATTAAAATGTAATATTTTTCCATTAAAAATTAGAGAAATTGAAAAAGTCTTATATGGCTGGATAGAAAATTAAAAACCTTTTGAAGTGAGCTATCGCACGCACCCTCGTTCCGCTTAAAAATTCTTCAACCCCTTTCGAGCCACCTGTATAAAAATGAAGCATTTGGTTTTCAGTAATTTCAATTTCATTGAAATTTAACTTTTACAACACGAATATTAAACCTTTTTGAAAAGATATTTATGAAAGTAAAATTAAAAGTAAATCGTAAAAGTTATCCCACGACCTGCTGTGAGTCTACGTGACCCGAAATTAAATTTCGAAATTAGTCCACAATATAGTAAATCGCAAATGTTCAATTTAAGTATTTAGAAAGAAAGTTATGAGGGGTCGTAAAAACAGGGCTCGTTTTCGATCAAAGTGAATAAGATATTTAAGAGAGTAAAATAAAGTTTTCCTTTATTTTTCAATGGAGGTATCCCGTTAAGACTTTATAATTTTCAGTGAAAGCTACACGTTTAGCAATATTTTTGAACTGTTGAATTCTTACAACGCATAACTGAGTTGTGTTTGACTGAACTTAAATGAGTGGTTGTACAAAATGCAACATAATTTGATACACAACTCTATTTATAATACATTAATAAATAATCACAATTTTTGTCGTTTGGAAGTTAAAGGAGAAAATTAAGTATTATTGTCAAAAGTGGTGCAGCCGGTAGTGTCGAATATGCCAGAATTAAACACAAATGTGTACATATGGCACGTCAAAAACATTTCAGTCGCAAGATCCTCTATAAAATCCTTATTTTACTATAAGGAATGTAACCAGACTGCAACCAACAGCTACTCTCCGGGCTATGTGCCCCGCAGAGCGCTGAATTACAAGTTACAAGCCTGGCGCGTTAAGTGTAATAATCGTATATTACCAACAAAATGCTTCGATTGCAACAAACACCAGCCGAAAGACAGATCCTACTTAAAGGAGCTCTCGTGCCAGTCGTTCCAAACCACTTGCAGAATGCAGTTTCGAGTTGTTGGTTCTCGTCAGTGTAAGGTAGGCGTGACGAACGACACGAGGATCCTCCCTTGACTATTTGGTACATGTCGGTATCTTTACGATAGCGACATGTAAAATAGTAAGCAGGCGCCATCTAGCGGTCCAGCATCTCGAGTTTGTTTCTTTAGCACCATGTGCTTAGTGACTCAATCGTATTACCAACAAGGTTTTATAGTTCCTCAGGAGTGTCCGCTGACAAGCTAATTGTTGTGTCGTCAGCAAACATGGTCACGTGACAATTTGTCATGTGACGGGATAAATCATTACCGTATAACATGAACAGTAAAGGACCTAATACAGAACCCTGAGTAACACTAAGCTCAACGTCATGCACGTCAGATTTTTTCCCATTCAAGTGTACAACCAAGAATCGATTTTCTATATATGACATTGACCATGAAAGAATGTTGCCTCTATACCAATGCTATGTAGTTGAAGGCTTAACATTTCTTTGTTGACGGTATTAAAGATTTTGGAAAGATCAAAGTGATCACATAGCTGCCCTCGTCCAAGCACTGATATACATGCTCCAGCAGATGACAGGATACCGTCTAAAACCATGCTGAGATAACGTCAATATATGTTTTTTTTTTTCAACAAAAATCCTGTTATACCCCACTAGAAATAGATATTTGACGATAATTTTCGAGATCAGTAGGGTCGTCTTTTTTTAACAGAGGAATAACAGTGGCAATTTTAGGCATGTTGGAAAAATTCCATTCTCAACTGACTTATTTATCAAAAAGGTAAAAGGTTCCAAAATGCTATTTTCAATACTTTTGATAATTTTAGCTGTTAGAGCAAGGTAGCTACTTGAATTTTTAAGACATAATATTTTTAGTTGCAAACTCCTCTATAAAATCCTTATTTTACTATAAGGAATGTAACCATACTGCAACCAACAGCTACTCTCCGGGCTATGTGCCCTGCCAAGCGCTGAATTACAAGTTATAAGCCTGCAATGCATATTACCATCAAAACGCTAATGCTTCGATTTCAACAAACACCAGCCGAAAGACTGATCCTACTTAAAGGAGCTCTCGTGCCAGTCGTGACACACCACTTGCAGACTGCAGTTTCGAGCTGTTGGCTCTCGTCAGTGCAAGTTAGGCATGTGACGGCCGACACATGCAATCATGTTGCAATCGAAGCATTGGCGTTTTGATGGTAATATGCAATTGCAGGCTTGTAACTTGTAATTCAGCGCTTGGCAGGGCACATAGCCCGGAGAGTAGCTGTTGGTTGCAGTCTGGTTACGTTCCTTATAGTAAAATAAGGATTTTATAGAGGAGTTTACGACTAAAAATATTATGTTTTAATATTCCGCCCTCTAAAATCACATTTGAACTACTTGATTTTTTATTTTTATATTGTAAAATAATATTATTAAAGTAAAAAGCACCACTTCCTTTGTACTTTCAACGAAAAAATATATTTTTTTTCTAAATTTACTAAAATTATATATCATGCTTTTGAAAAATCTTTTATTTTTGAAAGCGTGCCAAATATATGTTTTTTACCTTCAGATAAAATTATAATCACTTACTTTATCGTGTGGTCTATTTTTATTTATTATAGTATGCAATTTAAATTTTAGCCGTATAAAATGTTATAATGATTGATAGTGAAACACCAGAAGGTTTACACTTCGATAAAGGTAATAACTAATAACATATTATATTCGTCAAAACACCAATATCAGTCCTCGATATTATTCCAAAGTGCAATTTTATCTCTTACGCCCACGGGCACTAACAAAGGAACAAAAAGTTTGTTTGATCCGTGCGCATCTAATTTCTTCCTTATAAAATATTTAACAAAATATACACCGAAAACCAACAAAACTCCTATCATCACATGAGTTATTGCAATTTTATGTGGAATTTTTATGAATATATCTTTCCCTGGTGCGACACTCCACAAGTTGCCGAGGACGCGTCCATTTATAAAAATATCCGTCCCAGCATGAAAGGGTAAAAAATCTACTATATATGCTTTACTTATCGATTCGACAGTGACCCTCTATCCAAGTAATCAATCATTTCTCGTAACTGAAAGGAATATTTTATTTGCCGTGAATAAGCAACCTTAACCAGATGCCCTGAATTATATTCTGGGATCAACCAAATATGCTAAAAATACTTCATTATAGTGGATTCATAACTATTTACTGCTATTGGTGCTGGCCTAAAACCCAGCTGGTGCTTGACGTAAGCCTGTCTTGAATTTGATAAATAAAATTGCAAATACACTCTGTTTATATGTAACTTGTACATGTTTAATGCTACTACCCAGGAAACATAAAGTCACGTTGTTGCGTATAGTACGGGAGATAGCGCTGCATTTTATTGAGGAATTTTATACCGAATAAATTTCGTTTTCGCAGTTGAATAATATTCAATAATCAGCAAAATAAGCATCAGTTACCGCACCCGCAGTGGAACTGACAGCATGTTAAAGTTGTAAAAAAAATTAAGCTACCAGTATTTTTCATACCTTGCCAAAATTTATGAGATAATTTTTTAGATTTTCAACAAAAAAATAATAAAAATAAATGACATAAAATACATATTTTGTTAAATATATACTTGGTCCGAGTTTGTCGCCTACTTGATGCAATAAATCGTCACCAGATGGAGCTATTCGCAAGCTGCGGACACCTCGTGTCTGTAATCTGATGGCTATAAGGCCAGTGAAGTGATGTGTATTTGCCTATGTCGCACTGACTATTGACAGGCTGACTTTAAAATATTATGGTATAGATGGCATAGTATTAAACTGGTTTGAAGACTACCTGAGTAACACATATCAAATTACAAAAATTAACAATAAATTTTCTAATCCTCGTCAAAATAAATTTGGGGTGCCACAGGGTAGTGTCTCGGACCTCTATTGTTTATAATTTATTTAAATGATATTGTTACATTTACGTCTTGTGGCTTTTTAAATCTATTTGCAGACGATACATTAATTGCTGTAGTTGATAATAATTTAGATAATGCCGTAATGAGGATCAATAATGAACTAGCCGAAATTGAAGAGTATTTAGCGATAAACAAACTCAAACTAAATGTCAACAAAACAAAGGCAATGATTTTGACTACGAAATTTAAATAACAGTAAATAATATTAGAAAATACTATACTAGAAAATAATAAATTGAAACTGGTTAAAGAATTTAAATATTTCGGAGTAATTATTGATAATACTCTAAAAACTAAAAATCATTTCTTAATATACAAAATTAAATAACAAAAAAAACTATGCTTTTTTGCAAGAATATCTAATCAGCTTTCTTTTTCTACAAATATAACTGTATAAGACTATTATTCAACCACACTTTGACTATTGTGCAAGTGTGCAATGAACGCTCTACAAAAATTACAAAATCGTGGCATGAGAATAATTCCAAAATGCAGTGGATACACTCCAATTAGTTTAATGTTAGATGCTCTTCAGCGGATGACAGTTTCTACTAGACTAGTTTATTTTTTGATGATATTTATTCATAAAATAAATTACGACTTACTTCCTGCTTATCTAAACCGATTTATAACAATAAATGGAGAAATCCATAATTATCAAACAAGAAACAATAACAATTTCCACATACAAGCGAAAAAGTTTATAACTTATTCGACAAAGAATGCCACAAGGCTTCTCCAACCTGAAAATTCCGAATTAAGGCTAATCACAGGCCTTCTAACTGGCCACTGCCCCTTGAGATATCATCTCAAGAATATGGTCAAGGCGGTAGATAATAAATGCAGATATTGCGATACTGCAATTGAAACTGCGGAACACATACTTTGCGAATGCAAGGTGTTAGTCCGCACTAGGCTAAAGTTCCTAGAACAGACGGAATTAACGCCTGAAGACAATGGGAAATTAGCCCCCAGGAAAATCACAAGCTTTGTAAAAAGTCTGGGAATCCTGGATAACCACTAGATGTAGGGTAAATCACAAAAAATCTTTTAGGTCGAAGTGAAGTAAGGCTGTTCGAAGCCAAACGACCCCGTAAAACAATCTACAATCTACCTGGAGGCTTTGACGAAAAATATTTGGGAGGGGTAAGTTGGAGTAGTTGAAAATACTTGTAGCATAATTTTTTTTACAACTTTAGCTCCACCGCGGGTGCGGCAACTAACGCTTATTTTGCTGATTATTGAATACTAATCAACTGCTAAAAACGAAATTTATTCGGTATAAAATTCCCAGAAAAAATGCAGCGCTATCTCCCCTACTACACTTTGCTCCAGCAAAGAAATTTTGCCTGAAAGAAGTCAAGCAATTGATTTTTTATTTATTACATAGGAGAGATGGAAGTGGTATTTTAAACTATAGTTGTTCTCCACAATTTGTATACTTTGATAACAATAAGTGTCAAACACCAAGTACAACTCCTTAGCTGAAGTATTAAGCGTATTAATACCTAACTAATCATCGATGTGTACTGGGCATTTGTTGCAGATATTCAGTTTTTTTTTTGCAAATAAGCAAACACGCCTCAATGTATGTGCAACAAATTAGTAACCTGAAATTTAAGTAACGATTATATTTCACAATAATTATGAGGTGATGTTTGCTGGCGTATATTAAGTGGAAGAGTCAGCACTGCCAGTTTTTAAATTTATTTTATTCCTTTTATGATAACACCGTAAATTATTCGTGTATTGCGAATCAGCTAGATTACATTTCTAATTCAGTCGGATATACCCAGTTTATAAACTCTATTAAAAATTCGAAACAAATTTAAACTTTTTAAAACTGCAGAACTTTATATAGAATCGAATCTAGTCGACAGAAAGAGAAAGAGAGTGCAAGTTCTAATCTAAATTCTGAAATGGGATGAGAGCTATAATATAATAGGGAGCGTATATGTATACGTCCTTTTAAAATCAAATTAGAAACTTGTAAATAAATTGTATGTAAACTTCCATATAAATAAACCAAAAACTTTTTCACGAGTACTATATTTAGAAGGGGGTTAATTTTATTTTGTAAAATTGTTCTATTGGTAGCATGCCGCAAGAATGAATTTTTCTCTAATATCAATATATGGGGGTTATCAAAAAGTCACGATAAGAAATAGTATATTGTTCAACTGGCGGTAATGTAGGTAATAACTCACTGTTACCTCCTTTCCTTTGTTATTTATTTTTGAGAAAGAATTGAGGCAACATATGCGGACGACTAGCTGGTTTAAGTTGGAGCAGAGAGCCGTGGGTCCAGAGTATTCGTAAGAGTAGAGAAACTTACCCTTTTTGATATGTACGGCA
Source organism: Leptura quadrifasciata (assembly GCA_963675555.1). Lineage (NCBI taxonomy): Eukaryota > Metazoa > Arthropoda > Insecta > Coleoptera > Cerambycidae > Leptura > Leptura quadrifasciata. The sequence continues at coordinate 16,314,102 of OY776681.1, read as the reverse complement.
TAAATGACAGATTTCTGTTTATTTCGAGAAAAGGAGACAAAGACAAATTTATGATAAATTGGGCACCATCTATAGTAAAATAAATAAAATTGTCTCTTTTTCTCGAATAACCAGTCTACTATAGATCAGACTGAAATTGTTGGTAAGATAAATAAAAAGATAGATTAAAATGAATGTTAAAATATATTACATGAATAATAGACAAATCGGTTTGTAAAAACTAATTGAAATTTAAAAAAGAAAAAAAAATATATATATATATATATATATATATATATATATATATATATATATATATATAACAAATTTATACCAGTATCCTAGATTGATTATTGTTGGGGTGACTGGTTCTGGGACAGCAATCCAGGCCCACAATTGTCTCTTGTTGCGAGAATGGATTCTAATGTTTCCTTGGCAATTTACGTCTCTTATTAACCAACTATGTGGTTTATGAAAAGATAACGAAATTTTATCTATGAAAGATAAGCTGTGCAAAAGCTATGCAGGAATGAAGAAACGTATACAGAAATATATAAGTATATACGTGCATAAATATATAAGTACATATAAATATATAGAAATATATAAGTATTTAAGAATTTAAGTATCTAAATACATAAGTATATACAAGCATCTAAGCATGTAAGCATGTAAATATCTAAGCTGATTTCATAAAAACTGTAAATTGCCAAAAAATGAAAAAGAAAGAAAAAAATATTTTTAAAACCATGTGGTACATATAGTATTTTAACTACTTATTAAATTAAAAAGAATTGACCTTGAATTCAAATTTATTTTTAAAAAAATCGGCAGCTACTGGAAGCGGCCGGAACCTCCCCACTCGGTGGATCTTTGAAGCCGAAAAGAGCATTAAAATGTGTGACAAAACGGCACAAAACGTAATCCGATCTCATCCAAAACCTTTTCAGATCTTCTGGGGCACTAAAAAAACCCTCAACTTAATGAATTTACAATCATCTATGCGAGTTATTACCTACATTATCGCCCGTTGATTAATATACTATTAGGATATTAACAACTTTAACATCACTTGCACGACTAAGAAAGTCTAGTTATCCTAAATACTACAGATTTGTAAAGCAACAAACTGAAAATTGGTAAAGTGATAATCTATAATAAATTCACCAACGAAGTTACAGAAAGCATATGATATTGATATTGTTACATCTACCTTTAAAGTTTGTGACAATCCACTAAAAGTTACAAATATGCCAAAAATCTTATTAACATGACATGACACCAACGTTATCGGATGACAAACGATCACAATGACAACCGTCAAAATTTGCTCATTGCAATCCGATCGCTCGTCATGCGAAATGCGATCTATGCTTCATATTTGCTTTGTTTTTAATTTTTTTCACGGAAACCAAATCGAAAGGGTGGAAGTGTGATATATCGTTGAAATCAGAATTTTAACTGCTTTTCAATGGCTTCATTACAAATTGAAAGTAATTATAAAATAAACAACTTGTTGCGTCAAAATGGCACTAAACGTAATCCGATCTCAACCAAAACCTTTTCAGATCTTCTGGGGCACTAAAGAAATGCACATGCAAAGTTTCATTCAAATCCGTTCAGTAGTTTCGGCGCTATCGTGCTAACACACATACACACACACACAGACATTTTTCAAAAACCACTTTTTTCGGTTCCTAGGACCTCAAAACGTAAAGATTTGATGTTATCTCAATTTTCGTTTTTGAACCAATTTTAGTAACCTCTCACAATTTTATTGTGGAGAGGTTAAATAGTTGAAATTACATCAAAGACAAAAATTGAAGATTAATTAAATTTTAAATGAGTAATAAATGAAATTACCTGGATGTTGTTGTTAATGCGAATTTGAAAATGCAATATCAATTACTGAAGTCCACAGTTAAAAATTATATACGTTCGAATCAGTACAAAGGCTGCAAGCAAATGATTTCCTGGTGAGTTTTACTGATATGGTAAACTTTTTTTTTGTCTTACTTACTGGAAAATAATGCTACCAAAAAAATAAACTTGACAAATCTAATTCCCTAATTAAATTGAAAGCTATAAAATATAAAAATAGTACAAGTATGGCCATCTGTCAATGGTTGAGTTAAGCGCAACAATTTGCAGGTCGCAAATTCTACAAATTCCTTTACTCACAACTAAAATAGCGGCATATGATCGATAAAAGGAATCTATATAACATTTTTTATTATTTCCATACCAGCTGATTTGCCTTTACCTCAGTTTTTAATTTATATTTTGTACATAACCAACAATATGAACAGCTGTAAATAAATATTAAAAACGTATTGTGATAACTCAGTAAATATATTACATCTTATAGGATATACTATATATAGTAACGAGAAAAGGTAAGGAAAATAACCATATGTACTTACATAGTAAACACAAATATAAAAATTGAAATATAGGTAGGTATCTGATGTAAATAAATGTTTTTAGACAATCAACAATCGTTTCCTGGGATAATACTGTATAGAACGGAAATACATAATAGTTAATAGAACATGACTGAGTTCCTAAGATATAAAACTAAGTACATAAAACAGTGTGAAATGGTTTAGCAGTTATACAAGTAAAATTCTGTTAGTTGAAAACAGTCTCACTTACAAAAACGGAATAGAAAAATGTTATACAGATCGTGCTAAATATAACCAAAACACTAGTTTTTATATAAAACTGTTAAATGGACATAGGCCATGTAATATCACGCAGCACGGGCCGCAGGCGAGTGTTGTAAATTTATCGAGTGCGTTATTACCATTACCGCAAATTGAATACTATGCTTTATCTACGATTATAACAACTAATATTAATATACAGAAACATTATTTTCCCACGACCATATAAGAAAGTGACAGTTTCCATACAATCAAGTATCCACGAAAGTTGACAATATCTCTCACCCAATAGTTCCGGGTTCGATCCCCGGTCGTGGCAGTGAAAAATACTGTGAGGGATTTTTCCACTATACACGGATATTGGGTGTATGTGTCCCTTGTTTCTAAATGTGTAGCCCCCTCCCACACAAGACTCTTCTCTAGAGCCTTCCGGAACAAAGGGGGTCGTAATTACCTGTGGTGTTATTGTCAAAACTGATGAGTGAAGAAACAGTTACACATCCAATCATATTTCATAATTGCTAAAATAACACCATTACTATAAATTTTGTAAATGGCAAAAAAAATCAATTAATACAAATTGTTTGAGTTAGTAATGACATTTTTATGGTCGTGGGAAAAATAGTGTACAAAACTCGCAGGAAGTGTCTAACGCACTCGCGGGATTGCCTGCATTCGGCTAACGCCTCGTGCGCAACTTTCCCGCTTGTGCGTTATTTACCACTTTCCGTGCTCGTTATATAATAGACTATTACAAAGGTCAACAGTTAAACGTCAAAACTAATCAAACATGTCAAATGATCTTCCTTCCCTCAATAATAATAATGGACCATTCCATTTCACCATATAAGAAAGGTGGCTATTAAATCCTCAATGTTAGTACACAAGAAATAGCTCGCGATTCCGGATTGTTTCAGGTGTTTTAGAACGTAATAAATATTATCTGTATCATGTGTCTTTACACCAAGATCTTCATGGCGTTGATTTCTAATATCGAGTAACTTTTTGTCAGTGGGCACGTGAACAAATACAACGGAACCCCAGTTTCTTTTGTTATGTGTTGTTCTCCGACGAGTCGTCTTTTACAAACCACGGAACAGTCAATCGACACAACATGCATTACTGGAGTGCGGAAACCGCACTGGCTTCGCCAAGTTGAATATCGTCGTCCTTGGACTATCAACGTGTGGTGTGGAATAATTGGCAACAAAGTGATCGGCTCCTACATTATTGAAGGCAACTTGAATGATCAAATGCACCGAGACGTTACTTGAAGATTGAGCCTAAAAGTGCGACAGAACATGTGGTTTCAACATGATGGTTGTCCAGCACACTATTCGGTGGTAGCACGTGATGTTCTTGATCGTGATTTCAATGGTCGCTGGATCTGTAGAACTGATCCTGTAAATTGGCCAGCTAGATCACCAGATCTTACTGAAAGGTGATTGGGCGAAGGGACTCATGTAAATCAAGCACTCTGATAAGTGAGAGGCGATAGCACTCACGTTAATGAAGTAGCCCGAAGGGAACAGAAAACTACTACATCCACATGGTTGTTCCTAGGTTACGCTAGAAGTAGTTTATTCACCAGCCATTACGTTATTACGGAACACCATGTATAAGTAGGAAATTTGTTTTGTTCATGCTATCGTCTGAATCATGATTCCTTCATACTTTGTATAATTATTTACCACATCACGTTTAAAATGATATAAATTTAAGTGGCCTTGTTGATGTTTAAAAGTATGAAAGTTCATAAAAGAAAAGACTTCATCGAGACACTGTATTAAAATATCACCTTGTATATCTATTTTGGTTTGAAGTTTTAAAGTAATAAAGATATTTATATAAGATCTTACTAATTCCTCGATATAAATTGGTTCCCAAATGTTAAAACTGCGAACAATTTGTCACTTATAATTATAGTTTCTGTTACTGCTGCATTAAACTTAAGTTTTCTCTCTTGATAAATTTTCTAATATATCAGCGTCTCTAACTACCATTTATTTCCTAGAGAGAAGCTCCGGTGTACTTTTCACAACTTTAAATAAAGTATTGTGACTGCGACGGGAATTACATCCTATCTGTCTTCGATCCAACTTGTCCAGGATATGATTGGTAGGGGAGTAGGATACTTATCCCATCCCCCGGATAATTTTAACGATCCTCAACTTTGTATCCAAGAGGCTTGGGTGAGATACCACAAACCGACATTGATCATCTCCTTGACAGCATGTCCAACAAAGTGAATGAGTGCATTGGAAATAGTAATGGACCTACTCAATGCTGAATAACTTTTTTCATTTCCGTTTCATAATGTTGTAATATTAAGTAATGAGAGGAAAATATAAGTAACTTAAGTCAAATCTCTGTTTATTTATTATGCAGTGATACTTTGGTGCCTGTTGTTGCTAAAATTATACGTTATAGGTAAATCGAAGAAAAATGTTACTTTCAATCAGTTTAACCAAGTCAATTTTGTAAGCGCCGTCGTATGGAAAGTCCCTCTGTATTGGTCCCTTGAAATAAAGTGGATCGTGATGTAAATGTTATTATTAAAAAAATTAAATCAGTAATTAGAATCGTAATTGCAAAGCAGTCGGCAGAGGACGAATGTGATGAATTACTTGCTGCGTAATTAAATTCTCTGGTTAAACCTTCTCGCATTGCTTCTCAGTATTCACAGTGACTGAACTTGTAATTGCATTGGCAACGATTTCTCTAGACTGTAAGCTAAATTGTCGTTTTCTGAAAAATAGAAATATCCGTATCCTGAAGAAGCGCTCTACCATCGCTTGCCAGGATCCACAGGAGTTATTTCTTATTGCAAGAGGTTCTTACAAAAAATAAGTAATTTTTATATTCTAATTGAGTTGACGATGCTTCAAATGACGTTATCCGAAGAAATTTTTATGAACAAAATGAAGTCCCTACTTTGGAAATGATTTCAAATAAATTACGCGAATACCTTAATTATAATGATCAATTATTGGAAACTTTAAGAAGTAATTTATAGTAGATTAGTGCAGATTTAAACATAAAAATTAATAACCGTTTAATAGTAATGAAATCATGTTCTATTGTGGAAACTCGTTGCGTAAAATACAAGAGTACCGCTGATGAGACGCGGTTTGATACTCATGATACTGTTAATAACGGTTGAGTAAACACGACTCAAAATTGTACTTTAAATGTCTAATGTTCAAGGGGAAAATGTATTATGATTCTGCATGCGGAAGTAAAAAATGGGTTCGTACCCAACGCATTGCTCTTGTTAGCCAAAAATATAAAACAGTGTTCTGTTGACTATCACGAAGATATGATCGCGGATTTGTTGGAAAAATGGTTCGCTGAACGGCTGTTATCTAATATTCCCCAGATAACGCTTCTTATCATATAAATAGTTGTGAGATCTAAAAATAGAAAAATTTCAATAAAAAAAGATTTGTTAAAAACTATCAAGAAACATAATTTTAAAAAAGAATATGTTGTAGACCATATCTGCGAAACACACGGCCGTAGTATGTTACGTTTACCGCCATATTACTGCAAATTTCATCCAATAGAATTTGATTTGGGGTAGTGTATTCTACAGAGAATGCAATCCGACTATAAGCGCTGTAATTCTAGATAATATATGAACCGCAATATCCGATTTAGACAAAACCGACATACAGTATGACCCATTTCAAACTTTAACACCCTCATAAAAGTTCTATTTATTAATTGATTTTGACCGGGTTTTTTTAAAGATACAACACCAAAAACTGCACTTTTGAACAAAGCGTAATATTTAATTTTTTAAATCATGGCCTACCGCGATTTTTTCTAAATTAAAAAAATCGTATTAGCGATTTTTTTACGTAAAATCTGAATATATCCCCTGTATTCAGCTCCCTCTTAAATGGGTATGTACCAAATTTCATAAAAAAATACGAAGTATTATAGTTTTTGCAGATAAATTTAAAAATGAAAATATTAGTACCCATTTATTATTGCAGACATAGTAAGTCATGGAATAAACATCAAAAACAGACAACAAAGTTAAATCTAATAATATTACTGATTATTTAAAATTAATAAGTTTGATAACAGTGACGTACAGTAATCCCCCATTATATCAATTTATTTATATTAAGGGAGTCGTCATTAGCTGTGGTGTATTTATTTATTAATATTATTTGATTTTAGGTTCAATTTTCGTGAATGATGAACAGTCTTTTACCCTTTATAACCACTTCAGCGGTTTCAGAAAATATATTTTTAAGCTTTATCATGAAACCGGTAGATAATGAGTATCAAATAATCCCTTTTTTTAAAAAAAGTTCTGATGATACGAATTTATCTGTGTGGGTTTTGTTGCTAATTCTATGTATATAAATTATATAATTTATTATATGTTATTGTTTGACTGATGGTCGAGATGTAAGCGCACTTGCTTCTCACCCGAAAGTCCCAGGTTCGATACCCGGTCGTGGCAGTAGGAGAAAATACTGTGAGAGGGATTTTTCCACTAGACACGGATATTGGGTGTGTCTGTCCCTTGTCTCTAAATGTGTAGCCCCCTCCCACACAATGCTCTTCTAGAGCCTTACGAGGTAAAGGGGGTCGTAATTACCTGCGGTGTGTTAAAATTATGGACATTAGTATTAGGATTACTGATAGTATATCTTTTTAGTTATTATATTATCTTGTTTTTAGTAGTTACCTTATGGTTAGTAATTTTTTTTTGTTTTTTTATAAGCTCTGAAAAATAACTGTAGATCTGCATACAAGAATTCTTTCGTAGAAGGCAGTTTATTCCACACGACAGACAGACATACGATATGTTTCATTCTGGCTTGCAATATCGTATATTATATATTACATTAGTAATAAAACTTACCTTATCTACAACAAGTCTCGACTTTGTAGATTATATTTATTTTTTGCAACTTAAAATAAAAATTATGTATATGCTATATATATATATATATATATATTTTAAACTGATATCGGATAAAGTATAATTAAAGTATTGCATTTTATTCTAACGACGAGCTTAAACTTTAGTCATTAAGTTAAAACTAAGTATGTAGACACTTACTTATCTACATAATGCTTAACTTCCGCGTAAAACTGAAAAAAATGTTATAGCCTAGTAATGGAGTTCAATTTAATTTCGACCTTTCCGAACCTTTCACCACTTTGGCACTTTTAGAGTCAAACGTATGACTTTGCCAGATTTGTTGCTTGTGCCCTGTAGATTACGAATTCACTTGTCTTGTCACGAGTCTTAAACACATTGTTTAAGACACTTCGATAATGGTCGCAAGACCGAAACATATGTCAGGTAAAACTGAATAAAACTCATGAAACAGTAAACCAAGCCTGTATTATAATAGGGATTTCCCACTAATTTTATTTTAACAATTTGTGTCGTGAAAATGATATAATAAAACATTTTATTAATTTACAGCAATTTACTTTTCTAATAAGAATTATTTCTAAGAAAATATCGTTAAAACAACTTGCCGATAATTTTACTGCTTTTTAAAACGGGCATTTTTACGCGCCAGAATTACGTATCTACCCGGAAAACCAATGAGATTATGGATATTGTTGCGGACCTCTAGCGTATGCGACCCACCATACGCCTTAGCGTTTTGTGGGCCGCATAATAACAACTGCTACGTTCGTAACACATTTCGCTATTCTCCACGGGAGGGCGATACTCTTGTGGCACGTGATCAGCAGAGAGCGGAAGACGGGTAGGCAACCATTTTTGTTGGCGTGGTAGGTAGTTGATAATTCTGTGAACCTCGGTTTTATCCAGGGCATCCTGCTGGATTTTGGAATTATCAACACAAGAAAATTTCCTCAATCTGTTGTTGTTCCGTTTAGCGGAATATTTTGTTGTTGTGAGTAAATTTTAACTGCGGAAGCAGGATATTTAATTACACAAGGTAAGCTAACCTCTTCACGCCATCTTACCCGTTCTCTACCCACGTGTTTCGCAAATTTGCAGGCTTTCCTTTGGAAATACCGTGTCAACTTGAAAGGCGGACTCGATCCCATTCATCCGACTGTGGCTTTCGAAGAATATTGGTGGATTGTTCCCTCATCAGTGAGGTAAATTATGTTTCTTTTGTAGGTTATGTCAGATTTGAATTGCCCACATTAGGCACGCTTCACATGTATTTCTGACTTTGCAAATTAAATCGTGATATCTTTAGGGTTCCACGGACGGGGCTTCTACACACGTCAGTGAAGTTCCACGGACGGGGCATCCACACACAGTGGAAAGTTCCAGGGCTGGAGAGGCTACAATCAACCCCATCCTTGGGTCCATTTCTTTTGTCCCGAAGACATCTCCATAGGGCTACAGGTTCTTCCACGTCGGAGTCGGTATCGTACCACCCTAAATAAGTGTGTTGTGTTTTTTTACTCACCGGGGACCACCTTCAGTGGTTCGACTCGGTTATATTCGATTCATATTTTTTTTGCATTTTAACTTGTACATATTTAAAGATTTTATGCATTTATATTTATTTAAGGAGGTTCTTTAAATCAGACCTTCGTGGCAGAATTTATGACCATTTATGTGGACATTGTAAACCGATGTGTAGCTACACGAGGCATTTTATTAATGTTGTAACGTATTAATCGAGAAATTTGCCACACCTTTTGAACATCGCCAGGTTACATGCTAGAGAACCAATATCTGTAAATTGTTTAATATAGTGCATTTCACTTTTAAAGAAAGTGTCGTTATTTCGTCTGCGACCACTACGTATGGAAGCCTCAGTGATTTGTTAAGTAAGTAAACTAATAATTTGTCATAGTTTATGTAAACTTGGGCTTAACGCCCTGAGATAGTCTGAGCTAGAGAAATTTTATCGTAGGCACGCACATCACTTATCCGGGTTAAGTAGTTCCTGCGATATCTGCTACGCTACAGTAGCCCAAGTGATTTCGTTATGTAATATCTTATAATCATTAATATCCAACGTATTTATTTGTTTATGTACGTGTAAATCGTAGAAATAAATTAGTTTGTAATAGATTCTAACTGTATGTTAAAGAAAGCTTTCCTCTAAAACTTCTCAGAATTTCAATTTGTAATGCTTTACTGTGATTGGTCTAAAGCAGTGGACGTGTAAATATTGGCCAATCAGAATCCAGATAAATGCCGCACAAGTTATTCGTGAAAGCGTCGGACGTTAATATTTTGTACTGTAGTTTAGGTTTAACCTTCACCGACATTACACATCAGATGACCAACCTAAAACGTTAAATTTATATTTTTATGTTTGTATTGTTTGGATTATTTTATCAGTTTCTGGTTTGTGTTTTATTAATTCTACAATCAAAATGGAATCAAGTGGAAGAGGGATATGTTAAAGGTGCCGCTGATAATTTACCTAAAGTAGAAAAGTGCTGAGTGCTGTCAATAAATAGGGGTTATGTTATGTTAACAGAGACCAAGATTAATAAACAATCTTGAACAGAAACAACCTCTGTAACTGGATTTCAGGGTGTTGACGTCACAATGCGCCAATTTATGACTGTTTAAAATGAACCCAATATTTTTCAAACTTCAAGTTTTTTTTTGGTTACTATTAGTAGAATTAATAAGATAATAAATATGCCATAAATAATTTTTTTACGTGAGTTAAGTATTTCAGCAATAATTTTTTTTTCTGGGAAAACCCTATTATTACTCTATAATACCGAAGTATTCAGTATTGTGTACGTATACTTTGAAGTCCACTATCAACATCATAAATTAAAGTCAATACAGTTATAATCGTTATTTTGAAGTAGGACCAACTTAGCTGAAATGCCCTTCAGAAACCAATCTCTCCTGTCACCTTGCCATCGTCTATTGTTTACTTTATTGGCCTGATCGCGGCTTCTCACGAAAGATTTCCCTAGTGTCAATAAAGTTTTGTTATCTTTACTTGACAGCAGTCAACAAACATTTCGCGGTCGATCTCTTAACAGTAATACCCAGGGCAAGGGAAATTCGTCTGTTGCTCGAACAAAAACTACGCGAATTATCTTAAAGCGTAAAAAGGTGTTTTCGCTTTAGATAAAAATCCTCGAGAGGTTTGTCAGACTCGATCGTTAGTATTCTGCAGAGGGCCTATTGTTAAGTGACAAAGGCGTTAAATTTTAGCAATTTTTTGTCGCAAAAATTTGAGAGAATTTATTCAGATTGTAATTTTAACATTCTACAACAAAATTTACTTTATAGAAATATAGCAGACAGGCGGCCAACAGGAACACAAATGTCAAGGATAATGAATTTAAAGACGTACTAAGTCTCGCTACATATTTTTATCTCCTCTTTTGACAAGGTACAGATATTAAATTAAATTTGAAAAACCTTAAAACTCTGCCAGTGTGAAATCTCAGAGAGTTGAGTTACAATGCTTAAGGCCATAACGTAATAAAAAATTCACTTAAGTTAATTAAAACTTCTTCAGTCTCAGGAGACCTGTTACAAACTTTCGTATATTGTTGTACTAATTCTTATTTATCAAAGTTCGCAGCTGCAGGCGCTACTAAAAAGATACATCCGAGAAGTTTTCGGTGTTATTTGCATGATTAACAACTCTCCAGGGACTTCTTTGCCTATAAAGTTGCGAGTTGTTTATTTCTGCCGTTGTTTAATCAAATTGTTGTTTACGGATACATTTTTCATACGTTCTAGAGGCCACCCTCTTAAGCAAGATGTTAAGGATTATTTGTGGAACAAGATTGATAGAACAGGGTGATCCGCGGAAGGTGGACAATTAATTCCCTAACTCTTACGATTATAGACGTTAATACTCCTATGTAGTATCATAGATTTTGCGGAACTGTAACGAAATCCGAAATATTTTGCATGAACCGCGTGAGACACATGAAAATGCCGTCGGAAGATATTTTATGGAAGTACTATGTAAGTTTTTCGAATTTGCAAGCAAAAATTTACTTTTTGGAAAAAACCTATATGTTTTCCGCCGTATTTGCCCATACATGGTTCCTCAGTGATTCGAAATCCATGTCGTCCTATTACCATGTATATAGTGTATGGGACCGCTTTGCCTGAACGTATGAATATAAAATAATATTCTCATTGGAAGCATTTCAAACATTGTCAAGTTATATAACGAGTGCCTGAAATTATTGATGATCTTTAACACCGAAAGACTGATCCTACTTAAAGGAGCTCTCGTGATAGTCGTCCCATACCACTTGCAGACTGCAGTTTCGAGCTGTTGGCTCTCGTCAGTGCAAGGTAGGCATGTCTCAGTCTTTCGGCTGGTGTTTGTTGCAATCGAAGCATTCGCATTTTGTTGGTAATATGCAATTATTACACTTAACACGCCAGGCTTGTAACTTGTAATTCAGCGCTCGGCGGGGCACATAGTTCGAAGAGTAGCTGTTGGTTGCAGTCTGGTTACGTTCCTTATAGTAAAATAAAGATTTTATAGAGGAGCTTGCGACTGAAATATTTTGTTTTAATATTTCTGCCCTCTAGAAGCTTGATATATATATGAAGTGTTGTTGTACTTCCGGGTGCTCTCCCGCGTCGATGGTCGACTCCTCCAGGAGTCATGGTTGTCTAAACGACGTTTCGGCAGAATCTCATTTGCCATCTTCAGGTTCTCGCTAAAAGCTGCCTACTGCTGCTCCTCGTTGCTCGAACTGAACTCAGTTCAGTCAATGTCATTTGTCAATTCCCCGACCAGACATAGACCGTTTTCGAACTTATTAGTTCTCATCAGTATACCATAGGTCGTGGAACAGACAAATGACAGTGGCCAACCTGCTAGTCTTATACTGACTAATGTAAATGGTATAGTGGTGAGAGGACATTGGCTACCAATCTTTCATGATTTGTAAGGTATAATTCAATGCAGGTCGGGGTATTTGCCCGCTGAGTAGTTGTTTCCTGCAAATCATGTATAATAACAGTATATAGGTTAAGTCCACCAAGGGCTGAAGGTCACCGCTCTCGGTACTTGCAAAATGGCAAGTCGCTATATACCATGGAGACATCTATGATGTCTGGTGTATAGTAGCATTAGACCACATGAGAGGATTAACTTACCTCTCATCACTATACCATTTACATTAGTCTGTATAAGACTAGCAGGTTGGCCACTGTCATTTGTCTGTTCCACGACCTATGGCATACTGATGAGAACTAATAAGTTCGAAACCGGTCTATGTCTGGTCGGGGAATTGATAAATGACATTGGCTACCAATCTTTCATGATTTGTAAGGTATAATTCAATGCAGGTCGGGGTATTTGCCCGCTGAGTAGTTGTCATGTATAATAACCACATATATATATATATATATATATATATATATATATATTATATATATATATATATATATATGGATTGTTGCTCTATACATTGTTATATATTTCTTAATAAGGTTATCAACAATAAATAACGAACGCACACCATACATAAATCAATAAATATCATTAAAAAAATTGTGTGTTTATACCACTATCGCCATCTATCAGCCAATAATATAATATCCAAATATCGACGAGTTGGTTCTCTGTTTGGTCTTTCTTAAGCTTCTGTGAAACTTGGCGAGTTATTTGTCATTCTTCCGATCAAACCACGAGGTACAATTGCATGGTAAAATATTAAAATATAGCAATAATAATTGTATAATGAATAGAAGGAGGAAGAAAAAGAAAAGAAAATAATAAATAACACTGTAAACAATAACAACTTGGCAATGACACGGTTTGGGTAAGCAAATATCAAAAACAATAAAATAAAATTACAACCTAACTTTACTGATAAAAAAGTTATTGTCTCTCTATTACATTTTAGATTACATTATTATGCGAAATTGTATACGAATATGGATACTTATTAAAAACAAATTTTTCTGATGAAGGCTAGGGGCCCCACGCCGAAACGTTAAAAATAAGTTTGGTGTTTCATTGATGAACCTAATTCCCAAGAACAATCCCCCGTCGAGTCTACTACATAAATTCAAAGGTTCAAGAAAAGATTCCACGAATATATATACATACATATATATATATATATATATATATGAAAAATACTAGGTTCTCGGGTTGAACCGCGTCTGAGATTGTTAATGTCTCGACGTTTCGGCTCCCGTTTTGGAGCCATTTTCAAGAGAAAAAATGGGTCAAGTAAAAATTGTCAAAGAAAATAATGCTAAGAGTTCGTGGAACTGGTTCGATTCCGGGGTCTCAATCTGCCTACTCCCCAGATCTCACCACGATCCGTCTCTAAGGCCTCAACCTGCCTACTCCTTAGAGCGAACTTAGAGTTCGCTCTAAGGAGTAGGCAGGTATATATATATATATATATATATATATATATATATACATATATATTGCGGTACTATATTGTGAATTTTAACTTCAAACAATTTTTATTAACAATGTAGTGTTAACTTTAGAACTGAATTTGTAATTGATAATCTGCAAAATGAACTGATTTAAACTACGGGTAAATATTGATTTGTACGTAGAAATTTGAATATCTCCTACTGAAAGCAGCCAGATGCAAAATTTTAACAAGCCCCGATAAATACAACATTTAAGTACTAAAATTTAATATTTCATAAAACACGCATAGGCCTTATGCCAGAATTCCAAGTTCGGAGACCTGGCCCAGCATTCCTTAGCAATGCAAATTTCCACTTAAATATTCCATCTCTGGAAACTTATGAAATGTAGGATCTAAAGAACGTACTCTTGGTGTGGCGTTATGTATGAAGGATCCGCATCAATAGTATAGACGACTAAGAAATATATATTCCAGATGTCTGAAAACTCATAATATCGGTTTTCAAGATGCATTGCAACACGGGACACATTGTGATAATGTATAGCATCTGGCTCCTGGTTCTACTGATATCTCGATACTGTAAAGCATATTCAGTTTAAGAAAATGATAGGCAATGGTATTAAATCTACTACTTGTTTGTTGAACTAGTTTTGACGGAGTTATAAATAATAGGCAAAATAACATTTACACTCAACAGCGTGTTCTTTACCACGTTACTAATGACTATTAAATTCACTAATGTGTAGGCATTTTCGTCATCAGGCATTTTGATTATTATAATTAATTGTTATAATTAAACCAACTTGATGAACTTTAACTAACTTGTGACTATCATCAGTATCATGTTCCTGTTAAATCACGGTCAATACCGGTGCCACTTCAATTCAACGTTCGGAACAGTGGATAGGATGCCGCTTCCTACCATAGCTCAAATGAAAATTTTACAAAGTTACAAGTACTTCGGCGTCTACCTCTACGCTTAACATGTTAATGAAAGTGAATACTAATGTACTCTGGTGCGGGATATCAAACAAAGTCATTAAATGCTATGATAAAACAGATGCCTGAACATGATAAGTGGAACGAACTACGCAGCATATAATAAATTTATACGGAGGTCTCTTTATACGGAGGTCTCAAATGTTCCGCCTCCTTTCTTGGAGATTGATTCAGCAATCGAAAAATAGGAAGATGTCGAATGTCTGATTTGCCGAGATAGGTGTCAAAGAATTAATAATAATCACTGAATTGTAAAATTAAATATTTATTACAAAACAGAGAGAAAATCTAAGAAATTACGCTAATGTGTTAATTGGGATTAGGTCGGGCGATTGAAAAGGCCGTACAATTAGCCCAACTCTTCCAATCTAAACTTGATCCCTTGGACTAATGGGATATGATTAACCATTACTCCCCACCAGTACTAAATATAAAAAAAAGAAAAAATATATAGAACTCTGCTTAACAAAACAATAAAACAAGCGAAGATCAGTTATCATAAAGTTAACATTTGAGATGCAAATAAAAATTGTCAGCAAATTTGGAATATAGTAAATGAGGCAACAGGATTACAGACAAACAAATATTTATGTCAGGGATAACCAAGGGAACTTAAAGACGACAAAGAAAAATCAGCATTATTTAATAACTTTTTATAAATATAGACGCCAAAATGCAAAGCAACATACCTAAAATAAATAAATAAGAACTTTTCACCTAAAAATAAAAAAAAAATTGACAAAAAATTCCATATATTTAAGTCCCGTAAACGAAAAATAATTTATTATACAGGGTTACTGGTAATTCGATATACATTCCTTTGGAGATGTGATGGGGCCTGATCTAAGAAGTAAATTTAGTCCTAACATATATGCAAAACTCAATAGTTTTTGAGATATTTCAATTTTTTTGTTTTTCTCAAAAAAGTAGATCTTAATGTCTTAAAAGTTAATTTCCGAAAAATCAACTTGACATAAAAAAATTTTTTACTGGATTACTTGTCCAATATTATAGATATCCGTTTGGAATGAAAAATATGATCATGTGAACATCTGAAATAAAAACTTTAAACATTCTTTTTTTAAATCAGCTATGAAATTTACCTATTAGGTTTTTTCAAAAAAATATTAACGTAACACGCGTATAAATTATTATAAAAACTGCCTCATTTCAATAGCTACCTAACAAGGTACAAATGTTCAATGTACCCTTAATAGTTCTAAGAAAATACTAGTAAAAATAACACAAGTAGTACGAATTTTATTTTTAGATAATCAGTAAAAAACATTTTAAAAGTAGAGTTTAATTCTTCATTAATTTCAAAGTTGTACTTTATTTTTTATATGTCTTGCTCAAAATGGGAGCCCCTATTCCGTATACAGACACGGAAGCGTCTTCTTATTTCCGTCCTTGTTACTCTGGTTGTCAGATTATGCCTTATGTGTTGGGCAGCATCGACTATCCTTTGTCTAAGGTTTTCTATAGTATTGACTGGTGTGGCATAGACCATCTCCTTCATATGACCCCATACGTAATAATCAAGGGGTGTTAAGTCAGGGCTTCGCGCTGGCCAAGGTATTGGGCCCGCTCTTCCAATCCAATGGTTAGGGAAACGTTGATCAAGTAACTGTCGTAGTGTCAGCCGATAATGTGCTGGACAACCGTCGTTCTGAAACATCATTCGCTGTCTGACGGCGAGAGGAACATCTTCTAAAATCACCGCCAGATTATTTCTTAAAAAAATTTCATAGATTTCCCCGTTTAAATTTTGAGGAAGAAATTGTGGCCCTATTAAATAGTGGCCAATGACTCCCATCCACACATTAATAGAAAACTTCATTTGGAAACTAGTTTTACGTGTTAACTTGGTATTTTCCTCTGCCCATTAATGTAGGTTGTGGAAATTTGTTATACCCTCGCGATTAAATTTCGACTCGTCCGTCCATAAAATACTTATTAAAAAATTTGCACTTTCTGCATCTGAATTTAACATAAAGCGGCAGAATTCCACTCTCCTTCCAGGATCACCTTCCTCCAAGCCTTGGACAGGGGTATAGTGGTAAGGATGACATCCAACTCTACGTACCGTAGACCAAACTTTCCATTGTGACGCTCCGGTTAGTCTTGCGACTTTATTAGTTGAAATAGTTGGGTCTTCCTCAAAATACCTCAATATTTCTTCCTCATCATCTGGTTCATAAACGGGAGGAGCACCAGCGTCACTTCTTCTACATTTCACGGAGCCAGTTTCAGCGATATTTCGATATGCCGTACTGAATACACGTGCATTTGGTAAGCGGCGGTTAGGGTACCAAAGACCATATTCTCGGCGAGCTTCAGCAGCGTTGCCGCCACAGTATCCATAGACAAACAAGATATCAGCGTAGTGGTGAGAGGTAAGTGAAACCTCTCAAATGGTCAATTGCTACTATACACCATAGATGTCTCTATGGGCGTATAGCGACTTGCGATTCTGCAAGTACCTGAGAGCGGCGACCTTTCAGTCCTAGGTGGACTTAACCTACTGTTATAATATATGATTTGCAGGAAACAACTACTCAGCGGGCAAATACCCCGACCTGCATTGAATTACACCCTACAAATCATTAAAGAATGGTAGCCAATATCATTTGTCAACTCCCTGACCAGACACAGACCGGTTTCGAACTTATTAGTTCTCATCAGTATGCCATAGGTCATGGAGCAGACAAATGATAGTGGCCAACCTGCTAGTTTTATACAAACTATAGTAAATTGCTCAATATACTCAATTTACTATAGTTTGTATAAAACTAGCAGGTTGGCCACTATCATTTGTCTGCTCCATGACCTATGGCATACTGATGAGAACTAATAAGTTCGAAACCGGTCTGTGTCTGGTCAGGGAGTTGACAAATGATATTGGCTACCATTCTTTAATGATTTGTAAGGTGTAATTCAATGCAGGTCGGGGTATTTGCCCGCTGAGTAGTTGTTTCCTGCAAATCATATATTATAACAGTAGGTTAAGTCCAGCTAGGACTGAAAGGTCGCCGCTCTCAGGTACTTGCAGAATCGCAAGTCGCTATACGCCCATAGAGACATCTATGGTGTATAGTAGCAATTGACCATTTGAGAGGTTTCACTTACCTCTCACCATTACTCAATTTACTATAGTTTGTATAAAACTAGCAGGTTGGCCACTATCATTTGTCTGCTCCATGACCTATGGCATACTGATGAGAACTAATAAGTTCGAAACCGGTCTGTGTCTGGTCAGGGAGTTGACAAATGATATTGGCTACCATTCTTTAATGATTTGTAAGGTGTAATTCAATGCAGGTCGGGGTATTTGCCTGCTGAGTAGTTGTTTCCTGCAAATCATATATTATAAGATATCAGCGTATTCTGCGTTGGCATACGCGGCCATGGCACAGAAAATACAATAACAACAACTAATAACAACAACTACGAGCGAAATCAAAATCTTCGATAACTAATTTAACAAGACTAACAAACTTAAGGGACACGGAGATAAGAATGTCAGTTAATGACATATATGCACAAACGTCAAAGTCAAGGACTGACTGACTTAAATGAAAATGAACGATTAGTCGTTTAATAAATTCCGCCACCAGCATTATCTTTACTAATTTTTTATTAGAACTATCAAGGGTACATTAAACATTTCTACCTAGTTAGATAGCTATTGAAATAAGGAAGTTTTTATAATAATTTGTACGCGTGCTACATTAATATTTTTTTGAAAAACCTAATAGGTAAATTTCATAACTGATATTAAAGAAAAAAAGTTTTTATTTTAAATGTTCACATGATCGAAATGTTTCCGGATATTTTTCATTCCAAACGGATATCTGTAATATTGGACAAGTAATCCAGTAAAAAAAAATGTAAAAATGTCAAGTAGATTTTTCGGAAATTAACTTTTAAGACATTAAGATCTACTTTTTTGAGAAAAACAAAAAAATTTAAATATCTCAAAAACTATTGAGTTTTGCATAATGTATGTTAGGGCTAGATTTACTCCTTAGCTCATGCCCTATCACATCTCCAAAGGAATGTATCGAATTACCAGTAACCCTGTATATATTGGAACGCTAAAAAATAATACAGCTCCTGGTGAGGATGAAATCACGCCAATATTTATAAAAAAAAAAACGTACATAAAAATATATGAAAACCATTGAAACACTTAATAAATTTATCCCTACAGGTTGGAAATCATCTTTCTTGCTACTCCAATATTCAAGGCAGGCGACCCACAGTTACTAACGAACTATAGGCCAATATCTAGTATTAGCAACTTTGCAAAGTTATTTGAAAAATGTTTAAAACATAGGGTAATTAACCTTTTAGAACATGAAAAAATTCTTTACAAAAAACAATTCGGCTACCGAAATAATAAAAGTATCGAAAATGCAGTATTTGAATTAACAAATAATCTTATCTATAATCTTAACAAAAATAAAATATGTCTTGTAATATTTTTAGATTTAGCCAAAGCCGACATGGTCTGTCACAAAATATTATTTGAAAGACTTGACAATGCTGGAATTAGGGGTGGATCACTAAGATTGTTTGAAAATTATTTAGCAAACAGAACGCAAAAGTGAAATTACATAATACTATACGTAATGAAAGAATTATAACAACTGGTGTCCCGCAAGGTACTGTACTGGGGACTATTCTATTCCTTGTGTATATAAATGAAATTGGTAATGTGCCCATAGAATGTAGTGTCATCTCATACGCTGATGATACTGCCATATCGTTTTACGCTGATAGTTAATCGGATGTGTGCAGAGGGACAGAAATGGATCTAAGTATTGTATCACAGTGATTATCAATTAGCTTGCTAAGTCTTAATACATCAAAAACTTATTTTATCACTTTCTCTGCTTCAGCTGTTGAGCAACCTAAAGAGAATAATTTAAAAATACATACCCAAAACCGCAATGCAGATATTAACAAATGCACATGTCCAACAATAACAAAATAATTAGGAATAATAATTGACCAACACTTGAAGTGGAATAAACACGCCAATTATTTAACCACTGAAATAAGAAAAGTCTTCTACAAATTTCATGGAGTAGAAAATTATTATTAACAATTGTATACATGTCATTTGTTGAATCTATTCTACGTTACTGTATAAATATTTGGGGCGGCCTATATCAAAATGCTATAAGAAATCTTTTGATCCGTCAAAATACTGTTTTAAAAATAAATAATCTTTAAGAAAGACCCTTTGACTTCTACCTTTCGACTTTATAAAGCTACCGGCGTCCTAAATATTAGAAGTCTATAAGCATGTAGGGGTATATACATATTATTTATTTATAATAATGTATAAGTTCGCTTATATCTAATCTATTATTGTACAAAAAAATATTTTGAATGTATTTCTACCTATGTGAATTTGTAATTTATAAACCAGATAATAAGCCGAATTTTAATTAACCTTATCTCGTTTCAACGGCGCAGGTGGGGTGGTATGCAAAATTATTGCTATAGTATACGACTTGCAGAAAACTAAATAATTTTGCCAAACCATGTCAGATGGCAAAATCGAATTACAGACAAGACATGTTTCAAATGTGAATATCAGTCTGTAAGAACGTTTTAAAAGTGCGAAAGGATAATCGATTTTATTTCAGAGTTCCCCTTATCCCTTCCCGCCTAGAGCAGATATCAATAAGAAAATTACTATTTGAGAACAATTTTTTTTAATTACTACCATTATATTTCCATGCATTTAGAATACCTTATATAATGTGGCTTGTAAGGTGATATCAGTAATAATGATAAAAAAACGTTGGTAAAAAATATATCCCATTTTACAGCATATTTCTATTTTGGAAAAGAAAAGTAAAATCATTCCTGGAAAAGAGTATAAAGAAACTATCAAGTAAAAGCTACCGGTAACACTTACCTAAATTTCAATTTTTGTCTGCCAAGCTAGACTAGCAAAGTAATGAGTTTTTTCCGTGCGTCGCATTCATATATTGTAAAGGTGTTATGTGATCGACTCACAATAATAATAGTCCTTAACCTGGTTGGAAGCATTTCTTCGTAAACAGCAATTTAATAATGGTGAACTAGGGGAAAGGGGACGGCAGACGTATATTTAATTAAAATTGTATCTATAGTATACAGAGTGCTTGATATACCGGCGTGCAGTTGATAGGTGAGATGATATAACTCAACATACTTTATCATTTACATCATGAAATGAACCAGACTTGATTCAGGTACCAATTAAGAAAATATCATCAAAGCATCGTCAATGTTTTGTTTGTGGATCGGTATAGCATGTTTATTTTTTAGCCTACCATTAATAGTACTGGTACTGCTTTTGAACTTGGAAATTGGCAAGATGTTCTTTCCCAAAATTGCCCTAACACTGGCGTGGACAAGTTTTATGACATAATTTTGTATTATTTTGAAGCAAGTTTCCATGTAAAGCGTTTTAATATTAATAATAGAAAACTAAATGAAAACAAATATATGACACCTAAAATAATTAAACTAAGAAACCAGGTAAACTTATACAGTGACATAGCAAAAATAGATATAATTATAAGGGCCTTAGTACACGTCTGAATAACTTATATCGTAATAAATTAAAGACCGCTAAACGGGAGTATCATGATCGTGAAATCTGCAATTCAAATAACTATGTGGAACATAATTTTAAAAAATCAGGGGTCAAGTTCAATTTCGAAAGATATATATTTTAAAAAAAGATGGCGATGAAATATCGATTGAAGATGTAGCTAATCGCTTTAATATTCACTTCACAAGCACTACAAATATAAATGCCTTACGCGATTTTAATTTCTTAGAATCTAACGTGCCTAATTTTCATAGATATATATATATATATATATATATATATTGTTATTATACATGATTTGCAGGAAACAACTACTCAGCGGGCAAATACCCCGACCTGCATTGAATTACACCTTACAAATCATGAAAAATTGGTAGCCAATGTCATTTGTCAACTCCCTGACCAGACATAGACCGGTTTCGAACTTATTAGTTCTCCTCAGTATGCCATAGGTCATGGAGAAGACAAATGACAGTGGCCAACCTGCTAGTCTTATACAGACTAATGTAAATGGTGTAGTGGTGAGAGGTAAGTGAATCCTCTCATGTGGTCTAATGCTACTATACACCAGACATCACAGATGTCTCCATGGTGTATAGCGACTTGCCATTTTGCAAGTACCGAGAGCGGCGACCTTCAGCCCTTGGTGGACTTAACCTATATACTGTTATTATACATGATTTGCAGGAAACAACTACTCAGCGGGCAAATACCCCGACCTGCATTGAATTACACCTTACAAATCGTGAAAAATTGGTAGCCAATGTCATTTGTCAACTCCCTGACCAGACATAGACCGGTTTCGAACTTATTAGTTCTCCTCAGTATGCCATAGGTCATGGAGAAGACAAATGACAGTGGCCAACCTGCTAGTCTTATAGTCTTAGTGTATAGTAGCATTAGACCACATGAGAGGATTCACTTACCTCTCACCACTACACCATTTACATTAGTCTGTATAAGACTAGCAGGTTGGCCACTGTCATTTGTCTTCTCCATGACCTATGGCATACTGAGGAGAACTAATAAGTTCGAAACCGGTCTATGTCTGGTCAGGGAGTTGACAAATGACATTGGCTACCAATTTTTCATGATTTGTAAGGTGTAATTCAATGCAGGTCGGGGTATTTGCCCGCTGAGTAGTTGTTTCCTGCAAATCATGTATAATAACAGTATATAGGTTAAGTCCACCAAGGGCTGAAGGTCGCCGCTCTCGGTACTTGCAAAATGGCAAGTCGCTATACACCATGGAGACATCTGTGATGTCTGGTGTATAGTAGCATTAGACCACATGAGAGGATTCACTTACCTCTCACCACTACACCATTTACATTAGTCTGTATAAGACTAGCAGGTTGGCCACTGTCATTTGTCTTCTCCATGACCTATGGCATACTGAGGAGAACTAATAAGTTCGAAACCGGTCTATGTCTGGTCAGGGAGTTGACAAATGACATTGGCTACCAATTTTTCATGATTTGTAAGGTGTAATTCAATGCAGGTCGGGGTATTTGCCCGCTGAGTAGTTGTTTCCTGCAAATCATGTATAATAACAGTATATAGGTTAAGTCCACCAAGGGCTGAAGGTCGCCGCTCTCGGTACTTGCAAAATGGCAAGTCGCTATACACCATGGAGACATCTGTGATGTCTGGTGTATAGTAGCATTAGACCACATGAGAGGATTCACTTACCTCTCACCACTACACCATTTACATTAGTCTGTATAAGACTAGCAGGTTGGCCACTGTCATTTGTCTTCTCCATGACCTATGGCATACTGAGGAGAACTAATAAGTTCGAAACCGGTCTATGTCTGGTCAGGGAGTTGACAAATGACATTGGCTACCAATTTTTCATGATTTGTAAGGTGTAATTCAATGCAGGTCGGGGTATTTGCCCGCTGAGTAGTTGTTTCCTGCAAATCATGTATAATAACAGTATATAGGTTAAGTCCACCAAGGGCTGAAGGTCGCCGCTCTCGGTACTTGCAAAATGGCAAGTCGCTATACACCATGGAGACATCTGTGATGTCTGGTGCATAGTAGCATTAGACCACATGAGAGGATTCACTTACCTCTCACCACTACACCAATATATATATATATATATATATATATTGTTATTATACATGATTTACAGGAAACAACTACTCAGCGGGCAAATACCCCGACCTGCATTGAATTATACCTTACAAATCATGAAAAATTGGTAGCCAATGTCATTTGTCAACTCCCTGACCAGACATAGGCCGGTTTCGAACTTATTAGTTCTCATCAGTATGCCATAGGTCATGGAGCAGACAAATGACAGTGGCCAACCTGCTAGTCTTATACAGACTAATGTAAATGGTGTAGTGGTGAGAGGTAAGTGAATTCTCTCATGTGGTCTAATGCTACTATACACCAGACATCATGGATGTCTCCATGGTACATAGCGACTTGCCATTTTGCAAGTACCGAGAGCGGTGACCTTCAGCCCTTGGTGGACTTAACCCATATACTGTTATTATATATATGTACTGTATATATATATATATATATATATATATATATATATATATATATATGCAGTTTCTACTACTGATGTTGTATTATTTATAGATAATTTAAAATCCTCAAATTCTAGCGGCCATGATAATATTTCTAATAATTTAATTAAAAAATGCAAATGTGTCATTCATTAGTTATCTTAGCTTACATAATAAATCTCTCCATGGAGAATGGCATTTTTCCCAGCAAATTTAAAAGGGCTATCGTCCATCCTCTATAAGAAAGCAAATCCAAATGAGTATAGCAATTGCAGAGCTATTAGTTTATCATGTAGTTTTTCAAAACACCATCTCAAAGAACAGTTATTCAACTTTCTGCAAAAAAATAATCTGCTTTCTCCTGCTCAACATGGTTTCACTACTAATAAAAGCATTGAGTCGGCATTATGTGATTTCCATCACCAAATTATTAAGGCGCTGGACAATAAAAAATTTGCTCTAGGTCTTTTCATCGATTTCTCGCGAGCTTGAACTCGAACTGTAAAAATGGCCTGTGGAGCTGAAAGCGAGACTTACTGCATCAAGCAAGGAATTCCACAGGCTTCAATTTTGGGACCACTATTGTATATTTTGTTTGCCAATGACATTATCGATTACTTGCAAAGAACATCGAATGTTCATGTCGTGTGCTACGCAGATGATACAAATGTTCTAATTACAGAAAATAACTCAACGGAAGTAATAACAACCACTCAGGATAATTTATCAGGAAATTATATGCTAGTCTCATAAGAATAATCTAAATTTAAATAAAACTAAAACCGTTTCCATACAACTTACACTAAATAACAATTCCGAAGGCCTAACACTTTTTAATGGTACTGACCTTGAGTAAAATACTTGTGATACTAATAATTTGTTAGGTGTCACTTTTGACAAACACGTGCAATGGGCTCATCACATTAAAAATCTGTATATAAAGCTACGAAAAAGTTGTTTTGCTCTAAAATTTATGTCTAAGCATTGTAGCCAGAATATCCTTAAAACCCTTTATTTTGCCAATTTTCATTCTCATCTGAGGTATGGAATTGTAAACTGGGGTAATAGTACTAACGTAGCCAGGGTATTTTTACTGCAAAAATATGCAATTCGTATACTGTTAAATTTGAGTTACAGAGAAACTTGTAGAGATGCTTTTAAAGTTTTAAAAATGTTGACTGTTGCTAGCCTATACATTCTGGAAGTATGTTCATATGTCCACTTTTTTAAATAATCAAGTTGGGCATTCACATGATACTCGGTCTAAACATCTCCTACTGCCTGACTGTCATAGAACTACTATGTATCAGAGAAGTTTTCTGTATCAAGGATGTAAATTCTATAATTTATTAGATAAAGATATTAAATCCTCTGGTAGTATACATGTTTTTAAAGGGAAACTTAAAAAAATATTGCTAAACAAAAACTATTACACTGTCAATGATTTTTTTTTTAATTAATTGGATTTTAATAACTCCTCTAATAACGGCAGGCGCAGTTAGTACTTGGATGGGTGACCATTCCAACGGAAACCGCGTCCTCGCCTCACACATCTTCCAGCGGCTTGTATATCAGTGTATGCGCGGAAGCTATACATACAACCTTAGGCGAGGGTTGTATAGGAGATATACCATCCTTCAGAGGGGATGTAAAGCCGTCGGTCCCTTGTCTATTAAATGTTAGGCAAGTAAAAGATCCCTACTCTTCTTAAGGGAAGAGGTTCGGCAAAATTCCTGGTTGGGGGTAGCTCGTCTATAGGCGTCGGTGTTAGGCCTCAGTAGCTAAATAGGCCGACGTTAAATAAATGTATAAAAAAAAAATATTATTATGGGCCACCTAGATGAATCCAACTAACGACGTTATTCTAATAAATAACTATTAGTAATAAATTCGGAACTAATTTTATACGTAAAATTTTATTTGTTTAAAAGGCTTGGCTATTATTCATTAAAAATATTCTAATTTTTATAAACACATGACTTTGTTGCTTTTAATAACAACTTCATTGATTTTCATTCAAGGACGGAGAATTTTTCGGCAAGCCACTGAACGAGATCCGATTCCTTCTACTTTGCTCGTCTAGACATTTCTTTTAGTATTAATTAAATTCTTCAATCAGTGCGTATTGTGAAGCGAGTACCTTTCCTGGCAATGTGCCGTTTATTTCTATTTACCTTTGTCTTTTTGGTAAAAGACAGAAATTGATTGCTTTTGTGTGTCCACAAACCACTAAAGTTTTAGGCCGGGCGCACACATACCAAGCAAAACTGTTTTAGTCAAAAACGTTTTTGTCTAAACAAGCTCGATATTGCTATTTCAATGTAAATTCAATTGAAAAATGCACAGCACACTTATTAGTCGACGTTTAATCGCATTTAGCCACAATCAGGCTGTTCGCGTCGATCGCTCCACCCTCTTTTTTATAACGAAACATTTGTCTGTGCGTGTGTCCCAATACCAACAACTACAGTGCCAACAGTTTTGTTCGATATGTATGCGGCCGCCCGTCTTTCTCAAAACAAAAACGTTTTTCTGTGAGTCAAAAAGGTTTTTGACTAAAACAGTTTTGCTTGATGTGTGTGCGGCCGGCCTTTTACTGCACTGTATTGCTCGCAAATTAGATCCCTTTCTTATATGACACTTTTTTAATGGCATTAAGGCTCAAAACCATACAGCCAACCACAATTTAAAACAAAAAATCACATTATATATATATTAACCTATCCAACAAAATATCTAATGCAAATGATTGTAACAAAACGAAGGATACATGCGGGTCACATGCTTCTTGTCCAAGAGTCTTTCGGGACAATTTTGGGAACACAGCTGCAAGAAAAGAATATAGCGCATTATAACCAAATCGTTCATCTGCTTTATCTCTTACTTTGTATTATATCGTAATTGCCTAGGCATGAAAACACTATTACAAAGTTAATTGACTATAGGGATCAAGAAGGGTAAAATTACACGGCCTAGATAAGAATAAGACTAAACGCTTACGTGTTATAAAAGCATTTTTAATGTAAATTTTCCACCGTTTTAGTCACGTAGGGAATTTTATTTTCCTTACCTGGTTCATAAGATATTTGATTAAATTTATCCAGCGACGAAGCGTAAGCGACTGCATTTTACAGGAGATATTTAAAGAAAGTTCTACGAATATTTACTTTACTATCTGCGAAATTCGTCACATACAGGGTGGTACTTATATTTTTGAAATTAGCGAGGAAAGATCTAAAAGATTATGTAATAATATACAAGGTTTTTCCATTAAAGAACAAGCTGCATTGTTATATCATGCGACCTGTGCCAGGAATTTGTTTTAATTGCATTTAAATCCGGAAAAGTAGAAAAAATTAACTGTAGATACCTTAGCCCAAATTAACTGGGGTTCTTCATATAACATTTTTCAAAATACCCCTTCGTTTTCAAGTTATAGCCCCTTTAAGGGTAAAAAACTATTTTAATTTTTTTACTCAAAAATAAAATTCCAAAAAACAAAATATTTAGCATATCTACTACACTTATTGAAAGGCATCTTGTGATTTTTTTTCATCCCCTTGAGTGCTTCACCAAGGGGTGGAATGGGCAACCCTTAATATATTTTTAAAAATATTTTTAAAATAATTAAATAAAATAAAATATTAAAAACATTATCGGTATCAGTAACGATTGAAATGCATGAACGTAATTTTATTTTTTATCGCGAAAACGGTTGGTAATACGGCATTTTTTAAAGAGAAGAAAAAGTTTTAGAATCAACAAGGGAATCAAAAATATTTTATTCTATATTTTATATTTTATTTTATAATATATAATATTTTAAAAAATATATTAGGGGTTGCCCATTCCACCCCTTGGTGAAGCACTCAAGGGGATGAAAAAAATTCACAAGGTGCCTTTCAATAAGTGCAGTAAATGTGCTAAATATTTTGTTTTTTGGAATTTTATTTTTTGAGTAAAAAAATGAAAATAGTTTTTAACGTACTCCTTTAAAGGGGCTATAACTTGAAAACGAAGGGGTATTTTGAAAAATTTTATATGAAGAACCCCAATTAATTTGGGCTCAAGAATCTATGGTTAATTTTTTTCTAGTTTGTTCCCGGACACCCTGTATAGTGTATAACTTTTTAAAGTTCTTCTTCTTCCGTTACTGAGGCCTAACACCAACTCCTATAGACGAGCTACCCCTACCAGGAATTTTGCTGAACCTCTTCTCTTTCGAAGAAAGATCCCTAATCTTTTACTTGACCAACATTTAATAGATAAGGGACCGACGGCTTTACACCCCCTCCGAAGGATGGTATATCCCCTACACAATCCTCGCCTAAGATTGCGTATCTTCTGAGCATACACTGATATACAATCCGCTGGAAGATGTGAGGCGAGGACGCGGTCTTCCTTAAAACTGTAACTCATCTAATTATTACCACGTTTGACGTTACTTTACATCAGATATTGAAATATATATACAGGGTCGCTGATATGTACGGAAACGGCCGATTATCTCCTAAAGTAAAATAGCTAGGGAAACGTGTTTTGACACAACAGTTTTAGGGTTTTTTGAAATCTACTACAATAAAGAAAACTTAATTATACAGGATCAGCCAAAATGTCATGACGAAACAAAGTTGCTATTTCTTTAATGGAACACCTTGAATATTATTCCATATTTAAATCCTTCTTCAAATTCTAAACAAAATTCATATTGCACATCATATACCTAAACTTAACCGTTATCGAATTTTGAAAAACTTTTTACTGCTCGCAAATTTATTAAGGAAAAAGCCAGAAATGATGAATATTTATTTATTTATTATGAAAATTACACAAGGCGGATGATTAAATTTTAATATTATTTATTTACAGAAAATAAAAAAGCATAATTGTTCAGGGTTGATAAAAATTAATGAAACGAAAAAATTTATTTTTTAATGAATGTCCTGGATATTTTAAATTTTATGAAAACAATAGTTATGCTAGAAAAAAAGAGAGAAAACATGTTTTAATAAACAATAAATATTTTCTTTTTTACAAGGTGCTCAAAGTGTTCACCATTTACCTCTTGACAGTAATGAATTCGATGAACAAAATTTTGTAGTGAATCTAAAGGGATGTTGGGAGGAATAGTGAAAATTTCATGCCGTATCCTTTCTTGCAACTCTTCGATATTTTGCAGCCTATTTTTGTAGAACACATTTTTTACGTGACTCCTACAGAAAAAATTCAAGCGGGGTCATATCGGGAGACCTGGCCGGCCATTCAATTGCCCCCTGCGTCCAATCCATTTATCAGAAAAAGTTTCATCTAAATATGCCCGTACCACACGTCCAAAATGTGGAAGAGCCCCATCTGTTGAAACCATATTTGTTCAGTCGGTAAATCGTCTAAGCTCTGGAATAATATGATCTTGCAAATGTAATAAATATCGTTCAGAGGTCAAATTTCCGTTTATAAAATAGGATCCTTGACGCGTCCACCAGAAATGCCACACCAAACATTTAATTTTTGTGGTCGTTAAGTCTGAACTTCCTCCAACCAATGTGGATTTTGGTCTGACCAATACCTACAGTTATGTCGGTTTACGTGCCTGTTTAAACAAAATGTAGATTCGTAAAAAACAATATCTGGCTGATAAAGTTGACATTTTCATTTAATTTAGCCATAATAACTTCGTAGAACTCGATTCTACGACCAAAATTGTTTTCCTTTAATTCTTGTAACAAATGAATTTCATATGGATGGAATTTTTCCCGTTTGCAAATATTTTGAATGGAATATCGACTCGTGTTATGATTTAAAGCTTTATTGTATTAAATTTATTGGAGTTTCCACCACGTCTAACATGACATTCAAAGAATTTTCTTCATTTGTAACGCTTACTGGTCTTCCACTTTTTGGCCAATCTTTGGCCCCTCCAGTCTCATGAAAACGCTGCAATGTTTTTTAAACGGTTGGTTTAGAAAGAGATTCCCGATCGGGATGCAATTCATTAAATATATTCACTACTTGGTCTTCTATCACCATATCTTATGATCATTAAACTTTGAATAAGCTCGGTTTCACTTAAACATGCCATTCTTGCGCGAAAATTATCCACATTAAATGTTTTTTGACATGTGTTGTCAAGATCATCACTGTTAGACAAAAGAACGACGCGGCGTTGTTATGGAGCTAGAAACTTTCGAAGGTAACTTGATGGACTATAAACTTAATGGACTGAAATATTATTGTATAATGTATAAGAAAATGATTTACAAAGTTCGGTATCTTGAAGACGGTTAAGTTTAGGTGTATGATGTGCTACATGAATTTTGTTTAAAATTTCGAGAAGAACTGAAATATGGAATAATATGTGTTCAATTAAAGAAAAATCAGCTTTATTTCGTCATGACTTATTAACTGATCCTGTATACTAAATTTTTTTGTAATAGATTTTTAAAAAACCCGAAAATTTTCCGACCGTTTCCATACATATCAGCGATCTTGTATAGTAAAGACGCACCTAAGCTCGCTCCTTCTTAATTTGTATATCTCAAAGCTATAATACATTCAAAAAAGTAAAAGAAAAAACACGAAGAAATATAAACTTCGTCAGGGATGGTATGTTGTGCGCGTGAAGATTAAAATTTATAAGAAATAGAACTTGTATACTATAACAAAATACATAAAAACCGAACCTAAATACCTACACTCTACCCTTGTTTTCTCTGATCTGAAGATTTGAATATTCTTTGAAACAGGCGAGGGATCTCTTTAAAAACGCTTTATAAATGATAAACAACTTTCGAGCCATATAAAGCTATGTACCATAAACGATTTATATAATCGATAGCAGTATCTATAATAAAGTATCCGCCTCAGCCGATACGTTCCCACCGTCTCATTCTATTTAAAAGGTAAAAAAAGGCTTTTCAGCTGCTTACATTTATTTTCACAACGCAAATGTGACTGGTGTAAATGTGAAACATCATTTCATAATATTTACGTAAATGTGCTCTGCGAGAACTTCAATAATTGTATTGGTTGGTTTAAAAAAATACAAGCCCTCATGATATAAATCAAAGACTACTTGATGGAAACGATTTGTTGATGCTGATTGACTAAGGAAGCATACAAACAGTTTCCTAGCCTTTATAGTAATAATTAAATTAGTGAAAAGGGCTCTTGTTAACGCTTGCCTAAAAACATTTCATTGATTTTGCAAATGAATATATCGAGCTCGAATTTATTAAGATTTGGTTTACTTAATGATTTAAGTAAGTTTCTAAAGACTGAAAAATGTTATTCAATTGTTTAGTGCATATTGTCATTATTATTTGCCGGTATTTGCAGCAGAAAATTTTAATTTATGATGAATAATTATAAATATGTAAAAATAATAGATATGCACTTCATATTGGTTTCATTGTGGTTATGTCCATTTAACAACTTTGTTAAAATAACTGATATTTGTTTATATTTAGCACAATCTAGAGTCTGCACTGATGAGAACCAAAATCTCGAAACCGGTCTGCATATGACTCTGGACATTGCCGATGCTGCGGAACTCCTCTGGTTTAATAATGAGTACCTTCACCGGTATCTGCTATAAACACTTTATTGCGTTTTTAGTAATTGGTAACTAAAATACCATTCACAGCGCACATCCTAATAAAAATATTAGGTTCCTCTAGTTGACTTTATTTGCCATATATACATATATTATTATGTATTTTATAATGAGTAAATTAATATTAAGAAGAAGAAACAAATATTGACTAATGTAATGAAATTAAAGAATTTGTTGATTAAATGAAAATAATAACATAATCCAAAAATATTTAAATAAACGTTAATTTTATATGCACAATAGCAAACATTAAATTAGTAACAAAAAGCACACTTAAAAGTTGCCATATATGTTACCAGAAAAGGAAATTAAAATGATTAAAGAACATTTAATGTAAAATAAGCAAAGATATACAGACTTAGAAAACTAATTGTTTGTAATATATTGTAAAACATTCATATAATAATGATTCTAAATAAAGCGGGCACACAGCTAAAAGTATAAATATATTAATTTATAAGATAAACGATTTCATGTGAAGTAAATTTTAATAATAAGTATTGTACATAGGCTAGTTAATGAACTATAAGAAAGTCAAAGACTAATAATATGTTGCCAGACCATAAAATCATAGTGCAGTGTTTTAATAATAATAAATTCCCTGGGATGCTGATATGTAGAATTTTGTTGGCTTACATTTGATTTGCAGGTTGATGAAAATTTTGCTCGTCACCCTGCGTATCTATTGTGGCACGTCATGCTGTCTTCTGTAGTTGTTTTTTTCATACCGTTTGTATGTCTGGTATCGTACATTATTATCTGTATATCCATTGTTCTGGTATTTTTAATATTTCTTCTATAACTGCTAATATTCCTAGATTGTGTGTTGTACCATGTATCTTCAGTAGCATCTCACTTACATTTATTATTATTAAAACACTGCACTATGATTTTATGGTTTGGCAACATATTATTAGTCTTTGACTTTATTATAGTTCATTAACTAGCCTATGTACAATACTATATATATATATATATATATATGTGAAATGTTATTGTACTTCCGGGTGCTCTCTCGCGTCGATGGTCTCTCCTCCAGGAGTCACGGTTGTCTGAACGACGTTTCGGCAGAATCTCATCCTAGCCCTAGTCCTAGCCAAAGGGTTTAATTTCGCAATCGCACCAGCTCGTGTAGAAGATATAATTTGTGGAGTAGAATCAGCAACATAGCTGAAACTATACACCAAGATGCATCACGTATACTAAGAGTAGCAAGGGCACTAAAGAGAAATCTATCACGTGACGAATTAAGGGCATTGAAAACATTACGACAAAACCAGGACATCCTAATCTTGCCAGCAGATAAAGGCAACGCCACTGTAATAATGAATAGCAATGACTACCACGGTAAAATAGAAAAATTGCTGGAAGGCACCGCATACCAAGCGATTACGACAGATCCCACTACGTACCTGGGGAAGACCACCAAATCCAAAATTAAAGCCAGCCCTATCGACGATCAAGTGAAAACCAGATTATACCGAGAGAGAAATCTTCACTATGTCCCAAATTATATGGCCTACCCAAGATCCATAAAGAAGGAGCCCCATTAAGACCTATTGTTAGCTCTGTAGGGTCACCGTTACAGGAGTTAGCGAGATATCTGGCTAGACAGATGCAGCCACTAGCGGAAAAAGCAAAGTCTTATGTGAAAAACGCACAATATTTTATCGATTTACTAAACAACAAGACTGTCCAACCTGAAGATATTCTGTGAGCCTCGATGTAATGTCACTATTCACTAATGTACCAACAGAGGAGTCACTCGAATTGACCAAACGAAAATATCATCCAGAG
The DNA here is from genome assembly GCA_963675555.1 of Leptura quadrifasciata. NCBI lineage: Eukaryota > Metazoa > Arthropoda > Insecta > Coleoptera > Cerambycidae > Leptura > Leptura quadrifasciata. Next base: position 16,280,571 of record OY776681.1, on the reverse strand, counting down.
GACCACATTCTTAGCCTAACTAAACACTGTTTAAACAACACATACTTTATATACAATGATCAGCGCTACAAGCAAACGGAAGGAGCACCGATGGGTTCACCGTAATCTCCAGTCATCGCTAATCTCTTCATGGAGGACCTACAAGTTCGTGCAATACAAATGGCACCACTCAAACAAAAACTTTGGTTGAGATATGTGGACGACACATTCGTAATCTGGACTCATGGAAGAGAACAACTAAATAGTAGACCACCTGAATAGCATTCACGATAAGATCAAATTCACCATGAAGGTCGAAACAGAAGGCAAGCTTCCATTTTTAGACGTATTAGTGAGAAAGAAACAAGACAGGACACTAGGTCACACAGTATACAGAAAACCCACTCATACGGACAGATATCTAAATGCGGCATCACATCACCATCCAGCACAATTAAATTCAGTAGTAAAGACTCTAGTGACACGTTCTCAGAGGTTGGCAGACGTCGACCATATCAACGAAAAGATGTCGTCACTTCAGAAAGCACTAATGAAAAATGGATTTTCGAGGTACACAATACAGAAGTCGCAGGGGCCATACAGACAAAAAACCCGTGAGGAATCCGAGAAACCAGTGGCAAAAGCATATCTGTCTTACGTGAAAGGGACGACAGATAAAATTTGCAAACTTCTACGCAAACATAACATAGAAACAGTATTTAAAACAGATCGAAAAATCAGTGCAGTTCTCCGTAATCCAAAATCAAAAACTACCCTAGAAAACCAAGGAGTATACGAAATCCCGTGCCAAGATTGCAATAAATCATACATAGGACAGACCAATAGACGTACTAGTGTAAGAAAGGAAGAACATATGAATGCAGTACGAAAAGAGGAGAAAACATCGTCCTTAACACAGCATATAAAATCCACAGGACACAAAATAGACTTCGACAACACCAGAACAGTAGCTAATATCGAGCATTATAGGTCAAGGATTACCAGAGAGGCCATAGAGATCGAAAAAAGACCACTAAATCCTAATAAACGACATGATACGCAGAGATTACCTAGTTCTTGGAAGCCTGCTCTTATAGGAAGATACATAACAGAAAACACACGACGATCCACCGTAGATGAACCAATCACGAGGGGGTACGTTCAAGCATTGACAAATAGCGAAGAAACCTATCACGAGGAGTCAGAGCCGAGCGCTGACCAATCAGAGAGAACCTCGGCACTTTACGGCAACAATTGGACACGAGGATGCCCAACCACCAATGAGAAGTCACGTGGAGCGTGACGTTTCAGCGAGGCCACTTGTTGGGTTGGTTCAGCCACCCGCTACGCCTCCCACAAGTAGGAGGGACCAGTGACACGTAGCCAGTCGCGTAGGCGTGCCCTAACTACAGCCTATATAAGGAGCCGCACAACGTGGAGAACATCAGTTCAGTTCGAGCAACGAGGAGCAGCAGTAGGCAGCTTTCAGTAGCGTCTTGTGCCCATAAAAAAAAGTCCAATTCAAAAACTGAAAAACACGTATTTGTTATTTTTACGAAATCTATCCAATGACATTGGATTCGACTTTCCCACCCCTAACCCAGTAGGTGGGGCGGGGGCAACTTTGAAATTCGTAATGAATATCCCTATTTTTTTTATAACGGATTCGGATTCTACGGCCAAAAATACGTGAATTTTATATCGGGCATTTTTTTCGATTCTCGCAAGGTGTTGCTGCAATCGCACAAAATTGAAATAAACCTTAAGTTTGTAAATAATAAATAACACCACCGAAATTAGACAACCCCCAATTCCAGAAGCCCGGGCTTGTGCGGAAGGGGGCGCTACTCTTGAAACAGTAATGTTTTCTTTTCATTTTTTGCGATTACAGCGACACCATGCAAGAATCGAAAAAAATGTTCGGAAAAAAATTACGTATTTGTTGCCGTAGAATCAGATTCCGCAATAAAAGATAGGGGTTTCCATTTGAAATTTTAAAGTTGCCCCTCGCCCCACCCACAGGGTGGTGGGTGGTGAGGTCATTTTGGTATCAGCAGATAGTTTTTTGAAAATTTTTTGACACGTATTTTTTTAATTTTCGATTTGATGCAAACTGTTCGAGATTTTCCACCGTTCCCATACTTTTCTAACACCCGGTATATTTAAATTTACTTTTAAATTTCAATTTCTCATGTTGTAAAATTTAATTATTTATATAATATATTTCATTATTCATCTTAATAATTATTTATTTTCCTTTCCATTAATTTCAGTCTCGTCTATAGAAGACTGGTGTTAAGGGAAAAAGTGACAAATCAACTCATTATTCATTATAGATGGTGCCCAAATAACATCAATTTTTCATTGTCTCTTTTCACCAAATAAAACAAAATTCGTCTTATATGTTACACGCACAAAAATGGTAAGTTTCACCTCTCTTAAAAAGTTATCAGAATCCACAACACTGCTGCGCCTAAAATCAGCTAGTCGTACGCATTTCTTGCTTCGTTTATTTGCCATAATAACAATAAGGGAAATAAACAGGTAACAGTTATTGTGTACTTTTGTTAAAATAACTATGAAGGGGCCAATCACAATACTTCAAGTATTTTTGGAAAATATGCTGCCTAGTATGTAAAGAGATATGCCGGTATAGTCCATGTAAATTTTATTCGTATTGCGCGTCAATTTCTGGAAGTGGCGCATCCTTGCCGCTGAATTTTTCAAGAACCAAAGTTATGCCCTACTCGAGCACCATATCTAAATCCTCTTGATTTTCCTTTTTTCAACAATTCTTAATATAAATTTTGTAAATATTATTTAAATTAAAATACTTTACTGTCTCTCATATTTTTTACAATTTTGATTACATTTTGTAGTATTTATCTATATATTTCCAACTTTTACATTTTATTTTTATTGTAAGTGTTAATTCAACCAATGCAAGGGTCGTAATAACCCTCAAACTTCTCTAGATACTGCCTGACATAAATTTCCGGATAAAAACAGAAAAGATGCATCTAACGAGGTAATTGAATTTCTAATGGACTCCGCCACAATGAACATCTCAGATTATAACCTACATCTACTCATCGCTGAATTATTACCATCTCCGCTTTACCGTCATAATTACTTATAAATAGCTCAGGGGATTATACCTGCAAAGGGGTGATTCCCTCCGGCGTGCCTGGATGTGGGGGGTACAGCTGAGCCAGACACATGATCGCCTCGTTGCAAAACTTCAGGCCCATCACCTCCTCATCTTCTCGTCCGTATCTGTAACAGATGAATTATGCGTAATATATGCTTGAATTATTAGCAGACAATGTAAATTAAGCCAATTAATGTTCATATCACGTTCACATCTAGATGAGCAAAGCTTCACGTTGATGTTTTTTATGTAGCAAATGTGTAGCACTCGGGTTACTTTATTCGGATAAATTATATTCAAATTGGCGTCATTGATGGTGACTACGTTTATGGGGGTTATTAAAATAATGGTTGCTACATGAAATTTTTCTTTTTAATATTTATTCGCTTGGTATGAACTGTTCATAATATAAATTCATCATATTTTCGATCTCAACCGAGCGGTGTTAACTGTACTAGTAATCTATAATTCTTAATTGAAGTTAATCTATTTACTCTTGCTCGGGGTGAGTTCAAGTTGCTCAATTTTTCATTTAAAAAACTTAATATTCAATCGACAAAGACAAACTACTTATCAGGCTTTAACGATTCTTGTATATCGACGAAAGTCGAACGAAAAAATAATAAATAATTAAAAAATTTACAAACTAATACAACTTTGGACAAAATATAAAAATATAATAGTCTTTTAGGTTAGAAAAAATATTCGAAAGTTATTCAAATTTATTCCAAGTGTATTCTTGATCAGAAACTATAATGTTTTAACTGCAATATATGACCTTCGCAGCACTATTCTGTCTTCGTCCCTTGACACACTCAGCTCCCAAGTTTCAAATTTGTTTCTCAGTTAAACCTTATACTCTTTTACTCTTGGACAGCTACGTATTATTAATTGTGACATTGAAACTATTTCTTAATAACAAGCTATCATGAATAACAGTAGACTAGATTTAGAAGGATTTAGTAATAGTGCATGCTTAGAAGACAGCTCAGCTAAGGATTGTAAATCATTATTAAACCTTTGTTTAGCAATTTGTGCATCTTCGAGGGCAAAAGAATAATAGATTTGCGTATCGTCAGCGTACATATGTATTTTTGAGTATTTTATGAACTTATGAAATTGCGATGCGTAAATAGTGAAAAGTAAAGGCCCCAGAATAGATCCTTGTGGCCTGTCAACACAGTTCTGCTAGTGGAAATAACTCCCTTTATCCGTACTTGCTGGCTACGTTGTTCTAAATAAGATGACAATAAACTCGTTGCATCGCTATTTGCAGCACTTGACGAAGTATTTCGTGGTCAATGGTATCAAAAGCTTTACTGAAGTCAAGCAGTGCCAATGCCGTTGAGTTGCCCTCGTCACTTGCCTGAAATATGTCATCAGTAATATTTAGCAGTGCTGTTGTGCAGCTATAACCTGGCCTAAAGCCTGACTGTGTGGGCGGTAAAATATCGTAGCTATCAAGATATTCTCTGAGTTGCGTTTCCATTACTTTTTCCATAAGTTTAGAGGGAACCGATAAAACACTTATTGGTCTAAGTTCGGCAAAAGTTTTTGGAGAAGATACTTTAGGAACAAGGGTTACAATAGCTTTCTTCCAGGCAGGCGGAAACTTTCCCTGTAGTATAACTGAATTAATAATATTAACTAAACACGGTAACAAATAAGGACAACCAAGTTTAAGAAATAATGTCGTTACACCATCAGGTCCAGCTCAACAAATTTTTAAATTTAAAATAATTTTTCGTAAATCTTCAGCATTAATAAGCTTAAACGAGAATTTGGATTGGCATATAGGATTCGTTGAATAATAATTAATAATTTCCGTTCTGTCCCCAGAAATTTTTGGGATACTATCTATAAAATAATTATTAATCGCCTCAGGATCCTCCATTACATGCGGTAACTGGTATTTAGTTTTTGTAGATATATTTAATAATTTAAGTTCCCTCCACAATTGTTTAGAATTCTTATTAGCAGCGATATAACTAAAGTAAGCTCTCTTTTCGTTGGAAATTGCATGTGTTGTTAAGTTGCGCATTTGCTTATAATAGTTCCAATGTTGCTGTAATTTAGTTCTCCTAAAAGTAATTTTTGCTCTATCGCTTAACGTCATCATAAATCTGACATTTTCAGTCAACCAAGGCGCCCTTTTTTTTTGTTATTTTGACAGTTCTTGTTGGCATGTGCTGATCAAATAAAGTTAACAGATGATGATTAAGATAATCGACTTTGGAGTCAAGATCACGAATAAAAAAAATGTTTTGAAGCGGAAGACCTTCTAAATGTCGTTGAAATTTATCTTCATCGAAATTTTTAAAGTCTCTAAATGTATATAGAAATGGTTCCACTTTAGGTATCGTATATCTTATAGTGCACTGTATTAATTCATGATCTGATATATTGAGGCCGCCAACACTCGAGGTTAATATACTGTCTGGATCGTTTGTTAAGATTAGATCAATTAATGACACACCAGTATTAGCTACTCTAGTAGGATCTTTCAAAATTTGTTGCATATTAAAAATTTCAAGCATAGACAGTAAATACTCGGCACTCGGGTAATCAAGTTGGAGAAGGTCGATGTTTAAGTCGCCAAGGCAGTAAATAGTATCACATATTTGCAAACAAATACTAATGGACTTTTCTAAAGCATCAACAAAATGCTTAGCGTTCATCTGTGGAGGCCGATAACATACTCCTACAATAACAATTTTTTCATTAAAACGTATAGAAATCCACATTTAAAAAGAAATAAAAAAATACACCACAAGTAATGACGAGCCCCTTTATCCCGGAAGGCTCGAGAAGAGCCTTGTGTGGAAGGGGGCTACATATTTAGAGACAAGGGACACACACCCAATATTCGTGTATAGTGGAAAAATCCCTCTCACAGTATTTTCCACTGCCACGACCGGGGATCGAACCCGGAACTTTTGGGTGAGAGGCAAGTGCGCTCACCTCTCGACCATCAGTCATTTGTTCAATTACATTTGAAGTATGAATTAAGTTATACTGAAAATCACTTCTCAGATAGAGAGCGACACGCCCTCCTCTAGTTAACCTATCAGCACGCAGTAGAATGTAGCCACCGATATGAACAGAGTCATTATTTACTGTATTGTTGAGCCATGTTTCAGTTAAGCAGAATAAGTCAATATTCGAATTTGTAAGAAAGTTTTGAAACACATTAAATTTAGGAATTAGTGAATGAATATTCAAATGAGCCAATCTCAAAAAATTATGAACCATACTAATATTATGAATATCTAAGAAAAAATGAAAGATAAGAGTATGGAGGCAAAAAGATATAACATAAATAACTATTTAAACTACAGTGCTGTTGCAGAAAAGTTAATACAAATAAATAAATACAGACGAAATACGGAGATTTCTTGTATCACGACAGCGCCTACTTTTTTAATATATTCCGCAAATGATTCCGTGTTCCTATTCTTTGAGGTTTTTGTGATCCCTGCTTAGACTTTGGAGCGATCTCACTCTGATTGGTACTCGGATTAACTGATGCAGATGTCTGTTTCCCACGAATCGTATTAACTTTATTTATACAACCTGTATCAGCTTCGGCTTCAGAGTCGCTGTCTGAGTTTAAAAATAGTAAATTTTCAGAATCAATGTTCTTAAGATCTGCAAGCGTGAATGCTTCACCATCAATTATGAATTTTTTATTTTTTATTTTTGTTTGTAAGTCTTGAGATTTAGCTTTATTCATATATTCTATTAACTGTTTTCTCTCGAGCCTATCTTCGTAAATGAGGTCATCAGTGAAGTAAATGCCAGTGTTTTCAGTTTTGGTAAACTTTTGAAAATCTCCTCCTTTTTGAGATATAAAAGGAGCTCAAGAAATATGGGTTTATCTCTAATATGGCTAAGCTGATAGCAGTTATTTATATCTTCTACAGAAATGGTTACACATAGATTTTCACGAAGAATTTTAAGAACTGCCTCCAAGACTGGTGTTTCTTCCTTAACCTTTACGCCGAAAATAAGACAGTTATTTTTACGTATTTTTCTTTCCGTTGATAGTAATCTAGATTTGAGTAGCGAATTTTCAGTCTCTAGTTCCTTAATTTTATTTTCAAGTTTTTCAGTTGTGGAATGTAAGTCTTGCTTGATACCATTTATATCTTCCTTAATGTCTTTGAGAAAAGCAAGAATTTCGGCATTTGCAGGTTCTTTATTACCCATTTTAGAAACAATAAGCTCACATTAACGAACCGCCAATGACTATTTAACAGTGAACTGCTCGTTTTAATAATTCAGTAATGAAGAATATTGATGGAAATAAGGTGACTGTATAAATTATAAATTGCTTAGTACAAGAAATTTATCAACCAGATACTAGATGGCAATTGAACAGCGATCAGGCAATCTGATATCCAGACCAATAAAAAATAGGCAAAAAAATCTCAGCACTGATTGGAATGTCAATATTTACAACAACTTAAAACTGCATTTTACTGAGACCGGTGCACTGCAAAGTCATACCTTTTATGCTGAAGAACGTATGGGTTTATTTAAGACCACTATGCATAATCACAGTTATAACTACACGGTTAAACCACAATAACAAGATAATATTATCACAGGCTATCAATACACGTTCTATTCTCACTATACACAATTTCGTTTCTATTGTTAAAGTATATACGACCAGAATTGAAACCGTATAAAAACTAAAAGCCGGCAAAAACAGTCGGTATCTCTTTATTGCACATGGGCGGAAGTGAATAGAAATGATTGTCATAATAAAATGTTAAAATTGTATTCATTTTTATTATTTTTTGTTTATTAGGTTCATTTCGCAAATAAAATATTTTTGAGGTATTATATCAGTTTTAGATATATATTTTAGATAAAGTCTAAATATTTAAATTTATTGGTTTTAGTTTTAAAGTTAACCCATATTATATTGAAATATGTTATTGCTCAGCAAGGACGAACGAGAAGGTATGAACATATCTTGCCAGGAGGGGATGGGACAGGTTAGATTAACGAGGGGCAACGATTTTAGTCAAAAATAAAATAAAAATTTAAGTTGATTCTAAAATAAAAACGTAAGTTTCTTGAACAAAGCAAAGAATGATTATGTGAAAACAAAAATAAATATTTGTATAGATAAAACATAAATAAAAACAAAATTAAAATATTTCTCTAAAAATAAAATATATTCCACGAAATGTGACAATAAAAAAGTGAATGAAAAAATGAAGAAAAGTTAAATGTTAATTGAAGCGTCCGAATCTTCACTTTCTGAGGAGGATTATCCAGTTGAATTAAAATCGGCGCACTGGGGGGTAGCGCTGGATAATGATTTTCTTCTTAAATTACATGCCTAACGCAATTTTTCCATAAATCAGTATTATTGTCCATGTCATTTATTACTTCTCTTATATGATCAACTACTATCGCGCTTAACGTTGGAGAGTTATTACATTTTCGTAAACGTACTTTTAGTTTTCCCCAAACCATCTCGATAGGATTAAATATGCAATAGTATGGAGGTAACCGCAAAAGTGTATGACCGTGTATATTGGATAAGTTATCAATAACATATTCCTTTTTGAAATTCTGTTCTTTTATTCTTTTCAATAATTCGCGTTTTATTGGAACTTTTACAGTAATTTCCATTTTTTTTTCTCATGAATTTTTGGTACTGTTATTTGGTATTTTATTTAATATACGCGAGTGATAAGAAGCATTATCTAATACAATTGCCGAATTAGGCGGAATATTTGGTAGAAGCTGTTGAGAAAACCATTTTTCGAAGATCGGCTGTCATGTCTTCGTGATAGTCTGCAGAAGACTGCGATATTTTTTTGGCCGACAAGAGCAACGCATTGGGTACAGGCCCATTTTCACTTCCCGCATGAAGTAGGATAACGCGTTTTCCTCTAGAATATGGAGTATTTAAAACACAATTGTGCGAACTATCTACCCAACCATACTGAATAACATCATGCGTGTCAAACCACGTCTCGCCTAGATACACTATATGACTGTTTAGTTTACGATATTTTCTAATTTTTTCCAAATAATCTACCCGAAGTGAAACTATACGTCGCGATTCCATAATTACCATACGACTGTCAAGTTTTTTATGTTTAAAACCGCATTCTAATAAGACATTTCGTAGTGTATCTAAAGACCTATAATTATAATCAGGATAATCGCTCAATTTTTCTTGAATCATTTTTAACGTAAGAACTATATTTTCTTCATACATATTATAAATTATACGCCGTATTACATCTCTAGTAGCATCATCAATATTTTTTAATTTCGTATTTTTCCGTTTCCTCTTTGCGCTGTGATCGCCTTCTTGAATTATGCGATAAATTGTTGATTTTGATATTTTAGTTAATTCGTTAATACGTCGTATTATTTCTTTCTCACATTGTTCAAGATTTTCGCTTTTCAAACATCCATGTAGATTTAAAATAATACGTTGACTTTGTACGTGTAAATCTTGGTTTTTAAACTCTAAATTTATTTCGGCTTTTTCGACAATAACCGGTTCAACTATTTCGGGATTTTCGGGCGTTATTATATTATCCTCTGTTTTAAATGGTCTCCAGAAAGCCATGGTAAATTAGTAAATAATTAAAATATTTTACCTTTTATACAGTAGAAAATATTTATAAATATGAACAGTAACTAACTAAATTCCTACGCTTGATATTATAATAGGTATTTATGCACTGCACTGGCACATTGACAGTACATCTCAAAGGTTCCACGTTGACTGCTAAGAAATGATTTACGAGTTTTTTATGCTAGTAGGCCTGTCCGTTTTATTATCTTTAAACCAGTGCAGTCGTAGATGGTTCATTCAGGCTGATTACATTGCCAGTCTCAGACTCGCCTGCACAGTTTCAACTACCATTCAAATCTCGATACCATTGTTAAATATATAGGACAAAATATGAAGTTCAGTGCGCACGGTCCTGTACTTTAACACTGACCAGTTTCAATTTTGCCCGTATAAAGTATACAATGGATAATTTGTCGTTTCTATTTCATTTATTTCTTCTGATGATTTTCTTGGTTTTGTTTAGTCTTATATAAATTTGATGTTTTTCGTACGCTGAATTTGTAACTGAACTTCTAGAAAATTCTTTGAATTTTTCTTCTTATTGGCAGCTAAATTTATTATATCTTCGCTTATATATATATCAAAAATCAAATCAAATTAAATTTATTGATTTCTTCCAATTACAATTCAGTAATTAAAAAGTATTTAAGAAATAATAACAATATATATTTAGTATCTATTTTAATATACAGTGTGTACCTGGATGGACCTAACTATACTTGAAATTTTCCTTATTTCGCATTTTGCTTATCGTGAAGAGTCTTAAAATGTTTTCTTAAAATGTTTTCTTAACCGCCTCTCAAGTTACCGAAGTAACCCCCTGGAAGATCTCAAGGATCTTGTGCTAGGTAAAGAGAGTCGAGGCCCTACAGTTTAATGTGGACTCCGAACCACTCTTGGGGCAATTTTTTTAATGAAAAATTGTTTCGCCTTGTGGGTATCGAACCCACTTCGCTAGGCAACTCAGTTTGCTAGCCAGACGCTTTAACCAACTGAGCTACCATTCCCCATAATTCATTAGCCATACTCAGACTTTCAAAATAACATGCAGGGTGGTTAGCAAATAAGGAAACGTGAACTAGTGCCAAGAGTAAAGTATTAGTTTTTTGAGAGGAATATAAAAATGTTACTGAAAGAAGTTGTTTCGAATGTTTAATAATAGCCCAGATATGAAATTTGAACGTCGTATCTCAAAGTTGATATTTTTGCGAAAATTATGATTAAAATAATTTTATAAATTCCACAAAAGTACATAATTTATTGTATAAAATATATACATTCCCTTTAAATGCATGCGTAAATTGTTATTCTGTAGTCTATTATTTCAGTCTAATGCACCATTATTCCTTCATTATTATTCCACGCATTTCTAAACTCAAACCTCACAAACGTCCCATTTTACCTTCCGAAACCCACGTCACACTACCGTCAATTGGCCGTTTCAGGGGTGCTTTTATCATTATTACCCTCCATATCGAATAGACTGATCCTCGGTTTGCACTCGAGACAAAAGACAAATGTTAATGGAGTCCTTGATTGTAAAGCACTAGGCGGTGAATTGGATTCTGGCCCCTTATAGAGGCATAGATCTATACGCAAACTTTATTAATCAGCGCAGCTCCCGCTGAATGAAGTTGCATTTATATTAAGTCGATGTATAATTCAATTTTTCAGAGGTAGCAAGATTCGTTTGTTTAAGTTTGGGGCTTAGGGGAGGTTATTAAATTGTACTAACAATAGGGTCGGCTTAATTATCTCATACTTCTCTTCGATGTGGTGTATGGTTATAGAAATTAATGCCTTTTCCTTATTTTAAACGATTATTTTCAATAGTTTACCAATGAAACAGGGGTTTTTGAAAGAGGAAATAAAATTATATACATAAAAATGCTCACCTCACCTAACCTCATTTCTTTATTTCAACGTTTTTAATGATCTCTATTTGTAAATGTTTACACTTGTAGTGGAGTAAATTTAGCAAGTTTTTATAATGAAGAAGCATTTTTAGGGCAGACAAATTTTTATCTAACTTTTAAACATCAATAACAATTTTATACTGCTCATGAGAAACCTAAGCTTTCTTTAATCTTCTATCTAAGTGAAGTGTACACTTCTGATGCGAAACTTAGTGTTGTAACCAGGTGCTTTCAGTGCTTCTAGTTTCTTTCCTCTTCTGGTATTGACAGATAGGGAGTGTTCTCTGCACCATTGCACCACATGCACTTCGAAAATTTATTATAAATTTTTGTGTTTTATTCCGTTAAATATGATTTACATTATTAATAATAAAAAGTAATGCATTTAATATGTTTAACAAAATCCGTTGAAAATAATCCCCATGTTGTGTTATCTATCATCAGAATTTGATTTTTCAAAAACTCAAGCTTAACAAATCTAGACATAGAGCGAGGGCTAGTGTATACCTCGATCCCTCCCGTGGGAAATTCTGACTAACATGTTTTTTTGTTGGTATTGCCATGTAGTTTAAGGTTTTGGTTGTTTGTTCCTTGTCAAAAATCTGCAGCCTTTGCTCAGAATATCATGGCTTCTAATTCATGGTACAAATCTTTACTAGCGAACACGGTTCAACTGTGAGGTATACTATACAAGAAGAGCTAGGAAATTTTTTTTCCCCTTATTTTGATTTTATATCGAAAAAGTAACCTCATTTGAAATCTCTACTTTTTGATGGTATACAAAAAAATATACATTACTATGAAAAATGTTCTCAGAAAAATCATTGTTTAAAATTTCGCGCTGTTTATTCAAATTTACACTTTAATTACTCGAAAAATGTAAGACTCCATGTTATATTGACAAACTAAGATATTGCAAATCCATGAAATATAAAGTTTGCAAAAAACATGCGAAAATAGTTAGTTTTCTAAATATTAAAGATGAGATTCAAAGGGGATTTAATCTAAAAAATGTGACTGCTGCAATTTTTTCGATAAAAAAGTTGATTTATTATATTCTAATTACATTTATGGAATAGAAAATCTTATAAATATATTTGTTAGGCATATCAATTGAAAAAATTTATGCTTAAAATTGTACGATTCAATTTAAATACTTATGAAGTTATTCATTATAATATTTTGAAACACATTTATCACCTTATCTGGAATTCTAATCACTTATCCATTAGTTTTTGCCTCTTTGATGGCATTTCTTCATCGTTACATTCGACCAATCTTTCCGATTCTAGTCGATCTTAGAAATCTTCAAGACCATCATCGTCTTCATCTCCAATACTTTTTCCAGTCTGCACTGGTTCTTCATTCGTTCGAGCTGGGCGATAGTCCGCTAACAAGACACATAACACAAATTAGACAACATAATTCCCCATTTCGGATTAAACACGTCTTACCATACCAGACGTTACCGATTTTCCGGCAACCTCTGTAGCCAAGCTTCACCAAATATAACTTCCGCTTACCCTATCCACCTTTACTGATATTTCATACCTTTTAACCAACTTTAAATCTTTCCTGTCCCCCTCTTCCTTTCTGCATGTGTCCCTTTTGTTTGTTGTTTTTCTTATTTTCTGTTTGTACATTTTTGTTTTTCTAAATTCACTTCTCATCACGAATATCAAATAAATTGAACATTCTGAAAATCAAAATTATTAAAGCCAAAAGTTTAGGCCAGCCATGTGCAGCTCGGCGTTCATGAATTTCGCAGAAGGTGCCTCGTTTAGATTAAGGTATCTGCGTCAACTACAAAATTTTTAAAAAAGTGTTACAGAGAGTCAGTTATTAAAAATATGTGTAGTTTTAAGTTGTTTTTAAAAATCTTTATTGTTTTATGTTGAAATAGTATTACCTAATTTTATTTGCTTGTTGCAAAAGGTGCTTAGGTTAGTTATTCATTTTTGTTCTCGCCGACCCAGATCTGTTCCGGCCGGCCTGCAATTCGCGACCGCGTGAGCGCGGTGGTTGTATGGTCGGTCCCGGGGCAGGCTCTGGTTAGGCAACTGTTTTTATGCTTTTAATTTTAATAAATCTTTGTTGAATTGAATTGGTTCTTCATCCACAATTTCATCTGAATCAATTATCCTCGTAGGTTTTTTCTTCAACATTGGAGCATTTTTCAGAACCATGACAATTTGAACATAAATTTGTGCATTTCAAACCATGTTTTCGGGAGCCACATTTTAGACTGTTATTGTAGTATTTACCTTGCTATGTAGTCGAATTTTCTGCTAAGTATTATTGTTAAATCATCTGCGTAGGCCATCCTTCTGAGATGAGCGGAACAAGAGGCTTTTATTACACCTCCCTGCTGGCAGCCTCTAGCAGCCAGTCCTCGTACAAAAGCATCTCCCACATTAACTTGTACAGCTGGGGCGAGCGTAGGTGCGTCTTTACTATGTACATACTTCGGTATGCGATACCGAACGCAACGACAGGCGCAGTTAGTACTTGGATGGGTGACCATTCCAACGGAAACCGCGTCCTCGCCTCACACATCTTCCAGCTGCTTGTATATCAGTGTATGCGCGGAAGCTATACAACCTTAGGCGAGGATTGTATAGGAGATATACCATCCTTCGGAGGGGATGTAAAGCCATCGGTCCCTTGTCTATTAAAAGATCCCTACTCTTCTTAAGGGAAGAGGTTCGGCAACATTCCTGGCTGGGGGTAGCTCGTCTACAGGCGTCGGTGTTAGGCTTCAGTAGCGGAAATAGGCCGACGTTAAATAAATGTATAAAAAAAACAACTTGTACAGCTCTTTTTGAGATCATGTTGTATATCCAGCTTCCCATAATCGTAGGGAGTTTTTCTCCACTAGGGCCGCTGTAATTTTTGGAAAGGTAGTTCTGTCAGATGCACCTTCTATATCTATGAAGACACCTAGTGTGGACTCCTTACTATTCAAGGATCTCTCAATCCGACTCGCGACTGCATGGATGGCGCGGCAATGTCGGTGGATCTTCCCAGGATGTATGCGTACTGGTTAGGATGCAAAGGGTTGTCTTTCAGTCTTTCACTACAACACCTCTTATGTATCGTTCACATAGCTTCCTCATCATCTTGAGTAGGAACGAGGTTAAGCTGGTAGGTCTATACGCTGTAGAATGAACACAACTTCTAGTCCCCATTACAGTAGGGCAGAATAAATACCGTCAATGCCTGGCGACTTAAAAGAGCTCTGTATTGCCCATTTTATTCTATCTTCGTTCACTATTTGGTTGGGCATTTGCCAATCCAAATCCAAGGGTTTCTTCCGTTCTCTTATCACAGATTCTGGGAAGTGAGGCTTCCACGAAGGTCGGTGGTTCTTGTACCATCACTCTTTTTTAATAGGCAAAAGTCATGGTCTTTGTCTTTGGCGAGGATTTTGCATAACCTAGCAGCCTTTGAGTAGTCTTCAATTTCCGTACACTGGGTTCTCCACACATATCTTTGTCTGACTAGTTTCGTAAACTCTTTCAGATTGGTTTTATATGACTCCCAATGGGATTCCTATCTTGCCAATTTTGCTTTGTTGAACGAAGTCCTAGCCTTCTTCTTCAGGTCTGGTGGCCTCATTGGGCTGTTTCGAGAATCTCAAAGGGCAGAATGTCTCAAAAGCATGTCTCGTGGCTGTTTGCAAGACTTTAACGTATTACTCTATTTCAACTCCTTCTGGGTACCCTCTTGTTAACTCCTTCTAAGTTCTCCCTGAGTTCACATCGATATTTATCTCTGTCAGTTCTCCGGGTATCTCAGAATGGTTTTTTTATGCCTCAATAAGATTAATTTCAAAGTGTATCCATTGGTAGTCTATTGTCTCGTTCAAAAATATTTACTGAAATTTGTTATCTGTAAAATATTATTAACAAAGCTCATTGTCGCTTAAAGCAATTTCAAAGTTCTAGAATTACCCCTTGAACTGCAATGGATATTACAATAAGGCAAATAACAATACTCCACAATGGCTAGGTTATCATACCCTTGAGCTATTCAAAGAGCCTTGGACAATGGCAGTGTAAGTTCGTACCTATACAAACATTTTAATGGATGGATTTTATTGCGACCAGGAAAATACAAATTAATTGGGTAAGCGTTTGAAAAGATGTATTGTGTTATAAGCCGAAGTATCGATCATTTCAGCATGTGTACAGTTCGATATTTGGATGTTAGCTAAGTAGTAGATTAGGTGTAGACGATGGCTATTAAGAATATGTCGTATTTTAAAACATTTATTGAGTTTTAAATTGGGTTCACTGCCCGCCTCTGTAGTGCACAAAATTAAGACAAAGGCATACGTTCGACGTAATTACCTACCTTGCACTGACGATAGTCAACAGCTCGAAACTGCAGTCTGCAAGTGGTGTGTGACGACTTTCGGCTGGTGTTTGTTGCAATCGAAGCATTAGCGTTTTGATGGTAATATGCAATTATTACACTTAACCCGCCAGGCTTGTAACTTGTAATTCAGCGCTCGGCGGGGCACATAGCCCCGGAGAGTAGCTGTTGGTTGTAGTCTGGTTACGTTCCTTATAGTAAAATAAGGATTTTATAGAGAAGTTTGCGACTAAAAATATTATGTTTTAAGATTAGACCAGGAAGTAAAATTATAGACGGAAAATATTACGAGTATGCAGGTACTAAATCAAACACTGTAATATCAAATAAATTCTGGATAAATACTCGTCAGCCGTTTAAGAAACCATATAATATAATAACAATTGGAAGCCGAAGCAAGATATATTACAGCGTCAGAGAAATAAATAGGAGTTAAATCCATGTCACAGCTAATCTTGTGGTGAATGGTGTCCTTGGAGATGTACTCTATTGAACAGAGATACCATTCAACCTGGTGTCCGTTGGGCGGATTCAGAAAGCCGGGATGGGATATCTGTATTGTTTGACGAAACTGGTGGAGTGAAAAATAAGAACAGGTATTACTTTTAAATTAAGTAAAAATATAAATGTAATCAAATTTGACACGAACGGTTAGGTCATATAGGGCACAATAGATTTATGGAATTTATAAATAAAAATATGACTGAAGATATAGGCCAAATTGAAAAGATCCGTCCAAATACTAAGATCTGTGAAGTGTGGGTTATCTATTGCAAAAGTAAAAGATAAAAGTCATATAAAAAACTCAAATGTATATAGTCCAATAGCACCATCTACATTTGATAATATAAAAATATTTGGTATGTTTAGATACTTGCACCGATTACCCTCAGCAACCAACTGAGGAAATTTTAAAATCTTTTATTAGCCGTTACTCGAGTCCGAGTATAGAAATTTTACAGTCGATAAATTGCGTACAATAAAAAACAAGTAAAAGGCGTAGTCTATTGTAATTTCCATTCATCTACGGTGCACACGACTATGGCTATAGAGGCCAATTCGGGAGAGCACAAGTCGACCGCAATCAGGACAAACATAGACCTGGTTAGGTCTTGGATTCGGCCTTCTTGCAGTAACATTTCCTTGATAGCTGGCCACAACCCCTCGCCATTCGGTTCTGTCCGCTGCAAGTTGTTCCCATTGCTCGTCTGCAATACCGCAGGATTTTAGATTTTCATGGAGAGCGTCTTTGAACCTCTTTCGTTGACCGCCACGCTTTCTTCTACCGCTTAGCAATTCACCATAAAGTGTACATTTAGGAAGGCGGTTATCATGCATACGATGAACGTGACCTGCCCATCTTAGGCGTGCTCTTGAAATAAGCACCTCAATTGGAAGGTTGTTTGCTCTCCTGAGTACTTCCACGTTTGATATGTGATGGAACCAACGGATTTTCATCATACTTCTGAGGTGTCTTTGCTGAAAACGTTCTAATTCTTTCACATGACGACGGTAAGTGACCCAGCTTTCACATCCATATAGCAGTGTTGGAATGACAACTGCTCTGTAGACAGCCATTTTCGTTGACAAAGCAAGGTCGTGGTTGTCAAATACTCTCTCTCTAAGTCCCCAGAATGCTCTAGATGCAGCGTTAATTCTATTGCGAATCTCGCTGTCCATGTTTGCTTTGTCATTAACAACGTTGCCTAAGTAATTGAACTGATCCACCACTTCAAGAGAATTTCCGTTAAGTGTAATGTCTATTTGGTTCACTTGATGAGGAGTTGACATAATCTTAGTCTTTCCAATGTTGATTTTAAGTCCCAAAGAATCATAGCTTTGGGCATACACATCTAAAAGCTCTTGAAGCTCTTCCGGCGTAGAGGCTAAAAGTGCACAGTCATCCGCATACTGGAGATCACAAATGAATCGTGTGCGTGTCTTCGTGAAAGCTCTAAAGCGCCCTATGTTAAAGAGACCGCCATCAAAACGGTATCTGAGACCTATTCCTCTGACTGTCAGTTTGTTGTCAACAATAATTGTTAGAGCAGTGGTAAACAAATTAAAGAGTAGGGGTGCCAGGACACATCCCTGCCTAACTCCAGTGAGAGTTTGGAAAGGTTCGGTTGCCTCATTATTATACATAACCTGGGCGTTGTTGTTTGTATGTAGACTGCGACATACTTCCACAAATTTTCTAGGGATACCTAAGCGGAACATAATTTTCCAGAGCACTTCCCTGTCCACCGAGTCAAACGCCTTGGTTAAATCAATGAAGGCCATGTGAATTTCTCCTTGATGTTCGAGTGCTTTTTCTTGAAGCTGTTTAAGTGTGAAGATTAAATCCGATGTGCCTCGGTTTGGTCTAAAGCCACTCTGTGTTTCAGGAAGTAACTTTTCCATAACAGGTGTTAGCCTATTTGCCATCGCTTTAGTGAGTATCTTCCCTCCAACAGCCAGGAGAGCTATACCCCTGTAATTTCCACAGTCCGCAGCGCTCCCTTTGTTTTTGAAGAGGTTGATTAAAAGTGTATCACGAAACTCCTGCGGAGCTTGACCACTTTCCCACACGACATCAAACAGTTTTTTGAGGTAGGGTATGAGCTCTGACGACACAGCTTTAAAGATCTCAGCTGGGAGTGAGTCGGCGCCGGGAGATTTGTTATTTTTTAGCTGCCCAATGGCGGTTAAGATCTCTTCCGTTGTTAGTGGTTTATCTAAGTCTTCGAAGGTGTCATATTGAGGGATAAGATTTATAATATCGTGATCGGCTTGACTTTGCTGGTTAAGAATGCTAGAGTAGTGTTCTTTCCATCGGGCTCTTATTTCCTGGTCTTCTTTGAGGAGATTTCCATTTAAATCTTTAATAGGGCACATATTTTTCCGACTGGGGCCGTACACTGCTTTTACTCCTTGAAAGAAATTCCTGTAGTCGTGTGAATCGGCGTACTTTTGAATTTCTCTGGCCTTGCTTGCCCACCACTCGTTCTTTATTCTTCTGATTTCGCGTTGCGTTTCATACTTAGATTGGGTAAAAGCTTCTGCTTTTGATGAGTCGTTGGGGTGGTTGATAGCGTTTTGGAAGGCAGTATGTTTGCGGTCAAGAAGTTCTTGTATAAAAGCTTCATTATCATTGAACCAGTCCTCCTGTTTTTTACTTGCTGCAGTGCCAAGAATTTCCTCACTCGCACTTTTTAAACTGTCTTTAATTTGTGTCCAGGTAGCAGCGACATCTACAGAATTGGTTTCTTCTAGTGCACTCAAATTCTCTTGAACTTTTTGCTTTAGCTGTTCGACGGTTTGTTGGTCACGCAATTTACTAATACAGAGACGGAGTCTGCGTTTTACTTGAGTTCTTCGGTGTTTGGGTCTCATAACAATTTTCATTTTAGAGACAACAGGACGATGATCGGTCCAACATTCGCTATCAATGCGCGCCTTTGTAATTTGGACGTCCTTGAGATGCTTCCTACGTACGATAACATAGTCCAGTAGATGCCAGTGACCTGATCTGGGGTGACGCCAGGTGCCTTTAAATTTATCCTTTTGTCGGAAAATGGTGTTTGTTATAACTAGATCATGTTCGGCGCATTTAGTTAGGAGTAGTTGACCGTTAGCGTTCATGTTGCCCAAACCGTTCTTGCCTATGATGCCTGGCCAGGTGTCTGCATCTCTCCCTACTCTAGCGTTAAAATCGCCAAGAATAACGAGTCGTTCCGTTTTAGGTATTCTACAGAGGGTTTCTTCCAGCTGTTGATAGAAGCTTTCCTTGGTTTCGTGACTTGCATCCAGAGTGGGAGCGTAGGCGCTTATTAGATTTACCGCGTTGCCATCTGATAGCTCATAGCGCAGCAGCATTAGACGCTCGGATAGGCCTTGTGGTACTTGTGTTAAGTTGGATACAAGTTGATTCCGAACGGCAAATCCTACTCCATGTTGTCTTCTTGAATTGGTGGGAAGACCTTTCCAATAGAAGGTGTAGTACTTTTCTGTGAGAGAGCCTTCCTCCAAAAATCGAGTTTCACTGAGAGCTGCAACGTCAACATTGAGTCGGTGAAGTTCTCTATCTATTAGAGCAGTTCTTCTTTCAGGCCGATCGGTGCGAGTGCTGTCGTTCAAAGTACGAACATTCCAAGCGCCGTAGATGAAAGAATTAGTTTTGTTGGATTTAACTTGTCGGTGTTTTTTCGACATTCGATGAGGTGTCCCTGTGGGCACCCTCCCCCGGAGATCCGATCGGGAGGGTATTTTACCTCCGGATGATTTTGTCCCACTTGAACGCTCCATCATTTTTTTAAAGCCTTAATCGACTGAAAACGAAGCTGCATTTGAAGTTTTAGCTGGAGCAGGTATGCAACTGACCAGCTCGGTTGCGGAAGGCGAGTGGTGTGGTCCCATGGCACAGAAGGAGACTGCGACGATGGGGTAACCAAACGATTCCAAAAGCAACCTTTGTGTGCGGTGGGTTATTTTTACCGCACTCTTCGTGAGAAGGTGGATGGGCTCACGGCAAAAGGTAAGGGTTATTCCGCCCTTACTCGGTCGTTAGAGCCTCGTTAGTGAAAACAGGGTGCACCAAGTTCAAATTGAACTCATCGCGAAGGTGAGGTTAACAATTGAGTAGGAGAGGCTATAACTTGCGCTTCACTACCCAAAATCAAATTGTTTGCATGTTTTGTCAAATGTTTCAAACCAAGATTTTGGTGCTTGTTTAAGTTCATATAAGGACTTTATACACACCTGATTAGGTTTAACAGTTATTCCTGCAGAAACTCATATAAATCTCGTCTTTCAAATCATTATTTAAAAATGCAATTTTGACATCCTTATGCACTAACAAATGAAACTGTATTGCAATGGTTAAAATGATTCTGAATGTGAATATTCTTGCAACAGGCACAAAAGTCTCCTTTAACAACTAAATGCGTTTGCGTTTTATGTCTCATTGAGTATCCAAATTCATCGTGTTTTAGTTAATGACAATCTTTATTAATTTCTAAGTTTGATTCATTATATGCTCTGTATATTTCAACAACCGTTCAATAGTTACTCTAGCACCAAGATTCTACGTTTATTACAGACTGCAACAAAATGTCAAATATTTTAGGTTGCTCGTAGTAAACACGAAAGTTAAAAGCATCGCATTGCCGTATTCCAGCTGGAAACACTGCTGATGTAACAATGCTTTTGCACTTACCACAGAGAAATCAACTTATGCAATAATCGACCCGAATCATAAATTTTAACTTTACTGTTGCTACCTTTTTAGAGGATATCTTTATGAACCTATTTTGTAAATTGGCAATCCATTATGTTTGGAAACAAGAGTTCGGCCACTTATTCGTTATTCAGACTCTCAAAATGTCATGTAAGGATAATGATACAATATTTAGAAAGAAAAGAATCTATACACTGTTACTTATAGGAATCTAATACATACTATACTATGTAGCAATTAGTGACGTAAAATGGTCAGTATTTGGATTGCCAATTGTAAAAAAATGCCTTCAATTAATCAAAAATACTGAAATAACTGTACTTTGGTTACCACCCTACTACCATGAACTTAACCCTATCGAATAAACTTGTGTTGAAAACGAAAAATACCTAAATAATTAGCACACCACATTTAAATTAAATACGTTGAAATTCTGCTGACCAATGCTTTATGAGTGTAGATCACGAATAAAAGAATACAAAGCTGTGGCAGGCTGAAAATAATAAAATATTATTTCATAATTTGTTGGATAATCGTGACAAACATAACAACAAAACGTCGCGAAACAAACATTTTGAAAATGAAACGGTCCCTATTTGAGACAAGAAGACATTTCCTTGATACTTAGTGAGCTAAGAACTTGCAAAATAAATCTGTTTTATATGAAATAAACGTACCTACGCCGTTTAACTTATTCAATTAGTTTCAGTCTCAATCTAAATAATTCCATTAAGTTATGCAAGTTCTCATAACACTACTATGATGCCTTGAATCCTCGGCACCGTACATCCACTACACTCAAAAGAAAAGTTACATATGTTCAATTTTGATCAGACATCCACTTTAGACACACAAACAGTTTTAAAAACGAGATCGATTAATGAGATGATAGAAATTAAAAAACATAGTAACAAAAGTGTCAGTAAGAGATCAGATACAGAAAATCTAAACACGTCATATTTCAATATAATGAATAATATAAAAACAGTTATCTTATAAGGAGTTTTACATTCAAATATGTTTTCTACCTATTGCTCAAATAATTATAGTCAATACTTTTTAATTGTTCATTGCTTGTCCCAAATTGTGTCGTATTTATCATTACTGCATAAGTTTATGTTTAATTACTTTTAAGTTTTACAACGATATCCATAATTAAAAGTGAGTATTTCTAGTAATTTGTATAATTTATGATAAGTCATAAGCTTCAAGTAATTTAGCTGAACATGTTTTTAGATATATATGTTTGTTGTATATGTTTATAAAATTATTTATATTTATTTATATATTATTTTATTCTGTACAATGTAATTTATGTTGTCTTCAGAGTCCTGAAGATGTGTTGAAATAAACATGAAATGTAGGGGGAGAGCGTAAGTGTAAAGTAAATAAAACCAACCCCGACTTAGGCAAATTTCTAGTGTCGATACATTAAAATATTTTTTCGCATTTTAACTGATAATAAGCTATTTTACTAAATTCAAAATTTAGAAAAGTGGCACTTTACCACATCCAACTGTCACTGTACTATATAGTAATGCCAGTGTTAATAAAAACAGAAAATTGTTTGTTTAAATATTGGAAACATTGTTATATCATTGTTATATATATTAAAACTACAATTATTTAATTTGAAAAGTTAACCACACGATATTTATTCAATTCCACTTGTTCTTCTTGAAAACTATTATGATTCTCTATCTGTATTCTTGAACAATAAACAAAAGCGGATAAATACAGCATCTCGTGCCGTGACATGTCAATCATAAATGACAAGGGTAAGGGAAATTATCTATCATCAACCACTATAGTACATCAAATAATATTAACATATTATTTAACTTAACCAACTAACCTAAAGAAATACTCGCATTATTTTAGTTGTTAACAAAATGTAGTAAAAAACCGTAATAAAAGGATTCCAACCCTCATCACGGTACGAGATGCTCGATTTACCCGCTTTTTGATAGCCGTGTCAGCTACTAGGTTACGGAAATCTTACACAAGTACCTACAATGAAATTTTTTAAATTTCAAACTTTGTACTGCTTCCATATCTATCATTATTTGTTTGTAATTACTTACTAACACAAAATGCGAAAAAATAGTATAAACAAATCTCGTAAGAAAAGCAATTTTACTAAACTTATATAGTTTCTCGTTTCTTGGATGGGAACAAGAGGATCAGTAGCTTGGTCTGCTAGGTCGCCAGATGGTAATCCTCTGGATTAACTAAAACCTAATAGTTTCCGAAAGAATTCACCTGGGAGTTTTTATTGACACACCCTGTATATTGCACTGCATATAATTACTGAATAAAAGTGATGCTTGCTATGTTAATTGTCCGTCTTATTTAATTAGTTCTTCTAAATCCTTTCAATAGAGGATTTAATATTTACTAAAAATGTAACTTTTCTATTGAGTGGCACCTTATATTTCAAATGGCTGTAAAATTCAGGAACGTTAAGTTATCATTCTTTAGAATTTTATTTCTTTATGGTCTACAAAATTCAACTCCATATTTTATTTACATGAGTATTTCTATTCTCAATAAAATGGTCCGCAAAATGAACTAAAGTAAAAGGAAATGAAATGCCTGCCATGAGCTTTACAGCTCAAATGGAAAGAAAATTTCGATAAAGGCCACATGCGGACACTTGACAGATTGTGTATTGTTAACACTAACTAGAAACGTTGACAATGAATGTTTCTATAAGATAACAATATATTAAAGTACATTTTAACGTAGTATCCACGATTTCCAGATAATTTGTGATATTGATGTCTTTTTTATTAGAATATTTTGTTTCATTACGGTACTTAATACTGATTAACTTAACGAGCAAAGTTAAGAAAGGTACACACTAGATTTATTGTTTCCAAATATGTTCAGATTTATTCCCTAACATGTTTTGATCTGGCGACCATTATCAGAGAGCCTAAAATTAAGTTAAAAACATAGATTACAATATTTATATGAACGGTGACTTGAACCGTGTATAGAATTATTGAGATTTCTAGCTTACGTCTCCTATTTTGGAATCATTTTTGAAAGAAAGATTAACAATTTTTAGGACTGGTTCGATTCCGGGGTCTCCTCTGGATGATGATGAACATATACCCAAAATTGGCAAATCGACGTTAAAAAAATGTTTGCATGCTATGAACTTCGTATTTGCAAAAGGAAAGAGAAATAGCCTCCTACTTGAGAGACATATGATATTATTTGTTGGCGAAGGAATTATATTCGGGCAATTGGAGCTGCTCGTGAAAGAGGAAGAAAATGCTATTATTTAGATGAGTCGTGGTTAAATGAAGGACATACTGTAATGAAATTTTGGCAAGATAGAAATGTAAAAAGTGTTCGTCAAGGCAATATGGAAGATTGGTCAACAGGATTAAAAATGCCAACAGGAAAAGGAAAACGCTTAATAATAACACGCACAGGAAGTGATTCAGGACTCGTGGAAGATGGACTTCTATCGTTCGTGTCGAAAAAAATTCATAAGGATATGAATGCGGATGTTTTCCAGGAACGGTTTGCAAAAATTCTCGCTAATATTGAACCCGGATCTGTCGTTATTATGGATAACGCCCCGTACCACAGTCGATTACTGGAAAAATTACCAACCAGTGCATCGCGAAAAGCGCAAATTCAAGAATGATTAGATGGTAAAGGTATCCTATTCATTCATTCGCTGAAAGCCGAATTGCTTACCCCTGACGAAACAGCATTCGCCGATATATAAGAAATATATTGTGGATGAAATGGCTAAAGCTAGAGGTATTGAGGTATTACGACTGCCGCCTTACCGCTCTGAACTCAATCCCATTGAGCTTTTTGATAAAGTGGAATATTGCAAGAGAAAATAGAACTCTTAAATTGGAACATGTAAAAAGCCTTGTATCCAATGTATTAAAAAGAGTTCCAGCTGGTTATTGGCAAAAGTACATAGGGCACGTTAAAAAAGTTGCAGAAAAAATGTGAAATTCGGATATTCGGATTGACGCAGTGATTGAGCCAATAATAATAAACGTAGGAGCCAGTAGTGACAGTGGTAAGTGAGTGATAATCTGTGATAATGTCATGTAGTGTTTGTGATATTATGAATTATTTATTGTGGAAAATTATTGTTGGTAAGTTTTGTTTTTTATTATGTTATTTTAGCAAGACCGTTTATTTATGTTGTTATAGAACAGTTATTTATTTTTAACTTTGGTATGTTTTGTTTTTAATTATTTTATTTTAACAAGAAAGTTTATTTATGTTGTAGAACAGTTATTTATTTTTAAGTTGTAAGTCTATTTCTTGGATTACAGAAGAACTCTTAGCAATGATTAGAAAGAAAAGAGCTTTATGGCAAAAGTATAGACGATCTGGCCGGGACGACGATTTTAACCTCCACCGACAGTTTTCAAACAGACTTGGTTCAGATCTGTCACGCGCTAGAACAAATTTTGAAGCCAGCATTGCTAATAGTAACGACCCCAAACGCTTCTATAAATATATTCGGTCCAATTTAGAGTCTGTGGTTACCATACCTCAACTGAAACGTAGTGATGGGACTGTTAGTAACGACAATAAAGAGGTAGCAACCATTTTCTCAGACTCGTTCTTCGAAAGTTATACTCAGGAACCCGCTGGTGTTATCCCGGAAGTTCTTGGTATACCACGCGTCCAGGGTAGCCTTTCCCACGTTAATTTTTCCGAAGAGCTTATAGAAGAAAAAATTCAAAATCTGAAGAATTCTGTATCCCCAGGTATAGATAATATTTCGGCATCTCTGTTAAAAACCTGCTCTACCTCTCTTTGTAAACCACTTCGTATTTTAATGGAGATGTCTTTTGCCTCAGGGGATATACCGAACCAGTGGAGAACTGCTATCGTCAAACCTATTTTTAAAAAAGGTGATAAATTCAAAGCAACAAATTACCGACCTATCAACTTGACCCCAATCGCAGTTAAACTAATGGAATCCATTATTGTAGACGGTATGCGGCCTTTTCTATCGGAAAACGATTTAATTCCATTGGAACAACACGGGTTCACCCCTGGTAGATCAGTCGAATCCAATTTACTTTGCTGTGTAGCTGATTGGTCAAAAACGTTGGACAATTGTGAGTGTGTGGATATTGTATATTTAGACTTTAGCAAAGCGTTTGATAAAGTGCCTAGAAACAGACTACTACATAAGTTGGAACACTTCGGGATTCGAGGTCGCCTGCTTGCGTGGATTGAATCTTTTCTCTCAAATCGAGTGTTCAAAGTTAAAGTGGATTCAGCGTTTAGTGAGAGCATGAATGTTCTCAGTGGTGTTCCCCAAGGGTCTGTGTTAGGGCCACTATTATTCCTTTTATATACAAGTGATGTACGCCGCCACATAACATCTTTTTGCTCGTTTTATGCGGATGACACTAAAATTTATTCAAACCCACTAACTTGTCACCACGTGATACAACGCGACTTACATAATATCCAAGAATGGAGTGATATTTGGCTTCTACCTCTAAATGTAGCAAAATGTGTGGTACTTCATTTAGGTAAATGCAACCCAAGATTATCTTACAGCATGAATAACTCAACTTTGTCTACGGTAAATTCACATGATGATATTGGCGTTTTGATTACGGAAAACATGACATGGTCTGACCATATTGCACGTCAGGTCAAGAAAGCCAACAGTAGGGTGTATTTGATACTGAAAGTTTTTGAGAATGCTGATTATAACACCTTATCTAAACTATTTAAACTATACGTCCGCCCTATACTTAAATTTGCCAACAGTGTATGGTTCCCATCTTTAGTTCGTGATGCAAATCTTCTGGAAAATGTACAGCGTAGATATACACGGTTGGCATTTGGTCAGAATCGCCCGCCATATGAAGAACGCCTACTTCTATTTAATTTGCCTCTACTCAGCACTCGACGAATCAGAGGGGATTTAATTATTACATACAAGACACTTCATAGCAACACATCATCAATTCGACATCTTTATAAATTGAACAATGATGAGCGTCTTCGTGGTCATCCTTTGAAGCTTTCGCGAGATCCATTTCGATCAATGGTCCGTCAAAATTTCTTAACGTTGAGAGTGTTTTATAAGTGGAACTCTTTGCCATATGAAATAGTTTGTGCACCGTCTTTGAACAGTTTTAAAGCTAGACTTGATAATATGGTACTGTGAACTAAATTTTGTTAGATGTGAGCATAATAGGATTTTCCTCTGCTCTTATTTATGTATAATAATAATAATAATAATAATAATATTTATTTATTTTCTTTTTTAACCTATTACTCCCTAATTAACAACCCTGTCACCATCCTTTCCCGGCAAGGAATATGCTCACGCCTCCACGTTGGTCCTTGCTGGGCAATAAGAACAACTGGCATGGTTAAAATTTTTATAAACATCAACCATTCTACAGTTTTAATGTCGGGTTACGTAAGTATTCCACTCCTATTAAAATTATGCCTGCCACTAAAAATTTTCTTAAAAGAACTCCAGTGTTTCTTTTTGGCCGAGTTGAGTGTGAATACAAATTTAATTATATTTATTTTATGAAATATCATTTTATATATACTTACATAAATACGTATGTGATGCTACTGAGTGCCCGGCATATACGATTTCTTTCTTTCTTTCCAAGTTTGTTTACGACTGAATAGTTAGTTGAACAAATTGTTAGATATAAAGGCGGCACGTTAAATCATTTACTCTATGCGGTCGACTAGGATAAAACTTAATATATTTCTCTCGATTCAATGGGTTTATATGGTAGAACAAGGTGCCGCTTTAGTATCAAATAAGAGCTACTATCCTTTGACGAGAGTGCCGCTTATTTTTTGCATTACTGACTCGAGATTTCGGCCGAAGTATATATGAATTGGTAATTGCGTTTCCTTATCAGTTTCTTTTTTTTTTACTAATACCATAAATATTGCATCCAATTATTAAATCTATATTGTTATCTAATAAAGTGGTATAGTTACAACTACTACGCTTTGATAGCTATTACTTTTATACATTATGTTTGTAATGTTCTTCCAGTAAAGTCAGTGTATTGCTAAAATTTAATTAAACCGTCAGAAATTATTTGTCTAACTAATTAACTGTATCAGCAAGTAATAAAGTATATGCGTGGTATTTGTATGTATACTAAGGCAAAGGATTCAAAGATTCATTATTAATTAATTTGAGGGCTTTTACACATGACTAAAATAAACAAATCGTGTACTAAATTTCTAATTAGGGTTTCTGGGTAATTCACGTGCTCTGCGGCCCATGTTTTGTTAGCTGGTAAGAAAACAATTTAGCGTGAATTCAATTTGTATGGTGCCGTGCACTGTAGCGCAATTTCACAGGAATCAAGATTATATTTTATGTATAGTATTATAACCAATGTGGGTTTGAAATAGTATAAATTCAATGTCTCTGCCAGGGATGTCCACTGCTATGCCTCTCTACAATGCAGACAGCGCCGCGTTGTCCTTATAATTTATCTCCTTGTATATGAGATGTATTCGAGCAGTGCGGGCGGCCGGTAAAGAATTCAAGTTGACATTCAGAATGACTAGTTCTAAAACAAGAAAGTGCTGTGCGAAACTGTTTTCGTGGAACCGGGCGGTACCGTACGTTTATTATTTTCTTCTAATAAAAAACGTTGTTTGTGTTATATTAACCTAAAATAATTATTTTTAACTGTAATATTTCTTTCAATAAATATTTTTAAATTGGCTGTTTGGAGGCCATTTGATTCAGATGAAAATTTACATAATGAAAATGTGTAAGACGAGCTAACTTTTAAATATTTATGACTGCTTAAAAGAAGAAACAGTTCTTTGTGCATGGCTTTTATTAACAAATGATAAAACAACACACATATTTTCAGTAAATCTAGTTATATAACTAGGATGGGTTGGTGGAGTCTTTTCGCCAAGCATATATATTGAACACTGGTAGACAAAAAGATTTTTTATATTAAATGCCTCTGCCTCTATATATAACAGTGTGGTGGACGTATACAGTTTTTTCTTTAAAATTATCTTTAGAATAGAATTTTGAATTGTTTGTAGAATTTTTAGTACATTATTGTAAAGTCCTCCCCAGATAACAATACAGTACCTAATTATAGACTTAATTAGGGATTTATAGTCATTAATTTTTTTCAATTTAATATGTCCCTTAAAATATAAAATTTTTGCTTAAGTTATCTAATTTCTTTGTAATATAAGATTCATGTTTATTCCGTCTTAGGTGCTGGTCAAGCATAACTTCGAAGTACTTTATTTTATTAGCTTGTTGTTTGTTGTGAACATACATTATTATGTATATACAGGGTGTCTCACCGGGAACTGAATCGATCGATATAGAGAAAAGTACTCATCAGAAAATTTTGATAATTACTAATGTCGGTGTGGCCAATCCAACTAAAATAATTACAAGCAGCTGGCACTTCCGCTTATACCGGAAGTTGATACCAACTTGCTTATTTCAAATAGAACACGCTATATATTTTAGGGTTTTCGAAAATAGCATAAAATTCTGAGTTGAAAATATGTAGCATATCCTATACCTAAACCTAGCATTTTCAGAGATATTTGACATTTTATAGAAAATTTGAGAGGTGCAATGGTTTGCAAGAACCGTTATAAGTTTCTTAGTGTAAAAGATCCTCATTTGCTTCTTGTCACGTAAAAAGAACACAAGGAGAACTAAGTTCTACAACTGAAATAAATTCAATAACATCATACCGAGTGTTCCGTTTTTCGCGTTACATTTTGTCAACTTCAAACCGCGAAAACATGTTTAGGTCAAATGGAACACCCAGTATTTATTTACGTCATGTTATGTAAAATTGAATTTCCTTTTTTCTGATATTAGCATTGCGGGGGTTAAAGTTACAACTTTTTGAAATATTTGCGATTTTATTAGAAATTCATGAATTGTTGTAATCATTTCATCAAAATAGCCATGATCAGAAACAATCAGTCATTATCTTATGTCAAAAAATGCCAGCACGTTTAAATTATACCAACGAAAACTTTTTAAATTTATTTATTATTTATGGAGAATGTGATAAAGTAATATCAAGAAATTGCAGCACATTTGCTACTCGATATCCACAAAAACGCAAAATAACACTAACACTGTAACATGCGTATTAATCGAATTGAAGGTATGGCATGAGCTAAAATAGCAGAGACAAGATCAATTTAAAATATGATTTCATTTTAATATAATAATTGCTCAAAATTCCGCCCTCTAATCTCGACACATTTTTCTCACCTTCGGATTAGTTCCTCATGGGTAGCTCTTCTAATTGAATCCTGTGATATATTTTGAAATGCATTTCTTACTCTTTGCATACAATCTTCAATGGTTGTTAATGGGCTCTCATAAACTTTATTTTTAATAGTTCCCAAATGAAATAATCCAGAACTGATAAATCGGGCGAGCGAGGAGGCCATAAGAACGGTTATGGCTCTATTGGCAATCCATTGATCATAAAAAGTTTCTTGTAAATAATATTTAATTAAATATGCGTTATGTGGGGGAGCACCGTCGTGCTGATAAAAAATGTTTCTATGTTCGGCGAGAGGCAAATTTTCTAAATAGTTATTATTCAAATTTTGTAAGATATTGAGATATCTTTCACTTAATTAAAGTCAAAAATTTATCTATACAAATTAGCAGAAGAGAAAATTTAATTTACCGTTTAAATTTTCCTGATAAAATTGTAATGCCACCACTCTATCGTTTCTTATGGCACAGTAAACATTGAATTGCCAACTTTCCTGAAAGTTTAACTCTCTGAACATATGAGGATTTGAGTCACTCCAATAATGCGAATTGTGTCTATTAAAAAGTCAATTTTTAGTAAATTTTGCTTCATCTGTCCATATAATATTTCCCAAATAAGAATCGTGACCCTCAGACCTAATTAGAATAAACTCACAAACATTCTGTCTTCTTAGGAAATCTGCTTCATTTAATCCTTGAACCATATAGAATGAAAACGGGTGAAACTTATGTTTTAATAAGATTCTGTGAATTGAATCCTTACATAGTCCCGATTCCAGAGCAGCTTGTCTTAATGACATCCTTGGAAATGCATGAAAATATCCCAGAATGACTATTTCAATATTTTCATCAACAATAGGCTTCCTTCTTTGCACTTTTGCCTTGACAGAGCCATAGTTTTTAAAATTTTCCAGTATGCGTTTTACAGTGTTTGGTGACGGTTTCCGTTTTTCTGGATATCGAGTAGCAAATGTGCTGCAAGTTCTTGATATTACTTTATCACATTCTCCATAAATAATAAATAAATTTAAAAAGTCTTCGTGGGTGTAATTTAAACGTGCTGGCATTTCTTGACATAAGATAATGACTGATTGTATCTAATCATGGCTATTTTGATGAAATGATTACAACA
Organism: Leptura quadrifasciata; assembly: GCA_963675555.1. Lineage (NCBI taxonomy): Eukaryota > Metazoa > Arthropoda > Insecta > Coleoptera > Cerambycidae > Leptura > Leptura quadrifasciata. The sequence goes on along the minus strand of OY776681.1, from coordinate 16,248,878 downwards.
ATTCATGCATTTCTAAGGGAATTCAATTTTACACAACTTGACGTAAAAAAATGCAGGGTGTTCCATTTGACCTAAACAAGTTTTCGCGGTTTGAAGTTGGCAAAATGTAACCCGAAAAACGGAACACTTGGTATGATATTATTGAATTTATTTCAGTTGTAGAACGTAGTTCTCCTTGTGTTCTTTTTACGTGACAAGAAGCAAATGAGGATCTTTTACACGAAGAAAGTTATAACGGTTCTTGCAAACCGTTGCTCCTGTCAAATTTTCTATAAAATGTCAAATATCGCTGAAACGGCTAGGTTTAGGTATAGGATATGCTACATATTTTCGACTCAGAATTTTATGCTATTTTCGAAAACCCTAAAATATATAGGGTATTCTATTTGAAATAAGCAAGTTGGTATCGACTTCCGGTATGAGCGAAAGTGCCAGCTACTTGTAATTATTTTAGTTGGATTGGCCACACAGACATTAGTAATTAACTAAATTTTCAAAATTTTCTGATACGTACTTTTCTCTATATTGATCGATTCAGTTCCCGGTGAGACACCCTGTATAGTGTTTTTTAGAAGGTTAATCATTAACTAATAATGTAAAAGTTAAAAATTTACTTTTTTGTATGTTTAAGCTTAATGAACTAAATTTTAACCACTTGAAAATTAATGCTAAGCTTTCTATTTACCAAGTCCCATGAATCTTCTACAAATACAGTAGCAGTGTCATCAGCGCAAGATACTGAGTGGCCTTTAAATTGTTTTAAATTTGTATACTATTAATCTACACAAGGAACAAAATTGGACCCAATACTGTCCCTTGTGGTACTCCCATGGTGACAGTGAGAGGGTTACTATAAATCTCATCAATTATTACGCATTGTTGTCTATTAGCGAGATAATTTTCTATGAGACATAATGCAGGACCACGTATACCAACGTTTTGAAGTTGATTTAGTAAGATTTGGTGTAATACGGTATCAAAAGCCTTTGCTAAATCAAGAAATGCAGCCAGGCACTTTTTCGATTTATCTAAATTTACAATTTCTTTAATAAGTCCAAAAATGCATGATCTGTACTTGTATATTTTTTTAAGTCAAACTGCTGATCCGTGATCACATTATGTTCATCGAAAAATTCCACCAGCCTGTTTTTAAGACATTTTTCAAATATTTTTGAAAAAATTACTGATAATTGAAATAGGTTTTTTAGTTGTTCAAATTTTTATAATCGCCAGATTTATGTACTGGGGATATTTATTATATTTGTTTTAAGTGTTAAGTTTATATGCAATAATAGTTTAATAATACATAAATATATTAATTTTACTAGTTTGACTGATATTCCGCCAGGGCCAGCAGATGACCTATTTTTTAAGCTGCCTATTATGCAAATTATTTCATTTTTTGTTATAGGTTTCAGAAATATTGACGATTGTGTTGAATGATTTTCTAGGATATTAGAATTTTTAAATTTTATTTATTTTTTAAGACATTTTTGTGCCAATATTTATAAAGTAATCATTAAAAACGTTAGCTGTTTCTGTGTTATCCATCACTTCTAGTCCTTCGTTATTTATTTTATTAATATTTTTTATTTGTTTATGTGTTGTTGTTGAATTTGAAGCATTATTTACTAGCTTCCAGACTTTTTAACGTTACCTGTAGTTCTGTGTGTTTACTTTTGTAGTACTGATTTTTGACATCTCTTATTAATTTCTTAAGCATGTTTCTGTATTATATATATTATTCTATATACTTATATTCTGTGTATTGTTTTAAATTCAGGTGAGTAGTTTTTCAATAATTTTTTTTCAAGTAGTCTCGATGCCTTATGGAGTTTATTAATCCATCGATGATCCATGGTTTTAATTTATAGAATTTATTTTTGATATTCATGCATTTTGATGATTTTTTTATTAATGTGTGAATTTTATTGATAAAAATGTTGTAACTATCTTGAACCGGAGTACAATTTATTACTTCTGCCCAAGTTTCTTGCTCTAATAAATGGCTCAAATTTTTAACTTCAGTTATATTTTTTCCTCGGTTCATTTTGGTATATATTTTTTCTCTGAATTCTAAAGTTATGTCATTACTTAAAACATTGCAGCGATGTTATATGCTTATATGATTCAACCTTATTTGGCAGATACTTTCTTATCTCCCCCCCCCCCCCCCGCCCCGACATTCTATATTAACCTACTTGTAGCTTACCGGAAAGTGAGGGTGACCTGTCCGTAGACCTTCCTGTTTTCGACAAACTCCGGATCGACAAGGAGGACGCCCTGCAGTCTATCGATTCCGCTGCTAGACACCACCAGGTCTCTCGAGCTTAAATACAACGTCAACTTCTGGTTTGGGGACGCCTTCTTAAACACCCTGAAAAAAACGGCGTTATTAAATATTGGTAGCAATTTAAGAAGGGAAACTCAACTCCATTGATCGCTTGAAGTGAATTTCTAGCTTTTTAATGGAACATTTTAAAAGTGAGTGATTTTTGCGCCAGAATTTTAATGAGTTTTGTCAGAATTTACTAGTAAAAGAAATTGACACAATAGGTCCTCTGGCTTTTCTAAAAGGATAAAAAAAATATTCGTCATAATTATCAATGAGGTAATAGTAACATGAATGGTATTTTTCTAACGAAACAATAATAGAAACCATTTTTTTCTTTACATTTGTTTTTATTTAAATATTATTATATGCTTTAGATTCATGAAGTTAAGTAATTCTTACATACTTTTTTATTGGTGTATGCCTGTGACATTCAAGGATTATTTTCATAGATTTATTTTGTAATTTTTGTAGTTGATAAAATAAAAAGATGGCTGTTTACATCTTAATCGTCAAAGCTATCTGATAGAAAATATTCTTTTTTTTTTGTTACCATGGTTTTTGCAAATTTTCTTTAACAGAACTCAAATCATTCGTATTACTGTCAGTTGCAGTCAATGCTGTTAGGTAGTTTCCATGTGAAATATTAACGTTGTTTTTCAATTATGGATGAACTAACTGAACGTGAAACAATTACGTTGTTAATAATGGTTGGTTTTGGAGACAGGCAGAGATCTCTAAAAGAAACATGCACCATTTTTAATACAACATTGCCTGATGGAAATTCAGAAATTTCTAAATCAACAGATTTAAAAGTTGCGCAAAATTTTACGAAAGTGTTAAAAATCGGCCAAAATCCTGTCGAAGTAAATCGGCTACAAATGAAGATATTTCACTTGATGTTCTTCTTAGCCAAGTGTAAGAACTAAAAACTTCAGCAGTAAAAAGAGCCTCATATCATATTATTAGCGAGGGATCGGTAAGAAGGGCGTTGTCCAAAAATAAGTTTCATCCGTATGAAGTACATTTAGTACAAGAATAAAATGAAGGTGATCCTGGTAGAGGGATGCAGTTTTATCAGGAAATTATGGATAATATTGAGATTAATGTTAACTTTTTCAATAATACAGTCATTTCCTACGAAGCAACATTTTGCCTGGATGGTTTTGTAAATCGACATAACTGTCATTACTGGGCTGATCAGAATCATCACTGGATGGAAGAAATGCACACCCAATACCTTCAAAAATTAAATGTATGGACGGGGATAATCAGATGATACATCATCGGACCATTCTTTCTTAGAGAAAATTTAAACTCTAATCGTTATTTACAACTTTTGCGCGAGCAAATGCTCCAACATTGAATCCTTTTTTTTCCAACCCAGGCAAATCCTGAACGACTCTCAGATGAAATTTGGCATCAGCAGGCCTCATTATGGAGTTGGTGTGCGTCAATACCTGAATGAAATATTTCCACAGGGATGGGTAGGTCGAAGAGGACACATTGAATGGCCACCGCGATCGCCAGATTTAACTCCTTTAGACTATTTTTTGGAGGTCATTTCAAATCCGTTGTTTATATATATGACATTGGCTACCATTCATGATTTGCAAGGTATAATTCAATGCAGGTCGGGGTATTTGCCCGCTGAGTAGTTGTTTCCTGCAAATCATATGTAATAACATATATATATGTTATATTAGAAATATACTATGATATATAATATTATCGAGACAGGCTTAACCTTCTCAAACATATCGTATTACATACTGCGTAACAGCTCTTCTCAATAACCGCTCACGCTGCATGAGCATTGTATTTCAATTCTAAGTAATCCTGATTGTGCTGAATCAGCAACACTGTTTCCTTTGTTCTCAAAACATTATAAATATTACCAACAACCTTTTTGTAATCAGTCTTATACTCACTTTCGAATAAACCTCATCTAAATTATTATTGTATTTTTCTAAAGAGTCAAAGTTGACTCCAGTGTTAAACTAAATAAATCTTTTTAAAAAGTTATTCAAACAATCCACTATCTAACATTGGCGCAGTCGTGGCGGATCTGAAAAACACACAGTTCGGGAGCCTAACCAGTAGCAAACATATCCGAGGGAACAAGGAGTCCATCTGAAAAAGGTGCCTAACCGGACGAAAAGAGCTTCTGGAACAAGGAGAACTTCTTAGCTGTAGTGGTGGATCCCAATCCTTTGTTCAGAAGAACCTACATTATTCTCAAACGCACAGAAGCGAAACAATAATAATTATCAAGAAATACAAGCAAAGCAACATTTCAAATCAACACGATTCAACAATTAGCAAGTAAGAATTTCTTCCCGTCTCATCGTTGGTGTCTTCGGCATCAAAGGCAACCCTGTGGAAGGAACACCCAGTGACACCCCTGGCAGAGAGAGACCTTTGGTGAAGCTAAGCTCACGAAGTCGCATTCAACTGGACCACGAGGAATGAAAAATTTAGGGTAAGTCATTTTTGAATCATCTCGCAAACATTTATTTGCAAACAACGACATAATTTTACATTTTATTTTATCAAAATACATTGCATTGCTACATACAGTTCTAATATCTAAGGTAGTAATTTTATTTAAACTTGAAATAAAATATCTTGATTATAATTTGTGTGACCTATATAAATAACCGTAATCATACACTGTTCCTATCGTAACATTATTTTTATGGTAATATCATATACTCCTCAAGTGCGAATTTATCTAATTAACTACAATCACATACCATTTTTATCTTAACATTATTTTTATCATAATATCATATATCATATAAAGGTTAAGTTTACGCCTTACTTGACTGTGAAATAAAATAAAACCCACATGTTCTATACTGTTTAAATGCACATTAGTATATAAAATTTCAGTGACATTATCCCCAACTTAAAACACTTTTTAAATTAATCCAATTATCCTTGTAATTAAATTTTGAAATATTATAAAATAAACAGCACATTGTTTTACATATAATAAAAAATTGCCAATTATCAGTAGCGTACTAGCTCAAATTGAAAAGGTGTTTTAAGTTATTCGATTATCTAAATAATATAAATAAAATGGCTACAAACGTAAGCAATTCCAATGCAAACAATTCAATCACGGCGAACGAAACAATAAATATTGAACCTTATAGGTTAAACGAAATATTTTCCATAGTGCCCGAATTTGACGGCAACCCCATATTCTTGCAAACATTTATTTCAGCTTGCATAACCGCTCAGGGTATCGCTGTTGATGATCAGCGCGTCTTATTAACGCTTCACATAAAAAATAAATTACGCGGAAAAGCCGCAGAATTGATAAATTCACGAAACCCCGTCACTTGGGCGGAAATAAAAAATTTGCTCGAATCACATTTTGGTGACTCTCGTGACTTGACAGCCTTGATACAAGACTTGCAAACAATTCGTCAATTACCCAACGAAACAGCTTTAATATTTGTGTCCAGGTTACAAACACATAATGCAAAAATGCACGCGGCAATACAAAAACAAAGTTTAACTTTAGAGGAAAAAACCGCGCAATCCACTTTAATAGAAAATATGACGTTAACTACTCTTCTCACTGGACTCGAACCAAAATTAGGTCAAATTATTAGGGCTGGTAACCCCGGCAATATGCTAGATGCAATAAATCGCATCAAACGAGAATTACAATTATCGTATTTCGAATCTCAAAAATTTGGAAATAGAACTTTAAACAAAAATCCCGTTCAAAATCAGCAAAGACGCCCAAATCTCCCACCATTTTGTACATTCTGCAAAAGGAATGGACACAGCTTTAACGAATGCCGCGCGAGGCAAAACCACCAATTTTCACACCCCAATTTCACACCAAACGCCTATTCCAATCAGGCACAAGTTCCTAGACAGCACTTCCAGAGTTTACCTAACCAAACAAATTTTAGACCACAGAATTTCCAAAATTTGCCTAATCAACAACGTAATTATCCACAACAAAACAGGCCCTTAGCTATCAGGCCAAATCCTAACTTCCAGCAGCAGAGACCTTCTGCCATACAACCGAACCCCAATTTTAATCGATTCAATCAACAAAAAACACATCACTTAAATCAAGAACCTTATGATAATTACTCAGATTACCCAAACCAATACGAAGATTACTCTGCAAATCAGTCCGTAAATTATTCTCCCGATTATCAATCTCAAAATAACGATGACTACGATTTTCAAAATGGACAATATGAGAATTATACTGCTAATTCTCAGCAATACGAGGATTATACTGTTAATCCTCCGGATTTTTGCACAGGCCCGGAGTATTCCACGAATACTCCAACACAACAAACGGACGAGCTAGACCAAATTTCTCATCAAGTCCAAGCGATAAACCTCCAGGACAGTTTCGGTCCAAACCTGAACTTCCCGGAAAACCAATTCATGTAAAAACACCCCGCTACAAACTAAATATCGTAAACTCAAAAAATTTATTTTACATAGAAGACATTACTAAACGTTTCAAAATCTTGATAGACACAGGCGCAGGTATCTCTATATTCAAACCCGAAACGGCAGAAAACTATAAACGTCGATCCCACGAAAATGTAATTATACAAGGTATAACAGACGAAAAAATTAATATCACTGAATCTGCTCTCATACCTTTCAATCCGAATGATCCATACAAAGTTTACATTCATAATCTAGATATAGAATTTGACGGACTTTTAGGTGCCGACTTTTTGGACCATTACGATTGCTTAATAGACATTAAAAACAGACAATTAATCACTAATTTCAAAACCGTACCATTGTATCAAGTTACCGATAATATATTAACTACACTCTGGAGCCCGATTAAAAATCAAAATTTAAACGAAACAAAAAACCAAAATGTAATTTCTATCGAACCACGCACAGAAAAGATTTTTAAGCTTAAATGTAATTTACAAAATACCGAAGCTATACTAATAGCCCAGGAAAACGAAAAGGTACGTTTACCGAACGCCATTGTCAAAATAGACAACAATGGTGAATTTTTGACGACAGTAATAAACTCAAATGCAATTCCGAAAACAATAAAATTTTCAAATCTTAAACTTGAACCCGTCCAAAAATTTAGGTCAATATTTAATGCAAATCTTCAAAATCCGGATTCCCAATATATAGACAGAAATTACGAAATAAGAAACCAATTACGCTTAGATCACTTGAACGATGAGGAGAGTGAACTAATTACTCAACTCTGTTTAGACTTTTCAGACATATTCTATTTAGAAGGTGACAACTTGACATTTACCAATGAAATCAAACATTCAATAGACACTAACGATTCTAAACCAATTTTCACTAAATCTTATCGTTACCCCCAAATTCATAAACAAGAGGTAAAATCACAAGTCTCGAAAATGCTCGACCAAGGCATTATCCAGCCTTCAATTTCTCCCTGGTCCTCCCCAGTTTGGGTAGTCCCCAAAAAACTAGACGCTTCTGGTAAACAGAAATGGCGCGTCGTAGTTGACTACCGAAAATTAAACGAAGTAACGATAGGTGATAAGTATCCTTTGCCCAACATTTCTGATCTTCTAGACCAATTAGGCAGATGTCAATATTTCACGACTCTAGACTTGGCCTCTGGCTTCCACCAAATTGAAATCGATCCTAAGGACATCCAAAAAACAGCTTTCACGGTAGAGAATGGCCACTACGAATTTGTACGTATGCCATTCGGTCTAAAAAATGCTCCATCCACTTTCCAGAGGGTCATGGACAATATTCCATTAGGCATCCAAAATGAACGCTGTCTCGTCTACATGGACGATATTATTATTTATTCCCCTACTATCCACGAACATATTTCCCGATTAACAGAAGTCTTCAAACGTCTACAAAGAGCCAACCTCAAAATTCAGCCAGACAAATGCGAATTCCTTCGCAAGGAAGTCGCCTATTTAGGACATCTTATTACAAAGGATGGTGTAAAACCAAACCCTGCCAAAGTCGAAGCAATTCTAAATTTTCCTCAACCCAAAAATCAGAAAGAAATTAAATCTTTTCTAGGTCTAGCAGGCTACTATAGACGCTTCATTCCTAATTTCTCCAAAATTTCAAAACCCTTAACTAAGTTGCTACAAAAAGATATACCTTTCAATTTCGACAATGACTGTACAAATTCATTCGAAACCCTAAAACAAACTTTGACAACTACCCCGATATTGATCTACCCCAACTTTGATGAACCTTTTGTCCTAACTACAGACGCTAGTGCATTTGCAATAGGTTCTGTACTTTCACAAGGAAGTATAGGAAAAGATTTGCCAATCGCATACGCATCTCGAACTTTATGCGGCGCGGAAACTAAGTATTCAACCATTGAGCGTGAACTTTTATCTTTGGTCTGGAGTGTAAAGCATTTTAGGCCATATCTATTCGGAAGGAAGTTCAAACTCGTCACCGACCACCGACCACTCACTTGGTTATTTTCCATAAAAGACCCAGGTAGTAGACTAGCCCGTTGGCGCTTAAAACTCGAAGAATACGATTACGAAATAATATACAAACCCGGAAAAATCAATAAAAACGCGGACGCGTTGTCCAGAATTAAAATCAATCACTTTTCAGAATGTTCCAAATTTTATTCAAAAATTCTAGCCGCAAACGAAGACTCAAACGAAGACTCAGACGAAGATGAAACCCCAGACAATGACGACGAGATCACTGACGAACAAATTGCCCGAGAATTTGACACATTCTCCCGCCTTTACAAAACCAAATCTCTAATAGACTATTCCAAAATTCAAATCACAAATAAACAACTATTCGATCGAGAAAATAAAAACATCATAACGTTTTTCCAACAAAACAACTTGACAGACCTTCACCATCAAATTATCGAGGATATTTTCGAGGAAAACCCCGAATTCTATAACAATACAATCAATATCGTTTCCAGTAAATCGACCCGACAAAGAAATTATTACATTATCGCTCTACCCTTCGACCCAGAGTCTGTGGTAGAACACTTATTTTTAACATTATATAAACACCGAAACAAATTAGACCTTTCCAAAACTTACCATGTTGAAAACAATCTAGACTTTCCAATTCTCGAAATCCTATCATTTATTTTTGCTGAAAAAGACTTAAAACTAATCATATGTCAAAATTTAGTACGAACTCCCGACGAGGACCAACGTCCGATCATTCTCGACCAGCATCACACCGGAAAAAATAATTTACATCGTGGAATAAATGAAACGATACGTAGAATCAAAAATAAATATAATTGGCAAGGCTTAACAAAAGACGTCGAAAATTTTATAAAAAATTGTGAAACATGTCAAAGAACAAAAGTCTGTCGTAAGAACCTCAACAATCCCTTAGTGATTACTGAAACCCCTAAAACTCCATTTGAGAGAGTTAATATCGATCTATTCGAATTTCCCACGCGAAACTATGCATTAACTATCCGCGACGAGTTAACCAAATTTACTCAAGCTTACGCAGTCCCAGACAAGAGCGCAAAATCAGTCGTAAATACCCTGTTGCTTTATTTTCAGCATTATGGTACTCCACTAAGAATTCATTGCGATTATGGCGGCGAATTTGATAATAATTTATTAAAAGACCTTTGCACCCTTTACGACATAAAACTAACATACTCAAGCGTAGGACACCCTCAATCCAACGGATCTATCGAACGATTCCATGCCACCCTAGCGGAAATGATCAGAATACATAAAACAGAGAATCCGAACGAACATCCTTTCACCATATTACCATACGCGGTAATATGTTATAACAATTCAGTAAACAAAACTCATGGCTTTACGCCATACGAACTTATTTTCGGACATACAGCTAACCGACCACCTGAAACTCTTTACAACCAAAAAGACCTGATCACCAAATACGTTAGAGACCTAAATAATCGAATATCTCATTATTACAAAATTGCGCGAAGTCGAACAGAAGCACAAAAACAAAAAGCCAAAGTTCGATTCGACAAGAACATTCCCGAAAATAGACACACATATAATATTGGCGACAAAGTGTACGTCAAAGAATCACAAATAAAAAATAAACTGCAAAATAAATTCAACGGTCCCTTTGAAATTACAGAAATCTTTCAAAATTCCGCTACATTACTAAATCTCGAAACAAACCAAACAACCAAAGTAAATTTTGATCGAATGAAACCATATACTGAAGATTAAATTTATTTTCAGGTTTCTCCTGCTGATCGGATCAGCACTTGCTCAATTTAAAATAACACCTATTAACAATACGATCGGAGTATATTATCACCAAGACACGGACATTGTGATTTCTCACAAGAAATGGACTTTACTGGTACACAAAAACATATCTACCTTTAAGACAGCTTTCGACAAAAACGACAAGATCTTACAGACACTATACAACACACTCGACCCAGCATATCATTACATGAACGTCTTTTCAGGAGATGTAAAAACTCACCTTAGCTTATTGACGCAAATTTCCCAATCAATACAATCAAAATTTGACGAAATTTACCTTGACACGAAACGATACAAACGAGGAATACTAAATGGCATCGGAACGATTTTCAAATCAATAACCGGAAATTTAGACGCAGAAGACGGTCAGTATTATTCTGATTGTATCAACAAATTGAATAATGACGAACACCAACTCGAAAACCTAATTAAAAACCAAATATCCGTTACAACTTCAGTAATCAAAAATTTCAACGCAACTATTCAAAAGTTGCAAGTTGACGAAGAAACTTTCAATAAGGATATTAAAGAAATTGAAACCTCAATTTTAGACATGACTAAGGACATAGAAAACGTCCATGCAAAACTGAAATTTATCGAAATCTGCGAACAACTTATGGCAAGTTATTTATTTATCGAGGATAACCTAAATGACATCCTAAATTCCATCACTTTCGCGAGGCTTAAAATAATTCACACGTCAATTATAAATCCAAAAGACTTAATAAATTCTCTACAAGAAATTTCGCAAAACCTACAAAGGAACAATTTACCGCTTCCAATCAAACTATCAAAGGTTGCACAGTACTTAGACATTATAGAACTAAAAGCTTTTCAAACAAATTCGGATCTAATATTTGTGTTAGACATACCTTTAATAGACCCTCAAACATATTCAGTATTTCAATTATACCCTATTCCTATTTTGGATAATAGAACTGGTTTATATCATGTATTATCAACTTCTCAAAAATATATCGCGAGAGATGATGATTCATTAATGTACATACCTATCTCGAACCTTGAAGAATGCAAACCACTTTATTTCAACACCAAATTATGTCCAAATTTATTTGCATATCCTATTGACAACAATGCCATATGCGAAGCCCGTCTCTTCAAGAACCTCAAAACTCTGCCAGAAAACTGCCAGACGTCATTTATCATCAGCCAAGGCTACAACGTCCAAAAAATAGACGAAAACACATGGTTAGTTATTAACGCAGAACCTCTACAAACAACCATCAACTGTCCAGAAAGAAATTCAAAAACTGAAGTCATCTACAAAAATTCAATAGTAAAATTACAACCAAATTGTTACGCCTTCATAGGCATCACAAAAATTCAAGCCAGTACCAATGAAGTAACCGATGTAAAAGACGACACTCATCCAATCCAAATTCCATTTGAATGTTGTAAACATATTCCAGACAAAATCCGAGCTCCAAATCTTAAACCACTAAAATTAAACAATCTCAATACGGAAGACCTCGAAGTTGCCAAACACAAGTTGGACCAATACTCCAGAGATTTAGATGATTTGATCAACGAACCCTTTATAACAAAACACATATCCTGGTTCACCTATTTTATCATTGTGCTAATAATTGGACTGTTATTTCTGTACCTATTTTGTAAGTGCAGAACAAAAAGACGAAGACTAGCCATCGATGTTTCTGCATCACCCCCATCTCCACCGAGGCCTAGCAAACCCTACAGGACATTTGCTAACCTATTTCCTTCACGAAGACGACCTACCTTAAGAAGAGAAGACAACGAAGCCGAAGACATAGAACTTACATAAAGACAAACTGTTTTGTGCCTTTTTACTGACTTTCAGTGCTGGACTCTTCAGTGAATTTTATTTCATTTGTTTAATCATTATATTTCATTATTTTTCTATCATTTGTTAATTTCAATTTTATTAACATTTTTACGTCATTTTCATTCAAACCCATCATGCTTATATTTTATGCTTTCACAGTAAAGCTATATTTTAACCTTAGGAATATTTTATCCTATTTTACAATTCAAACCTAGTATGTTTGTATTTTACGCTTTCTTGCCAAAGCTATATTTTAACTCTAACATTTTTATGTTATTTTATTTTATGAATCAAGCTTATTGTGCTTGCATCTCATATTCTAGACGCTAAGGTTATATTCTGTGTTTTAAACCTTACGATTTAACATTTTTGTATCTTTTATATTTTTCCAAATTGTACCATTACCTTTTATATACATTTTATATTCATTTCAAAAGTTGCTGCATAAAACACCAACTTTTTTTATAAGGGGGAAGCTGTTATATTAGAAATATACTATGATATATAATATTATCGAGACAGGCTTAACCTTCTCAAACATATCGTATTACATACTGCGTAACAGCTCTTCTCAATAACCGCTCACGCTGCATGAGCATTGTATTTCAATTCTAAGTAATCCTGATTGTGCTGAATCAGCAACACTGTTTCCTTTGTTCTCAAAACATTATAAATATTACCAACAACCTTTTTGTAATCAGTCTTATACTCACTTTCGAATAAACCTCATCTAAATTATTATTGTATTTTTCTAAAGAGTCAAAGTTGACTCCAGTGTTAAACTAAATAAATCTTTTTAAAAAGTTATTCAAACAATCCACTATCTAACATATATATATATATATATAATATACATATATATACAAGCAGTCATAATCAAGATATCAATACATAAATAAGTATACGACTCTAGTTATAACTGTTAGTTTATGCTCCTCTGTTTAAAAAAACTCAGTGACTGTATAAAATACGTTTTCCAATAATAATTTTTTCACAGTTTTTTTATACTTTACATATGTGGAAACAGACTTTATTTCATTAGGCAGAACATTATATAATACTATGCAGTTATAAATTGGAGAAAGTTTAAATGTAGTTGTACGATGCCTAGGGATACATAAGAGGTCTCCATGTCTAGTGTTATATACATGAGTCTCGTTACACTTGACATATGTTAAACATTTATATACACGGAAGTGTTAAAATTCGTTTTTTCTTAAAAATGCCTCTACAGCTTTCCCTAAAATTCATGTTGAACATTAGCCTAACTATTCTTTTTTGAATAATAAAAATTCTTTCAATATCTCTGGTACTACTCCAAGATAGTATATTAAATGACATATGGCTGTAAGCCAACGCGTAATATATATTAAGTAAACCATTTACATCCAGTGAACTCTTCATTTGTAAAATTGCAAAATATGCAGAATTTAATTTATTGCAGACATGTCCAGTATGCAGTGACCATCTCAGTTGTGGATCGAGGTAAGTACCAAGAAATTTAGCCGAATCAGAGATAGTCAGGTTGTCATTCAGGCTAAAAGTGGGAGGTATTGATTTATGTATATTAAAATTTAAACATACCGTTTTGTTATTATTAAGAATTAGTCTGTTTCTCTGACACCAAGAGTTTAATTCCATAATTATGGTTGACACATTATGTTGCAGCTCATCTAAGTTTTTAGAGACTACAGTGATAGTAGTGTCGTCGGCAAACATAGTTACTCTGTCGTGGCGAATGTGGTTCGGCAGTTCATTGACATACAACATGAATAGTAGAGGGCCCAAAACCGATCCCTGCGGAACACCCAGTAATACGTCAAAGATCTCCGAATTTGTCTCCTGCAGTTTAATCATCATAGATCTGTCGCTCATAAAGGAAATTAACCAGGATTGGATATGTCCTCTAATTCCTAAATAGGACAGTTTTTCTTTAAGCATATTTCTGTCAACGGTATCAAAAGCTTTGGATAAGTCGAAGAACAGTGATACTACAGGCAGGCAGCTGTGAAAAAAAAATTACCAAAAATATTGACTATTTCCGATTTATTCGTAACATATCATTATTATAATGATAATTTAAAAGATACATTATAAATATAAGAAATATTTTGTAAAAAGTGCTCAATAAAAAAATGTTTTAAATTAATTTCTACAAATTTAAACCCCTTGGGGCACATGAAAGTTACGATAATATGGAGGCTCAAAAATTTGCCAAAAATTAGAGAATCCCCAGGCGTTCGAACGAGACGCACGTATTTATCGGTGTCTAAAGCAGTGGCCGGGCAAGCAGGTAGTGGGTTTATTATCCCCAAGGAATTCCCAAATTGCCACGTGAAATTTATAAGTGCGTCATATCTAAATGCATTTGACAATAATAATTAATTAATTAGTGAAATGAGTGAAAAGTGTGCAAAGTGCAATGGCGGGATCACGACGAAGAAGCCAGCCGTTACTTGCAATGGTTTCTGTAAAACGTGTTACCATATCCAATGTGTCGATATACCAAACGAAATATTAGCAGCAGTGACCAAATATTCTTCGCTATCCTGGAGATGTGAGGACTGTTTAAAAAAATTGCCGACTTGTGATCTCGAACACCTGGAAACTTTGCTGGAAGAAAAATTCAAAATACTTGTGCAAGAAATGACAGATAAATTTAACTGCATTAAAAATGACATAACTCACTCTACTGCCAAAGTTATATGTGATATAAATGCCGAAAAAAAAGTCGAAATTAAAAAAAGCTATTCCTCTGCTGTAAAGACTGAAGCGGCTATCATAATAAAACCTAAAAACCAGACGCAAAAAAACTCAGAAACCAAGACGGATATTCTCAGCAATGTAAACCCTGTGAAAAATAACATTAATATCTCAAGCGTAAAAAATATCAAAGATGGTGGTATCCTAGTAGGATGTTCTAGTGCAGAAGAAGTTACGAAACTTAGGAAAATCGCTGTGAACAAACTGAATCAAAATTATGACATCAAGGACGTTAAAACCTTAAATCCACGTGTGAGAATAGTAGGAATGTCAGAGAAGCTGGAAGAAAGTGACTTAATTGAATATATCAAGTTTCAGAACAAACATCTAATAGGTGAAAAGTTTGAATGTAAAATCTTGAAATTGTGGTCAACGAAAAAAAATGATAAAATATATCAAGCCATTATGCAAGTCGACGTAAATTTCTATAACAAAATCTTGTCTGAGGGAGAAGGTAAGTTATTTATTGGATTCGACCTATGTAATGTTTACGATTCTATTGATATACGAAGGTGCTTCAAATGTAGCGGTTTTAATCATATATCAGAGCAATGTAAATCTAAAATACGGTGCCCAATATGTGCTGGTGAGCACAATGTAAAAGATTGTAATAATAAATCATTAAAGTGCCCCAACTGTTTAGATTACTCTATTACTAATAAACTTGAGCTTAATGTCGAACATGCTGCATGGGACAACAACTGTTTCGTATATAAACAAAAAATTAATGAGTTTAAGGCAAAAATGTCATTTTCTGCATAACTAGGCGTGAAAACAAACAAGAATATTTCAAATAACAATGATCCAAGTATAACAATAACCCCAATCGAAACCACTGCCTCTTCACCAACTCATATCATAAACATATATTATCAAAATGTACGCGGGTTGAACACAAAATTAAAAGACTTATTTCTTGCCTCTATGGCATGCCATTATGATATATATGCTTTCACAGAGACTTGGCTAAACTCGCAAGTACTGAATACAGAAATATTGTCCTCTAATTATAATATCATACGGTGTGACCGGAACTTTACGGAAACTAATAAAAATAAAGGCGGCGGTGTACTAATTGCGCTAAATATTAAGTATATTTATGAGGAACTTAATGTCAGTCTTATACGTGAGATATTTCCTCAAATAGATATAGTTGGTGTTAAAGTGACCTTTCATTTTCAAAATATTTTCATTTTCATCCTTTATATCCCCCCAAATTTACCGTATGCATCCTACCAAGGTCTTTTTGAATGTATTGAGTCTCTAGACTATTTAAACGATGAAAATATTTATTTTATAGGAGATTTTAATGTCCCAGAGTATAACAATCAAAATATTGCACCAAGCAGTCGTGGAGCTGCTGTACAACACTTTTCTGAGTACCTTGACCTCAAACAATTTAATAATGTACTAAATACTAATGAGACTACTCTTGATTTGGTACTGTCAAATGCAAATTGTGACGTAAACAGATCATTAGAGTGTCTATTAATAGAGGATTTACATCATCCCCCCTTAGAAATATCACTAAAAATTACTAATTCTCATCCTGAAAAGTTCCCATGTAATTTAATGGAAATATATAACTTTAAAAAAGCCAATTACCCTCTCTTATATGAAAATCTATTTCAGATAAACTGGTCATTTCTAACTGAACTAAATGACGTTAACATGGCTTGCACTGCTTTTTACTCTAAACTAACTGAAATTTTTGATCAATTTGTGCCTAAATCTATTCCCAAACAACCCAAATATCCAACTTGGTACACAAATGATATTGTAAGAGATATAAAGCAAAAAAATATTCAGAGGAGAAAGTATAAACAAACAAAAAGTGAAGATGATTATAATAAATTCAGGAACATGAGAGAGAAAATAAAGCAGGACGTAAAACAATCATATGAAAATTATTTATTGAATATTCAAAATAATATAAAAAATGATCCAAAAAAATTTTGGTCATATGTAAACAGTAAAAGGAATAGTAGCGCCATTCCTGATAATATTACATATAATAACATTCGACACACAAATCCTCAAAATATTGTTGATGCTTTTGGAACCGTTTTTCAATCGGTTTATCTTAATCCTAATAATAACAGCAATAAATATCCCCCCTGTGGTGATGTAAACAGTAATAATTTATGCATAACGACGTTTTCGGAATCGGACGTGCTAAAATCGCTTAAGAAGATAAAACCCAAATTTACTAAAGGTCCAGACAATATACCTGCATTTATAGTTAAGGACTGTGCACATGTCTTCGCCCTGCCCCTTAAAATAATTTTTAATCTGTCCCTGAAGTTACAGGTATTCCCTGATGTATGGAAATCCTCTCGTTTATGTCCTGTTTATAAGAAAGATAACAAATATAATGCTGAGAATTATAGGCCAATAACAATAATTTGCAATTTTGCAAAAGCCTTTGAGTTTACCTTGAATGCGTCATTATCCAGGCACGTACAAAATCAGATCGTAACAAATCAACATGGATTTGTACCAGGTAGATCCACTGAAACTAATCTAACCTGTGTTACACAATATCTTTCCGAAAAACTGGATGACAACAAACAGGTTGACATTATCTATACTGATTTTTCCAAAGCTTTTGATCGCTTAGACCACGGTATTCTGATACAGAAACTAAATAATTTCGGATTATCGTTAGCATTATTAGATTTAATCACTTCATATTTAACAAACAGGCGACAGTATGTAGAATACCGTGGTTTCAAGTCTTTTGATATTATAGCTAGCTCAGGTGTTCCTCAGGGATCGGTACTGGGACCACTACTGTTTAATATTTTTATTAACGATATTGTTATAGACCTGGATGTTTCAAGTCTATTATACGCAGATGACTTGAAAATCTATCATGTAATTGAAACTGAGGCAGATTGTGATAAGCTGCAGAATAACTTGGATAAGATAAATCATTGGTGTATATTAAATCAATTGCCTCTTAATGTATCTAAATGCAACGCGTTTACATTTTGTAGAGCCCGCACTCATGTCACCTACAATTACCATTTAAATAACCAAGAGTTACAAAGACCTGATATCATTAAAGATCTTGGTGTTACTTTTGACAGAAATCTAAGTTTCAATGAGCATATGAACTTAACTGTATCGTCAGCGTTAAAAAACTTAGGGTTCGTAATTAGGAATTGTAAGGGTTTTAATAATACGGACATTACGAAACTGTTATATTTTTCCTTTGTGCGGTCGAAACTGGAATATTGTTCACTGGTATGGTCTCCGGGATATGCTACATACATAAACAATATAGAGAACATCCAGCGTCGTCTGGTTAAGTATTTATGTTTTGTTGAAGATGGCAACTATCCTACAATCGGTTACCCACAAAGCATTATGTTAGAAAGGTTTCACATATCGAGTCTACAAAACAGAAGAATGGCACACTCCGTGGTATTCTTATATAAAATTATTCACAATATCTTTGATTGCTCATCTATTTTGGAACAACTATGTTTTCGGGTACCTCGTATAGAAAGTAGAAATCGTGAAACTTTTTATCTCGTTACCCCTCGGACTAATCTATTAAAAACTTCACCCATATATTTTATGTGTAAAAATTATAATTCGCTGCAAAATGAGCTTGATATATTTAATTGTAGCCTTGCCTCGATAAAAAATCTATTATCTGTGTAACATGAATATTAGTGTATAAAAAACTTAATACTATTTGTATGATAATTGTATCTTTTCTCTGTCTTTTTCACCTATTCTGTTTTCTATAACTCTACATTCTGTTTATTGTATTTATTATATTCTACTGATCTGTAATATTTGTACCTTATATACATTATTATTGTAATTGTTCCCACCCTGTAACTGGTTACCTGTTGGGTGGTTGTATCTAATAAATAAATAAAATAAATAAAAATAAATAAATAAAATAACGAAGGACTCTAAGGGGTGCATATAAGGGTGCTGTGAAATCAGCTCAATATCCTCTATCTCTAAGCTATGTACAGTTATTTACGGAACACCTTGTATACTCTCACATCTGACTCCAACTGACGAATAATACAATCACCAGCAACTCATACACTTTACAGTAGGCGCGGCGCCTCCACCAAAAATTCGAATATCATCGCCTCTATGTGTAAATTTCCACTGTTCGAAGAAATAAATGGTTACGGCACTGATATTTTATTATTAGTGCAATAAACCTTTGCGAGGATTATATAAAAGGGCTGAATTGATGGCTGTAAAAACGAGAAATAATTTTCTTCAATCAATTAATTTATTGATTATAGCAAACTAAACGTGCTTGAACTACATTGAAACTTACGAAGTGGGCGCCCAATTTATATTTTATGCTCACTTATAAATAGATAACAGTATTAAAGGAAATTGCACAGCAGCCATATAATCCGAATATTGTATTAAATGTGATATTAAAAATGCAGAACACTCAAGGAAAATAATTTAGAAGTTGAACTTTCTTTAATGTAAGAGGTTTCATTGCCTTGAAAAAAAGCTACTTATCCGAAGACTAAACATATCAAGTTCTTCGTGTTTCATAATTTACGAGGTTTCTACCATCCTAAGACTTGCGCGTCATGTCTAAGGGCTAAAAGAATTTTTAATTAATGTTGAGTTTGAATTTTTTATAAAGCAACCCAAAATATCTAGCAACAGAAAATCTCCATACAGCATTTAATATAAGGAAACAGTTGTGTACCTACAGTGAAAGCGGAAGTAACGCTACGAAAGTTCATTAGGCTTGCGGTTGAATGTGGTTAGGAAAATGTAACCACAAATATACTGGGAGATCAGCTAAAGATTATTTTTAAACTGATATTCATATGGTTAAGAATACTTGCCTTAAATTGCCAAGTTGAGTATATTTACATTTGTCTGAGAATAAGGGTAGAATTAGTGAGTATGTTTCATAGTATGTATATTTTCAATTGAATTTCTCTAGAAATACAAATTACCAATATAAATATTTTTAAATAATCAATAATATTATTAAAGCCTTATTTTAAATTCAATGGATTATATTTTTTATTTTATAAATTATATAAACCTCGCATGCACTAGCATTTCATATTATAATTAAATATAAAGGATATTACGTTTACGATACTTCACATAAAATGCTTTTCCACATTCTAATTTGCTCGTTTATAAATATAGAAAATTATGCAGTCACAAACGAAATTGCAATCGTATATGAAAATAAATAATTAATTTGACGTAAAACAAGTACAGCATGATATTTAGACATCAAAGCTGTTGACGCTACACCTTGCTTTGATATATTTCTATACATATAGTAGATTTTAATCGCAGACATTGTATCTGGCAAGACACTTCAATTTAAAATATGTTTGTCAGATTGCCTAAATTTTACCAAAATGCATATGTTTACTATGTGGAGCGAACATTACATCCAGTTTAAAAATGACCACCCAGACAATCGGTATACCCAAATTGAAGACATTACAAATAAAAATCCGTGGTATCAACACATAGAAGAACGTAGAAATCTTATTACCACCATTACTAGATTAAGATTTGGCCATGCTTGCTTTCCACAACATTTGAAGAGGATAGGAGTGGTTGACACAGATATATGCATATCATGTGGAGTTCCTTCTGACTTGGATCATATATTTTTTGGGTGTTCGTGCTATAGAAAATTTACAAACGATTTTATTAATCGGCTATTAGAACTGAAGATATCTCTTCCAACTAATCTTCTGCATCTCTTGTCTCTGAAGAACATACATATATACAAGGAATTACTCCGTTTCCTAAGTAATACAAACCTACGACTATAGGACGCTATCGATTTAGAATTGTTCCATTGTGCTCCTCAAACCTCTGTATAATTACCTTTTATCCGTGGTCTTTAACCTGTGTGTTTTTATAAATGCCCTGATAGACCCCTGGGCGAGAAGAGGGTGTCCCTGTTTTAATTCCTATTGTTAGTTGTCTGTAAATTCTCTATTATGTTGTTTAGGTTAGGTTTTACTGTATGTAATTGGCTAATGGATTTTGTCCAATGCAAAAAAAAAAAAAAAAAAAAAAAAATCGCAGACATTGGATTAAATATAAGCTTACAAACAAAAAATCCACTTCTTAACCTTTTAAGAAATTGTTTTGCTTTGAAATAGTCGAATGGAAGTTGAAGTTGGGCTTCACCGGCTGAAAATAACCATTTGAATAACAGTTTAATGGAATATGACATAGTTCACTTATACTTTTGTTCATCTAAATTTATTTGATGACATAGACTAATATCCTATTTATCAGATCGGATGCAAACTTGAAAAATTGTTGTGAACGAATGATTGTAGTATAATTCGATAACTATATAATAATAATAATAAATTTATTGCCCAAGATACATCGTATAAATGTTTAAGGTTGTCAATAGTAGAGAAAACAATAAATGTATATTATGTATATATAAAATTTAAATAACCAAAATCTAAATTCACGCATTAAAATTTACACTAAAATGAATACATTCAGTTCCAAAAGTTGCATTAATAGACTAGATTTTTATATAATATTGTGAACTGTATTCAAATCGAAATTCTTGTATATTGTAGAATGTATTTTCTGTTAAAAGTTCTTTTAGGGATATATTTAGTTATATAGTTTGTTGTCAGTAACTTTAACTGATTTGGAAGTTCGTTATATAATATCACAGATGTATAATTTACTGGTTGCTGAGTTCTTGTCAGTCTGTGATACGGAATACTTAAATTATTTCTATTTCGAGTGTTGTATTCATGATAATTAGAATTTCTAGGCAACAAGAAATTTTCTTTTACGTACACAATGCACTTATGTATACAAATACTTGGGAGTGTTAGTATTTTCATATTTTTAAAAATTGACCTACAATGTTCATTAACATCTGCAGAAGCCAAAACCTTCACAGCTCTTTTTTGTATTTTAAATATTCTGTCACTGTCAGATGAATTTCTTCAAATAATAAGACCGTAAGTTATAAGACTATAGAAATTGCTGTAGTAAAACGTTAAAGCTGTATCAAGAGTAGTTAGGTTTATTAATTGCCTTATCTGATATACTGCTTATTTAGATTGCTTGCTAGATGATCAATATGTTGGTGAGAAATTTAATTTTGGGTCAATGTATATACCTAACAGTGTCACGTAATTCGATTCAGAACTTAAAAAAGTAATTTTTGCGTCTTTTCTGAATTCATTTTTAATTTGTTTGCCTCAAACCATTTAGCAGCGTCGTTTAAACTATCCTTTGTTTGGTCGAGGACTTCAATACTTTTCCTATATTTATAAAAGTAATGACATCAGCAAATAAAACAGTTTTGTTTGACCTCACATTTAGAGGCAAGTCATTTATATACACTAAGAAAAAAATAGGCCCAAGTATTGAACCTTGAGGGACACCGACTGTGATTAGCTGCTTTGAGGAGCATTCCCCTATTACTTTTTTACTCTATTATTTACCAGTTACTCTTTAGTAGCCGCAAATTTTAACAGGAGAAATTCTTTACGAGTCGATATTACTCATGGAACTGCAGCCGCAATAAATGCTCTTTTCAATGAAACTGGCTGTGTTATTAAAAGATAGCCGAGTTGGTTAAGGCGCGAGGTGGCAATCGCGATTAATCACAAGGACATCGCACCACCAGGTTCGAATCCTGGCTCCGGCACTGTCGGAGGAAATGGTTGTATGTCCGCGTTTTTTCAATGTGTAACCCCCTTCCGCACAAGCCCTGGCTTCTGGAATTGGGGGTTGTCTAATTTCTGTGGTGTTTATTTGTTTGTTTGATTTGAGAATGACCAACCTCGTCAAATACATCCGCATCCTGAAGGTAACGTAATGTTAGCTGCAAATCCAGCGAATCCAAGATTGAGTTTACAGGATTTAGCGTCTCAACTGAATATCTACAAGGAGATATTAGAAGATGTTTCAGACACCATAATTCCAAGTCTTATAAACCAAAATTTCAACGACCGGAAATTTATAAATAAAATTTTGTTTACTGTTGAGACTACATTTACCACTAATGGGGTGGGTCCTCTCGACTCTGTAGATACTGGGCTACATAAAATCCTCATTAGGTTATTAACTATAAAGACCAGTATCCAGAGAAAATTAACGTATGGTGTGAAATTTTAGGAGACCGAGTAATTAGTATGTCAGTGGTTGAACGAACATTTTATAATGCTTTGGATATGAAGAAATAGCCGTTTTGAATCCTGGCCTCCTAAGTCCCTCGATATTACACCACTGGATTTTTATTTCTGGGGAACAGTGAGGAATAAAGTTTACAAAGCAATGCCTAGAAATCGAGAAAAACTTTGCGCTAAAATAAGACAAGCCTGTCACGAAATCAAAATTCCAGAGCTAAGAAGAGTAGCCAATCATAATCATAGAAGAGTTGAAAAATACAATCATATTGAAGGTGGATTATTTGAGTGAGGCTACATTCGATAATTTATTTTTAAAAAATATTTGCGGGGTAAGGAGTAATTATCTCAAGAACTGATTGTTACTTTAAATATTTCAGTTACCAAAAGTTGTTTGTCTTCTTTTCTTTTAAAATGTATTTTCTGTCAAATCGACACTTCTTTTCAATATTTTTTTCACTTCAACGGCAACGGCCAATGCAAATTTCGTTATGATAATTTAACTTCAGTTTTATACTTATTTTTTTTATATTTATTTTATATGGGTGTAAGCGTGTCAGTAGAATTGAGGAAAACAACAAATCATGCACTTACCACAATTTATATTTCGACTTTCTATTTCCCCCAGAGAAAGTATAGGATACGTTGTTTAGATATGTTCCGGATCTTATTGTCTAAAATCTAGAGGACGTATCTGGTTATAGAAATATCGATTGCGTAAATAAATTCCAGAAGATAAGATTGTATAAATATTTTCAAGCGTTGTCATGCGGAGGAATTTTAGCTACAATGTATACAAATATTTCCTAGAATGGTTGGTTAAGAAGACATATCAATTCACTCATTATAGTACAGGCTGTCCCAACCAAAAGTAGGCACCCTGAATAACTTTGGAGATAAAAATTTTTGAAAAATTGGTAAAACACGTCGACCTTATTTCCAAGGGGGGCATATTTTAATGTAATACTTGTATACCTATCGTCATCCTTCTAACCTACACGGCCACCCCCTCAAAAAATTCAAATGGCAAGGGGGGTCGAGTGATATATCTTTTGAAAGGTCTTTCAATTCCCTACATAACTGTGTATTTTTTTTTAACTTTTATCGATTCATTCTTAAGGAAAATAAATTTTATTTTTGATGATTACACACAATCGAAATCGTTTAAAAAATCTAAAATATACGCCACTGGGTATTGGAATTTATAAAAAAACAAAACTACATGTTTTAGTGCTCTCAAATCAACACGAATTCTTTCGACAAAAAACACTTTCCTTGTCCGTTTAGTTTTAGAATAATAAAAGACTCATCAGTATTTGATAGTCCTTGAACGTTAATTTGTTCACAACCAATTTTAAATCGAGATACATTTTACCAGAGTGAGTTCTCAAAATGGTTTATATCCTTCAGGAGAAAATATAAATTGTCAGCATTTGTTTTAGAAACGATAATTGTGCTAGAGCTACGGAGCGCATATTAAATAGAAAGGTTGGTTCTCAGTATGTTTTACAATTATTGAAAAAAATTATGGAAACAGGTTCTCTAGGAAACAAAAAGCATGAACTTCAGCGACCGATTAGGAATGAAGCAGTCGAAGTGGCAGTTGTGGGCCATTTGCAGATGGATAATACTCAATCGGTCAGGAAAGTATCTGAGGCTTCCGGTGTATCACCAAGCAGTGTTCGTCGAATTCTGAAGGCCCACAAATTTCATCCACATAAATTTAAATTGGTACACGAATTAAACGAAGATGATCCCGATCGTCGGCTTGAATTTTGTGAGATTTTTAGTGATCAATTAAACGGTAATGCCAATCTACTGTACAATACGTGTTTTTCTGATGAACCGACATTTTACTTAAATGAGGAGGTAAACAGGCACAATTGTAGGTATTGGAGTGAAATCAATTCACATTTGTTCATGGAAACTCATACCCAAAGGTCTCAGAAGTTAAATGGTTGGGCTGGGATCTTAGGGGATAACATTGTCGGGTCATTTCTTATTCCTGACAATTTAAATGGCGAAAAGTATCTCGATCTGTTAGAAAATAACATCGACCCAATGATTACCCAACTCCTCAAAGAAGATGATAATCTTTTAGAGGGCGAACTGTTTTCTCAACAGGATGGGGCACCTCCACATTTTGCTGTAGCAGTCCGTCAATTTTTGGATTACCGGTTTTCTGAGCGATGGATTGGAAGAGGAGGTCCTGTGGAGTGGCCCACTAGGTCACCCGATTTAACTCCCTTGGATTTCTTTATGTGGAGACATTTGAAATCGAAGTTATTTACAACAAAACCCGCATCTCTGGAAGAGTTACGTGAAACAATTGTTCGAGAATGCCGTTTATTCACTCCAGATGTGTTCAGATATCTTCGTACAGATTTTCAAAACAGATTATACTACTGTATGGAAGTCGGTGGGGGTCATTTTGAACAATACATACGATAATTTAAACAGCTTCTTTTATTTTTATTCCCCGAACCTAAAATAATGAAACAATTTCTCAGGAACGAATCGATAAAAGTTTTAAAAAATACACAGTTATGTAGAGAATTGAACGATCTTTCAAAAGATGTATCACTCGATCCCCTTTGCCATTTGAATTTTTTGAGGGGGTGGCCGTGTAGGGTAAAGGGATGATGATAAGGTATACAAGTATTATATTAAAATATGTCCCAATTCACCAATTTTTCAAAAAAAATTTATCTCCAAAGTTATTCAGGGTGCCTACTTTTGGTTGGGACACCCTGTATGTTATACCACCTACAGCTTGTAATCATGGCAGTCACAGGTAAATCTCGAATGTTCTCCAAGTCAGTAAGATAAGAGCCATATCATAACACAATAAACAATTACCAATTTAATTTTAACTGAAAAAAACAACAACTTCTTAACGAGTGCTTTACGTTTAGGAAACACTTTGCATGGACTGTTCCCAAACCTACATTGGGCAAACTATCAGATGTGTCAACAACACAATATGCGAACATCGTCATACAGTCAGAAAAATTTATTACACATCATTATCAGGTCAACATCGTTTCCGAACATGTCATAATATAGACTTCCACAGTCCAAAAATAATAGTAACCAGATATATTCGGTACTTGACCTTAACGTAGTATCGCAACTACTGAACGCATGAACTCTACATCCACATGATACCATAACATAAATCAGACAATTCCCAGACCTAAAGAATAAGCTGTGCTTGAAGAAACGTTGACACACAACTATTCCTTACAAGCATTGTCACTTGTTTAAGTTGATATTTGATTCTAAGAGTAAGGCAGCCAATTTGTTGCATTGGCTATTTAACCGGTGATAATAAATCTTCCTGGGGGTAATTTATTAACCTTAATTTTTAAAAAGCACCACCTCGAGACTCGCACAGAAGTCTGGTTAACTATACCTTGTATCTTTCTAGCATAATAGGGTGAGATTGCGGAATTGTTGGCTGCAGAGGGAAGGAGGAACGACGGGGATGTTTTACTGTTTGTGCGTGCTGAAATTAATGAAACGTGAAGTGGTTAGGTTTTAGTCCCCCTTGCGGAGACCACTTGTCCTAATTCGAAGTAGCTGAAGGCTCTTCTATATTTATAAACGAATGTTTCCTGTTTCGCAATTTGAATATGATGTAAAATATTTAACTGCCTCAATATTAAGAGTCCAATAAAATTTTTATTAGACTAAAATTTAAGGTAGAATAAACGAGTTGGAATTTTATCGCTATTTGCCACTAAATTTATTAATATCTGCACAGGAGCGAATCAGCCTTTTCGGAGCTTGGAATATTTAGAATTCATCGTTTACAGTTGACTACAAAAAAGAGCTATGGTAGAGTAGTAGTATGTGAATCGACACTTATAAAATGTTTTCTCTATCTATAGATGGGGAAGTTTTAAATTGAAATAAAAATTTTCACGTGTTATTTCAAAAATGATTTTGATAGTAGCTAGTCTCTTTCCACTGGATGGAGAGTTAAAATGTACTTTTTTAATTCAGTTATCATTATTTTAAAAAATGAAACTAATTTCTATACTATTTTTAACTAAAGAGAAACTAAGAAATATTTTTTTTCATTTACCTAGATTTCTCTACTGTGGTGCATACTTTCAAAATAAAATGAAAAATTTCCAGGTACTTCGATTTTCTTCAAGGTCAAAAAATTAATTCGCGCGCTTGACGTAATTCACAACAACAAACTAAAAAAAACTTAATTTCAATGTAGTAATAAATGTTCAAAATTAGTTCCTCAAACGTCTTGGCAGCATCCTAATCGTAAATAAAAATGGCTTCTAACGTTTTCCAACATACTGTTACATGGTCTATGTCGATTTAACAGTTTTATATAAAACTAGTATTTTGTTTATATTTGGCACGATCTGTGTAACATTTTGATTCAGTTTTTGTAAGTGAAACTGTTTTCAACCAGCAGAATTTTACTTGTATAACTGCTAAATCATTTCACACTGTTTTATGTACATATTTTTATATCTTAGAAACTCAGTCATGTTTTTTTACACTATTATGTATCTCTGTTCCGTCCTATTACAGCATCTCAGGAAACGATTGTCTGGGAAACATTTATTTACACTCATATACCTATATTTCAATTTGTACCTATATAATATAAACAAAATACTAGTTTTTATATAAAACTGTTAAATGGACATAGGCCATGTAACAATATGAGGCGTGACCGACCTAACCACATCCGTTATTCTTCTTTTTAAGTCAACTCGCATGGCTTACTTTTGTAGAAAGAAATCTACGGGTGTAAGATCAAGGTAAACGTGCTGGCCATTCTAGCGATCCTCGCCTCCCTATCCACCGACTTGGAAATTCTAAGTCGAGGTATTGTCGGACATCGATTCAGTAATGTAGTGGTGCTTCATCCTGCTGAATCCATATTACAACCGTTGGAACTTGTGGGTTTGCTTGAGCAAGATATAAGTTTGCCAAAGTTGGTACAGTATTATTTTGGAGCAAAGCTAAATAATTATTTCAATTCAAACTGTCATCAATGAAAAGGGGAAAAATGACATGGTTTCCAATTATCCCCGCCCAAACATGAACCTTTTTAGGATTTTGCGTATGTAATTTTCTCATCCAGTTAGGACTTCCATTAGCTTAATAGAGACAGCTTTGACAATTAACATGGCCATGAAAAGAAAAAGTGAACTCCTCCGAAAACAAAACATTTTTCAGTTGGATAACATTGTTATCTAACTTTTGCATCATTTGTTCACAAAAATACGTTCTTCTATCAAAGTCGTCTTCACTAAGCTTGTGAGTTGGGGTCAGTTTATATGGATGCATTTTATTTTCTTTTAATACGCGAATAATTGAGGAATGGGAAACATTCAATGCTAAACTGCTGTTCAATTCTGCTAATTGTAGCTTGGGATATAGGCGGCAAATCAGGAAATTTTTCTTGAAATAGGCGAACAACTTTCTTCTGTGATCTCATTCTATCTCCGTAACCAATCATCTGTAAAATTATTATTTTATGCATTTCGTTTGAATAAACCATGATTAGAAAATGCAGTTAGCAAAACTCAAGCAATACGCAAAACCTGACAACTATTTATTAATAACCATTTACTTCTGTCAATCGCTAGAGTATTTTCAATAAATCTGGCAATGCCGGTGATAAAGAACTTTGATGTTTTTAAGTCTTGTTTTTATTTGATAATGTTTAAAAAGACCACTGAAATTGTTTTTGCTAGCCTGGAAGAACAAAACGCTGTAAGTTTTTAAGTTTTTCGTTTGTTATAGCGAATTTCGTCATGTAGACCGTAGCATTTTTGAATACAAAATGAAAGGACCTTTCAAATGAGGTATCATAAGCCCCTACTTCCCCTTTAAAAATTTAGGGGTTACAACTGACACTCGAAGAGGGTTGAATAGAGAGGAATTTGTATGTTGCAGGGTATCATTTGACATAATTATTATCGCCGTTGGGCCAAGCGGCATTCTGTCATCAAACAAGCTGACGCACATTAAAAACCTATAAAATAATAATAATAATAATTTTATTGATCATTTTGAGATACAAATTATATATATATGGTAAGTCAGCAGTTAATATTTACGTAGACAGTGTGTGTATATATATACACTTAAGTAAACTACACAAATCTATATACACTTAAGTGAATTACAATAAAATAAAAAATAATAAATTACAACAAAATAATAAAGTAAAAACAACAATACAATGTACAATACAATTTTTTTTTAATAAATAAACTCGTAAATAAATAATAAAATAATAGTAAATAAATAATATAAATAGAAAAATAGCATGTCATATACAATACATATAGTCACGCCAAATATACAAACATGTATTTATAATGAATGTAAAGAATGTTTTTTTTTACAAATTGTCCTCAAGATATTCTCTTAGAGAGTAATATGATTTTCCTAACAGTAGACGTTTTATCGTTTAGCAATTTGTAACTATTGGGTAGTTTATTGTACACAGTTACTGCTAGATATTTTGGACTCTTTTCATATATTACTAGATTATGAAAGGGTACTTCTAAGGTTAAACTATTTCTGGTCTCATAGGAGTGATTATTGCTTAAAGTATTGAAACTACTTAACTCAGACTTGGCATAGAGTAACAACTGATAAATTAAAATACATGGTAGAGATAGCACTCCTAATTCTTTAAACATTTCCCGACAACTAGTTCTTTTGCTCACTCCCATGATATACCTAATTGCCTTTTTCTGCAGTCGGAAGACCCTTATACTATCGTGAAAGGACCCCATGCTATTATTCCATAAGATATCACTGAGTGAAAATGTGCAAAATAATACATTAGTAATATCTGTCTGTCAATCACTTTTCGCAGCTGATTTATTACATAACATGCTGATGCAACACTTTTACATGTTTTCTCAATATGGGAACTCCAAGAACAATTGTCTGATATCTTAATTCCTAAGAATTTTGTGACATTCTCTTGTTTAATAGTCCCACTGTTTGTTTTAATTAACAAGCTATGATCGAATGGCTTTCTGGATAAATTAAATCTTAAAACTAATGATTTTTTTGTTGTTCAATATTAACCTCTTTTGCCTAAACCAGGTATCAGCTCTTGAAGTTGTAAATTGGCTTTCCTGGTAAGAGAAATCATATTTCCTTCACTCACAAGAATGGTGGTGTCATCAGAGTACATGACGGAGTTTTGTAAACAAAAATCATTTACATAGATAATATATAAGAGTGGGCCTAAAGTAGATCCCTGTGGTACTCCAATGGAGGATGGTAATAATTTGGATTTATGACTGTCGATTTCTACATAATGCTTCCTATTTAGAAGATAACTAGTAAAGCACATTAAAGGTATTCCTCGTACACCATATTTTTCAAGTTTATTTAAGAGAATTTTATGATCTACCAAGTCAAATGCCTTATTCAAATCGAGGAAGATACCTACTGTTTTTTTTCTTCTCATCCAGGTTTTTATATAGGGTATTAAGAAGTTCGGTGATTGCACTTATAGTTGACAATCCCTTACGAAACACAAATTGAAAATGGCTAAATAATTTATATTTATTAAAAAAACTTAGAAGACATTGGGATACATATTTCTCAAAAATTTTTGCAAAAGACCTTAATAGACATATCGGCCTAAAACTCTCAATTTTTGTTTCGTCACCTGATTTATACAAGGGTATAATCTTGGCAATTTTCAATTTTTCAGGAAAGATCCCTTCATTAAGTGAGGCATTTATTAGTTTCGTTAATGGTTTACTAATTAGATGCTTACATTTTTTCAATAAATTTGTGCTTATGTTGTCACCTCCAGATGAGTTTTTCAGTCTTTATAATACCCAGAATATCTGATTCATCAGCAAGTTCCAAATAAAACGAGTTAGAGTTATTGTTAAATAAAAGATTAGGTACATCATTATTTAGCATATTTGCATCCAAGAGTAATGATGGTATACTATTGAAATAGTTATATTCATTAGCCACATATTCAGGATCATTTACCATTACATTATCCGAGTTTAATAATTTATATTCTATTATATTCTTGTTTTTTGAGGGTTTATAATGTTACACGCTGTCTTTGATTTATTGTTGGAGTTTACTAAGAGTGATTCGTTATACATTTTTTTAGCTCTGTTAAGCAATTTTCTATAGATACATTTATATTTTTTATAAAATGCTTTTACCCTCGTATCTCCTGTCAATGCTAAATTGTACAACTCCTTTAACCGCTGCCCAGAAATTATTAAACCAGGTGTAATCCACTTATTATTTTTTTTATTTCTCTGTGTATTCAGTTTGATAGTTTTAATTGGAAATGCTATTTTCTCATCAGCATTATATGTAGGATTTGAAATTTCTTTCCAATCTTCATTAGATAACACTGTTAAAAAGTGATTGATATTATCAGGATTATTAAGTGATCTATATTTTATACTAGTTTTACTAAATGTTTCTTTTAGCGTTTTAATTGTTATCATTTGTGCATTGTGATCACTCATGGAATTATAAATTACTTTACTGTTATAACAACTTGAATCTAAATTAACACATATATTATCAAGACAATTGTTGAACCTGGTGGGTGCCATTATGCTAGGTTCTATGCAGTACGAGTCGAGAGAGTACGAGAAATATGCGCTCCTTATTTTATTTATGTTCAAGCGTCTTACTTCATGTTGTATAAAAAGTACAAATCAGATAAGTTAGTAGGTGAGGAATGAAAGGGGTTCGGTTCAGGAGCAGGAGCAGTGTTCAGTTTAGGGGTGGGGGTCGGTTCGGTTCAGGAGGAGGAGCAGTGTTCAGTTTAGTGGTGGGGGTCGGTTCGGTTCAGGAGCAGGAGCAGTGTTCAGTTTAGTGGTGGGGGTCGGTTCGGTTCGGGAGCCGGAGCAATGTTCAGTTTAGTGGTGGGGAGTAATTAGAGTGATGAGATGTAAGTACGGTGGTGGGAGGTAATTAGACTAATATGATGTAATTAGAGTGGTGGGAGGTAATTAAGGGGCGGGGGCTTAGGGGATGGGGCGTTAGAGGGCGGGGCCTATGAAAGGTGGTGGTGGGGGGCAATTAGGATGGTAATTAGATTAGTAAGAAGTAATTAAAGTGGCGTGATGTAATTGTGGTGGTGGGGGGCAATTAGTGGAATGATGGGTAATTAGAGTAATTGCATGATGGATAATTATTGTGGTGGGAGGTAATTAAAGTGGCGTGATGTAATTGTAGTGGTGGGAGGTAATTAGGGTGATGTGATGTAATTGTAGTGGTGGGGGGCAATTAGTGGAATGATGGGTAATTAGAGTAATTGCATGATGGATAATTATTGTGGTGGGAGGTAATTAAAATGTTGTGATGTAATTGTAGTGGTGGGAGGTAATTGTAGTGGTGTGATGTAATTGTAGTGGTGGGAGGTAATTAGAGTGATGTGATGTAATTGTGGTGGTGGGGGGCAATTAGATTAGTAAGAAGTAATTAAAGTGGTGTGATGTAATTGTAGTGGTGGGAGGTAATTAGAATGGTGTGATGTAATTGTAGTGGTGGGGGGCAATTAGTGGAATGATGGGTAATTAGAGTAATTGCATGATGGATAATTATTGTGGTGGGAGGTAATTAAAATGTTGTGATGTAATTGTAGTGGTGGGAGGTAATTGTAGTGGTGTGATGTAATTGTAGTGGTGGGAGGTAATTAGAGTGATGTGATGTAATTGTGGTGGTGGGGGGCAATTAGATTAGTAAGAAGTAATTAAAGTGGTGTGATGTAATTGTAGTGGTGGGAGGTAATTAGAGTGATGTGATGTAATTGTAGTGGTGGGGGGCAATTAGTGGAATGATGGGTAATTAGAGTAATTGCATGATGGATAATTATTGTGGTGGGAGGTAATTGTAGTGGTGGGGGGTAACTAGAGTGGCCTGATGTAATTGTAGTGGTGGGGGGCAATTAGTGGAATGATGGGTAATTAGAGTAATTGCATGATGGATAATTATTGTGGTGGGGGTGACTCAATTAAGGTGGTGTGATGTAATTGTAGTGGTGGGGGGTAATTGGAGTGGTGTGGTAATTAGAGTGATGGGATACAATTAGAGTGGTGGGAGGTAATTAAAGTACTGTGGTAATTAGAGGACAATTACAGGTAATTTAAGTAAAAATAAAGGTATTGCAGTAAAAATAATGGTGATTAAAGCAATTATGGTCAATCCATCCGTCTAGTCGTTCGTATGCAGACAGTTAAATAATTCTCTATTATGTTGTATTGTCTTATTGCACTTTGTATTTTTTTTACGATGAGATAACAAACATTCATTCTTTATTTACCTGCCTTATCCTTATGCTGATAAACAATTGCGACCTATCTACATTATCTTTATACCGATCAACAATTATTTTACCTGTCTTATCTTTAGGGACATCTGTCTTATCCTATGCTGATTTATGAGATGTACATTTACTACCTGCCTGTCTTATCCACCGAGATTTTATCAGTGAATTTGTGAAAGGGAACATTTACATTGTTATTTCAGTACCTGCAGCGTACCCTCTTTATGGCTTTTGTGTACTTAACATCTTGACATCACAAGTGAGGAGAACGTGTTGCTGTTTATTTTAGTTTTTATTTTTTGAATTGAAACACATGATTTACATTTTCTTATATTATTTATTACCTATTCTGTCACATTACTATTTTCATACTATTTATTACCTATTCTACTACATTACTAACTAATTGTCTTTTTATTTTATCTTGCACCAAAAAATCCACCTTGAACTGATCCATCCAATGCATTATAGGTCAAGTAGGCATCGTGAAGTATAAGTGCATATACACGAGTTTGTTCGGGGAACTTTGTCTTTCGTGTTTCAAACTCTATTTTTATGTCAACCGTAGATGTCTTCAATGCCTCGGATTGGTGGCTACAGTCTATGACAAACAATGGATTTTTTCTGAATTCTTCAAGATCCATCATAGGTTCCCCCATGTCTCTACCATAATAACCTCGTTGAAAGCTCTCGTATGCATAATATACTGCGGAGTCCAGCTTTTTATCGAAATTTAAATTCCAACGCTCATATGGATATACTTCAGCATTTAGAAATAGTCGAATATTATTTATGTCTGCATGAATAAACTTTGTGGCATCTTTGGATCTATTATTGGAATTGGCATTGTTTTGAAAACCAATAATGATGTAACGAGGTCTCTCAAGACTGCTGGTGGTTTTAACAGCCCATACATCAGAAGAAGTATCACGCAGAATTGGTAGTTCATAAAGGTCCCACATACGGTAAACCATCTTAATTCTGGCATTATTACCGCCTGAATCAATTTTCTTCAACAGCTTAATTTTTTGTCTATCTTCAGGTACAATATGTCTAATCTTCCACTCAATTTTACTAATTTCTAGCTCTGCATCAACTTCACCAATATAAGAGTCTTTAAACGAGCGGGCTATGATTAAAATTAGTTCCTGCTTTGAATTTAAAACACCTTTTGTATAATCTTCCGCAAAACCCATGAGATATTTGAGAGGTAGTCTACCACTGAATACATGACTGGTAGTATCTAAAATACACTGCTTTTCTTCGGTGAGACCCCAAGCTGCAGTTAGTAGTGCTCTCGTATGTGTCTGCCCATATGATACCATAGTTTTCATTGTTGTGGTGATTCCAGGCTTTCTAACGACGGCCACTGACTCGCCACCCATTTCATATCTTATCTCATCGAATAGAAAGGCTAGTGCATTATTGGATAAATAACACCGCTTGGTGAGGTCACTAGGAGTAAACTTGCCTTCAATATATATGTAACTCTCTGCAATGTCAAGTATTAGGTCTTGGAAATTAATAGGAATGCGTACTGTATCAGAGTTTTTATAATATTGCGAACCATATGGCTTATACGTATGTTCATGTAAGCTAACAATTGACTGCTCAAAAACAGGTTCGTCGAACACTTCAAGTTTTTCACTAGATGTAATAAGCACCATTGTTAATTTTCTCGGACTTCTAATCCAACGGACTGAAGAAATGCACGATCCTTAGCTGACAATCTACGTCTGAACTGATCAAGATGCTCACGCTGAATGATTCGCTTTGCACGATTACGCTCCTTTTTATCATTGATTGCATTATATTGGAGACGGGGTCTTTGTTGATTGTATTGAAAACCTCCCATATTAAAACTGTTTCAATTCTAGTTTTACAATAATTTTTTCACCTCGAAAATTGACTAAATGTCCGTTGTCATCCAATATTCGCAGCGTAATGTTATCGATAAACTGACGTCCTTCAGGTCCAACAGGCAAATATATGATGTTGGCGGGTTCCCTGGTGAGCTTGTAGCCGGGCTCGACGTCTATATCAAATTCGAATATGGTATGGGATTTAAGAGCATTTAAATAGGCTCCAGAAATAATGTTACAATCCACCCGTATCATTCGTACTTTCATAATATCAACAGGGAGCGTTGATTCATGTCTTTTGTTCGGATGTAAATATATCGATTCAAATCCCAATAGACTTCCAATAGAATTTGGCTGTGTAAAATCAATTCCATATTTTGACCAAATTTCACACTTCAGCGTATTATTGTTGGCTCGCAGTTGGAATAATTTTTCTTTTTCTTCTTCTCTTTTATCATTCGGCATTGCTTTTAGTATTGTGCGATATATTTCATCAATTTCATATGCACCGAATGGTATATGGAGAGCTGTGAGAGCCATTTTCGATCCAGTTTTATAACAAAATCGATTATTCGTCTCGTCCACATTGAATATGGAGTTGTAGGAATAAAATCCTGTTAATCCCAATCCATATCGACTACCAGTATTTAATTCAATGGGTGGATAAAATTCTGCACTAAGCACACTTGTGTGACTCGACAGAGTAAAGGTGTACGACATAACTGATGAATTTGAGCACTAACCTATGAATTTATTGTGATTTACAGCAATCATCGTGGATTAACTTTCTCATCTTGTTGGGTGACGGTGTCTCATTATTTGATACTACATTTATATCACGTACTTTACAGTAACAGCAGAATACTTTTCGAGGTGATGGTCCATCATTAACATCAACGTCACTTGCGCTCTCATTAGAATAATGCTCTTGACAGTATTGGTATTTTAAAATATCGATATCACTCTGGAGATGTCTGGGTAGTTTATCCCATACTAATGCAATTTCATGCGCGGCACAACCAATCATTACTTCTTTAGGCATATCTGCGAGTTGTTGTTTACTCATCTTCAACAAGCTGCGTAGTCTAGAGAATGCGATTAATGAATGACCCATTCGCTTAATGCTTTCTTGATCCATAGCAGGAGTCATAGATGTCATTTCCATAGCGTCTTATGTCTGCTTTGTAGAAAGAAACTTTAAACACAAATGACCACACCAGACTGTGTTGAAATTTTGCTGACGATCATAATTATAGTAGATTTTGTTGGTAGAATTTGAGCCTTTGCGCAAGTACAGAATTAGTTCCTTAGGTGAAGGTAAATCACCAAAGCTATCAAAATATGTGACTGTATTGCCAAGTTTTTTAAATGCCACCCAATGTGTACCAGGACCATCTATACTATCCAAATTTATGATTACATATTCATTATGTCGCGGTCCTGAATTTGGTAGATTGTTGCGCATAAATATACCTCGAAAATATGGTACTTTCAGCTTCTCAGCATAATATTTCAGATCTATATCGGTGAGAGGTTTTCGAGGTAGGGTGTCTAGTAGTTTTTTGAACTTTGTGGTCTTAGATAAAGTCCTAATCCTTTGCGATACGGTTTTAAGTATAACCCTTTACCAGTTTTTCCTATTGCAATCGCTTCCATTTGTCTATTATGTCGATTTTTTTCGGCCAATTCTTCTCTGCTCGTTTTAACATCATTTACAGCCTTAGCTATACCCGCCGCAGTGCCAGCCAAACTACCTAATGCAGATAATCCAGCAAAAATAGGTATTAAAGGTAGAATTCCACCAACTTTCGGGATTGGTATGAACGAGGTAGGTGGTAGGTGTACGAATATTGCGTTTTCCTCCAGCAGCCCTCAGGTGACGTCGCGCTGCTTGAAGTGCAATGTACGTCATTTTTCTTGGGTCCTTAGCTATAGACCGTTTGTCATCAACTTTTCGTAAGTCATCGCGCACTTTACGAACTATTCCTGCACCAAATGCTATCTTTTTAGGGTTCTTCTTTTTAATATTTTTTCTTTTTTTAGAATGAGGTACAATTGAGACATCCCATACCAAGACGTTGTTTTCCCTTCATTATAGATGTAACTAACCAAGCAGCGGCTTTTTCTTTTAAACTGGCGTCTTTTGATTTAACTCGTTTCCACGCAGTTTGTTCAAGTTGATAGTCTGCTTTGTGGCGGGCTGCTAAATCACTCCTGTTTCGATCGTATGCAATGTCGTGTTCCTTACATGCAGCGTCAAGTTTGTTTATGCCCGAATCACCTCGCGCTAATCTTTCTTGTAATTTGGTGCCTGGGCCACAATACTGGTAACCACCTGGTAAATGTAGTTCAAATGGAAGCTTATTTATAAGGGAATTTACTACCCCCCTGCCAGCCTTTAAATGACGGCGATTTTTACTTGTGCACTGCTTGACTGACAACATTTAAATAACGATTATATGATGTGCATTCATTTATATAGTCCTCAACCGTGCTACAATGCGCATCGTGAAGCAGAGACAGAAGTTTTCTATAGACAATTTAGATGAAAAAGTTGGAAGTGGGTTACAAGCCGAACCGCGCCATGGTCTGTTACTTCCCTCAACTATTCGCGGACTATTAATCGGTCCAAGTGCGTGCGGCAAAACAAATTTACTTATATCTCTACTTACTCACCCCCTCGGATTACGTTTTGCAAATATATACTTATATTCAAAGTCTCTTCATCAGCCCAAGTATGAATATTTACGCAAGATATTAGAACCTATTAAGGGACTAGAATTTTACACCTTTAGTAATAATGCAGAAATAGTGCAACCGTCCGACGCTGAACCTGATTCTGTATTTATATTTGATGATGTTATATGTGAAAAACAAGATGTAATTCGTGCATTTTTCTCAATGGGACGTCACAAACATGTAGATTGTTTTTATCTAGCACAAACATATTCCCGCGTGCCAAAACAACTGGTAAGAGACAACAGCAATTTCATAGCAATCTTCAAACAGGACAATATGAATTTACATCACATTTTCTCTGATCATGTCTCGCCAGACGTATCTTTTAAACAATTTCTAGATATGTGTGCAGAGTGTTGGAAAGACAAATATGGGTTTCTTGTGATTGACAAAGACAGAGAGGTGAATGAAGGCAGATACAGGAAAGGACTTGATAGTTTCATATATACATAAAGCACCATAATTAGAACATTAGTCGATCTATAGACAGCGCCGAGATTACATCAGTGAAATTAAATATTGGCAATGAAGGACGCCAGTGAAATAAATTTGAAACGTCAACTAGTTGAAGCTACTGATTCTATACGTAAAAAATTTAACTCGTTGAAAAGTAAGAATGTAAATACTCGGTTATCTCTCGAGAAATTGTATGAGCCCATAACAAAACCTTTAAAAGTTATATCATCCGCTTCAGAGGTAAAATTACACAATCAGCCAACTACAGAGATACAAAAACCTACACAACCGCAAGAGGGTGTAAAAGCGGCATCTGAAACTAGCGATGAAGAAAGTGCAATTCAAACATATTTTATGGACACACCGCCGAGATCATCGTTAGATTCAGAAAATTTCCTTAGCAGTGAAGAAAAAGAATGTGATGTAATCAAGCAACACCTAGAAAATCTAAAGTCTGGTGATCATAAATATGATACTGTGTATGGTGTACGCCTAGATCCTCAAACAGCCAAGTTACAAATGGGTGATGCCGAGATACACTTTTCTAGTGGAAATATCACATTGTCGCGTGGTAACAAGGAGCTGGGGACGTATCCCGGTAGTACTAAGTTGTATGATATAATATTTATGAAGTATCCATCATTTCTGCGCCGTGATCAAGCCACTATTGATGATGAAGAGTGTCACATATATAGAGATATATTAAAAAAGACAAAGGCGGCATATAAGGATTTTAATTTCAAGCAGGGTTTAAATAAAAACAAATGGAAAAAGTTTAATGAACTCATAATGCCACTAATGTCTTCTACTGTAAATACGAGATCCAGAACTGGTTTGGGTTTTCCACACATACCTCTTCAAAAATTATATAATAGTAGAGGCGTGGATTATGTCTATTGGAATAAACCGAAAGAACTGGTGGATCGTTTGCGACTGCTGTATAGTTCAAAAATGGCAGGTAACAACAATGTCGACAACGAAATAGTTAGTTTAGTCGAGGAACTTCGGGAAGAAGAAATAATATATTAGCAAAATGACTTCCTCCATAACTAGTATATAAAGCACCGAAATGTTGAAATTATCTCAAATGCAAAGAGAAATGGTAGGTGTAAACACAATTGACAAGTTCGGGAGACGAAGAAGTGCCTTAAATAAGTCAATGATTGTACGTGGACCACCAGGCGTTGGTTTTATTGTAACCGTAGACAATCACTTTGATATTCAAAATAAACGTTTAAAAAATATTGGAGAGCCAGTGGATAATCGTGATGGTGTAACTCGTAATTATGTAGAAAAATGCATGAAAGAGTTACATAGTGCCTTTTTCGAGAACCAACAGACTTTTGTACACAACAAAATTACCGAGATGATTAATGAAGTGCGACAGTATATCAACACAGAAATTTCAGATGTTAAGAAATTAGTTGAAGACAATACCAATGCAATAGAGAAGGTATTCAGCACTATTCAAGAATCCCGTCTGATAAGCGCACCTTCACAAACCAAATCACTTGATGTTAAGATGGTGGGAGTTGATAAACAGCAGATGATGGATGAAATTGCTGACACCGCTGCTGCATTGGGACATATTAAAAATAAAAAAGGATTAACTATAAACAAAGTCCATTAGTATATTAGAAGAATTGACTTATTAGAAATTAGTTTACTTGTGAACACCTACCAGTCAGGTACTTTATTATGGAGTCCAGTATTATAAAAAGAGCAGTCGTTGAGGAGCTACACAAACCAGTTCGTAAAAATTTCCGTAGAAGGAGAACAATAATAAAAGGGTATGGCGATTTATGGCAGATGGACTTGATTGAGATGCGACCATATGCTCATGATAATAAAGGATGTCACTATATTCTTGTCGTGATAGATTGCTACTCCAAATATGTGTGGACTAGACCTGTAAAAAATAAAACTGGTATTGAAATTACAAAGGGCATGAGAGATGTATTGGAAGAATCAAACTACTCACCTAAAAATCTCCAAAGTGACCAGGGTACAGAATTTTATAATAAAACATTTTCCACCCTAATGAAAAAATACAATATAAACCATTACTCCACATATAGTACAAAAAAAGCAGCAATCGCTGAGAGAGTAATAAGGACACTAAAAAATTGGCTTTATAAAGAATTCTCAGCTAGAGGCAAATATAAATGGGTTGACATTCTGCCTAACATTACAATAATGTACAATAATAAAGTACATCGCACAATTGGTATGAAGCCTGCTGATGTGAAACCAACCACACGCATAAAAGCTTATGATCACATTAAGATTTCTTTAAAACCTAAATTTCATGTTGGCGACATAGTTCGAATAAGCAAATACAAAGGTATATTTGATAAAGGATATACACCTAACTTTTCAACTGAGCTGTTCAAAGTCTTTAAAGTAAATGTAACCTACCCCAGGACTTATTTAATCGAAGATATGCAGGGTCAACCGATAAAGGGAGGCTTTTATGAAATGGAATTGCAAAAAGCTAAGTATCCGGATGTGTATCTGGTGGAGAAGGTTTTAAAAAAGAGAGGAAAGAAGATTTTTGTGAAATGGCTCGGACTCCCAAATAGCCATAATACTTGGATCGATAAAACTTCTATAGTATAATATTTTCATGAATTTGTGTAATTTTTTATAACTTTAAATGTTTATGAGTAGTATGATGAAATAAATAATAAAAACACAAATGACTGGTTTTAATCTTATATTCTCTAAAATAATACATAATATACGTTTGGAAATATAAAATCCTCTAAAAATAATACAATAATATACTTCATCTATTGTTAATACAATTGTGGAGGAGGCGTGGCTTATTAGTACATTCAAGTAACGCCTATCTACCCCTGCCACTTCAATTAACCCCCACCACCACTCCTAGACCCCGCCTTCTAAAGCCCCGCCACTTCAATTAACCCCCACCACTACAATTGCCCTCCACCACCTCCACTCCATTCTCCGGATGCTATATAATGCGGACGATTAGACACATTCATCAGTATCGTGTAAATTCTTATACAACAATGAAGTGTAGTTACTGCGAGAAAGTTTTTTCAACAAAAAGCAGTTTAGTTCGACATATTCGCCAATACTGTACTATTGTAAAAGATGGTAAAGTACGAGAGATTGGAAGTGAACCACCAAGCAAGAAGCAAAAGTTTAATAGTGTGCCTTCTACAAGTGGTATTAATTGTTCAAAAACTTGTGATTATTGTGGAAAGATCTTTTCATCATCTTTTAACTTAAAACGACATATTAATAATAACAAATGTGCCGTGCTGAATGAGATGTTTGTAATGAACAGAAAACAAAATTCTCCGAGTGGCTCAAAAACTTGTGAATATTGTAGAAAGAACTTTGCAACATTTTCCAGTTTAAAACGACATATTAATAATAGATGCAACGGTCAGAAAAATACGTTATTAATTGACAGAAAAAAAATTAACCGCCCTATTGATAACAGTTTAGGAAATGGTGTCGATAAACTTCATAGTGCTTTCAAAGACAGAATAGCTAGCTACCGTTTTAACACTCCAAGAAACCATATCGATTATACTGATTTTTTGAAAGAAGTGGAGCAAAAAGTGTTGAATATAATCGAGGAATACTTGCAGAAATACCAGACCCTCAAGATAAATTTTGAAATATTTGGGCTTTATGAAATACCTGAAAAGGAGTTATCCGATATCAAATCGTTTAATACCAAAAATAAAATAATCACCATTTCTACAGATCTACATCAGATTTTCGAAGAGTTTGGCGATGAGATGACTACACAAGCCTCTGAATTCCAAGAGAAAGATTCGGGGTGGACGCTGAAACATATAATGTTCCTCGATGTAAACATAAATAAGTTTGCATCAATGTCGGCGTCATCTTATATCAGGCTACCCAAAGTCATAGAACAAAAGAGCGCTGTTTTAAATATACAAAACAGGGACAATGCATGTTTTGCTTGGTCAGTAATTGCAGCCATTTCCCCTGCAGAGGGTGCTCCAACGATGACATGTTCATATCCACATTATGATACCATGTTAAGTTTTAGAGACATTGAATTTCCTGTCAAATTGAAGGACATTGCGAAGTTTGAAAAAATTAATAACATCTCCGTGAATGTGTTTGGCCTAGAATCAGAATTCAAAGATGGTAATACTATTACTGAAGTTGTGGGACCATTACATCTTACTTCACATCGCCAAGCCAAACACGTTAATCTGTTACTTATATCGGATGATGTGGGTAACAATCATTATTGTCTTATACAAGATTTATCAAAATTGGTTTCAAAACAAATATCAAACCACGATGGTCGATTACATATCTGTGATGGGTGTTTGCAGCCGTTTAGAAAAGAAGAACATCTAAAAATGCATGAAAAAAATGACTGCAATCATACCTATACGAAACTACCATCTACTGACATAAAAATTAATAAATATGGTGAATCAGTACCTGAAAATATTCTTAAGTTTATAAACTTTGAAAGACAATTACCAGTGCCATTTGTGATTTATGCCGATTTCGAAAGTTTACTGAAACCCATCGACCATAATGAACCTTGTGATGATAAGTCATTCACAGTTAAAGTATGTGAACACCAACCCTATTCTTTCGGCTTTTATGTAAAATGTAATTTCGATGATAAGTACTCAAAATTTGTAACATACAGAGTACCTGATGCCGCTGAAGTGTTCATTAAAAGGCTGGATGAAACGGCTCTAAACTTGTATGAGAATCATTTAAAGCACGTGAAAAAGATGCTCCCTCTTTCAGCCCAAGAAGAAGTCGAATATGAAAACGCGGTATGCTGCCATATTTGCACAAAACCCTTCAAGCCTGAGGACAAAAAAGTGCGTGATCACTGCCATTTAACAGGACGCTTCCGCGCGGCTGCACACTCTATTTGTAATTTAAACTATAAAGTGCCGAAATTTATACCTGTGTTCTTCCACAATTTGACAAACTATGATAGTCGTTTATTCATTAAGAAGTTAGCATCCCAAAAAGAACAAGTTTCCGTAATAGCCCAAACCAAGGAGAAATATATTTCGTTCTCAAAGTCAATCATTGTAGAGAAATCTGTGAATCCCAATATACCGCACACATTCCTGAGGTTGAAATTTGTGGACTCTTTTCGATTTTTATCAAAGTCCCTCGATAAATTGAGTCAGAGTTTAGTGTCCGATCAATGTGTTGAAACTAGAAAGTATTTTCAAAACGATGAGGAATTCGATTTAATAAGACAGAAGGGGGTTTTTCCTTACAATTATATGAGCTCTTTTGAAAAATTGGAAGAAACCTAGTTACCGTCCAAAGACCTATTTTACAATTACTTAACCAACGAATCTCTTTCTGATAAGGATTATGAACGAGCCAATAAAGTATGGAGTGTCTTTAAATGCAATACATTGGGAGAATACGCAGATATCTACCTGAAATCAGATATATTTTTATTAGCAGATGTGTTTGAAAATTTTAGAAAGGTATGTTTGGAGCACTACAAGTTAGATCCTGCTCATTATTTAACAGCACCTTCTTTGAGCTGGGATGCCATGTTGCGATATACACACATCGAACTGGAACTTCTGATTGATGTGGATACTGTACACTTCTTTAGAAAAGGTATTCGTGGCGGCGTATCGCAATGTTCAAAGAGAAAGTCTATAGCGAACAACAAATATCTATCAAACTATGACCCCACCAGAGAATCGTCGTACATCGTCTATCTTGATGCTACAAATCTGTACGGAGCAGCTATGAAAGAAATGCTACCAACTAGTGACTTCAGATGGCTTGAGAAAGAGGAAATCGAAAAATTTGATTGTTCCCTAATTGGAAAAGATTCGCCCAAAGGATACGTTTTAGAAGTCGACTTGGAATATCCTCTACACTTGCACGATGACCATAACGAACTGCCGTTTTGCCCAGAGAGTATGATTCCTCCCAAAAGTAAAGCTCCAAAATTAATTCCAAACTTACGAGATAAACATAAATATATCATTCACTACAAAAATCTGAAACAATGTTTGAAATATGGCCTGATATTAAAGAAAGTGCATAGGATAATAGAATTCTCTCAGTCTGCCTGGCTTGGATCATATATTGACTTAAATACAACACTTCGTAATTCCGCCCGAAACGAGTTTGAAAAGGACCTATTCAAGCTCATGGTGAATTCAATTTTCGGCAAAACGATGGAAAACGTCGATAAAAGACAAAATATTAAGCTCTGTTCGTT
Organism: Leptura quadrifasciata; assembly: GCA_963675555.1. Classification (NCBI taxonomy): domain Eukaryota; kingdom Metazoa; phylum Arthropoda; class Insecta; order Coleoptera; family Cerambycidae; genus Leptura; species Leptura quadrifasciata. Next base: position 16,203,910 of record OY776681.1, on the reverse strand, counting down.
CTGGGAAAACAGAAAAGGTACTTTGGGCGCCAGAGCGTTAATAGCCAAGCCGCATTTTAAGTCTTGCTCAGTATTTGATGAAAATCTAGTGGCAGTGCAATTGGAAAAAATAAAAGTTGTTTACGATAAACCACTTTATGTAGGTTTTTCAATTTTAGATATTTCCAAAACCATAATCTATGAATTTTTATATGGTTACATTAAACCCATGTATGGAGATGACGCGACGGTTTTATACACAGACACTGATAGTTTAATTTTAGAAATATTCACAGAAAACGTTTATGATGATATCAAGAAAAACATTCACTTCTTCGACACTTCAAATTATGGTGCAGACAACAATTATAACATGCCTAAAACTATATCTGTAGTAGGTAAAATGAAAGATGAGTATGCTGGAAGACCAATAGAATGCTTTTATGGAACTGGTGCGAAAGCCTACTGCGTTAAAGCTGACGACATTACGAAAAAGGCAAAAGGTGTTTCCAAAAGTGTAGTAAAACATCAAATTAATTTTTCTGATTATGTTCAAGTTGTTGAGAACGGCGGATTAATATTCCGTAAAATGTTCATATTTAAATCTGACTTACATACGATTCACACTGAACTCAAAAATAAAGTAGCCCTATCGTCTGCCAATGACAAGAGGTATGTTATACACAATGATGTATATACTTTGGCTTGGGGGCATCATCGACTTGATGAAGATGATAGTGAAAAGAGGTTAGACATTTTACTAAAATACGCTAGACGTTTGAACATGGAGGAGCCTGAAGCGGGATGGGATTGTGTTGATTTGGATGAGTCTGAATCAGAACGCGATAATTTTGATTTATAATATATATTCATTAACTGTTTAGACATAAAAATAGAATTTGAGATACGAAAGACAAAGTTCCCTGAACTTATACTTCACGATACCTACTTGACCTACAATGCATTGGATGGATCAGTTCAAGGTGGATTTTTTGGTGCAAGATAAAATAAAAAGACAATTAGTTAGTAATGTAGTAGAATAGGTAATAAATAGTATGAAAATAGTAATGTGACAGAATAGGTAATAAATAATATAAGAAAATGTAAATCATGTGTTTCAATTCAAAAAATAAAAACTAAAATAAACAGCAACACGTTCTCCTCACTTGTGATGTCAAGATGTTAAGTACACAAAAGCCATAAAGAGGGTACGCTGCAGGTACTGAAATAACAATGTAAATGTTCCCTTTCACAAATTCACTGATAAAATCTCGGTGGATAAGACAGGCAGGTAGTAAATGTACATCTCATAAATCAGCATAGGATAAGACAGATGTCCCTAAAGATAAGACAGGTAAAATAATTGTTGATCGGTATAAAGATAATGTAGATAGGTCGCAATTGTTTATCAGCATAAGGATAAGGCAGGTAAATAAAGAATGAATGTTTGTTATCTCATCGTAAAAAAAAATACAAAGTGCAATAAGACAATACAACATAATAGAGAATTATTTAACTGTCTGCATACGAACGACTAGACGGATGGATTGACCATAATTGCTTTAATCACCATTATTTTTACTGCAATACCTTTATTTTTACTTAAATTACCTGTAATTGTCCTCTAATTACCACAGTACTTTAATTACCTCCCACCACTCTAATTGCATCCCATCACTCTAATTACCACACCACTCCAATTACCCCCCACCACTACAATTACATCACACCACCTTAATTGAGTCACCCCCACCACAATAATTATCCATCATGCAATTACTCTAATTACCCATCATTCCACTAATTGCCCCCCACCACTACAATTACATCACACCATTCTAATTACCTCCCACCACTACAATTACATCACACCACTACAATTACCTCCCACCACTACAATTACATCACAACATTTTAATTACCTCCCACCACAATAATTATCCATCATGCAATTACTCTAATTACCCATCATTCCACTAATTGCCCCCCACCACTACAATTACATCACACCATTCTAATTACCTCCCACCACTACAATTACATCACACCACTACAATTACCTCCCACCACTACAATTACATCACAACATTTTAATTACCTCCCACCACAATAATTATCCATCATGCAATTACTCTAGTTACCCATCATTCCACTAATTGCCCCCCACCACTACAATTACATCACACCATTCTAATTACCTCCCACCACTACAATTACATCACACCACTACAATTACCCATCATTCCACTAATTGCCCCCCACCACTACAATTACATCACACCATTCTAATTACCTCCCACCACTACAATTACATCACATCACCCTAATTACCTCCCACCACTACAATTACATCACACCACTTTAATTACTTCTTACTAATCTAATTGCCCCCCACCACCACAATTACATCACGCCACTTTAATTACTTCTCACTAATCTAATTACCATCCTAATTGCCCCCCACCACCACCACCTTTCATAGGCCCCGCCCTCTAACGTCCCATCCCCTAAGCCCCGCCCCTTAATTACCTCCCACCACTCTAATTACATCATATTAGTCTAATTACCTCCCACCACCGTACTTACATCTCATCACTCTAATTACTCCCCACCACTAAACTGAACATTGCTCCGGCTCCCGAACCGAACCGACCCCCACCACTAAACTGAACACTGCTCCTGCTCCTGAACCGAACCGACCCCCACCACTAAACTGAACACTGCTCCTCCTCCTGAACCGAACCGACCCCCACCCCTAAACTGAACACTGCTCCTGCTCCTGAACCGAACCCCTTTCATTCCTCACCTACTTAAGTTTTTGTAAGTTCCTTATCGCCTTTCGCAGGATGTTAAACAAGACACATTGCCAAGTTTGTTTCCACTGCAGAAAGACATTTTTTCTCGCCGCTTTTAGTGCTACACAAAATTTACCAAGGAATCTGTTTTAGCTTTTGCCTCGTTCGGTGTGTGGAGATTGTTTTTCTCTTGGGTTTTTGTGAACTTGTATAATATTGTGTTAAGTGTCTCCATAGCATCCTAACAAAGATGGATTATCAGGAAAGAGCTACCTTACAATAGTCTGGCGGTTAGTCTTTTGTAAGAGATTTATTGAAAACTTTTCTGTTATGAACTGCGCGATTACATTCTAATGTCGATCTAACTACGAGGAGCTAACAGAACTGAATATTTTAGTAGTAATCCATTTTATTGAGGAGCATTACCAGAACCGCCACAGAGAGCCAACATTTACAAATTGTATATAGTGTAAACATTACGTAAAACGTGTTTCCTGATATGAATATAACATAAAAACTGCAATGGACATAGTACGCTTTTATTTACATTATTTTCTAGTAAATTTCGTGATTACCTTATAGCTGAGTTTGGATACAGATGACATCAAATAAGTAACACCATTAACAGTAAGAACATTAGCATTGCCGTTATCATCGTCGACATAAATACAATTGTCGCTATCGTAAAAAATATGAAAATGTCGATTACCATCAGAAGAAGCATTATTACTTGGCTTTAATGGTATTGTATATGAAGATCTTTGAACAGCTTAAGGAATATCATCTTTATGTCAAATTTGAAATGTAGCTTCTGTCTCTTATAACCTAATTGACATTGACAAAACTCGAACAAAAGGCGCGTTCTATTTTCACATTGATAAAGTGCTTGAAGCCTTACATGTTTGATACATGTGTCAGTTGAAGAAAAATAGTAATTCTCATATGGGAATAATTTAAATAATCTACAGGATGGTCCTTAATTTTCTTCCAATGTTTCTGTTGATGATAGCATACCCGGAGTTGTTCTTTTATATAATTTTACCCGAAAATGGATAATAAGAGAATGATAAACATGTTATTCTGCAATATCTTCTAAAAATTCTTATAAAAAATTAGAAATAAAAAGTTATTCACAATCAGTAGCGCCACCTATGGAGCGATTTCCGAATGGCCGAACCTAAATTACATAAGCATTTTCTGCTTCGTTGAGATCTGGGTGATGATAGAATATGATCCTTCCCAAGGATAATGCTTTGGTACTCTTCCTTTCTTCAGCTATAGGTTGTACTGTCGTGAGTAAAGTAGTTAGAAACTATTGGGCCTAGAGAAATAATTATTGTTACCTTTTTGAAAGCAAAATTTTCTACATTTTTTAATTTCAATATATGATTGTCTAATTACCGATTAGCTAATACCTTTTTTAAAGAAAAAAAAACCGATCAATTTTCGGAAGGAGGAATAGTTTATGGGGTCACCACGAAAATGAATCCTCCAAAGAAACTATTGTCATCAAATTCTGCATCCTCCTCATTCTCTGTTATGGGGACTCCATTATGGCAGTTGAGGCATGTTGGCGAACAATTTAATGATGCCTTTCTGCATCCGCATCTTTCGGAGTCACAATCTTTTTTGCAACGACAAAATGTAACTCTCAAATTTTCGTCGGGGGCAGCATTTTTATCTGTTAGTTTTGGCATCAGCTCTCTATTTCTCTCCTCCCAGCCAGAAATTCCTAAACCCCACACACGTTAGGGCAGTATGGTTCCCATCCACTGCTGAATTTGGTATTAAACCCCTGTAGGAATGGTATTTCGTGACCCCCTCAGTTGATGGGAGGGTGGAAATGTCTGGCTTGATCGAAGCTACTGATTTTAAACCGCTACCGAAGGAATCACTACTTCCACATCCAGATTTTTTATCCAAGTCTTATATACACTAAATCTCAATGTAATATTTTATTCACTTTAATAATAGAGTGGGGGTGGTAGAGGGAGTGGCTAATGTAAAAAAAAATTAGAAGCCCTCGGTTCTCGTATAACACTAAATCCCAATTCAATTTTTTCTTCCATTAAACAATAGGGTGGGGTCGGCAATGGGGGTGGTAGAACGGGTAACTAATGCCAAAATAAATTTTAGAGGCCTTTGTTTCTCGTACACACACTCAAATCCCAATTCAATTTTCTACTCCTTTTATTAATAGAGTGAGGGGTGGCAATGGGTGTGGTAGAGTATGCCATAGGTCATGGAACAGACAAATGATACTGATGAGAACTAATAAGTTTGAAATCGGTCTATGTCAATTGACAAATAATATTGGTTACCATTCTTTCACGATTTGTAAGGTGTAATTCGATGCAGGTCGTGGTATTTGCCCGCTGAGTAGTTGTTTCCCGCAAATCATATATTATAACAGTAGGTTAAGTCCACCTAGGACTGAAAGGTTGCCGCTCTCAGGTACTTGCAGAATCGCAAGTCGCTATACGCCCATGGAGACATCTCTGGTGTATAGTAGCAATTGACCGTTTGAGAGGTTTCACTTACCTCTCGCCACTACTATGTTGAATATTGTTTGTAAATTGCGCTATAAATTCCACATAACGTATTTGTCTGGGACTTCTCTCCATCGTGGAGAATAAAGCTGTTATCAAAGGTTTGTGATCCGCAAAACAAATAAACTTTCTTCCCTCCAAAATATATCTGAAATGTTTGATGGCTGAATATATAATTCTTTATCAAAAATATAATATCATTTTTGAGCGTTATAAGTTTTCGTGAAAAGAAAGCTAAAGACTTACATTCTCCATTGGACACTTGTTCCAACAGTGCTCCCATTGCAACATTTGAACAATCTGTCGTAAGAGGCAAAGTTACATTATTGCCACTATTAGAGTGTGTAAGTACAGTTGAACTGGCAATTGCTCCTAGAATTCCCTTGGTCGCTGGAGTTGCTCAATATATATAATATATATAATATTAACAATAATAAATTTTAAGAATTTAGCAGATACGTCATATACTCCTATATGGCGTATCTGCTAGCTTTTTACACACTGTATATATAAATACGCTTGCAGGCTGAAATAATCCCTCGTTTGCATCACTTATTAACGATTAATTAATTACCATCCCAAATAACTAAACCAGAAAGCAAAGGATCAGCATATATTCCGAATAATACGTTTTCTATTGGACCTAGTTCGACCATAAATCACCTCCAACAGACATTTTATGCTATACCGTTAGCAGAAAATTGATGTGCAACACAGCAAGCCGCCGGAAACAGATTGTGTTGTTTTTGTTACATGATACTCCTAATAAACAAGTTTATGACATTCCTTCGGTTCTGAATTAATACGGACGTTAAATTATAGACGTGTTAGCGTTTATGGCGTTTATCTGAAGACGCCTTCGTCGGAGTGGTATTAAAATTTCAGTATTAATAAAATTAAATGACAAGGGGATGAGGCCCGGAGAGCTTACTGGAGGTATAATATAAATCTCGGTAATAAAATAAGAAACTTTCAGGAGGATTTCATCAAAACATGCTAGAAACTATTTATAAGCATTAGCAAACTAAATTTAACAAATTAGGTATTTAAATTCCCGAAGAGATTAAGTTTCAGTTTCGACTAATTGGAATAAGTGAGCTTGGGTTGGAAATAATTAGAGCGAACGTCACAAAAGCTAGAACTCTACTTTTTCTTTTATCATGTCTGTGTTTATTATGCTTCAATCAATTAAACCAAATAATATAAATAAACAGCATAGTTAACACAATGTTTTATATTAATCCAGTTATTTTATACAAAAAAGAAACCTCAAAAAAATCCAACCGAAGATTTTCCAGCGGGATTCTCTTTATTTTGACGCCACAAATAATTTCTCAAAAGTCCATAAAGTAAACTGGACGGCTACAAAAGTTATAGAAGGTCAAAGGTCACGAAAATAAGTTTTTCTCATATATCTCATAAATTATCGGTTTTACGTTAGAACCAATAGTTTTCGAGATATAGGGTTGAGAAAATATCGAAGCAAAGCGCATGCGCCACTATTCTATAAGATGCTGATGTTTTAATCACTGAAACAGCTTTGAATCGGTCAACTGAGCGCACTACAGTTGTTGTTGGAGAAAATATTGATCTCTTAGTACTTTTAATAGGACGCACTCCGATTACTCATAATATCTATTTTCTTAAACCTGGAAAAGGAAACATCCAATCGAAGATCTGCAATCCCTCGGCAATCGAGAAGTATGCAGATAGTAGAGAACATATTATGTTTGTACATGCCGTTACTGGTTGCGATACATTTCGAAGAGGAAAAATAAACGCATTTAAAACATTACAAAACAGACCAGCCACATTGGCGGCACTCAAAATAGAAAACTGTTCGAAAACTTTGCTAATAAATAGTGGCACATTGTTTACTTTAGCTATGTACGGGGCTCCAAAAAAAGAGGCTTCAATTGATAATTATAAAAATTATAGTTTTACAAAATGCAGTAGACTAAATAAGCCTGTGCAATTGTCACTTCCACCCACAGCAGCAGCTACTCTACAATATCTATTCAGGGTATATTACCAGGTTTAAACTTGTCTGGGAAAAGATTTAGACCCTCAGCAATGAGGTTGGACTTTAAACAATAATTTATTAGAGCCAACAACTACTCTAATTCCTCTTGCACCAAATGAATTTCTCAATTATATTTTTTGCAATTGCACAAAAGGTTGTGGCAACAATTGTGGATGCAGAAAAATAGTATTGCCATGTTTCGTAGTGCATGGCTTTTATGGGAGCCAGTCTTGTCTCAATGAGGATACAACCGTTGAATCTGAGTTCAACGATGATGAAGCCGACCTCATTTCGTTATTTTCAGCTGATATGATTGTTGATGAAGATGGAAATATTGAAGAAATGAAAATAGAAGAGATAGACGGAGACGAAGAAGAAGTCGGCAAAGACGAACAATAATCAACAAAATTATAACATAACTTGTAACCCATGATTCAGTGAACACCATGTAAAAAAAGGGCCTCGCATTCTACCTCAAAGGTGGTGCGGAAACGAATGCAGCACAAAGTCCTATATCTCGAAAACTATTGGTTCTGCGAAAATGTTGTGTAGGACCTTAACGAAATTAACGTAAAACCGATAATTTACGAAATATTTGAGAAAAACTGATTTTAGTGACCTTTGATCTTCTGTAACTTCTGTAGCCCACCAGTTGGCTTTATGGACTTTTGAGAAATTATTTGTGACTCCAAAATAAAGAGAATCCTGTTGAGAAATCTTCAGTAGGATTTTTTTAGAGGTTCATGTATAAAGTGACTGGGCTATATTGTAATGTGTAGTTTCCTAATAGACCTGGAGCTAGCGACAGTTCGGAGGATCATGATAATTTACCGTTCTTAACGCCTGTTTTTTTATTAAGTCGTATGAGCTGATTTATTATGTCTTTGGGCATGCGACTAGGGTGTCTTTTAATGAGGAAACAGTTTATTCAAAGATGTCGTAAAAAGGAAATTTTGGTGGTTATCAATCTAATTTAGAGCTCTTAAAAAAAATTGACAATTTTATTTGGCTACCATCCTATCACTGTGAACTTATTGAATTAGTACGGGCTCGGGTAAGGGTTGAAATAGCCCTAAATAATACAACACAATTAAATTAAAGTGGTTCGGATTCCGTCATAAACTGTCCTTTACACAGAAAAATCTATATCTTCTAGACTTAATAGGTTAATTGAATAGTGAAAAGGCGGTTGGAAACTCGCAAAGTTGTATAGATTATTTGATAAACGAAAAGATAAACATGTGGGCGTTGGATGATTTTATCAGAAGTCGAAGATTTGTAAGAATGGTCAGAGGAGGAATTTCAAAACACTTCTCGGCATTTTACGTACTTATACCACTATGTAAATGATATGTTATATATTTTATCATAGATACTAGTTCAGTTTCCCAGTTTACCTTTTAAATAATTCACTTTTAAAACTTGCCTTTCTATGTGCTGACGTTAAAAATAATGTAAATATAAATTATGATTTTGACGATTGGTTATTTTTTATCACTCTGATTAATACATTTATTAAGTTTGTTGATTATTTGTGTTCTCTATTTTATTCCAAAATATTAAACATTGTATGGATGGATAATCCTTATTAATTATACAATAAAACCGTTCCCCCTTATGCACAATACAATAAAATGGTCATATGTTACAAAAGTGGCCTTAAACATTGGGATTTGGACAGTTTAAAACGATTCAGCATATGGGAAAAATAAACATGTATTAAAGATAAGAACAAAACTAATTTGCATAGCTTAATATATAGGGGAACATTCTAATACTAAAGTGCATCGCTAGAGTTTAATTGCCTTCATATTACAGAACCTTACTAACTCAGTTGAATAATAGTTATTACAAATAACACATAGTTTCCTTACTCACGATAGTATAATTCATATGCTAGATACCCACGCCTTTACTTTGCCAGTTGAGAGTAACTGCAGTAACTATAAATCTTTTTAAAGTATCGGGCAGCCTACAGAGGTAGGGACTTACATTGTCGTTTCTGTCATTTATTAGGCTGAACTTTTCAAAAGTTCTGTCGCCATGTATAATAAAATGAAAGAAAATCTAAGTCGTTTGCCTGATAAATGTGGGATGATAGCAGGTAAGCCACTGATTACAATCATGAATTAATAGCAGCTTTCAAATTCTCCAGATGGAGAACCGTTTTTTTGTATATTTTTATTCAGATTTAGAAGAATTTGTTATAGATTTTTTGAATTTTTTTCAAGTTGCTTTTTGTACTATGTACTGTACACTACTGGGTGATTTTTTCAGTTGGTTTAGCACCTTTTCCTCGCTTATTATTAAAGATAGAGTTTTGAAATTTTGAGGGATACTTAGAGAAATTTTTTGCATCTAATGCACTTTGTTTTTGTTTTTCTGTTGTTTCCCGTTTAACTAGACGTCAATTTTTTTCCAATGAAACACTATAGTTTTTCTTTTAGATTTCAAAACTAGATTTTTTCTGAGTTAGAATGTGTAAAAAAAGTATTAGGTTAGAAAGGAAAGTTTTTGAGATAATGCGATTTTAAGGTTTCAGGTGTTGTGTTGTTTCAGGAATGGTTTTTTGGCAGGTTAAAAATGCGGTCAAGACGCAAAATGGGAAGAAAAACAATAAACATTTTTATTTCAAACAGTGACAAAAATTTAAACATGAAGTTGCAATAACATAAATTATCACAAATAAATTTCAAATAAGCCACCATTTTGCTCTAAACACTTTTCAACTATTCTCTTGACATTTCTGGGGTGTTTTCAATAAACTGGAGCTTCCACTCTTAGCAGATTTCACGAACACGAGCTTCCAAAGCCGCTCTTGCTTCGAGTTCGAATTCATATACATTATCTTTAATGTGACCCCATAACAAAAATCCAATGGATTGAGATCCGGGGACCCCGCTGGCCATCTAATCGGCCCGGAGGTTGCGATCCATCTGTCCTCAAGAATAACTGTTAGAAGACCGTTCACCACCCTTGCATTGTGAGGTGGGGCTCCGTCTTGCATAAAATAAATTTCTCTATGTGTTACCAAAAGTAAATTATCTAGATAATTTTTATTTATTTATTTGCTACACTATCCAACAGGTTTTTAACCCAATTAGAGGACAAAGAGATACAGTAAACTAATACAGATATGTAATTAAACAATAACACTAACATATAATAAAATTTATAAAACAAAGACTCTAGTAACTAATCAAATCATCTTTAAAAAAAAAAAGAAAACAGAGAGCATGATTTTCTACATTGTATATGGTTGTTTTTAGTGCACCAATTACTAATTCTGTTCAAGTTATTCTGCAGTTGAAGGCAATCCACTAACAGTATGAATTCTAGAAAAAGGCTTTAAATCATCAGCATAGTCAACCTCGTGTGTTAAATCGCTCGCTATGTCATTGATAAATATGATGAATAACAGTGTCCCAAGAACTGAACATTGCGGTACGTCAGAGGCAGCAACGTATTCGACATATATAAATCCATTGAAGATAACATATTGAGTTCTGTTATACAGATAACATCTGAATAGAATTATTAAATTTCCCGAAAAGCCAATATCATTAAATTCTTTAAGCAGCATAGTATCTTAAGTCTATCGAATGCAATTATATCAGCCGAAAGACTGATCCTACTTAAAGGAGGCTGGTGTTTGTTGCAATCGAAACATTAGCGTTTTGTTGGTAATATGCGATTATTACACTTAACGCGCCAGGTTGGTAACTTGTAATTCAGCGCTCGGCGAGGCACATAGCCCGGAGAGTAGCTGGTGGTTGCAGTCTGGTAAATATTATGTTTTAATATTTCTGCCCTCTAGAAGCACACTTGAACTGTGATATATATATGGTCCAATCAATTTGCTGGGTTTCAAATTACTCTGCACCAAAACTCCAGATCTTCTTGATTTTTTATCATGAACCATTTGCGGAACGCAGTTCGTCTGGGAAAATCTCCAGGAAGTAATTTTTTATGCGTCGGATGCAAGGATGCTGTCCAAATTGTTTCAATATTTTCTGGATGGAGGAGTGTGATATATCAAATTGCACTACTAGTTGACGATTGAAATGCCTGTTTCTTTAAATTGTCTTGAATTTCTTAAATTTGTAAAAAATTTTTTAATCGACAATCAAGTCTTCTTTTCTCGGGATATTCTGCATTGAAACTGCGACAAGTTGGTGAATATCTTTGACCATTTTGATTAAAAAACATAAGGATGTTCAAATTTTTGTTTGTATAATCATTTTCCATTTTCTTCATTATTTCTTTGTGCAGTGACGCTAGAAAACTTTGAAATGCTAATTTCAAACACGGCAACGCAAACTTCTATTGACTTGACATGCGCCTATTACGCGTTTTGACGGCAATTTTAATCTGTCATAAAATCATTCCATGGGTAACTCGATTTTTAGTGCTTCGTATATCTCACCTCAATACCTGAAACCTTAAAATCGCATTATCTCAAAAACTTTCCTATCTAACCTAATTTTTTACACATTATAACTCAAAAAAAAATCTAGTTTTGAAATCCAAAAGAAAAACTATAGTGTTTCATTTGAAAATCGAAAGTTGATATCACTTCTGGTTAGACGGGAAACAACAGAAAAATAAAACACCATTAGATGCAAAATGCCAAATCCAATCCAAATATGCCTGAAAAATTTCAAAACTCTACTTTAGTAATAAGGGTAGTGAAGAAAAAGGTGGTGTACCAATTAAAAAACTCAACCAGTATATCAAGCTTACTTTATGTTAGAATTTGTTTATAAACTTTAAAAAATGTGAACATTTTTGAGACATTACGCAGTTAGTCAAAAGTGCGGAAGCAATTTTAAAAAACTAAATGGTATGGTGTCAATTCGTTATTAGATTTCCTAAAATGCGAATAGCAAATCCGTAAAATACAAATTATTTGTCAATAAACACCGTCCAACTTTAGTCGTTTCAAATTTTGGTGAAATTGTAACCAGTGATTTGATCGGCTTAAAATCGTCAACTAGTTACGAGTTTTTCACATAACCCTTTTACCTCGGCTGAATGTGAGTCCCCCACATAGAACTTCATCAGTCCGTTGATGTATTGTCTACCAAATTATGAGATACGAATCAATCATTATGCCCAACAGTCTATATCAAACGTTAATAGCCGAGCAACCACAATTTATTTGTTATTAATGTATATAGCAGATATTGATTTACATCCAGCATATACGTCAAAAATGGATATTGAAAATGTACATAAATTAATATTTTCAATTGTAATAATTATTTAATTCGGTTAAATTATTATTCGCGCTAATGTGTTGCAGTTTATGGTTGTTTAATATTGAATTAATCATTTATTAAAAATTAAATCGGGGATAAAGTATCGGCAAATAGTTCTATTTAGTCTCATGCTCTTTTAAGGTGCATAAATACAGCTGAAATTAGGTCACCCTTGTTTAAAGTTTCAGACCACATGCATATGCAGTCCTTAATGGATTGCATATGCATAAGGTAGAAAGTTTCCAAAATTAAAATATTTTACAGTCATACTTCAATTTTTACTTGATATCTAACAATAGTTAGATATCGATATTAAATTCGGGGCTTTTATTAACAGTAAAAAAGGCGTGACTAATATTTCCAACCACATGCATTTTAACTACAAGTGATATACTAAATGCAATCATTTGTACTTTCTGTAAAATACTGGAAATGCTGCTACATGATACAATTTATCAAAGTGTCAGCAATCGGATCTCACCATACCAGCATGGTTTCATGAACGACGTTCAATTACTACTAATTTATTATCCATTACACAGTACATAGCTGAGATTTTAGATCTTGTTACCTCCTTTCCCTTATTATTTATTTTTGGGAAAGAATTGAGGCAACATATGCGGACGACTAGCTGGTTTAAGTCGGAGCAAAGAGCCGTGGATCCGGAGTATTCGTACATAAAGTACATATATAGAAATATACAAGTATATAAAAGCATATGTAAGCATATAAGAATATTAGTATATAAGCTGATTTCGTAAACTATAAATTGCCAAAAAAATGAAAAAGAAAGAAAATATTTTAAAACCATGTGGTACATATAGTATTTTAACTACTTATTAAATTAAAAAGAATTGACCTTGAATTTAAATTTATTTTAAAAATAATTGAAATTACATCAAAAACAAAAATTACTTAAATTTTAAATGATTAATAAATTAAATTTACCTGGATGTTATTGTTAACGCGGATATAAAAATGTAATATCAATTACTGAAGTCCACAGTTAAGTTTATGTATGTTCGAATCAGTACAAAGGCTGCAAGCAAATGATTTCCTGGTGAGTTTTACTGATACGGTAAACTTTTTTTTGTCCTACTTACTGCAAATTAATGCTACCAAATAAACGTGAGAAATCTAATCTCCTAATTAAATTGAAAGCTATAAAATATAGAAATAGCACAGGTATGGCCATCTGTCAACTATTGAGTTAAGCGCAACAACCTGCCTTGTAGATTCCCGTACTCAAACAAATTACAGAATCGATAAGAGAAATCTATAATACCGCAGCTGACTTAAATTGCAACAGTTTGTAATTTCTATTTTATATACAACCAACAATATGAACAGCCGTAATAAATAGTAAAACGTATTGTGACTATTGTGAGAACTCAGTAAATATATTACATCTTATAGGATATACTATATATACCTAGTAATGAGAAAGGTAAAGAAAATAATCATATGTACTTCATAGTAAACAAAAATATAAAAATTGAAATATAGGTATCTGATAAACATAAATAAATGTTTTGTAGACAATTGTTTCCTGGGATGCTATACAGAGATACATAAAGTTAAGAACATGACTGAGTTCCTAAGATATATAAATATGTCCATAAAACAGTATGAAATGGTTTAGCAGTTGTACAAGTAAAATTCTGTTAGTTAAAAGCAGTTTCATTTACAAAAACTGAATCAAAATGTTACACAGATTGTGCCAAACATAAACAAAACACTAGTTTTTATATAAAACTGTTAAATGGACATAGGCCATGTAACAATCTACAGGCGCATACTGATGTTATATAAACATACTTATTTCTTTAAGGCTTTCGTCAGGTTTAACCATCATATTCTGCTTCGTAAGTTACACGAAATAGGTTTGTCTAATTCACTGCTAAAGTCGAGGCAAGAATTCAAGCGATGCACGTCACGAGTGATCTCATTAAAGAAATTTTAATACTAACATAATTTTTAATCATTAATTACGTTAAAAAGAGTAATTCTTGACATCCAGTTATTAAGCTTCTTTCAGAAATAGGTACAGTTTATTGAAGCTTCATGATTCTTAGCAGTACTGTCTTATTAATAAAATCGACCTGTGACGTGCATCGCTTGAATTCTTGCCTCGACTATACAGTTATTTAGATATTACCAGTCAAATAGACTAAAATATGTCGCGTATAATGGAGTTAAATCTGTTGAATTCTTGGCGACATCAGGAGACCCTCAGGGCTCGGTTCTAGGTCCCTAACGAGTACTGAAGACTGTTACCGCTTACAGTATAACCTTGACAGACTATCACAGTGGTGTCTAGACAAGAAACTGCCATTAAATGCCGGTAAATGTAATGTTATGGCCTTTGCGCGTAAATCAACTCCACATGTGTTTAACTACCATCTTGACAACACCGTCTTACAAAAGCCTCATACTTCCCGTGACCTAGGTGTAATTTTTGATCCGAAGTTAACATGCATTTAAAACACTTGGTTTTATAGTGCGCAGTAGCCGTGAATTTACGAACATAAGCACTATACAAACAATACACTGTGGTTTTGTGAGGTCTAAGCTAGAATACGCGTCGCTTCTTTTGGTATCCCTACTATGATATACAAATTAACAATTTAAAAAATGTGCAACGAAGATTTCTAAAACTTCTGTTTTTTAAAACCAATGAAACATATCCTCCTATTGGTTACCCAACGGTTGTACCTTTACCATTACTATACATAGTGTAATTTAATTATACCAAGGGACTAAGTTAATTTTTTATCACCGAGTGTGATGGGTCAATTACAGGAGGAATTAAAAAACACTTTAGGTTTGTAGTATATTGGTACAAACTATTTAATTTTTTTGCACTCCATGGTCTGACAGTGCGCTATTGCTATTGTAATAATCATTTCCAAGGAGTAAAGTACAGATCTCTTTTACTCTTCGAGGGACAGAAGCCATTTTCTACATTTTAGTCCTCAAAAATGACAATTAAAATAGCATCACAGAATATTAAAACATTTATTTTCCATTGTAGTACAGATTCTTATTAAGGGTGCACAGAAAAGTTTCTACATGGCTCGCTAATTTCATCTTTGTCAAATAACTATAAACAATTAAGTATTACACAAAACCTGAATAAAGTCTGTACATTTCCTGGCGTTCTAAATACCTACGTATTTATTATTCAAACTGTACTTATATCAAATTATACCACAGCACTTATGTGTTTCCGATAGCTAAATTCGGTGATTTACTAATATTTTGTCTTTTATAATACGCGCAACCCACAATACTTCAAGATGTTCTGTGTGTCACCGAGGTTTTGCAAAAAATTGTTGTAACTGGTACATATAAACATAAAATTACGTCGCGATTATAGTTCATACGGTCCTGTATGCCGAATCTGGTTCCTAGACTGGTGTGGCTTCTGTGTTATCGACAGGGCGATGTAAATTCGATTACTTACAAATTTATTCGCGATTGACTGGTACATGCAAACTCAGTCTTAAAGTTATAAATCGCAAAATCGTAATATAGAAATAAAATATATGAATATACATATTTGCTTTAGCACAATAAATAATCATAAAATGCTCAGTACTTTACACAGTTATTTACTCAATAAAAAGAAACCCTGATGTTTTAATTTAATAGTCCACGTACAGAGACTAACGTCATAACTAAAATATATCCACTTTTCCCTGAACCCTTATCTACTAAGTAATCAGCCGCCCTCTCAAGGACAGGGGACGAGTTCGTCGTTCGTCCCCATTTTTCTTACTTGCGTGCTAAATCAAAGAATCACGAAGCGGTCAGATCCCAGCACGAAAAGACATGCTTCAAACGCTCCCTCCTCGTGATTTTACTCGATTATATTCGCTTGGAGAGTTTTGCTAGAGCTCAAGGATTAAGGTGGCGTAATAAGGAGCCTCGCTCGCGTAGAGAAAATATGAATATTTGGGGTTGAAATACATTTGATTGGGAGCCTGTATAACATTATGTTTATTTTATTGTATGAGTTCTTTACAACACGGTTTCTAAAACGGGATTGGCTAAAAGTAATAAAGATCCACCATAGAAAATTTGGAAGATTATATAACTTCATATACAGGGTGTCCCATAATAAAGTGAAAAAAAAATAATTATCAATTACTTATCGAAAATGAAGGTGGGTTCTTCAATGTAAAATTTTTCAAAATAATCTTTTTCCTGTCTAGCTACACCACCTTAAATGCACCACTTGTAATCTGTCATCATGAGCTAACATAATAATATAACAATATGTTTTCAATGTCGATGCTTTTGTTTCATCGGCATCGTTTATAAATTTTTTATTTTATACTTTTATACTTTTTTTATACTTTTTAAAGGCTTCAAGTACTGTACCAATAGACCTTTGTACTTGACGATTATATCTCTGAGGGCTTAGCACTTGATGTTTTACTTTTTCAAGTACTATACTTGGTAATTGAAGCACTTTTGTAAATAAAAGTACTTGATACTTCATGCTTTAAAGCACTCTAGCTAAGTGCTTGGTATTTGGTACGTGAAGCACCTTGTCAGGGTACTTTACTCAGCTCTGATCGCCTAGACTTCTAACTAGTATAAAGTAATAATATACATATTTAATAAACTTGCGCTAGTTTAATATTATAAATCCCAAAACCACAACACACAAATAAAATACTTATTTATTCACTCATACTTCAGTATGAACGTACATGGTTGTTTTGCACAATAAATAATCATAAAATGCTCAGTACTTTAGAGAGTAATTTGCTCAATAAAAATTAACCCCGATGTTTTAGTTTCCACGTTCATAAATTTTTTATTTTATACTTTTAAAGTAAATACACGACCATCACATATCATCCCACAAGATCCACAAAAAAAATTTAAACCCATCTAAAGTTATTTTTTGCTAACACTAATATTTTTCATTTAATACATTCTTCTTACTTTATAGCGTGTCGAACATTTTTAATTATTATTAATTAAATTAATAATAAAATAAAAAATGAATTGTACTATGTTTTCTAATAAATGGTGAAGGATCTGGTGACACGCCAATAATAAAAAGATTAAAGTAATTTTTATTTATTCAGAGAACAGATATTAATAAAGTATAAAATTTTAAAATACACCTATCATATATTTACAGCAGACTAAATTTGCAAAGCTTTTTTTTTTATTATTTTTTAATACATTTATTTAACGTCGGCCTATTTCCGCTACTGAGGCCTAACACCGACGCCTGTAGACGAGCTACCCCCAACCAGGAATTTTGCCGAACCTCTTCCCTTAAGAAGAGTAGGGATCTTTTACTTGCCTAACATTTAATAGACAAGGGACCGACATCTTTACATCCCCTCCGAAGGATGGTATATCTCCTATACAACCCTCGCCTAAGGTTGTATAGCTTCCGCGCATACACTGATATACAAGCCACTGGAAAATGTGTGAGGCGAGGACGTGGCCTTCGTTGGAACGGTCACCAATCCAACTACTAACCACGCCTAACGTTGCTTTACATCGCATATCGAAGTATGTACATAGTAAAGACGCACCTACGCTCGCCCCCTTGCAAAGTTTTAATCTGAAAAAAAAAACAGAATATATAGAATTGATATGGTGTACACTAATAATAACAAATTCGATATGATTAGCATTTATTGTCAGTGCAATTTTGACGTTGAGATGGCAGTCACAGTTTACGGAGATGAATTTCCAGATGCTCCGCAGCCAAATCGAGTTAGTTCAAAATCTAAAAACGCACAGTTCATTTTAAAAAAAAGTAGGAAGGCAAGGGCATGTTGCGGATAATGTAAGAAAAGTGATTAGAGTGTTGAATTATGTTAACCAAAAAGAAGAAACCTCTTTGAGACAAATTCAGAGAAACTGTTGCATAAAGAAGACAGTGCAAGAAAAATATTAAAAAAACGGATTTCGATGCTACAAAATGAGGAAAGTTCAACATTTAAATGAGGGAGATAAGCCGAGGAGAGTAAGGTTTTGTAGATGGTTGTTAAATAAGAAAAGGAATGACTTGATATGTAGCAACATTCTTTGGCCGGACGAATCAAATTTTTCTAATAATGGATTTTTGAATAGAAATATGCATTATAAGCGAACACGAGAAAATACACATTGATGCAGAGAGACTGCTTTCCAAGAAAGATTTTCTACGAATGTTTGGGCGGGTGGGTCTTTTAGGGACCTCGTAGATACCTTAATTTCCTGCAAAACGAATTTCAAGATTTTCTTTATGAATTAACGGTGGTAGAAATATTAAATTATTCATATTTTCAACAAGATGGGGCTCCACCTCACATTGCTGTAATCTGTACAAATTATTTAAATCAAGTTTTGCCAGATAGCTGGATAGGCACCTATGGACCCATTTTATGGCCAGCTCGATCACCAGATATTACTCCCTTAGATTTTTTCGTCTGGGGTTACATTAAAGACGAGGTAATTAGTCCTTAAATGCTCCAAGATGTAATGCGTGAGGTGTCTCGTAGAGCACATTTTTGTATTTGAATGCATGGTGCACAATTTGAGCATTTGTAGTTAGAAAAATAAATAGACACATTTTCTTTTCAGTATGGTAGTAGGTAGTACTGTATGAATAGTTTTTCGTTTTTTTGGATGTTTATTTTGTTCTTGTATTTTTATTTATGAGATGTTTGTTTGTTTGTATTAAATTGTAATAAATAATTACTGAATTATATTTATTATAAAGTGAATTTTTACTATTATGGCATAGCTGATTTTTACGATTCAATGATATAAATTGTGGTTTTCGTAAAATATTAAATCTTGACACTATGGCTTCATGCGTAATGGATCAACGACAACAAATTTATTTTGCGTCACTCAATTTATTGCTCAGAATCTTGATATGAATGTTCAAGTGGATGTAATTTATACAGATTTTTCCAAAGTTTTTGATCGGTTAGATCATGGTATCTTACTTCAAAAGCTTGAAAAAGTTGAATTGTCTCTGCCACTGATTGACCTATTTAAATCATATTTATCTAATAGAACTCAGTTCGTTGAATGTCGCGGATTTATGTCAAAGGAGTTTTCTGTATCTTCAGGAGTGCCTCAAGGCTCCATTCTTGGTCCACTTCTCTTCGTAATATTCATCAATGATATTGTGGAGAATCTTGATGTACACTTTTTATTGTACGCTGACGACATAAAAATATTCTGCTCAATAAATAATATTTCTGATTGCCTAAAATTGCAAAATAATCTTAGTAAATTAGATGAATGGTGTGTATCAAATAATCTCCCCCTGAATGCTGCAAAGTGCAATATTGTAACTTTCTCTCGAAAAATTTCACCTATTTGTTTCAATTATATCTTGGACAATGTCACCTTAAATCGGTTGGACTCGATTAAAGATCTAGGGGTTACATTTGATAACAAATTATCATTCACCCTGCATCTAAATGAAATTACTAAGATTGGCTACAGAAATCTAGGTTTTGTTATAAGGAACTCTCAAGGTTTCACCGACATACAGGTATTAATGCTACTTTTTAATGCATTTGTGAAATCTAAACTTGAGCATGCTGCTATAATATGGCAACCAGGTTATAACGTTCACGCTGAAAGCTTGGAGAATATTCAAGGGCGTTTTTTAAAGTTTTTATCTTTTAAAATGGATGGCCAGTACCCTCATGTTGGAATACCTCAGCAGAACTTATTAAACAGATTTTCTGTATTGAGTTTGCAAGACTGTAGAAAAACGCAGTCCTTGATTTTTCTAAATAAATTAATAAATAACAAAATTGATTGTCCTCAACTTTTAGAGCAACATATTCCTAGAGTCGAGACTCGTCGCTGGTGTACATTTTATCTGAGTACTCCGCGGTCAAACATGTTAAAATTTTCCCCCCTTTTCTTTATGTGTGAAAACTGCAATAACCTGCAGGACAGTCTGGATATATTCAATTGTAATTACAGGTCTTTAAAAAAAGTGTATTTATCGAATTAACCGTATTGTGAATTGTGTTTATTTTTATTTACTTGTTGCCAATGCTGTTTGGACATTTCGTGATTATTTATTCTCTATCTGTATATTTATAATAATTATTGTTGTATGTTCCCATCCGTTAATTGGTTTAAGTACTGTTGGATGGTGTAAAAAAAAAAAATCAGTTACAATTTTTGTGACATGGTTTATATCGTTGGAAAGAGAAAACTTAAACGGAATTAATGGTGTCATGGCCTACTTTAAGATTTGTTCTTTTCTTTTTTGCACAAAAGCGTATGTCAAAGTCAGCTGCGTTTTTCGAATTTTTTGATAAAAATTATTATTCTATTATCTTTGCCGTCAGCTTTCATCCCTTTAACTTTTTTCGTATCTCCTCAGATAAGGAAGCTATAACCGTTTGTGGTTTCCTATTTTCCAGGTTTTTGTAATATATCTCACAAAGTAGGCTATGGATTTTAAATTTCTTTGAAAAAGAAATAGCTTATTCATATAACAGGGACGAGCGTAGGTGCGTCTTTACTATGTACATACTTCGGTATGCGATGTAAAGCAACGACAGGCGCAGTTAGTACTTGGATGGGATCGCCTCACACATCTTCCAGCGGCTTGTATATCAGTGTATGCGCGGAAGCTACACAACCTTAGACGAGGGTTGTATAGGAGATATGCCATCCTTCGGAGGGGATGTAAAGCCTTCGGTCCCTTGTCTATTAAATGTTAGGCAAGTAAAAGATCCCTACTCTTCTTAAGGGAAGAGGTTCGGCAAAATTCCTGGTTGGGGGTAGCTCGTCTACAGGTGTCGGTGTTAGGCCTCAGTAGCGGAAATAGACCGACGTTAAATAAATGTATAAAAAAAAATATATTCATATAACAAAGAATTAGAATAATAATTCTCAGATTAATGTTAATTGCTCAGGTATATTCCAATTTCTCAAAGTCTAATTCTTAACACAATATTTTTGCTTCCAGTTTATCGATTGTATGTATGACAATCGGCATTTTTCATTTCGGAAAAATATATGGTCCCTCACTTTTCTCTCGTCTTTTTAGTAAAATTTATAAATCACGTTCCCCTAGACAGTATATCGTAATAAAAATGTTTCCAGGGAATAGAGTAATCCGGATGATGTAAAATGAAAATAAGAAAAAGGATATGAAAAATGCATTCGTACCTGTAAAATAAAATAGAATTTATGGGGCCTAAAAGCCAGCAAGGACTTGGATAAAATAACGGATGTCTACTACTAGCGTATTAGTATTATTAAATTTTCATCGATGTATGCTCACGTATTTTATCTAGACCCGGTTTATCATAAAAATATAAAGTAGTTATATTTATCTAACGTAAATATATTTATGGAATAGGCCATTAAAACCGAGTCGTAGAAACTACGCATTTTAATTCTATAATCAATCACCTACCAATAACCAAACTTAATAAATACGTCAAAATATTTATTATATATCAGTTTCAATCAGTTATACATTGCACTAGAGGAGCGTATAGAGGTATGATATAATGTAAAAGTATGTGGAACCATTCCCAAACAATATAAAAACAGTGACATGATAAAATATTTGTATGTACAGGATTACGCATTGTATTTTGACCTTCCTTTTATTTCTCCTATTATTGGAGGTAAAAAAAGTTGTATATATATACTGGCTGTCCATTTTATTAGGGCACTCGAGAATATCTCACTTAATATCGGTCGTACAAAAAAAATATTTTTACGAAAATTGTGCCGATTTATATAACCTACAAAATGGTTTAAATACATTTGAAATCCATGGCCTACTTTAAGAGTTATGGCGGAAAATATCGAAAATGCTGAAAACGTCGAGGCCAAATATCTCCGTTATTAGAAGAGATACGAGGAACATTTTGAAGCGAAATTTTTTTGCAAAACAGAGTGTTTCAACGAGGTTTTATCTAATTTTTTTCAAAGCAACTGTATTTTGAGATTTACTCTTCAGGCTGTTAGACAAATTATTTTGAAACGAGCGGGAAATGGCGCCATTAAATAGAGTATTTTCCTCCCTTTTCAATGATATATCACATGCAATATTTATTCATTGGTACTACGTTAGTAATTATAAAAACATTTTTTTAATACCAATAATTTTTTTTTAACAAGCATGATACTTGCCGTGGAGAAGTATGATTAAATAAAACGATAAAATAATTCAATAAGTTGTTCAAATTTTTGCTATAATAAAACATTAACACAATTAAGAAGAATAAAGTAAATTCAGGTAACAAAAACAAATTAATAATAAAAAGAATCTAGCACACAGAACATTAATATTTATCTAATCCTCAAAATAATTTTTAAGATATCATATCAAGTGTTTAAAGTGTCCTTCCACCGTGATTTCTTATGCACAATCGAGCGGGGTGAGGCACTGCATTTAAAACATTACTCAGCATTTGGGGGGTAACTGTAATACATGCCTATTGAATTCGAGCTTTTAGGTCCTCTACATTTTGCGGTGTCGTCGAAAACACCTTCTCTTTAATTTACCCCCAAAAAAAATCCATTGGGGTTATATCTGGAGAACGAGGGAGCCATCGAATAAATCCATTGGTACTAATCTAGGCAAATCCGGGAATTGTGGGGAGGAGCTCCATTTGGTTGAAAATATTGAAAGTTGTGTTGATTCTCTAAATGTAGGTCATCTAAGAATTCATTAAATTCATTTCTCAAACCTTTGACCACTGAGGTGATCATCATAAAAATAAGGACCTATTAAATTGGTGCCTAAAATAACCTATCCACACATTTATTGAAGAATGATTTTGAAATCCAGTCGTCTATGCTAGTGTGTATTTTCAGAAGTCCATTTGTAATGAATATTGCGATTAAAAAATCCATTATTTAAAAAATTTGCCTCGTCGGTCCAAAATATTTTACTACATATTAATGGATCGGCACGTACAAAAAGTCGTCCTCCTTGGTTTGTCTTTAAACTTTTTCTTGCATTTGTTTTATTTACATGACAAGCAATTTGAATTTCTCTTAATGATGTTTCTAAATTTTCTGTATTTTTATTTATTACATAATTAATAACTCGGTTTACCTTATTTACATTATCAGTAACACTGTTCAACCTGGTTTTCTTCTTTAAAAATGAACCATTATTTTTCAGTTTCGTAGCTAATTTTCTGAACAGAGTTTTATTCGACTGTAGTGCTTGCGTAAATCTGTTTCTATATTCTACTTGAGCTAATCCACAGTTAAAATTGCATTGGCAATATGTAACGAATATATTATAATGATCAATGTGAATGAAAATCATTTTTGAAAATTCTAAATTCTTAAACGAGTGTGGTTGAGTGAGAGTTTAAGTATTAACTGAGATGACCTGTCAAAAAATTAAATTGTCAAGTTTGTTCATAGCCAACTATTTTCAAATAATTGAAATAATAGTGAAATCATGAAATACAAACAAATAGATATTATACTTAAATTAATTGGTAAAGACATTTTAACTTTCTGAGCAAGGGGTGACGCTTTTATGGGGGACCTCTATACATTGGCATAACTGCGAATTCTCTTTCCATAATTGCTCCATGTTGCTTTCTTGATTATTATTTTGTTTTTGTTACCTGAATTTACTTTGTTCTTCTTAATTGTGTTAATGTTTTATTATAGCAAAGATTTGAATAACTTATTGAATTATTTTATCGTTTTATTTAATCATACTTCTCCACGGCAACTATAATGTTTATTAAATAAAAAAATTATTGGTTTAAAAAAAATGTTTTTATAATTGCTAACGTAGTACCAATGAATAAATATGGCATGTGACATATCGTTGAAAAGGGAGGAAAATATTCTATTTAATGGCGCCATTTCCCTCCCGTTTCAAAATAACTTTTTTAACAGCATGAAGAGTAAATCTCAAAATATAAAAAAAATAGATAAAACCTCGTTGAAACACCCTTATTTACAAAAAAAATTCGTCTTAGAATTTTTCTCGTATCTCTTCAAATGACGGAGATATTTGGCCTAGACGTTTTCCGCATTTTCGATATTTTCCGCCATAACCCTTAAAGTAGGCCATGGATTTCAAATGTGTTTAAATCATTTTGTAGGTTATATAAATCGGCACAATTTTCCTAAAAATATTTATTTTTGTCCCACCGATATTAAATAAGACATTCTCGAGTGCCCTGATAAAATGGATAGCCTGTGTGTATGATACAGGGTGATTAATGGTAGGTGGAGTATTAGAAGTATAGAATATTAGAAGTATATGGAGAATTCCCATCTATGAACACACTGTATATGCATCCATTCATTCACTCGCTTAAGTTATTACATTAATAATTCAAAACATAATTTCCCACACAATTCAAATAGTGTGTCGCATTATTGTGTTCCAGGTTGTCTGGGATGAACAATAGAAATGCCTTTTGTGTGAAAATCTGTGCTAAAATATAAAATGAGTAAATTTTAATATTTTACAGCAAATATTTCAATGCTTCGTAGTTATTTCCTCTTCATTTATCCCATTCTGTATATTTCCTGATTATTCCGTACAAATACTGTAGCGCAGATGTGTCCTACTTCACAACAAATTAATTTCAATGCCTTCGAATCCCTAGTGGTGCTTGTCATTAAAATGTTGCTATGAGTTAGAATATTTTTTTAAGGTCCATAGCGTAACGCTTACAGGTGTAATTGGTATTTTTGATTTTCCAATTACACGTTTAAACTCTTAACATTTGATAATATTTTAATTTCCAATTAAATTAAATCCTTTTACTCTTCCGGTTTTGTGCCCGGCAAAAGGGCAAAAATGTTCAAAATTCAATTAAGATTCGCAGCGTTGTTCGGCTCTGAAAATTAGGTTAAGCCGCCCTCAAAATTGATATTCTACTTTGTTTCCTATGTATGAAGCAGGAAGGATCAAACAATTGTCACTTTCCCTTGCGCTTCGTGCGGAAAAGGGCATTTGACAAACGGAGCTTGAAAACTTTAATACGTAAAGTTCTGCTGCTGTGCGGGTATCACTTTGGTGTTGTTAAATTTGTTGAATAGTTTCAACTATACTGAAACATAATATTTTAGTCGCAAACTCCTCTATAAAATCTTTATTTTACTATAAGGAACGTAACCAGACTGCAACCAACAGCTACTCTCTGGGCTATGTGCCCTGCCGAGCGCTGAATTACAAATTGCAATCCTGGCGCGTTAAGTGTAATAATTGCATATTACCATCAAAACGCTAATGCTTCGATTGCAACAAACACCAGCCGAAAGACTGATCTTACTTAAAGGAGCTCTCGTGCCAGTCTTCACACACCACTTGCAGACTGCAGTTTCGAGCTGGTGGCTCTCGTCAGTGCAAGGTAGGCATGTGACCGCTAAATGGCGCCTGCTGATTATTTTACATGTCGCTATCCCAAAGATACCGAAATGTACTAAATGGTCAAGTGATCCTCGTGTCGGTCGTCACATGCCTACCTTGCACTGACGAGAGCCAACAGCTCGAAACTGCAGTCTGCAAGTGGTGTGTGACGACTGGCACGAGAGCTCCTTTAAGTAGCATCAGTCTTTCGGCTGGTGTTTGTTGCAATCGAAGCATTAGCGTTTTGATGGTAATATACAATTATTACATTTAACGCATCAGGCTTGTAATTTGTAATTCAGCGCTCGGAGGGGCACATAGCCCCGAGAGTAGCTGTTGGTTGCAGTCTGGTTACGTTCCTTATAGTAAAATAAGGATTTTATAGAGGAGTTTGCGACTAAAATATTATATTTTAATATTCCGCCCTCTAAAAGCACATTTGAACTCAACTATACTGGTTTGAAAAAAAAGTATACCAGAATTCATTGGGGAATTTTGTTGCAATTATCATTCGTGATAATTTGAGCAATAATATTACAAAGTTTCTGGTCTTCTTGTAGTGTCTTATTTTAAAGTAATGATAATAAGCGATTTGGCGCTTCAAGAGGTTGGTTGTACGACTCTGCGTTTGAAGTACAAAGACTTCATAAATGTCAAATATCAAACAAAAAATTCCTTTGTTAAATATCACCATATGTTTTTTAAATAAAATGATATATTTTTTTTTATTTGTGTTTAGGATTGAAAATACTACTAGGGTAGGTATATAGGGCTAAGCTTACATATTTCGCAACCGACATGCAACAGATTTGTCTACCGAGAGGCGTTGGCGCAGCAGTAGAGAATTAGACAAGTACGAGGTAAGCGTGCAGTTAGCGGCTGGCTATCTGGACAAATGCAGATCTTCCGAATTCCAGGTTCACTTATTATACTCTTTTCAATTAAGCATTACTATGCTGTGTCATTGTGTCACGTTATAAATAATCAAGGGGACGTTTCCTTGGAATTCACGACAATGTATATGATGTGTATTAACAAAGTCACAGGAGAGAATATTTTGATAAGTCAATAGATATAAATATTTGGCATCCTAATGATGCCAAATATCGAAACAATACTCACATATACAAAATTATAGTTCCTTCGTGTTTGGCATTGAAGTTCAATAAAACTTGAAATATTTACCTAATGATACCTATTGAATAGGCGAAGGGTGATTCAAGGTGGATGGAGTATTAGAAGTATATGGAGAACGGGAAAACATATCCTTTTGAAAATTTGGGTACCAAGATAACAAGATATGCGATAATATTTTAGGCTGACACCTTCAAATATTATCGACAGCGCGGCGCTGCCAGATGTAGGTAAAACTGGCAACACCTTCGCTATTTTACATGGAACAGCCTGTATACTTTTCTATTTTTGGAATCTACGTCCAATTCTGAGTAACTTTTGTTAATATATTCCTATGCCGCTTCAGAGATATTAATTAATTTTCAGATTTATTGAGCAAAATCTGACTTCTAATAAATCGTGGTATCTGCCTGCCAAAAACTGTCGGTTACCATTAGGCAAGGCCTATTCATGCTGTAGCCAACCTTAGTAATAATATACAGGGTAGGTTAGAAGTAACTTTCTTTTAATGACGAAAAAATGATCGAAAGTAATTTTTTGAAATTGAACGCTATTATTACTAATTCAAAAAGGTGGCATATTTTGCTATTCAGATGTGTATAGTGTACCTGTACCTAACTCGTAGCGTTGTCGATTTATAAACATTTAATAATAAATAATATAATACATAAATATCACAGAAATTGGACAACCCCCAATTCCAGAAGCCAGGTCTTATGCGGAAGGGGGTTACACATTGAAAAAACGCGGACATTCATGAGTTTAGTTAAAAAATGTTGAATATTTTACTAAGGAAATTTGCGTTTGAAAAATAACAAGTTTATATTCAAGAAGTATATATTTTCAGCGTTTATGCAATGACAAGAAACTTTTACTTTCATTATTCTTCAGTGGTGTACTATCAAGGGCTACCGTGTGCCTAATTTGACATGTAAAATGTCGTAGGAAGGTTTGGCTTTCAAATTATTGTGTGAGGTTTCTCACCGGTGGCTATTTGGTTTTCTATGATTGTTTAATAACGATACATCCACTTAATTACCTTGCGCACTACAAACTGTACAGGCCATCGGTCAGTATTAATAAACACCACAGAAATTAGACAACCAATTCCAGAAGCCAGGGCTTGTGCGGAAGGGGGTTACACATTGAAAAACCGCGGACATACAACCATTTCCTCCGACAGTGCCAGTGCCGGAGCCAGGATTCGAAACCGGTGGTGCGATGTCCGTGTGATTAATCGCGATTACCACGTCGCGCCTTAATCCACTCGGCTATCGACCAGATTTATTTATAAATATGCCTTAGAAGTACGTATACCTTGTTCTCTTATGGATATTGGCTATGAATTATTTTGTTTCGTCGGAAACGTCATTTACTCGCATTATGTATTGACATTGGTGTAATATTTTTGATTTGTGGCAGTAAGTGTGAATCCAGTGCCAGATAATTACACAAATGTAGTTCTAAGCGATTTATTTTTTATACACGGACAGTGATGTAAGAATATAAATAAGCAGAACTTATAGAGATTTTATCTCTGGTTTTGTGGAATAAAATCATATTTAACGGCTCAGTGGATCATCGCTTACGTGTTAGGCTTGTAATCAATGAGTTCCGCGTTCGAATCCTGGCCAGAGGATGTTTAGTGGTGTTTTTCATGTGTTACCGAGATGGTAGCGGTATACTAGACGAGGATGTGTGAGAGGCAACACGACTAGTTGCTGTACCACTCCTGAGTTCGAGTCTCGATGGCAATGTCGTAGGGAATGGTCGTTGTATAATTGTCTGCCAAACTCCGCCAGGACGTTAATCTAAATAAGGCGTTAAAATAAAAAAAATAAATAAAATAAAATATTCTACAAAAAATTGATTTCCAATAATTATCGTCAGAACTACGTGATAAACAAACAATTACTATCTATATTTGCCATTGTAAATTATAGGTACCTATTATTAAGCTATTTTAATTTCTTAAAGAGTAGTTTTTTAGAAATGTAAGAAGTTCGTTAAATGAAAGAGAAAATGCATAGATTATTAAAAGAGCAAATAGTATACCTGATTGTAGCATTTTATTAAGCATTCTGTATGTTTTTTTTAATTTTTGTTGGTGCTTCTATATACCCTTATATTAGAAATGCCTCGTATTTTATTATGTTGCCAAACTTTGACACGTGTCGATCAATCAACAAATACAACGCAGCAAAAATTACATAGCACTCCTACTTTCAGATTCTATTTAATATTTGATATCCTTCGAACAGCGAGTGAGTGTTTCAATAGCATCATCAAAAATGGATGTTTGTTATCCAATTTCCACGGCGTTGTCGATATTTTTCCAGTCTGAATGATTGTCATTAAAAAATTAGAACAATCAAATAACTAATACTATACGATATACATTGTGTAACATGGCCATTGCCTGCTATTAGCTCTAGCCATAATCCACCTAAATCCTCTTCAGTTCTTATCTCGATTTAGTTGTATTTAGAAATAAATCAACAGTATAATTATTCTGATGTCGAAAATGGTGTAAAATGTGTTACATCAAATAGTTGCAAAAAGAATTTAGTATA
This sequence comes from Leptura quadrifasciata, assembly GCA_963675555.1. Taxonomy (NCBI): domain Eukaryota; kingdom Metazoa; phylum Arthropoda; class Insecta; order Coleoptera; family Cerambycidae; genus Leptura; species Leptura quadrifasciata. The sequence continues at coordinate 16,174,233 of OY776681.1, read as the reverse complement.
TGGTTCTGAACAGAGGACTAGTAAGTATATTACTTAACTTCATAGGTTTGTATTGTAACTTACACGCATCATTCATTATACATGCATGATATATGTTGTTCTCATAAAATTGAACCAAATAATGATATTTCATGCTGTACTGCTGTTTCCATGTGTACGTCAGTTATTAGATGGGTAGGTCTTTTATTGGTCAATAGATACATTGTGGTGTTTCGACGACAAATCAGGTAATATTTATATATTACCTGATTTGTGACCTGACCTGTGATAGTTAAAACATGGAATATATCACAATGATAAAAAAATATATATTATTTTTGATTTGCCGAGAAAAAGTCATTCTTTATAAAAAGTTTTACTAGTCTTAGGAACTCATAAACAGTTGCCAAACTTAAGATAAATTATACAGGGAATTCTAAAAATTAAAAAATATGAAATCAACTTTAAGCAAACTACCTTTTTTACATTTTTTAATGAAGATCATATTTAACAAACATTTTTCAATTATGAAGAAAAGCTTAAATGCGAAATTTAGATGCAAAACAGTTGCAAAACATTTTTCTAATCTACTAGTAGGAGGTCTACATAGTGTTCAACTTAATTGAATAAAATCTTATTCCTCCAAAATAAAATTCAAGATGAAATTAATAACCTACACCAGAATTTAAGAATGATATGTAGTTTCATCAAGATGGGGCTGGACCACAATACTCATATCGTTCACAAATTACCTACATGGTATGGGGAACGTTGGATTGGTACCAGTGATACAGTAAGGTGGCCACCCAGGTTACCTGATCTCACTCCTCTCGATTTTCATTTGCGAGGCTATCATAAAAATAAAATTTGCTTTACAACACTAGAAGGCTTGCGAAATAGAATAACACAATCATTCCACGAAATTACTAACGATTAGTTATGTCCTTGCATATCAATATGTGCTTGCCAATTTAAATTAGTGTCTATATTTAGATCTCATCATTTTACAGATTCCGATTCTGTAGATCTTAACGTAAAGATTAATGGTTTTGTTTTGGTCCTATTTAACCACAGTTCATTTGCAGAGACACTTTTCTGCCTGTGAAATCATTTTTTTGTACATTTTTTTTATGTTGGTATCCTCCAGTTGCATGGTTTGAGTGGTGCCATTAGCGAACAGAATGTTAAAAAGATTATTTGATTTTATTAAGTTAGTGATGTAAATTTAAAATAAAAGTAGTCCGAGAACACTACCTTGCGGAACTTTATGTTTTACTTGAATACGAAATTCACCGTTATAACAAACTCTTGGTTTTCTGTTTGACAGACGCGATGCTATTAATTAAAGAGATAAACCTCTGAAGTGATAAAAATGTAATTATCTAAAAGTATTTTGTATGAAACACAATCAAATGCTTTGATAAGTTCAATTCTCTGATCCCGAATTGGAAATCTACAAATAACATATAAATATTTTCTTCAAAGAATTTTGTAAATTCAAAGTAATTACCCTTTCAATAATATTTGCTAGAATAGGAAGTAATGTAATGGGTCTGTGCTTCTTCAATATTAAGTGGATCGATCATTTGTTCTGGACAGTTGTATAATCTTTGCGATTTTAACTTGTCTCGAAATACAACAGTCTCAAGAACTAAGTTGGTAACTTGGACAGTGGACATTAGAAGATGTCATAAATTTTCTTCAAATCATGTGTATCAGTGGAGTTTGTGCTTTTCAATAAATTTATCGTTTCTATATCTATTACTGAGCTATTATATCACTTATCTACCAAAATACATCAATAACTTTTTCAAGCCAAAGATGATTCATCGGTTCTTCAATTAAAACCCAAACTTTTAGAAATAAATTTATTATACATAATAAATTTTGTTATTTAGTATTAATGGTATAATACAAGTGCATGAGCAGAACAAGCAGTCACCACAATGAATATGCCGTCATATCTGCATCAAGGAGAATGTCGGACTGAGTCAGTAATTATGGTTTTTGCACAACGCTGCAGTAATAGTGGTTTTAAAAACATGCATTAGCTCTCTCTTCCTAAGCCGCAGGCCCTAATCTTGTTAACTTTAGCATCCCATTACAAACTTTAGCCTACCTAGGCAAATTCTTGTTTTACTTGAATTATAAAGTTAGGAAAAATTCAGGAAGTATGTGTAATATGCACAAACTTAACTATTGTGTATACAAAGTTTAATACCTTGTGTTATTTTGCGAAAACTGCGTTTAAAATATGGCATGACTTGTTTGCATTTCTAAATATGATGGTAAGGCAGAGCGTGATCTCGTTCTGCAGTATAAGTGATTTCTGCATCTGCAAAAATGGACAGGATACTTACTTTTTCCTGTTTACGAAACTTCTTCCCCTGCTTACTTACAATTCTCAAGTAGTTATATATAAGGATGTTTCGAAAACGTATATTAATATTTCAGTAGATAGTTCTAAAATATTTGTAAAATGTTTGGTGTACAGGGTTTTATTTTTAAGTAAATAATACGCTCCTTCCAAACTGCAACATCTTAATATCAAGGAATATTGTTCAATCTCCCGTACAGTACTGAAGTTCGGTATTAATATAGACGTTGCATTGAACGATGTGTCCACTTACAAGAAGGATAAAACCCGAACTAAGCAAGTATGTAGACTCTTACCTTTGGGCATTCATTCCATCTGGTATAGCGCCTGGGGCATTTTCCGGTGTGGGTATTTCTGCTTTGGTGTTCTCTGCCTTATTTCCGCTGAAAATAAAAGATTTAGCTTAGTTTCCGACGTTATAATCAAATAGGGTTGCGTAACGTATATTTTTAGAGACAAAAAATAAAAATCCCTCTAGGATATTCGATTTTCTACTTAAGTTTTCCAGCGTCTGCTATAAATGCAAACAAACCCGATTTATATATTTATATTATTAGTAGGAAATGTATGTAAAATGAGAGATAGGAAACTTTCAGCATTTTTAGTTCCTGCTTAATATCAGTGACATGATAATATATATTTTTCCCATATAAATAATTTTAAGTACATTTGGCAAGTCAAAAAAGTAGTAATACACATGAATAATAATAGTATAGAACACGTGACAACAGTAAATACCATAGTATTTACGTAACTTTAAACGCGAGCTGAATATTTATTATTAGAAACTGTAAACAGATGAATATACATTAATGTACAGACTCATATCTAAAAAAATTAATTAACAAAGAACTGGTGAAGTTTTGTGTCAACACTAGATTTACCAACCGCTTATATCCCCAGAGCATTTAATGAAATTAAGTTAATATATTGAACAACAGAGAAGGAATTGTTGACATTATACTAGCAATGAAAAGCTCAGATCATGTCTGTACGGAAAATAATTCAAACTCGGAACTGATTATCGGCTTATCATATGTTTATTCTCAATCAAAGAACTAGGAAAAAGCACTGGCACTCACATTAGATGTTATATTAATTGATGTATTTATTAGTTATTACAAGCACGCTTAGTCGACTAGAGCGCGTTAAGTTGTTAACGTTTAATTTTTAAAATTTTTGGTGACTCGCAATACATTAATATATTTCTGTTGTCTAGAATAGCATGAAAATTTAATATACATATATTTTTGGAAGAAGGCCTGAAATAAAAGTTTGTTGTAAGTAACTGAGGTAACAAATATTTTTTGGAGGAAAAAGCAGTAAAGGAGAGTGAATGTTTCGTTTGGAAATCGGATTTTTTCCATTAAAGCCCAGCTTTATGTCAAGTTCAGTCCTTTTTTTATGTAAAATTTTGGTGACAATAAATTGTTTTAAATTTAAACCAGGCCTGTTGATCTTACTTGTTTATGGTGGTGGACTCCCTTGTTACATGTTTAATGCATATGCGACCCGTATCACACATTTGTGTTTCGCGGGTCACATGTCGTCAACAGCCGCGAGCCATTGGAGGTTTCGCCATTCTCCGCTAGGAGCGGTCGCGTGCTTCCAGCTGGTGGAAACGAAAAGGTAAAACGTTGGCTCCGATGCGTATGCGCTGCCGAGTGTTCTAAAAGCTTGTTTATTTGAGCCATCTTAATGGATTTTGGATTATCGGCAACGGTAAAATTTTTTTCGTTTTAAGTTGTTGCTGTTCATCAGAATATTTCGTTGCTACGCAGGGAGTTTAATCCGCATCTGTGCGGGATTTATGTGCACACGCTGGTTGACCACTTTCCTTTGGGAGTATCTTTCCTGGAGAGACGGACTCGACCCTGTCAATTGAGCTGCAGCATTGTACCAGAATTTTGGTGGATTTTATTCCTCAACAAGTCAGAAAGTCAGAAGCTCCACGGATTGGGTTAGAACGTTCCACAGACTGGTGTAAAAGATAGAAGGTGAGAAGAGTTAGCTTCGTGTACCCTGCCGATAATACCTAAAAGCTTGTTTATCACTGCTACCTGATTTTTTTCCCTTCTTGACTGCGAGGCAATAGGGGTTGTAAGATAATCTCACATTGCCTATCCTCTGCTGCTGATTTCGTCCATATTAGATCAGTTGAGGGATGCCAAATATCTAAGTTCATTAGATATCAAGAGTGCGTATTGGCAAGTCGCTATTGCTGATTTGCAGCCTTCGGCTTTGGTCTATTTGGACGACAGCGTGATAGTGTCGAAGGATTTCGAATCTCACCTTGAAACTTTGCAGAAAGTTTTCGATCGCTTGTATTCTGCTGGGCTGATAATTTTGACAAGTTTTAATTTTGCTGTCCTGAGCTTAAGTACTTAGGATATGTTGCGGATAAATACAGTTTACGTCCTGACCTAGCAAAAGTAGAGTCGATTTTGAGTGTACCTTCCCCGAAAAACGTTAGGGAAATTCGTAGATTTATAGATACAGCATCTTAGTACCGAAGGTTTGTACCGCAGTTTTCTACAATAGTGGCTCCTTTGACAAACCTCACGGAAAAGAAAGTGTCATTATTTCGTCTGCGACCACTAAGAAAGGAACCCTCAGTAATTTTATGTTAAATAAGCAATAAAACGTCTATTAGTTTATGTTACTTGGGCTTAACGCCCTGAGATTTCTGAGCTAGTGAAATTTTGTAGTGGGCACGTTACATCATTTATCCGGGCAAGGTAGTGTCTGCGATCTGCTACACACAGCAGCCCAAGTGTTGTTTTTTGTATTATCTTGCAACCCCTATCGCCTCACAGTCAAGGAGGGAAAACCAGTAGCACCCTCGCATCTGGTAGTCTTCGGGTTTGGGCCTGCAAGGGGAAGCCAGTGGCGCCCCAAATATAAATAATCCCTCCCATCGGCTATAACTAGCGTGTACTTTGTTACACTCGAACGCTGCAGTCCACCACTAATTTAATTTTTAGAAAAGTGCGTAGCAAAGTGACCAACGCACTTGCTCTGACTCTGCCGTATTTTAGGTTCAATCCTCTTGCACCGACATTAACACTGCCGGTGAGTAATGAAGCGTTCTTTCAAGTGTGTAACTTCTTTCCGGACAGGTTTTCGATTTGGGGGTTGTCTATTATATGTGATGTGTTTATGTTTTATACAATTTATCTATTTTTGTAATATTTTTTCTAAGAAATATTATTTCTTCATCTTTAGTTATAGTAAAGTAATCTTTATTAAACCAGAGAACAGATATTAATAAAGTATGAAATTTTAAAATACACCTATTATATATTTACAGCAGCAAGCTTACAGACTAAATTTGTAAAGTTTTTATTTCATTTTATTTCGCTTCGTTTCGTTTTAGTGTACACCATCCAACAGTACTTAAACCTAAACCTATCTAAAAAAACAGAATATATAGAACTAATACAGTATTACACCTATGTTATCTATATACATACATAAGCGTCCTATGTTTGTGTAACTAAATTTCTTATATTTACTTTAAATATTTGAACACTTTTAAGATGTTTAAGCTTTTGAGGAAGAAGATTATACTGACTGATACCTTTATGAAACAAACTATTCATTATAGAATTTTATACCTTGTGGAACATAAAATCTTAAGGCAAACTCAGTAAATATATTACATCTTATAGAATATACTAAATAATACATAAATAAACATCACAGAAATTAGACAACCCCCAATTCCAGAAGCCAGAGGTTTGTGCGGAAGGGCGTTACACATTAAAAAAACGCGGACATACAACCATTTCCACCGACAGTGCCAGTGTCGGAGCCAGGATTCGAATCCGGTGGCGCGACACCCGTGTGATTAATCGCGATTGCCACCTCGCGCCTTAACCCACGCGGCTATCGACCAAACAACTATACTATACTATATATAGTTATGAAACAGGTAAGAATACACTTACACAGTAAACAAAAATATTAAAATTGAAATATAGGTATCTGAATGTAAATAAATGTTTTTAGACAATTGTTTCCTAAGATGTTGTAATAGAACTAGAACAGAAATACATAATACTGTAAAAAAACATGACTGAGTTCCTAAGATATAAAAATATGTACATAAAACAGTGTGAAATGATTTAGTAGTTATACAAGTAAAATTCTGCTAGTTGAAAACAGTTTCGCTTACAAAAACTGAATCAAAATGCTATACAGATTGTACTAAATATAAACAAAATACTAGTTTTTATATAAAACTGTTAAATGCACATAGACCATGTAACATTAGATAGGGAGCTACCCGTCTTAAGAATCCAATTTTTTGACAATTTTATTTGAAATATAATCTATATAACTTCCAAACGTTAGTACTCTATCAATTACAAAACCCAGTTATTTAATTTCATCTACTTGCTCGACATCCTGCTCATTTATTTCAATTATTAAATTTAACTCTATAAATATATTGTATCAGTAATTGTTACTTATAAATATCACTTGGATTTTAGTTCATTTATTTTCAGTTTGTTATGTCTAAATTTATTTGTAAACATTTTAAGTTCTTCATTCATAATTGATATGTTCATTGAAATTATCGTGGACTAGTATGTTAGAGCGTCATCTGCAAAGTGATGAATTTTACATTTAGTTAGGATATTTCCTATATCATTTATATATAATATAAGTAAGAGTGGCCCCAGCACACTGCTTTGAGGTAGTCCGAAGTTATTTATTTCCAACGACGATTTCGTATTCCCTATTTTTGTACATTGACAGCAGCTAGAAAGGCAACTTTCAAACCACTTTAACACAATTCCAGTAAATCCATATTCTTTAAGTTTCAGTATCAATATATCTCGATCCATAGTTTCGCATGCACTTTTCAAATCGATAAATACTGCACAAACAAAGCCTTTCTCATCAGTTTTATGTTTCCAGTCTGAGATCACAAACTGAAGAGCATTTTGTTATGAATAAACCAGAAAGCATACATGTCATCTTTTGACTAAGCTGGAGAACTTGTAGGTAGCACATTAGTATGTAATTCTATGCATTCATCTACCCATTCTAAATCCGTGTAGACTATTCGGCAATAAATCCTATTTATTTAATTAGTTCGTGTGAATGTCATATATAATTTCCTCAACGACTAACAATGTCTGTTGTTACCACCGGCCTTGCTTAATCTATTTTAATTCCATCTGGAAATTGACCATTTCCTACAGATTTATTTATAGTATACGTCAAAGGACCCTCAATAAGTTCGCAAGTGCTTTTTAATATTTGTATTGCGAGAGCACTCGCCCACTGAAGTTGGGCTTTTTAGATATTTATTACATCTATTACCTGTAGATCTTCAACTGGACACAATACAAATAAATGCACGTGGGAGTAGCGTAGGTCGTCCTTACATAAATATAATATCTATGTTAACTTGATTGATAAATTTTATTTTCTTTTGTTACTTTTTTCATTAACTTTATTCCATATTTGTTTTGGTTTTATGTTCACTTTTAGTTCATTTACTTTAAGGTGGTGGTTGATCTTTTGAGATTTACTATTAAATATTTATTTGCCTCTAAATTCAGAAACATGTTTTAATCTCTACAAGTCCTTTTACAATTGTTGTTTTGTATTGAGTATTTCCAATGATTTCAGAAGTCACCCTATTCTTACCTTTCGACTCCATTTATATACAATTCTGTCATATATACGTTAAAACCCCTACAGACTATGCAAATTTGATGGAGAAAAGAAAACGCCAGAACAGTTATTACTCTCAAGTTTAGGACACAATTTATGTTGACAGGGCCGCATCCACTAAAAACAAATATGCTTTTTTATGACGAATTACCTTACAATTTCATTCATGTATGATGACCTAGAAGGTCCTTATGGAAATGGATCTAGAGAGAACTTAATGGTCTTTATTGATGTCTTGTCGATGAATATTCTTAGAATCTATTTGGAAAGAACAAAAAAATCTTTGATCAATTTACGTTGTATTGCCCCATCTATTATCTAGTTTTAAATTAATCTGCAATTACCTGAGTTTAGTTTTTTGCGAATGAACACAAATTAATATTTAAAAATAACAAATACATAAAACTTACATAAAAACAACCTTTGGAAAGTCCTACGGGACCTGAAGTTTTGCTGCAAAAAGCAAAACAGAAAGTAAGTTCTTATCGGCAAAGACAAAATTCTTTGTTGGAAAAAAGCTTACTTAAGAACAATTTGAAAGTTCCATCACGAAGGGTAGAATATTTATTATCTGGATGAAACTTGGGTGAACGGAGGATAAGCTGTGACAAAACTACGACAAGATAAGAATGCGGAAAGTTCTCGACAAGCATTTTTGCATGGCCTGTCAACATATTGGGCGGACCCTACGTCTTCTTGGTGGAAAGACGATATAATTCAATGGTTATTTAAAAAATATATTGCTTTTCAAATGTTGGCGATTGTCAATTTTAATAAAGTGCCCTCCAAAGAATATGTTTTTGATGAAATGGCAAAGAATCGTCAAATGACTATACGTCGTCTACCACTACTGTGAACTTAACTGGCATGGGCTCAGGTAAAAGGTGAAATGGCCCGAAATAATATCAAGTTTAAATTAAAAGACGTTAAAAGTTCTGTTGACTAATTCCTTAGAAGGAGTAACTACAGGTAAGTGGTTAAGAACTGTGTAAGTACGTTCCTATATTTTATTCTTATCATAACCTCATACTTCTGTTTAATTTTTAACTTTTTAAAATCAAGAAAGTGGAGGTATGGCTTAACGTACACGACAGCAAGTTGATGTTTCTCATAAAACTTGAGTAATTTCCTGCGACTTTATCCTGCATTTTCCCAACTACTTACACATCTATTTAGAATTTCCGTTTACATAAAAACTTTATAAAACTTTCCGGTACGTAATCCTCAGATTGGTGGATTGTGCAAAAGGTAATATAATAAAGTATAAATGCTTTTCTTATCATGCAAATTTGTTTCCGCGTTCACCGACGCATCTGCAGAGGAAACTAAGCTACTGCTGCTTCCTTTATAAGATGTCATTAAATAAATACTAGACATATATTTTTGAAAAGACATAAAACTATTTTGATTTTGATGACTTTTCCGATAACATACATTGAATTTTCACAAGGAATATAGCATCTTTCAGATATGGTCCTCCATGTTTTTATATTGTTACTAAATGAGTAAACAATTTCATTACGTATATTGTATCGAATATTTTGCTTCAAGGTTTTTATTGGTGATTTTCGACAAAAATGGCATCAGCAATAGTAAGAACTCTTGCACGCTAACCAAACATGCCATCGAGCGCAATCATAGTATTGCGTATGATGAACAAAATGCCACTTTTTATGAAATTACTTTTTCTCCGGGAAAAATGAATACTTCTTTCCCAGATAAAGACATGTCCCTAGAACGATTGGGAATATCTGCTAAGTGGAATTTTCTTGAATTGAAATCATATTTTCTGCTATTGACACAACTGCCGTTGATGCGCCACCGATTCATCAACGTACCCTTCAGCGACCGTTGAAGACTTCCAACGACCAGGTTTCTTTAGTGTCATCAAATCTTCCCCAGATTCAACTGAAAGTGTAGCAGACGATCTTCGAAATGCATGTCCTGTATATGACTTAGCATTTTCAAGTAGAAGATAATTGTCTACTGTTTCAGGTATCGTATAAAATTGATTTTTACGAACAACCTGATTGATACATTGTCTATTGCGATATGCATAAAGCAGGCGGCGATATTTTGCTGGTACTGGATGGAAGACTATGTACATTCTGTAAAATTTAATATATTTTTCAGTAACTACAAATCTCGTGTTTACATCATTCTTTGTTTGCTTAAGTTTCACAATTAATAACATTCCAGAATCATCAATATCATCTAATGTTACCTGGCTGATTTCACAAATTCGACAATATCTTGCAATTCCAAATATAACAACCATGTTGGCCATTAAATAAACTTCATCAGGAGCATTATATAAAAAATCACTAATATGTGTACTCGTAAAATTCGCAGATTTCTTAGGCATGTAACCTTTCCCATTTTGCTTCAAAAATGTAATTAATTTGCAATATTTTGAAATGTCTACATTATTATTGGACTGTAACGTACTTTTAATCATTTTATAATTCGACCACACTGTTGATGGCTTTTATTGTTGCGCCAATTCCGAAAAATAAGCCAATAACTCTCTCTCTTTCACCTTCCATAAATCTTGAATACGCGGTTTCGTAAATATTTCGCGATTTAGCTGGCAATAATTTTATTGTTGCTACTTTCGCTGTTTTTACTACTTCCGGTGGGGTAAGAAAAAACTCTGAATCAGAAATGTCCATTTTTGAACTTCAAATATCAAGTAACTTCGCTAACTAAGTAATTTTCACAGAATTAAATTGACAGATATTTGATTACTTTTAAGGTTTCCTTAGTAACGCAGGTCTAATGTCGCTATAAGTACAACAGCCAACCAGTTTAATACTTCAACGTTTTTCTGACTTTAATATATATACTGGCTGTCCATTTTATCAGGGCCCTCGAGAATATCTCACTAAATATCGGTCGTACAAAAAAAATATTTTTAAGAAAATTGTCCGCTTTATATAACCTATAAACCTATAAAATATCGAAAATGTGGAAAAGGTCTAGGCCAAATATCTCCGTTATTTGAAGAGATACGGCAAAAATTCTAAGGCGAAAATGTTTTGCAAAGCAGAGTGTTTCAACGAGATTTTATATAATTTTTTTCAAAACCGCTGTATTTTGAGATTTACTCTTCAGGCTGTTAAAAAAATTATTTTGAAACGGGCGAGAAATGGCGCAATTAAATAGAGTATTTTCCTCCCTTTTCAGCGATATATCACAAGCCATATTTACTCATTGGTACTACGTTAGTAATTATAAAACATTTTTTTTAAACCAATAAATTTTTTTTAACAAGCATCATACTTGCCGTGGAGAAGTATGATTAAATAAAACGATAAAATAATTCAATAAGTTGTTCAAATCTTTGCTATAATAAAACATTAACACAATTAAGAAGAATAAAGTAAATTCAGGTAACAAAAACAAAATAATAATCAAGAAAGCAACATGGAACAATTATGGAAAAGGTATTTGCAGTTATGCCAATGTATAGAGGTCCTCCATAAAAGCGTCACTCCTTGCTCAGAAAGTTAAAATGTCTTCACCAATTAATTTAACTATAATATCCATTTGTTTGTATTTCATGATTTCACTATTATTTCAATTATTTTAAAATAGTTGGCTATGAACAAACTTGACAATTTAATTTTTTGATGGATCATCTCAATTAATACTTAAACTCTCACTCAATCACACTCGTTTAAGAATTTAGAATTTTCAAAAATGATTTTCAGTCACATTGATCGTTATAATATGTTCGTTATATATTGCCAATGCAATTTTAACTCTGAATTAGCTCAAATAGAATATAGAAACAAATTTCCACAAGCACTACAGCCGAATAAAACTTTCAGAAAATTAGCTACTAAACTGAAAAATAATGGTTCATTTTTAAAGAAGAAGACTAGGTTGAACAGTGTTACTGATAATGTAAATGAGGTAAACTGAATTATTAATTATGTAAGAAATAAAAATACAGAAAATTTGGAAACATCATTAAGAGAAATTCAAGTTGCATATCATATAAATAAAACCAGTGCTAGAAAAATTTTAAAGAAAAATGGTTACCGGTGTTATAAAGCCAAAAAAATTCACGATTTACAAGCGGAGGACAAACCAAGGAGGTGGCTGTTGGAAGAGAAGAGTGCCGATCCATTAATATGTGGTAAAATACTTTGGTCCGACGAGGCAAATTTTTCCAATAATGGATTTTTTAATCGCAATATTGATTACAAATGAACTTCTGAAAATACACACTGGCATAAACCGAATGGGTTTCAAAATCATTTTTCAATAAACGTGTGGATAGGTATTTTAGGCACCAATTTAATAGATCCTTATTTTTATAATGGTCACCTCAGTGGTCAAAGGTACCTAAGCTTTTTGAGAAATGAATTTAATGAATTCTTAGATGACCTACCTTAGAGAATCGACACAACTTTCAATATTTTCAACAAGATGGAGCTCCTCTCCACAATTCCCAATTTGCTTAGATTATTTAGACGAAATTTTGCCTCAGCATTGGATAGGTACCAATGGATTTATTCGATGGCCTCCTCGTTCTCCAGATATAACCCTAATGAATTTTTTCTATGGGGTATATTAAAGATAAGGTGTTTTCGACGACACCGCAAAATGTAGAGGACCTAAAAGCTCGAGTTCAACAGGCAGGCAGACACTGGACCGCTAGATGGCGCCTGCTTACTATTTTACATGTCGCTGTCGTAAAGATATCGAGATGTACCAAATTGTCAAGGGATCTTCGTGTCGTTCGTCACATGCCTACCTTACACTGACGAGAGCCAACAGCTCGAAACTGCAGCCTGCAAGTGGTATGGAACGACTGGCACGAGAGCACCTTTAAGTAGGATCAGTCTTTCGGCTGGTGTTTGTTGCAATCGAAGCATTAGCGTTTTGTTGGTAATATGCGATTATTACACTTAACGCGCCAGGCTTGTAACTTGTAATTGAGCGCTCGGCGGAGCACATAGCCCGGAGAGTAGGAGAGTAGCTGTTGGTTACAATCTGGTTACATTCCTTATTGTAAAATAAGGATTTTACAGAAGAGCATGCGACTGAAATATTATGTTTCAATATTTCTGCCCTCTAGAAGCACACTTGAACCATATATATAATATGTTTTTCAATATTAAATCGTCGTTTTTCCCGTCACAGAAAAAATAATGTATTATACACGGGTAACAATATTAGATTTTAACTCTCGGTGTTTGTTGTGACAAACACAACCTCGAGCTAAAATCTAATACTTTTTTCCTTTGTATAATAAATAACTATTTATTGTTATTTAAATTTTTTTACTTTAATGGAAGTTTTACTTTAATTGATTTTGATTGATTAATTTTCTAGTTTTCTGAAATAATGGTACTAATAAAGCTTAAATTAAAAATATTTTTAAACTTCGAAGTGTTTCGCAATCTTGTTCATTTTTTGTTACATAATAGAAGTTTTCGCCATATGAGAGGTTTTTTTTATATTAAGATCAACCACAATATAGTATAATATAACCGTAGATAATATCTTAAGTTATCTTTAATATTTTTAATAGTAAGTAAATCGAGAGAAATTTAATACGGAATGATATTGTTGACACACTGTACATAAGCTAAACTACAAATTCAAAACTTACTTATCCGGGACCGCGCTGGGTCCAGATGAATCCTCGGTCGTCATGTCGCTCCTCGAAAGCACTTCACTCGGGTTCACAAAATTAATTCAGATCAAGCTGGCATTGCGTTGGTTCGGCCGGCTTGTTTTCTTAGTAAATATATTAAACGGCTTCTGGAATCCACTTATTGCGCCCCTGTTTGTAGTTGATTATTCTGGAACAACGTTATGGAAATTAAAAATGATAAACCAGGTCTATGTTAAGATCTTAATATAACGTGCGATCAAAAATCGAGGCAAGCTGTTCACGCAAATAAAATCACAAGGTTTATGTTGATTTCTATCATGTTAGGTTATTTTACGTGTTCTTACACAAGTTAATACAATTTTCGTTTCTTCTTTATATAGAGTTTTCTACGACATATATCCTCTGATCAGAAACTCTACAAAGATAACAAAATTATGTGGTAGAAAAACCCATAAAATGAAAAAATGAAGACCCTCATTAATTATAACATGATACCTCAAAATAAATCAAATCAGTTTCACCATACCAGATACTTCATATTCAGTTTTAGAAGATAAAACATAAAGAACGCGCTTGTGTTGCCTCAACTACAGATTATCCTAATTTTTTACGATTCTAACAGAATTTTCACCTGTTCATGTGCATTAAAACTAAAAAATAGAACTGAATTGTTATAATATAATTACTGTAGATAACTAATTGCTTAAATTCAAATAACATTGTTTTCAACTTAGTAAGTACTCGGTTAATATTTTCGTTCATTATGCGTTTTTCAAATTATCAAATTCTAGACGCGGCGCATCCACCAAATGTTAGAAAAGTAAATCAATTTATCAAGAAGAATTCGTGCTTTGATGTTCAAAAAATCCCGGTTTATGAGACTTTTTGCCAACAGGGGGTTCGATTATTTAAACCATATTTTATAATTTAAAAAAGGTTTCGGCCATTAGGGAGAAACTTTTTTATACCATTTTTTAATACAATTTTGATTTTTATTATTGAAATTATGCAACATAATATATAATATTTTCGTTCTGTATTGATTCTTGTTTTATTCGACATCTATAACAAGAAATCATCGAGTTTTTGTCAGAGGAAAATCGGTATTGTATTGTAATAACTATAGCCTGATGATCGAAATTAGCATTAGGTGATAACAGTTAGTCGGTTCGAATAAAACACCTGGACCAGTTGGCATCCCACCGGAAATCACTAAGATGGCGATTGACTCCCATCTCTGCCGGGATCTACAACGATATCATCACGAGGGGTAATATCCCAGGGAGATGGAAGGAGGAGAGATTGGTGGTATGTCCTTCAGGCCAATATGCCTAATAGACATTAAAGTGTTTTAGAGTGCATATTGGTCACGAGAATGAACAAAGAACTAGATAGGACAGGAGGATTGTCGTCATCACAGTACGGCTTTCGGGAGGGGATGTTCAGCGTAGAAGCCATCCAGGAAGTGATCCAAATTGCTCGTAGCGCCAACGCGGACAATTGGAGACAACGTGAGATTTATTTGGCAGTGTCTCTCGACATCAAAAATGCTTTTAACTCAGCACCGTGGGGTCCTATTGTTGCACATAACATAGGAACATCAGCCTACTTGATACAGTTAGTAAAAAGTTACTTTACATACAGGAAGGTTTTGGTTGATGACCAGGCAAGAGATATTACATGCGGGGTCCTCAAAAGGTCGGTCCTTGGCCCACTCCTGTGGAACATACTATACGACGGCGTTCTAGACTTGGAAAATTCGGAAGAACTTTCCGAATGTCGCCTAGTCACCTTCGCGGACGATCTCATCGTTGTTTCCATTGGCAGGAGCGAGGGGGATACTGAGACGGAGGCTGGCATAGCAATCGAGAGGATCCGGGGCTAGATGGGAAACATGGGGCTGCAGCTGGCATCGGCGAAAACAGAGGCGATTGCGCTTGTCGGACGAAAGCAAATTAGGGGATGCATGTAACTGTCGAAGGCCAAGAATAGCATTAAGTACCTCGGCGTTTATATAGACTGTGGGTTAACATGGAAAACCCATATAGAGAGGACTACTACGAAGGCTGAGAAGGCCACAATGACATTAAGGAAGTTGATGACAAAAACTGCCGGCCCAAGGACTTCCATCAGGAAGCTGCTAAACTCCGTTGTCACGTCTATTCTCCTATATGCGGCACCGGCATGGGGAGATGCACAGAAAACTGCCGTAAATTGAAGTAAATTGGAGAAGACGCAACGCGGCATGCTCATAAGAGTATGCTACGCTACAGGACAGTGTCGACTGCTGCACACCAGGTTATTGCGGCGGTACCACCAATTGACCTTCTAGCCAAAGAACGTGGCCATAATCATGGCGCAGACAGCGAGACACGTAAAAATTTAACAGAAGATGCCTTATAGACAGATGGCAGCAACGCTGGAGTAGGTCCAAGTAGGGGAGCTGGACAAGGACGCTGATTCCTAATATTGAGCCATGGTTCCAGAGGACATACGGGCAGGTGGACTATCACCTCACACAGGCGTTGAGCGGCCACGAAAGTTTCGCAGCGTATAACAACGAATCGGGAAAAGCGAGCATGATTTATGCCGATATTGTCGTAGGAGGGATGACGCTGAACATACTATCTTATTCCCAGGGGGAATGAGAAAAGGGAAATTGAGACAGCGGAGAGGATTGTTGGATCGCGCATAAATCGCGAAAATATGTATAATATTATGCTTAGGGGCGAAGTGAGCTGGGTGGCTATAAAAAACATGTGTCGTGCTATCCTGAAGACTAAGGAAGAAGGGGAGAGGTACGAGGCGCCTTAATTTGCCAACCGTCCCCAACTCAAAGTAATGCTAATGCAGTTCCGAGCTGGGGGACAATAATCAAACACTACCCTGCCGCCGAACACCAGGCGGGGGGGAGGGGGGGGTGTGTCTTTTGAAGATTTCCCCTTCCCGAAAAAAAGTGATAACAGTTGATTTTGGTTACGGGCTGCCGTACTAATACGCATGAAAATAGATATTCATAAAATAAATATACTTGTGTGGCCGATAAATAAAATGAAATTGCTGTTATGTACTTTGGAGATTATTAATTAATCAGAAGTCGTTTACTCGAAGTATGTTCAGAGTTTGCTAATGCATATTTTATACAGTAAATTATTGAGTTTTCCTAATGGCATAAACAAAACAGGACGTCTATTCAATTGCTTATACATATTTGAATTGATCAAATAGATTACAACAACACAACCTTTTACTCGTAGAATAAATGCAGAGAAAAAATATTGCAGAGAACTTGGCCCTTATTATTAAAGGGAGTAAAAAAGTAAATTGGGATTTAGTTTGTGTACGAGAACCAAGGGCCTCTAAAATTGATTTTGGCATTAGTTACCCCTCTACCACCCCCATTGCCACCCCATCCTATTGTTTAAGGGAATAAAAAATCAAATTGGGATTTAGTGTGTATACGAGAACCAATGGCCTCTAAATTCTTTTTGACATTTTCAGTATTTGGAATTCAATGTTCAAAATATTTCTGAACGGAACGACTCCATAAAAAAAAGGCGAAATTTGTTGGTGCGTCTAGAGTGCCATGGTCAGAAAAAATTGCTTGTGATGGACCGATGTGATGTCAGAAATATCAAATCGAGCATAATAATTTGAAAATGTGTATTATGTGGGCCATCAAATTTGGCCTGAACAGATTTTTTACCAAAACTTAATTTTTTCAAATGGAACCATAATGATAGAGTAGCGGATGTTCTAAGGAGTCTGTGGATGTGCCAGAAGCAATTTTTTCTTATTTGAATTTCGAAATATCACTTATGGGGCATCCCCGTACTCAGAATTTTTCAAGGATTCCAAAAATATAATAATATATAGGGTATTCCATTTAAAAGTCAATAGTTTGGGTCATTTCCGGTAAAACCGGAAGTGGAAAAAAATGACAGTTATGTCACAAAGTGTCTTATTAGTCATATAATATATCTACCCTTAATATATCCTTAAAAATAAGGAAAAAAAAGAGCGACTCTACCATGATCCGTTAAAACCCGGTATACTCCAGAAGAACTACCCCAAATAGTAATACCATAAGCCAATCTAGACTGAATTTGTACAAAATAAAATAATAATAGACCAGAAATATCCCAAACCCTCTTCAGGGCTCTAATTTCAAAACATTTAGAATTTAAGGTAGTAGTAAACTTGCAACAGTGATTTTTAAATGTAAGAGTGTTATCAAATATGATTCCAAGAAATGTTACACAACTGCTTTACTCAATTTCAACGTTATCAATATTTATGTCAATGGAGGGAGTATTGTTGCTTTGGCAACCATGAAAAGTCACACGGTTACATCAAACAATAACAAGTTATTATTAAACCAGCCACATAAATGGTCAATAGGTACCTATCTTGTTGAAGACTGGCGTCATCAGCATATAATGAAATCAATGCTGTATTTAACATCTGAGGAAGATCAATAATATAAATGATAAAAAGCACGAGCCCCAAGACAGAGCGCTGCGGCACGACCATATTATTGTCTAATACAGTTGACATGCAGCATGTGTTCCTCTTATTTCATACTCATATATTTTTTTCAGTAACATGTCATGTTGAACACAGTCGAAGGCCCGACTGAGGTCACAGAATATACCAGTTGGGCTCTTTCCTGTCTCAACTGCACCTAATATTTTTCCATAGAAAGAGTGCACCGCTGAGATAGTTGAGTATCCAGAGCGGAAACTGTGTTGATTGGAATTTAAAATATTATTAACCTCAAGAAATTTAAATAATTGAAATATCATTCAAAAATCTTAGATACTGTAGATGACACAGAAATAGGAGGATAATTGTCCACATTCCTAGAGTCACCTTTCTTTAAAATAGGAGAGACAATAAAAGTTTTTGACCTAGAGGGAAATATTCCTTCCATAAATGATTCATTTATTGTGTGGGTTGATGACTCCGCTATGTATCAATTAATTAAATTATCTGAAATGTCATCAGGTATATATCGTATACAATTTTCGTTAAAAAACATTTCGATAAATACATAAAACTGAAACCAAATAATATTTAGAGGGATTAAAATGTCCCCAATTTTCAGATTGAGGCATTTCCAAGAATTTAGATCAACCGTTTCTAACATATTTTCTACCATCATAAAAAGTATAAACTAACCTCAAAGAAGGAATTGCATAGCTCATAAAGGTAATACTATAAAATTGATAACTAAAACAGATTATATGAAAAGTTACATACGATATTAAATAGCGATGAATTTGAAAAAGTAAGGAGAAACCCACCAATATATTTCGGTTAGAAATTGTCTCTAGTGTAAACAATTGAAAGCGATGGGACTTTAGAAGTTATGGAATGAAAACGATGTCGTAAAACGAGTAAAACCAAGAACAAAAGTAAATGAGAAGCACCGAATTGAGAGAATTCACTGAAACTGAAGACTCAGGGACACACTGGATGAGAAAAAATTAAGCACATTTTATGAGAGGAGACCTAAACAGATTTAGATACGATTTTTTTTTATACAGATTATATCAGATTTATCACAATATATACCGAGTGACACAAACCCCCCTTCCATTTTCTTTCGACAGATTTAAAAATGAAATTCTAAAATTTGGGAAATTAAGTACTTATAGGTATCAATAGCCACATTTTGGCCATTTGGTGGTAAAAAAATCACTTCCAGCATGGCCGGAAATTGCTACAACTTTCTTATTTTAAATAGCACTCTGTATATTTAAGTCACTTTCCCCATAAAGTAATTTCTCTTTCTAACGCTTTTTTCAGCTTTAAAATTGGATGAAAAATAACTTTGGAAATGGCGTTTATTTGATATTTCTAGTTGACTTTGGAACTCAGGAACAAATTTAAAAAATGTAGTAGTAGTTTCTTCCGGGTCTTGCCGTGGTCGTCGAACTTGACTTGACGTTTCGCTGATCATCCTGTCAGCTTCTTCTGAAGGATTCTAAAGACTGAATTTGTTGTTACACTCCTCGATATATATCTAGGCGCCGCTTCGTTTCGCTGGTCATTGGTCGTGCTTGGTTCGCTTCGCTGCTCATTCGTCGTGTTTAGTTATTTACTACGGTGCTCGTACTTGACAATACTAGTCTCCACGTTTACTAAGTCGATATCCATCCTCTCTGTTAAAGTTGTTCGCGTTTTTCATAATTTCCAGTGATTCACTAATGATTCGCGGATAATAGCGCGTATTTCTGTCTAATATATTGACTTCCTCGTAATAGATTTTATGGATCTCCTTATTATGGACAGGCTCTGCTATCGCCGACCGTGTATCCGTGTATCCAAATCTGGTATTTCTCTGGTGTTATTTGATTCTTCACTGGATACTCCATCCGTTTGTCCGATGTAGCTCTTACCACATGTTCACTTCAACTGGTAAACACCTTTTGATAACAGTTTAGGGACAGGGTCTTTGATTGAGGGAAGCATCTGCTGTATTTTCTTCACTGTTCGAAACCGTACACCTACTTTCTTTTTGAATAAAATCTTCTTCAGCCTATCTGTGACTCCCGCGACGTAGGGTAGGCATACATACGTTGTTGGTTGTTGCTGTTCTTCTTCTGCTGTTCTCCTTTGGTTATTTACTATTCATTGTATATTGCTTTGACTGTATCCGTTCTTCTCTAAAGCTTGTTGGACATTCTGTAGTTCCTCGGGTTTGTTATAATCGTCGCATATTGTGTTGGCTCTGTGGACCAATGTTCTAATTAACGCTCTCTTCTGTTGTGGATGGTGGTGAGATGTCGCATGTAGGTAACGATCGGTGTGCGTTTTCTATCTGTAGACGCCGTAGGCCAGCTTGCCATTGTGTGACCTTTTCACTAATACATCTAAGAAAGATAAAGCTCCATCTTACTCGGTCTCTATTGTAAATTTGATACTTGGGTGCTGTTTATTCAAACGGTCGAAGAAAACAGATAAAGATAATTCTCTATGTGGCCATATGATGAACGTATCGTCTACGTAGCGTAGCCAGCACTTTGGTTTATTTTCACTGCAGTGTATAGCTTCCTCTTCAAAAGCTTCAACGAATAGGTCGGCTATCACAGGTGAAAGTGGTGATCCCATGGTTGCTCCTTGCTTCTGCTCGTAGAAGTCTCCATTTCATAGAAAGTATGTTGTAGATAGGCACGATCGGGCCAGATCAGGTATATCTTCTCTCAATCCTTTAGGTACTATTTGAAAAATTGGAGTTATGTCAAATTGAATTTTCATGAAATGGAAAAATGGGAAAAACATTTCTAAATCCAAACAAATGAACAAAATAGGCCAATTTTACATTTAATTTGTTGAGAAATACCCTTTTATTGATATTCAAGGTCTACTACGAATTTTTTAAAATTTGTTCCTGAATTCCAAAGCCAACTAGAAATAGCAAATACATTCCATTTCCAAGGTTATTTTTCATCCGATTTTAAATTTGAAGAAAGTGTTGGAAAGAGAAATTACAGCTTTGTGAGAAAAGTGACTGACTTTTTTATCGCCGAATGGTCAAAATGTGGTCGTTGATACCTATATTTGATTTCCCAAATTTCAGATTTTTTACTGTAGAAAAAAGTGGGTGGGTATTAACTGTCGAGCGTACATTGGGCAGTCAAGAGCACTTCATGGTAGATAACGTCTCACAAAAGTGATTGCAATAGAATGGTAAAATCTTGCGCCTTAGCAGAACATATCATTACAACTGGTCACAAAATAGATTATGAAAATGTAAAAGTTTTGGCAGTAGAGAACAACTATCAAAAAAGAATTTTCCTTGAAATGGTTCATATTAATAACGAAGTTAACAGCTTAAACAAAAAATCAGACATCAACAATTTAAGTAAAATTTATACCTACATTTTAAAATTAGAACAAGATAATTATAGAATTTTTCAAAATAACCGCGAAAATTAAGTTGGCAACATAGTTGGTATCATCAATATCACTAAGTATTCTCATTTCTATTAAATTTAAAATGAGTTTTTACTCGAAATAAAAAACATTTCCTCTTATCTCCGGGCTTCAGCATGGTCTCAACTAACTGAGTCCATTTTGTTAATTATTTTAAATGAAATTTTAATCAGATTTTGTCAATATGTGTAATTAAGCTTAAGTTAAATGTTTTAATAATAACAATAGCAGTTAGCTATGTGTGTGTGATCGACCACTAGTGTATTAAGTAATTTTCCTGCCATGTGTTTCGACGTAGTCTTATCAAATTAACCTCAAGTTAGTAAGTATAAAAAATAAATTGTTTTAACTGATTTTGTTCACTGACACCTTTTGTATTTTTGTAGATGTCTTGAAAAAGCTAACATTAGCGAAAGCTTGACAATAACAAAGAGTTTTCTTTTTATTGGCCAAAATACCTTATCACTGACTGCAACCTCAATAAACTTTATGTATGTTTGTATATATATATATATATATATAAAGTGACCCATTTAAAAGCGGGGCACCTTTCTAAAATTTTTATTTGTAGACCGATTTAAATGATTTTTTTTTAAATATAGAGCCTCAATAACTCACAATTGTTTAAATAATATTGGTTACAATACTCGTTTAGATCGTTATCAGTTGAATTTTATAAATTATAACCATCCGTTATTCAATATTGGCAATATTTGTTTTCTTTAAACATGCCCTTATTAATTATAATTATTTTTATTATCAAAGATAAAGAAATTGTGAATTACATGATGAACATTCGAAATATTTCGAGAAAATAATATAAATTTTAATTATGCTATATTTCTGTTAGAAACCAATATATTTTTTTTAAATTTCGGTCATACCCATTTGAAGATATTCTAAATCCAGTGGCGATTTGAGATAAAAAAAATTGCTAAAACTTTTTTGAATTTTTGGCCTTGAAAAAAAATCGAAATAGGTCTTGAAAATTTTAATTTCGATCTGAAATTTTGCACCACAATAGAGTTATTGAAGCTTTGAAAAATTTTAGAAAGGTGCCCCGTTTTTAAATAGGTCACTCTGTATATATTTGTGTGTTTGTTTAAATCGTTGTTACTAATACTGATTTATTTACTGAAACGAATAGTTAATGGCTAATAACAGTAGTTATTATTAGCTGCTTTTATTGGCGTTTCGTCAAAAATCTTTTGTTTTGTTACATGATACATACATAAAGAAATGACTTAATACTTTACCGATTTTATGAATGCCGTTTGGAGCTGTACAGGGTGCGGTAAAAAACTGACGATTTGATAAAAGTCTTATTATTGGAATGTTTGGCTGGTGTTTCATAAGTAGGTAAAGAAAATAGTTCATACTGGTGAAATAATTGTAGTTTATTAGAAATAAATAAATATAAAATGTATTTCTAGAGCGTGGGCAACAAAATAAAGAACTAACGGCTCGATCTGGTAGAGAATCGAATTTCAGTCAATCAGAAAGAAACGTAAGTTTTCATTTCATGAAAATTTATATTTTCTAAGCTGGAACACTCTTCCAATATATTTTTAATTACTATTTGAATTATATTTTCCATATGGTGTTATTAAATAACTTTATAAATATTCATCTGTTTCCCTATAAATGCTAATGATATTTTTCATTAGATAATATTTTTATAAGTAATAAGGTTTTTATATCCATATCCTATTATCTCTGAAGTGTTACATGATAAAATATTAGTGCCTAATTTAGATATTATTGTCAATAAAATAAAGTACATCACCTTATTTTTGTTTGCAATTCTGTCTGGACTTTTGAAAAATTTAATTTTAAAATTTATTTCCAGTTTTAACTATCTCCCAATGTCGTTAACATGGTTAGCGACTTCCACATCAAGTAGTCTATTCGAGTGTAGTGTTTTGACATCTAGTGATAGTGGTTCTTAGACTAATAAAACGCAGACAGAACGGCATTTTTTTTTTATGAAATAATAAAGCTCGCAATTACATCTTACATAACACACCACGTTTATTAGTTGGTATTCTTAATATAATTATTTTTGGTATTACAATAATTGTGCATAGTTTATCGACACTGGGACGTTGCCAAATTACTAGAATTAATTCCGTAAACTTATACATAAATATTTCGGCCGCAAGAGTACCTATGGATCTTCTTTGCATTCTCGAATAATTATTTATTGAAAATTAGCATGGAAAATTATTGCATAGTAATAATTTACAGCAAGGAACAGCAAGTCTTGGAAAAAATATAAGATAAATAAGTACCTTTTAAGTAGAGGAAATAAAAAAATGAGTTTCCTCTCTTTGTTTTATAATATCGTGGGTTGTTTAGAGATTTTTTCAAAAATAAAAAAATCTAGTTAGGTTGCTCGGCTACTGGTTGTGCCTAAAAGAATATGAGACACAAAGTTGGGTACCAGAGGTCTTTGGATATCACGGCACACTAAGCATCAATATCTGCCAAGGTTCACACCATGGCCATCTAGACTTAATACAATAAAAGGCTCTTAACTGTCATTTTAAAAACAAGTGTCATGATTTCATTTAGATCTTCACAGCACTGCTGCATTATTTTAGAGTTTCTCTCGACAGTTGTCATTTAATTTTTGCGTTTAATTCTTGATTTACCTTTTAGTAAGTGTTTAACTGTTATCTGGTTTTTCAAAATGGCTGTGTTTAGGTGCGAGCACCAAATTGATATGTTATTAGTATATGGAGAGGTAAGAAAAAACCGAAGGAAAGCCAGGGCATTGTATGTTTGACGTTGTCCAGAACGTGCCCAACCTTGTGCACAATATTTTCCATGGTTGGAAGAACATTTAAAAAGGGAAAATGATAATGAGCATTTTTATTTAACATTTATTTAACGTCGGTCTACTTCCGCTACTGAGGCCTATCACCGACGCCTGTAGACGAGCTACTCCCAACCAGGAATTTTGCCGAACCTCTTCCCTAAAGAAGAGTAGGGATATTTTACTTGGCTTACATTTAATAGATAAGGGACCGACGGCTTTACATCCCCTCCGAAGGATGGTATATCACCTACACAACCCTCGCCTAAGGTTGCGTAGCTTCCGCGCATACACTGATATACACGCCGCTGAAAGATATGTGAGGCGCGGACACGGTCTTCTTTGAAACGGTCGCCCCTCCAAGTACTGACTGCGCCTAACGTTGCTTTACATCGCATATCGAAGTATGTAGGTACATAGTAAAGACGCATCTACGCTCGCCCTAATAATGAACATGAGAACAGATTTATTGTAATTGAGGAGGCAGAGATAAACACACTGGCCTGTGTTGAGATTGATCCAACAAGGCAAATTATCAAAGGTATCGGGACATCCCCCGGAAGTGTTAGAAGGATTCTACATAAACATAAGTACAAGTCTTTTAAGTACCAAATCCATCAGCATCTTTACGAGGAAGACTATCAACGAAGATTGAATTTTTGCAATTGGTATCCAGAAACTGAGGGTCATCAGCCAAATATAAAATCATGCATTTTATTATTGGACGAATCCCGATTTATCAACATGGGAATGTTCAACAGGAATAATACGAGATATTGGGCAACTGGAAATAATCATCTATTTAGAGGAGAGGCTTTCCAAGAAAGATTCGGCATTGGCTGGGCGTTATAGGAACACGCATTGTAGGGCCAATATTTTTTTATGGACCTTTAAACGGGGTCCGGTACCTACATTTTGTACAGAACGAAATTAAAAATTTTATTCAAGTTTTGCCTGTGCATCATCAACATGTCTTCTATCAGCAAGATGGTGCACTCCTCCATAACGCCCGAGTAGTTGGAAGAGGTTTTTATATATAAATTAACATTTTCGCGCTACGGAGCGTTTTTTATGCCAAAATATCAGAAACTCGCCAAGGAGTGTAATTTTAGAGAGTATAATAAACGTCGCTGTACAGGGACGTAATGTCGCTCCGACCACAAAATTTTAGAAAGTATCATGAAAATCGACCCTTTTACGAATCCACGTTGTGCAGCACTGCAACTCATGCGTTATGTTAAATATGAGGACACGTTCTCTAGTATCTAGTCAAAGGTTTTCGAGAGTTTTAGCGAATATAGCCCTTAGCGTCGAGGGTGACCTTTCACTTTTCAACCATCAATTTTGGCGGAAAAACTATGTGTTTCCGCATCTAAACTGGTTCCTCAGTGATTTGATGTCAGAAAAGTATCTTTACCATGTACTTAGATGTGCATGGGACCGCCTTGCCTGAACGTACGAGTCTATAATTGCCACAATATAATTGAAAGTCGTTGCGATTCAAGCATTTTTAAGCTCCGAGGATCGAACTAAATTGATATTGAACTGAAAATACGTAAATAGACAGGCAAGCAAAAGCCCACCAAAATTATAAACACTGAACTTTTACTGAATCTTTTTGTGTAATCGTTAGCTATAAACAGCATATTGGATGGTAGTTGGTTACATTATAAGTCGTTCCGTTCCTCACCATGTGTTGTATACGGGCCAGACTATAGTTCATTTTCTTGAACGTTTTGTAAAAACATAATTTTTTAAAAGATTTAATAGATATATTTTTGAAATTTATATTATCTTTTTCTTATGTTTCAAAATTCCTTTTCAGGTTTAAATTTAAGAAAGTGTTAGTATTTACTGTGTTAGATTTATACTGTTACGACGTCCAATTGGTACCATCAGTGAAGCAGTTAAACAAAAACGAAACAATAAGTATAGATTTTTTATATTTTTCGTCAGAACAGTCGTTACGACCTTCAGGTGAACATTATAATATCCACTTTAGGAAGGGTAATAAAAGTCCTTCAGACACGTAAAGATGGATCGTTCACATAGTCACCTACTATTTAAGTGAAACTTTTAATAATCGCTGGATAGGTACCCATGGTCCTATACGGTGGCCGGCGAGATTCCAGAACTTACACCTTTGGATTTTTTTACTGAACCCATATCAATGAAAAGGTGTATCACACACAACCACATAACATAGGGGACCTTAGAAATAGAGTTACGCAAGTGATAAACTCTATTACTCCTCCAATTCAGATGGAAAACGTTCTTCAGGAATTGAAGGAAAGGATTACTTCTTGCCGAGAAGTCCACACGTAAATTATGGTTGAACCAAATTATTCCTGCCTATTACTTTTAGAATTTCACTTTTGATACTTATTTTATCTTTCTGCTTTGGGTAGATTTGTGACATATTCACAGTGCAGGTGAACAGAGACAGAGGACACCAGAAACAAAAAATATCCAGAAAGGTTAGTAGAATGTAAATTTAAGGTTCAATGTGTTCCATTAAAAATATCGAAGTAATTTGAGCCTGAAAGTCACTTTTCGTAGTACTTCCGGTTCAGCCGGAAATGAAATTATTATGACTTTATCAAATTTTACTCACAAAAAGGCTTAAATAACCGTACAGATTTGTTCCTACATTCATTTATTTTATATGGAAATGAAATAATTTATGATCGATATAACAATTTCAACCGCCATTTTCTCGAAAACTGTCAAAGATAAATATAGGGTATACTACATGTTTTTGACTTATAATTTCTGGAACAATCTAAATTTCAAATAATATACAGAGTGTTCCATTAAAAATAACAAAGTTTATACTGTTTCCGGTTAAACCGGAAATAAAAGTCAGATTTTGGAGCAATCAAACTGTGCACCGTATTCAACCATACAACTTCCTAAAATTTGAAATCGATATCTTTTTTACAATAAATTTATAGGCTGGTTAGTAATGGTATCATTTAAAATAACGAAGTTTGGATCACTTCCGCTTAAACCGGAAGTTGAGGGAAATATTTGATAGGCTCAAAATAAGAACAATTATGTAATATACAACCCTCTCAAAATTCAAAATTTTAAATTCTTAAATAGCAAAGTTAGTTAAGAACATGTCTCCTGTGACACCTGGTATATTACTCCCGCCAAGTTTGAGTCCCATACCATACTTTAGAAACTAAATAATCCCGTTGACACCCGGTATAGAATATCATTTTTATCAACATTTATTCTGGGGGCGAGCGTAGGTGCGTCTTTACTATGTACATACTTCGGTATGCGATGTAAAGCAACGACAGCGCAGTTAGTACTTGGATGGGTGACCATTCCAACGGAAACCGCGTTCTCGCCTCATACATCTTCCAGCGGCTTGTATATCAGTGTATGCTATACAACCTTAGGCGAGGGTTGTATAGGAGATATACCATCCTTCGGAGGGGATGTAAAGCCGTCGGTCCCTTGTCTATTAAATGTTAGGCAAGTAAAAGATCCCTACTCTTCTTAAGGGAAGAGGTTCGGCAAAATTCCTAGTTGGGGGTAGCTCGTCTACAGGCGTCGGTGTTAGGCCTCAGTAGCGGAAATAGGCCGACGTTAAATAAATGTATATAAAAAAAAACATTTATTCTGATGTTAAGAACGTTAAACATAAATACATTTTTGTTCTGTTACGCCACCACGTACCACAACTTATTAATCAAACTGAAACAAATGAAACAATACGAAAAATTTTAAAACAGTGTATTAAATTGTCTCGAACAGTGCCTGGATCTCCAACTCGTTTATTTTTAAAGCCGGCCGTGTTCTTTCTGTTGAGGTGTTTTTCATACCGACCGCTCGATGATTGGATAAATAAAACTTTACTTCAATTGAACTCAAGGTTGCATGGTTAACATTTTATTGTTGCTTGTATGACTCGATTTAACGTCACAGAAAATTTTATCACGCTCATAACAAATTTTCTAAACAAAAATGAGTTTCTACGTGAGCAAAATTCTAACCGACGACAGCGAATAATCGACCCTCGACCGTCGTTCCTTCTCCCCTGGTATCCAAGGCTACGGTTGATCATTAGGTAGAAACATACTAAGGGTAGTTTTGATATTAACACATCAAAACAAAGTTTAATTTGGACTGAGTTGAACTCTATCTCATAGCTATTCACTCCAACAATTTAAGTTAATGGTTTAATGACTTTACGCTTACTTCATTATATATCATTTTCGTCAGTCCATTTCAACTAGTAAAATTTCTGTGGATCGAGAACGAACATGATCTTTGAATGGTCAAATGTGATTAATCATTTCCACCGAAAATGTAACTCATATGCAGTGTTCGCAGTAGAATAACTTATTAAGGAGAGAATAAGCATTCTTAATAAATGAAAGAAGTTAAGAAGCAAACACCAGCAATCCGAAAAAGGGTCTTACAGTAACATATACTGGTAATCTTAATAAATGATTTCTAAAAACACATTGTCATCACTGTGGCGTTATCTACTACTTTTACTAATTAGTTATTTTTTATTATTATTGTTACTTGTTTACACCCTCTAGTAAACAACCCTGTACGTAGGTTCCATAAGTTGCAACTATTACTTGCACTAGCTACTACTTTATTAATCACTTAAATTACAATAATTGATCCTTAAAAATAACACAACTAATAACAACTATAAATATTATCTGAAAGTTATTTGTGGCATTCTACGAATATTCTTTCCTATTATTTGGGTTTTCTACCACATGTATTATTATCCTCTTCAAAACAAATCAGCGAATCTACAAAATAATAGAATTATTGGAAAAAAAAGCCTCTGCGCCCATGACGTTTACGCCAAAGGAAAAGTCAGAGGTTATGTTTTGCAAATAATATAAATCGGAATAAACACAGAAATAATGTATTTTTCTGACGTTTCGGAAAGTAATCTCTTTCCGTTTTCAAAACTATTTTTTGGAAGAACTCTTCTTTTGCTGTGTATGTCAAATACACAGCTTTAAGATTCTGTTTATGTTATTCCATAGATACTTATTACTTACACAGAATATAGGACTGATGATATTTTCTTTTAGATAATGTTGAGTTTGTTAAGTTCTTCTTTTAACATTGGTAGCCAAGTTGTACAAATATCTACAGAACAATTCGATACGCACTTGTCTTCATTTAATAAAATTATTGCTGATTCTTTAATTTTTCTTTTTTTGGTATCTGTTTCTTTTGTTAAAATTTTTGTCGAGTCCCAGTTTATTCTATGTCCGTTTTTCCAAGCATGTTCACAAATCTTTGATTTCTGAATTTCATTCTTTCTAATGTAATTCTTGTGCTCATCCAACCTCACACTGGAAGGTCTGGATGACTCACCCACATAACATTTATCACATTCGCACGGGATATTGTAATTACAGTTTTTTGAATTCTGCTCCCTGTTTATCGGTTTTGTTTTTGTTAAAATAGATCTTAAAGTGTTCCCCGTTCGAAATATCGTCCTAACATCAAATTTGTCACCTATACGGCGTAGCTTTTCCGATAGTCCGTATACATAAGGAATTATTGCTGTATAATGACGTTCAGGTTTTTGTCGTACCTGATTGTCCCTATTTTCAACATTTATGAAAACTCTATCAATAAAGGCTTTAGGATATTGATTTTGTACTAGAACCTCTTTGATTAATTTTTTCTCGTTATTTAATATTTCATTATTAGATGAAATTATTTTGGCCCTATCGTAAAAACATTTTACAACACCCCTTTTAATATTTATTGACTGATTTGAGTTAAAATTTAGATATCTATTAGTATGTGTTGGTTTTCTATAAACGCTTGTTTCAATTGTATTATTTACCCTTCTAATTAAAACATATAAAAACGGTAGTTCATTCCTACTTTCTACTTCTAATGTGAATTTAATAGACGGTTCCTTACTATTTATATTTTCCAAAAAACTATCTAGTAAATCGACACCATGAGGCCAAATTGCAAAGATGTCGTCAACATATCTCCACCAGACAACCGGTTTGTTTATATAATTTTGAACATGTGTGTTCTCAAAGTTCTCCATAAATATGTTGCTTAAAATTGGTGATAATGCAGACCCCATAGCCATACCAAAATCCTGCTGGTAGAACTCATTGTCCAATTGAAAATAGGTTGTTTTTATACACAGTGTTAAGAGATCCATTATGTTATTTATACTTAATTTAGTTCTAGTTTCCAAATTATTATCATTTAGCAACCTGTCTTTAACTATTTTTAAGGTTTCATCTACCGGAACATTGGTAAAAAGACTAACTACATCATAACTAACCATCAGTGTGATTCATGAATATCGTTTTCATAAATTTTTTCTATAAAATGTTTACTATTTTTAATATATGAATCGGCATTTCCAGATAATGGATCAATAATTTTAAGTAAAAATTTTGCCAAATTATGACATGGTGAATTAATAGAACTAACAATTGGTCTTAAAGGAATATTTTGTTTATGTGTCTTTGGTAAGCCATAAAAATGAGGAGGCTTACTATGATGTGGTGTAAGTTTCCTTCGTTCAAAATCATTAAATTCATGTTTGTATTTAAACAGAGTTCTGTAAATTTTGCTCTCTATTGATTTTGTTGGATCTTTGTTTAATTTTGAGTAGGGTCCCTCATTTACAAGAGTCATGATTTTTGTGTTATATATATATCTTTATCTATAATGACTATGGCATTA
Source organism: Leptura quadrifasciata (assembly GCA_963675555.1). Taxonomy (NCBI): domain Eukaryota; kingdom Metazoa; phylum Arthropoda; class Insecta; order Coleoptera; family Cerambycidae; genus Leptura; species Leptura quadrifasciata. Next base: position 16,143,078 of record OY776681.1, on the reverse strand, counting down.
CCTTTGTCTGCTGGCAATATTTTTATACTTTCATCGCGTTTTAAAGAATTTATCGATAACTTTATCTTTAATTTTGTATTGCTTCTCTAAAGCAATTTTTGCCCGTATGCGATATTCATTACCACTATCTGTTGGTAAATTTTGAGCCGTTTTTTCTATTGCCGCTACTATGTCAAATTTTGGAACAGTTTTCGGGTTTATTGCAAAATTTAATCCTTTTGATAGTACAAGCCTGTCTGAAATGGACAAAAGTCTTTTTGACATATTAATGACAGTCCTGTCAATTAAAGGATTATTATTTATATTTTGTAACTGCCTAATCTGTTTTTCCCTTATTAAGTTTCTAAATTTATGTAAATGCGTATTTGACATACATACATACACAGCAAAATAAGAGTTTTTCCAAAAAATAGCTTTGAAAACGAAGAGAGATTACTTTCCGAAACGTCAGCAAAATACATTATTTCTGTGTTTATTCCGATTTATATTATTTGCAAAACATAACCTCTGACTTTTCCTTTGGCGTAAACGTCACGGGCGCAGAGGCTTTCTTTTCCAATAATTCTATTATTTTGTAGATTCGGTAATTTGTTTTGAAGATGATAATAATACATGTGGTAGAAAACCCAAATAATAGGAAAGAATAATAACAACTTTAATCTAACATAAATTCACTACTTTAAATCACAACGTATTACTGTTCTTTATTTCATCTGATCACTTGTCATCTAACATAAAATCGACTTACTTCTTATATATACACTTGGATCTTACTCGAATCTCCTTCAGAACCTGTCTTGAATATTTTGGAAATTTCTATAGTTTTCTAGGCGCTAAATGGCGGTTCGTCAGTTGGCCAGAGATGGCGACACCCTACCGGCCGTCAACTAAACAGGTCTCCCTTCACTCCCACCAGGGACTAATTACATCTCTCTCCGTTAGAGGGTGGTTCATAACATTATTTTTTTTATATTACAAAATATACCTCTGGTATCTAGGTCCGCTGCTAATGGTATTTATGACAGAGGAATAATATTTCAAGATTGATATCCATACATAATTATATAATATGGTGCTTAATAGAATACCAAGTATTTATACAAATAATTCTTTTATTGTGGATGGGCCCACAAATGAGGAAAGAAAGTTTATTTGTTTTACTGATCACAAATCTTTAACAACAGCTTTATTCTCCACGGCGGAGAGAAGTCCCAGGCAAATACGTTATGTGGAATTTACGCGCAATTTACAAACAGCATCCAACATGTTAAAGGTAAAGATATCATTGCCGATGTACTTTCACGTATAACATGACTTATCTTCACTGGAACAATGTATTCCTGATAATGTTCAAACTCACACACTAGTAGATCATACATGTGCAGTAAATTTTCCAGATTTTAATTTAAAATCGCTGAGCGATGAACAAATTGGAGATGTGCAACTAGAAACATTAATAAGAAATCAATTATCCAAGAAAAACAATATTAAATATATATTACAGAAAGTTAAAATTCCAAATTCGCTTATCTTTTAAATGTTGTTAACCCAAATGTGGGTAATTCAATTTCTAAAAGAAGAGTTAGATTCGCCATTGATTGTTTGAATGTTTGGCTGCTTCTTTTTAAGAGGAGAAGTATTGTGGCGTATCTATTACTATTACTAGTTAATTATTTATTGTTGTTATTTTTATCTATTCGATAGCCGAGTGAGTTAAGGCGCGAGGTGGCAATCGCGATTAATCACACGGACATCGCACCACCGGGTTCGAATCCTGGCTCCGGCACTGGTAGGAAATGGTTGTGTGTCCGCGTTTTTTCAATGTGTAGCCCCCTTCCGCACAAACCCTGGCTTCTGGAATTGAGGGTTGTCTAATTTCTGTGGTATTTATTTATTTATTTAATATTATATTTAAAAAGATACCGCTGGTATCTAGGTCCGCTGTTAATGGTATCTATGACAGAAGAATAATATTTGAAGATTAATACTTATTTGAATACATTAAATTATACCAAATATTCACATGAATAATTCTTTCATTGTGGTTGAACCCGCAATCACCTTAGTAGCAGCGTCGCGATGCCGCTCTAATCGGAAATTTCGGAGCCCTTTACGCTGACAAAAAATAATTTAAATTCGAATATCTAATGACGAAGCTACACAGTACATCAAACAAATAATATTAGATCACGTCCGCGTTCATATTTTCTACACTCAAAAACTTATCTCCCATTTACCTGTTTTCACGCCGCTCTGTGTATATAAATATTATTCTTATCTTCATTACTGTGACATCAAAGTAGATAATTCCCGTTTTTTTACATCCTCCCAAAATAATTTTTTAGGTGTTAAATACACCAAGATGTTATAAGACGCGTCATCACATTTATAATTAGTGCTGTGCTCGAAAGCCAAACAAACACACTGCGACGTTACAGACGAGATGCGAATTTAAAATTTTTAATTAAAATTTAAATTCGCCCTAGCATAATTAAGGATTGTCAGTTGGCCACGTATCTCTCGTTTACTTGCAGATGTGCGTTAGAAGTAACGATTTTTTTTATATTATTAACACCGCGCTGGTTATTTTTGCTTGCGTGAATTTATAGAATAATGGCAGCTACCTTTGAAATATGCAGAGTGGCAGCTATATAAAGTAGAATTACTTAATTGCACCAATTAATTAGAGGGTTAACTGAATCTGTGATAGTAAAAAAATACAGAGTGTCCCAATAGGGCGTCAAAGTCCAATATCGGTCTCATTAGATGACTTTGGAAAAAACCGCTGCCCAAGGAATTACTACTTCCACGTCCAGATATTGTATTCAAGTCTTATACACATTAAATCTCAATGTAATATTTTACTCCATTTAATAATAGAGTGGGGGTGGCAATGGGGGTGGTACAGAGGTTGGCTAACGCCAAAAAACTTCTATGACTCTTAAATGACCGGTTGGTTTCACATAAAAGCAATATCAGGAATAACAAGAAATTCTGGACTTTGGCAAAACATGCCGTTGACAACAATCATGCTGTGGCATATGATGGCGTTAGTATTTTGGACAGAGAAAATAATAGACACAAATGAAAATTTCTCGAAATGACTAACATTTACAAAAATAACAACGTTTTAAATTCTAAAAAGGACATAGAAGGTCTGAATATTATTTACACATTTCTTTTACATCTTGACAATAACAATCAATATAATCCAACAGGTATAACACCTGATGGGACAGCAGGTTAGTTACTTTTACCCTTGAGGAATCAATTTGACAGGTTGACCATCTTCACAGGAAGTTTCAACTTAACCTGATAGTACAAGATGGATCCCTTCAGGACACCATGCTTTTTTAACTTCAATTATTTTAACAATTTGATCGATTGCCGAGTGGGTTAAGGCGCGAGGTGACAATCGCGATTAATCATACGGGCATCACACCACCGGATTCGAATCTTGGCTCCGGCACTGGCACTGTCGGAGGAAATAGTCGTATGTCCGCGTTTTTTCAATGTGTAACCCCTGCCGCACAAGCCTCTGGCTTCTGGAATTGGGGGTTGTCTAATTTCTGTGGTGTTTATTATTATTATTTCTCTCTATTTATTTTTATCAAATGACATCTGTCTATTTTTTTTAATTTTTAACTTGTTATTTTGTAAGCTGTAATTATTACTAAGTGTTTGTCAATATTTTTATGAAAACTGTTCCACATGTGCAACTTCTACATAACCTCAACATTTCGTAAGTACTCTAAAGCTCTAATGTTAACACTAATTTAATTATAACACGATGTCATGCCTTGCAGAGTTCTTGAAGAAGAGGCAATAAAGCCTCGAAAGCTAGAACAGAAATAAAGGGTTTTCTTTAATTTCTTGTGCCATACGACTGCATACCCAATTTTAAATAAATAATGTTTTTCTACTCCCTTATGTAAATTTGCTGTTTTCCGTACAGTCTGTAGAATGGATAAGTGGGCCATTCCAATTAAGTGAACGGATATATTTCATATACGTTCTAGGATGGATATGAAATCGACCAATCACAGTTCGTGTAATAAGTACATAGGCAACTATTCGTTTAAAAAAAATCAAGTTAGTGCGTAAGCTGTCAAAGTAATTGTCAGTGTGTATTCGCGCAGTTTGAGCTAGAAAATAATTTAAAATGAGTGATTTCAGTGAAGAATCGATAAACGGTATACCACCTAAAATTTTATTGAAATTATTATATACAGACAAAATTTTAGAGATATATTATGACAAAAAAAAAAGTAGCTATATGTGGGGATTGAACCGATTCAGTTCAATTCAAAATGTCTTTATTCAAGGTAAAAATGGTATAAATACTGTCTCCCCAGTACCCATCCCGGGACCGACCCTGCGACCACCGCGTTAACGTGGTGGTGCATCGCAAGGCCGGGCCGAGACGGGACTGGTTTGGCGAAAGTAAAAATTGAACAATACAAAAAATAAAACAACCTGAACTCCTTTTGCAAAAGAGCAAATTAAAACGAGTAATATGATAAAAGGTGCTTAAAAAAGAAAACTTAACATAAAAACTGGGCACTTGAACATGGTATTACCGCTGGAGCACTGAACTTTTTAAATTTTTGCACTAACGCCGACACCATAACTCGTACGAAGTGCCGTCCACGAGTTGCTTCAACTACGGGTTGCGCAAAGCAGGCCTAAACTGTGATTCTAAATTTTGATTGTTCTGGTATAAAAAATTTGGATACTGTTACAATATTAATGACGGAAGAAAGAATTTACAGACAAAAATGTACAAACAGAAACGAAGGAACAACAAACGCGACACTAAAATACACAAAAACAAAAGAAGAGGGGGGCAGGAAAGATTTAAACCGGGTGTAAGGTATGAAATATCAGTGAAAGGTGGATAGTATCAGGGAAGGTATAGTTGAACCTATAATCTCTTGCATTTCGAAGCGTGCATATAACCGCTAGGCTACTGAAGCTTCTATAAAATGTTTGCACCTAGAGCATAAGATTTAGCAGAAGCTAAGTTTGTATATTAAAATTTTATTATTTGTAGTTTTTTCTTAATCCGGTCGTAGAAAAAGTATACTGTATAACTCGAGTGGATTATCCATATCGATATGGCTATCATATCCACTCTTGTTGCACAAACTACTATAAAATGCACAAAGGCACGTTTCCTCTTGAAACCTAATATTTTTATGAGGATGTGCGCTCTGAATGGTATTTTAGTTACCAATTACTAGAAACGCAATAAAGTGTTTGTGGTAGATGCCGTTGGAGGGACCTATTTGTGAGTCACCGATATGGTGTTACTTGCAAAATATATAACATCTGGAGACCGCAGCATGGTCAGTGACTGGGTCTGCTCTGCATTGATGAGAGCCAAAAGCTCGAAACCGGTCTGCAGATGACTCTGAACATTGCCGATGCTGCGGAACTCCTCTGTTTTAATACTGGGTACCTTCACCGGTATCTGCTATAAACACTTTTTATTGCGTTTCATTCAGAGCGCACATCCTAATAAAAATATTAGGTTTCAAACTTTGTCATTCCTCTAGTTGACTTTATTTGTCATATATATATATATATAAAAAGGCGCACATTTTAAGAATATTTTGAAATATATAGGGTGACTCACTACAGCGGAGCATCTTCAAGGTCATTTTTTTTAAATGAAACATCCGGAAGAAGACAGCAGTCTAAAAAATCATTTGAGAGGTTGATGGATCGATTTGACAATACGGGGAAAGTGGGATATGAGAAAAAGGAATGAACAAAAAATGTAGTAAATGAAGAAAACGAAACAGTCATACTTTTGAGCGTGATTGAAGATCCTAATCGTAGTATAAGAGAATTGGCAAGAGAAAATGATATAAGCTGTTCTTCACTCCATCGAATCCGACAAAAAAACAAATTTCATCCCTACCACTTTCAACTAATGCAGGAACTAATTGATAGGGACTATGAAAACCGAATACAATTTTATCAATGGGCAAAATAAAAAATGGAACGACAAAGAAATTTTTTTGACTTTGTTTGCCGATGAGGCAAAGTTTTATAAAAGTGGACATGTTAATCGTCATAATTTTCATTATTACGACACAACCAATTCTTACATCTCACGAACAAATAGCCAAACAAGATGGTCGTTGGATGCTTGCGGAGGAATTGTTGAGGATTATGTGATATGACCACATTTTTTGATGGACGTGTGAATGGTCAAATTTATTTGGAATTTTTGCAAGACAGCTTGGTAGAATTACTGGAGGATGTCCCCAGGGATATTAGGGATATAATGTGATACCTTCATGATGGAGCACCTGTGCACCATACTGCAGCTATTCACGAACATTTAAATGGCGCTTTTCCAAATAGTTGGATAAGAATAGAAGGACCCTATAGTTGGCCTGCCAGAAGCCCTGATTTGACCAAAATAGACTTCCTCTTGTGGGGCTATGTTAAGGAGCAAGTGTACAAAGCTCCTATAACTACAGAAGAAAAAGCGAAGCTTCTCAGGAAATTGCTGTAGATATGTTAAGAAATGGCGGTAGATCATTCAAAAATCGTCTACAGAAATGCATAGACGTACTGGGAGGCCACTTTGAAATATCCTATAAACATTCGGTATTATTTATTGCATTACATTAAATTCAAAATAACTTTGAATTTTTAAAATAGTGCCAATTTTTGTATTGCCTAATACCGTATTTTCTGTTTTTTGTAAGTCACCCCCTGAAACTACCGCTTAAGTAGAAAACAGGGATTAACTGATACCACGTAAACTAGTGTCCGGATGTCCTAACTCAGTTTAAAATATAAATTTGATATTTATAAATATTTATTATATACATTTATGTTTTTTATGTATTTACGAATGTATTTCAAAGTATTAAAAGTAATAAGTAACACCCTGCCGTTACAATATTCAGTCAAAATTGCTGTCTATAAAACGAATGTTTTTGTTTTAATGAAATGTCTTTATGCATTCAGCCTCGACGCGCATATTAATTTAAATGTCACTGCGTAAAATGATTATTTAAACTCAGAAACTTGGCTTGAATATTTAAACTTCTGAAAATACAAAAGCTACAAAAGTTAACACGTCTAATTCCATTCCCAACGTTAACTGCCACATGTAGACGAAACATGCTATTAAGAATGCAGTACGCTTAAAGCCTATATTTTTATTTTTTTTTTAACAAAACAAAATATTTTTGGTTTTAAGCAGTGAAAAATTTAATGTCTTTCGTAATAAACTATATATGAAATAGTAGTTTCAGAATCCGTAACCAAAAAGTTGTTTATTTTTTCTTAAAACTGCACTTAAAGGACCCCGCATATATAAAAATGACTTCATCAAGTCACAGTATCAAGTGAACCAAACGTTTTTCAAATTGTTAATTCATAAGATTAACCTCAATTTTCTTCTTCTCAATTTCTTTAATTAACGACTTTTCAAAAATGTTTAAATTATGTTTAAAAAATTGTCTGGTCGATAGCCGAGTGGATTAAGGCGCGAGGTGGCAATCGCGATTAATCACACGGACATCGCACCACCAGGTTCGAATTCTGGCTCCGGCATTGTCGGAGGAAATGGTTGTATGTCCGCGTTTTTCCAATGTGTAACCCCTTTTCGCACAAGCCCTGACTTCTGGAATTGGGGGTTGTCTAATTTCTGTGGTGTTTATTTATTTGTAATATATTGGTAAATTACTTAACAAAATATGGGGTGATATCAAATAAGCAGTATGGTTTTCAAACTGGTATTGGTACAAAAGACGCTATTTTGGACCTGGTAAAAAAACGTGGGCTATAACCTAGATGAAAATAAAAAATATCTTAGTGTCTTTCTAGACCTAGGTAAAGCATTTGACACAGTATCCCACTCACTGTTGTTAAAGAAATTAGATAATTAGGTATACGTGACCCGGTTCTAAATTTATATAAAAACTACCCTTCAAACAGAAAACAAAGAACGACAGTAGATAATGCCTTTAGTAATTATTTAACAATTAACATGGGTGTAACCCAAGGTACCATATTTGGGCCGATCTTGTTCTTGGTTTATATAAATGATATAGCTTCTATACCAAATTTGAAAGCAAATATAATCTCATATGCAGATGACAGGACGATTGTATTTACCTGAGTCATAGGACAGCTTATACGAACAAGCTGAGAATAACCTAGAATTGATTGGTAATTGGTTAAAGTCAAATTTTTTAAGTTTAAACGTAGAAGATAAGACAAAAATGATGGTTTACAATTGCAACTGATGATCAACCTCTAAAACAGAATATAACGCTGCACAGTGAAATTTATCCAAAAACGCAAGATTGTCAATGCCCCACTATTAAAAAAGTTGAAAGTATCAAATATCTGGGTATCATTATGGATCAACACGTAAAATGGAGGGACCATGCTTGCTATGTAGCAAAGAGAATTAAACAAATAATGCATAAATTCTAACAACTAAGGAATTTTTTAACCAAAAAAAACTTATTAATACTATATAACTCGCTATTGGAGTCGATTATAAATTACTGTATTAAAGTCTGGCGTGGATTATATAATAACACACTACATATCCTGCAAGTTGACAAAACTCAATAATTAAAATACTGCTCAAAATTATCTATTCTCTTCTGAACAACTTTATAAAGAAGGAGGCCTACTTACAGTAAGAAATCAATATTCATACCATTGTTTGTTGTGGGCTTTTAAGGCCGAGGTGAAATTTAATCAGTCCCTTAATTATTTAACGAGGTTTAAAGAAAATAAAAACATTACTGTTCCTAAATTTAATAAAGAATACTTGTATTTAAATACCAATGTACTATCTTTGAATAAAATTACTTACTTACTTACATGAACTATAATCGCAGTTCATTTTTTCTTTACTTGAATATTAGTTTTAAGGCATCTACAAGTCAGGGTGAAGGGGCGAGCGTAGGTGCGTCTTTACTATGTACATACTTCGGTATGCGATGTAAAGCAACGACAGGCGCAGTTAGTACTTGGATTGGTGACCATTCCAACGGAAACCGCGTTCTCGCCTCACACATCTTCCAGCGGCTTGTATATCAGTGTATGCGCGGAAGCTATACAACCGTAGGCGAGGGTTGTATAGGAGATATACCATCCTTCGGAGGGGATGTAAAGCCGTCGGTCCCTTGTCTATTAAATGTTAGGCAAGTAAAAGATCCCTACTCTTCTTAAGGGAAGAGGTTCGGCAAAATTCCTGGTTGGGGGTAGCTCGTCTACAGGCGTCGGTGTTAGGCCTCAGTAGCGGAAATAGGCCGACGTTAAATAAATGTAAAAAAAAAAAAACAATTCACAGTTAATTACAGTACGGTAATTATTATTACATGTTAAATATTTACCTATAAATTGAGTACAATGTTTTAACACTGCGTTATCCTATGATTTATTTACGTATCTACCTTTGTAGTCTGCAATAGACCGATAGATTAAAGCAAGCGAAACAGAATGTACTATAATGCATATCGTAGGTTAACACGAACATGAAATTATCTGCTTAATAACTGATAATTAATACGGTTTCTTTCTGGCATTTGGCGTTAGGCGTGACAACTGAACAACTAGGTCGCCGATTTTCAAGCTACCCTCTGTGAAATATTGTGATTCTCTATCTTCCTCTCTGTATGTAAAACTGATACGTTTCTCTATTGTTGTTTATCAAACTGAGTAATGGATGGATGTCCGCTGTCTACAATATATTTATTTCTGACAGATATATTCTTCGGATTGTGACTTATTTATCATAGGACCAGTTATTTCAAGGATTGATGGTAAAGCGCAGTAACCTAGATTTTAGGAGAATGTGGAACATTAATAAGTGCGATCATTAGAGGCGATACTGATGATATTTTCATTAATAACATTCATTGTTTGGGTTGTTTAGCCTATTTGGGGATAGGCATTATACAGAGTGGGTCTTTGGACATATTTTAATCGCCGGCAGTATATGATATTTTACTTATTTGACAAAACGTAAGTTTGTTCTTAATCTAATTTTTATTATTAATCCAGTTATTTTTGCAAAGTTTCTTACTTGAGTATCTTTTAAGACTTCCATTTTTATTTTAGTTTTGTAGTCTGAAGATGAGGGGTTACTACTGGTACACTATATCTCGAAATCGGTTGCTATAATATAAAGCTTTTATGAGAGAAACACTTTTTATTTATTCTAAAATCAAAGTATATAATTGTCATATTATGTTACGTTATATGTTATTCTATCAATATAATATGAATATTCTGAGAATAGAGAACATTTTCTTGTGAATAATTATAAGCTTTTAGTTGATCGGCATTTTCCCCTTAAGAAATATTCGTTTACTAATAAGGATCCAATAATATGGTTTAATGAATATATTTATATAAAATGCGCGATACTTTGTCTAGCATTAAGCTTGTATACAATGTTACCAAGAGTCCTGTCGATTTCAATCCATATAAAGAAGCAAAAATATCGCCTATGATCAGTACATAAAAAATTCCGAAAATACAACTAGAGATGTCTGGAAGTTCATAAATTATGAACGTAGTAATAAATCTTTAACTAAAATTGATCCAAATCTGTAGGTGAATGATTTTAATGAATATTTTAGTACTATGGCTGATAATATTCTTGCTTCATTACCAAATAGTGATTTTGACTTAAGGAACACATTACAGAAAATACCTAAAGTAGCAAACTCTTTTTCTACGGCCAGCCACCACTTACGAATTTTTGATACAGGTAAATCATTAAGGAATTCCCCCCGCTCTGATGTCTGTGGCTAAAGTAGTAAAAAAATTAAGGAGACCATCGATATAATTCTGCTTCGATTTACCATGTTCATAAGTAGATGTTTTAGAGAAGGAATTTTTCCGGACTCTTTTAAAATCACGAAAATCACGCTTTTTAAAAAGGGAGACTTAGGGGCATTAGATGACTATCATCCTATCTCAATTATACCTGTTTTGGTATATTAATAAAAATTTTATTAAAATGGTCGCTGTCCAAGTTTCTTGAGCAAAATACGATAACTTCAAATTTTCAATTTTATTTTCGATCTAAATGTTCAACCATACAATCTGTTTAGTAGGTGGTGGGTTGGTGGGTAATATAGTTGAAGATTTGAGGAAGGGAAAACATACTGGGCTAGGCGACCTCTCCAAAGCCTTCGACTTTGTTCCTCACGAACTGTTGCTGATAAAGCTATCTTACTATAGTGTAAGAGGTGTACCTCTAGCTTTATTTGATTCTTATTTAAATAATTGACAACAATGTGTTAGTACAAATAATATTAATTCTACTTATAGTAATGGTAAACATGGCGTACCACAAGGATCTGTTTTGGGGCCGGTGTTGTTCATATTATTTATGAATAATATAGAATACTTTCTACCAGTACCAGTACAGGTGAAAGTGTAAAACTGCTAGGAGTCGTATGGATGACAAGTTGAGTTGGTCTGGTCACGTTGATTTTCTGATGAAATCACTACCGACTGCAATTTATTTATTACGTCAATTGAGGCAAGTTATAGATGGAAACACTCTACTCTCAGCATATTTTGCCCTTTCTTTTTATGGGATAACGCATCACAAGTCCAAAAAATTTTTCGACTTCAAAAGAGAGCTGTGAGAAATTTCTCCACTCACTCTGATTTTCATAACTATATTATGAGATTGGTAAATTTATTAAGAACATCCCGCTTTAGATTAAAAAAAACAACCGAAAATAACTCTTTAAATCTAAATTTGTACAATAAGTTGCCAAACAATATAAAGGTGATAAATGTAAATCCATTTAAAAATGCCATCAAATCAATTTTAACTAAAAAAATGTTATGTGGACGACTTTATAATAAATTCTATTTAATTAAATTAATTCATAATTAATTAATATTCAAGTATAATTGAAAAAAATTGGTTGTTGATAAAGAGCAGACATTACGCTTTTTACTATTTTGTTTTGAGTGTTGTTTTTTAATTATCGTTTTCTTTACAAAACATATTTATTGTCTTATGCACTTACATGTTTTTCGTATTTTATAGCTATAGTTACCCCTACATGTATTTTATATACCGCGTGTTAGAAAAGCATGGGAACGGTGGAAAATCTCGAACAGTTTGCATCAAATCGAAAAATAAAAAAATACGTGTCAAAAATTTTTCAAAAAACTATCTACTGATACCAAAATGACCTCCCCACCCGCCACCCTGTGGGTGGGGCGAGGGGCAACTTTAAAATTTCAAATGGAAACCCCTATCTTTTTATTGCGGACAAGTTCCGGACATTTTTTTCGATTTTTGCATGGTGTCGCTGTAATTGCAAAAAATGAAAAGAAAACATTACTGTTCCAAGAGTAGCGTCTTGTGCCCATAAAAAAACGTCCAATTCAAAAACTGAAAAACACGTATTTGTTATTTTTATGAAATCTATCCAATGACATTGGATTCGACTTTCCCAGCCCTAACCCAGTGGGTGGGACGGGGGGCAACTTTGAAATTTATAATGAAAATCCCTATTTTTTATAGCGGATTCGGATTCTACTGCCAAAAATACGTGAATTTTATATCGGGCATTTTTTGGATTCTCGCAAGGTGTCGCTGCAATCGCACAAAATTGAAATAAACCTTAAGCATCCATAAGTTTGTAAATATTTACAAACTCTAGCTACTCGTGTTGACAAAAAAACAATCAGTTTAAAAAACAATATCTGTGATATCTTGGTTTTATGAATGTTGTTTTTTAAGTGTTCTTAATAACACTATTTGTTATGTGAAATTTCTATGAGAACGTTCAGTTCCTTCCAACTTTTGTAGAGGCAGGAGCGCACTTTTGTACGGAAAAAGTTATTTCATTTTTCATTAATTCTCGCGTTTTTTTCTGCACAATGGCTACTTTAACAGAGGAAGAGAGAGTTTCTCTTTTAATGATGCGAGGGTGGGGCGATAAATAAATGTCCTATGATGAAGTTGTGATTTTATTCAACGAAACTTTCCGTGTAGATCAAGTGGGAATTTCGAAATCTACTGTGTCCCGTACCATTAAACGATTCCTAGACACAAGGACAAATAAAAATCGCCCAAAATCTGGAAGACCAAAATCTGAAAGACCAAAATCTGAAACATCGGAGGCTCGACAAATGGAAGTGGCCCAGGTATTTGTTGATAATCGAAGGTTATCAATCAGAAAAGTCAGTCAACAGCTTGATATGAGTGCATTTTCAGTTCATAAGAATTTGAGACATTTGAAATTTTATGTCATCTCTACTTGTCTTCTCAGATGGAGCAACTTTCGAACTCAGTGGAAAAGTTAATCGCCGTAATTTCAGATATTGGAGTGACGAAAACCCTCACTGGATACTTGAAACACACACGCAGTATACACAAAAATTAAATGTTTGGGCAGGAGTTTTCAGGGATCGAATCATAGGACCATTTTTCATAGATGGAAATTTGAATGGAGAAAAATACCTGGAAATGTTGACAAATCAAATAGTTCCCGCAATACAAGAGATTGCTGGTGATGAGTTCGATAACGTTTGGTTCCATCAAGATGGGGCTCCTCCACACTATCGGAATATTGTTAGGGACTATTTGAATGGTACTTTCTAAAATCGATGGGTAGGTCGATGAGGAACTATTGAATGGCCAGCAAGATCTCCCGACCTCGCGCCACTTGATTATTTTGTTTGGGGCTACGTGAAGGGCAAGGTTTGTTTCACTAAATCTCGTGATTTGGAAGAGCTGAGGCAACGCATAATAAACATTTTTGCAGAAATACCACGTCAAATGATAAGAAGTGCTATTGAAAATTTTTACGTTCGTCTCGGACAATGCCAAGAAGTCAATGGGCACCATTTTGAACACCTGCTATAATCTCGAAATTAAAACCTGTTAGTGTAGCAGCTAAGCTGTAAACTAATTGCCTCAACTGGCCGAAATCCTCACCTTGCCTTAAATAGCTGAGTTACCTCTTTGCCTTCACTGGCTGGGATCAAGAACTTGTCTGAAGTGGCTGAATTAAGAGGTAAAACCACTGTTAGTTTTTTTTTAATCGAGTTTTTTATTACCCTTTAAAAAATGTAAATTGAAAATTACTGGCTGCTAATAAATTTACAGAATGTTAATAGTTGCTGTAATTTCCGCACGACCGTGTAAAATCACTGTTCTCAAAACAGCTCGGAAAATCATTCACTTTGAGATCAGTAGTTTTAATTTTCGTATTTTTTTAAGTATGCGTTCAAAACTTTCATGTTTCCACACCTTGTGAGAATCGAAAAAAATGTCCGATATAAAATTCACGTATTTTTGGCCGTAGAATCCGAATCCGCTATAAGAAGTAGGGATTTTCATTACAAATTTCAAAGTTGCCCCCGCGGGTGGAAGAGTCGAACCCAATGTCATTGGATAGATTTCGTAAAAGTAACAAATACGTGTTTTTCAATTTTTGGATTGGACGTTTTTTTATGGGCACAAGACGCTACTCCTGAAACAGTAATGTTTTCTTTTCATTTTTTGCGATTACAGCGACACCATGCAAGAATCGAAAAAAATGTCCGGAATAAAATTTACGTATTTTTTGCCGTAGAATTCGATTCCGCAATAAAAAATAGGGGTTTCAATTTGAAATTTTAAAGTTGCTCTCGTCATTTTGGTATCAGTAGATAGTTTTTTGAAACATTTTTGACACGTATTTTTTATTTTTCAATTTGATGCAAACTGTTCGAGATTTTCCACCATTCCCATACTTTTCTAACACCCGGTATATAATTTTTTTTCATGACTTGCTACAAATATACCTGTGTATATAATGTGAATAAATAAACATCTATTCTATCTATCTATAATATTTAGTGACTTTTTCTTCGAGGGCTATTCAATATTACACATGAAGGAAAATGAAGTATGCCAATTTATGGTGGTTAGACCATAGAATAGAAAGATTTTTAGGGTAGTAAGGTTTATTTATTAAATCTTTGAACATCTATGAAAATTTAAATTCAATAATGCTTTGTTGTTATTTTTCTATTCTTAGTTATCGAAGAAGAATTTATGTAGGTCACCAAGTGGCTAATATGGATAGGAGTATACACCTCAAAATACTATACAATTTCAAGATTGTGATACGCCAAGGAAATCAAAATAAACTGTCAGTGTCGCATGGTTTGTGATAATTTTAAACTATCTTATATCCGCTCGATTATAAAACATTGACGTCCACTTAGATCGTTCATTACCGAGCTTCCATTATTTTTAATGAGCTAATGAATTTGGTTTGAACAATGGCATTGTGCTCCAAAAGCTTTCATAAAATATCTGTCGAGTCTGGCAACAAAAGTTCTATGGAATTGTTACGTATTTCATGCTTTGGTAAATAATACATCTGATAGCTTTCTGTGTATCCGAAATAGCCCAGAGGAAAATTCCTGTAATTCTTTCTATGGTCGAGTGATTCCACCAGAAAATTGTAATTGGGGTGTATAAATGTTATATCCTACAGATCTGAAACGTATATAAATTCACAATACAAGTTTACTTTGATAAGATTAGGAAACACTACTTTTTTAATCAAACCTTTCGTATTTAATACTGTTATTGATAGAAAATTATTTGTGTAAAATACTATACCGGGTGGAACAATAATAAAAGTATTTGATTTTTTTAAACCAGGAAAGACTTTTAAATAATAATAAATCACCTTTATTTATGATTTTACAGTAAATAAACCGAAATACATATTAAATAGGTCAGTCATTTAAAACATCGTAGGCCGCAAAAAATTGCATTGTTCTGATTTTTTGGGATATTACTAGGATAAATATCAGTAGTGTAAAAACAAGTTTGCAGCTTCGAAAGACCTGTGCTGCTAACTTCGTGGTGCTCGAAAAATCTTGAAATTTTCTGATTTTTTCAGTTTTTGGCTTATAACTTTGAAAAGGTGCATCCTACGGGTAAAGTCGTAGTGTATACTTTTAAAGTAGATAAAATTTGCGGCTCCGTAGGTCCAATAAGTCCCAAGATAAACCAGTGTCATGCCCCAGGTGCGTTCAAAATCATGAGGTTCGTATATGTAAATCTGATACTTTAACATGTTGCAACTGCTTGAAATTAAAAAATGTACCTTCAGATCATGCAGCCTGGGACACAAATAAGTGTACAGGGTATATCCGAGCGCGCGACAAACTTCGTACTGATATTTTAGCCTTATCAGTGCAATAGCAATCAACAGTAATCCCTCCCTCTGGAACTCGAGTCAAAGGTGTCATTACCAGTATACGCAATAAGGAATTTTTAAGTTATTTCCAAAATACGCGTGGTATCAAAACTAAGACCGCAGAACTTTATAATGCATCAGTGCGCTCTGAATACTCCGCTATTGTATTAACCGAAACATGGCTTGATTCCTCCTCCGTCTTTGATAGAGAACTATTCTGTAACGAATATAATATTTTTCACTCTGATAGGAATTTTACTGCCATTAATCGTTCCCTCTATATATTCGTCATTTATATACCACCGAGTGTGTCTCTTGCCGACTACGAATATTTTTTCGAGACACTAAGTACTTTACGGTGTCTACAGGATAACAGCAGTGATTTTGCCATCCTCAGTGACTTTAATATTTCCAAATACGCGATTTACTTGAAAGATCTACAACCCAACGGCCAAATGAGAGCCTTAAATAATTTTCTGGTCAGTAACAACTTATCTCAGTACAATTTTGTACATAATTCCAATAATAGCATCCTTGATTTAGTTTTGCATAACAAAAATTGTGACGTAACAGTCTTTTGATCCGTTAATTAATGAGGATATACATCACATTGCCTTGGTCACATCAATTGAGATAAACGCCACTAAAAACCTTACTAATAATTTTCCACCTAATCATAAATTAATTATAATTTTCGCAAGTGTGATTTCTCTAAATTATATGTTGACCTCCTTAATGTTGACTGGTCTTTTCTTTCCTCTCTCAATGACGTCAACAATATATGCACTCAGTTCTATGATAGAATTGATTTGGAGTTTGAATTGTGTGTACCAAAGAAATACGCCTCGCGGAATAATAAGTACCCCCCTTGGTTTAATGGTAGTATTATTAAAAAAATTAGGCTTAAGGAACGTCTCAGAAAAATGTGTTCGGAAACCGAGGAGTTTAAAAAGGTCAGACGGAAAACACCGAAAATAATATAAAAAGCGATCCTAACAAATTCTGGGCGTTCATTAATGACAAGAGAGGGTCAACATGGATTCATGAAGGGGTGTTCAACGACGATTAACTTATTCTGTATAACTCGGTATATTTCTGAATCCTTAGATGAACATCGCCAGACTGATGTCATATATACGGATTTCTCCAAAGCATTTGAATTAGAGGAAATTGACCTTTCATACTCATTAATTCTCTTATTCGTCTTATTTAACAAATAGATTTAAGTATGTTACTCTTAACGGATTCAAGTCAATTGAATTTGCTGCTACCTCTGGTGTCCCCAGGGGTCCATCTTGGGGCCCTTATTTTTTAATATAATTATCAATGATATAACGGACGAAATTGATTTGCCTTGACTGTTATATGCTGATGACCTTAAAATTTTCTTAGTTATAAACCATATTGATGATTGTTTTCAACTTCAAGCTTGTCTTAGTAAAGTAAACAACTGGTGCTTAGTAAATAAACTACCCTTGAATGCTAGTAAATGCAACGTAATATCATTCTCATTGAAAACATCTCCGATTATTTTTGACTACCATTTGGTTAGTGATGCTCTTCAGAGGCCTGCAACTTTTCGCGACCTAGGCGTAATCTTTGATAGCAAATTATCATTTACCAACCACATTGATACTATAGCCTCTGAAGCCTTTAGGGCTCTTGGATTCATAGCTCGCACCAGTCGTGAATTTACTAATACGGATACATTGAAAATCCTTTACCAATCATTTGTGAGGTCGAAACTTGAATATGCATCACTTATTTGATATCCCAGTTATGATGTTCATAAGAGCAACCTGGAAGCAGTTCAATGCCGGTTTGTTAAACTACTTTGGTTTAAGTCGGATGGTATCTATCCAGCTATTGGCTTTCCGCAGAGTCAATTGCTTGACAGGATCTCGTTGTCTACTCTGGAAGACAGGCGAATATATGTCTCTCACTGAATTTTAATCTTTATTTCCTTCTGTCTTTTTCTAGTTAATACTTCACATGTACCTCATTAAACTTGTTTTTAATTATCTGTAATTTACACTTTGTATTTATTGATGTTTTTGTTAGTTTGTATTATTCTCTATGCTTTTTTTGTTTTTTTTGTCATATCGATTTTTAATGTTTTATATTGTACTCTACTTTTATGATTTTGTTTTTATGTTTCTATTCCTGTTCTATAATTGGGTATTTTACCTGTTGAGCAGTGTATGCAATAAATAAATAAATAGGCAATTTTTTCCAAAAAATTCGAAATATCGCCTAAAGCACTCATCTTACGAGGAAAGTCATAGAAAATGAACTAGAGGAATTATTCTTCACGCCCCTCCCAGAACACGTCGCTGTTGGAGAAAGCATTTTTGTTGTAGTGTAGTTGTAGTACTTACTTCACAAGGTTATATGGCAACGGAATAGCTCAGTGAGGGAAATAGTAGCTGCTTACATTACCTACACGTTCAACCACTTTGGGAAAATGCGTCAGTTGTATTCGATGGCTACCCAGAAGAGGGTGCTGCTAGGAGTACAAAAACAGCAGAGCGGCAACGTCGTTATGCAGCCTCAGCGTCTAGCGACATCATTGTTGAAGAATCGACACTGATCAAAGTGCACTAAGAAAAATTGTTGTCCAACCCAAAAAAAGCAGCGCTTGATCAACTTCATTTGGATTGGACTGGATAGCCAAGGGATCGAAACTAAGCAAGCCCCACAGGACGCCGACTTCCTCATTGTGGGGACAGTATTGGAGAAGAGCGAGGAGTACGAGCACGTCATAATCATTGGAGAGGGTGTCGACCTCTTGGTGCTTCTTAATGGATTATGCTCCAGCACATAAAATGTATTCTAACAGAAATGTGGCAGTGGAGGAACAGGTTGTGAGCAGTTCTCTTCAACATCACTCAATCGAGGAGGGCTCTCATTCCCTCCTGAAATAGAGTTGTTCCTTCACGCCTTCACTGGTTGCGATACCACCTCTGCCCTTTTCTGGCAAGGGAAAACGAAGATGTTGGGCGTCCTTTCAAAACAGCCAGACCTTCTTGACGCGGCTACCACGTTTCTGAATCATGACGCCACTCATGAGGAGATATCCTCTGCTGGCAGCAAATGTCTCGTGGCGCTCTATAGTGGGGGAGAAGATGACTCTCTCCACGCCCTGCATTACGAGTTATTTGTCCAATCTGCTACCTGTTTCTATTTGATATAACGGAAATAATTTTACCCCACTTTTCCCCACTGCTAACTGGCGGTATTTTTTAAAAGTTTTTACATTCCTGATATTCCTGGAATGATCTGTATATAAAGTAGTGGAGTATAATAACAAATGTCCCAAGAGCAATAAGTATTAGATTATTAGTGATCGATAGACGGATTTCCGTTCATAAACAGACAATTTCTAACCGCATTGAAGTTCTTGAACTATTCGCTTTACTAATTAATTTTCCAATCTGGGCCGCACATTTTCAATAGGCTTTCGGTCTAATATGGTGCCGTAAAATAACACAATTAACTATGCGAGCCTGCGAATTGCCGTATACACAGAACCTCTACCGAGATTTTCATAAAAGAGCTCCAGTACAGACAATGAGGCATTGTAGTTAATATTAATAAACGTAACATACTGTAAAAGCGAGATCAGTCAATGTGAACTTAGGACTAGTTTCATTATTTGCTTAAATAATGCATTATAAGATGCGTACGCAATTGAAGCTCTGAAACTATTCTCGGAATTTGTCATTCTATAACTGTTAAATGTCCAAACACATTAAATTCGATTAATTCTGCTCAATTTATTGCCAATTAATTGCAAGTTTGAATTACCAATTTTTCAGTTTTAAAGCACATTAATTCTGTTGTAAGTTCGGAATCGTTGAAAGAAAAAACACAGCTATAGAAACATAAAGCAATTAAAGCAAATTCAAATCAAATTGAACAATGTATTGCAAGAACAATAATGTGCGATACAAATAAAAATAATAAAAAATTTAAAAAATGTTTGTCTAAAATAAAATTTGTTAATAAAAATAAAATTATTGGTCGAAATTTTCAATTTAATATATCTTCAATTATTTTCCAAACTATTAAAAATATACGAGTAATTTATGAGAAGTTTATTATTACCTTTTAGTCCGCGTAGCTCAATAAAAACCGCTCAGCCGCACAGTATCACTTATTACGATATTCAGCTGTAATCTGCTAAGTTCCTACACAATTCAAGTGATATATCGGTTATGATTATCTTCTTTCTCCAACTTGTCACAATTTTGAAAAATTAATTTTCTTTTCTTTGCTTCAAATTCTTTAACTAGTTGTCTTCCTTTTTTTAACTTACTCCAATTTCACCAACAACAGTCTTTATCGTAGATAAAGTTATTTATCTACGATCGTGTAAAAAGTAACGGTCATCACAGATTTTCAGTCACGACCATGAAGTAACATAGTTAGAATGGAGACTTCAACTACAACTCGAATAATACTAACCGTCAAAGTGACATTCACAAGAAGTTGATACAGTTTTACAAATATTCATGAAAAATTGCCCATTTCTTACAATAATTGGAACGATCGAAGATAAAACGTTGTAAGACATACTTGTATCTTAAATAACTATTATTCATAAATTCCATAATAACAATAAAAATATTTAATAATCGTGGACAAAGTACAGTATTCTACTCGCATATAATGGCTATTATTCAGTTCAACAATGGTCATCATTATATGCTCGTTGAATAATATACTATTTTTAATATATCTGGTCTCGGCGACTCCGCCATAATATAAAATTAATTCACAAAACAATAGATGTATGGTTACGATTACTATGTATTTCTTAATTCCTTTCTGTTTATATATTTCATGTTTATTATAATAACATTCAATATTATGAAACTGGAAAATATGGGAGCTACTTTTTCCGCGTGTGTTACTGAAAAAAACAGTTCCTTTTGAAAATGTGCTTTGTGTTCCCAATTTTAAATTTTACTGAATATTAATGACCAATTTACACATCACATATAACACTAACCTGTAACGTGAATTGCATAAAATTAAATCTTACTGATCACGCCGTCGCTCTCTTGAATTATTATAATCACTTCAGCGTTTTTCGATTTTTGCACGGACACAGCATATGGCTTTTATATATAACCTAAAATAAAATATAGATTTTGCATAATTAGATGCATTTGCCAGATTTTTTAGCCAGTCATATTCTGATTCCTCATTAGACGCCGTGAATAATTCTATCGATAATGATTGTCCAAATAATAACCCTACTGTTAATATACATTTTTTTCATAAAGCAGAAGTTCTCCAGTCCTTAAAACCCATGAAACCTAAAATGACTGCAGGTCCCGACTCCATACCACCATTTTTATTGAAAGATTGTGCTATTATTTTTGCATATCCTCTAACCCTAACTTTTAACTTATTTAAAAAATTGTCAATTTCCGGACTTATGGAAACTTTCCAAAGTCTGTCCTATTTATAAAAAGGAGAATAAATTAGATATTCAAAACTTCAGGCCTATTTCTGTAATTTGTAATTTTTGCAACGTTTTAGAAATCCTACTTCACGACAGTATTTATTGTTCAATTAAGTCTAAGATATCTATTCACCAACATGGATTCATGAAGGGGTGTTCAACAACGATTAACTTATTCTGTATAACTCGGTATATTTCTGAATCCTTAGATGAACATCGCCAGACTGATGTCATATATACGGATTTCTCCAAAGCATTTGACAGGTTAGATCATCAGTTACGGTTAATCAAATTAGAGGAAATTGGCCTTTCATACGCATTAATTCTCTTATTTAAGTCTTATTTAACAAATAGGTTTCAGTATGTTACTCTTAACGGTTTCAAGTCAATTGAATTTGCTGCTACCTCTGGTGTTCCCCAGGGATCCATCTTGGGGCCCTTATTTTTTAACATATTTATCAATGACATAACGGACGAAATTGCTTTGCCTTGCCTGTTATATGCTGATGACCTTAAAATTTTCTCAGTTATAAACCATATTGATGATTGTTTTCAACTTCAAGCTTGTCTTACTAAAGTAAACAACTGGTACCTTTGAATGCTAGTAAATGCAACCTAATGTCATTCTCATTGAAAGAATCTCCGATTATTTTTTACTATCATTTGATTAGTGATACTCCTCAGAGGCCTACAACTTTTCGCGAGCTAGGCGTAATTTTTGATAGCACATTGATACCATAGCCTCTGAAGCCTTTAATTCTCTTGGATTCATAGCTCGCACCATTCGTGAATTTACTAATACGGATACATTGAAAATCCTTTACCAATCATTTGTGAGGTCGAAACTTGAATATGCATCACTTATTTGGTGTGCCAGTTATGATGTTCATAAGAGCAACCTGGAAGCAGTTCAACGCCGGTTTGTTAAACTACTTTGGTTTAAGTCGGATGGTATCCATCCAGCTATTGGCTTTCCGCAGAGTCAATGGCTTGAAAGGATCTCGTTGTCTACTTTGGAAGACAGGCGAATATACGTCTCTCAAGTATTCTTATTTAAAACGCTACACAATGATCTTGATGTTCCTGGAATAATTTGCAAATTAAATCTTCACATCCGTAGATTAAATTCTTGTAATGACCAAGTTTTTTATTTACCCACTCCACATACAAACTTATTAAAATAACTCGCCTTTGTTCACTATCTGTAACAATTTTAATAAACTGTGTAGCAACCTCGATATTTTTAATTGCAGCCTTAATGATATAAAAGCTGATGTTTTTAATTAATTTAAATACTTTCAAATTACTTTTGTTTTTCTTACACTGAATTTTAATCTTTATTTCCTTCTGTCATTTTCTTAGTTAAAACTGCACATGTACGTCATTAAACTTGTTTTTAATTATCTGTAATTTACACTTTGTATTTATTGATGTTTTTGTTAGTTTGTATTATTCTCTATCTTTTTTTTGTTTGTTTTTTGTCTTATATCGATTTTTAATGTTTTATATTGTACTCTACTTTTATGATTTGTTTTTATAACTTTCTATTCCTGTTCAATAATTGGATATTTTACCTGTTGAGCAGTGTATGCAATAAATAAATAAATAATTTATCTCAGTTGAACGTAAACATCAGACTTAACCCAAATAGGCATGATCACTGTATTATTATCTAACGCCATCTTAAGTCTGAGAAAATTCTGATATTCGTTGGTATTATTAGATTTAATCACTCTATATTTAGATGCATTTTTCTTGTACACTTTAGCAACTTCTAATGCCAAGAACTAGAGTATTTACAGCATCTGCAAATTTCGTATATGGTTTTACCTCTAGGAAAATTAATATTGACGTGAGGATTAAAAAATAAATCCTTCACCTTTTAAATTGAATTTTTGCGGGTGTATAAAATTTTAATATATGTTTACAAAAAGTATAATAAAAGAGGCAGGTGTTGAATATTGTGCGTACGATGAAAATTGAAGCAAACTAAATTCAACATTTTCAATTTATTTTTATAATGAATCAAAAGCGGCATTATCATTATCATGTATTTGAAATAGCAGAAAACATGTTCCCGAGTAATTGTATCTACAAGCACGAGCGGTTTGCTTACTTTCATTACTCGCGTGGATGCCCTTCGGGCAAAAAAGGTCTTTTATTTTATAAGGGCAAAGGATATTACAGTTATACTCGTATACATTATATCCCCTTGTTTCAAACATAAGAGAGTATATAAAATCGCTGCTACAACCCGTACACGGTTATAGAAACATAGGGGACAGCACAACGTAGTAGACCAAATCCTTTACAATGGTAAAATGTGAAATAAGATTTCTGTAAAGATTTCCCGTAATTTTTCATGCCTTCGGACTTCCTTATCATCACAATGAAAGATTAACTTTTTTGATTTGAAATGCAGCTCAGTCTGGGAATTGACGATAAACTTTCTCAGTGATAATATTCAACAGTTTGCCATTGTGTATCTTGAAGATACGAAGTTGGAGTTTTGGTTGCATAAGTGAGATGGTAGCTAAGCTATTGCGGGATCTGCGATTTACAGAGTGAGGTTGCTTGACAATCAGTAGGGTATAAGGAGCAAATGCAATGGCATATAGTACGGTATGTGCATTTAAAATATAGTAGAATTTAATTTGATTTGTTAAATTAATGTGCAAGGATTCAATTCATATATAGGTGACAGAGAAATTATATCTAATGGTTTCATGCTAAAGCTCGCGTTATTTGCAATAGCTTTTTACACTTAAACACTTAACTATCGTTTCTTAATCACTATATTTACTAATTTAATTATTAACTTACAAAATCATAAATAATTAATCATCATTTTTTAATACAGTTACGAAAAACTTTTAATTTCAGTTTCGAAATTTCTAAATTTGGTTGTAGTTACCAACCAACCGTTCCAGATTATATCCGAAATACACGAACTCAATGCCAATCTTTCATCTTTTGATATTTAATGAACATGAATAGTTTTGCCATAACACAATGTTGTTATTAGTACATTCCATTCCCTATAAGTAAATGCAAAAGAAAAAATGTCAAAAATAGCTAAATAATTCAATCTTTCGATCCAAAAGGGCAATCACTGATAAAAAAGTATGTTTCATTTTCATTTCAAGAAAAAACTTCAATTACGTCACAAAAATATTCACGAAAAATTCACGAAACTTCGATAATTCAAAAATATTCTAAAACAATCGAAAGACACGTTACAATATTTAATTCGTCAATTTTACAACATAAACTTTTCAAATGACTCACCTAAAAAATGCAGCCCCCGTATAATAGCATTCGACACTCGATATACTTTCCCGTACCTCCGGTATAAATTTTAAATTCATAAACCTTTTACAACTCATTTCCTATTCAATTTTAACCTTCATTCGAATTTTTATCTATTTCATTTCAGTCCACATTTCCAATTTAATGTCACAACTTATTCTTGTTCCAACGCACCAGCACACTTTCATTTCATTTCAACTCCATATTTACCTCCTTCAAACATCGATACGCGAGACACCCAAAATCCATATTACGTGCGTGCGTAAAGTATGACTTATACGAGAACGAACCAATATATTCAACTTCTTTTTCATTCAATATCTTCTAAACTAAAACCGATTCGAGATTCATTCAATTATCAAACGATTTCCCTTTGTATTGCCCAAACAATCATCTAATTTTCATTATTAAATTTTAACCTTGCGCAATATTGCGCAATATTACCCAACCCTCGCACGCAATGAACGGCGGGATCCGACTTTCTAGAATAAAATGGGTGTAAAAACGTGTATGCACGACTCACGGGGCACGACAAACGAAACGATAGTAAAACGTATAAAGGGCCGAGCGCAACACGCTTTAGACAAGTCAGCTTTTTCGGTGTAACCTAATTCTAAGTGAATTTTTTACATTTTTTAAACAATTTTTAAATCGAATCGAATCTTCCAAGCCGGAAATTATTCGTTGTCGAAAAGTCACAAACTAGTAACTGTAAAAGAATAATAATTTAATTTTATTACTTCCACGTCCAGTGGAAGTATAGTAACGCAATTTTTTTTTGCTGGAATAGGCTTAAAATATCATGAAACGTCAAGATTTTAAATTTTAGCGAAAAAAATTTTCTGTCTGTCGGTGTGTAACTTTTTTGGTTTACTCTGGAGCCGTTTATGATATTGACTTGAAATTTGGTACACTTATGTATCATAACGAGATCTGGAACTAGATTATATTTTGATCTAATTCCGTTGAAGGGTTCGGGGGTAAACGGGGTAAATAAGGGTAAATAAAGCAAGCCGATAACAGTCCAGCAATTTAGGGCATGCACGAAAAATAAAGGTCTCAAAAATTTTTTTGGCACCAGCCACGCCCCACTATCACCCCCAATACCACCCGCACACTATTATGAAAGGGAGTAAAAAAAATTAAAATGTGATTTAGTGTGTATACAAGAACGAAACATCTCAAAAAGTTTTGTTGGCATTAGTTACCCCCTCTACCATCCCCACCCTATTATTAAAGGGAGTAAAAAAACTAAATTAGGATTTAGTGTGTGGACACAAAACCAAGGGCCTTTAAAATTCATTTTGACATTAGCCGCCCATCTACCACCCCCACCCTATTATTAAAGGGAGTAAAAAATTAAATTGGGATTTAGTGTGTGGACACGAAAACCAGGGGTCTTTAAAATTTATTTTGACATTAGCCTCCCCCTCTACCACCCCCATTGCCACCCCCACCCTATTATTAAAGAGCGTAAAATATTACATTGGGATTTAGTGTGTATAAGGCTTGGATACAATATCTGGATTATGGAAGTAGTGATTCCTTGGGCAGCGGTTTTTTGAAAAGTAATGAGGATTTGAGTTAAAGATATTTAAAAAACTATAAAATAATATTATAAAATCTATTAAAATAGCTACCGACCTCATCCTAGCTACATACCACAAGAAGTTGAATTATATTATGGGGTATGTGAGTCATGTCGTTCACTACTCAATTTGTCAATTCAGAAATTAGCAGCGCCATCTGTTGATGGGTGATTTTCGCCTACATCTTAAAACTTCTAAAAATTACCATATCATAAATAACGCGTCTACCAGTAAATTAAAAGAACTTTTATCATGATACTAAGTCGATGTTAAATGTAGATGAGTAAAAAAAAATGTTCATATATAAAATTCCTGGTTGGGGGTAGCTCGTCTACAGGCGTCGGTGTTAGGCCTCAGTAGCGGAAATAGGCCGACGTTAAATAAGTGTATAAAAAAAATCATTATAAATATCATTATAAATATCATTTTTCACTGTAGTTACCGCTAATACTATCATTAAAATAGAATCAAATTTGATGTAATCTCCGAAACGAAATGGCAAAAGCAATGCTACAGATGTGAAGAACTGTCGCCCCCAGCGTATTCACGTTGCTTTAATGAAGTAACACGTATATAGGCCCTTCAACGCAGATTTAACAACATATACGACAGTTTCTAAATATATAAATCAATATTCTCCAGTCTATAGATCTGGACAGAAAGATATAATATACATACATTTAAATGTTAAATAGCTATGTAACAATCATTTAAATTTTCACATTTACATTTAAATAGGTGTCATGTGGTTGCTTTGTTTCCTATTGTACAGTCCAAAAACGAAAAGAATATGTTACGGAACTTCAACATTTTTATGAATTTAAAATGAGATCCCCACAACTTGTATTGGATCTGTAATATGTTTGATAGATGTGACTGAAAAGACGAATATTGTGTATAAGGAAATATTTTGATTTAGGTTTTTAAATTATCTTACGTTGTGCGTAGAAAAGGAATATTATAAATTGATAGAACTTTATTGGATATATTAATTTATTTGTTATTTATTAGCGTATCATTCAACATACATATAAAGTAATAGTTATTTATGGCGTGAGTATCGTAACATATATTACAATACGAGATGGTAGAATTATCAAATAATAAATAAATAACGTCTTTATTTGTTTTTTCTTGTAATACAGTATAAGTTATTATTTATTGTGATGGCGACGTTTTTTTTTTTTTCCTCTCTTGTTGGCTTTGGATGACCCATCAGCCATTACCCCTTGTTTTATAAAATAAAAAATAACGTTTGCAAACAAAACTAGTTTAGTGTTATCTAAACCCATCCCATTTATGCTGTTATTATCAACCTAACCTAAACGAAGCTGTTTACATGTATACGTACACACATATCCTCTCTAACGCCAGGATGAACACAGGGACACTCACTTCACGTCAAGGGGTCTATCTTGACGACTTTAATAATACGTAGACATAGGTAATGGACCACGGTAAAATATGGGTTTTGTATCGACACAGGCATGGATATAATAGGATACAAACAACTCTACAAATATGTATACATACACATATATACTTACATATATGCGTACATACACATTTATTTATTCCTTATGCTATAAACTTAAATTTATTGATTTAAAGAAATTAAATAATGCTTCAAAGGCATCCAGATTTTCAGATGCGAGAATATTATTAATACTAAATGGAGGATGGAAATTAATTTCTATAAGTTTGTCCGTTAAAAAATTAGTTTGATCGTGGTTAAGCAGACACCCAAATACTATATGGTTTAAATCGGCAACTTGTCCACATGTGCAAAGATTGTCAGTACGAATTTTTATTTTAAATAGATGTGACGCAAATCGATGGCGACGTTCGATTACTCGTTCTTCCACTCAACCTCAATAGGATATTATTCACATTATTTGAAAGTAAAACCATAATGTGTTTCCAAACAAAAAGCGTACAGAATAAAAATAAGAATTACGGCCTTGTAATAGTAGATACTTTTTTATATTTTTTCGAAATGAAACAACGTTGGAGCATATTTTGATGTCAGGAGGAGTCAGTCAGGAGAAAGATTTTTGGATTGTGAAGTTCTGTGCGTACGAACAGTGTATAGATTGCGGTATCGGGTATAGCGACTGTGCATGTTTGAGCCTCTCACTCACTTATTGTACAGATATGTTGGTTCCTGTTGTAAGCTTATTTTGAATGTTAAGCACGATAAGTGAAGTAAGAACCTTTCTTGTAATAGGAGCCAACCTGACTGCAATTTTTTCGAAGTATTATCAAACTTCCTAAGACAATAACAGTAGCAAATACCGGAATTCTGATTTTTTTGTAGACTTAAGCGATCTCTCGAGTTAGTGCTGATCAATAGTCATAGTAGGAAAGAGTCGACAAGATCAAGGAATCACAAAGCATGAGTTTTGCCCCAGGGTTCTAGTACATCTTTTAAGCTTACCATAGGATTTTTTAATTAAGTAGTTTACATGATTTGTAAATTTGAGCTGAATATCAAAATAAATACCTAAGTTTTTACATTCTTGTTTGGGAGTTAACTTTTGCCCATTTAGGATAATATTGAACAATGAGTAATTTTCTATTAAAATACTTTGAGTACCAAAGACTAATAATTCGGTTTTTTTTCGTTCAGAACTAAACTATGTGCTGTTGAAACATCAGTAATAGTATTAAGATCGTAATTAATATTATTTACTGCAGTGCCAAAGTCGAATGAAAGATGAATTTGAGTATCGTCAGCATATTGGTGGACATTGCATGTTTGGAGAAAATTGCTGAAGTCGGAGGTATAGATAGAAAATAGAAGTGGGCCCAAAATACTGCCTCGCGGAACATCAGCATCAACGGATTTGAAACTGAAAAACAGGTCATTATTTACAATACGTTGGTATATACGACTTAAGTAGTTTTAAAAAAATAATAAAGCGTTGTCACTTATGTCAAAATATTTATGCTTTTTACATAAAGTCTGATGATACAAGGTGTCAAATGCTTTACCATAGTCTAACAAGATTAAGCAAGCATTACATTTTCTATCGTTAACTCTAAACTTCCATACTTCTGGAAAAACACCATTAATTAAACATTTATTTATAATGTAAGTAAATTATATAGTTAGATGAAGTAGAGTTTAGCATTTTTAAATTAATGTTATCAACATTTGTTAGGGGGCGAACGTAGATGCGTCTTTACTATGTACATACTTCGATATGCGATGTAAAGCAACGCTAGGCGCGGTTAGTACTTGGATGGGCGACCGTTTCAAAGAAGACACGTTTGCAAGTTGGTATTTTCTTGGGAACAATAGTTCCCAAGCAAACCATTTTACCCGAAATCTTTAGAGGTATCCATAGATGTTTCTAAGAGACTAGTGGATGGCCCGTATAGTTCAAGAACTTTGAACTTGCCGGAGTTATTTATATAGAAATCAACACCACCACTCCTGGTACCGCGATCACGACGAATGAGTTTAAAGCCATCAATAGATAATGCCGAATCGTCCACAGAGGAATCTAACCATGTTTCACTCACTCAACCCTAGGACATCAAAAGCATCTCCAGGGCTCACAAAATCCGAAAAAGATCGAAATTCGTAAAAGATTGACCGTATATTTAAATGACAAAAATGCATTAATTTGTTCTGTATTATGCGATTCTATTTTTTATGAGCCCTTTGCTAAAGATAGATAATAGTAAAAAGAACAGTAATAATAATTTTTAGATATAGTTGTTTTTCATTAAATATAGCAAATATAATTTAGCAAATCAAAATAATACGAATTTGGTGAACACAAATGAGCGTATTTAAAAAAGTGCAAACACATCGAGGTCGAAGGTTGAGTTTGACAACCAATCGAAGATTGCAATATGAAGTTGCGATACGTGGATCATACAAAGTTTATCTACTTCATGAAATAGTAAAATGAAGGCATTAAATTCATTTGGACAACAAATGTCAGAATGTGCCAAATCAAAAATATTCTCAAATTTGTAGAAAAAATTCAATCTTTTATTGTTACGTTGTAAAATAAATCAATTTTTATGTGAGCTTCCCTAAATACACATAGATACGCGCGCAAAACTGTGTTCAAATTTTCTTATCCGTTTCCAAAGTCCTTGTGGCATATGCTACCAGACTAAGGAGCTATGTTACTTTTAATACCTTAAAAGTCATACTGTGTTTTTAAGAGAAATAGTCCATTATATCGTTAAAATGCCCTTCGTAGAATTGGGAAGGATAAAGGTAGACAAGGGGATACCTGTCCCCAAATAATGGAAATTCTGTTTGCGTGTAAAGCAATTTAAATGATAATAGATCTCAACACTCGGAAGCATGCAATCTGCTAGATTTGAACTTTCCGAGAGTAGTTTTCAAATTCCGTGATGAAGAGCTGGGGGTAAAAGATTGATTTGAAATGCTATAAATCATACGACCAAAACAAAAAACAATTGTGCAGAAAATAACAATGCTTCATTACAGGTAATTTATGTGAAACATAATAACGGGCCCGGCTCTGATTGAATTATCCATTTTAAATTGAGTTTATTTTATTAATTACGAAGGTGCAGAGGGGCAAATAATAATTTTCACAAGTTTCAACCAAAATTCACTTTGAATCTTGCAATTTTAACTACAGGACAATATTTCGATTTTAAGTAACCCCCATAAAAAATAGTCAAGCGGGGTTAAATCGGGAGAAGGGGTACACAAGATTGATTAGAAAAATCAGATTTGACAGACATTTGGCACATAAAATAGTTTAGGATACATCTGATTGTATACATTTCAAACACATTTCAAAATTTTCAAATTTAATTTTCTTGATGAAGAATATACAAAATTCAAAAAACCTTATATTGATGGACAGAGAATTAAAAAACCCTTTCAAGTGAGCTATCACACGCACCCTCGATCCATTTAAAAATTTTATCTGTTACTGCAATGGGGTTGAATAGGGAGGTATTACGTAGATAATGAATTTATCCGTAACTTATAGACCTCACTGTATATGTATATATATACTAATTTTTTTCAAAACTGCTGTATTTTGAGATTTACTCTTCAGGCTGTTAAATAAATTATATTGAAACGGGCTGGAAATGGCGCCATTAAATAGAGTATTTTCCTCCCTTTTCAACGATATATCACGTGCCATATTTATTCATTGGTACTACGTTAGTAATTATAAAAACATTTTTTTAAAACCAATAATTTTTTTTTAACAAGCATTATACTTGCCATGGAGAAGTATGATTAAATAGAACGATAAAATAATTCAATAATTTGTTCAAATCTTTGCTATAATAAAACATTAACACAATTAAGAAGAATAAAGTAAATTCAGGTAACAAAAACAAATTAATAATCAAAAGAATATAGCACACAGAATATTAATATGTATCTAACCCTCAAAATTATTTTTAAGATATATCAAGTGTTCAAAGTGTCCACCGCGATTTCTTATGCACAATCGAGCGCAGCGAGGCACTGCATTTAAAACATTACTGAGCATTTCGGGGGTAACTGTAATACATGCCTGTTGAATTCGAGCTTCTAGGTCCTCTACATTTTGCGGTGTCGTCAAAAACACCTTATCTTTAATATACCCCCCATAGAAAAAAATCCATTAGGGTTATATCTGGAGAACAAGGGGGCCATCGAGTAAATCCATTGGTACCTATCCAATGTTGAGGCAAAATTTCGTCTAAATAATCTAGGCAAATCTGGGAATTGTGGAGAGGAGCTTCATCTTGTTGAAAATATTGAAAGTTGTGTCGATTCTCTAAAGGTAGGTCATCTAAGAATTCATTAAATTCATTTCTCAAAAAGTTTAGGTACCTTTGACCACTGAGGTGACCATCATAAAAATAAGGACCTATTAAATTGGTGCCTAAAATACCTACCCACACATTTATTGAAAAACGATTTTGAAACCCAGTCGGTCTATGCCAGTGTGTATTTTCAGAAGTCAATTTGTAATGAATATTGCGATTAAAAAGTTCATTATTGGAAAAATTTGCCTCGTCGGACCAAAGTATTTTACTACATATTAATAGATCGGCACGCTTCTTTTCCAACAGCCACCTACAAAAAGTCGTCCTCCTTGGTATGTCTCCTGCTTGTAAATCGTGAACTTTTTTGGATTTATAACACCGGTAACTATTTTTCTTTAAAATTTTTCTAGCAATTGTTTTATTTATATGACAAGCAATTTGAATGTCTCTTAATGATGTTTCCAAATTTTCTGTATTTTTATTTCTTACATAACTAATAACTCGGTTTACCTTATTTACATCATCAGTAACACGGTTCAACCTTGTCTTCTTTTTTAAAAATGAACCATTATTTTTCAGTTTCGTAGCTAATTTTCTGAACAAAGTTTTATTCGGCTGTAGTGCTTGTGGAAATCTGTTTCTATATTTTACTTGAGCTAATCCAGAGTTAAAATTGCATTGGCAATATGTAACGAACATATTATAACGATCAATGTGTGAAAATCATTTTTGAAAATTCTAAATTCTTAAACGAGTGTGATTGAGTGAGAGTTTAAGTATTAACTGAGATGATCTGTCAAAAAATTAAATTGTCAAGTTTGTTCATAGCCAACTATTTTAAAATAATTGAAATAATAGTGAAATCATGAAATACAAACAAATGGATATTACTCTTTCCATAATTGCTCCATGTTGCTTTCTTGATTATTATTTTGTTTTTGTTACCTGAATTTACTTTATTCTTCTTAATTGTGTTAATGTTTTATTATAGCAAAGATTTGAACAACTTATTGAATTATTTTATCGTTTTATTTAATCATACTTCTTTATCCACGGCAAGTATAATGCTTGTTAAAAAAAAATTATTAGTTTTAAAAAATGTTTTTATAATTACTAACGTAGTACCAACGAATAAATATGGCATGTGATATATCATTGAAAAGGGAGGAAAATACTCTATTTAATGGCGCCATTTCTCGCCCGTTTCAAAAAAAATTTTTTAACAGCCTGAAGAGTAAATCTCAAAGTACAGCGGTTTTGAAATAATTAGATAAAATCTAGTTGAAACACTCTGTTTTGCAAAAAATAAAATTTTTGCCTTAGAATTTTTCTCGTATCTCTTCAAATAACGGAGATATTTGGCCTAGACTTCTTCCGCATTTTCGATATTTTCCGCCATAACTCTTAAAGTAGGCCATGGATTTCAAACGTCTTTAAACCATTTTGTAGGTTATATAAATCGGCACAATTTTCGTAAAAATAATTTTTTTTGTAGGACCGATATTAAGTGAGATATTCTCGAGGGTCCTGATAAAATGGACAGCCTGTATATCACAAGGCTCAGCCTCAACTGCACATATTATTGTTTGATTCTATATTAAATAATAAAAACGCATTTCCAAG
Source organism: Leptura quadrifasciata (assembly GCA_963675555.1). Classification (NCBI taxonomy): domain Eukaryota; kingdom Metazoa; phylum Arthropoda; class Insecta; order Coleoptera; family Cerambycidae; genus Leptura; species Leptura quadrifasciata. Next base: position 16,109,077 of record OY776681.1, on the reverse strand, counting down.
TAGTCAATTAGTTTTCACTAGTGAATAGAAACTTCACACTTTTATATTCGTTTTACTAATATTATGGTGCAGATATATTTAGTCCAAGTATCGTCATTGCTTAATGAAATAGTAGTTAATAGTTTATTTGTGGCGGAAACTGATTATTTATTATTATTTCTGGCCATACGCCAAGTTCAGAATCTAACAATAAAATGAAGATATATACTCTTCGTCACAACTCACGATGGTCAATTTTTCTTGTTTAACGAGATAAAAATCTGTTTTCTAACATTTTCAAATTTAGTCTAAACTTGTAAGCAAGTATTAGGCACTTATTAAGTTGATAGGTAGTAACATTAAGGACTACTGATCCGACCCCGAGGTTTCTATGAAACCACTGACCTCTTTGGCATTAGAATCGGTGTTTTAAATTTTAATCTTTAATATAGGCCACATTGGTAAAAATAAAAGTATAAATGAGTATGAAGAAAATATTAAAAGCAGACGTGCTTTTTGAACATTGCGTATGTCAGAAAAACATGCTTTTAATTCAGTCAAATAGTACTTTGACCTGGAAAAAATTGCACACTCGAGTTTGTCATGCTCAATATTATCAGGACCACTTCGAAGGTGTAAAACCAAAAAGGTGACCACCCCCCTTTTGCTTCAGCCGCCATCTTGAAAAATCTGTGAATCGTTTTATCTCGTGTTCTTTTGGCCGCACGGAAAAAGTTATTGAACAAAAAATGTTGTAAATAAAATTCTACATATTTGCGGTAAATGCCGCGATGCCGAGAAGTTAATATTTCCAGCGGTAGAGGGCGCTAAAGTTACCAAAAAAACATTTTTAAAAGTTATAAATTTAATTGGAAATCTAAAATCAATGGACTTTCCATGGGACTTTTTGGCACATTTCTACTGTATTATATTTTAAATTTAGAAGCTTTAAAAAATGTTTCACAATATTTCACTTCAAATTCACATATAAGATACGTCTGCTCTAGGTTACTCGTTTGTCAAATATAACTTTTTTCTAGTTGGTCGACCTGATCTATCACATATGCTATTTCCGCAAATAGTGGAAACTTTTTGAGAAAATATTTAACATTTAAGTGAAATGTAGAAAACTGTGCCGTCTAAGCTTGTAGCACTGTTTCACGATGATTCTCTTCTTCGATTAATAACATTTTATTTGACTCAAATGTCCAACGAAACACTTTCACTTACACTTAGATTTTCTAAATTAGTTTTCCCGGTAAATACTTTGTTTTCAACTTTAAATCATATAACCATGAATAAAGGGCGTATTAAAACCAACGTTATTATTAGGTTATTATTATGTCGTTTTATGTACGGTAAGAATTATTACATTTTAGTGCCATAACATTATTTTTGAAATGGTTTATTTTCAAAGCAATACGAAATATTGTACGAAATTATAACTAAAAATATATAATGAATTAATTGCAGTCTCCTATGTGCGTTATTATAACATTTTGTTTTGTTTGGTTGAAACGATTATTGATAATAATTAATAGATTAATAACTATTCCAGGAATAACAACATGTGATATTTGTAATTTTAGATAAACATATAATTATGATGTATTATTTTATATATGCAGCGTGTCCCATTTTGTTTGGAACCACCCCTATGAAAAGTTTATTTAATGTTCGATTTAAATATATTTTTTTAAAATACAGATCGTTGAAAAGCGCATCTTTTACAGAACATTAGAGCATAGCCTACTATGATTTTCGGGTCAGAAAATGGTGAAATCTTATTAGCGATTTTTTTATTTCAAATCTGAGTTCGCCCCTAGATTCGGCAACTCTTCAAATATGATTGTACCAAATTTCATTGAAAAAGTCGTATTTTTGGATTTTTCCGGAGAGAAATAAAAATTCAGAAATTGCCGAAGAAATGTAACTGTTGCATGGAATTGTGTATTTATGAAAAAGTGTCTTGGCTGAAATAACTGTCAATTCCATTATTCATTGTTTAAAAACATAATGCTCAAATTAGAAATTTTTAATTATCAAACAATTTTTACCCTTTCACACTACAGTGACTAACAAACAAATAATTAAAAAGAAGTGATGTAAAAAGTTTACCTAAAAATATTACAAATTAAATAAATAAATAGAACAATTAAATGCAGGTTCTCTCTACTAAGCCACCTACAACTTCTATACATTTATCTATCCTCTCACGATTATTACGAACGACATTTCTAAGTTCTTCCCTCGAGGTTTCTTGAGAAGCAAATAAAAATCAAGTGGTGTTAAATCCGGCAATCTTGGCGGTTACTCTATCAATGGACTACTACGTCCAATCCACCTACAGAGAAAATTTTGGTTGAACCACGGCCTGGCAATTACTGCGTGGTGTGGGGTGCAACAATCAAGTTGCCCTGCAGGTTTTGAATCTCGTTCCAAAAGAAAGGGACCAATTAAGCACTCGTTCAAGGTACCACAGCAGTAATTAATTTTTTGTGAATATTGACTTTTGCAATTGATTATCCAATTGGGATTTTTTTTGCGTTACTATACTTCCACTGGACTTGGAAGTAATATATCTAAATCAGACATTAAATAAACTTTTTATAGGGGTGGTTCCAAGCAAAATGGGACACGCTGTATATACATAAAATATATCAATTTTTTTACGATGTTTCTATTGTCCACTATATTGATCCATTTTTTAACGAGCATGTCCCTATTATATCAACAACATATATCTTTTTAAATTAAATTGATAAATAGGCTGGGGCCGTTACCTTTTTGAGATGAAAAAATTAATAGCAGGCAGTGGCCGGCTGGAATATATAGTTGAGGTCATAAAAAATGAAAAAAAAAAGTTTGGAACTTGAGATGAAGGGAAGTAGTGAAATGGGGTGCTATTTAAGGGATGAAAACCGTTTCACGTGATTTGTGGCGAAACGTGACCTCCTAGAGAAAAGTGTTTCATACAAAAGTTGTAGATAATAAAAAAATATAAAACTTTTATTCTATATATTTTTCGACATAACCTCAAAGTTTGCGAGAAAATGACGAAAAACCGATTTTTCTGTTTTTATTTTTTTTCTCGCGTGAAAATTATTTAATTTAAATGAAACTTTGTGAGAGTGCGTAATTGTTTGCATATAACAAGCATGAATTTTTTCAATTATGGGAAATAAATATTTTTTGAGATTTTACCATTTTTTCGAAAAAACACCCCTATCTCCGGCGAACAAATTTATTGATTTTTTTTTGATTTTGATGTTCTACTAGTGCTCATTTTTTTCGCCGAGATGTCTACTTTCAAATGGTACGTCGATGTTAGTGATTTATTGTCATTTAGCAGCTTAAAATTAAGAAAAGCCGAAAAAACATTTTTAGAATCTCGAATTTGTCGATTTTTTCATTATTTTCAATTTTTTAGCATATTTATGTTAATAATTCATAATATTTTAATGAAAAAACTTACATTGATATAAAATAAATAAAGTTGAATGTATTTCATCACGGAAAGGTAGGGAAGACTTCATGAAACTTAACATTTACATGGAAATCAATAGTACTTTATTAATTTTCATAAGCTACAGTTAAGTTTTGAAAACTTTATATGCATATTAAATTATTCTAAATACATATGATAAAATAAAACATACAATTTATTTATATTGGCTACGAATTCTTTACTTTATTTACAAATATTTACTTTATTAATATTGGTTGTGTATAGCTTATAAAAAGAAAAATCAATAAAATGATTGTGGTTCGTTTTCTTCATCGATGAAACTCTCAAATTCTATATTATCTTCAAAATCATTGGCATTTTCAGGCTCTTCAATTTCGATGTCATTATTCTTTGCTGGCTTTTCATCAATATCTTCAGAATCACTTAAATCTACAAATACTTCTCTGTCTCTATTTGAACAGTTCTCAGTGCATGTATTGCATAGATTGGTACATTTTAAGCCATGTTTTCGGCAACCACACCTTTGATTATTGCATCCACTTTCACAAGTACAGCTAACGCTTTTTAACAACTTTCCGGGAATCAAATCGGAACTGTCAGAGATGTATTTCGGCACGAGTCTTCCTACATTTTCGTTCCAGCCCCGGTCCTTTGCTTTTTTGTTGTCCTGATCGTTGTCAAAATTACCCAACCAAGTTTGCAATTGATAATAGACTCTGTAGGAGTGTTGTGCAGCTGCTTCTTCAGTTGGAGGGAGTTTTTCCAATTTAAAAGTGGATTTGTTTGTTTGCTGATACAGCTCAAATCGTAATTGATTTAATGAGTTATAAATTTTCTTACTTTTGTAAATACTAGCTGTAAGTTGAGATCCATTTTCTGCTATGGTTATGTAGTCTGCATCTTTTTGATAATAAACACTGGCTAGGTTTAATAAATTTTTATTGTCCAATAAAGATATTACTATTGTTTTTTTCCCTTTTCCAGCAAAACTTGACGTTGTATTACACCCAGAGAAAGCATGAAGAAACGTTATTACACTTGTGTATGGTTCGTGTTTAAAACAATGGGATGTATAAAATGAATCTTTGACGTTGCTTGAGCCTGGTTTGTGAAAATAAATATCCAGCCCATTCGAATTTAATTGGTATAAAAGAACTGGTAAATCGATGTCTTGACCCACGATTATTACAGTTTTATCATCTTGTTTAGCTAATTGGATTGCAGTATTAACAATCAGTGCGTCGGCGTCTTCAGGAGCTCGCTTACACAAAAAGCCCTCGGCTGTAATTTATTTGATATTGTGATAATTAAATTGTTTTTATTATTTTGATTTGATAAAAAATTTTCTTGTGAAAAGGGTAATCGTTTGAATCTGTTCTGTTGCAATCGAAAAATAAATAGCCTGACTGGGCTTAGCATAGTTCAAAATGTGCTTTTAGAGGGCGGAATATTAAACATAATATCTAAAAATATTATGTTTAATATTCCGCCCTCTAAAAGCACATTTGAACTATGTTAAGCCCAGTCAGGCTATTTATTTTTCAATTGCAACAGACATTGGACCGCTAGATGGCGCCTGCTGACTATTTTACATGTCGCTACCGGGATGTACCAAATAGCCAAAGGATCGTCGTGCCGGTCGTCACATGCCTACCTTGCACTGACGAGAGCCAACACCTCGAAACAGCAGTCTGCAAGTGGTGTGTGACGGCTGGCAAGAGAGCTCCTTTAAGTAGGATCAGTCTTTCGGCTGGTGTTTGTTGCAATCGAAGTAGCGTTTTGATGGTAATATGCAATTATTACACTTAACGCGCCAGATTTGTAACTTGTAATTCAGCGTCCGGCGGGGCACATAGGCCAGAGAGGTTGCAGTCTGGTTCCGTTCCTTATAGTAAAATAAGGATTTTATAGAGGACTAAAAATATTATGTTTAATATTCCGCCCTCTAAAAGCACATTTGAAGTATTTTTTTTGTTTGTATTCAATTTTAGCGTGGTTTCCAATAACTAAATGTAACTTTAGTTATTTTATACCAAAGTAAGTTTTTTCATTAAAATATTATGAATTATTAACATAAATATGCTAAAAAATTTAAAATAATGAAAAAAATCGACAAATTCGAGATTCTAAAAAAATTTTTTTCGGTTTTTCTTAATTTTAAGCTGCTAAATGACAATAAATCACTAACATCGGCGTACCATTTGAAAGTAGACATCTCGATGAAAAAAATGAGGACTAGTAGATCATCAAAATCCAAAAAAAAATCAATAAAGTTGTTCGCCGAAGATAGGGGTGTTTTTTCGAAAAAATGGTAAAATCTCGAAAAATATTTATTTCCCATAATTGAAAAAATTCATGTTTATTATATGCAAATAATTACGTACTTTCACAAAGTTTCATTTAAATTAAATAATTTTCACGTGAGAAAAAAAATAGAAATAGAAAAATCGGTTTATTGTCATTTTCTCGCAAACTTTGAGGTTATGTCGAAAAATATACACAATAAAAGTTTTAGATTTTTTTATTACCTACAACTTTTGTATGAAACACTTTTCTCTAGGAGGTCACGTTTTGCCACAAATCACGAAAATCGGTTTTCATCCCTTAAATAGCACCCGATTTCACTACTTCCCTTCATCTCAAGTTCCAAAGTTTTTTTTTTCATTGTTTATGACCTCAACTATATATTCCAGCCGGCCGTTGCCTGCTATTAATTTTTTTCTTTTCAGCATTAAAAATCCGTAACGGCCCCAGCCTAAAAGCGGTTCACAAGATACAGATTATTTTCAATATTTTTTATTACGACTAAAAGGTTATGTATTAAGGGCTAATATTTGATAAAGTTCTAAGTGCCACTGAGAGCAAATTGTACAAAAAAAATTAATATTATCTACGAGGGGTCCAATTGGCCTTTCTTATTTTGTTATATTCTTTCGTCTTATAAGTATTAATTGTATTTATTTCGTGTTATTTTCATGATCATGCTGTAGGAGTATAGATCAGTATAGACAGTCGACTTTTGCCTGTAATCCAAATTTCAATTATTTAATTATTTTTTACAATTTTCACTTAATATTACTTTGAAGCTTCTATCAACAACTAACTAAAATATTATGGCAGAGACTGGGATTCCATGTTTGAAACTAAAGCAAACAGTAATAATGAATTGGAAACAAACAGCTCCTGATAAAGAAAATCAAAGAAAAGGATATTTATTTAAATTAAAAGGTGGGACTACATCTATCAGCCAATTACTGAACGAGTTTCTAGAAAGATGTCGTATCTTTAAATTAAGTTTACAATCGACGTACTTTTAATTACAAGATCCAAAAATATCATCAATGAAATCAATAACCGTCCAGTCTCATATACAATAACAGTTTACTTTTGCAAGTTCTAAATTACTAAATGTCATGCAAACGTATACTTCAGAACATTATAAATTTTTGCTAATTAAGATAATGATAGTTGGAATTAGAAAAGCAGATCTACCAATTGCTATTTTTATTATGTGGAACATTTTCAGATATATCCAATATTTTAAACCAGAATAGAAACATTTATTTTATTATTTCTTTGAAAGTTTCTTTCCGAAGCTAATTAAACTAAAAGTTTATTTATTTCACTTTATATATAAAACAGAGAGAAGAATTACGGAGACTTTAAACATAAATTTGGTTTTTTAAATTTACTACTTATTAGTTATTGTTGTACATCGCTAAACCATTTATCAACTAATGTAATAACTCCTTTCCAACTTGTAAATATTTTATATTTATTGAATATCCTGCCTTTTTCAACCTCTGGCTTACTTGTAAACCATTCAACATTCCAAAAATAAATAACTCTTTTAAATATTAAAAATAAGTAACACTACTACTGACCTTATCTGGTTCATAATAAGAACGTGCACATATTTTTTTAAACACTAAGTAAACGTAAAATGTTCACTTGGTTTTATTAAGATAGAAATAACTATACCAATATTGTTTATGGGCAAAATGTATTTTAATTACTTTCATGAATTAAACAATCACAACTGTTGTTTTTTACAAATAATTTGTCCACTTTGTTATATTCTGTATAAAGATATATGATTTCTAATAGTTTTTATTTTATAAATGAAATGCTTTTTTCAAAAACTTGTTTCGTTACGATCACCGATAGATTTCCCGCTGAAACCTATTTCAGTAGATGCTCCGCGCGTGGCGTACAAATACATACTGAAAAGCTGAAAATCAGGCAACCTGTAGTGCAGACACTGACAGTTTTCCTCGTTTGTCCGCCATCATACGAGGAGCGCCCGAAATTTAATCAATCATGAAATGCGTATACCCCATTCAAGATTTTCTTCATTTAGACAGTACAGTTTGTCTGACTAGATTTTCGATGAGAAGAATTTCTACAGGACAGTTCGATTCGATGTAAATTTAAAATGTTACGTGTATAATTATTAAATCGGACTCGACGGAATAAGATGTTGAGAGAAAAGGCAATTAACAATATTTCCCAAGTAAAGGACACCGCAGTTTCTCATGGAAATTGGGTTTCAATAAAATGGGCTGAAATTTTACATACAGGTAGTTTATGTACGTTTTTGAATCATTTTTACTTCCTAAATATGTACAGATTGATTAAAAATTATTTTTTAGTTAAGAACTTTTTAAATTGAATTTTCCAAATGTTTTCAAATGGAACACACTGTATATTTATCGTCAATGTGATGTAGAAAAGAAAAATGAACATTTTTTGTAAGTACTTCCCTATGGCTATTTGTATTTGATTTATTGAGCTATTTATTATTCGAATTACCCATTTTTATACAACTTTTTTTTTTTAACATGATTTTGTTGCCCATGCGATAATGTCATATATAAGGCGCCGATCAACTAATGCAATGCACATTAATTTTAGGTAATTTAACCTAAAAATGTGTTTAAAATACTCGAATTTTGTCAATAAGGTACGCATTTGTTTACTAAGTTATTTATGTGATCATACCATACCATTCCATACCTATGTACTTGACGCATTTTGCAGATATAATTTCTACATCATGACCCCCACCTCTTACTTGGAGTTTACTAAATGTTGGCATGTTGTTTAAATAAGAAGTAAAGGGGGAACATTCGTTTTTTACGTTAATTGTGAGAAGTTTTGATTAAAAGAATTCAATTGACTATAGTCCCAAAATCGCGTTCCACCTTTTTTTTAAATTTAACCAAGTTGTGTCTTTATAGAATACCGCCGTGTCATCTGCGAAACTTATAATATTACCAGCGACGTTTACTTTAAAAAATGTCATTTACATATAGTGAGAATAGAATGGGTTCTAATGCGGTGCCTTGTGGAACCCCATGCGTAACAGTTCTTTCATCACTCATAAAGTTGTCTATCTTTACACGTTGCGTTCTTCCTGTAAGGCAGCTTTCCATTAGGTTGTATGCAATTCCGTGGATGCCAATGTTCTCAAGCGTAACTAGTAAGTCTGAGTGACTGACCGTGTCGAAAGCATAGTCTACTTTCATAGTGTCGAGCGGTCTCTCACGTATTAATTAAAACCACTTCTTCAACCTTCATTTTCATTGTATCATGATGTTCTTTTTACTTTCCCAAACACGGAGTATATAGGGAAAGTATTGCGTGCTTCACGTAAAAATATCGTGGAAGAGGTTTTTAATATTTTTAATTATATTTTCGCTCTACGGAGCGATTTTTAAGCAAAAATTCTAATAACTCCTCAAGGAGCGTCATTTTAGAAAGTGTAGTAAATGTCGCTGCACCACCAAAATTTAGAAAGTATAACAAAATATGAGGACTTGTTAATCCAGCTTCTATCCAAAGTATATCGTGAGTTTTAGCGAAAATAGCCCTTAGCGACATGGGACCCCCATCATTTCCTAGCAGTCGATTTTGACGGGGAAATGATGAGTTTTAACGGGATTTGCCCTAAACCGGCTCCTCAGTGATTAGGTATCAGAAAAGTATCTTTACCATGTACTCATATGTGCATGGGACCGCCTTGCCTGAACGTATGAAATTGTAATTGCCCAAATATAATTCAAAGTCGTTGCGATTCAAGCATTTTAAAGCTCCGAGGAGCGACCAAAATTGACATTGAAATAAAAATACGTGAATAGACAGGCAAGCAAAAGCCCATCAAATTTCAGAAACATTGAACTTTTCTTGAATCTTTTTGTGTAATCGTTAGCTCACAAAACTGCATATTGGATGGTAGTTGGTACATTATACCGTTCCTCACCATGTGTTGTACACGGGCCAGACTAGTGTTTGTTAAACATATTTCTTAAAAGTTGTTGTAAAAACATAAATTTTTGAAGAGATTCAATATATATTTTTGAACTTTATATTGTCTTTTAATTGTGTTTTCTAACAAAATTCCCTTTCAGGTATAATTTTAAGAAAGTGTTAGTACATCCAGTGTTAGGTTTATAGTGTTACGACGTCCAATAGATACCATCAGAGCAGCAGTTAAGCAAAAACGAACAGTAAGTATAAGTTTCATATTATTCTCCATCTGAAACAGTCATCTTGAACCCTAATTTTGTGAACGTTAACATTCATTTTTGAAATATATATAAAGTCCTTCAGACTCCAAAAGATGAATCGTTCACATGATCATCAAAAAAATCGACTTTGTGTTTTTGGTGGATTTACACATTATCAAGTCCCCTGAACCCAACAAAGTGATTCTTAAAAAATATCTGTCTGTCGTCTGTGGTTGTATCTGGAGCCCAAGCCATTAGATCGACTTTGCTCAAATTTGGCGTACATATTTAGGACGGCCACACCTCGAGGCGAAATCGTAAAATCGGTCCTAGCTCAAATGTGGAGGGAGTTAGCCCATAAATATCGGTAAAAAAAATATATTTTTTTCTGTAAAACAGGTCAAACGATTTAATTAAATTAAATTTATCACATAAATACTTCCTTAATACCAGTATGAAATGGCGTGACCATGCTCTTAGAAAATGCAGGGGGGGGGGTGTCTGCGGGGGTACGGTTTAAGGAGTTATTTTTTTCTCTAAAACTGTTCTTACTCTTAAATGGAAAAGTTTGTCTTTTGTGTCGGACCGATTTTTAAGAATTGATTTTCATGTAATCATTAGTTTTACTGTTCAATTTCAAGATAAACTATTTACTTCAACAATAATGTGAAAATTCAATAAAATTTCTTCATTAAACTTTCATGGCAAAGAAACAGCTAGTCCACCCCTGGAAGTCCACGTTGGCTAGATAGTTGTTCGTTCAACGAATCGGTAGCACAATTTGCAAGCAATTACATAGGGGCGGAATTGACTTACGTCCTCAACTTGTTAGAAAATACTATGGATGACCATTTTTTGCGATGATATAAAAGAATAACACCTGCCTTATAGCTTCCTTTATAACTAAACTTAAACTGATATGCTTTCGGTCTCCTTTACGTTTTCTACGAGCTTCCTTATATCGCTATATTATGTATAGCACCTGCTTTACCTCGAACAGAGATGTAAAGTTCAGAATGTCCATATGAAACAATGTTTTTTGAAAATTATTTGATTCTGTTACCTAAACGGCCCCATAAATCATTTTCCAAAATTTGGTAGAATATAGAAATTAATGCCGTAACTTGAAGTATGTTGGACAAACAAAACGTCCAATTATACCTGGATTTAAGAAGCATATAGTCTGTTTCAAATTTGGAGACGGGAAAGCCTGATTAGCGTCAAATAGAGTATTTGAATGTAGTGTTTAAGTGTATTTGTGTCTGTGCAACTACTTCTGAGGCGCTGAAAATTTTAATCTAATCATGAAGGAATAAATCAATTTTTAATTTGGAACTATTTTCAAATAAATTGTGCTTTTGGTTGGGCTAAAAGAGTGTATTTGTACCAAATTTTATCCCAATATACAGTGTGTCTCACTTTACACTTCTACACCCCAATATCTCGGCCATTTGTTGATCGATTTAGATCAAATTTGGTATACTTGTATTTCAAATTCTGATTAAAAAGTTATTTAAAATAATATTTTTTAGAAATTGGTAAAAATTAGGAATTTATATTAGCGATTGAGATAGGGTTTTTGTGTTTACAGAATCTTGCACTGCATGACCTAAAACCCCTGTATATCATACTTCGTTAAGAAATATTCATTCCTTTACAAAAAGCATCATATCTAAAACTAAACATTTGTTTTTGTAAAGTCATTGTAACTTAAACAACGCTTAATATTATTACTTAAAAAATATATCATTTTAAAAAGTAAATGTTAAATATAACCTTTCTGCACTAGTTCTTCATCAATTCTGATACATTTTTCAATTCTCTTCTTATTATTTTTAACAACTTTTCTTAATTCTTCAATTATTGTTACTTCATTACATGCTTCTCTAATTCTGTCACATACTTCCGCCCTATTTCGTGGCCTATTTTTGTAGACTTTATTTTTTATGGTACCCCAAAAATAAAAATCCATAGGGTTAACGTCTGGTGATCTAGATGGCCACGCAATTAATGGACTATTCCTTCCAATCCAACGCATAAAGAAGTTATTATTCGGCCAATTTTTAACTGCTACTGCATTATGAATGGAAGCCCCATCTAATTGGAAATAGAGGTTTTCTTGCACGGGTAACGGTAAATTTTTAACGGCAAATTCATGTATTAAAAATGTTGTAATCTCACACTATTTAAAGTGTCATCAAAGAAAAATTCATTTCCAAGGGTAAGTGTGGGGTGTTTTGAACTCAGCATAGTATGCTCTATCTTTCATATCACTATGTTCGCTTAGATTTGGCACATCCTGTATAATTTGGCTAACTTTAAATGTAAATCCAATCTAAATAATTTCCAAGATGCTAAACGCACAGACAAAAAAAGAAAATTTTCCACTAACTCTTTTATCGATTTAATTAAATGATACTAATAGATTTGAAACAATTTTCCGCTCGTCTTAGCAACCACACAAAGAACACAGCAATCGAGAAACCTACTTATTCAAATATTTCCATCATTTATTTCCTTTTCAAGCATAGGAAGCCACGTCAAATAACGCTTAGCTGATAGAAATACAGTGATTATTCCTGAATGAAAAGGGGATTCTTTGTATAGTTATAAAAGTTATTATAGTTTTTCCTATTATAGGTGCCAATCGTATTGTTCCAACGAACAAAAACACCAATTTCAATCTAAGTTTCCTCGCTCGGAAGAAAATCCATCATTTCGAGAGTATACCTGCCGATAAAAATAAACGAGCATCGAATAATGCATGGGAGAGCGTATCTAAATCCTCTGTATAGCTCGCCAGAGCATGTAACAACCTACGCTCGGATGGGGGGGGTTGAAGAATAAAGCTAATATAATCATTAACTTAAAATATCTGTGCTTATACGTGGAGGTCTCAAATTGTCTCTGGATGTTTCAATGGCTGATGGTATAGGTATTGTCTGAAAGTTATTTGTGGCATTCTACGAATATTCTTTCCTATTATTTGGGTTTTCTACCACATGTACTATTATCCTCTTCAAAACAAATCACCGAATCTACAAAATAATAGAATTATTGGAAAAAAGAGCCTCTGCGCCCGTGACGTTTACGCCAAAGGAAAAGTCAGAGGTTATGTTTTGCAAATAATATAAATCGGAATAAACACAAAAATAATGTATTTTGCTGACGTTTCGGAAAGTAATCTCTTTCCGTTTTCAAAGCTATTTTTTGAAGAACTCTTATTTTGCTGTGTATGTCAAATCTTAAATCTTAAAGCTGTGTATTTGACATACACAGCAAAATAAGAGTTCTTCAAAAAATAGCTTTGAAAACGGAAAGAGATTACTTTCCGAAACGTCAGCAAAATACATTATTTTTGTGTTTATTCCGATTTATATTATTTGCAAAACATAACCTCTGACTTTTCCTTTGGCGTAAACGTCACGGGCGCAGAGGCTCTTTTTTCCAATAATTCTATTATTTTGTAGATTCGGTGATTTGTTTTGAAGAGGATAATAGTACATGTGGTAGAAAACCCAAATAATAGGAAAGAATAATGATGGTATAGGTATTCAAAAACTGCTGCCCAAGGAGTCACTACTTCCACATCTAGAAGTCTTATGTACACTAAATCCCCATGTAATATTTTATTCCCTTTATTAATAGAGTGGGGGTGGTAGAGGGGGTGGCTAATGTAAAAAAAAAATTTAGATTCCCTTGGTTCTCGTATACACACTAAATCCCAATTTAATTTTTTATTCCCTTAAACAGTAGGGTGGGGGTGGCAATTGGGGTGGTGGAGAGGGTAACTAATGCCAAAATAAATTTTAGAGGCCCTTGGTTCTCGTACACACACTAAATCCCAATTACATTTTTTACCCCCTTTAATAATAGGGTAGGGGTGGAAATGGGGGTGGTAGGGGAGGTGGCTAATGCCAAAAAATTTTAGAGTCCTTTGGTTCTCGCATACTTACACACTAAGTCCCAATTTAATTTTTTACTCCCTTTAATAATATGGTGGGGGTGGCAGAGGGGGTAGCTAACGCCAAAAAATTTTTTGAGACGTTTCGTTTTTGTATACACACTAAATCGCATTTTAATTTTTTTACTCCCTTTCATAATAGTGTGGGGGTGGTATTGGAGGTGATAGTGGAGGGGGGGGGGGTGGCCGATGCCAAAAAAAATTTTGTGACCTTGACTTTTGTACATGGCTAAATTGCAATTTTATGGACTCTTACCGGCTTGCTTGGCCTATTTACCCTTATTTACCCCATTTACCCCGGATCCCTTCAAGGGAATTAGATCAAAATATAGTCTAGTTCCAGATGTCGTTACAATACATAAGTGTGTCAAATTGAAGTCAATATCATAAATGATTCCAGAGTAAACGTACGCACAAAAAAAGTTACAGACAGACCAACAGACAGAAAATTTTTTCGCCCATTTAAAATCTCCACGTTTCATGACATTTTAAGCCTATTTCAACAAAAAAATTAATAGTTCAAATGTGCTTTTAGAGCTCGGAATATTAAACATAATATTTTTAGTCGCAAACTCCTCTATAAATCCTTATTTTACTATAAGGAACCAGACTGCAGCCAACAGCTACTCTCCGGACTATGTGCCCCGCCGAGCGCTGAATTACAAGTTACAAGCCTGGCACGTTAAGTGTAATAATTGCATATTACCATCAAAACGCTAATGCTTCGATTGCAACAAACACCAGCCGAAAGACTGATCCTACTTAAAGGAGCTCCCTTGCACTGACGAGAGCCAACAGCTCGAAACTGCAGTCTGCAAGTGGTGTGTGACGACTGGCAAGGGAGCTCCTTTAAGTAGGATCAGTCTTTCGGCTGGTGTTTGTTGCAATCGAAGCATTAGCGTTTTGATGGTAATATGCAATTATTACACTTAACGCGCCAGGCTTGTAACTTGTAATTCAGCGCTCGGCGGGGCACATAGCCCGGAGAGTAGCTGTTGGTTGCAGTCTGGTTAGGTTCCTTATAGTAAAATAAGGATTTATAAAGGAGTTTGCGACTAAAAATATTATGTTTAAAAAAAATAATGTTTTTTTTGCGTTACTATACTTCCACTGGACGTGGAAGCAAAATGAAGTTACTGCTGAATAGCACTGTTGAAAATAATCAATGTACAGACTAAGTAAACTTTTATAAAGTAAAATTTTTGTAACGTTTAAACAATTACCTATTTCTCTTAAAAAAGTAATATTTTTTTATTCATTATACAATTGAAATGATTTTTGAATTTAAGATGCTCATCAATAATTACTCCTAAATACTTGATGATTTCATCTACGTTGTCTGGTTTGTTACCTTACTTTCTATATTTAAATTTAGAAAATGAGATATTGTATGAAGTTAATTTAAATTTGATACCTGTTAACATATATTTAGACTTACCCATCTTTCTATGATTTATGTGATAAGGGTACCAGATACCTGAACCATACTCAAGTTTAGACCTCACATAGGAACAGGAAAAGATTTTTAGAGATTTAATGTTGGTAAACATTTTGCAGTTTCGGATTATGAAACCAATCATTTTAGTAGCTTCTTTCACCTTTAAACGAATGGGATCGATAAATGATAATCTAGAATCAAATATGACTCCAAGATCTTTCGTAGAATTGGATCTAGATAATAACATTTCATCGATATAGTAAAGATTTTCCAGCTTTTTAGTAAATGTGACAACTTTACATTAAGATGTAATCTATTACTCACGAGTTTTGAACCGGATTAATATCATTTTGCAGCAAAACACAATCTTTCTGACAGGTTATTTTCTCATATATCTTAAGATCATCAGCAAATGATAGCCTACCACTATTGTCAATAGGTAAGGTAATATCATCATTACAAAGTAGAACTAGACGAGGTTCCAAGTTAGAGCCCTGGGGAGCCCCTGATGTAGCTATAAACGGCTCAGAGTTAGAACCATTTACCTCTCATCCCATCCATACGAGATCCAGTTCCTAGTCGAATAACGATTAAAAAGTGGGTATACAAGTTTCTCAGTACTGCTTCGTGTATCAGAAAAAAACCAAAAGGAAGAACTCAGCTGTGTTACGGAGTCCTAAGCGATCTGCAAAACGACAAGCATTAACACTCAATATTTTGAAACGTAGTTATCGCCGAATTCTGAATCCCTACAAAATTCAAGTCATAGAAAAACTTCTGCCTCAAGATTTTGGAACACGCTTTAATTTTTGCGAACGTTTCGTGAAAACTTTCGTGCTAGGTTTCAAGAGTGTCAGCTGAGAGGAAGAGGTCATTTGACTGATGTAATATTTAAAAAATAAATTTTCCATACCTTGTGTTTAATTATAGTTCAAATGTGCTTTTAGAGGGCGGAATATTAAACATAATTTTTTAGTCGCAAACTCCTCTATAAATCCTTATTTTACTATAAGGAACCTAACCAGACTGCAACCAACAGCTACTCTCCGGGCTATGTGCCCCGCCGAGCGCTGAATTACAAGTTACAAGCCTGGCGCGTTAAGTGTAATAATTGCATATTACCATCAAAACGCTAATGCTTCGATTGCAACAAACACCAGCCGAAAGACTGATCCTACTTAAAGGAGCTCCCTTGCCAGTCGTCACACACCACTTGCAGACTGCAGTTTCGAGCTGTTGGCTCTCGTCAGTGCAAGGTAGGTATGCGACGACCGACATGAGAATCCTTTGACTATAGTACATCCCGGTATTTTTACAATAGCGACATGTAAAACAGCCAGCAGGCGCCATCCAGCGGTCCAGTGTCTGTTGCAATCGAAAAATAAATAGCCTGACTTGGCTTAGCATAGTTCAAATGTGCTTTTAGAGGGCGGAATATTAAACATAATTTTTTAGTCGCAAACTCCTCTATAAATCCTTATTTTACTATAAGGAACCTAACCAGACTGCAACCAACAGCTACTCTCCGGGCTATGTGCCCCGCCGAGCGCTGAATTACAAGTTACAAGCCTGGCGCGTTAAGTGTAATAATTGCATATTACCATCAAAACGCTAATGCTTCGATTGCAACAAACACCAGCCGAAAGACTGATCCTACTTAAAGGAGCTCCCTTGCCAGTCGTCACACACCACTTGCAGACTGCAGTTTCGAGCTGTTGGCTCTCGTCAGTGCAAGGTAGGTATGCGACGACCGACATGAGAATCCTTTGACTATAGTACATCCCGGTATTTTTACAATAGCGACATGTAAAACAGCCAGCAGGCGCCATCCAGCGGTCCAGTGTCTGTTGCAATCGAAAAATAAATAGCCTGACTTGGCTTAGCATAGTTCAAATGTGCTTTTAGAGGGCGGAATATTAAACATAATTTTTTAGTCGCAAACTCCTCTATAAATCCTTATTTTACTATAAGGAACCTAACCAGACTGCAACCAACAGCTACTCTCCGGGCTATGTGCCCCGCCGAGCGCTGAATTACAAGTTACAAGCCTGGCGCGTTAAGTGTAATAATTGCATATTACCATCAAAACGCTAATGCTTCGATTGCAACAAACACCAGCCGAAAGACTGATCCTACTTAAAGGAGCTCCCTTGCCAGTCGTC
Source organism: Leptura quadrifasciata (assembly GCA_963675555.1). Taxonomy (NCBI): domain Eukaryota; kingdom Metazoa; phylum Arthropoda; class Insecta; order Coleoptera; family Cerambycidae; genus Leptura; species Leptura quadrifasciata. Next base: position 16,091,556 of record OY776681.1, on the reverse strand, counting down.
ACACACCACTTGCAGACTGCAGTTTCGAGCTGTTGGCTCTCGTCAGTGCAAGGTAGGTATGCGACGACCGACATGAGAATCCTTTGACTATAGTACATCCCGGTATTTTTACAATAGCGACATGTAAAACAGCCAGCAGGCGCCATCCAGCGGTCCAGTGTCTGTTGCAATCGAAAAATAAATAGCCTGACTTGGCTTAGCATAGTTCAAATGTGCTTTTAGAGGGCGGAATATTAAACATAATTTTTTAGTCGCAAACTCCTCTATAAATCCTTATTTTACTATAAGGAACCTAACCAGACTGCAACCAACAGCTACTCTCCGGGCTATGTGCCCCGCCGAGCGCTGAATTACAAGTTACAAGCCTGGCGCGTTAAGTGTAATAATTGCATATTACCATCAAAACGCTAATGCTTCGATTGCAACAAACACCAGCCGAAAGACTGATCCTACTCCCTTTATTTTTCGATTGCAACAGACACTGGACCGCTGGATGGCGCCTGCTGGCTGTTTTACATGTCGCTATTGTAAAAATACCGGGATGTACTATAGTCAAAGGATTCTCATGTCGGTCGTCGCATACCTACCTTGCACTGACGAGAGCCAACAGCTCGAAACTGCAGTCTGCAAGTGGTGTGTGACGACTGGCAAGGGAGCTCCTTTAAGTAGGATCAGTCTTTCGGCTGGTGTTTGTTGCAATCGAAGCATTAGCGTTTTGATGGTAATATGCAATTATTACACTTAACGCGCCAGGCTTGTAACTTGTAATTCAGCGCTCGGCGGGGCACATAGCCCGGAGAGTAGCTGTTGGTTGCAGTCTGGTTAGGTTCCTTATAGTAAAATAAGGATTTATAGAGGAGTTTGCGACTAAAAAATTATGTTTAATATTCCGCCCTCTAAAAGCACATTTGAACTATGCTAAGCCAAGTCAGGCTATTTATTTTTCGATTGCAACAGACACTGGACCGCTGGATGGCGCCTGCTGGCTGTTTTACATGTCGCTATTGTAAAAATACCGGGATGTACTATAGTCAAAGGATTCTCATGTCGGTCGTCGCATACCTACCTTGCACTGACGAGAGCCAACAGCTCGAAACTGCAGTCTGCAAGTGGTGTGTGACGACTGGCAAGGGAGCTCCTTTAAGTAGGATCAGTCTTTCGGCTGGTGTTTGTTGCAATCGAAGCATTAGCGTTTTGATGGTAATATGCAATTATTACACTTAACGCGCCAGGCTTGTAACTTGTAATTCAGCGCTCGGCGGGGCACATAGCCCGGAGAGTAGCTGTTGGTTGCAGTCTGGTTAGGTTCCTTATAGTAAAATAAGGATTTATAGAGGAGTTTGCGACTAAAAAATTATGTTTAATATTCCGCCCTCTAAAAGCACATTTGAACTATGCTAAGCCAAGTCAGGCTATTTATTTTTCGATTGCAACAGACACTGGACCGCTGGATGGCGCCTGCTGGCTGTTTTACATGTCGCTATTGTAAAAATACCGGGATGTACTATAGTCAAAGGATTCTCATGTCGGTCGTCGCATACCTACCTTGCACTGACGAGAGCCAACAGCTCGAAACTGCAGTCTGCAAGTGGTGTGTGACGACTGGCAAGGGAGCTCCTTTAAGTAGGATCAGTCTTTCGGCTGGTGTTTGTTGCAATCGAAGCATTAGCGTTTTGATGGTAATATGCAATTATTACACTTAACGCGCCAGGCTTGTAACTTGTAATTCAGCGCTCGGCGGGGCACATAGCCCGGAGAGTAGCTGTTGGTTGCAGTCTGGTTAGGTTCCTTATAGTAAAATAAGGATTTATAGAGGAGTTTGCGACTAAAAAATTATGTTTAATATTCCGCCCTCTAAAAGCACATTTGAACTATGCTAAGCCAAGTCAGGCTATTTATTTTTCGATTGCAACAGACACTGGACCGCTGGATGGCGCCTGCTGGCTGTTTTACATGTCGCTATTGTAAAAATACCGGGATGTACTATAGTCAAAGGATTCTCATGTCGGTCGTCGCATACCTACCTTGCACTGACGAGAGCCAACAGCTCGAAACTGCAGTCTGCAAGTGGTGTGTGACGACTGGCAAGGGAGCTCCTTTAAGTAGGATCAGTCTTTCGGCTGGTGTTTGTTGCAATCGAAGCATTAGCGTTTTGATGGTAATATGCAATTATTACACTTAACGCGCCAGGCTTGTAACTTGTAATTCAGCGCTCGGCGGGGCACATAGCCCGGAGAGTAGCTGTTGGTTGCAGTCTGGTTAGGTTCCTTATAGTAAAATAAGGATTTATAGAGGAGTTTGCGACTAAAAAATTATGTCTTGTGTTTAATTGTTTAATACAAATTTAACCTTTAATAAAAACAACTCAATTTAATGTGGATACTCCATTCTGCCGGACCTGTTATTACATTATTTTTATTTTTGTGATAAATGTTACTTGATACGTTAGACTCAAAATGTATTGATGTTTACATAGACTGCCAGAGGGAGATACGAAGTAGAGAAAGCCAGTTGAAAAAATATTATTGTACCGCTGCACAACAAACTTCTTAAAAACAATAAGATGATATTTGAGAAATGCTGTTGAATGTTTTCAGAGAAAATATGTTGAAAAGGTTTTCGGGTTTGGATCGGTAGAAAAACAAATCCACTTTACCGTATGCTTTTAGTCTACAGGGTGGTGTTGCAGCTCTATATCTTGAAAATGAGAATGTTAAAGAAGTGATTAAGACGATAAGCTTAATAGAGCAGGCGCCAGATATTTTACTTATAAAGAAAATTAAATGGAGGGAACTAGCCACATCTTCACTAGTAAAGAACAATCAGATCTCCCGATGATGATTTATGATCATTGCTAATCTCTCTTGAAATAATTGTACTCAGAAGGATGGTAAAGCATGCGAAAAACACCAATTTACACAGTTCGAGGAAGACTGGACGGATTACAAATACAAAAGAAATAAAGTCTTACAAATAATTAGAGAAGAAAAGAAAATTCATTTTAAACAAAAAATAGATATGTGTAAGGGCGACAGTAAACATATGTGGCAGGCAATAAAAATTTTATTGGATAATAATGAAAAAAGATATTTTGAAGGAACCGACATAGGGCTTATTGAAGAAAACTTTAACAAATATTATGCTGATAGTATTAAATCAATTGCCAATAGTATTGACGATATATCTGGAGATGAAAATGATGAGATACAAAATAAGGTGCCAGAAACGACTAAACTATTTGAGTTTAAGACAATAAGCTTAAACAAGTTAAGAAAAGGTATTTTTCGTTTGAAGAATAAATCTACTGGAGACGAAATGTTAAATATTAATTTGTTAAAAGAAATATTTGACATAGTGGAATATCCATTATTAAATTTAATAAACACATCGCTGACAATAGGAAAAATACCGACTGAAGCGTTATAGTACAAGTTCCAAAAGTTCAAAACCCGAAACAAGCAAAAGAATATAGGTCAATAAATTTAATTCGGACATTGGATAAAATATTAGAAATCGTAGTGGCCGAACAATTGAGGAAATACTTTGAAGAAAATACACTTTTAGGCAGTGATCAATCGGGATTTAGGCTAGATCAATGACGGTAGTGTATGTAGTATTGAGTGTGTTTGTAGACCTAAAGCGAACATTTGAAACTATTGATAGATGTAGATTAGTTAAAAAATTAAGTGAGTATGGGGTGACAGAAGCAGCCTTAACATGGATCGAAAATTATTTAGAAGGTAGATACCATAAGACCAAAGTGAACAATAGGATATCTACTAAAGTCACTAGCTCATATGGGGTACCGCAGGGTAGTGAGTTGGGGCCCCTTCTATTCATTATATATGTGAATTATATAAGTCGTGTCCTAAAAAATTCATATATAAACCTTTTTGGTGGATGACACATTATTTTCTGTATCTGGAAAAAATCATTTTGTAATCACGGATATAATAAATCGAGAGCTTTGTATACTATACAGGATGATTCGCGAGCAATACGCCATAGCTTAATGGCAGACTTCAAGGCAAGTCTAGATCAAGAAGGAACAAATGTTTTGGCCAGTGGTTAAGAAGATACAGGGTGTTTTATGCATTTGGTCTCATAATTCAAAGAGCTATATCTCTGCCACGGTTAGATGTAATCGAATGAAATTTACCAGTAACATTTCTCAGCTGGAACTGTCAGATTAGCCTACTTGGTTTTGAAAAATCCAGGTCCGGACTCGGAAAAAATCTGCTCTCCTCGTTTTTGACCAAAAAGTACATTTTTCTATCGCATTTCTGGAAAACTATTAGCGGATTCGGAAAATTCAGAAAAAATGCTAAGAATAACAATTCAATTTTGACGACACATCAAAACCATTTCGGCAAAAAAATCACAAAACGATTTAGCGCAGCGGGACTTTCTCAAAACCCTTTTCCATTTTTTTTATGTTTACACAGTACATACACACACTTTAAATAATTAATAAGACACAAAATTATAAAGTCAAAACACCAGATACGTGCGGCCACGAGGTAAATAAGAGAACTTAACCTATCTATTAATTAATATTTATTAATAATAATAATAATAATAATAATAATTTTATTTCATCCACAAAGATCAATTACATGATATTGGATAAGTCAGATAATATAACAAACATACATAAAATTTAACTAACAAACATTTAAATGTATAAACGTTAAATGAAAATTTAAGAAAGCTACCTACACAGTTTTATTTTTGACTGCGAAATACTGTTATCTAAATTGTATAATCTAGGAATAAGAAATACTGCCCTGAGCTGGATCAAATCATATATGGAAGAAAGATCATTGATAGTTAATCACAATCATATTAACTCAGGGACCCATAAAGTTAAACTTGGAGTTCCGCAGGGCTCAGTCCTAGGGCCCTTATTATTTATGTTATTTGTAAATGACCTTCCAGCTTATATAGGAAATGAGGGGTATGTTACTATGTTTGCAGACGACACTACCATTTCAACAACGGCTACTAGTGTGGATGAAATTCGAATACAGACTGAAAATATTATTAATATTTTAAGAGCTTGGTGTGATAGTAATAAATTAATATTGAATACTGCAAAAACTGTAATAATTAATTTTCATATAAGGCGATCTTTACCCGCAAATTTTAAAATTTTAGACATTGAACTGGAAGATGAAACAAAATATCTTGGTACTGTGCTAGATTCTAAGTTATCATGGGATAACCATATTGACACTATATGTAAGAAATTAAATAAGGCTTATTTTGGTATCCTACAAATGAAATACATTTTGGATGAAAACGGCCTACTAAATATTTATTATGCTTTAGCCTACTCAGACATTTCATTAAACATTATGTGTTGGGGATGTGGCAGAGAAATGAGTAGAGTATTTATATTACAGAAAAGATTAATTCGATTGATATTTAATTTAAAACCTAGAGAAAGTTGTAGAACGGTCTTTAAAGAAAAAAAAATTTTAACTCTACCGTGTGTGTACATATTTAAATGTTTAATGTACACTAAACAAAATCTTAATATGTTCATTAAAATATCCGATACACATTCACATCATACTAGACATGGAGAACTCATTATCATCCCAACTCATAAGACTACCACTTATAAAAATTCTCCGTGATACAATTGTATCAGTTTGTATAATGTTCTACCGGCAACAATAAGAGAAATGAGTAGCACTAATTCATTTAAACATAAATTGAAATCATTCCTTGTGGAAGGTGGTTTCTATAGCGTTCACGAGTTTGTATCTGGGGTATCTTAAATGTTATTTTTTCAAATTTTGTTATTTATTTGTTTATTTATTTATTTATTTTATAATTGTAATTTTAGATATTTTATATATATATATTTGTTATCTATATTGTAATGTTATTTATTGTTTGTTATATTTTCGTGTTTTTTTTTTAACTTGACGTACCATATGTACCATGAGTACCTCTATGTGGTTAATAATAAAAAAAAATATATTTATGTTAATATTATTTGTGATACTGATTGTGTTTTGTTTGTCTTATTATGTAATATTATGTTCTATACAAATTATTTTTATTGCTGACTTGCCATATGTACTATTTTGTATCGACATGGTTAATAAATTATTATTATTATTATTATTATTATTATTATTATTATTATTATAGTAACCTATGTATTTATCACTATCTCAATGACAGTAATAATTATTTTGACAATTTGGTGTTACCTCGTTTCAATCGTGTTTTAAAGATGCCAACTGAGTTTACAAACTCTGAATTCGCTGATATCATTTATGTGTATGGGTTTTGCGATGGTAATACAAGGGCTGCCGTCAGAGAATATCAGCGAAGATTTCCTGGTCGACAAGTACCGGGGCGCGACACAATCAGCAGAATTTTCCAGTTATCTTGAGAACATGGTAGATTTCCTGGAAGTAACGAAAATATAGAACGAGTAGCTAGACCGGCCGAAGAAAACATTGTGAAGATGGCAGAGCAAAATCTAAGCACACGCACTAGAAGAATAGCACACGCGCTAGGTATTCCTCAAACCCGTGTATGGAGGGCTTTAAAAATGGAACGGCTGTATCCTTACCACATCAAGAAGGTGCAGCGTCTCGAACAAGGTGATGAAGTAGCACGTCTTACGTTCTGCCGTTGGGATTCGTCATCCAAGAACTTTGCCTAGAATTCTAGTATGGAATTCTAGAAATTCACACATTTGAGCCCACAATAATCCTCACGCCATTGTCCAGAAAAACTCCCAGCGCAAGTTCTCACTTAATGTGTGGTGTGGAGTGGTGAAAGATAAATTGGTAGAACTGCATTTTTTTGAAGACCAATTGTCTGGAGAAATCTACTTAGATTTCTTCCGGAACATTTTGCCCAATTTATTATTGGTGCAAAATGTCGACAAGAGAGGTCTTCATTTACAGCATGATGGGGCACCGCCGAATTTCTCACTCCAGGTCCGGGAGCACCTTAACAATGAGTTTCCTAATCGCTGGATAGGTCGCGGAGGCACTTAGCTTAGCCAGCTAGGTCGCCTGACCTAACTGTTCTTGATTATTATGTTTGGGGCCACATGAAACAATCGGTGTACAGCACAGAAGTCATCACTAGAGAGGAACTACGGCAGCGGGTAGTGACAGCATTTGATGACATGAAGAACTAGAAACAAATCATCGGGTAGGGCACACGACATTTATTGGTGCGGTGCAGGAAATGTATCGAAATTGGGGGAGAACATTTTGAGAACCTCATATAAGATTTGGAGCATTGCTTATGTAATATTACGATGTTAAGTTTATTTGTTTGTTAAAAGGATTATGACATTTATGTGTGCTTTCTTTTTTTAGGTTATTCTCATAATCCATTCAAATTTTACCATTTTATCTAGATTACATAAAATAATTCGGAAGTGTGGTATCGATCACCGGTTTAAGTGGCGTGATCGATCAGTGGGTAAGGCTCGCTGCTTGAGTTCGGCTCTTGGATGTGTGACCAGTATCTCATCTCGCCGTCCTGGTTAAGTGGTAGAGTACCAATTAGCTAAACTTCGCCAGGAAGTTAATATCAAAAAGGCATTAAAAATTTAAAAAAAACTAATAAAAAATTTCATAATTACGACTCTGTATTTTTCTTACTAGGTATGTATTATGTGCAGTCTTTGAAGGGATATGGATAAATGTTAAAAGGGGTGTTGTAAAATGTTTATACGATAGGGTCAAAATAATTTCATCTAATAATGAAATATTAAATAACGAGAAAAAATTTATCAAAGAGGTTCTAGCACAAAATCAATATCCTTTGTTGATAGAGTTTTCATAAATGTTGAAAATAGGGACAATCAGGTACGACAAAAACCTGAACGTAATTATACAGCAATAATTCCTTATGTATACGGACTATTGGAGAAGCTACGCCTTATAGGTGACAAATTTGATATTAGGACGATATTTCAAACGGGGAACACTTTAAGATCTATTTTAACAAAAACAAAACCGATAAACAGGGAGCAGAATTCAAAAAACTGTATTTACAATATCCCGTGCGAATGTGATAAATGTTATGTGGGTGAGTCATCCAGACCTTTCAGTGTGAGGTTGGATCAGCACAAGAATTCATTAGAAAGAATGAAATTCAGAAATCAAATATTTGTGAACATGCTTGGGAAAACGGACATAGAATAAACTGGGACTCGGCAAAAATTTTAACAAAAGAAGCAGATACCAAGAAAGGAAAAATTAAAGAATCAGCAATAATCTTATTAAATGAAGATAAGTGCGTATCGAGTTGTTCTGTAGATATTTGTACAACCTGGCTACCAATGTTAAAAGAAGAACTTAACAAACTCAACATTATCTAAAAGAAAATATCATCAGTTCTGTGTAAGCAGTAAGTATCTATGGAAATAACATAAACAGAATCTTAAATCTGTGTATTTGACATACACAGCAAAATAAGAGTTCTTCCAAAAAAAGCTTTGAAAACGGAATGAGACTACTTTCCGAAACGTCAGCAAAATACATTATTTCTGTGTTTATTCCGATTCCGATTATTTGCAAGACAGAACCTCTGACTATTCCTTTGCAGAGGCTTTTTTCCAATAATTCTATTACTTTGTAGATTCGGTGACTTGTTTTTGAAGAGAATAATAATACATGTGGTAGAAAACCCAAATAATAGGAAAGAATATTTAAGTATTACACACAGACATGAATAATATCTGTACATTTCCTGATGTTCTAAATACCTACGTATTTATTATTCAAATTGTACTTATATTATAGGCAAATAAATATATTATATGTTCCTGATAACTAAATTTGGTGTTTTATTAATATTTCGTCTTTTATGCCAATGAAATACGCGCAACCCACAATACTTCCAGATGTTCTGTGTGTCACCGAGATTTTGCAAAAATTTGTTGTAGCTGGTACATATAAACATAGAATCGCGTCGCAATTACAGTTCGTACGGTCCTGTACGCCGCCTAGTTTAGTGTGGTTTCTATGTTATCGACAGGACGATATAATTCGATTACTTACAAATTTACTCGCGATCTTAAAGGTGAATAGATACTTTTACTATTTAATGCTCAATATATTTACCTAAGCCGTTTAGTCGCCTATAAGGCGTTGCTATTCGGTCATACGTGTTTTAATTTTTTACACCTTTTAAAACCATGTCATAAAATACATCCTACTAGTTTCTATTTATGTCTTTACATTTCATTGGATTTATTTCAAATGACTGGATTTCATATGCATTATGTGGTACAAATTATTCACCATGATTCACAAATTTTAATAGTTACATAATTATATACCATTTCATTATATTATTCAAATCCACCTTGAACAAATCATAAACAACTGAATGTATGTAGTTTGAAATACCCACATTAATGTCAACAATAACCATATACAATAGTAGTAAGTCCGTATATGATCAAAGTGCTCATCGATATGGCTGGTGGGCATGAATTTGCGAGCTTTGCACGTTAACCTTGGCCCATTTTTGACAAAGTTCAAATCTGCATTCGAATCTACGATAGTCTCACCGCAGAAATATCAATTTATGCATGAGCAACATATTACACGTTACTTAAAATAACATCTCGTTAATAACAAGACTGTTTTTAAGGACTAATTTTATTGTAATTAAAAAATATGTTTGTATTCTTTTATGGAACGTAATTTGTAACACGTAGTCAAATGAGAGGATAAACAATATTTTTTTAAATTCATTTTATACCTACTATTATTGATGTCTACGAATTGTGTCTATATTCTGTTATATTTTATGCTTGTGTTTATCAAAGCATTTAGATAGTTCAAATTTTTTTAGCATATAAAAGAGAGCACTCATATTTTCAAATCCATTTTGAGATATTAAAATCCGTTAATTAGGAGAGCCTAGGGAATTGTTTAAAAATTTGATAATGCTGAGTGAATTTATGTCCCAAGAGGACGCGTTAGGTTATGTCGAAACGGAGCCCACTGGTGAGGTTAGAACAGTTTGAATTTCCTGCGTTGCCAAACTTGCGTCAGCCGGCTGAGGGGCCTAGTGCAGGGACACGCAGAACAAGGGGGCACACGGAGCCCTTTGACATCACGGTGGGAGCGGGGCGCTAAGGGGGCATAGCCCCATTTTTTGACAGCACGGGTGTCCCATTTTTTGACAGCACAAGGGTCTCATTTTTGACAGCACGGGAGGTCCCATTTTTTGACAGTACGGGGGCCCGGGGACGGAACTCCGGTTCAACTGGGGCCATTCCTACTTTTTACTAACCAAATTTGTACATTTAAATCTGTCTGGAAACTGACAAGTAGGATATCCTAGACAAGCAACTGAATGGGTGTAATTCCTGAATAGAAGGAGTCGGACGAACTAGCAAATGTTTGCGCCAGGGACTAGACGATGTCTCTCCCCCGTTTTCGAGGGTGCTGAATCGATTTCCGGGGTCAAACCAATTTTTCCACCTCGGCAACCCCCTCAAATTGGCCAAAAACCACCCCCAAAGTCCCCCTTTCCGTGAACTCGTTTACTTTCCCCAGTTTTTCGACTAATTGTTGCTCCCTCGAATAGGACGGAAGGTCCCTGGAAGAATTTGACCTTCGCCATCCCTACTCCAGACTTTCACCCCTGTAGGGGGTTGGTTAATTAATATTTTTTTGGTGAGAAAAAAAATTGATATTGTACAAGAGGCGTTTTTTTGAATTAGGTGGTAGGTGACCAGGGTTGTGTAACCACCCCCGGGGGTTGTTTTCACCCTTCAAGGGGGTGGAAATTTTGTCCGTCTATAATTCAATAAAACCCGAGCTTCCTCATATGACCTATGTAAATTAGCTTTAAAATTAGTAAGTAGAGTATATCTAAAAAAAAATCCACCCATCGATGATTTCAACTCCATCCGATGGCAATATTTACAGGCACGAAAGAAAAATTTGAATATCAACAGGCTACCCCCAACTGAAGAGGCGATTCGAGAACACGCTTTAAGAGTGTATTTTCAATGCCAAGCATGGCTAGGAAATGGACTTAGTCCTACTGAATGGGAATGGATATTACGAAACGGGCGCTTGGAACCGAAATTTTTAGAAAAGACCGAGGAAAAGACATTGGTACCGGACTTTTTTTTAAAAGTTACAACTATGCTTGTAAAAGCGAATGTACCAAGCGGTGCAGTTGTGTAAAGTTAGGTGTAGCATGTAGTGTTTTATGTAAAAACTGTAAAGATGCATGCGATTTGCAAGAGGGCGACAGCACTGAATGTCACGGAAATTCAGAAGAAAATGAAGAATGGAACCTTTCTTGTAAACTCCTACGATTTTGTTGATCCAGTCAGAAATAAAAAAAAAATATTAAAAAAACTAAAAAAGAAAACACGCTTTAACAGCAAACCGAACTAAAAAGTAAAAAATAATTAAATATTAAGATTTTATTCAACAGCGATACAGCGTGGGATGTATGGGTGGGGTTACTATATTTTTATTATAATTCTACTTTTATCAATAGCTACCAATAAAATATTTATAACAATTGATATCAAGCACCCCACGCTTTTTACAATCTATCGCTGTTAAACAAAATCTTAATATTTAATTATTTTTTACTTTTTAGTTCGGTTTGCTATTAAAGCGTGTTTTTTTAGTTTTTTTAAACTATAATTCTTTAAAATTTACTGAAAATCATTTAATTAACACGCTTTTTATTATTATATTTTGAGTTAGTTAGAATATATATTAATAACAGCGGCTCCTCCGGCAAAATCTCGAAAGAGATTGGTAATTTTTTTTGTTTTATTTTATCCTGATGATCCTGGTGAGGACACAAAGTTGTCAAATTATTGTATTGTCATCGGGCGTTGATAAGTGTGCAAAGTTTCAGATTAATCTGACGTTTTGAAGTGGGTGAGAATCCCGTTCAAAGATTCCATCATAACAAACTGTTAACAAGCTAACAAACTAACAAACTAACAAACTAACAAACTAACAAACTAACAAACTAACAAACTAACAAACTAACAAACTAACAAACTAACAAACTAACAAACTAACAAACTAACAAACTAACAAACTAACAAACTAACAAACTAACAAACTAACAAACTAACAAACTAACAAACTAACAAACTAACAAACTAACAAACTAACAAACTAACAAACTAACAAACTAACAAACTAACAAACAAACATGCAGGTGAAGCTAATAAAAGCGTGTTAAAAAATATATAAGTACTTATACACATGTGTATTGACACATGTATTCATACACCAATGCCTCTATCTACAAAATTTATAAAAACAATTTAATAAATATATTTTTTAAACTATTTTTCAATTGTAGATGAAAAAATATTTCCTTGAAGGGTGAAAACAACCTCCGGTGGTGGTTACACAACCCAGGTCCTCTACCGCTTTATTCAAAGAAACACCTCCTGTAAAATATCAATTTTTTCTCACAAAAAAGCATCAATTTTCCAACTCCCTACAGGGGTGGAAATCTGGGGGGCTAAGGTCAAATCCCTCGAGCGAACAACAATTAGTCGAAAAACTAGGGAAAATAAACGGGTTCACGGAAAAGAGGCTTTGGGGGTGGTTTTTGGCCAATTTGAGGGGGTTGCCGAAAAATTGGTTTGATCTCGGGAATCGATTCAGCACCCTCGAAAACGGAGGAGACACGTTGCCTAGTCCCAGGCGCAAACATTTACTAATTTCGTCACAAATCCCGACTAGAATGCCTACCTTGCACTGATGAGAGCCAACAGCTCGAAACTGCAGTCTGCAAGTGGTGTGTGACGACTGGCACAAGAGCCCCTTTAAGTAGGATCAGTCTTTCGGCTGGTGTTTGTTGCAATCGAAGCCTAGCGTTTTGATGGTAATATGCAATTATTACACTTAACGCGCCAGGCTTGTAACTTGTAATTCAGCGCTCGGCGGGGCACATAGCCCGGAGAGTAGCTGTTGGTTGCAGTCTGGTTACGTTCCTTATAGTAAAATAAGGATTTTATAGGGGAATTTGCGACTAAAATATTATGTGTTTATATTGTTTTATATTGTTTAAACAATATAAATATTTAATCCTGTACATTTAAATGTTTCTAATTTCAAACAATATATAAAAACAAACATTTAAAAAAAATCATCAAAATCGTACCTGTCCCTGAGGACTAAGAAGTAAAAACCGTCATTGACTCGACTAGGAAGAAAATTTTATCGAGCAATTTTGCTTTATGCAAGCTTTAGGAGTAGACCAAGAGAGCTACCTACTGAATTTTTCAACGAGCGTCTGAAAACCCCGTCAACTTTTATAGTGCATAGTACAGCTTAAGGAGAAAACCTTGATACTTAGTTATAAAAGTAGTTTTCTCGACCTTGGAGTATAATATTTTTTTGACAAAAGTTAGTTAGTTTTTTTGAGATAAAGAGACATTTATTACAGCCTATACAATTTCAAGGTAATGTCAGATTGGTGTACCCCAACTGAGCTGGTATATGTATAAATATCGTTACAACAACTAGTTTGAATAAGAAAGTTAATCGGATTGATTTTAAAAGCAGTTGCGATGAATCCTGAAGTGCCTCTTAAGAGAGACAAGAAAACTTGGTTTCTGTTACAAACTGCATGCTCAGACGTCACGGCGGCGCCCACATCTTTCTCTTTATTATCCATATTAAATGTGTACATACAATAAGCCATAACCGTCCTTATCTTAAAGCTTCTCTTTCAGTAACTTCTAATGGAAGAGGGATGTTTATAGCTGTTACAACATGATTAAAATACGTGTGAGTATCATGATCGCGTGGATGTGTTTATTATCCACATACCTACTGTTCATTATTGCGAATACGTTTTAAAGGGGAGTTAACATTTTACTTCTCTTACTTGAGTATATACAAGGAGGTGCAAAATTACTGCCGCTGATAGTACATTCAAAAACAATGGTAATCTTTTATATAAACTTATTTCCGAAAATGTATAATAAGGGAGATATACTCCTTAAAAATGGGGATAATACATTTCAGTTTTTCTTCAATATCTTCCGTCTCCTTTAAAATATCAAATTCACATTTTAAACTCAGTCATAGGCCATCCGGACGCTAGTTTACATGGTATCAGTCAAACGCTTTCTTCTACTTAAGGGATAGTTTTAGGGAGTGACTATTTTCCTCATAACTTTTTTATTTTTTTCATATTTCTAAAAATTTTTATAAGAAACGAATTTTCAGATCATTAGAAATAAAAAAGATATTTTTATGGCATTTCAAAATTCAATTTTCCAAAAGAGCTTTATCCGATCGTGCAACCACCGCTTTGACGCGGTGGCGGATTGCATGATCGGGCGGAATGTGAACGATCCATCTTTTGCGTCTGAAGGACTTTTACTATATTTATCAAAAATGAATGTTAACGTTCACAAAATAAGGGTTCAAAACGACTGTTTCAGACGAAGAATAATACAAAATTTATACTTACTGTTCGTTTTTGCTTAACTGCTTCTCTGATGGTATCTATTGGACGTCGTAACACTATAAATCTAACACAGTAAGTACTAACACTTTCTTAAAATTATACCTGAAAGGGAATTTTGAAAACACAAGTAAAAGACAATATAAAGTTCAAAAATATATATTAAATCTCTTTAAAAATTTATGTCTTACAACAACTTCAAGAAAAATGTTTTTGACAAACTATAGTCTGGCCCGTGTACAAGACATGGTGAGGAACGGAACGACTTATAATATACTAACTACCATCCAATATGCAGTTTTTGAGTTAACGATTACACAAAAAGATTCAAGAAAAGTTCAATGTTTATAAATTTTTGGTGGGCTTTTGCTTGCCTGTCTATTCACGTATTTTTAGTTCAATACCAATTTTGGTCGCTCCTCGGAGCTTAAAAATGCTTGAATCGCAACGACTTTCAATTATATTTTGCAATTATAATTTCATACGTTCAGGCAAGGCGGTCCCATGCACATATGAGTACATGGTAAAGATATTTTTCTGACACCGAATCACTGAGGAACCGGTTCAGGGCAAATCCCGTTAAAACCCATCATTTTCCCGTCAAAATCGACTGCTAGGAAATGATGGGGGTCCCATGTCGCTAAGGGCTATTTTTGCTAAAACTCACGATATACTTTGAATAGAAGCTGGATTAACTTGTCCTCATATTTAATACCACGCATGAGTTGCAGTGCTTAACAACGTGGATTCGTAAAAGGGTTTCTAATTTTGAAATTTCCGAAATCAAATCAAATTTTGTTACTGTTTCGAAAAGTACACCGAGGGTTTTATCGTGTTCTTTAACAACAGGTCCGGTTCAGCGAAAACGACAATTAAAACAATACAAAAAACCTAGACTCCTTTTTTAAAACTTAAAAATAAAATAGGTTATACAATTTAGTATGTAAAAAAAAAGCCTAACACAACTGGCCAATGAACACAAATTTTAGAGTAACTAGCACACTTCACTTTTTAAAATTTCGCATCGGACGCTGACACCACAACTTGAACAAAGTGCCTTACGCGAAATATTCCAACGAGGGGCTGCGCAGGGCTGACCTAAACTGTGAAAATTTTGATACAAAAATGGTTTTCGTTCGGTTACGAGATTAATGATGGGAAAAATAAATTTAGAGACAAAAATGTACAAAAAGAAACGAAGGAAAAACAAATTCTACAAAAATACACAAACACAAGAGAAGAGGGGGGCAGGAAAGAATTAAATGTGATCCAAAGGTATGAAAAACTAGTGAAAGGTGGATAGGATTAGAGAAAGGTATAGTTGGTGAAACCTGGCTATAGTGGCTGCCGGAAAATTGGTAACGTCTGGTACGATAGGGGATGTTTAATCCGAAATGGGGCATTATGTTGTCTAATTTGCGTTATGTGTCTTCTTAGAGGACTATTGCCCAGTTTGAACGAGTAGAAGTTCTGAGAGATTTTGTTACAAACCGCCCCTAAAATAGGGTTTGTTCGGATAACGTGAAACCTACGAGATGTGGAAAACGTTCGTAGCCCTTACGATTTGTATAGCGTGCGGTTTCAGATTCTTCTGCTAAATCGTCATTGTCTAGTTGGAAAATTTAGGGGGGGGCTTCTCTCTTCAATAAAACGCCTATTTTACTTAAACATCCATGAGGATGGGCTTAATATTACCAACAGAAAATACTGACATTTACCAATACGAAACCAGAAATTAGAAACAAAACAGTAATTGAACAATGAACATTCAAGGTGCAATATCGACATGTAAAATAATTGAACAGGTGATAATTTCTCAAGGTGCAATATCGATAATTAAAACAATTTAATCTGACTACAAACACTCGAAGGTGCAATATTAATAATTAAATACAATTGAATAGATTTTAAGCACTCAAAATGCTATACTGACAATTAAATACAATTGAACAAATTCTATGTTTACGGAGGAATCATGTACCGATACAGAGAGCACTACCCCGTCCTCTGGGTTTAATCCTCCGTATTCCTTAGTTTCACCGGGTAGCGTTTAATGCTGCCGACGGTGTTCACCTAACACACTTAAAATTAATTAAAACGCTTCGCGAACCAAAACAAATTTATGAATATTTTAACAAAAACTTTTAATAAATTCGTAGGAGAATTTGAAAAACAACACTTTGACAAATATTTATATAATTCTTAATTTAATTTTTCGGACCGTGCCGGAGTTCGACCAATTTCGGTGAAGCGGGTGGATCGACTAATTTTTCCCACCGATTTAGCCCAGCAACTCACAGCGGCCGTGGGTGTCTTATCTTTTGCTGGCAAAGGTTTAGCTTACGTCCTGTGGGAACTGATGTCGCCCAGAGGCTCAATACATTGTCATGCATGAATTTACCGAATATAATTGTAATAAAGTTGAATGAAGATTTAAATTAACTAAATTTGGAAATACAATTTAATAACAAAAAAAATAGAAGGAGGGGGTGATTATTACAATTTGCTGGACGTAGTCCGCTATCGGGTTTATGTCGTTACAGAGTTCGTAGAGGTCTCTGAGGGAGGTGTACCTTCCTGAATTTGAGATGAGGCGCATACATTTGTGTTCCAACACTTTGAGTTTTTTCATTGTCGTGGTCGGTATGCTGCACCACACCGGCGCCGCGTATGTGATAGACGGTCTGACCACCATCGTGTACAACCATTTTTTATTTTGTCTGTTGAGTCTGCTACCCCTGACCATGAGCGGATACAGACTCTTGGACAGAGAATAGACCGTCCGTTATTGCATTTCGATGAACCAAACTGGTATCGAGTAATTTAGGTTTAAGAAACAATGTACATTTTAAAACATAATATTTTTAATCGCAAACTCCTCTATACAATCCTTATTTTACTATAAGGAACGTAACCAGACTGCAACCAACAGCTACTCTCCGGGCTATGTGCTCCGCCGAGCGCTGAATTACAAGTTACAAGACTGGCGCGTTAAGTGTAATAATTGCAGATTACCATCAAAACGCTAATGCTTCGATTGCAACAAACACCAGCCGAAAGACCGATCCTACTTAAAGGAGCTCTCGAAAAAGGAAAATATTAAAACATTTAAAAATAAAGTAACAAGTTATTTAATGGAAAAGGGTTTCTATACAATTCAAGAATATATGAATGAATAATTTAAATCGTGATTAAATTTGTTAAATAACTATACCATCATTACATACCCATATTTATACATATATTATTGTCTTTTTATCTTAAACTTGACGTATTTTATACATTTATAATTTTATTAAACTTACTTTTCTAATTTTAATTAAACATGTGACGCAATTTTAAATATATTATTGAATTTGTGTTATTCATAATGTTAATGTTATGATAATAATTTTATTGTGTTATATTATTTTTCTTGTTATTTGATATCCACTACTTTACTGTATTTAGGTGATTGTACTCTTTGTAATGACGAATACAGTGCCATTTTGTACTATTTATGTACTGGTTATTATGGATAATAAAGGAATTATTACTTGCTTTATTGATCCAGTGAAATTTAAACATTTAAATTATTTTTTATTGTATTAATATATTCAATATTATTGTTTCTTTGGTAAGATTATGATATAAATAACAAGTTTAATTTAACAAGGACTTGTTTGTATCATTATAGCTTTTTTTATATTTGTAACCAAATATTAAAAATACATATAAAATACAGCATGTATTCCACTAGGTTGAGTTATTGTTCTTTACGATTTGTAGGCTAAAATTTATAATGTAACAATTATAATTTGAGGCATCAACTTTTCCGAAACATGCAGTAACCATCTTCCATTTGTTCGAATTTCACTTCTCCTTCCACTTTCACGGCACCCATTGGGAAATATCCTATCTGGAATAAGCAAATTTTTAAATTAGGCCTAAAATTACAAATTAATAAGAAAAAATCTTAAATTATTGGTTCAAGTCGACTACGACCAGAACAATTTGAGGTAATTTATGGCAGACACCAAAGTAGTGTTATGTGTACAGGCCCTTACGGATAGAGGTTTCGATAATTAGTCTCTAGTAGAAAGAAGTATGTCTAAATAGCTGCTCTATAATGGTGGTTGGGCAATCGGCCCATAAGTGTCGCTGCTGATCCCGAAAACCGTTGATGTGTGAAGATAAATCGAATCCTTCATCGGAAACGATCCAGAAGCCTTCAGAACAGTTCAGAGCGCCTATTTACAGATATAAAAAGAGCGGGAAGGGTGCACTGAGCAGTTCCATATTGGAAAGTAAAGTGAACAGAACAGAAAAGGAACAACTGATCAGACTAGTAAAAAGTACAGTGTTAAGTAGTGAATTATAGTAGTTAATGCTATAATTATAAAGACTAATTACTAAGGACTAAGTTAATTAGTTGTTAAATAATTCAGTAGTTATTGTTATTCGTGTTGCAATTTATTAAATCCACGTTTGGGGTATTTACTAAGGAGTGTAAATGTCAAACAACCTACTATCATGCACGAGATACTGACCCGTTCGGATGAAAATCTCGTTCAGAGGGATTTTCGGGAACTGCAATGAAATCTGATAAGCCCTGAGCGCATTTTGCGCACCACGTTGGTATCATCAGCAAATGATTTAAATTTGCTAATAATAATGCCCGTTATAATCACACAATGTGTAAAACAAAAATTCTTAAACTATAGATTTATTACCTCATTATTTTCGGTTCGACCTTTCCAAAATCCTCTACAATAGCCATCCCTAGCAATAATTTTAATATTTTGCCCCTCCAGAAGACTTAGCTCTAATATATCAGTAGCAACATAATTCTTTATTACTATAGCCCTTAGTTCTCTATAAGGCCATACCAGCTTGGCATCGTTTGGTACCCTAAAAGTATAAATTGCTCAATATATCCACTGCTAATAAGAATAAACTAATTTCGGAATGTAATCCGCCTTCAGTGCTGTGTTAAAACACCTACGCTGGACTGCAAACAACTTATCTCGCTTTCTATCAGACCACGAGTCTTTTTTCGTATAACGGTCCCATGTTTTCCCTTATATCCCCACGCCTAGTAAAATGATTTATTCCCTTCCTTTGCCTTCACCATAAAATTAATCATATCTGCTACCATCTTCCAGCTCCTCTCTGTTTCCAGCATGTACCTAATTAGGTTATCAAGGTTCCAATGGTCTACTCATACTCTCTCTGTCTCCACCAGTTGCAGTTAAACACGAAATGCATTACCGTTCTCCCCACAATACACACACATCCGTGAGTCAAACCTTTCCTATGTCAAACATAACTTTCACAGAGCTACCGTCTCCCGTTAGGATCTCGGTGAGGTGAAAGCTCATCTTCCCATGGCCTCTGTTCACCCACGATCTTATGTCTGGAGTAAGGCATCTCATATGTATTCGTTTAGTTGAGTTATTCCACTTGGTATGCTATTTCTGGAAAAATCTCTTCCTTGTTCTTAGCTTCCCCCTGCCCAATTATACTCCTCTCGTCTTTCCTTGTTCAGTAGATTTATCGGGAGACCACCGACACTACCAAGATTGTCTCATACGACACAGTTCAAAACCTAAGTGCAGTTCTGCACAGTGCCCTTTCTAGCCTCCTCGTCTTCTGTGCCTCCATCGAACTGTCCAATACCAGATTTGCATACAGAAGGATTTTACTGGGTTTTGATCCAATCGTGTTGCTCATGAGTCGTCCTAAGCCAAAGGCGGATTTTCCCACCTTATCTGCTGTCTTCGACGCATACAGTTCAAATTTAACGATAATCCTAGATATTTTATGCTCCTGCTAGGTCCGATCTCTTGTCCATTATGTTAACCACATATTTAAATGTCTTTTTTCCTTAGTAGATTTAGTAGATTTGTACGTAGTGTGTTTATTTTAATACATTTTGAATAAATAAGATAAACCGTGCCTTTAACTCCTATGGAACTCTAATTTTCCTTTGACGCGTTGAACATTGCGTCTCTCCACTGCAGTTACTCAGGCCCTGCTTACCCGGATTTGTAGGGTAAAATAGGAATTAGCGCACGAGCAACCGTACTCTTCGTGTATATTTTTCACTGAGGGTTTTCCGGTTTCTTCCTTGGCAATAATATCAACCACCTATCAATTGTTTTTAAAGATAAGTATTGCGTCCACATATAGATAGACAGTGAGACTACCGGAATTGAGAGATCTTAATTTTCTTTATCTACTGTGGAACGTGAAATCCAAAGAAAGTGATAACTCTCTTCGATGTAAATGAGGAAAATAAAAATTATGAAAAGTAAATTAGTTACCTTTTAAAATCGACGCCCAAACTGTACATTTGATAATAATGGACCATTTCTATCAAATTTTTGAAAATTTTATTCTTTATTAGATAACACTTTTTGGGTTTTCCATTGATACAGTAGATTTTAAAATGATATACGCATTTACCATTCCTAAAAGAAAGTTCATCTTATACAGATTCGGTAAAAGTAGTTTTATATATCCTGAAGTAAACGAGTGCGATAAAGAAAACATAAGAGAACGATAGATGGATATACCTCCACCACCTAGCCCTAGCTCCCAAGGAATCCTAAACAATATATTCTTTAATAATTCACAAGAACCTGTAACTACGTATAAGTTATCCTATACTTACTTTAACGATAGGCTATACAAACATAATCCATCGCCTTGTGACCTGATCCGGATTAGGAAAGTTCCGCTCTCCCGACAACTCAAATTCTCCTCTGCCATTTCTCTATCCATCTCACCAACATACCACAGTTTTTCTTTCACTTCTCTCGGTAACCCGCAGTAGTCCTCCGAGTTTGACATGCAATTCTTGTGCACTACTAGATCACATACGTCACATTTGTAGCCCTGGTAGATGATCCCGCTTAGATATTTTGAGCAAATCGCACA
Organism: Leptura quadrifasciata; assembly: GCA_963675555.1. Lineage (NCBI taxonomy): Eukaryota > Metazoa > Arthropoda > Insecta > Coleoptera > Cerambycidae > Leptura > Leptura quadrifasciata. The sequence goes on along the minus strand of OY776681.1, from coordinate 16,070,157 downwards.
CTGCTCTGGTGAGTTGAAGGTGGTAAGTTGGTAACGATGCTGATTGATATGTTGGATTGTGCGGAAATGAATGTATGCACTGAAAGGATATAATTAGTAATTTGGGGGAGGGAGAAACTGCCTTGCAGAATCCATATGAATAACATATGAAATTATTTCTGAAATACTTAACTCACCTAAAAAATGATTTATGGCATATTTATTATCTTATTAATTTTACTAATAGTAACAAAAAAAAAACTTGAAGTTTGAAAAATATTGGGTTCATTTTGAACAGCCATAAATTGGCGCGTTGTTACGTCAACGCCCTGAAATCCAATCACAGAATTAACATCACAGAGGTTGTCTCTGTTCAAGATTGTTTATTAATCTTGGTCTCTGTTAACATAACATAACCTCTATTTATTGACAGCACTCAGCAATTTTCTACTTTAGGTAAATTATCAGCGGCACCTTTAACATATCCCTCTTCCACTTGATTCCATTTTGATTGTAGAATTAATAAAACATAAACCAGAAACTGATAAAATAAAATTTTCACTCCAAACAATACAAACATAAAAATATAAATTTAACGTTTTAGGTTAGTCATCTGATGTGTAATGTAGGCGAACGTCCGACGCTTTCACGAATAACTTGTGCGGCATTTATCTGGATTCTGATTGGCCAATATTTACACGTCCACTGCTTTAGACCAATCACAGTACAAGCATTACAAGTTAACATTCTGAGAAGTTTTAGAGGAAAGCTTTCTTTAACACTCAGTTAGAATCTATTACAAACTAATTATATCCATAATCTCATTGGTTTTCCGGGTAGATACGTAATTCTGGCGCGTAAAAATGGCCGTTTTAAAAAGCAGTGAAATTATCAGCATGTTGTTTTAACGATATTTTCTTAGAAATAATTCTTATTAGAAAAGTAAATTGTTGTAAATTAATAAAATGTTTTATTATATCATTTTCACGACACAAATTGTTAAAATAAAATTAATGGGAAAACCCTATTAGAATGGAGACTTCAAGTACAACTCGAATAATACTAACCGTCAAAGTGACATTCACAAAAAGTTGATACAGTTTTACAAATATTCATGAAAAATTGCCCATTTCTTACAATAATTGGAACGATCGAAGATAAAACATTGTAAGACATACTTGTATCTTAAATAACTATATTGCAAAAAATTATAGTTTAAAAAACTAAAAAAACATGCTTTAATAGCAAACCGAACTAAAAAGTAAAAAATAATTAAAGAAAGAAAGTTAGTGCCTTATTCTTCAAAAAGAAACAACAATGCAACTACGGACATGTGTTTCGGAGTTATTGCTCCTCATCAGCGTAGCATAGCTTAGTGAATATGTCTTAGAGTTGAGCAAAACTAATAAAGGTAGGAAAGTACAGTACAGCATTTGCCAGGTGGAAATAGAGCAGTACACATAGGGCTCCTCGTACTGACTGCTCTCATTTGAGGCCCAAAATGTGGCACATGATGTAAGAAAGTACAAATGGAGTACTGTGTACTGTAATTTCCTACTTTTATTAGTTTTGCTCAACTCTAAGACATATTCACTAACGCTACGCTAATGAGGAGCAATAACACCGAAACACGCGTCCGTAGCTGCATTGTTGTTTCTTTTTGAGGAATAAGGCACTAACGAGCTTTCTTTAATTATTTGACCTCATAAGCCCTACATCTTGTAAAAAATAATGTTTACATATTTTAACTATTTTATTGTAAAAAGCGTGGAGTGCTTTTTACTATATTTTTATTACACCAACCGCTTCTTACAATAAAATATTTAAAATATGTAAACATTATTTTTTACTTTTTAGTTCGGTTTGCAATTAAAGCGTATTTTTTAGTTTTTGAAACTATATTTTTTTATAGTCATCCTCTTGCCATTCAACCTGCTTTCCGAAACCGCTGAGTATCCGCTAGTAGTACATAATTAATATCACATCATAATGTATGTATTAAAGTTGGAACTAGCGTTTAACAGGCAAATACGTTATATTATTTACTGCGGCGCCTCCGCCAGAATATCGACATTAGATTAGTCTTTTATTTTATTTTATCCTGATGATCCTGGTGAGGACATTAGGACAAAGTTGTCAAATTATTGTATTGTCATCAGTCGTCGATAAGTCTGCAAAGTTTCAGATTAATCTGACGTTTCGAAGTAGGTGAGAATCACGTTCAAAGATTGAAAAATTTACATACAAACAAACAAACAGGCGAAAAGCGTGCAAAAATAACTTACCGGGCGTCAGTTATGGCTCTTATAATTTGTTCTTTCAGTTCTGTAGATCTTGCGTATATCGTGTATCTCATCTGATGGTCTTTTCTCTCTAAGTAAAATTGATATGCCAAACCTTCGTCACAAATATAATATTCTTCTATGTTTATCATATCTTGATAGGTGAACTGATTATGCTAAAAATGAAATAATAAATAGCAATACCTTACTAGACAGGGATCCGTACACTAAACTCTGTTTATTCTTTAATTGCTGTGCAACTTTTGGATATGCATTTAAAGGACTCGAGTTTTTTTTAATAACAATCATTTTTACGTATAAAAATATTCAAAAGGTACAAGCAACATATTATATATACAGTGTCACCCAGTTGTTTTGGAGCCACCCTGTAAAATCTTTGCTTTGATTTTCACCGTTTTTACTTTCTCATATACGCAGTATATAAGGAACATACGGTGATCGTACAAAAATTCGTATGCGTACAAAAGTTTGAGTTTTTTGACGAATGAACACGTTTTCAAGTCCCCTAAACCCAAAAAAGTGGTTTTAAAAAAAATCTGTCTGTCGTCTGTGGTCGCACCTAGAGCCTAAATTACTGGATCGGTTTTGTCCAAATTTTACATGCGTATTCAAAAGGGCCACACCTCGAGGCGAAATCGCAAAATCAATTCTAGCTGAAATGTGGGAGGAGTAAACCCCTAAAAACAGGAAAAAAATAGAAAATAATTTTTTCTCTAAAACGGCTCTTAACGATTTTGATTAAATTTGACACATAACTTCCTTACTACCAGCATAAGATGGCATAACCAGTTGGTCCCAGAAAATTCAGGGAGGAGTGCTACAGGGTGTGAGCTTTAAAGGATTTATTAATTTTTTTATCTAAAACGGCTGTAACGATTTTGGTCAAATTTAACATTTGCGTCGGAGAGCGTTGGTAGAGACCGTTGAGGAGGTTCGCGCACTTATTTTCGATTGGAGAATTTCAGTTTAAGTTTTGGAAAAATTTAATATTTTCTGCAAAAGGGTCAAGACTTCGCCCTGTGTATGCATTTGGAGCACTTGGTATTTTGTGAAAGATTAAAAAACACTTTTATTGTCTATGGCAGGGTATATTCCACCACCCTGTATATTACTTCTTGAAATAACACACTTGTTTAAAACGAAATTTATTTATTTATTTTTATAACACTACACAGAGTTTAATACAGTTAAAATTAACTTAAAGTAGATTGCAAAAATGATAACTTTTCAACAGCGAAAGTTTTGTCTTGAAAAAATAAAAAATTAACTCGATTTTTTATTTAAATTGAAGATTTGTAAAATTCACTTTTTTGGTGAAGGTGCCGATTATAATAGATTGATAAGTTCACTTATAATTAGATGCGCGAGGGCAGAAGAGATTTGTCGTTTTTTACTTGGAGCTACCAAGGAAGAACTCTAGATTGGTTGTAGCACGCGGATCGGAATTAACTTCTCCGAGATTCGCCGTGCTAGGTCTTTTATACTATCACTGCTTGTTGCATTTGTCGTGCACCGCGAGTCTCGCACAATCGTTTTTTTTGTAAGCTGGATAGGTCCCCGGCCAGTCAGTGCGGGCTAGGATTGCCCAATATTGCATCATAAAGGAGAAATTGATTGAATTTCGAATATTCTTTCCTATTATTTGGGTTTTCTACCACATGTATTATTATCCTCTTCAAAACAAATCACCGAATCTACAAAATAATAGAATTATTGGGAAAAAACCTCTGCGCCCGTGACGTTTACGCCAAAGGAAAAGTCAGAGGTTATGTTTTGCAAATAATATAAATCGGAATAAACACAGAAATAATGTATTTAGCTGACGTTTCGGAAAGTAATCTCTTTCCGTTTTCAAAGCTTTTTTTGAAGAACTCTTATTTTGCTGTGTATGTCAAATACACAGCTTTAAGATTCTGTTTATGTTATTTCCATAGATACTTACTTTCGAATTGAAAATTTATATACGACTTAAAATTAGAAATCTTTCGTTTTTTAAACGAAATCTGAATCGGCTTTACTTTGGAAGATGTTTGATAAATTGTTCGAATTTATTGTACTAATTTTCGACTCGCCCTAGTAATATTATTCCGCAGGTTGAGGCGCTTATCTAAGCGCTGCAGTTGGCGCGATGTGAACTAACGGAAATAAATTTTGATAACATAAATTATTTGTGCTGCGGGCGGTAAATTTGATATAAAATATTTGTTCAGATACATGAATGTTGAAGGAGCGAAAGTAAATATTGATGAAGAGCTGTAGAATGTCGTGTAGAAAAATGAATGATAATTTATTATGTAAGACGCAGTATCGAGTAGATATTTAGATTGAGCGAAGAATGGCTTGTAGAAAATTTATTTAAACGAATTAAATTTTTATAGCGGCGGTGTACAAAGAGTCTTACGAGTGGTTTGATAATAATATAATTTTAAAGTTATTATTTTAGGAAGTTTGAGCTGTAAAGTGGGCAAATTGAATGTTTTGAATGTTTCGACGTTATTATAGGCATCTTTAGGAATTATCGGATTGTAGTGAATTTTTTCGGAAAATATTTTGAAAAATTGTGGTTTTTTGATAATTTAATGTATAGGGACACTTTTTTTTCTAGTTTCACAAGGCGAACTGAAAGATTAATTTATTTTTCAAATTCTGACATTTTTCGAGTTAATTTTTTCATGATACGAAGTATATATTATAACAACCCACGCCCTCTCCCGAAGAGAGGTTTAATTCCTAGTAGCAGAGTAAAAGGAAGCCTACCGAATTAGCTACCAGTAAAACGGTAGTTCGCCAGCTGGTCCAAAGATGGCGCCATTACCACCGATTGACTAGAGAACGGTAATGGACTCATCCGGAATGTCAGACCATAAGGAAACAGAGGTTGTCTGGGACAGTCAGAAAGTGAAATAGATAAATCGAGAATAAATGCCACGGATATATAAGAAGCGGATCCAACGCACGGAGTCTGTTATATTTCAGTTGACAAATGATCAGATAAAATAAAGAACAGTAACAGGTAGTGAATATATAGTTGTTAAAAGTGATTAATGAAAATTCGTGTTGCAATTATTGGACTTACGCTTGAAGGCGTTGACTGGAGGGTGTAAACACGTTACACTATTAAAAAGGAATTTATTCATATACCTTACCACACTAACGTGAAAACTTTCATCAACCAACACGTGTTAATGTTAAAAGGATGGTATATTTTCTTACCCAAGAGTAAGTCAATCTCTTGCAGACCAAAATAAACGTATCCAATATGAAAATATTTCGGTTCCTTAAAACATCATCGTCTCTCGATCTAATTTTTACTATGTCGTCTTTAATTAATCGGCCCAGTTTGTTCAATTTACACAGAGTTGAGTCGTAATTCCACTCCAGTATGACTCTCTGCAATTTCTCAGCTTCCTCTAATTTATCGCTATCACCTTTCATTTCATTTATATAATCGTTCAATTGTAACATAGCTTCCATGGATTTATGCAGGTCGTTGTGTTCTTCGTGATCCTGAAATGTCACAAGGTATGATTGTTGACTGATATAAATATAATATAAACAATTTCAAATGAGAGTTGTATTAAATATGCATATTTTTAGAGCAATGGTTCCTTCGAAAACTTAGTTATCCTGAAGGGATTTAAAAGAAAAATTTAGGAAATGTGGATATATCGGCTTCACTTACTTGAGGTGTATACTTTATGATTCTTTCCAATAAAACGCGATACTTCAAAAATCTGTTCATTGGAAACATCAAGATATCCACCAATTGTAGCAGCTTGTACTCCATTTCACATTTCTGAAAAATTAAATAACGTTTGTGAATACTTAGTCACTGAACTCGTAATCGGAAACGTTTGTATAAAATTCGTATAAGACCTGTTTTTCAGCACGTCTGAACCTACAACTTTAAAAAGTGCTGCCTTCTCGCAAATAAACCTACTTCGGCTCGCTTATATTGGAGGTTTTAGAATCTTGCAAAGCCTTTACAGATTATATCAACATGTTTAGCGGCTGTGAAGAACTTCTTCCCAGAATGACTATATCATTGTTTTTATCATCAACAATAGGCTTTCTTCTTTGCATTTTTGCCTTGACAGAGCCACAATTTTTAAAATTTTCTCCAGTATGCGTTTTACAGTGTTTGGTGACGGTTTCCGTTTTTCTGGATATCGAGTAGCAAATGTGCTGCAAGTTCTTGATATTACTTTATCACATTCTCCATAAATAATAAACAAATTTAAAAAGTTTTCGTTGGTATAATTTAAACGTGCTGGCATTTTTTGACATAAGATAATGACTGATTGTTTCTAATCATGGCTATTTTGATGAAATTATTACAACAATTCATGAAGTTCTAATAAAATCGAAAATATTTCAAAGAGTTGTAACTTTAACCCCCACAATGCTAATATCAGAAAAAAGGGAATTTTACACAACTTGACGTAAAAAATACAGGGTGTTCCATTTGACCTAAAGAAGTTTTCGCGGTTTGAAGTTGACAAAATGTAAACGAAAAACGGAACACTTGGTATGATACTATTGAATTTATTTCAGTTGTAGAACGTAGTTCTCCTTGTGTTCTTCTTACGTGGCAAGAAGCAAATGAGGATCTTTTACACGAAGAAAGTTATAACGATTCTTGCAAACCGTTGCACTTGTCAAATTCTCTATAAAATGTCAATTATTTCTGAAACGGCTGGATTTAGGTATATGATATGCTACACATTTTCGACTCCGAATTTTATGCTCTTTTCGAAAACCCTAAAATATATAGGGTGTTCTATTTGAAATAGGCAAGTTGGTATCGACTTCCGGTATAAGCGGAAGTTCCAGCTACTTGTAATTATTTTGTTTAGATTGGCCACGCCGACATTAGTAATTATCTAAATTTTCAAAATTTTCTGATGCGTACTTTTCTCTATATCGATCGACTCATTTCCCGGTGAGACACCCTGTATACATGTAAGTATAGCATGAATAAAATTCTATTCTATTCTATTCTACATGTGTTTTATGAGCTATTACAATTTTTTTGAGAATAAAGCTATAGTATTGGAGGTATATGTTTAAATTTTCTTCACGCTTTGTTTCTGACGGTGTAGTGTAGATACAAATCCAACTTTACTGCTTGCTTTTCATGAAATATTACAAAATACTAAAAATTATGTGCAGTATGTGCAATCCTACAATTTGTAGTGGAAATGTTTCTCAACTCGTGGGAATAATAAAAAATTCAATTGCTTTAACGATTTCATATAGCTCTTGTACTGATAATGCGCAGTACACATTTAAATAAATTTAAATACTTACAATCAGTGCTTGAAGGAAAATCTCGTCGTCTCTACGTAGTTTCTCTAGTTTTATATATGCCCTGGTTAAATTCACGCAATAAGGGCCATATAGCAGAAACTTGTGATTCCAATTTAAAAAAATGTTGCTGATTCTAATGAATGGGTTAGTGTTGTTGATTTTTAAGAGGTCGCAAAAAAATTCCAAATGTAGGTCGAAGAGATCCTTAAAATAAAACTGTTACTACTTTGTATTTAAAGCCTCCCGTTTTAACTGTACCTTTATTTTGAAAAATATAATGCTGAAGTCCTGCGGTCTCATATGTTCCCGCAAATTAGCCATGAATTTTTCTACGGATACGCTCAGAATATCGACATATTTTTTTTCGGTATCTATCAGTTCCTTTATTGCACAGTCGCGTTTTTCCAGATCTGACGCAGCCTAAAATTATTAAAATTTTATTTACACATTTAATAATTCTTTATACAGAGTGATTTAGATTTAGATATAAACAGGTCGATTTTTAATTAGAAATTGCCATTTTTAGCATGAAAATAATACCCCCTCGTTCACCCCCTCTGAAATATAACTACCCCCATGAAAATTTTAAATTTGGAAGGAGGTCGTGCGCACCTCGTTCAAAAGAAATTTTTTCCCTATCAGCAGTATTAAAATTTTTAAAATTTGGGTCATTAATTACTAAGAAAATTAAATTTGAAATTGTAAAATTTTGTTAATGCCATATTAACAATAAGCACGTTGTGAATTTGATAATAATAATAATAATAATAATATCTTTATTTACCATAGACAATATACAAGGGTAAATAGGTACCATTTCACTTAGCTAGTGTTCTTCCAATGGCTCCAAAACATAAAGGAAACGATTTAAAATACAAAAAGAAAATATAAAAAAATATAAAAAGAAAATGTATGCTACGATGCGTTGCCAGTGTGGCAGGTGTGGGAGATCAATCAAGAACATTCGAATTTACGTATATTGTACAAATGTTAAAAGGTACGTGCAGGGAGGGTACTAAAGATTTTGATTGGTATGCAACATACTTTTTATTTTATAGTTAAATGATTTTGCTGATAACTTTTTAATGTCAGGGTCTAACTTGTTCCACATATGGATAGCATTATATGTGAATGAATTGTGAAAAGCAGAGGTCTTGTGTTTAGGTATCATAAAGTCTTGCACGTGCCTTGTATTTAGGAAATGATTATAAACTGAGAACTTATTTCGCAGATAACTAGGCTTACCTGTGGTCATCACTTTATAAATAAGACTATATGTGTGGGATATTCGCCTATGTTTCATATTTAAGATATGATTTTCATTTAGGTAAGGAGTAATGTGATTCCGAAAGGGAATATTGTAAGCAAAGCGCATGCAGGCGTTCTGAACTGTTTGAATTAGATGACATGAAGCGGCACTAATGAAATTATTATATACTACATCGCCATAATCAAGAATTGAGAGAACGAGGCTATTACACACATGATATTTGACACTAGATGGCATGCAAGTTTTATATGGGTACAAACTTTTTAGGCGACTAAAAGCTAGTCGATTGAAAAGTAAGTGCGTCATCCATAATTATGCCTAGATTTTTTACTTCTTTTAATTTAGGTACCTATTTCATCATTATCAATTTTGACAACAAAATCAGATAATTTATCCCTGGAATATTTAGAGCCTGTTATCAATATAACTGACTTAGATGCATTAATTATTAAATTATGCTTTGAAGAAATTTTTTTTATTTTTTGTAAATCTGAGGAAATATTATCTTGTGCAGTTACTATATTATGTGGGCAAATATCAAATATTAATTGAGAATCATCTACATATTGTACCATTTTAGAATATTCAACTTCGTCATTCATGTCTGCGACATATATTAAAAATAACAGAGGTCCCAAAATCGACCCTTGAGGTACACCTTGATTTCATAGAGCAAATTTAGATGTCTGAAAGTTATTTGTGGCATTCTACGAATATTCTTTCCTATTATTTTCTACAAGAGGATAATAATACATGTTAAACATAATATTTTTAGTCGCAAACTCCTCTATAAATCCTTATTTTACTATAAGGAAAATAACCAGACTGCAACCAAAGTTACAAGTCTGGCGCGTTAAGTGTAATAATTGCATATTACCATCAAAACGCTAATGCTTCGATTGCAACAAACACCAGCCGAAAGACTGATCCTACTTAAAGGAGCTCTCTTGCCAGTCGTCACACACCACTTGCAGACTGCAGTTTCGAGCTGTTGGCTCTCGTCAGTGCAAGGTAGGCATGCGACGACCGGCATGAGAATCCTTTGACTACTTAGTACATCCCGCTATTTCTACAATAACGACATGCAAAATAGCCAGCAGGCGCCATCCAGCGGTCCAGTGTCTGTTGCAATCGAAAAATAAATAGCCTGACTTGGCTTAGCATAGTTCAAATGTGCTTTTAGAGGGCGGAATATTAAACATAATATTTTTAGTCGCAAACTCCTCTATAAATCCTTATTTTACTATAAGGAAAACAACCAGACTGCAACCAAAGTTACAAGTCTGGTGCGTTAAGTGTAATAATTGCATATTACCATCAAAACGCTAATGCTTCGATTGCAACAAACACCAGCCGAAAGACTGATCCCACTTAAAGGAGCTCTCTTGCCACACACCACTTGCAGACTGCAGTTTCGAGCTGTTGGCTCTCGTCAGTGCAAGTGTGCAAGTGGTGTGTGACGACTGGCAAGAGAGCTCCTTTAAGTAGGATCAGTCTTTCGGCTGGTGTTTGTTGCAATCGAAGCATTAGCATTTTGATGGTAATATGCAATTATTACACTTAACGCGCCAGACTTGTAACTTTAGTTGCAGTCTGTTTATTTTCCTTATAGTAAAATAAGGATTTATAGAGGAGTTTGCGACTAAAAATATTATGTTTAATATTCCGCCCTCTAAAAGCACATTTGAGTAATACATGTGGTATAAAACCCAAATAATAGCAAATTTAGATGTATTAGTCTTATTATTTATAGTTAAAGCTACACACTGTTCTCTTCTGGTTAAATAAGATTTAAAAAAATTAATGCAATCATTAGAAAAGCCATAATAATGCAATTTAGAGAGCAAAACTAATGGGTTCAATGTATCCAAAGCTTTACTAAAATCAAGTAGAACGAGAGAAGCGGCTTTATTGTCTACGTTTTGACAAATGTCATCAGTTACTTTTATAAGTGCAGTGGAGGTGCTATGATTTTTTCGAAAACCCGATTGTGTTGAAGTCAAATAATTTTCATTAAAATAAGGGAAAATTTGGTTATGAATATGTCTTTCTAATATTTTTGAGATAGTAGATAAAATACTAATAGGCCTAAGATCTTTCAATTCTGTGGGATTAGCTATTTTTGCAAGAGGCTTAACTATGGCTTTTTTCCAGCAGTTCGGATATACACCATCCAGAATACAACTATTTAAAATATTTATAAGATGTTTTATACAAAATGGCAAACATAGTTTAAGATCTTTAACGCTGAAACCATCCGCGCCAACACTACAAGTTTTAATATTATTAATTATTTTATAAACGTCATCACTTGTTAATAACTTAATATTAAATTTATTATTTTTATTATTTTGATGTAAATTAGAATTATAGTATAGTATACTTTGTTTTGCAGAATCATTATCAGACGGTATAGAAGTAGATATGAAGAAATTATTAATTTTTTCTGGATCAGCAAGCTCACTTGGAATGTTATTATTAGTTTTATTTTTTGTTAAATTTAATTTATTTACCTCAGACCAAAATAATTTGGCATCCTTATTTTTTGATAACGAATCAAAATAGGAACATTTTTCTCGTTGTATAGCATGGTTTGTATAATTTTTTGTTGTTTATAATATTCTAAACTCATGTGACTTTTGTTTTTCAAATATTTAATTTTAGCTTTATCCCTTATTTTCATAAGAAATTTGATATTCTCAGTAATTCAGGGCGTAAAAGGTTTTTCTTTTATCTTTTTATGTTTTAGCGGAGCATGTTTATTTATTAAATACAAAACACTATTATTGAAAATATTCAACTTTTCATTTACATCTCTTACATAAAATATTGCGTCCCAATTTAACTCACTAGAATCTTGTTCAAAAATTTGCATGTTAATTTTATTATTTTCTCTAAAACTAATATATTTATGTTCAGTTTCAATTTTAGGTATTTTGATTATAGAGACAATTAAGTTGTGATCAGATATATTGTCTGAAATGGGCACTGAATTGGATTCTATGATTTCAATATCATTGCTCATTATTATAAGGTCTATTAGTGATGACGTATTTAAATTTTGATTAATTCTAGTTGGTAAGTTAACACTTTGATTAAGACTAAATGAATTCAAAATAAAATTAAAACTATCAGCGTTTAATGATTTTTTAGACACATCAATGTTAAAATTACCCATAAGGATTATATGATCAAATGACGTAACTGCTAGACTAATAAGATTCTCAAGTTGCCTAAGAAATTCATTGATTGAATTTCTTCGGTTATCCTATTTTTTATATTTGCAATATTATCTGGTCAATTAACATACACGGGGCGAGCGTAGGTGCGTCTTTACTATGCACATACTTCGATATGCGATGTAAAGCAACGTTAGGCGTGGTTAGTTGTTGGATTGGTGACCGTTCCAACGAAGACCACGTCCTCGCCTCACCCATCTTCCAGCGGCTTATATATCAGTGTATGCGCGGAAGCTATACAACCTTAGGCGAGGGTTGTATAGGAGATATACCATCCTTCGGAGGGGATGTAAAGCCGTCGGCCCCTTGTCTATTAAATGTTAGGCAAGTAAAAGTTCCCTACTCTTCTTAAGGGAAGAGGTTCGGCAAAATTCCTGATTGGGGGTAGCTCGTCTACAGGCGTCGGTGTTAGGCCTCAGTAGCGGAAATAGGCCGACGTTAAATAAATGTATAAAAAAAAATTAACATACACGTTTGATTTTAAATAACCCCATAAAAAATAATCAAAAGAGGTCAAATCGGGAGACCGAGGTGGCAATTCGATAGTTCCGCGCCTTCCAATCCTTCCGTTAGGGAAAACGTTTAAATAATTTCTCACTCTAAGTGAATAATACGGTGGAGTTAAAATACCTGTCTATTTCTTTTGGATTATTAACGGAAAGTTATTTTTAATGTAGATACTAAAAAGTTCGTCAAAAAACCAAGATAAACATCACCGTTAACTGTGTCTTCAAAAAAATAAACTGCAATAACTTAACTGAGTTTACAAGGCAATAACAAAATTTCACATTTTAAAAATTAATTTACTCAGTAATTAATGCCCCAAATTAAAAAAAGTTTATACTGCTCAATAGAGAATCAAAATACCTTTCGAACGAGGTATCACACTACCTGTAACCGGCATCGGTAGTAAAAGACTATTACTGCTGCTCAAAGTTTGTGAATTACGTACAGTAAAGGACTAATAAGTAAGCAGCTCAGATGAAGCGTCAGGAAAATGACAGTTTAAGTTTACGAAATTTGTCATAAAAATCATGTTTTCTTGACGTTTCAGGAAAATAGTATATTATTTTATTAGGAGTAAAAGTGATACTTTTGTGACGAGTCTGACTCACTTTGTTCGTCCGATAATTACAAACGAGTCACAAAAGTGGCTTTTACTCCGAATGAGACATGTTATTTTTTCTTCAAACGTCGGTTAGCTATAAAAAATTAGCTGTGCGTTGCCATTAGCAACGGAAGTAAAAGTCCGCTCGAGTGGAAGAAAAAGTACTTCCGTTGCTAATAGCAACGCAAAGCCGTCTGAAATGTCAAACTTTAATGCCATGAAATGAGTAAGAGATGACGTTTGATAGAAATAGTATATTATTTTATATGGAGTAAAAGTGACATTTTCTGTGTCGAAGATGTACTTGTACAGCCGAGACACAAAAAATCACTTTACTCCTCATAAAACATGCTATTTTTTCGTCAAATGTCGAATGTAATTTAAATAAATATTTTTTTTTCCAAATACTGCCGCTCACAAGCGGCACGAAAAGATTTTTATTGCCACCCAGGGCTCCTTAGCGGCAATAAGAGACTAAGTAAGCAGATCAGTCGAGAGACGTCTCAGAGAAATGAAAGTTTAAGTTCAATTTCATAAAAATCATATTTTTTTGACGTTTGAAGAAAAGATATACTTTACGGTCATGTTCGAAAATGTCAAACTGCAATGTTTATTTTATTACATTACATACAGACCTACCAATTCATGATCACGTGACACAGGACAAATTCTCTCGTACGTCCCTTCAGACAACATATATTCGGTCAAACTACTTTCCCTTGATGCAAGTTCACTAAAATGAAAGTCAAGTAAATTTTAAGAAAAATACACGCAGATCGGAAGACGTAGTAGTAGAAAATAATCTTTATGAATTTTATATTGAATTTTTATCATGATAAGTTGCGACCAGTTCTGCATTGACTATTAACGTAACTGTCATCATGTTGTCATGTTTTTAATCTGATACAGGGTGATTCAACTAAAACTCACCCTGTATAGTACTTATTTACATGCAAGTTAGCAATTTTTTTCACATACTTACTAGTAGTGGAGACTTTCGTACACATGTTCTTCTGCTTCACTCAGATGTTCAGGAACGGAAAACCCACTAAAAAATCAAAACGGTGTTTGTAAAGAGAGAAAAAAAAGAAAAGTTTGTACAAATATTTTTTTAAATTCGCGCAATTTAGCATACGCGATACGCTTGTTATCGTTTTGAAAAATCGCGCCCAAATTTTTCATTCTACAATTAATGTTTAGGAGATCATTTTATTTTTGACAACTCTTCTCTGTTTTAATTTGTTTAAAATCAACATTGTCGATTTAAAAGCTATTTCTCTTTGTACTTGAATAATAGTAAGAACGCATTTTTCCGCCCATGCAGAAGATCTGGGAGAAAAACTTTCTTCTATTTCTGTTATTATTGACAATAGAAAAACGTTTCGTATAAAAGTTACATATATTTTATTGAAACGTGATAAAAAAACAATATCATGCATAGATCACGTGATACGAAATAAATATATGTTTTTTTCTTAATGGAACACCCTATATATTGTTGCATTTTCGAGAAGCTCTTTTTCCCCTGATTTCAAATGTATAATATTGTATAGATCTATCTTAAATACTTCTTGACATATTTGACATTCAAAATACATATTGTCATCGGCAGATGAGAGAAAAAACCGCGAAAAATCGGGGACCAAAATTATTTTTTCCACATAAAACTCACTGTAACTTCATAACCATTAAAGTACGCGCATTAACAAATTCATTTTCGGAAACTACAGAAAAAGACCTTTAATTTGACATATCGTATAGCTCGGTACGATAAACACCAAAAAAGATATAGGGCCAAATAGCCCCAACACAGAGCACAAAACAGCCACGCGGCGAGGCCCTGCAGCGCAACAGCTCGCGTCCGGCGAAGCCCGTGCTACGTCACACCGCCGGGAAAGTATAAATATGCGCGCGCCCGCTAGCCCTGAATCAGTTCGTTCAAGTCCATCGTCCGCTACACATCAATCAGTTAGTTCGCTACCATCGTCCTGTACACATCAGTTAGTTCGCGACCATCGTCCTGTACACATCAGCGTCTGCCTTTGACACCGCCTACCTGAAGACAGTATTATTGTATTAAATATCTATTTTATTTCACAACCTGCCTAACTAGTAGTTTGGAGTGCACAGTAGTGGTGAAAAGTGGAGTGGGTGTTGTTTAGTGTACTATAAAAGAAAATCGTAATGAATACCAGGGGTCGATCTAGGCAGGGGGACGGCGTCCCATCTAGCCAGATAGATTCAGAACAAACACAGAGCCGTTCGCCCCAGGTCCCGGACGCTCTCTTTACCAATCAAGAGGACTCAGGTCTGGTAAGGGAAATGGTGACCCCCTTGTCGCCCAACGTCGCGGCCCGTCAATTTCTCACCGGTCAAGAGGATTCAGGTCTGGTAAGGGAAATGGTGAACCCCTTGTCGCCCAACGTCGCGGCCCGTCAACTTCTCACCGGTCAAGAGGATTCAGGTCTGGTACGGGAAATGGTGAACCCCTTGTCGCCAAACGTCGCGGCCCGTCAATTTCTCACCGGTCAAGAGGATTCAGGTCTGGTAAGGGAAACGGTGGACCCCTTGTCGCCCAACGTCGCGGCCCGACGATTTTTCACCGGTCAATGGGATTCAGCCCCGGCCAGCCAGGGGGCTGCCCATAACAACAGTACTTATGCAAACCTAGGAAGGGGACAAGAAGCACAGCCCTTCCTCACACCATCCAATAGCCAACGCCCACCTACTGCACCCACGGACTCCACAACCGGAAGCCTTCAAGGAGCACAGCCACTGCCTTTAACAATGCCTGCTACCCCTGCTCTCACACCAAGTGGGAGGAACCCAAGCCACAGTGATGCATTAACGCAGGCACTCACAGAAGCGGTACAACAGCTAACGTGCACCACGGAAATGCTCCTGCAGCACCTAGCTCTACAATCGAGGACAAGCCACGACCCCCCGGCTTCGCCCCGGGCCACTTCGGGCTCTATCCAACCAACCTCACAACCACTTCCGGAATCGGAATTTCAACATGAAACATCACTCATACAACCACAGCCGGCAACGTACGGGGCGGGAACGGGCCCGGCTCACCAACAAGCCGCGACCACCGCCGTTCGTAGACAATATGAGCTGCTTTTTTACAAGAAGAGTGAGCCATACGCGACAAAACACAAGTGGGACAAAAATAGCAAGACATACGAAAATAATTATTTTATTGTTTATTCAATTTGACATTTCAAACCGTCATTATTAACTCCATTGCAACAACCGTAAATAGTTGTTTATTTACTAATAAAATAAAAAAAAAATCTGTTTTGAAAAGTGCTACTAACTGTATGCATTACTAATTACGCTTGAAAATTACTGATTTCACATAACGTGTGATAAATCTTTTTTCTACTCCCTTATGTAAATTTGCTGTTTTCCGTACAGTCTGTAGAAGTGTAAGTGGGCCATTCCAGTTAACTGAGCGGATATATTTCATATACGTTCTAGGATGGATATGAAATCGACCAATCACAGTTCGTGTATTGAGTACATAAGCAACTATTCGTTTAAAAAAATTCAAGTTAGTGCGTAAGCTGTGAAAGTAATTGTCAGTGTGTATTCGCGTAGTTTGAGCTAGAAAATAATTTAAAATAAGAGATTCCAGTGAAAAATCGATAAACGGTATACCACTTAAAATTTTATTGGAATTATTATATACAGACAAAATTTTAGAGATATATTATGACAAAAAAAAAGTAGCTATATGTGGGGATTGAACCTATGATCTCTTAGCTTTTATAAAATGTTTGCACCTAGAGCATAAGATTTAGCAGAAGCTAAGTTTGTATATTAAAATTTGATTAAAACTATTATTTGTAGTTTTTTCTTAATCCGGTCATAGAAAAAGTATATTGTACAATTCGAGTGGATTATCCATATCGCACTCGAAAGATTGAGGCACTCCGCCTACGGCGTCGTGCTCAAAGTACTATAACGCATGCTAGCAGTATGTGAAAAAGCTTAAACGTATGAAAAGTGCTATTTTCAACATGTAAATTATATATGACCAAACTATAATCACGTGTAAATAATTAATATGGTATTAGAATTAACTTCATATTATTTAATTTACTAAAATACAGATTTAACAAAGCAAGAGAAAACTCTTTATAATTAAATAATACGATAGACGTAATCAATTAAAGAAATTGTCCAAAGTGGCCATCATTATTTTCAATGCAAAGCTCATAGCGTCTTCTTAAGTTTAGGAAAATATTGCAAATAACTTTATTATGGTTTCTGTGTAAGTGGTTAATTTCTTCTTTAATTGTTTGGTTTAATGGCCTGATGATTGTCGGTATGATTAAAATTGACTTTGTCTTTTAAAAACCCCCTAATGGCGTCAAAGCAGGGCTATTTGGTGGTCATCGAATGGTCCGAGTATTGCCTATCCAAATGGGAAATTGATTATTTAAATGTTCCCGAACTTCTAAAACGCTATGTAGAGTCGCTCCGTCCTGATGCCAAATCATTCTAGACAACACGCCCATAGGGAATTCCGATATAATTCCATATAATTTCTTTAGAAAATCAGGATTTTCATCCAACTCTATTAAAAACAAATATTAAAATAAGGTATTGATCTATTTGTGTAATAAATCATTTTTTTATCTTCAAAATGTAACAATATATCTAGATCTTCTCGCTCGTTTGCTGTAACGTTACGTCGGCGTCGTTTTCTTGAAAAATCATGCAAGTAGCATAACGATAGACATTCAAAAACGTGTTGATATTATAGGAATCGCGAATTCGGATAAAACGTCATGTATTCTCTTCTTGCGGCACATTTATTTTTATTATTTTTCACATAAAGGGAAAATATTTCGACCTTTTCAGCCTCGCTATAAACCATTCTGATTAAAATAAATGTTAATAATGACGGTTTGAAATGTCAAAATTGAGTTAACAATAAAATAATTAATTTTCGTGGCCTACCTTGCTATTTATGTTTCACTTGTGTTTTGACACGCATAGCTCACTCTTCTTGCAATAAACCAGCTAATTTGCATTTTGAATGTCAAATGTGTCAAGAATTATTTAAGATAGACCTATACAATATATTATACAGGATGGGGCAACAGTGCGTCGGACCTCGATAGCTCAGTTCTACGATAGCTAGAAAATTTTTAAAACATTGCAAGTAAACTAGATAAAAAAGTCTATAACTGGAAATTACTTTCGTACAGGGCGAGCCAAGACGAAATTACAGGACCAAGTGCCTTTTTTAAATAGAATGTGTAATGAAGTATACAATACTACAGGAATACTGTATACTTTCATTCCAGTTTAACTTATTTTAATCATGCATGGATCAAGTAGTTCAGTTTTAGATTAGTTCAATACCTGATTAGTTCTTTTGTTAACTTTTAATTCTAACTTCACCAGGCCGCAACTTGCGTGCCGTGTGCATTTCGTGCCGGGTGCAAAACCACGTGACCGTGATTTTTTGGTATAAAATAGCTAGCCAGAAACCAGTAAATTCAGAGCTTGACTTTCAACTTTCTCGAGTGTGTTGAACTGAGATAACCGGAAGCTCAAGTTTCTCCGGCGTCGTGGCAGCCTCTGGCCAAGTATCTGTTAGGGAGGATCCGAGTGCGTTGAACTGGACCTCCTGTCAGATTGATTCGAGTGTGTTGAACTGGATCTCTCCTGAAACAGATTTCTTAGTCGCGTCTGTTATGTCCTGGAACTTCGATTAGAGAATTGGGGTTACGACGACGTACATAGAGGAAATATGTTACACTCTCTCTCCGATTACTATGATGTACTTATGTAATAACAAGATTGTCGCAACCTAAGCCATAAAAGATATGGCCACACTGTACATATAATTATTAGGAAAATAAATGTCTTACTTTGGATCTGAATTTTAATTAATATTAACATTGAACCCTGGAATAATCTCCAAACCAGCTACCCGAGCAAAACAAGCATCACAAATGCTATGTATATCAATACATTTTTTGAAGCCTCTTTCTAGGCTCTATTCATTCCTATATTAGCATTGAATATCTCCCAACCACTTGGATGTAATGAGTTTTTTTGTAGAAATAATGCAATCTGCAGATGGATATTAAAGATATCACCACAGTCACAATTATGGGTTTTAAGAAAAACTTGTGTGAGTACCAGTTACGAGACATCTAATTAATGTTTTTGAATCATTTTCATTTCCTAAAAATGTACAAGGTGGCCAAAAATTATTTTTCAATTAAGAACATTTTAAATTGAGTTTTCTCAATTTTTTCAAATGGAACACCCTGTATATTTTTCGAGGATGTGATGCAGAAATGAAAAACGAACATTTTTTGTAAGTACTTCCCTAGGGCTAATAGTAACCAATTTCGTTTTATTGTGCAATATAATTACAACATTCAAAAATAAACTTAAAAAAAGAGGTTTCTTCAAATAACTCAGTAGAAAAGATTATAATAAATGTTCCACATGTTGTCCATTTTGATTGACACACATCTCTATGCGCTTTTGAAATAAGGACCCCACTGTTCCTAAAATTGCCGGTGTGATAGATGTAAACACAGTTATTATTCTTTCCTTCATATTTTGTACTGTTCTTGGTGTGTGTCTCTATAAACAATTTCCTTCACGTATCCCCATAAAAAGAAATCCATTTTTGTAAGATCGGGGGATCTAGCAGGCCATTTAGTGGGTCCATTTCTTCCAATCCATTGATTAGGGTAGGTATTATTTAAGTGGTCTCTAACTGCATTTAAATAATGTGGTGGAGCACCATCTTGTTGAAACCACATCCTATTCCGAATTCTTTCAGGGAGATTTACAAATAATTGTGGCAGATAGTTTTCCAAAAAATTAAGACGAATAGCTCCAGTCAGAAATGTGGCCCTATTACGTGCTCTCCAATAATTCCTCCCCAAACATTTATAGACCATCTGTGTTGGTTATCAATTTGCATAAAAAAGTGAGGATTTTTCGAAGGATAATAATGGAAATTGTGCCTATTAACAAATCCAGTTTTAAGAAAAGTTGCCTCATCACTGAATAAAACAGTATTGAAGAAGTTGACATCATGTTGCATTTTACCTCTGGCCCAATTACAAAATTGTAGGCGCTTTTGAAAATCGTCTTCAGATACTTCCTGGTGCATTTGAATATGATATGCATGCAACTTATTTGTTTTTAAGACTCGACCCACAGACCGTCTACTTATTCCTACTAATGAGCTCACTTCTCTTAGACTAACATGGAGATTCTCAACCGTTGCCAGCACCACAGAAAACTCATTTTCTTCGTTCACAACGCGTTTTATTCTTTCACTTTTTTATATTCGACATTTCCAGTTTCCAGAAATCTATCGAGAAAGTTTTGGAAGCTGCTAATATCAGGAATCCTGTTTTCAGGATAACGTTGGTGATAAATTCTATTGGCAAGTAAACAATTTCTGTCTAACACGCCCAAAACAAAAGTCATGTCTACAAGTTTCGCTTTATTAAAATTCATATTGCAAAATTCCAAATATTTTAAATTCAATACAAATTGTAACGACCGATAAGTGTGATAAATGCTCCTTTGTACACGACAATTTATACCAAACTGAGGTTTTATTGCTTGTCGAATAACGAAAACAGCAAAAAATGTACAAGAAAACATTACAGTAAAGGACCGGTTAAGTACTATTTACTCATTTCAATGGATTGGAAGAAATGGTCCCACTAAATGGCCTCATTTCAAAATTGCGTAAAGATGTGTGTCAATCAAAATGGGCAACACGTCGAACACTTGTTATAAATTTTTCTAATGAGTTATTTGAGGGAACTTCTATTTTTAAGTTTATTCTTGAATTTGGCACTTATTTATTTATAAAACGAAAATGGTTACAATTAGCCATAGGGAAGTATTTACAAAAAATGTTCGTTTTTTATTTCTACATCACATCGTCGAAAAATATGCAGAGTATTCCATTTGAAAAAATTGGGAAAATGTTCTTAATTGAAAAATAATTTTTGATCACCCTCTACATTTTTAGGAAATGAAAATGACTCAAAGACATTAATTTGACCATATTACTCAACATTTTCAGCAGCTAAAGTGGTTGAATATGGAAAATACTGTTAAATATCATATAGTAACCTTTGTGCATCGTCTTCTTCTCACATGCACCCCGGTATATCTGAGAAATAAATTGATTGCAAGGAACCAAATTCACAGTCGCAACACAATAGATATGACTGTGCTGAAGTTTTGTCGGATCTGAGATTTCGCGTGCCAACAATCGGAACTAGATTTGAAGGAACCTTTTACCTCTCGACTCCTCACACAAACTTATTGAAATACTCTCCGTTGCATATCATGTGTAATAATTATCACGGCCTGCAGGATAGTCTAGATATATTTAACTGCTCGATAAGGGACATTACGAATTTATTTTCATAATAATATATTATGTATCTATTTGTTTTTCTTGTTGTTTGTTAATTTTCAATGAATTTCTGTATTTGATTGTTTTATACATATGTTATACATATATTTTTTCTATGTTATGTTATTTAAATATTGTAAATTTCCCATCCTTTAATTGGCGAAAGCTGTTGGATGGTGTATCCTAAATAAATAAATAAGACATCATTACACATTAACTAGGCCTCAACCTTCTACTTTACTTTTCGAAAGATCTCTTTCTTATGCGATTCACCACTATAATTCAAATTGATGTATAATTCAAGACATATAAAATGATTGCTTTTAAAAAAATTATTAAATCATAGTTTTTATTATCTCAATAATTTTACTTTCAATTGTTTAAAGGTTATGGGCCTAAAATTCCAGTTTATGAGTGAGAGTATTGTAACTTCTCTGTTTTTATTATTATTATTGTTTGTTATTTTTTATTTTATAATCTTAGAAAACACTTGTCTCTTTCCTCTAAGTACTGTTAAGGGTTAAGCGTAAGAGTAGCCTTAGGCTAAACTTCGCCCATTTTTTGTAAGATTTTTCTTATAATTAATAAAGACGTTTTTCATTATTATTATTACTATTATTAATTAGATGTCTCGTAACTGGTATTCACATAAGTTTTTCTTAAAACCCATAATTGTGACTGTGGTGATTTTTTTAATATCCATATGCAGATTGCATTATTTCAACAAAAAAATTCATTACATCCAAGTGGTTGGGAGATATTCAATGCTAATATAGGAATGAATAGAGCCTAGAAAGAGGCTTCAAAAAATGTACTGATATACATAGCATTCTATTTTTAAAAAAAAGCACTTTGTCCTGTAATTTCGTCTTAGCACGCCCTGTATGTTCGAAAATAATTTCCAGTTATAGACTTTTTTATCTAGTTTACTTGCAATTTTTTTAAATTTTAAAAAATTTCTAGCTATCGTAGAACTCGAGATATGGAGGTCCGATGCACTATTACCCCACCCCACCCTATATATTTGAAATCAAGGGAAAAAGAGCTTCACGAAAATACAGTTTAAAAAAACATATTTATTTCGTATCACGCGACCTATACATGATATTGTTTTTTTATCACGTTTCAATAAAATATAGATAAGATCCTACGAATTTTATACAAAACTTTTTCTTCTATTTTCAATAATAACAGAAATAAAGGAGGGGGTCAATATATATTGCATAACCTTGTACCTGGATGTACATAGCATCTTTCTACGGATGTTCCAACTTTGCCGAAAATCCGGTGAATTTTTTTTATCTTTGTCTAATTTTAAACAAAATTAAATTTTCGACAACTTTTCTGTTGCGGTTTTTCTCTAAAACATATATATTTTAGTAATATATAATATATGTTGCCATATATAGATACATGTATTTCCGCTCTAGCGGAATATCGGGTGAAAATTTGTCATGTTGACAGGTTTCATTTTGAAGGAAATTCAATTTTCTCTTTTACAGTTTTTCTCGAAAACCTTCCGAGTTCTCAATTGTAAGTTACCTGAGTATTTAAGGTATAAATGAAACTCATACTATTGTTTTAACAGTCTAAAAAATTGATTTATAAATTCTACTAAAATATCAGTAGGTAATAATTTGAATTATTTGACATTTAAACATACAGTAAGAGCATTTATATAACTTACCAAATGTCTATCCTGAATGCCTTACGGGAAGTTGATATTTTCGATAATGTGCACAGCACTCGATGAAAATTCGTTAAATCAGAAAGCATATAATCCTCGAACAAGTCGGACTCTTTTAGGTCAAATTTCTCTCGGCAGCATTTTAGGAATAGGTTTATATTTGTTACGCATAAAAACTACAAAATAATGTATTGTAAATAGGTATTTATATTGTTACAAACAAAATACGCAACCATTTGTGGAGCTGTATATACTAAATAATAAAAATTGAAAACTTTTTCAGGTTCCCCAAATGGATAATTTCGGAGACATAATCCACCACGGCGGAGACCAAAAGGAAACTATAATAGAAAAGGGTAACATATTTGCAAATTACTTGACTTTATTAAGTGGAAATCCATC
This sequence comes from Leptura quadrifasciata, assembly GCA_963675555.1. Classification (NCBI taxonomy): domain Eukaryota; kingdom Metazoa; phylum Arthropoda; class Insecta; order Coleoptera; family Cerambycidae; genus Leptura; species Leptura quadrifasciata. The sequence continues at coordinate 16,046,428 of OY776681.1, read as the reverse complement.
ATAGTATAGTTTCGTTACTGTTCTATTTCGGCAATATAGCCCAATAAAAGGGACAAAATTCGTCGATTTGGATGAAATAATTCAGAGCTGGCTGACTTTTTAACATATCAAAAGTTCTCACCCGTAGACGCCGGCGGAGGGGTAGGGGAAGAAAACAGGTAAAAATGATCGGTTTTTCGCAAAAAACTTGGAAAGTATCAGTTTTACTGTGAAATACAGGGTGTCTCACCGGGAACTGAATCGATCGATATAGAGAAAAGTACGCATCAGAAAATTTTGAAAATTTAGATAATTACTAATGTCGGTGTGGCCAATCCAACTAAAATAATTACAAGCAGCTGGCACTTCCGCTTATACCGGAAGTCGATACCAACTTGCTTATTTCAAATGGAACACCCTATATATTTTAGGGTTTTCGAAAAGAGCATAAAATTCTGAGTATTTGACATCTTATAGAAAACTTGACAGGTGCAACAGTTTGCAAGAACCGTTATAACTTTCTTCGTGTAAAAGATCCTCATTTGCTTCTTGTCACGTAAAAAGAACACAAGGAGAACTACGTTTAACAACTGAAATAAATTCAATAATATCATACCAAGTGTTCCATTTTTCGCGTTACATTTTGTCAACTTCAAACCACGAAAACTTGTTTAGGTCAAATAGAACACCCTGTATTTTTTTACGTCAAGTTGTGTAAAATTGAATTCTCTTTTTTCTGATATTAGCATTGTGGGGGTTAAAGTTACAACTTTTTGAAGTATTTGCGATTTTATTAGAAATTCATGAATCGTTGTAATCATTTCATCAAAATAGCCATGATTAGAAACAATCAGTCATTATCTTATGTCAAAAAATGCCAGCACATTTAAATTACACCCACGAAGACTTTTTAAATTTGTTTATTATTTATGGAGAATGTGATAAAGTAATATCAAGGACTTGCAGCACATTTGCTACTAGATATCCAGAAAAACGGAAACCGTCACTAAACACTACAAAATGCATACTGGAAAATTTTAAAAAATATGGCTCTGTCAAGGCAAAAATGGAAAGAAGAAAGCCTATTGTTAATGACGAAAACATTGAAATAGTCATTAAGGCAAGCTGCTCTGGAATCGGGACTGTGCAAGGATTCAATTCACAGAATATTATTAAAACATAAGTGTCACTCGTTTTCATTCCATATGGTTCAAGGATTAAAGGAAACAGACTTCCTAAGAAGACAGAATTTTTGTGAGTTTATTCTAATAATGTCTGAGGGTCACGATTCTTATTTGGGAAATATTATATGGACAGATGAAGCAAAATTTACTAAAAATGGACTTTTTAATAGACACTATTCGCATTATTGGAGTGGAGTCATATGTTCAGAAAGCGAAAGTTGGCAGTTCAATGTTTACTGTGCTATAAAAAACGATAGAGTGGTGACATTACAATTTTATCAGGAAAATTTAAACGGTAAATTAAATTTTCTCTTCTGCTAATATGTATAGGTAAATTTTGTTTTTTTTTTTAGATGAAAGATATCTGAATATCTTACAAAATTTGAATAATAACTATTTAGAAAATTTACCTCTCGCCGAACATAGAAACATTTTTTGTCAGTACGACGGTGCTCCCCCACATAACGCATATTTAATTAATAATTATTTACAAGAAACTTTTTATGATCAATGGATTGCCAATAATTGACCTTTCTTATGGCCTCCTCGCTCGCCCGATTTATTAGCTCTGGATTATTTTATTTGGAGAACTATTAAAAATAAAGTTTATCAGAGCCCATTAACAACAATTGAAGATTGTATGCAAAGAGTAAGAAATGCATTTCAAAACATATCACAGGATTCAATTAGAAGAGCTACCCATGAGGAACTAATCCGAAGGTGCGAAAAATGTGTCGAGGTTCGAGGGCGGAATTTTGGGCAATTATTAAATCAAAATGGAATCATATTTTAAATTGATCTTATCTCTGCTATTTTAGTTCATGCCATATCTTCAATTCGATTAATACGCATGTTACAGTGTTAATGTCATTTTGCGTTTTTGTGGATATCGAGTAGCAAATGTGCTGCAAGTTCTTGATATTACTTTATCACATTCTCCATAAACAATAAACAAATTTAAAACGTCTTCGTGGGTGTAATTTAAACGTGCTGGCATTTGTTGACATAAGATAATGACTAATTGTTTCTAATCATGGCTATTTTGGTGAAATGATTTCAACAATTCATGAATTTCTAATAAAATCGCAAATATTTCAAAAAGTTGTAACTTTAACCCCCCAATGCTAATATCAGAAAAAAGGGAATTGAATTTTACAGAACTTGACTTAAAAAAATACAGGGTATTCCATTTGACTTAAACAAGTTTTCGCGGTTTGAAGTTGACAAAACGTAACGCGAACAACGGAACATTTGGTATGATATTATTGAATTTATTTCAGTTGTAGAACGTAGTTCTCCTTATGTTCTTTTTACGTGACAAGAAGCAAATGAGGAACTTTTACACGAAGAAAGTTATAACGGTTCTTGCAAACCGTTGCACCTGTCAAATTTTCTATAAAATGTCAAATATCTCTGAAACTGCTAGGTTTAGGTATAGGATATGCTACATATTTTTGACTCGGAATTTTATGCTCTTTTAGAAAACCCTAAAATATATAGGGTGTTCCATTTGAAATAAGCAAGTTGGTATCGGATTCCGGTATAAGCGGAAGTGCCAGCTGCTTGTAATTATTTTAGTTGGATTGGCCATAACGACGTTAGTATATACACATGAAAATTATAGGTAATAAAAAAATTTCGGCCTTTTCGTTAACTTCGTACGACCTATTACAATACAATACAATACAAAATATACTTTATTGTCAGAAGAAAAAAAATTCTCATAGACAAAGCATAGAAAACATGTAAATAAACTACATAAAAATGTAAACATACAGAACACAATATATAGTCAAATTAATAACAAAATGAAATATGAAATAAGGAAATTGTAAATAAACTACATAAATATGTAAACGTATTAAAAAGAATATACACACATACAATAAATGTATAGTCAAATTAGAACAACAAAATGAAATACAAAACAAGAAAGTGGCATCCTATTAAAATATATCATTATAATATTCGTTCAAATCATAATAGGCTTTAACAATCAGCAGGCCTTTAACAGCCTTTCTGAAGTCAATATTTGAGTTAATGTCTTTCACATTATTAGGCAGATGATTGTACAACTTGTTGCCATTGTAAATGATAGAGTCTTTAACTGGAGAGGATCTCGGAATTGGTAAAGTAATGTTATTGCATTGACGGGTGATATAGTGGGATGGAGTAGGGTTGGTATTTCTTCGGTGTTTATGAATTAAACATGCTGTTTCCAGAATGTAAATGGAGATCACTGTTGGAATTCCATGAGCCAAAAAAAGGGGTTTGCATGAATCATATTGAGTGTCGTTATTGCCTAAAACCAATCAAAAATTTCTATTTGTCAAAATGCACTTGAAACTGACAATTTTTCATGTATTTCCCTTTTATCTCTATTCACTCATTACCAAAACGATTTTGTACATACACCAGCATATTCAAAATTTAATTCTCTTTAACTTCCATTAGATACACTATATGCGTAATTCATATTTCTGCCAGTATTGATCGAATGGAAATGAAAAATAAAAGGAAATTGTTCATAATCGAATTCTCTACAACGTTCATTTGAAACATTTTGCGATTCGAACGACCGTTTTTGAGATTACGAATACGTTTCCATTGCGTCACAAAACTGTTAAAATTTCAAAAAAATCTATCTCGGTTCCAGTAGGTCGTACGAAGTTAAAGAAAAAACGAAATTGTTCGGATTTTTATTACATATAATTTTCAGGTGTGCATATTTTACAGTAAAATAGATACTTTCCGAGTTTTTTGCGAAAACCCGATCTTTTTTAATAAACCTATTTAAATAACTAAGAAGGATTTGTGCAAAGAACTTTTTTCATAAATATTTTTCGTATAAAAGGTTTTATAATAATGTATCGGTAATCTGTTCAATCCCGAGATTTCGAGTTTAAAATACTTGTATCTATCCACCGAGATATTTTAGATTTACTCATCGATTTTAATGAGATTAAATTTAAGGGAATCACAGGAAATCAAGGGGCAATCTGGTATTAAGTAATAGAATCCTTTTTTAGGCCCAGGTTATTCAACTTAATAATCACAAAACTTTATTAGAGATTTCTGAGACACTAATAGATACTAAAATTATTACCCTTTCTGTACAAATTAAGGGAAATATCCTACCTGGGCTCCAATTGGCTTCTGGGTCACTTCATCCAAATTAATACAGCCTGGATAAATTTTGTTGAGCAGCTCACAAATAATCACCCCATCGCGAAGTGCGTTTGCTAAATCAATTGCTCCAGCATATGAACTATTAAATTTATCATCTGGCTTAAACATACCCCATTCTGTCAACCATTTGGCGCAATCCCGCCATAACAGCTGATTGTTTTCTGTGTATATGTTTGTATGTTCAGCCATATTCTATATAATTGACATTTTATTTATTTTTAGTAAATAATCTCTTTAAAATGTAGATATGATAATGAAATTGATAAGCCTCAATTTTATATCTACTGTTAATATTTTTATGGTATGCTGTCGCGAGCAGAAAAAATAGGACAACCTTTTTTTTCTAATGTAAATCTGTCTCTATTTGAATATGTAATGAGTAGCCGAAATAAAACAGATATCACTTTTAATTTAATGCTGTAGTTATTGCTATAGTAAATGATGGATGGTTAATGAGACAAATTGCACTGCGTTATAACATTAACAAAAATTTGGCGTGTAACATTTTAAGAAAGTGGAGAATAAGCGGTACGATTAGTAGAAATCCTGGATCAAAGGACAAAGCAGGATACCCTACTTAACAAGAAACTAACTATTAATATTTCGTTATTGCACAATTTTTTTTTTTTATAACTTCTATAAGTCTGTTTGACATAGAATTAAACAACCTTATACAATAATAATTAGTAATAATATTTTTCCATGCATTATTTACTATTTCCAGTAATTCTTCGGTATTCCGTGATCTCACATTTCGTTTTTGGATACTTCTTACGAGTAGTCCCCATACTTCTTCCACAGGGTTAAGATCTCGACTATGACTGGGCCAGTTAAGAACATTGATGTTGTTATCTTGAAACCAGTTAGTACGGTATGAGCAGTATGAGCGGAATAATTGTCTTGTTGAAATATGAACTCATTATTAGGAAATAGTTGTGACACAGAAGGGAGCATAAGATTGTCCAAAATCCTAATATATGTGTCACTATTAAATCGTTCCTCAATATGCCACAAAACACCAGGATCACGTGCCGATATCCAAGCCCACATATTGACGGAAAATCTACCACTTTTATCATTGTTAGATATATATTTCTTATCGAATCGAGTATTCGGAGGGCGGTAAACACGAATACGACCGCTGTGTGTTGACCGAAAAGTCTTTTCCTCTGTAAAGATTGCATTGTTCCAAAAACTTACAGTATGTGCTAAAAATTCAAGCGCAAATCCTACTCGAGCTTCTTTATGTTCAGCTTTAAGTATATCTGTGCTGCTGCATGGCAGCGTAGCTCCGATTCTCTTACTCCCCGGCGACCAGTACTACTCGATCCAGGAAAATTCGTTTCTTCAGCAGCCTGAACAACTGAGTAAAATGGATTTTCGACTAAAGTATTTACCAATTGCAAATCTTGTTGTTGAGTTGATATCCTTCGTCGCCCTGATCCAGGATTTCTACTAATCGTACCGTTTATTCTCCACTTTCTTAAAATGTTACACACCGAATTTTTGTCAATATTATAACGTAGTGCAATTTGTCTCATTGAATTAGATCAAGATATAATCTAGTTCCAGATCTCGTTACAGTACATAAAGTGTACCAAATTTCAAGTCAATATCAAAAACGGTTCCAGAGTAAACGTGCGCACAAAAAAGTTACTGATAGACAGACCGACCGACAGACAGGAAATTTTTTTTTCGCTCAAATTTAAAATCTCGACGTTTCATGACATTTTAAGCCTATTTCAACAAAAAAATATATATATTTTCTGTTGTGTTAAGTATACAGGATCAGTCGAAACGCCATGAAGAAGCAAAGTTGCTTTTTCTTTAATCTAACATCCTATGTATTATTCCATATTTCAATTCCTCTTGAAATTCTAAAGAAAATACATATTTATAGCACATCATCGAAAACTCAACCGTTTTCAAGATATCGAATTTTGAAAATCATTTTCTTATAAATTATACAAAAATATTTTAGTTCAATAGTCCATCAAGTAACCTTTGAAAGTTTCTAGATCCATAACAACGCTACAACACGCATTATTCTTTTGTCTAACAGTAATGATCTTGACAACACAATGTCAAAAAACATGAATAATTTTCGCGCAAGAATGGCTTTAAAATTGCAACCATTTTCGTTTTATAAATAAATAAATGTTTATTTTTCAATTAGAACTTTTTAAATTGATTTTCTCAATTTTTTTCAAATGGAACACCCTGTATATTTTGCGACGATGTAATGTAGAAATGAAAAACGAGCATTTTTGTAAGTACTTCCCTAGGGCTAATTGCAATCAGTTTCGTTTTATTGAGCAATAATTACAAAATTGAACAATAAACATAAAAAAGAGTTTTCTTTAGATAACTCGGTAGAATAAATGATAATAAATGTTGCCCATTTTGATTGACACAGCTCTATGCGCTTTTGAAATGAGGTTCCCACTATTCATAAAACTGCCGGTGTGATAGATGTAAAGGCAGTTATTATTCTTTCCTTCATATTTTGTACTGTTATTGGTGTGATTCTATAAACAATTTCCTTCACGTATTCCCATAAAGTGGGTCCATTGATGAGGGTAGGTATTATTTAAGGGGTCTCTAACTGCATTTAAATAATGTGGTGAAACCACATCCTATTTCGAATTCTTTCAGGGAGATTTACCAATAATTGTGGCAGATAGTTTTCCAAAAAATGAAGATAAATAGCTCCAATCAATGTACCATCAAAGAAATGTGGCCCTATTACATGTTCTCCAATAATTCCTCCCCAAACGTGTGCCTATTAACAAATCCATTTTTATGACAAGTTGCCTCATCACTGAATAAAACAGTATCGAAGAATATTAAACATTGTTTGTTTAATATTCCGCCCTCTAAAAGCACATTTGAACTATGCTAAGCCAAGTCAGGCTATTTATTTTTCGATTGCAACAGACACTGGACCGCTAGATGGCGCCTGCTGGCTGTTTTACATGTCGCTATTGAAAAAAATACCGGGATGTACTATAGTCAAAGGATTCTCATGTCGGTCGTCGCATACCTACCTTGCACTGACGAGAGCCAACAGCTCGAAACTGCAGTCTGCAAGTGGTGTGTGACGACTGGCAAGGGAGCTCCTTTAAGTAGGATCAGTCTTTCGGCTGGTGTTTGTTGCAATCGAAGCATTAGCGTTTTGATGGTAATATGCAATTATTACACTTAACGCGCCAGGCTTGTAACTTGTAATTCAGCGCTCGGCGGGGCACATAGCCCGGAGAGTAGCTGTTGGTTGCAGTCTGGTTAGGTTCCTTATAGTAAAATAAGGATTTATAGAGGAGTTTGCGACTAAAAATATTATGTTTAGTATCGAAGAAGTTGACATCATGTTGCATTTTACCCCTGGCCCAATTACAAAATTGTAAGCGCTTTTGAAAATCGTCATCAGATAATTCCTGGTGCATTTGAATATGATATGCATGCAACTTATTTGTTTTTAAGATTCGACCCTGAGAAGTTTGTGACCCTTGTTATATCCTTTGTTTAGCTGATTATTACATCATGTTTTTTTTCTGGTATATGTGGGTAGGTTAGAGTAGGTTTTGCTTTTTTATGTTCTAGTGCTTGCAATAATTTAAATAAGTACGTGGCTGGCTGAATGGCTTCGGCCTTAATGCCAAAAAGAAAAAAAAAAAAAGATTCGACCCACAGACCGTCTACTTATTCCTACTAATGAGCTCACTTCTCTTTGACTAACATGGGGATTCTCAACCGTTGCCAGCACCACAGAAAACTCATTTTCTTCGTTCACAACACGTTTTATTCTTTCACTTTTTTTATATTTGACATTTCCAGTTTCCAGAAATCTATCAAGAAGGTTTTGGAAGCTGCTAACATCAGGAATACTTCTTTCAGGATAACATTGGTGATAAATTCTATTGGTAAGTAAACAATTTCTGTCTGACTCACCCAAAACAAATCATGTCTACAAGTTCCGCTTTATTAAAATTCATATTGTAAAATTCAAATATTTTAAATTCAATACATCAATACAAATTGTAACGACCGATAAGTGTGATAAATGCTCCCTTGTACACGACAATTTATACCAAACTGCGGTTTTATTGCTTGTCGAATAACGAAAAAAATGTACAAAAAAACATTACAGTAAAGAACCGGTTAAATACTATTTACTCATTTCCGTGGATTGGAAGAAATGGTCCCACTAAATGGCCTCATTTCAAAATTGCATAAAGACGTGTGTCAGTCAAAATGGGCAACACGTCGAACACTCATTATAAATTTTTGTAATGAATTATTTGAAGGAACCTCTTTTTTTAAGTTTATTCTTGAATATGACACTTATTTGACTTTTATGAATGCGTTTTTACCTACATATTACACATTTATTTTGAACATTTCAGCTCTTCTGAAATAGCGTTGGTCTGGGGGCTCTGGGATCTTACTCTATAAAGAAATGTTCGTATTAGTTATTTCAGTTGCTAATCGAGCCGAAATACATCTCGTACAAAATGTAAAAAAAAAAATGCAAAAGACGAGATTCGAACCGTTTGACTACCACTACACCACGGACGGCTGTTAATAAAATTTTATATTTTTTGCTACATGAACGTAATAGTAACATTTTTTATTTACCTTTAATACCTATTATCTGTAAAAGGGCCCTGCTTTCAAGTTAACATGTACGCAATACGTTTTTACCTACATATTACGCATTTACCGTGAAAATTTTAGCTTTGCTAAAATGACGTAGGTCTGGGGGCTCTGGGATCTTAGTCCATCTTAAATGTTATTTTTCAAATACTGTCTTTTTTTTTGTTATTTTATATTTGTAATGTTAGATATATTTTATACATATATTGTAATGTTGATTGTTGATCATACTTATATTGTTTTTTATCTTGACATACCTCATGTACTGTATCTCCATGCGGTTAAAACATTATTAAAATGAGAATTCAAAGAACTTACTGCAACACTTTGACACTGAAGTTAAAAGTTAAACCATCATCAAAGAAATTAAAACTGACCCTAAGGTTCCGGCTGCAAGCTTTCACTCTTTTTGGTGATCCTCAGAGAGCTGTATGATTTATAAGAAATATAAAATACAAGAAATAAAAACAAAATTCAATATATATCATATTTATTCGCAACATACGGTGTATAAATTGAACAGTAATAATTTCCATACTATCTGAGTGTGTTATAACTTATTTATACATCAAAAGCTAAAATTACTGTCACAAAATATTTGTTTCTATTATCACATTTAATAAAAAAATATACAAAAGCAATCTTAAAAAATTAAATCTAACAGAATAGTTGTGTGCACAGTTAATAATGAAAATCCCAACTGCAACCCGAAACGACAGACGTTTTTCTGTATCATGACACACACCGGGATTAAACGAATTGAACCGCTGTTGCGCTTGAGACTTTCATTCATTTTACTAAAGATTTATTTATATTCGTTGGGAACACTGATAAGCATTTTTGAATAAAGACTCGTTGCCCACAGAGCGATAAATAAATCTTCTAAATGCATAATACGACATTTTAACATTCTGATAAAGATGTACAATATTTTAATATATACTAGGCATTTTATCGATGTGTGTAATTTCCTTACAAAATGGGACGATTGAAGAATTATGGACTATAATTTTATGAGACTCTTTTATTTAACCCTAACCTATAAACATACAATTTTGGCACTAATTTCATAACAAAAAGAAAGTAAAATATATAAAAATAACATTTTTTTGTAACCTAATAAATATAATCTGTTATATTTAATAAATAAAATACACTTAAAAATACATAAATATATAATATTTGTCATGTAAAAATTGCAAAATAACATTGAATCAACAAAAATTATTATTGACCAGAAAATTTACATAAAACATACCTGAGAGGCGATCCGCCATCATATAATCTTAGACAAAGTCTCCCATTCGGTTAAACGAAAGTTCAAATTCAAATAAACTTATCCAGACTTCAGTGTTATTATTTTTACATTTCTTCTATTTAAGTATTTACGTCCAACCCTGTATATTTATAAACAAATATTTTGGCAAGTACAATACACGGTAGGAATTTGGCCCAGCACAACCGAGACGCCCTGTGTAGCTAGATTAGATTGTAATTTTTTCTGATTATATTATATCATATCTTGATGATTGTTATATTTAATCAATAACAATTATTAAAGATAACTAATTGTAATTCAGTTATATCTAGTTTTAAAATTTTGCCTATATTATTATAAAAATGTAATAAGACCAGTTGATAGGCAAATTTTCGATAAATGTCTGATCCATAGGCTTCATTCATATTTTCAAAAAAATAAAGTAATCTCAGAAAATCAGTATGGATTCCAAAGAAATTTAAACGCAAAAGATCATCTCCAGTTACTAACAGATAAAATTACAACAAACTTTGAAAAGAACGAAAAAGTCATAGCTATTTTTTGGATCTACAAAAAGCCTTCGATACTGTGTTACATTACCAGTTACTGGACAAATTAGATATTGCTTACAACTTATTAAACATATCTGTCAAATAGACCCCAGTAAGTAAAAATTGGCAATGCTCTTAGCACTAAGAAAATAATAAAAACTGGAGTGCCACAGGGAACAGTTTTAGGTCCTACCTGATCCCTGCTGTTTATCAAGGATTTACTTGACAAAATCTTTGTATGCAACATCGTTTAAGATGCAGATGACACTGTTCTGATATATTCGGGAGAGACCTTGAACTTGGCGCGATATACAGTGGCTGAGCAATTAGTAAAGTCAAAAACTGGCTAGACAAAAATTTGTTAAAACTAAGTATAGTAAAGGCAAAATTTATGGCCTTTCCTCCAATGGAGGCAGGACTACCCCAAAACAGTGCAACCTATTCTTATAGATAGAGAAACGAATAGTTCTAAACACTACTACTATCAAATACCTCGGCGTTATTTTAGATAATCACCTAAAATGGGATAACAATATTAAATATTTAAATGGGAAGCTAAGAAAGCTAACATATAAATTTTATAACCTGAAAAGTATACCTACTAAATAGAAAGACACTCTCTTAGTGACATATAACAGCCTAGCGGAATCCTATTAGGCATTAGCACCTGGGGCTCAGCCAACAATGCAACTCTCCAGCCTCTCCAGATAACACAAAATTATATACTAGGGACAATTTTCACGCTTATGTATACAGGACACTGTTTTTGCCAAGTTAGATTTCGCGGAAAATCGACAAGGGGGCGGGATTATATTGATGCTACACTTAAATATTCTGAAATACTGAACAACACCATACTGTCTCTTTTGATGTACATGTCCCACCATGTATAATTCAAATGAAGCGAAATTACCAGCCATATATTACATATAATTTAAAAAAGATGATTTAACGAAAAAATAAAGCTCATTTAAAATATCTAAAAAATAAATCAGAGACTGCAGACTGTATTATGTTACCTTAAGAAACTATGTTAAAGATGCCATTAAAAGTGAAAAAAGCTTACACTCAGTTTATTCTTGAAAGAGATAAAAAAGACCCAAAAAATTATGGAAAACCTTACAGAACTGGGGAGTTTGTAATGAAAAGAGGGACAATTTTAACAATTTACCTGAAGATTTAATGAAACCAAATGAGATAAATCAATATTTTCTAAGCATTCCAGGCGGCTCGAGTGTAAATAACGAATTATTAAACTAAAATTATCTAAATTTTATTTTCTTTAATTTCAGGTAGGTACCTAATAAAAATTTAGAACGTATTCATGCACATAGTGAACATTTGTCTTATAATATTTGTGACACTTATGATATGCTATGTAACACTGATCACTGGCTTGTATTTTGTGAAATTAAATTTGTAGGATCTAAGTATAAACCGATTTCCATTTACTATAGGAATTATAAATATTTTGATATAAATAGCTTTGCTCTTGATGCTGCTAGATGACTTAAATATTAGAACTGGCATACTGAACAACACCATACTGTCTCTTTTTGATGCACATGCTCCCCACTATGTATAATTCAAACAAAGCAAAATTACCAGCCATATATTACATATAAATATGATTCAATGAAAAAATTAAGCTCATTTAAAATATCTAAAAAATAAATTAGAGACTAGCAAACTCTATTATGTTACCTTAAGAAACTATGTTAAAGATGCTATCAGATGCGAAAAAAAGTTTATTCTTGAACGAGATAAAAAAGACCCAAAAAAAAACATGGAAACTTACACAACTGGGGAATTTGTAATTTATTTATTTATTTATTGCATACACTGCTCAACAGGTAAAATATCCAATTATAGAACAAGAATAGAAAGTTATAAAAACAAATCATAAAAGTAGAGTACAATATAAAACATTAAAAGTCGATATAAGACAAAAAAACAAACAAAAAAAGCATACAGAATAATACAAACTAACAATAACATCAATAAATACAAAGTGTAAATTACAGATAATTAAAAACAAGTTTAATGAGGTACATGTGCAGTATTAACTTAGAAAATGACAGAAGGAAACAAAGATTAAAATTCAGTTTAAGAAAAACAAAAGTAATTTGAAAGTATTTAAATTAATTAAAAACTTCAGCTTTTATATCATTAAGGCTGAAATTAAAAATATCGAGGTTGCTACACGGTTTATTAAAATTGTTACAGATAGTGAACAAAGGCGAATTTTTAAATAAGTGTGTATGTGGAGTGGGTAAATAAAAAAACTTGGTCATTACGAGAATGTAATCTAGGGACGTGAAGATTTAATTTGCAAATTATTCCAGGAACATCAGGATCATTGTGTAGCATTTTAAATAAGAATATTTGAGAGACGTATATTCGCCTGTCTTCCAGAGTAGACAACGAGAACCTTTCAAGCAATTGACTCTGCGGGAAGCCAATAGCTGGATAGATACCATCCGACTTAAACCAAAGTAGCTTAACAAACCGGCGTTGAGCTGCTTCCAGGTTGCTCTTATGAACATCATAACTGGGACACCAAATAAGTGATGCATATTCAAGTTTCGACCTCACAAATGATTGGTAAAGGATTTTCAATGTATCCGTATTAGTAAATTCACGACTGGTGTAAGCTATGAATCCAAGAGCCTTAAAGGCTTCAGAGGCTATGGTAACAATTTGGTTGGTAAATGATAATTTGCTATCAAAGATTACGCCTAGGTCGCGAAAAGTTGTAGGCCTCTGAAGAGTATCATTAACCAAATGACAGCCAAAAATAATCGGAGATGTTTTCAATGAGAATGACATTACGTTGCATTTACTAGCATTCAAGGGTAGTTTATTTACTAAGCACCAGTAATAACTTGACTAAGACAAGCTTGAAGTTGAAAACAATCATCAATATGGTTTATAACTGAGAAAATTTTAAGGTCATCAGCATATAACAGGCAAGGCAAATCAATTTCGTCCTTTATGCCATTGATAAATATGTTAAAAAATAAGGGCCCCAAGATGGATCCCTGGGGAACACCAGAGGTAGCAGCAAATTCAATTGACATGAAACCGTTAAGAGTAACATACTGAAACCTATTTGTTAAATAAGACTTGAATAAGAGAATTAATGAGTATGAAAGGCCAATTTTCTCTAATTTGATTAACAGTAACTGATGATCTAACCTGTCAAATGCTTTAGAGAAATCCGTATATATGACATCAGTCTGGCGATGTCCATCTAAGGATTCAGAAATATACTGAGTTATGCACAATAAGTTAGTCGTCGTTGAACGCCCCTTCATGAATCCATGTTGGTGAATAGATATCTTAGATTTAATTGAATAATAAATACTGTCGTGAAGTAGGATTTCTAAAACTTTGCAAAAATTATAGATTACAGAAATAGGCCTGAAGTTTTGAATATCTAATTTATTCCCCTTTTTATAAATAAGACAGACTTTGGAAAGTTTCCATAAGTCCGGAAATTGACAATTTTTTAAAATAAGGTTAAAAATTAGAGTTAGAGGATATGCAAAAATAATAGCACAGTCTTTCAATAAAAATGCTGGTATGGAGACGGGACCTGCAGTGATTTGGCCGTAATGGAAAGAGGGACTATATTAACAATTTACCTGAAGAGTTAATGAAACCAAATGAGAAAAATCAATATTTTCTATGCATTCTAGACGGCTCGAGTGTAAATAACGAATTATTAAAACTAAAATTATCTGAAGACACGTTAAAAAAATACAATGTTAACTATGTAAGTTAAATTTTATCTTATATTTGTCTTATAATATTTATGACACTTATGATAAGCTATGTAATACTGATCACTTGCTTGTATTTTGTGAAATTAAATTTGTAGGATCCAAGCCTCAACCAATTTCCATTTACTATAGGAATTATAAAGATTTGGATATAAATAGCTTTGCTCTTGACACTACTAGAATACACTGGGTTTATATAGATGCTATTCAGGACTTAAATATTAGAACTAAAATACTGAACAACACCATACTGTCTCTTTTTGATGTACATGCCCCACTATGTATAATTCAAATGAAGCGAAATTACCAGCGATATATTACATATAATTTCAAAAATCTCTCATTTAAGATATCTAAAAAATAAATCAGAGACTGCAGACTATATTATGTTACCTTAAGGAACTATGTTAAAGAAGCTATTAAAAGTGAAAAAAAGCTTACCTACACTCAGTTTATTCTTGAAAGAGATAAAAAAGACCCAAAAAAATATGGAAAACCTTACAGAACTGGGGAGTTTGTAATGGAAAGAGGGACTAGTTTATCAATTTACCTGAAGATTTAATGAAACCAAATGAGATAAATCAATATTTTTTTAAGCATTACAGGCAGCTCAAGTGTAAATAACGAATTATTAAATTACTATAACAATAATAAATTGAATAATGGGCAATTTTCCATGAAATAAATCTTGATCTGAAAAGTACCTTTGACTGGTGCGGTAAAAATGGTCTAAAAGTAAATCCAACTAAAACAGTGGCTCTCTGTATAGGTCCTAACTGCCAACGAAATGACATTTGTAATAATCACCTGGAAATTAATAACTCCACAATAGAGTGGGTATCTTCAGCAAAGAATCTCGGCCTTTTTATTGATAACAAATTATGTTTTAATGACCACGTTAACCACATTGTCAAAGTTTAATTTCTTAAATTGAAGTCGATATACCACTTAAAATATCAGACAAATGAAAATATATGAAGCCTCGATTAATAAAATCTTTAATTTATCCACATATCGATTACTGCTGTATGGTGTACTACAATTTTTTACCAAATCAACAAAAGCTACAGAGAATACAGAATGCATGCATTCGGTTTGTTTGTAACGTGCCTTATTGTAAATGATATAACCCCCACTATTCACTGATTATCAGAAATGAAAATTAATAAGAGTTAAATATCTGTATTTATTATTTTTATATAAACTCCTGCCGTTTAAGATTCCTACATATTAACTTAATTTGTTGATTAGGAGATCTAGAGTTTATAATATTAATGTTAGAATCAATTCTTTTATAATCCCTCAGCATAATTCCACTATATTCGAAGGATGTTTTTTGTATAATGCTCCATGGGTGGAATGGCAGAAACGACTTAGCCCAATTCCTACACTTTGTGCTGTATATTTCTTTTTTTTTTGTTAGCGCAACAAAGATTTATTTATTTATAGAAATATTCGCTTTCATTTTTGGCCAGATGGTAAACACATTTTCAAATTGCCTACGCAAATAATTATTATCTTGTTTGAAGAATCATCCAAAAGCAAATCAAATTATGACTAGAAAAAAATATAAAGGGTAATTTTTTTTTAAATAATCAGTTGCTTATCTACAGAGTGTGGCATACATGCCGGTTCCTTAAATCCAAATTATAAAAGTCCAAGGAAAAGGCACCACTGACAATGCCTAATTTTTTTTCTCTGTTTCACTAGAATTTCAGCAGAATTAATATACATTTTGGAGATAATTATCATTTACAAATCAATGTCAAAGGCGGGCTTTTAATAAAAATGG
The DNA here is from genome assembly GCA_963675555.1 of Leptura quadrifasciata. Classification (NCBI taxonomy): domain Eukaryota; kingdom Metazoa; phylum Arthropoda; class Insecta; order Coleoptera; family Cerambycidae; genus Leptura; species Leptura quadrifasciata. The sequence continues at coordinate 16,030,037 of OY776681.1, read as the reverse complement.
CAATATTAATCCAAAAAGTCTGGGATCAGAAATCTTTCTTTTTTTTTCGAGAAAACTGTCAACCGATGAACGTTTCTCCTTAACAATCTTGACTATATTACAAAAGTGCCCCAGCGGTTCGCCTCTCATACTGTAATTAAAGGAATAACGAAAAATGGCACGTAAATGTAAAACTACAGTGTACAATAAAATATATGATATACTGCGCGTCAAGGAAGTGCCGGACTGTAAAATATTTTGAGTATTAAGCGATAGCTTCATCAGATCATTTCATCTTTTATCTCCAGATTCACGTTTGTAAAATATAAAAAATATTTTAACAGGCAGGTGGATCTTTGTCGCGCATATACTGATTACGGCAATATTTTTCTTAAAATAATTATCGAACACCTACTTACTTAAAGTCGATAAGAGAACGGTGTCATTTTTCGATGTAAATTAGGCCATTAGTCATTGTCGAATTCACTAAAACTGCAGCTGAGCAACTCGGAATACTCTGATTAACTGACAAATACTATCTTGTAAACATATCAACAGTTTTGAACTATATGCTTGTTGTGCACTGCAAGTATAGCTACTGCTAATTGCAAAATATCTTAGTCGTATTCATGCATGTTTTGCGAAAAAGAAAATATGTATATAAAAAAGATTGACACCCTGTGTAACTAGTTTCCAGACATTAAAGAACAATGGGTTTTCAATAGTAATATTTGTCAGTCCCATTGTCGATTTTGACTACTTTATTGGCAAGCTTTTCAATGAACCATCTTCTTCCACTATAATCTTTTGGTGCTACTATACATTTATTGTGATAAGGAAGGTAGTGGTTCTCAAATTTTTCGTAGCTAACTGGTCGCAGTATTGACCTAGGTCAAAAATTATACAAGTTACTTAAGTCAGTCCCTACGATCAGTTTTTTTTTAATGACAAAAAACTAATCACATGTACTCTTATTAAAAAATAATACTTCAGTAGCAAACTTTTCTATAAAATCCTTATTTTACTATAAGGAACGTAACCAGACTGCAACCAACAGCTAGTCTCCGGGCTATGTGCTCCGCCGAGCGCTGAATTACAAGTTACAAGCCTGGCGCGTTAAGTGTAATAATTGCATATTACTAATAGAATGCTAATGCTTCGATTGCAACAAACACCAGCCGAAGACTGATCCTACTTAAAGGAGCTTTCGTGCCACTCATCCCACACTACTTACAGACTGCAGGTTCGAGCTGTTGGCTCTCGTCAGTGCAGCTCAAACTGCAGTCTGCATGGGACTACTGGCATAAGAGCTCCTTTAAGTAGGATCAGTCTTTCGGCTGGTGTTTGCTGCAATCGAAGCATTAGCGTACTGTTGGTAATATGCAATTATTACACTTAACGCGCCAGGCTTGTAACTTGTAATTCAGCGCTCGGCAGGGCACGTAGCCCGGAGAGTAGCTGTTGGTTGCAGTTTTAAAGAAGAGCTTGCGACTCTGCCCTCTAGAAGCACATTTGAACTACATAGTCTTATTATTCATCATATCGTAGTAAATGGGAAATACCCAATGGAGTGTTAAACTATCCTTAAATTTTATATTAATAGTTCTTTTCTTTCTACCGACAAACTCAACTAACTTTTGGGTAAGTTTCTTACCTAAACTAACTTGCAAAAAGAACGATCAAAACCGATCAGAAATTTGGCGCATAAGCATTGACAAGATTGATGACGTTTTCCGATTGTTTACCAATTGTCGCCTTTGAAATCAACTTACGACCAATTCCTAAAGTTTAGGAAGAAATACGGCAGAATTGCCCTAGGTGAGGGGAGCTATTTAACTGAACTAACCTAAGATAAAAAGATCAAATAGAACGCCCAACTAAGCTAGATTCCTTAAGTTTATTTCAGTTTATTGGTACAAAGAAAACACCTATTATTATCCTTAGGTTTACGGTTTACTTCTGTTACTATTATCAATTTTGGACGCCATATTTTCATTTACGGATCAAATTAATAGAGGTCTCATTCAAAATCAACATAACCTTTTTCACGAGCCCGTTCAGTTTTAGGTACTCTCGTATCAAGGTCCTATTAAGTCTCATCATGTTTCTAAAGAACTTTGTATAACTATCTTCGTACAAGGTCATATTATTTTTTTTAACAACACTTGTTATACAACTATATTCCTTAAGTCATATTAAGAGTTGATATGATATCGACCTCTTTATGACCTATTAAAGACAAATGATTTTTGGCATGCAATAAATCATTTTATGTCTACCACCATAATGGCGAGGAATTTCAATATTTAAGTGTATTACTTTATAACGACCTTCATACGACTTACAGCAGTTATTTTGCAGCCATTACGCAACTAATAGGACATGTAGACTAAAAAAATCGGTTTCAGATTTTCAAATTCAAATTTTTTTGGCAACATTTAATCTGACGAGAATTTTGCCGAAAGGCGGTTTCAATACAATATTATACTAGATAAATCAGTTTGGTATTCGCGACCCTGTATCTTTTTTATTTCAACAATAATCTACAACAAACCATATATATATTTGTAAATCACTTGTCAGGCTCTATCAAATGACGTCCTTGAATCATCTCTGTGATCACATATGCCAAAGTTGCGATAGTCAACTTTTTTTTTCAAATGGTATGCTATGCTTTGCCGATTATTGTAGATATTTTATTTCTGTATGCAACTGTGTAAAAAAGTATTTAAACTTCCATAAAAAAAATTTCGAGAAAATTAATAAAATGTAATAAAACCACATTAAAAGGTTTTGATTCCGAATGGCATAGTTGGCTGTGGAAACAATGGAATTTTGACATTATTAGTAACGTCAAATTGGAAATACAATTATTTGTGTTGTTAACAGACAAATTATAGGACCCAAGTTTTACGAAGGCACACTTACTGGAGAAAGATATCTACGGTTTTTAAGAGAATTATTAAATTTCATAGAAGATCGGAAATCATAGGAGGGAGTTAAGTAGACTGCCAAATCTCTGGATCTTACACCTTGGATTTTTTCCTTTCGCCCTTTGTAAAAGTTTATTTTACACCTCTAAATGACGTCGAAGATCTTAAAAATAGGATGAGTTGAAAGTCGCAGATTAAATGTTGAAATTCTTCAGCATGTATGTAGCCAAGGCATGATAAACAAAGGACAATTATCTTTAGAAGCTAACAGAGATCACTTCGAACATGTGAAGTAATAAATGTTTTTATTTTTTTTTTACTGTTAGTTGTTAGTTTTCTTTAGTAGTAGTTTTTTTATCGGTAATTGTTATTTTTTTTTAATTGTTATTTAAATATTATTATCATTAGTTAACTAAAGATACAATTTAATTGCTTGTTCTTATAAAAATGAATTGCATAGTCATGTAAAAAGAAAACTTTCTTTAGTTAAAACATCAAACTCTTTAGAAATTTTTACTTCTAACCGTATATATACGATTCTCGATGAAATCCCTCCTTTCGAGTCGGATTCGCCTATAGACCATTCCAGAACACGTGACTTTGACAGATCCGCCATTTTGCCTGGGTGGCAAACAAAGCGATTATTTTCTGTGTGTTTACATTCGTTTTTGGTACTATTGATTGAGTTTATTGTAATTTTTTGCAAATTTTTTCGCCAAGATGTCTCGAAGTGAATATTATGTAACCCTTAGAGGTGATATTAAGTGCAGATATGATAAAAAAAACCGAGATTATTGACAATATTGACCACTATGCAATTCCTCCTGAAGAGAGCAGTATTGAAGTTTATAATATTACCATGATGGACTTCGTGAATTATTTGATACTAACTCATAGTTATTATACTGGTCAATAATTTGAGCCTTATAAAAGCTTGCAAGCCTACAAGATTTGCGAATCTGGCCCTGTTCAAGGAATTTTGGCAAAACAAATCAGTGATGAGGTATTTGTTGTCATTGGGAAGGAGAGAAATCAAAATTAATGCGTAATTTTACATTACAATTAGATTCTATATGTTAATGCGTATAATTGTGATATGCTACAGAGGTTTTAAACTTGATTAACATTTTTTAAATCTTTGTTGTAGGTTAAACACTCTCAACGAAAGAGGGAAAAGTTACTTCAAGTTTGGATTATTATTTTAAAGAACACCAGCATTTCCATTGCTCACTGTACATGTATCAGATGTACATGTTTATCAGAAGTATGCGATTCTGTTTTACTTGCATGATCGTCCAAATACCATCGAAGACAGTGGTCCTGGTCCAGCGCCCACTGACTTTCCGCTTGGCCAGTACCTTCCATGAAAAATGTAGAAATGTTGCGAATACGGGATATGGATTGACCAAAAAAGTAGAAACAAGAGGTTTGTCTCAGGAACATCCTCCTTTTGATAGATAAAAATGAACTTACGTCTATTTATGTCCGTATCTAATTTATTGTCTTTTTTTAGCTTGACTGAACCTGAACTTGGATATTTTAAAAGAATAAAGTGAGTATTAAATAACATTTGTTTTATTGTGAATAAAAAATATATATTACTGATGTGCAATATATTGAAATAAATAAGTATATATAATTAAAATTGTTTTTTATTAATAAACACAGGTACATAGATAATTCATTATTTATATTACTTGGTATTTGAGAAGGCACATGTTTATGATTGCACTACATAGGTACCACAACAATGTTATCCAATGCACTCAATTTCCTCATTTTGTGGGTATTGTTTCGTGAAAAAAATTTTTTTTTTTTTGAGCAAACCTACAACTCTACATGAACCCCTACAGTTGCAATATTTTGTGTGATTTTCCAAATCTAAAGGATACAACTGAGTTTGGCCTTTTGTAAAGGCGGGTATTTGTAGTTTTATCCTCTAAAGCAGCTAGTTTTCCTAGAATCACACACATCATTTAATTCTAACCTTATAAAACCTAGAAGGAGTTTTTGTACAAAAATTAAGTACTTACGTTATAAAATGTTTTGAACAAATACGACCGTGTTTTAGGTGGCTTTTACTTAGTGGCCCCGTCCCAAAGCCTTAATCCGAGCATTTCTTCTTTCTATAGGCAACACATTAAAATGATTCCCCTATTGGTTAAAATGGCGAGAAATCGGATAAACAATGCATGATCTCTTTCACCACGCATTGAACATTTAACAGCAATACAAAAATGTGGCAGTTTCTATCAATTAGACCAGGATTAAACAATTTAATGATGAAATACTCGTAATGTTTACATCATTCTGTAATGGTCTGTAGTTACATTACTTACAATGTCAAATTTCAGTTGTTTCCATAGCCAACTACGCTGATTCAGAAACAAAACCTTTGAATGTAGTTTTATCATACTTTATTAATTTTCTCGTAATTTTTCTTATGGAAGTGTATACTTTCTTTGCACAGTTGCATGCAGAAATAAAATCTCTACAATCACCAAAAAAGCATAGCACACCATTTGAAAAAAAAAGTTGACTATCGCTACTTTGGCATATCTGATCACAGAGATGATTCAAGGACGTCATTTAGAGCTTGATAAGCGATTTACAAATATATATGGTTTATTGTAGTTTATTGTTGACATAATAAAGATACAGAGGCGCGAATACCAAACTGAATCAACTGGTATATTCAATCATTGCACACATTAACACTTGTATTCTTAAAAATATGTGTATATGTGTTATAATGTTACATGCACCAATACTTCCAGCCCTCTTCGTATTTGGACGTTACTGAACTCGCCAAAATAACCACGAAGTAAGGTATGCATGAAAATATTTATGCGATGATACATCACCTGGAGCCGACCCTGGTGTTGACTGCATTTACTGCTTCCTCTTACCTCTACTCATAGACCCAAATTACTTTAATAACACAATGATCGGTTACCAAAACAAACCAGACACTATCAAGATTTTAATAAATCATTTTCGTTTTGTTTCTCTGGAGTATGGCTTATCCGCTTCAGCAACTAACGTTACAACTGCAGTGCACAACAATTTGTTTCTTTATAAACTCTTATCAGCGTTTTCTTCTAATCTGAATTATATAAAATATATATCATATATAAAGTGTTTTTTCTGTTTCGTACAACCTATTACAAAATGCTATAAAGTGAATTTCTAGACATATATACACATAAAAACTGTGTATGGAGTACGATTTATTGTTATTGCGCTTTAAATTTTTCTTGACTAGCCGTGCATTATTCGTATTAGTTATGTCTCAAACTTCATTTCTCCTTCCACTCTTAGTATGCTTAAAGGAACATATCCAGTCTGGAAACAATATATAACAGGTAATTAAAGTTAGAAAAAATATTTGACAACTTATAAGTTAAAATATTGGTACAGAGACATAATTTTATATTCTATACAACTGGCCTGTAATGTGACCTTACCTGATGAAACAGTCAACAAGACTATTCCGCTGGACAATAAAATATTTTGATTGATTGATATGGTGCCCTGCTCAAATGCGAATGAAAAACAAAAATAAGCTGTTTCTAAAATCATTGTTTACAAGTTTTTGAAGCTGACAGTGAAAAGGTTGGTTACTTAGTTTTTACAAAGCTTCATTGAGTGTAAATCCTCTGATTGTAAAACCAATCAATTTCACACAGTCTTCCCTATTTAATTTTCAAATTGTGAAGGTCATATTAAAATTCTTAAAATCCTATTGTAAGCGTTTGACTCAAGCAAAGTAGTATAAGTATAAGTAGTATAAGCAAGTGATGAAGATTCGTACAGAAAATGTCATTAACATAAATAATAAAAAGCACAGGTCCCAGATCAGACCTTTGAGGGACTCCATACTGAAATAATAACTTTGAATGCAATCTTCGATTCTTTTTTAAAACATTTGCTTAAATTAAAGGAAATTAAAATCCAGTTAAACCCGGCATTATAACAATTACTACAATAAAAAATATTCTCACCTCATTATTTTCTGTGCGGCCCTTCCACCAGCTCTCCCTATACCCTTCTTTTCCCACGATGATAATGGCCTCTCCTTCCACAAGGCTTAACTGATACGTATCTTTCGCTTCATAATTTCTTGTAACTATCGCCCTCAGCTGTCTATAAGGCCATAGCAGTTTTGTATTTTCTTCTAATCTAAAAAAAATTGAAGTAAAATTATTTTCTATAAAAAACATTAACGTAATGAGAGAATTTCAAGCGTTGCTAGTTTCTTACTTTTCAAAATTTTCTTTGAGGCTGTAATTCTGATAGTTGAGCACCAATTCTTCGATACTACTGAAGAATTTCGACTGGGACAGATAATATTTTTTTGCATCACTGGGCACCTCGCTTGTACAACATATTTTCATGTGCTTCACTGTATTGTCAGTCCTAAAAAGTGGCAACGTACAACGATATGCCATAATTTAAAAAACACTGTACATACTTCAACGTCAGGGCATACTTGCCCTTCTCATCGTTCTGGGGCCTGATCCTGACCAAAAACGTGCCATTCTCCCTTTTGTCTAACTTGGCAGAGGCAGTATTCCTATCCATCTCGCCGACAAACCACAACTTCTCCTTTAACGGGTCTCCATACGAGCCGTTCATCGTGCAGTTGTTAATATGAGGTGGAGACTGTCCACACTTTCCGGAATACTGTATACAGCCCTTGTGGGCTGATATATTGCATGTATTACATTTATAACCTTGGTAAATGAGACCTTTGAGGTATTTGGAACAGTGTAGGCATTGAACTGGCATGTCGAAAGTTTGCAGCTCGAAATTGTGACTAGTCCGTTGCAAAGCCTTAGGGTGGAGATTGTCCCTGTCGAAAAATTATAATTATTTGCTTTTGTAAATCCGGTATTGCTGAACTTATGGAAGGATATATTATTTATCTTTCTCTATTCAGTGTATATGTCATATTTCCGTCTCTGTTTAGATGAGAGGGAAGCTTGGTAGATATACGGTTGTGAGCAAAAAAAATAGGACAAGTCTTATAACGGTATTTTGCTCAAATCTAGTTGTGTACTAACTTTAATTTTTGTGATATTGTCAGTTGGTTGTCATAATTTATTGCAAGTGTGCAAAAAACTAATATGTCCCATATAAGCGATTTAGTTAAATCTGGACTTATTGCTAAAGCAGAAGATGGATGTGGATGGTCAATGAGACAAATTGCACTGCATTATAATATTGACAAAAGTTCAGTGTGTAAGAAAGTGGAGAATAAACGGTACGATTAGTAGAAATCCTGGATCAGGGTGACAAAGGATATCAACTCAACAACAAGATTTGCAATTGGTAAATGCTTTAGTAGAGAATCCATTTTATTCAGTTATTCAGGCTGCTGAAGAAACGAATTTTCCTGGATTGAGTAGCACTGGTCGCCAGCGAGTAAGAGAATCGGAGCTACGCTGTCATGCAGCAACACAGAAATACTTACTTAAAGCTGAAAATAAAGAAGCTCGAGTAGGATTTGCGCTTCAATTTTTAGCGCATGATGTAAATTTTTGGAACAATGTAATCTTTACAAACGAAGAAACTTTCCAGTCAACACACAACGGTCGTATTCGTGTTTACTGCCCTCCGAAAATTCGATTTGATGAGAAATAAATAATAATGTTATGTGCTGCCCTCTAACAGAGAGGAGAGTTGTAATTACTCCCTGGCCAGAAGGGCGGCGCCATCTGTGGGCCAACTGGCGAACCACCATTTAGTAGTGCCTAAGAAAATTCTAGAGAATTCCAGTATATTTGTGGAAAGTTCTACAATGATATTCTGGACATTCCAAGTGGGTATATAAAGAGGTGAAGCCAGCAGATGGGGGAAGAGTACAGTACAGTTTAGTGAAGGATAAACAGTTCAGTTTAGCATCCAGTACAGTTCTGGGTAATCTGTGGTTCTGGTTACAGAAACAGTTTGTAGAAGAAGAGTTCAGTTGAGTGAAGTATGCAGTTTAATGAAGTAAACAGACAAGAGAGTTTTTAGGTTAGACAAGAGTTGACAAGTTTAAGAAGAAAAGTAAAGTGCTAAGTGTTTTAAAAGTAGTGAAATTATATTAGATTAAGTTATTATTAGTTGTGTGATTTTTAAGTATTTGCTAGTGTAATTTTAGTGATTAAATAAATCAGTGGTTTGTGAAAATTCTTGTTGCAAGTTATTTGGAATCCACGGAGTGTTTACTGAAAATTGTAAGAACGTTAGAATTGGTGTCGGAAGCGGAATTGCAACAGAATTTCTGAAGAATTCGACGAAGTTCCATAGTGTTCTATTTGGAAACCACTGGAGATAGTGAAGTGAGTCGAACTGGAAAGTAATATAGACATTAGACAAGACTAATTTGTGCCATATAGTGTGAGAAAATTTATAGAACATTCTACTTGTACCTGGCATAGACTTTAAATAAAACTTGTTAGTGTTGTTTGTTAGTTTTTGAATGGAAACAAGAAGCATGGCCGCTGAAAAACAAATGCAAGACATGTTAGCTGCATTTAGCAAAATGATGCTAGAAGAACAAGAGAAACGACGTCAAGAAGATAAAGAAGAACAAGAGAAACAACGTCAAGAAGATAAAGAAGAACAAGAAAAACGACGTCTAGAAGAGAAAGAAGAACAGGCGAGACGTGAAGAAGAAAAAGAAAGAAGACGTCAAGAAGAAAGGGAAGAACAAGAAAGAAAACGACAAGAAGAAAAGGAAGAATTGAGAAAAATTATACAGGTGCAACAAGATGCTATCCTGTCAGCCACTAATGAAGTCAAGGGAAAAGTAGATAAAGTTGAACAAAAAGTTGGTAACGTCGAAGGAGAAATTAGTGACATTAAGGGAAAAGTTACCGACGTTGAAGAAAAAGTTACTGGTGTCGAAGAAAAAGTTACTGGCGTTGAAGTAAAAGTTACTAAGGTTGAAGAGGAAGTAACTGAAGTCAAAGGAAAATTTCGTGCAGTTGAAGGAGAAGTAGAGCGACTTAAGCGACTGTTAAGAGAACAAGGAGGCCAGCTGGTATTATCATCATCAGGTCCTCGATTACAACCGCCTTCCTTTGATGGTCAAACTTCTTGGTCAACCTATAAAAGACAATTTGAGGCAGCGGCATACGCAAACAATTGGAGTAACGAAGACAAAGCTATGGCATTGGTGCTAGCATTAAGGGGCCAAGCCTCAGAGTTGCTTCAGAGTATCCCAGTGACGCAGCAACGGGATTTTAAAGTTTTGGAAGCTGCACTAGATCTAAGATATGGCGACCAACACCTCGCCCAAGTATACAGGACTCAGCTCAAATCACGCACACAAAAGACTGGGGAAAGTTTACAAGATTTTGAAGCAGCTGTTGAGCGACTGACATACCTGGCTTACCCGGATGCACCCAAAGAATTCCAGGAACAATTAATAGTTGATACTTTCATCGATGGCATAAGAGATGAGGAGATCAGGCGAGTCCTTAGATTAACTCGAGCTAAGACTGGTAGCGAAGCCTTGATCCATGCCCTCGAAGTTGAGACCGCTTATGAAGAGACTCTACATCCGAGAGTACGAGCCATGAAAGTAGAAGAAGAGAACCATTTAGAAAAGTCAAATATGGAATCTTTGATGGCTGACCTGCGCAAAATGATAAGCCAGTTGATGAACAAACCAGATGCTCCAAGGAAGCAGGAAAGAGAACAGAGCGATGGACAGCCAAGAAAGGTGATTCGGTGTTATCAGTGCAGCAAACCAGGACATATGATGCGGCAGTGTCGAGAACGGAATCCTGGGGAAGTAAACACTGCAAAGAAAGAGGAAGTTCGCTCTGATAAGATGAGATTGATTGTTATGTTAACAGACATACAGAAAATGGTCGCACAATTACTAAACGAATTAAGTTCGCGACCGGAGCTGAAACAGGAACCGCAACCGCCGAAACAGGAGCCGAAGCAGCAGCGAAGTGCTGGAGGTCCGACAAAAGTAATCCGCTGTCGCCAGAGGAGCCCTAAGGAAGTGAATGCCGAGAATGTAAAAACGCAGCAGGATATAGCAGAAGTGAAGGCAGTTAAGATAGAGGTTCCGAAGGACTGGTCAAAGAAAGTTCTAAGAGAGGAACAACTGAACGACGATGAAATTGGACCAATGTTGAAGGCGAAAGAAAAAGGAATCCGCCCGGAATGGAAGGACGTTTCCAGTAAAAGTGTTGGACTGAAGGCTTTATGGGCGCAATGGGATTCACTTAGGGTTATAGATGGCCTATTACGGAGAGCATGGGAGAGCCCAGATGGGAAAGAAGTTACCATGCTGTTGCTGATACCCAGGTGCCGAGTACCAAAAGTACTTCGGGAAGTGCACGAGGGAATATCCAGAGAGCACTTTAGCAGAAATAAGACTTTGGCTAGAGTACGGGAGCGATTTTACTGGGTAAATAGCTGTCAGGATGTGGAGGCTTGGTGTCGCAGTTGCAAGGTTTGTGCGAATGTGGCTGCCAAGAGGTCACCCACAGGGAGTGGTGATCGAATGAAGGCTAGATATGACCGCAATGCCAGTTCAGCAGGATTCAAGGTGGGGGACTCGGTTTGGCTGTATAACCCACAGCGGAGTGAAGAAGGATTCTCGAAGCCTCGCTCACCTTGGGAAGGACCGTATTCTGTCATCACTCGGATCAACGACGTTGTTTATAGGATTCAACGTAGAAAGAAGTCCAAGATGAAGATCGTGCACCTGGACAGGTTGGCAAAGTATACTGGGGTATCTGAAGTGCCTGACCGGGACGTTCAGGCTTAAGGAGGGGGCAGTGTTATGTGCTGCCCTCTAACAGAGAGGAGAGTTGTAATTACTCCCTGGCCAGAAGGGCGGCGCCATCTGTGGGCCAACTGGCGAACCACCATTTAGTAGTGCCTAAGAAAATTCTAGAGAATTCCAGTATATTTGTGGAAAGTTCTACAATGATATTCTGGACATTCCAAGTGGGTATATAAAGAGGTGAAGCCAGCAGATGGGGGAAGAGTACAGTACAGTTTAGTGAAGGATAAACAGTTCAGTTTAGCATCCAGTACAGTTCTGGGTAATCTGTGGTTCTGGTTACAGAAACAGTTTGTAGAAGAAGAGTTCAGTTGAGTGAAGTATGCAGTTTAATGAAGTAAACAGACAAGAGAGTTTTTAGGTTAGACAAGAGTTGACAAGTTTAAGAAGAAAAGTAAAGTGCTAAGTGTTTTAAAAGTAGTGAAATTATATTAGATTAAGTTATTATTAGTTGTGTGATTTTTAAGTATTTGCTAGTGTAATTTTAGTGATTAAATAAATCAGTGGTTTGTGAAAATTCTTGTTGCAAGTTATTTGGAATCCACGGAGTGTTTACTGAAAATTGTAAGAACGTTACAATAATAATAAGTGTTCTTTATTAAGTATAATACATATTACACTCAAAAGGCCATCGACCGAGGTCCTTCAGCCTCTTGAGAAATATATATCTAACAATGTTAAAAGCGATAGATTTTCCGTCAATATGTGGGCTTGGATATCGGCACGTGGTCCTGGTGTTTTGTGGCATATTGAGGAACGATTTAATAGTGAAACATATATTAGGATTTTAGACAATACTATGCTCCCTTCTGTGTCACAATTATTTCCTAATAATGAGTTCATATTTCAACAAGACAATTGTTCCGTTCATACTGCTCATACCGTAACTAACTGGTTTCTAGATAACAACATCAATGTTCTTAACTGGCCCAGTCATAGTCCAGATCTTAACCCTATGGAAGAAGTATGGGGACTACTCGTAAGAAGTATCCAAAAACGAAATGTGAGACCACAGAATGCCGAAGAATTACTGGAAATAGTAAATAATGCATGGGAAAATATTATTACTAATGATTATTGTATAAGGTTATTTAATTCTATGCCAAACAGACTTATAGAAGTTATAAATAGAAATGGTGCAATAACGAAATATTAATAGTCAGTATTTTGTTAAGTAGGATATACTTTGTCCTTTGATCCAGGATTTCTACTAATCGTACCATTTATTCTCCACTTTCTTAAAATGTTACACACCAAATTTTTGTTAATGTTATAACGCAGTGCAATTTGTCTCATTAACCATCCATCATTTACTATAGCAATAACTACAGCATTAAAATAAAAAATAAATTAAAAGTGATATCTGTTTTATTTCGGAGACTGATTTACATTAGAAAAAAAAAGTTGTCCTATTTTTTTCTGCTCACGACAGTACATGGGCAATGTATTTGGGCTATTGCTCTAACTTTGAGCGTCTGATTTCAAATTATGTATTGTAAAAAAAGTTCTTAGAAAAATTCGTCCAAATCCGACCTACTCCTGAGAATTTCTGTTTCGACAATTTTTACACTTCACTGATTCGACTCTTTATATGCATGGTAAAATAGGTAATTCTAATTATCAAAATAAACACTAGAATTGGCAGTAGGTAAAACAACAAAGAAAATGTCAAATTGAGAAATAAAAGCAAGTGCACATCAATCATATAAGGTTTTTCTCATATTTACAGCTACTATTTATGACTTAATCCCTAATTTGCAAAATTTCCAAACTGTGAGACCTAAACTGGTTGTAGCTTGATAAAAAATTTATAGTATTTGATCTTTTAAAATACTTTATTTAGCAAAAAACTCGGAAAGTATCGATTTCACTGTAAAATATGTACACATGTAAATTATGGATAATAAAAATTCGCACAATTTCGTTTTTTCTTTTTTTAACTTCATACGACCTATTGGAGCTGATAGATTTTTTTGAAATTTTGACAGTTTTGTGACGCAACGGAAACGCGCGCGTTTTTCGCTAAAATCTCGAAAATGGTAATTCGGATCGAAAAATGTTTCAAATGAAAGTTGTAGAGAATTCAATTACGAACAATTTCCACTGTTGTCAACAATAATAACAGCTGCGAGTTTTAATTTTAATGCACAGATTGCTGGTTAATACTCGAATGACTGGTCACAAACATTTGTAATGAACTCCTCATGTACTTAGAAAAAACAATTTTAAAATATATATTACAACCACTTTTAGGGATAATTATACTACATTCGCAATTTTTTAAGTATACAAAAATGTTGAGTACGACTGAGTCACAAGGTACAACGATCGCCTGGCCCTCGGCTTCGCCACATACCAACGGATCTTTCTTCTTTGTGTGTAAATAGTACTACACGTCCTAAAAATATGGAAAAGGCTTGAAATACCCACAGAATAACTTCTGATACTTTTTTTTATACATTTATTTAACGTCGGCCTATTTCCGCTACTGAGGCCTAACACCGACGCCTGTAGACGAGCTACCCCCAATCAGGAATTTTGCCGAACCTCTTCCCATAAGAAGAGTAGGGATTTTTACTTGCCTAACATTTAATAAACAAGGGACTGACGGCTTTACATCCCCTCCGAAGAATGATATATCCCCTATACAACCCTCGCCTAAGGTTGTATAGCTTCCGCGCATACACTGATATACAAGCCGCTGGAAAATGTGTGAGGCGAAGACGTGGTCTTCGTTGGAACGGTCACCCTTAACTAACCGCGCCTTATGTTGCTTTACATCGCATTCGAAGTATGTACATAGTAAAGACGCACCTACGCTCGCCCCTTCTGATACTTCAAAAGGTGAAAAACATTATTAAATGTACTTTTTTGTACTTCAAACGTGACGAAAATTACCTGTTTGCTAAAAATTAAAAATCAACCGCATTTTCAATAGTCAGTTTCTTGTCGCTACTTATTGAAAATTATACACGAAAAAATGTATTTTGTAAGCTTTAACTTGGGTCTTATGAAATTTTGTTCTAAAGTCAAAAGAAGCGATGATATATACAAAAAAAGAAATTAAAAAATAATACTGGTTCAATTTTTTTGAACAAAAACAGTTTTCAAAAACCTTTTTTTTAAAGAAATTATACCTTGAAAACGACTTATGCGACAATTTTTCATGTTTTTCCCTTTTATCTCCATTCACTCGTTATCGAAACGATTTTGTGCATACACCAAGATATTCAAAATTTGATTATCTTTAACCTTCATTAGATACACTATATGCATGTGATCTATTGTTTTCGAGTTTTTATCGATTTTATCATGAAACAAGTGTTCTGATAGCACGCTATAAAGATGTTTAAAAATTTATATCTCTGCCTTGATCGAATGGAAATGAAAAATAAAAGGAAATTGTTGGCAATCGAATTCTCTACAACTTTCATTTGAAACATTTTGCGATCCGAATGACCATTTTCGAAAAACGCGCGTTTCCATTGCGTCGCAAAACTGTCAAAATTTCAAAAAAAATCTATCTCGGCTTCAATAAGTCGTACGAAGTTAAAAAAAAACGAAATTGTGCGGATTTTTATTACCTATATATCTCTATATCTCATGTGTATATATTTTACAGTAAAATTGAGTTTCCGAGTTTTTTTTGCAAAAAACCGATTTTTTTACCTATTTTCTCCCCACGTCTACGGGTGAGGACTTTTGATATGCTAAAAAGTATCGCAAAATAAGCCTTTTCCCAAAATTTCAGCCCGGGCTAATTGGTCTAAAATAGTATATGTATATACAAATTAGAATAATCCCTTTTAACTTTAATATATATTTCTTATTCATTGCGATAAAGGCCTAACATGCCGAAACACATGTTGAGCATTCTAAACATATACTTTAACATCTGAAAGCAGTGTTTTGTAAAATAAAAATTCAGCATTACTTATATGATTTGCAAAACTAAGAACATGACCGGTCCAAGTACTGATTCTTGTGGTATACCCTGTTTAATTTTGTAAGTGATAAGTGATGCTTATGACTTTTATTTGCTTTTAAATAAGAGGTCAGGAGGTTCAGAAGTGTACAGGTAAATATACTTACAGTGCATCAGAGATTGCCTTAATGATCTGCTGTTTGATCTCTATAGACCTTACAAAAATCGTATAGGCATTTTGACTATCATTTTTGACGAGATAAAAGTGATAGGACCATCTCGCTTCCTTATTCAAGATGGGCCTGCTGTGGATTTCTTCAACATGATAGTCGGCGATATTTATCAGGTCCCGGAAAGCAAACTGACTGCCCTGAAATTCAAATAGTTACATAATACACAAATATACTGAGTGTCTCATTGATCGATTTCAAGAAAATCGACAAAAATTTCACTCAACACTTGAATATTTTCAACATGTTCCGCTGATAATTACGAAACTACCCATATTCTTAATTTATTCAATGAGTTCGACCTAAAAAGCCATACAGACCAACCAACATGTATAACTAGTACAAGCAAAATTGCAGTAGATGTGATATTAATTTAATAATTAGTGATGTTTCTGTTAGCGATACCTAGAGACCCTATAAAGTAGAGACTGGCCACTAGAGTGGGAGACACTGATGGGTCCGTATGAAAAGTGGATGCATAATGGCGGCGGAGTTGCTTTTATTTTGACGAGCATAGTGTCATTAGACTCAATGTTATAGGTTAAAATTAAAATAACAGTCTGTTATGAATTTGGTCACGAAACAATTAATGGTAATGTTATTAATTACATATATTTTTCCACTTTGTCAAAACAAATACCGCAACCTGCTTTTGGCACTTGCGTTACGTTGTAAACACACTGATGCCACCACCACCACCTAGATGCTAGATGATGTTACTGATGCTTACGCGCTAGAGTCCCCTATGCACGCACTCACTGAAACCATCACCGCCATGATGCATCCAATTGGGTGGAGTGGGGGTCGAGTATACAAAGTAATGTCAATAATATTTTGACATTTCAAAGTGACATGTCACATAGTAATTTGCTTATTTTAAAACATTTACTAAAAAAATGAAAATTGGCAAGAAATGTACGACGGCATAAACTTTCCTGACAAATTTTGTTCATTCTATTCATCATTTCTGCTTCATTTTAACTCTGCCATAACTTATAAAAGAATTAGATCCAAGGTATATAATAAGAAATGGTTCAGTGATGAATTAAAATAGTGTGAATTGCACAAAATTAACAAATGTTACCCAAATAATGAGGCAATTAAAAATAGGTATCTAAGACTGATACAAATTTATACTGATGAAATTAGACTTGCTAAGACAAACTACCTGATTTTGCCAAATTAATATTACAAGACAATGTTATCGTAATTTTTATCTACTTCCTACCACACCAGAAGCTAGAGAACTATTGCTTAAAACAACAAGAAAACCAGCTGCAAGGATAGATGAAATAAGTGGTCAGGTCCTTAGGGCCGTAGTTGATGAAATTTGTATTCCTCTGTTTTACTCGAACATATCGAAATATAAATAAATATTTATTTTGTCTAGTTCCGTTTTTTTGTATTGTAATGTAAGTCTACATATATTTATTTATTATTTTTGTTGTATGTATATATATGTATATATTTAACTGTTCTATTATAAATGTAAGTAAGATTGTAAGTTAGCTATGTGCTATTAAATAAAGGTTATTATTATTATTATTATTTACTTAACGCTACCTGCCAATACCGATTTATTAAAAATTTCAAAATCAATAGCTATATACAAAAACAAGGGATCGATAATAGAGGCATGTAATTACAGAAATATCAGTGTACAAAATCAGTTTGCAAAAGTTTTTGAACTCTGTTTTAATAACAGATTAATAAACTATTTGGAATTCCTTAAATTGCTAATCTTATGACGAGCCTATTTATAGTCTCTAAACAAAAAGTAATATTGATATGACAAAAAGAAATGAAGTGAAAATAAACAGTAGCGTTCGAGTCGCAGAGGCTCGCAACAGCCGAGGGCTAGCTCAGCTCTAGTCGGTGAGGGGGTAGGTTAAGGTTCATACACAAAAAATAATAATAAAGCATATACACATTAGTTACTCATGTATATGTATAAAGGGGCGCCACTAGCTAATAAAATGACTGCAACCTAGCTAGAAGGCTCCCAAAATTTACAAGAGTACCCAAACGCTACACTATATTTCTTCGAGGTATGAATTTAAAAGAAAACCAGTATGTAAAGATAGAATTTGGATATCAAATTTATTCAATAAAAGGGTATTCACCTGGAGTAGATATATATATTCATAAACAATAAATATATTTGAACCGGTCCTTGGTTATACAATTTAATCTTACCGTGCGTGATATCACGAAGGGTTCACATTAGGTTCACACGAGATAATAAAAGTCGTGCATATGAACTTATTTATACTTATATATCATAACTTATATAATATGCCTTCCCAAATGATAAAAGGTTTGAATTGAATTACCCGACATTACTTATTTACATTTAACATAAAAAAAAGGAATCATATCCAAATACTTAAAATTTTGAATAGCCAAAAAAATTAATTATTTACCAAAATAATATATTTACAAATCATACACTACGTATAAAAGAAAACTGTGCTCGAATACTTAAAATTTTCAAATAGTCAAAAGTGAAATCACAAATTATATAATTTGAAATTATGTATCCCGAACTCATACGCTAAGTATAAAAACCTGTATGGCGAGCTGAGTAGCTGCCTCCCAAGAAGTACCACGAATTATTGTCCAAATTGGTTGCATAAGTTGTCGTTGTTAATTCCCATCCATCAAAATGATCGTTGTCCTATGTCGAAGCCTGCAGTTGTCAATTCAGTTCCATACCTGTTTTCCAAAACCCCGAATCGTTGTCCAAAGTGAATGCAAAGGGTTGTCAATAAAATTCCAATTAGGGGTCCACAAGTGGTGAACAAGAGTAGGTGACCGAAACCCAGGCCTCTCTTGCTCAGGAGATGGGTAACGCCAGACTCAATAATTATGTGGGGGGAATTCGTAAAATTCGGGATTGAACATTACGAAAACAACAAAAAGTAACAAAAAGTTGAATAAAACAGAGAAGAAGAAAAAGAATAAGAAGCCTCAAAGGTGTAGGGCGGCTTAAAATCGGCGATCCAAGAGATCAAACTTGGAAGTAATTCCTCGTGGGACGGCTTTAATTCAAAATCCGAACTAGTCGAGTAAGGTGTGTCTTTCTAAATAACCAAAACGTACACAACCAACCATAAATTTCCAATATCCCATGAAACCATCAAATGGAAAGCCCCATTAACGGCAATTAAAAGGAAAAATTCACGAAGAACGCCAGGCGCACTGTACCTAATGGCTACCGTCTCCAAACTCTCCTTTTCACCTTTATCTCGTGACCTTACAAGCCGACAAAAGACGCAACCCCTAATACACCTGCGAGATGCCTACTGTATAGCTAAAGGATTCTAGTCTCAGCTACAAGATTTAACAGTGCGGCAATCCTGGATACACCTCTCAATAACTACCTACTGTCTACCTAAAAGGCATAAATCCGCATTTAGCACGTAACAATCTCAAGACAACATGGATTCAGAAAAAATAAAGCCACAGTAACCGCGATTGAGACATATGTGATTATGTTTATAATGCTCTAAATAGTAAGGAACAACCAATAGCTTTATTTTTTTACCTCAGCAGAGCTTTTGACACAGTTGATTACAATTTGCTCTTGGAAAAACTTTTTAGATTGGGAGTACGTGGGCTAGCGCATCAATGGGTTAACTCTTACCTGGAATATAGAAGCCAGGGATCCCGGCGCCTGAGGTGGGGCCGGGTATTAAGAAAATGTAATTGCACTCTACTTTCCGTCCAGGAAATGTTTTCCAACGTGGTAACAACTATTGCTTCAATGCATTTGGTGCTTCCCAGGTACACGCGCAGCACCCCATCCGCATATTGGCATCCCCGATATCCAATCCGAATGTACATAACATACTTGTATCAGTCTTACTCAAAAATGTACGCACGCAGTTAGAGTGATCTGAGTGGACACGATACAAAGGTACGTAAGTTTTAAATAAAATTTGTTTTGTTCATTAATCGTTAGGTTAGTGGCAGAAAATTCATGAAAAATATCAAAAAATGGCAGTCAGGCGTAGATATCAGTCTGGGCACATAAGAGAAAATTAAAATTGCAACAAGAAAAAGCTATCAAGAAACATAAAAAAATTGACACATTTTTCAATTTCTATATAACGCAATAAACACCGAAACTGAATATTGAAACGATTGAAGGAGAAAAAAATGCTGTTACAGTTACTGCGTCCGATTCTCAATATCACACAATTGAAGAAAATTCTGATAATATTTGCGAAATAGCCTCCGCTCCTATGCCTAGCTCCACATATCAGCAACCAGAGACTGTTTGCGAAATTGTCACCACTCCTATTCCTAGCCCTAGCACTCATCTGAACAAGAAAATTCTTATACAGTGAGTACTGTGGTTGGTTTGCCTAGCGATCTTGGATTTTATTTGGAGAAAACAATTACCAATCAGCATAAAAAGACTTATTTATCAGCCTTGCGCCCAACAGACCTAAAGGTCCATTTCCCAGAGACCCGAAACAAAACAATCGAAATTTCAGTGAAAGTTATTATTTTTCTATTATCAAAGATTACCTCTCTACTACAGGTCAAGATCGATTAAATGGTCTTGTCCTATTGTCTATATACAATGAAGACGCTTAAAAATTCAATTTAAATGAGGTAATAAATGAATTTGCGAATAGTGAACCAAGGAAAAGACACTTTTAAATTATTTTTCATACCATTATAAATACGCATCCATATATACCAAACATTAGTTTATGTTTTTTGCTTGCAATATTATTTTATCAAATATTATTTTAAGTTTCATTATGGAATTATTGTACCAAATATTAGTTTAAGTATATGAGGTATAAACTCAATAAACTTACTTTTTATTTTCTTTATTTTAACATTTGTTTTTAATTTTTCCATTACTAACGAACATATCATTTTACTTTTTAAGTAGAGATGAATAGGGGGGACAATTTTTTGCCCTGGGGCCCATGACTTCTAGTTACGTCGCTGCCTAATGCATCAATCGTCTATGCTGATGACACAAACTTTTTAATATGCAGTAGTCCTTTGGAGGCCAGTTATTCAAGCCAATACATCAGCAGATGAGTTTCCTAATTGATGTAAAGTACTGGTCTAGTTCTAAATGCTGATAAAACAGTTTGTATCTCATTCTGACCAAACAACGTTGGTCATAACTCAAGTATTTTAATTAAGGCAAATCATCAGTCAATTATTCGTACAGAAGAGACAAAATTTCTGGGAGTAACTTTGGATTATAAAATGACATGGGAAAGTCACACCGAAGATTTACTGAAAAATTTAAGTAAATCAGGTTTTGTTATTCGATATTTAAAGTCCTCTGTCTCTCTTAATGTCTTAAAAATAGCATACTTTGGTTTAGTCCAGTCTGGTCTATCTTATGAATTTTCTGGGGAAGTTCATCACACACTTCCAAAGTATTTGCAGCTCAAAAGAAAATTATTCGTTGTATGGTTGGCCTATCTGTGCAAACTCACTGTAAAGAGACATTTATAGCTCTATCAATTTTAACACTACCATTATTTTTAACTGTATTAATTAAAAAAAGCAAGAAGGTTTGTTACTAAGAAATAATGGTATTCACAATCACCACACATGCAGACTTACTGAACTGCGGAGCCCATTTTCTATTACCTTCAGTTGTTTACAAATCAAAATACACTTATCGAAAATGAACACATAACGACTTCTGGTCTTTTGATCGTCATGAGCTTTAATCCTCAGTTCAGCATCTTTCATTAGGCGACCGTAGCTGGACAGGTTCTGGTTGGGAGACAGATTCCATTCTGTGATTGTTTCTTGCAGGTTGTTTATTACTTCTAAATGTTCACTATCTCTGGCCGCTTCGTTTATATAACCTGCTACATCCAACATGGCTTCCCTGGCTCTCCGCAAGTCATTATATTCTTCATGATTCTAGAACATAACACAACATAAGTTTCTTGCGGCAAACTATTTTTTTTTACAGAACAGTACTCACCGGGTCCGTATTTTCTATAAGCTTGTCCAACAGAAGATGGTACTTCAGAATCCTTTGCATCGGCACCGAAAGAACATCCCGTAACTTGAACCTTCCATTGTTGTCCTCCTTTTCATACTTCTGCGTAATGAAAAACGATAGAAAATTATTTTGCTAAAAACTTGTAACTTACAATCACGGCTTGATTAAAAATTTCATCGGTATCGCAGAGTTCCTGCAGTATTGTCGTGGCTTTGGTAAGATTGGCGCAGTACAACCCGTATACTAAAAATTTCTCTCTCCATCTCATAAAAATATTGCTCAGCTTCGCCATGGGGTTGTTCCTAACTCTCAATAACTCATGTAAAAATTCTGAATGTATATCTCGCAACTCCTAAAAAAATTCGTTCACCGTTCACTTTGGCCTGACGTCGAGTAATGTATTACCTTTATTTTAAAAAAGACCGTGCTGTGATCCTCGTGTTTCATTTGATTGATAAGTGGCTGCATAAAGTTGTTCTTCAGCTTACTCAAAACGTCCACGTAGTTCTTTTCTGTATCTAGTAATTCTTTTATCACAAAGTCACGTTTCTCAAAAGTTGGAGGTTGCTGCAAAATTTCCAATATTTATCGATATGACATTATCATTCAGAAGGTGTATGTAAATACTTTACAAGTTAAAAGAAAAACGGCACAATACCTCTACGGATGATCGATCGAGACACAGATCCTGATAAATTTCTTCACTAGTCATGTCAAAATCACATTCCGGCTCAACGATTCCCCTTGCCCTCGGCATCTCACTAATATACAGAAGCCATGCAAAAATAATTATTTTTCAGCAAAAAAATACAATAATATTATATGCACTACTAGTTAAAAAAACATCTAGAACGAAATAGATACTTCGTCTGGAAATTAAATTTAAGCAATACAACTGAACTTTATATTATTGCAATAAGAAATAAAACTATGATTAGGTTTATATAAAAACAGTGGACAAAAAAACGTGATCATATAGAGTGTTTTTGAGATACATGCATATATTCAAATTCCTGAATAGGCACCTCTTCCCGAAAAGTTTTACGGAAAAGTATTTACTCATCAAAATGCCAAATAATAACAGAGCAAATTAATGGGCAGGGCTAAAATGTCTCCTAACCGCAGAGGAGTATATTGTAGTTTCAACTTTATATAGAAGTCCTAATGGAGACACTAGAATCTTGTTAGATAAACTAAATGCTGCCCTTAGTAAGATTATTGAAAACAATAAAGAGCATAATATAATCGTCTGCGGCGATTTTAACATTAATTTCTTAACTCCACCTCATAGTTTATCTGGTCTAATGGATACATTAAACTCTTATTGAATGAAGCTTCTTATTAATGTATCAACAAGAATCCACAACTCTCTAGACAATATTTGTGTGAACTTTGATAGCGCATGTAATATTAATACCATAATAATTAATAATGGCCTCAGTGATCACAACGCCCAGCTTTTATCTGCTTCTTTAGATACTCAAAAGAACACATCAAAAACCTTTAAATATCAAGCTGTAAACAAGTCCACACATATCTCAAATTTTTGCACTCTATTGGCAAATGAAGATTGGAGTTTCTTGACATCCTACTTTAAATACTAATGAAAAATATGATCAATTTAGTAACTTTTTTCTATATTATTTTGAGCTAGCTTTTCCTCTTAAAAACAAACAAATCAATAGCAATTAATCGGCTCCCTACAATTGGATGACAAACGGACTCAGAATTTCTTCTCAAAAACTAAAAGACCTCTACCAGTTGACCCTTAGTGAAAATGCAGAAATAAAAACTTTCTGTAATAGATATGTCAATATATGGCAATTACTAAAAATGCCAAAAAAAATGTACAACGATAATATCATACTAAATGCAAAAAATAAGTCAAAGGCAGTTTGGAAGATCATTAAACCTAACAAAATTACTTCTAGTAATAATAAATCACATACCTTAAAAATAAATAATGAAATTATCACTTCTCATGAAAGGGTATGTAGTAATTTTAATAGTTACTTTAATAACATAGTAAAAATGTTAGTCAATGACGCTCATCAACACAATAACACCGCTGAAAAAATTAATCACAATGTTTCCTCTTTCTTTTTCAACCCTGTGAGTTAGAAAACATTGACATAATAAGGAGACTAAGAAACTCTAATTCTTCAAGCGATGACAACGTAAGTGTAAATTTACTTTAAAAAATGTGCCCACTCTTAAGTAAACCACTAATGATCAACTTTAACTTATCTTTGACTGAAGGTATTTTCCCTGAAAGACTAAAAATTATACCTATTTTTGAATCCAATTGCAAGACTGAAATTCAAAACTATCGACCGTCCTTTTCCAAGATTCTCGAGAAGTATATAGCAACCAGAGTAGTTAGCTTTTTTGACAATCATAAAATATTTAACGAAAATCAATTTGGTTTCAGAAAAGGGCATTCAACAACAACTGCAATTACTAAATTCTTAACCGATTTGTATAACAATATAAACATTAAAAATAAATGCATAGGTATCTTCCTTGATTTAAGTAAAGCATTTGGTCCGGTGGGCCATGCGTCTCTAATAGATAACCTAGAGAGGTATGGTATACGGGATCAGTCGTTGAACTGGTTTCGGAGTTACCTATGTGGAAGAAAACACTACACTAAAATTGACCAATGTAAATCAGATCTATTAGAAATGTCTGTGGGAGTTCCACAAGGATCCGTTTTGGGACCCTTAGTTTATATTATTTATGTAAACAATTTTTATATTAATAACTCGGTTTTATTTGCAGATGATACATCTATACCTGTCAGTGCGACCAATACAGATCTGGTAGTAAATATGGCTAACCAGCTATTACAGGAAGCACACACATGGTTCACTGACAATAAATTAGTCCTAAATAGCAATAAAGCTGTTTTTGTACATTTCAAAACTGGTAATTTGGACTTTTATCACAGCTTCTTAATTAAAAGTAACACAAGTAAGTACAATCAAACAAGTTAAGTCAACCAAATTCTTGGGTTTGCATTTTACTCATAATTTCTCATGAACTCTTCATATTATGAAACTTGTAAAAAAGTAGCTCCAATATGTTATTGCTTAAATCAATTGAGAGATATAACAAACCAACAAGTTTTAATAACATATTACTATGCTCATTTCCATTCAATAATTTCATATGCAATAATTGCTTGGGGTTCATCACTAGAGGCTGTACGAGTATTCAAACTACAGAAAAAAGCTGTGCACTTTATAGTAGGAGTAAATAAAAGAACTAGCTGCAGAAACAATTTTAAACAATTAAGAATTCTGCCACTTTCTTGTCAATATCTATTAAATTTACTATTCTATGCAAAATCTGAAATAAGTAATCTTAACACTGAACTACAACCGCAACTACAATACCAGAAAACCAGCCACCTTAGAAACCCCTATAGTCATGGACTAATTTTATATGAAAAAAGCCCCAAGTATTTGGCTGTAAAGATTTTTAACAAACTGTCAAATTCGTTCAGAGCACTCAGTGACAAAGAATTTAAAAATAAGATCAGGCTTCGACTGAAGGAAAAAGCTTATTATTCCGTAAATGAATATTTTAATGACGAGTTTTAATTGAAATTTTAATGACTATCTAGTTCTAAGAACATATGTAGTTAGTGTGATGTTAATTTTTTATTTTGCTAAATATTATTTACAGTTATTGTCAGACATATTCTATATCATGTAAAATGATTTCTTGGATGAATAAATTATTATTATTATTATAACTCATAACAACAACTTATATCTTGTAATTACGACTTACAACTCATAATTATGACTTATATCTCGTAAGCCATAATGACGAAATATAAGTCAAAATTACGAGAGATATAAGTTGTAATTGTGAGATGTCGTAATCACAGCATAACAAAAAAAAAGTGTAGCCCTTCTGCGCTTCCAAAGCGTGTGATTCTGTGCCAAAAACAAAACTAAATAAAATATCAACTTCGTGTCTTCATTTTTCAATTTTATTTACAAATTGATCAATTTGCGCAAACTCTAATCTTTGTTGCAATAAAAGTGAACAACTTATGTTCTGGCAATCGGAATTCGAGGGGTAAAGGTTAGTTTATTTTTTGAATTTGTAAATTTAAAAGTGGGATTGGTCTTAAATTTGCATAAGGATTCAGAGGTTAAAATATACGCATGTATTTCAAAAACACCCTGTAGTGACAGTATGCGAAATTACTATGATGTAAAAATGAAATAAATAGTAACAGTAATGCCACCAAGAGAAAAGTTAACATGAAGGCAGTGACTATCAACTTCTAAACTACGAGGGGTGATCAAAAGTTTGTGATATGACACAGAAATGGCATCTCAATCACTAAAATGTTTCTGTTCTTGTTTGGGGGCTACTCAAAGTGAGTCGAGTGCTTTTTGACAGACAGAAAATATTTCGTATAGAATTATAGGGTGTACATAGACAATACTTTAGGATATTCTGTACTAATGATATGGGCAGCTCAACAATAATAAATAAAGAAAAATCCATGATGAGGTAAATTTTGTTGCAATACGCGAATTTTTTTTATAGACGTCAACAAATCAGCTCAAAATGACAGTGTTATAGGAGATATTAAAAAATAATTAGGCACTGCAATCTATCTGTCAAACTGTTCAAAAGCCCTTCGTAGTAGAGTCGTTTCATTGTTTGTCTTCTTTACATATAAAAAAAAAGGTACTTCTAAATAAACACAAAATAAAATAGAGCCCACATTTAGATGCAGCAGAACCAACTTTGCAGTAAGAGGCCCACCTCAGGTAAACTAGATGAAAATGTTACATAACACAAATCATCATAAACCTCCTCCTCCCAGTCTTCTGGTTGCGGGCATGGAATTTTAAATTGTAACCAACTTGGTTCTGAGCAATTTAATCCTGAATTACATCTAATATCGCTGCCATAAAAGATAGAAAAAGACATTTTATTCTCAAAATTTAGATTCGACAATTCAAAGTTAAAATTTTGACTGGAACAGTTAAATCTGATACTTACACACTCTTCAAACTTTGGTAAATTACTTCTTCTTCTCGGCTTTTCAACCGTTGGGCGGTAAATCCCCTGTAAATAAACTGAAAGATAAAATACGCTATGCCTCATTTTTGGTTATAAACCAAATTTGGAAGAGTTTCCAAGTCGTGTTTCAAATAAATTTTACACTCTTTGTAATCCCATCATTTTTTTTTTTATTGAAATCCAAGTAGAAACAGTTTTATTTTGCTTATGTTTATAAACAAAATATGAGATTTTACAGTCAATAAAAACGACATTACGATGCTTTATACTAATGACTCAACTTTAAATATACAAATTGTTTACAGTATTTAAACAGGGTACTTACGAAACTTTTCCTCTCAACGCTTTTGGACTTAGAGAAAGTTTTGATAAAGTACATAGAACTTTGTGGAAATTTGTTAAATCAAATAGCATCGTATCATCAAAAAGATCAGAGTGCTTCAGTCCAAAATTATCCATACAAGTTTTTAGGAATAAGTTTATGTTACGAAGGCATAAAAACTGAAATAAGACATAGTTGTATATATTTCCCAGGCCAAACAAGTCTCATAGCGTACCTGAGCCATGGTGGGTTTAAGATTAACGTCCTTCATATCGATACAACCTGGGTCGATTTTATTGAGCAATTTGCAAAGTAATACTCCATCTCGAAGGATGTTGGCTAGGTCTGCTATGCAAGAGTGCGGCCAGTTAGCCTTATGGTCAGATCTCAGCATTTCCCATTTTGTCAGCCAAGTGGCACATTCTCTCCACAGTTCATCATTAGCTTCGTTTTCCTCAAATGCTGCAGCCATTTTCACTTGATTTTCTAAAAACAATGCTTTATATTGTTATCACAAACACATACAATCCTTCAAACAGCAAAGTTACCACCAACTTACGATAAGATTTATTTATTTCACTTCATTCCCTTGTTCATAGAATTGTTTAGAGTTCATTAAATGCAATAATCACAATAATCACATCGTTTTATTATTAATACTTATCAATTTACTGATAAATCCGCAACATTGTATAAAAAAATTGTTAGTAACTAGTGTTAACGCCTGAGTCTGACAGCGAAGTTGGTGTTGTGTGACACTGTGACAGTATATATTTCACAATTTGATTGACAGAGGGCGCGGCCAAAATAGAAATCTTATAGGGTCTCAAAGAAATCTAAATATAACAAATAATTCTTGGTACACTTTCTCAAAATAGTAAAATTAAAAATAGTTAGGACCTACACAAAGAAAATAATTTGTAGTTGAAACATAATCATTTCTCATCTATGGTTGAAACGTTGAAACTCAAAAATAATTATTCAAGAAATATATCAAATTATTTTTATGCAATGAAAATTCGTTACTACGCATATTTATAGAAGTCAACAACCATAATTTTCAGTGATCGATCAAATGTAAAAAAAATAATTTTTATAATATACGAACTTTGTATATAGAACATGATCATTTTAATTAATTGATATGAAACTGCGTCTATTTATATTTATCATCTTCAGCTGATTAGTTCTTTTTTACCCGTATTAACAAATAATATCTAACAGCAAACAGCACATGATTCTGATCGTGTGTATAGGTATCGGCTATCGGTATTCGGTACAGATCGATTCATGTATTTGGTTTAACTTTAAAATGACTTTGTTCAATAACAATTTGAAATTATGGACAATTTTTAAAAATGATGCCAACATAACGTTCCAGATAATGAAAAGTTACTAAAATCAGCTTGTCATTGCTGTTAAAATTGCAAATGGCAGATGCGATGGCCGCAAGCAGTGGCGGAGTAGATTGGGCCACGATATTAAAACCGTTTTTATCAGCAAATTATAAGACTTCTAACAAAGCAGAATTGATTGAACTATGTTCAGCGATCGTTAAAAGGTATGATGAATATTTTGTGATAACCTATTGAAGTGTAATTTGCTTCTAATACGCAATAAATTGTAATGACAGTAATTGATATTCTTATTTAGACATTTTGTTTATGTGGTTTTTTGTTTTTTTTTAGCGAATCTGAGATTTTACGCCACAAGGAGAGTAACAAAAACTTTTACAATTACTTTGCTGTATTAGCTTCAGATTATATTAGCAGCAGTACAGCTGGCTGTAAGTATTTTTTTTTTTTGGTTAGGTCCTTGAGAAAATCCATAAAAACATTGATAAGTTTTATTTTACTTCATGTATATTTAAACTCAAATAAGCGACACTGTATGGTATAATCATGAATTCTCACATATTTGGCTAGGTAAAAGTAAATATTTACACATCTATTTAAGAAGTTGGCACACCATATCCCGAACATTATCTTATCACATTAATGAAATATTTTTTCATTTTGCATCACCATCATGAGAATCATTCATCATGTGTTGCCATAAATAAATATACAAGAGTAACATATAAACTTTCAACTGTTCTATCTGATGTATTAATTAGGTTCAAGGAGGAAGTCGGAACAAGTGTGAAACTTTCGCAAATTGTACAGAGTATAGGATCTTTGAGGGAATCACACTCATTACCAATAATAAGTACAGTTTGTGATAGTTTCCTAGTAGTACTTTGTGCTGCTAAAATAAATGCATATCTCAACAAATTTCACTTATGTTTGCATGTATTTTAGCTTTAATTAAGTTTGTTCAAGTGCACACATCTAATGTTTCCCTCTTTTATTTGTTGGCGGTACAGTGTCTGCAAGTCAGTTAGAGACTGTTAGTGCTGCATGTCGTGTTTTACTCAAGTATTTATTAAGTGCCCTACAGACAGCTAGTAGTGAACCAAACCCCAACAGTTCCCAAATTGAAAGTTATTTAAATGCGGTCCAAGTGTTGTGCTTAGGTACAGGTCTACTGTCAACTGCTGAAGTTAGTGTCCTTGTCGATACCATGAAGGGTGAAAATTTACCTCAGCACGCCAACCCCACACCAACAGGTTAGTTATTGTTTGTTTCATTATAATCTAATTTAAGGTAAAATTAACATAATCTTAGCGTTTTACTTTCCGGTGTACATAAGTTTGGTAAGACTGTAGAGAAATGTACTTGTATTTGTGTACATATTCTATAGAATGTAATACATGTTATTAGATAAAAATGAGAAAGTATGCCTTCTCCATGAACTATCTAATAACGAGACCAAAGTAAGATTTTTTAGATGATATTTTAGTTTAGGTTTAATATGTTTCTTATAAGAAAATACCAAAATTTACCTATTGAAATATGTACGTTTTTTAAAAAACAATGGTCATAGGAACAATAGGTGGGACAATTAATGTTCTTAATATCGTGAAAATGGTCTCAAATAATTCTGTGCAGGAATTTTCTAGAAAATTTTCTATTTGTAAGTTTTCTTATAAGAGAGTCTAGTTTTTAACGTGGACAAGTGAGATTTGCACTCATATTGATCATAATCGTTGACAGAAACAAAATGAGTAACACTTGGAAGTCGAAATGCCATTTGAACTAATTTTGTGACGGAATGTTCTAGAAAATCACTTTATTTCTTATTGGACTATCTAGTCTGTTTCTTATTGAAGAAAAAACCATACATCATTGCATGACACCCATTCCATGGGCGTATCTTTCATTTTGAATTGAGGGGCAAACATTTAAAAGCTGACAGACATATGTAGAAATTCTTAAATTACTAGAACAGCGAAGAATTGTTATACAGAAACAGTGGATTTTTAAAGAAATTTTGTGTAATGCAAAGGACCAGAGCTAGTATCAACATTATTTTACCGAAGTTGCTAAAAAAGAAAACTATAATATGAAAAAAAATAAATTTAGATTGAACGTGTGCAAAAGATGGATATGCCTAGTTTTGTTTGATTGTACTGTCGTAAGCAGAAAAAAATAGGACAACTTTTTTTTTCTAATGTAAATCTTTCTCTATTTGAATATGTAATGAGTAGCCGAAATAAAACAGATATCACTTTTAATTTATTTTTTATTTTAATGCTGTAGTTATTGTTGTAGTAAATGATGGATGGTTAATGAGACAAATTACACTGCGTTATAACATTAACAAAAATTTGGTGTGTAACATTTTAAGAAAGTGGAGAATAAATGGTACGATTAGTAGAAATCCTTGATCAAAGGACAAAGGATATCCTACTTAACAAGAAACTAACTATTAATATTTCGTTACTGCACCATTTCTATTTATAACTTCTATAAGTCTGTTTGGCATAGAATTAAATAACTTTATACAATAATCATTAGTAATAATATTTTCCCATGCATTATTTACTAATTCCAGTAATTCTTTGGCATTCCATGGCCTCGCATTTCGTTTTTGGATACTTCCTACGAATAGTCCCCATACTTCTTGGACAATGATTGGGCCAGTTAAGAACATTGATGTTGTTATCTTGAAACCAGTTAGTTACGGTATGAGCAGTATGAACGGAACAATTGTCTCGTTGAAATATGAACTCATTATTAGGAAATAATTGTGACACAGAAGGAAGCATAATATTGTCTAAAATCCTAATATACGTTTCACTATTAAATCTTTCCTCAATATGCCTCAAAGCACCACGACCATGTGCCGATATCCAAGCCCACATATTGACGGAAAATCTACCACTTTTATCATTGTTAGATATATATATTTCTCATCGAATCGTGTATTCGGAGGGCGGTAAACACGAATTCGACCACTGTGTGTTGACCGGAAAGTTTTTTCGTCTGTAAAGATTACATTGTTCCAAAAATTTACATCATGCGCTAAAAATTCAAGCGCAAATTCTACTCGAGCTTCTTTATGTTCAGCTTTAAGTATTTCTGTGCTGCTGCATGACTGCGTAGCTCCGATTCTCTTACTTGCCGGCGACCCGTACTACTCGATCCAGGAAAATTCGTTTCTTTAGCAGCCTGAATAACTGAGTAAAATGGATTTTCTACTAAAGCATTTATCGATTGCAAATCTTGTTGAGTTGATATCCGTCGTCGCCCTGATCCAGGATTTCTACTGATCGTACCGTTTATTCTCCACTTTCTTAAAATGTTACACACTGAATTTTTGTCAATATTATAACGCAGTGCAACTTATCTCATTGACCATTCATCTTATTCTTTAGCAATAACTCCAGATTTAATTAAATCGCTTATATGAGGCATATTAGTTTTTTGCACACTTGCAATAAATTATGACAACTAACTGACAATGTCACAAAAATTAAAGTTAGATGTACACAACTAGATTTTAGCAAAATACCGTTATAAGGACTTGTCCTATTTTTTTTGCTCACGACCGTATGAATAGGCAAGTCTAATATTGATTGATTTGAATATTAAAATAAATATTAAATTATAGAGGGCAATTATTAATTGATTAGAAACACCAAATAGTTCTTGACGAAAGGCTTAAAATAAATTCCTCTCTGGGCAATCCTGCCTGTTCATTGGGGCTCATCCAAGAATCACTGAACGTATTTTGGCAGAATTATTTAAGATAAGTAAAAACATTAGCTATACTTGATGATGGAATGCATCAAAGTGCTGTCGATAATATGACTGGCCTTGAATTAAAAGTGTAAATTTTTTTTACCTCGTAAAATATTTTTCTGGTAAATGCTATATGCTATTTAAAGTGAACAGGAATAGTTTGTGCTTTCACTGTTATTAGATTTAGAACTTGTTTTTTGACATATTGGGCAATAAATATACTCTAAGAATATGTTTCGTTAACAAACTTCAATAACCGAAGCAGTAACTGAAAATTTGACAGCGGTTCTCTTTTGGTAACCCCGGTTAAACGGAACGCAAAAGAACGAACAAATGGTGGGTATGACATATTCCCAGTAGTTAATAGGACAACATAACCTAAATCTTATGGCCAACTATCTTGTAGGGTAGGTAAACGCCATAAACATGGAAGAAGATAGCCTAAATTTAAACACTTAAATCTTTTTATGTCCACAAATCTTTGTTTATCTCGTAAGCACACTCGATGCTTAATTTGACCAAATACGTTGGTCATTTTGGCGGCAAATAATTTACCAATTTTTCAGGAACCACATTCCGTTAATCAACTTAATTTTAGGAATTAGACATTTACAGAACGCAAAAAGTGTAACCAAACCGATCAAGGTGATTAACAGAACATGTCCTAAATATGCCTTGTGTATTAAAGAAGCTTGCTTTCCAGACTGCCTCAAAGAGGCTATTGTAATAACTATTTATAAAAAGGGAGACGCAAATGATGCAAATAACTATAGGCCTGTGTCATTACTTCCCATCTTTTCAAAGATAGTTGAAAAATGCTTGGCAGAACAAATAGCGAACTACTTTGAAAATAATAACATCTTTTATAACAAACAATTTGGTTTTAGAAAATAAAAAAATACCGCCTCTGCAATTCTAGATCTGCTAGAACAGATTGTGGAGGCTTTTGAGGTTCAGGAACATGTGTGCACTATATTTTGCGACCTAAGTAAAGCATTTGACTGCGTCTCACATAAAATACTGCTAGAAAAGTTAAATAGATATAAGTTTTGCCATAACAGTGTTACACTATTAATATCATATTTAACCAATAGATATCAAACCGTCAAAATAAATAATGAATATTCAAATAAAACAAAAATAATACATGGGGTGCCCCAAGGTTCAGTACTTGGGCCCCTTCTCTTTTTAATATATGTAAATGATTTCCCAAATTCAAATGAACACTCTAGCGACATACTTTTTGCAGATGACACAACTATTTCGGTTCAAAGTAATAGCATTGAATAACTTTCAGCAGTGACATGTGAGGTAGAGTCAAGGGCAGAGCTTTGGTTCAAAGCAAATAAACTCACATTAAATCGAGATAAAACAGTGCACATGATCTTCTCACTGGGTGATAAAATAGGACACAGTATTCCTGATCCTCAGGAATCAACAAAGTTCTTGGGAGTTTATGTTGATAATAAATTGACCTGGCATGTACATATAGGAAGTTTATCAAAAAAATTGTCAAAAAATACATTTATTTTGAGAAATCTAGCTAATGAAGTAGGTAAAGAGGCTCTAAAAAATGCATACTTTGCACTATTCCACTCTTTGCTTTCCTACGCTGTTCTAGTATGGGGACAAGCGTCAAATTGGAACAGAATTTTTGCTCTACAAAGACGAGCAATATGAGTTGCTTTTGTATGCTAGAAAGAATTTATATACTCAGGATTTAAACAGAGGAGAACGTGTCTATCATTACGATACAAGACACAAAGATATGTTAACAATACCTTACGTAAGACTAACAAAAATGGAATTCAAATTTTAGCACCCAAATTTCTCAATAAACTACCAGCCGATATAAAATGCTTACCAGATCCGAGTTTCAAGAAAAAAATAAGGTCTTCTTGCTCGAAAAAGCTTTTTACTCGTATGATGAATTTCTATCATATAAGTTCAATGATGATTTAAAATGATTAAAAATTTTTGTCTAAATCTAAAGTTTGTTCTATATTTCTATGTTTTATTGTGGTATATACGATATCTGTATATATTTTTATATTGTTATTTTTTTTCTCTTATTGTAAATTTTGACTTGTGCAAATACTACTTTTGTATATAGCATAAATAAAGTGATTTGATTTGATTTGATAAATACTCATAAATACATGCAATAACTTGTGACATTAAAATTGCTGGCAGTTTAAAAATATTTTTCCACCAAGGAGCTTTGAAACATATGCCATTCGATTAAAAATCAAATTTTAAGCAAAATTTTTTTTTTAATGTCACTTCCGGCTTTACCGAAAATTACTTTAAATTGAGAAATTTAAAATAAAATAATTGAAAAATTCTTGCTCGGCACTTTCTATGACTTGGATGTATTATTTACATTTTTAAGCTTACTTACCACATTACTTGCAAAATAATAAATCGAAAAAAGTTGAACACTCGCATGGAAAACGAGATTGCTAACCACTTATCCAAGTTCTGACTTTTAACTCTCGGTAATTGTGTAAAAAATGTAATTGTTTATTTATTAACTGCCAGAAGTTTAATTTTCGTTTGCGTGTATCATTTTAAGAATACATTTGTAAAATTTGTCCAAAATAAGCCCATACTAATGTCGGCAAAATTAATGTGTTATTAATTTATGGAAAAAGCAATAAAAATGAAAAAGCAGTCAAACGTATGTATCAATTACAATTTCCAAACAGACCACAGCCTGATCGCAAGACCTCCCAATTGGTGTAACAATTTATCACAATATGGTAGTTTTAAAAAGTTAAAACGTCAAAGAATACGAACAGCAAGAATACAGGAGAATACGGCGGCTCTAGTTTTACAAACCGTTAACAATGATCCCCACTCATCATTGTGACAAATAAGAACCTCCACCAATATATCACTATTGTCATGCTAAAGAATCTTAAAAGAAAATAACTATTTTCCATATAAACCACATATTACATCATTTACTGCCTATGGACTATGATCGCCATTTAACCTTTATTGCTGAGTTTTCTGTTCTTTATTAAGGAAATTGTAATTTCCTTAAAAATATACTTTGGTGTGACGGAAGTAAATTTCACGTAACGGCACAATTACAAAACATAACTGTAGATATTTGAAAGCAACCCAATATGGATGATTCGAACAAAAACCCAAACTGTGTTCAGCATAAATGTATGGTGTGGTTTTTTAAATCGTTTTATTATAGGTCCGTTTCTATACCATGAAAATTTAACCGGTGTGCATTATTTAAGATTTTTAGAAAATGAGTTACCAAGACTTTTACAAAATGTTCCCCGCAAAGAGCTGAAATTTGGTTTCAGCAAGATGTCTCACCAACCACCCCACAACTCTAATATTGTTGTAGATTATTTGAATAACACGTTTCCATGGTGCTGGATTGGCACCTCAGGACCGATTAGATGGCCTGTGTGTTCTCCGAACTTGACCCCTCTAGACTTTTTCTTGTTGGGATATTTAAAAAGTCACGTATATCAAGAGGCAATAGAAGCTATTTCAGATTTATACAATAAAATCTACGCTTAATAGATACACATTATTTAGGATATGTAACAAGGACTGCTTTCATATGTGTATTCAAGCAAATGGAAGTCATTTCGAGCATGTATTATAAATATTGTTGTCAAGATGTATTGTTCAAAAATAGAATTACCTTATTTGTTGTTCCTCCATTTAAACTTCTCAATTTAAAGTCGAGAGAGAGAGAGAAAACATTTATTAAAATATAAAAATACATTTCAAAGGGGCCATCGACCGAAGTCTTTCAACCATAGAGACATTATTTTTTTTCCCCTTTTTTGAATTTTATGGCAAAGCCAATACAACATTGATATATTTGAATTTCATACAATATGTGTAATGAAGCAAAAAAAAAAATCAAATATTGACATTTAAAATATCTATAATATCATGTTCCGGGTATTTTCTTCTGGTTTGTGCTCCTTGTGGTTTTTTATAAAGTAAATTCTGGAGTATTCTTTGGTTTTCTTCTTTTCTGCGAATTTAGTCGTGAGAGATTGTAGGCGTGGAGAAATAGGTATTATTTATGTTATGTTATAGAGATATTTGTTGGAGAGGTTGTGCAATTGGTTAAGGGGATGTCTAATTTTTGTTAGGACTCTTAGACTAGCTCTTTCAGAAACGTCTATGTTGTGTCTTGCCTGTTTGTTTAAATTCGAGAAAATCACATGTCCGTACTCCAGCATTGGTCTACATACCATTTTATATATGTTTGTGGAAGTTTCCAAGCTCACTCCTTCCTTTTTGTAAGTTAAAGTTAGAAAATGTCTACTTCGTGCAATTACTTTTTTCTTCGTATTTAAGGTGTGCGTTTTGAAACTAAGTTTATTGTCAAGTTCGACTCCTAGGTATTTAGTATGTTTTTTGTGGATAGTCTCGTATTCATTATTTTTACTTTTGGTGAGGGGTTGTTGATTTTGTGCTTGAATATTATGAGGGAAGACTTCTGTGGATTTATACTTATTCTCCATTTGTTCATCCAAGCTGTCATATCGTTTAGTCTAGTTTGCAGTTGGTCCATTGTTGAGGGAAGTGTTTTGCCGTGTCAGATAATTGCTGTGTCGTTGGCAAATTGTAGGATGTAAGATTTGTTATCGAAGTAATGCTGGGCATTGTTGTGATTATATATGTCATGGCAAAATATGTTACATAGTAAGAATGATAAAGGCGACCCTTGCGGCACTCCTTGGATTTAGGTAAATTCTTCCGACATATAGTTTGATATTTTAACTTTCATTTTTCGGTTTGTTAGGAATTCTATGACTATTCTAATTAGATAGTTTGGACAATTGTTATTGTATAGTTTGATATTATTCCCTTATGCCACACAGAGTCAAATGCTTTTAACACGTCCAAGAACACTACTGCCGATCTGTGCCCCATTTTATTGTACATTTGTATATTTGATGTTATTATAGTTAAAGGAAGCATGGTAGAGTTTTTATGTTTAAATCCAAATTGGTAGATAGGTATGACATTTATGAGGCTTGTTTCTATTCGATTTTTAATAATCTTTTCTAGTAATTTTCCTAGCACTGGAAGTAGCATGATCGGTCTATAGTTTTTCATTCTGCTATGATCTTGGTTTGATTTTGGTATTGTAATTATTATTGCTTGTTTCCATTCGTTAAGTATATTTATGATGTATTTGTGGACTACCATATTGTTACGTTCTTACAATTTTCAGTAAACACTTTGTGGATTCCAAATAACTTGCAACAAGAATTTTCACAAACCACTGATTTATTTAATCACTAAAATTACACTAGCAAATACTTAAAAAATCACACAACTAATAATAACTTAATCTAATATAATTTCACTACTTTTAAAACACTAAGCACTTTACTTTTCTTCTTAAACTTGTCAACTCTTGTCTAACCTAAAAACTCTCTTGTCTGTTTACTTCACTAAACTGCATACTTCACTCAACTGAACTCTTCTTCTACAAACTGTCTCTATAACCAGAACCACAGATTACCCAGAACTGTACTGGATACTAAACTGAACTGTTTATCCTTCACTAAACTGTACTGTACTGTTCTCCCATCAGCTGGCTTCACCTCTTTATATACCCACTTGGAATGTCCAGAATATCATTGTAGAACTTTCCAGAAATATACTGGAATTCTCTATAATTTTCTTAGGCACTACTAAATGGTGGTTCGCCAGTTGGCCCACAGATGGCGCCCCCCTTCTGGCCAGGGAGTAATTACAACTCTCCTCTCTGTTAGAGGGCAGCACATAACACTGCCCCCTCCTTAAGCCTGAACGTCCCGGTCAGGCATTTCAGATACCCTAGTATACTTTGCCAACCTGTCCAGGTGCACGATCTTCATCTTGGACTTCTTTCTACGTTGAATCCTATAAACAACATCGTTGATCCGAGTGATGACAGAATACGGTCCTTCCCAAGATGAGCGAGGCTTCGAGAACCCTTCTTCACTCCGCTGTGGGTTATACAGCCAAACCGAGTCCCCCACCTTGAATCCTGCTGAACTGGCATTGCGGTCATATCTAGCCGTCATTCGATCACCACTCCCTGTAGGTGACCTCTTGGCAGCCACATTCGCACAAACCTTGCAACTGCGACACCAAGCCTCTACATCCTGACAGCTATTTACCCAGTAAAATCGCTCCCGTACTCTAGCCAAAGTCTTATTTCTGCTAAAGTGCTCTCTGGATATTCCCTCGTGCACTTCCCGAAGTACTTTTGGTACTCGGCACCTGGGTATCAGCAACCGCATGGTAACTTCTTTCCCATCCGGGCTCTATCCGGAACCTCTATCTTAACTGCCTTCACTTCTGCTATATCCTGCTGCGTTTTTACATTCTCGGCATTCACTTCCTTAGGGCTCCTCTGGCGACAGTACCTCTTGACATGCCCCAATTTGCCGCAATTATAACAGCGGATTACTTTTGTCGGACCTCCAGCACTTCGCTGCTGCTTCGGCTCCTGTTTCGGCAGTTGCGGTTCCTGTTTCAGCTCCGGTCGCGAACTTAATTCGTTTAGTAATTGTGCGACCATTTTCTGTATGTCTGTTAACATAACAATCAATCTCATCTTATCAGAGCGAACTTCCTCTTTCTTTGCAGTGTTTACTTCCCCAGGATTCCGTTCTCGACACTGCCGCATCATATGTCCTGGTTTGCTGCACTGATAACACCGAATCACCTTCCTTGGCTGTCCATCGCTCTGTTCTCTTTCCTGCTTCCTTGGAGCATCTGGTTTTGTCATCAACTGGCTTATCATTTTGTGCATGTCAGCCATCAAAGATTTCATATTTGATTTTTCTAAATGATCCTCTTCTTCTACCTTCATGGCTCGTACTCTCGGACGTGCAGTCTCTTTGTAAGCGGCTTCAACCTCGAGGGCATGGATCAAGGCTTCACTACCAGTCTTATCTCGAGATAATCTAAGGACTCGCCTGATCTCCTCGTCTCTTATGCCATCAATGAAAATACCAACCGTTAATTGTTCCTGGAATTCTTTGGGCGCATCCGGGTAAGCCAGGTATGTCAGTCGCTCAACAGCTGCTTCAAAATCTTGTAAACTTTCCCCAGCCTTTTGTGTGCGTGATTTGAGCTGAGTCCTGTATACTTGGGCGAGGTGTTGGTCGCCATACCTTAGATCTAGTGCAGCCTCCAAAACTTTAAAATCCCTTTGCTGCGTCACTGGGATGGTCTGAAGCAACTCTGAGGCTTGACCTCTTAATGCTAGCACCAATGCCATAGCTTTGTCTTCGTTACTCCAATTGTTTGCGTATGCCGCTGCCTCAAATTGTTTTTTATAGGTTGACCAAGAAGTTTGACCATCAAAGGAAGGCGGTTGTAATCGACGACCTGACGATGATAATACCAGTTGGCCTCCTTGTTCTCTTAACAGTCGCTTAAGTCGCTCTACCTCTCCTTCAACTGCACGAAATTTTCCTTCTATATCGGTAACTTTCCCTTCAACGCCAGTAACTTTCCCTTCGACACCAGTAACTTTTTCTTCAACACCAGTAACTTTTTCTTCGACGCCAGTAACTTTTTCTTCGACGCCAATAACTTTTTCTTCGACGCCAGTAATTTTTCCTTTGACTTCAGATACTTCCTCTTCAACCTTATTTACTTTTCCTTTGACATCACATATTTCAGTCTTTATGTTGCCCATATCCTCTTTAATTTCACTTTTGAGGTCTTCAGTTGCCGAAAGGATAACATCTTGTTGCCCCTGTATAATTTTCCTTAATTCTTCTTCACGTTTCTCTTGTTCTTCTTTTTCTTCCTGACGTCGTTTTTCTTGTTCTTCTTTTTCTTCCAAACGTCGTCTTTCTTGTTCTTCTTTTTCTTCTAGTTTTTCTTTCTGACGTCGTCTTTCTTGTTCTTCTTGACGTCTTTCTTGTTCTTCTTGACGTCTTTCTTGTTCTTCTTTATCTTCTTGACGTCGTTTCTCTTGTTCTTCTAGCATCATTTTGCTAAATGCAGCTAACATGTCTTGCATTTGTTTTTCAGCAGCCATGCTTCTTGTTTCCATTCAAAAACTAACAAACAACACTGACAAACAACACTAACAAGTCTTATTTAAAGTCTATGTCACTTTCCAGTTCGACTCACTTCACTATCTCCAGTGGTTTCCAAATAGAACACTATGGAACTTTGTCGAATTCTTCAGAAATTCTGTTGCAATTCCGCTTCCGACACCAATTGTTACGTTCTTACAATTTTCAGTAAACACTTTGTGGATTCCAAATAACTTGCAACAAGAATTTTCACAAACCACTGATTTATTTAATCACTAAAATTACACTAGCAAATACTTAAAAAATCACACAACTAATAATAACTTAATCTAACATAATTTCACTACTTTTAAAACACTAAGCACTTTACTTTTCTTCTTAAACTTGTCAACTCTTGTCTAACCTAAAAACTCTCTTGTCTGTTTACTTCACTAAACTGCATACTTCACTCAACTGAACTCTTCTTCTACAAACTGTCTCTATAACCAGAACCACAGATTACCCAGAACTGTACTGGATACTAAACTGAACTGTTTATCCTTCACTAAACTGTACTGTACTGTTCTCCCATCAGCTGGCTTCACCTCTTTATATACCCACTTGGAATGTCCAGAATATCATTGTAGAACTTTCCAGAAATATACTGGAATTCTCTATAATTTTCTTAGGCACTACTAAATGGTGGTTCGCCAGTTGGCCCACAGATGGCGCCCCCCTTCTGGCCAGGGAGTAATTACAACTCTCCTCTCTGTTAGAGGGCAGCACATAACAATATCCATTTTTTTAAGCACCATTCTAGGGATATTATCGAGACCTGGGGAGGTATTCTTTCTGGTTTTCAAGATTCCAAAATATTCGTTATCGTCTATGAGGGGTATTTCTTCGTCATCATTAATGCTTTGTGTGTAGCCTTCGTACCAATTGTTTATGTGTTGCCTATGCTCCTCCTGGAAATCGTCATTTTCGGTTTCAGTAAATATTTTCTTATAAAATCTGGCGAATGCGCCTGTCTTTTCTTGATCTGCTTTATATACTTGGCCATTTTCCCTAATGTCATGTGATTGCTGAGCTTTTCTGTATTTTGAGAGTTTCTTTATTGATTGCCAATATTTCCTGCCTTTGAGAACCTACATCCGAAAACCAAGATTAAAAAAGTTACAACACTTCAAAGTTAGACAATAAAATTAAAATATCTCAAAAACTAGTGCAGACCTGACTTTCTGTCATAAGAACAATTTTGCTTAAAACTTAATTCTCAATCGAATGGCATATATATTTCAAACCAAAACTCCTTAAATTTTTGAGGATATGTTCTACATGACCCAAACTACCATACATTTTTTTTTATTCCAAATAAAATTAAGCTTGTAATAGTTGATTAGATATGGTTTTTTAGGATGACAGACCAGTATGCAGATTTACATAAAAAAATTAATTAACCATTTTTTTTAATTTTCCAAGTATATCACAAATACAAGGAAGAGTTGATCAGCACAAAATTTATCCAAATTCTTCCAGCCTTTTCTAGTTAGCATCTTACATGAAGCAAATCAATGTCTGATAATATTGAAATGTATTAGAAAATTCTCTACACAGTCGGTTATGAATCATTGACTTCTGCTTTGTACATTGTTCAGATTCATGAACTAATAGTTATTTTTAGCACTTTGTACTGAATTTTGACCGGTTATATTTAAAAATAACATTACTTTTAAAACCTACAAATTTATGTGTCATATTTACTTATAAATAAATGTAGATTTTTACAGCTTAATATTATTTGTTATTTCTCTCGCAATTAATCTAAGAACTAAATGCTGTAATTTCCAGGCAATGAAAAAGACGTAAGCAACAAGCAGGAAACCTCGAAAACCCGATCGGACTTATCAGTTAGCATTTTTGAGCAATTGACATTGCCTCTAAGAGATGGACACACAACTACCTTGGATCAAGGGCCTAGTGGATCATCCAATGCTCCAGAAACGTCCACCACAAACGATCCCACTTCTGAAATTAACGTATGCTCAGTTCGAAAGTCGTTTAACTTTTTCTATAATTTTTTTCTTTGTATTTTAGAAATTATTTTTGAAAACAAACACAGAAAGTTTGCAAGCACTTCGGGCAGGTGATACGTTGATAGACCTCTGCCTGAGTCTACCTTCTATAAAAAGAGCTAAAACCAAAGTTGAAGAGGCGTTGGCTGGCAAGCCGTTTAGTATTCCGGCTAATCATGCTGAGGCTACGGCCCTTAGGAATGGGTAAGTTTTCATACTCTGGATCTGGTACTTCCAGAAAGTTGGAAAAGAAAATTTTTTGTGGCGTCATTTGAAGATGAAGATAAAAAAATTCAAACCTCTTCAACCTATCTGGAAATAATGTACAAAATCGCCTTTTTTTTGACACTGTGAACCTGACTAAGTTTCTTGTTGATAATCGTGCTCTTATTATTTTGAAGGCTCTCGACAAATGTGTCCGAAATCAATCTGGCCATGTCCGCCATCAACCTACCCGTTTTGGAGCCTCTCACCCCCAGCAAGCTCGACAAGCTTTGCAGTCTGGCCATGGCCGTACTACATTGTGCTGTTGGCCAGGCCACCGCGAGTGCTGTACTATCCACGGGGGCTGTGGTATCGCCAAAGTGCTCAAATCAACAGTCTCAGGCGGGTTTGAAGGAAGACGATTTAGATACTAACTCCGTCACGTTGGTGGAGGAAGCCTTAAATATGTACAGTTACATTGGAAATACGATTAAGGGTTCCACAAGGGCTGGAGGACATGTAAGTAATTTTTTGCGGATGATAGATTTTAGTTAATTCTCAATGTATTAATTTATGTTCCGTTGCTTGCAGGTATACCAGAATTACTTGCTAGCTGGAGCGTGGGTCCTAATTTCGGGCCTCCAAACCCACTTGGCTGCCAGTACATCCACTGAGAAAAATCCCCACCTAAGAGAAAGAGAAGACAAAGGCAGAAGTCCGTGTAAAAGTAGAGACTCGAATTCTGCCAGATCTGGGCTACAGAAATTCCAACAGTCGTTTGGAGTTTTATCTGTAGCCTTGGCCACAAGAGCCCTGACGTTGTTGTCCGAATTATTTGATGATTTACATCTGGAGGTTTGTGGTGGAGCTGGAAGCATAGTACAGGTTTGTGTAACGTGTTTTTGCGCACTATTAGGCTGTAAACATAACGTTTTCCATGTTGCGAAGGTGGAACCGGCTCCTTTGGCGATAATGGGCCAATTCACGGCGCTACAGAGGGTGTCGAGGATACTAAGTGCCGCGCCGTTGAACCATCTTTTGTTTTATCTAGCGATAGTCAGCTACAGGAAGGCTTGTACGTTGAAGAGACTGCACCCGCCGGAAGGCGACACTTTCAGCCAGTCTGATTCCACCACTTACTACGAAGATATGATCATGTGTTCTGATGAAAGCTCAACCGACGAAGGTAGGTAAAACATACCGATCCAACGTTTAACTCAACGTGTTTTATTCTTTCTTAGACGACGATAGCGAACCCATCTTGGGCCAGTGGTTCGAAGAGACACTCGCTCCTCCCGAAACGACCGAAGCTAAAACTCCATCAACTTCAGATAACGTCGAAACGAAGACTTCCCAGACGGATCGGGCTCGATCTATTGTACCGGAAAAGGGCGAAGCTCATGGTTACATTTCATTGGCTACTAATATTTTTGTGTTTTTAAACAAGCATTTTCTTTGTTCTAAAAGCACGTATATCACTAGGTATG
Source organism: Leptura quadrifasciata (assembly GCA_963675555.1). Taxonomy (NCBI): domain Eukaryota; kingdom Metazoa; phylum Arthropoda; class Insecta; order Coleoptera; family Cerambycidae; genus Leptura; species Leptura quadrifasciata. The sequence continues at coordinate 15,985,873 of OY776681.1, read as the reverse complement.
TGAAGAATGGTCTTACAGAGCAACAAATGATAATTCTAGCGGCCATTATTAGAGACTTGGACCGAGAAACGGCGAGGACTGAAGTCGGTAAGTAAAAATGTGTTCAGTTTTTTAGCAAAAATATCCGTCTTCCATTAAGACTTAATGTATGAGTAACAAGCTAGATCATGTTAGATAAAGTGAATATTCAATTTGAAAACTTAGGAACGATTTCCGTCTACTTTGGCGCAGCCCTAGGTCAGCTCTACTGTGAATTTTCCGGGGCCCTCACGAGGTTCACTCATAACTTGATAACCAACAACAACCTGAGTTCTCTCCAAGCGTGCCTCTTAAATCATCTGGGTGTATCGCCTTGGAACACAGATGTGCCTCATGCTTGGCCCCTGCAAGTGTTCCCTAGAACTTTGGCGGTTTTAGCTCAAGTAAGCTATTTTTGTGATATACACTTTTTTTGTTGTAATGCAGTACAGTCGTCGTTATAATACAGTAAAATAACAGTTAAAATTGTAATATATCGGAATATTTTTTCAAATATATTACTCGATTCGAGGGAGGTTCCTGCCTCTTTGTGGTTGGGACCATATGCAAACTGAGGAAAATACCTTTTACTACAAAAATCATCCATAGAATCATTACATATGACATTGTTTCCAAGTTTTCCACTCTAGACAGCATACTAATGCAATAACTGTTCCCGTAGGTATTGCTCTTGAGGCCACAAAACGAGAAAGAGGCGTCCGTTATAAGCATATGGCATAGACTTGTAAATACTTTAATAGAAAACGTGTTAAACACCCCACAAACTTCTATTGTAGAATCTGAAAATGAAGGTAAACATTTTTAAGAAACACTCCGATAAGTTTACTAATTTTTGTTATTCCAGACCTAAATGTGGAACACGCCCAAGTTCTGTTATACCTTTTCCATTCATTGAACCTGATGCAGAAAAAGTCCGTGGTGCTTCTCATGGCCGGAGGAGTTTTGAGATGCTCCGAAATAGCGAGGGGGCCATTGAAAGATTCCCAACTCCTGCATCTATCCAGATTGTTGCTTCTATTCGATTACATCATGAAACATCTATATGATGCACCTACATCTTTACTGGAACAGGTAAAGCGTAAAACTGTTATATTTCAGTAAATAGTTAAATATAATTTAAATTCTAGATACAATGGAACCTATTCTATTCAACGAATCTAAACACTGACAAAGAGAAGGAGAACAATATGACAAGGATGTTTACGGCATGGCAAGATATCGAAGATAATTACAGGAAAATATCGGCAGCCGATGAATTCACGATGAAACCCAGATTTTACGTCTTAACAAACTTGGAAATCAACAACCAAGATGCCCCGAAGCTAGACGGACTTGCTTGCAATTTCATATTGGGCACTCCTGATAAGCTGCGTTACCCTTTACTGTTGGACGCCCTAATCGAAATCTTGAACATAACTCATGTAACTTCCGGTCCTAGTGCTTCGAAAATGAGCTTCTTGGGTCTCTGTGCCACCCAGTATTGCTTCACCATTTGCTGGAGGTAAGTAATAATAATAATAATTTATTTTTTTAAGAGATCATTTTACATGATACGGAGTAAGTCTAAAAATACATGGAACTAAAAATTCGTCATTAAAATATTCGTTTAAGGAATAATAAACTTTTTCCTTCAGTCGAGACATGATCTTGTTTTTAAATTCTTTGTCACTGAGAGCTTTGAAAGAATTGCCTATATATCGACTTATATCTATTATAGAAAGTTTTTATTTATGCATTTTCACTAAGGGTCAACTGGTAGAAGTCTTTTAGCTTTTGAGAAGAAATTCTGAGTCCGTCATCCAATTCTTGGGAGCAAATGAATTGCTATTAATTTGTTTATTTTTAAGAGGAAAAGCCAGCTGAAAGTAATATAGAAAAAGGTTACTAAATTGATCATATTTTTCATTAGTATTTAAAGTAGGGTTAGCCAAGAAGCTCCAATCTTCATTTGCCAATAGAGTGCAAAAACTAGAGATATTTGTGGGGTTGTTTAGAGCTCGATATTTAAAGGTTTTTGGGGTGTTCTTTTGAGTATCTAAAGAAACAGATAAAAGCTGGGCGTTGTGATCACTGAGGCTATTATTAATTGTGGTATTAGTATTACATGCGCCATCAAAGTTCACACAAATGTTGTTTAGACAGTTATGGATTCTTGATGGTGCTAATTGCTAGATGGTAATAACTTGAATGCTAATACATATTTTTCTTACAGATTATTGCAGTTATTACCTCCATCTGCTTCTTATATGGAACGATTGGCGGCAGGTGAAAACTTAGCAGCTGGGCCGCTTCTACTGCATTCACTTATATGGGGACCCAGAGCCTCTCACAAGAACTTCAGCCGGTGGTTGAAGGACTGCCTCGTGAAACAGGGGATGTATACGCAACACACCGATAAGCTGCTCAAGGGAGTGTCGGATGCCGTTAATAACATCAAGTACGACACGACTAATGCCAAAAATTGTATAATATCGCTTACGCCTGATGTTAAGAAAGGTAAAGTGCAATATTTTTTCGCATGTTAAATACTAAATGCCATTTTATTTATTTAGGTCTAATTACTAAAGAAAACTTGCCACCTCTTTGGCACCTCTTCCTCCTGGACGCGCTATTGGCGAAAGTCCAGGTTTCTTTGGAAGAATCCGAAGGAAACGCCGATTCGTCTACCGTTTCCATATCCGAGGGGACTTACGTACAAGATTTGCTTCCGCACGTTCTGAGGCTGACTCAGGCCATTCTCCATTGCACCAGATGGTCTCTACTGCACACTGTGGTGGATCAAAGTGATTCCTCTTCCAAACTAGCCTTACAAGATTTCGAGGGGTTGCAGGATGTCCTTGCAATAGCCTCAAATAAAAACACCCTTACCAACACCTTGGCCTCGGAATTATCATCACTGCTGCCGACTGGCGTGAGCTCTGTGCAACAGCAGTGGAACAGTTCGACCCTTGAGGACATTTCATCAGTAAGTAACAAATCCTTCATTTGGTAAATTAGATAATACCGTGCAACTATTTTCAGGTCCCTTACCAAAATGATATAATCCCCTCGGAAACCTTCATATTGAAAGTCGTCGATGCACACATATCCACTCTTTCAATGAGCAGCCCTTTCAATATAAACTTGTCGTTAAAGCGACTCCTACAGTGCCTTGTCAAATTCATTTGCGATCACGCTCCTAAAGTGGAAAACACCGACACCAAAAACAAGGCCATAGAAATGCTTGTGTCTATAACACTCGATTTGCGAACGGAGTTCCTACATGACACCGTTACGAAAACATTAGATAAAATGATCGGAGACACAGAAACGGACGAGCATCAGAAGCGTGTCTACCTCCGAGTCCTGGACCACACTTACAAATTGATTATCAATTATACGTTGCCGAATTCGGAAAAGTACAGCGCCAACATCAATGAGAAAATTTTGCACAACTGCCTCAAGTTCTACGAAAAGATCATTGAGAAGTCCTCGGGACGGCAAGCCCTGGAGACGTTCTTTACTGGCGATAAAGACCTGGTTAAAGTGTTGATGTCCGTATCCAGTCCACAGATGTCTCAACAGTACAGCACCAGGGTGTTGCATTTCTTTAACAAGCTATTCCAAGCAGCGGAGAAAAGTTCAACGGATCCCAGCTTGAATTATCTGTGCTCCAGCATGAGCAAGTTGGCCAGCGTGGAGGGCGACAAGCTACAGACCTGGCTGCGGCAGATCATAATCGGTTCAAGCAACATAGAATTGCCGGTTACTACCGTTACCCTAAATAAAGGTGAATCCTCCTCGTCCAACGGAGCCAAGTGGACCATTACAACAGTGGACAGCAAAGATACCAATACCTCTCCCAGCTCTAATGACGATCAGAAGTCCTTGGTGCAGGAAAACAGCCAGCTCCTGCAGGCTCTGACTAGCTTCATCGTGAAACAGAACAGCAATGTGTCGGAGGAGGTTTCGATAACGATTCTGAAAGCTTTGATTCCGTTAGGCACTCACCTTTTGTCTCCGGCTTTGGAAGGTGCGGGATTCACCGATTTGATGGTTGTCATGACGATGCTGGCAGATGCGGGATCAGGCAAAGGTAGGCTCTAAAACTTTCCTTAGCATTTTTCTTTTTGTAGGGGATAATATGTATCAGTTTCTTATTTGGACGGTTACTAACCATAATCAATAATAATATATTGTAAGAGTTTCAAATTTTCAGTATATATTTCCATTTTAACCTAATTTTGGACCTGCATTACCTGAGTAGTAGCTCAGCTGAGAGAGAGGGAATAATATTTATTGGATAAAATATTCCAAAAGGCCAACGACCGAAGTCTTTCAGCCTGTCTTACAAATATACATATATTTTTATAACATAATTATTTTTAGGATTACATAACAGTTTCAGTGAATTTAACAGGTTACAAAAAAAAAGCCCAACAATTATGTATATCATTGGTCCATTATTATTCTTCATTATTGTCCTCTGTAATTGCCTCCAACAGTGTCCTTACAGGATTTCTTCTTCTTCAGATAGTATCTTCTCGTAGTTGAATTAGAAAGGGTTGAATGAGGGTAAGGAGGTTTTCCGATTGTGAATATCTTTTGGTAAGATCTTTGAAGCGAGTCAATATAGGTTGGATACCAGTTTTTTCATATAGTGAATTATTGGAAATATTATGGAGAGGATTATTTGTGTGATGAAATTTCGTTATTTTACGTAGACTGTTTCTCTCTGCCACTTCTATATTATTCAAGGCTGGTCTTCTGCAGGTGTTGAACAGAATGAATCCATATTCAATGATGGGTCGACATATCATTGTATAAATTTTACTTGCTGTAGAAGTGTTGATGCCTTGATTCTTATAAGTTAGAGATCTAAAGTGTTTCGCTCTAGTTATCATCTTTTTTTTCATTTCTTTGGTATGGCTGTTGAAGTTTAATTTTTGATCTAACTTAATTCCTAGGTACTTTACTGACGCTGTTGATGCCACTCTATGGTTATTTATTTGTATAGTTGGGGAAGTATTTGAGATGTTGTGGTTAAATATCATTAGTTGTGATTTGTTGGAATTTATTTTTAATTTCCACTTATCACACCACTGTGTTGTTTCAGTTGTTGAAATTTGCAGGACGTTTATTGTTTTTTCGATAGTTTTTCCATGGGCTATCCAGGCTATATCATCTGCAAACTGAAGTAAGTAAGACTTTACACTGTGTGTATGTTGATGGTTATTCAGTATGTCATAACAGTAGATATTAAATAGTATTGGTGATAGTGGAGATCCTTGTGGAACACCTTGTTCGTTTTCATATGGCCTGGAAAATGATGTGTTTATTTTGATTTTTGTTTTCCTACCCTCCAAGAAATCTTTAAGAAACCAAAGAACATAGTTGGGACAATTTGCGTAATGTAATTTAAATAACAATCCCTTGTGCCAGACGAAGTCGAACGCTTTCGTTAAGTCAATCTATATTGCTGCCGATTTGTTTCCGATTATGTTGTTAGCTTGTATATTCGACGTCATAGTGATAAGGGGGTGTATCGTAGATGAGTTTTGTCGGAAGCCAAATTGATTCTTGGGGATACGTTCATCTAGTTCATTGTGTAGTCTTGTTTTCATGATTTTCTCCAAGTTTTTGCCTATTACTGGTAATAAAGTTATTGGTCTATAGTTTTGTGGATGAGAATGATCTTGATTAGGTTTTGGAATTGTAATTATTACTCCAGATTTCCATTCTATTGGAAAGTAATGATTTTTTAAACAGTAGTTGTATATGTTAATTATTTCTGTGTATATTTTTTGTTCAAGTTTTTTTAATATATTCCTGCTAACATGGTCGTGGCCAGGGGCTGTGTTTTTGCCTGAGTTTAGTACATTGTAGTATTCTTCTTCTGTTATATTTATATCTTCGTCCGTTGTTGGGTCCGTGTTAGAAAAGTTTCCATACCAGTCATTTACCAAGTTAAAATTTTCCTCATTGAAGTTATCATCCATGGTAAATTTAGAGGCTTCCTCAAAGTAGTCCCCAAATACATTGGCCTTTTCTTGGTCGGCGGAGTAGCTGTTATTATTGTACGAAATTTCAGGGATTGTGGATTTGTTAGATTTATATTTGGATAGTTTCTTAATTTCGTTCCAATATGTTCTTCCTTTGGAGTCATTTATGTTTTTGCATGCATTTATCCATTTGCCTTGTTTATATTGCTGTATTAATATATGTATTTGTTTTGCAAGTTCGTTATATTTAGATTTTGTGTTACGATCTTCGTTTTGATTGATTTGGCGGTATAATCTTCTTTTTTGTTTTATAAGGTTTAAGATAAATGGAGGTAGTTTGTAATTAAAGAATGTTTTAACTTTTGTTGGTGCATTTTCTAATATTGAATTTTTAAGTGTTTCGTTGAACTTAGTGATATATAATGGAGTAATTGGCTCTTGTCTGCTTTCTATAAATTGTATCATTTTCTCATTAACGATTTCGGTCGGTATTACATTTAGAAGCTCAGCTGATTTTCGCTTATATTATATTCTATTCTTGAGTTCTCGCGTTGGAATGTTTCTGATTTCAAATTATATATTATAAGAAAAAGTTTTAAAAAAATCATGTGAATCTGACTTGCTTCTAAGAATTCCAAAGTGAAAACCTTCAATGACTCGTCTAATTCTATTACGTTGTAATCTAGGTCACACTCATCTATTTCCCGCTACTGCCGAATGGGTTGAGCAATGCAGCAAGCACACCTCTACCAAGGAAGTGCTAGAAAAAATAAACACTAATCCCGAATCTGTAAAGAACAACCCCATGCTCGAGGCTGCTTCGTGTATTCTCGATTACGTCACTGACATTGTGTGCGGAATAACTTCCCAGCAGCCTCAGCCGGCCACTACGAGACCCCTCAGTCCGCCTTGGGAAAGCGAGACCCCTCTCGACTTGGATACCGAATGGCAAGAAGAGGTAAATGAAGACGATGACAGCGGAGAAGACAGTGACGAGGATTCGTTGTGCAATAAACTCTGCACCTTTACCATTACCCAGAAAGAGTTCATGAACCAACATTGGTATCACTGTCACACTTGCAGAATGCTGGATGGCGTCGGCGTTTGCTCCATATGCGCCAGGGTGTGCCATAAAGGACACGATCTTAGTTACGCTAAGTATGGTAACTTCTTCTGTGACTGCGGTGCTAAAGAAGACGGATCTTGCCAGGCCCTGGTGAAGCGAAGTCCGCAGTCTCTAGAGGCGAACGCCGGAGGTGGTAGCGCTTCAAATCAACAAGCGGGAGGCTTTAGCACTGAACATATGCTTACTAGTTCTTTGCGCAGGCGTACCTCTTCCCCTGTATCCACTGATAAGGTAGGAATTTTTTTTGTTGCTAGTTCTTGTAAATTTAAAAAATTTGCATAGTTTTTATTTATTTGAATGAGGCATGGTTTCATCAGAATATTTTAAATATAACGATGGCAGAAATCAACTTAATGGGGGAGGATTATTGTTTTATAAATTAAAAATTTCGCCCAGGTGCAGGTGCTTAGATTTGTGGAGATTCTACGCAAGAAATATATTTTTTTTAGCAATTTTTTTATGACATAATTAGCAAGACCAAAGTTAGATTACAATCAATTATCACTCCCAAATAGTTATATTCCAAAACCTGTTCAATACTGCAGCCATCAATATGAACAGTAACATTCAGGTCAACATTGGTATGATATCTACTAGTTACAAGCATGAACTTAGTTTTATCTAAATTGAGAGAAAGATTATGTTCATTAGACCACAATTTAATCCTTTTTAGATCTGAATTAAAATTTTCGACAATTTCATCTACATTATCACTTATGAAGTAAAGTAATGTGTCATCCGCAAACAATTGGATAGCACAATGAGAGGGTATATTGATAATATCATTAATATATAATGCAAACAAAATTGGGCCCAAAACAGAACTCTACGGAACACCGTAAACCACTTCTCTTTTCCTAGATACACTATTGTTGAACTTAACCACTTGTTGTCTTTCAGTCAAATATGAATGAAACCACTTAAGGGTTATTCTTTGAATACCAATTGCTTCCAGTTTTTCTAATAGTAACTCTCTGTCTACTGTTTCAAAAGCTCTTTTATAGTCTAGAAACACTGCACCAACATACTTTCTTTCACTTATAGCTTCTTTCCACTTGACCATAACTGTTTGTAGAGCAGTTTCACAAGAATTTTGCTTCCTAAACCCAGCCTGATAAATTGACAATACTCCATTGCTTTCAACATAATTCAACAATTGCTCCTTAATTAATATTTCCAGCAGTTTCTCATATGGGGGGGAGAGTATTTATTGGCCTAAATTCTTGACATAACGACGTATTTTCTTTCTTTTCTACAGGCACAATAGTGGACACTTTCCAAGTCTGGGGCACTACCCCATATTGTAAAGAGGTGTTTAATACATCTAGTACTCGCTTTCCTATAGCATCAAATGATAGCTTCAGTATTCTTATTGTAACACCGTTTATATCACTACTTTTATTTGGCAAGATTTAACATATTAATTCTATTTTGAATTGGTTCAATATTCCATAAAATAAAATCATATTGTTTATCACTATTCTGCAAAATTTATCAATACTATCTAGAAAAAAATTATTAAATGCCTCGCAGATTAATTTTTCATCATTCAAGACATTATTGTCAAATATAATTTCATTTTTGCATACATCATTATTACCTTTAATAATCTCTTTTAAAGTCTTCCACATCTCCTTAGAATTTCCTCTGCATTCATCTATCTTCTCATTATTATAATCAATTTTTGTATCACTCATTACTTCATTTCTTTTTACTTTAAAGCTCTTCCAGTCTTCATCATTAGCGATAGCCCTTCTAAATAGTCGATCTCTCTCAATCATACTATTCTTAATTTCATCACACCACCAACCTTTGAGAATTTTTTTGATTTATCAGCAACTCGGAAATTAAATTAACATCTGTAGATTCTAGGGTCCAGTTAGCATCAATTAAGTATAATTGAAAATTAGTTTCATTAAAATTTTTAAAGTTTCTTTATGTTGGTGTGCAATAAATTCATCTTGTTCCAAGTCGATTGTAATGATTGAGTGGTCAGTAATTCGCGGTGTTAAATGAATCTCATATTTTAAATTCGTGTTATTAGTAATAATCAAGTCAATAACTGACTTGCTACTGTCTGTTATTCGCGTAAAATGCTTGATAATTTGGTATAAACCAGTTCAAGTGATACTTTGTAATAATTTCTCTTTGTAGAAGAAATTTTATTAATTATTATTGTTTATTAATATTTTCCTGGAAACAAAAGTGTTTCTACGGCTTTCTCTATATGTTTAAGTTTATATATCAATCTTACTTATCGTTTTTGTAATACTAATACTCTGGAGACCACTGAATTTTTCCCAAAGATGTATATTTTGAGTTATACAGGGTGTTGCATCATGAGAGGGACATAGCTTAATAGGAGGTAGAGAACGTCAGTGGCAACCGGAACCTGCCCATAGAAATGGCTCATTGGGCCTTCATTACGAAGTTACAGGGTGTTAAATAATTCTTGGCCAAACCTGTTTTTTGTCATAACTTTGACAGGGAATGAAATAACGGATTCATATTTGGTACGGCTAATGTACTAACGAGCCCCAAGAGGTACATGTATAAAAAAAAATATATCCAGGTCCGGACTCACTATAATTTATGTTTCTTCTTTGCATCAATAAAACATCACCCTGTATATATTTTTTTGAAATTTCGATACGATATTCGAAAAGAGCAAGAAAAAACAAACAAAATGGCCTATTTAATTTTTTTGTTACACCTTCGTGGTTGTTTAAATACGTTGTTAAATGTGCAAGAAAATGGATTACAGAACCCTATTAAATGAGAGGCACGTGAAATAAATAGTTTTATAACTAAAATTTGCAAAAATTCTATTGAGCCTAGGTGGTCTGGGTGAATCCTAATTCCGGCACGTTTTAAAGGTCCATTTTGGTAAAAAACTGTGGTCCTAATAAGTAATCGGGTATGAAATAACAAAATTTTTAATCAATCACAGTAGGCTTGTTCAAAGAATAAAAGTGACAGATAATTTAAACCATTTAGGCCTAAGCAACCAGTTACTTTGATCAAGAAAATCATCAACATTTTATACTTAATAAAAATTGGAAAAGAGAACAAACTAAAATCTAAATAAATAAAATATTTTCCATTCAATTAACAATAAATAACAAAACAATAACTAAATGTGTTTAAAAATAAAACGTAATTGACACTGAAGTAAATTTTCAAAATGTCCTCCCCCACATTCTGTGCATTTTCTTGCGCGTTTAGAAAGGTCACCAATTGCTCGACGTATCATTTCTGGATTATTCCGTATTTCGTCGCAGGTTGTAACGATGCGCTGGATTAAATGTTGTCTACTTTCAATTTCAATGCTATAAACCTCGTTTTTTAAGTGGCCCCATAAAAAGGAATCACAAGGGTTACAATCAGGAGATCTTGGTGGCCATTCATGTGGACCCCCATGTCCAATCCATCTATTAGGATACACATTGTTTAAGTGTTCTCTTACTTGAAGGTTAAAATGTGGTGGGGCCCCATCATGCTGAAACAACATGCCTCTTATACCGATATTTTCTAACATATTCGGTAAAATGTTTTGAAGAAAATCAAAGTAAATTTCACCATTCAATCTTTCTTCAAAAAAATGTGGCCCCATCAAATGTCTATTCACAAGTCCGACCCAAACATTTACAGAAAACCTGTGTTGCGAACGGCGTTGGCGTACCCCATGTGGGTTTTCCTGTGCCCATTTATGATTATTTCGTGAATTGTTTACTCCATCCCTTGTAAATTGTGCCTCATCCGTAAATAAGGTTCTGTAAATGACTGGGCGATGGTTAGACAACCAATGACAAAATGCCAGGCGGGGGATATCGTCGCCTTGTTGAAGACGCTGACCTGCTGGATATGATATGGATGGTAACATTCTCTTTTTAGGGTTCTCCATACTCGCCAATGAGGAATACCAGTTGCCAAACTGATTCGTCTAGTGCTCATATTTGGGTTTTCTTGAACTACGTTTATAATATTGTTTTGTTCCTGCACACCTTGTTGTAAAACACGCTCCACAACCGCAGAAGTAGGAAAATTTCCGTGTTGTCTTGCATACTGGAACACCGTACTAAAGGTTTTATGATTAGGGCATCGACGACCAGGAAAACGCAGCCGATATTCTCTTTCCGCCGACCTACCATTTCCATTACAGAAACCATAGATGAATATTATGTCAGCATATTCCATGTTTGTAAATTTTACTGGCATAGTTAAAATATTTTCACAAGTTTTCACTAACTAAATGCGGATTATTGACACATTAAATTACTAACATACAATTATTCAACTGTTTAGGAGATTTCTTTTTATTATCTGTCACTTTGAACAAGCCTACTGTGATTGATTAAAAATTTTGTTATTTCATACCCGATTACTTATTAGGACCACAGTTTTTTACCAAAATGGACCTTTAAAACGTGCCGGAATTAGGATTCACCCAGACCACCTAGGCTCAATAGAATTTTTGCAAATTTTAGTTATAAAACTATTTATTTCACGTGCCTCTCATTTAATAGGGTTCTGTAATCCATTTTCTTGCACATTTAACAACGTATTTAAATAACCACGAAGGTGTAACAAAAAAATTAAATAGGCCATTTTGTTTGTTTTTTCTTGCTCTTTTCGAATATCGTATCGAAATTTCAAAAAAATATATACAGGGTGATGTTTTATTGATGCAAAGAAGAAACATAAATTATAGTGAGTCCGGACCTGGATATATTTTTTTTTATACATGTAACTCTTGGGGCTCGTTAGTATATTAGCCGTACCAAATATGAATCCGTTATTTCATTCCCTGTCAAAGTTATGACAAAAAACAGGTTTGGCCAAAAATTATTTAACACCCTGTAACTTCGTAATGAAGGCCCAATGAGACATTTCTATGGGAGGTTCCGGTTACCACTGATGTTCTCTACCTCCTATTAAGCTATGTCCCTCTCATGATGCAACACCCTGTATATGAATAAGCCAAAACATAAAATATACATTCATAAAACCATCTTCACTTAGCATCTATTTCAACTGTTAAATTGCAAAATAAGATTTAATTTATTGCAAGCATAGTCGATATAGTCTAGTATACTTTAATTTGGCGTGTGTATGTACGAGTTAATATTTCCTTACGATTTCATTTTCTCTTGTACACAAAGATCCAGAAATATTGTCCACGTAGACAATGTTTCTGGACTATTGCTTTAACTTTGTGTACAATATAGGAGAAAATGAAATCGTACGGAAATATTAACTCATACATACACACGCCAAGTTAAAGTATACTAATTGTGTTGAAGTGTCAAATTTTTCTTTGTGTACTACTTTCTATCTTTTCCAACGTTTTTTAACTATCCTGAATAACCAAAATTATTCTTTTTTTTTAACCAACCAAAAAAAGAGGAAGCGCTCTATTCGACTCATATGCCTGCATTTTACATGACTTTTTTATATGTATATATTTCTTTATCGATGTCCATGCATAATTTCGTAATGTGTGCACCGATTTGGATGATAGTGTTATTGTTTGTAGGAGGAAGCTTTCCTGGTGGTCCCATGCAAATTTCTTCTAGTTAACTAGCCAAAGTTACAAAAATACACAAATATTTTTGTATTCCATTTGTTGGAAGCGCTGGTAATAAATAAAAATTTATAATAGGGGCCGCTAAAAAAGGTGAAATTTCTTGCAAAATATTTAACTACTTACAGAAAAGTCGCCAAAAGGTGTCAAGTATCTTTAAAAAAAAAAAAAAAATTACAAAAAGTTATAAAGTACAGTTATTGGTACCTAATATCGACACTGGAGTACGTATAAAAAGGAACAAATAACCAAATTGAATGCAAAGCGTGTTTTTCAAACATTTTTATTTATTTTATTTACTGATTAAAATTTTCGCTTTTTTATGGTAATTTATGTTTTAACTTCAGATAATGTACAAAGAAAAGAAACCTGGGAGTATAGTAAAACAGTTGGACGGCTCTAGAGAATTCATCATCAGTTACCTAGGCACAAGTTCGGTAACCGGTTCTCTTCTGGAATTTGTGCAGACTTTGATACCAGCTATAGAAGAAACGTGCCATCAGAACTCGCCTGTGGGATGTCACGTCAGAGGCCTCAAAGCTCTAGAGCAATTGTATTCAACCGATAAAAAATACATCCACACCGACCAGCTAATGGTCCCAACGCTGGGATCTCAGGAAGGAGCTTTTGAAAATGTCCGTATGAGTTACGCAGGAGAACAGGGCCAAACGATAAGGCAGCTTCTCTCGGCTCACATCGTTAGAAGGGTGGCGATGTGTTGTATGACGTCCACGCAGGGTCGTAGGCAACATCTCGCTGTATCGCATGAAAAAGGCAAAATAACTGTGCTTCAACTGAGTGCTCTGCTAAAGCAAGCTGACTCATCTACGAGAAAATTAACGTTGACTAGGTTAGCTACTGCGCCGATACCATTTACAGTACTTTCCCTATCTAGTAATTTGTGTAACGAAGATTTCTTGGCTGTTTGTGGATTGAAGGACTGTCATATACTCACTTTTACCACTGGTGGGTCCGTTTCCAACCATCTAGTGCTCCATCCTCAATTAGAAACCGGCAACTTTATTATAAAGGCGGTTTGGTTGCCTGGGTCCCAAACGAAACTTGCCCTAGTGACAGCAGATTTTGTGAAGATATACGATCTCGGGGTGGACGCAATCCATCCCCAATATTACTTCTTGGTACCTAGCGGGAAGATACGTGACTGCACTTTCATGTACGAAGACGGTATTTACCACATACTTTTGATGTCGTCACCGGGGCATATTTACACGGAAATCTTGAACGAAGAGAGCTCAACCAAATATGGTACTTTTTACGTCACCAACACATTGGAAGTTTTCCATCTTGATGTCACCGTAAGTAGTTTCTTTTCTATTAAAATAACAGTTTCTATATTTAAACAGTTTATGTTCGTTACAAAGAATTTGATTTAAAGTGACTTTCCCTTTAGAGCGAAGGTAATTTTTTTATACTCCTGTATTGTGTTTGAAAGTATGAATTCGAGACTTTAAATAGTAAATAGAATAGAAATTACGTTTCTAACGATCATTATAAAAGAGTGGTATGTAAATGTCAATTTTTAATAGTGACGTTTAATTTCATTCGATAGGATGTAAACGGTCAAGTTGCTGGCGGAGGCGTATCGATCTATTATTCGCACACCTTGGGCCTCCTTTTCTACAGCTACGCCCAAGGCAAGAGCTTCATTTCACCAATTCTGCCTAAGAATAACTGCCTGCCTTTGGTATTCCCCATAAATCTGCCACCTACGAATAACAGCACCTCCAAGAGCAACGGTTCCAGGAACCCAGCGAATCAACCGCTTTGTCAGTGGACAGAAATTCCAAATCATCCGGGTTTGGTGTGTTGTGCGATGCAATCCAGCAACAATCCAGTTATACTTATGTTGAAACCGGACTCCATAATGATACAAGAAATTAGAGTAGTGCCTTCCAAATCGAAGATCATGGACATGGTAGCCATTAGGCATAGTTCAGGGAATGAATTGAGAACCACTTTGATATTACTTTGCGAAGATGGCAGCTTGAAAATGTACATGGCGAACATGGACCAGACAGGTAGGAAATAATTGAAGTTTTTCATATTGAGACTTAAATTTTTACTCTTTGTAGGCTTTTGGATGTCTCCAAGCATCCAAGCGACAATTCCGAGCACATCTTTAAAGCCAAAAAAGAAAAAAGTGGTCAAGTCGGGCAAAACTTCCAACTCAGTAACCTTCCCGGTGGATTTTTTCGAACATTGCGTTGCCATGAACGATGTGGAAGTAGGCGGCAATGATCTTTTACAAATATACAATCAAGCGCAACTCAAACACCGCCTCAATACTACGGGGTTGTACGTGGCGTGCAATAAACCACTCGGTTTTTCTATTGAAATCATCAACAATGACTCCAATACGGTTATGACAGGACTGCGTGTATTGGTTGGAAGCCAGGACGTTCAGAGATGCCCGTCGTTTGTTGAGGTTGGTTAATTTTAAAGTTTATTGTAAAGCTACGGTAATGATTTAAAACATTTCTTAGGTTTTTGGTAGAATTATTTCTATATCGGCTACTCGGAGTCGATGGTACGACATCCCTTTTTCAAGAGAAGAGAGTTTGCAAGCTGACAAGAAGTTGACCATCCTTTTTGGGCCGTCCCAAGATCCTGAAACTGTGACTATGGTAGACAGTATCAAGATATACGGCAAAACGAAAGATTCTTTTGGATGGCCAGAGGAAAATGAGGAGAATGTTCCTACTGGCAACTCGGCATCTGTGCAACCGATTACTTCTGCAGCTAATGACAGTGAACTACAGGCTGGAGGCGTCGCCCAACTTACAAAACTAGAGAAGTAAAATATCTAAAAATTTGATAAAAGCACCTCTAGCAAATATCATTTCTTTACAGGCTTGTGGTGGGAATGTTGGAATCCCTAGACGGCACCTTTTCTTTATATTCTTCAGAAGAAAAGCTTTCGACATTCAAACCTACGACCTTGAAAGTCGCCACGCAACTCCTCACTCTACCCACACCTCCGTCTATACAAATCCACTCCAAGGCGTTGCTATCGTCCCTTCTTTCCACCAAGCAGCTCTACCATAATTATAAGGACCAGGCATTGTTGCAGCACGTGTTGTCTAGTCTTACTTCCATGACGAGCTCCGAGTACATTGACCTAGACGCAGAAAGTTATTACAGGCTGGTTCTGATCGTCAGAGGCATAGCTGTTACCCGGCCTCAAAATCTGGTTAAGTTTGCCGATAGTCACACTTCCATTCAAGATGTGGTGCTAGATGATCCGCTGGAGTGTAAACCGGGTAAGTTTTTGTTTGTTTGATATTCCTAGCGGCCATTAATCTAACCAAATTTTGAATTCTGTAAACTTTAGAATATTTATGTTAGTAATAATAATAGTTAAATTATTGGTGAAAATTTTGTATTATTGATGACAATGCTTGCTCCCATCATAGCAGTAAGTATTTAATATCCTTGAAACACATAAAATTGATCACGATACTCTTTCATTGCATTGTCCTGACCTGAACTCCATTGAATATGAAATAGAATGCAGTTAACAAAGTTACAAAATGAACTGGAAAAGTGACTTGCCCAAAAGCATAATGGTACTACTATTTATATTAGAATAGAATAGAAAACCTTTATTCATCATGTTAAATCACACAATAATGTGACTAGTCAATACATTTGGAAACAAACATACAGTAAATAGGAATAACATAAAAATAATAGTAGGAAAGAGCTACTGGAGATTAAGAAGTTTGTATCATCAGCATAGACAATTGATGCATTAGGTGTTAAGCAAGAATGAACTATATCATTCACAAAAACTAAAAAGAGTAAAGGACCGAGGATAGAGCCTTGCGGTACACCTGTTTTCACTTGCCTGAAATCAGATTTATACGAATCAATTTTTACCGCTGCTTTCTATTATCCAGATAAGAGTTGACCCACCAGTGCTCTATCCCACATACTCCCAATCTAAAAAGTTTTTTCAAGAGCAAATTGTGGTCAAGTGTGTCAAGAGCTCTACTGAGGTCAAAAATAAAGCTATTTCTTGTTCCTTATTATTGACATGATCACATAATCTTTTTTTTTTTTGAGTTTAACAATTTATGAAATTCCAAATAGTTTATTAATCTATTATTAAAACAAGAGTTCAAAAGCTTTTGCAAACTGATTTTGTACACTGATATTTCTGAAATTACATGCCTCTATTCTCGATCTTTTATTTTTGTATATAGGTATAGATTTTGAAATTTTTAATAAATCGGGGTACTGGCCGGTAGCAAAAGATTCATTAATTAAGTAAGATAGAGGAATACAAATTTCATCAACTTCGGCCCTAAGGACCTCACCCCTTATCTCATCTATCCCTGCAGCTGGTTTTCTTGTTTTTCGCACTTCTTCTCTAATTTCTCCTGGTGTGGTAGGAAATATATAAAAATTATAACATTGTCCTGTAATATTAATTTGGTAAAATCAAATTTGGGGCAGTGAAAATTCAGGAAAAAAACTGTTAAAACTATTACAAATATCATGGGCGTTAGTAAGAATTTTCTTATTAATAGCAATTTCTCTAATTACCTGTCTATTTTATTCCTTAAGACCATTTATCTTGTAGTGAATCCAAAAGATAAAGAGAGCAGACCTAAGAACCAACATCTTTTGCTGCAACTCATGGATGTTCTGTGGCTGTTGCATTCTTTAAACCCAGAGATACCAGCCTTGGCGCCGGTTGTCGTTCCTGGTTTGAAGCACACAGAGCAAGTGGTTCATGCACTGGTAGAAATCGTCCACGCATTTAACAGCTGCGACACATACAGTAACATAACAATCGGGGTGTACTTGCAACTTTTGCTCTGCAAAGATCCGTTGATAGCCTTCAGCGCCAAGCAGGCCTTAAGCAAGGTGCTGAAGCCAAAAACCAGGAGAAGGAGGGTGTATATACCTAGTCCACCTCATTGTGTTTCGCCGACGCCTACCAAACATACCGAGACTGATGAAGGTTTGTTGAACATGTAATCTTCCTTATGTCCGTTTTAATAAACATTTCTCAATTTTAGCCAAACCACAACCGGCAACAACCCAATCTAGTCAAGAAGATGAAGTCCAACCTAGACAACAACCGAATCAGTATGATGTTGATGCTGTGGAGTCTATAGGTCTTCTAGAACAGCAAGGCCATGGTCAAGACAACCATAACGTTAATCCGCTAGAAGCCTTGTTGGGTGGAGCTGTAGGATTCCCTCCGTTATTGGATATTCCTCCAGACGCCGACGATGAAACCATGGTAGAGTTGGCAATTGCTCTGAGTTTACAAGTAAGTTTAAACTTTTCATTTCTTTACGACTTTTTTCTCATTGATTGGCATAACATAAAACATTATAATTAGGAGCACGAAATTGGTGGTGATCAAAACCAGGCACTGCACAGCCTTCAGGTCCAACTAGGCAATGAGAACCTGGCGCACCAAGTGGGCCAATCGGCGCAAGCTCAGGAATCCGCCAATTTCAGCGACACCACGGCCTCTGCGGCCGGCTCCGACGACGAAGGATCCACAGCTGCTACAGACGGCTCAACCTTGCGCACTTCGCCTGCTGAACAGGGGGGGAGCGCCGGGTCTGAAAGTGGCGGCAGTGGCGTTGAGAGCATCACTGGAGAACACAACGTATCCGGAAGATCATCGGCCTACGGCGACAATATGCAAGAAGCCATAACGCTCGTCTCAAGGTCTGACACCAGTTCGATAGCGAATGCAGCGAGCGGCGTGGCCGAAAGTGATAACGTGCAACACGAGGAAGTGGAAGTCGAGTCGGAAAATAGCAGTAGATTGCATGTTTTGAGGCTGCAGCTTTTGGAGAGGCTTATAGAGTACTTGCCCAAGCTGGGAAATGTCGATGGAGTTAGAGCGATACCATTCCTCCAGGTGAGAATATTTCATCAAATTTAAATATCGCTTGCGCATGATATAAAACTATTTATTCATTATGCAACTTTTTTAAAAAATTTCATAATTTATAAAATGTAATGTAAATTAGGATACGAATTTTTTGATAGTCTCCATTGAAAAATATAAATATGTCTTCAAGTAAGTTAAATTCTTGATAAAAGTCCAGTTTATTGACCCGATTTGAACTCTGTTGATTTTTACATCAAACTGTGGTGAATTTCTAATCTTTCCTAGTAGCATTGTGTTTTTTGCACTTTGTGTATTTTGTGCTTTTATTTTATTAAAATGCTAGTTCTGGGATAAAATCAAAGTGGGGTGCAGTCGTACCCCAAAACCAGCATCTTTTTAAAAATTACTAAAGAGGCTAGAATCGGATGCAAAGTAATGTTTATAATATCTAGCTCTAGAGTATATTTGCAGGCCGCCTAGGAATCCAACGGCAAGTTGTAATTTCTCAACCTTTAATCCGGGTTTAAATTTCTATGGATTTCTAGGCGGGCTATGTTTATATCCCCATTTAATTTCAGGATTACTAGGCTTGATACAAGTACACTCGAAGAGTAGATTCTTTAAAGGTTATGTTGATTCTAAAACCTGTTTCCATTTTATAAACACCTTTTGATAACAGTTTGGGGACCAGGGTCTTTGACTGAGAGAAGCATCTGCTGTATTTTCCTCACTGTTCGAAACCGTACACCTACTTTCTTTTTGAATAAAATCTTCTTCAGCCTATCTGTGACTCCCACGGCGTAGGGTAGGCATGCATACGTTGTTGGTTGTTGCTGTTCTTCTTCTGTAGTTCTCCTCAAACTGTTATCAAAAGGTGTTTACCAGTTGAAGTGCATGTGGTAAGAGATACATCGGACAAACAGGACGGAGTATCCAGGGCAGAATTAAAGAACATCAGAGAAATACCAGATTTGGATACACGGATATGTCGGCGATAGCAGAACATGTCCATAATAATGAGAACCATAAAATCGATTACGAGGACATCAATATATTAGACAGGAATACGTGCTATTATCCGCGAATCATTAGGGAATCTCTGGAAATGATGAAAAACGTGAACAACTTTAACAGAGAGGATGGGTATCGACTTAGTAACACGTGGAAATTGGTATTACCAAGTACCAGCACCGTAGTAAGTCACGGTCAACCAAACACGACGAATGAGCAGCGAAGTGAACCAAGCGCGACCAATGATCAGTGAAGCGAAGTGGCGCCTAGGTATATAACAAGGAGTGTAACACAACAAATTCAGTCTTTAGAATCCGTCTGAAGAAGCTGACAGGATGATCAGCGAAACGTTAAGTCAAGTTCGACGACCACGGTAAGACCCGGAAGAAACTACTTCATGGGTTGAACATGTTATATGTTATACTTAAGAGACTTGCTTAGTTTTTAAATGATGTACAAAGATGCCCCTTTCGTATATCCATAACTTATTCATATTCCAGTTAAATGTTATTCAAAGTAAGACACGTTTACGATGTTTTGACTTCTTGCAACCGCCAAAATAGCAAAAAATATTATGGATTTTAATATTATTCCATCAGTAATTCTCATTTTAAAATTTCATCAGTGTAAATCTGCACATTGTGATATTAAAAATAACGTTTTAGGCTATGATATGTCATTATTTGCTATTACAGGTTGTACTTCAGTTAACTACCGACTTAGATGGTCATTCCGAGCGCGACAGATCATGTCTAAATTCTCTATTGTCTGCTATTGTAGGAGAACTACAACTTAACAAAAGCAATGTTGAAGATATTTGCACTAGAACCAAACAACGTGAAGTCCAGTTGATTCTTATGAGGTTGCTCAGTAAGTATTGCTGCAGCAAAATTTTTATACTCTAAATACAATGCTACCCTCTTTTTAGGCGTTTTTATGCAAAGATGTAAAACTTCTTCATCGGCCTCTTCTTCAAGCAAGGCGCCAGCCACCGACAATTGCACTTTTGTGTCTCGTACTACTGCCACGGTTTTGCATAAGGCGGATATAATAAATTATTGTAATAAGCTCTTACAGTCCCTATTGAGCTATTGGCGTACTTCTGCGGAAGAAGATAATACCTCTAACGTAACCGGCAACTTATTAAAAGAACATTTGCCTCACCCTCCACCCGATATGACGCCATTTTTCCAAAGACAGTTTGTCAAAGACAACCAAGACGTTTTCCAGACTTACCCACAGCTTCTTACCGAAATAGCTTTAAGGTTACCGTACCAGGTACACAGACATTCGGAAATATCAGAGTCAATTAGCGCAGCATTTGATTTATCTTGGTACAACCACTTGTGCGATTATATGATGACACCGCAAACTCCATTCGTAAGAAGGCAAGTACGTAAGCTGCTGATGTTCATCTGTGGGAATAAAGAAAAATACCGCCAGCTGAGAGACTTGCACGGGTTGAAAAACCACATGAAAGGAGTCAAGGAGTGTTGCTCCAAAGGGGGATATCAGCCAACGTTGGACGTACAACATGCTCTAAGCTTGCCGTACGATTCTCTAGTGGAATTAATAGAACACTTAAAATATTGCGTAGAAGTAGCTCAGAGCCGAACTGGGAACTGGCAACGTTTCTGCGTAAAGGAAGATGACGTAATACAGTTTTTGTTACGTGTAAGCGTGCTATTAGATGACGGAGTGGCGCCAACTATTCTACAACTCCTTCAAAGCGCCTTAGTTGTCAACACTGGAACCGTAAAGAAACCGGAAACTAGTAAACCTAGTACGTCTAGAAGGGAACGTGAAAAGTCTGATGATTCCGCCATAGAAGCTCTCTTCGAGGAATCAAGCTGCATAACTTTGGTAGAACAAATCAATAAACAAGTGTCGAGGGAAGTTTTCGCAAGGTTTATAAAAACTTTTATGCTGGAAACTAATACGACCGCGGTGCGTTGGCAGGCACACGCTTTGGTCCTGTCCGTTTATAAGAACTCGAAACCGAAAGATCAGGAATCTATACTGGAGCTTTTGTGGCAGCTGTGGCCTCTACTACCAGCTTATGGCAAAAAAGCTGCTCAATTCGTCGACCTCCTAGGCTATTTCTCATTGAAGTTTACTGAAAAGCCAGAGGGAACGTCTCAAATTCCCGAATATGTAGAGAGGGCTGTCAGCGTGCTCCGGGCACAGAATGAAATGTTAGCCCACCATCCCAACGCCAACTTGTACGCTCACATGAGTCAGTTTGTGGAATTGGACGGTTATTACCTAGAATCCGAGCCGTGTTTGGTGTGCAACAACCCCGAGGTACCGTTTTCCGTAATAAAATTGAGCTCGATAAAAGTCGATTCTAAGTTCACTACCACCACTCAAATCGTCAAGTTGTTAAGCAGTCATACAATTAGCAAGATAACAGTGAGGATCGGCGACTTGAAGCGCACGAAGATGGTGCGAACCATAAATATTTACTATAACAACCGATCGGTGCAAGCGGTCGTGGAACTCAAGAACAAACCTGCCTTGTGGCACAAGGCGAAGAAGGTCAATTTGCAGTCCGGGCAAACAGAGGTTAAGATAGAATTTCCGTTGCCAATAGTAGCCTGTAATCTGATGGTTGAGTACGCAGACTTCTACGAGAACATTCAGGCTTCCTCCGAGACATTACAGTGTCCTAGGTGCAGCGCTTCCGTGCCGGCAAATCCTGGTGTGTGCGCAAACTGCGGCGAGAACGTGTTCCAATGCCACAAGTGCCGTGCTATTAACTACGACGAGAAAGACCCGTTCCTCTGCCACGCCTGTGGGTTCTGCAAATATGCCAAGTTTGACTTTACCCTCCTGGCAAAACCGTGTTGTGCCGTAGAGCCCATCGAGAACGACGAGGACCGCAAGAAGACCGTGTCGAGTATAAATTCGCTTTTAGAAAAGGCCGATAGAGTGTACAAACAACTTATAGCCAACAAGCCGACTTTAGAATCGTTAGTTTTGAAAATCACCGAGCATAGATCTGATAAGAGGCAGGAGGAACCTACGACCAGTTCGAATAACGCGTCCAATGCGGTGGCGGTGGCGACGGGGGCGCAGGTTAAGGTTAACAAGACGATACAGATGCTGGCGCAGCAGTATTGCAACGAATGCAAGACTTCATTCGAGGAATTGAGCAAGATCATACAAAAGGTGTTGGTGTCCAGGAAAGAGTTGGTGGCGTATGATAGAAAGCACAGGTGAGTCAGATTTTTGTTAAAAAAAAAGTTTTCGTTTAATTCTAGTTATTTGGAGGATAATTGAGAGATAAGAAAAATCTGATAAACTAATTTCTTCTGTGTTCTCGGTGGTTGAATGGCAATTAGATTATCAGATTAATAAAGCTTATTATTATTACTGTTACTGAGAATAAATGCTTATTGTACCCAAAATACCATCAAATTCACCCATTAGTCAAGTCAATAAAGGTTTTTACTTCTTAGTCCTCAGGGACAGGTCCGATTTTGAGGATTTTTTTTTAATGTTTGTTTTTATATAGTATTTGAAATCGGAAATACCTCGATGTTTATACAATATAAACACAATTTATGCAGAAATTAATTTTTTTCACGTTGTTTATCAACTTTTAAATAGTAAAGGGTTAAACATTTTTGTTTCTTTTTTATTTTATAAGTATTAGAATAGAATAGAACTTTATTGGTCATAAATACACAAATTGTGTTTTGACAGGTCAAATAACACTTTTAAACAAAACATGACAATCAGTGTCATTAAGTACAAAAAAACGTAATATATGTATAAATGAATAAAAATAATAAATAATATGTAGATTATATAACATTGCAACACAAGATAAATAAAAAACTAGACAATCGACGCTAAACATACAATGAACACTAGTATAACTTTAATAAGTATTTAGTAAGATTTCATTAGTGCATTATTCGAAGTATTTGCACATGTCGAACATACAAAGTGCGGTTTGTACACCAAATACGTAATTTAATACATAAATACTTATAAATATCGAGATAAAAATAAAATAAAATAAAAATATCAACAAGAAATCACTAAGCTAAAATAGAAGAATAGTCAGCATTTAAAAATTCGGTTAAACTATGGAAGGGATTTTCAGTTAAAAAACGTTTTATGACAGCTTTATAACGACTATAATCCAGTTCCCTAATTCTGTGGGGTAACGCATTAAAGAATTTTATTGAATAGTACCCTGTCCCGTCACGTGTTTTTGATAGACGCAAAAAGTCAATGTTTAGCTGATTTTTATTACGAGTAGGGTACTAGTGAATCTGATCACGTGGTGTGTAATTTCTTTCATTGACTTTCACATAGAGGAGGCATTGCAATATATAAGCGCTATACAAAGTTAGAATCTTTAATTTTATGAACGAGTCTCTGCAATCGTCTCTGTAGCCTAAGCCCGCAATTACTCTTACTGCACGTCTTTGGATAGCAAATACAGATGCAGTATGTGAGGAGTGACCCCAAATTAAAATTGCATAGGTGATTACTGAATGTATTAAACCATAGTATGCCGTTAAGATGGTTGTCTGCGATACGCAATTTACAAGGCAGCGTAGAGGAAATATATTTTTGGAAACCTTGTTGCAGATAAAATTAGAATTTTTTTCCCACGTTAATTTGTTATCCAGTTGAACACCTAGAAATTTTACACAATCAATGTCCAATGTCTGGAATCTTAAGCTAAAGAGCATTGTTTCAGTCTTACTCTTGTTTAACATTAGCCTATTTGATAGGAACCAGTCATGAATAGTTAACAGGCTATCGTTCACGTTAGATCGTAATGCCGTGGTATCCGAGTTACTGAAAATCAAGGTTGTATCGTCCGCAAAAAGTACCGATTTAGCTCCTACAGTATTATTAGGGAGGTCATTTATAAAAATGAGGAAGAGGGTTGGGCCTAATACAGAGATACCCCAAATACTATATCTGTAAATTCGGAGTTCCTGTTGTGGTGGTGCACAAATTGAGTTCTCTCTTCTAGATAAGACGTAAGTAATTTCTGACTGTCAGTGGAAAATTTATAGAAATCCAATTTTTTTAGCAAAATATCATGAGATACACAGTCAAATCTAAAAACTGGATATATGAGATTTCACTTTGTTCATAACCCCTATTTATTAGGTTAGTCAATGTATTTATGGCTAGTGTAGTAGATGACTTAGATCTAAACCCAAATTGACAGTTATTAAACAAATTGTACCGATCAAAATAAGATGTTATCTGAGATTTTAAGACCATTTCAAAGATTTTAGCAAAAAAAGGTATAATGGAGATTGGCCTATAATTCGAGGGATCATTAATACTGCCTTTTTTATAAATAGGAATGACTCTTGAAACTTTGAGAATTTTCGAAAATATGTTGTTTCTGATACACTGATTTATTAGATTGGTTAATGGGATGTAGATTTGGTATTTAATACAGTTTAGAATTTTAAGATTTAAGTCGTAGGGATCTTTACTGTTGGTATTTTTTAAATTTTTTTATTATTTCTAGGATTTGTATGTAAGAGACTTCCGGAAAATTGAAACTACTATTTAGCTCTCCTGCTTGGGCGTTATTTAGGTAATACTCGAAGTTTTGATTAGAGGGAGGCAACATGTTAACGGTGTGTTCGGCAATCGTCCCAAAGTAATTGTTAAATTCACTTGGAGATAAGTTTGAAACGGGACTGGATTTGTGGGACTGTTGTTTTTCGGAATTAATTATATGCCACATAGCTTTATTAGGGTTTTTACTAAGCGTGATGTAGTCATCATGTGCCTTTCTTTTTGCCTTATTCAGTTCAGACTTGTACAGTGCCTTTTTTAACTTAATCTGGTTTTTCAAATGGGGTGAAGGATTCATTTTATAAATGTCTTGCAAAAAATGTAACGACATTTTTTAACCCTTTACTATTTAAAAGTTAATAAATACCGTGAAAAAAACGTCTGCATAAATTGTTTTTATATTGTTTAAACAATATCAATATTTAATTGCACACATTGAAGTGTTTCTGATTTCAAATAATATGTAAAGACAAACATTTAAAAAAATCATCAAAATTGGACCTGTCCCTGAGGATTAAGAAGTTTTAAGGATTTTTACGCTTCATTGACTGAACTACATGTACTATATATCATATTTTGCAAACGTAACGTTTTTCCATTATTTTATTTGTAATTTTTTTTAATCACCCATTATTTGACTGAATAGTTTTCTAGTAATAAGAACAACCTATTTATCCAAACTCGGCATTTCTCTTCATTTTTTTCGAAGGAAATTAAGGGCGGCGCAATGGTGTGCTTTACTTTGATAGTTCGAGTTCACAAAAGCTAGAAATTATTTTCCAATATGCATGGTGAACCAATACCATTGTACAGGACCAAGTTCCATTTTTTAAAATGGAATGATATAAATATCAGTACTAAAACATAATATTTTTTAGTCGCAAACTGCTCTATAAAATCCTTATTTTACTATAAGGAATGTAACCAGACTGCAACCAACAGCTACTCTCCGCCGAGCGCTGAATTACAAGCCTGGCGCATTAAGTGTAATAATTGTATATATCGTTGTATTAATGAAAGCAATTAGTGTAACTTGTAATTCAGCGATCGGCGGGGCACATAGCCCGGAGAGTAGCTGTTGGTTGCAGTCTGGTTAAGTTCCTTTAATAAAATAAGGATTTTATAGAGGAGTTTGCGACTAAAAAATATTATGTTTTAATATTCAGCCCTCTAAAAGCACATTTAAACTATAAATATCAGCACATTTTTGGAAGCCTCTTTTTAGACTCCTTTCACTCCCAACTATTTGGATGTAGTGATATTGCCCCACCCTGTATACCTCGTACATTTTTACCCAATGAATCATCCCAGCAATTTTAATCACCAGGGATATGGAACTTCCCAAATCAACTCCTGTCTTGGGAGAGACGAATTCAATAACCCTCCCTTGTGTCAACAACCGCTGCTATGGCTGCTCCACGGCAGCCACAGAACACTGTCTAACCCTCCTGAGAGCCTTGGCTCATAATCCCACCACCAGACAAGTACTTTGCTCTGAGGGGCTGATCCAGGAACTGGTTTGGAACAATTTGCGCAAAGGCAGCGTTCACAATCAGGAGGAAGTCAGGCAGCTGCTTTGTGTTCTAACGAAGGACAATCCGACGGCGACCGAGGAACTCTGCAATCTGTTGATGGAGCGGATAACTCTGAGTCTCAACGGACACGTGAACAGTTCTGATTTGGGGACGAGCGTGCGCCATGAGATTGCGTTGTTAGCTGCGATGGTACAAAAGGAAGACGAATGCTGGGAACTGAAACTGAGGTGCATGATGAGGTTGTTCTTGAAGGCCTGCGAGGATTCCAAAAGTCCCTTGGTTATGGAGTCTGTTATATTACCGTGCTTGAAGATTTTGCAAAGCCTGATGAAGCCTCCAGAAGGTGGTAGTTCCAAAAAAAGCAAGGTAGGTGACATTTTGAAAAGGAACTTTTAAAAAGTCATGTTATTGATATTTGTTTAAGAATTAATAGTTAATCATGCCTTATAATAATAATACTTTATCAGTAACATGCATTTACTATTGTACGGCGAAATTAAATTACAACATACTTGTGACGAAGTATTCTTTCTTTGCAGGATAAAACGAACAATGCTGCTGCTGCTGCTACCACAGCAAAGATATCCCTTACTGGTATAACCGTTGACGTCTATAAGTTCCTCAACAAGGACCCTGAACATACGTTTACAGGATGGAAAACCAGACTGCCTCAAAATTCAGACAGTGCAGCGTCCATACCATTCGTCAAAGACGAGGTAACTAACTTATATTCTATCAGAAACTGTTTCTCGTTACGGTGGTTTTTTTGTTCTTTTCAGACAAGGAGATATTATTTGGCCGAAAAGTATGCTAGAAAATGGAGGAGGAACATTAAGAAGTCGTTTGTGAGAAACAAGTTGAATCTGAACGACACCTCTTGGCTAAAGGCTGTTATCTTTAATCCTAGCTCGCGTCTAGCTCGACAAGTAGCCTGTAATATTATCGAACTCATGTGTAGCAACTTTGAACGCAAGAAAGAGGTAAGGGCCACTGAATTTAAATTTTTAGCTAATGCTAAGGAATTAATTATATATTAAAAAAATTTAGGTACAACCGTCTCCAATTTAGCATTTCAAGGCATTTTTACTATAACAAAAAGATGAAAGTGAGATAATATTGAAAAAAATTATAGTTTAAAAAAAGTAATAGCAAGCTGAACTAAAAAGTAAAAAATAATGTTTAAATATTAAGATTTTGTTCAACAGCAATAGAAAGTCCACTAACTCAATATGATTAAATGATTTTTAATAAGTTTAAAATAAGAATGAAGTGATTGGAAAAAAAAGTCATTTTATTATAAAAAAGGTGGGGTGCTTCATATCAATTGTTATAAATATTTTATTGGTAGCTATTGATAAAAGTAGAATTATAAAAATATAGTAAAAACACTCCACGCTTTTTACAATAAAATGAATTTTTTTATTTTATCAATCACTTCATTCTTATTTTTAACTTATTAAAAGTCATTTAATTATATTGAGTTAGTGGACTTTCTATCGCTGTTGAATAAAATCTTAATATTTAAACATTATTTTTTACTTTTTAGTTCGGTTTGCAATTAAAGTGTTTTTTTAGTTTTTTTAAACTATAATTTTTTTCCGCCAATCTCCACTTCTTTAATTGTCTGTAACGTATTTGCCGTTGTATAAGCCGTTGTTAAACGCTAGTTCCAACTTTAATACATACATTATGATATAATACTAATTATGTACTACTAACGGATACTCAGCGGTTTCGAAAAGCAGGCGGGTATCAGCTGGCAAGAGGGTGACTAAAAATGTCATGTCGCTAGCGTCAACCTCAGGGAACCGGATACACCTTTCTATCGCACCTCTGGGAGGGTTGACCGTTTGTAATAAAATATATATTAATAACAGATTAGTCATTTTTTTAATTTTCGTTTTATCCTGATGATCCTGGTGAGGACATTTGGACAAAATTGTCAAATTATTGTATTGTCATCGGATAACCCAAATCTCCCACCAATACAGCATTTCTATATCTCTGTTCTTCAAATTGTGCTTTAAGCCTTGAATTATTAAAAATTGTGTTATCGTGGCTAGCTCCAGGCCAACGTGCAACTATATTCACAATTTTGCCCCTTGCATCCGAAACAGTCTGCACATTTAAGGAGAAAAACCTTTTCTATTTCTAAAGTGCTCTACCGTTTCCCCACCTGGAAGAGTTTATCCATATATATTTATATAGAAGAAAAAATTTTCAAAGAAAAATAAAATTCAGTTGTTGAAGTGGCTGTATACATTTTCAGTTTCTACAATCGACTTACCTGGAGATTTAATACAAATATGCAGTCTATTGCTCCAATTACATTTGGAAATCTAGCAATTTCAAAAAAAAATTTCTTTTCTTTGGTTATCTCATTAGCATTTTCAGGCATTCGTATGTAAGTAAGAGCCAATGAAGCAATGGCTCGAGAAACATTTTTAATTATATGAGGACAGTTGATTTATGTACACCTCCAAAGTCTCCAGCACCAATGAGCATACTTCCACATGCATATAACCGTAATGTAATCAACAGCTGAATCAAAGGTGTTAGAGCATGATTTCTGAAAAAAATAATTTAATAATAACAGCTGAATATTATATCAAAAACACTGCATAAAAGCAACTTGAATTAACTATTGTCAATACAGCCCGCTTTTAAACTTTGTTGTATATTTTCGTGTCGTTCCCTGCACATCGCATTAAGTACACACACCATAAAGAAGCAAAGAAATGAAATATTTAGGTTTCTGTTGAATGTAATAACGCATTTTCAATTTGTTGCAATAACATTATAACTGATTGTTTAGATAATCTAAATCTATTCATAAATTCTTTTTCATTCCATTCGTCCATGTGAGTAGCGCTGCTTCTAAAATTCCTAGGATTTCGAGCACCCTCGATTAAATTAATAATTTCTTCGTCGTCATCAGAAAGTAAATAATCGAATATTTCAAATACATCCATCATATTTTATATAAAATATAAAACACCAAATTTTGCTTATTTGTTCCTTTTTAGTTCGCTTTGCAATTAATGTGCTTTTTTAGTTTTTTTAGAGTATAATTTTTTTTTTTTTTTTCGCCAATCCACTTTTTTAATTGTCTGTAACATATTTGCCGTTGTATAAGCCCTTGTTAAACGCTAGTTCCAACTTTAATACATACATTATGATGTAATATTAATTATCTACTACTAGCGGATACTCAGCGGTTTCGAAAAGCAGGCGGGTATCAGCTGGCAAGAGGGTGACTAAAAATGTCACGTCGCTAGCGTCAACCTCAGGGAACCGGGCATACCCTGTTGTATAAGAGCCTTACCCTTTTATCGGACCTCTGGGAGGGTGGATCGTTTGTAATAAAATATATATTAATAACAGATGTCATTTTTTTATTTTCATTTTATCCTGATGATCCTGGTGAGGACATTAGGACAAAATTGTCAAATTATTGTATTGTTATCGGATAACCCAAATCTCCCACCAATACAGCATTTCTATATCTCTGTTCTTCAAATTGTGCTTTAAGCCTTGAATTATTAAAAATTGTGCTATCGTGGCTAGCTTCAGGCCAACGTGCAACTATATTCATAATTTTGCCCCTTGCATTCGAAACAATCTGCACATTTAAGGAGAAAAATCCTTTTCTATTCGTAAAGTGCTCCGCCGTTTCCCCACCTGGAAGAGTTTATCCATATATATTTATATAGAAGAAAATTTTTCAAAGAAAAATAAAATTCAGTTGTTGAAGTGGCTGTATACATTTTCAGTTTCTACAATCGACTTACCTGGAGATTTAATACTAATATGCAGTCTATTGCTCCAATTACATTTGGAAATCTAGCAATTTCAAAAAAATTTCCTTTTCTTTGGTTATCTCATTAGCATTTTCAGGCATTCGTATGTAAGTAAGAGCCAATGAAGCAATGGCTCGAGAAACATTTTTAACTATATGAGAGACAGTTGATTTATGTACATCTCCAAAGTCTCCAGCAACAATGAGCATACTTCCACATGCATATAATCGTAATGTAATCAATAGCTGAATCAAAGGTGCTAGAGCATGATTTCTGAAAAAATAATTTAATGATAACAGCTGAATATTATACCAAAAACACTGCATAAAAGCGACTTGAATTAACTATTGTCAATACAGCCCGCTTTTAAACTTCGTTGTATATGTCCCTGTCGTTCCCTGCACATAGCATTAAGTGCGCACACCATAAAGAAATGAAATATTTACCTTTCTGTTGAATGTAATAACACATTTTCAATTTGTTGCAATAACATTATAACTGATTGTTTAGATAATCTAAATCTATTCATAAATTCTTTTTCATTCCATTCGTCCATTGCTTCTAAAATTACTAGGATTTCGAGCACCCTCGATTAAATTAATAATTTCTTCGTCGTCATCAGAAAATAAATAATCGAATATTTCAAATACATCCATCATATTTTATATAAAAAATAAAACGCCAAATTTTATCAATTATGATGTTTGAATATTTTGAAATCTGACATTCGACAGTTTAAACGGTCCCGATCTACCGTTTGAAGTTAAACTTCAGTGTGTCGTAATTAATCTGCAAACTGAGGATTATTGACTTTATAAAACAGACTTTTTTTGAAATCCGTAGTTTAATCGGCACTCTGTAGTTTAATCTGACATTATAAAACCGGCAAATTTTAGCAAATTTATAGGAAAATAGTAATTTCTTAAATTTAAATTTAAAAAAATATAAGATTACGACCGTCTAAACCCAGTAATTTACTCTAGAGTTGAATGGAGAATTCGGGTTCAATTACAACAGGGTTTTTTTTTTTTGAAAACGACCATATATTTTGTTGACAAATTTGTCTTCTGTTATCTCTCCAATTCAATTTAAAAGCGTGTAAAATGAAATCTATTGTTTTTCTATCCACAGATCCTCAATCTGCTCACCCACTTCCTGGTCGAGTTGAGCGTGGCGGGCGAAAGCTCTGCCGAATTCCTCACCCTCTACCAAAACCTGATTCAGGAGGTACCCTGGAAGCAGTACCTCACCGTTCACGGTGTCCTTCTAGTTTTGGCCCAGCTAGTGACTGTAGAAATAGAACAACTCCACCGTCTTGAAGAAACCACTCTAACTTCTGACCTTGCTCAGGGCTATGCTCTGAATCAGCTGACAGAACTGCTTGCCTCGTTCCTTGATGATACCGCCATTAGAAGACAGTACAAGGGAAGGCTCGTAGGTGCTGTTCTAAATGGTTATCTGTCGTTGAGGAGGCTAGTTGTGCAGAGAACCAGATTGATAGATGACACTCAGGAGAAACTCTTAGAATTGCTCGAAGAAATGACAACAGGTAAAGCAGGTTTATGAATGCCTTGAAATGGTTTGATTTTTTCCTATTTTTTCCAGGTACCGAAGAAGAAACCAAAGCTTTCATGTCGGTTTGCATAAAAACAGTGGAAAAATACAGTCTGCAAGATATCCTCACGCCTGTCTTCATCTTTGAGCGTCTCTGTTCGATAATCTACCCTGAGGAAAATGACATTGGCGAGTTCTTCTTGACCCTAGAAAAGGATCCACAGCAAGAAGACTTCCTACAAGGTCGCATGTTGGGCAATCCATACTCCAGCATGGAAGCTGGCCTGGGCCCCCTCATGAGAGATGTGAAGAATAAGATATGTCAGGATTGCGAACTTGTGGCGCTTCTTGAGGATGATAATGGCATGGAATTGTTGGTTAACAATAAGATTATGAGTCTCGATCTGCCCGTCAAGGATGTATATAAAAAGGTAAGTGCAAATATGAAATTAAACTTCGTTTTTTGCGTTTAATTTTAGTAGGTTAGAGTTGAACCAATTTAAAAGATTAGCTAAGTCTGCTTTAATTATGTTTACAAGACTTTTTCTGATCTATTGAGCAGAAATATATGAGTGTGTCATCTACGAACAAATATATTTGTCATTTTTCAATTGAACTTATTATATAATGAATATAAATTGGGGATAGTAAGAGACCCAAAGTATTACCTTGCGGTACGCCGTTGTTTAATAATTTCATCTGAGATTTGGTCATTTACTTGTAATTTGTTTTCTATTATCCAGATATTTAATGAAGTAATTTAGTGCTATACCATCAATACCATATTTTTTAATTGTTCTGTTAGCTTTTCCCTAGCAATAGTTTCGAAAGATCTCTGCAGAAAACCGGTCTTACCATAACATTACTGTCCATATTATTTTTCCACTTAGAAATAAGATTATATGCAGTTCAGGTGTTTGATAACTGCACCTTATACAAATGGATATTGAGTTTTCTGAAGTCTTGCTGCCATTTTCATAATCAACTTTAAGTGCACTTTAGCTATTAAAGTGCAATGATGTATTTCACAAACTCGCTTTAGCTTATTAAATACACTTTAAGCTGGGCATATCCAAGAGAGAGAGAGGTCCGATGAGGAAATATTTCTTATTTTTGGCCATAACTTTTTTTAAATACATATATTGTTAAAAAAAAGTATAAGCCTACCTAAGTAGAACTATGAAAGGTGTAGTGATGTGAATCTCCACTTAATAATTTCAGTCATTTGCAAAATTAGTTCATTTAAAACTACAAATTATAAAGATTGGCATTAATTTTTAATTTAAATTTACGTGAAATTATTGAGTGAAAATTCAGATCACTACACCTGTCATAGTTCCACTTAGGTAGGCTTATACTTTATTTTATCTATATATGTGTTAAAAAAAGTTACGGCCAAAAATAATAAATATTTCCTTATCGGATCTCATTCTCTTGGATATGCTCACCTTAAGATAATATTGGGCTGATTGTGGCTTTATAAATTTAAATTTGCTTTAATGCTTACCTAAAACTGAGATCTGAGTAATCTTTGTCAATAAATTCGCCTCCGTGAGGTTTTCCAACTATTGCAATAATAGGCATGTGTTTGTATTCTGTGGTGAAGTGTTAGCCACTTTATTAGAAAGTGAGGTTAGGATTTCGCGAAACGTCAAGCTATACCCTCTTTTGAATGGTCCTACGGCATCGTGTTTTAAAATTTGACTGCGGATTTCACAATGCGCACTGCCTGCCAACATTTTCTTTTGATTCTGACATCATATGGCCCAATTGCATGTTTATGCTTTCGGGGGAAATTTCTGTTTTTGCTGCGAAACTATTCTGGAGTGTGACACCTACTAACAAAATAACTAAAAATTGTAAGGGAGCTTGGAAAAAAGTCGAGAAAAAATTACTCGGTGGTTATTTTGGTGTTTGCTGCTAATTTTATTCAGCACTATTTGCATACGGACCTATTGCAATTTTGCTGTAGTAGGTGATAGAAATATATCAAAATCAAGATACTTTTCGTTGAAAGTTCAAACTGTGTCGCTCAGCCTTCTTACATGACTCATGATAATATCTTTATACTCTTGTCAAAGATCACCATAACCTCACTAGTTTTTGTAACTTCATATAGTGTCCCCAACACTACCTTAAAGATATAAAATCAATTTCTGTTAAAATAAAAAAGCATTCCATTATGAACTCCTCATCGTTAAAGTCGATTTAACGTGTTAAAGTGACTGGCACGAAAGCTCCTTTAAGTAGGATCAGTCTTTCGGCTGATGTTTGTTGCAATCGAAGCATTAACATTTTGATGATAATATGCAATTATTACACTTAACGCGCCAGGCTTGTAACTTGTAATTCAACGCTCGGCGGGGCACATAGCCCGGAGAGTAGCTGTTGGTTGCAGTCTGGTTACGTTCCTTATAGTAAAATAAGGATTTTATAGAGGAGTTTGCGACTAAAAATATTATGTTTTAATATTCCACCCTCTAAAAGCACATTTCAACTATGCTAAGATTGCTAAGCCCAGTCAGGCTATTTATTTTTCGATTTCAACAGACACTGGACCGCTAGATGACGCCTGCTGACTATTTTACATGTCGCTATCTCAAAGATACCGAAATGTACTAAACAGTCAAGTGATCCTTGTGTCGTCACATGCCTACCTTGCACTGACGAGAGCCAACAGCTTGAAACTGCAGTCTGCAAGTGGTGTGTGACGACTGGCACGAGAGCTCCTTTAAGTAGGATTAGTCTTTCAGCTGGTGTTTGTTGCAATCGAAGCATTAGCGTTTTGATGGTAATATGCAATTATTACACTTAACGCGCCAGGCTTGTAACTTGTAATTCAGCGGTCGGCGGAGCACATAGCCCAAAGAGTAGCTGTTGGTTGCAGTCTGGTTACGTTCCTTATAGTAAAATAAGGATTTTATAGAGGAGTTTGCGACTAAAAATATTATGTTTTAGTGTTAAAGTGACTTTGGCTAAAGTTACTTTTAGAATGTTTCAAAATGGCCGTTAACATTTTATAAACCCTTTTACCGCTTTTAAATGAGTGATTGATTCTGATTAGGTTTGGATGGCAGAAGGTGGAGATCATGAGGCGATGCGGGTGGTCTACCGAATGAGAGGACTCCTTGGCGATGCCACAGAAGAGTTTATCGAAACTCTTAACAACAAAGCTCAGAGCGCCGTAGACAATGAAGAAGTGTACAAAATGGCTAATGTTCTAGCCGACTGTGGAGGCCTGCAGGTACATTACTAATCTTACACTTAATACTTCCTAACTACACGAGTGAACTATTCCAGGTTATGGTTACCAGGTTGGGAGCCATACAGAGCGTATTTAGGGCACGTCCGCTATTGCAGGTGTTGTTAAAACTATTCAGGTTATGTGTTAAAGTGAATCGTTGCCAAGAAATACTGATACAGCCAGAGGTAGGCGCCATGGAGGTATTTTTGAGAACTCTCCAACTCTGCTTGGACAGCGAACCAGATTCTAGTCAAGCTGCCGTAACAGAACAACTATTAGACGTAAGTAATCCCTTTGTTTTTAATTCAGACTGTATTTGTTACTGTTTTCTTTGATGCAGATTATGGAAACCATCCTTTCGAAAGCTACAAGTGAGTCTTTTGAAAAGTTTGAGGAGTTCTCGCAAACTTTTGGCAGTCCAGAATATGTCAAGTCCTTGTTGTCTTGCACTAGTCAGTCCAGCGTTAAGAATAATAATTCTGTACTGGTTCACCTTACCAGGGTGTTAGCAGCTCTTGTGTACGGAAACAAAGAAAAGATGCAAATTCTCGTGGATCACTTCAATTCAGTCCTCGACTTCAATAAGTACGACTTTGAACACACGTCTGACGATCAGCAGAAACTGGAAATGTTTTGCGTTCTGACGAACGGTATCGAGAAGAACGCCATAGGAAACACCCTTAAGGACTACATCATATCTCTGGATATAGTAAAAAATTCCTTGGAATATATAACGATGCATGCGCCTTGCGTCAAACCAACGCTCCTGAGGACAGACAGTGACGAATTGAAGGATTTCATTTCCAAACCTGCTTTGAAGTACATATTGAGATTTTTGACGGGGCTGGCTCATAGTCACGAAAAAACACAGGTAAGTTGAAACTGGTTTTTGTATGATGATGGAAAGTTACGTACTTATTTGTTGTTGTGAACAAACTAGACATTTATTTTTGAACTTTTAACTTGTTAAAATATAAGCAGGTTTTTGCTGTAAATGCCAATTTCTACTTTAATGTGTGGACATGCCTCTTTTTCTATCAGCTGTATGATAGAGGCTTCAGGGTAGTTACAGTTAAGAAACGATCATTTCCAGAGGCTGAAATTTTTGTAATCGTTCTTCTAAAAATGGACGGATACAAACTTGTGACACTTTTACAACGGATAAATTTTATCTTTAATATAATTAATAATAAATAAAAAATAATTTGCCCAAGTTCTAGTACATGGTATACAAAATTAATTTTTTGTTTTAATAACATAGGCACACAAGAAAAATGTCTTGACCACGGTATCCTGCTAGTGTATTATGTTTGTCCGCTGAATCCAAATCTGATGTCAGAATTTGCCAATCGGCTAATAATTTTAAGATAACCTAAAAAAATGGATAAAAATACGAATAATAGGCATGTTTTCTTTCTATACCGGCAAACTTAGCTAACTTTTAGGTAAGTTTCTTACCTAAACTAATTTGCAAAATGAACTATCAAAACCGTCCAGAAATTTGGCGTATAAGATTGATGACATTTTCCATTTGTTTACCAATTGTCACCTTTGAAATCAACTTAGACAAATTCCTAAAGTTTAGGAAGAAATACGGTAGACTTGGCGCAGATAAGGGGGGAGGTATTTAACTGAGCTAACCTAAGATAAAAAGATCAAATAGAACGCCCATCGAAGCTAGATTCTAGCGTTTGTTATTAGAAAGAAAACACCAATTATTGTGTATTGCAAGATGTGTCTCTCAGAATAAAATAATGGAAAGCATTTGATCACCTGTTTTTTTTACTAACTAAATCCATATTTGACCTCCGGAATTGATTATGTAGATTTCAGGTCATTCCTAACCTCAAAAATATCTGGAAATCCTACAAAAATTAAAGTTTTCCTGTACCCTGGATTTGCGAAACAAAAGATCAGAAACAATTTTTTCTCATGCCCATTGAGGAATTTCAATTCAATGCCGAAATATGTTCAGTATCTAGTGTTCACTTTTTTTCTCCAAATTGACCGTTATGCCTATTACTGGACTATTTATCAATTGGTCGAATTGCGCGAGTTTATTAGATTTATCTTACCAAATTATGGAAAATATGGTCCTTCGAGCCGAATATGACTAATAATTTTCTTTCAGTTTGCAACAATCAGAATCAACTCTGAATTATTAAATTTCTTCAGTACAGAAAATAGACGAATTAAATCACTTCATTTCGTTTTTAAAACTTTCTAGTACAACTATTCATTTTACCTGGACAATTGTACAAACAAGTGAACTATCTTTTCAGCTTGCCATCGCCGCCGCCGACACCATTCCGATCATCCACCGGTTGGAACAAGTATCGTCCGACGAACACGTAGGTTCGCTAGCCGAGAACCTGTTAGAAGCTTTATGTACGAATCCGGAGGTCGCCATGCAAATTGATGCCGTTAGAGATTTCACTAGGTCGGAAAAGAAACGTCTTGCCATGGCCATGCGCGAAAAGCAGCTGGGCCAGTTAGGGATGAGGACTAACGACAAGGGACAGGTCACGGCCAAATCTACGATACTTCAACAAATCGAGGAGTTGGGCGAGGAGTCTGGATTGGTGTGCTGTATCTGCCGCGAAGGCTACAAGTACCAGCCTACGAAGGTCCTCGGGCTTTATACCTTCACAAAACGGTGTAATGTTGAAGATTTTGAGGCCAAGTCTAGAAAAACGATTGGATATTCAACTGTCAGCCACTTTAACATTGTCCACATCGATTGCCATATGAGTGCAGTTAGGTAAGACTTGTTAAAATAATTCTGCACCATGATTAATTATATTGTCGGTTACTTCTATGTCTATTTTATCAATATATTTGTATTCCAGATTTATAATTAAACTAATTTAATTGTAATTGTAATAATATTAATAATTGTAATATGGTTATTAAGTAGCTTTAAAAAGTAAAGTTTCTTTTCGCTCCTTGACAGATTGGCTCGAGCTCGCGACGAGTGGGAATCGGCCGCCTTACAGAACGCCAACACCAAGTGCAATGGCCTTCTTCCACTGTGGGGCCCACAGGTGCCAGAGTCTGCGTTTGCCAGCTGTCTAGCCAGGCATAACACTTACCTGCAGGAAAGCACTAACCATAGAGACATTGGTCACAGTTCTACGATACACGACTTGAAACTTTTACTTCTAAGATTTGCTCAGGAGAAATCCTTCCACGAAGATACTGGTGGCGGTGGACCGCAAAGCAACATGCATATGGTTCCCTACTTGGTTCATGTGGCGCTTTATGTGATTAATACGTGAGTACCTTCTTGTTATACACATAAAAAAAGGATAATCAATAGTACATTGCAAACTTTTTACGACCATTATCGAATCAAGTAAAGTAAGTAAGTTCTGGGGGACCATGAAGAAAACTATTTCAAGAACAAAATCACTTTACAGGCTAAACACTTTGTCTTACATGGTGTAACTGTACATTATGTTTCTTTTCAGAACAAGGGTTAGTACTCGCGAAGAGGCCAGTCTAATGTCATATCTGGAAACGGCCAGCACCGAAAAGTGGGTCGAGTCTTCCTACGAAGCCGAAGGTCCCCTGTACTGGCTCACGATGTCCGTTCTCCTGCACTCTACGCAACGGTGGAACACGCATCGCCTTTCGCACCTCAGGAGGCTTATAGTTCTTGCTCACACGCGGCATTGTCAACCTTCCGGCCCGGCCAAGAGTCTGACCGATAAAACTCCCAAGGAGTATTCGGTTTACAAGCCGTACCTGGTGTTCTTTGGGTTAGTGGATGGAATCTATAATTTCTTCTTTAAGGTAACACATTTGAGGTTTATACCTAAAAATGTTTTTTTAACTGATTTTTGTTTTTCACAGAACGTTTCCGGACCGGATGAACAGTGGCCCAATAATCTGGCTGATTATATTCGGCATAATGATGAGGCTTTGATAAAATCATCAGAAAAATTGCTAGGCTCTTATACTGAGGAACTTTTACCGTGTACTTCCTTCTCAGAATTCTGTGATGTAACAGGTAGGTGATGTTTACTCGGTAATATTTTAGGGGAGGGTGGACGAGACTTGTTTGTCATTGTCAGAACCCGATTAAAACGCAATTTCAATTATCTCCTGAAGATGCCGCCTTGATTGATGAAACACCTGTTTGTAGAAATTGAATAATGCTTTTTCTTTTTCAGGTTTGTTGGATGTTGTACCTAATCCCGAAACCTAT
Organism: Leptura quadrifasciata; assembly: GCA_963675555.1. Taxonomy (NCBI): domain Eukaryota; kingdom Metazoa; phylum Arthropoda; class Insecta; order Coleoptera; family Cerambycidae; genus Leptura; species Leptura quadrifasciata. Next base: position 15,946,337 of record OY776681.1, on the reverse strand, counting down.
ATAAGTGATGTATTAAATGGTATATCTTAATGTAAAAATTTTCAAGTTTTAAATCTAAACAAAGGCTGTACTATGATTTTATTATTTGCTTGCTACTAGTTTGTAATTCTGTAGGTAGACCTTTTAAAATAAATAATGCTTGTTGATGGATTTTTAGAATACTAAATTATTGTACTATTGTATTATTTAAAAATAAAATATTGGAACTTAGTTCGTGTCTACTTATTTATTCAAGTTATCAGTAAACTAATAGTGATACAAATTTAGTGCTATTGTGTTGTGCAAAACAGAACAATTGTTTACTATCAGCCTTTGAAGTTAAAAAAAGTATTCCAAAAACTGAATTGCAATAGTTGAAACACTTTACCTGTTGAGATCTAATTTCGCTCCACGATAATTGCAATATTATGTTAAAGATATGGACGTGTTTCTACTTTCAATGTGTTAAAAATGAGAAAGAGTTAGTTTAGAAGTCCCCACAGGAGGGAGCCACATATATATAGCCAACTGAGCGCTATTCTATAGCTATATAGGTAAGACCCCCACAAGGGTGGAGAAGGGTTGGGATTAGCCACCGATCGCACAACCAAAGTCTCTTTCCTAAGTTAAGAATTCTTCTATAGGATGGTATAATATTTAGTTGCCAAGTGTGTTTCAAAGACAAATATGACGTTTTTTTCTTTTAGAGAAAAATGAAATATATCCCCCCTGTAGCAAGGGAGTTACTGAGTAAATTTTTTAATTTTATTCTGACAAACCAATTCACAACAGTTATCCATAAGTAACTTATAAGAGCGCCATCTTTCTACAGATGTATATACTAACATTATTAGCCACCGATCGCACAACCAAAATCTCTTTCCTAAGTTAAGAATTCTTCTATAGGATGGTATAATATTTAGTTGCTAAGTGCGTTTCAAAGACAAATATGATGAGGATTTTTTTTAGAGAAAAATGAAACATATCCCCCTGTAGCAAGGGGGTTACTGAGTAAATTTTTTAATTTTATTCTGACAAACCAATTCACAACAGTTATCCATAAGTAACTTATAAGAGCGCCATCTTTCTACAGATGTATGTACTAACATTATACCACCAGTGTAAATACACTCATGAACCAATCAAATAAAGACTGTCCAGTATAATAGTACATACCAAGAATAATTTTCTGAGTTTTGACGTAGTTGCTGATTTTCATGGTGTATCTATTACATCTATTGTTCTTTTATAAAAGCAACTTACAGCGCCATCTATGACCACTGTTCAAAAGTAACGTGTAACAGCGCCATCTAACGCCGTTTTGAAAAAGCAATATTTTATAGCTCCTCTTATTGCAGTTTTTCCAAAAAAATTTTACATTACCATTCATAGCTGAAAGTTCACAAAGAAAATCTGTAAATAAAACACACTCTGCCATTACTTCAACCTATTCATATATTTATATAAATAATATACATAATATTAGTACAGATTATATTTTAAGTGCACAAATGTAAAAAATAACGTAACTATTATAATTATCTGTTAGAAAACATTGATTTTACTGACTCGACGGGATATACAACAGAAATTTTCTACACATTTACACACATACTACCGAGTTCTAAGGTATTTATTTTTTAATGGTACAGGATTTTCCAAGAACATGTGCATTGTGTCCTCGGATCGACACATGCTGGGCGTGAATGGCAAAAAACTGTTTAAGCTACGATTTTTTTTTCCCAAAAACAATGTTTGCCATATTCTTAGAAATTACGTAGATGACAGCTGATCTTTCTGAAATTTTGTAAGTAGGTATAAATGAATACCCCGACCAACTTTTTCTCGTCGCTTTTACAGAAAAGGCACTTTACCTGAAGAAAAATCAGTTTCCCTAATTACCAAGACCTATGTGATCCCTGAAAATTGAAAATGTGAAAATCGCTGCTCCAAGCAGATCTGAATCTCCACATGAGAAATCACACCGTTTGTCAATCTAAGGACATTTTGAAACCGTTGACCGTCTTTAGTGAAAATATCTGTGAGTGGTCAATGGCATGATACTTTGTGTCGCAGGTGCATCAGAAGTCTCTCTAACATTCTGAAGCTGTTTGAGATGGTCTTCAGTGCAGTATCAGGACTTATCTTGTTTTGTTCGGATATTGTAAAAGTCTAAAACAAACCTCACCATGGCAGTGTATATCCAAAGGAAATAAACAATATTTACGTTCACGTTAGTTACAAGACGTTATACAGTGGAATCAGTGTGGACCGTTTGAAATTTCAAATTTCATGGGAGATATTGGGTCCACAGCAAACGGACATGATAAGAGATCGCTCATTATTATGCCTAAAACAAAAACCACCTCTGCTGGAATTGAAGCCTGGACTCCAGATTGATAAAAAGCAGTTATGGCTTTGGTTCATTTAAATCTGCTCTATAAAATAATGAGGTAAGTAAAGTAAAAGTATTTTTTTCTTTAGGAAAATCCTGTATCAAAACGATTATGAAACTGCTAATTTAAAAATTGTTTTTACAATAACTATTACTGATTCGCTTCAATAGAGGCACTCCCCGCATATTAGATATTAAGGCAGTGTAACATTTTTAAACAAAGAGTTACAGTTCGTTCCGGAATAAATACGCTAGAAAACATGTTTTTTTTTATACAATGGTGCCTGCGATAATTTCTCTAAAATAGTAAATTTTATAAATATACAAGAGATTCTCAATTGCGATTGCAAGGTCTCATTAAAATTTAACTCTTAAATCTGTTGGTGTTAACTACTTTTTCCTTTCGAAAAGACAGGTACTGTACAATATTATTCCCTAAAATTATTAAAAAGATATTCAAAATTATAACAAGTATATAATTTTTCAATTAAAATTGCCATAAGTGTAATAAATTCAATATCGATATAAAATTTATAAAATTAAATAAAGCCTAGAATACAATAAATACAAATTTCGAAAACAACAAATTCTTACCTATAAAATATTTTATCAAACAGAAAAATTGTGTTTTGACCTTAAATTAATTATTTTTTGATTTTGGAATATGTCAATCAATCATTTTGTACATATACAATTTTTTTCCGCACCACTAAGAAACAATACGAGTAGAAAATCTACCCCATTAAAGGTCTTCAAAACACAATTTTTAAACAGTAAGGTGCGCGTGTCTCAATAAAACAACAAAGCTGCCCTCCTACTGAAGGATTATATTTTTGTTTTTTTTCACCGTGAAGACCACAGCGAATAGAACCCTCATCTAGACCGGTTAATCTACGATCCCATAAAAGTCTAATAAATACGACCTTTAATAATAATTTACGACTTATCTGATGGGAAATAGGATTCTATTAGTACATTTTCACATGTCCAAGTGCCCGATCAATACACAAAAAATTTAAACACGAAATTCAGGCCGCTTTATTATATCTTAGTCTTCCCAACACAAGGAAAGAATACCTTTTGAATTAGGTTCTTCTGGTGACTTGGTATTCGGGAATTGTTGTCTGCACAATATGAAACAGAAAAATGGGCATTATCCAAAATACCAGTCACCAGAAAAAGGAATCGTTCTGGATAACATGCGACACACAACTCGATAAACGAAGTTCAATATTTTCATAAAGTGGGATTACTACGTCATTTTAAAGTCCATTCCGATGTACACCTTGGCATATCAGATTCCCGGTTGTTTTAATTGAGACATCCGCAGCCTTATTTCGTTTTGCTTAACATCAAAATGATAAAAACTTCAAACCAGTCAACAAAGTCACTCATTCTGAGGAGAAACTGCTGTCTGAGCAGGCGATCGATCATTGTCCGATTCACTCACTTCAGTCTTTGGCTTGTCCTGTAAACTGTTTCTGAGTTCGTCAACCTGGCTGCCGGTGTAGACGCGTTTTATGCCCCTCGGCAGTGCCCTGCAAGACTGCAGATTTATGGAATGCAAGTTGCGGCATTTTGTCAGCACTGCTTTCACTGGTTCGAGGCTCACCGAGGAACCACACAGGTTGAGAATTCTGATAAGACAAAAACCGTTGTCAATACGTATATTTTCATCACTAGATATTCCAAAAGTGCAAATAAACATAGAAATAATATTATTCTTACCTTAGTTTTGATTCAGGCCCTTTTTCGGCCAGCGCATAGACCGCTGCATCTAAAGGCGTCGTAGCAGTGGACCAAGCTAGATCAACCTCTAAAAGACTATGAGCCCACTTCTGAACGATCAATTCCAAGCCAGAATTCTGAAGTCTGGTTATGTAGCACGCTATAAAAAATAAATGAAGATTTAGGATTGTGCTAGTGTACATACTGTACAAAATTTAAATTAATAATATAAATCAACCAAACCATGAATAACAGACAGATTCTAAATCAAGACAATACCTCAGTAGAAGATAAAAAGCAACAAAAAGATGTTGCCATTTGAAAAAGTTGATTTAATGACAGATTAGTGATTTCGGAAATTTTGGTTGATCATAGGTATTAAACAAATTCGAAAAATCTCAAATTTACATTTTTCTCTGATCGTTTTGGTCTAGTTCATTGATTTGAGCGCATTGACTGCATTTTTGATGCAAAAATAAAAATAACCCTAAAGAATCAAGTAGTCCCAGATGTTTTAAAACTATGCAATTGTGCTTAAGGATGTTTCACTTTCATGACCAAACAATCTTTGCATAATTGTCACAGAATCCCTAGTATTTGGGAAGTCGCTCCGTCCTGCTGAATCCATATTCTTCGAATATCCACACCAACATTACAAAGTTGTTGTTCAAAATTACGCAATATCTGTCGATAACGCGATGTAATAGTAACCATCAATTCATTTTCCTGAAAGAAGATTGGCCTAAAAATGCCAAGGACAAATACTGCACACCACACAGCTAAAGTGACATTTCTCGCAAACGCTTTGACAGGCGACTTTTGAATTTATATCTCATTATATTATGACATGACTTAGACTGTGGCTTATCAGAGGATTCCGTTGACACCCGATATAGGGTGACTCACACACACATTATTGATGCACATTAACCTACATTGTTACATGTTACAGAAACAAAGAAATTTAAACAACTTATAGTATAAATCAATGTTATTATCATACTTTGAAAAAACTATATAAAGGATCATCACTTTCTTAATACGTTTTCCAACAATACAACTTACCGCTCAAAAATAGATGCTCCAAATCCCAGGCGGGGACACGGACCAGTCCTGAATCGGTGAGTTTGCTGCATCCCCTCACGTCTAACAAGCGCAACTTTGTACTGCACTTGAGCAATCTCTCGATGCAATCGTCGTCCACTGACCTCGAAGTTGTAGTCTGGTCCTCTTCGAGGCCTGCCAATGACAACTCCTCCAGCTTCGGGAAGCCGGGAGAAGCAACCTAAAAATATATCATGGAACTGATTTTCTCTATTATAAGCAGATGTCACACAAGAATTGGATGTTTAGAGCAAATTTATCCGATTATGGATGCAGCTAACGAAACTAAACATACCTGCTCAGTCAAACTGGCGGGGGCCATCCATATCTGGCTATTGGTAATACGTAATACTTTCAAATTGGGGCAGCCAATCTGCAACTTTTCCACATGAAGAAGCGACATGTTGTGAGCAAACGTTCTAACATTTGAGAGATCCAGCAGTTGCAAGTTCGGGCAGTTCGTCTACAACAACAAACTTATAAATACTCAAAAACTGACAACAATAATAAACCAATAACTTACGGCGATAGCTGTCATAATTTGTGTGAACCCGGCAATCTTGTTGTGAGCCAGCACGAGATGCGTCAAACGGGTCGACATGTTTTGGCTTATGTTTACCAAAGGCTGGGCGTTTATTGCTGATGCAGACTGAAATAACGCATTTACATTAAATTTTTGGTTATTTCATACCTAAATGAAACTTACGTTGATCGATGACAAATCCAGGCGTTCCAGTTTTTTGCATTCCATGGTGAGATATTTCAGGTGATCGGGAGTGATACCTTTCCAGCCGCTCAGATTCAATCCTTTTAATAGTGAGCAGTGTTCGCAGAGTGCCTCGACGAAAGCCTGTATATTACGAACTTTCCACTCGCCTAAAAAGGAAAAATGTGCCTAAGAGCTGAATTGATGTATACAAAGAAAAATAATAATAATTGTAAGAAATTTGGTAATACATAATTGATTAAAAATGCCATTGAAAGTGGATAACACTTTTGTATACAGAGTTACCCATTTAACAGTGGGGCATCTCTGTAAAATTTTTATTTGTTGGCCGATTTAACCATTTTTTTTATATGATAGAGCTTCAACAACTCTACATTACAATTAAAAATTTACCAATTTATTATTGTCTTCTCTATATCGCTTCTTTCTAAGGTCTGACAATTTTTGGTTTATGGGCTTGCAAGATAATTAGCTCATGTGGCGCCCTCTATGATATACCATGATGTGATATATAAATGATAGTCTCTTAGCTTAAAAAATGTTTCTTTACCAAATTTATTCGACAATCGTAAGTTAAACTATTGGAGGAAAAACTCGAGTTAAAGTATCCATATTTTCTTTTCTTACCTAAATTAAGATCCTGACACATCACAAGCCTGTTGAGTATAAGCCAGTGTAGTCTCAAATCTGATCTGTCTTTTTCCTTGACATAGTTCAAGTCAGCCTTCAACCAAAGTGAGGGTAAGAGAGATATGTCACGCCACATACGACATACCTTAGCGAACCTGTAAAGATATACTTTGTAGAATATGGGAGATAAGGAGAAAATTAAATTAAATGAGTAATGATGTTTATCTTCTAGATAATTTATAACAGATGCTCTAAATTTTTTTATATGTGCGATGTCTCTAATAACCACTGGTATTAACCTATATGCCTTGATAGCTGCATAATATGGCCCTTTCTCAAAGAACGTGGTTCTGTGAAAAGGAAATCTGATTTCGTGGGCCTGCCGTGCAGTTAACGACAACGACAAATTTCTTTTAACAAACATTACTAGTGATAAAAAAATACAATGAAGGGACAGTTAAAACTCCGAATTCAGTAAAAAAGGCTTACAAGAAGTTCTTGCACAGATTTTCATGATATATCTTATTATTCTCTTTTGAGTTATGAATATTTTTCAGTGTTAGACTGTCGTTCGAAACCTGGTCTCTTAGACAACGTATCCATCCCACAAATTGAACTGAGCCTTGAGTTAAGTTTCTCAATATGTATGTTCCAACTTAGATTGATGTCTATAAAAACACCTAAAAACCTGATACTATTTGGATTTTCTACGGATGTATTTTGTAGTCTAACATAAAGCGATTCAGTTGGATTTTGTGGTCTGGGTTTATTGAAAAATATTAAGCCCGGTTGTGCTGTATTTAGTTTAAGAAAGTTGTCATTACACCAGTTCACCATCTTGTCTGCTACATGTGATAGCCCTCGCGATAGTCCGGGTATATTACGGCCTGCAATTATCACAGATTGCAAATTGATAAACTTAATCAATGTTCAGACTAGAACCAAGGTCGTTTACATAAAATACAAAAAGAATTGGTCCAAGGATGGATCCCTGGGGTATCCCTTGGGTAATTTCTGTTGGTTTAGAATAATAATGAGAACCATTGTTATTTATACACACAGTCTGCAAGCATCCAGACAGATATGATTTGATGAGTTCAAGACAAACTTATCGGATTCCGTAACCTTCCAATTTCCTTAGAAGTAGCTGGTGATTAATGGTATCGAAAGAAAGGTCAAAATACAATCCGGCTACTGTTTCCCTGGCATCCATGTTTTCGATAACATTCGATATAACATTAAAAATACCCAATTCCGTAGACAATCCGGCTCTAAAACCATACTGTTGTTTTACTAATATATTATTTTGTTTTAAAAATGGTGTTAATCGGTTATATATTATCCTTTCAAAGACTTTTGATGGAAATGGTAAAAGTGACACTGGTCTGTAATTATTTGCATCTAATTTTGATCCTTTCTTGTATATTGGGATTACTTTTGCTACTTTTAGGTCATCCAGAAAGGTACCTGTTATTAAGCACTCATTTATCACATCTGTCATAGGATCACTTATGTGATCAGCTGTTTTCTTAAGACTGTACGATGGAATGCCCTCTATCCCACAAGAATATTTAGGTGGTAGTTGAGTAATTACATTATAAACTTCATTACGTGTTGCGGGCTGTAAGAATATTGAATTTACATTTTCTCTAATCTTATGGTAATTGACATTACTATTTTGATTTGGTACAGTGAAATTACTACTAAATTATTCAGCAATTTATTCAGGATCAGATATAAAATAAATAAATAAACACCACAGAAAATAGACGACCCCCAATTCCAGAAGCCAGGGCTTGTGCGGAAGGGGGTTACACGTTGAAAAAACGCGGACATACAACCATTTCCTCCGACAGTGCCGGAGCCAGGATTCGAACCCGGTGGTGCGATGTCCGTGTGATTAATCTCGATTGCCACCTCGCGCCTGAACCCACTTGGCTATCGACCAGACTAGATATAATTGTATTATTCTCTGCAAATAGTGTTAAGCCATTATCTGATTTGTTGTTCCTTTTCATGTTATTAAAAATACTCCAGACAGTTTTTGATTTATTGTTTGACGCCGATATTTTACTATCATTAATTGATTCTTTATGCACTGATAAATATTTTTTGCAAGCCCTTTTTTCCTGTTTGTATTTGATCAGAATATTATTACAATTTATTTGTTTGTATAGCATATGTAAATCCCTTACATACGCAAAATAATTTTTGATTTCATAAAAGATCCATGTCAAAATATTAATATAAAGTGTCATAAAAGATTTTATACTTCGTATTCACATCTGGGCTGCGATACACCTCCACCTCTCAGAGCTTAGGGCTGCTTTAAAACAAGCAATATTTGATTCGGTAAGAACAGCTGCCTTATTAAATTAGCTTCATTATTGTTTAACCCAAAATTAATATTAAAATCTCCTACTATTATATATCTCGAAGCTTTACAAAAATGATCTAGAATATCAGATATATTTTTAACAAAGTTAATATGTCGATTGATGGACGGTACAAGTACAAGTTGACTACCGATGAAAAAAAAGCTTTAGAAGCTACAATGCAATGTATGGTAATAGTGGTCTATTACCATTAATAATAAAATTTAATGGTCGTTCTCTGCCCTTCAGAAGCATCATGTCTTTGAAGAAATTACAAAAAATGTCAGTGAAATTCAGTGATGCCTGTCACAAGCTGATGATGATCCAGAAATCAAAAAACAGATACCTGTGTTGAAACGATTTATCTGGACAATTGCCTCTTCAGCCTCAGTGGAACAAGTTTTCAGTACCTTTGTGTTGTACATTCCGATATAACAAATAGACTGGGGATTGAAAAAGCAGGGAAATTAGTATTTTTGTTCAAGTATTATAATGAAAATTAATATTAAGTGTTTAGTTTAATATTTCTTATTTTCCACAGTAGCACTTGCTTGTGAAACTTTGTTCCTTGTTTTTGTAATTAAAAAAAGACTGACTAAGTCATTTATTTTCATTCAGTAAATCTTCGCAAAATCATCATCGGCTTTGATTTAAATCATGATTTTTGTCTTGATTTAAATCATCCTAACCCTTATACAACATTAAACAAATTCATGACATTAAATGAGAATTATGGGTATGATTTCGTTGAATTACAAGATCTCTTCCTTTATTGCGTTGTAACGTTTGACAAAGAGAACTGAATTCTTTTTAGAATGAATTAGTAATCTTTCTAAAGAGGATGCTGAATTCGATATGTTGAAGTATTATTATGATTATTATTATTCCTCTATGTCCATTTTGAAGATATGGCCGACGAGAAATTGGATTTGATTTTTTCCTCAGATTTTCTTCTATGATAATATTTACTTTCTGCTCTCGGGTCAAATTTTACATGACATTGACCAAGTTTTCTCCATGTCAAAAAAAGAAAAGTTCATTTTTGCCTACCAGTAAATTATTAAGTGTAGACATCACTTGGTGCTTCTGATTTATAAACATATCAATATTTAGTTTTATTTTTATTTTTTTTAGTATAATTTATTATCTAAAATCTGAGCATCACGCAAATGATATCAAATATTTAGCATATATATAGTGAACAAACAGAATGTATTAAAGGTAGTTATAAAGAATAAAGACTGCTGCTAATACAGAAAAACATAAAAAAGATTATTATTAATAAAACAGATAATTGATAATTTTATTGAAGTGGTGATTAAATATTTAATGTACTGTAAAACAATTGACATGATTTAAATATACAGGAGAAGAATTTTTGTGGAATGTTTGTGATGTAAAAGTAAGCCAAAAAATCGTTGTCAACATATTCGTACAGTAAGAGATTTTAAATTTAAAAAGAGCTCTATACAAGGTGCACCAATAAAAACTCACAAGCGTAAAATTTGGGAAACTAATATGCAAGATGTCCCAATAGTGCAATAGCGGCCTTAAATTATATATGGTATAGCATCAAAAGGCGCACATTTTAAAAATATTTTGAAATATACAGGGTGACTCCCTACAGCGGAGCATCTTCGTCATTTTTTAAATGGAACACCCTGTATATTTTTACATTTATGAATTCAGCATAAAATTATCTTTCCAACGACCTCCAGATTTTCTGTTTTTGATGTGGCGTTACCGAGTTATTCGAAAAAATATGAAAATTTTGATCAGAACAAGGTTTAAGAAATTAATTTGCGGTGTGTGTATTACTACTAATTAAGAAGGTTTATTTTGCAATTATGTAGACAAGGGATGTACTACAACGACACAACCACCAAATATTGATTATAATTATACAGGGTGTATTTTATACTAGGGCTAATTCAGGACATTTCAAAGTGAATTTTCTCAATTTTTTCAAATGGAACACTCTGTATATTATTGTATTTTTGAATTGGCACGTTAATTCTCCACGATTTTTGTGAATAATATCCTATACCTAAAATCGATATTTCCAGAGATATTTTTACTTTTTCATTAAAAACCGCTAAATTATGATACTGTTCATTTCGAACTAATCTAGTAGCCATAATTTTGACATAAAGCGAGAATAATTGGAAGTAGTATTATATTTTTTTCTGGGTGCATCCTGGTTGCCTCAATAGTATTTTTTCACAGTTTAATTAAATCACATTTGAGTCTATCAAAAATGTATAAATAATCGTTTAATATTACAAGAAAGTTGACATAAATAATAGAACAGAAAATACAGTATTAGGTAACATAAAAATTGGCACTATTTTAAAAATTCAAAGTTATTTTGAACCTAATTTAATGAAATAAATAATACCTAGTGTTTATAGGAACAGTTCAAAGTAGCCTCCCAGTACGTCTATGCTCTGTAGACGATTTTCGAATGATCCACTGACATTTCTTAAAATATCTACAGCAATATCCTGGAAAACTTCCCTTAATCTTTCTTTCATATTTTCTTTTGTAGTTATAGGAGCTTTGTACACTTATTCCTTAACATAGCCCTACAAAAAGAAGTATATTTTGGTAAAATCAGGGCTTTTGACTGGCCAACTATGGGGTCCTCCTCTTTCTATCCAATCATTTGGAAAAGCATGTTCGTGAATAGCTGCAGTGCGGTGCACAGATGCTCCATCATGGACGTACCACATTCTCTCCCTCATATCCCTGGGGACATCTTCCAGTAATTCTTCCAAGCATCTTGCAAAAATTCCAAATAAATTTGACCATTCACTTGCCCATCAAATAAATGGGTCCTATCACATAATCCCCAACAATTCCTCTCCAAACATTCAACGACCATCTTGTTTGGCTATTTGTTCGTGAGATGTACCGTAAGTATTGGTTGTGTCGTAATAATGACAATTATGCCGATTAACAAGTCCATTTTTATGAAACATTGTTTCATCGGCATCATCATAATCCCTCTCAATTAGTTCCTGCATTAGTTAATCGTAATAGGGATGAAATTTCGTTTTTTGTACGATTCGATGGACTGAAGACCGATTTATATCGTTTTCTCTTGCCAATTCTCTTATACTGCGATGAGGATCTTCAATCACACTCAAAAGTATGACTGTTTTGTTTTCTTCATTTACTACACTTTTTGTTAGTTCCTTTTTCTCATTCCACTTTCCCCATATTGTCAAATCGTTCCATGAACCACTCAAATGATTTTTTAGAGGCCTGTCTGTGGAGCTTTAAAATATTAGGTATCACTCTTTGGGTTACGCAACCGATTTTAGCCCTTGCATTTCTTCGTTTTGTATAGTTTTGAAGTTTTTTTTTATAATTCCAAGTGTTTAACAAAGTCATTATTACACTAGGCTAATACGTATAAGTGCCCAGAATTATATGGCACGCCAGACGTCAACCACTAGTGATTTTTTTGTATATTAGTCAATTGTTTTTACTCTTGCGTCCTATATATATGTATGTGTATACCCATATTTGGATATTTTACAGTGTAATAAATTTGGCTATTTGTATTTTACAGATAGTCAGTGTGCCTGTCTCCACGTAAACTCTCAAGGCTCGTACCAGGCACACTATAATAAAATTTTGTGGCCGGTGGCTATACAGGGGGGATCACCAAACCCTGAACTAACACTCTAAGTAGAGCATTTTTTTTGCACAGCCCTCAGTAACACACACACACAGCGAATTAATTTGTTAAACCTTATTCCAATCAAAATTTTCATATTTCTTCGAATAACTCGGTAACGCCACGTCAAAAACCAAAAATCTGGAGGTCGTTCCATTTTCAAAAAATTACCTCGAAGATGCTTCGTTGTAGCGAGTCACCCTGCATATTTAAAATATTTGCGCCTTTTGACAGTATACCACTTTCATAAAAAATAATTTTCACTAGAATATGTGAATGGCTTCAGTTTTGGATACAAATCTTTTTTAATATGCCAAGATGTATATGGTACTATGCTACAAGGATATTTTTCAATGAAAAGGCATTTAAAAAAGCTATAATTTTCAATCAAATCTCGTTATATAAAATATTTTAGAAAATCCAACCATTTTCGAGATAGTTGAGTTTATACGTAATTTTTTGAAAACTAAATTTCGTGATAAAATACAGAGTTCCCATTTAAAAGTTCAAAATCAAAATCATTTTCGGTTACGCTGAAAGTTGCTAATTTTGCTTTATTGTAGCATAAAGAAAGTTTTCAGTAACCTACCATTTAAAATTCATTTTAAAATAGTTACACAAATTTTATACTTCAAAAAATTACATTCAAACTCGAATATCTCAAAAACAGTTGGATTTTCGAAAATATTTCTCATTGGGGGCTTTGTTTCTGGGAAGTTTTTAAAATTCAATAGAAACAAAATGGCTTGCAAATGTATAAGCGTTGCAGGTGTTGTTTATTTGTTAGAGATTCAATGAAGATTCTTCCCATAAACAAAGTCCTTGAAAAGTATTGCGTTTTTCAACCCATTAAAAAAAAAACATAAGGGTACCAAGGTCCTTACCTTACTAATGTAGGCAGGCATCCATCCTGGACGACCGCATAATGAAATATTCTCTCAAGCACAGTGCTTGGTATTTTTTCTGGATCTCCCCATGGGCCATGCACGAGAGGCTCCTGTTCCTGTGTACTAGACACGTCATTATCACCAGCAGCGCTTGGCCTGCTACGTTTTGGTTTCTTCTCGTAATCTGAAGCGTCAGTGTCTGAAGCTATTTTATGTTTTTTCCGACGGCCCGATTTCTTTTTATTGGGAGTTAACTAAGTGCAGAGAAAACAAGAGTTATTTTTATATCAACAATACATAATTATAAAAAACTTATATTAGCCAAAACGTGAGATGTTCGTTATATTTCGTAAATTTTATTCATTATAAATTACACACCCCTTATCATCGTTATTATTGCTTATAGAAAAAGTATTTAATAAAAGTTTTGTGGTTATGACTGAATTTTGTTAAAATGCTATTTGTATCTTACAGATTTCAGGGATACAGAAAAATAACATATATTTTTAATTGGATACCGAGGGGTCAATCACTACCGCAAATACACGTACAAATGTTAAGGAATACTAGGGAATACTCGGACCTTGTACTTCAGCGCTCGGCGGAGCACATAGCCCGGAGAGTAACTGTTGGTTGCAGTCTGGTTACGTTCCTTATAGTAAAATAATAATTTTATAGAGGAGTTTTGTGACTGAAATATTATATTTTAATATTCTGCCCTCTAAAAGCACATTTGAATTATGCTAAGCCCAGTCAGGCTATTTATTTTTAGATTGCAGCAGACACTGGACCGCTAGATGGCGCCTGGTGACTATTTTGCATGTCGCTATCCCAACGATACCGAGATGTACCAAATAATCAAAGGATCCTCGTGTCGTTCGTCATATGCCTACCTTGCACTGATAAGAGCCAACAGCTCCAAACTGCAGTCTGCAAGTGGTGTGGGACGACTGACACGAGAGCTCCTTTAAGTAGGATCAGTCTTTCGGCTGGTGTTTGTAGCAATCGAAGCATTAGCGTTTCGTTGGTAATACAGTTATTACACTTAACGTGCCAGGCTTATAACTTGTAATTCAGTGCTCGGCGGGGCACATAGCCCGGAGAGTAGCTGTTGGTTGCAGTCTGGTTATGTTCCTTATAGTAAAATAAAGATTTTATAGAGGAGTTTTGTGACTGAAATATTATGTTTTAATCTTCTGCCCTCTAAAAAGCACATTTGAACAAGACAACTTTTTTTTCTATTGGCAATAATAACGATGAAAAGGAGTGAGTAATTTATAATAAATAACCCTGTAAGCTTGTCGGCTTGTTAAATGGAATAATGCAGTATCAAACCAGAAATATATTAAATTTGGAGTTCCTCAAGGATCAGCCTTAGGACCTGTTCTTTTTATTATTTATGTCAACGATCTCTTCACAAACAGTTGCCTATGCTGATACAATTTTGTTATTTGAAAATAAATTTTTAAATCAAATAATGAATGATATTGAATTTTCTGAAAATCTTTTACAGAAATTATGTTCTAGCAACTTCCTAAGTTTAAATTTGGATAAGACTAATACACTTGACTTTGCAGTGGTACCTTCTAATGTTGTAAATGTTGTAAAGCCATTAGGTGCCTGCCTTTCTTGATAGATCTTCAACTTTTGAACATCATACTAATAAACTGTGTAATCGATCTTCTTAGGCAATTAATAATGAACTTGTGCTAATTATAAAAATAACACCACAGGTAATTACGACCCCCTTTATCCCGGAAAGCTCTAGAAGTGCCTTGTGGGGGAGAGGGCTACACATTCAGAGACAAGGGACACACACCCAATATCCGTGTATAGTGAAAAAATCCCCCTCACAGTATTTTCCACTGCCACGATCGGGGATTGAACCCGGAACTTTTGGGTGAGAGGCAAGTGCCCTTACCTCCCGACCACCAGTCATATATTACTTATAGATAATCAGATAATTACTTAAAAATATCTTATTTCTTTATTTTACATAGTGTAATGGTGTTTTCTATTATTCTATGAAGTAATACTCATCATGCTCAACAGGTCTTCATATTACAGAAGAAATACGTATTGTAGCTAAAGCCAAGTCTACTGATTCTTGCAGACCATTATTTAAGAACATGTGTGTTATCTTGTACCGTATATGTAAATATATATTTTTAATGATTTGTCCCATTTGAATTTTTCATCAGGAAAAGAGAAGTATGCTGGGTTCTATTTTATATTAGGAAGATGTCCATGGTTATAACACTAGAGAGAAGAATATCTGAGAATTGTACGCTTGACAAAGACAAAAAACTCCTTTTTATACAGGGTGGATCATTAATAATAGGCCATAGTTCAGGAGTAGATTCTTTGGGCTAAAATATGAGGATATAACCAAATATGCTTTAGTAAAATGTTGCTGTGGAAACAGATACAGGGTGTCAAACTTCAAATTATTTTTTCGTTTTTTTTGCAATAACTGAACAGCCTCTTGACTGATCTTCGCCAGGTTTGCTAGAGGAACTTTTTTTATTCTAAGAAACAACAATTTATCTATTACATCATGTTAGATCATAGAGGGCGCTGCAGGACCTGTATCTGATGATGAAATTTTTTTCATATTTTTTTTTGACGAAACGTTGTGGTACCTCTGACCAGAAAATCTGACGAGGGCGTCATTTCCACGTATAAAAAGTACACTTGGTAGAACTTGATAACTCCAACCATTTTCGAGGAAAGTGCAGCTAAACATTTCAATAATTTTTTGAAAGACAAATTCAAATTTAATGAAACAAAGTGTACTTATTGAAAAAAATACAAAATGTAAGGGAAAACAAAATCGTAATAACAGCATAAACTCTTTCTCACTTTCTTGTCTAACTAATGGATTATTTTCATGGTATTGAGATAAATACATAAATCAAAAGATTGTCTAAAGGAGGATCTAATCTTATTAGAAGACCAAAAAATAACGTAAAAGTTGACTTAATAACATTATAAACTTTCCCCCCATGCAAAAACCCCATTGTTGCAACTTAAGAGTAAATGTTCGATATGGTCTCCACCTACTCTTATGCCTTTTCTAATTCTATTCATAAAAGATTTTCTTACATTGAAAAATACATTTTCCTGTCCTCTAATAAAATTCGCTGCGTTTTGTATTTTGCCCCACAGTTCTCTTGAGTTGATAGTATTTGTATAGACTAAGGACTTCATATGTCCCCACACATAATAATCCGAAGGATTATAATCAGGACTCCTTGGTGGCCAAGCAAACTCACTTCCTCAACCGATCCATCTGTGTGGGAAAGTCTTATCAAGATATGAGGGGAAGCTCTATCTTGCATGAACCACATTCTGTTCCATATGTCTAGCATGAAAGCATGTAATATATCAGCAAGAGTATTTTGAAGAAAAAACAGATAAGACTGTCCATTTAAATTTGGAGGAAGGACAAATGGTTCCAATAATTGATCGCCGATGATAGCACACCAAACGTTAATCTTGAATTGTTGCTAAAAATGAGGATTTTCTTCCCAGTAATGGGTATTTCTCGTTAAAAACGGTAAATAAAGTGTTCTTAACAAAATTTCGATCCCTGTTGTGTTTATTTAGAATAAATTGACAAAATTGTAGCCTTTGTGGAAAATCCCTTCGAAGTAAGCTTTGTGCAGGAGTGAGAAGATATGGGTAGAAACCTTTTTTACGTAAGACACTTAGGACGACTGTTTAGCCACTCCTGTTGCCGCTGCTAAACGACTTGAGCTGACTTAAGGATCTTCATCCACACAATTTCTAGTTCTAGATTTGGAGTAATTCGTTTTGGTCGTCCTACATCGTTTTTATGGCGAAATGAACCCGTTTCTCCCAAACGACGAAAGAGATCTTTGAAAATCTTATGGTCTGTCTGGCTATATTCTATTTGGATATCGCAATGAGTATTTCTCGTTGCAGCACGTCCACCTAAATTATTTTGTGCATAAACACATATAATATCCCTCATTTCCCTATTTGAAAAATTATTATGTCTAGGCATTGTAAATGAAGAAGTTAAAGAAATTAGCTAACCAAATCACAATTTTTATTAAATACACTTTGTTTCATTAAATTTGAATTTGTCTCTCAAAAAATTATTGAAATGTTTAAAGGCACTTTCCTCGAAAACAGTGAGAGTTATAAAGTTCTACCAAGTGTACCTTTTATACGTGGAAATGATGCCCTCATCAGATTTTCTTGTCAGAAGTACGGTTGTGAGCAAAAAAAAGTCTTATAACGGTGTTTTGCTAAAATCTAGTTGTTTACATCTAACTTTAATTTTTGCGGCATTGTCAGTTAGTTGTCATAATTTATTGCAAGCGTGCAAAAACTAATATGCCTCATATAAGCGATTTAGTTAAATCTGGAGTTATTGCTAAAGCAGAAGATGGATGGTCAGTGAGACAAATTGCACTGCGTTATAACATTGACAAAAATTCGGTGTGTAACATTTTAAGAAAGTGGAGAACAAATGGTACGATTAGTAGAAATCCCGGATCAGGGCGACAAAGGATATCAATTCAACAACAAGATTTGCAATTGGTAAATGCTTTAGTAGAAAATCCATTTTACTCAGTTATTCAGGCTGCTGAAGAAACGAATTTTCCTGAATCGAGTAGTACTGGTCGCCAGCGAGTAAGAGAATCGGAGCTACGCTGTCATGCAGCAGCACAGAAATATTTACTTAAAGCTGAACATAAAGAAGTTCGAGTAGAATTTGCACTTGAATTTTTAGCGCATGATGTAAATTTTTGGAACAATGTAATCTTTACAGACGAAAAAACTTTCCAGTCAACACACAGCGGTCGTATTCCTGTTTACCGCCTTCTGAATACTCGATTCCATGAGAAATATATATCTAACAATGATAAAATTGCTAGATTTTCCGTCGATATGTGGGCTTGGATATCGGCACGTGGTACTGGTGCTTTGTGGCATATTGAGGAACAACTTAATAGTGAAACATATATTAGGATTTTAGACAATATTATGCTCCCTTCTGTGTCACAATTATTTCCTAATAATGAGTTCATATTTCAACAAGACAATTGTTCCGTTCATACTGCTCATACCGTAACTAATTGGTTTCAAGATAACAACATCAATGTTCTTAACTAGCCCAGTGATAGTCCAGATCTTAACCCTTTGGAAGAAGTATGGAGACTACTCGTAAGAAGTATCCAAAAACGAAATGTGAGACCACGGAATGCCGAAGAATTACTGAAAATAGTAAATAATGCATGGGAAAATATTATTACTAATGATTATTGTATAAGGTTATTTAATTCTATGCCAAACAGACTTATAGAAGTTATAAATAGAAATGGTGCAATAACGAAATATTAATAGTTAGTTTCTTGTTAAGTAGGATATCCTTTGTCCTTTGATCCAGGATTTCTACTAATCATACCGTTTATTCTCCACTTTCTTAAAATGTTATACACCAAATTTTTGTTAATGTTATAACGCAGTGCAATTTGACTCATTAACCATCCATCATTTACTATAGCAATAACTACAGCATTAAAATAAAAAATAAATTAAAAGTGGTATGTGTTTTATTTCGGCTACTCATTATATATTCAAATAGAGACAGACTTACATTAGAAAAAACAATTTGTCCTATTTTTTTCTGCTCACGACAGTACCACGTTTCTTAAAAAAAATATATGAAAAAAATTCATCATCAGATACCTACAGGTTATTGTTTCTTAGAATAAAAAAAGTTCCTCTAGCAAATTTGGCGAAGATCAGTCAAGAGGAATCGAGTAATTGCAAAAAAACGGGAAAAAAATTTGAACTTTGACACCCTGTATCTTTTTCCACAGCAACATTTTACTAAAGCATATTTGGTTATATCCTCATATTTTGGCCAGTGACATATTTGGGTTTTGTGCTGCCCAAGGCATAGTTAAATTTGCCGCTCCTAAAGAGTCAATACTACCAATAAAATAAAACTGTTTTGCTTATAAAAAACTTTCAATAAAAACATTGTTATATACCATTTCACAGAACCTCCTGCTGCAATCGTCACAGTTATTTTAAGTTGCTCTCGATCTGAATTTTGCCGCCCACAACTTGCTGCCGCCCTGGGCATGTGCCTACTATGTCTATTGCTAAATCCGCCACTGACTTTGGCTCAAAGAATCTACCCTTGAACTATAGCCTATTATTAATGGTCCACTCTGTATAATATGTTCAGCAAATTTTATAATGCTTTGCCAGGGCATATACAAAAAGAAAATAATATAAGTATAAAAAGTTTTTTAAAAAATGTTAGGACATTACTACTTCAAAATTGTTTTTCTAGTAATGAAGAAAACTTTCAGTATTGCAATTCATTATCTATCTGACTTCTAGCCTACCCAGGTTTTTGTTATGTCTGTTATAGATTAGTATGTGATTTACTTATGTATGTTATTTACTTAATTGTCTTTATTATACATAGTTTTTTTTATAACTTAGTTTGTTTGCATTCTACTTAACTTATTTTTATTTGTTTTGTTCTTTTGACGACTGTATATACATTATGTGAAAATGAAAAATATGTTCTATTCTATCTAGTTATGTCAAAAAATTGGGTCAGCATTTGCAGCAGAAATATACTCTTTTGGCACATTCTGCACCATTAATAATCAAAACCGATACACCTATCCATGACAACGATATATCAGCGTCTGATTAATTAAATGTAAAATATGTGACTTTAACCTCAAAGTATAACTTATTATCACTAACCTTTACCTGTGTAGCGAAATTGTTGCTTTTCTTAATTCGAATTTTAATAGCGTCCTTATCGCCACTAATTTGACTGTGATACATAGGAACGAGCGCCTTCCTGGGCCGTCCCCTTCCCGGTCCACTGGACAATTTCTTTTTCTTATGGTTGCTTCTTTTAACTACGCCATTACTGTGCTCCGACCGGTCAAAGTTTAACTCCTCATCTAAGGATTTATCATTATTAATGTTGTACGGGTCTGATGACTGCGCCTCTATATTTTGAGAATCCATCGTGCAATCATCATGAATTGAGTTTGTGTCTTCGGAGGGATTCATAGAACAATTATCGCTCTCCTCTTTACCATCCATTTCTGAGCTATCTTCATACTCTTCCTTTATCATACTTTGAGATACACTTCCACCAGAATCACAGTCCTTTTTTAACACCTTATTCTCATCTCTTTGAATGTACAATGAAGACACAATTTCATCACAAATGTTATTATTCGGTAGGAAATTCTCACTACACATATCACCATTCATTTTTAACTCATTTTCACATCTTAATACCTTCGAACAGTTGCCTTCTGAAGAAAAATCGGGTGATACCTGTCTGAAACAGTTGGTGTTTGACATTTTCTTCCTTGTTTTACATCTTTAAGTGAAAAAGAAAATAAAAAGGTTAAAAAACAAGCATTAACTTTAGGTAGGCAGTAGCATTTCTGGTAGTTGTATTTCACCTAGAACAAAATTCATTGTATGTAAACAAACAACTTGCTATTTTTATTATCTGAATGATGTAATTTTCAGTTGTTATGCTTAAAATTATTTATCTCTGAAGTATTTTCATTCGTTTCAGTAAAAATATCAGCCTACTATTCAAGATGCCCAAAATTTTCACTGATTACATTGCAAAAACCGTTTCATAAGAATTAATTATTCGAAACCGGAAGAGAAATTTTGAATTCGGCGGTAATTTTCATATGTAGATCACTCGTAAACAATCACAAATGACAGCAGAAGAATGGCATAGGAATTTTCCCGATTTTCTACTTCCAACAAAAACTAATCGTCTTCAATTGTTTATAAATGTCAAACTAACTTAATTGTTGTGGAAATCAAAGCAGGTTTACCCACTTTTGTACAGTTTAACAAAAAAAAATCGTTATCGGTACTCAGAAACGTTTATTTATTACAAAGAAAATGGGAATTTAAAGGCACTTACCGCTCGTCTTAGAAGGTTAAAGTACACATTTCACTAACAATCACATCACAATAACAATTAAATCACGAAATTATTGAATTCTTCGTTCTCTTTTGGAGCTAATGTTGATGACCTTGTTACCCAAGATGCTGATATTTTTTATTTTTGTGAAATGAAATCGATGGTGGCGCCTCAATGCACTTTTGTTCCAACTTTCACTAACATCAGCGCCACATAGTAGCTGCAGCAGAATGTAAATAGTACGCAGTG
Organism: Leptura quadrifasciata; assembly: GCA_963675555.1. Classification (NCBI taxonomy): domain Eukaryota; kingdom Metazoa; phylum Arthropoda; class Insecta; order Coleoptera; family Cerambycidae; genus Leptura; species Leptura quadrifasciata. Next base: position 15,924,603 of record OY776681.1, on the reverse strand, counting down.
AAGAACACTGCAACCAGAAATGAACAACTGTAGTGAACTGTATATAGCAATCTGCTTCCCAGTCTCTACAGGACACGCCTAGGTGACGCTGTGTTGTATAGGTGTTATAGGCAGGGGCGGCTTGCGAAATCTTCATAGGCATATTCCAGTTTTGTCAAACTATTTGCAAAATGTTTTTTTCCCAAACTAAGGAGGAAAATTGAGCGACAAATTCTAAATTTTATGCAGACATTTTAATTTTTTATAAAGTTACATTGCAATTTCATAAATTGGATATTCTAAAGATGTAGCTTTATAAAAAATTAAAATTACTCGATGAAATTCGTATCTGTTGATTAGTTTTCTTCTTTATTCTTATAAGAAATGTTTTACAAATATTTTATAAGTATTTTTCCACAAAAACCTAGTTACACATCCTTCTTGGGTTTTCTTAAAGTGAATGTCAATTGAAATTTTTCTCTGCCAAACTTTCAATTATTCTTATTCTTTTAATGGCTGCTGGAAATGATAGGTATCACTGGGAAAGAAATAACAAAATTTAATTTTTGCAATATTTATTGCTTGATACTTTTTTTTAGCATGAGGACAATAAAATTTATGAAAAACTATATAAGTATATATGAAAAATGGTGTTCTATATTATTATTGAGGATGACATCACAAATGAAATTACAACAATTTTACAATACTTTACAACAAATAAAATCATTTATAATCAGTCAATACTCTTTACGGTGAGCAATGATTTTTATTTTCATAGTTGCAATTGTTCTTATTTAGAGATAAAAAAGCAACATTAGAAAAGATAACATTAATAATTTATTTTAAAATTTGCAAGAGTAACAACAAGCTAAAATCACAGGAAAGGGTTTTCGACACACCTTTTTTTTTGTCAGTTATTTCAAATTAATAGCACCAACATTAACAACCATCTATGTTTTGTTTATACTAAACTGATCTATTATTTAACGAGTTTTTATAGAGTGATTTAATAATTATTTTTAACAATTTTATCTATTTATATTATTTTCTGTCAAGCGTCATTTTTTACAGTGTCGTTCATTTCAATGCCCATGCATGCAGGTACTACTGGTTGCGTTATGAATTACAATGTTTATATGGTACAGTATTTTTCAAAAGTGATGTCTGTAGCGTAAACTTGCGTAGCTTGGGCCCAATGCCATAAGGCATATAGTGCCCTCTATAAAATTTTCAAATTCTTATAATCTAAAAATAAGTTGTGGGTGAAGCAAGGGTAAAATACAGAAAATTATGTTTAAAGTCAAGAAAAACTTCACTTTTTTATGTTTTTGAACCAGATATGGAAGATCTCACCTATAACCTGTGAAGATTCTGTTGCAGAGAATTACGTGTAATACAGACATGCAAGCACAAAAATCAGCAAAAGTTAATGTTAAAATCATATATTTATTAGAACCAATACTGCTTGCTTCCTATATCTCCTTTGCAGGAAAATTAGGTCAAGACTTGTCATAACGTGAACCTTCTACGCATGCGCCAAACTTTTGGCGGTCTGTTTTCATGATTGCTGTATGCGTATTATCAAACTACAGATACACTCTGTTGTGACAAAATTACTCTGACATATATTCATTAGCACTAATTGCAAGTTTCATAGGCTTGTAATACGCCTCTGAAGATGTGGAGTTTCCAATACAGTATTCATTTATAGTTACAAATAGTTTATATGCTATAATTTTATACCTGAAGAAATTGATGACACCCATTCTGATTTAATCATCTATCAGGAATCAGGCACATGCGCATAAGTTATCGAGTACGCTAGAGTCTTGGCTTAAAAACATTATAAACTAGCAGTATTGTTCTAATAAGTATATGGTTAAAATGCACTGATTTATATGACTTGAATCTTTTTGTATAGCATGTACTGTTAACTTTATAAATTTTTAAGGTTAGGTTACAAGCGTTGTTGCCAGCCTTTGCGTGTTCATTTTTGCATATGCAATAAATATTTTATTATTTTGATGTTTTTCAAAATTATGACGGTATAGTAGATTTCTTCATTACCGTTATGCTAACAACCGATGTCTTTTTAATTATTTCTCCTCAAAGTACATTTTTATAATACTGGAGCATTATTTTGAAAATTTTTCATTATACAAAGTGCATATATAGAGCCTATGTGAATATCAGATCAAACGATTAAACCTAACTTACCTCTATATTAAGTTGCACCCCGGGAATTGGTTCTCTAAAGGCTGAAGTTTCGAAAAGAAGTATATTCTGGAATTTATTCGATTTGGTACACAATTTGGGAAAGTTACAAAACTTAATATAATTGATATAGTAATCTGCGAATTTACTGTGCAAATAAAAAAGACAAAAACTTTACGAACTCATTATTAACACCGGTGATCCATTCAGTATGGTGTCATCAAACAAGCCGACGTAAAATCTAGAAAGTTGTTCAATTTGTCGATGAAATAGTACAGAGTAATGGTACTTTAATGAGGTCGAAAATTTTTATATGCATGGTTAAATTGCAAACGGCTTTACCAAATTTGAGGTTAGTTGAAGTAAAATAAGTTTTATTTTAGATTATATAAAGTTAATTTTGAAGCGCTTCATTCTTAGCAATAATTTTTATAAAAATTGATAGTTTTTAAGGAAAATGCAAGTATATGTAACTTATTATAATTTTAAACGTATTATTTTAATTTTTCCTTTGGAATGAAACAATTAAAACCTTGTTAAGCGGCTGGATCTCAAAAAAGAAAAAATTGATTAGTTCTTGTGGTAAAAATGACTTACAAATTACGGTTTTCCCATTTTTTTCTAAAATCTGTGGTTAACATTCACACTACTAAAGAATGCGAGTCAATTTACAAACAACTGAACCTTAAAAAGCAATTTTTTTTATGTACTTGGAAACAGACCTTGTTGAAGAATATTGTATACATAGAAGTAAGTCCTTTAGGCATGTCGCAGGTAACCCAAGAAACAGTGCGAAGTCCGGGTGGGTCGCTAATTTAGCAAAACTTTGTAATATTTATTACACAACTTCGTCCAGTAAAGTGCAATAACAATAAATTTTCTCTATCATTTCACACAAATTGGTATAAGAACTAATTAATATCCGCCATCCTTCTTGAAGACGTATCTCCTTCACACAGAGTAATTTTGACATAAGATTAACAAGGAAGCACACATATTTTTGGCTAGCATTCTTTGCAGTTTGTAGATCACCCCTTGCATATGGCAAAATTGTTATGTTAAAAAGAGAATGCCATATATTATAATGTGTTACAGCGATGAGCGACAGAGCTCACGTGTATCCTCTGAACACTACTGGTCACTATTGATTGGCAACTGAACCATCCCTCTTCAGCAGTTACTATGCACAGAGCTAAACTTTTGTCATGTGTATGTGCATACATATTGCAATTCAATATAACATGTAAAGATCTATAAAATATAAACAGTTTTAAACTCTTTTGATAAATGCCTAAAAAATAAGCAGTTCCTATGTTTATTTGCTACCAAAATTAAACTCCTCTTAAGGACAATACAAATCCTAGCTTAGTTTGTCAGGGTTATAAAACTAACCATTTGTCAAATGTAAGAATATTAAAACGTAAAATGTTATTTTTCGATTGCAACAGACACTGGACCACTAGATGGCGCCTGCTGACTATTTTACATGTCGCTATCCCAAAGATACCGAAATGTACTAAATAGTCAAGTGATCCTCGTGTCGGTCGTCACATGCCTACCTTGCACTGATGAGAGCCAACAGCTCGAAACTGCAGTCTGCAAGTGGTGCGTGACGACTGGCACGAGAGCTCCTTTAAGTAGGATCAGTCTTTCGGCTGGTGTTTGTTGCAATCGAAGCATTAGCGTTTTGATGGTAATATGCAATTATTACACTTAACACGCCAGGCTTGTAACCTGTAATTCAGCGCTCGGCGGGGCACATAGCCCGGAGAGTAGCTGTTGGTTGCAGTCTGGTTACATTCCTTATAGTAAAATAAGGATTTTATAGAGGAGTTTGCGACTAAAAATATTATGTTTTAACTAACCATTTAGTTGCAGTTCAAATCTGGAACTGATTTTAGCCTATAGACAAGCTAAATACGTGTTTTTTACGTTTGAGGCCAAACACTCAGAAAGTATATGAAACACTCCAAGAAGTACTTTTTATCTCATTAATTTACAAAGAAAATGAGCTGAAATAGAACTCACTCGATAAATACTTACAAACACTAAATGATAAATACTTTTGTTCCTGTAAACTTTGTATGAGTTAGAAAAATTAAAATATCACTTACAAAATCACATCAGTTGGCGGAAAAATGCGCCCAAAAAGAAGTCGTTACGAACGGTAGAACCAGAGATAGGAGTTGGATAGGAGTGAGGCACACATGGGCTTCACAAGGCTCGATCCGGGCTCCACAGGGTCCCTAAACACCAAGCTCAGGAAAATATAGAGTAATGTTCATAGTAACGTCAGTATCAAATAAATTTATATTAATTTAAATATTTAATATTGATTTTAGTTATATTATAATAAGAAAAGTGAAAGAAAAGGTGCTTATTCCTGAAAAATAACTATTTATAACCAATTTCACGAGTGTATCTCTGTTTTACTGATCATGGCGACATATTTGGGCAAATTTTTTCTGTGATGTAGTTTTATTACTGATATTTCAATTTTTGGCATCTGGTTCACACAACGTATGAGGGAAAAAATGAAAACGATAATTTTGAGCGAATTTCGCTGTTTTTTTATCACGCCTTAAATTGCAATATATCCATAAGCATTCATCGAGTTGCATTAGTTCATATTGTTCATAAATCAATGAAGAAAAAAGAGTATTTTATATTTTTTGGGGTATTTAGTAGGTATACTTTTTGTGTTGTAGTGCAAAATCTGCTTTTTTAAATTTCTGCTATGATTTAATTCCTGCAAATTTAGGCATACTTTTTGTCAAACCACAGCCGAAAATATAAATACTCCTGGTTGGAAAAAGTTTTCTTATCAAACCTCTGGAAACTAGCCTAACAATTCGAGTTACCTATTTCAATAGTTTACTTTAAGGAAGTTATTATTCGTTAATGTTTTAATAAGTAGGTGTTAATGTTGGTGTTACGTCAACTATCATACAAGGTCTCTCTATGTCCTATATTTTATCAAAGCACTCGCATCACTCGAAGAACGGATTTTTCATTAAATCAACAGTCCTAACTTTCACCCCGGCATTCTCCACCTTCTTCAGGCTTTCTTCGTTGGCCTCGAGCATTATAATGCACATAAAGCTCTTCCCTGAAACATTGTCCTTGGGGTACACTGTCACGGGCGTAAACTTAACGCTTGAATCCTCGCAATACACCATCAGCTGTCTATAAATCTCCGGATGTTGCCTTTTGAGGGAAACCCCACGGGACCTCAGGTGACTCTGTACATTGTCAACTGCTACTTGGCGCTGTTGTATTATTTTATCGACCACATCCTTGACAGGAGCTGAGGTGAGTATTAAAGTTTCTGGGTTTTCCAAAGGCTCCCGCTCCGGGATCTGTATATCCTTGCTCAGGCGCATTTTAGCGCATCTCGACACTAACTGTCTTTCCCATTTAACCGCCCCGGAAGCCGGAGCTTCAGAAATAACACATACTGAAACGTACAAAACTAATTTGCTGTCCGGATTATAGTTTTTGCACATTTTCACTAGTTCTGCATACAACTGGGGACCCATTTCAGACGGAAGTAAATCCTGCCAACGCACGTACGTCAATTCCCCCAAGTTCTGTAACCCTTTGGAGAGAAATATCTCGGCGGCTTCCGGATTAGGGAAGAAACATTTGACAGCACCAGGGCCGTGCGAAAGGTACCCCCGCCTGGCCATCTTCGATAAGTGGGTTAAAGTATCCTTCTGCTCCTTGGCTGCCGCTATCACTTGCCTGCACAAAGTCCCAATCCGGGAAAATAGACAGGTTTTCCGGTGTTTTTCCCAATGCGCGCGCCGGCACGCTCTCGAACAATAGGTGTATGAGCAATTGTGACAATTTTTATAGGAATTGGCCTCAGATGTTGTAGCCAAGGCTGTACGGCCGCATCGAGCGTATCGACAACGCAACACAGGGGACGAGTTGAAAGAAACTCTTCTTAAGGTAGTTACAGAAGTGGAGGCGGGTTCTGAGCCTTCTGATCGCCGTCGAAACTGTTCGGAAAGGTCGATATTTGGTCCTTCATGGCATGGGCTAGTATTAGCTGACACCGTCTCTGCAAAATTTAAACATTTTTTAACACAAACAAGCAGAAAGGTATTAGAAAAAGTACATTTAAATACAGCTAACGGTCACACGTATGCTTTTACCTATAGAACTGAGTATTAATCTGGGTGCTAAGTGCACTAACATGGATCACCTGTTTAATGAAAGCTATTAGGCAAATATATCCAGTACGCGGCTTCATGTAGATTCACCACACATTGGTTGGTACTGTATTTTTTGTATTCTGAGAGTAAAAAGTAATTACGTAATTCTTTGCCTTTGAAGGCAGGTCTCGATAAGTGGTAACTGATACTTCCCACTCAGGTACAAGTCTAGATAGGTGAAGGAAAGTGCTGGAAGTGATTTTGAAGATAATTGTAGAAAACCTGAAAATGAAACTTACACATGTCTCCTACCTTGGAGACTGGGACTGGGAGCTCTGCCTGTCGAGGGAAGGCCTAAAAGGGAGTCCAAAACGTCTTCCAGCGTGGTAGAGCTTGGAGAAGGCTTAATCGTTGACCCTCCAGTCGTCAAAAGCGTCAAATCTATATAAAATATACATAGTTAAATTTTGAAGGTGTTGGAATATTGGGAGTGAGGCGCAGTCCAAACTTTTGGGCGGTATGAAACATGTACAAGGCTAAAATCTCTCATTGCTAAACTTCGAAAAAGAACATTGAATGTGTGTTCATTCAAGCTGTTTTAACAGAAAATAATGTTAGTATTTTAAAGACATTTTCATCAAATGTTCATATTTGATATTGGCTTTTTTAACGCCATTGTAACTATACATTAGTAAAGTCAAGTTGACTTCCCCTATTTATTTACAATTTTGGACTAAAATTAAGAACTATGCAGCTAGTCTTGTACATATTCAGCAGTGCGGGACGCCAAGAGCGGGGGGGGGGGGATGCGCTGTATACAAGACTTCCACATGAAAAATAGTCAAATTGGAACCAAAAAAGCCCAATGAGTTTAACGGAGCCCGGACCTCGCTCTAGGTGGCCCTGTCAACAAACATGCATTTTTAATACTGTTCATGGTTAGAATGTGGTTAATATTTTTATTATTGTAAATAATGATAGATAAACACGCTTGATATAAATATAGTTAGCAAATGTTTGCAATTTTTAATTCATTTTGTTGATAAGAATTGCATGAAAGAAAGACTAGTTCATTAAATCATTAAAGACTAGTCCGGGTCTCGTCTGGTGTACTTCACAGGCAAGTACGGTGGTTACCATCTGCCTGATATTTACACAAGTTATAAACTCAGGAAGTGGCCCAATGAGTTTAACGGAGCCCGGACCTCGCTCTAGGTGGCCCTGTCAACAAACATGCATTTTTAATACTGTTCATGGTTAGAATGTGGTTAATATTTTTATTATTGTAAATAATGATAGATAAACACGCTTGATATAAATATAGTTAGCAAATGTTTGCAATTTTTAATTCATTTTGTTGATAAGAATTGCATGAAAGAAAGACTAGTTCATTAAATCATTAAAGACTAGTCCGGGTCTCGTCTGGTGTACTTCACAGGCAAGTACGGTGGTTACCATCTGCCTGATATTTACACAAGTTATAAACTCAGGAAGTGGCCCAATGAGTTTAACGGAGCCCGGACCTCGCTCTAGGTGGCCCTGTCAACAAACATGCATTTTTAATACTGTTCATGGTTAGAATGTGGTTAATATTTTTATTATTGTAAATAATGATAGATAAACACGCTTGATATAAATATAGTTAGCAAATGTTTGCAATTTTTAATTCATTTTGTTGATAAGAATTGCATGAAAGAAAGACTAGTTCATTAAATCATTAAAGACTAGTCCGGGTCTCGTCTGGTGTACTTCACAGGCAAGTATGGTGGTTACCATCTGCCTGATATTTACACAAGTTATAAACTCAGGAAGTGGTTCAAACAAACATTTCCAAGAAGAGGTTCGAATTCCACTTTAAATTGTAGGGCTGTGTCCTCTATAGCCTGACAAATATAGATCTACTGGACGTTGACACCTTGATAGGCTTAAAACATTTTTTTATGTATAAATGTAACTGGATAAATACTTTATTTTGCATAACCCACTGTAACAGTAAATGTTTAGACTGTTCCTTTGAAATTTTATTTATTCAATATGGGCCCATTTGAACCACATGTTGGTTATGGATAGTGCTAATAGCAGGCAAGTATAAGTAAGTTATATCTCAGTATACAGGGCGTCTCACCGGGAAGTGAATCGATCGATATAGAGAAAAGTATGCATCAGAAAATTTTGAAAATTTAGATAATTACTAATGTCGGTGTGGCCAATCCAACAAAAAAAATTACAAGCAGCTGGCACTTCCGCTTATACCGGAAGTCGATACCAACTTGCTTATTTCAAATGTAACACCCTATATATTTTAGGGTTTTCGAAAAGAGCATAAAATTCTGAGTCGAAAATATATATATCCTATACCTAAACCTAGCCGTTTCAGAGTAGAAAATTTGACAGGTGCAACGATTTGCAAGAACCATTATAACTTTCTTCGTGTAAAAGATCCTCATTTGCTTCTTGTCACATAAAAAGAATACAAGGAGAACTACGTTCTACAATTGAAATAAATTCAATAATGCCATACCAAGTGTTCCGTTTTTCGCGTTACATTTTGTCAACTTCAAACAGCGAAAACTTGTTTAGGCCAAATGGAACACTCTGTATTTTTTTACGTGAAGTTGTGTAAAATTGAATTCCCTTTTTTCTGATATTAGCATTGTGGGGGTTAAAGTTACAACTTTTTGAAATATTTGCGATTTTATTAGAAATTCATGAATTGTTGTAATCATTCTGGATATCGAGTAGCAAATGTGCTGCAAGTTCTTGATATTACTTTATCACATTCTCCATAAATAATAAACAAATTTAAAAAGTTTTCGTGGGTGTAATTTAAACGTGCTGGCATTTTTTGACATAAGATAATGACTGATTGTTTCTAATCATGGTTATTTTGATGAAATGATCTGTAGTTCTCCTTATGTTCTTTTTACGTGACAAGAAGCAAATGAGGATCTTTTACGCGAAGAAAGTTATAACGGTTCTTGCAAACCGTTGCACCTGTCAAATTTTCTATAAAATGTCAAATATCTCTGAAACGGCTAGGTTTAGGTATAGGATATGCTATATATTTTCGACTCAGAATTTTATGCTCTTTTCGAAAACCCTAAAATATATAGGGTGTTCCATTTGAAATAAGCAAGTTGGTATAAACTTCCGGTATAAGCGAAAGTGCCAGTGCTTGTAATTATTTTAGTTGGATTGGCCACACAGACATTAGTAATGATCAAAATTTTCAAAATTTTCTGATGCGTACTTTCTCTATATCTATCGATTCAATTCCCGGTGAGACACCCTGTACAGTAGGACTTCGTCAAATTGTAGTTGAAAAAGCATTAAAAATGTTAAAAAGCAAAAAAAGCTGAAAGCAGTGCTCCAAAAAAATTGAGTGTAATAATTACCTATAAAGTGGACATCACAAAACCCTTCCTAAAGCTCCTCTAAGTCACATTCATTTTTAACACTAAAATAAAAAACCTAAAAAGGTGCATAAAAACAAAATAAGAAAAAACTAAAACAAAAATTGCAAAAAATAAAACAATTTATTGATGAACCATGTGTTGTTTTTACAAACATGCATCTAAGACTAAATAATGACATGATACACTTAAAAAAAAAAGATAAAATATATCAGCAGAATAATACAATTTATATTAACAGTGCGAGAAAACAAAGGAAAAGTACATAAAATTGCACTTGGGTCGTTTATGATACTATATGTCCCTTACATCTAAAAAAGTAGATAAAATAATGTGATCTTACATAAAATTAAAATTAAAACTGTACAAACGTAGGACCTACCATATATTAAATTTATATTTGTATTAATTAGCACTCAATAAAATATTTAAAAAACTATATTAACAATTGTAGTTTAATTACTCTCTGAAATAAATATTATTTGCATATACAAGAAATTAATTATTAAACACTCAGTATACGGCGCCAAATTATCACAATTTCAAATTTACACAAAAATCTTTCATTGTTACCAAGTTCTGAGCCTTATAGGTCGGTCAAATCGGCAACTGAGCTCATTAGAAACAAGAAAAGCTCATAATTTTTTGAAAAAAAAAACAGATAATGGATAAAGGGGCTGAAAATTTTCACAAGGGAAGAATTGTATAACTTTGTTCAAGAAGCATTATGTGACTATTTGTTGACGATGGTAAACCAGTGAATATATGCTTGGATGCTGTATATGTTTATGTATATTTTGGATTGGGGTAAGTAAATCGTTGCTGCTAGAGTGATCACTTTACAAAACCGTCCTATTTTTTCTTCAAACGTCGGATATGGGGATGTTCATTGTTCATCCCTTGTGGAGAAGTATGTAAACTAACTTTTTAAAAAATTCCAAAAGAATAAAACGTTAAGTTCTCCAACTATAATAGCGAATATATAGGACGTCGGAAAGGCTGCGGAGTATACTAAAATTGCTAGAGGATGTATTAAAAATTTGATTCACAAAAAATGAAGGCTGTGAACAAGGAGTTAAGAAAGGAATTTGGGAATCAATGAAGCTGAGAAACACTCCAAGAAATTATCATCTGGCACTCATAGAATCCATCCCGCAAATTGACCAGCCTATAAACGAAATTGTTGATAATTTTGCGCAACATTTACACTATGATGAACATTATATACAATGGTTGTTTTTCACGTTTTAAAAACAATGAAACAGTTTACAAATTTAAAGTCTAATCCGGGTTCTAATGAAATTCTGATGCTCAAATACGTTCCTTATTTTTAAAACATAAAAGTCCACCCATTATCAGGCATCATCAAAACCGTCACAATTTACCAAAAACCGTAAACCATGAGGTGACATAAAAGCGTCAGTTTTATAAAACCCGAGTCGATCATACGATCGACTGAGGTTTCATAAAAATTAAATAAGCTGCTTAGAAGCTTCGTCAAAAATTCGGTCGTAAGAAAAAGAAAAATAAATACGAACAACATACATAGCACCAAAGTAGGCAATATAGAGAGCGTGAACATTTATCAATATCTATACACAATTTAACAAAAATGATCAAACAACTACGCTTTTTTCATACTTTATAAAAACGAGGCGAAAAGTTATAAAAACATCGTTGTGTCTATACACGATATGGTGAAGTTTAGTACCCACAGCGCCTAAAATAAGATAGGGAACTTGATTTGATTTGTACGTAAATATTGGGATATTTTTCCGAAAAATTAAATTCATTTGCCTACAGATAATTTGTTCTCATCAAATACTATATTATTTATTTTACAAATCCAAAGTAAAAGTTAACTCCCCAGGACTAGTGAAATACTAATTAAAAAATCTGTACCCTGCCTCATTTCAGCTTCTAGTGGAGTAGAGATAGATTTTGGGAGAAAATTTTACATAGAGCATGTTTTGGCGAAACTAAGAATCACCTGAATTTTCTTCATTGAGTAGGTGGGGAAACCCTTTTTTTCGCGAAAAAGTGGTAAATTGGTCATTATTAAGGGTGATTGTTCAGTTTTAATTTATTTTAGACCCTTTAAAATGCCAGTTAAGAAACGAGAATGTTACTCTTTTATTGTAGATCTTCAAGTAACCTTCAGTTCAAATTTCTTGAAAAATAGTTCACCGTCTCTCATGATGTGTATATATATTTACTGAAAAAAAGTAAAAAACTGAATTACGACTAATTTGGCCAAAATTAAACCGAATTTGATGAAATTTCAGACGAAAGTAACCTGTATAACCATGAAGTAACCTGACAAATTTTAGCAAAAAATATCCAATAGTTTGGCCGCAATTCCACTTCTAGTACAAATTCCACAAAATTTTCAAAACGTTTTCCAGGTTGTCCAAATGGTCGTACGATTTTTTTTTAACCAAAATGAAGGTATTTTTATGTACTTTCACGTGATGTAACTAAAAACTAACTTTTTTTAATTTAGCCGATTTTTTATCATTTTTGGTGCATGCGCATTTCCCGTGATTTTCAGTATTATACGTATGCGCGCACAAGTATACGTGTGATTATTCATTATAAAAATTTCAATATTAACAACATCTACAATAAAAGGGTGCCATTCTCGTTCCTTAACTAGCATTTTAAAGGGTCCGAAATAAACTAAACTTGAAAAACCACCCTTAAAAATGACCAATTTACCCCCTTTTCGCGAAAGAACCTACTCGATGTAGAAAACTCAGGTTATTCTTAGTTTCACCAAAACAAACATATTTTTCTATGTCGCGTTGCTCTATGTGAAATTTTCTCTATCGCCTCATTTTTGGCTATTTTTACTTCACTATTCTTACAAAAACAGAAAAGTATAGCACCCCTCAAAGAACTTTTTTTACAAATCGAAACAAACAGCTCTACATCTGGCATACCCCACGGATCCGTCACAGGCCTCTAACACTTCGAAAAGCCGCCTACATGACCTTGCACTATCAAATTTTAGTCTCTCAACGCTTACACCTAGCCTAGACTACAACTAAATCCTCCAGTCACAAAACTAGGCAGTAACAGACTTACCGTTATGGGTTTGAAGATCTAATCTAAGACTCGCGGGCGGGACTGGGGTGTGACTCTGGCTTTCGGAAAGCGTTACAGGCGTCTGGGGTGAATCGAGCGGCCTAGTACCGACGAACGAACTCTCTAACCAACACAGCTTCTGACTACCTCTGGGACTAACTGAGCTGGACCTTTGACTAGCCGTCTCTTGACTTTCATAGCTCCTATCTCTATTATCTTCTGGCCTCAGGCCACTTACATAGTGTACTATAGCTGAAGTGACCTCCTTTATGGATGTCTGGATTTCCGGGCTCTCCTGAGGTTGATGGTGGTGGCCTGGATTCTGGCTGGAAAGTAAAGAACTAGCGAGTCGCTCTGCGGGAGTTCTAGGCCGGCTCAACCTTTCTTGCGATCTCCAGCCCATGTAAGGCTGTCTATAACTAAAGCTCGATCTTACAGAAGAAGGGGAAATGCTTCCATTCGGCTGCCTAGTGTTAAAACTGCTTCGCGTCGAAGCGCACGGCGACGAAGCGGTGGAATTTAACTTAGATGTGGACCACCGCACAAAGGGCTGGTTGCAAGGGGTAGGGCTAAGAACTAAAGGCGACTGCGTGTTGGAGCCTAAGCTACTAAGAGATGTGGTTTTACTTCCGGTTCCCGCCCATCTGGCTTCGCGCGGGGAGTTCTTTTTGAGGAGGAAACCTTCGCGCGGGACTTGGGATTGCTTGTACCACTCCGGAACGGTGAGCTTTTGCAGGGAACGTTGCACGCGGAGCTGGTGCTCCGACATCACCCTTTCGCCTTTTTGAAGTTCATTTTCTGGAGGCTGAAACAATAAAAAAATGTCAAGTAAGGTAGCAATTAGTTGTAGAATGAGGTAACTGGTGCAAATTATTTTGATGTGTGTACAATAAAGTAAATTTAGGCTTTAGTAGGGAATATTAGAAAAAATTTAAAAATCCGAAATATTTTGCTCGCTTACAGCACCCATAACCTACAATTTACTAAATGACAACAAAACCTTTTTGTCTATTACAAGGGAGAACATTTTTAAATTTAAATGTGTATCTGTTTAATTTCTTACATAATAAACTGGTGGAAGCGAGAAAATTATTACGCATGACGACTTCATTGCAGAAAAACTCGAACGTTCAGAAGTTACTGAACTGTCACTCGCCATTTGATATTTTTTCCACGCTCACTACATATTATGTTGCGAGTTATATTGCTATTGTGATTAATTACTGTGACAGGAATCAAAATAGACACGAAAAAATCGAAAAAAGGGACTTGGTCCAGTGTTATTAGGTTTATACCTCGGAACCCATATATCTACATATAACGAGTTAACGATTCCATATTCGCATGCAAGTGGACATTTCTCGTATGCGAAATCTTTGCAACTCCATTGGAAAGACATGAAAGAATTGCAGGTTAAAATGGATTCAGTAGAATACAAGTTTACAACTGAAGGATATTTGACAGAATATTTGACAGCTCGGCGTTCAGATTTTTTTTAGTGTTATGCCCACTGGTCAAACCATCGAACAAACATTAATGAATTTCATAAGTGTCGAAGGAGGGCCTTTCAAGCGTGGTACAGAAGTACTGTTTGTAAATGGATAAAAGGAGTCATCTATACTAAAGATGTCATTGAAGGAATTGAAGATTTTTGTAAAATATCATTTTAAAAGACATCAGCACATGGATTGTTCAGATGTTCGAATCAAGCGTGATAATATTGACGTAAAAAAAAATAGTTTAAAAAACACGCTTTAGTAGCAAACCTAACTAAAAACTAAAAAATAATGTTTAAAATTAAGATTGTGTTCAACAGCGATAGAAAGTCCTCTAACTCAATATAATTAAATGGTTTTTAATAAGTTTAAAATAAGAATGAATTGATTTTACAATAAAATAATTTTTTTTTGTCATTCTTTAAACTTATTAAAAATCATTTAATTATATTGAGTTAGTGGATTTTCTATCGCTGTTGAACAAAATCTTTTAGTTCGGTTTGCTATTAAAGCGTGTTTTTTTGTTTTTTAAACTATAATTTATTTTGTGTTGTAGTTTCATTTTTTATTGTTGTTTCCACGAGTAATGGACAATTAAACGGTTAACCCTCCCAGAGGTCCGATAGAAGGGTAAGGCTCTTACACAACAGGGTGTGCCCGGTTCCCTGAGGTTGACGCTAGCGACATGGCATTTTCATCACCCTCTTGCCATTCATCCTTCGGCACGTTTTCCACCAATATATTGGATTGGGTGAATTTTAGAATTAGCATCATGAGCACCGATAGATATAGAAACCAGCTGATACCCACCTGCTTTTCGAAACCGCTGAGTATCCGCTAGTAGTACATAATTAATCATAATGTATTTATTAAAGTTGGAACTAGCGTTTAACAAGGGCTTATATAATGGCAAATACGTTACAGACAATTCCGGAGTTACTATATATACTCTGGTATGCAATGATCACAAACTGTACCGAGGTTGCTTATCTCTCGTAGAGCGCTGGGTGTTGATGCTTATATAATAATACGAGAAACGTCCAAAACTCATACCGATTTTGCGTTCTGCGATATTAGCTTAAGCGAAGGCGGATAGTTGCGTAGCTGTCTGCAGTGAATTACCGCTACTGGCTTAGACGCACAACGCATATGCGCATAAGGTTGCGCAAAAGTGTATACCTATGCGCGCGTCGTTCTTGTGCTAACCGCTGAGACAGTTTGGGTGAGAATCACGTTAAAAGATTCCGTTAAAAACAAACATACAGGTGAAGCTAATAAAATATATATATTAATAACAGCGGCGCATCCGGCAAAATCTCGACAATATATTAGTCATTTTAATTTTTTTTATTTCATTCTGATGATCCTGGTGAGGACATCAGGACAAAGTTGTCAAATTATTGTATTGTCATCAGTCCTTGATAAGTGTGCAAAGTTTCAGTTTAATCTGACGTTTTGAAGTGGGTGAGAATCACGTTCAAAGATTCCGTTACAAACAAACAAACATACAGACGAAGCTAATAAAAGCGTGTTAAAAAGGTAAAAATAAATTTGCTAAATTATTCGAAAATCGTACAGATTTACACGATGCTGTTTTATCTCTACTGATGAATATGCTGACGTCACTAATATCCTGTAGTCGGATATTTTATGCATTTTAGCATTATATAGTGCTCCTAAAAATCAAGAAAATGTAAATAATTTTCGATACCAATCGTTTCTTAAAACCACAAGTAAAAATACCTGTGTCAACTTGGCTTCATTGATGCTAGTTCAGAACATATAAAAAGAGTGTATTTACAAGTCCAGTTGTGGATGGGACATGGTAAATTACCAAAAGAATGGGAATGGAAAAAAAGATAATTCGCTAGTACCAGTTATAATGAACCAACTACCAGCTTCTGAAAATTTATTGAAAATGATTTTTTGTTGATGTAAAACTGGGTGTGGCTCTGCTTGTGGATGTAGAAAGAGTGGCTTAAATTGTTCTATAGCATATTTACTATGCAAAAGAGTTAGCTGTTTAAATGCTCCACCAATGATACTAATGAATGACATCGAAAACGAAAACGTCGGAGACAATTAGACATGATTACCCTTTTAAAAAAAATTTATAAGAATTATTATTTAACATAAGTTGTTAGTAAATTATTTTCTATAAAAAACTAATGTGCTTGTATTATTTAATGTTTCTTTAATTATTTCGCTTTTTGGAGCTTCTGCCATCTTCAAATTAATTTTAAAAATATTCATTTTTTACAAACAACCTCGAAAACTATAACAATCATTATTTTCTTAAAAGAAATATTTAAAAATTCAGATAATTGTATTTCTCGTTAAGATTTTTAAAAATTTTATTTATTTTTTTAATTTGCGAATTTTGTTATTTTTTTACCTTAACTAATGTTGCCTTCATACCTTTTTTACTCTAATGACTGGTGTATATTGCTAATAAACTAGACCTACTACTAAAAAATCACTAAAACAATCCAACCACAACCTCAAAACATATAAAATTAATAATTAATCTCACCATCTTTAATTTGATGTCTTTTTGGGCATCTTACTACCATAAAACCTTAAAAAAATTTAACTGCACACAAACTTAGAAGTGCACAAGTAGTCCACATCACCAGATATGACAAAACGCTATCTTGCCAAGATAAGTGTTTTAAAATACGTAAATGTATGTTTATGTTCGCCAATCCCCGTTTTTCCATAGGTACACATTGCAAATAAGATAACAGTTAATAAATATAACACGAAAAATTTTTGATTTTAAATTAAGATTGTCGTTTTAACAACGTGACATTACTTTGATTTTAGATTAAAATTTATAAATAATAATGGAATCATCTTGACGCAGCGACGGTTGAGGAGTACTTTCGATAACAGGGTCGTTTATACAGCGTAATTAATGAATGTCATGAATATTTCAATCTGGATCGAACAAAATTGATTTAATAGTTTCAGTGTGTTAATGTCGTTAAAGTCGTGAGAATACTAACGATTCTTTTAATTATCACTAAATTAATTAATTTCGTTTACGTCAAAAGCGTTAATTAATTTATTAATCTCAAAGCTCAAACCATAATAATGAAGAAGACAATACATATTTTACTTGCAACCCCAAAGCTCTATATAAAAAATAACCAATTCTC
The DNA here is from genome assembly GCA_963675555.1 of Leptura quadrifasciata. Taxonomy (NCBI): domain Eukaryota; kingdom Metazoa; phylum Arthropoda; class Insecta; order Coleoptera; family Cerambycidae; genus Leptura; species Leptura quadrifasciata. The sequence continues at coordinate 15,907,090 of OY776681.1, read as the reverse complement.
ATTACAATTATCATATTTTTCGGCGCACTTACGAAAAAACATTTCATTACAGTTCTCAAATTACCTTTAGTAATTTTAACATATTTCCGAATTTTACATACTTTATTGCAGTTCCGTTTTTTACAATAATTATTACAGCGGTTCTTAATTTTTTCAAATATTCAGTTCTAATTTTATAAATTTTCGTTACAGTTACGAAATCAACCGTCGCGAATCCCGACCAACATTTTCGAACAGACGTCAACAGGTACCGTTTGGACTACGATTTTTGGGGCGGGTGCTGCCTCAGGATCAATTTTATTTGAAAATAAGAGCACAGAGAGGCTACCTATTGAAGTTTTTTTACGCCCCGTAGAGATGGTACGGATAAAAATTTATTGGAATTATGGCAGATGATGTTTGGAGGCTTTACAGCTTTATAAAACACTATTTTAGAAGACAGCCAAGTAGAAAATCATCCCGTATGACTCTTCATAATTTCAAAGATAAGCAGATAAGCAAAGCGGGTTCTGGACCGCTGAGTAGACGAACTCTGGAGGTTCTTAATGACATCATGAACTGGATGGCATGTGTCCATCAGGATATAAAAACAGATTTTAAACAGGTTTTAAACAGGTCTCAAACAGCTCTAAACAGGTCTCAAACAACTATAAATGGATTTTAAACAGATATAAACAGGTCTCATACAGATATAAACAGGTCTTAAATCACAAAGGCTCCTGATGGACACATGCCATCCAGTTTATGCCCAAGTAGCACAAATTGCTTTTTAAAAACTCTATGACTATCTACTCCATCTTTTTATAAAGCTTAATACTTTATAATTAAGAGTTAACAACAATAGTCCAGTGTTAATGAAGTATCTATATACCCAAAATAGGCACAGTTTATACAGCCTCGGTAAACTCTGTAAAAGGTACATAAATGCTTAAAGTAACATTATGGCAACCTCTTGGTTTGGTCTTACCAGCTGTTATAAATTATGTTATATGACTACTAAGAAGTTGTTATATAATTGCTGCGAGTAAGTTTTTATATAGTAAAAATTCCTCTAAATGTTAGTTACTGTTTGCAGTTATAAAGCATCAATATCACAGTGTCTCTAGCAACTTCAATGTGATAACTTTCTTATGGCAAATTATTAGGAAGCTGAATGAATATTACCTGCGAAATAGTGTATGCTGGTTCGTAGAAAACTAAATTTTTCATGGGAAGAAAATTTTTCTGTTGAAATATGCTATTCTACTTTGAAATAAATAGACGCGCCTCCAAAATTCCTTGAATTTGATAAGTTGAAAATTATTTAAAAAATTTTATTTTTTAATTTTTTTCTATAGAATTGTTTTAAAATGATAAGCCACGTATTTTGAACATCCCATAAGTGATTGCTGTAAATATTTTGCAAGATTTTCCTTTTCAAGTGATAAAAAGTTAATTATACTCAAACCGGTAACAATGGCCGCCCTGTCATATTTACTATTAGAAAATACAATATGGTTCCCTATAAGTATCCAAAGAAAGTCACTACAGAAGCAGTTACAAATTCTTAAAGCAGCAGTTTGGCTGTGTAGAAGTAGTGGTGGAAGACAAAGTCCTCGGAGAGGTGAATTTACTTTGATAGAAATCCAGTTTGTGTAATAATTGAATTCATGATAACATCATTTGATTTTGAGGGACATATCACTTTTGTTTGAATTTCAGACCTAAGTTTTTATTGATTTTGGTGGATTTTTGTAGTTTGTAATGAGAAAATGACTGCATATTTTTTTTTTTTTTTTTTAATAATAATAGTAACACCACAGGTAATTACAACCCCCTTTATAACGGAAGGCACTAGAAGAGCCTTGTGTGGGAGAAGGCTATACATTTAGAGGCAAAAGGTACACACACCCAATATTCGAGTATAGTGAAACCACTGCAACGACCGGGAATCGAACTCGGAACTTTTGAGTGAGAGGCAAGTGCGCTTACTTCTCTACCATCAGTCATACATAACAAGAAAAATTCGAAAGCAAATCAGATGATATTGGAGGTTATGAAATGGAATAAGTTTAGCTGTATAAGAGTTCTATAAAGGCGGAAGATTGCAGCTACATAGCTCCAAAACAAAATTTCAGCTGAATAAATGCTTTATAAAATTAATACTTCTACTAGACGTAAAAAGCATTTATAAATAATCTATATTAGGGCTGACGTAAATGGCATTCGGCTGAAATTGATGTAAAATTTTGCTTTAAAAACCTTTAAAACTCAATGTTATAAAACCATTATAGAGAAATTGCTAAGCTGTAAAACGGATGTATAAATGTTTAAAGAGGTTTATACACCTGTTAGAAATAAATATACATGGTGTGTATCTGTATAATAGACCTTATTAAGCCTCTTATAAATAAATAAAAAACTGTATAAAATGCTTTAATAAAGAAGCTTTATATTTATACTGTGAAAGCATTTTACCAGCAATCTTATTCCGCCGAGTTACTTTATAAGCAGTTTAGTGTTGAATAAAGCTTCAATATAACCAATTTTTTGTACAAGTTGCCATAATGTATTATTTATAAAGCTTTAAGTGTAATAAGAGGGCGACATGTGTTACTTGGGTGACGTCATTGAGAACCCCCAGTGTTCCTATACTCAGTGGTCCAGAACCCGCTTTGCTTATCTACCACCGCACGCTAACAGTATGTGAAAACGCTTTCACGTATGAGTATGAAAAGTGCTATTTTCAACATGTAAATTATACAAGACCTAACTATAATCACGTTTAAATAATTAATATGATATTAGAATTAACTTCATACTTATTTTATTAAAAAAACGGATTTAACAAAACAAGAGAAAACTCTTTATAATAAAGTAATACCACATAAGCAATCAATTAAAGAAATTGTTCAAAGTGGCCACCATTATTTTCAATGCAAAGCTCATAGCGTCTTCTTAAGTTTAGGAAAATATTGCAAATAGTGTTATTATGGTTTCTGTTTAAGTCGTTAATTTCTACTTGAAATTTTGCTTTAATGGCCTGAAGATTGTGATTATGATTAAAATTGTCTTTGTCTTTTAAAAACCCCCATAAAAAGCTATCTAATGGCGTCAAATCAGGGCTTCAAATGGCCCCAGCACTGTATATCCAAATGGGAAGTTGATTATTTAAATGTTTCCGAACTTCCAAAACGCTATGTGGAGTCGCTCCATCCTGATGCCAAATCATTTTACACAATACGTCCATAGGGAATTTTTGAATTAGACGATCTACCTCTGGTAAAATTATTTCGAGATATGTTTGTCGTGTCAAAGTAAAATATAGGCCCAACTAATTTGTTTTGAAAAATTCCGCACCAAACGTGCATTGATTTTCTACCCGATTTTTTTATTTGCTTGACCTTTCTTCGTCTTTGGTTTTTATTCTCCCAGGAACGTCGGTTTTTTATAATATAAATTTGAATTATGCTATATTTCTCTTAAAAACCAATATTTTTTTGTTAAATTTTGGCCACATCCATTTGAAGCTATCCTAAACTCGGTGGCATAGTCAAATTTGAGATTAAGAAATTGCTAACACTTTTTGGATTTTTGGCCTTGAAAAAATCGAAATAGGCCTTGAAATTTTGAATTTTGATCTGAAATTTTGCATCACAGTAGAGTTATTGAAGCTCTATCATGAAAAAAAATATCGTTTAAATCAGAAAACAAGTAGAAATTTTAGAGAGGTGCCCCGCTCATAAATGGGCCACTGTGTACTATTCATGATTTTCCTACATAAATACATACTCCTAGTCTAACGTTTCAACTAGGTCCGCCGCTGTGATTTGCAAATATAGAAACACAATACAATTAAACGAGCCGAGGAGGGCTGTTGGTGTCGAGCAAGACAAAAGGTTATAAATAATTCAGTGGATGAATTAAAGAACAGGCTCGCTGAGTTAGCAGTTTTCCATTCTCATCAAGTTCGATTATGAATTATTCTCCGGCAATTATCAAAAATCATACCGCACGGAAAGAAGTGTCGGTGCGGGGCCAAACGTGACTTGCATGTTGGGAAAATGCAAATAAGGTTGTAAAATTAAAAAATTTTATAAACTGGAAAACAAACGAATATATTATTTTTGATGTTAATTTTTAATAAAATTTATAGGTCAAGTTTATGAGCGAATTTTTCCATTTCACAAACTATAAATGATTATTTTTTTCACTTCCAGTTTCATCGGTACTATTATTAAGGAATTTATTCATATGCCTTATTAAAATGTGCGATAAATACAATCAAAATTACAGCTAGAAGAAAATAAAAAAATATAATTTATTTAGCGGACAAAAGGTGGCTCTGGAATACAAAAAAGGAAAACCCAAAACATTACAACAGCTGCTCAAAATATTGTCCGTTAATATCAATGGACTTCTCAACTCGCATTGCTGTATTTCGAAGAATATTTGCTGGGCCGTTATATTATTAACTGCCAGGTTTTCAAGAGTTGTAATGGCGCGGCGGTTGTGTAGACAATATTTTTTAAATGACCCGAAACAAAAAAATCTGGCGGACCCAAATCAGGTTACCTTAGAGGCCACCTGACAGAACCATTCGCCGACGTTTTCTCATAATCTCTGTTGAATATAATCAGTTACTATTCCTGAATTATGGGTAATAGCGCCATCTTGTTAGAAATATATTCCCTGTTCTAAACCCAAATATAATTCGTCTAAAATATCATCAATCTCATTTTGCAGGAGTCGCAAGTATCTGGCACCAGTCGAGGGTCCCTCAAATATTATTGGACCAATGGTTCTACTACCTATTATTAAATGTTAAACATTGAAACCGATCTCGACAGTTACGCCCCTTTAAATAGCCCATCTGACGTTCGTGATAATTTTCCTACAAGTTCTGGTGCAAGTGGTATTTAAAAAATGTATAGTAAAATTCGGCTTACTGTTTAGTGACCGATTTCTAATTCAAACGAAATTTGCCTTAAAGAAACAGTTTCTCAGCTAGAACATTAAATTTCCGCTCCTCGATAATAAAATTTTCGTCGAAACTGATTTTCAACACAATTAAAACAATTCCTCGCAGGGCATTGTCTATCAAGATATCGTTGGGAATAATAGTGGCGAAAATTTTGTGACCTGCTGGAGGCACTCGAGAATATCTCACTTAATATCGATTGTGCCGATTTATATAACCTACAAAATGATTTAAAGACATTTGAAATCCATGGCCTACTTTAAGAGTTATGGCGGAAAATATCGAAAATGCGGAAAACGTCTAGGACAAATATCTCCGTTATTTGAAGAGATACGAGAAAAATTCTAAGGCGAAAAGTGCTTCAACGAGGTATTATCTATTTTTTTCAAAACCGCGGTTTTTGAGATTTACTCTTCAGGCTGTTAAAAAAAGTATTTTGAAACGGGCGGGAAATGGCGCCATTAAATAGAGTATTTTCCTCCCTTTTCAACGATATATCACATGCCATATTTATTCATTGGTATTACGTTAGTAATTATAAAAACATTTTTTTTAAACCATAATAAAACATTTTTTAACAAGCATTATACTTGCCGTGGAGAAGTATGATTAAATAAAACTATAAAATAATACAATAAGTTGTTCAAATCTTTGCTATAATAAAACATGAACACAATTAAGAAGAATAAAGTAAATTCAGGTAACAAAAACAAATTAATAATAAAAAGAATATAGCATACAGAACATTAATATTTATCTAATCCTCAAAATAATTTTTAAGATATCATACATATCAAGTGTTCCAAGTGCCCACCGCGATTTCTTATGCACAATCGAGCGCGGTGATTCACTGCATTTAAAACATTACTCAGCATTTCGGGGATTACTGTAATACATGGCTGTTGAATTCGAGCTCTTAGGTCCTCTACATTTTGCGGTGTCGTCGAAAACACCTTATCTTTAATATACCCCCATATAAAAAAATCCATTGGGGTTATATCTGGAGAACGAGGGAGCCATCGAATAAATCCATTGGTACCTATCCAATGTTGAGGCAAAATTTCGTCTAAATAATCTAGGCAAATCTGGGAATTGTGGGGAGGAGCTCCATCTTGTTGAAAATATTGAAAGTTGTGTAGATTCTCTAAAGGTAGGTCATCTAAGAATTCATTAAATTCATTTTTCAAAAAGTTTAGATACCTTTGACCACTGAGGTGACCATCATAAAAATAAGGACCTATTAAATTGGTGTCTAAAATACCTATCCACACATTTATTGAAAAACGATTTTGAAACCCAGTCGGTCTATGCCAGTGTGTATTTTCAGAAGTCCATTTGTAATGAATATTGCGACTAAAAAATCCATTATTGGAAAAATTTGCATCGTCGGACCAAAGTATTTTATTACATATTAATGGATCGACACGCTTCTTTTCCAACAGCCACCTACTTGGTTTGTCCCCCGCTTGTGAATTGTGAACTTTTTTGGCTTTATAACACCGGTAACCATTTGTCTTTAAAAATTTTCTAGCACTTGTTTTATTTATATGACAAGCAATTTGAATTTCTCTTAATGATGTTTCCAAATTTTCCGTATTTTTATTTCTTAGATAATTAATAACCCGGTTTACCTCATTTACATTATCAGTAACACTGTTCAACCTTGTTTTCTTCTTTAAAAATGAATCATTATTTTTCAGTTTCATAGCTAATTTTCTGAACAGTCTTATTCAGCTGTAGTGCTTGTGGAAATCTTTTTCTATATTCTACTTGTGCTAATCCAGAGTTAAAATTGCATTGGCAATATGTAACGAACATATTATAACGATCAATGTGAGTGAAAATCATTTTTTAAAATTTTAAATTCTTAAACGAGTGTGATTGAGTGAGAGTTTAAGTATTAACTGAGATGATCTGCCAAAAAATTAAATTGTCAAGTTTGTTCATAACCAACTATTTTAAAATAATTGAAATAATAGTGAAATCATGAAATACAAACAAATGGATATTATACTTAAATTAATTGGTAAAGACATTTTAACTTTCTGAGCAAGGAGTGACGCTTTCATGGAGGACCTCTATGCATTGGCATAACTTCGAATACTCTTTCCATAATTGCTCCATGTTGCTTTCTTGATTATTATTTTTTTTCACCTTCGAATTTTTCTCGTATCTCTTCAAATAACGGAGATATAACCTTTAAAGTAGGCCATGGATTTCAAACGTCTTTAAACCATTTTGTAGGTTATATAAATCGGCACAATTTTCGTAAAAATAATTTTTTTGTACGACCGATATTAATTGAGATATTCTCGAGAGCCCTGATAAAATGGACAGCCTGTATATGTTGTTCTAAACATTATTGATTAACGAAGTTATTTTTTCTTCAAACACTAACTCCATTGGATATATTTAGAAAAACGACATATTGCAGGGTCATACAGTAATCCATAAAGAGTTAAAACTTAAAAAGCTTGCATATCGCAAAATATTAAAGCTACAACAGCTGTTTTTCATCTAAATTGAAGCAAATTTAATTTGACATGTACACATGTTGGCACTTTTTGCTGTTAACCCCGCCGTTGGGGTTATATTTTTGATTTTTCAATAAAAGTCGAAAATTTTAAAGATGTCAAAATTTAAAAAAATTTGTATCTCACAAAATATTCAACCTCTAAGGCGGTATTGGGCTCATATTGTAACAAACTTAATTGTTAATAGAATATATAATAACATGTTTTGCCGGAAACCCAACCGAATTCAGCAATTTTGTAAGAAAAGTTAAAAACCCTTAACGAAAACAAAGATGGAGTTATTGATGACTGGAGTAGCGCCCAAGAACGTATAGTTATACCGCAGTAGAGCGTAACTAGCGCCATCTCTCAGTAGTACTGCGGTGGAACTTAACAGTGTCTATGAGATGCGAACTCCAGGTATTGAAGGTATCACTTGCACTGCACTGACGAGACCCAAAACTAGGTCGAAACCGGTCTGCAGTTAGTGACATCCTGAGATGAAGGAGGCCTCGCATCTTCCTCGTAGAATTTTCGAGCATTCCAAGTCATTGTATTTTAGTGCTAACTATGTTTAGACAAAATACGCAAATTTTACCATATAATTCAGCGCTCGTAAGGGGGAATAGCTGTTTTGGTTGAATTTGTTGAGTCCTTATTTATATAAGGCACTTGCAGATAGGTTGGAATATTATAATTCCTATATTTTATATTTTTATAAAATTTCCTTCTGCTATAAAATTGCTTATTCAGGTATAATTGAATTTAGTTCAGTTAAAAAACGAAACAATACACGCATCAAATTCATTGGGGATTTTTTTAGTCCCTCTTAGGTTTTTTACATCTCCAGTGATATAACATTTTCGTATTGATTTATTATTAAACTCTATCGACTAATATTAAGAGTAGGAACTATTCTTGAAACAACTCAATCGCGTTCGGTAGGAAATAGATTTTTATTACTCTGCATTATAATCCAAATATAGTATAGCACTATTTTTGCTATTTACTTACCCCCCGCCACAAATGGACATCTCCCAGTCCCTGATTGCTAAGCATTAATGACCCCGGATACGCTTTCATCAAAATTTCATTTACTGCGCGATAATCTGTTCTGTAAATGGTGGAATAACATCTCATGTTTAACAATTAAATATACATAGAACATACACATGAAATTAATGTAAAATTGTTAATTTTTGTTTTACTGTAAACATTATCCTTGCTTTCTACCTCATCAAGATGATAATATCAATAATACTAATAAATAGGTGATAAAAGATGAGTTAATGAAAAACTTAGCACAAATAGTGTTAATTGGCTAGACGATTCCATAGTCCATTGCTTTGTTAAGAAATACATTAATTATTTGCATATTTTATAAAGCAATTATGGCCTTTAATGGATCTCTCGAGATATACTTGTACAACTAGCCTTAAACTAAAATGGCCACAGCTAAATTACATCAGGGTTATGTAAGAGAAAATTAAATAAATATATAACGAACCATTTTCCCTGCATCACACGGCCGTGGTCGGTGCGCACACACACATACACGTGTCACAGACAATTTTTTAACTAATAAACATTGCTTCTATCCTGTTTATTTCCCATGATAATTGACAAACATAATTTTGTACTCAAACGCAAAATATTGAATAAATGATAATGCTGAGTGTAATAACCACTCTGAACACCATTGACCTTCGCTTTACTATCATTTATCACTGTAATTAGATTTAGCGATTTTTAAATTTGCATTGTTTGTGGTATTTCAATGGTGAATTTAAAAAAAACTATAATAAATTGATAGAAAGGTCACTGCAGTATTTGTCATGTTTTTATGCAGTTTACTGCAATAATTTTTAGGCAACGAAAGGTTAGTGAGTAATTTTTAAACGACAAAAAATTGTCAAATGAATGGTCCAAAATAACTCGGACAAACTACGCCGATCTTGGTGAAACTTAAAACATTTTATCTACGAGTAATATATATTACATATTTCATATGTGTCAATTCTGCTATATAACGTCATATATTATTCCTGCAGGCATTAATGATGAGGGAATAACGGATTCTGTTTCGTAGAACAATCAAAAAACAGTACTTAAATCATAATGTCTTTGAAAATTAAAACAGCCATGGAAACCATTTTAAAACAAAATGACAATGTAAATAAATAATTGTAAAAAAATATTTTTAAAAAAGCTTTTATTTAAATGCTCTAAAAAGTAGAAAATAAACTTTGAAGTAAATCAAACCTACCATTTTGTTACATTATATATAATTTTTTTAAGATATAAAAGCTTGTCGCAGGATTTTCCTGTGTAAAGAAGATTGCCCGCGGCAAGCGTTTATATCATAAAAAAATTATATAATGTAATAAAATGATGGGTTTGATTTACTTCAAAGTTTCTTTTTTACTTTTTAAGAGTATTTAAATAAAAGCATTTTTAATATTTTTTACTTTTTAGTCTTTTGATATGCTGTAATTCCCAGTTATCAATTCTGAGACGAATCGGATCATAAACGGTAAAGTCGTCCGCCATCTTGAACTAAATTTTTGACTATAAATTCGTAATCCGCGACCCCGAAAACCCCCAGATATCGATTTTGATCGATTTGAACCTAAATGACAAAAGTTGTCAGCCATATTGGCGCCGCCATTTTGAATTTCTGAATTTTTTATTAAAAATTCATAATCCGCGACTTAAAAAACCCCCAGATATCGATTTTGAGTTGAATCGGATCTTAAACGGTAAAGTCGTCCCCCATCTTGAAGTCGCCATCCTGAACTAAATTTTTTGCTAGACATTCGTAATCGGCGAACCCGAAAATCCCCAGATTTTGTTTTTGATCGATTTGGACCATAAATGACAAGTCATATTGGCACCGCCATTTTGAATTTCTAAATTTTTACCAAGAATTCATAATTGACTATCTCTAAAACCTCCAGATATTGATTTTGAGTCTAATTGGATGATAAATGGTAAAGTCGTCCGCTATCTTGAAGCCGCCATCTTGTTTTCTTCTTATATGAAAATGTCAAAGTGTATTAAGTCGTCCGCCATCTTGAAGTCGCCACTCTGAACTAAATTTTTTGCTAGAAATTCGTAATCGGCGAACCCGAAAACCCCCAGATATCGATTTTGATCGATTTGGACCATAAATGACAAAGGCATATTGGCGCCGCCATTTTGAATTTCTAAATTTTTACCAAGAATTCATATTTGGCGATCTCTAAAACCCCCAGATATCGATTTTGAGTCTAATTGGATCATAAATGGTAAAGTCGTCCGCTATGTTGAAGCAGCCATCTTGTTTTTTTTCTTATAAGAAAATGTTAAAGTGTATTGTCACCGGACTTATACACATGTGCAAAATTTCAAAGCTCTAGCTTAATTAGAACTAATCGATATTTTTGAGTGCAAGATTTGTCCTAAACAAACTAACTAACGAACAAACATTACAAGTTAAATAAATAATAATAAAAAGCTTTCAAAAAGCGGTTTGTGTTTATTTATTGTGCGATTTTAAGATGAAAAGTGTGGAAACGTAGTGGATAGTGATATTGAAGAAGCATTTTCTTGCACACCACCTGATATTCTTCAAAAAGCGGAAGCAATAACATCTACGAGTACATTACTGCCAGAAAAGTCAAAACATTTTTACAACAAAATGTACAGAAGCTTCATGAACTGGCGTATTCAAAAAAAGACAATTTAATTTTTGAAAAATGTATAACTGACCTACTTTGCCGAATTAGGAGAAAAATATAAATCTTCTTCATTGTAGTCATATGACTCAATGTTGAAAAGTGCTTTAATATTAAAGCACAACGTGAATATGGAGAAATATAGTCTTTTTTGAAAAGAGAATCAGAAAGCTACTAAGCAGAGAAATCTGAAACATAACCCCTGAAGATATTAAGAAATTTATCTCAGAAGCACCCACCTGATGAATTTTATCTTTTACATAAGGTAATAATTATCGTAAATTACAAGTATTTCTAATCTAACGTTACAATTTGTTACAGGTTATATTAATTACCGGAATTATGGGCGCTTGTCGCTCTAATACTCTAATAAACTCTTATGAAATGCAAATAGAGGATGTGAAAGATCTCTAGAGGTTGGGGGCGGTGGAATAATTAGGGGGGGAAGGAGAGGGGGAAACGAAAATATTTCACATGCTAATAACTCCCCGTGTAATTGACCTACCGCGATCAGATTTTTTATTTTTTTTTGGTTTACATATGATTTTTTTTGGGCACGACTTACATCATTCACATACATAATGAATAGAAGGGGCCCCAACACACTACCCTAGAGACTTTAGTAGATGTCCTATTGTTCTCTTTGCTCTTATGGTACCTAACTTCTAAATAATTTTCAATCCATGTTAAGGATATTTCTGGCACACCATACTCATTTAACTAACCCACATCTATCAATAGTTTCACATGCTCCCTTTAGGTCTACAAACACACCCAAAACTACATTACCGTTATTGATCTCGGTTCTCCGATTCGCACACATTAATAATTGTGTGCTTGTTTCACACGAACGACTGTCTAAATCCCGATTGACCACTGCATATTTTCTTCAAAGTACTTCCTCAATTGTTCGGCCACTACGATTTCTAATATTTCATCTAATATCGGAATTAAATTTATTGGTCTATTATCTTACCATTGTTCGAGATTTTTTAATTATTTGTTCGATTTATTTGTACGCCGTTTTGTTGTGATGTATAACGATACTATTAAAGGGAATGTAATCCCCTTTAGAACATAACACTTTTTCTGAAAAGACGGAGCACTCCCACATTTTGCTGCGACGGCCCGTCAATTTCTTAATATATTTCCTGGTCATTAGATAGGTAGAAGAGGCCTAATGATGGAGTGGACAGTTCGGTCACCACATTTGACTCCTCTAGACTTTTTTGTGGGAGCATTTAAAGACCTAAGTCTATGCAACCCAACTAGAGATTGTTCAAGAATGTCACCATTTAACACCACACAAGTGTTTAGTAATGTTAAACGAGACGCGATTGTTTCACTATATGGAGGTCAATGGACGTCAGTTTGAATTCTTAATACAGTAATTTTTGATATTAAATCGTACATTACTCTAAATCTTTTTAATTTAAAATAGTTACCAGCAAATGATAAACATTTAACATATGTCATTTTCACAAATAAAAAAACAGGTCTCAGGATAGAGTCTTGAGGAACTCTGTTCTAAATTAGTGAGGCTGTTTTAACGATAATTCCAATCAATTTGCCACGGTAGAGGAGAATCTTAGAGATAGACATATATCAGGGACAACTATGTCATATTTTTTTAAAATTGGGATAAACTTTGTTAATGTAAAAACTGCAGGATGATACGAACTAGCGAGTTAATAAATAGATCCTTACATTCACTCACATTTTCACTATTAATCTGATAAATACCTTGGTATTTACTCTCTTAAGATTTCTATAGTATCTTTCATCTCAAACCCATTTATAGGAAACAAAACAAAAGAATTTTGAACACTATGAATCGGATATAAACGTTCAGTAGCAAGAAGTTCCTTTAATATATCATATCTGCTTTCGACCAAAGAGAAGTAGTTATTAAATTCCTCGGAAGTTATATTACCTACAATACACATTTTATCAGTTGTTTCGGTCATAATTTATCAAATCCCACGCAGTCCTTGACTTAAAGGCAGTTTTATTGTTAGATTTATGGAGTTTCTATGTTTGTCGCAAATTTATAAATCACTTTATTTGAAAATTAGCAGATTCATTCATGTCTTCAGTCATGAAGCCAAAGTCAATAAAAAAGATGCCTAAAGGAATGAAATAAAGTTTTCTTTGCCTACATATATGTATGCCAGATAACAACAATGAACAAATAACATTTTTCCTACTTCAATTATGGATGCGGATTTAACTCTCCATGATAGCCTCATCCTTTCACAATAACTGCCTTCATATAATAAGAGTGAGTAATTTTAAGCCTTGAATATTAGATTAGAACTGGAAATCCTATGCACATGATATCCAACGTATAGATGGAATCAAAATAAGTGCATTTGTCGTTCCATAGCAAACTATATTATCCTTGCTTTCTACCGCATCAAGATTTTAATGTCGATTATAATAAACACTTAGAATGCAAACTGCTAACAAACCCATGTACTACTTAGAAAAATCAAAATTACTTACAATTTCTTCCCACAACATGCTCAGGCGTACCCACTGCTGGCAGTACAAATCCTCGTCGAGGTGGCCTGGCATTTCATATAAAATTTCCATCGCTTGTTAACTTGGTCAAGAAGGTTTTGATAAAAATACGATACTGCACACAAATAAATGCGGTTCGGTACCTTTGTAGTGGGTACGCCACCGAAATCTTGATATTTTCTTAGCTTTGATGAACTACTGGCTGTGACTGAAAACCTGAACGGTCTTAATCCATTTATTAATTAATCTAATAGAAACGTAGCAAGCGCGGGCAGGGTTAAATAGATTTTTATTAACCTTCAAAATTAAGTGACCTGGTCATGCCGCGGTGTATAAACGATAGTTGTTAAATTAGAAATTACCGTAATTATGTTATTTTAATTGACGTTATTGACGAACGCGCAATTGATTCAGTTGGCGTCAATGGCGTACATTTGTCGAAAATATTGTGGATTGTGGCGTATCTCCTACTATTACTATGTAGTTAGTTATTTATTATTATTTTTATATTATTATATTCAAAAAGATACCTCCGGTATCTAGGTCCGATGCTAATGGTATCTATGACAGAAGAATAATATTTCAAAATTGATATACATACATAATTATACACAGGGTGTCTCACCGGGAACTGAATCGATCGATATAGAGAAAAGTACGCATCAGAAAATTTTGAAAATTTAGATAATTACTAATGTCGGTGTGGCCAATCCAACTAAAATAATTACAAGCGTATGGTATGATATTATTGAATTTATTTCACTTGTAGAACGTAGTTCTCCTTGTGTTCTTTTTACATGACAAGAAGCAAATGAGGATCTTTTACACGAAGAAAGTTATAACGGTTCTTGCAAACCGTTGCACCTGTCAAATTTTCTATAAAATGTCAAATATTTCTGAAACGGCTAGGTTTAGGTATAGGATATGCTACATATTTTCGACTCAGAATTGTATGCCCTTTTCAAAAACCCTAAAATGTATAGGGTGTTCCATTTGAAATAAGCAAGTTGGTATCGACTTCCGGTATAAGCGGAAGTGACAGCTGCTTGTAATTATTTTAGTTGGATTGGCCACACCAACATTAGTAATTATCTAAATTTTCAAAGTTTTCTGATGCGTACTTTTCTATATATCGATCGATTCATTTCCCGGTGAGACACCCTGTATATTAAGCTGGTGCCAAAGCCGATTGTGAATGTTTAAAAAAAGAAAATTATTAATAGGGAGGGACCAGCCGGAATCTTTAGTTAAGGTTAAGTTAGGTGGGTTATTGACAAATGGTAGGGGAATAATTTTTCGTAACTACAATTAAAATGTAATTTCTGCATGAATCCATTCCAACCATCAGAAAACTCGTTCGAAAATTTTGAATAAAACCAAGTAAAATCTTGCATTGAAGTATCATAGGATTGTTTACTAGTCTCATCAAAAATATCTTCTATAGTAATCGATTTTTAACAGTCCGAAATCCAGTTTTGCCAATCTCTTTTGATGATAGGATCTTGTTCAATTTTGCAATGGTTTTTTTCGAAACAACGCTTGATGACAAAGTTGCAATCATTATTCCACCTATAGCGTGAAATGTATTTCTGCCGTCGATTGTACATATTGTTATGTTCTGCTCTCTAACAGAGAGGAAAGTTGTAATTACTCCCCGGCCAGTAGGGTGGCGCCATCTCTGGGCCAATTGGCGAACCGCCATTTACTAATGCCTAAGAAAACTGTAGAGGATTCCAGTACATTCTGGAAGGTTCTACAATAAGATTCTAGACATTCCAAGTGTGTATAAAAGAGGTGAATCCAGCAGATGGGGGTACAGTTCAGTTGAGTATACAGTATACAGTTCTGATATACAGAGAGAGTTTTTTGATTAGATAATAGTTGACAAGTGATCAGAAAAGTAAAGTACAGTTGTGATTTAAAAGTAGTGAATTTATATTGGATTAAAGTTATTATTAGTTGTGTGATTTTTAAGGATTAACTATTGTAATTTAAGTGATTAATAAAATAGTGGTTTGTGAAGATTATTGTTGCAAGTTATTTGCACCTACAGAGTGTTTACTGAAGATTGTAAACACGTAACAATATGTTATGATCGGCATTATCGGAAACAAACTGAATGTATGCATCTGGCGTTAAAGTATGGTTTGCCAGATCGTTAATAATGGGCGATTCAAATTTTAAAACTTCTTTGTAAGAAGCAACTAATCCTAAATTAGACACGGAATCGATCAACCCTCTGGATGCATATTTTTTGTGAATCATAGAGGACAAACAAAGAATTGGCGATGAAAAAGAGCGTGGCCTTGCAGATGATACGATACAGTGCGATAATATTGCAATATCTTTTGTCATATTTAAGTTGATTGTTTTCAATAGTTACATTTAAAACTTGTAATGATCGTATCGATCAAATATTTGCGTAAAATAAAAGACTACCGAATTAAATAGGGACGATAATATATCTTGACGAGCCGTCGTTTGATACGCACGATACTGTTAATTACGGATGGGTAGACACGTCTCAAAATTGTACTTTAAATGCTCCATGTTCAAGAGGAAAACGTATTATAATTCTGCATGCCGGAAGTAAAAATGGGTTCGTACCCAACAGACTGCTCTTGTCAGCCAAAAATATAAAACTGTGTTCTGCTGACTATCCCGAAGATATGACCGCATATTTGTTTGATAAATGGTTCGCTGAACAGCTGTTACCTAATATTCCCCCAAATTCAGGTCAATACTGCCATTTCGTGTTTTTTTTTAACTTTAAAATAATTACAAAGCGCTAATATTTCACATACTAACTTGACATCGGTATAGAAATTAATGAAATATCAATCTTTCAATATCACTATTATTGTACTTTTATTTATCAAGAAATGCCGATAGATACGAACGGATACGACTTTCGTACAAAAGTTTTGTCACAGCGCAGAAGCCACCCGGTAGATTGACTATTTACTGCTTATTTATCAGTGATATATTCAATAGGCATCGATAATCGCAATTGTAAATTGAAATTCCATTATTTTCCACAATCCCTCATTGTTCCGTCGATAAAGTAGAACACTTTAATACCGCGTTGCAGATAATCACCTTTGTTTTTCGCCATCTCACCTTGCCATCTTTCCACAGGCCGAACTTGCAAATAAAATGAGAGTAGCTCGGTTCTACATCGACTAACTAAACAGGAGAATCCGTCGTCATTGTCAACAATCAGCTTCACCTAGTTGGGTATTCAGTGTAAATCAAGAGAGATGTTTAGATAGTGGCTGTTGTAAAGTCCTATTTTCTGTAAATGACAGCTAAATTTCCTCCGACCATTATGTAACATAGCGTCACATTGTTGCTTCATGTCCTTTGTGGACATCGCGTGGCCCGATTATTTTGTTAGATTGCCAGTAAATAAAATCGTTTTTATGGAATCTCTGTGACCTAGATTTTTATTTTCGTCATTACAGATATATGAAATATAAACGAATGACCGGATATTAACTGCACAATAAAAATAATCAATTTATATGTATGTACGAGATGATGATAATAATAAAAATCCTTTATTTAGTACTTTACTATACACAATACGTTTTACAAAATAATATCAAAAGAGAAAAGAAAAAATAATATTTTATATATTCTAATCTACACATAAAATACCTAACCTAGTTTCTCCTTTTGGCCATTCAGCAGTGTTGGGGAGTAGAGGAAAAGCAGATGAACTAGTACCAAGTAGTTATATAGTGCCGATTCCGGCTCACTTTTCCCACGTTAGCTCTTATCATTAAAATGACAACCTTAAGTGACATCCCGAAGGTTATATCAAAGGATATACGAAGATGAAAATGTGTAGGATTGAATGGTGGAAAAAGACGATGGAACTCCATAAGGCTCGTTAAGATGTAACAGATAAATTGTATTGTTACCTCAATATTTGCAACCTCTATACGATATTCCAACAGGGATAGGAGCCGTTTCAATTGTACTATTTTCCTTTCAACAAACAAAACAAGGTATTAAAACAATAAAGCCCGGCAGGATGACGCAAGAGCTGGGAATGATGATTAAATAAACTCCAGAAAATAAATGTCACGAAATTCAAATACTCTTAAACCATCATGAAACGGAAAATGAATTGGTGCTCGAATTGCATAGAGAGCGAATGTCAACAGGTGGTTTATTATAAATTTCAATTCAGTCAACAGTGGCCCTAAAAACACCATTAGTCTCATGGTGACATTAAACGTCAAAAGAAAATTATTATCACATCAAACAAACGAAATATCTTGAACGTATACGTTTATATAAATAACCCTACTGCTTTATTCGCTCCAATTGTTATTCGTACACAGCTGCGGCTCGTGATATCAGCACTGGTAGGGACTTAAAAGGTAATTTTATGCAATGGTACAGGCAAATCAATCGACTATATAGAACCATTCTGAAAATGAAGCAGTCAATAAATTATTGTATATGTAAATTACGGCTACTTAGATACGATTAATAAGTATAATATACAACGAGAACAGATGGCATCCCCCTTCTTCAATTATACGCATTCTATCTAAAGTGTTTAATGATTGAATATAAAGAAAGAAGTTCTTTATCAGAAGTGGAATATCGTCTTTGAGCCTTATTAAGTTGTCGTGAAAAGAAAGCTAAAGACTTACATTCTCCATCGTATACTTGTTACAATACTGCACCCATTGCAACATTTGAACAATCTGTCGGAAGGGACAAAGTTACATTATTGTCATTGTTAGGGTGTGTAAAAACTGTTGAGTTGGCAAGTGTTTATTTTGCCGTTATAAAAGTATTAAGACATTCGTCTGGCCAGGAGCTGATATCCTTCATATCATTACGCTGCGATTCAGTGCTAAAAATATGTAAGAGGTTTAAAATTTCAGCAATATTAGGAATAAAATGATGATAAAAATTGAGTGAGTGTTGTAGGACGAGGGAAATTTCTGATTATTTCTACCCGTTCTTCAGTTGGTAAAATACCAGTTGATGAAATATTATGTCCTAGAAAATTCAGATTGTCTTCGTCAAAAAACGCATTTGGGTGGTTTTATGATAATCCCATAATCATTAACTCTTTCAAATAAAATCATTAAATAAATAATATAAATATATAATAAATAAATAAACACCACAGAAATTAGACAACCCCCAATTCCAGAAGCCAGGGCTTGTGCGGAAGGGGGTTACACATTGAAAAAATGCGGACATACAGCCATTTCCTCCGACAGTGCCGGAGCCAGGATTCGAACCCGGTGGTGCGTTGTCCGTGTGATTAATCGCGATTGCCACCTCGCGCCTTAACCCACTCGGCTATCGACCAGACCAAATGTTCATAACGTTCCATACAATTTTTACTTGCTATAAGTATGTCATCTAAATAAATATAAATAAAATCTAAATTTGTGAGTACTTCATTCATAAGTCTTCGAAATGGTGTAGTAATGGCAGTTTTATGAATATCCTCTTCAGCAACGGGTATTGGATAATATGCACGGAAAGGTAAATTAGGCTTGATTTCTTTAAAGAGTTTAAAATTTCATGCTCGGTAAACTGTTCAACTGTCAAGAAATTAGTGTTCAAGCCTATTTGATCGTTCTCAGTTGAAACATTAGAGGTGATACATAAGAAGTAATTTAAGAAGTGAACTGCAAAAATAGATAAATTAGCGTAGATAAATATGTTTTTTTAAATGTGACTTCGTTAACCTTGAGAAGAGCAATGAGAAGCCGCCACTGGTTCAATTTAACTTCATTCAGAAAGAACTTCCGCTAGGTTTAAAGTGTTGTAAACGCAATGAAACGGTGAAATAAATTTTAAAATTTACGACCAGCGATAATGGGTCAGCGCTACTTTGTCGCCATAACACTCTTATCGGTATCTTTCTAAAAACTGTAAGAATGACAAAAACAAACACACTCATATACAGGGCATGCTGGACATAAATTATGTGGGAAAATAATACTGGTTTTATATTACTACCGTAAACAACGAGTTGTTTACTAGGCCAAAAATAACAAATAAGTTACTACTTATCTGTATATGAATCACTGGTGGTATTATATTTCTATCATTGATTAACAACAAACAACAATGATCACGTGCCTTGAATAGGAAGAAACGAAGTTATCTAAATAATAACATTTCAACAAATAAATAATTCTGCCGAGAAATGAAAGAGATTCGTATGTTTCTATTTTCAATATTAACAGAGCAGATGTGTATATCAATTCCATATATGTAACACATACTGACCGAATACTATTTTCATAGTTTCCAATGTTACGCAATATAGTGCTGGATATAAATGACTAGACATCTACAAAGCTTTTAATCCAATTGATCGTAACATTATCTTACATAAATTTGACTCGCTGAATTTTTTATTTTATACTGACATTCGATCTATTATAAGTCACGTATATTTAACTAACTGCAAGATATTGAAACATCCTCTAGCTGGGTGTCTTATTGCTTCAAATATTTCTTATTCTTAACCAAAATTAAAGTAAATTCTACTTTGTTCAACCATTAAACAGTAATTAGCCAGTTGCAAAGTTTAACAATAGTTTATTTTTACATTCCTGGGATTAATATTTGGCAGAAATAAGTAAAATATCGATTTATCGAACATGCAATGGAAAACCACGAAAATATACACGAGGAATCCGATAGAGACCTAGAGGACAACTTGGATTATGTTAAAATTTGATATTGTACATATAATGTCTTATTTCAGGACTCGACTACTTACATTAAAATTGAATTTACGTCTTGGATTTGGTGTCAGGCAATTGACGATATTTCGAAAGAAGATTTCTCATATGCTTAAGGCGGTGTAATGTGCTGCCATTTAATTGATAGTCTTTTAGTGGTGGACTTTGTTTTCTATAATAAGACATCACATTGCACTTCTCAGCATTTAAGATTATTTAATGAGCACCAATCATTCATACTTTGCAAATCGTTTTGCAATTTTTCGCAGTCTGCCTCAGAGCTAGTATTGCAAAACAACTTCATGTCATCCTCATAAAGTAAATAGCATACATCTAAATTACCTAAATTATCATAAATAAATTGTATGAAAAGGAGAGGCCCCAGAACAGAGCCCTGAGAAACCCCTGATATAACTGATATTTCGAATGATTTTACACCCCGACATTCAACATATTGTATTCTTTGGTTAACATACATGTAAAACCTCTGAAACACCCCGTATCTAGACCATACACAAATTTAATTTTTTCTTATTTATTTTCAAAATTCAAGTAATTAGTCATTTCATTTTACATTTATCTAGCCATTTACTATTGAACACAGTAAAGTTACCAGAAATTCATTTTAATTTATATTCTTTTAAAGCAACATAAATGCTACATTTTTACGAAGAAATTTACCTAAAATGGAGTTTAGTAATAGTGTTTGCTTACAAAGGGCACGATAAATTTCAAGTACTTCTGTCGCATCACATAGGGTGAAATCGCCTAACGTTTTCTATCTTAAGCATGCAAAGGACAGAAAGATAAAAGTTTTGAATCTAGAACGCTACAAAACTACGACGGAGCCAGTACTGGAATTTTTGTTAATGTAAACAATCCCGAACGTGGGACAAAGTGAAAGGAGTAAAATCTCGGAGTTTCCGGGTAGGCTATGACGTATAAAAAGAGACCGCGGTGGCCATAGGGTAGATGCGGTTGAAACCACACAACCACGTAATTACCTTGCGCACTACAAACTGTACAGGCCATCGGTCAGTATTGGACCAATTGTCCCGTAAACTTTCTCGAATTCTGAGTTGTCTACTTTTTATCGTCGAGTACTGAACCGGGACGTCTAGTCTGTTTGAATTACATCTACTCAACCCGTGTTCCGTTGTTGAACAGTCATACGAAATTTGGTAGTTACCGTTTGTATGATCAATTAAAGGATATTTCCTTAACATTATCTGATATTAAACATGAGTATTTAATTCTCATTTATCACTTAAACTCTATGATGCACGAATATGACATGATTTTTGTCCTCTGTTTTGCATAAAGTTTAATTTCATCATAGCTGTTGCTAACACCACAATTTCAATCACATTTTAATCGGCCTATTTGCCGCATCTCTAATTACTACTACCAAATAACACGGTCTACGATTGTATTACCAGGTTCTTGTTTTTGCATAGCAACCTTGCAACATGTATAGTATGGTCATTATTATAGCGACGTAAATTTTCCTATTATAATATTTAGACAATTGTCTCAAATATTTTTATTGTTTTTGATTTCATGTTCGGTTATTGCCGCATCAATTTTTATAAAATAAAATGGTTTTTTTAAATATTTTTTCCCATCAATGACTGTGTTTTCTTTCAACTTTACCTTCCTAGCCGTGCAAACAATAAACTACATAAATGGTTTTCAGTTCAAATCAAATAAAATAGAAAACTAACTTCAACTATAAATGTACAGTACAATCTGGAGTAATAAAATACCATAAATAGTATATATATATATATAATGAACTAGTTTTCTCAATTAATAGACAGTGTGTTCAAGTTTACCAGGTATTTAAATTAACATAGTGATTAATTTTCTGAGGTATATAGTATCAGATTGAAACAAGTAATATTAAACTTTATATAAAAGAACCTGGGGTAAATAAAAAGGGTTACTACACACACAACGTAATTAAGGTCCTAACCAAATAAAACTAGACGATCACATAAATGAATTTGTTTATTTACCTTGACATAAAATTGAGATAAATAATTTCGGGGTGGGATTGAAATAGGTTCTTGATTGCTTCACGATCAAGGATTTTATAAAGAATTTTGATATTAATTAATACACCGGGGTGGAAAATATTACACTGGTGCCGTGACCAGGATTTTTTTAGTAATTATATTGGGTGGGAAACAAATATTATACCTCTTATGTTGTTATTTAGCATTTTATACAATTTATTGTTTGACCATCGTATGAGGAAAGGCTCATTCTTAATGTTACTTACTTTATTTTTCTTTTTGTTAGTCTCAATTCTTTATTTTTATGTTGTATTTAATTATCCATACGTAGTATATTTAGTTCTGTTGTTTTCCATCTTATTGGATGTAATGATTCTAAATTAAAATAGTATTTAAAATTTTCTTATTTTTCGGCTGTTGTATTTAAACAAATAACAAAGATACTAGTTGATAGGAGGATACACTGCCTGTGATTTAATTGAGGCATTCTCCAGATTAATATTAATCGCCCTCATTAATTGACATTACGCAAGTCCTGGCGATCTGGAAAGGACATCGGCCCCATTAAGTATGTAGTTCACAAACACAACACCGCTTTGCTAAGTCTTATTTTGTAATGAATATGGTCCATATAACACCGATACGAATAGATAACTCATTAAAGTCGATGCACATGTATTTAATTATGGGTGGGAAAGGAAAGGCACATTGGAATCTGCATACACCAGCAGCGATTGTAATCGTTAAGACAGTTGTGTCTTTATTACGTTCGGTAATTTTCCTAATAGGTCAGAAATGAATAATTGCATTTTGCATTCCACATGCCCTGATTTTGTAGTGAAGCGACAGGCAGGCAAAATGACGGGCTCGATAGAGGCCGGCAAAATAAGTTTAAAGACACAAGGCACATTAGAAAATATAATTTAATCCTCTCGCAGTACGAAAAAAAAAATGTTTACTCTGTCCATTTACTCATTGATTCAAGGAAGCATCGCTCTTGCTATATCCCAATTATCCAAAAGACAAATTCACAAAGCATTTTTGATACCATTTAAAGCTATACTCTTCACTTGAAGACGAATAAACTCTACTGCACTTAATAATTTACTAGCTTTGGATACACGGATATCGGAAATGGCAAATGTTGAATTTGACTAATAAATAATAAATTATATAAATGTATATTGTGTAAACATCTGAGTCATCCTTAAATCAATATTCAGAAGCAGTAAGTAGTACTCGTGATGAAAGTTCATCCGAGAGCCAAGCCCCTAGCACCGAGAGAAAATTTAAAAGCTATTCATAATTTCGCGGAGGCTCCTTTTAAAAATGGTGAACAAAGAAGTATTGTTTCAAAATATGGTATCTGAACATTTTTAAGAAGAATGACTTTGAGTTTATTCTTAGTGGTATGCAAATAGACAATACATAATTGCGGGTTTTACTATGATTTAAGTAACGCAGCAATTATGATTATTAGAGACCACAATACACGATTTTATAAAAGAAAAAGAAGGTCATATGAAGATAAAGAAAAAAATGTATCTCGTAGAAAAATAATTTGAAAATGGTCTTCCTCAGTTGCGAATTGTAATCCCGGAAGTTTAGTTAATTCCTTAATGACAAATATTAACGTCCTGGCAGTTTAACAGTACACCGCCCATCCAGGACATATACACACAAACAATTACACAACAGCTATCCCCTACGACATTGCCATCTGCGACAACTGAGACTTGAACTCGGCAGAGGTAAAGCGACTGGTCGTGTTGCCTCTGACACAACCCCATCCAGTCTACTGCTACAAAGTCTGTAACATATTAAAAATGTCACCAAGCATTCGTACATTCGAAGGTTTTCCTTTTTTCTGTTTCTGGTAATTTTGATCTCTCTATACAGTGGTGTAAAAATCTGAATATTTTTGTTTTTTAACAATGACTTGGAGTACATTCATATAAATGATATGGACATACCCCACGACTAAAATACTTACCTTTAGCCGAATTATTCGCGAGAAACCAAAATAGTATATTCTTAAGTTTGTAATCTGCTGCCAATCTACAAAATAGAAAGAAAGTAGTTGAAGCCGCATTAGTAAGCTACCTTTATTTGGAGGAGCAGGGTAGAAGAGAGAAGTCTGGATATATTTGAAAGAACACCGTAAACTTGTGGTTCCACAATACGTCAAATATAAAATAAATGATTAAAACTATGCTATCATCATCTGTACTGTTTTTATTGACGATGTGATTTTAAATGAAAGATTACTGTTGTAAGAAGAAAACTTCTTTCTTACAAAACTACTTTTACAGCAGTGGCGGCCCGTCAGGGATGGCAGGGTAGGCAGTGCCCACCCAATTACATAAGCTGTAGTTATAAAGGTATTTTTATGTTTTTTATATATTTTTGTAGTTAAATTATCAAGTACAATTTTGCGGTTAATTAATTGTAATTAATTTTATTATATTAGTTTTATTTATAATATTATTTTTACTACATATTAATCTGCCTCATATAGGTAGATTTATGGATCCGTTTAGAAACCGGGCGTAATACTGTCGAAAGTGTCATGCGCCAAGCCAGGGCGAGCAAGCATTGCTCAAAAATCGTGAATTCAATCATAATACGTCTACGCGCATATTAGTTATTCACTTTAATCTTACGCCTGGAATGCATATCAAAACGTGACGTACGTCTTGCAGGTTTAGGATATTTACAACCTAGAGTGGGCATGCCATCCCTGAGCAAAACTTGTAATAAACAATATGAATATTGAATAAAATATGTTCACAATTGAAAAGATATCAAACAGGAAAAATAACTAATGTATTAAAATTGATTAATCAATCCCTTATGAATATCAGATATGGTAGCAATTTCTAATTTGATAAATAGGAACAAAAAGCAGTTAAAATACATATTAGTGGTGCCATATAGTTAAGTTACCTATAACCATAATTTTATTTTTCTTTGCGTTTTAAGGTATAATACATTAGAACACACATATGTCTGTATATTATCCAAAAAGTACTAAAATAATGTTTAATTTTATTTTAGCAGTTTTAGATGTGAAATTAATATAATATGTAAATGAAATAAATATATAATATTCAAATAGGGGACTTCGCGCTTGGTGGACACTGCCACCCTCATCCCTTCCCTTTTCTTTTACAGTGTCGTGATGTTTCGCCGAGAATCGTTTCATTTTTGGGCGTGTGGAGTCAAGAGTCAAGTCCGTATTCGCGAATCTCAAACGTTAGAAATTGTTGCTGCTGTTGTAGAATTGAAAGATTTTGGTTATGTTTGTGTAATATTTTATTCTCTCAATTTTATGTTTTTTTTTAAATCGTAATCTGTGATCTTTGTTGGTATTTAGTAAATAGTAAAAGTGTCTACTTTTGCAGAGAAAAGTGTAGTGAATGGACAACTGACAAATTATTAATATTAAAATATTTGCCATGACCGACGTAAGACAAACTGTAAGCGATAATTCTGATATTATACATTTTTTATTAGAAAACAGTTTTGCGTCCCCAATATACGACGACAAAATTTTTGTAACTAAATTAGAGCGACCTCGCCCCACTATGGGATAAATTCAAATTCGTTCAATAGAAAATGTTGTGTCACAGAGTATCAGAAATGTTTTTGGAAGTGAAATAAAAAATAAACTTTATTGCTGGCCTTGCATGTTATTCAGTAAAATAGTAAAAATCCGTGGAATTCAACAGGGATAGATAATTTAAAAACGTTATACAAGGTGATTGAAATGGGCGGAGGTATCATTGAATGTTTTTTACGTGATTTTTACACCCACTAAATTTCTGTGGAGAAGTGTCATTATTATTCGGTTCTTCCTATCCCCCATCTTGCCCACCCAGAGCTAAAAGCCACGGGCCGCCACTGTTTTACAGGTTATAAAGTTGTCAGTCATTAGTAGATAAATTAGAAGATAAGTGAGCATAAAAAATATTGGTACAGGTTCGTCCGAATTTCTACATACCAAAATTTCGATTTTTTTTTCTAAATTCCAGTAAACGTAAATTAGTACTGGCCTAATCTCCCACATCAGGACAGGCACATACAAAAATATACAGAATAAACAAAACAAGAACCTTTGACAGCCTTTTGTAATTACTTTAGTATGCGGCGGAATTACAAAACAAAAGATATCACGCGATTGCACTCAATCAAAGCGGGCCGTCTGGATGTTTGTATGAACAAAATGCACCTAAAGAGACTATAAATATCCTCCAACGTAAATATCAAGATGCAGGATCGAATATTATGGTTTTAAATAGTTTACAATTAATTTATTGTGTTCGAACTTGTACAAACACAAATTCAATTTATTTGACAGGATGTTTATAAACGAATTTTCAGGAACAATGGATCGGACGGAATGCACTTTATTTTCAGTGTATATGTGAAGCAACTAGTGCTATACGTCTTTTGGGTAAAAAAATCTGGTATTGAACGTGAAGTTAATATAAATACGTAGTTTTTAAAGATATGATAAGTTTAGACCGGATAGGGAATATCTTCCTACAGGATCCCCTGAATATTGGCATCGCCTCACTTCATCACAGACCTGAGGCAAGACAGACAAATATATTTTATAAAAATGTATTCCTTATAATAAAGACATTTGTGTCCGCATATCGTGGAAATGTGCAGATACTGGGATACGCCCAGTGCTAATCATTCTGCTCGTGCCTGTGAATTTTATCAGGTATAATTCGAGATTGTTGATAATAATATTGCGATATATAAGAATAAGATTTCTCTAGTATTAAATACAACAATCAATAAAATTGACGGAAATAGGATGTATTAAGTGTTACCTAATAATAAAGTAAAAAGAACAAGAACGGAAACCATAAATGCAATAATTTTATCGACTCGGTGGTGAGTTGAACAGCGCCATATCCTTTTCTCAAACGCTTACCGAGACGTGAGCATCTACACCTTGCAAAAACTTACCCTTTCCGAAAGAACAGCAACAAATCATTGGAGTAAGTAACTCTACTTCGGTACCTACTACTGCTATAATAAGTGTCAAAGTCAAAACCTATTTGCTTGACCTGCTTGAATTGACAGGGATTGGAAAGTCGATCATCTATAACGTTTAAAACAAAGAAAAAATTATAATGAGACTAAGAATTCACTAAAATCATCTCCAGGGAGGCCGAAAATCGTTATCGAGGAATATTTTAAAAATTTCATTCGCACTCAATTCATTTTAGAAACGAAATTCCAACATTGGATATACATGGTGTCCCATAGTGCGTCAAAGTTCAATATGGGCCTCATTAGAAGACTTTGGAAAATTATTTTTTTATGGAAGTGGCATAGTGTCAAGGCGCACATTTTAAAAATATTTTGAAACATACAGGGTGACTCGCTACAGAGTAGCATCTTCGAGCTCATTTTCTTTAATGGAGAGCCCTATACAGGCTGTCCATTTTATCAGGGCCCTCGAGAATATCTCACTTAATATCGGTCGTACAAAAAAAAATATTTTTACGAAAATTGTGCCGATTTATATAACCTACAAAATGGTTTAAAGACATTTGGAATCCATGGCCTACTTTAATTTAATCCGTTTGTATTTCATGATTTCACTATTATTTCAATTATTTTAAAATAGTTGGCTATGAACAAACTTGACAATTTAATTTTTTCATTCAATTACACTCGTTTAAGAATTTAGAATTTTCAAAAATGATTTCCACTCACATTGATCGTTATAATATGTTCGTTACATATTGTTAATGCAATTTTAACTCTGGATTAGCTCAAGTAGAATATAGAAACAGATTTCCACAAGCACTACAACCGAATAAAACTCTGTTCAGAAAATTAGCTACGAAACTGAACAATAATGGTTCATTTTTAAAGAAAAAGACAAGGTTGAACAATGTTACTGATAATGTAAATAAGGTAAACCGATTATGTAAAAAATAAAAATACAGAAAATTTGGAAACATCATTAAGAGAAATTCAAATTGCCTGTCATATAAATAAAACAAGTGCTAGAAAAATTTTAAAGAAAAATGGTTACCGGTGTTATAAAGCCAAAAAAGTTTACAACTTACAAGCGGGGGACAAACCAAGGAGGACGACTTTTTGTAGGTGGCTGTTGGAAAAGAAGCGTGTCGATCCATTAATATGTAGTAAAATACTTTGGTCCGACGAGGCAAATTTTTCCAATAATGGATTTTTTAACCGCAATATTCATTACTTCTGAAAATACACACTGGCATAGACCGACTGGGTTTCAAAATAGTTTTTCAATAAATGTGTGGATAGGTATTTTAGGTACCAATTTAATAGGTCCTTATTTTTATGATGGTCACCTCAGTGGTCAAAGGTACCTAAACTTTTTGAGAAATGAATTTAATGAATTCTTAGATGACCTACCTTTAGAGAATCGACATAACTTTCAATATTTTCAACAAGATGGAGCTCCTCCCCACAATTCCCAGATTTGCCTAGATTATTTAGACGAAATTTTGCCTCAACATTGGATAGGAACCAATGGATTTATTCTATGGCCCCCTCGTTCTCCAGATATAACCCCAATGGATTTTTTTTATGGGGTATATTAAAGATAAGGTGTTTTCGACGACACCGCAAAATGTAGAGGACCTAAAAGCTCGAATTCAACAGGCATGTATTACAGTTACCCCCGAAATGCTGAGTAATGTTTTAAATGCAGTGCCTCGCCGCGCTTGATTGTGCATAAGAATTCGCGGTGGACATTTTGAACACTTGATATGATATCTTAAAAATTATTTTGAGGATTAGAAATAATCTTTTTATTATTAATCTGTTTTTGTTACCTGAATTTACTTTATTCTTCTTAATTGTGTTTTATTATAGCAAAGATTTGAACAACTTATTGAATTATTTTATCGTTTTATTTAATCATACTTCTTTCTCCACGGCAAGTATAATGCTTGTTAAAAAAAAAATTATTGGTTTTAAAAAAATGTTTTTATAATTACTAACGTAGTACCAATGAATAAATATAGCATGTGATATATCGTTGAAAAGGGAGGAAAATACTTTATTTAATGGCGCCATTTCCCGCCCGTTTCAAAATAATTTTTTTAACAGCCTGAAGAGTAAATCTTAAAATATTTTGAAAAAAATTAGATAAAACCTCGTTGAAACACTCTGTTTTGCAAGAAATTTTCGCCTTAAAATTTTTCTCGTATCTCTTCAAATAACGGAGATATTTGGCCTCGACGTTTCAGCATTTTCGATATTTTCCGCCATAACTCTTAAAGTAGGCTATGGATTTCAAATGTCTTTAAACCATTTTGTAGGTTATATAAATCGGCACAATTTTCGTAAAAATAATTTTTTTTGTACGACCGACATTAAGTGAGATATTCTCGAGTGCCCTGATAAAACGGACAGCCTTTATTTCTTTTTATTTATGAATTCAGCGTAAAATTATCTTTCCGACGACCTCCACATTTTTTGTTTTTGTTTGAGTTATTCGAAAAAGTACAAAAATTTTGGTCGGAACAGATTTTAACAAATTAATTCGCACTGTATATATTACTATCAATTAAGAAGATTTATTTTGCAAGGGATTTGTAAACAAGGGACGTACTACAACGACACAACCACTAAATTGATTATAATTATACAGGGTGTATTTTATACTAGCGCTAATTCAGGACATTTCAAAGTGAATTTTGTCATTTTTTTTCAAATGGAACACTCTGTATACTATTGTATTTTTGAATTGGCACGTTAATTCCCTAAGATTTTCGTGAAATAATTTTCCAAAGTTTTCTAGTATGGCCGACATTGGATTTTGACGCATTATTGGACACCCTGTATGTGAACTTTCAGAGCCATATACCATATACCAGCAGGAACATCTTTGGAAAATCCTACGGAGGCTGAATATTCGCTGGAAAAAGCAAAAGAGAAAGTCGGTTCTTATCGACCGACAATGACGAAATTATTTATGAAGGAGAGCTTACCCAAGAAGGATTAGAAAGTTCCGTGAGGAATTACATGGGCGAAGTAGGGGTGTAGAAGGGACATACTGCGACAAAAGTATGTTCAGATAAGAATGTGAAAAGTTCTCGATGGATGGACTGTCAACAGGGTTGAAGGTATTTTCAGGAAAAGGAAAACGCTTAATAGTTAATATTTTTCGCAAAATAAACATCTTTGCACAAATAAAATAGGCCTCACTTAAGAGAAAAATCCATTTCCTTGGCAACCATTCTGTGAACTAACAACTTTCAACATAAACGTGTGTTCTTTCATTTATTCGATTATTTCCAGTTCCATTTGAGAAGGACTAAATGCTCGTGACACAATCAGCTAGAATTTTACCCAAGAACTATCATAGTACCTGTATTTCCAATTAAATTTATCTAAAAGTACAGATTATCAATATAATCTATGTTTTTAGAGAATTTGCATCTATGAGCTTTTATTACTACATAAAATCATGTCAATCCTTCAGATACTGGTAGATGTTCATCATAAACAAAAATGTGTGCCATCAGATAATACATAAACTACATGATATACGACACTATTATTGTCTCTGAAACTTGCTTCAATATTAATGTGAATAAATGGGCAGAGAGTGAGAGGGCGACAGCAACACCGAATTGAGAAGTTCCGGTTTAGAATTTCAGCATGTAGCATTGGCATTTTCCAGTCATATGTGTAACAATGCAGTCAATGAAGCATGACTTCTTTGGCTGGCACAGTAAACAGTTAACAAAAAACGTTAATGTCTTGCAATTTGTGTACAAATAATACTGTTATAAGCAGTGGCGTGGCGGGATTAAGTTACTGTGCTTCTTGCTACAGGTTTGCCGAATATCGCGTAGGATAAAATATAGATGCTGTTAGATACATGCAAAATTGTATGTCTTTAAACAACTTTTATTGGAAATTGAAAAAGTTAAGGGTTGATAGGTCTAAGCTCATTGTTATATATCACCTGACCTATGCAAGCAACTGTTTTTAATTTCATTTTAAAAAAATTATACAGCATGATTTTTTTAATCTAAAAGGTCGGATAACTTGAAATCTTAAATAGGAACCCCTATTATTTATTGCAGATTCGGATTCTACGGCTAAAAATACTAATAATAATTTGTCTGAAACATTTAGTATATAGCGAATAACTGGGAAATTCTTACCTGTAGAAATGTAAATGGTTGGTGAATAAACTACTTTTAACGTAACCCAGAAACAACGACATGGACGTAGTAGTTTTCCCACGTGTTTTTGGTACTTTTTGTAAACTTTGTATATGAGATAGCCCCACAAAAAGAAATCTGGAGAAGTAGGATCTGGTGATCTAGCTGGTAAATTTATCGTACCAGCTCTACCGATCCAGCTACCATTGAAATAACGATCAAGTACTTCAGGTGCTACCACCGAAGTGTGCTGGACAACCTTCATGTTGAAACCACATGTTCAGTCGCACTTCTAAGCTCAAGTTTTCAAGTAATGTTGGCAGTTCATTTTCCGTCTCGGTACATTTAACCATTCAAATTGACTTCAATAATGTAGGGGTCGATGAGTTTGTTGCACATTATTCCACACCACACGTTGACAGTCCAAGGACGCTGATGTTCGACTTGGCAAAGCAAGTGCGAATTTTCAACACTCTAGTAATGCATGTTGTGTCGATTACCGCCAAGTAGTTTGCAAAAGACGATTCGTCGAAGAACAATACGTAACGAAAAAATGGGGTATCGTTGTATTTGTTCACGTACCCACTGACAAAAAGTTACCCGATTTTGGAAATCAATGCCATGGAGATTTTGGCGTAAAGACTCATGATACGGACGATACTTATTACGTTTTAAAATTTTCCAGACACTGCTCTGGGACAATCCGAAAACGCGAGCTACTTCTCGTGGACTAACATGAGAATTAACAGCCATTGCAGCTAATATAGCAATTGCATTATTTTCTCCAGTGACTGTTGCTTGACGGGTTCTTTTTTTCGGTTGAACATTTCCGTCAGTAGTAAATTGTTTGACAGTACGATTAAATTAAGCACGTGACCGAATCCTATCCGGAAAACGCTGAGCGTAAAGATCGACAGCATAATCAAGACTCCTGCCAGCTTGTCCATAAACCAGAACCATTTCAATTTTCTCTTGTACAGTTAAATTCTGAAGTAGTATCAGCAGCCTAACGGAAGCAAATTTTTTTGTTTGCGAAATAATCTTCGAGCTGAATAAAATGAGTTATTTCTTTCTGTTCTGCGTTTATTTACAAAGAAAAAAACCAAAATAGAAAAAACACGAAGAGAAGAAATAGCACAAATTTTAAATGCAAATAAAATAATAATAATAATAATAAATCGTCTGTGTCATAGGTATGGAGGTCCCTGATGTCAGCTGCAGGGCGCCGGAGACTGTAATGCACTTACTGTCTTCTCGGCCTATATTCACAGACACGACGCAGCATTACGAGTGCTTTACTATCATCTAAGGCACTCGTATGGGATAGACGAAACACCAGTGTTGCCTTACGCTCCGGGGGATATTGAGTCCGTTGTGGGGAATAAGAAGTGTCTAATTTATTGGAACTACTCGTTTCCTACCATCAGGCAACTACAAGCCAACAAGCCTGACATAGTACTCCTTGACCACCAACTCAAGAAAATGTATGTCGTGGAGTTTTCAGTCCCCCGCTGAGAGTAACATTGTCTTGAAAGAGGAGGAAAAACGGACAAAATATCGAGATTTACTCTTCGATCTCCGCAGGCTTTATCCAGGCCATTCTGTTAAAATAGTGGTACTGATTATAGGAGTCCTCGGTGGAATGAGACAGACGCTCTTTTCAGAACTAAAGATCATACCAGCGCCGGCGTGCCAATATTCAGCAGAGATCTTCGCTGGCAGAATGCAGAAGGCTGGGGAAGGGAGGGGGGGCAAGGGGGAGTGCTTGTTGGTACTTTTCCAGCTCCCCCTCTGTGATGGTCGGAGCCACAGAGTAGGGTAACTTTTCATAAAAATCAAAAATTTTCGCAAAAAATAACAATTAGGCCCATTTGTGGCGAAGTCTAGCTTAAAGCTACTCATACTTAACCACAAAATGAAACCCTTAAACATAATGTTAAATTATTGAATAAAGTACATGACAGTAATAAAAAAACCACTCCACAAAGAAAAAAAAATAGTTAATAAAATTCCTTATTTGGTACATATATATAGGCTAAAAAATAAAGTACTTAAAATTATTATTGAAGCTGCTTACTTGGCAAATAACTTTTATACTTGAATTTGAATTTTCTTGGTTCCATATTTGTTAAGTTCTCAATGAGTTGTAGAGCTTTATAGAATTAAATAAGAATCCTCTCTTATACATAGCTGTGGGGCCTAACGTTGCTTTACATCGCATATCGAAGTATGTACATAGTAAAGACGCATCTACGCCCGCCCCTAATATTTTAGTTCCACAACATAATAATCAAACTCTGTGTTTTACGCTTAATAAATATTGTTTAATTCTCATTTTAAAATACAGTGTTGTTATTTCATGAAATTATTATACAGGGTGCAATCCTTGACCCTGTCAGCAAAATTAAAACAAATTTATACAGGGTGTAGTATTAGACCCTACGACTTTAGAGAAGTCCCAAAAAAGTAATTTTTAGCTCTGAAAGAGATACAGGGCGAAGCTGTTGGCCCATTCCAGCCGTTTAAGGACAAACGACCCCAACTCCGAATTTTAAGAAATAAAATGCACAGCCGGCCCCAGGGTCTCATCTAAAGCTCTCCAGCCTAAAATATATTATTTTTTCAATCGCGGAGGTCCAGCTCGTGTTCAAACGAAGACCGAGTCCTTGCCTCATACATCTTCCAGCGGCTTGTATATCAGTGTATGCGCGAAAGCTATACAACCTTAGGCGAGGGTTGTATAGGGGATATACCATCCTTCGGAGGGGATGTAAAGCCGTCGGGGTCCCTTGTCTATTAAATGTTAGGAAAGTAAAAGATCCCTACTCTTCTTAAGGGAAGAGGTTCGGCAAAATTCCTGATTGGGGGTAGCTCGTCTACAGGCGTCGGTGTTAGGCCTCAGTAGCGGAAATAGGCCGACGTTAAATAAATGTATAAAAAAAATACATAACTGTGTGATGATGAGGTATAGTTAATTTTAATTTATATCGAAATATAACTCTAGCTATAAATTTATTTTTAAGGGCAGTTGTGTTTTAAAGACGGATACGGCTTTTGCATTAACTTTTTGATATATCCGTCAAAACGTAAATTACTGTCTAGAATAATACCTAAGTTGGAAATCGCATTAACTAAAGGCAAAGATACACCCTCAATATTAATATTTAAGTTATGTTTTAAATTGTTAATATTATTTTTATTACCAAATAACATAATGTAAGATTTACTAGAATTAAGGCTCCTTTGACACTTGATTAATAAAAGCTAAGTCACTATTAATATTTTCAAATGCCTCAGGATGATCTGTGTGATTAAAATGAATATACATCTGAGTGTCATCAGCGTAAGCTTGTATCTTGCAATTTTTAACAGATATCAGATGTATAGATAATAAATAAAAGAGGTCCCATGACGGACCCCTGAGGCACTCCTGATGATATATCTAAGCTTGAAAAAAGTGATTCGTTAAATCAAATACTTTGAGATCTGCCTGATAAATAAGAATTAATTAAAGACAGAGATTAGACAGTTATTAAAACAAAAATATGTAAATTTCGCACATATAAGTTGATGGTTAATTGTGTCAAAAGCTTTGGAGAAATCTAGAAGCATAAGCACACTAACTAATTTATTATCATAGGCATGTATATCATCTGTAACATTTGCTATAGCAGTTGAGATACTATAGCCTTTTCTAAATCCGCATTGACAGTCAGGAATAAGTCTGTCTGATACGAAGTACTCGTAAATCTGATCGTGAAGCAAATATTTTTATAAAAAAATTATAGTTTAAAAAAACTAAAGAAACACGCTTTAATAGCAAACCAAACTAAAAAGTAAAAAGGAATGTTTAAAAAATTCATTTTACTATATTTTTATAATTCTACTTTTATCAATAGCTGTCAATAAAATATTTATAACAATTGATAACAAGCACCCCACGCTTTAATATAACAGCTATTATTAATAACAGCGGCGCATCCAGCAAAATGACGACAATAGATTAGTCATTTTTTTGTTTCTATTTTATTCTGATGATCCTGGTGAGGACATTAGGACAAAGTTGTCAAATTATTGTATTTTCATCGGTCCTTGATAAGTGTGCAAAGTTTCAGTTTAATCTGACGTTTTGAAGTGGGTGAGAATCACGTTCAAACATTCCATTACAAACAAACATACAGGTGAAGCTAATATAAAGCGTGTAAAAAGTATTTTTAACATAAGAAATGATATTTTTAAAACAAACTACAAAAAAATACATTAATTTAAAAGCAGATTTAATCAAGCACTCCGATGAGTCATAGGAAAAGGAAATCGCGTTGACCAAGTATCCCAAAAAGGACGCCTGTTCCTGAGTTACGATAATAATAGCTTCTTGACGTCATTTTTCAGTAATTGAAACTTTGAGAAACAAAATCTGTTTTAAACGTGGTATTACTTTTTTTATTGCAAGCGTATTGCAGAAAGTTTCAGTTTAAAAAAGTCACTGAGTTTTTTATCTCCGATAATAACAGAAGCAAAAAGGGAATCAAAATATAATAAATAACTCTGTATAATGGTATTCCGGTTGAATTTCTTTTAATATGGGCTAGATATATTTTCCTCGTATTCTGCTTTTTTTCGACAATAAATTTTTTTAAATATTATGAGATTTCTAGGAGTGTCAAAAGAAGTACCCTCCGTCACATATATACGATTTATTTCTTTGATGTCTAAAGCTATTTTACGATGGTTCTGAAGGGCCACAGCAAAAAATAAAAAAAGTAGAAATTTCTAATTTAATGCTAGAAATTTCTACTTTTAAAGTAGAAGTTTCTACTTTTCAAAGTAGAAATTTCTAGTTTTAAAGTAGAA
Organism: Leptura quadrifasciata; assembly: GCA_963675555.1. Taxonomy (NCBI): domain Eukaryota; kingdom Metazoa; phylum Arthropoda; class Insecta; order Coleoptera; family Cerambycidae; genus Leptura; species Leptura quadrifasciata. Next base: position 15,870,578 of record OY776681.1, on the reverse strand, counting down.
ATTTCTAGTTTTAAATTGGAAATTTCTACTTCAAGACAACAATTTCTCTTGTGGTGGTAAACGACTTCTCTTGTGGTGTAAGGTTGATCGATCATAAGTAGATAGCTAGATAGATGATCTTATTCCCATTAAAAATATGGTGTCCCTTGAGGCTTGTAAAAATGAGACTAAATTTCTACGATTTTCCTGTGACAAGGTCGACAAGGATGTATATCAATTATGTGAATTAATTTTAGAAGAGAAAAAATGTTGTTAAGACAGATCCATTCGATACAGTTGATATTTACGTTTGTTTAAGGAACGAGATAAAATTATTGTTAAATTTAGAGTAGTTACTAATGAATGTGATGAATGTTAATAAATTTCAGTTGCAACTATACAACAAGATATTAAATTTAAAAAATATCTAACTATTTTTACTTTCTACATCAAACTTTTGTGCCGTTTTTTATACTACTTTGTAATTTCTGTGTCGTTTTACACATTATTCTGTTTTATTTATGTTAGTATAATTTCGAAAAATGTTTTAGTAAACCTAAACATTTAAAGTCAGTATTTATATCTTTACAAGACGGTAACCTACATTTTAAAAGCACAGTTCAAATTGGCTATATTTGTGGGCATAAAAATCAATTTACTAAATGTAGATTCTGCGGGAACTAAATATTTTAATAATTTATACTATTTTGATATATTACATAACTAGAAATTTTACTAGATTGTTTTAAATCGAGAAAAATTATGTTATTTAAAATGTTTTCTGGCGTCGCTTATCTTTTCGAATAAATTTCAGATAAAAGTTCATAAGGTATAAAATTTCTTAGAGTAGTGAGTAGTTTCCCAGCAGTCAATTATAGTTATAATTACTTAAAAAACGAAGAACACATAAACCATAACGGCAAATAACACTAGAAGACATTTCTGTCTTGAAAATTGAATAATTGGAAAGTAGAAATTTCTAATTTAAACCTAGAAATATCTACTTTGAGAAGTAGAAAGTTCTAATTTAAAACTAGAAATTTCTACTTTTAAAGTAGAAATTTCCACTTTTTAAATTTTTTGCTGTGGCCCTTCAGAGCCATCGTACTATTTAAATAGACATCAAACAAATTAATAAACGTATAAACTTGGCAAGAACAAGGCTACACAGTTGTTAAAAGTTATACAGCATAACTAAACACTATAAATTTTAATAATCAATTTAACTTATCAATTTCCAAAATGCCAAGCGCCACACTAAGCCAATTTGGCCGGTACATTAATTTGACAAAAGAAATTCCTCAGGGTTCCCACTCGGGCCTTACACGTTTTGAGAAGAAAACAATTGACCTACAGCACAATAATACTGACATTTTGGAAGGTACAACAAGATTAATAGTGCAAAATTTTTAGTGATAGGTTAGGCACTCGACACACTTTCTTACCTATCTACATTTCTAATTTCTATCCTAAAGTAACCATCGCTGCCGGTGCCTTGCTCCCTTCAAGTTTTATACGTAATACTATAAAAATTAAACAACAATTAATTAGCTGACTAATTTAGGCTAAACAAGGCGTTCATTAACTCTATTTAGCATAGCGAAGTAGCATATCATCTGGTATATAATTAAGCAAATGTGTTAGAATTTATTACTAGAAACTGCAAGTAATTACTCTCCGCGGAATGAGATGTAATGGAGATAAATACGGTCTGTTGCAAGAAACATAAAACTAACGTTACTGTGGCAAATTGCAAAAAAGATGTGCAAATGGTTTCGAAATTGAGAATTAATGCTGTTTTATTATACTTTCTTGGTCAAGTCATGTCACACACATATATTTATAAATCGATTACAATTATCTGGTGTTTTATTTTCTAAAGTGGTACGCAAAAACTGCACGGAAATGAATGGCATGAAGTTCATCGCCACATCGTTCTGTTTCCTGAGGCTTTGATTACTTATTATAGAATATTTACAATCTTACAAAAACATGGTTGAAGTTTTTTTTTAATATTGATATATGAAATATTTATCCACATTTGGGCCTCTTCCCCACAGGGCGCGATCCGAACGCTTGCGATCTCGTGTTATAGTTATCACATTTATACTCAGTATATCCCCTCCACACAGAGCGCAACCTGCGTATTCGTTCCACCGAGATCGTCACGATCAGTTTCGAATCTTTTGGAGGGGATATACTGAGTACAAATGTGATAATTATAACACGAGATCGCAAGCGTTCGGGTCGCGCGATCGCGCCCTGTGGGGAAGAGGCCTAAAGCACACGAAAATACGAAGATGCATAATAATTGTATAAAACATCCAACGAACGTTATGTAGATTAGGTGATATATCAATGTTATCATAACTATTACAAAACCAGTGGAAGTTGTTGATATTTTAAAATTATACTCGATTGAGTTTAATACATTTAAAGAAAAATAACAATGTGAAATTTTGCAGGTTATGGGCCCAGATAGCAGCTAAATAAAAACGCAAATAAGACCTTGTCAGCTGCTGAATAAGAAAAGTGAAAAAGAAGGAAATAAAATATTTAAAAGTAAATAGAAAGAAGAGAGGACTTGGCAGCTGTTAAATAAAATATAAAGGCGAAATATGCGAAAAGAAGAAAGTAAAACGTATACTATTTGATAAAGCAGTAGAATGGATAAAATAATACTGCCACTTCCAAAAAACACATCATCGGCACCGTGGCTATTCGGCTGAGTGTTGACAGGCCGGTATGGTTCGTAATTCCGCGAGGAGCGTTGGCTTCATACCTTCGGGTACACCGATTATAAGGACTACCATCTTGACCGAGTAGCTTGGATACAGCACTAGGAGCTTGTACCAGAGATCGCGATATTAGACAGTTTTTCCTCCTCTTTCAAGACGATGTTTGTTTCAGCAGGTGCTGAAAACTCGATGCTGTACATCGCCTTCTTGTGCTGATCGAGTTCCAGTATATCCTGCACCTCTCGTTCTCGACAGCGGACTCGGTATTTCCGGGAACGTAAGGCAGCACTGGTGTTTGGTCTACCCCGTAGAGTGCCGTAGATGATAGTAGAGCACCCGTAACGCAGCGTTATGGCGGTGGATGTAGGCCGAAATCGCATATACTGGACATGTAGATAGTAGAGCATGAGCGATTGCGGCGCTGGACAGCAGGTTCTGCTATTGGTATCAAGAACCCCTATACCCATCACACGGCTTCGGTAGGCCGCAATGTATCCCTCGGTTTCCGACGTAAGCCCAGCTGACCTTAAAAAGGCGAACGTTAGCTTGATCGATGAACTCAGTGTTTCTATGTTCTTATAGAATACACTGTACATGGGTTTATCGACGTGCCGTCTAAACAGATTTTCCTGTTCGGAGGCTTTAATCTGAGCTTTCAGACGATTTGACGAAAGCTCAGTGACCGAGTGTTGGTCAGGCCGGTCTCCTCGCTTGATTTCGAATACGAGACCGACTTCATCCGTGACTCTCTTTGCTGCCCACTCCTGCATTTTGACAATTTCTCACTAATTGCAGGAGAGGGTCTGAGCTCCTAAGAACGTTACATGCTATACTCAGTACTACTCGGCCATACATGCACTCCAAACTCAAGAGACCTCGGCCCCCCAGTGACATGAGAGGTACACATGATCTTGGATGACTGGTCCTATTGATATTCATCATCTTGCGGGTACCTCTATCTAATTAGCGCAGCTCATCTACCGTCCATTTCACTGTGAAACGTCACAGGCTTCACCGTTGAGTTGAGTATGAATTTGGCGGTAAATTTTTTGCTACTGCACGAATATTAGCGACAAAAACTAAATGATGCTATTATAGAATAGACTTTATTTGACCAAGTTACAATGTAGTTTTCGGCAAGTCAAAGCACAATCGAAAAGTATTCAAACTAATATATAAGACAAAACAAGTTTTACAAATTATTTCTTTAAAATATATATATATATATATATATATATATATGAAGCGTTATTGTACTTCCGGGTGCTCTCCCACGTCGATGGTCGATTCCTCCAGGAATCACGGTTGTCTGAACGGCGTTTCGGCAGAATCTCATCTGCCATCTTCAGATTCTCACTGAAAGCTGCCTACTCGTTGCCCCTCGTTGCTCGAACTGAACTCAGTTCAGACACCGTGACTCCTGGAGATATAATTTATACCTTTTAAAATGAAATTATTTATACCGTATACATCAGTGCAACTAGAATTTTTTAAGCTATATATTGCTAACTTAACCTCAAAAGAAGTTACCGGCTCAAGGAAAAAGGAGGATTTTATGCAAGGTAAATTCTTTAAATAAATAATCTGTAGCAGAAGCGTCTACTAATGACAACAAATCGATCACTAGTTCAGCAATTGAAGAGAAATATGTACTAAAGGAAGCTGATGGAATATCGTGCTCAGGAGAACATGTACTTAATTTGTTAACCTTGAAATTTATTAATTTCCAGCTATCGCGCACCTTATTACCACAATTATTTACGTATTTGTCAGCATTTTTTTTAATTCAACAATTTTAGAATTAAACCATTTTTCAATAAATTATACAAAGTATGGTCTCTAGTACAGTTAGAAATAGTTTGTATACAGCCAAGTGCACCCCTCATTTTTCTATGCGAGTCGTCAAACCACTGCACAATTATTGTTTTATTAAATTTGCATTTTTTAAAAGGAAAATGTTTGTCAATAAGAGATGAAAAAGAATTAACAAAAACTCGGATAAAAAGGAAGCCTAGCCTCGGGTTATCGAGCAAACCTCAGTCAATATTATATTTTAAAGTTCCTTTAACTTGTCCATACCTTTCGCATTGAAGGATCTTCTCCAAATGTGTCTTATAAGTAAAACTGTTCTAGTAAAAATTATTTCCTACATAGTCGCTTTCAATACAACATACTAATGACAATGACTCCGTATATGCAATGTATACTCATTGATGAGCACCACTTCACTGCGGTGAAGGTTATTGTTGCATTAACATCATACATGAGTGATTATTGAGACCCCCGTACCAATGCGTAGGTTCGTCATTTTTGCATAACAATGTCGTAACGCGACAAAATGGTAAAAAGGCGTTAGACTGCACGAGCTGAATTGTACGTATTCTTAATATTGTCTGAAAGTTATTTGTGGCATTCTATGAATATTCTTTCCTATTATTTGGGTTTTCTACCACATGTACTATTATCCTCTTCAACAAACAAATCACCGAATCTAAAAAATAAGAGTTCTTCAAAAAATAGCTTTGAAAACGGAAAGAGATTACTTTCCGAAACGTCAGCAAAATACATTATTTTTGTGTTTATTCCGATTTATATTATTTGCAAAACATAACCTCTGACTTTTCCTTTGGCGTAAACGTCACGGGCGCAGAGGTTTTTTTTCCAATAATTCTATTATTTTTTAGATTCGGTGATTTGTTTTGAAGAGGATAATAGTACATGTGGTAGAAAACCCAAATAATAGGAAAGAATATGTACGTATTCTTGCTTTGCACCAGCGTTTTCTACTTTGCCAGTTAGTTTGTAAAGTATATACGATTGGAATTGAAACCGTATAAAAACTAAAAGCCGGCAAAATCAGTCGGCATCTCTTTATTGTACATGGGTGGAGGTAAATAGAAATGTTGTCATAAGAAAATAATAAGATTTTCGGGCATTATTATATTATCCTCTGTTTCAAATGGTCTCCAGAAAGCCATGGCAAATTAGTAAATAATTAAAATATTTTACCTTTTATATAGTAGTAAATATTTATAAATATGAACAATAACTAACTAAACTCCTACGCTTGATGTTATAACAGGTAAATACCTGCATAAATACGCACTGCACTGGCACATTAACAGCACAGCAGAAGTCCACTTTTGACTATTGAGAAGCGATTTACGAGTTTTTTTTTTGCTAGTAGACCTGTCCGTTTTATTATCTTTAAACCAGTGCAGTCGTAGATGGTTCTTTCAGGCTGATTACATTGCCAGTCTCGGACTCGCCTGCACAGTTTCAACTACCATTCGAATCTTGATACCATTGCTAAATATATAGGACAAAACATCAAGTTCAGTGCGCACGGCCCTGTGCTTTAACACTGACCAGTTCCAATTATCCTCGTATAAAGTATATGTGAAAGTGCGTGGGATTGCATTTATTACTTAAAACTAAAGCACTTTTTCCTCAAACGTTAAAAAATCATGAAGTATTTCGTGAAGTTAAACTGTCATTTCTCCGACACTTCATGTGAGTGGCAGTAAAAGTCTTTTACTGCCGCTCACGAACGGCACTAAAAGTAATATTTTTTTAAATCAATAAAATACTATCGAAGGAAAAATTTATTTAATTCGCTAATAATGAAACAAATTTAGCACAACCAAAATTATTAATTTAGTTAGTAAATTATATGTTAAAAATACTATTTTCTTCAAACGTCAGAAAATCATGACATTTCTTACTCATTTCATGACATTTCAGACGGCTATAAGCAACGGGAGTAAAAGTACTTTTTCTTCCGCTCGAGCGGACTTTTACTTCCATTGCTTCTTATTCGGAGTAAAAGCCACTTTTGTGATTCGTATATAATTGCCGGACGAATGAAGTGAGTCCAGTAAACCTACAGACTCGCAAAAGTATCACGTTTACCCCTAGTAAAACAATATACTACTTTGAAGGATGGCCTTTTGAAAACTGAAGCCAGATGTAGTTAATGAAGTCCTTTTCTCTACGTTTACAATGGATTTCTCTGAACGACTTTCTTTAGTAATTCATCCAAACACAGTTGTACATTTTTTCCAGTGGCTTCAGCTTCAACATTTTTATTTAATATGATCTTCATGGCAATAACTGCTTTATTAGGCCGAGCGCAAATATAGCCACTTGTGGTCGCCACCGCTGGCCGCCACACGCTGAATACTGCATTTTTCGGACCGGCCACTATGAAGGCTGTGTGTGCGCTGACACCATAACAAGTGTGCAGAAAATGCAGTCCGCAGCGTGTGGCGGCCACCGATGGCGACCACAAAGTGGCTGTGTTTGCGCTCGCCCTTACTCACTGATTCTTAAATCTGACATCAAAAATGAAAAAAAAACAATACGATTCAAAATGTCCATTGTCAAAGAACACGCCTTGAGAATTTTTTCGTAACTGCAACGAAATCCGAAATACTCCGCATGAAACGAGTGCTCCACGTAAAAACGCACTCGGAAGATGGTTTCTGGAAGTATTAGAAAGATTCGCTCCACGGAGTGTTTTTTATGCAAAAATAAATATGTCGCTCCACGGAGTTCAATTTTAGAAACTAACATGAATGTCGCTGCACAAGGCGTAACGTCGCGCCGACCACCAACATTTTAGCAACTATCATGAAATTCAACTTACTTCCAAATAAATCTGTTTACGAACCGACTTTGGCACTGCAACGCGTTATATTCAATATGAGGATAAGTTAAAAGTTTCGAATTCAAAATTTTAAAGGGAGATTTAGCATGAAAGACAAAATTTTCGAGGGTATATTTCCATATTTTGCGGAAAAATTATATATTTTCCGCGTATTTGCCCTGAGACGGTTCCTTAATGATTCGGTGGCAAAAAAGTTTAATTACCACACATGTACATGGGACCGCCTTGCCTGAACGTATGAATATATAAATAGTAATATTATTCTGAATAGTTGAGATTCAAGCATTTCTAAGGTCTAGAACGAGCGCCCGAAATTACTATTGTGATATTTTAAATACATATAAAGACAGGCAAGCAATAGCCCACATATTCGTAAATATTAAATTTTCACATTGAATCTCTTTTTGTCAATCGTTTGTTAAAAACTAAAACATTGGATGGTAGTTGGAGATATTGTCTAAGTCGTCCTGTTCCTCACCATGTGTGGTATACGGACGAAAATTTGTTAACCTTATACACATATCCTGAACTTTTGTAAAAACATTTTTTAAAAGAACAATATATTTTTTGAACTTTTTTCCCTTTGGGGTTAATTAGGAGGGTGTTAGTTGTTTACAGTGTTAGATTTAAGACAGCACCATGGCGTCTAATTGATACCATTCAGTACCAGCAGTTAAGCAAAAGAAACAGTAAGTTTCAATTTTGTATTTTGCGTCTGTCAATCGCATCGAACCCTTCAGGTGAACATATTGATATCAATTTTTAGGAAGGGTAATAAAAAATTCCTCAGAAGTTAGCATGGGTCGTTCACAATAGCAATAGAAAAATGTTGATGACAAGGTTGCATCTTCAAAGGGCCGTAGCTTCGACATAAAATCACGTCTAGAACTTGCAGTTCGCGTTTGTCAGAGTTTGTGGACACCCTGTATAAAGTTAACAACACCGCTTGCCCTTGTATTGTCGAAGTTTTAATAGAAAATAATTGCTGTGTGAGGTTAACTAGTATTACTTAACTTTCTTTATTACTATAAATATAAGTGTTCTATGAAGAGAACATGCATAACAATTTAAATAATAATTATAATAATTATACCTTTTACGTTTCTAACAAAGTCCGAAAATACGGAGGCTATTAAAAGTACTATGTAAATACGACTTATTGCCATTAAAGAACAAGTGTTTAATAGCCTCCTCGTCAGATATCTCAAACAATAGACGTAGACATTCTAAATATACATTAATTTGGTTTTTCAAAGTAATAATGTACAGGAGACTGCCAGAAGAAAGGGTCAAAAAGAAATCTGGTTGGTCACGAGTATCTATTATCTCTGCAGTTATTTATCTTTTAATGATTTGGGTTGACAATTAGGCACCTGTTGTTAACTTCCTTACCAAAATTATTGATGATTTCGTTTATGCGAGTACAAAATATAACAGCCTTTAATGGAAGAAAGCAGTAATATAGTTCAGAATCATCAGCGTAATTCGTAATATTTTAAACAACCAATGAGATGAATGGTATAAATGGTGAACAGTAAGTGGCCAAGAGTTGAACTCAGCGGTACTCCTGTTTTTAAGGAGACAGCTTAATTTGATTTTTGTCCGAGTCTCAGTATGAATTTTCATCACACTTCTCTATTACACGACCTAAGTACCATTTATATCGTAATATATAGCGTAGTAATTTTCTAGATTTATTCCACTAACCAGTTCCTATTCGGGAATTCATTTGGAATTCATCCGCTGAACTGGTCATAGAAAAGTCTGCGGAAACTCAAAATGACTAAGCTTCAGACTCATTCTTCATCTGTAGCCGTTTTTTTGAGAATCTCTTCATTAGAACTCCTTGACTTCTTTCTTTTCTGTTTATTTCCTCTCGAGTTTTCTCTCTTCTTTGCAACTTGCCTTGATGTTTTAGTACTAGTCAGTGCTTTTTAGTCTTCATGTTCTTCCCGTATTCACGAATCTGCGTAACCTGTCCGTGCAAACTCGTCATTAGACTCTAGAGCCAACAATAAGATGATTTTTTTTAATACAATGATCTTATCCAGGAGGTCAATTTCTACAAACTGGGATTTTTGTGAAAAAGTGTTGCTGTGGATGTTTGCAGAATAATCTTTCAAGCTAAATTCACTCGGTTTTTCAGTTTGAGGTGTACCCATATCAAAAATTAATTTCGCGCCGCTGTCAATATCATTCACGTTTGTGTTCATATCCGGTTGACTCTGAGGCTGATCCCCGTCGATTTCCACTTCACTGTGTCGTTATCTTCATCTGTAGCTTCAATTTCCTCATCTGATGCCACTTTTATTTTTTCGTTGGTCTGACTTTTGGAGATAGTATTTTTTGCCAGTAATACCTAGTGTTTTCAAATTAACGCAGTAAAAATAGCACAAAAAATCAATACAAAAATAAATTTCTTTAAACCTATTTTGACCGTTTTTTCGCATTTGTTTAAAAACCCAATTAACAAAAAATTAATTTTATCGGCCATTTTGAAAAAAATTTCAACAAGATAAACTCTTTTTTTATTAAAGTAAAGGTATTAAAATTTTCTTTATGATCTGATAAAAAAAAAATTAAAATTTTTTACGGCATCAAAAAGCATCGAGGCCTAACTTTCCACTTCAAATCCTATTTTGACTGCATTAAATCAGTTTGAGCTTTCTCAAATACTGTTTTATGTCTAACTCCGTTATTTGTGTCCGGGTGGTTTCACTATTTTGATTCTGCTTTTTAGTCGACTTCCTACTGTGGAAATGAAAACAAGCCCTGCAGGTCACTAATTACATCAGTGACAGTCCTATTTCTGACAATTCTGTGAAAAGAGGCCTTCAAACTAGAGTTGATGATAGTGGAATGAGTCGACGTCGTTGGGCTGACTGCTCAAATGAAGTATTTTAAATATTTCTGAGGATTGAGAATAAGTTCAATTAACGCATGCACATTAAGTTCGATGCAGAGGTTTCGAACTACTTTGCGTGGCGACATCCATCCCTGCATTCTCGATCGATAAATAAATTAATTGTATTGTATTTCATGTAAATGTACTGTCGTACTTTTGAAGTAAAAATGTACTGTAAATAGAACAATTCTATTAGAACAGCAGCACTGTTATGAAGGCGAGGAATCCGCTGACGTGACCTTGAACACGGAAACCTCCCTCGTCTGGTAAAATAAAAAGAATAAGAGCGTTGAGCCTTAGAGCTTGATAGCGACCCTGGCGGCCTTTTTTGATTTAATAAGAGTGCGGGGGGGGGGGACTCGTAAAACGTCAGATAGAGTCAAATGCTACACTCTATATAAGCCCTGGAGGAGGTTGCTTCACCTTGAAATAGCTTGTTATTCACTTTAATTAATTTTATTATCTATGGCAGGGTTCAAAACTTCACCCTATATATGCTTTCTTGAAGTAAAACACTTTGGTTTAAAGCGAACAAGAATAACTTATTTAATACAACTGAACAAAGTTTTAAAACGGTTTAACTTAAATATTTAATTCACACAGGTATTAAAATAAATACATTTCGAACATTAAAATTCCGTTGTTGAAATATTAAAATTTAAATATAAAAGGTACTGACACGATTGTTTTATATAGTCTGAAAAAATTCACTTTTTGGTTTGATGCACGAAGTCAGAATATAATTGAATATCATTTTTACTTGGTTTCGGCCAAGGAAGTAGCTGTAGTGGCTCGTTCGTGGAACACGTATCGAACTAAACTTGCTCGAGCTCATTACGCTCGGTTTTTTATAAGGTTCGCCGGGGGCGGCGTGCAGAGGTCTGAAAATGTCCCCGCCCATTCCGTGCAGGCTCGATTGCGCAATATTGCATCAAAATTAAAAATGGGAAATTTGGGCATAAAAATTATATAACCGTATCGGCATTGAAAAGGGAAATTTTTTGATATATGAACGAAGTTCGAATCGATTTGAATTCAAAAGTTAATAACGAAAACTAGTTGAAAACATTGATTAAATCTGAAATGACCCCGGAAAGTCGTCCCGAAGGTCCCGAAGGAATTAAATATGATATGAAATTGTGCCGATAGGACTGCGGCGAATGAATAATGTGTATTTAATTTAATTTGATACGTAGCTTATGTTTCGGAAGTAAGTTTTGATATTAATGAGCCAGCAAGCGGAACATACGAAATGGAAATAAGTTTTGATGAATGTTCAGCTGGCATATCGGGAAAGTGAATGAAGTGTGTTTTGAAGTATGAATAGAAACTTGAATGGGAAGTTGAAATTGAGAGGAAAATGTTTCATAAAATTTGTAGAAGTGAAACATACCATTGTGGCTGGGGATGTGGAAAGTGGTTATGATGCAAATCGAGATAGTGAGGGGGCTGTATTTTTTAGCGCCGTAGTTTGTAACTTTTAAGCTGTACAATAACTAATTCGGAAGATTGGGTGTTTCTATGGATGAATTGGGGTTGTTTGAAAATTATCGGTGTTATATGAATTTTTTCAGATTTTTTCGTAAAGAATTGTAGTTTTTTTATAAAATTAAGCGTCTTAAGCACTTTTTTATTATAGTTTGACAAGGTGAGGTAAAAGAATTGATTTTTTGACAAATTGCAATTTTTTCTCTCTTGTTTATGGAATATACTATAATAACCTATACTCACAATGCTCTCATAATACTTTAACTCCCTCAACTGTCCCAGTAATGTCTCAATAATGCCCCAAATTCCCTTTATTTTCTTTTAAATGTCTAATTTCCATCTAATATTCACTAACTCTCTACTGCCAGCTAATGTCCACCTAATACCCCGGGGTCTGTACACCGAAATTACCTTCACGGATTACCCCTGGAATAAAACATTTTCAAAAATTCTGCATTCCTGACTTGGGGTCGCCTCGTCGGACTTGCTCTCCGTCCGGTTAAACTTCAGTATAAATTTGAATTTATCAGTCTGTATTTATTTCGCCCACCAGACAAGTCAACCTTCTATTTTATTTATATACGTATTATAGTACACCTTGGAAGTTTTCTTGTGGTTTCCAGCCGTTCGGCATAAAAGGAGTGGTCGATATGCATTTCGCTGATGGCTGTACAGTGTTCGGTCCACGGGGGTTTGCTAGTTGATTACACTGGACGCACCAATGCGGCTAAAAACTACTTTGCTTATAATCAGCGCTAGTTGAAGCGGTGCGGTGCTTGAAGGGAGGCTATTGTATTCCACGGGTCGATGCTTTTGAAAGGAATTTTCACTCCCCTTGCAATTAGGCTAAAGAAAATGTTGAATGCGATGCTCTTTCAAAATTAAATAAGATCATTGATACAGATGTGAGTTTGTTGAGTGTTGGCATTCCATTAAAAGTGAAAACAAAGCTGTAAAACTTATATAAATGGATTTCACATTTGGCTAAAATTTGTGCATTTTGATTGATGTGTATGGGGCAAAACTCATTTTTAACCTCTCCACAATAAAATTGTGAGAGGTTACTGAAATTGGTTCAAAAACGAAAATTGAGATAACATCAAATCTTTACGTTTTGATGTCCTAGGAACCCAAAAAAGTGGTTTTTGAAAAATGTCTGTGTGTGTATGTGTGTTAGCACGATAGCGCCGAAACTACTGAACGAATTTGAATGAAACTTTGCGTGTGCGTTTCTTTAATGTCCCAGAAGATCTGAGAATGTTTTGGTTGAGATCGGATTACGTTTAGTGCCATTTTGATGCAACAAGTTGTTTAGTTTATAATTATTTTCAATTTGCAATGGAACCATTGAAAAGCAATTAAAATTCTGATTTCAGCGATATATCACACTTCCACCCTTTCGATTTGGTTTCCTTGAAAAAAATTAAAAACCAAGCAAATATGGCATAGATCGCATTTCGCATGACATGATCGATGCGCGTAGCCGTTACGTCATGAAACTAATCACATCACGTGTCAATTCACGTGTGAGGGTTTCTTCACTGCTCTAGAAGTAGAGCGGATTACGTTTAGTGCCGTTTTTAAATATATATACTGACAAATCGAAGAATTAAACTACAAATATTCCTCTAAAATCTAGCCGCGAGCGATCGGATTGCAATGAGCAAATTTTGACGATTGTCATTGTCATCCGATAACGTTGGTGTCATATCATGTTAATAAGATTGCGGCATATTTGTAACTTTTAGTGGATTGTCACAACTTTAAAGGTAGATATAACAATATCAATATCATATGCTTTCTGTACCTTCGTTGATGAATTTATTATAGATTATCACTTTACCAATTTTCAGTTTGTTGCTTTACAAATCTGTAGTATTTAGGATAACTAGACTTTCTTAGTCGTTCAAGTGATGTTAAAGTTGTTAATATCCTAATAGTATATTATTCAACGAGCGATAATGTAGGTAATAACTCGCATAGATGATTGTAAATTCATTAAGTTGAGGGTTTTTTTAGTGCCCCAGAAGATCTGAAAAGGTTTTGGATGAGATCGGATTACGTTTAGTGCTGTTTTGTCACACAATTTAATGATCTTTTCGGCTTCAAAGATCCACCGAGTGGGGAGGTTCCAGCCGCTTCCAGTAGCTGCCGATTTTTTCAAATGGAACCATATCGATACCGTGGTACCATTTATTAGTACTATTAATAAGGAATTTATTCATACGTCGTATTAAATTGTGCGATAAATACAAACAAAATTACAGCTAAACGAAAATACAATTTTGTTCTAATTAAATGTTAAGAAATACCTAAGGTGGCTTTGAAAACAATCAAATATTTCGCTTGTCAAACATTTGTTGGTTTAACGGTGTTTTTATTGTGTCTTTAAAAATGGTTTAAAATACTTGTTAATTGTGTTCAAAATGCCGCAAATTTATACAAGAGATGAAAAAGTGGACATGTTAATTATTTATGGAGAATGTAAAAGAAATGCAGTTGCGTACCGCGGTTAATGCCAGCGACAAGATGCTTATTAGAAGATAAATTGGTTAATTCATTCAAATTTTGTAAGATGCAGATGTAAGATGCACACTTAACTAACTCCTTGCTCTCTTTTAACAAATATAATATATTGTGTTCATGATATTAAACACCAGTAATTGAGGTCGGCTAAGTGGTTTACTCAGGCATCACAAGGAAAATTACATAATAAAAATATTGAAAGTAAAAACTGTAATTACGATTTTTACGTGTATATAAATTCCTATTGACAAACATCGAACTTAAGCAAACAGTCGTACAAGCAATTAGTAATTCATTAAATAGCTTTTGTTAATTCACTTCGAAATTACCATCCCACCCTTTTGAATAATTAACCGGAATTTCGTTATACAATTCCTAAAAATAAAAGAATTACAGTTTTACATAATGCATACGACTTTTCTCATAGGTTTTCAAGGCCCAGTCCCATTTACCGTACGGACACGAGAACAAAAGACAATTAACAGATCCATATTCGGAAGACCAATTCCATTAACTGTGGTATTCTGGACTGCAATAAATAAAAATAAGTCACGCCACTGACACGGCCAAGTGCATTCTTCCATCTGTATAAGGGCATACATATCACACAATTACATATCCCAGAAGACATCATCTCATCTCTCTATCCTCCCACTTGACCTTTGCGCCTTTTTAGACTGATGCTGCCACTTGTACGCCGTTTGATTCTAAACAACACATCCTTAGCTAATCCGGCATGTATGGAACATTTTTCTGATCCAATGTTTAATGAGATCGTGTCGAGAATGGGCCAGAACCTCATCAGATATTGTTTAATATAGACATTAATGCAGGATGTTTCAGGTATGCGGTCATTAATTTGTAGGGATAATTCTACATAAACAGTTTATATAAGCATAAATAACCCCAGATAAAATAGTCAAGAGGATTTAGGTCGGGGGATGGGGAGGGCCAAGCTACTGGTCCGTTTCTGCCAATCCATCTATTGGGATAAGCTGCAATTAAATAATTTCGAACAACTATTCTAAAATGGGAGGTGCACTATCGCGTATGAACCACATTATCCTTCTGGTCTCATATGGCACATCCTCCAAGAGATCTCTTAAATTTTTTCTTAACAAATCTAGATAATTTAACACATCGAGTCTATTGGGCAAAACAAATGATCCTAATAATCTATTACCAAATACACCTACCCAAACATTGATGGAGAATTTTTGTTCATGCCTGGACACGAGGAAGGCATGAGGATTTTCTTCTCCCCATTGTTAACGATCGAGTAAAACTTGACCGTTGAGTCAATAATCTAGACACAGAAATATTGCTTCATAACAAAGCTATTTTTTCAGTTTAATTTTTAATAATAATTGTATTATTTTTAATTAAGTAAATTAAAAAATATCTGGATGTTGCAGACCATACCTGCTTCTAATAGCAACAGAAGTTGGAATAGCTAATAAGACATCACATATAATTTCTCTTGCTAATATGCATGGAATGTTTGGGCGCAAAACATACATATTTACAATTTTAAATGATTGTTTTCTATAAACATGCATTCCAGGCAATTGTTTACTATATAATGAACCAATTTTCAAGTAACGATATTTGCAACACATTACTTACATTATTGTTATTCTGCTTTGAAACAGAACAAACTTTCAAAAAGTTTCCTAACAATAATTGGGAAATTATAGATTAAATAAAAAAACATTTTATAACGTTAAATACTGTTGGCAAGGTCAACTGACAGAATAATTAATTAGTCAAAGTTTATCAATACCAGATTGAGAATTTAGATTACCGACCAATCAATATCTCTGATTTGGTCAATTACGCGTGGTAATTTGCAATAAGGCTCGAATAAATTAGTGGAAGCGCTTACCTTTTATTAAATCGTGAATTCGAGGAGATTTTTTATGTTACAATTCGATTCATAAGACGATTGAGATACGGCAGTGCTGTAGTTATCTGCTCTATGATATCTAAGAGGAGTTTTTGTCCCTAAAATTGTAAGTATTCCCTAATGTATGGAAATACCCTCGTTTGTCTCCAGTTTATAAAAAAGACAACAAATATAATGCGGAGAATTATAGACCAATAACCATCATTTGCAATTTTGCAAAAATTTTTGAGTTTACTCTGAACATTATCTACGCAAGTACAAAACCAGATTGCAACAAATCAACATGGATTTGTTCCAGGCAGATTCGTTGAAACTAATCTAACTTGTGTTATACAGTATGTTTCTGAAAAACTGGATAATAACAAACAGGTTGATATAATTTACAATGATTTTTCCAAGGCGTTTGATCGTCTAGATCGCCGTATTCTGATACAAAAGTTAAGTAAATCCGGATTTTGGTTAGCATTATTAGATTTAATTATTTCATATTTAGAAAATAGGCGGCAATATGTAAAATACCGTGGTTTTAGACCGTTGTGCGGTCAAAATTAGAATATTGCTCACTGGTATGGTCCCCGGGATATGCTACATACATAAACAATATAGAGAACATTCAGCGCTGTTTTGTTAAGTATTTGTGTTTTATCGAAGATGGCAATTATCCTACAATTGGTTATCCAAAAAGCATTATGTGAGAAAGGTTTGGCATGTCGAAAGAACAGAAGAATCACTACATAATATTCCTATATAAATTTATTCACAATATCTTTTGACTGCCCGCTTATTTTGAAGCAACTATGTTTTCGTATACCTCGTATGGAAAGTAGAAACCGTGGAACATTTTACTTTGCTATTCCCAAGACTAATTTACTGAAAGTTTCACGTCTTGCCTCAATTAAACCTTTTTATGGTCGGCTTAGTATTAGGTAGTATTATTAGTATTTGTATAATAATTGTATTTTTTTCTGTTTTCCTTTTCTTATACATTTCATACGTTTATATTCATATACAGGGTGAGACAATAGTGCGTCGGATCTCGATATCTCGAGATCTACAATAGCTAGAAATTTTTTTAAAAGGTAAACTATATAAAAAAGTCTATAACTGGAAATTATTTTCGAATATACAGGACGAGCCAAGACGAAATTACAGGATTAAGTGCCTTTTTCTTAAATAGAATGCCATGTGTATCAGTACATTTTTTGAAGCCTCTTTCTAGGCTCTATTCATTCCTATATTAGCATTGAATAGCTCCCCAACCACTTGGATGTAATGAATTTTTTTGTTGAAATAATGCAATCTGCACATGGATGTTAAAAAAAATCACCGCAATCACAATTATGGGTTTAAAGAAAAACTTATGTGAATACCAGTTACGAAACATCTGATTAATGTTTTTGAATCATTTTCATTTCCTAAAAATGTACAGGGTGACCAAAACTTATTTTTCGATTAAGAACATTTTAAATTGAATTTTCTCATTTTTTTTTTCAAATGGAACACCCTGTATATTTTTCGACGTGATTTTGCAAGTACTTCTCTAGGGCTAATTGCAACCAATTTCGTTTTATAAATAAATAAGTGTCAAATTCAAGATAAACTTAAAAAAGGGGTTCCCTCAAATAATTCATTAGAAAAATTTATAATAGGTGTTCGACGTGTTGCCCATTTTGATTGACATACGTCTTTATGCAATAGAATTAACGCTGCATCTAGAGCACTCTGGGGACGTAGAGAGAGAGTATTTGACAACCACGACCTTGCTTTGTCAACGAAAATGGCTGTCTACAGAGCAGTTGTCATTCCAACACTGCTATATGGATGTGAAAGCTGGGTCACTTACCGTCGTCATGTGAAAGACTTAGAACGTTTTCAGCAAAGACACCTCAGAAGTATGATGAAAATCCGTTGGTTCCATCACATATCAAACGTGGAAGTACTCAGGAGAGCAAACAGCCTTCCAATTGAGGTGCTTATTTCAAGAGCACGCCTAAGATGGGCAGGTCACGTTCATCGTATGCATGGTAACCGCATTCCTAAATGCACACTTTATGGTGAATTGCTAAGCGGTAGAAGAAGGCGTGGCGGTCAACGAAAGAGGTTCAAAGACGCTCTCCATGAAAATCTAAAATCCTGCGGTATTGCAGACGAGCAATGGGAACAACTTGCAGCGGACAGGACCGAATGGCGAGGGGTTGTGGCCAGCTATCAAGGAAATGTTGCTGCAAGAAGGCCGAATCCAAGACCTAACCAGGTCTATGTTTGTCCTGACTGCGGTCGACATGTGCTCTCCCGAATTGGCCTCTATAGCCATAGTCGTGTGCACCGTAGATGAATGGGAATTACAATAGACTACACCTTTTACTTGTTTTTTTATTGTACACAATTTATCGACTGTAACATTTTTATACTCGGACTCGAGTAACGGCTAATAATAATAATAATTTCGTCTTGGCTCGCCCTGTATGCTCGAAAATAATTTTTTATCTAGTTTACTTGCAATTTTTTAAAAAATTTCTAGCTATCGTAGAACTCGTGATATCGAGGTCCAACGCACTATTGCCCCATCCTGTATACCAATGAGGTACTGCACATTTGATATAAATATTTGTACTTTTAGTGCATTATTAAAGTAATTTCTCCACCCTGTAACTGGTTACCTGGTACATGTGGTAGAAAACCCAAATAATAGGAAAGAATATTCGTAGAATGCCACAAATAACTTTCAGACAATACCTGGTAGGTGGTTGTGTCTAAAAATAAATAAATAATAAAATTTTTGCGAGTAACGAAAATATTCCGTAGCCAGCCAAACCTTCCGATCTCATTCTGCTGGAATTTTGGTGGGGAGAAAAAGAAGTTTATGCATTAGGGCCACAAGAAAATGTACAATGTTAGAAGAACGTGCAAGAAATAACATGCATGTTAACAGAAATACTATTCGCCTTTCGAAAATGGATACGGATATAGTAGAGAATATTACACAATCCGAATCTAATTTTAAAAGAATATTAAAATGACGCACAGTAATAAAAAATTAGTAGACTTTCTTTAACGTACTGGATCGCTCTCTATAATATACTGTATTTAAAGTAAGCGATTAAGAACGCTTTTGTTTGATTAACATCCTGGTATGTAGGCTATTTTGATCTTAATAGTTTTCCCAATCAATTAAGCGGAAGCTGCAGCCTTGCTTTGCATTTTCAAAGGGGTTTTAATAAGAGTTTAGATGACTGTTGCACACGTGGATTGTATAGTGTCAGTGGCAGTGCCGTCATTTATCGATTCATATCCGAGAATCTCGTTCCAAGGCTGAGAATATCAACAAGTAGTGCCTGGCATCCTTGTCGATTGAAGTATAAAACCAATTAATATTTAATCCGCATCGAGTAGTAGGGTCGATACTTACCGTACTCCTTTAATAGCATCAGTGACTTTTTTAATTGCATTTTTCCAGCAGGAATTGAGAGGTTGCAAAGCACCCTTGGTTTTCTTGATGACACTAAGCAAGATTAATAATTCTGCTTAAAACTTCATTTTATCCGCATCTCTGCTCGGATGTGCATTTATAGTTGGTCAATTTATTTATTATCAGTTAACACTAATTCTAATCACGTAGTTTTATCATCGAATAATGCATAATTTTGAATTGATTTGTTACACTGTAAATTTTATCATTATTTTATTTTATTTCACACCAGCCAACACTTAACCAATTAAAGAGTGGGAACATATAACAATAAAATTATATAAGTATACAGATACAGAGTAAATAAAACAGCATTGGCAGCACATGACAAAAGAAGAAGAAAAAATAAACACAGTACATAATACAATTAATTCAATACATACACTATTTTTTAAAACCTGTAATTACAATTAAATATATCCAATCTAGCCTGTCCTGCAGGTTATTGCAGTTCCCACAAATTAAGAACAGGGGGGGTAAATTTTAACATGTTTGTCCGCGAGGCAGTTAGATAAAGTTGCTTTAAAAATTGAGGACAATCAATTTTATTATTATCAATTTATTCAGAAAAATCAAGAACTGTGTTTTTCTACGGTCTTGCAAACTTAATACAGAAATCTGTTTAATAGGTTCTGCTGAGGTATTCCAATGTGAGTGGTCATCAACTTTGAAAGACAAAAACTTTAAAAACCGCCGTTGGATATTCTCCAAACTTTCAGTTCACCTGGTTGCCATATTAATGAAGCATACTCAAGTTTAGATTTCACAAATGCATTAACGAGTAGCATTAATACTTGGATGTCGGTGAATTCCTGAGAGTTCCTTATAACAAAACCCAAACTTTTGTAGCTGGTCTTAATAGGTTCGTTAATACGTTGAATAAATGACAATTTTTTATCAAATATAACCCATAGATCTTTAATTGAGTCCAACCGATTTAAGGTGACATTGCCCTGGATATAATTGAAAGACATATGTGACAGTTCTCGGGTGAAAGTTGCAATATTGCACGTTTAGGGGGAGGTTATTTAAAACACACTACTCATTTAATTTTGTAGGATTATTTTGAAACTTTAGACAGTCAGGCCTATTATATATTAAGCAGAATATTTCTATGTCGTCGGCATACAGTAAAAATTGCACATCAAGGTCTTTCACAAACTCATTGATAAATATTATGAAAAGGAGTGAACCAAAAATTGACCCTTGATGCACGTCTGAGGATACAGAAATCTCCTTGGAAATTAAACCGCGACATTCAACGAACTGCGTTCTACTAGTTAAATAAAGACTTAAATAGATCAATCAGAGGCATAGACATTCCAACTCTTTCAAGCTTTTGAGATAAGATGCCATGATCTAACCGATCAAAGGCCTTGGAGAAATCTGTATAAATTACGTCAACCTGGTCATTCATATCAAGATTCTAAGCAATAAATTGAGTGATGCACAATAAATTTATTAACGTCGATCTATTACGCATGAAGCCATATTGATGCATAGAAATCTGCTCCGGAACGTGCTGGTACACTACGTCATGTAGTGTAAATTTAAGAAATTTGGGAAAATTACATATTATTGCCATGGGCCTGCAGATCTCAACATTACTCCTATCACCCTTTGTAAACACCGCACAAATTCGAGTCATTTTCCAAACATTCGGAATAACACAGGTTCTACCGTAAGGTTAAACAATATATAGTGAGAGGTTCGGCCAGAACATAAGCACAGTCTCGAACAATAAATGCTGGAATGTCATCAGGACCTTTAGTAAGCTTAGGTTTCAACTTTAATAACGCGGTTAATACATAGGTACTGAACTGTGAAAAGGGTAGATGATCATTGTAATATGAATCATTTGCATTATCAGTAATGTTTATCGGTGTGGTGAATGCAGTGCTGAAAATGCTAGCGAAACCATCAACAATATGATTCTATATAAACTTTTTTGTGGCAGCAACCAAAAAAAAAAAAATTATGCATTTTTATCAGTTTCATGCGTTAATTCCCCTACATTAGGTTTTGCAATTCGCCTTAAGGTGAGGCCGTCCTGGATACGCATAAACACATTTGAGCAAATTCGATCAAATGTTTTTGGCTCTAGATGCGATCACAGACGGCAGACAGACATTTCTTCAAAACTACTTTTTTACTTCAAGGGACCTAAAAGCAACGTCCACACACGGTTACAATTTTGGTTATGTAAACAAAAACTATTAAATGTCACTTTGACAGATCTCTGAGCTCTCTTGTGTAAAATTCTTAGTTTAAAATGATAAAATGATGAGGCTTGCAGTAGCAGAGAAGTAGCCGCAGAATTTGACCAAAGACATCCGTTACGAGTCGATATTAGTCATGGAACTGCAGCTGCAAGAAATGAAACTGGCAGTGTTATTAAAAGATCTGAGAATGACCAACCTCGTCGAATACATCCTGAAGATAATGTAATCTTAACTGCAAATCAAGCGAATTCAAGATTGAGTTTACGAGATTAAGCGATTTAGAAGATGTTTCAGACGTCATAACATCAAGCCTTATAAACCAAAATTTCTAAATACTTTGAAAGAAGGTGGTAAAAATAATGGGAAAAATTATTGCTATTGGGACCAGGGAAATTTTGTAGATGACACAGGAAAACCAAAATTGCTACTGTGTGTAGATTTTGCTGAAAAATATTGAAAAGCTAAAAACGTAACAGTGACATCACAGCATTAGCGGGTACAGGTACAGGTTTTTACACCGTTTTGCTGCTTTTTATGGGCAGAGGCGCCAATGCTGTGACGCCACTGTCTGTCTCAACCGAAGCCATACCTACTGAGTATTATCTCCTTAAAAGCAAAGGAAAGACGATCATTTAAGTTGAGGGAGGTTCTCAGACAATTTTATAACTTCAGGAACCCCTGGTTTACAGAAATTAACATTATTTGTCAAATTCTTCTGGGAAAATCTATTTAATGGCCATGCTGATGGTGTGTAACGTATCATAAGAGCTTCCTACGTATGTAACTCTTCTTAACAATTTAATATTGTGGCTTTATCTTAATATTTATTTTCAACTACAACAACTACATGGTACACCACCGCCACTGAAACAAACTGCATTGTGATGGTGACACGAGGTCATTGGACGCGTTCACTTAATAAATTTGATATCGGATGATACTACCACTGCCTTCTAATAGGTTTCGGAAATAGATTCACATAAAATATCGTTTGTACAATAAATTTTATAAGAAATGTATTTCTACTGAGTTTTTATTAGAACTGACGGTAATGTTTACTTCTGTGTTATTGCCAAAATTGATTTGATTTATGTTTGAAATGTAACGACATGGAAATTATGATTTTCTCTAGAAATATTCACATATGACTTGTTCCAGAACTTATGTTTCATGAAACGTTCTAGCAAGTTTTTAGAATGTATAATGGTGGTTAAATTTATACAAGGTGGTATTGTCTCCCGATATCTCTGCGGCTGATAGTTCAGCATTATTCATTATAAATTACCACTTATCATAGTTTTTATTGCCTATAGAAAAAAAGGTTTAAATAAAAGTTGTGTGGTTATTACTGAATTTGGTTAAAATGCTATAAAAAGTACAGTAGCGTGCAGACTTCAGGTAATACAAAAAAATATTTTTTTCCATAGGGGTCAAATCCAGACTGTTAGGTGGCTATTTAACTGTTTCATTATTCCCCATCCATATTGGGAATACATTATTCAAATGATCTCGAACAGGTAAGACAATATGCGGAGTTGCCCCATCCTGCATCCAAATCATATCCATCAAGTTCCAAAAAATTCTGCAAAATATTATTTTCTTATTCTGAGATAATTATTTTCACATGGGTAATTCCAGTTAAAGTATAATCATAAAATATAGGCCCAACAATTTTGTTTCTGAAAATTCCACACCAATCGCTAACACTTTTTCTTCCTGTTTTTTTTTTTATTTGTTGTATGTACCAACCTTTTACTGTTGTGTTTGTTTTCCCACGACCTTCGATTTTTCCTAGTAAAGGCATCATGAAAAATATTTTAGTGTATCATATATTATTTTCAAGAAAAAAGATCGCTATCTTCGCTATTCAGCAGACGTTCGTAATCGAGATCATCGGGCTCATCCAAGGCATCTTTGTCAGTTGTATCTATCACGCTTCTTAACCTCAATTATCACTCTTGAATACCTTGATTATTGTTTTTCTTAATCTCAATAGTTGTTTGAAGGATACTATTAAACCATATTTTGTCCACAATAATTCTTCAAAAGCATAACCTGTAATATTGCTTGCTCAAATCTAATTGAAACTATCGACGCGCGCCAATATCCATTGGCTGGATGTCGGTCTCGATAACTAGGGCCGAGTAGGACTATTACTCTTTGCACCTAGATTGTCTCTGTAGACCTGGACCGGCCTTCGTGATAGGTGGGCCCGCGTACTTCTACCAGACCCAGCTCACAAATATGAGATGTGTCGTGGTATTTTCTGCGGACCTTCCCTGGTCCTGGCTGTTGAACCTCGCTGGCTGAGGTCTCTTCTGGCGCTCTTATTGTCTTGATGTTTTCTTTCTTCGCCAGCTTGTCACCCCCGGGGGTAGTCATCGGTCGAGTTGGGTTTAGGAAGTTTTGGCTGGGACTGACTGCCGGTACGTAGGACATCAATTGATATCCTACCCCGGATCGTCGGAAAGATAAGGATGAGCTGTGTAACTCGGGAGTGTGGAGACCTAAGTGCTTCTTTTAGCACTTTCGGTCTCCATGGAGCAGGTAGGACAACGGGCGTCGGACGGTATGTTGTCCGACGCCCGCAAGGAGGTTGGGTTAGGGTTGAAAACGTCATGTCTCTGGTAGTGGTGGTCCATCCTGGCGTATCTGAAATAGATCTGTTAGCGGGAAATAAAGGTTCAAAAATTTACAAACCACCCGCCCTAAACAAACCACGTGATCAATCTAAGTTGTTAACAATAGCTAAATAATGATCATTTGTAATTAGAGTTGCTAGCAATAGCTATAATGAATCGAGTGCAGAACAGAGGGCAAGAATCAAGTCATGTTTGTACATTATGAAAATTAAGTTGAGAAATGACCATTAAATACAAATGACCATTAAATACTCATGTAAAATATCATAGAATGTTGAGGAAAAATTCTTTGATTATAATTAAACAAGCAGTCTACCAAATTTTGTATGACTGTCCAACAACGTAAAACAGGGTGGGTAAATGTAAATCAAACAGACGAGACGTCCCGGTTCAGTACTCGACGAAAAGTAAACCCTTCAGAATACGAAAAGATTACGGGCTAATTAACCCAGTAGTACTGACCGATGGCATGTACAGTTTGAGTGCGCAAGGTAATTAAGTGGATGGATCGTTATTAAACATTCATAGAAAACCAGATAGATCGCTGATGAGAAATCTCAGACAATGGTTTGAAAAGTAAACATTCTTACGACATTTTACATGTCAAAATTAGGCACACAGTGACCTTAATAACTGCAATGGAAAATAATGGAAGTGAAAGTCTCTTGTCATTGCATAAACGCTGAAAATATATATTTCTTGAATATTAACATGTTATTTTGCAAACGCAATTTTCCCTAATAAAATATTCAGAAAGTGAAATTTTATGGATGAAAAAATGAAATCATAACTGAATAATATTATCATGTTTTCTAGTTAAAAATAAAAGCCAATATTTCATTTAAAAAAATCTAGTATTCTTTTAGTACCACAAATGCGCCAATTTCCAATAAGTAGGCTTCATCGCGTGACCCATCAATCTTTTAAGAAGGATCATTTATGTACATTTTATGAGACGTGATTGGTTTTTTGTTGACTTTTTTTTACACCCACCTCTCCTCCGTGACAAAACGTGCCTCAATAGGGATTGTGGGGGTGTGACTGGTAAATGGACAGAGAATTATCTTGATGAATGTTTATTTGGGCTAGAATTCATCGTTAATATTGACTTTGAAGCATTTTTTGACGCGTAATCGAGTATTTTAATTTTTGGGGTGGCGAAAATGGGGTGGAATTTCATCGAAAACGGATAGCATTGATACATAGGCGAGGGTTGTATAGGAGATATACCATCCTTCGGAGGGGATGTAAAGCCGTCGGTCCCTTGTCTATTAAATGTTAGGCAAGTAAAAGATCCCTACTCTTCTTAAGGGAAGAGGTTCGGCAAAATTCCTGGTTGGGGGTAGCTCGTCTACAGGTGTCGGTGTTAGGCCTCAGTAGCGGAAATAGGCCGACGTTAAATAAAAAAATTAAAAAAAAAAGAATTTTCTTTAAAAATTTCGAAATATGTGATTTTTTAACGAATTTCAACGGTTATTTCTCGGAAACTGCCCGGCAAACACGGATGGAAATTTTTTGACAATGAGTGGAGGTATACATCAGTAAGCTCTTAAATTTTCAAGCGGTTGCCTGACAACTTTTTTTTTAAATCGCGTGAGTGAAAACGACCCGTACGTCTCGGATGACATTAAAATTTTATCATATAAACTGGGTATGAACTTTCAGGCAACCGCAATTTTATTCGGTTGCCACGTGATCATTCTTTTTTTTAAACCTCTACCCCAGTCTCCATCCCTGTCCATTTTGGGCCGAATCGAGCAATGCAGCAGGGTCTGAATCAATTCAGGTCCCCAAATACCAAGAGCCATCCGGTTGCCTCTCGAGGGCTACGCGTCATTGCTTTGACTAAATCTCCTTGGCAGCATAAACAGAATTCCATTCTCCGTTCATCAGCACCTTGTTCTAATGTGTGCATAATTTTTGGTTTAAAGGGAAGTACTTTATGTTTTTCAAACATGTGCGTATTTTTTATATACTTAAATGTAATTCCAGTATAGCCTCCCTCAAGCTAGTAGTTGGATTTTCTTGGAAATATTGTAGAATAAAGTTTGATGAATCATTTTCATTCTTATTTTAATAATAGCCCTCTTATTCATTGGCTGCCACGTTTGCCAGATCTAACGCCTTTAGATTTTTTGTGGGGAATTTTAAAAGACAAAGTTTACCGCGCAGACCACAAAATGTTGACGAATTGAGAAGGAATTGAAAGAGAGTGCAGGGAAATAACACCACAACAATTAATAAGGACCCGTCAAAATTTGAAACGGCTGTATGAAATATGCATAAGGTGTGAAGGAGGTTATATTGAAAACACTCCAATCATTTGTTTATGTTATTTATTCATTTTTAAATTAGTGTTGACTGTTGTTGTATTATTTGATGTTGTTCATGTCATTAAAAATAATTTTTCAACTTTTGTTTTATTAGATCATAACTTTCTTATACAGGTCCAGTCGAGAATTGAAATATGTTCAAATTTGACGATTGAGTAACAAACACCCTACATGAGGTATCGGGCTAAAATTTTGCATAACACTATTTGAAATAACTGCGAATCGACTTTTCCAATAAAAAAATGCCTACTAGTCGATTTTGAAATTTCGACCCATTTAGGGAACCTTAGTAGACCTTGAAAATATGAAAATTAAATTTAAAAAAAAATGGTCAAATAGAGGTCATCGAGTATTGGCAAAAAAAAAAATTAAATCGAGCAGCGCGTTCCAAAATAAATCGAACACATTGTATCTGGTATCTGACTAACTGATTCCCTAGAGTTGTTGCCCATACATTTATTTTGAGGATATGGTAAAAATGGATTTGTACTGAAGCGTCCTGAACCAACCTGAGATTACTTAATTAGTCAAAACGTAAATTTTTCATAAAAGTATAAACCTTTTAGTTGTACTCGTCACGCCTGGGGAACATGACTAGAAGCTCGAACATATTGTTAAGAATTCAAATCTTTGTTCTTCCAAAAATAAATACTAGACATGAATATTGTCCGAACGAACGGTGAAAAGGCCCCAGAGGCCGACAGCCTCACGTTCGACACTCATATTTACATTGTAAAGCTTGGTGATCTCGAATAAATCCGTCTGGAACGTAAACGTCTCTCAACGAGAGCATTAATTTGTTTACAATTACTTTACAATTTGTATATATTAAATTTTAAAAAGTTGCCCATCATTCCACGGCAAGTAAACACGCCTTGGTTGAATGTTTATATATCTTTTATTTATAATTTCCAATATACTTCTTCCACTCGGCAAGACCGACGTGTTAAATACACACCAAACTGTATTTAAATTGTATTTAAATGTAAGTCACTCGTCATTCCAGCCGCATATACAGCGATTCAAGTCGTACACACATGGCTGCGGGCAGGATTAAAAAATCATTGGTATTCACAACATGTGGTGGATTTATCGTCAGTGTCTGTTTATACTGAATAGTAAAATTAAATCGTGAAATTTCACGGGCAGGCTAAGTTGCTACTTAGTCAAAACACAGGAAATTGCAGTTTTGCAATCTCTTCTTTAGCGATGATCATGACAAATGAGGGATTAACGGACAAGGGGCGAACGTTTACGACCCTTCTGGAACGAGTTTATGAGATAATGCTTAAATGAAACTATAATTTAGAGAATATTTAACTAACGCAATTCAAAATGAGTGGAACAATTTGAATGAAAATAACAACACGCAAATTTAATTGGTTCAAAGCCTAGAACACTGCAGTGTTCTAGAAAAAGTTGGTGTTTCCACCAAATATTAGTTCTTTTTAATGTTTTTTTTACTTGAATATTTACTTTTTGGTCACCCAACGAATGTTGAGAATAGTCCTTGGATTCAATGAACATGGATAATAGATTTTGTCCCACATATTGCTATGTTATCGCTGGTACTCCCACATTTAAATGAATATTTGACTTTTATAATCAATAAATGTCTCTCAGAAAATTACTTCCCCACCGCTTGGAAATTGTCAAATATAATTCCTATTCCGAAGGTCAATAACCCCTCGAATATATGTCATTTTAGACCTATCAGCATTCTGCCTACTATCTCGAAAATTTTAGAAAAAATAGTTGAAGAACAATTAAATCTATTTATATCTAAATATAATATTTTGCCCCATACACAATCCGGTTTCCGCGCAGGTCATAGCACGACTACAGCATTATTGCAAGTAACGGATGACATTTACGCAGCAAATGATAAGAATAAAAATACCTGTTTAATTTTGTTGGACTTCAGCAAAGCGTTTGATACTTTGGATCATACCACTTTATGCAAAAAACTTAAATATTTTAATTTTAGTGACTGCGCAATAAATTTTTTTCAAAGTTACTTACTTAACAGACGTCAAAGGGTATTTTTTAATGGGAATGTTTCAGAATATCAGGATAATATAAAAGGTGTACCACAAGGTAGTATTTTGGGGCCCTTATTATTTTCTTTGTATACAGCCGATTTTCATGCATTTTTAACATCTTGTTCCACACATCACGTCTTGTTTTAAATTAATCGAAGACAGAAGTTTTAATATTTGGGAAGAATAGGATGGACTTAAAAGCTCATAACGATTTTAAAATTACACTTAATAATCAGGATTTAAAATTTAGTGACAACTGCAAAAATCTTGGGATTTACATTGATGAAGACTTAAAACATACAAAACACGTCAGTCATCTGCTTCAAAAGTCGTACGCAAAATTAAAGTTATTATATATGAATAAAGATATTTTGTCAAGCGAATTAAAACTAAAATTATGTGATAGTTTAATTTTGTCCGCATTATCTTATTGTGATACTGTATACTGGCCGGCCCTCTTAAAAAGAGATCAAGTAAGTCTACAAAAGGTTCAAAACTCATGCTTAAGGTTCAGCTTCAATTTGAGAAAATTTGATCATATATCGGGCCCACTTCATGACAGTAAATGGCTTACTTTAGATGAACGCTATCAGCTTCATATGGCTTGTCTTGTTTACAAAATAGTTAAAAATCAAAGTCCAAAGTATTTATTCGAGAAATTAGTCAGAGATATAGATATACATAATTGTCTCACACGGTCGCGCTACTTATTTAGTGTTCCAAAGCATACGACTGCCCAATTTGAAAAGTCTTTTTCTTACAACTCGGTGAAAATATTTAATAATTTACCATCACATATCAAATCCCTTCCCAGTATTGCCTCTTTCAGAAAGCAGGTTAGATCCCAAATATATGCAAACAGACAATAAATTAAATAATAATTTAATTTTTCTGCGTCATTGCCAATGTATATATGTATTATTATTACTTTTTTGTTCAATTTTTGTATTCAAATTTCTTTTCATTGTTGTGTGGGGGTTGCGTGGAAGAGCAACCTGGTTGAACGTCGCCCCCCCCTATAATATATGTTTTAAAGTTGTATATTAGTAGAAAAATAAAGACACATTATTATTATTATTATTATTATATTCCACAAGAGAATTGTTAATAAATCGAGAGAAAATTGCTTGTTTTCAAATTTAATGTTATGAATGTTTAACATTGGGAATTTTGTCAATCAGATAAGTCTATCTGCATTAGCAACTAAAGTCGATAAGTGCAACTACAATTTACCTTAACCTTAACAAATCGTAAATTTTCATTGTATTTAGCCTTTAATAACCAATATTTCGAAAACGAACACTTAAATCGAAAAATACCTCTCTTACATTATCTCATAATGTTAAGGATTATTTTTAGACGTCATTGTACAAAAAATAATTTAGCAATGTTAAGCTCTTTCAAACATGCTGAGTCAGTAGGGTGTGACTATCATTATCTCATCAACCCTTAGAAATTCGGAAAAACTTATCCGTTAAAAATTTTGGAAAGGTCAAAAGATACATTTTAAAATTATAAATGGGTTATCTGTTGGGAAATAAAGCAATTACGGATTTTAGTAGTTTCTCTGTTTATTCCTTGCACAAATTTTAAAATGTACTGTATCAGTTTCAGGAAATAACTATTACTATTATTTATATTTTCCATATCACGAGATATATTTTTTCAAGATAGCACTTACGGTCGTGAGCAAAAAAAATAGGACAAGTCTTATAAAGGTACTTTGCTAAAATCTAGTTGTGTACATCTAACTTTAATTTTTGTGATATTGTCAGTTAGCTGTCATAATTTATTGCAAGTGTGCAAAAAACTAATGTCTCATATAAGCGATTTAGTTAAATCTGGAGTTATTGCTAAAGCAGAAGATGGATGGCAAGAGGGAAGGGAAGAGGTTCGGCAAAATTCCTGGTTGGGGGTAGCTCGTCTACAGGCGTCGGTGTTAGGCCTCAGTAGCGGAAATAGGCCGACGTTAAATAAATGTATTAAAAAAAAATAGTTGTGTGCATATGTCTATAAATAGGGCTGGCCAGGCATGTCGAGAGGGGGGTGGAGAAGAGGTGATTTTCCCCGGACCTGGGTTTTTTGGAGGAGACTGGTTTTCTTAGTGTTTTTAAACTTATTAAATCTTTCTTTTTAATTTTATTCAAATGGAATTTTAAAAAATAATTAGAAACTAACTTTTTCAAAACATTTTCAAGCCTGCCATATTATTGTTTAAAAAAATAATATTTGTTACGGATAATTCTATTAATGGTTGTAATTAAAATACTAACTGAATAATGATAATTCTATTTTTAAAATAAGAACACAAAAATACCACTTGAGATTTAAAAAATGCAAACAATGCAGACTGAACACAAAAACACAATAAAAAAATAAAATAAATGAACTTCAACTACGTAATACAGAATTAACTAATATTTTGTCATTGCTCCATTAGCGTCTAAAACTGCCTGAAGTCTTGCAGGTATGGACAAAATCAGATTTCTTGCAAGGTCAACTTCTTGCGACAAGTTCTTCCAAGCGTCATCAATTATCCCTTCCAATTTTTTTTTTAATACATTTATTTAACGTCGGCCTATTTCCGCTACTGAGGCCTATCACCGACGCCTGTAGACGAGCTACCCCCAACCAAGAATTTTGCCGAACCTCTTCCCTTAAGAAGAGTAGGGATCTTTTACTTGCCTAACATTTAATAGACAAGGGACCGACGGCTTTACATCCCCTCCGAAGGATGGTATATCCCCTATACAACCCTCGCCTAAGGTTGTATAGCTTCCGCGCATACACTGATATACAAGCCGCTGGAAGATATGTGAGGCGAGGACGCGGTCTTCGTTGGAACGGTCACCCATCCAACTACTAACTGCGCCTGACGTTGCTTTACATCGCATATCAAAGTATGTACATAGTAAAGACGCACCTACGCTAGCCCCATCCCTTCCAATTCTTAGGCATTATTTGGATAGTTATTTAATTTTCTTATATGTTTCACCATTAGTCCCCAAACATTTTCAATTGGATTTAAATCCGGACTTTTAGATGGCCACGGTATCAACTCTATGTTTTTATTAAGAAACCATTGCCTGACACGATGGGCCGTACGTATGGAGCAGTTGTCTTGTTGGAAAATAAAATTATTTTCCGGAAACACCTCTGTTACTGACGGCAACATAATGTTGTCTAATATTTCAATATATTTAATGGAATTGAGATGACCACCACTGTTCCAACACACACCTAACCAATTGAGGCTCATCCAAGCCCAGACGTTGACTGAAAACCTTCCTGATATTTGTGGATCGAAAGTATATTTTTCGTCGTATCTAGTGGAAGAAGGCCTATATGGGAACATATCCATCGTTACAGGATTTAAAAACCTTTTCGTCAGAAAAGATAACTTGTCCCCAGAAGTTTTCATCATTGATTATATAGTTCAGTGTAAAAATAATCCTACCCTGCTTCTTTCCTTCTGAAAGTTTGTAATTTTTAGCCGCTGAACAACTCTTTAATTCGTTTCCTAGTTTTATTCTTCTGCAAGCAGTAGGCACCGAAGGTAATTTATAAGATTTTCATCTTCTTGATTATTGCTCTGTCTGGGCCTACCGGAACCAACTTTACGGGATACCGTTTGGTTAGTTTCCCATTGTTTTTTAACACTCATTATTGTGGTTTTACTCGCATTGCATTCAGCAGGCAAGTCTTCTTATGGACCAACCATCTTCAATTTTAGAAACAATTTGAAGTTTTTGAATATCTGTTAGATGTCGAACCATTTTTAATAATGACGCCACTGATTAACGTCAAAGTGACATTTGTAAGATTATTAATATCAATCAAAGAACGAATAATTTACATAGCTAAAGAAAGTGTACCAGTTTTTTTTAAATCAACTGTACTATGACAGGTGTAGTGATATGAATTTTCACTCAATAATTTCAGTTGCTTGCAAAATAATTAGATTTAATTTTATAAATTGTGTCAATTTTCGTATTTCCTAAATTCGCATATGATTGAAATTATTGAATGCAAATTTATAACTTTACTCTTGTTATACTTCTACTTAGGTAGTCTTATAGTTTGTTTGCAATATGTGTTTCAAAATTTCAAAATAAGAAGTTATAGTCAAAAACAGTACATATTTCCCTATCAGACCTCTCTCTCTCTTGGATATTCCCATCTTTTAATATCCTATATTGTACTATCTAAATAGTTTGAGCTGCTATCCTCGCCACTAAAATATTAAAGTCGGATGGTCTCAAACACTTTCAATGGGAAGCACCGGAAGTTAAAATGCCGGAACGAATCGGTTACTTTTCAACAGAAGGGTGCTTTATCTTTTATCGTGCGCCAGTGTGAGGGTGTGTCTATAGGGGTTATTTATAAACAGATATAGACTGGACACCAACGATAAAAATATACATTATGCTATATAATAGGTATATTTGCTATACTATTCTGTATAATTGAAGTAATGGAATAATGTTCTACAAATGTCAACGAAGCGAGCAAATCTACCGACATTTATATTTTAATAATATTTTTTTTTCTTTGCTGTTCTTTAATTACACAATATTGACAATAACTACGTAAACACCCAAATGAATAGCAATAAACAACTATGAATATGCATTCTATAATATCCATTGTTTATATTTGACCTGTGGTTTATTATTTCTTTGTTTAAGCCTATAACTAGGTGTTAGACCAGAGAACTTATTATTGAATAATTCACAGACTTAATTTTGCGTTTTTGCGTCTAGCACCTGCTACCATAATCATAATTCATTTAAAAAAATTTAAAAGCTGCCACATTTTATAATCACTTTAACACAAAGTACAAGGTTAGTCATTATATATTGACCCCCCTTTATTTCTGTTATTACTGAAAATAGAAAAAAAAAATCGTGTATAGGTCACGTGATACGAAATAAATATGTTTTTTAAATGGAATACCCTATATATTATTGAATTTTCAAGAAGCCCTTTTCCTCCTGATTTCAAATATATGCATAGGTCTATGTTAAATACTTCTTGATATATTGTTACATGGCCTATGTCCATTTAACAGTTTTATATCAAAAATTGGTAAAAACTAGTGTTTTGTTTATGTTTGGCACAATCTGTGTAACATTTTGATTAAGTTTTTGTAAGTGAAACTGTTTTCAACTAACAGAATTTTACTTGTATAAGTGCTAAACCATTTCACACTGTTTTATGTACATATTTTAATATCTTAGGAACTCAGTCATGTTCTATTAACTATTATGTATCTCTGTTCCGTTCTATACAGCATCCCAGGAAACAATTGTCTACAAAACATTTATTTACATCAGATACCTATATTTCAATTTTTATATTTTTGTTTACTTTGTAAGTACATATGGTTATTTTCCTTACCTTTTCTCATTACTATATATAGTATATCCTATAAGATCTAATATATTTACTGAGTTCTCACAATACGTTTTACTATTTATTACGGCAGTTCATATTTTTGGTTATGTAATATGTATTTACAAATTGTGAGGCAAATGTAAATCAGCTGTGGTATAGAAGTAATAAAAACTTTTATTATAGATTCCTTTTATCGATCATATGCCACTATTTTAGTTGTGAGTAAAGGAAATTGTAGAATTTGCGACCTGCAAGTTGTTGCGCTTAACTTAACCATTGACAGATGGCCATACCTGTACTATTTCTGTATTTTAGAGTTTTCGATTTAATTAGGGAATTGGATTTCTCAACTTTATTTGGTAGCATTATTTTCCAGTAAGTAGGGCAAAAAAATTTACCTTATCAGTAAAACTCACCAGGAAATCATTTGCTTGCAGCCTTTATATTGATTCGAACGTATATAAATTTTAACTGTGGACTTCAGTAATTGATATTACATTTTTATATTCGCGTTAACAATAACATCCAGATAATTTCATTTATTACTCATTTAAAATTTAGGTAATCTTCAACTTTTGTCTTTGGTGTAATTTCAATTATTTTTAAAATAAATTTAAATTCAAGGTCAGTTCTTTTTAATTTAATTAGTATTAAAATACTATATGTACCACATGGTTTTAAAATATTTTTTCTTTTTCATTTTTTTGGCAATTTATAGTTTATGAAATCAGCTTATATACTTAGATATTTATATACTTATATGCTTTTATATACTTATATATTTCTATATATTTATATGTACTTATGTACTTATATGTTTATGCACATATATACTTATACATTTCTGTACACGTTTCTGCATAGCTTCTTCATTCCTGCATAGCTTTTGCACAGCTTATCTTTCATATAGATAAAATTTCGTTAACTTTTCATAAACCACCTAGTCGGTTAATTTTCCTACGATTTTCACTCCATTTCATTAAGAGACGTAAATTGCAAAGGAAACTTTAGAATCCATTCTCGCAACAAGAGACAATTGTGGGCCTGGATTGCTGTCCCAGAACCAGTCACCTCAACAATAGTCAATCTAGGATCCTGGTATAAATTTGTTATATATATACATTTTTTTTAAATTTCAATTAGTCTTTATAAACCGACTTATCTATTATTCATGTAATATATTTTAACATTAATTTTAAACTATCTTTTTATTTCTCTTACTAACAATTTCAGCCTGATCTATAGTAGACTGGTTATTCGAGAAAAAGAGACAATTCTACTTATTTTCACTACAGATGGTGCCCAATTTAACACCAATTTTTCTTTGTCTCCTTTTCTCGAAATAAACAGAAATCTGTCATTTATGCCGTACATTTCAAAAAGGGTAAGTTTCTCCACTCTTACGAATACTCTGAACCCACGGCTCTCTGCTCCGACTTAAACCAGCTAGTCGTCCGCATATGTTGCCTCAATTCTTTCTCAAAAATAAATAACAAGGGAAAGGAGGTAACAGTATTTGACATTCAAGTATTTAAGATAGGCCTATACAATATTATATATTTGAGATCAGGGGAAAAAGGGCTTCTCGAAAATGCAATAATATATAGGGTGTTCCATTTATTCCAATTCCAATATTTATTTCGTATCATGTGTCCTATACATGATATTGATTTTTTATCACGTTTCGATAAAATACTGGTAAGATCCTACGACTTTTATACGTAACTTTTTTTTCTATTTTCAATAATAACAGAAATAAAGCGGGCTCAATGTATGGTGAATAACCCTGTATAAGTAATATGCTGCCATACGTTTCATTAAAAGTGTACATTTGTTTATGCATTGCGATAGGTGAATTCCAGATAATGTTTTTGACATAATATCTACACCGAAAACTTTAGCTGTTTATTTTGGTACGCGAATAAATGTTTAACCATACCTCAGTACAAAAATACTAAAATAGTTGTATAGTGTAAAATGCCCCATCGAGACGGTCTGTTTTAATGTATACAAAAACTAGATCATTTTAATAAATTGTTATATTAATTAACTCTTAGTTACTTATTTGGGAAGCCTGCCAAAAAAACTGATTCATAGTAGTATGAACTGTTCTTAATATAGAATCATAACCACATCCATCTGCAATAAACTAGAAATATTTTTTAAAGATTATTTAAGATTGTGGTAAAAGAAATCTTCATCAACGCAAATCAATTTGTCAACCACCTAAAATTACTTCTTTTCTGATTTTACTGGACGAAGTTTTCCGCTTGAAAGTAAAATAAAAACCAGCAGTACTGTTGCACTGATGATGCACTAAAAATAAGATGAACATATCGCTGGTGGTAATGTTAACATAAATGATACACAGACAGACATGAGACTAATATTTTTAATGGCATACCTCAACACAATTAATCGTAAAATTAGCTAAAATTAGCTCAGTGTGTTAAAGCGACTGGCTAGCAAACTGAGTTGCCTAGCGAAGTGGGTTCGATTCCCCCAAGGCGAAACAATTTTTCATTTAAAAAATTGCCCCAAGAGTGGTTCGGAGTCTACATTAAACTGTAGGGCCTCGTCTCTCTTTGCCTAGCACAAGATCCTTGAAATCTTCCAGGGGGTTACTTCGGTAACTTGAGAGGCGGTTAAGAAAACATTTAAAACATTTAAGAAAGATACTGAACCACCAAAATCATTCACAAGGAGATCAGAAACCGTTATCGAGGAATATTTCAAAACCATTATACGTAGAAAAGTACTCATTTTATACGCATAGAACCGAGAGATCTCAGCGGTAAAGACAAGGACAATTTATCAAGGATTAAATTTGTATGGCCCAAACAAGTGAAATTCTACCCAAGAACTGCTATAGTACGGGTATATTCAATTCAATTTTTCTAAAGGTATAGATTACTATGGGTTCAACCACAATAAAAGAATTATTAATATGCATATTTGATATAATTTATCGTATTCAAATAAGTACCATATTACCATATTTTATGTATGAATATCAATCTTGAAATATTGGTATCTCTCTTAATATGAAAATAATAACAATAAATAACTAACTGGTAATAGTAGTAGATACGTCACAATACATCCCTTGAAAAGAAGCAGTCAAACAATCAATGACAAATTTAACTCTTTTTTTAGAAATTGAATTACCCACATCTGGATTAACAACATTTAAAAGCCTCTCTACACCCATTTCGATGGGCCATTGTGTAGAGGGGCCTTAAAAGATAAGCAGGTTTTACTCTGTCTATAATAATTATTAATAATAATAATTACTCTGCTCCATGCTTATTTATACAAATAACTTTATCAGTACGAGATACCACCCCAAAAGGTCCTTCATACATCGGCGACAAAGAAGGTTTTAATTTCTCTTTTCTAACAAAAATATAATCACATGTTTGTGTGTCAGGATTGACAAATGATTTTTCAAAAATATGTTTTGAGAATATTAAAATGTTCACGTAATTTTGTTATAAAAATCGGCAGATATGTCTAATCATGAGAGGTAATAAAAAATTCCCCAGGAAGACGTAACAGTTGGCCAAAAACAAGTCCCGAGGAAGAACATTGTAAATCTTCTTTTGGCATTGCTCGCAAACCGAAAAAAATGATTGGAAGTTCATTCTTCCAATTCCTGGTTAGATCTGGCAATCAACGTTGTTTTCAGAGTTCTGTGAAATCTTTCAACTAACCCATTACTTTGAGGATGATATGCAGTAGTATGTATTCTGTGAAAACCTAAAAATTTTAAAAATTGTGAAAATAACCTAGATTCAAATAGAGCGTCTTGATCTGTAGTACTGTAGTTATGTAAACCGGGACACCAAAACGACATATATTACCGGAATAATGTTTCAGCAACTGTTTCTGCTATACTGTTAACATCCTCTAGGGAATTTACCAATTGGAGTTTTTGTATGTTATTTATTTTAGCTGTCTGATAATTAATTCATGTTTTTGCCCTTAGGTTGCAGTCCGCATTTATTTTAGGCCAGAAATATTTACTGTTAATTAATTTTTTAGTTCCTGAACGAGTTTTTTTTTATATACATTTATTTAACGTCGGCCTATTTCCGCTACTGAGGCCTAACACCGACGCCTGTAGACGAGCTACCCCCAACCAGGAATATTGCCGAACCTCTTCCCTTAAGAAGAGTAGGGATCTTTTACTTGCCTAACATTTAATAGACAAGGGACCGACGGCTTTACATCCCCTCCGAAGGATGGTATATCCCCTATACAGCTGTCGCCTAAGGTTGTATAGCTTCCGCGCATACACTGATATAACAAGCCGCTGGAAGATGTGTGAGGCGAGGACGCGGTCTTCGTTGGAACGGTCACCCATCCAACTACTAACGCGCCTTACGTTGCTTTACATCGCATATCGAAGTATGTACATAGTAAAGACGCACCCACGCTCGCCCCCCTCCTGAATGAGTTAAATTATGAAAAATTTTAAAAATAACGCGTCTCATTTTGCCTGGTACATAAGGTCGAAATTTGGAATTAGAAACATCACACCAAATCTCATCTTACGAATTTGGAATTTTAACTTTCTGTAATACATTTTTAATTATTTTTCTTGGATAATTGTTTTTTTTTTATTAATGCTTCTAGTCCCACATCTTCAATTTGTTCATCGCTCAGCGATTTTAAGTTAAAATCTGGAGAATTTACTGCAGATATGTGATTTATTAGTGTGTGAGTTTGAGCATTGTTAGGAATACATTGGTCCAGTGAAGATAAATCATCTATACGTGAAATAACCAATATAAAATACAAGGAAAATAAATAAGTTATCTATAAACACCATGACTATGTTTCTTGCTTCTGCCACTCTCTCATTTTTACAAATAGACTATAATGGGTAAGATACCGTACTGTTCGTTGCCTGCGTCTCATTATGGGCCTCGCCTAACGTTTTATATCAAACTTTCAGATCGCCAAGATTTATTTCACACAGTTAATTATTCTTATTTATGTTACCCCAGACTTTGCACCGTGTTTCATGCATGTGCATTAAGAACAACGTTAAAATAGCAAAATATACTAAGTAATCTTAACTACTTTACATTAATTACAATGTAAAGTACTAATATTTACATATTATTCCGTTTCGATAAGACCCAACCGTACAAACTGATTTAGAAACTAGGTTTATTATATAATTTAGATTGTTTTAAAATATTCCTTGCTTCCTGTTTTGCAAAATATGATAAATAGTGTCTAAGTTTGATGGAAAACCTTAAGTATCCCCACATTCACTGGTCGACAATAAACAATCATTAAATTTATTTCTCTATATACACAGGGTGCCATTAGTTTCATGTAATTAAAAAAAAAAAGTTTAAAGGCCTGCCGCCCATATGGAATATTGAGGTAGACTTGATTCAGACATCTACGTATGTATTTTTTTAAGTAATAAATTATGCCATTATTTAGAATTTTTTACATTTTTATACCAATTTTATTAAATTAATATTAAAAGTTGACAAAAATGCCAAATTTAGGCTGAAAGTCAGTCCTTCCACTCCCTCCTATTAAATGAGTAAAACTAAATGAAATTTTGTAGCACTTTAGAAATCAGTGCGCCGCGTAACTCTATTCAATCTGTATTCTGAATAGTATGAAGCCATCATCAATCACAAAATATTTTTTTTTTTCTTAAAAGGATTAGGTTAGGTTTCAAAATATTTGTTTCTTACCTATTTTTAATGAATAAAGTTTAATTTGCGTTAAATATTTAACTAATAAAAAGAAATGATTGCCCTTTCCCTTTCGAGTATATCAAATACACACAATAACGTAGAAGTACCAAAACTACTATGATTTGTTAAAAAATACCATGAAATTTCGTCATTGTGTCTTGTGAAAATTTCACACATCTGACAACACTGGTCAAGCAGTGAGCATTAAATTAAGCTGTAAACCACCGAGTGTCACCGATAAAGTAGCGGTGGCTATCTTTGTGTTTTCTACTTTTGCGGTTTTATTATGTATAAAACTGCACCAATAGATCTTCCAATTTAAATTATTTAGCCAATAGCATCAGCTAACGTGGGCCAAGAAGAGACGAAATGTTCCAAACTGTTATTAGAAAAAATGTACTTTAGGTTACTTGATTCCGTACAATCACAAGGTTCTCTTGTGTCATTGCTTCTGTTCTTTTTGATTTTGGACCACGTCTTTCTGAATACTTAGTTAAAATTTATTTTATCGGCTTAATTTAGTTTAGTGTAGTTTTTAAAACACTGTATTTAAAAGTGAATTTTGGACATTATGGCAGAATATGCACTTGTATGGAGAATATCGTGGTAATGCAGAAGGTCTTTCTGCTCAGATTTCCCAACCAAGGTCATCGTTGTCCACGGACATTTGTTAATATTGCCCAACGTCTTTGGGAAAGAGGTCGTCTTGATGAATATGCGGGTGAACAAGGTCCGCAACGCGAGGATAGTGTAATTGAAGCGGAGGTTCAAGTTTTGGAACTTGTAGAAGAGGATCCAATTTTAAATACGCGCGATATCACAAACCATGTGGGAGTGTCCCATTTTGTGGTATGGAAGACATTGCGAGATATGAGTTTACACCCCTACTATTATCAGCGTGTCCAAGCCCTAGAACCTCAGGATTATGCAGACCGAATTGAATTTTGTAGGTGGATTTTGAGAAAACACGCAAAAAATGAGGATTATAACGTCCTGTGTTTCTCTGATGAGTCATGTTTTACCAGAAATATCCATTATTGGTCAGATGAAAACCCGCATGTAATAAAAAGGTCTCACTTACAACGACGTTTATTTGTGGATAGGATTTTGTGGTAATGAAATAATTGGTCCAACAGAATTAACCAATAGATTAAATAGTGAAATCTATTTAAATTTCTTGCAAGAAACATTACCGTATTTGTTGGAAGATGTACCGTACCTTTGGCGACGCGCAGACGTATGTAGTATATGTGTCGTAGTCACATGGTGAAATACGGCTTTTCGGGAAAAGCATAGGCAACTGCCTATGAAATGCCGGTAGATAGTGTAAAACCCCTGTTTGTTACATCATGTGACTAGGCTTCTCATGAAGTGCCTTAAAAATTTAGTATTTTGGTGTAATGAGAAGTTTAACAGGATCTGCTGTGATTTAGATCATCGACATTGCATGAAATGACGTGATGCCGGCATTTCATGAACTGCCTAGGCTTTTCCTGAAAAGCCTATGTCGTAAACACATAATGCAATACGGCTTTTCGGGAAGAGCCTAGGCAGTTCTTGAAATGCCGGCAGATAGTGTAAAACACCTCACATTATATCATTTGACTAGGCTTTTTATGAAGTGCCTTAAAATGTCAATCTTTTCGTGTAATGAGAAATTTAACATGATCTGCCGTGATTTAGGGCATCGGTATTTTATGAAATGTCTGCAGATAGTGTGAAATCTGTATCGCTGTTCATAAAGAGCCTGGTTAGTCACTTAATGTTATGATTCGTGCTTTAAACGATCTGCCGGCTTCATCGCTAGGCTCATTCACAATATGACTAAATCACGTCATTTCATGAAATGCCGATGGCCTAAATCACGACAGATCATGTAAAGCACGAATCATTAACTGACTAAATAAACCAGGCTCTTCATGAACAGCCTAGGCGAATTGTGTAGCATACAGATTTCACACTATCTACCGGCATTTCATGAACTGCCTATAGACTTCTCCCGAAAAGCATTTCACCATGTGACTACGACATATGCACGATCGCGCACCAGGGCATTTCAGTGTAGCGGTTCGAAATTTTTTAAATACACAATTTCTTTAACGATGGATTGGACGTGGTGGACCGGTTAGATGGCCTGTTAGGTCAACCGACTTAAATTCAATGGATTTTTCTTTTTGGGGCATCTTAAATCACTTCTTTACCGTGATCCAATTGACATTTTGGAACAATTGCAGTAACGCGTTTTTATGTGCATAGAGTGATAAACTTCGTTGATAAAGCAAGAGGGTCTCAATTTTTTTTTTTTTTAAATATTGAAATTATTGACCTAGGTAAGTTTTTTCCAAAGTGCTCCTAGGGGAAAAAGTTATATAAGCTTTTTATTTGTCTGATCGTTCCTCATTACCAGTTTATTCAAATTTATTACAAAGTACAAGATATGCTTTTTTAATAACGCAAATAAAAGATTGAAAAACTTATCTCTGACGTGATGTAGTTATTCAATGATTAAAATTTCACGTGTCAATGAACTACTTTAAACAACTTCATAAGAGTGGAAGGGGTCGTGACGTCATATTGTACTACGATATTGAGTACCGTAGATATTGCTTGCACTTCAGACGAATGAAGTCTTCATTGTAAAAAATGTACTAGAGGACATTAGTTGATTTTTTAAATTATATTGTCGATAAGCTGATTAACCTGAAATTGCCCATGAAAGAAATACTTTCAATCCTTATATCTCACACCCAGATTAAATTTTTCTATTTTTCTTTTACTTTGAAATCATTACTTATGTATGAGTTAAATGAGAATTTGACCTTGGGGACGGTCTTAAAAAGCAAGGGATGAAGAAGGAAGTTTCTGGACTTTCGCACAATACAAACAACTTTCTCCCAAGTTTAACAAATTGCCAATTTTAATGGAATCCACCAAGGAACAAAACGTATTGCGCTTACTCTAATGTAAATTTCGTGTTTTCTAAATGATACGACCCGTCCTCGTTCCAGAACCTCGATTGTTTTGAATTGCTATTTAGCATAATAACACTATCTAATTTTTAAAAAATTCCAATCTAGAGTGAAATCATTTTGCAACATCACGCTATATAATTATCACGTCCACAATACACAACAAAGCGAATACACCGACAGTTTTACTTTCGTTTAAATAAATGATAGTCGGGTACTTTTACAGTTTAAGTGAAAAGCATTGTAGGTACCTACTGCCGTTGAGTCGAGTGTGTAGAAAACCTACATTTAAGAAAATTAAAAGCAGGCGTGGATCCAGACCCAAATTAAAGGGGAGGGGGGGGGGGGTGGTTTGCGCCGGAAAAATTGCTCATTTTTACTTTCCTTAAATAGATTTTCTGTTGGATAGATTATATCCTTCTCATATATGATCTTTAGGATCCATTTTTGGATCACATTTAACTTTTTTAAATGGCTTTGCGAAACACCACCGTACCCTATTATTCCATAACTTAATTGAGACTGCAGTAGAGAGCAATACAATAAATGTAAGTGAGTATTTTGTAGGTATTGTTTCAGTTCTTTAAATTTGGGCAGTAAACATCTTAGCTTTTGCACAAGGTAATTTATTTGTTGATCCCATCTCAGGTGTTTGACGATAATTATACCCAAATACTTGATACTTCCCGCTTCAATTATTTCTATATCATTATTTAAATGTAGTGGACCTAAATTTGGTAATTTATTCCGATACGAAGTAAAAGGGAGATACTTTGTCTTAGTTAATTGTTAATAAGTTTGTATC
Source organism: Leptura quadrifasciata (assembly GCA_963675555.1). NCBI lineage: Eukaryota > Metazoa > Arthropoda > Insecta > Coleoptera > Cerambycidae > Leptura > Leptura quadrifasciata. The sequence continues at coordinate 15,826,759 of OY776681.1, read as the reverse complement.
AAACCACTTCTTTATATTATTAAAATCAATTTGTACAGTATTTTTTAAATCATTCCAATTTTTTTTCTTAATAAATAACTGTATCATCAGCAAAGCTGACGTAGATCGTATGTTTAATAGGTCGTTAATATAGATGTTAAAGAGTATCGGCCCCAACACCGTCCCCTGGGGAACTCCTAATTCGAATGATTTTGATTCGCTCAAATTGTCATCTACCTTAACATATTGCCGTCTATTTTTTAGATAACTTGCCATTAGTCTAAGAGTATTGCCACGGAAACTTATATGTTCCAATTTATTAAGTAATAAATCATGGCTCACCGTATCAAATGCTTTGGCCAGGTCGACAAACACATATGGGACAGGTTGGTTATCAGCAAGGGATTGGTAGACTTTTTATAAGGTAGGCAATCGCATCTTGAGTAGAAACCCCATTTTTAAAGCCAAATTGCATATTGGAGAATAATTTATACTTTTTTAAGAAATCTACGAATCGACTTTTTATTATTATTTCAAAAATGTTTGCCAAACTAGTAAGTAGCGATATTGGCCTATAGTTTATGACATCAATTTTTTGTCATTTTCATATACTTGAAATTATAATATACTGCCATTGAAGACTCAAAATCATACAACATTTAAAATACTCAACGCAATTTTTTTAAATAAACTTTTAGAAACGATGGAACATATCCTGGAATTGGGACTTCTCAAGATGGTTTACATGTGCTAGACGTATGTCCCAATCGTCAAATTTTCTGTAATTAGATTGTTTGTCTTCAAATAATTGTGATTAATTTTCATATTACATATTGCAACACCATCTTGTAAAGCTAAAATGCATCTGAAATTATAGAAAGACAAAAAATAAAATTATGCTGAAGCTCGTTTCGCAAATACCGACTTAATGCCATTTTACTACGAGTATAATTCAAAGAGAACGTTAAGCAAATAACTGTGTTTGCTTGACACCCACAACCAGTATCGAGTTTCTAATAGTGTTATTGATTTGACGGATAAAATTGGTAATTGTTGAAATTGTATATTATTTGTTTCGCCAAAATCATTGCGTAACTTTAATTTAGTTAATAATGTATAAATAACTATACCAACAACAAATAAGACAACTGAGATTGATTAGTAAAAATATACTTTTAAAAAGTGAAATAAATATTTAAAGATACCTTTATTTCTTCGACTGTAATCTCCATGGGCTTAACCCGCACAAGGAAACCATTATTAAAAATAATGAAAACGTATTTCGCTATTAATTGATTATCTAATTAATGTCAAATGCAGCTTATTTAGGTAACAGTATTAAAGAACCAAGAAGCAAGAAAGAATCAATATAGTCTAATCAATAGCGAACGGCCCAATGTTAAATTTACCAAAAATCCTAACAGCAAGCAAAAAATATGGCCGTATAGAAAAAAAAAAAAGAAACATAGCGTCAAGAGCCCGTGGATCTTCGATCTCCTTCATAACCTAAAAAATTCGTAAAGTTGAAAGATACGGTTTTTCACGTAAAAAAAAACTAAAGCTCGTAGAGAAAAAAGTTAAATGAGAAAGTTGTAGGTATTAAAAAGATCTATCGATTCACTTTTTATTGATGTCGATCGGTGCATTAAATTTCGAGGTAAATCGAAAAAAACCGTCAAAAATAGACTTTTTTGGTTTTCGTGTATCTTTTTCAAATGAAACTGGATTCGCGTGTTCAAAATCGTTCGCGCTTCTAAAATCTTTAATATCTCGACTTCTTGACCACGTACAAAAATTTTTTTGTACTTAATCTGAGGTAGCTCGACGAGATAAACACGAATTTGATGATTATATTTGTCTGCTATGCAAAATAGGCTCAGAAAAACTTATTTTTAATTTTCTTTTTATTACCTGAAATTTTTCGTTTTTTAAAATTATTCGTATTAAAAAGTGATACCGTTCATATAATATCTTTCTTTGCCTTAAGTTAATATTTTTATATTACAATAATTAATGGCTAACACCCTACTTTTAAGAACAATCTTTTGTAAAATTATTCTAAAAACTGGCAATTTGAAAAAAACGTGACCGAAAAAAAATATTTTTTTTCAGTCATTTTTGTACACTTAAATCGTTATCATTTTTTTGCCGTGATAGGACAACTTTTGAAGAAAAAACAAGCCCAACATCGTTTCTGTAGGACTATCCGTCGAACAAGAGGAGCCGATTTCCGAGAAGACCTTTTTTTCGAAAAATCGATATATCTCGAAAAATTAAAAAATTTCAATTTCGAAAAAAGGCACTTATTTGGCTTGCCACAGGCTACATTTTCACCGAGTAATAAGTTTAAAAACGTTAATTTGAAAAAGATACACGAAAAACAAAAAAAGTCGATTTTTTTTCCATTTATCTCGAAATCTAGTGCACCGATCGACATCGACAAAAAGTGAATCGATAGATCTTTTTAATGCCTACAGTTTTCTCATTTAACTTTTTCTCTACGAGCTTTAGTTGTTTTTTTTACATGAAAAGCCGTTTTTTTCAACTTTACAAATTTTTTAGGTTATGAAGGACATCGAGGATCCACGGGCTTTTGACGCTATGTTTCTTAGAATTTTTTACTCTATATGACTATATTTTTTGTTTGCTGTTAGGATTTTTGGTACCCTCTCATACCTATTGATTGCACTAATATCGAAAAACCGCTGCCCAAGGACACTACTTCCACATCCAGATTTTGTATCCAAATCTTATACGCACTAAATCCCAATTTAATATTTTTTACTTCCTTTAATAATAAGGTAGGGGTGGCAATGAGGGTGGTAGAGGGGGTAACTAACGCAAAAAAAAATGTTTGAGACATTTCGTTCTTGTATATAAAAACTAAATCACATTTTAATTCTTTTAACTGCCTTTCATAATAAGTGTGGGGGTGGTATTGGGGGTAGTTGATGCCAAAAAAAATTTTGAGAGATTGACTTTCGGTACATGCCCTAAATTGTAATTTTATGGACTCTTAGCTGCTTGCTTTGCCTATTTCTCCTTATTTACTCCACTTACCTCCGAACCCTTCAACGGAATTAGATCAAAATATAATAGGTCCAGATCTCGTTATAATACATAAGTGTACCAAATTTCAAGTCAATATCATAAAAAGTTACAGACCGACAGACAAACAGAAATTTTTTCCGTTCAATTTTAAAATCTCAACGTTTCATGACATTTTAAGCCTATTTCAACAAAAAAAAACTTTTCTTTACGTTACTATACTTCCACTGGGCGTGGAAGTAAAAAAATAATATTAAAAAAAAAACTAAAAAACATAATTTAATAGCAAACCGAACTAAAAAGTAAAAAATAATGTTTAAATATTAAGATTAATTTTATTGTAAAAAGCGTTTGATATCAATTGTTATAAACCCCACGCTTTTTACAATAAAATAAACACTATTGAAACACTATTTTTTACTTTTTCGTTCGGTTTACTATTAAAGCGTGTTTTTTTAGTTTTTAATTGTTTTTAGTCACCCTCTTGCCATTCATCCCGCGGCACGTTTCTCACCAATAATAAAATATATATTAATGACAATGGCTCCTCCGACAAAATCTCGACAATTGATTAGTCATTTTTTATTTTATCCTGATGATATTGGTGAGGACACTAGGACAAAGTTGTCAGATTATTGTATTGTCATCGGTCTTTGATAACTGTGCAAAATTTCAGTTCAATCTGACGGTTTGAAGTGGGTGAGAATCACGTTCAAATATTCCTTTACAAACAAACAAACAGGTGAAGCTAATAAAAGCGTGTTAATAAAGAGTTAAGACCACTAAATCCATAAAAATTAGGACACGACATTTTCAGATCCATTCAGTAAAGCGCAGTAAAGTGGATATGGATCCGATTTATAGAAAGCTCTTTTAAAAAAGCACAAGAGATAATCAACTTTCTTACAGCTTCCAATACATTTTTGTGTTCAACATAAGTAGTAGATCTATGCGGATCCTGAACCGCTGATTAGAGAAAACTGGGGTTCTTATTAATAACGTCATGAAGTGGATGGATAGATGCCATCTTTACAATCATGTAACTGACAGATAGAAAATCGTTAAGATAGCCATGAATTTAAAGAAACAGCTTTTCGAAATAAGTGGGTGGGGTGCCGCTTCACAGGCTCATCCTGTGTATGGGGGTTCTAACATTTTTGGCTCTTTGATTATTCCGAGCACATAAGTGATACGTCTTGTGCCTTGTGCACACGAACCTTCATAATAAGATCTTGAACAGTGCCAAAATAAAATTGCTGAAAATCCTTCCGGTCGAATCAACAACCTTGTTCAGTGCATATCCGCTCTATATCCCTGAAAATACAATTTACAATATCTTTTCCGCCCGACGCAGGAAGCTGTTAAAAAAATGGGTCAACCTTTCATTTAGATGGCTTCTCACCCTTTGGGGGTGCACGTAGCTCCCGCCGCACGTCTAATGCTGTGACATTGGTGACATTTATCGGAGAGATAAACGTTTGCACTCACTGGGAAATTTATGTATCTGCAGTGGTTATCGATTTCAGGTGGCTGCCGACTTATACAGGGTTATTCATTATCAAAAAAAGTTTTAATAGAAGTTGTATGATAATGACTGAATTCTGTTAAAAATGCTATCAAAAGTACAAATGATTCTAACAATTTTTAGAGGAAGAACGGTTCGAGCGGCCCCCCCTCCCCCAACGTCAAAAACATGGATTTTTTTATCACGACCCAGTCATTAACAACATATTAAAAAATTGTTACTACTCCACCTTTTGCAGGGCAAAACTTCCTGCTGACTGCACTATATAGTATATTTTTGAAATCAGGAAATGGAATCATTCCGGTTTTTTCCCGTTCCAAATCATACCTTGTCACTCATTATTGATTTCTTAAGGATATTTTCATTCTAGGACACTTATTAAACCGTAAGACAAAATAATTTTATTCCTCTGTTTAATACGAATTCTGAACTTGGTGTTCTCTTTGCAAGATATTCCAAAGTTGAAATGAAATTGCAGACAAATGCATACAACCGTAAAGCTCGAATTCCACCTCTAGCTATATAGTTTCTCCAGCAAAATGAGCTTTCCAGGAAAACTCGGTTCTCTGTGAACTTTTAGGAGTTGTTTTCATTAAGTTTCGTCTGTGCTGCAGGCAGTAAGTATACTGCAAGTTTCAAGAGCAAGTCATCTTTCTACAGCTTCGAGGGATAGGTGTGCGCTAATTTCATTACTTTTTTATCTCATTATTTTCTTATAATAAATTACTGTTTCAAATTAACCGTCTGGTACCTCCATGCAATAGAAAATCTATTTCGCTGCGTTAATTTTAAATGTGATTTAGGGGGAGTGCGAAAGGAGTAGCGTAAATAGAGATACGAAATAGAGAAATGAGGCGAGTCAACCTAATATATACGAAAATGAATCCATGCCAGCTGGTAAAACAACTAAAGAGTTGTTTATAGCTGCCATGTTAATAATGAATCATTGTCTTCATATCGTGCTTTATTATTTATGGTGCGACCAAAAATTCTCGTCAGGTTTGATCTCGTTGTGCAAACTTGGCAACGCTCTTTCTCGACTTTAACACAAGTAAATAACTTGCGTTCTCGGCGTCAGGACTAGAGGTGAGTTTAATTTTTTTTATTAATCTTTGAATTTAAAAAGTGGTGTTGGGTTTCACTTTATATAAAGACTCGCATATTAAAATATATGCATGTATTTCAAAAACGCCCTGTATATGTTATCGAAGAAACGGACGAAATAGAAGACTCACAACAAGAAAAACTCTAGAAACAAAAAGATGGAAAGAGGAGCACAAAGCACAAGAGATCATCAACTTTCTCGCAGCTTCCATACATTTTTGTGTATAAGTTGGAAACTAAATTTTCAAATTTGGCGATTGAGTAACAAACACCTTATATGAGGTATCGAGCTAAAATTTTGCCTAAGAGTATTTGAGATAACTGCGAATCTTTCCTGCGCTTTTCCAATAAATAAATATCCTAAAAATCCATCTGAAAATTGCGACTTATTTAGGAGACCTTAGTAGGCCTTGAAAATATGAAAATGAATTTTTTTCAAAAATGGTCAAATAGAGCTGTACTGTAAAAAAAATTAAATCGGGCAGCGCGTTTCAAAATAACACTTTTTTGTGGTATTAAATCGCACACAGTGTTTTCATAAGACAGAATTATTATTAATAATAATTTTTTTTATCATTTATCATTATTTAGATCAATATGTTCTGAGAGGTGAAGATTTTATTAGTAGAAAAACTGATCGAAGCGGCATTAAATAACCAGAGAATGGCTGCAGGGCGGCAAATGCTACTGAAACCGTTTGATAGCAGGTTAAATGGGCCTATCCTCCCACATTTCGTTCGTGGAAAAGAACTCAGTAAAGACCCTAAAAGCCAATAAAACATTTAACGCACCACCATAAAACAAACTTAATACCAAAATCAATCAACGCATAAATAAATTAGGTTCTACGCCAGTGTATAAATAGCAAAATTATACACTTGACGAATAATAAAAAATATTCAAACGTACCACCCACCTCTCCTCCGGGGCGATGAATATATAATGGAAAGAGGTAAAATGTAGGTCAGACGTATTATACTGCTTATTAAAAAGAGTTAATATTCAGATATTTTAATTTCTTTCCCACGCGAGCATTATAAAATGAAAATAATGCGTTTCGATAAGAGAAAATTCATTCACGGTAACATTATCCTGAATGGCAAATTTATTTAACAATATCTTACCGACATTTTTTCACTATAAACAGGCTAATAATTGCTGTCAAGAATCTTGTAGTCATCGATTACTAATCAATTATCAGGGTAATCACTATTTATTTATTTATTTATATTGGTTACGAGACAGAAATCCAATTATAGGGCAGGAATTTTAGAAATATAAAAAACTAAATAATAATTAAAACTAAATAACTTAATTAAAGTAAAGAATTAAACGATAATAAAAATTAACAAAATAAATTAAATCAGTATTGTAACGGTCCATTTTTTAGCCTGTGTAAATTTAGCGAAATACTAGTAAAATGTCATATATAAATCTGTACAAACAAAGCCTATATATAGCGTGCGGCCTATTTATATTTTATTCTAAGGTTACAATCGGTACATTTTTGAATCCGAGGCCCTGATTGGTTTAGAGATTTTAACGTAGTTCTGTTGAAAGAGAGGGCGCGCGCGTGGTGAGGTTCCCGTTGCAATCAGGAAAATGGACTCGGCCGAACGCAGCAAGGCGGTCTGTAATCAAAAATGTCCAAAAAGAAGCATTGTATGTGTTATATAGGCTCCTTGCGTAGGGAACAGTAGCGACACCTACGATTACATGGGTTACTTCTCTCGCAGTATTTAGCTAGTTAAAAAGATAGTCAAATTAATAAAATCAAAAATTACTCATAGAAAGTAAACCAAAAAGGTTATAACTGACAATTTGTATCCATGTATCGGCTTCATCGACAGTTAAGAGACTTACATCAATAGTTACTGAGTATCCCGGCAAATTTTTCGAAATGTGTCGAATAACTTTTGCGGTAATTACATTGCAATCTGCGTATTGCATATCCCGCACGTTCAAAACGTGACCACTTTCATATAAAGATTTTCCCTTCTTACGCGTGCTATCATGAAAGTTTGATGAACAGATCGCTTCAAATCCACGTTGTATTACAATAACTCTGCCATTTTAAGATTAATTGTGGATATTTTGATAAAATTTTAATTTTAATTGTGCGTTGACAGTTTGAAATTTTTCATGTCTAAACTTGTGGATCCATCCACTAGTTGGCGTTAGTGGTGTAATTTTAAACGTACGCAAGGAGCCTATTACCGTGCAATAATGTGTAAAGTTAATTAATTGCAAATTCATTTTGGTGTTCAAGTCTGTCGATATTACCTTCATAAGTTGCCGTTAAGAAAGAAGTTTTATTTGGCTAGTGAAGCCGCCATGTATGTATGCATATCGGCCATATTTATTCCGAGATTTTCAAGTTCAATTCTGTTATACTTAACGATATTAGACTATACACTGTACTGTATTATTAAAGCGTAAACTTTCGAAGCTGCCTTAGTGAATAAAGACTTTCTGGTCCATTGACACTTGTTTGGTGCGTGAACCCTTAACAATATGCCCTTCAAGTAGATATTTGGAAGATTACAGTAGGTACCAAGTTATTGTCTCAAGTGACAAAGTGCAACGAAACTTGTAAGTACGTTCTAGTTAAGTTCCCTGAATGGTTTTCGCCCAACTTTCCTTTCGAGATTTTGACTTGAAAAATTATTGTGTGTTAATATCGGAGTATCTAACATTATTTTGGAATATTCCAGATTCTGTCAAGCTTGTATATTAACTTTTGTTACATTGAAAATGTTTACGTTTGTAAATTACTTTCGTTTCTGTATTATTTTAGTTATTTTTCTATTACTTGATTGCGTATTCGAATACCGGCATCTTGGGGTAGACAAATAGAATTGAGACGAATGCGAGCGAGTCTGCAAATTAGGAAGATGAAATCCAATGCAACTAAGAATTTCTGGGCAGTCGACAGTGCCATTTAAAATCTTAAAAAGGAATACAAGAGAGTGATACACCCGACGCAGTTGAAGATCACTTGAGATGAATCTGTAATAAGCCACAATGTTGAAAACCTCTCTGGATAATTCAAAAATTTTGAAGCAAAAGTATTTAAGAAAATGAAGTTTTCCAATGCTATATTTATGACTACAGCTCTTCAGTTCTTCATTATTAATAAATAATAATAATAAGTTTATTTACGAAGGAAAATAATTTAATGATTTCATAGTAAATATATAAATTATTAATATAGTTTTGTAAATAAACTAGCTACTTCATAGAAATACAGAACAAACACTGCATGAAGATGGAAAACATTCTAAAACAATATATAATAGTCTTAAAGTTTATACAACAATAGAAACAGAAAAAAATAAAATATTCTAATTTCATTCAATTTATTATTAATCCTAAAAATTTAAACCTAAAATAAAGCTGGAGGGTAATGAACAGTCATAAATATAAATCAGTAATTTTGTAGATAAAAGAATACACCGTTTAATTTCATATGGAACGGAGACCTAAAATAATGTATTGAGATACTGTTTGGGATTGATGATTTCATGAATTACATCCCTAGATGCTTCTAGAATGTATTGTTTAATTTTGACCTCTGCCCTGTACAGAGAAGATATGTTCTTAATACTATTTTTTGGTATCGTGTTGTAAGCTCGTGGACTGAGGTATGTAAAACATCTTTGTCCACATGTTAAATTCGTTTTAGGAATTCCCCTGGTTCTTTGAATACCTGTTTTCTTAACCTTTTGGATGCAACAGAAGTAGAACGCATTGGAAAAAGAATAATAACCTAATGTTCATTACACTGGCCTCTTTAAAAAGGCAATTTATGGGATAGTTGAATTTCTTGTTTAATATAATTTTCAGTAGCCTTTTTTGCTATGTGTCTAAATATATTAAGCGAGAATCGAGTACATCATAAGTGAATATAATCAAGAATTTAAATCTGTATATTAGTTTTCTTATTTTCTTTGATACATAATTAATATATGGGTCCTATTTCATTCTACAATCTATAATTATGCCTAAGTATTTAATGTCTTTTGCTGGTTCTATTCTTAAATGGACAGGCCGATTTTTCATTTAGATAAAAAGATAAATAATTTGTTTTACATATATTTAAGGTTAATAACTTACTATCAAAATAATCTTTAACTTTTTTCAGGTCATTTTCAACTTTAGTTTTTAGGTCGTCCCATCTTTATATAAGAAAGCAGTATCGAATTCCCTTCTAAATTAAACCCATCGAATATGCTAGAAATTTCTATAGTGTACTAGGCGCTAAATGGCGGTTCGTCAATTGGTCCAAAGATGGCGCCATCTTACCGGCCGACAACTAAAACAGGTCTCCCTTTACTCTGACCAGGGACCATTTACATCTCTCTCCGTTAGAGGGCATTATGTGTTCAAATAATGCATTAAAATTGCACAATATTACTATTGGTCTATAGTTTTTAACACAGCTATCATTTTTTTTTAATACCGGACAAATTCTAGATATATTTATAACTTTCTCGCTATCAGTACAGTACAGTTCTGAGATGAGCCAAGTGATCAAATAAGAAAAAGAATAGTAACAAGTTGTAAATTGTAGTAGTGAGTCTATAGTATATAAAAGTTATAATTAATATCTCATTATAATGGCTAATTATTGTAAGTAATTTAGTGATTAATAAATCAGTGGTTAGTGACAGTTTGTGTTGCAATTATTGGACCTACGCTTGGTGGTGTTTAATGGAGGGTGTAAACACGTATCACTATAAATTTTTAGTCAACCACAACTCAACAATTAATGTGATTTTTAAGTTTGTACAAAAATTTCAAAAACAATCGGCAATATTTTCTACATTTAGGTTAAAATTCCACACAAATTTTTCTCTGCGTATCCGCTGTCGGAAAATGGACCTTTTTAACATCTAAAGCGACCTTAAATTAAGATTCTAAACGTCGGTTGCTGTTTCCAAGGTAAATAAATCAACGAAAATTAAGGGAACCTTAATCCTCTTTAAATTAACTTTTTTACGTTCATCGGCGAGCTGTCTGAATAAAAGAATGTATCCAGATTTATAATTAGACATTATTATTCGCTACATGGCTATCCCTATTTTAATGACTCAAATTAAATTAAATATACATAAACAGAAGTAATATTTATTATCGAGATATTATTAATAGAAATTACACTACGCACAAAGCTATTCCATGATTGCACCGCTACGGTTTCTGCATATAATTGTTATTGACATTAAAAATTATTTATAGGACTTAATGACAGGTTTATATGACGAGGTGCAAAGGGAGGAGCAAGAGGCCAATTTTATTTTTTATACGTGTATCAACACAGGATTGTGTATGATTCTATTTTAGCTGCGTAGTCGATTATTTTTAGACAGACAGATTTCACATTCAGACCCCTCAAACCCATTATAATTCAAAAAACTTAGGGAAGTCTTTACTGTTATTCATAACCACAGAAATGAGGAGAAATGTTTATAAATGTACATTAACCGCTTTCCAGATCACCTGAGTAACCCTCCTAAGTCTAGGAGATCTAGATTTGTCTGAGTAAGGGAGACGGGGCCCTACAGTTTATAGTGGAATCCGAACCACTTCATGGAGATAATTTACATGCGCTAACCTACCGAGCTACCGTCCCCATGTTTTTTGCACTACACAGAGTTGTGACTGCAGTTTCCACAATTACGTTACTATCAAACAATAATTCAAAATAGAATTGAATCATCATTTGATAGCGACGTAATTGTGGTAATTGCAGCCACAGATTTGTGTAAATATCGTAGTAAATATCGGTTTGTTGAAGTTTTAATATTAATTTTGAGAAACTTACTTTTCCTCTCAAAACTTGCCCATCACAAACAGTTCGTGTCCTATCCATAACAAAAATGAAACTCGGCCAGTATTAAGAAGTTTTAATAGTTTGACGTGGAATTGCTTGTAAAAAAAACTGATAAAGCGATGACAACGATTCTCCTAAGGGGAGCCAGATGAGAAGCAATTAATAAAACATTACGTTACAGGGCGCGGAAGTGCTTATCCGATTAAATCCTATCACCGACTAATTGGGGAGCTTCATATTGCCTTACACGAGGGTACCAAAACTAACGGTATATACAAGTAGAACTTATTTTTCTCTACTCAATAGTAAACATGATGCTCCACCAGTGGAGGGGAGTGATATTATTTGCAAAAATAACAATTGATTCCAACCACTCAATTTTATCGCTTCCAAAACTGTATATATTATGAAACAGTATGGTAAATGTACCAGAACGATGATGACTAAAGCAAAATTGAATAAAAAGGGAATTTTTTTTTAAAGACGTTCTACCCATTTATTCTATCCATTTCAAAAAATTATGTTATTGAAGCAGTATTTAAAATAATTAGCTATACAGCCAACTGCTACTTCAAATAAAATTAAACTACAAAGACAGACGACAGAGTTTTAATAACAAACAATTTTAGAGGACCACTATAAATTAGAGGATGCTACAAAGGAAAAACAACAAAGGATACGAGGCTAACCTATTCAGACATTAATACAAAAATTACCATATGGGTTACATGCATTGAAGACAGCAGAAACGGCGGGGAAAACCGCCTCTGCCTTAGGAAGGCTTATGAGTAACACGTATGGGCCCAAGGCTAGCAAAAGAAGGGTATTATGCAGTGTGGTGAATTCCATTTTACTGTATGCGGCCCCAGTATGGGAGAGTTCGATGGTGGTACAAAGTACCAGAAGGAGGCTTGAGAGAGTACAGCAGAGTGCTGCACTCAGAGTTTGCAGTGCTTACAGAACTGTGTCGTATGAAGCAGTCTTGGTGCTAGCGGGGGTCCCCCCGATAGATCTACTGGCCAAAGAGAGAAGAGAGGTATATGAAGGGACGGGGAAGCAAAAGGCAAGGGAGAGACTCCTCGAGAGATGGCAGACTTGTTGGAACAACTCAACTAAAGGGAGGTGGACAAGACGACTTATTCCAAATATAAGAACGTGGACGGAGAGGGGGCATGGAGAGATGAGCTTCCACATCACCCAGGCTCTCACGGGACATGGTTGCTTTGTGGAATATCTCTCTGATATAGGAAAGGTTGACACACGGGAGTGTGTGTACTGTGGGGAGAACGACGACGCAGAACATACCGTATTCTACTGCAACTGGTGGAGGACCGAGAGATCAGGAGACTATTAGAACCCTCATAACCTAATTAAGTATATGCTGGAATCCGAGGAGAACTGGGAAAATGCAGCACATGCTCTAAATCGAATAATGAGGACAAAGGAAGAGGATAGAAAAAATCTAGCTCCGAACCCCTAATTGCTTTAACAGATGGGGGATATAAGGGAACACGTGGGAAGTTTTACTAACACCAATAAAAGACGAATGTCCCGTGGCCTGATGGAAAGCGAAAACAGTTCCAGGTTACGTGGAAACACTGATCCAGGAGAGGGTTTTAGTCGGTAGGAGTCTACCCGGCGCGGCAGACCCTAGCGTCGGGTGTTCATGTAGGATTTCCTTCCCCTCCACCATAAAAAAAAACACAAAAATTTATAATACAATTTTCATTTCTTCCAAAAAGCAGGTGATGCAGTCAAAAGCTGACTGAGGAGGGAAAATATACTTGATTTTTGTGATTAATAAGGTTGGTATACAATCTGTCATAAGGCGCTCTTATATATACAGCTCTGGAAGAAACTATGGTCCAGGTCACATTTAACTCCACAAATATCACAATTCTCTGAAGGCAGAACATTTATTTTAAACTTCGCTCATTTTTGTAAGATTTTTCTTATAATTTCGTAAGATTTTTCTTATAATGAATAAAGACGTTTATTATATTATTATTATATGTGCTGGAAAATAGGCGTGCCCAAATTTCAGATATAATTTTCATGCCAAAACTGAGATGGGAGTGAATAAGTGTATATCTAGTAGGGTTGGAATTGCAGTACTCCCACCATACCCTCAACCACCTATCTCGCAATTTGAATTTTAGAATACTGAAAGAGTCAGATAGACATATTTCAAATGTGCTTTTAGATGGCGGAATAATGAAACATAATATTTTTAGTTGCAAACTTCTCTATGAAATCCTTATTTTCCTATAAAGAACATAACCAGACTAACCAACAGCTACGCTCCGGGCTATGTGCTCCGCCGAGCGCTGAATTACAAGTTAGAAGCATGGCGCGTTACGTGTAATAATTGCAAAACGCTAATGCTTTGATTGCAAGAAACACCAGCCGAAAGACTGATCCTACTTAAAGTAGCTCTCGTGCCAGTCGTCACATACCACTTGTAGACTGCAGTTTCGAGCTGTTGGCTCTCGTCAGTGCAAGGTAGACATGCGACGACCGACACGAGGATCACTTGACCATTTAGTACATTTCGGTATCTTTGGGATAGCGACATGTAAAATAGTCAGCAGGCGCCATCTAGCGATCCAGTGTCTATTTATTTTTCGATTGCAACAGACACTGCACCGCTAGATGGCGCCTGCTGACTATTTTACGCTGTTATAACGTGGCCCAATTAACTGGTTGTTAATTTCTCGTACAAAAATCGATCCATTGGTGAAAAGATTCAATATGAGTTCTGCCAAATTTATCGGAAATTTAAAAAAATTTATCAGTTTCCTTTCTAAAATATAAAAGCCAACTGCATTATAAACACCCTGTATACCAACAAACAAAGCTGTCAAATAATTATCACTAGTAAAATTATTTTGGATATCAACTACTAAGAATGACAAGCGTCAATAGTCCCGAACCCTTTTTTAAATCCATACTGATTAATTGGAAGTAGTTTTTATAACCACCACTCTAGTCTGCCCTATATCATAGGTGACGCGCACGTGACGTCACATTCATACCTTGGAGGATAAACAAATACTAACCTTACTAATTTTTGGGCTTGTTTACATGTGAAAAAGCTTTCCTTGTGTCTTATATTTGTTTGTACATTCGTGATATTTTAATAAAATATTAAGGTAAGAGTGTAATAATTATATATTTATACAAAAACTACAACATTCTAACAATTGATTGCAGAAACATGGATATGAGTAGTTATTTACAGCTTGATAAAATTCATCAAGATTTATTTCAAAAATATCTCTGTTGGGTGTAAATCTAATCACTCTTTGTTTAGAAGATTGTTTTGTGGATATAGAAGACTTTCCCAAAATATTATATCCTCACAGTAACGTATCTTGTAAATTCTAAAAGTGCTTGTACGATAGACGAAAAGAAAGCATACAAAAGTCTTGAGGCATATAATCGAGCAGTGTGTGATTGGGTGAAAAAAATTGCGTAAAGCAGTTCGATATAAATGTTATAGTTTTGGGAAAAGTAAGTATTGTACCCTTAGACCATTCAATGTGCCGCTAAGCGTAAGCGGCACATTGAATGGTCATTGAATAACTTGAACGTTAATAATAAACCTTAAACCCTGTTTGTTTACATAAAAATACTATGTCAGCGATATGTTATTTTACCTCCAGGGTAGGCCAGCTGTTAAATCGTGCGAGTCACCTATACGTTCCAAAATCTTGAGAACACACGAATGAAGACAGATAGGTCGATAAGAGTCTGCATGATAATGATCCTTGCCTGGTAGAATGAGAACCACAATGACTTTTAAACAAATCAATGCTTTTACTTGTACTGCAATCGTTGCTTACTGCTTTGCGAAAGTTTTCTGGAATTCTTTGCATTTTTTGGCTTGCTTCCATAAAGAATAAGGAGTCGTTTTTTAAAATTATCTCGCTCAATTTTTTTTAATGAGTATGGCCTATGTCTACAACATCTATATATTTTTTGAAATTGAACTGATCATGCGGTTGAAAAGACAGGTTATTTTTGATATTTGTAATTTTGTTTATTACGTTTAAATAAGTTATGTATTAAGCGCTAATACTTGGCAAAATTATTATACTGAGAGTAGTATAAAAAAATAAACATCACCTACGTGGGATCCGATTGGCCATTCTTACCCTGTTATATCCTTTACAAATTTTAGAATTTTAATACACTGCAAAGGATTAAAGCATTATGTCTAATAGCAGTAATTAAACGAACAATACAGGTGGGTATCATTGTAATAACAGAGCGGCAGACATAGTGGGATTTTCTTTACATAATAAATGGTCCTTAAGAAGGGTAGTACCTATTCGGATAATTAGTGTCTGTAGTTGTAGATTTCAATTGCCTCTAATACACTATTTAAATTTATAGACTTTCGAACGTTTAACCACCAGTTCAGAAATATAGCTGGTTTCTAAGCCACGGTTTGCAAATTTGAATTATTCTTACTAGGTCTCGAAGAGCACAGATCAGTTTAAATTATATCGAGTAAACGTTAAAAAAAAATCAGCCGATTATGGCGGAAAAAATGTGTCGAAACGTTTACGAAAATAGATAAAAAACATCCTACATATTTCGTTATATTTCAAGAAAAATATAAATGGGTAAAAAAAAAACATATGTTTTTAACATACTTCCGAAAACACATCAGAAATATATCTGATTAGAACCAAAAATGGACATAAATCTCGAGAATCTTTAGATGCTATAAAAAGATTATACTTTCTGACGATTTTGATCATCTTTGCATGGTCTTTCTGAGATCTATTATATATTTCTTTGACATTTAGGTGTTATTCAGGGTAGGTAGGTATTTTTAAATTATTTTAAATGTATATATTGTATCTATTGCACTCTTTATAATAAAGCTGATGATTTTACGATTTTAACTAATGTTTTAATGAAATGCATTAGTCGATACAAAATTAAATTTTAATTTTGTATCCCCATTAACTTCAAATAATTTGAATGCGGAAAAAGCGTCGGATTTGTAAATTTCAAATTCACAGCACAACACCTGATCAGTCCGCTATACTAAAGCCATTTAAAAGTTTGAAACAACCTTCAACCTTCGGCATTCATTCTAATATTTTCGTTACAGAAACTTTTCCCGCTTAATTTTTCCGTTTGTTAAAACTCTTCTCACTAAGTCGAGCATGCTAAAATCAGCTGTAAACTGTCTTATTTAGCACTTGATTCCGCTATAAAAGTCATCGTTTGTCCCTGATATTGTAAATTAATTTTGTGTTTACTTAAAACGATCCTAATGAGAAGATTATTTAAATTCGGCAAACAAAAGAGTGACCGCAAGTTTCAAGTTTGTCGACCTTAAAACGCATACCTAGAATTACATTTTATCAACCATGACTTTCAACATCTGTTTCACAGGGTGCACCCGGCAGCCATGGAGGTAGTTGTTTAAAATGTGCAAAAGGGAAGCTTTTTAGAGCTGGCATTCCACAGGCACAGAGGATACATTCAATAGAAACAATAAATTATCCAAATACTGTTTGTGGAATTCTTTAAAGTCTATTTCTTAGGTATTGTACAGTTACACACTTCTATTTCTAGTAATGTTACAGGGTGTCACCACAGGCTTAAGTTATATTAGTATATACCGTGTTCCAAATTGGGGGTGCATACACACAACGTTCAGCTGAATGAAGTATCCATTTTCAAAATTAATTCATGTCATAATATAAAGAGAGTTCAATTCGAAAAATAGCGAAATTCAGGCCAATTTTATTATATTTTCTTTCAATTCTGCAGCGCAACGTCATAAAATCGTGGCACACCCGGACCCGAGGATCAAAACGATCATCGCGTTGAGAGATAACCGCCATCCATCAAACCGTTTCCCTTTCACTTTAAGAACTTATCCTTGGACCCAACTACACAGATTTGATATTAATCGAGTTTCCGAAATCATTATTTGTTTGAAAACAAAGTTATTTTTGTGCCAAATTAATGATGGGATGCGGTTGCCGTGGATATCGCAGCTGTCACTCCGCCCAGCGCTGTTATGGAAGTTTCTACCACAAACCCTTATACTAATTACTAATCAGGACCAACAGGCAAATTCGTTAACAGAAAACTTTTCCAACGCTTGCGGTATATATTATTTTTTTGAATTCACACTTGCTGCTTTCTCTTTATCTTCTTTTCGGTCTCGATTGGTTATGCCTGATTATTAAAGAAGTACCTAAGAAATAGTAGTTTCATTCTACTAAAAAGTACCCACTTTGCATAAGGAAAAATTCTTTTAAAACATTTGCATATACCATGACATTTGTCACAGAAAAAGCAATCAAAATGTTCCTAGGCATTTTTTTATTGGATGAATTATAAATAAGTTACTTATCAACATTATGTGATACATTTAATCGAAATCGTTTGAGCCCTTTTAGAGAATAAAAAATATTTTTTTTACCGATTTTTAGGAGCTAACTCCCTCCTCATTTGAGCTAGAACCGATTTTATGATTTCGCCTCGAGGTGTGGCCGTCCTGAATATGCATGCCAAATTTGAGCAAAGTCGATCTAGTGGTTTGAGCTCTAGGTGCGACCACAGACGACAGACATAGACTACAGACAGACATTTTTTTAGAATCACTTTTTTGGGTTAAGGGGACTTGATAATGCGTAAATTCACCAAAAACTCGAATTTTTTGCACGATCACAATACTTTGCCTATATACTCCGTATTTGGGAAAGTAAAAACAACATCGTGATATTGTTTCGTGTAAACCACGTTATGGAAATGCCCGGCAAAATATGATTTTTGTGCAGAGAACTCTAGCAGTTATAATCACTTGCCGACTGAATGAGAAACAAGTGTATATAGGAATACTAAATGCGCACTGGGAGATACACGAAATTTACGATACCTTAATAAGTGTACAGTGAACGGTACTATATAATTTTAATGCGCTGGTAAGTGATATGCGTGTGATATATTTAAATATTTAGTTATTTGGTGTGTATTCAAACCTCTTAATTCATTGCTTAAAACTGAAAATATGTTTTAAGTCCGGTCCTGTGTATTGCTACCATATAACGCCAGCGATATAATAATCACAAGCGGTTGCGTCGGCTCCCTTTATGCTTTCTTACGAGCTTTTTTATATCTCTGAATTACATATGCGACAAACTATTCGCGACTTATTAATGGAGTTGCTAAGCACAACGCTTCATCATTTATAACCTTTATCTTCTTAAAAATTAAAACTGTAAAGTCTGGTGTTGAACTTTGCTAAAAGATTATTTATTTTTTATCACTTTTCTATTTGGATGTCAGGCTATGCGCTCAGGCTATACCTCCTATCTTAATTTACTTGAAAGGTAAACTATAATTTATATAATAAAAAATTGCAAATGTCTGAGAGTGTCTGCGTGAAAATCTTGCAGCAGTTTTGCTCGCAATATTACACCTCTGTATAGTTAAAAATAAACTACATAAGACGGATGAAAATATAAATAGCCTGATATAAAAACTGAACATAATTTTTACTTCATTATAAAATAATTCGATTCGTTTTTATAGAATGGAAATAAAAACATTAAAAGTAATAATAAACCAGAGACAGGTTAAAATTAGTGTTTATTCTGTTTTCCAAATATTTAAAAATACACATGTAGATAAAAAATGTTTATACTAAGTAAATCATAATTTATGAGGATGTCTCTGTAAACTCATCTCTACCGTAAGTATTTATGTACTTCAGAATTTTATATTTATTCAAAAGATAACACAAAGCCATTCGAATATAAAAACAAGAATGGTTTTTGACGCGGACGTCCACAGGAAGACAGGATTATATTTTGTGAAACTATTTACACGAGTATACATGACATTTTTAATTTTCGGCGGGATGCCTTGCCAAGGGCCACTGTAAAGGCATGCTAAGAAAACGAAAAAAATATTCTCTCGAATTGGAAGTATAACACATAGGAAGGTTATTTTACAATAGTCAAAATGGCAGGCTTCTTTACGAATGTAAGACTTCTAATAAAAAATGTTTTGCAAAATTTTAGTTGTTTTTCCTTTTTTCAAATGATTTTAAATGTTCTGAGTACCTTATGTTAAATGACCTTCCTGTTTGACCTATATGGCAGCTATTGCATTCTTCACACGAACGTTTATAAACCCCCGATTTTTTATTTTTCTGTGTTTTCTGCTTGGAATTATAGAAAATATTTGACATTTTTTGGCTAGGTTTGAATGCTATCTGAAGGTTATGGTTTAACAATACATACAAGATTCTTTCTGATATGGGGCCAAGAACAGAACTTTCACCCATATTTTAGCTAATTTTTAATCATGCGGACAAGTCCCAAATTGAAGGAGTAAATAGCCAAAATCGAGCGTAAAAACTGGATTCTTTTTAAGGGATAAAAAAGATCACAAGTTGAAAATGTATGTTTATCAAAATAGATGTGATAAATCTCAAATTAGTGATGGTTACTCATAGAATTCTGAACAATATCCAAACTGTCCGTCTGTCTGTTCATCTGTAAGTACTATAACTTTATACAGTATTTCTGATGTAGGACTTGTTTTTGAGTGAATAGAAAAAATAGAGCGTAAAACAAGATTTTTTTTTCAAAGAAATAAAAAATATCACATTCAAAATGCTTGAAATCAACCACTTGTTGAATAGATTTATCTTTAAGTTTTATCAGAGGCCTAGATACATGATAATTGGATTCAATTGGATAAAACTGAATTGAAAAGGTTTTGTCTTGATTCATAGTCAGCCCGGGATCTCTAAAATAAATACCAATTTTTTTATTTTTTTTTTATGACGTTCTCTATAGTTACATCGCTTACAATCAATATCATATGATCTGCAAACGCACAGTAAAAATGGGTATAGATTGTTCTATATCATTAATATAAAATAGGAAGAGTAACGGCCCCAAGACACTACCTTGTGGCACTCCAATATCCATATCTAGTTTGTTTCAATATACGCCAAAATATTCGACAAATTCAAATCTATTTGACAGATAGGATTTTAATAGTTTATTATTCTGACCACGTAAACGCAGTCAAATGCTTTGGATAAGTCGATAACTTTATTGCCCACGTGAACACTCTTATATAAGTAATTTAAAATGCTTACTAGTACAGATATAGTAGAAGGGTTGTTCCTGAAACCATATTGAGTCGGCGAGATGATTTCATTTGCCTCGAGAAATTTGCTAATTCTGCTTACTAATAATTTTTCAAAAATTTTTGAAAAAACAGACAGAAGGGATATAGGACGATAATTATTATTATTTTTTTAGCAAGCTTAGAAAACTACCTTCAATAAAAACATTGATTTATTATATGACATAGAGGTATTACTAACTTGTGTGAACACTGTTTAATTATTTTAGTTGAGAAGTCATCATGCCCAGTGAAGTTAGAATTTTGTAACTTGTTAATAGTGTCCAGGACTTTAGATTCTGTAACAGCATCGAGATAAATAGGTTTTTGAAATCGGGTAATAGTATTGATATTCGTTTCGTTGATGTTGTGTTCTGTTGATAACAAAGATTTGGATAAATTAACAAAATATAAGTTAAAGGAGTCAGCAATTTTCTTTTTATCTGATGTCTCATGTTTATTTTTATAGTAGGTGTTTCACTTCGAATGTTATTTTTTATACTATTGTTTATTATTTTCCAGGCTATCTTGGATTTGTTTGGAGAATTTATTGTGATTTTGTCAAAATATAGTCGATATACAGTTTTATTACATTTTTTATAGTATTATTCGCCAATAGTACCAGCTTTGCATAGGTTATATGTAGTTCACATTGAGCCATTTTTCGTCGCTTAAATATTTCATGAAATTCTTTACGTTTGTCATTGAAAAAGACCTAAATTTGATATAGTTATTTATCGGAGTATTGTTTATTTCATCTGTTATTTTTGAGCAAAATGGTCAGAGATCCCTGTATAGATTTTATTTCTATCACGGACATTGAAATTTGTCAGAATATAATCTACAATCTACAACTGTGACTGAATTGTTAAAAATCCTTACAGGTTCATTAAATATAAAATGTAAATTAAACGAATTAATCAGATCGTCTAAGCGATTTCTTGCATTATTGTTTGATAAATAATTAATATTTAAGTCACTACAAATAATAATTTTATGGACATTTGAACTACATGTTTTAAAATTTTAATAAGAAAATTATTTACATCCGTATTTGGTGCCGTATATATAGACACATCACACAATAGTTCGTATCGTTAATGGTTAACTTGATAGCTGAACATTCAAATATTTTATCTGAGCTTAATTTTGACAAGCTAGTAAAATAAGTGGCTGCAAATTAATAGATCCTATATTTGAGTAAAACTTGAAGTAAAATTTGGGTCAAATCGGAAAAAATTTAAAAAAAGTTATGAAGGCGTTTTACCTTTAAGTACGTCATGTTGTATATTACAAGTTTTTTTATTTACAAGTTTGAAATTTCTACTTTCCTATCTTTGTAATCGACTAAATTCGTACGCACGTAAGATTCACTTACATCATCATCCTCAGAGATGAGCATATGATAGAAAAACATGCCCTCCCCCTAGACAGCTAAGCGGCGTAATCTCTACACGTCGCCCAGAAAGAATCCCGCACACCTTGACTGCGAAACCGCGATGCAACTGCACTAAAACAATGCAGCCCTAAACTTGCCCTAGTAATATAAATCAATCGGTCCCCAGCAGAGCGCTCTGCCTTCCCTTATACGTAGGCGTTGTAAACAAAACCGATACACGTTAATAAGAAATTACTCACCTCGACAACCTTCAGATTCTGCTTGTCCAAAAGGAATTCCATGGACTTGTGGGGCCGGGCCGGGTGGGACTGGCCGGGGTCGTTGGGGGCTAGCGAGAGTCGGGGCTCCGGCCCCAGGTTCAGGAGGCTCCTGGCCTTCGCATTTGCACCACTCGTAATAACGGTAACTTCCGTATCCAAGTCGGTCTCGATAAGCCCCATGGGCTCCATGGGCACTTGGGCTTCGGCCGAATCGATAGTTCGACGGCGACGGTGCCGTGTCGCGCCCTCCGGCGTAGCGACGCTAGAGGCGTGCGTCGTGTGCTCTTTCTTGACGCTTGCGTGTACCACGCGGGGCGGCAGTTTCGGCAATGGTGGCTTCGATGTTATCGAGTTCGACTTCGCGAGGCTTGTGTTGTTGTTGTTGGTCTGAGGGGTGGAGTTGACCGGCGGACCCTTGAGGGGGATGTAGATGTAGTCTTCTTTGGTGGCGATGCGCTGCTGGGGGGCCATTTGGATACCTGCAACAAGGATTAAGTCAGGTGCATCGATAAATGGGTCAAGGTTACTGTATACAGAGAGATCATCTACAACTAGTGCCAAACCAACCAAAGAAGCTCGGTCATGTTATATAAGCAATATTCAGTCAGCTTTTCCCTAAACGACCTAAAAGATTTTTCTGATTTTATTGCTATCTAACACTACAACACCCTGTTATTTTGAAACGCGCTGCCTGATTTATTTATTTATTTTTTTGGACATAGTACTCGATGAGCTCTATTTGACTATTTTTTAAAAAATATCATTTCCATGTTTTCAAGGCCTACTACCCCCAAATGGGTCGAAATTTCAAGATCGACTATTAGGCATTTTTTTATTGGAAAAGTGAATAGCGTATTCGTATCTCACGTAGTCTTATGCAAAAATTTTGCTCGATATCTCATATAGGGTGTTTGTTACTCAATCGCCAAATTTGAAAATTTTTCAATTTTCGACGGGACCTGTATAAAAGTCTGTTATGATCTAATGAAACAAACGTTGAAAAATCAGTATTTTGTGGTCTTGTGCGGTAAACTTTTTCTTTTAAAATTCCCCACTCTAAAGGTGTTAGATTTGGTGAACGCGGAGGCCAATGAATAAGAGGGCTACTTCCTCCTATCCATCTGTTTGGAAAATTTTCATTAAGACATCTACGTACATGTGAATCCCGTGTAGTCTGCCTCAAGCTAGTTGTTGGATTTTCTTCGAAATATTGTAGAATAACGTTTGATAAATCAGTTTCATTCTTATTTTATTTTATTTAACCATTCCACGAGAGTTAGGTAAAAAACGCTTTTAAATATTATCCTAAATCTACAATGATTGGCAATCGGATGGTTCACTATCTAAGGATTTGTCGGTTAAATTATTCAAAATTTCTCCTCATTGGCCACGTGGTTGGCCAACCACGTTTCCAACTAAATGAATAATTACGGTTAATTCTTGGCGCATATACATCTATTTGGGGTGTAAAACTCAAAGTTGAGTCCATATCTGAACCCAAGAATGTTGCTTCCTTACTTGTATTAACATATTCTATTTTGGGAATATCTTTTTAGGTTCTTATGTTTGTAAAATATAGAAGTCCCGTTTTTTTTTCTTCATATTAATCATTAAGGAGATTTTATAAGACCATTCCTCTGCGTTAAATTTTCTAACCCGTTTCCATTATCACTATGAAGTAAACAGACGTGTGTCGTCTGCATACATAAAAGCATCACCATCTGTTATATAATTCCGCAAATCATTAATGAAAATAAGGAATAATAGTGGACCTATAATGGAACCTTGAGCTACACCAATTTCCATATCAACAATATTAGATATTTCCGAGTCCATTGAAGCTAAAATTTTTCTATTTTCTAGATACGATATTAACCAATTGAATATCGTCACATATTCCCATTGCATATAATTTATTTTCTAGAAATTTCGGATTCACCGATTTGAAAGCCACAGTCAAATAAAAAAAGAGGCTAGCTGCTTTTTTACCTTTATTAAGGTAGTCGCAAATTTTTTGAACAAATTCAAGAGTTGTTATGTCCGCAGATTTATTAGCTCTATAACCAAATTGACTATTAGTAAATTAATTATTCGGTATTAAGTATACGAAAGAATTCTATTGGTCGCTACCTATTCAGGAATTTTAGATAGATAGCTTGATAAGATTATGAGTCTATGATTTTGAATTAATTGCGAATCATCTTTCTTGTGCAAGGGAATTATTTTAATTTCAATATTTCGGAAATTGCACGAGATTTATTGATAACTTAATTAGGTGTAAGAGAATCTACTAGAACATATTTACAAAACTTTAAAAGCCTTTAAGTAGGGATCTCGTCAAAATCTGTTCAATTTTTCTTTTTCATGTTATCTATTATGGTGATGATTTCCTCTCCTATTACAGGTTCAAAAGAAATTGTGTTAATTTTCCCGACCGTTGTACAGTTATTTGACCTAGTTCAAATGTGCTTTTAAAAAGATAATATTTTAGTCGCAAACTCCTCTATAAAATCCTTATTTTACTATACAACCAACAGCTACTCTCCGGGCTATGTGCCCCGCCGAGCGCTGAATTACAAGCCTGGCCTGGTTGCAGTCTGGTTACGTTCCTTATAGTAAAATAAGGATTTTCTAGAGGAGTTTGCGACTAAAATATTATCTTTTTGTTATTTGACCTGTTAATCTACTATTTACACTTTGCCATAAAGTTTTACTTTTATTCTGGGAATTCTCAATTTAGTTCGTATTAATTTTATTAAATATTTTCTTATTAATATTTTTTTGTGGTTTCTAAATGATCTCATTAGTTCGGGACAACCAGAGTTATTAACATTATAATACGAAAAATTAAAGTTATTTAACTTGTTTTATTTTTAAGTCCGTTTGAGTTTTTATTTTGCTAGTTTATAAAAAAATAAGTGGCACTTTGTTCATTCAACGTACGTCCTAAAATATATAACAAAGGAGCTACCATTTCTTAATGGGAAGTTTTTCATTTGCACAGCGTGTTTCTAAAAGATCTGTGCACAATTCTACAACATATTCCTCAGAGCTAAATAGAATGATTTGTTTCCAACGATGGGCTTTAAATTTGGGATGTGGATCTATAACGGAAAACATATTTTCGATTAACATACATCTCTATGTTCCTTTAAAATTTAGTATGTGATGCATCTAAAAGCAGTTATTATCTATCTATTATATTTTGGTTTGCTGCTGGCGTATCTACCAATTTTTATAAACAATTTTCTTCGCGAAAAAATAAATCCATTTTTGTAAGATCTGGGGATTTAGAGGCCATTTATTGTCCTATCCTGTATAGTAAAGTGTATACGACCGGAATTGAAACCGTATAAAAACTAAAAGCCAGCAAAAACAGTCGGTATCTCTTTATTGTACATGGGCGGAGGTAAATAGAAATGATTGGCATAACAAAATGTTAAAATTGTATTCATTTTTATTATTTTTTGTTTATTAGGTTCATTTCGCCAATAACATATTTTTGAGGTATTATATCAGTTTTAGACATAAAGTCTAAATATTTAAATTTATTGGTTTTAGTTTTAAAGTTAACCCATATTATATTGAAAGTTTCTTGAACAAAGTAAAGAATTATTATATGAAAACAAAAATAAATATTTGTATATATAAAACATAAATAAAAACAAAATTAAAATATTTCTCTAGAATGAAGTAACTTAAATTAAAATTTCTTGTCAACTAAATAAAATATATTCCACGAAATGTAACAATAAAAAAGTGAATGAAAAAATGAAGAAAAGTTAAATGTTAATTGACGCGTCCGAATCTTCACTTTCTGAGGAGGAATCATTATCCAGTTGAATTAAAATCTGCGCACTAGTGGATAGCGTTGGATATCGATTTTCTTCTCCAATTACATGCCTAACGCAATTTTTTCATAAATCAGTATTATTGTCAATGTCATTTATTACTTCTCTTATATGATCAACTACTATCGCGCTTAACGTTGGAGAGTTATTACATTTTCGTAAACGTACTTTTAGTGTTCCCAAACCATCTCGATAGGATTAAATATGCAATAGTATGGGGGTAACCGCAAAAGTGTATGACCGTGTATATTGGATAAGTTATCAATGACACATTCCTTTTTGAAATTCTGTTCTTTTATTCTTTTCAGTAATTCGCGTTTTATTGGAACTTTTACAGGAATTTCCATTTTTTTTCTCATGAATTTTAAAATGTCTTCCTTTTCTGTGCTGTTATTTGGTATTTTATTTAATATACGCGAGTGATAAGAAGCATTATCTAATACAATTACCGAATTTGGCGGAATATTAGGTAGAAGCTGTTGAGAAAACCATTTTTCGAATAGATCGGCTGTCATGTCTTCGTGATAGTCTGCAGAAGACTGCGATATTTTTTTGGCCGACAAGAGCAACGCATTGGGTACAAACCCATTTTCACTTCCCGCATGAAGTATGATAACGCGTTTTCCTCTAGAACACGGAGTATTTAAAACACAATTGTGCGAACTATCTACCCAACCATACTGAACATCATGCGTGTCAAACCACGTCTCGTCTAGATAAACTATATGCCTGTTTGGTTTACGATATTCTCTAATTTTTTCCAAATAATCTACTCGAAGTGAAACTATACGTCGCGATTCCATAATTACCATACGACTGTCAAGTTTTTTATGTTTAAAATCGCATTCTAATAAGACATTTCGTAGTGTATCTAAAGACCTATAATTATAATCAGGATAATCGCTCAATTTTTCTTGAATCATTTTTAACGTAGGAACTATATTTTCTTCATACATATTATAAATTATACGCCGTATTACATCTCTAGTAGCATCATCAATATTTTTTAATTTCGTATTTTTCCGATTCCTCTTTGCGCTGTGATTTATAACATCGCCTTCTTGAATTACGCGATAAATTGTTGATTTTGATATTTTAGTTAATTCGTTAATACGTCTTATTATTTCTTTCTCACATTGTTCAGGATTTTCGCTTTTCAAACATTCATGTATATTTAAAATAATACGTTGACTTTGCACGTGTAAATCTTGGTTTTTAAACTCTAAATTTATTTCGGCTTTTTCGACAATAACCGGTTCAACTATTTCGGGATTTTCGGGCGTTATTATATTATCCTCTGTTTCAAATGGTCTCCAGAAAGCCATGGTAAATTAGTAAATAATTAAAATATTTTACGTTTTATACAGTAGTAAATATTTATAAATATGAACAGTAACTAACTAAACTACTACGCTTGATATTATAATAGGTATTTATGCACTGCACTGGCACATAGACAGCACGTTGTTAGACTTCCACGTTGACTGATAAGAAACGATTTACGAGTTTTATTACCTTTAAACCAGTGCAGTCGTAGATGATTCATTCAGGCTGATTACATTGCCAGTCTCGGACTCGCCTGCACAGTTTCAACTACCATTCGAATTTCGATACCATTGCCAAATATATAGGACAAAATATCAAGTTCAGTGCACACGGTCCTGTGCTTTAAAACTGACCAGTTTCAATTTTGGCCGTATTAACTATAATGTACTTTATTCTCATGATCGTTTGTTGAAAATAAATATGTGTCTGTGTTAGTGTTAGACTGATGTTACATTTACCAATAGTTTCAGTCTCCTTCCTATTAATTTTGCATTATATCATATTACCAACTTAAATTTAAGACTCTATAGCCTTATTCAACTATTTCTATAAAAAATAGATCTATTTGCTGTGCTTCCTATAATACATTTTCTCTGTAGTTAGCTAATATATGTATGCACAATACATTTTGGATATTAGAGGTATTATAGGTAGTACATACAATACCACAACGTTTACGTGTCCGGGTTTAAATTTAGACGGAAAAATTTGATGTATTAAGTTCTGACAGACTGTTTATATCAAGGCTGAATAGTAACAAAATTAAGTCTACTTGTTATGACTATAAAGTAGAGAAACCATTCTGACATACCTTTGTATGTATGTACGGTATAGAACGCTTCAGTGTAAATAAAGGATATATTTAAAGTAGTAAAAATAGTTTTAGTACCTGTAGAAGGAAGTACTTGGCTTCATGTAAGAGTCATCACCCTTATCTCTAATCGCAAACAAATACCTATTGTGACATAAGATTACATTATATAAGACGCCTCTCGGTATATTACCGAGAGGCGTCTTTATCATTACTTCAGGCAATTTTCAAATTACCCGACTTTTATAGGATTATTTCAAATAAAATCCAGATCAGTTAAATATTGTAATCATAAGATTGCAAATAAATTACAATTTTTAAAACGCCAAGAACTTTTTTTAAGTTTACCAACAGTTTTATTAAATTTAGACTTCTCACATTCATTTTCGGCGGTAATTGACCGAGTACAGCATTTTCCAAGTAATGGCTTTTTCACTACTTTAAAGACATCGAATTTTTATGTTCCATATTTAAAATTTACACAAAACAATGTGTCCTACATCAAATATACTCTATAAAATTCTATTTTAAGTATTTTTATTTACGACCTAGTTATCATATCCTTTTATGATGGAAAATAGCTAAACCATTGTCAAAAGTTCCCAATAAAAAAAATGAATGGGACCATTTGATTGCTTTTCAAAAATAAAGAATTTAGTGGTGTGTGTGGTTTTGGAAATTTTCTTACATAAAATATGTACCTCCTTCCTTAAAAAATATTTACTACACTTAATATTTTCTGCAAAGAAATTGAAAAAATTTAAAGTATTTTTATTCAAAAAACCACAAAGATACAGACAGATGAACAAGAATCTTGTTGTGGATGCATTTAAAAAAGATGAGTAACTAGTCAGCGTGTTCGAAAAGAAAATTCTAAGGAAAATTTTTGGCGCAATAAACGCAGGTACAACTACAAATAATAAAGGTGGGAAAGTTCAGATAGATTAATCATGTGAATGAGAGTGAAGAACAACAACACGGTCAAGAGAATCTTTGAAGAGAACCATTGGGAAGTAGGAAAAGAAGAAGAACGCATCTCAGAGGGAAGGACAGAGTTACTCAAGTAGCTCAATATAATTGTTATAAGGAACTGAAAAGCAGTAGCACAAAATAGAATATCAGAGCAATTTGCAGGAAGTCAGAGTTCACAAAGAATTGTAGACGTGCGATGAAGTTATTGTCTGAAAGTTATTTGTGGCATTCTACGAATATTTTTTCCTTTTATTTGGGCTTTCTACCACATGTATTGTCCTCTTAAAAAACAAATCACCGAATGTACAAAATAATAAAATTATTGGAAAAAGCCTCTGCCGTCTGTGACGTTTATCAAAGGTACAGTCAGAGGTTATTTTTTTACAAATAATATAAATCGGAATAAACACATTAATGCTGACGTTTCGGAAAGTAGTCTCTTTCCGTTTTCAAAGCTTTTTTCGAAGAACTCTTATTTGTTGTGTATGTTCAATACAATGCTTTAAGATTCTGTTTATGTTATTTCCATAGATACTTACTACTTACACAGAACTGATGATATTTTGTTTTAGGTAATGCTGAGTTTGTTAAGTTCTTCTTTTAACATTGGTAGCCAGGTTGTACAAATACCTACAGAACAATTCGATACGCATTTATCTTCATTCAATGAAATTATTGCAAATTCTTTAATTTCTCTTTTCTTATTATCTGCCTCTTTTGTTAAAATTTTTGCCGAGTCTCGGTTTATTCTATGTCCGTTTTCACAAGCATGTTCACAAATCTTAGATTTCTGAATACAGTTTTTTGAATTCTGCTCCCGGTTTATCGGTTTTATTTTTGTTAAAATAGGGCAGTGTTCCCGTTTGAAATACCGTCCTAACATCAAATTTTTCACCTATAAGGCGTAGCTTCTCCGATAGTCTGTATACATAAGGAATTGTTGCTGTATAATGACGTTGATCCATTATTTGGAAATACCGATTGATATATTAAAAATTATAATTTAAAAAAACTAAAAAAAAACACGCTCCGAACTAAAAAATAATATTTAAAAAATGTTTTATTGCGAGTAAAAAAGCGTGGGAGTGCTTTTTACTATATTTTTATTGCACTCCGCACTTTTTACTTACAATAAAAAAATTTTAACATTATTTTTTACGTTTTAGTTCGGTTTGCTATTAAAGCGTGTTTTTTAAACTATAATTTTTTTTCGTCAATCTCTTTTTTGTTTTTGTGTTGTAGTTTCATTTTCATTGTTGTTCTCACGAGTAATGGACAATTAAACGGTCAACCTCCCAGAGGTCCGATATTAATAACACCGCCACCTCCGGCAAAATGTCGACAATAGATTAATCTTTTTTTTTAAAAATTTTATCCTGATGATCCTGGTGAGGACATTACGACAAAGTTGGTAAATTATTGCATTATCGCCGGTTTAATCTGACGTTTTGAAGACGGTGAGGATCACGTTCAAAGATTCAAAAAGTTACATACAAACAAATTAACAAACAAACAAACAAACATACACGTGAAGCTAATATAAAGCGAGTAAAAATAGTAAACATTTTATAGAAAAAATTTACGAAAACGATATTCATGAATCACATCCGATGGTTAGTATTGATGTAGTTAGTCTTTTTACCAATGTTCCGCTAGATGAAACCTAAAAAATAGGTTGCTAAATGATAGTAATTTGGAAACTAGAACTAAATTAAATGTAAATAGTATAATGGAACTATTAACATTGTGTATAAAAACAACCTATTTTCAATTGGAAGATGAGTTCTATCAGCAGAATTTTGGCGTGGCAATGAGGTCTCCATTATCATCAATTTTAAGCAACATATTTTGACACTAAAATTTATTCAAACCCACTAACTTGTCACCACGTGATACAACGCGACTTACATAATATCCAAGAATGGAGTGATATTTGGCTTCTACCTCTAAATGTAGCAAAATGTGTGGTACTTCATTTAGGTAAATGCAACCCAAGATTATCTTACAGCATGAATAACTCAACTTTGTCTACGGTAAATTCACATGATGATCTTGGCGTTTTGATTACGGAAAACATGACATGGTCTGACCATATTGCACGTCAGGTCAAGAAAGCCAACAGTAGGGTGTATTTGATACTGAAAGTTTTTGAGAATGCTGATTATAACACCTTATCTAAACTATTTAAACTATACGTCCGCCCTATACTTGAATTTACCAACAGTGTATGGTTCCCATCTTTAGTTCGTGATGCAAATCTTCTGGAAAATGTACAGCGTAGATATACACGGTTGGCATTTGGTCAGAATCGCCCGCCATATGAAGAACGCCTACTTCTATTTAATTTGCCTCTACTCAGCACTCGACGAATCAGAGGGGATTTAATTATTACATACAAGACACTTCATAGCAACACATCATCAATTCGACATCTTTATAAATTGAACAATGATGAGCGTCTTCGTGGTCATCCTTTGAAGCTTTCGCGAGATCCATTTCGATCAGTGGTCCGTCAAAATTTCTTAACGTTGAGTGTTTTATAAGTGGAACTCTTTGCCATATGAAATAGTTTGTGCACCGTCTTTGAACAGTTTTAAAGCTAGACTTGATAATATGATACTGTGAACTAAATTTTGTTAGATGTGAGCATAATAGGATTTTCCTCTGCTCTTATTTATGTTTAATAATAATAATAATAATAATAATAATATTTATGGAGAACTTTGCGAACACACATGTTCAAAATTGTATTAAAAAACCGGTTGTCTGATGGAGATATGTTGATGACATATTTGCATTTTGGCCTCATGGTGTTGATTTACTAGATAGTTTTTTAGAAAATATAACCGTCTATTCGCGTTTCTAGAAAACCAACACATACTAACAGATATCTAAATTTTAACTGAAATCAATCAATAAATTTTAAAAAGGGTGTTGTAAAATGTTTATACGATAGGGCCAAAATAATTTCATCTAATAATAAAATATTAAATAACGAGAAAAAATTTATCAAGGAGGTTCTAGTACAAAATCAATACGCTGAAGCCTTCGTTGATAGAGTTTTCGTAAATGTTGAAAATAGAGACAATCAGGTACGACAAAAACCTGAACGTCATTATACAGCAATAATTCCTTATGTATACGGACTATCGGAAAAGCTACGCCGTATAGATGACAAATTTGATGTTAGGACGGTATTTCAAATGGGGAACACTTTCAGATCTATTTTAACAAAACAAAACCGATAAACCAGGAGCAGAATTCAAAAAAATGGATTTACAATATCCCGTGCTTTGTGATGTTAGGTGGGTGAGGCATCCAGACCTTTCAGTGTGAGGTTGGAGGAGCACAAGAATTATATTAGAAAGAATGAAATTCAGAAATCAAAGATTTGTGAATATGCTGACATAGAATAAACTGGGACTCGGCAAAAATTTTAACAAAAGAGGCAGATAACAAAAAAAGAAAAAATAAAGAATCAGCAATAATCTTATTAAATGAAGATAAATGCGAATCGAATTGTTCTGTAGATATTTGTACAACCTGGCCACCAATGTTAAAAGAACTTAACAAACTCAACATTATCTAAAAGAAAATATCATCAGTTCTGTGTAAGTAGTAAGTATCTACGGAAATAACATAAACAGAATCTTAAAGCTGTGTATTTGACATACACAACAATAAGAGTTATTCGAAAAAAGCTTTGAAAACGGAAAGAGACTACTTTCCGAAACGTCAGCAAAATACATTATTTCTGTGTTTACTCAGATTTACATTATTTGTAAAAAAATAACCTCTGACTGTTCCTTTGACGTAAGCCTCACAGGCGCAGAGGATTTTTTCCAGTAATTTTATTATTTTGTAGATTCGGTGATTTGTATTTGAAGAGGATAATACATGTGGTAGAAAACCTAAACAAAAGGAAAGAATATGATGAAGTTAATGGCGCATTTCTCAAAATTGTAAATTTTGATTTTCCAAGGTTGATATTGAGATAAATGAATGCTGAAGGCGGCACCAAGATAAATTCTATTGATTTATTTTTCTTGATTCATTAAAAACAAGTACTTTAACATTGGATTTTTATGAATATGCATTTTGGAAGCTTTTGCCCATACTTGGGCATATTTATATCGAAGAGGGATGTGACAGGGCTCAAATTTTAGGTAACTATATAACTTTATAGAATATCCTTGTTGTATATATCATTATTTTTCAATAAGTTGCGAATTTAGAAAGTAAAAATCGATTTATTTAAAGAGATGAAAAAAAGTCAAGTAAAAATAATTTTTTTTTTGTATTGAAGCCATTTCTTTCCAGAATTTTAGTAAAAATTCTCTGACATTTGCTGATTATTTGTGATTTCCCTGATTATTCCCTGATGTTCCAGATTCCCTGACATTTCCAGGTTTTTCAGATTGCTGGGCACCCTGTTTTAAGGAATACAACAGTTACGTTACTTACTGTATAAACGCGATAAGAAGTGTAAGATGAAAGGTGTTTTTTAGAATGTTTTAATACTGAAGATAAAAGTGAAGTTTTTTTTTTTAAATATCATTTTTGCTTTTTGTTTTTTCACCTGGCCCAAACATTACTGACTTTGAACACGCGAGTCTGCACTTTTTTTAATAAACAAAAATTTTAAGTTCCCAGCATCAACCGATTTTGCTTCTTTCGAACACAAAAAACAGTAACACATTTCTATGAAAACAAATTAAATCTAAACAAATTCGAATGTCGAAAACTTCCTTGAGAAAACACGTTGACAAAGTTGAAACAAAACATATACAATATTTCACACATTTTTATCCCAAACAAAATGGTATCGACTGACAGCTGAATTATACGCATGTATGTATATAAAACAAACCGTAAATGTGTCTACTTTAATTATTGTAAACTAAAAATCTTACTGTGAACTTAAAAATCCATAATAAACCACTCGGTTGAACCACTAAACAATACACACTTCTTAACGCATATTTTTTATGGAATACAAGCGTGAAAATAATCTGGTGCAACTGCACAACACAGCCAACTACTCACTACTCGCTTTGAATACCGACCGACATATAACTGTCTTGAACTAGAATTTAGAACGGTAAGCCCATTTTGCAAAACGGATGGTCCTTTCCTATGACTAGCCGTTCGAAGAAGGTGTAACCCCCAATCCCAACTATTTTGACAGGTAGACAGACACATTCCAGGTAACTGTTATGGTTCCTATATAGGTGTGAATTGTGAGAAATTACGGTTCACATGTGATAAGAGTTGATCGTTATCTTTGAGAGACGATTAGATAGAGAGATGTAATGTAATATGCAAAAATCAAATCAAAATACACACTGAAGATATAATTGCAATGTAAATACACCGTTATTGTTTCCGTAAAATAATTCGTGCTTGCCGCTAGAGGTGGCTCTATTTTGTAATTCTAATCAATTAGGGTGTCCCAATAGTACGTCAAAGTCCTATATCGGCCATATTAGAAGAGTTTGGAAAATTATTTTTTTATGCAAGTTGTATAGTATCAAAAAGCGCACATTTTAAAAATATTTTGAAATATACAGAGGACGCTCTATATAATTTGTGCCCAGGCATTTGTTGAAAATCAGGTTATCAATCAGAAAAGCCAGTCAACAGCTTGCATTTTCAGTTCGTAAGAATTTGAAACTTTTGAAATTTCATCCTCACAAAATTCACCTTCACCAAGAGTTAAATGAAGATGATTTTGATCGGCGACTTGAAATTAGTGAATTAATGATGGAAAGGAGTAACCAAAACCCAAATTTTTTGTCATCTCTACTTGTCTTCTCAGATGAAGCAACTTTCGAACGCAGCGGAAAATTTAATCGCCATAATTTCAGATATTGGAGTGACGAAAACCCTCACAGGATGCTTGAAACACCCACGCAGTATCCACAAAAATTAAATATTTGGGCAGGAGTTTTCAGGGATCGAATCATAGGACCGTTTTTCATAGATGGAAATTTGAAGGGAGAAAAATACCTGGAAATGTTGACAAATCAAATAGTTCCCGCAATACAAGAGATTGCTGGTGATGAGTTCGATAATGTTTGGTTCCAGCAAGATGGGGCTCCTCCACACTATCGGGATATTGTTAGGGACTATTTGAATGGTACTTTCGAAAATCGATGGATAGGTCGAAGAGGAACTATTGAATGGCCAGCAAGATCTTCCGACCTCGCGCCACTTGATTATTTTGTTTGGGGCTACGTGAAGGGTAAGGTTTATTTCACTAAACCACCTCGTGATTTGGAAGAGCTGAGGCAACGCATAATAAACATTTTTCCAGAAATACCACCTCAAATGATAAGAAGTACTATCGAAAATTTTTACGTTCGTCTCGGACAATGCCAAGAAGTCAATGGGCACCAGTTTGAACACCTGCTATAATCTTGAAATTAAAACCTGCTAGTGTAGCAGATAAGCTGTAAACTAATTGCCTCAACTGGCCGATATCCTCACCTTGCCTTAAATGGCTGAGTTACCTCCTTGCCTTCACTGGCTGGGATCAAGGCTGAAGTGGCTGAATTAAGAGGTAAAACCACTGGTAGTTTTTTTTTAAATCGAGTTTTTTATTGCCCTGTAAAAGATGTAAATTGAAAATGACTAGCTGCTAATAAATTTACAGAATGTTAATAGTTGTTGTAATTTCCGCACGACCGTGTAAAATCACTGTTCTCAAAACAGCTCGGGAAATCATTCACTCTGAGATCAGTAGTTTTACTTTTCGTATTTTTTTAAGTATGCGGTCAAAACTTTCATGTTTCCACTCAATTTTTTGCGATTGCAGCGACACCTTGCGAGAATCGAAAAAAATGCCCGATATAAAATTCACGTACTTTTGGCCGTAGAATCCGAATCCGCAATAAAAAATAGGGATTTTCATTACAAATTCCAAAGTTGCCCCCGCCCCACCCACTGGGTTAGGGGTGGGAGTCGAATCCAATGTCATTGGATAGATTTTGTAAAAATAACAAATACGTGTTTTTCAGTTTTTGAATTGGACGTTTTTTTATGGGCACAAGACGCTACTCTTGAAACAGTTAATGTTTTTTTGCGATTACAGCGACACCATGCAAGAATCGAAAAAAATGTTCGGAATAAAATTTACGTATTTTTTGCCGTAGAACCAGATTCCGCAATAAAAAATAGGGGTTTCTATTTGAAGTTTTAAAGTTGCCCCTCGCCCCACCCACAGGGTAGTGGATGGGGAGGTCATTTTGGTATCAGTAGATAGTTTTTTGAAAAATTTTTGACACGTATTTTTTTATTTCTCGATTTGATGCAAACTGTTCGAGATTTTCCACCGCTCCCATACTTTTGTAACACCCGGTATGTTGCCGAAACTTAACATAATGCAAAAGGTTTCAAATCTTTACATTGAAGTAGTAACGATTAAGAACATACACAATATTTTTGCATTAATTTTCTCTACTAAAGCATTTCTTGGATGCATTCACCATTTGATTATCAAAAAATGACAATATCTAAATTAAAATCTTCACTACTATACTACTAATGTCTCTAATTTAGGATCCAAAATGATGTGCGGGGGCCTAGAGCTAGTTATTCCAACTTCACAATTAGAATTTAAAAAAATGAGGTGTTTTAAAGTTAATACATACAAAAATTTTATCCGGATATAGGAAACATTTACAAAAAGGTATTGCAAAAATTTACATACTTTATAAAATAAATTTTAAGCTAAAGAGAAAGAAATATTGACAGATTAGAAGCTAACATTGATTTAACTGGTATTAGACAGAAGATAGTGGTAACAGTTGTAGTTAATGTGATTTTCAACATAATTCACAGATTTAAAGATCTGAATTTATATATTTAATAAGTATTTTTGTATATTTTCGGAAGATATTTATTCTGTCAAAGAAAATATTGTAGTCATGCCATAATAGCAGCCAAAAGCACTACATTGAAAAAACTTACGTATAAGAAATATAAAACATATATGCAAATTGTTTTTAAAGAAGTCACATTCCCTGTATTTCAGGGATGAAAGAATTTAACTTTGTTTACCTTCCACTATCCGCCCTCTAACATGCGCTTTGCATGCATAAATTATCCTTTCTCCCCACTCACCTGCATTGGCGGCACTCTTCTTCTTCAGCTTGGCCTTCTCCTCCGCCCCTTTCTTCAAGCTGAACCGAAAACTAGCCAGCCTCGAGAAGAAACCCCCGAGCTTGCCCGATTTCGTCTTCTCCTTGATGCCTTGCGCATGACCGACTTCACGACGCGCATCCTGCGCTTCCATAGCGTTGACTGGCCTGAAAGCGCTATGCCTGCCCGCTTCTGTATCGCCACCACCATATCCGCGGCCAGCTCTGTTGTTTTCATTCTGTTGTGGAGCGTGGTGGGGCCCGAAACCTAGGCCGACGTCCAGATGGGTGTGCTTGTACTGGATGCCGTCGCCGTCCACGTAGGCCTTGATCACGCTGCCGTCCTTGTCTTTCTTTACGAGTTGGCTGCCTGCGAAGAAAAAGACACAATGAAAACAATCCGCGGGCAAGGCAGCGGTTGTGTAGGATGGCTGAAATTGTACAGGACAATCATCCTATCGCCTTATTCTACAGTGTGTTATAATACTGCAGTGCTAAGCAGGGGAGAAATGTTTTTGTTTCTAGTTTTGTTGATGTAAAAATAATATTCAGTTGAGGAATTGAATTTAGGACAAACAGGTTGATTGATCTATCTAGGATTAAGAAAACAAGAACAGTTTTTTTTTCAATTTTTCAAATACTTTTAATAATTTTTGCTATTTAGAGCATACGCTTTAAGTAAGAGTGTTAATGAATCAGTAATGTTAGCATACCTATACAGGGTGTCTCACCGGGAATGAATCGATCGATATAGAGAAAAGTACGCATCAGAAAATTTTGAAAATTTAGATAATTACTAATGTCGGTGTGGCGAATCCAACTAAAATAATTACAAGCAGTTGGCACTTCCGCTTATATTTTAGGGTTCTCGAAAAGAGCATAAAATTATGAGTCGAAAATATGTAGCATATCCTATACCTAAACCTAGCCGGTTCAGATATATTTAACATTTTATAGAAAATTTGACAGGTGCAACGGTTTGCAAGAACCGTTATAACTTCCTTCGTGTAAAAGATCCTCATTTGCTTCTTGTCACGTAAAAAGAACACAAGGAGGACATGTTCTACAACTGAAATAAATTCAATAATATCATACCAAGTGTTCCGTTGTCCGCGTTACATTTTATGAACTTCAAACCACGAACACTTGTTTAGGTCAAATGGAACACCCTGTATTTTTTACGTCAAGTTGTGTAAAATTGAATTCCCTTTTTTCTAATATTAGCATTGTGGGGGTTAAAGTTACAACTTTTTGAAATATTTGCGATTTTATTAGAAATTCATGAATTGTTGTAATCATTTCATCAAAATAGCCATGATTATAAACAATCAGTCATTATCTTATGTCAAAAAATGCCAGCACGTTTAAATTATACCAACGAAAACTTTTTAAATTTGTTTAATATTTATGGATAATGTGATAAAGTAATATCAAGAACTTGCAGCACATTTGCCACTCGATATCCACAAAAACGCAAAATAACACTAACACTGTAACATGCGTATTAATCGAATTGAAGATATGGCATGAACTAAAATAGCAGAGATAAGATCAATTTAAAATATGATTTCATTTCAATTTAATAATTGCTCAAAATTCCGCCCTCGAACCTCGAAACATTTTTCGCACCTTCGGGTTAGTTCCTCATGGGTAGCTCTTCTAATTGAATCCTGTGATATATTTTGAAATGTATTTGTTACTCTTTGCATACAATCTTCAATGGTTGTTAATGGGCTCTCATAAACTTTATTTTTAATAGTTCCCCAAATGAAATTATCCAGAACTGGTAAATCGGGCGAGCGAGGAGGCCATACGAAAGGTCCATTATTGGCAATCCATTGATCATAAAAAGTTTCTTTTATTTACTATTTTCTAAATAGTTCAAATTTTGTAAGATATTCAGATATCTTTCGCCCAAAAAAAAAAAAATTACCTATACATATTAGCAGAAGAGAAAATTTAATTTACCGTTTAAATTTTGCTGATAAAATTGTACCACCAAAATGCCACCACTCTATCGTTTCTTATGGCACAGTAAACATTGAACTGCCAACTTTCCTGAATGTTTCGCTCTCTGAACATATGAGGATTTGAGTCACTCCAATAATGCGAATTGTATCTATTAAAAAGTCCATTTTTAGTAAATTTTGCTTCATCTGTCCATATAATATTTCCCAAATAAGAATCGTGACCCTCAGACCTTATTACAATAAACTCACAAAAATTCTGTCTTCTTAGGAAATCTGTTTCTTTTAATCCTTGAACCATATGGAATGAAAACGGATGAAACTTAAGTTTTAATATGATGAATTGAATCCATGGAAATGCATGAAAATATCCCAGAATGACTATTTCAATGTTTTCGTCATCAACAATATAGGCTTTCTTCTTTGCATTTTTGCCTTGACAGAGCCATAATTTTTAAAATTTTCCGGTATGCCTTTTACAGTGTTTGGTGACGGTTTCAGTTTTTCTGGATATCGAGTAGCAAATGTGCTGCAACTTGTTGATATTACTTTATCACATTCTCCATAAATAATTTCTCCATAAATAATAAACAAATTTAAAAAGTTTTCGTGGGTGTAATTTAAACGTGCTGGCATTTTTTGACATAAGATAATGACTGATTGTTTCTAATCATGGCTATTTTGATAAAATGATTACAACAATTCATGAATTTCTGATAAAATCGCAAATATTTCAATAAGTTGTAACTTTAACCCCTAGAATGCTAATATCAGAAAAAAGGGAATTTAATTTTACACAATTTGACGTAAAAAAATACAGGGTGTTCCATTTGACCTAAACAAGTTTTCGCGGTTTGAAGTTGACAAAATGTAACGCGAAAAACGGAACACTTGGTATGACATTATTGAATTTATTTCAGTTGTAGAACGTAGTTCTCCTTGTGTTCTTTTTATGTGACAAGAAGCAAATGAGGATCTTTTACACGAAGAAAGTTATAACGGTTCTTGCAAACCGTTGCACCTGTCAAATTTTCTATAAAATGTCAAATATCTCTGAAACGGCTAGGTTTAGGTATAGGATATGCTACATATTTTCGACTCAGAATTTTATGCTCTTTTCGAAAACCATAAAATATATAGGGTGTTCCATTTGAAATAAGCAAGTTGGTATCGACTTCCGGTATAAGCGGAAGTGCCAACTGCTTGTATTTATTTTAGTTGGGTTGGCCACACCGACATTAGTAATTATCTAAATTTTCAAAATTTTCTGATGCGTACATTTCTCTATATCAATCGATTCAGTTCCCGGTGAGACACCCTGTACAAGGTGTATTTCAGAAACTACTAAAGATATGAGTTCTGTAAAAGCCCATTACTAGAACATATAAATGGCTCTAGTTTTGAATACAAATAGTTTTTATGTTAAGGGGTAGATGGCGCTGCGCTACGAAGAATATTTTGGATGACAGGAACTTAGAAATGGTATCTGTGTTGAAGATAATTTAATTTCAACTAGACTTGGTTATATGGAAAAAATTATAGTTTAAAAAAACTAAAAAAACATGCTTTAATGGCAAACAGAACTAAAAAATAAAAAATAATGTTTAAATATTAAGATTTTGTTCAACAGCGATAGAAAGTCCACTAACTCAATTAATTAAATGATTTTTAATAAGTTTAAAATAACAATGAAGTGTTAAAACATAATATTTTTAGTCGCAAACTCCTCTATAAAATCCTTATTTTACTATAAGGAACGTAACCAGACTGCAACCAACAGCTACTCTCCGGGCTATGTGCCCCGCCGAGCGCTGAATTACAAGTTACAAGCCTGGCGCGTTAAGTGTAATAATTGCATATTACCATCAAAACGTTAATGCTTCGATTGCAACAAACACCAGCCGAAAGACTGATCTGCCGTCGTGCCAGTCGTCACACACCACTTGCAGACTGCAGTTTCGAGCTGTTGGCTCTCGTCAGTGCAAGGTAGGCATGTGACGACCGACACGAAGATCACTTGGCTATTTAGTACAATTCGGTATCTTTGGGATAGCGACATGTAAAATAATCAGCAGGCGCCTTCTAGCGGTCCAGTGTCTGACTGGGCTTAGCATAGTTCAAATGTGCTTTTAGAGGGCGGAAGGATATCAGCTGGTATAGTGTATACGACTAGAACTGAAACCGTATAAAAACTAAAAGCCGGCAAAAACAACCGGCATCGCTTGCGCATGTAAATAGAAATGCTTGTCATAAGAAAAATGATAAAGAGATGCCGGCTGTTTTTGCCGGCTTTTAGTGTTTATACGGTTTCAATTCTGGTCGTATACACTAAATCTATATGTATCGGTGTTTATGATGCTAATTCTAAAATTCACCCAATCCAATATATTGGTAAAAAACGTACCGAGGGATGAATGGCAAGAGGGTAACTAAAAATGTCATGTCGCTACAGTTAACCTCAGGGAACCGGGCACACCTTGTTGTATAAGAGCCTTACCTTTCTATCGGACCTCTGGGAGGGTTGACTGTTTGTAATAAAATATATATTAATAACAGCCGCGCCTCCGGCAAAATCTCGGCAATATATTAGTCATTTTATTTATTTTTATTTTATTCTGATGATCCTGGTGAGGACATAAGGACAAAGTTGTCAAATTACTGTATTGTCGTCGGTCCTTGACGAGTGTGCAAAGTTTCAGTTCAATCTGACGTTTTAAAGTGGGTGAGAATCACTTTCAAAGATTCCGTTACAAACATGCACGTGAAGCTAATAAAAACGTGGTAAAAACTCGAATATCCAACCGTTTTCGCGAAATTTGAGTTTAAAATATTTAATTTTTTTAAAACTAAACTCACCGTAACTTTCTTACATTAAATCTTGACGATAGTTTATTTGATAC
Organism: Leptura quadrifasciata; assembly: GCA_963675555.1. Lineage (NCBI taxonomy): Eukaryota > Metazoa > Arthropoda > Insecta > Coleoptera > Cerambycidae > Leptura > Leptura quadrifasciata. Next base: position 15,784,460 of record OY776681.1, on the reverse strand, counting down.
TTTCTTCATAGAAAGGTAATGTGAATAATGTGGCAATCAAACTTTTTTGCAACTTCCGGTTAAACCAGAAATTACATATATTACAATTCTAAAGAGTCCCCTGTATATTATTAAACAATATTGAATAAAAATATGTTCCATGCATTTCTTCCAGTGCAACCATAGCAGTAACTCAGCAATAAAGGAAATAATAATGAAGAAAAAAACTTCTTTTCATTTTATTTCATTTCAAAAATAAAGTAACAGGTAATAACCTATGGAAGGAGGTGTTTGAAATTATTGCCATTTTCGTTTGTACAGGGTTAATCACCATATATTGACCCACCCTTACCTATATTTTATTAAAACGTGATTTAAAAAAACAATACCACATATAGGTCACGTGATACAAAATAAATATATGTTTTTTAAATGGAACACCCTATATAGTATTGCATTTTCGAGAAGCGCTTTTCCCCCTAATCTCAAATATATAATATTGTATAGGTCTATCTTAAATACTTCTTGACATATTTGACATTCAAAATTCAAATGAGCTGTTTTATTGCAAGAAGAGTGAGCCATGCGTGTCAAAATACAAGTAAAGCAAAAATAACAAGGTAGGCCACGAAAATAATTATTTTATTGTTTATTCAATTTTGACATTTCAAACCGTCATTATGAACTCCATAGCAACAACCGTAAATAGTTGTTTATTCACTAGTAAAATAAAAAGTTTTTTCTACGACTGCTTTGAAAAGTGCTACTAACTATGCACTACTAATTACGTTTGAAAATTATTGATTTCACATGGCGTGTGATAAATCTTTAACGCACGCTAACAGTATGTGAAAACGCTTTCACGTATGAAAAGAACTACCTTGTTATTTTTGTTTCACTTGTGTTTTGACATGCATGGCTCATTCTTCTTGCAATAAAATAGCTCATTTGCATTTCGAATGTCAAATACGTCAAGAAGTGTTTAAGATAGACCTATACAATATTATATATTTGATATCAGGGGAAAATGGACTTGTCGAAAATGCAATAACATATAGGGCGTTCCGTTAAAAAAAACATATTTATTTCGTATCACGTGACCTATAAATTGTGTTTTTTTTTATCACGTTCCAATAAAATACTGGGAAGATCCTACAGCTTTTATACGATTTTTCTATTTTCAATAATAACAGAAATAAAGGTGGGGTCAATATATAGTGAACAACCCTGTACAACTCAAATAAGCGAAACATTTTTCCTTGACTCTTACAACCGCCGCGCCGTTGTCTTTGATCTTGTACAAGAATTATCGCCTTACAACCTGCACAATTGTATAATCAATTTATAACACATATCTGTTTTCCCACGGAAAGTATTCGGCGTTTGGTTCTAAATAGTATAATAATATCCATGGAATTAGAGACAAAGGACAAAGTTAGTCGTTGACATCTGTCATTTGTTGTATAATAGTTTCTCATGGACAACAATTAGAATGCAGTTAGTTATCTTAATGTAATTTTACAAACTTATACATTTATTCAAACCGCAAACTAATAATAATAACAATGGTATTAATAAAAAAAAGAAATTTCGCAATTTATGCACCGTAGGTTCGATTTTATAAGACATTAATGACCAAAATTAACAAACAGACTAGCTCTCTGACAATGATGATGAACCGTTATTATTACTTTCGGTATTGGTAACCGTAGTAGCATTAGACTGTGGAACACCAGAAAAAAACGGTTAAATAAAAAACTTCCGTTGGAAAATGTTTTATTTTGATTTTACCAAGGTCCTTACCTGATATGTTACAAATTCACAATATGTTCGGAAATATTTAAGATTACAGTATACAGGCTGTCCATTTTACCAGGGCCCTCGAGAATATCTCACTTAATATCGGTCGTACAAAAAAAATTAATTTTACGAAAATTGTGCCGATTTATATAACCTACAAAATGGTTTAAAGACATTTGAAATCCATGGCCTACTTTAAGAGTTATGGCGGAAAATATCGAAAATGCGGAAAACGTCTTGGCCAAATATCTCCGTTATTTGAAGAGATACGAGAAAGATTCTAAGGCGAAAATTTTTTTGCAAAACAGAGTGTTTTAAATTAGATTGAATATAGTATTTTCCTCCCTTTTCAACGATATATCACATGCCATATTTATTCATTGGTACTACGTTAGTAATTATAAAAACATTTTTTTTAACCAATATTTTTTTTAACAAGCATTATACTTGCTGTGGAGAAGTATGATTAAATAAAACGATAAAATAATTCAATAAGTTGTTCAAATCTTTGCTATAATAAAACATTTAACACAATTAAGAAAAATAAAGTAAATTCAGGTAACAAAAACAAATTAATAATTATTATTTTATTATTATTAGCCGTTACTCGAGTCCGAGTATAAAAATGTTACAGTCGATAAATTGTGTACAATAAAAAACAAGTAAAAGGTGTAGTCTATTGTAATTCCCATTCATCTACGGTGCACACGACTATGGCTATAGAGGCCAATTCGGGAGAGCACATGTCGACCGCAGTCAGGACAAACATAGACCTGGTTAGGTCTTGGATTCGGCCTTCTTGCAGCAACATCTCCTTGATAGCTGGCCACAACCCCTCGCCATTCGGTTCTGTCCGCTGCAAGTTGTTCCCATTGCTCGTCTGCAATACCGCAGGATTTTAGATTTTCATGGATAGCGTCTTTGAACCTCTTTCGTTGACCGCCACGCCTTCTTCTACCGCTTAGCAATTCACCATAAAGTGTACATTTAGGAAGGCGGTTATCATGCATACGATGAACGTGACCTGCCCATCTTAGGCGTGCTCTTGAAATAAGCACCTCAATTGGAAGGCTGTTTGCTCTCCTGAGTACTTCCACGTTTGATATGTGATGGAACCAACGGATTTTCATCATACTTCTGAGGTGTCTTTGTTGAAAACGTTCTAATTCTTTCACATGACGACGGTAAGTGACCCAGCTTTCACATCCATATAGCAGTGTTGGAATGACAACTGCTCTGTAGACAGCCATTTTCGTTGACAAAGCAAGGTCGTGGTTGTCAAATACTCTCTCTCTAAGTCCCCAGAGTGCTCTAGATGCAGCGTTAGTTCTATTGCGAATCTCGCTGTCCATGTTTGCTTTGTCATTAACAACGTTGCCTAAGTAATTGAACTGATCCACCACTTCAAGAGAATTTCCGTTAAGTGTAATGTCTATTTGGTTCACTTGATGAGGAGTTGACATAATCTTAGTCTTTCCAATGTTGATTTTAAGTCCCAAGGAATCATAGCTCTGGGCATACACATCTAAAAGTTCTTGAAGCTCTTCCGGCGTAGAGGCTAAAAGTGCACAGTCATCCGCATACTGGAGATCACAAATGAATCGTGTGCGTGTCTTCGTGAAAGCTCTAAAGCGTCCTATGTTAAAGAGACCGCCATCAAAACGGTATCTGAGACCTATTCCTCTGACTGTCAGTTTGTTGTCAACAATAATTGTTAGAGCAGTGGTAAACAAATTAAAGAGTAGGGGTGCCAGGACACATCCCTGCCTAACTCCAGTGAGGGTTTGGAAAGGTTCGGTTGCCTCATTATTATACATAACCTGGGCGTTGTTGTTTGTATGTAGACTGCGACATACTTCCACAAATTTTCTAGGGATACCTAAGCGGAACATAATTTTCCAGAGCACTTCCCTGTCCACCGAGTCAAACGCCTTGGTTAAATCAATGAAGGCCATGTGAATTTCTCCTTGATGTTCGAGTGCTTTTTCTTGAAGCTGTTTAAGTGTGAAGATTAAATCCGATGTGCCTCGGTTTGGTCTAAAGCCACTCTGTGTTTCAGGAAGTAACTTTTCCATAACAGGTGTTAGCCTATTTGCCATCCCTTTAGTGAGTATCTTCCCTCCAACAGCCAGGAGAGCTATACCCCTGTAATTTCCACAGTCCGCAGCGCTCCCTTTGTTTTTGAAGAGGTTGATTAAAAGTGTATCACGAAACTCCTGCGGAGCTTGACCACTTTCCCACACGACATCAAACAGTTAAACAGTTAACAGTTAATAAAAAGAATATACCACACAGAACATTAATATTTATCTAATCCTCAAAATAATTTTTAAGATATCATATCAAGTGTTCACAGTGCCCATCGCGATTTCTATGCACAATCGAGCGCGGCGAGGCACTGCATTTAAAACATTACTTCGCATTTCGGGGGTAACTGTAATACATGCCTGTTGAATTTGAGCTTTTAGGTCTTCTACATTTTGCGGTGTCGTCGAAAACACCTTATCTTTAATATACCACCATAGAAAAAAATCCATTGGGGTTATATCTGAAGAGCGAGGGGGCCATCGAATAAATCCATTGGTACCTATCCAATGTTGAGGCAAAATTTCGTCTAAATAATTTAAGCAAATCTGGGAATTGTGGGGAGGAGCTCCATCTTGTTGAAAATATTGAAAGTTGTGTCGATTCTCTAAAGGTAGGTCATCTAAGAATTCATTAAATTCATTTCTCAAAAAGTTTAGGTACCTTTGACCACTGAGGTGACCATCAAAAAAATAAGGGCCTATTAATGGTGCCTAAAATACCTATGCACACATTTTTGAAACACAGTCTGTATATGCCAGTGGGTATTTTCAGAAGTCCATTTGTAATGAATATTGCGATTAAAAAATACATTATTGGAAAAATTTACCTCGTCGGACCAAAGTATTTTACCACATATTAATGGATCGGCAAGCACTTTTTTGGTTTTATAACACCGGTAACCATTTTAAAAATTTTCTAGCACTTGTTTTATTTATATGACAAGCAATTTGAATTTCTCTTAATGATGTTTCCAAATTTTCTGTATTTTTATTTCTTACATAATTAATAATTCGGTTTACCTTATTTACATTATCAGTAACACTGTTCAACCTTGTCTTCTTTAAAAATGAACCATTATTTTTCAGTTTCGTAGCTAATTTTCTGAACAGAGTTTTATTCGGCTGTAGTGCTTGTGGAAATCTGTTCTATATTCTACTTGAGCTAATCCAGAGTTAAAATTGCATTGGCAATATGTAACGAATATATAACGATCAATGTGAGTAAAAATCATTTTGAAAATTCTAAATTCTTAAACGAGTGTGATTGAGTGAGAGTTTAAGTATTAACTGAGATGATCTGTCAAAAAAATATAAATTGTCAAGTTTGTTCATAGCCAATTATTTTAAAATAATTGAAATAATAGTGAAATCATGAAATACAAACAAATGGATATTATACTTAAATTAATTGGTAAAGACATTTTAACTTTCTGAGCAATGAGTGACGCTTTTATGGAGGACCTCTATACATTGGCTTAACTGCGAATACTCTTTCCATAATTGCTCCATGTTGCTTTCTTGATTATTATTTTGTTTTTGTTACCTGACTTTACTTTATTCTTCTTAATTGTGTTAATGTTTTATTATAGCAAAGATTTGAGCTTATTGAATTATTTTATTCTTTTATTTAATCATACTTCTCCACGGCAAGTATAATGCTTGTTAAGAAAGAATTATTGGTTTTAAAAAAATGTTTTTATAATTACTAACGTAGTACCAATGAATAAATATGGCATGTGATATATCGTTGAAAAGGGAGGAAAATGCTCTATTTAATGGCTCCATTTCCCGCCCGTTTCAAAATAATTTTTTTAAACAGCCTGAAGACTAAACCTCAAAATACAGCGGTTTTGAAAAAAATTAGATAAAACCTCGTTGAAACACTCTGTTTTGCAAAAGATTTTCATCTTAGAATATTTCTCGTATCCCTTCAAATAACGGAGATATGTGGCCTAGACGTTTTCCGCATTTTCGATATTTTCCACCATAACTCTTAAAGTAGGCCATGGATTTCAAATGTCTTTAAACCATTTTGTAGGTTATATAAATCGGCACAATTTTCGTAAAAATATTTTTTTTTGTACGACCGCTATTCTCGAGTGCCCTGATAAAATGGACAGCCTGTATTTTCACATCTGTCGGCACTTACATCTTTGAAAATTAAAAAATAAAAATGACAATGTCTATTACCTAACAGAAGAAAAATTATAGAGCACCTTAAGAGTGCGTTTGTTTATTTGCACCAGTCAATCGTAAGTAAATTAGTAAGTATAATCGAATTACATCGTCCTGTCGATAACACAGAAGCCACACTAGTCTAGGAAGCAGATTCGGCATACAGTACCATAAGAACTGTAATCGCGACGCAATTTTATGTTTATATGTGCCACTTACAACAAATTTTTGCAAAACCTCGGTGACACATAGAACATCTTGAAATATTGTGGGTTGCGCGTATTTAGTTGGTATAAAATACGAAATATTAGTAAATCACCGAATTTAGCTATCAGAAACACATAAATGCTGTGGTATAATTTGATATAAGTATAGTTTCAATAATAAATACGTAGGTATTTAGAACACCAGGAAATGTGCAGACTTTATTCATGTTTGTGTGAAATACTTAAACGTTTATAGCGATTTAATAATGAGGAAATTAGTGACATGTAAAAACTTTTCTGTACACCCTTAATAAGAATCTGTACCACAATGGAAAGTAAAAAAAATACTTTTGAGCATTTCCCATCACAAAAACAATGTTTTAGTACTTTGTGATCTAAGAGTGCTATTTTAATTGTCATTTCCGAGGACTAAAGTGTAAAAAGTGTCTTCTGTCCCTCGAGGGGTAAAAGAGATCTCTGTAGTTTAATCCTTCAAAATGATTATTACAATAGCAACAGCGCACTGTTAGACTGTGAAGTGCAAAAAATAAAATAGTTTGTACCAATGTACCACAAAGCGAAAATGCTTTTTAATTCCCCCCGTATTTGATCCTTCACACTCGGTGATAAAATGGTAATGGTATTTTCTAATAAACGGTATAGTCCAAGTGGGAATAAACCGAGACATAAAAAACGCAACAAAAACTTTACGACCTCATTAAAATACCGGTACTCTTTTTAGTGCTCTTCGTAAATTGACTCGCTTACCTTTATAGGTTTTTAATGTGAGTCAGGAATGTTTAATGTCAGGCTTGGTGCCATGGCCCGCGGCGATATAATTATGTCGTAAAGTTTTTGTTGCGTTTTTTCCATCTCGGAAACTTATTACTTGAACTATACAACAAAAATAAATTAGAATTATTTTGCAGACCTCAGTTTTACTAAAATCGACAAACGTACATAATTTATAACCTTAATTTTTTCCAAGATTTAATATATTATTCACATATTAATTCGGGAATTGTGCAGTAAGTTTGAATGAAATTGTAGTGTAGTGTAATATAATAAATACAACTGGTGCATCTTTTACAATTTTTTTATTATAAAATGTTTTAATCACAAAAAAAACATAGTAACTACCTACTTTTCTTCAGAGAAACAGGGAAAAAATAAAAAGGATATATGGATAGATATTACTTCATTTGGACAGGTTTTTTCGTATTATGGTAGAGATCAAAATACTGTCAATCTTAATAAATAAAAAGTAATTAATCCCAAAAATATATAACCAGCAATACACTTTTAATGACAATGTCAATTCTTAACATTAATATGACCAAATAATTAAACCAAGTTTTAAACGATATTTCAAACACTAAAAATGACAAATTATGGACCCGACATCTGCCCTCTGAGCCTCTGCCTTGCGGCACATGAAGCAATGTCACCACTATGCTGCTGCCATGTACTAGCAAAACCTTCAACTATTTTATACGAAATTTAACATATTTGTATTCGACACAATACTTTAATAAGGAGCAAATATTATGCAGACTTTTCATTTTTTCCGTATTATTTTATTTTATACTACATCGTATTATATTTTATATGAATATTTAAGTCCCCTTGTAGAATATAAAACAATGTATGGTAAATTTGGGACGAATGAGTGGTACGTTTGCGTTGAATAATCAAGGAGTAGTTTCAACTAGGGTTACAATATAAAATATAATAGGTCCTTGTCTTAAGTTTGCTCGTTTACATAATGAAATCAGTTCTGAATTCTGTTGGCTCGTTTTTAAGAATCGTGTAAAATAAGAATGAGGATATTTAACGCACTATTTGACATTGGTAACGCAACCTTAAGGACTATAGAGTCTATTTACATAGAAATGAATAATAATACAACATATGAAGCTACTGAAATACCTAACGGTAACAAGATCAAAAACAACTGCCATTTAATTAATACAATATAGAATACTAATTTGACACCATTACAAGCTCATGCAGCATACAACTGTTAATGCAACATAAATCACAAATTTTATCAAAATTGCTGCAGACGATTTGCATAAGTGAATCGACAAGCGTATTAGTTATACTACTTCTATCGTAAAACGGCACATAAAATAATTGCTATAACAAAGCCGGTGTACAATAAAATACCATTACTTTCTGTACTATTCCACCGGCAAATTGAATCACTTAACTTTATAAGTTTCTAATGCAGGTCGACTTGTTTGAAACCATACCGATCGGTTTGCCGGCACTAATAATGAGCTCGTACAATGTTTCATTTGCAGGGAATCTTTGAACGATACTATATAGTCGTTTGCAATTTTAGCGTGCAAATAACAAACGCAACAAAAACATTACGACCTCATTAAAATACCATTACTCTTTGTGCTATCTCAACCGCTAATTGAATCACTTACCTTCATAGGTAATAATGAGCTCGTAAAGCTCTTGTTGCATGTTTTATCTGCAGGGAAGCTTTGACATCGACTATACGATTATGTAGTAGTTTGTACAATAAGCGTGCACACGTTGTATGATTGTATGCATAATGCGCACGCCTTGCTTTTCTTGCAATTATTTTTACTACAACTTTAAGAAAAGCAAGTTTAAAAAATATATATTTTCTACTTTTTAGTCACACTTTAACTATTTATAACGTATAGAAACAATTTACATAGATCCATTCATTGGAGCTGGGTTCCTTGGTATAAACTTAACGGCATTTCATTATGTCACCGGAACTAATATCGTACCATTTGTAGGGGAAAAACGGACGTAGAAATCTCTGATCAGGCGAAAAAAAAAACCTTTTATATTCTACATTTTGCCGGAGGTGCCGCGTGGATAATATATTTAATCAATTTTCACCTCAGCGCCCCTGCGTGTGGATATTTCCAAAAGTAACGGTGAAATACTGTATTGTCATCTGATCTTAGAAACTGTGCAAAATTTCATCAATTGATTATATCAGGAAGTGTGTTAAATAAAGTATGCAAGATTTGAAGACAAACATGAAAACTTAAAAAACATTGTGAGTTAAAAAAGAGCAAGTAAAAATTCGCGTAATTTTATTCTTTACAAGATCCACTAGATCTGATCCCGATGCAGTCAAAACTGAAGATATTTTAGGAAGTATAAGGAAAAATGTCTTTTAACTTTTAAAAACTATCATGAATGTCGCTGCACGGAGCGTTATTTACGTAACTGCAATGGATGTCGCTGCACGGGGCCTAAATTTACGTAAGTATAATGAATGCCGCTCCGACCACCAACATTTAGCAACTACCTTAAAAATCGAGTTTTACTTCCGAATAAAAATCTTATTTACAAACCGGCGCCGGTGCGTTGAGTGTAGACATAATATTGAATATGAGGACGAGTGAAAAGTTGAGAATTAAAGTTTCTGAGGGGAGATTTGGCACGAGCCACAAAATTTTTGAAGGTAAATTTTCACTTTTTGCAGTCGATTTTGACGGTAAATTTATACGTTTTCCGTCGTGTTTGCCCTTAGGCGGTTCCTCAGTGATTCGGTGGCATAAAAGTATCCTTACCATGTACATAGTGCATGGGACCGCCTTGCCTCAACGATATAAAATCTAATTCCGAGACTGTAAAAACTGAAGTTTTATTCTCCAAAATACATTTTCAATAATTGTTCGAATAATAATTTAATGATAAACAATAAATTACGAGCTTTTATGTAAGCAAACCTGCAAAAACATTTTAATTTTTCTTGCCAGCTTGACTGTCACCGCGTTTACACCCACATTTTTCTATTGAAATTAGGTCTCTATTTTTAATCAACTTCCTGTCAAAATGCGCACACTTTCATTTAACATGCTGCGGACACAATTAATCCAAGATCCATAATCATTTTTCAACTGCCGAGAATTACTTTTTGTTACGAAATAGTCTAGCGGGAATGTATCAAGGTGTTTCTCCGCAAGCTACTCTAATCGAATTTTGAAATTAAGTAGTTAAATAAACATAATTAATTTTTATAATACGAAGTTTTGAAGCATGCCCAGAAGGAACACCTGAGCGCACTCAAGATGTGAGAACGATAAATTCGTGATATTCATTAATTATTTCAATCACAATGCTTGTCTTCAAAAAAATGGTTGCGTTAACATCGTAGGCTGTGGCACCAACATGTTGAAATATATTTTGTAACGTATTATCTCGCAACTTCACTGTAAGAATGTGTTTTCTGTGCTGCGCTATAGCAATTGTACTTCGAAAATTAACTTAAAGAGTTCAGACATTGTTTGAAATGTTTTTTAAACCGCCTCTCAAGGTACGGAAGCAACCAACTAAAAGGGTTTTCGAAGCGATTGGTAGGCAAATACTATTATTAAAATTAAAAGCATATGGCTTTTCAAATGCGGTGCTGCATTGGTTTGAGAGTTATGTTTCAAATCGTAAACAATAATTAAAATAAATAATAAATCCGGACCTATTGTAAATAACTTTGGGGTGCCCCAAGGAAGTGTCATTGGGCCACTGCTGTTTCTACTCTATATCAATGATCTCGGGAATGTATTGGAAAAATGTAAAATCCATCTTTTTGCTGATGTTTTCTTTAAAAAAATGTACGTTGATATATTATGCTGACAATGATTTCAATTAGTTTGTGGAGACTGTAAACCTGGAACTAAGTAATGTCTCAAATAAATTCAAAGAAAATAAGTTAACAGTAAATGAAATTAAATGGATGTTTATTGGTTCAAATTGTTTATACAACTCTTTTAAAGAACTAAACATAAACGTCATTTTAAATAATGAAAACGTTGAACATGTAAAAATATGAAATACTTAGGACTTGTTATTGATAGAAAACTAAATGATCACGTTGACTATGTGTCGAAGAAAATAGGTTAAAAAATTAGTTTCTTTGAAGAGTCAGTCAGTGTTTATCAGTTGGAAGTAAAATGACAGTATATAACTGTTTAATCCTGTCACATTTACATAATTACATACTGCTGTTCACTAATCTATATAGTCCAAGTCAGCACTTCCTGACAGTCAAAAAACGCAACAAAAACTTTACGACATAATTATTATTGCCGCGGGCCATGCGGCATGCCTGTCATCAAACGCATAAACCTATAAAGGTAAGCGAGTCAATTTGCGGTCGAGACAGCACAAAGAGTAATAATCTCAACTATACCTCAAACGCTAATACGGAAAAACGACAAAAACTTCAAAATAAAACAATGCGAATTATTTTAGAATGTAAGATGTATACAAACATTGATTTGATGCTAAATGTCTTAAACTGCAAAACCTGTGTATCCACTTTTTAATTGTTATTCGACTAGGAACTGGATATCGTGTAGTATCCGATTGAAGACGTAGTATGTCGCAAGTTTTAGGGCATTATTTTCAATCCCTTTGGGCACGCACATTGTGGACGTTGATAGGTGGCAATGAATTAAGTTCCTTTAGTGGTATTTTTGGTCTACTTATTCCTTCCTATGGCCCTACAGCCCAAATTGGGCCTTGACCTTCTTTACTATCTGCCTCCATTTCACTCTGTCTTCTGCCGCTCTCCTCCATACCCTTATTCCTAGAAGATGCGCGTCTTCAGAAATTTCATTTTCCCTCCGCTTTTGGGGTCTTTACCTATGCATCCCACAGTTGAGAGTTCTCTTCGGTAATCTTTTCTCGTCCATCCTGCTCACATGTCCAGTCCATTGCAGCCTTTGAAGTCTGATAAATTCTGTAAGAGGATCTTCTCTGAAAATTTGGTACAGTTCATTGTCGTATCGAGATCTCCATACATCGTTATTGTCTTTAACTGGTCCTAGTATTCTTCTCAGTACCTTTCTCTCAAAGATGTTCAGCTTATTTTTTATCTTTTCTGTCATTATCCATGCTTCACTTCCGTAACATGCAATGCGTCTTATAATTATTGTTTTATAGATTCTAAGACTGACTCTATGTCATTATCTACTGCGATGTGTCTGGCCCTGTCTCCTCGTTTTTGGGTTAGTACTTTTGTTTTTGTTGTGTTTATTTCCAGGTTGATATTCCTGGCATGCCTCTTCATTTCTGAGTATGCTGCTCTGATGTTTCTGCTCTTCGACTCATAATACTAATATCATCCGCGTATGCCGCTAGCTGTATACTTTTATTACTTAGTAGGTTTTCTCTGCCGACGTCCATCTTTCTTATTATATACTCTAATGCTAGGTTGAATTTAATTTACTACATTTTTTTTATTTATAAAAAAAAATGTTGCATATTGTAATAAGCAGACAGAGGCATATATTCTAATTTCCACATAAAAATATAAGGCGCATATCGTGTGATTATGGCATGGAACCTCTTCGTTCCATGAAAATTTATTATCAAGTTTTTACTGCATATTTTTAACGAGTTGGTCTGATTGTCCTTATCGTTTTAAGTCTAAGGAGAGAAAGAGATGAAACGAAAACAGTTAACTGGAATGTGTTCATTGTTTACGCATCGCCGTAACCTGCTTGGTATTTTGGAGAATGCGGGCAAGATCAATTATTTTATTACACTATCATTTATCATCGTTTAACCAACAACAAACGGGCCTATCAATATGTGAATCATTTAAGTTATTCATTAACTATAAACATAATGCATACACTAAAAAGAAAAACATGAATATAAGGATGATATGTCTGGTTATGCAAAAACTGAGTGTCACACTTATTGTTATTATCATATGGTATATCATTCAATATCCAGAACTTTTTGACGGTGGTCGCCGAATACATTAAAGAATATTAGAAATATTTAAGAATTATTTAAGCAAAATTTCCACTTTTTATCTTTATATCAATATTGTTTCATCTGAACATGTCATATAGAAGTAGGTACTAAGTTAAAGAATCATTATTAATACACGCAAACTAATAAGGAAATACCCAACTTGTCTACATTTTTATGAACATTTCAACGAGACATACGCTCTTGTGCAAAAATGAAAAGAACAAATCTCAAAGTAGGCCATGACACCATTAATTCCGTCTAATTTTTCTCTTTCCAACGATTTAAATCATGTCACAAGAATTTTAACTGATAGTATCAATACTTCAGAGTTCTCCGGAGTGTATTAGTCATCCATACCGCCAATTTTAATTGTAAATGACTTCACGTCAAAAAATAACGCAGCCGAATGTACGATGTGTTTGAAAAGAGAGAGATAGAGATGTAATGGAATATGATATTGTACAAATTTATTATAACTAATCTTTAAATCTCTCTTTACTCCTGAGGACATTAGGGCTAATTTTATTTTAGTTCTACAAAAGGGAAAATGTTTATTTTATTAATACCTATGTGGGATGATAAAAATTATTTTTGCAAATCGAAAATAGAAGAAAAAAATTATATTTTCTTATATATACTTTTTTTTCTCTCATCATCCCACATTGTAACATGTTTTTGATGTCTTTTAGTGAAAGCCGTTTTTTAAAATAATGATTTATATGAGAGTATATCGAAGCGTCTTGCCGGCTTATATCCGGAGCGCTCTTAATATTTTATGAAAGCCACAATTCATATCACTGAATTGTCAATCAGCTATGCCATAATAGTAAAAATTTACTTTATAATAATTATAATTCAGTAATTATTTATTACAATTTTATACAAACAAACAAATATCTCATAAATAAAAATACAAGTACAAAATAAACATCCCAAAAAGCGAAAAACTTTGTATAACAGTACTACCTACTACCATACTAAAAAGATAATGTGTGTATTTATTATTGCAAACAGAGTATCTTACTACTCTGTTTACGTTATTATATAAGCCTGATTTTGGGCATTGTAAAATTAGTAATGTAGTACTCATCTGAAGAAGCACCTGTGTGGCAAAACAATTGTTATCTTAGCAAAAAAATAAAGTAAAAATAAAAAAAACTAGTGAAGCATCTCATTATTCTCTTAACTGCTCCATATTGCGCATGATAGTTTTTATTACCCTTGGTAATGGTAAGGATTGGAACGGATATCCGGTTCGGCTACTGTATGCGGCCGAATCTACACTGCGGCCGGATGTCTACTGCGCGTTTAGAAAAAATGCCGATCCGGCAAAAAAAATGTATCCAAACTTAGCGAAAAAAATATTCAATGACAAAACTGTTTATTTTTATAAGGTTAAAACACGTCAATTTCGTTAATATGATTGTGTCAAGTGATTGTATAGGTTAGGTGATTTCTTTTTCTTCTTGAGTGCGTCGCTACAATAGCTGTTAAACCCTCAAAGCATTGTTGACGTGAAAGTAATTGAGTTCACCTAAAGTTTATACTCTCTCTATGTACCTTCCTTTGTCAGCAATATTCGCGATTCGTGTGAATTCCAGACAACGGAGTGTTCCTAATAGTAATTAACAAGATTAACAGGCCTAACTTAGTCCTAACTTAACCTTAAACTTTATTTTAAATAGTTAAATCCACATATTTACTGTATGGCTTTTTGTAAAAGTCGTAGTACTTGGTCTGTTTTACCAATTACCATATTTTTCATAAAAAGTAAATATGTCAATTAGATCCGGCTAAATGTTCGGCTGGACCGGAGCTGGACCTGGGCAAGTAATCCGTTCCGGTGATACGGCCAAATCCAGATCCGTCCCAACCTTAGTAATGATTGTATAAATGTGGTCATTGAAACAGAGCTTGGAGTCGAATATAACGCCTGGATCATTAAAGATATTGGGACGCTGAAGACCGGAGCCATCGATACTGTAGGGAAAGATAATCGCGTCATTTTTATGAGAAAAGATAATACACTGCACTTTATTAAATTTAAATTATGAACATCAGATCGTTTTATAAGTAGGCTATGTAGGTATTCAAGTTTTTGATACATTATAACTTTAAAAAGGACTATATAATAAAGATAGTTTGTCATATTGGCCACCTTAAGTACTTTAAGTCTAATTAAGTGAGGAGTTATATGATTTCTGTGGAGGGGTACAACAAATAAGGCATGCACTGTAACTTGAGCTTGTTATAATTTGTTAGAAAACGATAATAAACTGGAGAGCAATAGTAAATGTGAGGGATCAATAAGAGACTGTACTAGTTTTAGTTTTGTCTGCTCGCTTAACTGATTTTTTAGGTGGTATAATGACTTTAACTTGTAGTACGAAGTTTTAATTATGTGAGTAATATATTGGTTAAAGCTGAAACGTTGATCAATAAACAATTCAAGACTTTTTGCTGACTCTACCCAATTACTTTGCACATTATTTATCCATAACCTTTCTCAGCAAATGATATTTCTTTGGCGTTCATTGCCAATACATAAAGCGTTAGTTTTGCTAGGATTCACTTTAAGACCATTGTTAGAGCACCGGGTTGTACTTGAGCACAAATTCTCGTTGATTTCCTCTAGTTGTGATATTGTACAAGCTTTGTATAGCTGGGCATCATCCGCATAGAAGTCGAATTTGCAGTGTTTTATAAAATTGAGTAAATCAAAAGTATATATCGAAAATAATATAGGCCCAAACATACTGCCTTATGACACTTAATAGTAGTAGGTACCTAATTGTGATTGATTATCACATGTTAAAGCAACTTTTTGGGTGCGCTCTTTTAAATATCTGCTAAACCATTTCAGTGCAGAATTATCAAAGCCCATATATTTTAATCTTGCTAATAACAAGTCAAAATCTACCTAGTGGAATGCTTTACTTTGATCTAATAAGATTAATAATATCATAGTGTTTGATTTATCTAACGCCAAAGAAACACAATTTAACACGTTTAAAAGAGCAGTCGAAGTACTGTGTTTTTCCCTGAATCCCGATTGAACAACAGGGAAAATAGTATGTCGGTTAAAAAATTTATTCAAGTCTATGGATAATATTTTTTCGAACATTTTAGAAAATGTCGGGAGTATTGAAATAGGGCACAAATCATTTAGAGTTATTGTTCTGGTGTTGAGTTAATACATGTATTTTAAACATTTTAGCACATACCAAGTCGTGAGGAATATGATTACCTATTAATAAGTAATGCTAAAAATATATAATACTATTTGAACATACACGATTTTTCGTTAATTTAATTTTAATCTCATGGACTTTTAATAAATTAGTTCATTATTTAATAAGCATTAAGATGCAGTATGTATAATTTATGAGGTCTTTGGTTTTTGTCAGGATTCTGTAAAACTTAACATGTTGGTATTTCTTAGACTGGTACAGGTTTTTAGAACTTCAGCTTCACGACGTGAGATGGCGATACCGATCACATTCCGAATACACTTCTTGTTTGATTTGAATTTAACTGTATACATTCGTTTGCTGTTTCTAGTATTTATAATTCTTTTGTCTAATTTAATTCCGAAAGTTGCTACCATCATAGAAATATTCATTGGCACTCTACTGATAGTGAACCGCATCTATGTCTCCCAAAAAACATTAGTCTTAATTGTTTTTACTGTATTTCCATATATTTCAAATGTTGTATTTATACAGAGTGTCTCCAGAGGAGGTTACTTACACCACAAATGGACTTAAATTTTAATTTTTGGACATCACACTTCATTAAAAAAGAATACTTGTTAAAACATTACAATGTGAGTGTCGGGAAAACTATTTTTTTTGTACAGGGCGCTCAAAAATACGAATTTTACCTAAGAGCAAACTGCCATTATTTTTCATTTTTAAGAAAAATGCCATTTGAGAGTTGCTTATCCAAAATTTCATATATCTTTTTTTAAACAAAGAATTCTAAATGTTTCAATAAAAAATGTTTTAATTTAATTTTATTAAGTTTTCATTCAACATGAAATCCTCCAACTGTTTTAATTTACTTTGGCAATAACTTCAATTGGTGTCTTTTAATATTCCCAAAGAAAGTAATAATCGCATGCCATTAGGTCAGGAGAACTAGTCGGTAAATGTATGGGACCAAATCTACCTAGCCATTGTTCAAAAAAATTTCTATGAAGCCAATGCGATTGACCTTGTGTCTGTCTTCTAAATTTTCTTCCACAAATTCGGACCAAACGTAAGTAAATATTCCACACCTTTATATGACTTTTGATTAAAACTTTCCCGTGGAATTTTCTCAAAGTATGGACCAATAATTCAATATGCCCACGACTGTGTTATAATATACCAAATATTGATTAAATGTCAGAACCACTTTTTCTTTTTGAGGTTAGAAATCCTTTCGATTCATTTAATTATGGACCAAGCGGCTTTCTCCACTGAATGAACGGAGCGCCAGTCATTTTTCAGTTGCAGATATGCAACGCGTTCTAAATATCTATATTAAGGCTTGTGTTGGAGGGAATCTGGATAACCCTAAGGTACAAAATGTCGAGTTTACGGTAAATGCAGTAGGTAATTTTAATTTTTGTATTATACAGGCATGCTAATTAGTACGTCCAAAGTACTTTTTCCCCGAGCCTTTTTTTAACTATGTATATTGTATATTTATTATGTTTATGTTAGAGTTTGTTACTTTTATTTATATTAATTACACATTTTAATTCAGGTGTGCGTGTCCAGGGAGTGTTTTCAAAATTCTTCGTAAATATTAGGAAACACACATATTTCAAGCACCGAAAATGTACCGACACCGAGCAATTTTGGACAACAAAGATGATAAAACTAAAAGTGATGTTCGATGGTTAAGTCATTCTTTTTTCTAAAGAAATGAATCACCAACTCTAGATAAAATGTTAGCGGCGGTGGATGAAATGATATCAAAAAAGCGGTTTCTTGGTTCTCTTCAAATAATCTAAAATTAAATGAAGACAAAACCTAGAAACTTGGTTTTTTCTGCAAATGACTTAGTAACTAATAGTATAGTTCAAGTAGGAATAAACCGAGACATAAAAAACCCAACAAAAACTTAACGACCTCATTAAAATACCGGTACTCTTTTTAGTGCTGTTCGCAAATTGACTCGCTTACCTTTATAGGTTTTTAATGTGCGTTGGGAATGTTTAATGCCAGGTTTGGCGCCATGGCCCGCGGCAATATAATTATGTCGTAAAGTTTTTGTTGCGTTTTTTATTTACTGGGATCTATTTACTTCAACTAGCGCCATGGCCCGCGGCGATAATAATTATGTCATACTTTCCACAGAGGGCTTCTATTGCTTAGGGTATGCTGATGATCTAGCAATAGTTGTTAAGGGGCGATTCGCGAATACAATAACGGAGCGTTCGCAAAGAGCCCTAAATGTTGTCGACAAATGGTGTTGTAAGGAAGGAGTCTCTATAAATCCCGACAAAACCACAGTCGTCAATTTTACACGGAGAAGAGCACTGCAAGGCCTAAAGCCCCTAAGATTCAACGGAGTGGAAATTCCATTTGCCTGTGAGGCAAAATATTTAGGAGTCATTTTTGACCAAAAATTAACATGGAACTCTCACATCCAAAAAGTCACACAGAAAGCCAATCACCCTGGGAAGGTGTAGGCAAATGTGTGAAAAAAACTGGGGGTTAAATCCCAAAATGAACTTGTGGTTATACACCAGGGTAGTGAGATCCATGATAACCTATGGATCAGTGGTATGGTGTACTAAGACGGTGCGGTCAGGAGCAATAAGGCGTACAAAGACTTGCTTGCCTGTGCGCCACGGGGGCTATAAAAACTGTTCCTACGGCTGCACTTGAGGTTCTCTTGGACCTGCCACCATTACACATATTCATACAAGGCGAAGCTCGGTCAGTGGTGCACAAGGCCAAACGCCAATTAGCCAGCAGCACGTGACGGAGTACCAGAAGTTATACTCGGAGATGAGGGCAGATCCCATTCTAGGCATGTCGGATGTAATGGTCCCAAGGTATAACTTCAACAAGAACTTTCAGACTGTTATACCAGACAGGGAGGACTGGAAAAACGGTCCTCCTATAACAGCACAAACAGTCTGGTACACTGACGGCTCCAAGACAGAACAAGAAGTCGGAACCGGGATTTACGGGACAAGGTCAAAAGCAAGTATCGCAAGGGAGATAATAGGACAAGGTACTGTTAACCAGTCGATTACCATTTTCTCTGATAGCCAAGCGGCAATAAAAGCAATCAGTTCCATGCAAATCAACTCAAGATTGGTGTGGGACTGCTTGACGGCCCTTACAGAGCTGGGAAGTCAGAGCAGAGTGACCCTAGCATGGGTACCAGGACACGAGGGACACAGAGGAAACGAAAAGGGTGATCAACTGGCCAAGGAAGGCGCACTTGAGGCCCCAATAGGACCCGAGCTCTTTTGTGGCGTAGCAAAGCCATGCATATGAGCAGCCATTAAGAAATGGGTGCAAAGTAAATCTGTGGAATGGTGGAGGAATCTCCCAAGACAGAGAGAGGCCAAGGAGTTCATTAAAGAACGTTCGGCCAAATTTACGGAAGATCTACTAAGCCAGAATAGGAAGGCCATCAGAGTAATGGTAGGCCTTCTGACTGGCCACTGCCGAGTCTAATGGGCCTGGCAGAGGACGCAACATGCAGATTCTGCCAAGAGGAAGAGGAAACCCTTAGTTCACGTATTGTGACACTGTAAAGGCCTGGGAGACTGAGATTCCAAGTACTCGGAGAAGAAAAGCCTAGGGCGGACAGCTATACAAAAGGGCCTTTATCAAAGCTGTGGAGTTTAGTACAAAGGACAAAGCTGGATGAGTTACTATAAGGAAGCTATTCTGGGAGCATCACAATAGACCTGAAAATGTTGCGGTGGTAAAGGCTAAATAACCAGCTTCTTTGTCAATCTAATCTAATTTATGTCGTAAAGTTTTTGTTGCGTTTTTTTCTGTCTCGGGAACTTATTACTTAAACTATAACAGCCTCGTTAACAGCATTAAAATTCTTGGCGTTGTTTTAGATGGCACTCTCAATTGGTACAAACATGTTGAGCAACTATCACATAAATTAACAAGTTTTATATTCAATATTCATGCTATGTAGGCTAAAAAATCAACCATGTTCTAAAACCTTAAAGACATGTTATTTTTCTTTATTCCACGCTCACATTAATTATGCAATTTTTCTTTGGAGTGGGTCATCTTGTGCAATTAAAATATTTCGTTTGCAGAAGAAATCAGTTAGATTAATTGTTAATGCTGGCTGGAGAGATCATTGTCTACCAATATTCAAAAGTCTGGGTATAATGCAGGTCCCTTCCCCTTATATTTATGTTAAAATACAAGAAATTCATAAGAACATAAACTCATTTTCTTGAAACTCTGATGTTCGTTCTCATAGCACCAGGTCTGCAAATCAACTCAGACAGCCTCGTTTTCGATTAACTACATCACAAAAGAACTCTCTAAACTTTCAGTTATACAATCACATTCCCAATGATATAAAATCAAATAATAATATCATAATCATAATAATAAAATCATAATTTTAACAGTTTCAAGTACACAATAAAAAATCACATTTTAAACAATTGTTTCTATTCCACTGAAGAATTTTTAAACACACAAATTAACATTTAATGTAACTTTGTGTTTTTTTGCTTTCTACTTACTGTTCCAACTTGTTTGATGTTAGTAGTCGATATATGGTATAAATTTGTCCTGTCTTTTTTAACCTCTCCACAATAAAATTGTGAGAGGTTACTAAAATTGGTTCAAAAACGAAAATTGAGATAACTTCAAATCTTTACGTTTTGAGGTCCTAGGAACCCAAAAAAGTGGTTTTTGAAAAATGTCTGTGTGTGTGTATGTATGTGTGTTAGCACGATAGCGCTGAAACGACTGAACGAATTTGAATGAAACTTTGCGTGTGCGTTTCTTTAGTGCCCCAGAAGATCTGAAAAGGTTTTGGTTGAGATCGGATTACGTTTAGTGCCATTTTGACGCAACAAGTTGTTTATTTTATAATTATTTTTAATTTGCAATGGAAGCATTGAAAAGCAATTAAAATTCTGATTTCAACGATATATCACACTTCCACCCTTTCGATTTGGTTTCCGTGAAAAAAATTAAAAACAAAGCAAATATGGCAGAGATCGGATTTCGCATGACATGATCGATGCGTGTAGCCGTTACGTCGTGAAACTCATCACATCACGTGTCAATTCACGTGTGAGGGTTTCTTCGCTGCTCTAGAAGTAGAGCGGATTACATTTAGGGCCGTTTTTAAATATATATACAGACAAATCGAAGAATTAAACTACAAATATTCCTCTAAAATCCAGTAAAATTACTGAAATGCTAATGTTTCATTTAACAAAGACAGCCGCGATCGATCGGATTGCAATGAGCAAATTTTGACGATTGTCATTGTCATCGTTTGTCATCCGATAACGTTGGTGTCATGTCATGTTAATAAGGATGCGGCATATTTGTAACTTTTAGTGGATTGTCACAAACTTTAAAGGTAGATGTAACAATATCAATATCATATGCTTTCTGTACCTTCGTTGATGAATTTATTATAGATGATCACTTTACCAATTTTTAGTTTGTTGCTTTACAAATCTGTAGTATTAAGATAACTAGAGTTTCTTAGTCGTTCAAGTGATGTTAAAGTTGTTAATATCCTAATAGTATATTATTCAACGAGCGATAATGTAGGTAATAACTCGCATAGATGATTGTAAATTCATTAAGTTGAGGGTTTTTTTAGTGCCCCAGAAGATCTGAAAAGATTTTGGATGAGATCGGATTACGTTTAGTGCCGTTTGTCACACAATTTAATGCTCTTTTCGGCTTCAAAGATCCACCGAGTGGGGAGGTTCCAGCCGCTTCCAGTAGCTGCCGATTTATATTTTTTTGTGCACTTTATAATGTATAGTTATTGGTAACACTACAAGTACACTTACGTATTTCAAATAGTTTGTTCAAATATTTTACAATGTTTTGTGTCAATATTTATATGTTTTATAATGTTTTGTTATACTGATCTGACAATGTCCTGTCATATTAACGCCAAAAGCAATTAATCTTAAGCTAAGCAAATGGAACAACAATGACAGCAAATTGATTTTAGTCGCGTTATGTAAATGTAAAATATATATTACCACCGTGAATATTAGACTACATAAATCTAGCATTTGTTTATGCAAGTCTACGAAAAACACCAACATTAACCTGGGTAAACATCATTTAATGGCTTCTGTAGCACATCCATGGAATCTGAATACTCAAAACACGTCTTCTATGCACAAAAATAAAACTCCATAGTACGTTCGCGTGACTTTTAATTTTTAAGTAAAACTAAATCTGCATCAAAATGATCTACGAGTGTGGCTGTTTACGACTGACTGATTTTTTTGGCTGACGTACAAAAAAGTGAGGACAGGCGAATCCATTCTCATTCACACCCACTAGGTGTTTATTATAATCACGCGAATGTCGTTTCGACGTGTACTTTATTTTACTAGACGTTACCTCTCATTCATGATGTTATTTTTAGAAATTGGGATTAACCGAGCAGGCGTTTCCGATGCTGAATAGTTTGATTAGGGAAGATGTTACTTAGAAGACATATTTTGTTGGAGAAATTCGTTGGAGGTTATGGCGAAAATAGCATAGCCAGTTGTGGGTAAAATCAAATTTGTGTTGTCCTAAATTCGCAGGCTATTTTTATACACTACATCTACGGGGACATAAATATGTATATAAATATTGTCACTGTTGAATGCGCACACCACCAACGTTGCTTTGTACAAATAATTCTGAGAAACACCAAAGCTACACTCAGACCGGGTTTGGATAACCACGTTAGGATCATCTGAGGAAGACTTTGCAACTAAACTGCTGGCCACTCGAACTTACACATAGAGAATTTTAGGCAAAATTTAAAGTTCAATATTTTCAACAGGAATGCAAATTTTTGAACGCGACTTGCAAATTTTAAGAGCTAGTTTTTTTCGGATTAAGCTGCATGACGTATATTTATCGTAGGATCATAAGTTTATTATATACGGGGTGATCAACGAAGTCATGCAAAAAATCAAAAAGTTTGTATGAGTGAAATTTCCGCAAAAAATTTTTTTGGTCGTTGCAATATGGTTCGTTACTAAGGTAACATCAATATCTCTAGACGGTTTTGTCAGTTTTTGGATTAAGGCCCTTAGGCCTTGTACACACTACTCAACATAAAATTTGGATACCGAAATTTTTAAAATGCTATAACTTGACATTGGATTGACGGTTCTTGATGATTTTTGCGGATTTGGAATCCTTATTTCACGTAGATTTTCTATGGTCTAAGCATTTTATTTGAGGGTTGAAATTTACACATTATACCGGGTCGATAATAAACAAAAACGTAGCGACAAGAACAAGTTTATTACATTATATTCTACAACGTACAAGATTGCTTAACAACGGCCAAAAGTCAATTCTTAAAAAATTTATAATTCTAATTCCGGTAATTTTTAATAATTAAAAAAAAATTCTACTAAAAAACTAAAAATGAATTTAATTTAAACTTAAATTAAAATTACCTAATTAAAATTAGGTACATTAATTAAAAAAAAAGAAGCTAATATTTTGTTGGTCCTCCTGCTCGTAATATTATTTCCCGACATCGATTTGGTAGAGTATCCACAAGATTATTTATAAAATCTTGTGGAATATTCTCCCATTCTTCACGAATGGCCTCACTGAGCGTTTCTAAGGTTTCAGGGGGTACATCAAGAGATCTTACTTTAAGTTTTAAATAAGACCAAACGTGTTCGATGACATTAACATCCGGAGACTTTGCAGGCCAGTCCATCCTATTGATGTTTTGTGCCTGCAAAAACTCTGTGATCCTTCGCGCTCTATGAGGTCGAGCGTTGTCATCCACCAATAGAAGTTCTGGGCCGTAATGTCGAGCAAAAGGAACAACAATAGGTTCCAAAATTTCCTCCTGATAAACAGTAGCATTAATGGTTTGGTTGGTAATGAATAGCTCGGTTTTACCATTTCTTATGATACCTCCCCACACTGTAACACCTCCGCCACCAAATGCTTCTTGAGGGTCCATATTTTCCTCCAAATATCGCTGATTTGGCCTTCTCCAAACTAAAATTCGGCCATCGGAGTGAAACAAATTAAATCTTGTTTCGTCAGTAAATAAACAATGGCTCCACTCTGCATTACCCCAATTCGCATGCCGATTTGCCCATGCCCGCCTATTTGCTCTATGGTGTTGTAATAACCGCACACATTTTGCTCTGCGACGGGCTCTATAATTTAAAATGTTTGGCATTATGTTATGTTTTTTTAAAAAAAAATCTCACCTCAAGTTGTTTTTATTTAATGTTCTTCTCACTGTTCTGTCCGAAACTCTCACCCCAGTTTGTTGTCTTAAAGAGTCATTTAGTTTTCTAGAGTTCTTTGTTCTATTCCGCATAGTTTCTCTCATTAAAATTCTTTCGGTTCTTTCGTTTATTTTTTTTGTATGTCCACCCCCATGCCCATAAATATGATCACCAGTAGTTTCGACGCGGCGGATCAAATTATAAATTGTCTTTCGGCTGACATTGTAAATGTGCGCAATTTGCTGTTTTGGCATTCCTTCGTTGAGAAGTCGAATGCAATTTTCCCTTTCTGCCGTGGTTAAACGCCTCATATTAATTAAACTTTACAAAATTATAAGATTGAAATGTGTCAGATTATTTCTAAAATAATGTAAACAGTTTTTAATTGCATAGCAACAAATTTGTTTTTCCAATGCCTACTTTGAAATTGACGCGTCGCGTAGAAATTACACCCGATCATAATTATGGGCTTGGGGGTGGACAAAGAACTCTGTAAAACTGAATGACTCTTTAAGACAACAAACTGGGGTGTGAGTTTCGGACAGAACAGTGAGAGGAACATTAAATAAAAACAACTTGAGGTGAGAATTTATTTTTACAAAAACTTAAATAATGCCAAACCTTAGAGCGCGTCGTACCCTACGTTTTTGTTTATTATCGACCCGGCATAATGTGTAAATTTCAACCCTCAAATAAAATGCTTAGACCATAGAAAATCTACGTGAAATAAGGATTCCAAATCTGCAAAAATCATCAAGAACCGTCAATCCAATGTCAAGTTATAGCATTTTAAAAATTTCGGTATCCAAATTTTATGTTGAGTAGTGTGTACAAGGCCTAAGGGCCTTAATCCAAAAACTGACAAAACCGTCTAGAGATATTGATGTTACCTTAGTAACGAACCATATTGCAACGACCAAAAAAATTTTTTGCGGAAATTTCACTCATACAAACTTTTTGATTTTTTGCATGACTTCATTGATCACCCCGTATATAATAAACTTATGGTCCTACGATAAATATACGTCATGCAGCTTAATCCGAAAAAAACTAGCTCTTAAAATTTGCAAGCCGTGTTAAAAAATTTGCATTCCTGTTGAAAATATTGAACTTTAAATTTTGCCTAAAATTCTCTATGTGTAAGTTCGAGTGGCCAGCAGTTTAGTAGATTATAGCATCATTGTTATAAATTGACGTGGCCTCTGCTGTTCGATTATCAAAATGTGTATAACTTCTACAAATTATTGAATATGTAGCCGTACAATATCCTGATCATACCGTTAAAATATGCACTGGAAAAATCGGTACGACACAACTCGCACAAATTTTCCCATTTAGGAATGGGTCGGAGTAACACGAGGAGTAATATATCCTGAAACTGGCATTGAAAAATAATAAATATATTTTGTTGTTATAAATTGCATTTCAGATAATAATAATAATATTAAAGGTGTACAGATATGAAACGTCAATAAGACAGATAGTACGGTCGTGCGCAAAAAAATATAGGACAAGTCTTATAACAGTATTTTGCTAAAATCTAGTTGTGTACATCTATAACTTTAATTTTTGTGACATTGTCAGTTAGTTGTCATAATTTATTGCAAGTGTGCAAAAAACTAATATGCCTCATATAAGCGATTTAGTTAAGTCTGGAGATATTGCTAAAGCAGAAGATGGATGGTCAATGAGACAAATTGCACTACGTTATAATATTGACAAAAATTCGGTGTGGAACATTTTAAGAAAGTGGAGAATAAACGGTACGATTAGTAGAAATCCTGGATCAGGGCGACGAAGGATATCAACTCAACAACAAGATTTGCAATTGGTAAATGCTTTAGTAGAAAATCCATTTTACTCAGCTATTCAGGCTGCTGCAGAAACGAATTTTCCTGGATCGTGTAGTACTGGTCGCCAGCGAGTAAGAGAATCGGAGCTACGCTGTCATGCAGCAGCACAGAAATACTTACTTAAAGCTGAACATAAAGAAGCTCGAGTAGAAGTTTCGCTTGAATTTTTAGCGCATGATGTAAATTTTTGGAACAATGTAATCTTTTGTAGCATTGCATATGCTACATTTTTCATAGTAATTAATTTAAAAAGTAAACTGGTGCATAGTGAGTTAGGCCACCCAGTATGTGGATAAATGTATTACTGGTTGCAGTGAAAAATCTCCTGAAAAGGAATTTATTAGACAAATATAAATATTTTTTTATTCTTTCTTTCCTGCAAAAACATGCTTCACATGCAGTTAAAAATATAAGTAAATACTAATGAAAATAATGCGGCACCGTTTCAGACAATTAACACTGCAATTATAACTTGTTCAGGTTGAAAAGCACTCGACACCTCATTTTGAGTTAACACCGAAATATAGTAAACACACGACGTCTTCTCTTCCTGGCTGGTTTAACAGCATGTTTCTTATGAACTTGTTTTATTTATTTCTTCAGAAGCACATAGTAGCACACTCTCTATTTTAAGGTTAAATTTTGGATATTTTAAATTCATCTTCTTCTTCTTATAGTTCGATTTTGCCAAGAGCACAATTCTGTGATTTGAGTTGGTAATTAAGACCTGCGTGTAGGGATCGTTAGTTTTTTTAAATTCGCAAGACCGCGTTAGAGAGCTAAGCCATCTTAGCAGTCTTTTAAGCGTGATCCATTGAAGGAGCCGGTAGTGCTTAGGCTTGGGGCAGTAGCCTAACTAGTAAATTTGGTCAAGCCATAATTTTTATTCACGCCATAAGCTTAGGCTTATAATCGATACTGAGCCCCCACAGGTCACTTGGGGTAAGTCTTGCGAATTCGTTTGAATTTCATTTTGTAAGGTGTATTTTTTTTATATCTTAGGGTTGCCAGTATCCCTCATATGAGGCAATTTTCTTTGGTGTGATATCATTATTGGTATATCATCTTTCCGATGTAACGGCCACACACAGATGGTATTATTTTAAGAAGCAAGAGGTCAATAAGCGAAAGAATCCGAGTCGTCGATTTTTTTTTGGACCACGTAGGCAGTGGAGACAATTTGAGAGTGGAGGCAGCGTGTTGTAGAGGGGTCCCTGCAGTCATACCTGATTCTGGAACAAAGTTACACCAGGGCCTTCTGTTTTGTGGTATTATTTATAACATTTTGTTTGATTTAAATTATTACTTTTCATATATTTTTTTTACTTGTAAGAAATGGTACCATTTTAATTAAATTTTAACATTTTTCAAATATTCATACATTTTCACATAAATATTTTTACATAAAATTTTCTTAAATAATACTTGTTAAACCTTGTCATAATTTAATATTTTTTTTATCAATCATTCAAATTTCAACTTAACTAAATTTTTTTGCTATTGCTAAATAAATTATTCAACTGTCCCATTGTCAAATATTAAAGTCAACTTATTATTAACATGTGTGTTTCCTTTCTTCTACTCATTTAGCTGGATATATATTATTGGTGAGCTTATTACATAACTTAGGTACTCAGTATTGTTTTCCTTAGCTTTCACAATACTCATGGTTCATATAGTAAGTTAAGGTGGCGCCCTGAACATCTATTTTTTTGTTTATATATATATTTACTATTTTATATTTTTTTTGCAAGTTAACAAACGAGTAAATATCGAACCACGACCTCGCTTTCCCATAACCCAGAGCTGCCGTTCGCATAATTGAAACACTTCCTGGTTTTAAGCCAAGGGGTGTTACACTTTACAGACGAAAAAACTTTCCAGTCAACACACAACGGTCGTATTCGTGTTTACCGCCCTCCGAATACTCGATTCGATGGGAGATATATATCTAACAATGATAAAAGTGGTAGATTTTCCGTCAACATGTGGGCTTGGATATCGGCACGTGGTGCTGGTGTTTTGTGGCATATTGAGGAACGATTTAATACTGAAACGTATATTAGGATTTTAGACAATATTATGCTCCCTTCTGTGTCACAATTATTTCCTAATAATGAGTTCATATTTCAATAAGACATTTGTTCCGTTCATACTGCTCATACCGTAACTAACTGGTTTCAAGATAACAACATCAATGTTCTTAACTGGCCCAATCATAGTCCAGATCTTAACCCCGTGGAAGAAGTACGGGGACTAAGAAGTATCCAAAAACGAAATGTGAGACCACGGAATGCCGAAGAATTATTGGAAATAGTAAATAATGCATGGGAAAATATCATTACTAATGATTATTATATAAGGTTATTTAATTCTATACCAAACAGACTAATAGAATTTTGGCATAGAATTAAATAACCTTATACAATAATCATTAGTAATAATATTTTCCCACGCATTATTTACTATTTCCAGTAATTCTTCGGCATTCCGTGGTCTCACATTTCGTTTTTGGATACTTCTTACGAGTAGTCCCCATACTTCTTCCACAGGGTTAAGATCTGGACTATGACTGGGCCAGTTAAGAAGATTGATGTTGTTATCTTGAAACCAGTTAGTTACGGTATGAGCAGTATGAACGGATCAATTGTCTTGTTGAAATATGAACTCATTATTAGGAAATAATTGTGACACAGAAGGGAGCATAATATTGTCTAAAAGCCTAATATACGTTTCACTATTAAATCCTTCCTCAATATGCCACAAAACACCAGGATATCCAAGCCCACATATTGACGGAAAATCTACAACTTTTATCATTGTTAGATATATATTTCTCATCGAATCGAGTATTCGGAGGGCGGTAAACACGAATACGACCGCTGTGTGTTGACTGGAGAGTTTTTTCGTCTGTAAAGATTACATTGTTTCAAAAATTTACATCATGCGCTAAAAATTCAAGAGCAAATCCTACTCGAGCTTCTTTATGTTCAGCTTTAAGTAAGTATTTCTGTGCTGCTGCATGACAGCGTAGCTCCGATTCTCTTACTCGCCGGCGACCAGTACTACTCGATCCAGGAAAATTCGTTTACTATAACTGAGTAAAACGGATTTTCTACTAAAGCATTTACCGATTGCAAATCTTGTTGTTGAGTTGATATCCTTCGTCGCCTTGATCCAGGATTTCTACTAATCGTACCGTTTATTCTCTACTTTTTAAAAAGTTACACACCGAATTTTTGTCAATATTATAACAGAGTGCAATTTGTCTCATTGACCATCCATCTTCTGCTTGAGCAATAACTCCAGATTTAACTAAATCGCTTATATGAGGCATATTAGTTTTTTGCACACTTGAAATAAATTATGACAACCAACTAACAATGTGACAAAAATTAAAGTTAGATGTACACAACTAGATTGTAGCAAAATACCGTTATAAGACGTCCTATATTTTTTTGCTCACGACCGTACAATAAAACAATTATTTTTCTTCTTCTACGGTATTATGTTTAACCTCATTTATCGTTCCCATAATCTGATGAGTGGTTTGATCGTCATTTGACATTAATCATTTTCATAGATAGTTAACCGATTGACTATTCAAAATACACATACACAAACACTGTTAAATATCAAATATCGGCATAGTATATATTTCAAACAAAACCACTCTATCTTTTAATAATCTTTCAACGGATTCAGCTAATAGGAAGAATAATCATTTGTTTGCATATGATAAGTTTATAATTCACTTTGTTGACGGATACGGATGAAGTTTACAAAACGATTCTAAAACCATACACAAATATTTTCAAGTCGTATTTGAAATTAATTTTATGAAGGTGGTGGAAGTTCTGGAGGTAGTCTAAGCAATACAGTTATATAGAAGGCGGTCCAAAATTGTTCTTTACAATATCTTCCGGCTCCCTTAAAATATCAAATTCATGTTTTGAAATTAGTCATAGGGGTAGTTTTAGGGGGTGACTGTCAGTATTTTCCCCATTATTTTTAATTTTTTTCATATTACTAAAAATTATTATAAAAAACGAATATTCAGATCAATAGAAATAAAAAAGGTTAAGAAGGTGATGTGCATGTTGAAAGAGGCTTGGTGAATTTAATAGCCGTTAGCAAAGCTCGACAGGACGATAAATATAAACAGTTTAATATTACGACTATATATAACAAATTTAATCTTGGCGAGGGGATAACCTGGAACCCACGGAATGGGGTTGAAAGAAAATGGACAACATCTTACCAGCATCAATTTCCACCCTTCAGCTAGTATCCTGCAGCTGCAAAAAGGGTTGCGGAAAACGATGCAACTGTGTTGGTTCGATTGCGCTGCTCAACAACATGCTCTAATTGCCATGGGAAAGGATGTTTAAATTACGAATTTGAAGAACTGTTCCTCTAATGAGTAAAATTCGACAGAATTTTAGTGGAATAGGCCTACAAGGTAAACCACTTTAAAAAACGCACCGAGAGCTCAAATAAAAAACACATCTTTGTGGAAAAAGGGGGAAAATAAATAAAAATCACTTGCGTCAACATCCGCTTGACATGCATCTTATAGAGAAAATTCCGCTCTATAATTTCATTCTTGGGCATTTTTCTTGTTAAGAGTTTCGTTTGCGTTCACGAAAAAACATGAAATCGTAGCCAGATAACTGTGACATAATTAGAGAAGATATGAATACGAAATTTGGAGGGTAAATACATAAAAGTTCAATCTGTGTCGCTGCGTGGAATTTTTTGAAAAAAAAATTACTTTTTTCTTTACGAATTTTCAAAATTTTAAAATGAGAAAATCAAAAAACTAAAAACGCAGCAACGTAGAATATAATAACATTTATCACAAAAAAAAATAAAAAATTAATTATCTTAACTGTAAATATTTTTAATTGTGTCGCTCTTTTTCGATTTTCGTATATGCAATATCTCCGCGCGTCTCTACGCGTATTCAGTGTTATTTGTGGCCTCATTTACTGCCGAACATTCTGACGATAATGCACTCCACAAACGGCACAATGAGCTCGATTCCAATTCTGATGAAATCTCAGGTAATATTTACGCCAATAGCAAAACAATAACCGCAATGCAAGCTCCACCCCTCGGTACAGTGTTTTTATTATAATTTATCGGCCTAGTAGTTGTTATCAAGTTCTATCAAGTGAAAATGACGCCCTCATCAGATTTTCTGGTCAAAAGTACCACACAACGTTTCGTAAAAAAAAATATAAAAAAAATTCATCATCAGATACAGGTCCTGCGGCACTATCTTTAGGCTAACGTGATGTAATACATAAATTATTGTTTCCTAGAATAAAAAAAGTTCTTCTAGCAAATTTGGTGAAGATGAGTTGAGTTATTACAAAAAAACGAAAAAATAATTTGAACTTTGACACCCTGTATCTTTTTAAATAAACACCACAGAAATTAGACAACCCCCAATTTCAAAAGCCAGGGCTGGTGCGGAAGGGGGTTACACATTGAAAAAACGCGGACACACAACCATTTCCTCCGACAGTGCCGGAGTCAGGATTCGAACCCGGTGGTGTGATGTCTGTGTGATTAATCGCGATTGCCACCTCACGCTTTAATCCAATCGGCTATCGACCAGGCACAGCAACACTTACTAAAGCTTATTTGGTTATATCCTCATATTTGGCCGAAAGAATCTACCCCTGAACTATGGCCTATTATTAATAGTCCACCCTGTATACAGTAAACGGTCACTTTTAGGTCAGACCCTTTGATAATGGTCGCAGGGCCGAAACATATGTTGCATTAAATTTATATTATTTTATTATTTATTATTAATTATAATTATTCATTATTCTATAACAAATGTATTATTTGACACTTAATTTTTTTTTATTTCCGCAGTTCAAGAACCATGAATTTCAACCGAGTCACAGAAATGCAGACAAGAAATTACCAGGCACATTCCCGTTGCAGAGTACGAAACAACGGTAAAACTCGTGCGAGATATAAAAATGCAATTACATAAACAAAAACAACCAAACATAACCTATCCCAAAACCACAAGAAAATAAATTAAATAATAAAAACATACCCTTCCGCTTAATCCGACTAACGTCCGGCTGACTTTTACTGTAGTCGTGCCTCAAGCTCTTCAGAGAATCCACGAATTCCCTCTTACACGTATCGTTATCCGAAAGATCCGGCTGGGAGTACGCCAACCTCGCGGGCGTACCAAGCCGCGCTTTCGGCTTGACGATCTCCTTGGGCGGCGAGGGATGCCTCTCAGGCGACGAACTGCCAAAACTATAGCTAGACTCGCGATCCGGCGTCACGGTAGACACGCTGTCATCGCGCCAGTTCACCTCGGAAACCACCGGTGAAAAGTGGACGCCTTTGGAACTGTTGGATCCGGTGAAACTTTTGACGGAAGTCAAGGTTCTCTCCTCGGCATCCGACATACCGCTCGTACTAGTACTGGACTTGATTATACTGCCTTTACGCCTTATATCTTGTATGGACTTACGTCTTTCTTCGTCGAAGAATGCTGGAGTCGGTTCTAACTGGTTTGCCATCGCTAGATTGGGAGTGCTGGCGACGTTACGCTTTTCTGTAGAAGAAATCGGAGTCGACGTGAAGGCCTCGTCCGCTATAGCCAGGAATTTGTCTTGGGGTTGGTGTAAGTTCTGAGTACTCAGGGCACTTTGCAAACTTTGTTCGGATATAGCTTTCAAGACCTTCTTATCGAAATCCACTATGGGGCTTTTCGGCAGCTTGGGCTTCTTTCTGTTGTACAAGCTGTGCTCGTCGTCGCTCAAGTCCACCCTGTTGGACATTGCCTCCGTGTAGCTGCCTTCTCTCTTGTAGTAACTCATGTCTTCTTCGCTCGCGCTAGCAGGGCTATTATCGGCGTTTAATTCATTATTTTCAAAGAATTCCTCCGACTGTAAATCGGCCAAATTCCAATCCTTTACCGCGATCGAGTTAGCACCACTGCTGCAAGCACTGTTTGTAAATTCACTGATAAAATTAAGGTCCTTCGGTACACTGGACACGAAAACAGCGGTATTGTCCGGTTCTGATTTGCTACTGATCGTCTGAAGTAAGTTAGGTTCACTGCAGGACGACGTTTTAAAATTAGACTGTCGGTCGCATTCTTGGTGTGTATCTATATTTAAGATTTTCGTCACGGCGCTATAGGCATCGTTCGTCTGTCGTTGCTTTTTGTTTTTGATGAAGTGGTCGATTAGGGGGGACGTTTTGAGGGAGTCCAGGTGGTCATCTTTGAAGATGCTCAGGTCCTGGTAGCTGACGCCGAAGTTGCCGTTGAAGTTCTGTAAAAAAATCGTGTTTTTATGTTATTATTGCGAGTTGACGTGTAGAATGAAGCTTTCGAAATGTTAATGTGACACGGAACTGGCAGCGAGGTCGGATTAAGAAATTTATGAAGAATTCTGAATAGCTAAAATTTATGAAATTAATATATTGGCAGAAATGGATGATTTTATACAGAAATTATCTGGGCATGAAGTAACATTATTCATAACGCTTGTGGGGTTGATTATATAGGGTTGAAAGCTATTTTCAACCATTATATTTAAGTATTCATGAGTAATATTTCTTGGTTTTTAAATAGTTCATCCGAGAGTTCATCCTTTTTAATATCTCCAACAAATACAGGGATCCCAATAGTGCGTCAAAGTCCAATATGGGCCTTATTAGAAGGCTTTGTAAAATATTTTTTTATGGAAGTCGTATAGTATCAAAAAGCGCACATTTTAAAAATATGTTGAAATATACAGGGTGACTCGCTACATCGGAGCATCTTCGAGGTCAATTTTGTAAATGGAATACCCTATATATTTTTACATTTATGAATTCAGCGTAAAATTACCTTTCCAACAACCTCCAGATTTTTTGTTTTTGACTTGGCGTTGCCATGAAAATGAATGAAAATTTTGGTCCGAACAAAGTTTAACAAATTAATTCTGTGTGTGTATATTAATTAAGAAGATTTATTTTGCAATTATGTAGACAAGGGATGTACTACAACGATACAACCACCAAATATTGATTATATTTATACAGGGTGTATTTTATAGCGCTAATTCAGGAATTTCAAAGTGAATTTTTTCAATTTTTTCAAATGGAACACTCTGTATATTATTGTATTTTTGAATTGGCACGTTAATTCTCTACGATTTTTGTGAATAATATCCTATACCTAAAATCGATATTTTCACAGATATTTTTACTTTTTCATTAATTGGATTTTATCTTTCTTAGCACACAGACAACTTTATATCAATATTAATAACGTGCACTCAGAAAAATATGATATAAATATAGGTGCAAACAACCTTCTATTGTAGTGTCGGCAAGTACAGCGAATGACCTATTAACAGCAATTAATCAAGTAGATGAAGAAATGAATCAGTGGTGTTATTCAAACCGTCTTATCTTAAACAAGGATAAGACGCTGAAAGTTGAATTTCAAAACACTGTGACACACTTACCGCCAGATAGCTTTACCAAAAATATAAAATTTCTGGGATCTTACTTAGATTCTAAGCTCATGTGGAGCTGTCAAATTGATCACATTTGTACGATACTAAATAGCTTTCTATGCTCTACTCAAATTAAAACAAATTGTTCCAGCACCTACTCTGCTTGAGGTTTACTATGCAATGGTTCACTGACACATTTCTTACAACATAATGTTATGGGACAAAGCAGTAGAAATCAATCGGGTATTCGTTTCTCAAAAGCGCATATTACGATTAATATTTAATCTAACGCATAGAGAGTCCTGTCGAGAAATTTTTAAAATCAAAAAAATATTAACAGCATGTTGTATATATATACTAAAATGTGCTGTATTTGTTCACATGAATTCACAACTTTTTTTGTAAAAATAACGACCAGCACAGTTACAGTACTAGACATATGCCAGCCAGCTAAGCATACCTTTTCATCACAGTAGCATATAAAAATATATAATAAGATACCTGACGAACTAAAAATTATTAGAAATAAACTTCATTTTAAAAGAAATCTTAAGTTACCTGGCTGCACATGCTTTCTACAGTCTCGAAGAATTTTTCAATTCTTAATTTTAAGTATGTATGTATGCAAACGTATTTTGTGTCCTGTTTTTAACTATTTAACTTTTATATACTTACATATACTAAAACACTGTAATTTATTTATTTATACATTCACATACTTTCATGTCTTGTCCTATAAAATATTTTTTATATTTTTTTATCATATTTTAGCTCTTAGTATAACATTTTATACTATGTAATCATTGTTTGACTTGTTTTATATCCTGTTTATGATCAAGACAACCAATAAATATTATTATTATTATTAAATTATAATACTTTTCGAACTGATCTAGTAGCAATGATTTTGACATAAAGTGAAGATAATTGAAAGTAATATTATTTTTTTCTGGGTGTATTTTGGTTGCCTCAGCAGTATTTTTTCACAATTTAATTAAAAGACATTTGAGTTTATCTTAAAAATTTATAAATAATCGTTTAATATTACAAAAAAGTTGACATAAATAATAGGAACAGAATATACGGTATTACTGGCAGTATTTTAAAAATTCAAAGTTTTTTTAACCTAATTTAATGAAATAAATAATACCTAGTGTTTAAAGGAACTGTTCAAAGTGGCCTCCCAGTACGTCTATGCTATTTCTTAAAATATCTAAGTACAGCAATTTCCTGAAAAATTTCATTCATTCATTCTTCCATATTTTCTTTTGTAGTCATATGAGCTTTGTAGGGGAAAGGGGGAATACTTGATCAGGAGGGATATTTGATCAAATCAACATTATTTAGTTCAAATGACAAATGTTTCACAATCGACCATTTTTGGGTAAAATTTACAGAATCTGGTAACATGTAACCACACCCTAGTTTGAGTTTCATTTAGTGTTTTGTACCTAACTGTGTTTATTTATTTTACAGAAAAAAGTAAATAGTACTAAAATTATTTTGCGCTTAATATTGACTTCATCATTTAATATATATATTTTTTATACATTTATTTAACGTTGGCCTGTTTCCGCTACTGAGGCCTAACACCGACGCCTGTAGACGAGCTACCACCAACCAGGAATTTTTGCCGAACCTCTTCTCTTAAGAAGGGTAGGGATCTTTTACTTGCCTAACATTTAATAGACAAGGGACCGACGGCTTTACATCCCCTCCGAAGGATGGTACATCCCCTATACAACCCTCGCCTAAGGTTGTATAGCTTCCGCGCATACACTGATATACTAGCCGCTGGAAGATGTGTGAGGCGGTCTTCGTGGTGAACACGAACGGTGGTACCTCAGGTTTGGGAAAAATAAAATAATTTCAGCTAGAGAGCTTTATATGAAATTCTTGAGGCCTTCCGTGCACTTAATTTTAATTGATTTGACTTTGGGGTGGATAAACTTGAAAAGGCTGGAAAGGGCCAACTGGTTCGCCCTGTATATTGTCAGAGCTTGATTTGCACTCGAATTTAATCTAATTTGATTTAATTAACACTTCACTGAAATTTATTTCAGTTGGCAGGGTCGAAAGCTACACCCTGTATAGTATGGTAGCTCGAATTTAAATTAAACACTTTAGTTTAGAACGAAATTAACAAATGATTTATTTTCTGTTAACACACAGAGTTGAATATTTAAATAGAAAAATCAAATATTTATTCACAAAAATTATTTTAAGTATCGACACTTGAAATTTGTCTGAGTCGGGTTTGTTGTATTTTATTTAATTAAAATTTGTTATTTATTATTTGAGAAAATTCACTTAAGCGTGAAAGCAAATTTAATTGTATTTATCTCGATATTTACTTTTTATTTTATGAAACTAGAAATGGCCTACGGCCATTTCTAGCTCCTGCGGAGGCACTCGCGCTTCGCGCTCGATGTGGCGCCTTCGGCGCCATGCGGTGATGCTCCCTCCGGTCGCATCCCCGCGGTTGAGGACGCATGGAAGTCGGAGATATGTTCAAAATTCTAGGATCGGTCCTCGGATTAGCCTCAAAATTCTAAGGAATTGTCTCTGAATGCGCCTCAAAATTAATCATTATTATTGTCAATATCAGAATTAAAATCAATACCAAAATCGACATGAAAGGATGTCGAAATGAACATGAAAGAATATCAAAATCAACATCAAATTCAGTATCAAAGTCAATATTAAAATCAATATCAAAACCGTTATCAAAATAAATATCAAAGTCAATATTCAGTATTTCATTTTTCAGCATTTCATTTTTCAGTTTTTCATTTTTCAGTTTTTTATTTTTCAGTTTTTCATTTTTCAGTACCTATTTCATTTTGCAGCATTTCATTTTTCAGTTTTTCATTTTTCAATATTAACCGAACATATATTTTAAGTTCGTATACGTTATAAAATATTGAAACGACATCCCCGAATCGTTCGAGGCACGAATTCATGAAAGAAATATCGATAAAATGTAATGAAAGATGAGAAAAATCTATTTAAATTTTTTTCTACTCCCTTGCGTAAATTTGCCGTTTGCCGAACAGTCTATAGAATGGATATGAAATCAGTCAATCACAGCTAATCTTCCCAAAAAACGGTATATCACTGAAAATATTTTTTAAATCATTATAGAGACAAAATTTTAGATGTACGGCAAAAAAAAAGGAGTGTGGGTGAGGATGGAACCAATTACCAATAAAAAGCTTTTTTTTTGTTTTATAAGTACAATTCATTCTATTTATATTGATTTTTCCCTAAGCTAACGTTTTTATAAACCTGCACAATGTGCATACAAAAACTAATTATCCTGTTCTAAAATAGGTAGTTCCTCATAGATACAGGTTGGTTAGTGGTAGCCGAAATCAATATGCTTTAGATTTATTTATTGTTGTTTTAATTTATCATTTCTTAACATTTTATGATATTTTTTATTTTTTCTTTATGATTGATTATATTTTATCTATTATATTGTGTAGGAAAATTTATTAAAACCTACTTAAATTAATCATTAGTTCTAAAAATAAATAAGGGTATTCTATCTGTTATATACATAATAAGGTTAAAAATTTAAAAGACAGAAATAAAGATGAATTTTCAATTAAGATAAAATGTACGGCAAAAAAAAAAAAAAAAAGCTGCTGTGGGTGAGGATGGAACCGGGGACCTGCCGCTTCCAAGCGTCGACTATAACCGTCCGGCTACCGCGTCGCCTTTCCAAAATGTTTCACGTACATCATGAGATTCAGAAGGAATTATTTGACGGCAACAAAATATTCCGTTTTCCTATAAAGTAGCATTTTCTAAAGGCCACAACTTTCTTAATATTTATAGTAGAGAAATGAAACTCTGCATAGCGGTAGATAATTTATTTAGCTTTATTTTCGTTAGGTACGAACATTTTTGCCGAAAACGGCCTATTTGCCGAGATATTCGGCTTTTAACGAAAACGCTACGTATTTTGGCCACCCGACGTCGTTTCCTTCAAAACGCTCTAGCTCGAAAACGGTTCGTCGAAGGTGATATCTGAAAAATGGAAACGATTCCTCATTAAATAACCTTGTCCTTTGGGAGTTTTTATTTTTAAGAAATTTCCAGCGGTTTAGAAGTTATTCAAGGAAAACCGAAAGTGTGCGTATTTCGCCAGAATCGTAAAAAACCACCAAACACGCAATTTTTAAACGCTCATATCTGGCGAAAAACACCTCGCAGACGGCCGTACGATGTCGATACGGAAAGTACATGAATGGCAATGAAAGCAAATCGTAAATCCCACCGGCATAATCGAATTATAAGGCCGCCAGGAACGAAACAAAAACGGAAATTTTTGACGTTTACCAAAATAAGCGGGCGCCTACGTCATCAAAAAGGAGCGAAGCAAATTCATTTTGTGGGTCGTAAAAGTGTGTAGGGAAAGAGATGGCCGACATTATTAGCCTAATTAAAAATATCAACCCCGAAAGGCACGCGTCGCCAATACGAACTTGGGACGTAGTTCGGCCTCCCGCTTCCGCTCGTCCCGCTCCCGACCTCGGGCTCTGCCGCAAACCGGAGAATATGCGCCAGCAAAATTGCAAAACGCAAGGGGCTCGCACCAACACGATTTTAATATATATTGATATTATTGTTTTATATATACCTACATAAATACGTATGTAGCGCCACTGAGTGCCCGGGATATACGATTTCTTTCTTTCTTTTCAAGTTTGTTTACGACTGAATAGTTAGTCGAGCAAGTTATTAGGTATAAAGGCTGCACGTTAATTCATTTACTCTATGCGGTCGACTATGTCATTAAAATTGTTTGCTGTAGTCGTGGTTTCCATTTCACGTAGGCGGATAAAACTTAATATATTTCTCTCGATTCAATATGGTAGAACGAGGTGTCGCTTTAGTATCAAATAAGAGCTACTATCCTTTGACGAGAGTGCCGCTTATTTTTTGCGTTACTGGCTCGAGTTTTCGGCCGAAGTATAGAGGTCGTTGGAAAATATATAGGGTGTTCCATAAAAAAAATGACCTCGAAGATGATCCACTGTAGCGAGTCACCCTGTATATTTCAAAATATTTTTAAAATGTGCGCCCTTCGACACTATACCACTACCATAAAAAATAATTGGACTTTGACGCACTATTGGTACTTTTTTTGTATGTATAAGTATCTACTGAAATACCTTTTTTACCTAAATGTTTCGATTTCTATAACGGTGACAAAATTGTAACAGGCGCAAAGCATTTCATAGCACGTGTAAAACAACGCATAAAACTCCTTAGAGAGATAAAGGCAAAGCAATAGTAAGGTCTGTACCTAATCTTTTCCCGGCATTCAAAAAACGCAACAAAAACTTTACGACCTCTTTATTATCTCCCGTGGATCAGACAAGTCATCAAACAAGCAGGCGCACATTAAAAACCTATAGAGATAAGCGAGTCAATTCGCCGGCGTAATAGTACACAGCGTAACGGTATTTTAAAGAGATCGTAAAGTTTTTGTTGCGTTTTTTGAGTGCCGAGAAGCGCTGATTTCGACTATAGCAATAAAAAGCACTCACCTGAAACACATCGCCGTCGTAAGCCGAAAACCCTACATAAGAGTTCTTCTTCTCCGGGCAACTCTTCATGCTTCTAAATTTCACATCACATTTTTCCTTTAAATTATTTGCACTCGAAGATTTAGTCAGGTGATCACTGTATCCACTGTCTTCACTCAAATTTTCCACCGAAACCTTATCCTTTCCGCCCCTGTTGTTGTTTATCGGCAGGCTGTCGAAACTCCTCCAAGTCTTCAGGTTATCGAACGATCTGGTCGCCTCCAGCGTCACGTCGCTATCGCTGGAGTCGGATCCCGAATACCTAGACGTGTTGTACAGCAGGCTGTCGTTGCTCTTTTGTTTCTTCCTCGGCACGTCGATCTTCAACGTCTTGTAAAAGTCGCTCTCGTCCTCGGTACTGTCGCTCTTAGGGCTGTTCAAGCTGTCAGGGCTGACGTTGTCTTTCCTGTTGGCAATCTCCAGAGAATCGAAGCTGAACTGCGAATAGACGCTGGGGGAGCTCGAGCAAGTTTCTTGGCACTGCTTTTCCAATGTCTCGAACTGCAAAAGGCTGCTGGAGCGGCTGAGGGAGTTCAGTTCGTCTTCCACGTTTGGCAAGCTAAGGTAAAAGTCTTGTTTCCTCCTTTTCGCGGGGCAAGCGAGTTCGCGATCAGAGTCGCACTCTAATTCATCTGTAACAAAGAAAAAGGATGTTTATTATGCATTTTGAGAGCGCAGTGACATTTATAGTGGAATGTTTAACAGTGAAATTTTTTGTTCTGGATGCATAGTGGAGCAAAGACGTATAGGAGAAATAAGAAATGATTAAAAAAATATTTTGTAATATGCCTGTGATAAATATGTGTTTACTATGCAATGCGGCGTGTGTTATCGGCAAGCTATACTACGCTATATGGACACATTTTGTTTCCCCTATATACCTTCGGTGTACTATACTTTCAACGGTACGAGAATTTCTCTTAAATTTGAGGAAATGTAATTAGAATTGAAAAATTGACGGTCAGGCAGCCGGTTATTTGCCGCCTATGTAAAATTTTTGCACTCAAAGTATTTAAAATGTTTGGTATAGTTCAAGTAGGAAGAAACTGAGACATAAAAAACGTAACAAAAACGTTATGACCTACACGTAGTTTTTTCTGGTGTCAGTTCACAAAAAATAGTGAAAAAAATGGAAAATGATTATACAAACGAAGATTTCTTTAACATCCTTATGATTTTTAACCAAAATCGCCCGGTACAGATAGTAAATGCTTTGTATCGATTTCTTGGTTACAAAAAATTATTCTAATAATTTCCATTTTTGTATATCTCAATAATTAAATAATTTTTGTTCTATAGTACCTTACTAATAAATAATTATAATTATTTATTTATTTATAAGAAACTACACACAATATATTCTTCTAGCTCATATCAATTTTTAAACGTATTTTTTTCAGTGTCACATGCTTAGATCTTATAAAATTCCACAAACTTGCGGTAAAACTAAAACTATCGGTCGTTTTTATGTGGTTACCATTATCACACAACTCACTGTTTTATCCGAATCTGAATCTTTTATATGGGAAAAATCTATTTATAGATCAAACCGCAGCTATAATAATTTTCTCACAAACTATAGGATTTGCCGTCAACTTTAAAGCACATTGAAAGTGAAGGGTGATATTTATGAAAAAATCAAGAGAAATTTTTTGTAGGAAAAGTCTTAAGTTTCCTTTAAAAGTGCCCTTATCAAATCCACGAAAAATGTTTGGATGCGGAATTACGTAAAAAATATTATATCTACAGTATGTTTCCGCATTGGGTTACAAGACGGAATTTTTTAATTATTATTAATTTTACAAAAAATATCAAAGGGATAAAAAGCGAAACTATATTCCTTTAGAATATACAGGGTGGACCATTAAAAATAGGCCATAGTTCAGTGGTAGATTCTTTGGGGCAAAATATGAGGATATAACCAAATATGCTTTAGTAAAATGTTGCTGTGGAAAAAGATACAGGGGGTCAAAGTATAAATTATTTTTTCGTTTTTTTGCAATAACTCAACAGCCTCTTGACTGATCTTCGTCAAATTTACTATAGGAATTTTTTTTAGCCTAAGAACAATAATTTATGTATTACATTACGTTAGATCATAGAAGGCACCGCAGGACCTGTATCCGATGATGAATTTTTTTCATATCTTTTTTTGACGAAACGTTGTGGTACTTCTGACCAGAAAATCTGACGAGGGCGTCATTTTCACGTATAAAAGGTACACTTGGTAGAACTTGATAACTCCAACCGTTTTCGAGGAAAGTGCTGTAAAACATTTCAATAATTTTTTTGAAAGACAAATTCAAATTCAATGAAACAAAGTGTATTTATTGAAAAAAGTACTAAACGTAAGGAAAAACAAAATCGTAATAACAGCGTAAATTCTTTCCCACTTTAAAACATAATATTACTAGTCGCAAACTCTTCTATAAAATCCTTATTTTACTATAAGGAATGTAACCAGACTGCAACAGCAACATGCCTACCTTGCACTGACGAGAGCCAACAGCTCGAAACTGCAGTCTGCAAGTGGTGCAGGACGACTGGCACGAGAGCTCCTTTAAGTAGGATCAGTCTTTCGGCTGGTGTTTGTTGCAATCGAAGCATTCGCGTTCTGTTGGTAATATGCTATTATTACACTTAGTCAGGCTTGTAACTTGCAATTCAGCTCTCGGTGGGCCACATAACCCGGGGAGTAGCTGTTGGTTGCAGTCTGGTTATATTCCTCATAATAAAATAAGGATTTTAAGAGGAGTTTCCGACTAAAAATATTATGTTTTAATAGTCTGCTCTCTAAAAGCACATTTGAATCTTTCTCACTTTCTCATGAACTAATGGATTATTTTCATGGTATTGAGATAAATACATAAATCAAAAAATTGTCTAAAATAAGGATCTAATCTAATTAGAAGACCAAAAAGTAACGTAAAAGTCGACTTGACTTGACATTATAAACTTTCCCCCCGTGCAAAAACCCCATTGCTTACAGTAAATTTCAATATGGTCTCCACCTATTTCTATGCCTTTTCTAATTCTATTCATAAAAGATTTTCTTACATTGAAAAATACATTTTCCTGTCCTCTAATAAAATTCGATACGTTTTATATTTTGTCCCACAGTTCTTCTCTAGAGTTGATAGTATTTGCATATAGTAAGGACTGCATATATGTCCCCACACATAATAACCCAAAGGATTATAATCAGGACTCCTTGGTGGCCGAGCAAACTCACTTCCTCGACCGAT
The DNA here is from genome assembly GCA_963675555.1 of Leptura quadrifasciata. Classification (NCBI taxonomy): domain Eukaryota; kingdom Metazoa; phylum Arthropoda; class Insecta; order Coleoptera; family Cerambycidae; genus Leptura; species Leptura quadrifasciata. The sequence continues at coordinate 15,740,788 of OY776681.1, read as the reverse complement.
CCATCTGCGTGGGAAAGTCTCATCAAGATAATTCCTGACTTCAATGGAGAAATGAGGGGAAAGTCTCATCAAGATAATTCCTGACTTCAATGGAGAAATGAGGGGAGCTCCATCTTGCACGAACCACATTCTGTTTCGTATGTCTAGCATAAAAGCATGTAATATATCAGCAAGAGTTAGTATTTTGAAGATAAAACAGATAAGACTGTCCATTTAAATTTGGAGAGAGGACAAATGATCCCAATAATTGATCGCCGATGATACTACACCAAACGTTAATCTTAAATTCTTGCTGAAAATGCTTTTCTTTAACGGCATGAGGATTTTCTACTTCCCAGTAATGGGTATTTCTTCAGTTAAGGAAGTCTCGGCGAGTAAAAATTGCGTCGTCGGTAACTAAAGTGTTCTTAACAAAATTTCGATCCCTGCTGTGTTTATTTAGAACAAATTGACAAAATTGTAACCTTTGTGGAAGATCTCTTCGAAGTTTTGTACGGGAGTGAGATGATATGGGTAGAAGCGTTCTTTACGTAAGACTCTTAGGACAGATTGTTTACTCGCCCCAGTTGCCGCTGCTAAACGACTTGAGCTGACTTGAGGATCTTTATCCACACGAACTAAAATTTCTAGTTCTTGATCTGGAGTTTCGGTCGTCCTACATCGTTTTTATGGCGAAATGAACCCCTTTCTCCCAAACGACGAAACAGATCTTTGAAAATCTTATGGTCTGGCTGTATTCCATTTGGATATTACAATGAGTATCTCCTCGCTGCAGCACGTTCACTAAAATTATCTTGTGCGTAAACACATATCACATCCCTCATTTCCCTATTTGAAAAATTATTATGTCTAGGCATTGTAAATAAAGAAGTTAAAAAAATTAGCTCGAGGAACACAAGAACAAATTAAAATGATTAAATAACGTAAATCACAGAACTAAAACGTAACAGCACACTTTTCAATAAATACACTTTATTTCATTAAATTTGAATTTGTCTTTTAAAATATTATTGAAATGTTTAACGGCACTTTCCTTGAAAACGGTTGGAGTTATCAAGTACTCCAAATGTACCTTTTATACGTGGAAATGACGCCCTCATCAGATTTTCTGATCAGAAGTACAACTATTCTTCCCTATTATTTGGGTTTTCTACCACATGTATTATTGTCCTCTTCAAAAAAAAATAAAAAAAATCACCGAATCTACAAAATAATAGAATTATTGGAAAAAAGATTCTGCGCCCGTGACGTTTACGCCAAAGGAATAGTCAGAGGTTATGTTTTGCAAATAATATAAATCGGAATAAACATGTTTTTGCTGACGTTTCTGAAAGTAATCTCTTTCCGTTTTCAAAGCTTTTTTTTGGAAGAACTCTTATTTTGCTGTGTATGTCAAATACACAGCTTTAAGATTCTGTTTATGTTATTTCCATAGATACTTATTACTTACACAGAACATGGTACTGATGATATTTTCTTTTAGGTAATGTTGAGTTTGTTAAGTTCTTCTTTTAACATTGGTAGCCAGGTTGTACAAATATCTACAGAACAATTCGATACGCACTTGTCTTCATTTAATAAGATTATTGCTGATTCTTTAATTTTTTTTTTTTGGTATCTGCTTCTTTTGTTAAAATTTTTGTCGAGTCCCAGTTTATTCTATGTCCATTTTCCCAAGCATGTTCACAAATCTTTGATTTCTGAATTTCATTCTTTCTAATGTAATTCCTGTGCTCATCCAACCTCACACTGAAAGGTCTGGATGACTCACCCACATAACATTTATCACATTCACACGGGATATTGTAAATACAGTTTTTTGAATTCTGTTCCCTGTTTATCGGTTTTGTTTTTGTTAAAATAGATCTTAAAGTGTTCCCCGTTTGAAATATCGTCCTAACATCAAATTTGTCACCTATACGGCGTAGCTTTTCCGATAATCCGTATACATAAGGAATTATTGCTGTATAATGACGTTCAGGTTTTTGTCGTACCTGATTGTACTGATTTTCAACATTTATGAAAACTCTATCAACAAAGGCTTCAGGATATTGATTTTGTACCAGAACCTCTTTGATAAATTTTTTCTCGTTATTTAATATTTCATTATTAGATGAAATTATTTTGGCCCTATCGTATAAACATTTTACAACACCCGTTTTAACATTTATTGACTGATTTGAGTTAAAATTTAGATATCTATTAGTATGTGTTGGTTTTCTATAAACGCTTGTTTCAATTGTATTATTTACCCTTCTAATTAAAACATCTAAAAATGGTAGTTCATTCCTACTTTCTACTTCTAATGTGAATTTAATAGACGGTTCCTTACTATTTATATTTTCCAAAAGACTATCTAGTAAATCGACACCATGAGACCAAATTGCAAAAATGTCGTCAACATATCTCCACCAGACAACCGGTTTGTTTATACAATTTTGAACATGTGTGTTCTCAAAGTTCTCCATAAATATGTTGCTTAAAATTGGTGATAATGCAGACCCCATAGCCATACCAAAATCCTGCTGATTGAACTCATTGTCCAATTGAAAATAGGTTGTTTTTATACACATTGTTAAGAGTTCCATTATGCTATTTACACTTAATTTAGTTCTAGTTTCCAAATTATTATCATTTAGCAACCTGTCTTTAACTATTTTTAAGGTCTCATCTACCGGAACATTGGTAAAAAGACTAACTACATCAAAACTAACTATCAGGTGTGATTCATGAATATCGTTTTCATAAATTTTTTCTATAAAATGTTTACTATTTTTAATATATGAATCGGTATTTCCAGATAATGGATCAATAATTTTAAGTAAAAATTTTGCCAAATTATGACATGGTGAATCAATAGAACTAACAATTGGTCTTAAAGGAATATTTTGTTTATGTGTCTTTGGTAAGCCATAAAAATGAGGAGGCTTACTATGATGTGGTGTAAGTTTCCTTCGTTCAAAATCATTAAATTCATGTTTGTATTTAAACAAAGTTCTGTAAATTTTGCTCTCTATTGATTTTGTTGGATCTTTGTTTAGTTTTGAGTAGGATCCCTCATTTACAAGCGTCATGATTTTTTTGTTATATATATCTTTATCTATAATGACTGTGGCATTACCTTTGTCTGCTGGCAATATTTTTATACTTTCATCGCGTTTTAAAGAATTCATAGATAACTTTTCTTCTGGAGTTAAATTATCTTTAATTTTGTATTGCCTCTCTAAAGCAATTTTTGCCCGTATGCGATATTCATTACCCACTATCTGTTGGTAAATTTTGAGCCGTTTTTTCTATTGCCGCTACTATATCAAATTTTGGAACAGATTTCGGGTTTATTGTAAAATTTAAACCTTTTGATAAGACAAGCCTGTCTGAAATGGACAAAAGTATTTTTGACATATCAATGACAGTCCTGTCAATTAAAGGATTATTATTTATATTTTGTAATTGCTTAATCTGTTTTTCCTTTATTAAGTTTCTAAATTTATGTAAATGCGTACCTTTTTGCAGATTAAAATATTTACTTGTTTCGTCAAAAAAAAAAAAAATGAAAAAAATTCATCAGATACAGATCCTGCGGCGCCCTCTATGATCTAACGTGTTTCCTACAATAAAAAAAGGTTTCTATAGCGAATTTGGCGAAGATCAGTCAAGTGGCTGTTGAGTTATTGCAAAAAAAACGAAAAAATAATTTGAACCTTGACACCCTGTACCTTTTTTCACAGCAACATTTTACTAAAGCATATCCTCATATTTTTACCCAAAGAATCTACCCCTGAACTATGGCCTATAATTAATGGTCCACCCTGTATTTAAAAAACTGAAAGGGTTGCATTTTCACCCCTATCTCCAATTTGCACCCTCTAGTCTAATAGCACTCCGTGATTTTCTCATCTTAAACGACCAATTGAAAGATTTATGCAATAAAAACTCTTGAACGTCTTACTTCCTTTCTATATGACACAATTAATAGCGTATTGTAGAAAATTTAATTACAAAGATTTTGTTTTTTTTTGTCCCGATCAGACCTATATATCTCGAGTTATTCACATTTTTAGTTTGAAAAACGCTGTTAAAAGAATTAAATTGTCAATAACAATTGCAGCAAAGGGTCATTGACAGGATCCAATCATAAAATTGCTGATGGAAAACTTCACTTCACTTCAAATCCTATTTTGACTGTATTAGGGCTAAACATATTTTACTCTAATATTTTAGACACCCTGTAGATGTCCTAAAATAAAACCCGATTTCAACCATACTATAATAAAATAAGACCTAACCTAATTTTCATCGGTTGCTGCGGAAAATCCGTTTCAATTTACCGCTAATTCCCGGAAAGTCCACACAAAAAACTTCACTGTTCTAAACAATTCCAGTCACTAGTAATACGAATGAACTGTTATCATTTAAAATAAGGTTTAAGAACTGTCTGAGCTCGGTGAAATGAAAAACAACTTGTAAGAATGCCAATTGTTGTAGATTCAATCAGTGCGTCAATTGCCAAATTAAAATTAGAAACAAAATCAGGTGCAATGTAAACAGGAAGTAAAATGGTGTTGTGTAATTGTTTATGGTACACTTACAGGGGGTGTTGGATCTCCTTGTTTGTATGTAAAAACATGGGGGAAATTAATAACTAGCATAGCATTACCCATATTAAAAGTACTTAGCTAAAAGTTGATATGCACGGGAAAAATGCATAAACTACCTCTAAGGGTGATCTTATACTTAAAATTTTAAATTCCATACAAGTATAAAAATCTGGGTTAATTTATAGTCGATAATTCGATGAAATTGATGTACTGTTGACTTCCAAACTTCATTTGATTTAGATAGAGAGTTTTATATTTAGGTTATTAGGTAGAGTTTTTTATATAGGTTACCTTTTTGAGATGAAAAAATTAATAGCAGACAACGGCCGGCTGGAATATATAGTTGAGATCATAAAAAATTTAAAAAAAAACTTTGGAACTTGAGATGAAGGGAAGTAGTGAAATGGGGTGCTATTTAAGGGATGAAAACCGTTTTTCGCTATTTGTGGCGAAACGTGACCTCCTAGAGAAAAGTGTTTCATACAAAAGTTGTAGATAACTTTTATTTTATACATTTTTCGACATTACCTCAAAGTTTGCGAGAAAATTACGAAAAACCGATTTTTCTGTTTTTATTTTTTTTCTCGCGTAATTATTCGCATATAATAAGCATGAATTTTTTCAATTATGGGAAATAAGTATTTTTCGAGATTTTACCATTTTTCCGAAAAAACACCCCTATCTTCGGCGAACAACTTTATTCATTTTTTTTTTTGATTTTGATGTTCTACTAGTGCTCATATTTTTCGTCGAGATGTCTACTTTCAAATGGTACGTCGATGTTAGTGATTTATTGTCATTTAGCAGCTTAAAATTAAGAAAAACCAAAAAAAAATGTTTCGAATCTCGAATTTGTCGATTTTTTTTATTATTTTCAATTTTTTAGCATATTTATGTTAATAATTCATAATATTTTAATGAAAAAACTTACTTTGGTATAAAATAAATAAAGTTGAATGAATTTCATCACGGAAAGGTAGGGAAAACTTCATGAAACTTAACATTTACATGGAAATCAATAGTACTTTAGTAATTTCCATAAGCTACAGTTAAGTTTCGAAAACTTTATATGCATATTAAATTATTCTAAATACATATGATAAAATACAACGTACAATTTATTTATATTGGCTACGAATTCTTTACTTTATTTACAAATATTTATCAAAAATCAATAAAATAATTGTTAAAATCTAATCAAATTTAGGCCTTTTTTATTGTGGTTCGTTTTTCTTCATCGATCAAACTCTCAAATTCTATATTATCTTCAAAATCATTGGCATTTTCAGGCTCTTCAATTTCGATGTCATTATTCTTTGCTGGCTCTTCATCAATATCTTCAGAATCACTTAAATTTACAAATACTTCTCTGTCTCTATTTGAACAGTTCTCAGTGCATGTATTGCATAGATTGGTATATTTTAAGCCGTGTTTTCGGCAGCCACACCTTTGATTATTGCATCCACTTTCACAAGTACAGCCAACGCTTTTTAACAACTTCCCGGGAATCAAGTCGGAACTGTCAGAGATGTATTTCGGCACGAGTCTTCCTACATTTTCGTTCCAGCCCCAGTCCTTTGCTTTTTTGTTGTCCTGATCGTTGTCAAAATTACCCAACCAAGTTTGCAATTGGTAATAGACTGTTTTTCCAATTTAAAAGTGGATTTGTTTGTAGCTTGCTGATACAGCTCAAATCGTAATTGATTTAATGAGTTATAAATTTTCTTGCTTTTGTAAATACTAGCTGTAAGTTGAGATCCATTTTTTGCTATGGTTATGTGGTCTGCATCTTTTTGATAATAAACACTGGCTAGGTTTAATAAATTTTTATTGTCCAATAAAGATCTTACTATTGTTTTTTCCCTTTTCCAGCAAAACTTGAAGTTGTATCACATCCAAAGAAAGCATGAAGAAACGCTATTACACTTGTGTATGGTTCGTGTTTAAAACAATGGGATGTATAAAATGAATCTTTAACGTTGCTTGAGCCTGGTTTGTGAAAATAAATATCCAGCCCATTCGAATTTAATTGGTGTAAAAGAACTAGTAAATCGATGTCTTAACCCACTATTATTACAGTTTTATCATCTTGTTTAGCTAATTGGATCGCAGTATTAACAATCATTTCACTACTAACATTTAATTTTCACTTTCACTTTTTTTTGTTTGAATACGTAATAGTATTTTTTTTATTTGTATTCAATTTTAGCGTGGTTTCCAATAACTAAATTCATTCAACTTTAGTTATTTTATACCAAAGTAAGTTTTTTCATTAAAATATTATGAATTATTAACATAAATATGCTAAAAAATTGAAAATAATGGAAAAAATCGACAAATTCGAGATTCGAAAAATGTTTCTTTAATTTTAAGCTGCTAAATGACAATAAATCACTAACATCGACGTACCATTGGAAAGTAGACATCTTCACGAAAAAAATGAGCACTAGTACACCATCAAAATCCAAAAAAAAATCAATAAAGTTGTTCGCCGAAGATAGAGGTGTTTTTTCGGAAAAATGGTAAAATCTCGAAAAATATTTATTTCCCATAATTGAAAAAATTCATGCTTATTATATGCAAATAACTACGTACTTTCACAAAGTTTCATTTAAATTACATAATTTTCACGCGAGAAAAAAAATAAAAACAGAAAAATCGGTTTTTCGTCATTTTCTCGCAAACTTTGAGGTTATGTCGAAAATATATAGAATAAAAGTTTTAGATTTTTTTATTATCTACAACTTGTGTATGAAACACTTCTCTCTAAGAGGTCACGTTTCGCCACAAATCACGAAAAACAGTTTTCATCCCTTAAATAGCACCCCATTTCACTACTTCCCTTCATCTCAAGTTCCAAAGTTTTTTTTTTCATTTTTTATGACCTCAACTATATATTCCAGCCGGCCGTTGCCTGCTATTAATTTTTTTTTCAGCATTAAAAATCCGTAACGGCCCCAGCCTATCAGTTATATTTGTTTAAGAGAAGAGAAACTAATTTCATTCTATAAGAATACGACAGTACTAGAAAAAGTATTATTTTACTTGAGGGATAGTGATATTCTTGGATAAGGTGTATTAATCTTGAAATTAGTGTAGCTTTTTTCCGTGTGGCAGGCTCAAAAATTACCACCCCATAGGTGCTTCGATGTTTTTCATAAGGGTTAGACGTCTAAATACTAATTTATTATTTAGAAAAAAATTAAATCAATTTATCTATCTAAGGCAACAAATACATTTAATTAAACGTTTCTCGCTGATTACCACGTTGATCAATCAACTGCTAGGCAGCACTTCGTGCAATAAGGAGAATATCTGGTTGCCTATACATTAGAAACTGCTCAGAGTATTTAAAATAACACTTCTTATACTCAAAGAAATTGTTTATCTTGCGCTAAATAGCGCATTAAGAACATACAAATATTTAATTTCAAGTTAACTCTCATAAACCTGTAATTCATTGAATAATCAATCATTCATTTGATTCTTTATATATAAAAATAAAGGCTTATTTGTCCCTTTTTCAATTTATACAGGGTGTCTCACCAGGAACTGCATCGATCGATATAGGGAAAAGTATGCATCAGAAAATTATGAAAATTTAGCGACCTACTGATGACAGTGTGACCAATCCAACTAAAATAATTACAAGCATCTGACACTTCCGGTTATACCGGAAGTCGATACCAACTTGCTTATTTTAAATGGAACACCCTATATATTTTATTTTCGAAAAGAGCATAAAATTCTGAGTCAAAAACATATAAGATACCTTATGCCTAAATCCAGCCGTTTCAGAGGTATTCATTTATTTATTTATCTCATACACAATCTACAGATAATAAATCTGTGAGGAATACCTCAGTGAACAGCAGAGATTGATCAAAAAGAACTTTATTAAAGTTATGCACAAAAACAGATTGAAGAACAAATAGTAGTTAAACATATAAAATAGGTGCATAAGCTTTTACAACTTAGATGTAAACTGAATGAAAAACGACAAGTACACGCGAAAACAATCAAAACTAGACTACACGCAATATTTGACAATTTCTGACAGTTAACAGTTCAGACCCATAGTCGTAGATAGGGTTGGGGTTACCGGTACACAGTAGTGCACGGACAGTCACAATTTTACTTTTAACAAAATCCATTTACAGATTGCTCTAACTTAAACTAACCCTACTCTAAACTGTTCATGACCACCCACTCGGGTCCCTCCCCGGTGAGGGGAAGGACCCGTGCTGAACAGCCAACTCAACCTAACCTAACTTATCTTAGAATAATAAAAACAAAAGCTTCAACGCAAACAATTTTAAACAGGCAAATTATCACATATGTGCTTTATAATACTAGTCCTTAACCTAGGCAATGAGTCATCAAATATGTCACAACAGTCCTGATGTAATTAAAATTTGTACACATTGTGTAAAGTGGAGAATTAAAAAATAGTTCTGCCGCGGCGTTACAAACGTAAAAATTCTATTAACACGAGTATTGAGTCTAGGTACACAGAATTTAATTGAACTAAGTAACCATTCATCATATATTATGGAGTTGACAATTTTATATTTGATATTTAAAAAAAATTGGCAGGTGTGATGGCTTACAACAACGGTTAAAACGTTCTTCGTGTAAAAGATACATACTCATTAGCTTCTTGGCATGTAGAAAGAACATAAGGAAAGCTGCACTTTACTATTGAATTACATTCAATAATAATATACCAAGTACTTAATTTTTGACGTTACATTTTGTAGACTAGAAGAACCGCGAAAACTTGTTTAGGTCAAATGGAACACCGTATTTTGTTTTATGAAGTTATGCAAAATTAAATTCCTTTTTTTCTAATTGTGGAGATTTAAGTTATAGCTTTTTGAAATATTTGCGATTTTCTTAGAAACTCAAAAATTGTTAGTAAAAATTTTATCAAATTAGCCATGATTAGAAACAACCAGTAATGTCGGTCATTCTGTTATTTCAAAAAATTTCAGGACGTTTAAATTACATCCACGAAGACTTTTTGGATTTGTTTATGATTTATGGAGAATGTGATAAAGTAATATCAAGAACTTGTAGCACATTTGCTATTCGATATCCACAAAAAATTATAGTTTAAAAAACTAAAAAACACGCTAAACCGAACTAAAAAGTAAAAAATAATGTTTAAAAAATTCATTTTATTGTAAAAAGCGTGGGGTGCTTTTTACTATATTTTTATAACAATTGATATCAAGCACCCCACGCTTTTTACAATAAAATTAATTTTTTATATATTATTGTTTACTTTTCAGTTTGGTTTGCTATTAAAGCATGTTTTTTAGTTTTTTAAAGTATATATATATTTTTTTCATATAAAATAATAAAATATATATTAATAACAGCGGCGCCTCCGGCAAAATGTCTACAATAGATTAGTCATTTTTTTATTTATATTTTATCCTGGTGAACCTGGTGAGGACATCAGGACAAAATTGTCAAATTATTGTATTGTCATCGGTCTTTGATAAGTATGCAAAGTTTCAGTTTAATCTGACGTTTTGAAGTGGGTGAGAATCACGTTCAAAGATTCCGTTGCATACAACAAACAAACAAAGGTGAAGCTAATATAAAGCGTGTAAAAACGGAAACCGCCACCAAACACTGTAAAACGCATACTGGGTAATTTTAAAAACTATGGCTCTGTCAAGGCAAGAATTCAAGAAGGGAAATATTATATGGTCAGATGAAGCTAAATTGGCCAAAAATAGACTTTTTAATCGACACAATTCACATTTTTGGAGTGACTCGAATCCTCATATGTTCAGGGAGTAAAATTTTCAAGAAAGTTTGGCAGTTTAATATTTATTGTGCCATAAGAAACAATGGAGTGGTGGTACTAGAATTTTATCATGTACTTTAAATTTTATCGATACATTTATTTCGAGAGCGTTATTGTCCAGTAATATTAAGAGTGTAAATTGGCCACTTTATTATCTAATTAAATCACGAGCGCTTTAGCGCCAGGGATTTAATTTTTGATAATAAAGTGACCAATTTACACGAGTAATATTATTGGCAATATCGCTCGAGAAAAAATTTATAGGTAAAATTTCTAAGCACGAATGGTATTTGCGAAGAATATTGCACGAATAAATTATTTAAATACAGAAACATATCTTTAATATTAGAAAAAGTATTTTTTTTTAACAGACAAACATAACATTATTTAAATATGGTAATGCATATTTTTTTAAGTATTAAAACTGTGACAGTGAATGGTGCAGTTGTTAAACACAATTTTAGGGGAGACTGCAGCTACAGCAATATCTTTTCTGTGAGGTTGATTTTTTGTTGTGTTGGTGAGCTGAGCAATAGAAATTTCCGAGGAACTTTCCAGCCGACAAGAGAGTTTTAATCTCATGTAATGAAGTTATATTTGAACGTAATTCTTCCTCGTCCATCTGCAAATATGGATTCACTGATGAAGCTCTAGAATGGCCCGTTATTTTTATAAGTTGCTGTCCCCCAACATTTTTCTTTGCCAGCTGAGATACTGCGGAAGACCTAAAATAAATATTTTTTTTTATAAAAATATATATATTACGTTATATCTAGGTACACCAAATTAAAAGTTTATTGAAATACTTGCGTACCTTTTTGAGTGATATATCTTCAGCAGCCAGTTTAGTCCATTTTGACAATTCGTTTCTCCCAATAGGCATATTTTTAAATCAAGCTGCTTCTCTATTCTTCTAAAATGAGTTTGATGTTAAAAAAAGACGGTTTGTGTTTACGTTAGCAGGACGTTTGCCTAATAATTTTCTGTATAACCTTATGGGGCACTTGTCTATATGGTCAGTAGGTAGCGCTAACCATTTATTTTCAGCACACTGCTTATACCACCTCCTTGACAAGTTTTCGTAAATATCGGATTATAAATTATATCTATTAGAGCGACTTCTATTATTTTCAATTTCTTCTTGAAAATGATATATCATACACTGTACTGCTTCGCCACCCCGCCAAACAAGTTCATAAGACGTAATGTGGTAAATAAAATTTTGAAGGCCATCAGGGGTATCCGCATCACAATTTTCAATCATCTTAATCATTTCATCCAATTTTAATGCTCCCGCACTTCTTTTTCTTTTTTCCGGAGAAGACTGAAAAGTTTTCTGCACACTGAGGGAAATATGAGGATTGAAATAAGTAAGAAGCCTTAGTTTTTGCAATTTAGTAAATATTTGTTATTCTTTATTATATTTAATACAGACAAATAATTATTTTAAAAAATTTTGTTCCGACAAGAATATACTAAATATTCAATTAGTTGACAAAACTAAATGATTTATTTCCGCCGTAATTGTTCTTCCTAAGTAAATTACTGTACGAAAATGATAGATTTATTTGAGAGAAAGATATTTGCTTCTCGCAAATCCATTGCAATATTACATTTATTTCCTAGAAATAAATATATCAGCAAAGAGTTAATCATAATACGTGAAGTAAATATTTAGTTCTGTATAGTAAATATTTACTACTCATTAAAAAATTTACTCATGAAAACTAAATGTTCAAATGTCGCCCTCTGCCGTCGAAAAATTATACTGTGTACTTTATCGTTTTCGTTATAGACGCCATTAAGTAATCCCAGTTTTCTTCGCGATTCGTGGCGTTTTTAGTCAGTTTACGGTGTTTATTTTTGAGAATGGATAATAGTGATTGAATTGAGTGAATTTAATGTAATCTTGAGGCTTTGGATGCATCCAGCAAATATTTAAAGGTTATGAACTAGTCTAGCTCGACTATTTGTGAGGTCGCCATTGCATTCATTCTACTATTAGTAAAGGTAAAGTTATCATGCACGTGCATTATTAAATTTTCTATGTTATATGTGCATTATATCATATCTGATGATTGTCCTAGAATGCGAATATGCATAATTTTATTTATGATGATAAGTACGTTTACGAAAATCGGTCTACTTTGGTAAATTCTATCGCAGTTTTGGGACACAATGGAGTATACTAAAAAAGTTAAAAGTTAATAAGTACTGTATGTCCGTGTACATTTTAGATAACCTCAGTCTACTTATGTGATTATAAATTTTCTTGTTCTGTAATTTTTTAAATGCAGATATTTTACAATAAAACATTATAATATAGTATATTGTTTTATTTGTTTGTTTAATGCTTTATTTTAGTATTATTAAATCCAAAAATTTCCTCGGTACTTATTGTATATTAATTGCAATTTCTAACGTCATGCTATATTTAATTGATTTAAATAAACGGCGAAAGTCATCCTGATAGAGTATAGTGCATTAAAATACAGGTATTACATTTATTAACATTAGAAGCATATAGAGAGGGTGAAAAATAAAGAATATATAAAAAAATATATAAACCTTTTTTAAGAGCAAACACGTTATGATACTCAAATCAATGAATTCATATTTTCTTCCAATTGATTTAAATATTTGTAATAAAAGTGGTTTAAATATTCCAAGATGAACTTTTATACACATCAGGTATGTAGAAATGTAAATCCTTATTTTTAAGGTAGCAATATTTATTTTGTTTATCGCATATATAGTGTGTTCCCGGTTTGTGTGTCGAAGAGAAAGATTGTTTTATTTTAATGTTTGAAAAAAATGACAATGCGGAAGAAAAGGTTTTATTTATAGAAAGGTATAGAGTCGCATAATGAAAAGCATAATTTAATGTTAATTTATTGATTTGTTTGAAAATGTACATATCCAAAAAAAAATTAAGAAATGTCCAGCTAGATTACACTATACCTTCGTTTTTCGTTTACGATCAAATGCCAAATATATGTATATATTGGAATGGCAAGACATAGTTAAATACAAAAGTTCATAGATATGCAAAATTTAAAAAAACATAGAATATTTAAATTTTTGTTGTTATATTTGATTTCAAAATTTTATATAGATGTGACCGTATCTTGCAACTTATTTGACATTTTGTTTTTAAACAAAAGTCAAACTAATTTGGTTGCTTTCTGTTTCAGTAAATATTAAAACATTTTTCCCCAGTTATTTTTTCAATTGTTGAAATTAACGCAATTTTTCCTCTCCGACAGATAATCCGGGAACACACTGTATATTAACATAAAATAAATATTTTATATTGCAACTAAATCGAGAATTACACATTTATTAACCAAGTAAGCATATTTACTAGCAACAAATTTAGAGAGTACTCAGTAAAAATGATTTTTGTTAAGAAAGAAATATTTTTTTATTACGCATAAATTGAAAGGCAAATTCATTTACATGAAACAAACTTTGTTAATCGCATGGTTCTACTCAGTAACGTATGGACTTTTAGAATTGCCAACTGAATTTGCAGAAAATATATACAGAGTGATCTTGTTACAGGAGTCCTAAAAATCAAATTTAAAAAGTTCGGTTCTGAAATTATCCAAAATTAATAAAGGCAGTGTATCAGCTGCGATAAGTCTACAAAATGCAAGAACGTTTTGGCCACAATAAGTTTATCACCCTGTATTTCATAAATTAAGCGCGATAGGAATATTTCTGTGGACGTTCCTGAATACCTAAGTGGTCCTTTATTAATTGTTTCTGGAATGTGCACAGTTTGTATTACATTTTACTAGCGTATTTTGATTTCCTTGAATATTTTCCACAGTTTTTGAGAAAAACTCCACCTTGTATATGTGATACATTAAAATTTAATCGAATACAAAGTAATAAATAATTTTTACAGTCATTATTAACGTCACAAATCAATTATTAATTTATAAGTGATATGGCTGATAAGTTATTAGATTATTTCAATTAAGATTCGTCCCTGTGAAGGTCGTTACTTATAGATTAGAACATTTCGACATGTGAATACATAGGATCAAATTTCCAATTTAATATGTATTTGAAATCATCAATTCATAATTTTATTTCCATGAAAAATAAATCTCCTAATAATTTTCCGCTAAATGTTTCAAGGGTATTGATAATAATTATTACGAAGTATTTTATTACAGTTTCCTAAAACATATTTAGTAGGAGAGACGGTCAATATTTCTGGATGATTCTACAGTCTTTTAACCCCGCCATAAAAAGGCAAAAAGGATGGGTATTATGAGCTGCACATCGGATCGTGACACATTTTATTATTGTCGTATCACCCTATCCTTCAGAAAGCAAAACTACAACTACAATTTACTGTACTTTTTATTTATTATTAATTTAATTAATAATCATTATTTTTTCTTCAAACATCAAAAGAGTATGGCTTTTCATTTTTTTCACATTCCACGGAATGTAATTTTAATAAGTACAATGAATGTCACTCCACGGAGCATTATTACGTATCTATAACGAATGTCGCTCTCGAACCCTTTAGGTGAACTCATTAGTATCCGTTTTTGAATTCCCTCAGACGTCCATAGCAAGGATCGTTTATCCCGGTCTATTACCCTTAACAGCAAAAAAAACCGTCGAAATAAGAAAACCGCTTTCCTGAACTTTGTACGAAAAATTAAAAAACCGCTCATTAGGCGTCGACTATAAAGAATCATGGAGATAGTTTTTCGAATACTGAAACATTGTTATTTGTTCAGATATCATCGTTGCAACCTCATAGTTAATATTATTTTCTTTAGTTTTTTTCGCGCACGTGATAAACAGACAGAATTAACAGTATTTGAGGGGCGAGCGTGGGTGCGTCTTTACTATGTACATACTTCGATATGTGATGTAAAGCAACGTAAGGTGCGGTTAGTAGTTGGATGGGTGACCGTTCCAACTGTTGTAGGGTATGTCCCCTACAAGTCAAAATTAAAAAACAAAAAGTTCTAAAAAACATCAAAAATTCAAATAATCTCATGCCACCTGGCAAACTATATAAAAAAAGTCAATCAGACACAGTTAGCATCAAAAAACCACATTTCAATTCAAAAAAATCTGAGAAAATTAGCCAACCATCGATAATTCACTACTAACCCAAATTCACCAAAATCTAGAGTCAAACATTCCTTTGCATTCATCCAGAATCAATTCATCACAAAAAACGTCACTTAAAAATACAGCCCCCGTATATTCACCAAATTAGTCAAATTCCCCATTCGAACCCAAGTTCTCATTATTTCAATTCAATACGTCCCATTTTTATAAGCAATTTACCTTTTTAAAATATTCGAACTTCTTGACCACCCCTCGTATATGTAACTCCCTTAAAATTAACCGTCGAGTCCATTTCCCCACGTTCTTAAAACCATTTCGTAAATTTTCTATTCTTACTTTTCGATCAACCCCTGAATACGTCAAATCACGTTCCGTGCCTCGAGTCTCAAAAGTCCCAATATCTTTTTGCCATAATTCCCCAATCCAATTGCTATTATACACCTTCCCCATTTTTCGATCATCCCTGTATAATAGCAGACACCTATACTATATCTACGCTCAGCTCGATTCATAACCGTATTGTACCTTGCTAATATCTTATCTTAATATTTTACGCACTAACTGGAAACCTTTTAACGGAGTTACAATTTGTTAACAGCGGACCTTCATTATGCCTTACGGGGTCGAGCCAGATTTCGCTCACAAAACTTCGAATAACTTCCAAACAAAAATAGATCCAGCTTTCATTCAAATTTTAATCAATTCCCCTTCACATCGCCGATCTGTCCGTATAAAAATTATTTTCAAATTCCAAAATTTTCAAGTATTGCGCAACATGTTGCAATCGATGGCTCATCCTTGCCCGCACGGAGCGATTTCAAGCCTTTCCAGCTCTCCGCGAGACTCGATGGGGCGAGAAAAACTAAACTTTTCTGAATTAGTATAAATACCGGTGCATCGCGAGCCGAAGTTAAGTTCAGTTTTGGCAGTGACTCTAGTGTAAAGTTCGCGTAGTGTTCTAGTGGAAATTAAGTTTCAAAGTTAGCTTTGTGTAATAGCTGTTGACGCTGGGTCCGGTTACTATTTAATTTATATTGTAGATACCCGCTCGGCTAGGTTTCCTTATTCCCTGTTCCTTGCAATCTTATCGTGACGAGCTGTTCGATTCTAGCTTCCCAGGCCCAAATCTGGTTAAAAAGAGTTAGTTTTTAAGACCTCGCCTTAAGTGGCCCCTTTTTCATTTTAGTTTTAATTCTCCGCCTTAAGTGGCCCCCCTCGTTATTTTTATAACAAATTACTTCGCCTTAAGTGGCCCCCTTTTCAATTTTTTCCCTTTGCCTACGAGGCTTAATCATAAACGTGACTTTCTCAGATTTATTATTTTTCAAAATTTTTTAAATACCTTTTAATCAAAACCTAAGACAGAATTTCTGTTGTCGATTAGTTTCTACTCCAAAAAAGAAACTTGTAAAATAAATTAAATCTATTCAAACTCTGTTCAATATCCTTTCAATAAATATTTTTGTATTATCTTTTAATCATCGTGTCATTACCTTTTCTTAAATAAAAGACCTTCAACAACTAGGGTGTAGCCGTTGACCCTACAGTAGCTATTTAATAATCAAACAGTGCTTAATTAAATGAAGTGATAAAAACCAGTGCAAACTACAATATACAGGGTGTAGCATTCGACCCGAAACAGCACTTACTAAAACCAACCCTGAGACTCAACCCATCAAAAATAAGTGCACGCACGCCTCTGGGGTCTCAGCTCTAAACCCCCGCAACCCCAATTTTTTTATTTTAATACCGGAGGTGTCGTTTGCGTGTTCACAACGAAGACCGGGTCCTCGCCTCACACATCTTCCAGCGGCTTGTATATCAGTGTATGCGCGGAAGCTATACAACCTTAGGCGAGGGTTGTATAGGGAATATACCATCCTTGGGAGGGGATGTAAAGCCGTCGGTCCCTTGTCTATTAAATGTTAGGCAAGTAAAAGATCCCTACTCTTCTTAAGGGAAGAGGTTCGGTAAAAATTCCTGGTTGGGGGTAGATCGTCTACAGGCGTCGGTGTTAGGCCTCAGTAGCGGAAATAGGCCGACGTTAAATAAATGTATTAAAAAAAACAGTATTTGAGAAAAAAAATTGTAAATCTCCCAGAACATTTTAAATTTTGGGATACACTGGACGTCTATGTATATTAAGACATTCTATTGTCTCGACTTAAGCTTAACTAGAATTGATTGACTAAATTACTCTACAAATTGGATTGATTGATTCTGCAGAAAATATATATATAATTAAAACATCATTAATTCATAAGACTATAGACTGACGGCTGCGGGGTTCCCCGGTGCTCAGTATTATGATCTCAATTAATCTTTCGACTTTCAATTGATTAAATTACTTTAAGTACCAGGTGTACATTATATAATTTTTGGTCCATATAAGCATGACATGACAAAGTAATTCCACAATTATTAAAGTATGTCAAATTAGGTGCACTAATTGACGATAAATTTTAATTTACCAGTTCCACAGGAGATTTTCTTAAAACTCCTGCGATCAAATATGTGGAAATATTCCTTATTTTAATTTAAACCTCTAGACATAATTATTTTAATAAGAAATGAAATAATAAACATCGAAAGGACAACTAAAAGGTTAAAAGTCAACCTTCTAGGGGACTTATATTACCTGGTGCATCCATACAAATGACAGATCCGGACTCAGAGTCGGTCGCAAGCCAGCCCACGGGGGATCCCCGAGAGTCGATATCGCTCTCCGACCGCAAATCATCAGATGTCTCCTCCAGGATGGTTTCAAGGTACATATAGTGCCCTGCGGTTCCTTGCAGAAAATACTCAGCATCTGAAACAAATAAATTAATAGAGAATTGTGCTAGACGCTTTTGACAGTAGTTGGAATTTATGTATTTTGCAGGCAGTTGTCAGGATACTTTTTTTATGGAAATACGCATCAAGATGCTATCAGTAATTATCGATAGTAACAATTTTAATTTGGTTTTGAAATGTACTCTGTTTGATATTCATCATTAATAATCTTAAGACACCATTATTAATCTTAATACAATTCTTTGATAATGTACATTATGAGAACATTTATATTTACAATGTAGAGACATACTTTTGCTAATTATTATTGAAAATTTTAAACTTGGCTGTTCCTTAATGTTTTTCTAGAAGATCTTCCGAGTATTTATACGTAAAAAATTGTACAAAAGAATTATCCTAACTATAAGCTTTTACGAAAAAATAAATAAATCTTGTACAGTACGAAATAATTTATAAATCTTGAGATCATTCGCAAAAAGAAGTTTTGGACAGTTGATTTGGGTAGCCAGGTCATTAATAAAGATAATGAAAAGTAAAGGCACCAGATTGGAGCCTTGTGGCACACCTGAGGTTACACTGTACTTGTTAAGGAACACGCCAAAACCCTCGATGAACTTGTCGAAACTGTAACAAAATCCGACATGAAAAACGTGCTTCACGTAAAAATGCAATTGGAAGAGGTTTTTATACATTAAATCACAGTTTCGCTCTACGGAGCGTTTTTTTATGCCAAAATCTTGGAAACTCATGAAGGAGTGTAATTTTAGAAAGTATACTAAATGTCGCTACACGGGGACGTAATGTCGCCCCGACCACAAAATTTAGAAAGTATAACGAAAACCGACCGTTTTGAAAATAAAAACCCTTTTACGAATCCACGTTGTGCAGCACTGCAACTCATGCGTTGTGTTAAATATGAGGACAAGTTATCCAGTCTCTAGTCAAAGTATTTCGAGAGTTTTAGCGTCGAGGGTGCCCTATCATTTTCTAGCAGTCGATTTTGACGGGAAAATGATGGGTTTTAAGCGTATTTGCCCTAAACCGGTTCCTCAGTGATTCGGTGTCAGAAAAGTATAGTTACCATGTACTCAGAGCGTGCATGGGACCGCCTTGCCTGAACGTATGAATCTATAATTGCCAGAATATAATTCAAAGTCGTTGCGATTCAAGCATTTTTAAGCTCCGAGGAGCGAACTAAATTAATATTGAACTGATAATACGTAAATAGACAGGCAAGCAAAAGCCCACCAAAATTATAAACATTGAACTTTTCTTGAATCTTTTTGTATAATCGTTAGCTATAAATCGCACACTGGATGGTAGTTGAGTACATTATGAGTCATTCCGTTCCTCACTATGTGTTGTACACGGGCCAGACTATAGTTTGTCAATACTTTTTTCTTGAACGTTTTTGTAAAACATAATTTTTTAAAGATTTAATATAAATTTTTGAACTTTATATTGTCTTCTTCTTGTGTTTTCAAAATTCCTTTTCAGGTTTAAATGTCGAGAAAGTGTTAGTATTTACTGTGTTAGATTGATAGTGTTACGACATCCAATTAGTTAAGCAAAAACGAAACAGTAAGTATAGATTTTGTATTATTCTCTGTCTGAAACAGTCGTTTTCAACCCTTATTTGTGAACATTTAATATTCATTTTGGAAAGTATAATAAAAGTCCTTCAGACGTGTAAAGATGGATCGTTCACATGCTCAACAGATTTGGCACCTTCATATTCAACGAATTGCTTTCAGTCGGCAAGATAGGAGTTAAAGAGTAACAATAAATTTTCAGAGAAACCAATATCTTCAAGTTTATGGAGAAGAACATAGTGATGAATTTGATCAAAGGCCTTCTGGAAGTCCATATAAATTACGTCAACTTGGCCTTGATTATCTGATGGTTCATATGTAGTGTGTAAAACAAGCTAGATTAGTAACACAAGATCTATTCTCCATAAATCATATTGACAACCTCCTGAAGATCGTTATTCTTTGAGCCCTTTTTGTGTTTGACTCCTATGACTGTTGTCACAGAAATATAGATTTATCAGCAGTGATATTAAACATTTCTTATGAAAGTTCCGTAGGTTATTAAAAAACTTAAATTGTTATTTGTGTTATCTTCCGGTTTCCAAAGTTAACTTATCGTCGTCCCAAATCACAAAATGTAGGTCGACCAATACATTCCTGTCCACCCTAAAATTAATCTAATTACACGCAAATCAAATGTCCAATATTTTTCCGTTTCAGATATCATCATAAATTCCTAAGGTAACATACGGGTCAAACGCCTGAATAATTAATCGATTTGAGGGTCACCGGCGAATAACACTCAAAGTGAAAGTGCTGAATATAAAAATCTAACAATAGATAAAGTCCTTCGCAGCTTACAAATGTGTGGCGTATTTGGGACATAAATGCCGCTCATTACTGTCATTATACTTGCTGTTGGTGCATGAAATATCAATCAATTGTTCACGGTTCAAGTTTATACATTCTAGGAAATGATTGCCATTTTAACTGAGAAAAATTATATCTGACTTACCTAATAAATCAGGTATTGATGGTATATCCCGGTATATCCACAAGAATTATCAAAACTGCTTTTGAGGTAATTGGTAATAGATTTAATAGAGTGGAAAATATCCAAAAATCCCGAATACAAAAACATCTGAAGAATTTAGAGCTGTTAACACATTACCAGTATGTGAAAATCTGGATTCAGAGAAAGTCATTCCTGTGAAACGGCACTTTAATTCATTATATCGGATTGGGTTAAGATAATGGGTAAAATTCAGGTTATAGCTGCAGTTTTCTTAGGCTTTAAACGTGCATTTGAGATGGTAAATCGGCAATTATTGGTATCTAATTTGAAAAAAATGGGCATTGGGGGGACTGTACTTACACGGATTGAATCCTACCCAACTGCAAGGAAACAAAGAACAAGATATGTGAATGGTGCATCTAACGTAATAGACAATGACTTCGGATTACCACACGGATCACTGCTAGGACCTTTATTATTTGTGCTGTTTATAAATGGCATGATGAAATCAATAAAAAAAATTTAAGGTACATTTATTTGCAGATGACACGTTCATTCATTTTTATGGAGAAAATGTAAATGATGTCATTAATGTTATCAATCAAGATTTAAAAGATGTATTTGTTTGGTTGGGTGATAATAGCTTAAAAGTAAACATCGATAAATGCAAATATATGATTCTCGGTAAAAAACGGATACTAAATCGTCAACAAGTTGGGCAAAGTATTGTATTAGATAACAAAAACTTGGAAAAAGTTTCGGAAATTAAATACCTTGAGTTTGTAATAGATGAATCCTTGACCTTCAAATATAATACTCACTATATTATAAAAAAAAGAAGGTTGCAAAAAAGATTTAATCTTTATGTAGAATTTCAAATTATTTATCAATGTTTTGAAGAATATTAAATCTATAATAGCTCCACATTTTAAATATTGTACAACTCTACAGCTATATTTAAATAACAATTAGATACAAACGTTACAAAAAATGCAAAACTATACAATACTATGAGGATAATATTAAAATGTAACAAATATACCCCCATAGACACAATGTTAAATGTGGCATGTGATATATCGTTGAAAAGGGAGGAAAATACACTATTTAATAGGGCCATTTCCCGCCAATTTCAAAATAATTTTTTTAACAGCCTGAAGAGTAAATCTCAAAATACAGCGGTTTTGAAAAAAATTAGATAAAACCTCGTTGAAACACTCTGTTTTGCAAAAAATTTTCGCCTTAGAATTTTTCTCGTATCTCTTCAAATAACGGAGATATTTGGCCTAGACGTTTTCCGCATTTTCGATATTTTCCGCCATAACTCTTAAAGTAGGCCATGGATTTCGAATGTCTTTAAACCATTTTGTAGGTTATATAAATCGGCACAATTTTCGTAAAAATAATTTTTTTTGTACGACCGATATTAAGTGAGATATTCTCGAGTGCCCTGATAAAATGGACAGCCTGTATAGTGTATATATAGACAATTTAATGGAATCGAAATCTTTGTTCTGTAAGGGTATTCAGTTATTCAACAGTTTACCAAATGAAATAAAATATTGTGAAAAATACTTGCCGAGCCCGTCATTACTGTTTAAGAACTAGCCAAGTTTTGAACAACGCGTGAAACAAATTTTTTTTAAGAGAATCCGGCTCTGCAAACGGATGCATTTCTAGGTGCAATAAACGTGTTTGTCTACTAATGACCAACACAATTTGCTCTTTCGAGCGAACGACAAATTCTAGGCAAACGGTTTATTACTCAACTTATCCAAATGCCATTATTAAGTCCTTAACCGTAGTGAAACATAAACGGAGACAAACACGTAAAACGGCCAAACCAAAGGAGTGCCGTTTGATTGCGTCGTGCATAAAGTGCACATACGGACTCTTGCCATTGGCGTACACTATAAATTTGATAAGGGCGCCCCATTCGATATATTTATTGCATTTAGTTTGCTGACTTAAATTTTATTCATAGACATCGAAAAGTCTTCATATCTACCTGCTAATAGCAATGACCATAAACCAACATGCAATCTGTTCAAGAGGATATACGCCGCTTTCGTACTGCCAGCAATGACACTATCAAGAATCAGTAGAAGAAGTCCAAAAAGAGCTCGTATAAACAATAAGACTATAAAGTACTGACAGGGAACGTCAATATTAAAAGGAAGAAATCATAGAAGGATACAAACGTACGCAATAAAGTATTGGGGAAATGCCTAAAAAAGGACTCAGCATATCTGATGAAGATAACGCCAATACTGAACAACAACCAACTAAAAATGAGCGGATCATACCATAAA
The DNA here is from genome assembly GCA_963675555.1 of Leptura quadrifasciata. Lineage (NCBI taxonomy): Eukaryota > Metazoa > Arthropoda > Insecta > Coleoptera > Cerambycidae > Leptura > Leptura quadrifasciata. Next base: position 15,717,605 of record OY776681.1, on the reverse strand, counting down.
GAAAAGCTCTGCTCTGCATTTTTATTTCATTTTTTATTTTACCGTCCTGGTGGAGTTTAGCATTAGGTATTCTACCACACAACTCAAACACATGCACACAGACAAAGAATAATTTTAAAAATGCTTCAATTTATTATATTTCCATAATATGCACTATATAAATTGAGAATATAATTAAAAAAACTTTACTCGATAAATATTCTACTTTAAAATCCGAATTTTTATGTAAACAAAAACCACGTGACTGTTAACGAGTTTCGTATTGGTGTGACAAGTCACAAAATTATTATTAGCCTTTACTCGAGTCCGAGTATAAAAATGTTCAGTCGATAGATTGTGTGTAATAAAAAACAAATAAAAGGTGTTGTAGTCTATTGTAATTCCCATTCATCTACGGTGCACACGACTATGGCTATAGAGGCCAATTCGGGAGAGCACATGTCGACCGCAGTCAGGACAAACATAGACCTGGTTAGGTCTTGGATTCGGCCTTCTTGCAGCAACATTTCATTGATAGCTGGCCACAACCCCTCGCCATTCGGTTCTGTCCGCTGCAAGTTGTTCCCATTGCTCGTCTGCAATACCATGGATTTTGAAGACTGTTTTAACTGAGCGATGACGGATACGGGATTTTTGTAACCCCAGTCGAACAATTTACCCAAAGTAGATGAAGTTATGATGACAGCATTTTTTGGCAACAATCCTGATTTCATCAGTGCAGAAATTAAAGGGGCAAAGGCTATGAGGTTTTATGCACGTTTTAATTATTGCGCAATCAAAAAATGTTCATGTTAAGAGTCCCACCCTTGCAGAATTTGACGTTTGTCAACGAACTAATTTTGTAGAAATTTAGTGGCTATTCTATAATTACATAATATGTTCAATTTTAAAGCCTGGCTCATTTTTTGATTTTCGCGTATTATAAGGAACATAATAATATATCAAATTTTATAGGAAATAAAATTTGTAATTATTAAAAATCAACGTTTTTTAAATTTGTGTGATTTATGTGAAATAATCACTTGGATATTTGTTATTGTATATTCTCACCTAACCTCAAAGTTGATATTACTAATGATTTTTATACCGACATGAAAGACAATATCTTGCAAATTGTATTTTAAGCAATCCAATTTATAACATTATCTCATTGACATTAACAGAAAGGTTATGTGATGACTTGTAGGGACAGTGCTATTTATACTGTGTTGTAGGTATGTAGATAAGTAGATAAGCTATGAGTGTTCTACGCCAAAATCTCATGTTGTTTCTTATGGAGGTTCATTCTGGTTTTCAAGGTCACTTTTCATCAGGTTACGCCCACCCACGACTTGCACGCCCAGGAATTGGCGGGAAATTCAAACGTTGGGCCCCGTATTAAACAAGTCTGTACGAATAATAAACAGGTCTGTACAGCTTTCAAACAGGTCACAACACCCCCATGGCACCCCACGAACCACCTATATTTAAGACCTGTAAACAGTACACAAATGATGCCGCGTGACGTCACAGTTATTAGCGCCAAATACCCGCTGATTCGCCAAATTCAAATTCGTCGCCGAAGAAAATATATATTTTTCGCTTTATTAAAATTTGAAAAATCCTCAATTTTACATTTTTATAAACGTTGTTTATGCTTCATCGATTTTCAATATAAAAAAAAAATCATGCAACTTCCTCATTAGACAACCACCATTTCCTACAACATTGCCACCTGCCGCAGCTGAGACTCGAATTCAGGAGTGGTAGAGCGACTAGCTATGTTGTCTTTCACACAACAACCCCATCTAATACGCTGATACCAATTCGGTAACACATGAAAAACTTCACTAAACATTTGAACTCAGGACTCCTCGATCTCAAGCTTAACGCGCAAGGGTTGAGCCGGCAAATTCATTTAGCTAAGTTAACAGAGTATCAGAACTCTTTTCTCGACAGACCAGACAGCTTCGAGAAGTGATTAGCTCTTAGAAATCTTCAATATCCTCTATTGGTGTTTTACAAACTAGAGCTTTTAAAATACCTCAAAAAAAAAATCAAACGGCTTTAGATCTGGGGATCGAGCCGGCCAATCTCACGGTCCTAAGCGACGCAACCAGCGATCCTCAAAGAACTTGTCAATGAGCAGGACTATCCAATTGGTAACAAGAAATCGCCAGCTGATTCAAAAGTATAATTCGTCAACGGTACCGTTTGAAACTTCTACTAATAATGAATTGAACCTCCACAAATCTAGCATTACAAACCAACAAACCCCTCCGGAATCTCTTCCAACGATGGCCGAATCGACGAATAGCAAGGTGCGCAAGAAGTTTGTAAAATTTTAATTCACATATCCATGGCAACCTAATGTGTTTTTGCACTGCATCAGTCTACTATGACGATTTCACTGAATAAAAACATAAGTAAACGTTTGGGAAGGTATCATAGACAACCAAATAATTGGTCCAATTTTAATCGAAGGGAATTTAAAAGCTACAAAATAGTTAAATATCATCAGAAATAAAGTTACCTCTGCTCTGGCTAGTTAAACTGTAATTGTAAGAGAGTACTTAAACGAAATATGTTCTAATAAATGAATTGGACGGTGAGGTGTTATTGAATAACCAGCTAGATCACCAGACCTAACACTGTTGCATTCTTTCTATGGGGATATCTTAAGACTAAAAATATGGAGCAATGCTAAATAACACTGCCAATCTCAAAGAAAGAATACAAACACAAATAAAGAATATTTCAATTCAAGTTGTAGAGAGTGAGGTAGGAATTTTACTACGTACTGGGACATTGCCAACAAGTAAATGGAGGACATTTTTAAAAATCACCTCTCTTGTACTGTGCTTGTATGAAGCATCCTCCATTTTTCAATTTTATTTAATTTAAAAGACGTACATTTTAGATCAACAATTGACCTTTTCTAGTGTTTCTCACAAGTCAAATAATTTTATTCTATAAGTTGTCGTTTCCGCACTGTATTTTTGAAATACATACAATAGCAATTTTTTCAGTGGTATAATCTTGTGATATTCATCTTGCTTGGATTTCAAGGTTAATTATTTAATTCCGATCCCAACGAAACAAACCTACGCCAGTGATTTTCCTGCTTTTAATCAACCATCTGTGAACAGAATTATTACCATTATTAAACGTAAAAGTTGAAAGACATGTATGATACTAACTGTACATTTGTAATTGATTGTAAAGGTTATTATTATTCTTTTTATTCCGAGTGGCGGAGAGGAATTAAAATGTTCAGCTTCACTGATGGTTTTGAACTTGTAATCAAAACATCTTTTCATGGCATTGTGCTTCATATAAAAGAATTTTCTTGCTTAAATAAATAATAACGGCGTCTGTTGAAACTAAGTGCATTGTTAACAAAAATATACAGTTTCTTATTTGTTGGCAGTTAATGTAAAAATTCTTGTCCGACAGCATTTTTGCCAGTTTTTGTTAAAAGCTTGGAAGCGCCATTTAAACTCGGTACTATCAATGTTGAGAAAAAATCTGATACAGAAATTTAGGAAATTTGTATTTGCTTATAACTCTTTTAGATTAAAATTATATGAGAAGATACCCTCTTGTTCCTGGAGATTTTTAAAAGCATAACATAACTTAGGATGACATCTAATATTACTTTATAATGTCGGAACAGAAATGCTAGGATTCTATTTCAATGCGCCTCCTCTAAGGAGTTCTATAAGTATTGATAAAGTCGAGGCAAGAATTCAAGCGATGCACGTCACGAGTGATCTCATTAAAGAAATTTTAATACTAACATAATTTTTAATTATTAATTACGTTAAAAAAGAGTCATTATTGACACCAAGTTATTAAGCTTTTTTCAGAAATAGGTACAGTTTAATGGGGCTTCATGATTCTTAGCAGTATTGTCTTATTTATAGAATCGATCTGTGACGTGCATCGCTTGAATTCTTGCCTCGACTATATGTATAGCTAATATTTTTAGTCGCAAACTCCTCTATAAATCCTTATTTTACTATAAGGAACGTAACCAGACTGCAACCAACAGCTACTCTCCGGACTATGTGCCCCGCCGAGCGCTGAATTACAAGTTACAAGCCTGGAGCGTTAAGTGTAATAATTGCATATTACCAACGCTAATGCTTCGATTGCAACAAACACCAGCCGAAAGACTGATCCTACTTAAAGGAGCTCTCATGCCAGTCGTCACACACCACTTGCAGACTGCAGTTTCAAGCTGTTGTGTGGTGTGTGAAATCTTCAAAAAGACACCCCTGATGTTCGTCGGCAACGGGGTAGTGTGAAATTTTTACTCACTAAAAAAAAAAGTATATCTAGTTAAAATGTAACATTATTCAACAACAACTAACCTTGCTGTCTTATTATTTTACTTTAGTGCGTAAAGTAGAATTTTTGTATTTTAATGTATTCATATATTTTTGGTAACCACTGCGGTAATAGAAAAAATTGTGTATGTTACTCATCTGTAAAGTGCCTTTTTTCACACAGGGATAACATTCCCAATCGTGAAAAAAGTATAACTTTACACACTTATTGCATAAATCACTATTTTAGTGAAGCACCCTGCATATACCCCATATATAAATTTAGTTTTTTCTTATTTATTTTCCAAATTCAAGTAATTCTTGCAGTTGGTGCATTTCATTTTTACATTTATTTAGACATTTAATGTTGAACACAATAAAGTTGCCAGAATGCATTTTAAAATTATATCATTTTAAAGCAACGTTAAACGCTACATTTGTAAGAAAGAATTTACTTAAAAACTGAGTCTAGTCACAGCATTTGTTTACAATGGACACGATAAGCGTCAAGTACTTCTGTTACCTCTCACAGGGTGAAATCGCCTGTCGTTTTCTATCTTAAGTCATGCTTTCATGTAATTGTGACGTCATTTTTACCATATAAAAGGAAGACGGCGTTGTATTTAAAGAGGAGAAGATTGACAGCATCTAAAGGCAGCACCTTTGAAGCTACGTCGCGATATTTTCGCCGAACTTTTATATTTGCATTTGAAATCCATTCTACGCTACGTCGCGAGTTTCGCCGAGCTTAATAAATTATTTTGTGGATATTTTTCACTAAATCAGCCGTCTAAACTACTAGCCAAACAATATTATAACTTACATCTTATTTTAACGAATTCTGTACATGTAGAACCTGGGGGAGAGCATTCACGGGCGATATAACGCTATACAGAGCGCACAGAAATTCAGCAGGCATAAATTTTTAAAGGTGATCGCTTGCTTATTTCGAAACTCTATTTTATCTTTTCCCATCAATTATTGTCTTATTCTTTCACCTTTACCTTTTTCGTCATATAAGTAATAAACTAAATAAATGGTTTAATTTCAAAAGCAAAATAGAAAACAAACTTCAACTATAAACGTACAGTGCAATCTTGAGTATAAAATACTACATAAATAACATATATAATTAACTAGGTCTGTCAATTAATAGACAGTGTGTTCAAGTTTCCCAGGTATTTCAATTAACAGAGTGATTAAATTTTCTAAGGTAGATCGTATCAGACAGAAACAAGTAATATTAAACTTTATATAAAAGAACCTGGGTAATTAAAAAGGGTTACTACACACACAACGAAATTTGGTTAACAAAACTAGACGATCACACAAATGGCCAATCTTATTTGTTTATCATTCAGATAAATAAATAATAATTAGTTTACTGGTGACATAAATTACCAGTACTTTCTTTAGTAGTCCAAAACCTCTTCATTGGTGCCGTGACCAGGATTTATTGTTAATTAATATACGGGGGGGATAACCTCTTCATTATTAATTTGTTAAAATTTCAGGATGGTGGAATGAATTTAATTGAAGAAAGTGTCCGTCACTTTCTTCAATTAAATTCATTCAATTTTAGTAATATTACACTAAAGTAAATTCTATCCTTGAAATTTAATCCATTATTTACATAAATAATAAAAAAAATTGAAAATGATAAAAAAATATTGAAAATAAAAAATATTGAGAAATTCGTGATTCGAAGTCACAAACATATATATAAACCATTTTAAAGTAGACATTCCAATGGTTAAAATGAGCCCAGATAGAATATTTAAATAAAAAAATCCCCAATAAAGTTTTCCTTTGAAGATTTTTTTTTTTTTTAGAAAAATAAATATCTCGGAAACTACTTGTTTCCTGAATTTCAAAAAAATCATGCTTATTCAATGCAAAAGAAGGTATACTTTCACATAATTTCATGTAAATTGAATTATTCTTACGAGAAAAAAATAAAAAAATAGAAAAATCGGTTTTCCGCCGTCTTATCACAAAATTTGAGGTTATGTTGAAAAATGCCTGATTTGAAAATTTTAGATTTTTTTATTATATACAACTTTTTCCATTTTCAATCCCTAAACAGCACCCCCATTTCACAATTTCACTTTATCTCATGTTTAATTTTTCTTTTATCTCTTAGTTTAACCTCAACTAAATTTTCCTGCTGGTCCCAGCCTGTTAATAATTTTCCGAAAAGGTATTGGCACCAGCCTATAATTTGATCATCCCCCTCATCAATTTAACCCTTCACTGACCAAGACGCTACTGTTAACACTACTACCATTTAGACACATATTTCCTAAAGAACTTTTTTATTTAGATGCATTTTTCATAGCTGCAACCTTGTTCCTATCTAATGCTGATTCGTATCTAAGACATGAACAACCAACAAGATTGCTTTACGTTGTATCATATCTTGCAATGCTGGTTTTGTAATGGGCACTAAAAATAAAATAATCAACGGAGAACAAATGAAAAAAAAATAGAAATTCCTATTGCAGCCATTAAGTGTTTAATTATTAACCATTGCTCATTAAAATTAAAGGTTTCATATCTATTTCACTGCATTACCTATAAACTTCATGGCAAATTAACATTAATAAGTTTTTAATTGTAAAGTTAAACGCCGTATGTATATCGTATACCAAGATATTGTTGATAAAAAACAGAAGGCGCAACAGTAATTATTCTGGTGAGTTGTATTGGCCGTTGCTTAATAATTATGTCTTGGCATATTATTATTTATAAATATATCTGATAACGTAACAATCAGCCTTATATTACCAATTTTATTTAAACCGTTAATGGTCGTTCCATTGAACTCTTTATGCAAGGCTTGAATTTAATCAAGGAAGAACGAGATAGTCAGAAATATATATATATAATAATAATAATAATAAGACCTGTCATATTACAAGGAAATATCTGAATGAGTAAAGGACAAAGATTCATTGGTAAACCTTACCCCGGAATGTGGTGTATCATTACCAGCTCCAGCTGAGAAAGTTGATAAAACAATAATAATAATAAGTGAGTTAGTGAGAAGCATAGAACATAGAACAACTGCTGCCGCTCTAGAAAACTCGCGTCACCAAAACGTCCCGTGCACAGCGGGTTACTCAGAGCAGGTAGCATTTAGAAGAAGAGTATTCCAAGGAGGAATCCTCTCCTCTTCTCTCCACACTGTCGACGGATGTGGCCCACCCAGCAACCGAAGGCATAAGGTCACTCTTTTATCTTATATGGATAACCTTAAACCCTACGCTTCGGGAGGGCATGAACTGCAGCATACTCTAAGGGTGGTCGAAGAGTATACGCCGACATTGGAATTGAATTCGTATTGAACAAGTGTGCAATCGCCCACCTCAAGAGAAGACGATGCGGTGACTTTTCTGAAGAGGCGCAGTTCGCAGACGGAAGCATCTTACGACATCTACATGCTGGAGAGACCTACACATACCTGGGCGTGCAACAACATCACATACAGATGTGCAATAAATTAAGGAATCTCTGCGCGGCAAGTACATATGCTTACTCCGAAAGATTTGATCGTCCGAACTTTCGGGGAAAAACAAGGTGTCTGCTACAAATGTGCTTGCCGTTCCCGTTCTGCTCTACTCCTTTGAAGTAGTGAAATGGACGGTAGATGAGCTGCGCCAATTAAATAGAGGTACCCGCAAGATGATAAATATTCATAGCAGCATTCATCCAAGATCGTCAGAGTCAGTCACTGAGCTCCAGCCAAACGTCTGAAAGCCCAGATTAAAGTTCCTGAACAGGAAAATTTGTTTAGACGACACGTCGATAAACCCATGAACGGTGTATTCTATACAAGATAGAAAATTGGGTTTATCGCCCAAGCTGACGTTCGCCTTTTTAAGGTCAGCTGGGCTAAAGTCGGAGACCCAGGGATTTATTGTAGCCTGTCAGAATGGTGTGATCAATACTTGATCTACTGAAACCACGTAATGGATGTAGAGGTCCGTTACACCAACTGCAGGACCTGCTGTTGGGCGCCGGAATCGCTAATGCATTTACTTTCTGCATGCCCGGTATACGCGATCTCGGCCTACATCCACCGCCCAACGCGGCGTTACGAGAGCTTTACTACCACCTACGGCGCTCGTACAGGGTAGACCAAACACCAGTACTACCTTACATTTCCGGAGACATTGAGTCCGTTGTCGAGAATGAGAGGTGCAGGATATACTAGAATTACTCGTTTCCGACCGTCATGTCAGGCTAATTCAAGTTAACAAGCCTGACATAGTGCTTCTCGATCATTTGAAGAAGGTGATGTACATCATCGAGTTTTCAGCACCTTCTGAAACAAACATCTACACGGTCAAGATGGGTAGCCCTTATAATCGGTGTACTCGGAGGTATGAAGCCCACGCTGCTCTCGAAATTACTTCCCATTCGGCGCGGCCTGTCGACACTACTCCGAATGGTTGCCAGGCCAGATGCAGAAAGCGGTTGTCCTGGGTTCTCTTCGTCTACTTAGGGCACATTTTTTGAGAATCTACGGTCATTAACCCTGCGGGATGAGGGGAGTGGCTGGCTGTAGATAATTCGCTGGTGCTTTTTCCGTGAGAATGTCGGAGACACGGTGGAGGTATCCAGCATCGACCTCGCGAAAAAAAACATTAATAATGATAATAATACTAGATTTATGTAACTGGCCATTATAAAAAAACGAAAAGAGAGTAACCACACAACTTACGAAATAAGGTCGGGTGATCACCCGATTTTGATATGTCCGCAAATCTCCGTAATTTTTGTTCGAATACACACACACCTTGCTGTGATATCGTGGACACTTATTTATGCAGAGAAGGACAAAAGTCTCACCATATCCAATTAACCCTAATTTATGCTATGAAAGGATCCTTTATATCTATTCGACCTACTACTGTGGAGCATTTGCAATTTCGTGACCAAAATTTCCCCAGGTTTAACATTTAAAACTAAAACGGTACCACAGTTTTGCATTTAGTTATGACTAATGGTTAATCTATACCTTACTGGAGACGTGACCGAAAATCGTGGGAATTCTTAAGCGGGGAAGGGATTGAGGATGGCTGTGTACCATCACTAGGTAAAGGTCTGTAAATATTCGCCAGCAGCTGTCACTGTTTCTCTTTTCTTAAAAAAAGTACTTGTCTCCTAACGTTGAATTTTTAAACTACAGCAATGGTATCGAAATATACTTCTCTTTAAATGTATACGATTTTACGTGCAGTGCGGGGATAAATTTTTTTAATTTAAACTTTGATTTTACATTAAACCTGACTTTAACCATCTATCATCAGTCTACTGTCAGATCATTTTTACTTTTAAAGCTATAATTGGAAATTTTACTTTGTAAATATGAATTTTATTATAGACATGGGGGGGGGGGTATGAAAGATTACAAGGTAATGGATTAGCTGATAGCCTTGCAAAAAAGGACATGAAGCGCAATTTTTCGGACACGAACCGTTTTGTGGTCTATCCAAAGGACTCCATTGGTGCAGATCCAAAATGGGAAAAGGAACAAAAAAGTCCTGCTAGAGGAATACTCCAGGCCAAAGATAAGCGAAAAAGTTTATAACTTATTCGGCAAAGAATGCCACAAGGCTTCTCGAACTCGAAAAGTCCGAATTAAGGCTGATTACAGGCTTTTTAACAGTCCACTGCCCCTTGAGATACTATCTCAAGAACATGGGCAAGGCAGTAGACGATAAGATATTCAATAGAATGGACAACTAAAATCATTTAATTTTAACATCCATGATTATCTAATATAATGAAGTTATTGGTTTAAAATGAATTCGCCAGCGGGTAGGAATGCTTTATTCATTTTTGTGTACTCTCCCATTCTATAGTTAAGAAAAAATATAAACATGTACAGTGTTTACTAATATTATGCATATGTTGTCTAAACTATATTTAGCAATATCCAAGCTAAAAGTCTAATTTCACGGGTATTATAATAATTATATAAATTTCTAGGAATATAATTCTGAACAGTATTGTTTTCGTAAAAAAATAATCAGAAAATAATTTAAATGTTAAGATTACGGTTAAAAGTGTAACTAATGCATATCTACAACGCGAATGAAAACTATGGAAAGAATTCTCAATAGGTTTTAATATTAATATTGTGGAAACTTTTTTTACAACTAATTAGTAACGTTTTATGTTTATTTTACATTTCAGTTTATTGAACTTTCGTCAGAGTTACACACATATACAGGGTGGGACAATGGTGTATGACTTTGATAGCTCGAGTTCTACAATAGCTAGAAATTTTTAAAAAATACAGATAAACTACATAAAAAATCTATTCCTCCTTTTAATATTAGCTACCAGTAGATAGGTTCTGTATGTTCTAGAGTAGAGAATCGCTGCAGATTCTTAATGATGTCATGAGGTGAATAGCATGTGTCCATCCGGAGTGGCCACGGGGGAGAGTTGAAGGGGTTCTTCCGCGAAGGAGAAGAAGTGTCCAGAAGCTTCTGGTGGATAGTGCGGGAGGTAGTGGCTTGCGGGGGAGGCCTTGGCGAAGGGCAAGAAGTGTCTGGAAGCCGCCGAACAGGCGTTAATTAGATCCTACCTCTTAAACAGATATAAGCAGATCTTAGTCAGGCCTGTGCATGTTTAGACAGGTTTTAAACGGCTATAAAACTGACGTTAAACAGGTCTGAACAAGTTTAAACAGGTCTTAAACAGACATCTGTCCATATGTAAACAAGTTTTAAACGGTTATAAAACCGATGTTAAACAGGTCTAACCAAGTTTGAACATGTCTTAAATACTTATGAACAGATCTTAAACAGATACAGGCAGACCTTGAACATGTATGTACAAGTTTAAACAGGTCTGTAGGATTTAATGAATACCTGTTGGACGGCTTCCCTTCGATGCATGCCGACAAAGGGATTCCACAAACTCAACTCATCTGAGAGTCTAATTAACACTGTTCGACGGTCTCCAGATACTCCCTCGCCAAGGCCGCCCCCGCACTCCGCCGCCCTTCGCACCATCCACCAGCAGTCTCTGGACACTTCACGCAAGAACCCCCCTGCAATTCTCTCCCGTGGCTGCTCAGGATAGACACATGCCATCCATCTCATGACATGATTAAGAACCTGCATTGTTCCTCTTCTCAGTGGTCCAGAACATGCATAACCTATCTACTGCTACCGTTTTGGACATTTCCAAATAACAACAAGATTTTTACTGATTGGGTCTTTAGATTCTTGTCGGATGGCTTGATATACTTAATGAACTCCTTTCACAAATAAAATTAGCAAATTCTTTCAAACTGTTTAGAAATGAACTTGGAATATTTTTGACTCAACATTGCTTTTACACCACGGCAGAGTTTCTCAATTGATAAAGAAACAATCATTATTAGCAATGTTATTCTATCTATGTATTTCTGAATTTGCGTATCATAAATATACAGGGTGGGGCATTAGTGCGGCGGACCTCGATATCTCGAGTTCTACGAGAGCTACACATTTTTTTAAAAATTGCAAGTGAACTAGATAAAAAAGTCTATAACTGGAAATTATTTTCAAACATATAGGGCGAGCCAAGACGAAATTACAGGACCAAGTGGCTTTTTTGAAAATGGAATGTTATGTATATCAATCCATTTTTTGAAGCCTCTTTCTGGGTTCTATTCATTCCTATATTAGCATTGAATATCTCTCAACCACTTGGATGTAATGAATTTTTATGTTGAAATAATGCAATCTACAGATGAATATTAAAAAAATCACCACAATCACAATTATAGGCTTTAAGAAAAACTTATGTGAATACCAGTTACGAGGCATCTAATTATGTTTTTGAATTATTTTCATTTCCTAAAAATGTACAGGGTGGCCAAAAATTATTTTTCAATTAAGAACATTTTAAATTGAATTTTCTCAATTTTTTTCAAATAGAACAACCTATATATTTTTCGACGATGTGATGTAGAAATGAAAAACGAACATTTTTGTAAGTACTTCCTTAGGGCTAATTGCAACCAATTTCGTTTTATTGAGCAATAATTACAAAATTTAAAAATAAACTTAAAAAAGAGGTTTCTTCAAATAACTGAGTAGAAAAAGTTATAATACATTTTCCACATGTTGCTCATATTGATTGACACACATCTCTATGCGCTTTTGAAATGAGGTTCCCACTGTTTCTAAAACTGCCGGTATGATAGATGCAAAGGCAGTTATTATTCTTTCCTTCATATTTTATACTGTTGTTGGTGTGTCTCTATAAACAATTTCCTTCACGTATCTCCATAAAAAGAAATCCATTTTTGTAAGATCTGGGGATCTAGCAGGCCATTTAGTGGGTCCATTTTTTCCAATCCATTGATTAGGGTAGGTATTATTTAAGTGGTCTCTAACTGCATTTAAATAATGTGGTGGAGCACCATCTTGCTGAAACCACATCCTATTTCGAATTCTTTCAGGGAGATTTACCAATAATTGTGGCAGATAGTTTTCCAAAATATGAAGATAAATAGCTCCAGTCAATGTACCATCCAAGAAATATGGCCCTATTACATGTTCTCCAATAATTCCTCTCCAAACGTTTATAGACCATCTGTGCTGGTTATCAACTTGCATAAAAAAGTGAGGATTTTCCGAAACATAATAATGGAAATTGTGCCTATTAACAAATCCATTTTTATGAAAAGTTGCCTCATCACTGAATAAAACAGTATTGAAGAAGTTGACATCATGTTGCATTTCATCTCTGGCCCAATTACAAAATTGTGGGTCGTCATCAGATAATTCTTGGTGCATTTGAATATGACATGCATGCAACTTATTTGTTTTTAAGATTAGACCCACAGACCGTCTACTTATTCCCACTAATGAGCTTACTTCCCTTTGACTAACATGAAGATTCTCAACCGTTGCCAGAACCACAGAAAACTCATTTTCTTCGTTTACAACACGTTTTATTCTTTCACTTTTTTTATATTCAACATTTCTAGTTTCCAGAAATCTATCGAGAAGGTTTTGGAAGCTGCTAACATCAGGAATCCTTCTTTCAGGGCAACGTTGGTGAATATTGGCAAGTAAACAATATCTGTCTGACTCGCCCAAAACAAAAGTCATGGTTACAAGTTCCGCTTTATTAAAATTCATATTTTAAAATTTCAAATATTTTAAATTCAATACAAATTGTAACGACCGATAAGTGTGACAAATGCTCCTTTGTACACGACAATTTATGCCAAACTGAGGTTTTATTGCTTGTCGAATAACGAAAACAGCAAAAAAATTTACAAAAAAACATTACAGTAAAGGACCGGTTAAATACTATACTCATTTCAATGGATTGGAAGAAATGGTCTCACTAAATGGCTTCATTTCAAAATTGCATAAAGACGTGTGTCAATCAAAACAACACGTCGAACACCTATTATAAATTTCTCTAGTGAATTATTTGAGGGAACCTCTTTTTTAAGTTTATTCTTGAATTTGACACTTATTTATGAAATGAAAATGATTGCAATTAGCCATAGGGAAGTACTTACAAAAAATGTTCGTTTTTCATTTCTACATCACATCGCCGAAAAATATACAGTGTTCCATTTGAAAAAATTTAGAGAATTCAATTTAAAAAGTTCTTAATTGAAAAATAAATACTTATTTATTTATAAAACGAAAATGGTTGCAATTAGCCATAGGGAAGTACTTACAAAAAATGTTCGTTTTTCATTTCTACATCACATCGCCAAAAAATATACAGGGTGTTCCATTTGAAAATATTGAGATAATTCAATTTAAAATGCTCTTAATTGAAAAATAATTTTTGGCCACCCTGTATATTTTTAGGAAATGAAAATGATTCAAAAACATTAATTAGATATCTTGTAACTGGTATTCATATAAGTTTTTCTTAAAACCCATAATTGTGACTGTGGTGATTTTTTTAATATCCATCTGCAGATTTCATTATTTCAACAAAAAAAATTACATCCAAGTGATTGGGAGATATTCAGTGCTAATATAGGAATGAATAGAGCCTAGAAAGAGGCTTCAAAAAATGTATTGATATACATAGCATTCCATTTTAAAAAAAGGCATTTGATCCTGTAATTTCGTCTTGGCTCGCCCTGTATGTTCGAAAATAATTTTCAGTTAAAGACTTTTTCATCTAGTTTACTTGCAATTTTTTTTTAAATTTCTAGCTATTGTAGAACTCGAGATATCGAGGTCCGACGCACTATTGCCGAACCATGTATATAGCTGGTGATATGTCCATATTATTAACATATTATTGGTATACTATTTTTAAGCGCTTTCTTATCTATATTTTTGTTATACATCTTTCGTATTTTTTATGTTTACCTGTTTCTGTTTCATTTTATACACTCTATTATTATTTATATCAGTTTACTGTTTATTTTTTATATATGATGTAACAAAACCGATATTGTTCTTGTAATAATGATTTATCATCGTTAAATTTAGGTAATCCTAATTCGTCGATTGAATATCTTCATATAAATTTGAATAATTTGCTCTACAAAAACTAAAATTAAGTAATGCTATATTTTTCAAAAAGATATTTATTGTGATTGTTTTGGCACTTACTGATTCTATAGAATTAGTTTTTCCTATCGCTATGTATTAATACTATAGTAGACTTATTTTATTCCTCCAGTGCACCATCGATAAAAGCACAATCCTACACATTATTCACCAACTATATCGATAGACACCGACCTCTCAAGTTAGAGAAAGTTATTCGTCTCCTACGATATCAAAATAGTGTAACAATTTTTTCTTGTCATGCTATACAATCGTTATTTAAACATAAACAGTGCATGTTCACCTGTAATTGTTTTAATTTTAAAAATACTTTCCCAAATTGTGAGACACGCGGAGGTTCTTAAATAGAAATTATATAAAATGTTACGTTTGCGGTACTCGCAACTTGTAAAGTGAAATTTTTCCGCGATCGCAGATATTTGCATAAAAAGTCGGTGCCCCGTTAAATTTCAATGTGAAATGCACCTATGTGGGAACTTAGAACGTTTATTTATCATTTATCAAGTTGAGAAGAGAAATTTTAGTATTTAAATGCATATTTTAACATTAAATAGGAATGGCAGCGAGTATAATTTAAATGATAATGACAGTAAAAAAATGAGTTCACAGTATAGGCTGTAGTTTTGAGACATTTAAAGAAATCAAAGGATTCCTAACTCTACAAAAAGAAAAGCTGCATACGATATTTACGAGCGTTTCGCCAATCAAGTTCCCATCATGAGATAATTACATAAAACTTCAATAAATCGGCTCTTTGTATAAATAAATAAATAAACATCACAGAAATTAGACAACCCCCAACTCCAGAAGCCAGAGGCTTGTACGTAAGGGGGTTACACATTGAAAAAACGTGGACACACAACCATTTCCACCGACAGTACCAGTGCCGGAGCCAGGATTCGAACCCGGTGGCGCGACACTCGTGTGATTAATCGCGATTGCCACCTCGTGCCTTAACCCACGCGGCTATCGACCAATATGAATTCAAGGATTTTAGAGGTTGCTTTAAATTAGGAATATTAGTGCACTCTGTAAGTCGGACAGGAATATGATTTTTTCTTAGCCTAACGAGACAATGTCCCCTCCCCCCTTTCGAAGATGCTGAACACAATGACCTCGCCGAGATCACCTCACCCCCCAAACGGCCAAAAACCACCCCCGAAATGGGTAAACCGCGTATCCGCCGTCTCCTACTAGTCAAACCTGTGTTACTGTTAAAGAACACGATAAAACCCTCGATAAACTTTTCGAAACTATAACAAATTCCGCATGAAAAGCGTGCTTCACGTAAAAATATCGTTGGAAGAGGTTTTTATATTTTGAATCATATTCTCGCTCTACGGAGCGCGCTTTTATGCAAAAATTTCAATAACTCATCAAGGAGTGTAATTTTAGAAAGTGTAGTAAATGTGGCTGCACGGGGACGTTATGTCGCCCCGACCACCAAAATTTAGAAACAGTAACAAAATTGACTCTAATTTCGGAAATTTCAAAATTAAAAACCCTTTTACGAATCCACGTTGTTAAGCACTGCAACTCATGCATTGTGTTGAATATGAGGACAAGTTAATTCAATCTCTATCATTTCCTAGCAGTCGATTCTGATGGGAAAATGATGGGTTTTAACGGGATTTGCCCTAAACCGGTTCCTCAGTGATTCAGTGTCAGAAAAGTATAGTTACCATGTAATCATATGTGCCTGGGACCACCTTGCCTGAACGTATGAAATAGTAATTGCAAAATATAATTCAAAGTCGTTGCAATTCAAGCATTTTTAAGCTCCGAGGAGCGATCAAAATTGATATTGAACTGTAAATACGTAAATAGATAGGCAAGCAAAAGCGCACCAAAAATTTATAAACCTTGAACTTTTCTTGAATCTTTTTGTGTAATCGTTAGCTCAAAAACCGCATATTGGATGGTAGTTGGTACATTATAAGTCGTTCCGTTCCTCACCATGTGTTGTACACGGGCCAGACTATAGTTTGTCAAAAACATTTTTCTTGAAGTTGTTGTAAAACATGAATTTTTGAAAGAGATTTAATATACAGTGTGTTTCACTTCTCGTGAAGATACCCCTGTATCTCCTTTATTTGTGGCCGAATTCATTTCTAATTTTTATCAGATATACAACTCTATAAAGCGACTTTACATGACACATAAATGTCGTCTAGATCTAAAACGCCGCCCTACTGCGATAAAAAGAAAATCGTAATTTTCGAGAAATCATAGTAGGCTTAGAAATAAACAAAAAATTTTGTTAATAAAAGTTGTTCAGAATCACGAGACATGCCCCCTTATAAAATTTGGTGAAAATCGGAAAAAAAATGTTTGTCTCACTTCTCGTAAAGACACCCCTGTATCTCCTTTATTTGTGGCCGAATTTCAAGACTAATTCATAGAGTTATACAGCTCGATAAAGCGACTTTGTCCAACACATAGAGATAACTTTTTCCAACAAATGAAAGTTGTGAGCAAAAATCATGATTCAATAAAACGCTAAAAGAGTCACTTCTTATTATTACACATCAAGTTAACAATGTAATAGAGTTTTTTTTTGTTGTCACTGTTCTTGAGAAGTAACGCTCCATCATATCCTTCCTCCTTATCGGCTCAGAGATTTAGGAGCGGTTTTTTTGTTTTAAATGTTAAGAATGCCGTGAAATTAACTGTCAATATTATAACTTTTATGACAGAAGTGATTGTTGTTATCTATTGTTGAGTTTGTTAGTTTCCTTATTTGATTTTTTTACTCATAATGGCTAGAATACTTTTAACTGCTGATGAAAAAGTAGAAATAATAAAGATAGTCGGTGAAAATGTACGGTCTTCAAGGGAAGCAGCAGAAGAATTTAATTTAAGACATCCTCTAAGACACCATGGTACCATAGCAAGAATATGTCACTTGTTCAATACAACTGGTAATGTGCTTAAACCGAGAGTACATCTTAATCGAAGGCATGAAGATGATGTTATATTAGCGGCGTTTAACGCCAATCCCACTACCAGCCTTAGAAATATGGCTCGTGACCTGAATTTGTCGGTGTCAGAAATTTGGAGATGTTTAAAACGCCATAAACTACAACCGTATAAACCAAAATTTTTACACACTTTGGAGGAAGGTGATGAAGAGAGAAGACTGGAATATTGTTTATGGATCCAAGGTAATTATTTAAACAATCGAGACTTCTTGAAGAAAATAATTTTCACGGATGAAGCAACTTTCTCCACCAACGGGGTGGTATCATCACAAAACTCTAGGTACTGGGCAGTAGAAATTCCTAATTGGGTAATAAATTGTAAAAGGCAATATTCCCAGAAGGTAAATGTGTGGTGCGGAATTTTAAACGAAACAATAATAGGGCCGTTCTTCTTTTTTCAAAATATAAATGCGTTACATTTGCGACAATTTTTAAATAATGATCTGTGGAATGCAATAGTCGATTTTCCTTTGGAACAATTGTATTTCCAACTCGATGGAGCATCTATCCATAATTCCGTAGTAGTAAGAGCATGGATGAGTGAACATTTTCCCCAAAGATGGATAGAACGAAATAGCCCTCTAATACATTGGCCACCCAGATCTCCTAATTTCACTCCCATGGATTTTTATTTTTGGGGTCATATTAAAAACAAAGTTTATAAGACCAGACCTCAAAATGTGGAGCAGCTTTGTGAGAGGATAAGGCAAGCGTGTTTAAAAGTTGCAGCTCAAGAATTGCGAAGAGTTGTAATAAATAACAGAAAGCGGATTGAGAAGTGTATTACACTTGATGGTGGGTTAGTAGAAAGGGGCCGAATATAATAATATAGTCATTCATTGTAAACACTTACTTCATCTTTTATTTAATAAATAATTTTAATAATAATTGTGCACGACTTTCATTTGTTGGAAAAAGTTATCTCTATGTGTTGGACAAAGTCGCTTTATGGAGCTGTATAACTCCATGAATTAGTCTTGAAATTCGGCCACAAATAAAGGAGATACAGGGGTGTCTTCACGAAAAGTGAAACAGAACCTTTTTTTTTTTGAAAGTTTTCCGATTTTCACCAAATTTTATAGGGGGGCATATCTCGTGATTCTGAACAATTAACAAAATTTTTGTCTATTTCTAAGCCTACTATGATTTCTCGAAAATTGCGATTTTCTTTTTATCGCGGTAGGCCGGCGTTTTAGATCTAGACGACATTTGTGTGCCATGTAAAGTCGCCTTATAGAGTTGTATATCTGATAAAAGTTAGAAATGAATTCGGCTACAAATAAAGGAGATACAGGGATGTCTTCACGAGAAGTGAAACACACTGTATATTTTTGTCTTTTTCTTGTGCTTTCAAAATTCCCTTTCAGGTTTAATTTTAAGAAAGTGTTAGTACTTACTGTGTTAGATTTATAGTGTTACGACGTCCAATTGATACCATCAGTGAAGCAGTTAAGCATAAACGAATAGTAAGTAAATTTTGTATTATTCTTCGTCTGAAACAGTCGTTTTGAACCTTTATTTGTGAACGTTCATATTCATTTTTGGAAAATATATAAGAAGTCCTTCAGACGCAAAAGATGGATCGTTCACATTACCCCCGGTTTCGAGGATGCAGAGCACGAAGGTGATGTCGAGACCCCTCTTAGACCCCCGCCAACACCCTAAACGGTCAAAAACCACCACCGAAAGGGGTTAAATGTCACAAATTCGATTTTTATGTTAGAATCACTGAGATCGAAACAAGTTGATTCTTCAATCTTCTTTTCACACTCTTAAATATGCCTTAACGTACTTTTTGTTAGTGCTCCATCATCAGTAACAGTACCAAATATTACTCAAACCGGAGTAAGTTTCACACCTCAAGAGATGATTTCTGGAAATCCCCCTAAATTGTATTGATGAATCTACGACAGTTTTTTAAAATATATTACTATATATTATTCTTTTGCCCCCGGCACAGGGCATTGGTTTTTAGCTAAGAACATTTCCAGAAAAATATTTTATTACTCACAAAAACCGCCCTAAAATCTGTCACTGTGTTTTTGAATTACGAAGCCTACAAAACAGGCATTTTACAATTTCCATGATTTTTTTAGTCACAAAAACAGCACATAATGCGTACAACAATTTAAGTTCTTTATAATTCAGCATAGAACGCCCTGTACAAAGTATTTGATATAAAATATTCAAGATGCAGGTCGATATGATACATAAACAGTTATATACATGACAATAATGTGGCTATAAAAAACACAGCTTATAAACTAGATGTTTTAAATGATAACAAACCCATTGACATACTTAACTGGAAACTTATGAATGTTAAGTAGCTTATAGCAAAAAAAAAATCTAATAATAACACTGAGATATGATTAAAGAAATATGTATACCGGGTGGCCACGAGTCAATGTACGCACCCAATATTTTGGTTGTTTTTGTATTTAAAAACCAGTACACATAAATTAGACAATAATGAGCTACTTTTAGACTAACAGGAATGAAGCTCTATACCAGTGTAATAAGACCCTCCATTACATACGCTGCCTTAGTTTGGTGGCCCAAAGCCACTCAAACAACTGCAGTCACCAAGCTAAGCCGGGTACAGAGACTGGCTTGCTTGGGAATCACGGGTGCCATGAAAAGCACCCCCACAGCAGCCATGGAGACCCTATTGGACCTCCCCCTACTCAGCGTAGTGATTCAGGGAGAGGCAAGAATGGGGGCATACAGGGTGCAAAACTCACGTGACGTGGCTCTCCACACAGGGGAGTCAGGACATATGAGGATAATCAACATTGTACTACATCCTCTATTGAGCATGAGGTCAGACTACATGGTCCCAAAAATCACATTTAACAAGCCCTTCAGTATCTCTATTGGAGAGAGAGGGGATTGGTCAACAGGAGCTCCTGAGTTACTACGCAAAGGCCTGGCCTGGTATACTGATGGGTCCAGGATGGAATCAGGAGCTGGAGCAGGAATACATGGAGCGAGACCGAGGGTAAGTATAAGCCTTTCTCTTGGACTTCACGCCACTGTATTTCAAACTGAAATTCTGGCTATACTTGAGTGTATACGTGAGAATGTCAAACGACGATATGTGAACCAGCAGATCTGCATTGCATCTGACAGTCAGGCGGCACTAAAGGCATTAGCCTCTAATAAAGTGTCCTCCAGACTAGTATGGAACTGCCATAAAGAGCTCGAAGTTCTGGGTGAGCAGAACAGAGTTAAACTACTCTGGGTGCCGGGACACACCATAATAGACGGCAACGAAAAAGCTGATGAACTTGCTAGACAAGGAGCAGCTAACACATTCCATGGCCCAGAACCCGTGCTGGGCATTACCAAATGCTCAGCTAGAGGGGTAATTAAAGACTGGGTCAGGAATAAACACAATTATTACTGGAGGAACATACCAGGTAATCGACATGGGAAAACACTTATTGAAGGACCATGCCCAAAACAAACTGCAGAACTGCTCCCAAAGAACAGGTTACAGTTGAGAGTTGTAACAGGCCTCTTGACGGGACATTTTCCTGTTAAGAAGCACCTGCACAGAATTGGCAAGTTCGATGGCGACCTTGATTGCAGATTATGTGCAAGGTACCAGAGATAGTAGACCATATCATATATGAATGTGAGGCATTGGAACCGGAAGTGACATTAACTTTTTTCTTTACTGGAATGACTATTTTTTTATGGTTTCTCATTAAGCATAAATTTCTAAGTGCAACAGTTTTTTCAGATATAAAAAATTCCAAAAAATAAGTGAGATACGAACTATTTTTAGAAAATTACTAAATAGGCTATGGAAATTATTAGTAAGGTTGTAGACTTGTCTGTAAAGAAGAAAATAGTTGTTTGAATTACTCATAGGTACCAGTATTTTTAGGTTTTTTTCAAAAAACGGAATTTCATTTTCATTTCTGTAGGGGTCCTATGGACATTTTTTTAATGGAACTGTGCTATTTTTTTTATTAATCAGAAATAATGATTCATAAACCATAATTTTTTCGCCATTAATCATTTCTTAACGATATCCTTCGTAATGATAGAAGTATTTTTAAAAAGTAAACGCAAATTAAACAAGAAATAATTTTAATAAAACGTTACAACCATGAATAAATAGAATAACAAAACTATTTAAAACCTAAATTATAATAAACCATTATAAACATTGTTCAAACTATTCACCGTTATGATTAATATACAGAGTAGCGTGACTTATCGTTCCACGTCTAACATTCTGTAATTGTTGAGGTATTTGTGAAATTTCGTGTCGAACTCTTTTTTCCAGATCATGCCTTGTGATTGGAGCAGTCATGTAGACGCTATTTTCCAAATGCGCCCAAATAAAAAAATCGAGTGGGGTTAAGTCAGGCAACCTTGCAGGTCATCTAACTGGACCTTGGGTCCCAATCCAACGATCTGGAAATAATTGATTTAAGTAATCCCTAACGATAATAGCATTGTGTGGTCCAGCCCCGTCTTGTTGGAAGTAAACCTCGTCAACATTGGTATTGGGAATTTGATTAATCTGTGGAGCTATTATATTTTGGAGAAATTCTAGATATCTTGATCCACTTAGAGTTCCGTCAAAAATTATTGGACCTATGATATGGTCACCCAGTACGCCCAACCAAACATTGAAGCCAAACCGCTCCTGTCTCATAATGTCAGGAATTGCCCAATATTGAGTGTTATTTCGATTAAATAACAGAAGGTTTGTAAATCTCGATTCATCAGTGAACAAAATGTTTTTCATAAAATTCTCATTTCTTAATTGGCGTAACTTTACTAATTACAAAAGGTTCTTCTTCATTGATAATCATTCTCATACAAAAATTGATACAATTGATATTTATAAGAACGATAGCCTTGTTTCTTAAAAATTTTCCTGGCAGATTCTTTGGAAACTGGTAATTCATGTTCAATTTGTCTTACCGAAATGGTTAATTTCCGTTTCTTCATCCATAATAAATCTTTCTTCAATTTCTATATTAGGTTCAGTTCTAAATTGATGCTCCAACCGGGCGAAATAGTTTCTCGAAGGTTGTCTTCTTTCTGGATATCTAATAATAATAATAATAATTGCTTTTATTGATAGATATTAGATTACATTGTTAATAAAAAAAAAATAGATTATGTACCCTATACATCTATCAAATGGCAGAGTTTGTTGTTCATCGAAGTACGAAGAACCGCGCTCTTCCACTCAACGACAGACGCCCACCGAAAGCAAATAGTACATTATAGATTTATAAATTTGTAAATAACATTGACTGAACACAAGATCACTTGCCATGGTGGGCAATTAACTAATCTACACAATAAGACATTAGACTGAGGTTATTAATACCAAGATAGAATAAGATAAAATGGAAACACAAATATTATACAGGTTAAGTAAATTTGAAAGTCCCTAAGGTAAGCATTTCTTTAAGCTTCTTTCTAAATGACAGTACGGGTAATCTTTTCAAGTTATCGGGAATCACGTTGTAAAAGTTCGCAATGTTGTAGGCAATGACGATTGAAAAAGAGCGGTGCTATGCTGAGGAATTGTTAGGTAACTTTTGCGACGTATATTTATATTGTGGACATCTGTACGAAATGTGATAGCTTATTATAGAGATATGAGGGTTTTTTTAGAGAAATAATTTTGTGGAAAAGAACACAACTATGCAATAGCCTATTTTCTGTATTAAGCCAACCGATCCCTCTCAAGTGAGTGTTAACATGGTCCCGCCTCCCTATACCACAAATTAATCTAATACAAGAGTTTTGTATTAGTTAAAGACGTTGAGAGTCAGATTTAGTAATACAAGGACCATACACACTATCTCCGTAATTTAAATGAGACAATACTAATGAGTCGCATAAAAGTATCTTACATTTTTTACTAAGAATATTTTTGTTAGAGTAAATTAATTTAAGGTTACAGAACGCTCTTCTGGTTATCATTGTAAAGTGCTGAGAAAATCTGAGGCGATTGTCTAGAACTAGTCCTAAGCTTTTTTCACTTACTGCAAGTATTAGTTGTTCATTATTTACTTTTATGTCAACTCTATTTGAACATCTATTACGCGCGGCATCTCTCCCAATTAGTATAACCTTAGATTTAGAAGGATTTTTGGAAAGACAGAATTTTTCCGAAATTGAGACTAATGACACAAGATCTTAGATCAAGATTTAGTTTAGTACAAGCCATCTGTATGTCATTTTCGGGAAAAGTCAGATATATTTGTGTGTCGTCGGCGTAAAAGTGGGAATTAGAATATTTTCGATGTTGACCGAATTGAAAAGTATGCAAAGTGAACATTAGAGGTCCCAAAATGGAACCTTGTGAAACTCCGTTTTCTATAATTGCAAATTCAGATTCTAGACCTCTCAATGTAAGAGACTGTAGCCGATTTATCAGGTAGTTTTCCATTAAAAGCATCGCATTCCCTGTGAATCTAATATAGTGCAAGATGGCTCTGTCCATACAGAGTTTGTGCTCTAGTTGCTTTACGTTGAGTCTCTCCATAAATAATGAACTACTTTTTCATCTCTTGAATATTTTTCAGCCATTTTATATTAATTTTCTTGTTTATAACAACTTTAATACACTTGCTTCAGAAAATTAGCGAGTAAGTCAAGAATAATTCAATTGTTGCGAATGTCTGTCATTTTCATGGCTATCGGCAATTTTGGATTTAAATGATAGGTACCTTATTAAAATGATTTATTGGCGCTTACTTTTTAAAAATACTTCTATTATTACGAAGGATATCGTTAGAAAATAATTAATGGCGAAAAAATTATAGTTTATGAATCATTATTTCTGATTAATAAAAAATAGCACAGTTCCATTAAAAAAATGTCCATAGGACCCCTACGGAAATGAAAATTAAAATTAAATTCCGTTTTTTTAAAAAAACCTAAGAATACTAGTACCTATCAGTAATTTAAACAACTATTTTCTTGATGAAGTAGATTCTTCCGGGTCTTGCCGTGGTCGTCGAACTTGACTTGACGTTTCGCTGATCATCCTGTCAGCTTCTTCAGAAGGTTTCTAAAGACTGAATCTGTTGTGTTACACTCCTCGTTATATACCTAGGCGCCGCTTCGCTTCGTTGGTCATTGGTCGCGCTTGGTTCGCTTCGCTGCTCATTCGTCGTGTTTGGTTGACCGTGACTTACTACGGTGCTGGTACTTGGCAATACCAGTCTCCACGTGTTACTAAGTCGATACCCATCCTCTCTGTTAAAGTTGTTCACGTTTTTCATAATTTCCAGTGATTCCCTAATGATTCGCGGATAATAGCGCGTATTCCTGTCTAATATATTGACGTCCTCGTAGTCGATTTTATGGTTCTCGTTATTATGGACATGTTCTGCTATCGCCGACCTATCCGTGTATCCAAATCTGGTATTTCTCTGGTGTTCTTTGATTCTGCACTGGATACTTCGTCCTGTTTGTCCGATGTAGCTCTTCACATGTGTACTTCAACTGGTAAACACCTTTTGATAACAGTTTGGGGACAGGGTCTTTGACTGAGGGAAGCATCTGCTGTATTTTCTTCACTGTTCGAAACCGTACATCTATTTTCTTTTTGAATAAAATCTTCTTCAGCCTATCTGTGACTCCCGCGACGTAGGGTAGGCATGCATACGTTGTTGGTTGTTGCTGCTCTTCTTCTGTAGTTCTCCTCTGGTTATTTACTACCCGTTGTATATTGCTTTGACTGTATCCGTTCTTCTCTAAAGCTTGTTGGACATTCTGTAGTTCCTCGGGTTTGTTCTCGTCGTCGCATATTGTGTTGGCTCTGTGGATCAAGGTTCTAATTAATGCTCTCTTCTGTTGTGGGTGGTGGTGAGATGTCGCATGTAGGTAACGATCGGTGTGCGTTTTCTTTCTGTAGACACCATGGGCCAGCTTGCCATTGTGTGACCTTTTCACTAATACATCTAAGAAAGGTAAAGCTCCATCTTGCTCGGTCTCCATTGTAAATTTGATGCTTGGATGCTGTTTATTCAAATGGTCGAAGAAAACAGATAAAGATGATTCTCCATGTGGCCATATGATGAACGTATCGTCTACGTAGCGTAGCCAGCACTTTGGTTTATTCTCACTGCAGCGTATGGCTTCCTCTTCAAAAGCTTCCATGAATAGGTTGGCTATCACAGGTGAAAGTGGTGATCCCATGGCTGCTCCTTGCTTCTGCTCGTAGAAGTCTCCATTCCATAGAAAGTATGTTGTAGACAGGCACAATCGGGCCAGATCAGGTATGTCTTCTCTTAATCCTTTAGGTACAAGTTGTTAACTGTTTCCTCAATTGGTACATTGGTGAACAAAGATTCGACGTCAAAACTAACCATGATATCATTACTCGTTATTGTCCAACAAGCTTTAGAGAAGAACGGATACAGTCAAAGCAATATACAACGGGTAGTAAATAACCAGAGGAGAACTACAGAAGAAGAACAGCAACAACCAACAACGTATGCATGCCTACCCTACGTCGCGGGAGTCACAGATAGGCTGAAGAAGATTTTATTCAAAAAGAAAATAGGTGTACGGTTTCGAACAGTGAAGAAAATACAGCAGATGCTTCCCTCAGTCAAAGACCCTGTCCCCAAACTGTTAGCAAAAGGTGTTTACCAGTTGAAGTGCACATGTGGTAAGAGCTACATCGGACAAACAGGACGAAGTATCCAGTGCAGAATCAAAGAACACCAGAGAAATACCAGATTTGGATACACGGATAGGTCGGCGATAGCAGAACATGTCCATAATAACGAGAACCATAAAATCGACTACGAGGACGTCAATATATTAGACAGGAATACGCGCTATTATCCGCGAATCATTAGGGAATCACTGGAAATTATGAAAAACGTGAACAACTTTAACAGAGAGGATGGGTATCGACTTAGTAACACGTGGAGACTGGTATTGCCAAGTACCAGCACCGTAGTAAGTCACGGTCAACCAAACACGACGAATGAGCAGCGAAGCGAACCAAGCGCGACCAATGACCAACGAAGCGAAGCGGCGCCTAGGTATATAACGAGGAGTGTAACACAACAGATTCAGTCTTTAGAAACCTTCTGAAGAAGCTGACAGGATGATCAGCGAAACGTCAAGTCAAGTTCGACGACCACGGCAAGACCCGGAAGAATCTACTTCATTAGACAACGGCCGTGAAAACCTGCATTCTACTAACTATTTTCTTCTTTACAGACAAGTCTACAACCTTAATAATAATTTCCATAGCCTACTTAGTTAGTAATTTTCTTACATCGCATTCATCTGACGCGGCCATTTTGAAAAAATTAAAAAATGTTCGTATCTCACTTATTTTTTGGAATTTTTTACATCTGAAAAAACTGTTGCATTTAGAAATTTATGCTTAATGAGAAACTATCAAAAAAATATAGTCATTCCATTTAAGAAAAAAAAGTTGATGTCACTTCCGGTTCAACCGGAAACTATATAGTGGCGTCATTAGAGTTTTTAACAGGAAGATTTAAACAGTAAGATAAAAAGATTTCTTCTTCTGCTAATATATAGAGTTAATTTTTTTGTTTTTGTTTCTAAATATTTTACAAATTTTATTTAGAAAATTTACCTCTCGCCGAACATAGAAACATTTTTCATCAGCACGACGGCGCTTCTCCACATAACGCGTATTCGATAAATAATAATTTTTTACAAGAAACTTTTTACGATCAATGGATCGCCAATAATGGATCTTCTGTTTGTCTGCCGTCTGTTGTCGCACCTAGAGCGCAAACTACTGGACCGATTTTGCTCAAATTTTGTATGCTTATTCAGGACAGCTACACTTCGAAGCCAAATAGCAAAATCGAACCTAGCTTAAATGTGGGAGGAATTAACCCCTAGAACCCGATAGAAAAATGAACGATAATTTTTTCCCCAAAACAACTAACGATTTGGATCAAATTTGTTTATATTTGTTTGTTGTTTTTTTTTGGAAAATGTTTATAGTTCTGCGAGATTTTTTAAATATTTCCAGGGTATTGCCTCTATATTAGCAAATAAAAATTATATCGGTAGATTTGTGTTCAATTTTATTACGCATTTTCATTCAAAACCCATCGACAATATCGAATACGACTATATACCTGTTTGATAGAATAATTACAGAAATATTTCTCCACATGTTAAACTACAAAAGTTTAAAGAATTTAGTTGACACATTACTTATCTGTAAATGATGCAAGCAAACATAAATATATTATTTTCTTATTAACTCGAATAGCAGACATCCATGTTTGCTTTCGAAACAATCACTAATACTAATTACATGATAAACGCATTTACTATCAAAATTTTCTCTCCGCGCTCCTTGCCCACGTCGAAGGCATTTTTTCCTCGATAAGCCAATCTCTAGAAGAAAGTGTTAATAACAAACAGGCTATAATTAGAACAGCTGTTGCAGCTTTAATATTTATTGTGAAAATGTTTATTGTTTTTGTTTTTTGCTAAATAAACACGTTAATTAGCGTTGCGTTAATTCAAGCCAATATACTGAACTTCTTATTACTTTCTTTTTATATTTATTTGCTTTGTCAATTACCTCACTTATATAGGAATATGATACAACTACTAAATTAGTGTCAAAATGTATATAGTTAATTACGAGTGATACGACTCTTGCATAAAAAAAATTTGGAGTCTTAAAATTCGTAAAAAATTATTGAATGTACCACCAAACAAAGGCGGTTCCAGACAAATACTGGGTGGGGGGGGGGGGTGGTGGGGTGTTAATAAGTACCTACTTTCACAAATATCTTTGGTTTAATAGACAGGAACCTAAAATTTGTATTAACCTTATGTACGGCGAAGGTCCCGGGGAGTATCAAACAGTGGCGGCCCGTCAAGGATGGCAGGGTAGGCAGTGCCCACCCAATTACACAAGCAGTAGTTATAAAGGTATATTTATATTTTCATATATTTTTGTACTTAAATTATCAAATAAAATTTTGCGGTTAATTAATTGTAATAATAAAATTAAAAAGTTAGTTTAATTTTATAATACTATTTTTATTACGTATTAATCTGCCCCATATAGGTACACTTATGAATCCGTTTAGAAACCAGGCATAATACTGTAGAATGTCGAAATAAGTGTCATGTGCCAAGCCAGGGCGGGCAAGCATCGCTCAGAAATCGTGAATTCAATCATAATACGTCTACGCGCATGTTGGTTATTCACTTCGATTTTACGCCTGTAATGCATATCAAAACGAGACGTACATCTTGCATGCTTAGGATATTTACAGCCTAGAGTGGGCATGCCATCCCTGAGCAAAACTTGTAATAAACAATATGAATATTGAATAAAATATGTTCACAATTTAAAAGATATCAAACAAGAAAAATAACTAATGCGTTAAAATTCATTAATCAATCCCTAATGAATATCAAATATGATAGCAATTTCTAATATGAAAATAGGAACAAAAGGAAGTTAAAATACATATCAGCGGTGCCATATAGTTAAGTTACCTACAACTATAATTTCATTTTTCTTTGCGTTTTAAGGTATATATATGTATTAGAACACACATGCCTCTATATTATCCAAAAAGTACCAAAATAATGTGTAATTTTATTTTAACAGTTTTAAATATGAAATTAGTATAATATGTAAATGAAATAAATGTATATTATTCAAATATGGAACTTCGTGCTCGGTGGGATGTGGACACTACCACCCTCATCCCTTTCCTTCTCTTTGCAGTGTCGTGATATTTCGCCGAGAATCGTTTGATTTTCGGGCGTGTGGAGTCAAGTCAAGTCAGTATTCGCGAATCTCAAACGTTGGAAATTGTTGCTACTGTTTTAGAATTGGAAGATTTTTGTTAGCTTTGTGTAGGTAATGTTTTATTTTCTCAATTTTATGTTTTATTTGTAATCTGTAATCTTTATTGGTATTTAGTAAATAGTAAAAGTGTCTACTTTAGCAGAAAAAAGTGAAGTGAATGGACAACTGACAAATTATTAATATTAAAATATTTGCCATGGCCGACGTAAGACAAACAGTAAGCGATAATTCTGATATACATTTTTTATTAGAAAACAGTTTTGCGTCCCCAACATACGACGACAAAATTTTTGTAACTAAACAGGATATCAGAAATGTTTTTGGAAGTAAAATAAAAAATAAACTATATTGCTGGCCTGCTTGCATGTTATTCAGTAAAAATAGTAAAAATCCATGGAATTCAACAAGGATAGATAATTAAAAAATGTTATACAAGGTGATTGAAATGGGCAGAGGCATCATTGAATGTTTTTTGCGTGATATTTACACCCACTAAATTTCTGTGGAAAAGTGCCATTATTATTCGGTTCTATCCCCAATCCTGCCCACCCAGAGCTAAAAGCCACGGGCCGCCACTGGTATCAAATCATAATAACAAAATAATCTTAATAATAATTTATAACTTTTGTGAATTCTCAAATCTTATTTAGTATAATAGAATAGTAAATACAAACAACCGTATCTTAGGCTTATTAGTAATTATAAAACAGAGGTAAATAATTCTACTGACCACTTACTACGTGAGGACGATCATCACACTCCTCTGGATATTTATTTACAAATACAACAAAATGAAAATTCTGATAATTCTTCTCGCATGTATAATTTTAGAAAAGCTAATTTCTTAAAGCTCTACGAGGACTTAACTAATATTGATTTTGCTAGTATTGATCAATGTAAAGATGTGAATGAGGCATGTGATATATTTTATTGTATCCTAGGCTCTGTTTTCATTGATAGCGTCCCAAAAACTTTGGCTAAAACTAATAAATACCCACCTTGGTTGGTTTAATGGTAATATCATTCGCAATATAAAGACAAAATCAAAGCACTGGCGCAACTTAAAAAAATGGTAACGGAGACGAATTGAACCGATTTAAAATTCTAATAGCGAACATAAAAATCGATATAGATAATGCGCACAAAGAATATCTTATCAATACAGAGAACCAAATGTCCAATACAAATCACTTCTGATCATACGCAAACAGTAAAAAAATTTATCCAGTACTTATTCCTAGCTTTATGACCTATAATGACTCCATATTAAACGAACCATAAGTAATAGTTGACGTATTTGCTAATTACTTTCAAGAGCCATATTCCACATCTACAAATGTTTCTTATGATGTAAATAGCACTCAAGACACTTAAGAAAATTAAATCCAAAAACACTACAGGTCCTGATGATATTCCGGCCTTTCTCCTTAAAGACTGTGCCATTTCATTTGCAAAACCCTTAACCAGTATGTTTAATTTATCCATTATCCAGAAGTCTGAAAAATATCTAGAATCTGTCACGTGTTCAAAAAAAATCATAGATGTGCTGTTGAAAACTATATACCAATAATAATAATAAATGTCTTTATTAATTTAAATATATAACAATAAATAAACGAGTACAAAGTAGCACGACAATACAAAAAAAAATGTTATATACTAAATTAAAAGGTGCAAGATTCAGACTAAGAATGTCTGCTATTCTTCTTGAACCTGGGGTGGGGCAACATTAGTTAACATCATTAAAGTAATCAAAAAGATTGAATTTTGGCTTTTTATGTATAACATACAGATTTATTTTGCATATTAAAAATTTAGCCACCAGTGTACACTAGAAACAAGCACTACTGACTCCTCTCTTGTTCTGAAAATAATAAATCATGCACATACTTTCCGCAGCGTGATTGACCGAAGGTTTACCGAGAGAGCATTCATATTCTTTGCAATATTAAATGAAAAGGATCGTTGAAACATGGCCGTTTTATGTTGAGGAATTGTAAGCTGTTCCTTTCTTCTAACATTTACATTATGAATGTCAGTTCTGTACTTAATTTTTTCGCTTAAATATGGAGGAATTTTTTTAGTTAATATTTTGTAGTAAAGAACATTTGTGTGTAGTTTTCTTCGGTTTGCCATATTTAACCACCTGGTCACAGACAATGTATGGGATATTCTGTCATATTTACGAATTCCATGGATAAGCCGCAGACATGAGTTCTGAACCTTTTGTATTCGATTGCTATCTCTAACAGTTAGGCATGGTCCATAGACAAAATCACAATAGTTAAATTGGGAGAGAACAAGGCTATTACATAATAATGTTTTTAATTTCTCACTCAAAACATGTCTATGGGAATACAACATTTTTAGTTTACCATATGCCTTTTTCAGCATATAGGACACTTGATCAGAAAATCTTAAATCTTCGAGATCGATCTCATAGGATCAATAGGATCTCGTGGCCAATCATATCGAAGGCTTTACTGTAATCAAGTAGAATTAGAGCCCCACAATGCTTATTATCAATTTCCGTCATGATGTCATCGGTTATGCTGAGAAGGGCAGTGCCACAACTGTACCCAGGTCTGAAACCAGATTGAGTGTTTGGCAGAATATTATTAACAACTAGGTGATTGCGTAACTGATTTTCCAAGATTCTTTCTAAAATTTTCGAAAATGCCGGAAGTATCGTTATAGGCCGTAAGTCTTTAAGTTCTTGAGGAGAGTCTATTTTTGCTACAGGAACAACACGCCCTTCTTTCCAGACTTCAGGGAAAGTTGAGTGTCGGATACAATAATTTACTATATATGAAATGTAGGGTATCAGAAACGGGCATGAAAGCTGAATTAATGTTATGTTTATACCATCCAAACCACATGCTTTCGATTTAATATTCATGATTATCTTAGAGACATCATCTTCCGAGACGCACTTAAACTTTAAAGTTTCTTGAAAACGAGTTTTTAAATTATTTTCGTAAAAGTTTATTACATCCATATCTGGCTGTAACGAGTACAAATATCAGAAAAGAATTGATTTATTTCATTTACATTTTTATTTAAATTGAATCCCGAGTTATTATTTTTATTGTTTATACCAAAATGATGTTTGAGAGTCTTCCATGTTTGTTTACTATTTAAGTTTTGAAGTCTATGTTCCATGAATCTTTTCAAATTGTGCAATTTTAGTAAATTATTTGAAAACATAATATATGATACTCTCTTTAATCAAGTCAGATCTCAAAATTGCCTCAATCAACACGGCTTCATGCCAAATCGCTCTACCACCAGCAATTTGGTGTACATTACTCAGCTCATAGCTAAACATTTGAATTCTGGAGGCCGAGTAGGTATCATTTATACAGACTTTTCTAAAGCCTTCGACAAACTAGACCACGGAATTTTGCTGAACAAATTATACGAATTTGGACTAAACTTTTCTGAACCCTACTTAGTAAATAGATGACTGAATGTGCAATACCGTGGATTTTGGTCTATTGATATCTGAGGGACATCAGGTGTTCCCCAAGGTTCTGTGCTTGGGCCTTTGCTATTTAACATTTTTATAAATGATATCGTCATTGACTTACATAGCAAAACATTACTTTATGCCGATGACCTCAAAATTTTTACATTTATCACTAATGTAGAAGACTACGCTGATTTGCAAAACTGTCTTGTACAGCTATGGTCTTGGTGTAGCGTAAACAATTTACAGTTAAATATCTCAAAGTGTAGCTTTATGACATACTCTTGTGCACGAAATCCAATAAAATTTATCTACACAATTATTAATGAAGAACTGAAGAGAGCTGTAGTCAACTCAAAGATCTAGGAGTTACATTCGACCCAAAGTTATCTTTTGCTAACCATATCAATCAAATCACCGCTAATTTCTTCAAAAATTTAGGCTATTATTCGTAATTGTAAAAAATATAACGAAAATACACTAAAACTTCTCTTTAATTTATTTGAGAGGTCAAGACTTGAATATATTTCAATAGTATGGAGTCCTGGTTATGAAAATCATAAATCTACCATTGAAAAACCTCAGAGACGTTATCTTAAACGCCTTTGGTTCAATAGTTCTGGAAATTATCCAAAGAGAGGGTTTCCACATTGTGAACACAGTAACATATACCTGTTTACACCTGGCAACCTAGAGGTTGCGGCTGACAGAGCTGGCAACCATTTTTTTTTTCATTCTTCGCATCATTTTCTATTAAATGACGTTTAATTCACTTAAGAAACATGTAGCTGGAATTCATTACAATAAATTTAATTAAAGGTAATAGCGGCTAATTTTTGATAGGCTACCTAGCAGTAACATATTGCATTGCCAATAACCATTCATTTCAATTAAGTGTCACCAAAAAAACAGATACCTGTAGAAATCATCTTAGACTATAACCAAAATAAATAAATAAATAAATAAAATGATTTGAAATTCAAGGGGACCTTTGCAAGTTGACAAAACGGTGTTTATTATGATGATTGACATCCATAGCAATCTGGACTCTCTAGACTCATCAAGAAATCTAATTTTTCGGACGCATTATTTGAAAAAAACGATATTCTTCCAATGAAACTTCATATTTATTTAATTTTTCTGATCGACTTTTTAGATTTTTCAACTATTTCAATCCCTCATGTTACTTTTACAAAATTTCCTACCTTCTAAACATATACTTCCAGATGTGTAGGTAGCATGTGCAGTAAAAAATTAAAATCCAATTACAAATACCCAACTTATAAAAGTTTGTTAGTACTAAAGAGGACCCACTGTTAAGTATAAAGCTACGATAATATGATATACTGCTGATACTAATTTACAGAGATTATAACTATTGAATCAACCATACAACACGGACAGTTATAACTTTCGAATTAATTAAATCTGTGAGAATTTCATCAGGCACACCACTGATAATAATAATTAGCCTACATAAATTAAAGGTGCAAGATTTATCTGAAAAGTTACTGCTGTCACGAATATGCTTCAAGTCACGAAATACTAATTAAAACGACATAAAAGACCAGTTTCTTTGCTTTTACTGCTTAAAAATGTACCTCATAATTGCATGTAGATGGCAAAAAAGTTATAATTATTATAATAGTTATGGAAATGTAAAATTATGTTAACTCAATATAAAAAGTGTATCTACTTTTAATTTTAAAGCTTGGGGGCATTCGACTTTTTAGAGAGGAATATCTAAGATAATTAAAAAGCAACAGCTTATAGTGACGTTAATTTTTATTTCTGTTTTACTTTCCCATTTATGTAGTATAGAGTTTCCGCCAAAAAATCTGCACCATATGGAAAACTTGTTCTTTGTTCAATTGTTTCTTTTAACGGGTTTCAGCATGATGTATGACTGATGGTCGAGAGGTGAGCGCACTTGCCTCTCACCCAAAAGTTTCGGGTTCGATCCCCGGTCCTGGTAGTGGAAAATACTGTGAGAGGGATTTTTCCACTATACTTGTCTCTAAATATGTAGCCCCCTTCCACACAAGGCTCTTCTAGAGCTTTCCGGGATAAAGGGGGTCGTCATTACCTGTGGTGTATTTATTATTATTATTTATTATGATTAATAATAGTGGAGCAGATCTGGTTTTGGAATAAGGAAACGTCTGATTATTATTTTTTATTTGCCAATAGTTTGGTCCTCCTAACATTCCGACACATTTGTGTCGTGGATGTCAAAGAGGGGAGGGGGAAGCGACATATTAATTGTATGAGAAAATGTTTTTTCGAAGACAACTCGGCGGCTTTTGATCCGACGAAAAAATCTTCAAACCAAAAATGAAGATCTATCTCATGGAAATAAGCAAATTTTGTTACCAACCTCATCAACGTCAGCCATTGATTCGAGAGATATCGCAAATACAATGTGCCAAAATTAAGAAAAATTTAATTCATTTTTTATCATGGAGTGGAGTTGAGGACTCAATTTTTTGTTAATAGAA
The DNA here is from genome assembly GCA_963675555.1 of Leptura quadrifasciata. NCBI lineage: Eukaryota > Metazoa > Arthropoda > Insecta > Coleoptera > Cerambycidae > Leptura > Leptura quadrifasciata. The sequence continues at coordinate 15,681,940 of OY776681.1, read as the reverse complement.
GGGTATTTATTGGCAGATATTTTGTTGGGCCGGAGGTTGGGGGTGGTGGGATAATTAGGAGGGGGGGAGAGGGGGAAAACGAAACGAAATATTTTACATGTTGATAATTCCCCATGTAATTGATCCATCGCGATCAGACCGACGTACATTTTTTATTTGCTACAAGATGGCACTCGCATAAAATGATTTTCTTCGCAAACAAACGCTTGGTGCGCGAAATAAAAATTGCGTGTTTTTTCAAACAGTTTTCTTGCCGTCCTCTATCTCCCTTCCTAATCGTTTTATCGCGATCTGGCCGGGCGGAAATTAATCGTTAATAGAAAAGCTATGTAGTGGCGAAAAGGATTTCCCCCCCACCCTTTTCCTTCGTCTTCAAAACTTACTTGATTGCCTTGCGAAAGTTATTAAATAAATCCGTATTATTCACTTTTAAGGTTATTGAAAAAAATTTTAATAGGAACGTTGAGTTTTATTTATGTGATCTAAATTTGATTTAAATGAGCAATCGGTTTTTAAATATTTAAGCCTATTTTTATTCTTTGTAATAATTTTCCGACACGTTTGATCAACTGTCTAGATAATATATTTATTAATTTTTCTCGTGATAGTTGCATTTTGCAGACAATTGATCCCAAATTATCGGATCACACTGGTTTAAACTTAAGTGTAAATAACTGTAATCCTACCCAAATTCTTAAGCAAGTTACTTATAGACCTATTTCCGATACAGGTCTATTTCACTTAAATCGATATCTGCAAGAAATCGATTGAGGGTTTACCAACGATACATCTTTTGATATTGACAAAAGATTTGATCTTTTTCTGGATAAGATTACCTCCGCTTTAGATATATTTTTAACAGCCAAGTCCAAAATTTTGAATTATGAGAAAAAAACTAACGTAAATTGGTATACTGATGATTTGAGGTTAATGAGAGAGTCATTACATTTCCTTCTTGATACTTATAAGAGTAATCCTTCTGATGGTTTGAAAGATTTAATTAAACACAAAAGACGCATTTATAAAAATGAATTAATAAAAGCCAAGAAAGCTGCAAATGACAACTACATACGTCAAAACAAAAATCAGCAAAAGGCAATGTGGAATCTGATTAACACGAATAAATGCAAGAAAGATCATCAGAAATTATCTCCTCTAATGAATTTAATAACTATTTCGGGAACATAGCACAAAACTTAATTAATACCTTACCACCTTCTAATGAGAATTTTGAAAATTATTTTAATAGTTCTATGGTAACCAGAGCAGACGGGGAATTTATTTTCGAGGAAGTAACTATTATTCAAGTACTTGATGTAATTGAAAATTTGAACAACTCTGATACTAAAGATCCCTATGACATTAATCTAAAAATTGTTAAAAGTATTAAATATATTATTATCGTTCCACTGACTAAACTTATCAATCAATGTATCAGAAATAATGTATTTCCAAGAAGCCTTAAATTGTCAAAGGTGTTACCTTTTGCAAAAAAAAAAAACTGTGTCGACGACCCTGCAAACTATAGACTGATTTGTATTGTGCCTTTGTTTGCAAAAATCTTTGAGGTAATTTTGAAAAGTTAAATTAGTAATTATTTTGAAAGTTCCCACCTATTTAATAGTTGTCAATATGGATTTGGAGCAAAATTGTCCACAACTTCAGCAATTAATTCATTAATAAATGTAATAAATAAAGGTTTTGAAGCCAAAGAGTCTGTACACTTGCAATTTTTAGATCTCACTAACGCTTTTGACTGTGTATCCCATAATATTTTAGTCAGTAAATTGAAATTTTATAAATTTTCTCGACCAGCCAAACATTGGTTACGTCCTACTTCACTGATAGATCTCAGTTTGTTTATTTTAATAACGTCAATTCAGATCCAATTAACACTAAGTTTGGTGTATCCCAGGGTTCTGTTTTGGGTCCGATTTTATTTCTTATTTATGTAAATGACCTGCCCAACAGTACACCCTTAGCAAAGTTTACTCTTTTTGCAGATGACACAACATTAGCCCATACCCATAATGATAATGAAATTTTGTTATCTGAGGCACAAAATAGTTTCACTAAGGTGCATGAATGGTTTTCTACTAATCAGTTAACCTTAAATAAAGATAAGACAGAGACAATGATATTTCGTTTAAAACATATTTCCTCACAGCCGAACTACCCTCACTCCGTGAAATTTTTGGGTGTAATCTTAGACAGTAAGTTAACATGGAAAGAACACACGGTTTTTGTCTGCAAGAATGTATCCCGTAACATCTTCCTACTGCGCAATCTAAAAAATTGCCTGTCACAGTCAACTTTGTTAACGGCATATCATGCACTAGTCCACTCCTCTATAACGTATGCTATCTTGGTGTGGGGCCACTCGGCACATACACCCACAGTTTTTTCGATGCAACGAAAAGCTGTGAGAATCATTGCAGGTTTATCATACAGAGATGATTGTAGATTTTTTTAAAAAAAGCTTGGTATACTTACCCTGCCTTGCGCATATATACTGCAATGTCTTGTGCATATAAAAGCTAATTCATATAAATACACAAAAAATGCTATACAGGTACTTGACTGTACATGTTTTAAATCAGTAATTAAACGTTTCTTACTTGAAAATGCATTTTGTGATTTTGATGAATTCCTTGTGTCCGATTTTTCTCATTTCAAATTTTAAACATTATTAATGTAATAATTTTAAATTCTGTTTGTTGCGATTATTTGCACTTTTACAACTATTATTTGATATACAGGGTGTTGCATCATGAGAGGGACATAGCTTAATAGGAGGTAGAGAACATCAGTGGTAACCGGAACCTCCCATAGAAATGTCTCATTGGGCCTTCATTACGAAGTTACAGGGTGTTAAATAATTTTTGGCCAAACCTGTTTTTTGTCATAACTTTGACAGGGAATGAAATAACGGATTCATATTTGGTACGGCTAATGTACTAACGAGCCCCAAGAGGTAGATCTTCACACTTAAACAGCTTCAAGAAAAAACACTCGAACATCAAGGAGAAATTCACATGGCCTTCATTGATTTAACCAAGGCGTTTGACTCGGTGGACAGGGAAGTGCTCTGGAAAATTATGTTCCGCTTAGGTATCCCTAGAAAATTTGTGGAAGTATGTCGCAGTCTACATACAAACAACAACGCCCAGGTTATGTATAATAATGAGGCAACCGAACCTTTCCAAACCCTCACTGGAGTTAGGCAGGGATGTGTCCTGGCACCCCTACTCTTTAATTTGTTTACCACTGCTCTAACAATTATTGTTGACAACAAACTGACAGTCAGAGGAATAGGTCTCAGATACCGTTTTGATGGCGGTCTCTTTAACATAGGGCGCTTTAGAGCTTTCACGAAAACACGAACACGATTCATTTGTGATCTCCAGTATGCGGATGACTGTGCACTTTTAGCCTCTACGCCGGAAGAGCTTCAAGAACTTTTAGATGTGTATGCCCAGAGCTATGATTCCTTGGGACTTAAAATCAACATTGGAAAGACTAAGATTATGTCAACTCCTCATCAAGTGAACCAAATAGACATTACACTTAACGGAAATTCTCTTGAAGTGGTGGATCAGTTCAATTACTTAGGCAACGTTGTTAATGACAAAGCAAACATGGACAGCGAGATTCGCAATAGAATTAACGCTGCATCTAGAGCACTCTGGGGACTTAGAGAGAGAGTATTTGACAACCACGACCTTGCTTTGTCAACGAAAATGGCTGTCTACAGAGCAGTTGTCATTCCAACACTGCTATATGGATGTGAAAGCTGGGTCACTTACCGTCGTCATGTGAAAGAATTAGAACGTTTTCAGCAAAGACACCTCAGAAGTATGATGAAAATCCGTTGGTTCCATCACATATCAAACGTACATATCAGTACTCAGGCGAGCAAACAGCCTTCCAATTGAGGTGCTTATTTCAAGAGCACGCCTAAGATGGGCAGGCCACATTCATCGTATGCATGATAACCGCCTTCCTAAATGCACACTTTATGGTGAATTGCTAAGCGGTAGAAGAAGGCGTGGCGGTCAACGAAAGAGGTTCAAAGACGTTCTCCATGAAAATCTAAAATCCTGCGGTATTGCAGACGAGCAATGGGAACAACTTGCAGCGGACAGAACCGAATGGCGAGGGGTTGTGGCCAGCTATCAAGGAAATGTTGCTGCAAGAAGGCCGAATCCAAGACCTAACCAGGTCTATGTTTGTCCTGACTGCGGTCGACATGTGCTCTCCCGAATTGGCCTCTATAGCCATAGTCGTGTGCACCGTAGATGAATGGGAATTACAATAGACTACACCTTTTACTTGTTTTTATTGTACATAATTTATCGACTGTAACATTTTTATACTCGGACTCGAGTAACGGCTAACGGCTAATAAGATGTATAAAAAATATATATCCAGGTCCGGACTCACTATAATTTATGTTTCTTCTTTGCATCAATAAAACATCACCCTGTATATATTTTTTTGAAATTTCGATACGATATTCGAAAAGAGCAAGAAAAAACAAACAAAATGGCCTATTTCATTTTTTTGTTACACCTTCGTGGTTATTTAAATACGTTGTTAAATGTGCAAGAAAATGGATTACAGAACCCTATTAAATGAGAGGCACGTGAAATAAATAGTTTTATAACTAAAATTTGCAAAAATTCTATTGAGCCTAGGTGGTCTGGGTGAATTCCGGCACGTTTTAAAGGTCCATTTTGGTAAAAAACTGTGGTCCTAATAAGTAATCGGGTATGAAATAACAAAATTTTTAATCAATCACAGTAGGCTTGTTCAAAGAATAAAAGTGACAGATAATTTAAACCATTTAGGCCTAAGCGACCAGTTACTTTGATCAAGAAAATCATCGACATTTTATACTTAATAAAAATTGGAAAAGAGAACAAACTAAAATCTAAATAAATAAAATATTTTCCATTCAATTAACAATAAATAACAAAACAATAACTAAATGTGTTTAAAAATAAAACGTAATTGACACTAAAGTAAATTTTCAAAATGTCCTCCCCCACATTCTGTGCATTTTCTTGCGCGTTTAGAAAGGTCACCAATTGCTCGACGTATCATTTCTGGATTATTCCGTATTTCGTCGCAGGTTGTAACGATGCGCTGGATTAAATGTTGTCTACTTTCAATTTCAATGCTATAAACCTCGTTTTTTAAGTGGCCCCATAAAAAGTAATCACAAGGGTTACAATCTTGGTGGCCATTCATGTGGACCCCCGCGTCCAATCCATCTATTAGGATACACATTGTTTAAGTGTTCTCTTACTTGAAGGTTAAAATGTGGTGGGGCCCCATCATGCTGAAACAACATGCCTCTTATACCGATATTTTCTAACATATTCGGTAAAATGTTTTGAAGAAAATCAAAGTAAATTTCACCATTCAATCTTTCTTCAAAAAAATGTGGCCCTATCAAATGTCTATTCACAAGTCCGACCCAAACATTTACAGAAAACCTGTGTTGCGAACGGCGTTGGCGTACCGCATGTGGGTTTTCCTGTGCCCATTTATGATTATTTCGTGAATTGTTTACTCCATCCCTTGTAAATTGTGCCTCATCCGTAAATAAGGTTCTGTAAATGACTGGGCGATGGTTAGACAACCAATGACAAAATGCCAGGCGGGGGATATCGTCGCCTTGTTGAAGACGCTGTACCTGCTGGATATGATATGGATGGTAACGTTCTCTTTTTAGGGTTCTCCATACTCGCCAATGAGGAATACCAGTTGCCAAACTGATTCGTCTAGTGCTCATATTTGGGTTTTTTTGAACTACGTTTATAATATTGTTTTGTTCCTGCACACCTTGTTGTAAAACCCGCTCCACAACTGCAGAAGTAGGAAACTTTCCGTGTTGTCTTGCATACTGGAACACCGTACTAAAGGTTTTATGATTAGGGCATCGACGACCAGGAAAACGCAGCCGATATTCTCTTTCCGTCGACCTACCATTTCCATTACAGAAACCATAGATGAATATTATGTCAGCATATTCCACGTTTGTAAATTTTACTGGCACAAGTTTTCACTAACTAAATGCGGATTATTGACACATTAAATTACTAACAAACAATTATTCAACTGTTTAGGAGATTTCTTTTTATTATCTGTCACTTTGAACAAGCCTACTGTGATTGATTAAAAATTTTGTTATTTCATACCCGATTACTTATTAGGACCACAGTTTTTTACCAAAATGGACCTTTAAAACGTGCCGGAATTAGAATTCACCCAGACCACCTAGGCTCAATAGAATTTTTGCAAATTTTAGTTATAAAACTATTTATTTCACGTGCCTCTCATTTAATTGGGTTCTGTAATCCATTTTCTTGCACATTTAACAACGTATTTAAATAACCACGAAGGTGTAACAAAAAAATGAAATAGGCCATTTTGTTTGTTTTTTCTTGCTCTTTTCGAATATCGTATCGAAATTTCAAAAAAATATATACAGGGTGATGTTTTATTGATGCAAAGAAGAAACATAAATTATAGTGAGTCCGGACCTGGATATATATTTTTTATACATCTACCTCTTGGGGCTCGTTAGTACATTAGCCGTACCAAATATGAATCCGTTATTTCATTCCCTGTCAAAGTTATGACAAAAAACAGGTTTGGCCAAAAATTATTTAACACCCTGTAACTTCGTAATGAAGGCCCAATGAGACATTTCTATGGGAGGTTCCGGTTACCACTGATGTTCTCTACCTCCTATTAAGCTATGTCCCTCTCATGATGCAACACCCTGTATATGTGTGTGTATATATACGTGTATGTGCATATATTATTTTTTTGTTGTTGTTGTTGTTATTTATTGTTTACTGTTGTATTATGTTATTTACTTGTTGCTTGTATTTTATTTTTTATTATTCTATGACAAATATTGTTCTTTTTTAATATGTATTACTACTATGCACTTATCAAAGCACAATTTTTGTGTGTATATGACCAATAAAGATCTATCTGTCTATCTATCTATCTATTATCGTGCAAAATTCCACAGTTTCCATATAAAAGATGGCAAAAATCAATATCGTTAAAAATTAAAAATAAAAGCAATAGGAAATTCATTACTGTAATTTTTTAGAACACACTGACTATAATTACAGGAAAGCCAGGTAAATTTATTTCGGGCTCCGACAGGAAGGCCTAAGGGGCATAGTTCAGAAAAGGCATTGTCCTGGAGGAAGTTAATAAAATAAGAGAACGGTGCCCGTATCGTTAACAGCGGACGTACAAATGGAAACGGAAATAAACCCACTGAGTATGACGAGGGGAATAATCCATATTTTGTTCAAACATTTGTACTACGAGTAGTTTAGTACACAACAGAATATTTACTAGTCCTATAGGCAGAGTAGTGTTGATTGTAATAACGTCTGGGTTTTATTTTCAAGAGGCAATACCCAAAATTACAATTAATATATCTATTTTTTACATACACTATCCAACAGGTCAAAAGACACAATTACTGGAAAGAAAGCTAAGATTACAACAATAGAAAAAAATTAATATAGCTATACATAAACAACAATCTGCATACACACAGGCATTTCATCAGTTAACTAATATGTTTAATATACTAGTAATATGCCGTATCAACTTTAAATATTTTAAGAAATTTCGTTGAAGCTTTCTATGGGTGCCTTGTAATGTGGAGACCGTATAAATGACGCATATTCCAAATTAGGCCCCACAATAGAAAAGTGCAGTAGTTTAAGACCAGAGGCATTACTGAAAAGAAGAGTGTTTCATTCGAAATTTAGTCTACTTTACATTGCAAACAATATGATATTTTTTGCGATATGATTACTAGAATGAGAGAAAATAGTCCAAAGTATTAATAAAGACAAGGAAATTGAAACTCTTCAACATTCAACCTGTCTGTTTTAAATAGTGTCGAGTGTTCATTTAAAATAAATAAAGATGACACAATACCTTTAAATATTCCTATTCCTAAACAATACATACCCAAATATGAAGACTACAAACATCCAGGGCCGTCTTTTAACTTAAGGACAAAATAAATCGAGCGATACCCATAAGAGTTACATCTACATTTCATTAATACAAAATAATAATAATAACACCGCAGGTAATTACGACCCCCTTTATCCCAGAAGAGTCTTGTGCGGGAGGGGGCTACACATTTAGAGACAAGGGAAATTGCTGCATACAAATATATATATATATATATATATATATATATATATATATATATATTTATACATTTATTTAACGTCGGCCTATTTCCGCTACTGAGGCCTAACACCGACGCCTGTAGACGAGCTACCCCCAACCAGTAATTTTGCCGAACCTCTTCCCTTAAGAAGAATAGGGATCTTTTACTTGCCTAACATTTAATAGACAAGGGACCGACGGCTTTACATCCCCTCCGAAGGATGGTATATCTCCTATACAACCCTCGCCTAAGTTTGTATAGCTTCCGCGCATACACTGATATACAAGCCGCTGGAAGATGTGTGAGGCGAGAACGCGGTTTCCGTTGGAATGGTCACCCATCCAAGTACTAACTGCGCCTGTCGTTGCTTTACATCGTATACCGAAGTATGTACATAGTAAAGACGCACCTACGCTCGCCCCATACAAATATAAATATACAAAATATTCTTGCCTATGCCCTCATGCTTTCCTTACTAAAAAATTAGAATTTAATTTTTTTTAAGAGTGATTAATGTATTAATTAAAAATAATTTGAACAATAAATAATAAATAAATAAATAAACACCACAGAAATTAGACAACCCCCAATTCCAGAAGCCAGGGCTTATGCGGAAGGGGGTTACACATTGAAAAAACGCGGACATACAACCATTTCCTCCGACAGTGCAAGTGCCGGAGCCAGGATTCGAACCTGGTGATGTGATATCCGTGTGATTAATCGCGATTGCCACCTCGCGCCTTAACCGAGTCGGCTATCGACCAGACTCGGCTATCGACCAGACAATGGATGTTGTTTCAACAGTGAGCAATACAAAACAGGTTGATAGCAAAAAGTCCAACAGAAAAATATTTATTTTAATGTGCTTTTGGTTAATTTACCGTCATCAGTATAACAGGTGGCCACATTCTGATGTAACAAATATATTTATTGTTGCTAGTCGACTTGAATTATGTGGGTTTTCTTCAAAGTCGAGCAGTATATCTAATTTGGCATCATTACTCAGTGCATTGGAAGTTTCTTTTGTTTTGCAGTTAGCAAAACTCAAACAATACGCAAAACACTGACAACTATCGATGGATTGGAAGGGAGCGAGAAGCCACAATTAAATAGCCCCCTCGATCCCCAGATATGAATCCATTGGACTTTTACTTTTACTAACGTTGAAGTTCAAAGCTCTCCACATGTTTTAAACAGCTTGTATGGTAACTTTAAGAACGGTTGCAAACGTGTATTTAAGTTGGAGGTCGTCATTTTGAACAAATACTTTGATATCTAAAAACAAACAAGGGGGTGAGCGTGGCTGCGCCTTTACTATGTACATACTTAGATATGCGATGTAAAGCAACGTAAGGCGCGGTTAGTAGTTGGATGGGTGACCGTTCCAACTGTTACCGTACGTTCTCCATATTACCAAGATGGCCGACGAAAAAATCACTAAAATTTGACAAATAATTAATTAAATCATTATGGTCAACTTGGCAAAACATATAAAAAAGTCATTAAAGCACCTGGGGAACTCAAAAACCTCAATTTTTAAATAATATTTCTGATAAAATTCACGCCACATCCATAGTTCCCGAATAATCTAAATATAACGTCAAAAACCCCCCAACATAAAAATTCATTAAAATACAGCAAGAAACTTCCAATGAATCGTCCTAAAAAATACAGCTCCCTCATCATCTTAATTTACTTTCAAATGATTCCCCAAACCTTCAATTATATTAATTTATTTCGCTTCCCAAAAAATTCTACACGTCCCTTCCGCTTCAATTCAAAGTCCAAGTTCAATTTCCAATAATATATCAAAACGTCTTTCATTTATCTCCCCAGTCAGCCCATAAAACGCTCATTCAAAAAATAAGTCCAGTTTACTTGTTCCCACTAGTTGCTAGCAACTCGTCCTATCTTCACTCATATTACTCTAAATCTGGATCCCGCTCTGCTCAACGCAGACAATCGCATACCCTCAATATGGCTAAATATAACATTAAATATGGATTAAAATTACGACTAGCAACGCTATTTCACGGGACCAATTCAAATTTTAACCAATTATTCAGACAGTTATCGCTAATATTTCTAAAATCGAATTAGATTCCTCTGACATTTTCATATCAAATTATTACATTTTCTACAGCCGATTTAATGATATAAGTTTCGACCCGATTTTCCAAAATTTCAGCAATTCTTGCACAATATTTCATAATTCAAGCGCCATATGATGGTCTGGCTCCCTTTCCGGCTTTTCCAGCTCTCATCGAGCGTCGTGCGCCATCATTAGTATAAATACGGGAGCGTGCCAAGCCCCCGGCAAGTTGTGTTTCCGGCGTACCTAGTGAAATTAATATAAATTAGTGCCCACATCACCTTCCTAGGCAGATCCTAGTAAAAAAGTATTTTATTATTCAGCCCCAGTGCTTCATTTTAAATCGCCTTCGCGGCCCTAGTTTTTAAGTGAATTTTCTCAAATAATAAATAACAAATTTTAATTAAACAAAATACAACAATCCCGACTCAGACAAATTTCAAGTGTCGATACGTTAAAATAAATTTTTGTGAATAAAAAAACTGAAATAATATTCAGTAAAGTAAGTGTTAATTAAATCAAATTAGATTAAACTCGAGTGCGAATCAAGCTCTGACAATATACAGGGCGAAGCAGTTGGCCCTTTCCAGCCTTTTCAAGTTTATCCACCCCGAACTCAAATCAATTAAAATTAAGTGCATGGAAGGCCTCAAGAGTCTCATATAAAGCTCTCTAGCTGAAATAGTTTTATTTTTCCCATACCTGAGGTACCGTTCGTGTTCACAACGAAGACCGCGTCCTCGCCTCACACATCTTCCAGCGGCTTGTATATATCAGTGTATGCGCGGATGCTATACCAACTTAGGCGAGGGTTGTATAGGGGATATACCATCCTTCGGAGGGGATGTAAAGCCGTCGGGTCCTTGTCTATTAAATGTTAGACAAGTAAAAAATCCCTACTCTTCTTAAGGGAAGAGGTTCGGCAAAATTCCTGGTTGGGGGTAGCTCGTCTACAGGCGTCAGTGTTAGGCCTCAGTAGCGGAAATAAGCCGACGTTAAATAATTGTATGAATAAAATCTAAAAACAACAATCGTTGTCTTCATGTTTAAATTTTTTTACTGTTTAAAATCATCTTTTGTTCGTTTTTTTTTAGTTTACTAATAAATTTGCTTTTCAATACTTTCGTCTTTGATTTGTAATGTCTAGTGCAATTATAAGCACCAAATGATTATGTTACTACATATTGTCAAATTATAGTTTGACACCAGCCTAGTTTTAGCATTTTACACTAATATAATAGGGTTTTCCCACTAATTTTATTTTAACAATTTGTGTCGTGAAAATGATATAATAACACATTTTATTAATTTACAACAATTTATTTTTCTTATAAGAATTATTTCTAAGAAAATATCGTTAAAACAACTTGCTGATAATTTCACTGCTTTTTAAAACGGGCATTTTTACACGCCAGAATTACGTATCTACCCGGAAAACCAATGAGATTATGGATATAATTAGTTTGTAATAGATTCTAACTGTGTGTTAAAGTAAGCTTTCCTCTAAAACTTCTCAGAATTTCAATTTGTACTTAATGCTTGTACTGTGATTGGTCTAAAGCAGTGGACGTGTAAATATTGGCCAATCAGAATCCAAATAAATGCCGCACAAGTTATTCGTGAAAGCGTCGGACGTTAATATTTTGTACTGTAGTTTAGGTTTAACCTTCACCGACATTACACATCAGATGACTAACCTAAAACGTTAAATTTATATTTTTATGTTTGTATTGTTTGGAGTGAAAATATTATTTTATCAGTTTCTGGTTTATGTTTTATTAATTCTACAATCAAAATGGAATCAAGTGGAAGAGGGATATGTTAAAGGTGCCGCTGATAATTTACCTAAAGTAGAAAAGTGCTGAGTGCTGTCAATAAATAGAGGTTATGTTATGTTAACAGAGACCAAGATTAATAAACAGTATTGAACAGAGACAACCTCTGTGATTGGATTTCAGGGTGTTGACGTCACAACGCGCCAATTTATGGCTGTTTAAAATGAACCCAATATTTTTCAAACTTCAAGTTTTTTTTTGTTACTATCAGTAAAATTAATAAGATAATAAATATGCCATAAATCATTTTTTTACGTGAGTTAAGTATTTCAGCAATTTTTTTTTTCTGGGAAAACCCTATTGTGCTCATCGCTTTTAATTGATCACGTAGGCAGATATAGTTTAATTTTTTCTCAAAAATGGTCGATTTTACGAAATTTTTCAAGAGATAAAAAAGTTCCTAAATGAATCATAATGTGTAGTTCTTTCTTTAATTGAAAAAAAATAGCAAGCAGAAAGATATTTACAAAATTTCAAGAAGGGTAGTTAATTTCACCCCTTTCTGTACATGCTAGGTGGATGAAATGGTTTCGTTAGATGCCTTTTGATGAGTAACCAAGATATGCCAAATTTCGCCTTTTTCCGATTACGTTATTTTGAGATTGAAATTAAAAACAGTTTTTAAGCACACCCCTTTAAGGGTCTGTAACTGGACAGGAACGGGTTATTTTGAAAAATTTTATACTAAGAACCCGTCTTAATTTTCGACAGGGAATCTACAGTTCAATTTTTTGCACGTTATTACAGGACACTCTGTATAATTATTCCGCCCGTGTACCTAACCAAAACTGGATTTTAAAAATTTAGAGGTAGAAAGTGGCCTCCCAGCTTCTGACCAAAATATGGTCATTATCAACCAAATATCAAAAAATAACGATAAGAATACTACACACTGCTCGGGCAAAAATGGATTGCCTCCTTTAAAATGTAGGAAAGTAATGACTGTGATGAAACAGGCCGGAGTAATATTAATCTACTCAAAAAGAAATTTGTCGGAAGCAGTACTCAATACTCTTCAATAATTAAGCCAGTGCTAATTTTGCGTCAGTTACTAATGATGTCACGAATTTAATAAAAAAATTTACTCATGATGATTATGTTATTCTGATAGCAGGCTTAAATGATTTTAAATGTAAGAAGTATCCATCTTTTAAATATCTTAGTAATTTATTAATGTGTAACTCCCATATCAACTTCATCATTTCCCCCGTCCCATTACTGCTAAACGACTACTAGAATCTAAATAAAAAATCATGAAGTACAATAATACCTTGAAGAATTTTATAGAAAGGATAAAATGGTTATTGAAAGGAAACATATGTTATTTAGAATACAATAATAAATTCAACGGGAAAACTATTGATCCAAAAAAAATTATTGGCAAAATATGGCAGGAAATAACAAATGAAAATTTTGAAATCAATTCCAATAATGCAAACTTAACATATATTCCGATATCTGATGTGAGTGAAATTCTTACAACTGAGAATGATGAAATAAGTCTAGTTAGTCCTTTTAATGACATTCTAACACACGTGCCCATATCAGCTGATATCCTTGTAAATAGTGATCCAATAGAGTCTAATTTTCTGGACACCAATCATACAATACAACCAACGTGAGTGTTATAACCAATAACAATTACCCAAATGAAGTGCCAAACAAATACGAGCTCAAAAGAGCAGTACCAAGATCACATAATAAAAAAGAAATTACTAAAAACACTAAAATTCAAATAATACATCAAAATGTGCAATGCCTGGGTAATAAGTTATTGGAACTAGAATTATTTTTAAGTGACGTGAACTGTGAGATTCTCTGTGTTAGTGAACATCATGCATGCATGAAAAAAATGGAATCTCTAAAAATTGACGGCTACTATATTGGAAATTCCTACTGTAGACAATTATTTCATAAAGGTGGTGTAGCGATCTATGTAAAAAACAATTTAATGTGTAAAAAACTCGATCTCACTGGTGTCTTAAATATAGAACAATATTTTGAGGCTAGTGCTGTTAAATATTCAATTGACAATTATAACTTTTTTGCTATTATCTGTCTTTATTGATCTCCACATGGAAATATTGATGTTTTTCTACATAAGTTAAATTCTTTACTTGGAATGGTAACTAGTAAATATAAAAATGGAAAGATTGTATTATGCGGTGATTTTAATATTAATTTCTTAGCACATAGCAACAATCTTACCAAAATGAATGATGTACTTAATGCTTATTGTCTTGTACCTACTATTAATGAACCAACTAGAATAAGGAACTGTATTGATAATATATGTATCAATTTAAATATTGATGATTACGAAAGTAAAGTTATAAGAAATGCCATATCTGACCATGATGCATTGTTATTAACAACATCAATAAATTGTTCTAAACAGGCCAATAAAAAACTGATGTTCAGGGATGTAAATAATCAGGAAAAAAAAGGTACTTCTGCTCTAGACTACAAACAGAAAATTGGTCTGATGTATTTGACAATAATTTCGATGTTAATACAAAATTGAACAATTTTCTTAATAACTTTCTATATCACTTTGATATGACTTTTCCGGAGATTTCTATAAATATTGTAGATAAGAAATTAAAAAATAATTGGATGACACAGGGTTTGAGAAACTCGGCGCAAAGGCTTAAAGATTTGTATTCATTGACTTTATCAGGTAATAGTGACATAATAACATACTATAAAAAATACAAAGCGATATATAGGCAACTTATTAGAAAGGCTAAAAAAATGTGGAATATTTTTCTATTATCTAACTCAGCAAATAAATCTAAAACGGCATGGAATATCATCAAACCTAAAATTAACACGAAAAACGATGTCCATCTAAATATAGATAATAAAGTAGTGAATGATTCTCGAACAGTCAGTAATACATTTAACAATTACTTCATTAATGTACCTCGTAAGCTTATTGAAAGTGTGTCACTTAATAATAACGCTGATTGTAATAACATTACTATAAATCCTTCTTGTATCTTCATAGACCCTGTGACAGAATCAGAAGTTATTAACATTGTTAATTGTTATCAATTAGAACTCAGATGCCGCTGGTTCTGATAAGGTTAGTTCAAGTTTATTAAAAAAGTGCATACCACACATTGTGAAACCACTGACGTACTTAATAAATCTCTCAATTAGTGAAGGTATCTTTTCTGAAGAACTGGAAATTGCCAAAATTGTTCCACTTTTTAAATCGGGTGAAGTTAACAACATTGAAAACTACAGACCAATTGCGATCCTGACTGCATTTTCAAAAATATTTGAAAAAGTTATAGCTATTAGAGTTACAAATTTTTTTGATACTTTCCGGCTATTCGACATAAACCAGTTTGATTTCCGGAAGGGTCTCTCCATTATTAGTGCTATAAATAAATTTTTGAATTTATTGTATGAAAATATGGACAACCGGAAAAATGCTGTTGGAATTTTTCTGGATCTCAATAAGGCATTTGACCTGGTATGTCACAAAACTCTTCTAATTAAAATGGAAAAGTATGGTATACGTGGTCAAGCCCTAGAATGGTTTAAAAGCTATCTAAAGGATAATTACAAATCTGATATACTACCCACAACCATAGGGGTTCCACAAGGGTCTATTTTGGACTTTTGCTGTTCTTAATTTATATAAACGATCTAAAATTTTCTAACATTTTTATGTTTGCTGATGACACATCCATTCTCTGTAGTGATAATACTCTAAGTAATACTATTAACTCATGTAACATCCAAATGCAACATCTTCAGTCATGGTTCTTGAATAATAATTGGTACTAAATAGCAAAAAATCTGTATGCATTAGATTCAATAACTCTAATACCAATTACAATGAAAGTATTCTAATTAAATCAAAATGTGGCTCCTTGCGACAAGTTGAGTCTACTAAATTTTAAGGATTATATATATCCGAGGATTGCAACTGGAGAACACATATTGACTTTGTCTGTAAGAAAATCGCTACTACTTGTTACTGCATAAAGCAACTATTTCATATAGTTGATACTGAATCCTTAAAAATGTACTATTATGCACAACTTCACTCAATCGTATCTTACGGTATAATTGCATGGGGGCATTGTGGTGAGAGTCAAAGGGTATTTACACTACAGAAAAGGACCATTAGATATTTAGTTGGCATCGTATATAGGGCTAGTTGCAGGGGCTATTTTAAAGCTATGCAGATTCTAACACTACCATCAATATTTATAATGCATCTGTTATTGTATGCCAGATCTAATCTGGAAGAGTTGAATAATTTAAATGTCTACCACTCATATAACACAAGAAATAATCAGACCCTGGAGATTCCTCGACACCGTACCAGTTTGTTTGAACATAGTCCTAAATATTTGACTATTAAAGTATATAACAAATTACCTCACCAATACAAGTCTTTAAATCAAAAACAGTCCAAAACAAGTATTAAAGGTATGTTAATTGAACAATCTTATTATTCTTTTAATGAATATATGACTGACAGTCCGTGATATCACTACAATTTATTATGTGTCATTAGTTTTATTCAATATTGGTTTATGGCCATATTAAGATGATCATATCTTATGCTTGCATATTTAAATGTACTCTTGTATATTTGTTTGCTTGTTACACTCATTATTCTTGTGTCTCGGTATTTAGAACTTTGTAAATTTTACATTTTATACATTTTATTTATTTACACTTGACCTGTCCTATATTATGTAAACATAATCAAAATGGACGAAATACTTACTTACTACTTACATGTGTTTCATTTAAGCATACCGCTTAGCGAATATAAATTGTTGAAATTCAAATAGTGACAGATACAGAATGAAAATGAAATTGTACAAATTTATACAATAAATTTTATAGGTTCAAGTTTATTAAACACAAATAATTGCCGATATAAAAAATTATTTTGCAATAAATTGTCTACCATGTAGACGAATTCTGTACTTAGGTCTGGTCTAGTGGTCTATGAATACTTCTATCTATACTCATGTATTGATAGATACCACCTAGCGCAACAATATTCATCTTTCTTTGCCCAATAATAAATAAATTAAACCAGCTCCGGCCCTGAAAACATCATTTAGCAAGCGTAAATCAGACGGCTTTAATTATTTGTTTTTACGTGTGGTCTACAAAAAATAAATTTGTCGTTCACTAGATCAGCTCACAATTACTACGTACCTATCAGCATCATCCGTTAACGCCATCCTTCTTCTCAAAACAAAAGGATTACTTCTAAACAAAAAACCAACCGCTAGACCCGAACATTAACAACTACAATAAACAATTTGCACATCAGCAGTCTATTGTTTTGAATAAAAACAATTGAAAGATACAGTTGAAAACACTAGCACGACATGTAGGCTGTTTAGTTATTCAAAATGCGTTTTTATGTTTCTCTGTTGGTATTTAGTCGCTTGGAAATGTGAAAAGCATTATATTAACTATTCTAATTAATATGTTGTACGTACATAGAAAATAGAAATGCTCCCAGGTTTTTGCTCTACGCTTCAAATCTGGTTTACAGCAATTTAGTTCAGTTAAAAACAAATTTATGAATGTAAATTTCGTACTATTTTTGTTATTTATGTGTAGCAAATAACATTGAAGTCGATCAATGTGAGTTCAAGGTTATTAACTCATTTTCCTGCAGAGGACTGATTTGGCTTTATATCTGCATTTGCAGAGATGCAAATTAATATGATAAAATATATAAAAAATGAGATAAAGCAGGCATTATTAGTAGTATAGTTTCTCCTCACTGATTTAGTGGGTCTGAATAGGGGTCAAGTGGAGTCATACCCATAATTTGAAACAGTGTACCTCTACTCGACGAAAAAGTTGCAAAAAAAAATGGTTAAAACACAAAAGTTCTGTGAGAGGGATGAAACATGGGTACCCCCCTGTTTTCGAGGGCGCTGAACACGATTGCGATATTTTTAACGTGACCACCCCTTAGCAACTACCTCTAAACTCGATAAACCACCTCTATTTTGTATTTTTTTCCATCGTAGGCATGCGGATCAGTTTTTTGGGCAGGATTCGGGTAGGCAGTATGAAATTTAACCATTCAACATCTTATCCAAAACCGGGGTTGACGCTATCCCCTCCCCTAATACTAAAATATCCCCCCCAAAAAAAACAAAATGCATGAAAATTTGTTTATCCCCGTTTTTGACGGTGTTCATTCAATACGATGGTAATATTCATTTCTCCCCCACCCTCCACCAACACCCCTAATTTTCAACTTTTTCATGGAATATCATCTTAATTTCGCTGGTAAATATTACAGGTTGGCTACATTTTTATTTAAAAATAATAATTACGTTAAAACATATTTCAGTCACAGCCTCTTCTATAAAATCCTTATTTTACTATAAGGAACGTAACCAGACTGCAACCAACAGCTACTCTCACCACTTGCAGACTGCAGTTTCGAGCTGTTGGCTTTCGTCAGAACAAGGTAGGCATGTGACGACCAACAAGAGGATCCTTTGACTATTAGGTACATCTCGGTATGCTTACGATAGCGACATGCAAAATAGTCAGCAGGTGCCATCTAACAATCGAAGCATCTGTCACATAGTTCCGCTCTATTTCGTGGCCTATTTTTATAGACTTTATTTTTTATGGTACTGTCCTGAGCAGAAAAAAATAGGACAACCCAGGTAGAACATAATATTGGCTGGATTGTAGGTACAAACTGTCTTGTACAGTACGAATTGATTTATAAATCTTGAGATCATCCGCAAAAAGAAGTTTTGGACAGTTGATTTGAGTAGCCAGATAAAGTAATAAAGTAATAGAGATAATGAAAAGTAAAGGGCCCAGATTGGAGCCTTGTGGCGCACCTTAAAAGTTATAGCAAATTTATTATAGCACGCCTGAGCCCGCGCGCTTCTCGCGCGCTGCACTTGTATGCCTTCGTGGCATATGTTCGGACATTCAAAAAAAAATTCTACAGTCTATAGTTTTGAGTTTACAATAACACTTTCCATATCATTTTTATGTAAATTTTCCGTTCTTTAGAATGGCGATAATTTTTTTTATAAAAATTTTTATTTTAAGACATTTTTTTAAAAATTGGTATTTTTGCAACTAATTTGTTAAATAAAAAATTAAGCAGGCACTCTTTTGTCGGCAACTTTTTATATGTTGTTATGAACAACATATATGTACAGTATAAGTAAGTATTAAATGTACAGTAAAAAGTTATCGCTTCCCGGAATTTTTCCGAAGTGAAAACCTACTGTGACCCCACTAATAGTGCTAATTGCTTTGGGCAAAACAGATAAATATTATATTTCAGTTTGGTAATTGCGATAATTTTACATCATTGCAAAAATATTGGAGGTTCCAATGTGTTCATTTACATGTTAGACATGGTTACCTTTCTAAAAAATTATATATTTTTTTAATGCATGTCTTCCTGTGGAAATTATCAACAGAATTTATAAAAAATAACAAAACTAACCATAATGAAATTTTTCTCATAATTTCCCATTATTATCTACAATATATATTTTTTTCGAAATTTTTAAAAGAGTAGGCGGCTACTAAAAAAACAAAAATCTCTTATGTGGGCGAAGGAGGGGCAGTAGAATTTGAAGAATAGTGAGGCTTTATAAAGTGTTTTTGTATATATCGATGAGTAGAATAGAAAACCTCCTTTTTTTCTTGATGTCGATAAAACATTACAAAAAGTTCTTCAGGCCTTTCACAGAGCCCGAAATGACATACATAGAATCGCATCTTGAAAGTGCCAAATATTAAGTCAACCAATGCTAATTTGTTTAATATCCGAATGTAGATATAACAACTTAATTACATTGATTCAAATCCCGTGTGAGGATAATTAAAAATTTTATTTCAGCATTGTCGTTGATTGTTGATTGCAATATATTTTCAATCAAGGGTATTGTTTTATTTCAACCGTATACTATAAAACCTGTTATTTAGTTACATAGTAAACTAATTGTAATAAAAACCTATTCAGGACAAAAGAGTAATATTTCACTTATTACTTGCAATTTAAACACTATTGTTAAAATAAAAGGTCGAAGTTGTGAAACAATAAAAGAACAGACTATGCCAAGCTATTTTCGGCTAACGCTACCAAATAATTTAATTTCAATTAATTAAAAGTTACTACTTACATTGTTTTAACATTATTGTACGTAATGAATCACGTCTTGTCTCATTCTATTTAATAGATTTAATTTAAAAATTGCACATTTGTAAAAATTTAAGTTTTTTAATAACCTACGGGACTTTCTGGACATTCATAAGAACTAATATAAGTACTGATAAATATATATTTCTGTGACAGTAGTCATAGGAGTCTAATAAACTCAAAAAAGTGTCCAAAGAATAACGATCTTTACTAGGTTGTAAAGCTAAATGCTTAAATCTATTATACAACTCATCCTACTCATGAAAAACTCACCAAGTTATCTCTGTGAAAGCGTAGAGAGCTTGATAAAATCTATAATAAGAGCATTTGGTGTTAGATGAAAGAGTTTATTGAGATTTTAATGGTGCCATGAAAAGCTAAATTTGCCTTGAATAATGATCGTTAAAACTGTTTTAGTTTAGAATAGTTATTATTCCAATGACATTTCAGTTAATTATTGTTGCCTGTAGTAAAAAACAGAAATGTTTTACAGTCAACGGAGAAAACTTAATACTGTTATGTGCTGTCCTCTAACGGGGGGAGATGTGATTAAGTCCCTGATCAAAGGAAGGGAAACCTGCTATTCTGTTGATGGCCGGTAGGTGGGGTGGCGCCATCTCTGGGCCGATTAACGAACCGCCATCTAGCACATAGTAGAAAACTCTGGAGGATTCCAACCTATTCTAGAATGTTATGGAATGGGAAATGTTTACATGTATAGATCAATTTGTACTTGAATAAAGTTTTATAATCCTGATTAATACTAAACTGAAGTCAGAACCTTCCTAAGACTGCTTAGTTTTAAAGTGATTTTATGATTATTCTAACGTTTCCCGCCTAAATGTCTATCAAGTACACTGTTACTTTCCAGCGTGTGAAATCGCCTACCCTTTTCTATCTTAACCTTAGAAAAAGATAGAGAGTTAAATTTTTCAGTGTAAGATGCTACACAAAACTACGACGTATACAACATTGGAATGTTGTTAACGTAAACAATTCCAACGTGCGACCAGGGGGACGCGTAAATCCGGGTAAAATGGTGACGTCAGTTAACATATAAGGAAGACCAGATCGTCCAGCTAAGGGAGATGCATTTGTAATCACACCCGAGCCACATTGTAGGACTTCGCGTTCGCTGGGATTAGGAAATAAAATTTAAACACACCTGAGTTACTTTGCCGGACTTCATGTTCGCTGTACTTGGGAAATAAAATTTAAATACACTTGAGTTACTTTGCCGGACTTCATGTTCGCTGTACTTAGGAAATAAAATTTAAACACCAGTGCCCTGCGCGACGCTTGCCGCTATCCAGAGACAACGACAAGTGTCGCGCAGGACACCGGTTTAGTGGAATTGAAATGGGAGCTCTCTCGATGCGAGCGACAATTGTCTTGGTCTCTGGTCGCTGTTGCTCCAGTACTTCCAGCAGGTCTCTGGACTGGTTCGGTAGCGGTGCCGCGACACCTGTCGCGTCGTGCTGCTGCAGTTTATTTGTCTTCGTTCATCACTCATAAAGTATGTTGAACGTGTGTTTCAACGCACTCACAACTATATGTCGCTGTCGCGTGTATCGGAAGAGTAACTCTTCCTGCGTTGGTCTCTAGCTTGTCGCGCGATACATGTCGCTCTTTCTCGTTGCTGTCGCGTGCATCGGGAGAGCACCTTTAAGTGTCTTACAGGGCACCGGTTTAGTGGAACTAAATGGGAGCTCTCCCGATGTGAGAGACAAGTGTCTCCGTCTTTGGTCGCTGTCGCTTAAGTAGGTCTCTGGACTGGTTCGGTAGCGGTGACGCGACATCTTTTCCTGTTGAGTCGCGTCGCTGCAGTGTTAGTTTGTATTGTTGTTTATTTAGTCTGCAATATTTTTTTAAATTGTCATCGTCTGCTATTAAATACTGTCCCATTAGGAGGTGAAAGTACATCATCCTCCTCCTCCTCTTCTAATATATTTCAAAAAATTGCGTCTTCGTTCATCACTCGTACAAGTTCAATAACACACTGACAACTGTGTGTCGCTGTCACGTGTATCGAGAGAGTATCCCTCCCTGTCGTTGGTCTCTAACTTGTCGCGTAATACATGTCTCTGGCCGCTGTCGCGTGCATCAGGAGAGCACCTTTAGACTAAATGCTCTTATTATAGGTTCTATCAAGCTCTCTACACCTTCACAGAGATACTTCGTGAGTTCTTCATGAATAGGATAAGTTTTATAATAGCTTTAAGCATTTAGCTTTGATAACCTCCTAAAGATCATTATTCTTCGCCATTTTTGAGTTTATTAGACTATGACGACTGTCAGAAATATAGGTTTATCACTAGTTATATAAACAGTTGTTATGAGTCCCGTAGGTGATTAAAAAATTTAAATTACTTGGGATTACATGCGTCTGTATAAGATTTAGAATCACAAGACAAGCTTTCAACAATCTCTTATTACCGAACCAATTTTATTGGGTATTTACGCACCTAAATGACATTTTCTAATGGCATTATCCTCAGCCGCATAAAGAAGTATTTCATAACGAACTACTAATTAAAATCCTTTGTACACTCTTATTATACAAGGTTATAAACGCAGTTACGTTCACGATAATTATTGGAATAGTGTACTTTTATTCCTATGAGAACTTCAACTCGTTTCGAGTTTTATGACTCATTAAAGTATGTAATATAAACATACCATTGGACTTTTTACCAATTAGCTAATTTAAAATGAAAGGTAATAGTTAGTTTGTAATAGTGATGAGGATAGAAGTTCATCCGTCTTGCTAAGTGCATGATTAAACCATAAAAAACCCACACAACTTATGCTTGACTTGTCTGTATCAGTTGATTTATCGATTGGTTTCTATCTAACCAAAATCTGACCTGGCACTGGGTTAATGATTATATGCCAGATATAATGAAATACAGAGAATGAAATGTAAAAATTCTGGTCTAAGTAGGTCACATTTATGTCTATACTACACTGGAAAAAATGGTAAAATGATTAGTTGGAAGAAAAATCAAATTTAGTTTCTGCATTTTTTAGTCATGCTGTTAGTTAAGTAAAATAAATATGTGGTACTACCATAAAAACGTAAGCAATTTGGAACACGTGAACGGTTTTTTGAATTTTTCTTCATTCTTTCGTATCAGGCGTGGAAACTGTGGAAATGTAAAGATAAAGTACTGGAAACGGAGCAAAAGACATCCCTCCGTTTTCGTGGGACGATGGGGACAATGGTTTACACTTCAATTTAGTGCAAACCACCCTTTATTCTAAAAACCACCCCCTTTTCCGGTGTATCGGATCTGGTACGATAACTTGTCGGGTCAGGGTTTTTTCTCAATTTCAATAAACTGAGCAACTCCGCTCGACCTCAAGGGTCGAAACCATACCACCAAAAACCGGAATACCTTCGAGAAGCTTCCAAACGAATAGAAATTGGTTTACCCCCGTTTCCAAGGGCGAGAAACACGATGGTGTAACGCTGCTACGTCGTCGGTTCTGCAACTTGCACTTTAGGACCAATGCAAGCGGTTTTGCCTCGAGCGCCAGTTTGTAGTGTAGAAACACCACGTTCTCTATTAGCAGTATGATAGAGACCCCAGATAGAATCAATGAAGAGTTTATTACCGGGGGTCGAAACTTGGGCTGTCTTTCTCATGGAATGGACAGCTGCAATGATTTTATTTTTGTAACACTATTTCAGAACAATACAGATTAGAGTAGATACTCAAAATAAGACACACAAAACGTTTTAATAATATCAATATATTTACAGTTCAGAGAAAATCCACTTAAGATATGTTAGATATTTCGAGATATTTGCATATATATATTTACAAGAAAACAACTAAATAACACAGGTAGTTTGATATTTCAAATATATTAAAAAAAAATTTATTACCCAAGTTTCTGGAAGTGATCAATTTAGTTTATTTTTTTTCTCTAAATAAAATTTCTGCTATAACTATTGACCAGATTTTGTACAACATGATGGAACCAAGTAAGCGATGATATGCAAATGCAAAATGAACAATGAAAGCAAGTGGCATGTAGGACAAGCTAAGCGAAGCGGCGGTTTAACACATGCAACAGTAAGGTAATTTGGACTAACTTTATGGCAGACAGTCAATTATTCAAATTTTACAATTTCTAACAAGAATAAAGTAATTTTTAATATTACGAAACAGATAGATTTTCGAATTTGACGTAGTTAACCTGGTAATGGAATGTTTAATTGCTAAACAAGGCACGTCTCAGTTGGAATGCCCCACTTCAAGACAGCTTTCCCGACTGAAAATTTGGCGGAAAATACCCCGGAATCTAATTTGGAAATTCTAAGCAACGGTTCGTTTCAACTGAAGTGTCCCACTTAAAGGCAGCGTCCCCAAATGAGAAATTTCACGAAAAATTTACCCGGACTCAAATTACAATAAAGCCCGTCTTAGTTAGAATGTCCCGCTTAAAGGCAGCGTCCCCGACTGAGAATTTCACGGAAAATAACCCAGTGTAAATACTATTGCACAGAAAATTTATAACAGGCTCAAACGTCAAGTTTTATTTTACTAAACATTAATTTTTTTTCCTTATTACGATCGTGTAGGATATTAATTTATTACAATTCGACTCGAGTGTCTCACTTAAAAGCAGCGTCCCCGAGTGAGAATTTCACGGAAAAATAGTAGTTAGGCAAAATTAAAATAAAAATTGCAATTCACAATATAAAACTTCGGCGTGACGCCTCTGGAGTGTCCCACTTAAAGGCAACGTCCCCTGAAGGTATTATTCGCGATAAAATATCTTCCCGGATTTATTAGACACGATCGGTTAATTGAAAATTAGGCAGAATTTATCAAAATATAACAAAGACCAATTAAAATTGTTTGAAGAAAATACCGAAAATATTCAAAGTCCAAAATTACCACAAAAATAGATATGAATTCAGAATAGTGAATTCTTACAATATCATTGACTGGTCAGGTCGGCCGTGGGAAACCTAAGAGACCCTTAAGAGCGGGCCGTTTCAGGATATCCTGGTGCTGGGCTAAAATTCGTCCTGTCTGGCTCACGTTGCGCGGTCACATGTGAACAGGCAGTCATCAATCGACGGCGAAACAAAATAATAAAATAATAAATTCTTGACAATTTAGATGACTGGAATCGATTGCAAATAAATTACTTTATATGATTTCGGAAAAAGGATAAATTTAATAGCCCCAGTATTAATAATTATAATTCTAAATCAAATTAGCTTCATTAAATGGTGGCAATACCTTCTCACCCGCCCCTCCCCAACCATCCCGAAATGCAAAAACCACCCCATCCCTTTTCTTACATGGACCTGGGCGTGCGAGGACTTGATTTATCATTCTCAATAGAGAGGATTGCCAAGTTTGACAATCTTTGTGTTTCTTATTGAGTTTTGGGCCTAAAGATCTACAATCGACTTAAATATAGTACAAAAAGAAACATTTCACCGCCTTCCTGTGGAATATTAGAAACGAGTTTATAAACAGTTAACGCACGTAAAGAATCCGGCGTCATCTTGAGGCGTCATAATTCTCTCTAAAATGCACTTAACCTAAATATTATTGATTAATAAAGAAATAAAAATTCCTAATAATAGCTTGTCGAACTTTTAAGTGCAATAGTACAAGACTCTTCAAAACGTGTTTGTAAATCCGATAAAAAATTATGTTTTACATGAACCTCCAGAAGATGGAAGAAATGTGTTTTAAAGCTTTTAATATAATCTTTTAATTTAGATAATTTGCTTTCAGATGTTTGGAAATTATTCTAAACTATTATGACCGGTAAAACCCTGTTGTATACAAGGTAATCCATGGTGGATGGAGTACTGGAAGTATATCGAGAACGAATAAATATATCCTTTTCAATTTGGGTACCAACGTAACAAAGTATATTTTTCTATTTTTAGAATTTACATCCAACTCTGAGTAACTTTTGTTAATATATTAATATACCGATTTCAAGGCGTTTCAGAGATATTGTAACTGCTGTAGGGTACCCTGTTTAATTACTAAAAGAAAGTACTGGTAATTATGTCACCAGTATATTTTAATTACTATTTATTTATCTGAAGGATAAACAAATAAGATTGGCCATTTGAGTGATCGTCTAGTTTTGTTAGTGTAGGACCCAAATTTCGTTGTGTGTGTAGTAACCCTTTTTAATTACCCCAGGTTTTTTATATAAAGTTTAATATTACTTGTTTCTGTCTGATACTATATATCTGAGAAAATTAATCACTCTGTTAATTGAAATACCTGAACACACTGTCTGTTAATTGAGAGACCTAGTTAATTATGTATTTTATTACTCTAGATTGCACTGTACATTTATAGTTGAAGTTTGTTTTCTATTTTGTTTTGAAACAAAACCATTTATTTAGTTAATCATTTGTCTAGCTAGAAAGTTAAATAGGAAAGAAAAAAACAACAATTGAATGGGAAAAATAGTCATAAAAAACCCATTTTATTTTATATAAATTGATGTAACAATAGTCCAACATGAAATCAAAATAATCCAAATATTTGAGACAATTGTCTAAATAATATAATAGGAAAACTTGCGTCGCTATAGTAATGACCATACTATAGATATGATGACAATAACAAGTACTTTGTTATACAAAAGTATGCTGTGTTATTTTAATAGTAATGTGAGCTGTGGCAATGGCCTGCTAATGGTAATCTATAATAGAGCTGTTAGCAATCGCTAGGTACCAATGGTTTATAATTGAAGAAAATTGTTAGCAATCGCTAAATAATAATAATTTATAATTAAAGTTGTTAGCAATAGTCAAATAATGAATCGAATGCAAAACAGAGGACAAGAATCATGTCATGTTTATACAGTATCAAAATTAAGTTGAGAAATGAGCATTAAATACTCATGTAAGAGATCATAGAATGTTGAGGAAGAATCCTTTGATTATAACTAAAACAAGCAGTCTACCAAATTTTGTATAACTGTCCAACAACGCAAAACTAGGTGGGCAGTTGTAAATCAAACAGACGAGACGTCCCGTCCCGGTTCAGTACTCGACGAAAAGTAAACCCTTCTTAATACGAACAAGTTTACGGGCTAATTAAACCAGTACTGACCGATGGCCTGTACAGTTTGTGAGCGCAAGGTAATAATGTGGATGGATCGTTATTAAACAACTTATCCTATTTCCTTGTTAAAAATCAAAGCTTCATAAAACAAAATATTCTTTTAGTACCACAAATGCGTCATTTAAACCTTTTTTTAAACACCCCGTAACCAGAATATGAGTGCAATTGCAAATAATAAAATAGAATTTCGAAATAAGCAAGCGATGACCTTTAGAAATCTATGCCAGCTAAATTTTTGTGCGCCCTGTATAGTGTTATATCGCTCGTGAAAGCTCTCCCCCAGGTTCTACATGTTTAACGTTCTCGTCAAGCATGTCGGTGGTTGAGAAGAATTCGTTAAAATAAGATGTAAGTTATAATATTGTTTTGCTAGTAGTTTAGATGGCTGATTTAGTGAAAATATCCACAAAATAATTTATTAAGCTCGGCGAAAATATCGCGACGTAACTTCGAGGTGTTTCCAATTTAATTTCCAAAGCTCGGCGAAAATCTCGTAAAAACTAATTCACAATTACCTGCAGCCGTAAATCGCAGGTCCTGTCTCGTAATTAAATCCACTGAAACACTTTCACACAGGAAATATAAATCATAAACCACTCATTTGACTAAGTCAAGCAAGCGTATGAACCGGACAAAAAAAATACACTGAAATTCATTAAATAGTAATAGCAGCGATAGCATACTGAAACGTCAGGTGAACTGTTTAAATCAAACATTATACACAACCTGCATGTTTTCTATATGCGTCAGAAAACTAATATATGACACACCACACAGTCCATAAGCACGGCATATGTGATGTGGTGATTTGTAAACAATACGATTCCATGTATAATGTATGTTTAAGTGAAATGAAATAAACATATATGTGCTCTGTTATCTTTAACTTTTGTGGCTAACCCTTAAATAATTTAAACTCGAATCTATAGTAAAGAATTCGAAAAGAATGTGATGAATTAGGATGGGTGCAGTGGAAGATATCAGACTGGTCTTGAATTATAATTCTCACACATTTTGTATAGTGACAAGAATTTCTGAAGGTTAATTCTAACAGTCGGCAAAGTAACAATGAGTTTTGCCTAGAACCTAGCCTAGGTGTTCGAAACTTAAAACATAGTCACAGGCTACATTATGATATTTGATGAGCATGCAGGCCTCTATAATTCGAAAGTGAAAAATCTATTTAAAAATATAGTCTAAGGAAAACCAATAACAGGATAGACTATCACCTTTCTTATTATTTCGTATAGTGGTTCATATTTATGATTGGTTTCATTGTTTATAATATAAATTAACACTATCAATTTGCATCAAACATTTCCATTTATTGATATTGTTGGGGCAAAAGTTGTTTCGCATTCTTGTTCTTTACATATTATCCTAATTTATATATCGCCTAACACAGAGCGGCGGTGTTATATGAAAATGTATTTGAATTGCTCCTTTCTTTAATTTTTATGTTTAATATTAGTGTAAGTAGCGGCGTCCTAATATTAGATGATATGCTTATTTCCTGCAAACCGGGCTAGCCAACAATAAAGTTTTGGCTCTAAATAATTTTATGGATATCCCAAATCTTTCAGGGTATAACCGTATTTTTAATACATACAACAGAATTCTGCACCGATTGATAGTAAAATGTACTTAATGGAAAGGTCTGTAGATTCGTGGGTATCTGAGGATGAGCACCACCAGCTTTGGACATTCTGATTAAAATGAATCTAAACTATGTAATCATAATATTTACATCCTCCTCGTTATTACTATAATTACCCATAGGTATATTAAAATGTAAATGGATGTAATTTAATTTCCTTAGATCGAAATTGCCTACGCCTGATAAAACTGATCCTCTTTATATAATGCTAATTTTTAGATTCTTATATTGTTTTGCTTTGATTAGAAGAGCGAAGCGTTGGAGAATTAAATCATGAAATTTAAATTTCTATTTTATGCGCTTGACTGCATTATATCTACCATCAATTTCCCAAGATTGTTATCTTTAATTGGCGTTAACAAATTTTGACATTAAGTGTAACACTACAACATACAACAATATTTTAACTTCAAATCCAATTACGATCATCTGCTATAATATAAAAATATTATGCAAACCAATGCGGTACACAGCTTTCCTATTGAGAAACGCTGGATCTTATTATAACGGACTGGGCTCCGAAATACTGTTAAAATTAGAAAACAAATAATTATATATTATTTTGCGTATTTATTATTCAAGATCATAGATAGGTACTATTCAACTTAAAATCTTTCACGCTTTCCATGCTGTTATTCACGTATTGACAGACATTTTGTGACCTAGGCTATCTCTGTATTGTATGATACGTCTGACAGCATCATGCCACATGTCACGGTTGTCTGTTAGGCGTATTAGTGGAGTAAATTTGAAGTACCCGCCTCGAAAAGAAAAGTCTAGAACCAGTACCGGTTTTACCTGGATTTCAATCGCAAACTCTTCTATAAAATCCTTATCCGTCGAGCGCTGAATTACAAGTTACAAGCCTGGCGCGTTAAGTGTAATAATTGCATATTAGAAACAGAACGCTAATGCTTTGATAGCAACAAACACCAGCCGAAAGACTGATCCTACTTACACTGGACCGCTAGATGGCGCCTGATGACTGTTTTGCATGTCGCTATTCTAAGGTTACCGAGATGTACCAAATAGTCGAAGGATACTCGTGTCGGTCGTCACATGCCTACTTTGCACTGACGAGAGCCAACAGCTCGAAACTGCAGTCTGCAAGTGGTGTGGGACGACATGAGAGTTCCTTTAAGTAAGATCAGTCTTTCGGCTGGTGTTTGTTGCAATCGAAGCATTAGTGTTCTATTGGTAATACGCAATTATTACACTGAACGCGCCAGACTTGTAACTTGTAATTCAGCGCTCTGCGGGGCACATAGCTCGGAGAGTAGCTGTTTTGTTATTGTACACAAAGTTAAAGCAATAGTCCAGAAACATTGTCTATGTGGACAATATTTCTGGATCTTTGTGTACAAGAGAAAATGAAATCGTACGGAAATATTAACTCATACATACACACGCCAAGTTAAAATATACTAGACTATATCTCTGCTATTTTAGTTCATGCCATATCTTCAATTCGATTAATGCGCATGTTACAGTGTTAGTGTTATTTTACGTTTTTGTGGATATCGAGTAGCAAATGTACTGCAAGTCCTTGATATCACTTTATCACATTCTCCATAAATAATAAACAAATTTAAAAAAATTTCGTTGGTATAATTTAAACGTGCTGGCATTTTTTGACATAAGATAATGACTGATTGTTTCTAATCATGGCTATTTTGATGAAATGATTACAATTCATGAATTTCTAATAAAATCGCAAATATTTCAAAAAGTTGTAACTTTAACCTCCACAATACTAATATCAGAAATAAGGGAATTCAATTTTGCACAACTTGACGTAAAACAAGTTATCGCGGTTTGAAGTTGAAAAAATATAACGCGAAAAACGGAACACTTAGTGTGATATTATTGATTTATTTCAGTTGTAGAACGTAGTTCTCCTTGTGTTCTTTTTACGTGACAAGAAGCAAATGAGGATCTTTTACACGAAGAAAGTTATAACGGTTCTTGCAAACCGTTGCACCTGTCAAATTTTCTTTAAAATATCAAATATCTCTGAAACGGCTAGGTTTAGGTATAGGATATGCTACATATTTTCGACCCTCCTGCTCTTTTCAAAAACCCTAAAATATATAGGGTGTTCCATTTGAAATAAGCAAACTAGTATCGACTTCCGGTATAAGCGGAAGTGCCAGCTGCTTGTAATTATTTTAGTTGGATTGGCCACACCGAAATTAGTAATTATTTAAATTTTCAAAATTTTCTGATGCGTACTTTTCTCTATATCGATCGATTCATTTCCCGGTGAGACACCCTGTATACCCATCTTTTAAATAAACTTAAAACCCAAATATGATGTCCAACTCGGAACCATACGGCACTCAAAAGAATTAGAACAAAAAAACCGTTCAATTATAGACAGCATGTAATAATTTGGATAAGCATATCTGACAAAGAATAATGCGGATGTTTAGAAGGCCTTAGGCCGTAACTATGTATATCAGGAAAGTGACTTTATTATTTGTACAAACAGATACCGCAACTTTTTAAAGCCGATCTCCTTGACTTTCCCATTTTAGAACTTGTACGATTCAATGTGGGGTACTGCGGATTCCATGATTTAAAATATTTGTTACGTCGACAAATAAAAATGTTATGCAATTTCGGAGGACGTTTGCATTGGAGAAATTATGTTTATAATGGAACTGAATGATAACGGTATTGTTATTTAATTAAGGAATTGAATTAGAAAATTTCACTCTACTGTATACTGATTGATGAACATTCTAATTCAACAACCATACAAATAAACACAAATTTGAACTAGTAGAAAATATACCTACTATTCTAGAATCAAAGCAACCACTGTTCTAGACAGACTAATCTAAGTATTGAATTACATGAGCTACTCAAATAATTGTAAAGGTCAACTTTGAACAGGAAATTCTTATTTCCTTTCGGCAACAAAATATTTTTAAAAAACAAAGTCGTATCTGAACTTTTCCTACGTTATAAATAAAAATAATCAAGAAGGCTGTTTTGCGTTATCGCAAAACATATTACATCCATTTAATAACTACATAATTAATTATTGTGTTTGATTACCAGCTGCTATCCGGCACGCCAACGTGATATTAAATCAAAAAACTACATATATATCTATGTCATTAAAGGAGAAACGGTAAACTTTGATTATAAAAACATACATTCCTTAGAACTAATCTTTATACTAACATACTACTTAAACTCTCTGTCGTAAAAATGAAATGGTAGACAAAATATATAGGTAGGTTAATTATGCATCAAAAATTTATCTCTGTTATGAGTTATGGAAGGTAAGAAATACGGGAAGAGTAAATAAAACAGTTTTAGCGTCCCGCATATTTCTTTTCGTTGGTGTGTTTATTTTTTAAATCTTTTTTTAAGCGTCTTTTTATTTAACATCCTGGCGGAGTCCAGCCACAGCTTTTCTACCACTCAACCAGGATACACATACGGTCGTGAGCAAAAAAAAATAGGACAAGTTTTATAACAGTATTTTGCTAAAATATAGTTGTGTACATCTAAATTTAATTTTTGTGACATTGTCAGTTAGTTGTCATAATTTAATGCAATAGTGTGCAAAAAAACTAATATGCCTCATATAAGCGATTTAGTTAAATCTGGAGTTATTGCTAAAGTAGAAGATGGATGGTCAATGAGACAAATTGCACTGCGTTATAATATTGACAAAAATTCGGTGAGTAACATTTTAAGAAAGTGGAGAACAAACGGTTCGATTAGTAGAAATCCTAGATCAGGGCGACGAAGGGTATCAACTCAACAACAAGATTTGCAATTGGTAAATGCTTTAGTAGAAAATCCATTTTACTCAGTTATTCAGGCTGCTGAAGAAACGAATTTTCCTGGATCGAGTAGTACCGGTCGCCGGCGAGTAAGAGAATCGGAGCTACGCTGTCATGCAGCAGCACAGAAATACTTACTTAAAGCTGAACATAAAGAAGCTCGAGTAGGATTTGCGCTTGAATTTTTAGCGCATGATGTAAATTTTTGGAACACTGTAATCTTTACAGACGAAAAAACTTTCCAGTCAACACACAGCGGTCGTATTCGTGTTTACCGCCCTCCGAATACTCGATTCGGTGAGAAATATATATCTAACAATGATAAAAGTGGTAAATTATCCGTCAATATGTGGGCTTGGATATCAGCACTTGGTCCTGGTGTTTTGTGGAATATTGAGGAAGGATTTAATAGCGAAACGTATATTAGGGATTTTAGACAACATTATGCTCCCTTCTGTGTTACAATTATTTCCTAATATTGAGTTCATATTTCAGCAGTCCAGATCTTAACCCTGTGGAAGAAGTATGGGGACTACTCGTAAGAAATATCCAAAAACGAAATGTGAGACCACGGAATGCCGAAGAATTACTGGAAATGGTAAATACTGCATGGGAAAATATTATTACTAATGATTGCTGTATAAGGTTATTTAATCCTATGCCAAACAGACTTATAGAAGTTATAAATAGAAATGGTGCAATAACGAAATATTAATAGTTAGTTTTTTGTTAAGTAGGATATCCTTTGTCCTTTGATCCAGGATTTCTACTAATCGTACCATTTATTCTCCACTTTCTTAAAATGTTACACACCAAATTTTTGTTAATGCTATCACGCGGTGCAATTTGTCTCATTAACCATCCACCATTTACTATAGCAATAAATACAGCATTAAAATAAAAAATAAATTAAAAGTGATATCTGTTTTATTTCGGCTACTCATTACGTTTCAAATAGAGGCAGATTTACATTATAAAAAACAAGTTGTCCTATTTTTTTCTGCTCACGACAGTATACAGAGACAATGACACAACAACCATTCTCTGCGCCATCGTCATTTGCTGCAAATGAGACTCGAACTCAGGAGTCGGGAGCGACCATCCTGTTGTCTCTCACACAATCGCGGTCTAGCCCACTACTACCGTCTCGGCACCCGACACTCCTTTGAAAGCCCATTTGGTAAAAGTATACTGCTGAAATGCTTAGATTGCATTGTGGCGTATCTACTACTATTACTAGTTACTATTATTAGTAGTTTATTTTTATTATTTTTATATTATGAAAGATACCTCTGGTATCTATGTCAGCATCAGCTAATGGTTTCTATGACAGAAGAATAATATTTGAAGATTGATATACAAATATGGTACTTATTCGAATACAATAAATTGTACCAATTATTTATATGAATATTTGATATATATGAAGACGTAAGGTCTTTGTCAAAAGTAGAATATCGTTTTTGGGGGTTATTAAGTTTTCGTGAAAACAAAGCTAAAGGCTTACATTCTCCATTGTATACTTGTTCCAACACTGCGCCCATTGAAACATTTGAGCAATCTGCTGTAAGTGACAAAATTACATTATTGCCACTATTAGGGTGTGTAAGAACGGTTGAAATGGCAATAATTTCTTTTGACACTATAAAACTAATAAAACATTTGTTGGATTTTTTTTGGGTTTAATTTTTTCTTTTGTCGGGGTCACCAATTTGTGGGTTCAAGCATAATAAGAGAATTATTCATGTGAATATTTGGTATAATTTATTGTATTCAAATAAATACCTTATTATATAATTATGTATGTATATCAATATTCAAATATTATTCTTCTATCATAGATAGCAGCGGACCTAGATACCAGAGGTATCTTTCTTAATATACAAATAATAACAATAAACAACTAAACTAGTAATAGTAGTAGATACGCCCCAATACTTCTCTTACAAAGAAGCAGTCCAACATTCAAACAAACAATGGCGAATCTAACTCTTTTTTAGAAATTGAATTGCCAACATCTGGGTTAACAACATTTAAAAGATAAGCAGGTTTTACTCTGTCTATGCTAATTGTAGACTCTACTTTATCAGTACAAAATACCACCTTAAAAGGTCCTTCGTAGATCGGCGCTAAAGGTTTTAATTTTTCTTTCCTAATAAAAATATAACCACATGTTTGTATGTCAAGATTGACAAATGACTTTTCTAAAATATGATGTTTTGAGTCTGTCATTTTGAGATTAGTAAAATGTTCACGTAATTTTGCTATAAAAATCGACAGATCTGTATAATTCCCCAGAAAGGCGTAACGGTTGATCAAAAACAAGTATACTTGTTCCAACACTGCACCCATTGAATCATTTGAACAATCTGTTGTAAGGAACAAAGTTACATTATTGCCACTGTCAGGGTGTGTAAGAACGGTTACATTGGCAAGTGTTTCTTTTGCTGTTATAAAACTATTAAGACTAAGGATTTAATATTTTTAATGATTAATTTCTTCTTTTTCGGTATTAAATTCCTTTTGATGAGTTTAATTTTTTCTTTTGTCGGGGTCACCAATTTGTGAGTTCAACCACAATATAAGAATATTTGGTATAATTTATTGTATTCAAATAAGTACCACATTATATAATTATGTATGCATATCAATCTTCAAATATTATTCTTCTGCCATAGATATCATTAGCTGCGGACCTAGACACTAAAGATATCTTTCTTAAAATAGAAATAATAACAATAAATAACTAACTAGTAATAGTAATAGATACGCCACAGTTTCAATAGCAACGAAGTATTTGCCAAGTATACTTTATACGAGGATAATTGGAACTGGTCAGTGTTAAAGCACAGGGCCGTGCGCACTGAACTTGATATTTTGTCCAATATATTTAGCAATGGTATCGAGATTCGAATGGTAGTTGAAACTGTGCAGGCGAGTCCGAGACTGGCAATGTAATCAGCCTGAATGAACCATCTACGACTTCACTGGTTTAAAGATAATAAAACGGACAGGCCTACCAGCATAAAAAACCTCGTAAATCGCTTCTCAGTAGTCACCGGTGGACTTCTGCTGTGCTGTTAATGTGCCAGTGCAGTGCGTATTTACGCAGGTATTTACCTGTTATAACATCAAGCGTAGGAGTTTAGTTAGTTATTGTTCATATTTATAAATATTTACTACTATATAAAAGGTAAAATATTTTAATTATTTATTAATTTATCATGGCTTTCTGGAGACCATTTGAAACAGAGGATAATATAATAATGCCCGAAAATTTTATTATTTTCTTATGACGAGCATTTCTATTTACCTCCGCCCATGTACAATAAAGAGATGCCGACTGTTTTTGCCGGCTTTTAGTTTTTATACGGTTTCAATTCCCGTCGTATACACTTTACCAGATAGATAACACTCGACTATGTATTTCTACTAAAGGAAAGTGTGTTATATTTCCAAGGAAAACGCGAGGTGAATAAACTGAAGATAAGCATGAACATATTCAAACAATTTTCATAACAATAACAGTTGGGGGCCACACGCTATATTAGATTGTTTACTGACATTAATTACGTGATAGGATGCTATAAATAAGGGCTCCGTTACGTATCACTTCTTGGGAGTTGCCACCGGAAGCAAATAAGTCAACAGCCACTCATTTGGAAAGTTTCACGTCTAACAAACTACCGCGTACAACCGTACATGTTCAAATCTAATGTTCGTATCTAGATCAGTCAATCCTATACTGACATAATTATGAAAATCCAAAATCAGACGAATGTCGGTCTCCATGTGATTGATTATGGTATATTTTAATTTAATTAATTTAATTTTCTTACGTATGCTAGTTTTAAAAGGAGATTTTGTTTGTACATTAAATTTGCTGCTCAGACGCAAGTTTAACACATTTTTTTCAAATAATTCCTGCTGATAACAGAGCCCTCAGTCTCGGCTGTTGTGTTACTCCTACAATTATTGATATTTAATTACGATCGATATTTCTCGTGAAAAAGACACGTGAGTCTATGCTGAATTATTAATTTTCCTTGCATATTACTTCATTAAATCTATAGTAAATATACTCATGTCATATCAGGTATTATCGATGAAAATCCTACAGTTAATGTCCACAACACTGGATAACTTGGTAATTTGGAATAATTTTTACTCACCATTTGCTGTTTATTAAAATACATATGTTTTTAAATCACTACTGAATAATCTATACAGGGTGTCCCACGACGAACTGCGGCGATCGATATCTCGAAAAGTAAACATCGGAAAATTTTTAAAATTTGGTAGTAAACTAATGTCGATGGGGGCAACTCGGCTAAAATATTTTCAAGATGGTGGCACTTCCGGTTATACCGGAAGTCGATACCAATTTGCTTATTTTAAATGGGACACCCTATATATTATTACATTTTTGGATTGTACGCAAAATTCTAGGCCGATTTTGTGTCTCATGTCCTATACCTAGGTCTCTCCGTTCTTGAGATATTTCAATTTTTATGTCAAAAATGACGTTTGCGGGCCCTAAAAGAATTATCAATTTTTCCTATAAGGAAGCCTATATTATCTAATTTGGGTTCGATTCTTTGTTGAAAAAGACCTACTTTAATAGAGTTTTTATAATATTTTGATAAGTATTAATACAGAGTGTTCAAAAAATAAGAATAAAATGAAATTGAGAAAACTGTCAAAAATCTATTTTTTCAAATGGAAACCCCTAATTTTTATAATCTTATCTTATTCGCCATTAAAAATAAGGGTAAGTTTGTATATGGATGTCTATTCTATTTCTATATGAGTATTTTGTTATGTATATTAAGTTAAATTACTCTTAGTTGGCTATGACGGCGTTGAGTGCTAAACAAATGTATGTAGCTGTCACTTACCATTTGACAAGTATCAATTATCATGCCGGGGCGCTTAAATTATACGCACGAGGATTACTTAAATTTGTTTATAATCTATGGAGAATGTAACAAAATTTTATCAAGAACGTGTGAAATATTTGCTAATAAATATCCAGATAAACAAAAACCGTCTCCGAACAGTATTAAACGAATAATAGAGAATTTCAAAAATTTTGACACCGTTAAGGCAACAGTTAATAAAATAAAACCAATTGTCGATGATGAAAATATCGAAATTGCTATTTTGAGATATTTTGCGGCATATCATATGACATCCTTAAGACAAATGGCCTTACAAACAGGAATCTCCAAGAACTCTATTCATAGAATTCTTTTGAAACACAAATTCCATCCCTATTCCATTTTTATGGTCCAACACCTAAAGGACACCGATTTGGCCAGAAGAGTTCACTTTTGCGAATTTATTTTAACAATGTTACAAGGCGACTTTCGATTTTTGGACAACATAATTTGGACTGTCGAGGCAAAATTTACGAAAAATGGACTTTTCAACAGACATAATTCCCACTTTTGGTGTGATTCAAATTCCCATACCGTGAGATTGCGAAATTATCAACAAATCTGGCAATTTAATGTGTACTGTGCTGTGAGAAATGATGGAGTCGTAAAACTTAATTTTTATGAAGAAAACTTAAATGGTAATGAATTAATACTTAAATAGTTTCTGTTTTTCAAATTACGTATCAACTTTTTTTAGATGAAAGATATTTGAATATATTACAAGATTTAGATAATGAATATTTGAACAATTTACCGCTAGCTGAACACAGGCAAATATTTTACCAACACGATGGCGCGCCACCACACAGCAGCTTCATAGTTAACAACTTCTTGGAAGAAACTTTTTACGATAAGTGGATTGCTACAATGGACCTTTTCTGTGGCCTCCCCGTTCTCCTGATCTGTCTGTCTTAGACTATTTTATATGGGGAACAATAAAAGATATGGTTTATTTTAATCCAGTCACAACAATGGAAGATTGTCAGGCAAGAGTAAGGAATGCTTTTAAAAGATTATCTCCAGGTTCTATTAGAGCGGCCACCCATGACGAACTAATCAAGAGGTGCGAAAAATGTTTGGAAGTTCAGGGTGGACACT
Organism: Leptura quadrifasciata; assembly: GCA_963675555.1. NCBI lineage: Eukaryota > Metazoa > Arthropoda > Insecta > Coleoptera > Cerambycidae > Leptura > Leptura quadrifasciata. The sequence continues at coordinate 15,642,967 of OY776681.1, read as the reverse complement.
TTGAACACTTATTAAAATAAAATATTTTCCTGAGTATAAGTAGCTATACTGTTAGTATTTTATGTAAGAAACTTTTGTATCTAAGTTACATTTGTTTAATTATTTTATGAACTGTTGCAGTGCCAAATTTTTTGAAATTCTCCATTATTCATTAAATACTGTTCGGAGACGCTTTTTGTTTCTCTGTATATCTATTAGCAAATATTTCACATGTTTTTGATAAAACTTTGTAACATTCTCCATAGATTATAAACAAATTTAAGTAATCCTCGTGTGCATAATTTAAGCGCCCCAGCATGATAATTAATACTTGTCAATTGGTAAGTGACAGCTACATACATTTGTTTAGCACTCAACGCCGTCATAGCCAACTAACAGTAATTGAACTTAAAATCCATAGCAAAATCCCCATATAGAAATATTGAATTGGGAATATCTCGAAAACTAAAAATTTTCGGAATAGACATCCATATACAAACTTACCCTTATTTTTAATGGCGAATAAGATAAGATTATAAAAATTGGGGGTTTCCATTTGAAAAAATTGATTTTTGACCGTTTTCTCAATTTCATTTTTATTCTTATTTTTTGAACACTCTGTATTAATACTTATCAAAATATTATAAAAACTCTATTAAAGTAGGTCTTTTTCAACAATGAATCGAACCCAAATTAGATAATAAAGGCTTCCTTATAGGAAAAATTGATAATTCTTTTAGGCCCCGCAAACGTCATTTTTGACATAAAAATTGAAATATCTCAAAAACGGAGAGACCTAGGTATAGAACATGATACACAAAATCGGCCTAGAATTTTGCGTACAATCCAAAAATGTAATAAAATATAGGGTGTCCCATTTAAAATAAGCAAGTTTGTATCGACTTCCGGTATAATCGGAAGTGCCACCATCTTGAAAATATTTTAGCCGAGTTGCCCCCATCGACATTAGTTTACTACAAAATTTTCAAAATTTTCCGATGTCTACTTTTCGAGATATCGATCGCCGCAGTTCGTCGTGGGACACCCTGTACATATCAACAAAGTATAATTTACCTTATATAAAAATCTTTAAAAAATTGACAATGGACTCGAGAAGTTCTAGTATATGACTATTTAAACTTTTGGGCCTTGTACTTTACAAAATAGGGACGATGGAGAGGGACGATCAGCTAAATTTCACAAATTTTCCTCGAGCGTATATTTAAAATTTTAAATTTAAAAAATATATGACGAACTCTGAAGCGCTTCCGCACGATATGCCATTAAATTAAGAATTAGGAGAAACTAGGGTATATCTATATTTTAACAAAAAAACACACGTTTTCACCTCCTACAAGTTTGTGGATCGGGGAGACGCTGGGCCCATCATCTATTTAAACGGTGGTGTTATTAAGCCTGTCGCGGATATTAAAATAGGTAGTAGTTTAAATAAAAAGATAAATAATAAATAGATGCTTGTATTCTTGATATTTGATATTTATTTAGAATTAATAATAATATAAATAATATATTTGTTAACCATTCGTATGATACAATATATGTATATATGGCATGTCAGCATCTAAATTAAAAACTATATTGCATAACATTATAAGAATAGTTCCCGTGTCATGTATTATATCTGTGATTTTCAGACAGCATATTATGAAAATCATGTAGATTGCATTTTACGTGCATAAGACACTTGCATATACAGGGTGGGACAATAGTGCGTCGGACCTCGATATCTCGAGTTCTACGATAGCTGGAAATTTTTAAAAAAGTTGCAAGTAAACTAGATAAAAAATCTATAACTGGAAATTATTTTCGAACATACAGGGCGAGCCAAGACGAAATTACAGGACCAAGTGCCTTTTTTTAAATGGAATGCTATGTATATCAGTACATTTTTTGAAGCCTCTTTCTAGGCTCTATTCATTACTATATTAGCATTGAATATCTCCCAACCACTTGGATTTAATGAATTTTTTTGTTGAAATAATGCAAACTGCAGATGGATATTTAAAACATCACCACAGTCACAATTATGGGTTTTAAGAAAAACTTATGTGAATACCAGTTACGAGACATCTAATTAATGTTTTTGAATCATTTTTATTTCCTATTGGCCAAAAATTATTTTTCAATTAAGAACATTTTAAATTGAATTTTCTCAATTTTTTCAAATGGAATACCCTGTATATTTGTCGACGATGTGATGTAGAAATGAAAAACGAACATTTTTTGTAGTACTTCTCTATGACTAATTGCAATTATTTTAGTTTTATAAATAAATAAGTGTTTATTTTTCAATTAAGAACTTTTTAAATTGAATTTTCTCATTTTTTCTAATGGAACACCCTGTCGACGATGTGATGTAGAAATGAAAAACGAACATTTTTTGTAAGTACTTCCCTATGGCTTATTGCAAAAATTTTAATTTTATAAATAAATAAGTGTCAAATTCAAGAATAAACTTTAAAAAAGAGGTTCCCTCAAATAATTTATTAGAAAAATTCATAATAGGTGTTCGACGTGTTGCCCATTTTGATTGACACACGTCTTTATGCAATTTTGAAATGAGGCCATTTAGTGGGACCATTTCTTCCAATCCATTGAAATGAGTAAATTGTATTTAACCGGACCTTTACTGTAACGTTTTTTTGCTGTTTTCGTTATTCGACAAGCAATAAAACCTCAGTTTGATATAAATTGTCGTGTACAAAGGAGCATTTATCACACTTATCGGTCGTTACAATTTGTATTGAATTTAAAATATTTGGAATTTTACCATATGAATTTTAATAAAGCGGAACTTGTAGCCATGACTTTTGTTTTGGGCAAGTCAGACAGAAATTGTTTACTTGCCAATAGAATTTATCAGCAACGTTATCCTGAAAGAAGGATTTCTGATGTTAGAAGCTTCCAAAACCTTCTCGATAGATTTCTGGAAACTGGAAATGTAGAATATAAAAAAAGTGAAAGAATAAAACGTGTTGTGAATGAAGAAAAGGAGTTTTCTGTGGGGCTGGCAACGGATGAGAATCCTCATGTTAGTCAAAGAGAAGTGAGCTCATTAGTAGGAATAAGTAGACGGTATGTGGGTCGAATCTTAAAAACAAATAAGTTGCATGCATATCATATTCGAATGCACCAGGAATTATCTGATGACGATTTTCAAAAGCGCCTACAATTTTGTAATTGGGCCAGAGGTGAAATTCAACTTTATCAATACTGTTTTCCATTATTATGCTTCGGAAAATCCTCGCTTTTTTATGCAAGTTGATAACCAACACAGATGGTCTATAAACGTTTGGGGAGGAATTATTGGAGAACATGTAATAGGGCCACATTTCTTTGATGCTATTTATCGTCATTTTTTGTAAAACTGTCTGCCACAATTATTGGTAAATCCCCCTGAAAGAATTAGAAATAGGGTATGGTTTCAGCAAGATGGTCCTCCACCACATTATTGAAATGCAATTAGAGACCACTTAAATAATAGGATGTGGCTATTTATACATACTGTATGTATACGCAATTGGCTATTTATACATACAGTATGTATACGCAATTGGCTATTTATACATACAGTATGTATAAGAAATTGGCTATTTATACATACAGTATAGCCGTCGAGGGCAAGGGACATTATCTATCATAAACAACTATACTACATCAAAAAATATTAACATATTTAACCCAACGAACTAACCTAAAGAAATATTCGTATTACGTATTTTAGTTAACAAAATGTGGTAAAAAAAAAACTGTAGCAAGCGGCTTCGAACCGTCGACCTCACGTGTGAGAATCGGGAACACTAAGTATTACACCACAGACTGCTGATGGTTAACCTTATAATTCTTACTATATCAATATGTTTGAACGTCATCGCGCATGTGCGGCGTGAATTGCCTGGACAGTATGTATAAATAGCCACATCCTAAATAATATCTACCATAATCAATGAATTGGAACAAATAGACCCTTGTAAAACTGTCTGCCACAATTATTGGTAAATCCCCCTGAAAGAATTAGAAATAGGGTATGGTTTCAGCAAGATGGTCCTCCACCACATTATTGAAATGCAATTAGAGACCACTTAAATAATACCTACCATAATCAATGAATTGGAACAAATAGACCCACTAAATGGCCTGCTAGATCCCCAGATCTTACAAAAATGGATTTCTTTTTATGGGGATATGTGAAGGAAATTGTTTATAGAGGACACACCAACAACAGTATACAATATGAAGGAAAGAATAATAACTGCCTTTACATCTATCACACCGGCAGTTTTAGGAACAGTGGGAACCTCATTTCAAAAGCGCATAGAGATGTGTGTCAACAATATTAAGCGAGATATTGAAGATAAAAGCCGTTTTTTTTTGTCTGAACTTTAATCGATGTATTCAATGCCATCTAGCGGACAACGGATACATTTTATCCATATGACAATGAGAAACTTTTTTATAGTGCTTAAAATAATCTTTAAAATGAGCAGTATTAAAAGTCTTTTGCACGTAAAGTGAGTGAGTTGTAATGAAAAAAAGAGGGACATCTAATATATATTTTTTAAATCGATGTGTTTCATAAGTGCCATTTCCACTAAAATTAAAATTAATCATATTCCGTCTAGATTTAACTTTAATATGAAGAGTTTATTGGATTCCAGCCGTTTGGCTGCTTTGGAATGCATACTTTTCAAAAAAATCACGATTTTAAGAAAAAACAAAATTTTCATTAAAAAAAAACACCTTTTTTCATAATATTTCAAAAATAATGAAATATACGTAAAAAACTGTAATGATAAAAAATGTAGGTTTTTTTTTTCTGTCAGACCAAAATTGACGGAGATATGACTATTTAAAGAGCGCGCGGTAGCGCAATCACAGTCTCTCTCGAGCCCTTTGACCCTTCACCGTTTCAAAATGAAGGGTTTTACACTACATGTCATAATGAAAAAAGTTGTAGCTCTTTCAATTACCTTTAAAATGGTTTTTTTAAAGCTGTGATAGCTTTAAAATTGAAGGAGTTATGGTCCAAAAACTAAACGTTTTTTTTTCTATTCAGTAAAATGAAAATTTCGGAGCACAAAAATTTGGAGCAGAGTGACAGTAAAGAATAATATGAACCCAGAACTATTGTCTTTTTTATATATATATATATATATATATACATCTATATATGGCATATATATATCGGAAACATACGCACGAATACATACAAACGTTCATATATGTATATCCAATAAAATCCAATCCAATAAAAACTGCAGATCCACCTGCACCGCAAGATTTACTTAAAATGATTTTTTGCAACTGCAAAAAAGGTTGCGGAGCCACTTGCGGATGCCGAAGAGTCGGACTGTTTTGCAATGTAACTTGTGGAACATGCAGTGGAGATAACTGCCAGAATAGCCCTCCAATTGACCCAGAAGAAGATCTTGATTACGACAGCAACTCCGATATTGAGTCATGAACGATTGGTGTAATAGTTTTTTTATGTATTGTAATGCTCTTGTTGCAGAATTTATTATAATTAATTACTAATTTAATCTAGTACATTTCCAGATAACTTGTAAGTTTATATTTTATTCAATAAAAAGTGTCTGATTACTTACTCTATAATTAAATTATTTTTAATTGTATAAACATATAGTTTCAATGTTTTAATTTAGGGGTAGTTTTAAGGGCTGAAAAGCTAAACATATGATAGTCATTTTCGAGAACGTGGAACAACATTTAAATCATTTTGAGTTCATCAAAAGAAATTTTTTAATACAATTTTTAATTGAAAGGTTGTTTTTAAGGGTTGAAAAGGGGTTAAAAATATGATAATTAAGATAGAGAACGTAAACCAATATTTACTCTATATTTAAACCTTTTTAAGTTATACAAAAGGATTTTTTGTAATTTTCTTCAATTTAGGGGTCGTTTGCAGGGGTTGTAAAGTTTTTTAGGGGTTGAAAATGGGTTATACATGAGATAATTGTGTTAGAGAACACTTTACGATTTCACCCCTTATTATTAAATACGTTTTCTAGCGATAAAATGGCTCAATGTCAATTTTTTCATTAAGGGGTCGTTTTCACCCCTTAAAAATAAAAAACGGTGGTCGGGTCAATATCACTTTTGAAGTTAAGGGTAAGATAAGCCTAATTCCAAAATTTCATGTAAATCGGTTCGTAGTAAAATATTTCGGAGGTAAGACCCTATTTTTCGCTTCAATGACTGCACTATATAGAGCAACTAAGAGTAAGTTCCATCAGTGCATTCGTTTCGTGCCATTAGCTTTATGACAGTAGTATGTTGGGTTGTCTAATACGTGACGTTACACTAATTGAGTCCATAGTAAAAAAAATTCAATATAAAAAAAAAATTCAATACCAAAAAAAATATATGCATCTATCAATCGTATTGTATTACTTTGTTTAAAGTACGTAAGACGTATTACAAAATCAAAATGCATCATTTCTCACCGTTTCATTGTTGACAATCACATTAATCACAGTAGAGGAAGGATTCCCATTTTAGATAACCTTTAACTGTTTTTTTTTTATTTTCTTTATAATCCCAGCAATTCAAGGCAACAGTAGAGTGCAGAACAATGTCGGCTATAGAATTTAATCTCGAGTTAAGTACTACTTAACCCCCTTTCCAGAAGCCTTTTAATAAATTGAATAAAACATCGATACTAATTAAGTCCTTCTTCCTCGCATCGGTTTGTTATTATTACATGCGGTAGATAGTACCAACTCGACTAATGTTACTAATTTATTATTACGTCATCTAATACGTAATTACCGAAACGGAATGCGGAAAATTGCAGCTTGCACATGCAGCCACCTTTAAAACGTTTGAGGGTTTTCATTTAAGAGGATTACGCGCGCCTCTTCACTGGGTGTATGTACTTCAGTAACCTTTTTAATAACTGCGAATGCACGGGCGAGTCTTGTAGTTTTATTATGCAGATCGAGGCAGATACGCATTGTTGAGTAAAAAGTCGCATCCGTGACTACAAAACCGATTGCAGAATCATCATAAGTAAATTTTATTTAGTACAATTAAAATATATCTTCCGTTGCTTGACGAGGATGCGGAGTAAATACAGTGATTTTTTTAAAGTTCAGTAGCGAATAGATTGTTAAGCGAATGACTTCCCTAATACTCTAGTCGAATTAATATGAAAATGGGGGAAAATGGGGGTTTGCTTCAATTTGATTGCGTGGCAAATTTTTTTATTGGACAATTGAAGGTGTGAGAAAATGTTTTTTTCGGGTTTCAGAAAAAACGATTGATTTTAGAAAAAAATTGTTTCTTAACAGTTGTGCGTCTCGAAAAAATCTACAAAATGAGACCTATTTCATGAAAATAGGTTAATTTCTTTATGAATCATTGCAAAAGAACATGCTAAAATGGCTGTTTTTTCAATTGTTAATAAACAATAGAAAAACAAGTTTCATATACTAGTAGTTATAATAAGCCGGTACGGGACCACTTTCAAGGTCAATCGCTCCGGTTACAATGACGTCATGAACTGCATGGCATGTGTCCATCAGGAGTCATTGTGAGTTAAGACCTGTTTTTATCTGTTTAAAACCTGTTTAAGACCTGTTTGAGACCTGTTTATTTTTTGTACAGAACTCTTTGTAGTTGTTCAGAGCTGTTTAAAACCTGTACAGACCTGTTTAAAATCCGTTTTATATCCTGATGGACACCTATCATCTAGTTCACGACGTCATTGTAACCGGAGCGATTGACCTTGAAAGTGGTCCCCTACCGGCATATTATAACTACTTATACTTCTTACCACAGGAAAAAAAGGCTCTTGTAGCATAGAAAAGGCACGCGAAATCGGGAGCCATATTGTCGAATAGTTTTTACACAATCAGTTTGGTAATAACTTTTTAGTATAATGCAGGTTTTCACGGCAGTTGTCTAATGAAGTAGTTTCTTCCGGGTCTTGCCGTGGTCGTCGAACTTGACTTGACGTTTCGGTGATCATCCTGTTAGCTTCTTTAGAAGGATTCTAAAGACTGAATTTGTTGTGTACACTCCCCGTTATATACCTAGGCGCCGCTTCGCTTCGCTGGTCGTTGGTCGCGCTTGGTTCGCTTCGCTGCTCATTCGTCGTGTTTGGTTGACCGTGACTTACTACGGTGCTGGTACTTGGCAATACCAGTCTCCACGTGTTACTAAGTCGATACCCATCCTCTCTGTTAAAGTTGTTCACGTTTTTCATAATTTCCAGTGATTCCCTAATGATTCGCGGATAATAGCGCGTATTCCTGTCTAATATATTGACGTCCTCGTAGTCGATTTTATGGTTCTCGTTATTATGGACATGTTCTGCTATCGCCGACCTATCCGTGGATCCAAATTTGGTATTTGTCTGGTGTTCTTTGATTCTGCACTGGATACTCCGTCCTGTTTGTCCGATGTAGCTCTTACCACATGTGCACTTCAACTAGTAAACACCTTTTGATAACAGTTTGGGGACAGTGTCTTTGACTGAGGGAAGCATCTGCTGTATTTTCTTCACTGTTCGAAACCGTACACCTACTTTCTTTTTGAATAAAATCTTCTTCAGTCTATCTGTGACTCCCGCGACGTAGGGTAGGCATGCATACGTTGTTGGTTGTTGCTGTTCTTCTTCTATAGTTCTCCTCTGGTTATTTACTACTCGTTGTATATTGCTTTGACTGTATCCGTTCTTCTCTAAAGCTTGTTGGACATTCTGTAGTTCCTCGGGTTTGTTATCGTCGTCGCATATTGTGTTGGCTCTGTGGACCAAGGTTCTAATTAACGCTCTCTTCTGTTGTGGATGGTGGTGAGATGTCGCATGTAGGTCTACAGAAAGAAAACGCACACCGATCGTTACCTACATGCGACATCTCACCACCATCCCCAAAAGAAGAGAGGGTTAATTAGAACCTTGGTCCACAGAGCCAACACAATATGCGACGACAATAACAAACCCGAGGAACTACAGAATGTCCAACAAGCTTTAGAGAAGAACGGATACAGTCAAAGCAATATACAACGAGTAGTAAATAACCAGAGGAGAACTATAGAAGAAGAACAGCAATAACCAACAACGTATGCATGCCTACCTTACGTCGCGGGAGTCACAGATAGGCTGAAGAAGATTTTATTCAAAAAGAAAGTAGGTGTACGGTTTCGAACAGTGAAGAAAATACAGCAGATGCTTCCCTCCGTCAAAGACCCTGTCCCCAAACTATCAAAATGTGTTTACCAGTTGAAGTGCACATGTGGTAAGAGCTACATCGGACAAACAGGACGGAGTATCCAGTGTAGAATCAAAGAAAACCAGAGAAATACCAGATTTGGATACACGGATAGGTCGGCGATAGCAGAACATGTCCATAATAACGAGAACCATAAAATCGACTACGAGGACGTCAATATATTAGACAGGAATACGCGCTATTATCCGCGAATCATTAGGGAATCACTGAAAATTATGAAAAACGTGAACAACTTTAACAGAGAGGATGGGTATCGACTTAGTAACACGTGGAGACTGGTATTGCCAAGTACCAGCACCGTAGAATGAGCAGCGAAGCGAACCAAGCGCGACCAACGACCAGCAAAGCGAAGCGGCGCCTAGGTATATACCGAGACGTGTAACACAACAAATTCAGTCATTAGAATCCTTCTGAAGAAGCTGACAGGATTATCAGCGAAACGTCAAGTCAAGTTCGACGACCATCATTAGACAACGGCCGTGAAAACCTGCATTATACTAAAAAGTTATTACGAAACTGATTGTGCAAAAACTATTGGACCATATGGCTGCCGATTTCGCGTGCCTCTTCTATGCTACAAGAGACTTCTTTTCCTGTGGTAAGAAGTATATGAAACTTGTTTTTTTTTATTGTTTATTAACAATTAAAGAAATCGCCATTTTAGCATGTTCTTTTGCAATGATTCATAAAGAAATTAACCGATTTTGATGAAATAGGTCTCATTTTGTAGATTTTTCAAGACGCACAACTGTTAAGAAACAATTTTTTTCTAAAATCAATAGTTTTTTTCTAAAACTCGAAAAAACATTTTCTCACACTTTGTTCAATAAAAAAATTTGCCACGCAAAAAAATTGAAGCCTAACAAACCCTAAATTCCTACCACCATTCTGATCATCCTGAATTCGGCTTATACCTAGAAACATTTTTTGTCAAAGTCACCTCATTTTGATACTAATTCGACTGGAATATAATGTGCTTGGATTAAATAGCTATAAAAATATCAAATATTTACTTCTAATTAGCACGGGAATTTATTTAAGCGTATACAATGTTAACAGGTGTTTGTTGTGTAGTATGATAAAATAAATAACTGATAGTGATAACAACAGGTAGCTTGAATAAACTACTATTTTTATACAGATAATATCGCGCCTTAACACTTGCGTTGTAAAAAATGCTGCTTTTTAATTTAAGAAAAAACCGTAGGTTTAATAAAAAAAAAATGATTATGTGCCAACATTTCATTATGTACAGTTCCGCGGAGCGACGAATTAACGTTTAATGTTGGGATATTTAACATACACAATCTTCACTCATGGATACTACGAAATAAGAAAGTAATACGGAATAACCGCTTCCAACATAAGTTCGGAGTGAAGCTGTGGAAGGGCATACTCGGCAGAAGGCTTAATCGGACCATCTGAGCTGCTGCCAAAGCTCAACAGTCAACGATACTTTCAGTTCCTAGAGGAGGATCTAAATGGGCTTCTGCAAAGCCCCACCTGAGCTACAGCCACAATGTGACTGCAGAACGATGGTGCACCAACGCTTTATGCCCTCATTACACGACAACACCTCAATAACATCTATCCCAATCGATGGTTAGGAAGAGGAGGTATTATAAGTACCTTCCTTCTATCAGTACTATAAAAAATATAAAAAATTTCAAAATTTCAAAATAAATCAAACTTCATGGAGAACGGTAGCTCAGTGTGTTAAAGCGTCTGGCTAGCAAACTGAGTTGCTGAAATTGCCCCAAGAGTGGTTCGGAGCCCACATTAAACTGTAGGGCCTCGTCTCTCTTTACCTAGAACAAAATCCTTGAGATCTTCCAGGGGGTTACTTCGGTCACTTGAGAGGTGGTTAAGAAAACAAGAAAACAAAACAAATGTGCACCATGTCAAAAGTAATTACCAAATTCAAATTAACCAAAAAGTACAGTTTTTGAAAAATGATTCTGAAAAAATTCACGCTCATTCGATACTTCTCAAATAACATGCATTCACCGTCAAATACCACCAAACATTCAAATTCACTATTCTATGACTCGAACCTGTTCAAAAAACTACCTTAAAAATATCAACCTCAAACTACTTAAAATATTTCAAAACTACTTTTCCTACAGTCACAACATTTTATCTCGAATCGTTAATTTTCTATAAACAGATTTTACATTTTAAATTCCACTACTTTTCAACCGCCCCTCGTATACATCAAACTACTCTCCTTACTTCTAACAACAACGTTCTGTTTCGGTTCATCAAGTTTCTATAACCCGTTTTCTATTTCAATTTTCATTATTTATTGATCGCCCCTCGTATTACTACATACAATACCGGGATTCCCCTTGCAACCGATATCATAACTTATTTTCGTTCCATTCACCTCAAGCACATTTTCATATCTTTATTATTCACCTCGCATCTATCGGGAACATTCTCATATCTTATTCATATCTCTGCAACCGTAAAACATTGGACCTTCGTTTCGAAAACATTTAATTTTCAGACAATAAAACCTTGATAACTTCTAAACCCGAATAGATTCAAAATTCATTTTTTATATCAAAAAATGTCTCCTTTTCAATGCCCATTTTTCCATATAATGTTTATTTCCAAATTCCAAACTGTTGCAAAACTGTTGCGCAATATTGCGCAATCGTGCCGATCCAGACTAGATGGTACCATTTCCAGGCTCTAAAAAGGGGGTAAAAACGTTTGTGCCTGACTCACGGGGCGCGAAAAACGCAACCATTGAATCATATAAATAGCCGAGCTCCGCAAGCCCAAATCAAGTTGTTTTCCAGTGGTGTTCTCGCGTATTTAAATCCTTCTCCAAGTTTCTTTTACAAGTTTAGTGAAATTAATTTGTGTTGAATTTTTAAAATAATATTATAAAAGTTTGTGTACTGATTGATCTAAGAAGTATACTAGTAATCTATCGCTTCAACGAAATTCTGAAAGTAGTTACCGATTATCTAGTTCCCACTTACTGTCTCTCACGTCGGAATTTTTGTAAACGGGACCCGGAGGCACTTCCCAGGCCGAAACTTAGTTAACAAGAGTAGTTTTAAGAAAATCAAATCTGCCCTCGCGCATCAAAGACAAAAGTGACTTTTTTCAGAAGCAAAACGCTTAAATAAAATTAAATAATTAAACTAAAAGTCTCTAAGTAATAAAATTTGTTCAAGAACTTAAATTTGTTTTAAACAAAGTGTCGTTATTTTAATATACAGGGTGTTACTCTCGGCTCTGCCAGTGACTTTCAAATTTACTAAAATATTAAAATAAATAATTCTATTAAACAAAAAAGTGAACTAATCGATCTGAACATATACAGGGTGTAGCTTTTGGCCCTGTCCAACAGTTTTAAGGTAACCCCCCCCCCCCAACTTCAAAATCGAAATAAATACAGTGCATCTACGGCCTCAGGCGTCTCAAGCTTAATTTCTCAAACAAAAAATAATTATTTTTCCCATCCGAAGAGGCTTGTAGGTGTTCAGAGGACGGTCCGTTGACCAGCACGCTCGTCAGACCTCAATTCCCTGGACTACTTCGTACGGGGGCACCATAAAGATAGCGTCTACAGTAAAGAGAACCAAAACAAACAACAGCTACGAGATAAGTCGCAAACTGCAGTAGTGACTGTTCGGTACAACTATCGTACGATGATAAATCTAAGAAAAACATTCTTAAGATGTCGCTTATGTATTATGATCGACGGAAGACATTTCAAACATCATTTGTAAGAAAACATACAACAAATGCTTAATAATACATTATTTGCCTTTTTATTGTTGACCGTCTTTTTTCTACTTGAAAAATTCAAGATCTTGCATCCTACGCAAGTGTCTTAGGCATATTGAAAATACCAGACACAAGTTTTTGTTTACTGTAGTACAGTGCTTGATTAGTTAGAAAAGAAAAAAAAGAGAAACTCAGTACACACGAAGAGCCAGAAATTGCGCATAAGTAGTACTCCTCCCATTATTTCGGATTAAGATTAATATTGCAAAGAAAAAAATTTTCAATTGTTTAAACGTATTTGCAATTGGGTATTTATTTTACATTCACTATAATTTATACACATATTATTCCATCTACGTGTCATTAATTATTATTATTATATGTAAAACTGATTCTTTTGTTAAGCATTTTATATATTATAATTAGCTATATGTCTTAAGCATCGCTCAGAATATTACTCTATATTTAGCAACTGTGTATTCTAATTGTTTGCAATAAATACGCACCTAATTTTATTTCAGTCAGCGTTTAATATTTCAGTCTCTCCGACCATAATTCATAAATAGTTAGTTATCCTATAAATAACTTCCTCCCCCCTATTCCGTGACCTTGCCGGCAGACCGGCCTCCACAGACCTTGCAATATATGCAAATCCCGAGCATGTCGCATGTCACGAAATACTCGCATGGTTTTTTTAAAGACAGCTCCCATACACACATCACACCCAGAAGTATTTTCAAAACTAAAACGACCATCATTCTAACAACTATGATTTAATTAAAGAATACCAATAAACTATACTTTGCTGGAATGGGCATGAATTGCAGAAGTTTTTAGTATGCTGGTTCACTTTTCAGTGATTCTTGTTTTTAGTAAACTTCTTTCAAAATCTTTGTCTTATTTTTGAAGAAATGAAAAATTCACAAAAAACTTGTTTTATTATTCTAGTATGAAAAAATTATTCATAAAAACGTTTTCCACTATAAGAACACATGAGTAGTAAGCACGATAAAAAAAATAAACCTAAACAACTTGTCAATTTTTTTTAGTGAATTTTTTCGCAGACGGAGTTGGCATTTCTTAAAAAAAGGGGAAAGTATTGTAACTTTTAAACGACCAACAATTGGATGACATATAAGGTAATTTTGATTGTTTGGACCACGACTTCTGTGACATCCTGTATATTTGATTAGCCAGTTTATTCTTCTTCGCCCGAGCGAATTATTAAAATATGTGTATATACGCATACATATCGATTTATGATTTGTTTAGAAATATGCCACCAATATAAAAACGAAAGGTCACTTGCATCCGATTTTTTAAATTTATATTTTTAAAGCGGGAGGGGGATGTAAACGGTCTTTTATATTACTGAAACGGGTCTCCTCAGACGTTGCAGTTCTAATTTTGAGTCAACGTATGACTAACTGCGCAACTTTATCTTTAGTCAATTCGTCTTATGAAGTTCTTCCCGTGTATTCTGTATTCCAATAAATATATAATAGATAAATAAATAAAATGATCATTAACAGCTCATAAATTATTTATCAAAACGTTTCCTCAATTAATAATATAAATTTACAAGAGATATTTTTTCAAAACTGAGAACTCGAGATAACTGATAATCGAAAGGAATAAAACTGCATATAATAATTTATTATCACTGCAAAATATATTTGCAATCTGTTTAAAAAATATACGTATTTTGCGCTAATGCAACATAATTAATATAAACAGACAACATATGCTAAATTAAATTTGTTGCGAATTATATCACATGGACGACTGGTGGAGAAATGTAAGACTATTTCGTGATTACGAATGTCTGTTTTATATTATCCTAGTATCTTTAACATAAATACGCAATTTGGTAAATATGAAGAAATTTTGAAATAATTCAAATTAAAATAGAAACGAATGTTTTGTATTATTAATAATAATAATAATCTCTATTTCCACTGAAAAAACATATGTACCCAAAAAGGCATACATAAGGTCAATGAAGAAAAGTCACATAAATAATTAAAAAAACAGTACCAAAAATAGAAAACAATACACTATAATATAAATGTGGCTAAAATATATAAGACATTTTTGGACTTAATCAGACCCTAAAATAATTATAAAAATAGATTAGATGTATGTCATATGAATTTAAAAAGAGGAAAAAAAAAACAATAATATGGAAAAAGGAGATATTAAAATACAATTAATTAAAAATTCATTGACTGTGTAACAAATTGTTTAGTAACAATTTTTTAAGTTTCCCTTTAAAAACATGTATACTACCAAAGGATTTAATATCATCGTCTAATAAATTATAGAATTTACACCCTTGATACAGAAAACTTCTCTGATACATAGTAGTTCTATGGTAGTCAGGCAGTAGGAGATGTTTAGATCGAGTATCATGTGAATGTCCAATTTGATTATTTAAAAAAGTGGATTTGTGTTTGTGGACATATGAATATACTTCCAGAATGTATAGTCTAGCAGCAGTCAAAATTTTTTAAAACTTTAAAAGCAACTCTATAAGTTTCTCTGTAATTCAAATTTAACAGTATACGAATTGCATATTTTTACAGTAAAAATACCCTGGCTACATTAGTACTATTACCCCAATTTACAATTCCATACCTCAGATGAGAATGAAAATTGGCAAAATAAAGGGTTTTAAGGATATCCTGGCTACAATGCTTAGACATAAATTTTAGAGCAAAACAACTTTTTCGTAGCTTTATACACAGATTTTCAATGTGATGAACCCATTGCAGGTGTTTGTCAAAAGTGACACCTAACAAATTATTAGCATCACAGGTATTTAACTCAAGGTCAGTACCATTAAAAAGTGTTAGGCCTTCGGAATTGTTATTTAATGTATATTGTATGGAAACGGTTTTAGTTTTATTTAAATTTAGATTATTCTTATAAGACCAGCATATAATTTCCTGATAAATTATTTCAGTGGTTGTTTTTACTTCCGTTGAGTTATTTCCTGTAATTAGAACATTTGTATCATCTGCGTAGCACACGACATGAACACTTGATGTTCTTTGCAAGTAATCGATGTCATTGGCAAACAAAATATACAATAGTGGTCCCAAAATTGAACCCTGTGGAACTCCTTGCTTGACGCAGCAAGTCTCCTTTCAGCTCCACAGGCCATTTTTACAGTTTGAGCTCTGTTGTCAAGATAGGATGAAAAGATTTCCAAAGCTTTCCCTCGAACACCATATCGTGCGAGTTTAGCTTTGAGCAACTGGTGATCTACCATATCAAAAGCTCGCGAGAAAAAGACCTAGAGCAAATTTTTTATTGTCCAGCGCCTTAATAATTTGGTGATGGAAATCACATAATGCCGACTCAGTGCTTTTATTAGTAGTGAAACCATGTTGAGCAGAAGAAAGCAGATTATTTTTTTGCAGAAAGTTGAATAACTGCTCTTTGAGATGGAGTTGCCATTTTGGATTTCTAAGTTTTGACCAGAAATTCATAAATGACGATCTCGAAAACCCACAGATATCAATTTTGAGTCGAATCGGATTATAAAAGATAAAGTCGTCCGCCATCTTGAAGCCGCCATCTTGTTTTTTTCTTATATGAAAATGTTAAAGTGTATTGTCACCGGACTTACATACGTGCAAAATTTCAAAGCTCTAGATTAATTAGAACTAATCGAAATTTTGTTTGCAGGATTTGGCCTAACAATCTAACTAACAAACAAGCATTGCAAGTTAAATAAAAGCTTTTAAAAATGGGACCAATTCACGTCGACATTTTCTCACAAAATAGAGAAAACAAACTGATACATGACAAAATGTCAACTTGATATCTTATTTATACTTAGCCAATTTAAAAACATTTATTTATATTTTGTTTTTGATAATATTACATTCAACCTCTTGCATTAGCGTGGTTGACCTTAGTTATAAACAAAAACATCGGAAATCATCAAACTCTAGCTGCATTAACGACGCATCACTGTAAAATTAAAACTGACTCAAAGACCATCTAAAAAATCCTGTTATCGCACCTTAAATAGCTAGATATAAAAATTGTATGTGTACGCGAGTGCTATAAATAATCGTTATAAGTATAAAAAACTTCGAAATGTTCTATCGACATTATTATACTCATTAATTATAGCCTTGACTCGCTAAGACTAATCCGTCTAATCAAGTTGATCTTTTCTTTGTATCTTGGAAAGTAATTACTAGAAATCCAGCAATTATCAAATGATATTTTAATTGTTTAATTGATCCAAAATGTACTATAGCAATTTCGCAATAATTATGAATCTCTAATTGTGGCAGCTTCCTTTTTACCGTTTAATCAACGACAGATTTGATTTTGCGGAAGTATCAAATATCCGCCTAGTTTTTATTAAGGTCATATCAGGCGGAAATGTTTTTTCAGCAACTTGACGATGTTTTGCACGGGCTATTGGCAATCAAATGTAGCATGGCCCAGTAGTACAGGACTGTCTTTTCTGGAGATTTTTTGTACCACCAACAAACTTTACAATTATCTCCGAATAATAAGATCGTATTTATTTACTGGATACATAGTCCAATAAAGTTGAGTCGGCTTATAGGGGCCGCAAAAAAAAATTACTTTCAGGATGATTTTTTCACGGTTGCTTGGGGACTGCCTCCTGAGTATCGAACCAAAAGATCACACTCGAACTCCCGGTACGATTTGGGCTACAGGGGTGGTTTCCTGAACATTTTTTTAGAACAAAATGACCTTAATAAAACTTGTATAGGATCAAATTTTTAAACAACTTTTCCTTATAATTTTTCTTGCATTTCTAGTACTTAACGAGTTACTGCGCATTATGTGACAACAATTGCGCACGCTGCAGGGGTGGTCTTGTATATATTTATAAGGATAAGTTGTTCAGACATGTTTTTAGCCACATAATGCGCAGTAACTCGTTAAATATTAAAGATACAAAAAAAATATATAAAGAAAAGTTGTTCAGAATTTGATCCTCTATAACTTTTATTAAGGTCACTTTGCTCTAAAACAATGTTTAGGAAACCACCCCTATAGCCCAAATGGTACCAGGAGTTCAAATGTGATCTTTAGGTTGGATAGTCAGGAGGCAGTCCCCAAGCAACCCTGAAAAAATTATCCTGTTTGGATTTTTTTTAATGACATCTTTATTAGATTAACAAGTCTACAGCTTTCACAAGCCAATTACAGACTGTATATACATACTTAATCTAACTTAAATTAGACTAAATTAAATTAAAGTAAATCATTCAGAAATAAGAGAGAGATAGGGAGGAAGAGGAGATAAGGGTAATTATAATACGAAAAAATTGCTGCCCAAGGAATCACTACTTCCACATCCAGATTTTGCATTTAATAATATGGTGGGGTGGCAGTGGGGGTGGCAGAGGGGGTGCCTAATGTCAAAAATATGTTAGAGGCTCTTGGTTCTCGTATACACACAAAATCCCAATTTAATTTTTTATTCCCTTAAACAATACGGTGGGGGTGGTAGAGGGGGTGGCTAACGCCAAAGTAAATTTTAGTGGCCCTTGGTTTTCGTACACACACTAAATCCTAATTTAATTTTTTACTCCCTTTAATAATAGAGTGGGAGGTGGCAGTGGGGGTGGCTGATACCGAAAAATTTTTTTTGAGACGTCTCGTCCCTTTAAACACACTAAATCACATTTGAATTTTTTTTACTCTCTTTCATAATAGTGTGGGGGTGGTATTGGGGGTGATATTGGGGGGTGGATGATGCCAAAAAAAATTTTGAGACCTTTACTTTTCGTACATGCCCTAAATTGCAATTTTATAGACTCTTACCTGCTTGCTTTGCCTATTTACCCTTATTTACCCCATTTACTCCCGAACCTTTCAACGGAATTAGATCAAAATATAAGATCTCGTTACAATACATAAGTGTGCCAAATTTCAAGTCAATATCATACACGGTTTCAGAGTAAACGAGCGCACAAAAAAGGTACAGAACAACAGGCAGGATTTTTTTCGCTCAAATTTAAAATCTCGACGTTTCATGACATTTTTAATGCTTGATATTTCATTCTTAGCGCGTTCATAAAGGTAGTGATATATAATGGTCCTCTAGCCCAAGTAAAACACATGTCGCCCTCTTATTACACTTAAAGCTTTATAAATAATACATTATGGCAACTTGTACAGAAAATTGGTTATATTGAAGCTTTATTCAACACTAAACTGCTTATAAAGTAACTCGGCGAAATAAGATTGCTGGTAAAATGCTTTCACAGCATAAATATAAAGTTTCTTTATTAAAGCATTTTATACAGTTTTTTTTATTTATAAGAGGCTTAATAAGGTCTATTATACAGATACACACCATGTATATTTATAACAGGTGTATAAACGTCTATATAACATTTATACATCCGTTTTACAGCTTAGCAATTTCTCTATAATGGTTTTATAACATTTAAAGGTTTTTAAAGCAAAATTTTACAGCAATGTAATTATTTCAGCCGAATGCCATTTACGTCAGCCCTAATATAGATTATTTATAAATGCTTTTTACGTCTAGTAGAAGTATTAATTTTATAAAGCATTTATTCAGCTGAAATTTTGTTTTGGAGCTATGTAGCTGCAATCTTCCGCCTTTATAGAACTCTTATATAGCTAAACTTATTCCATTTCATAACCTCTAATATCATTTGATTTGCTTTCGAATTTTTCTTGTTATGTATGACTGATGGTAGAGAAGTAAGCGCACTTGCCTCTCACTCAAAAGTTCCGAGTTCGATTCCCGGTCGTTGCAGTGGAAAATACTGTGAGAGGGATTTTTTCACTATACTCGAATATTGGGTGTGTGTGTGTGTGTACCTTTTGTCTCTAAATGTATAGCCTTCTCCCACACAAGGCTCTTCCAGTGCCTTCCGGGAAAAAGGGAGTTGTAATTACTTGTGGTGTTACTATTATTATTAAAAAAAAAATTATGCAGTCATTTTCTCATTACAAACTACAAAAATCCACCAAAATCAATAAAAAGTTAGGTCTGAAATTCAAACAAAAGTGATAATATGTCCCTCAAAATCAAATGATGTTATCATGAATTCAATTATTACACAAACTGTGGATTTCTATCAAAGTAAATTCACCTGTCCGAGGACTTTGTCTTCCACCACTACTTCTACACAGCCAAAGTGCTGCTTTAAGAATTTGTAACTGCTTCTGTAGTGACCTTCTTTGGATACTTATAGGGAACCATATTGTATTTTCTAATAGTAAATATGACAGGGCGGCCATTGTTACCGGTTTGAGTATAATTAACTTTTTATCACTTGAAAAGGAAAAAATATTTACAGCAATCACTTATGGGATGTTCAAAATACGTGGCATATCATTTTAAAACAATTCTATAGAAAAAAATTAAAAGATATATTTTTTTAAATAATTTTCAACTTATCAAATTCAAGAATTCAAGGAATTTTGGAGGCGCATCTATTTATTTCGAAATAGAATAGCATATTTCAACAGAAAAATTTTCTTCCCATGACAAATTTAGTTTTCTACGAACCAGCATACACTATTTCGCAGGTAATATTCATTCAGCTTCCTAATAATTTGCCATAAGAAAGTTATCACATTGAAGCTGCTAGAGACACTGTGATATCGATACTTTATAACTGCAAACAGTAACTAACATTTAGAGGAATTTTACTGTATAAAAACTTACTCGCAGCAATTATATAACAACTTCTTAGCAGTCATATAACATGATTTATAACAGCTGGTAAGACGAGACGAAATAAAGAGGTTGCCATAATGTTACTTTAAGCATTTATGTACCTTTTACAGAGTTTACCGAGGCTGTATAAACTGTGCCTATTTTGGGTATATAGATACTTCATTAACACTGGACTATTGTTGTTAACTCTTAATTATAAAGTATTAAGCTTTATAAAAAGATGGAGTAGATAGTCATAGAGTTTTTAAAAAGCAATTTGTGCTACTTGGGAGGTCACTGAAAAACAGACTTAAAATTATTGGCGAAACCTTCAGCAATAGGTTTCCCCCCTCATAAAACCTCATTATTCAGAGTCATTTCCTTTGGTATTCCAGCTTTATTATTATTTCTGGCTTTAACAAAATTCCAAAATTGCTTCACATCGCATTTGATGGTATTTTCAACATTATTTGTGATATAGTTTTCTGATTTCAGGCGTATTATTCTTAGTCTTTACTTTCGGAACACACTTGTCAAATATATTGTACAATGTTTCATAAGATTTATCTAATGGTTCATCTACATCAGATATTGAATTTAATACATCCCAAGTCTGCTTGCCCCAACTGATAATAAAGATCTAGAAAATCTGCTCGTTTAAAATTGTAATAACGTGTATCTAATCTAATGTATCTAAGGAGTAATATCTACTTTTAGACTTGGATGATTGTCATTTTCATTAATAAATGGTCTGTAAAATTCCAAACCAGTACCTATAGGTGTATCTATTGTTTGTAAGTATTGGAAAAAATAATCAGAATAATTCATGGCTAAACTAGATGCCAAAGTAAACATTTTTCATCCACTTTCTTTTAAGAAAAAAAAGGTACAACTAAAGTGGTATGAAATAATGGAAGATATGGATATCCAACGAATATAAACAAGAGGTAGTTTCTTATGATTATCCGTGTTTAGTCAGTTGAGACTAATATATACGACACGATATGTGATCAAACTTTCTCAGAAATGAATCGAAAGCAGTAATTTTGTTGACATGACATTGGAAAATATTATCGGTAAGTTTATGGGTGGCTGTGTGAACCTGGAATTCAGTTTCAGGCACAAACGAAATGGACTGGTCTCAGATGAGGTGGACGCTTGTGCCATATTCGTCTCCGTTTGCTTCTTTCTTAACAACCTCTCGGAGGTATTCAGAACAGTGAAAAATTCCCAAAATCGCGGATATTGTTTTTTTTTGCAGAGAAGTCAGAAATTAATAGCGTCAAATCAATTTCGCAACTGCTTTCTCCCCACTTTCCTAATATTTCCTGTCAATTTAAACTTAAAAACTGGTTGATCGAATAAGTGACCAAAAGTGATTCAAAACCATAGAAATTGGGATTCTGACGTCGGGACTCACACTTAAGGTCGCCATATGCAAGAAAGAGATCCGATAGGGAAATATTTACTAGTTTTGACCATAATTTCTTATTCTAAACCACATATTGCAAACAAACTATAAGACTACCTAAGTAGAACTATAACAAAAGTAGTGTTATTAATTATCACTCAATAACATGCGAAATAGTTAGATTTAAATTTAGGAAATACGTACATTGACATAATTTTTAAAATTAAATATAACTATTTTGCAAACAACAAAATTATTGAGTGAAAATTCATATCACTACACCTGACATAGTACTACTTAGGTAGTCCTATACTTTTTTTACCAATATATATTTAAAAAGAAGTTATGGCCAAAAATAATAAATATTTCTTTATCGGATCTCTCTCTCCCTCTCTCTTGGATATAAGATATAAGAGCGCTTTCTTCAGTGATTCATAGTGTCTTTTCGGTCTTTCGTTTATATCTCAGTATAAATTGTAAATTTGAACAGCTAATACGAGTGGAATATCACAAAGAAAAATTCTAGATGAAGATATTCATTTGGCTGCTGCCATCCCCTCGAGGATCCCCAACGAACAGAGTTTTTCTAATTCTAAAATCGTCTCCTATTTGTATCGTGTTCAAACCTACGTACATTGTTTAAAATAAAATTTTATCTTAAGCGATAACTGTGTTGATAAATGGTTGGAATTTGAATTGTTTATTAATACGTTTATTGTTAAGAGATAATTTTCTATACAATAAATTAGGCGCCAAAGATCCATTACGCAGAATCATTATAAATTTAAATTACAAAAATATCGCTTTAACAAACGAAAGGTATTTTAGCACAAAAATAAATTCGTATAGATATCTAAATAGTCTTATATCGACACAATATCGTAGAATTTTTGCATGTATTGACCGATAACTTCTGCTGCCTGGTTTCAGTGAAAAATTGTCGAACAGCCACGATTTTGAGGTGAGGACTTTCTATTGTAGTGAAGCAATCGCAAAGTTTTCTGATCTTACGAAATGATGCATATGACAGAAATATACACAGAGCACTGTTGAGATTTTAAATTTCCCGCGTGGGAAAGAGGGCGTGACTTGGTGATCTTTGATTTGCTGTCGCTAGAGCAAAAGTGATTGGGGAGGGGGTGGTCCAAACCGACCTAATACCTACTGAGTGATGACATTTCGAATATGTATAAAAATTTGAATCAGTCAGGAACGTCCCTTTGAATGAAGAAGTTGCCTAATTTTTTTTATAATGAAAGTCGATGGCACCACAGAAGCATCGAAATTTCCAGACTTTTTTCAGTTTATCGCAAATAACTCAAAAACCGTTCATCCTAAGAAAAAATCATTTCATGATAAATTGTAGAGTACAAAATTCTGCATCGATAGTACCAGACATTTAAAAATCCTCCAATAAATAATAAGCGAGACATATGATAAGTCAAAAAAGTGATTTTTTTACAACTTTTTCTAAAAACTTTAGTTTCACTAAAAAATATGGTAATATACCTACATTCAATATTCTCCAAAATTAGTTTGTCGACGAACAAACAAATTCTGTACGGTTAGAACCCTTTAATCCGTAAACTTTTTGATTGCACAATAAATAAAACAATATTTATTAAACATAAACTTGCATACAGGACTGATAGTCTTTGCCCCTTTAATTTCTGCACTTATCTATCAATATTTGGCCAAAAAAATTACCATCATGACTGCCTCTACTCTGGGCAAATTGTCCGACTGGGCTTGCATAAATCTCTTGTCTGTTATTGCTCATTTAAAATAGTCTTCAAACTTCACAAAACACTACAATTAGTTCTTGGATAAGTAATAAATACACTTTTACACATTTTTCTCACAGTATATAGTGCTTTTATAATGACGGCTCTATTGACATCGCCCGTATTTTGTAACCGATGACGTCACACCAATAAGAAACCGGTTTTTAGCAACGTGCTCGGTCATGTGGTTTTGTTTACATAAAAATTCAAATTTTAAAGCCGAATATTTATGGAGTAAAACTATTTTATGAGTTTCTTTTATTACATTTTCAACTTATATATAGTACATATTGTGGAAAAATTATAAATTTAAGAAATTTCAAAATTCATGCATCTTACTCATTGAATTTAAATTCTGAGAGTCCTAAAGGTCTTGAATAACATTTACTTGTGAGGAGAGGGAGAGGGAGAGGAAGAGGGAGAGAGATAGAGAGGGAGAGAGAGAAACAAATATTTATTGTTTTTGGCCATATTTTTTTGTAATACATATACTGCTAAAAAAAATATAAGACTACCTAAGTAGAACTATTTAAAACTACAAGATATGAAGATTGGCACTATTTTTTAATTTAAATTAACTAATTTTGCAAACAACTGAAAGTATTGAGTGAAAAATTCATATCGTTAACTGTTTACAATCTTCAGTAAACACCCTATACGTAGGTTCAAATAATTGCAACAAGACTTTTCACCAACCACTACTTTATTTAGGTAATATTTAAGTACAGTAATGAAGTCCTTATACACATTAGTACACACTAATTACAAGTTCCATCTAGTTAGTCTCACTACTATAATTTACAACGTATTACCTCTTCTTATTTTGTCTGTTCTGAGGTCTGCTCACTTGATCGTCTAATATAAAACTGTGCTCCGTGCGCGGAATCTACTCCTTATATATCTGAGGTGCTTTATTCTCGAATGTTCCAGTCTATCCTTTGCGGAGTTTCTGGCCCTTCTGGTATATTCTATGAGGCAGTGGCGTAGGTGTGCACATAACAATATCAGTACACCTGTCATAGTGCTACTTAGATAGTTTTATGCTTTTTTCACCAATATACAGGCTGTCCATTTTATCAGGGCCCTCGAGAATGTCTCACTTAATATCGGTCGTACAAAAAAATATTTTTACGAAAATTGCGCCGATTTATATAACCTACAAACTGGTTTAAAGACATTTGAAATCCATGGCCTACTTTAAGAGTTATGGCGGAAAATATCGAAAATGCGGAAAACGTCTAGGCCAAATATCTCCGTTATTTGAAGAGATACGAGAAAAATTCTAAGGCGAAATTTGTTTGCAAAACAGCGTGTTTCAACGAGGTTTTATCTAATTTTTTTCAAAACCTCTGTATTTTGAGATTTACTCTTCAGGCTGCTAAAAAAATTATTTTGAAGCGGGCGGGAAATGGCGCCATTAAACAGAGTATTTTCCTCCCTTTTCAACGATATACACATGCCATATTTATTCGTTGGTACAACGTTAGTAATTATAAAAACATTTTTTCAAAACCAATAAATTTTTTTTAACAAGCATTATACTTGCCGTGGAGAAGTATGATTAAATAAAACGATAAAATAATTCAGTAAGTTGTTCAACTCTTTGCTATAATAAAACATTAACACAATTAAGAAGAATAAAGTAAATTCAGGTAACAAAAACAAACTAATAATAAAAAGAATATAGCACACAGATCATTAATATTTATCTAATCCTCAAAATAATTTTTAAGATATATCAAGTGTTCAAAGTGTCCACCGCGATTTCCTATGCACAATCGAGCGCGGCGAGGCACTACATTTAAAACATTACTCAGCATTTCGGGGGTAACTATAATACATGCCTGTTGAATTCAAGCTTTTAGGTCCTCTACATTTTGCGGTGTCGTCAAAAACACCGTATTTTTAATATACCCCATAGAAAAAAATCCATTGGGGTTATATCTGGAGAATGAGGGGGCCATCGAATAAATCCATTGGTACCTATCCAATGTTGAGGCAAAATTTCGTCTAAATGATCTAGGCAAATCTGGGAATTGTGGGGAGGAGCTCCATCTTGTTGAAAATATTGAAAGTTGTGTCGATTCTCTAAAGGTAGGTCATCTAAGAATTTATTAAATTCATTTCTCAAAAAGTTTAGGGTACCTTTGACCACTGAGGTGACTATCATAAAAATAAGGACCTATTAAATTGGTGTCTAAAATACCTATCCACACATTTATTGAAAAACGATTTTGAAACCCACTCGGTCTATGCCAGTGTGTATTTTCAGAAGTCCATTTGTAATGAATATTGCGATTAAAAAATCCATTATTGGAAAAATTTGCCTCGTCGGACCAAAGTATTTTACTACATATTAATGGATCGGCACGCTTCTTTTCCAACAGCCACCTACAAAAAGTCGTCTTCCTTTTTCCAACACTTGTTTTACTTATATGACAAGCAATATTTTTATTTCTTACATAATTAATAACTCGGTTTACCTTATTTACATTATCAGTAACACTGTTCAACCTTGACTTCTTTAAAAATGAACCATTATTTTTCAGTTTCGTAGCTAATTTTCTGAACAGAGTTTTATTCGGCTTTAGTGCTTGTGAAAATCTGTTTCTATAGCCTACTTGAGCTAATCCAGAGTTAAAATTGCATTGGCAATATGTAATGAACATATTATAATGATCAATGTGAGTGAAAATCATTTTTGAAAATTCTAAATTCTTAAACGAGTGTGATTGAGTGAGAGTTTAAGTATTAACTGAGGATCTGTCAAAAAATTAAATTGTCAAGTTTGTTCATAGCCAACTATTTTAAAATAATTGAAATAATAGTGAAATCATGAAATACAAACAAATGGATATTATACTTAAATTAACTTTCTGAGCAAGGAGTGATGCTTTAATGGAGGACCTCTATATATAATTGCTCCATGTTCCTTTCTAGATTATTAATTTGTTATTGTTACCTGAATTTACTTTATTCTTCTTAATTGTGTTAATGTTTTATTATAGCAAAGATTTGAACAACTTATTGAATTATTTTATCGTTTTATTTAATCATACTTCTCCACGGCAAGTATAATGGTTGTTAAAAAAAATTATTGGTTTTAAAAAAATGTTTTTATAATTACTAACGTAGTACCAACGCATAAATATGGCATGTGACATATCGTTGAAAAGGGACGAAAATACTCTATTTAAAGGCGGGCGCCATTTCCCGCCCGTTTCAAAATAATTTTTTTAACAGTCTGAAAAGTAAATCTCAAAATACAGAGGTTTTGAAAAAAATTGATAAAACCTCGTTGAAGCACTGTTTTGCAAAAAAATTTTCGCCTTAGAATTTTTCTCGTATCTCTTCAAATAACGGAGATATTTGGCCTAGACCTTTTCCGCATTTTCGATATTTTTCGCCATAATTCTTAAAGTAGGCCATGGATTTCAAATGTCTTTAAACCATTTTGTAGGTTATATAAATCGGCACAATTTTCGTAAAAATATATTTATTTTTGTACGACCGATATTAAGTGAGATATTCTTGAGTGCCCTGATAAAATGGGCAGCCTGTATGTATTAAAAAAAAAATTATGGCCAAAAATGATAAATATTTCCTTATCGGATCTCTCTCTCTCCCTCTCTCTCTCTCTTTCTTGGATGTGCTCACCTTAAGGGTAAAATACAAATTGATGACATGTTGGATGTTTGATTTAATCAACCCGAGTGTTAGCTTGTCACTGCTATGTGGAATATCTTGTATAATTAAAAATAATTTAGAATATGGCACATCTGATCTTCCACAATTTTTATCCTAGATATTTTTTCAAATTTCAAACGACTAGGAAGATATTCAGTGTCGACATTGACCCATCCTGTAGAAATATATTGATAAAACTGCCTTTCTATTTGATACACACCTCGATACACCAATTTTAAAAAGTAGGTAGGTAGCAGAAATGCCATCTCATACTGAATAAAAAATAAATAATTCATTACTCCGTGTTAACATATACACACACACCTCTTGCACATATTTATTTTGTATTCTAATGTTATTATAATCTACAAGAAATATATGCAACAAATTAATAAACTGCACATCGATAAGGAAATGCGTTATTTGTAATGCAATATGTAATTAACTAGCTGGTAGGAGCTAAGATTTTTTTTATAAGTTTGATGTAAGGTAGTTTTAGTTTAGAATAGAACAAAAAGAAACTCTAACTAGATTTATCGCAAACTGCATGTAAAATTAAACTTCCTGTTTTGGACGGTTTGGTTGTGAAAGTAATATTTAATTTTGTGATGCTTACTTCCCAATTATTTCATGATGAAGTACTGAATCAAAACATCGTTTTCTTATTGTTGGATACTTCTTGCTTATGTTCGAATGGAAACATAGTTCAAACTAGATACTATATTCATTCTATAATAAGAATACCTTTTTTATTTATAATGATCTGAAAATTAGTTTTAACCTCTCCACAATAAAATTGTGAGAGGTTACTAAAATTGGTTCAAAAACGAAAATTGAGATAACATCAAATCTTTACGTTTTGAGGTCCTAGGAACCCAAAAAAGTGGTTTTTGAAAAATGTCTGTGTGTGTGTGTATGTGTGTTAGCACGATAGCGCCGAAACTACTGAACGAATTTGAATGAAACTTTACGTGTGCGTTTCTTTAGTGCCCCAGAAGATCTGAAAAGGTTTTGGTTGAGATCGGATTACGTTTAGTGCCATTTTGACGGAACAAGTTGTTTATTTTATAATTACTTTCAATTTCTAATGGAACCATTGAAAAGCAGTTAAAATTCTGATTTCAACGATATATCACACTTCCACCCTTTCGATTTGGTTTCCGTGAAAAAAATTAAAAACAAAGCAAATATGAAGCATAGATCGCATTTCGCATGACATGACCGATGCGCATAGCCGTTACGTCGTGAAACTCGTCACATCACGTGTCAATTCACGTGTGAGGGTTTCTTCACTGCTCTAGAAGTAGAGCGGATTACGTTTGGTACCGTTTTTAAATATATATACAGACAAATCGAAGAATTAAACTACAAATATTTCCTCTAAAATCTAGTAAAATTACTGAAATGCTAATGTTTCATTTAACAAAGACAACCGCGAGCGATGGGATTGCAATGAGCAAATTTTGACGATTGTCATTGTCATCGTTTGTCATCCGATAACGTTGGTGTCATGTCATGTTAATAAGATTTCGGCATATTTGTAACTTTTAGTGGATTGTCACAAACTTTAAAGGTAGATGTAACAATATCAATATCATATGCTTTCTGTACCTTCGTTGGTGAATTTATTATAGATTATCACTTTACCAATTTTCAGTTTGTTGCTTTACAAATCTGTAGTATTTAGGATAACTAGACTTTCTTAGTCGTTCAAGTGATGTTAAAGTTGTTAATATCCTAATAGTATATTATTCAACGAGCGATAATGTAGGTAATAACTCGCATAGATGATTGTAAATTCATTAAGTTGAGGGTTTTTTTAGTGCCCCAGAAGATCTGAAAAGGTTTTGGATGAGATCGGATTACGTTTAGTGCCGTTTTGTCACACAATTTAATGCTCTTTTCGGCTTCAAAGATCCACCGAGTGGGGAGGTTCCAGCCGCTTCCAGTAGCTGCCGATTTTTATGATTGAAATATTATTGAATACCAAAATGTATGACATTTTTTTATAATAATTTTTAGAAACATGAAAAGAATTAAAAAGTTATGAGGAAAATACTAATATTGAGATATGTTGTAGTTCAGACCTTCCTAATGAAAAATTCAAATGGGATCAAGGCTCGAAAACCTTTCATGTTGGAAGTACAGCAAGGGCAAAGGTCGAAAATTGTAAATTCATGAAAAATCTTAAAAACATAGATATACATACATACATATACAATTCCGACCATTTTCACCGGGATCCCAAATCGAGTCCCAAATTCCATTATTCGAATTTTCGATCTCTGCCCTCGCTTAATTCCAAAATAAAAGGTCCTCGAGCCTTGGTCCCATTTGAACTTTTGATCAGGAAGGTCTAAACTACAACATATATCAATTTTGACCATTTTCACCGGGATGCCAAATCCCTTGTTTCTGTGCGGAGTCCTTTCTTTATGGGAAAAAATGTACAAATGTCACGCCAATCCCAATAAAAATAAATAAAAACGGCAAGAGGTTAGTATTTTCTTTTATCTGATAGGGGTACTTTTTAGTGTGGGAGATGCTTCTGTACGAGGAATGGGTCCGCAGGGAGGTGTAATATCACCACTGCCATGGAACCTCGTTCTTGATAGCCTCTTGTGCCGCCTCAATTCAGATGGATTCCACACAATTGCCTACGCAGATGATTTAACAATCATGCTTAGCGGACAATTCGAAAGAGTCCTTTGTGAAAGAATGCAGGAGGCCCTAAGAATAA
This sequence comes from Leptura quadrifasciata, assembly GCA_963675555.1. Classification (NCBI taxonomy): domain Eukaryota; kingdom Metazoa; phylum Arthropoda; class Insecta; order Coleoptera; family Cerambycidae; genus Leptura; species Leptura quadrifasciata. Next base: position 15,612,642 of record OY776681.1, on the reverse strand, counting down.
TTGAAAAATGGCGCAAAGAACACTCCCTCCTCTCTGTCAATCCCAGGAAGACGGAGATTTTCTTCACAAGGAAAAGGAAACTAGGAGCATTGAAGGCGCCTGCCCTCCTGGATACAACACTAAGTTTCGCATCAGAAATGAAATACCTTGGGGTAACCTTCGATGCCAAACTAACATGGAATCTTCACGTAGATAGAAGGCTAAAGAAGGATTATGAGCGGTGCCGCAGGACCGTGGAGAAAACTTGGGGAATGAAACCCAAAGTGGTCATGTGGATATACACTGCCATCATAAGACCAATGATAAATTATGGAGCTGTGGTTTGGTGGCCTAAGAGTAAACAGCTAAACTAAGTTCAAGCTCAGCCAAATGCAGAAAGTTGCCTGCCTAATAAGCATAACCGCAGCTATGCGAACAACGCCAACGAGAGGTATGGAGGTAATGCTGTGTCTGCCACCACTAGATATATATCTAGGAGAAGTGGCTCTGACAACAATGGTACGCCTCAAATCCGTTGGCATACAACTAAATATAGGCTGTGGAGAGGCCAGAAGTAGTCTGTGGTATGAGGCTGTCAGGAAGACGTCTCTTCTGCAGGCGTGCACCGATGGCATTTGTCCTTGACAGACCCTACATAATACAGACGAATAGTGAGAACGAGACTGCTGGCGAAGGTGTGATCAACATCTTCACAGACGGATTAAAAAATAAGGATGGAGCAGAATGTGGAATATACTCCAGAAATCTGTAATCCCAATATAAATGGGCTATGGATGTGCAAGCCAGCGTAGTACAAACGGAACTGGCGGGCATAACCATAGCTGCAAAAGAGATTGTCCATAGACAAATTACGGACAAAACAATCAGGATCTACACAGATTGTAGACAATCATTACTAGCCCTGAGAAGTTACAAAGAGCAATATGGGAATGTCATGAAGCACTTATGTGTGCCTCCAGCATGAATAACATACCAAAGTAACCGACAGACTGACTAAGAAGGCAGCAGGCCTAAGTATCTTTGGACCAGGCCCGGCCAGTCTGTTACCGATCACGGCGATAATACAAATAATGAGGAAGATGCATGGATTTTAAAAATGCTTAATTTTATTATTTTTCCACAATATGTACTATATAAGTTGATAATATAGTGAAAGAAACTCAGAAAAATTTTGCTTCGTAAATATGCCACATTAAAATTTGAAGTTTTGTGTAAACAAAACCACGTGACTAAAAACGCTATAATATTGCTTTGACGTCATTTTGACGTCACTAATTGGACTTGAATTTGCTAATTTACGTTGTTATTCTCAATCTTGTTATTAATTATTGGTTAATATGACGGACAATCATTTCATAACATCCCTAACGCGTTAATCTATAACCACAGCATTCTTTTTAGATGTTTCAACGTTTTAACAATAACGACGTGACGCTACAGGTTACGAATGACACTATTCGTTAGGGATAGAGCGTTTTAATGGTTTTAAATTCTCAGCCGAAATAAATTTTTTTTTTTCACCCTCAATTTTAACAAAAAAGAAAAAGAACAAATACGAGGAAGCATATTTTCCTGTCGTCTATCTATCTATGATATAAAAAAAAATCATGCAACTTCCTCATTAAAGAGAACACCCACAAGAATTCAAGAAACTGTGAGATGAAACAAACAGCTGTCAGCTCGCTAGGAAACTACTAAAATATCCCAACAAGAGTACAGCAATGGACTACCTGGCAATGTCCAGAAGGAACCTACGTTTCATAAAGGAAATCCAGACTGGACACTGTCCGTTAAGGAAACATCTCCATAATATGAGATTAAGCGAAACACCTCTCTGTAGAGGTTGTGAACAAGAAGATGAGAGGTTCTGCTCTCTCTCATCAATCAGAGAATCCATTTTGGGAGAACGTTGGTCTCCTTTGGCCGATGTAAGGGAGATGCCACTAGCAGCATCACCACCTATTTCGCAAGATTAGGTTGGTTGGAGGCCTAGGCGAGGATCTGCCTACAGGGAGAATGTACAAGGGGCCCAATGGGGCCTAAGTGCTGGGGTTCAATAATTTTTATTGACCACCCTCCCAACCAATTCCAGATTTCAGGGGTACTTTTGATACGAATAATTTTAATCTTCGTATTCGTGTGTTTAATTGTTTAAACAACTGAAAATAGGATTTTTTGCAAATATCTTTAACTCCTTGAATAGGTATTAAAAGTTATAAACTGCATCATTTTGTGGAGCATAACAATGCGGGAGAGTTTGACCCAAGAGTCACGTTCCCACTTAATTTTGTAAATAAGTTACCTATTAACAAATTGGTACATTGTTTATGCAAAATAAAGTTTAGCACTATTAACTTTATGTCAAATATAAGTTAAAATGCGCTCTTAAGATTGTCAAATACGTGCACCAAGTTCGATTCGGATATTATTTAAAAAAATTATAAACAATTGACGATTTGCAAGCAGCAAACAGAAAAATGATATCTTCGATGTTTTTTATCGGAAACGCGTTTTTAGAATGTATGCGAACGAGTTTAACCGCATTGTCGTGAGGTCAAATACTGCTGAGAAAATTCTTATCTATATTAAAACAATCTGAAATCGAAAAATGAATGAATTGTGGGTACTGGCAAAATCTAAACTTTGGATATGAATTGCAAGCTAGAAATATATGTTGACAACACCTTCTGTACCTAAAAATTAACAAAATGCCAAAAGGGAATTCAAGTTTTAGCACCCAAGTTGAATTAAAATTAAAGATAAGTATTAAATTTTACTTCGAATCACTCAAGTCGTTAATAGGTAACAACAAATTAAAAATTATCAAACACAAGGCCATGAACTTTACGTCAAACTCTCCGTATTTTGAATCTTTTCGAAATAAGAGATGTTTGAACTTATAATCGAGTTTCTAATATTTTATAAGGGAACAAATGTATTAAAAAAGTGTTTCAGCTGTTTAAACAGTCATAAATTTAGGCACAGATTTACGAAAACAATTTTTTTCTAACAAAAGTCTTTATCCTCTTTACAAATAAAAACAATATTGACTTCTATTTTCTATTCGCCTTTTATAAAATCTCTTACTGCTGGCTTATGGGACCAAATACTTAAAGCCCAAGAAATTAATATCAGTGCAATGAGGAAGGACTACTTATGATGTATTAAAGTACCATAATGTACAAAAACATAAAAGCACTTGAAGTAATGTGAACGGACTTAACTTGGAGGTATCTTTTCCCAGCGAGTGACCCGAATAACCTCAGTGTCAAGCTATAGTAATTGGACTTCTGATTATTAAATACCTAACAAAATCTGAAGTTCATTTATACCTACTTGTTGGTATTTTTTGACATTCTTAAGTTATCTAACTACCTAAAGATCTGGTTTGCTATCTATATAGTGTTCACAAGATAATGTCTAATCTCTAAATGAAATTAATAATTCACATTGTTTGTTACCTAAATATTTACGTAGGTATACGTATTTAGTTTGGAATTCTGCATTTTTATATGAAGCCCTGTAATCTCTGCATACCTCATATTTATTCTAATTTTCATTCATTCTAATTCAACTTTCATTTTATATGAGAACATACCTATACTGGTAATACTAAAGGAGAACGGAAACCTCGAATTTTTGCGTGATTTTTTCAGGATACCCTATTTCGGGGTCGTAGAACACGAATCTGAAATTAGTTTTGCGTGAATGCGAACCGTTTCTGAAAAAAAAATTTTTGAAAATTTTTCTTATGACGCACTTTTTCATGCACTAATTTATACACCAACAGCACTTGTATATCGTCTTTTTCCTTATTAAGATCACACTATGTCCTTTATAGAACAATAAACCCTTCACTTATGGCAGAAAACTCACTTTCTTTTGTATAAAAATCAGAATTTTATTCACAGAAACTGTATTAGATGAACCTCCATCTGTCATTTGATTACATATATTCGCATGCGTTGTTTGCGCATGTGTAAGGTTTGGTGTCTAAAGGCACCTTATTAAATCTGGGGCAGACGGCGCTAAGTACACACATTAGCGCCTTGAAGGGCAAGGGATATGTATGTTTATAAATAATACTTAACGCCGTCTGACCCAGATTTAATAAGATGCTATGTACTATTATATATCCCTTGCCCTTCAAGACACTTTCGAAGCGTCGACGGGCACGAACGTGTCTTAAAGGGCAAGGGATATATAATAGTACTTAGCACCTTATTAAATCTAGGGCAGACGGCGCTAAATATTATTTATAAACATACATATCCCTTGCCCTTCATGACACGTTCGCGCCCGTCGACGCTTCGAAAGTGGCTTGAAGGGCAAGGGATATGTATGTTTATAAATAATACTTAACGCCGTCTGCCCCAGATTTAATAAGATGCTAAGTACTATTATATATCCCTTGCCCTTCAAGACACTTTCGAAGCGTCGACGGGCGCGAACGTGTCTTGAAGAGCAAGGGATATATAATAGTACTTTAGCACCTTATTAAATCTAGGGTATTTGGCGTTAAAGCATTATTTATAAACATAAATCAAGACATGTTCGCGGCCGGTCGACGTTTCGAAAGTGTCTTGAAGGGCAAGGGATATATAACAGTACATAGCATCTTATTAAATCTGGGGCAGACGGCGTTAAGTATTATTTATAAACATACATATCCCTTGCTCTTCAAGGCGCTAATGTGTGTACTTAGTGCCGTCTGCCCCAGGTTTAATAAGGTGCCTTTAGACACCAAACCTTACACATGCGCAAACAACGCATGCGAATATATGTAATCAAATGACAGATGGAGGTTCATCTAATACAGTTTCTGTGAATAAAGTTCTGATTTTTATACAAAAGAAAGTGAGTTTTCTGCCATAAGTGAAGGGTTTATTGTTCTATAAAGGACATAGTGTGATCTTAATAAGGAAAAAGACCATATATAAGTGCTGTTGGTGTATAAATTAGTGCATAAGAAAAAGTGCGCCATAAGAAAAATTTTCAAAAATTTTTTTTTGAGAAACGGTTCATATGCATGCAAAACTAATTTCAGATTCGTGTTCTACGACCCCAAGATAGGGTATCCTGAAAAAATCACGCAAAAATTCGAGGTTTCCGTTCTCCTTTAGTATTACCAAAAGTACAAAGTAAAATGTAACAATTAATTAGGTATAGTTGGAAGTAAACAGTTCCCAGCAAATAAAAAACGCAACAAAACTTTACAATCTCATTAAAATAACCATTACTCTTTGTGCTACCTCGACCGCAAATCATCTCGCTTACCTTTAGCTTTTTAATGTGCGTCGGGTCGTTTGATGCAGGCATGCCGCCGTAATCCGCGGAGATAATAATTATGTCGTAAAGTTTTTGTTGGGTTTTTTGAGTGCAGGGAAGTCCTTACTTGGACTATACCTATAGTAAATTCATTCATTCAAACTCGTATTGTTTCAATTTGAAATTTTGCTACAATACCCAAACACATACGACTTTGTACTTTTTTATCATCATAATCAACCTTAGTATGCATTAGGTAAGGTACATTATTTAACTGTGCCATTTCATTTCAAGTCTTAGCAAACCCTAACCCCAAATCCTTAAGAATTCGATCCTTTTCACAATTTAACCAATTTTACCAAGCTAATAAAATCACAAACCTGGATTTCCGATAAAGTCCTCCCTTTCCAGCAACGCTGCCGGTGCCTGGAACCCATATGCTGGCAGCCAAGGATTATTTCCTGAATTTAAATCCACAGGTTGTCCTGGCCAATCGCTAAAGGCGATATCTTCCATCTTCAAGTCATTCACAGCAATTCACACGGTCATCCAACGGTAGGTAACATACACGTCTAATTATTTAATTCACATTTCCACACGACAAAACTCACGAAAGTTTTCCACGTTTTTAAAATTCTATTTAAAAATTAGATGTTCACCCTGTCTGCTACACATTAAATATAAGTGAACTGAAAGTTGTCCGAGTATCCATCTAGTAGGTTGTCTGCGAAGGGCTTGTTATCAAATATTTGATTTGTGGATAACAGTAATTATTCCAGAAATTAAAACATTATCCCATTATAATGCAATTTAACACTGTTGATTAACTTCCACTTACAAACAAACGTACTAATTTAATTTGATTAAAGATCCAGACAGTCTTTATATAACTCTTGTTTTAAAAACCACTAGGCCTTTTCTATTCACCGGGTCCAATTTGTTCTTAAACTTTTTGGCACTTTTTAAGCTTGTCTCAGACCGCGTTGCTTTATTTGTAACCAAAGCGTCCACTTTTCTATGGCAACAGCTCCAGAGCTCCGCGACAATAAAAAACAATGAACAAGTTGCTATGTAGCGGACGTGGAGTCGCGGCCACGTGACCCGCTCAACCAATCGCGTCGTTGTACAGGTTGTTCAGCGGTTTCTTGATCAGTGCATTGCATTTCACATGTTTTCGAAGGCAGGTTTACAATAGACAGGTAATAATGGTGAGTCGTAACGGTGTGTACGGTAGAAAACACGCTGAGGAACGCGTTTCGATGTTTTCGGTGACGCTAAGTTGGTGAGAAGTAAGATGACCCATTTATTTCCGGCACGTAGGATACCCGGAAGATTTTTGGAAGTGTTGCTTTGAGGTCGGCGGTCTTTGATTTAATGCCGACTCGACAGGGATAAAATATTAAAATTTTTCAATCTACAAAATTACTTATAGGAAATTTGTTTTTAGTAGTATAGTTTCAAACCCCTAATCATTTCATTGCTAATTACCAAATAACAAATTGCGAAAGGTATTTTTGTAAATTATATTTAATTTTCCTTATTCTAATGATGTTGCCATGACAACACCATCACGTGCACCAATCACAAAGTTGTAAATGCTGATTATCAGATGTTATTTTCTATTTATGACTATGTTGTGTTACTTTATCCCTGTCCCTTATATTTTATGTTTGAAAATCAGTTTTATACGTATTTTTTAATTAATATGAATTAATTCTCATATAGCCCGCATGTAAAATCGTCTGACAGAACGTACTGGAATTCTAGATTTGTTGTGAAAGTTTGTCGACGTTCTTTTACTGAGTTTTACTCGATGAAGGATCTGGCAGATTCTTTATGGAGTAAATAAAGTCTTTATCAGGGTCGGACTGGCCCGGTCGGCAATTGCCGACTGGCTCAAACACTTTTGGGAGCCAAACCGCAACTTAAGCAATGTTAATAATGCTTTTAACATTTTCTTTTTAGAAACCTGGCGTTAATCTTCTAGAAATAAAAAATGAACTTTTAGATTTCGCACAATTATTTCTTCTCAAGGAAGATGCCATAACCAATATATATGCATATATATAAATATATCTGAAAATGCATATTTCGGCTCATAACACTAATCTCGAAGGTATTAAGAGTGCGTTTGCATGCTTCAGGCAATCGCGAGTAAATTTGTGAGTAATCGAATTACATTGTCCTGTCGATAACACAGAAGTCACACCAGTCTAGGAGCCAGATTCGACGTACAGGACCGTACGAACTGTAATTGTATATGTACCAGTACTTTACGACATAATTATATCGCCGCGGGCCATGACGCCAAGCCTGACATGAAACATTCCCGACGCACATTAAAAACCTATAAAGGTAAGCGAGTCAATTTGCGAACAGCACAAAAAAGAGTACCGGTATTTTAATGAGGTCGTAAAGTTTTTGTTGCGTTTTTTATGTCTCAGTTTCTTCCTACTTGAACTATATATAATTTATAACCTTAATTTCTTCCAAGATTTAATATATCAAGGTGCAGTAAGTTATACACCTTGATAGGTGGCAATGAATTAAGTTCCTTTTATAGGAATTAGTGATATTTTTGGTCTACCGTAGTATTTAATTTACTACATTTTTATTTTCATATTAATTTTTATTTTTTGTTTATTTAAGTACATGATTTTTTTTATCTTGAAGCTTATTGATCGTTTTTGGGAGGGTGGGTAAGGCGTAAAGGCTAAATTACATTTGATGCCGACGGGACCAAATGGGGCCAATCCGACACTGACTATATGAGTATACGACTTATAAACTGTTCATTCTTTATTCAGTACCTACCTATGCGTAACTTGAATTGTTAACAACAGACTTAGGTATTGGCGATTTTTTCAATTACGTAAATATTTTTAAAATATTTAATATTACGTAAAGAAAAAGTACTTGCTCTCACTTAATCATTGGGTACGCTAACGGAAACAAGCATTAGGTGCAACACTAGCTAGTTTTAGTCCATATTTGATTGATTATTCGAGTACATTCACTGCACTCTAGATACAAAAATAAAAAGAGCCCTAAAAAATCAAGTAGTCTCAAAAATATGCTAAAAACTATACAATCGTGCTTAAAATCATCTCCGGAATCCAACAATTTAAAAAAACCCGATGGAGAGGTATTGTGCAATTGATGTATATCGTTAACGCGATCCTGCGGCTACAGCACTAGCCCAGCCAATGGAAATGTACCTTGGTCGTTCCCACCCTGAAGCCAAACAAAAATGCGAAGTTCGCCGGCAGTTACAGGCCCATTTCGTTGCTGTCGGCGATCCCCAAGTTGGTGGAGAAGGTCGTCCTGATCAGGTTTGATACTATTCTGAAGGATCTTCACATCGACGAAGAGTCGCAATTTCGCTTCAAGAGGGGCAGGAGCACGGTGTAGCAGGTCATTAGAATAGTTAACGACGTCAAAGTGCAATACAACCTCGGGAAGAACACCACCATGGTGCTCGTCGATATGGAGAAAACGTTCGACACCGTCTGGATCCCGGGGTTACTCTACAAATTGCACGACTATAACTTCCTAACTCACCTCATAAAACTCATTCACTCGTTTCTGACAGGCAGGTCCCTGTAATTTCGAGTGAATAATAAACTGTCAACACGGCGGGACATTCGTGCGGGAGTCCCGCAAGGATCGTGCCTGCACCAAAGTTGTATAACTTATGCGTTTCCTAGAGTTTCCGAATACAACGCTGGCCAAGTACGCCGATGACACAGCCATGTACGCTCATTCACACAACGCGCAAGCAGCAAATATGCTGCTGAAGGCGCACATGGCTCGTGCCACGAAGTATTACGGCTGGTGGAAGATTCGGGTGAACGCTGAGAAGTCGGAGGCGATAGTCTTCATGCTACTCACTTCACTCACTCACATGCGTCACTTCACTGAAAATAGAATATTAACTCCAATTTCGATCCGGAGAAGCCAAATTATAACCAAAAGATGCGTGAAGCATTTGGGGGTTAGATTGGACCAATGACTGACGTTTAACACATATATTAATGAGACGATACGGACGGTCTACACCCTGTCCAGGTGTCTGTATCCGCTCATGGTCAGGGGTAGCAGACTTAACCGACAGAATAAAAAGTTGTTGTACACGATGGTGGTCAGGCCGCCCGACACATACGCGGCGCCTGTGTGGTGCAGCATACCGGCCACGACAATGAAAAAACTTCAGGTGTTTGAGCATAAATGTATGCGCATCATATTCAAGAAGGTACACCTCCCTCAGAGATCTCCCCGACATAGCTCCGATAGCAGACTACGTTCAGCATATCTCTCAAAACTTCTATTCGTTCAAGATGGGCGATAGTCCGTTAACAAGTCACATAACACAAATTAGACAGCATAATGCCCCATTTCGAATTAAACACTCCTTACCGTATCAGACGTTACCTATTTTCCGGCAACCTATATAGCTAAACTTTCACCAACTATAACTTCCGTTAACCCTATCCACCTTTCGCTGGTATTTCATATCTTTTGACTCTTTTTTTTTTTTTTTAATCAATTATTTAACGTCGGCCTATTTCCGCTACCAAGGCCAATCACCGACGCCAGGGGATAAGCTCATCAGTGTCTGTGTAGGCACTGGGACCCCTAACCTGGAAATTTTGCCGAACCCCCACAGTTTGTCGTGGGGTAGGGATCTTTAACGTGCTCACATCGTAGATACACGGAACCCACAGTTTTACATCTCTTTCGAAAGATGGTGACGCGAGCAGATCCGCTCATCCACTATATCTCATCGGCTTGCTGTGACCCGGTTTTGAACCCGGGCCGCCTGGGTGGGAGGACGCGCCACTGTCCATCACACCACCAAGCCGACTTTGACTATCTTCAAATGTTTCCTGTCCCCCTCTTCCTTTCTGTTTGTAACTTTTTGTCGCGATTGATTTTTCTTCGTTCCTTTTTGTACATTTTTGTTTCTAAATTAATTTCATCATTAAAATCATTAAACCATAACCTTTGTTGAAATAAAATTTTTTTAAATCCAAGTTTAGGCCAGCCCTGTATTGACGTATCTCGTGGAATGCACCTCGTTTAAGTTAGGGTGCCTGGGTCAGATACGAAATTAAAAAGTGTATTGTGCCCATAACTGTTTAATGTTGTGTAGTTATATATTTTGAATTTGAATTTCCCGCCCAATTTAAATTTCATGAATTTTTGAATTTCCCGCCAATGTAGACTTCCGGTCGGTAACGCAGATTCTCTACTTACCGGCATGTCCCGGATTTTAGTTTCCCGCCGCGAGGGCCTCACGAAAAAGAGGGCACAACGGACAAATACGGGGGCCCCCAGTAAAGGGGCGGATCACTACGGGGAGGCCCACTGAGGTCTGGCTCAACCGCCCCATACCTACTGTTGTTCCTTGAAACGGATCTACAGAGTTTAAATTGGTTTCTTCTAGACGTTGACATTAGATTTTTTTTTTCATAAATATTGTGTAGTGAAGATTTTTTTATCTTTAACAATGTGATATGTGTGTATTACAATATTTATTGAATGTAGAAATTCCTGTAATTTATAATGGTTTTAAAGAAGCTTTTACTTAACCGTTTCTTACTACAATGTGTTCATTTTCGATTGTACCTAAAGATAGAAGAGCTCATATTGTGTAATGCGATGTATCTCATGCGTTTTGTTTGTATTTGTAGAGGTTCTTTGATTGGCGTGTGATGTAGGACACATTAGTCGTTTCTAAAGAGATAATAAGCTGTTTTCTGGTGTCAGGTTAACATATTTAGAAATCCTTTAAGCAGTTTCAATTTTTAATAAGTCCCAGTTCGCACACATGACCATGAAAGAATTCATACATATGACTCTTTGTTTTCGATTGCGCTTATTTCAGTTTCACCCATAAGTGGAATATGCATTTCAGCATTTCAATTATGAGGCAATTAACTTACACTAGTTTTTATACGAGGGTTTCCTTGAATTGCTCATCAGTTCAAGAAATCTGTACTTCATTGTCTCATTTATTAAGACCCAAATATTTAATATTTGTTACATTTTCGTACGTGCAGTTTATAAGTCACATTTTTCGTGGAATTTTAAATTGTTAATTTTCGGTTATAGTCTTGAGCTATTGCTGAAAGTAATGAACTTTGTTTTTGAATGATTCAAACTTAACAGATTACTGTCCATCCGGCATTTAATTTTATACACTCCCTTTTCGCTTTTTTTGGTGACCTCAGACCAATCTATACCGCGGAACGTTAGAGCAGTATCATCGGAATAAGCGATATTTCCGCTTATATCTAGTTCCAGCATGTCATTTATGTAGAAAAGGAATAATTGTGGACCTAAAACTCTTCCTTGTGGAACACCATATGTCACATTTTCTGGACTACTTAATGTTTTATCAATTTTTACTAATGGTTTTCTATTTGAGCTTTTTAATCAATCTGATGATACTCCTCTAATTTCATATTTCTCCATTTGGCAATGGTATTTTCATTTTTGTTAAGATTTTCATGTTTGTAAAATGAAATAAGGTGTTTTCCGTGGAGCAGTTCTATCTAAATTCGAATTGTTTTGGCGATATTATGTTGTGAAACAGTGAGTAGCTATGAAGTCGAGAGACCATGAATTTTTCAAATATTTTGGCTAGTTTATTGCCACTTTTAAATATAAATGTAATAATAGCTTGTTTTAGTGAGTCTAGAAATTGTCCATTTTGGAATTTATTTATTTCAGAATTTATCTTTCCTTTCACTGTGTAGATTGAAAAACATTTCTTGTTATGAATTTAGTCTACGATCTTTTTCCATACGTGCACTGTTGATGAAAACACTCCGTATTAACAGATGAAGATAAATTTTGAGATAATATTAATTAAAATGGGATTACTAATTCTAGTTTACAACCTTAGTATTGTTATACTTTCTCAGACTATAGATGATATTTACATTTTTGATATGTCCAGATGATTGATAATTTGCCGAAAACATGATAATGATTCGTGATTATCTGTTATTTATTACTATATGATGAAATAAATAAAATTATTGTCTAGGAAATGATTTATGAAAACATAATCCCTTGTAGGTTGTCAACAACTGTAATTGAAAGTGAATGATTTTCGAGATGCAACGTGTGTTATGATTCTTGTCACTTGTCAAAGTTACACTTTGTCATTTTAATTAGTCCCGCCTTATTTAAACCACAGTTGACGCTTCATTATGAAATATACCTAATAAGAACGTTCTCTACTTAAGACTTTCTTTCTGTATCTCTTTCATAGTTCTCAGTCCATGCTCATGATCATAATAAGGTAACGTTCATGGGACTAAATTTTGAAGAGCGAAATAAAATGATGCCATTTATACCTAAAAATACGCACTTAAGTGGTGATAAAAACGCAAGCAAAAGAAGGAACGCGAAAAGCCACTTGCTAATCTAGTAAAAATGGATACTCTTTTTGCGCCTGAAATGTCAAATTCTTGAAGTACTGAACCCAGACCAAGTACTTCATAAAGTAGTAATAGGTATGGCGAATTTACGGTAAATAAAATGGTTGATTCTGAAAATAATGAAAGTCTTCTCAGTTTTGAAACTAGCAGCAGTCAAGAAAATTAATCGAAACTGTTGTTTCTCCACCTCCACAAACTTACGTAGACCAGGGCCAAACCGTTTAAAATATCGTAATAGACGATAAATTCTTAGCAGTATACGAATGGTTGGAAAATGTAGTTAATGGTGTAAATAATTAAGGAAAAATTGTCCAGACTGAGTAAAAGTTCGGGAAGTGGGGTTGAGGTGGTAATATATACGTTTTTAGGGGTTGGTGCTCGTTTTTTGCGATTTGCGGCAAAACTATGCATCCTATCGAAAAATGTTGAATGTAAAAGTTATAGATAATGAAAGAATCTAAAACTTTCTGATTGATCATTATTGACCATAACCTCAAAATTATCGAGAAAAATGCAAAAAACCGTTTTTTTCGGTTTTTAATTTATAACTGCCGCAAAAATGTTTATATTTTCATGAAAATTGGTGAAAATGTTCTTTTTTGTATTTCAAACAAGCCCAAATTTTTTCAAAGCGAAATATTTAATTTATGATGTTTTATGAAGAAAACAAAAAAAGAAGACCTAATTTTCAATCGAAAAATTTGGTTAGCAAATTTTCGATTAATGAACTTTACTAGTGCTCATTTTTTTCGTTGAAATCTCAACTTTAATATAGAATTAAAATATAATATTGTTTATATACAAAAATATTGTTAAAAAAGCGAAAAACCGAAAAAACTACTTTTTAAAAATCGAGTTTTCGGTGAAAATCATGAATTTCTTTTTCTTTATTGTAAATAAACGTTTACATTCATAAAAAGCGTTAATTCTCATACAATACTATGTTATACAAGTAATGTACATGTACCTAACTGAGGCGAGACTGTTACAATTGATCCATTACTATTATTTCAGAGAATTTCGCGAAATATCAGCAGCACAGATGATATGAAAAATTATTTACAGTACGAGCTTGCTCCATTTCCTGTGTCGTTGTTTACAGAGAATGGCTTCAGAAAAAATGTTAAGTCACATTTATATACAGAATTTGCGAGCATCGATTCGTTACCAACTTCGAGCAATATTGTACACGTTGTTGATGGCGGGTTTCTCTTAAACATAGTAATCTGGCAAAAAAAACGATACAATTAATGAAATAACACAAAAATATTTACATTATGTACAAAACAACTACGCAAAAAATAGTTATATGAAGAAGATGCAGATTCCCTAATTATCAATACATCCCTTGAAGTAGCAAAAAACTCCGATAAAATAGTGGTAGTTGTTGGTCAAGACATAGATTTTTTAGTTCTTTTAAATCAATTCAGTTCGCATGAATTGAATATCTATTTCCACAAACCTGATGCAGGAAATATTAGTGATACTTATTACACCTCTAATAGTTTTAAACATAAATCACATAATATTGTAGCATTTTTGCATTGTTTTTCTGGCTGCGATACAACTTCCAGTTTTGCTGGGAAAAGAAAAAAAACAATTATAAAATCATTATTGGCAGATAAACATTTACCTAATCTTGCAGAATTTTTTTACAATACAAATGCAGACAAACAAACGATTACCGAAAATGGATTAAAAATAATAGCTTCTATTTACAAAAGATTTGAACTCTACCGAACGGCATCGTACCTATATTTACAGAACAAGAATTAATATTCCTGAAAATTTATTGAATATTATCTGTTGCAGCTGCGAAACAGGATGCGGTAATAATAAATGTGGGTGTCGCAAGCATGGCTTAAAGTGCACAAATTTGTGCTCAAATTGTCACGGTTCTGATAAATGTTCTAATGCCGAAAAATCGTTGTACGAATAAAATTGTAATCTCGAGGACATCGAAGACGAAGACAGTACCCACTGTCTAATAAATAATAATAAAAATAATGATACTGAACTGGACAATCTAGGAGAACTCCAAGAAATTGAAGATATAGAAAATAAACATGAAGAAATCGAAAGTTTGATCGATTCTGGCGATGAAGAATTGCCCGCGAAGAAAAAAACATGTCAATAAAATTATTTTACTTTTAATTTTTGTATTTTATAATCAAATATAAGACTTTGACGTGATAATTTGTAAATACTTACGAATCACAAGACATAATTAACAAATTTTCTCAGTTCACAGCCTTTGTGTTTTTTGAATTTTTACCTATTTAATTGAAATTTAAATAATGTTTTCGGGACTTTGAAAGCCGAGAATAGTTAGGTACATGTACATTACTTGTATAACATAGTATTGTATGAGAATTAACGCTTTTTATGAATGTAAACGTTTATTTACAATAAAGAAAAAGAAATTCATGATTGTCACCGAAAACTCGATTTTTAAAAAGTAGTTTTTCAGTTTTTCGCTTTTTTAACGATGTTTTTGTATATAAACAATATTATATTTTAATTCTATATTAAAGTTGAGATTTCAACGAAAAAAATGAGCGCTAGTAAAGTTCATTAATCGAAAATTTGCTAACCAAATTTTTCGACTGAAAACTATGTCTTTTTTTATTTTCTTCATAAAACATCGAAAATTTAATATTTCGATTTGAAAAAATTTGGGCTTGTTTGAAACACAAAAGAGAACATTTTCACCAATTTTCATGAAAATATAAACATTTTTGCGATAGTTATAAATTAAAAACCGAAAAAACGGTTTTTTGCATTTTTCTCGATAATTTTGAGGTTATGGTCAATAATGATTAATTAGAAAGTTTTAGATTTTTCGATAGTTTGCATAGTTTAGCCGCAAATCGCAAGAAACGAGTACCAACCCCTAAAAATGTATATATTACCACCCCAACCCCCCTTCCCGAACTTTAACTACATTTTCCGACCATTCGTATACTGCTAAGAATTTTTATTGCCTTAAACCGGATTGGCCCTGGTCATATTGAAGATGAATTGAAGTTTTCAACCGATTGAGATGATGCCATTAACGACAGAGTCGATAAATACGAAAAAATGACACCTAAAAATGGGTCTTTTATTGATCCAAGTTCAAGTTTAGGATTAGGGACTATCCTGTCTGTAACATCAAAATAACAACCCCTGTCTACCTTAAATTATTTGGGTGTGTCTCAATCATGCTATGCTACATGTATAAAGAACATCACTTTTATATACGGTAAATTATAATATATTTTTCAAATTTCGTAATAACGCTAACAGTGCCCAGTGTCCATCATTCCATCTTCCGTTGTGTGCTAGAATATTCGTCCAATTATTGCAATGTTATACTATATGTGTACTTATTGCTGGTTTTAAATAATTCAGCAAATGTGATATCGTATCCGTAAGTCAATAGCTCTTCGCTTCGTTCATAGTTGTATATTTCCAGTATTTGTTAATTAATTTTTGACGTCTGGTCCATCTATCATAGCGTTCAAAAGGGTAATGGCTGAAAACGCCTTCTGGATGAGCTGCAAAAGTAAAGTGAAATTAGATATCTAATGTAATTCCAGTAGATGCCATATAGTTGAGTCAAATTAGTATTGTAATGTGAATTACGTTATATTAATGCAAACTAGGTTAGGAAGGGTTAAGTATAAGTAGCTAAACTTCACCCAAATTGTATTTCTAGTTATGTGGAAATCAATAAGACATAAAAGACAAATGTTTTATATGGGAAAAGGAGACAATGAAAAATTGATGTTGTTTGGGCACCATCTATAGTTACTGATTAGTTGATTTGTCTCTTTTCCCTGTGAAACAAGTCTCCTATAGACGAGACCGAAATTAATGGTAAGGAAAATAAACACATAGTTAATAAGATGAATGATAAAATATATTACATAAATAAATACATTTTATAATACAAAGTTATACATGAAATTGTAAAATTGGATTTCAACAGTAAATCCTTAAGAAAATATATATGGTTATTGAAATATAATTTTAGGTGAAATTTTATGTTAATAAAATTGTATCAGCAAGAAAGAATAATTTAATATAAAAAATAATAATGGATATGATAACAATCTCTTAGATTTCCAGACTGAGTGTGGTTGAAGGTGGGAAAACCCTGGTACTGCAGAGGTCCCAATTCTCTCGTAGAGCATTCAATCTATATATATTTGGCAATTTATTCTTGTAAGACGGCGTTTGATTCAAACGAAGTTTATGTGCGAAAATTGTAGAATAGTTTTTAACCTATATGATACGTGTAATTAATACAAAATTGAAGAATTAAACGCCTTAACAAAAGCAGAGAAATATTATCAAACCATGCGGCTTGGATTCGAATTTAATTTTGATTTTAAATCGATAAAAATCGCCTATAAAATGTAGTAATATCGCAAAATTACGTAAACATAAACGTAAATGCTAAAAGACTGCTAAGTGCTGCCAAAAAAGCTGCTAGTAACACTGCTTAAAGACTGCTAAATACGTAAGTCTGCTTAATACGTAAAAGTAAATGATACCTAATAGTTATTTGTGTAACAAGGCCCCCCTAAAGTTGATCTTTCTCGGCCGGAATCCGAAGTTTGCGACTGAGGCACAGTCGAGGCCAAGCAAACTTCGGATAAGGTCGAGATAGATCATTTAGTGTCTCAAAAGTAAAATAAAATATTTTTTTAAATTGTTTCGTATAAACAACAACTGAAAACGTCACTAGATAGTTTATTGACAAGCCGTGGCATATTTCATTCATCATATATTCATGATGATCAAGTAATACATGCGACCGCGAAGTGCGGCCGTGAAGTAAAAGCGACCGAAAAAGAAGTAAAAGCGGCCATAAAATAAAATCGTCAACTGAGTACAAAGAGATGACACTTTAAGAATGCTGTCACATCCGATAAACGTCATTTTAGGTGACTGTTGCCTAAAAAGGTAATTAATAAGTAAAAGTAAATGCTGATTTGCAAACTATAAATTGCCAAAAATGAAACAGAAAAGAATATTTTATTACCATGCGGTAACATGTAGTATTTTAATTACTTATTGAATTAAAAATGTTCGAATTCAATTTATTTAAAAAATGAAATTGCATAAAAACATAATTGGAAATTATTGAAATGTAAATGACTAATAAATAAAATTTATTTGGTAGTGATTTTTTTAAATACATTTATTTAACGTCGGCCTATTCCGCTACTGAGGCCTAACACCGGCGCCTGTAGACGAGCTACCCCCAACCAGGAATTTTGAAGAACCTCTTCCCTTAAGAAGAGTAGGGATCTTTTACTTGCCTAACATTTAATAGACAAGGGACCGACGGCTTTACATCCCCTCCGAAGAATGGTATATCTCCTATACAACCCTCGCCTAAGATAGCTTCCGCGCATACACTGATATACAAGCCACTGGAAGATGTGTGAGGCGAGAACGCGGTTTCCGTTGGAATGATCACCCATCCAAGTACTAACTGCGCCTGTCGTTGCTTTACATCGCATACCGAAGTATGTACATAGTAAAGACGCACATACGCTCGCCCCTACCTGGTAGTGTTAAACACAAGGAAACGTGATCTCAATGTAATATAAATAACTGAGGATCTCATAGTTGAACGTTTGTAGGGAAAATCAGGCAAATGATCACTTCGTGATTTTAAGTAATAAGGTAAACTTTTTATATTACAATCTAAAATATGGTACCAATATACAAACTTGAAAAATTTATTTTACTAATAAAATAAGCTACAAAATTGTACAAGTGTTGCCATCTGTTGACGAGCGACTTAAGCGCACAACTTGGTTTCCTTTCTAGTTAGGTTTCTTTACTCAAGCAAATTGCAGAACCGATTAATAGAATCGATGAAGGGAATCTATAATATCTACATAAAATTTAATGTGATAAGAGCGAACTGCCCTAATAAATATTAAATTATTTACAACTATTTTGTGAATATCCAGTAAAAAAAAGTTTCAGAGGTAAAAAAAATAACTACATGTACATAATAAACAAAGTATAAAAATGAAATATAAATGAATGTAAATGTTTTGCAGGTTTGGCATAGACAATAATTGGTTCCGAAATGCTGTAACAGAGATGCATAATAGTGTTAAAATACATGACTGAGTTCCTAAAATACAAATATAGATACATAAAATAATGTGGTATAAGTTAGCAATTAACAAAGAAAATTCCTGATAGTTAAAACAGTCTCACTTACAAAAACTGAGTCAAAGTACTATACAGATCGTGCTAAATACAAGAAAAATACCAGTTACTATATAAAATTGTTAAATCGGCATAGGCCATGTAACAAGTTTAGATTTATATATATATATATAATAAAATACTACCCTTAAGTCCATCAAAGCGGTATGAGAACATTTTTCCAAAGTAGAAGAAAGACGGTAGAAAATATTTTATCTAAGACTTTCCCTCTCCTTATATAACTATATTATACTTACCGATATTAGCACTGGTTTATCTACATTTACCATTCCTCCAGCTCTTATAACCAATCCTCGTTTAGTGTTTAACATAACTAATATGAGCGCTCTTTTTAGGGGTGCTCTGAAAAGATACCATTCAGAGTCATAAATGGCGCGTAGCACAGAGAGGCTCTAAAAATTAATTATTTTCTATTAGTGAAACGAAATATATTATTTTGAATTGAACTTTAAACTCTAGAAAACTTAAGTTTTTTCAGTTTTTTCCTCATCACTTTTTAATCTTTTTTTCATGTCTAAAAATTATTATAAAAAACTAATTTTCAAATTATTAGAAGTAAAAGGGGTATTCTTATTGCATTTCCATAAACCAAGCCGTTCTTGAGTAATTTATATTTAAAAAACAACGTGCATTTGCAACATTTTATCAATAAATTCTTTTACATATAAAAAATGCTTTGAAATATAATTAAACGTAGAAAATAGCTAATTATTAATTACGAAATTTGTTTGAAATGTCTTCCATTTTACCTTTTTCACGAAATCAAGAATTAATTCTTAAAGTCCGCCATTTTAGGTTCGCCATTTTGGATTTTCCAATTTTCACTTCGGATTCGTAATCAGCGACCCCAAGAACCACCATGATATGAATTTTAGCAGATTTTGTTGAAAACTTTGCGAGTTATTGAGTTGGGGGTGTGGGGGGGGGGTGCATTAATTTTCAAAGGTATACATTTCATATCTCGCCGAAACTTAACATATAACGCAAAAGGTTTCAAGTCTTTACATTGAAGTAGTAACAATTAAGAACTTATACCCGTTCTGCATTCATTTCCTGTACTATTTAGCATATTATAATGACAAGTGTTTGTTAAAACCCCCCATACACGCTCAAGCATGCTCGGCTCGAAGAAATCACATCGAGCCCAACTTCAAACCGAGCATGCTCGGCGGTTTCCACACATGCACTCACTGAATTTACCAACTTCAGTTCAAAATTTAAAACCGCGAGCCTCATTGCTGTAAAGAAAAGCGACAACCGAATACGAGAAATTGATGCAGGACCAGATGAACGTGGACCTGTGGGCAAAATTGGGGCGAAGGCTTGTTCAAGACCGGTGATTTTCGGAAAATCCACTTGGAATGCTTTCTGGAATCTGGGGTATAAATCATGAGGACCTTTTTATTTACATATTGTTTAATAACGATTTTATATTTATAATTTTTGATAATTACAGGGTATAATATATTGAAATATTTTACATTAAACTTATAAACGAATATCCCGATATGATAATAATAATAAATTGACCTTTCGAGATTTTTCATTAGCGAATTCTTCAATAATAGCGGAAAGGTCCAACGCTCGTAAGATATTATTGATACTCATACTAATTAAATAGTGGAGCCTACCTTGGCTCATGGCCATCTTAATTTATTTTTCGTCAATTTTAGTTTTGAAAATGATCTCTCATCAGTACAATTTGTGATCATTATTACAAAATAAATTTTTAGTAGTGTCTCCACATTGGAGAACATATCTTTTAAATTTATATCTACCAACAGCTGATACAAGCGAGCTTCATAGCTAATTTTTTTGCTCATTATTTTCAGAACGTGTTGGTATAATATTCAGGGTCGTTATAGTAGGGACCGTGTGCTCAACTGAAGGGCGGAAGTTTGATTTGTCATTCCAAATTTCGAAAGGAATAAGAAATCATTAATTTTTTATTTTTAATAAAATAAATTTTCAAGGGAATTTGATGGGGGTCCCAAGGCATTGCCTCATTGCCTTGGGGTTAATCCAGTACTGAATTGATGCACACCTCTCACACAACTACCAGAAACTATTGCTAATCACCAGCATGTTCGCGATATCACCATACACGTACCAGCATGTTCGACGCTCGGTTCGTGTTGGTAGGGATCGGCAAGCCGCACAAGAGCAGGGCATTCCAACCGCCAACTATGTTCGTCGTTTCCACACACCTTCGAGCATGTTCGCCGAGCCAGCTTCCAACTACTTTTACCAACATGCTCGTCCAACATGTTCGAGTGTGTATGGGGGGGTTTAACTCGATAAGCAAAACCAATCTTTTTTTTTTAAATGTTTTTGCAAATGTAGTCGATATGCGTTGAAAATGTTAATCAACAACTACACCCAAATATTTTGTATATTCTAATTTATCATAATTAATACCAAATTTAATATTCTCATTGTGTGGTGATTTTACGTGTCATTTATTACCAATTTCCATATATTTAGACTTATTTGGATTTACAAGGAGTTTGTATTCATCCAATTCTCAATTTTTAATGAGGCCCGATGTTCTACCTGGATTGCGATAGACGGCAATATGTTCAGTTAATCTATCTAGGTTAGGTTAGGTTGAATTGTGAGTGGGTCTATACCAGACCCTCCACCGCGACCAATCGGTCTATTGTGGCTCGCTCCTAATTTATATTTCACCCAATAGGTTCAGCCTTTTAATAAAGCTGATAACCTTGTTGGGTGAGAGATTATCCAAGTCCTCAGGCAAAAGCTGACCTTTGCCAAATAATGAGAACCGGGTTCTTTCTGCAGCGGGACAAGTGCACAGGACATGCCTTGCCGTTTCATCTTCCTCTAGACACAGACGGCATTCGGTGTTTTCCACCAGTCCAAGTCTGTGTAAGTGATTATTTAATCTGCAGTGCCCAGAATATAGGCCGATTAGAGTGCTTAGGTGTAACCTATTCAACTCTAGCAGTTTTTTAGCTCTTGATTTCAAAGGATTTGTAAGGAATTCCTTCGAATGAGCTAATCCTGGTAGTTCCTGCCAGTGGTAGAGAGTCTTGCTCTCAGCCCAGTGTAGGATATTTGTTTTGGTAGTGCTTGAAGATATGCCAAGAAATGGTTCTGGTCCTTTAAATTTTGATGCCGCACCCTCTCTAGCTAGGCAATCGGCAATTTCATTGCCCTCCAGCCCAGAGTGGCTAGGCACCCTGACCAGTCAGTTTGTTGTTCTTTCCCAATCGGATTAGGGCTTTTTGGCAGTTCCACACTGTTTTAGAATTACAGCGATAGGATCCAAGAGCTTTAAGGGCTGCTGGGCTGTCTGAGAAGATTTTTATTGATCTGTGTCTAGGGTGCGTTGATTCCAGCCTCCATACACACAGTTCAATGGCATATATTTCAGTCTAAAAATTGTCGCGGTATCACTCAGGCTCGAGGTTATTCTTACCTTTGGACAGCGACTATAAACTCCAGCTCCTCTTCCTTCAGGAGTTTTGGAACCATCTGTATACCAACAGCGGTCTGCCTTCTGTAGGTCGGTTTTATTTCGATCCCACTCATCTCTTTCAGGAAATAGGATGTTGAAAAGCAGCTCATGGTTGGTTCTGGTAAGCATCACATCAGGAGGCATACCTAGGATGCTGTGACTGTTTAGGTCATCAATCAATCCACTGCGTTCCATGATGATAGCCTGCGGCATATTGATTGCCGATTGTTGGAGTCTATATGTTGCCCACCTAGCTTCTCTCTCCAAGTAAATATGGAGAGGTGGTAAGTCTAGGAGGATTTCCAAAGCAGCTAACGGTGTGGTGCTTATAGCACCAGTTATTGCCAGGCATGCTTGTCTCTGTAAACCAGAGAGTTTGGCTTTGGCCAACTGTTGTAGCCCGTTCGACCACCAAACTATGGAGCCATACGCTATCATTGGTCTAATGACCGTAACGTATATCCAGTATATTTGTTGGGGACCCATACCCCAGGATTTTCCACAAATTCTACGGCATGTCCACAGGAACAGCCTTGCTTTGTGGATTACCTTTTCCAGGTGGGAATTCCAGTTGAGTGATCTATCCAGCGTAATGCCTAGATATTTCACCTCATCCGAAAATTGAATGGTTTCACCTAGTAAGGAAGGCGGTTCTAAGTTATCCAGCTTCCTTTTCCTGGCGAAGGGTACTATTACAGTTTTGCGAGGGTTGACAGACATCTGCTCGTCCAACATGTTCGAGTGTGTGTGGGAGGTTTAACTCCGTAAACAAACCCAATCTTTTTTTTTTTTTTTGTAGTCTATATGCGTTGAAAATCTTAATCAACAACTACACCCAAATATTTTGTATATTCTAATTTATCCAAATTAATACCAAATTTAATATTCTCATTGTGTGGTGATTTTACGTGTCATTTATTACCAATTACCATATATTTAGACTTATTTGGATTTACAAGGAATTTGTATTCATCCAATTCTCAATTTGTAATGAGGCCCGATGTTCTACCTGGATTGCGATAGACGGCAATATGTTCAGTTAATCTATCTAAGACAACCCTCAAACTCGAAACTTTGTTTACCCACCTCGTCCTCCATATCTGAAATCGGCATCGCATAATAAGCCAGCTGAGCAAGACACACCCCTAAGATGTTTAAAAGTACCACAATTCTTCCAATATCTTCATGATCCTATAAAACATATAATTAATAGTTATACAGGGTGTCTCACCGGGAACTGAATCGATCGATATAGAGAAAAGTACGCATCAGAATATTTTGAAAATTTAGATAATTACTAATGTCTGTGTGGCCAATCCAACTAAATAATTACAAGCAGCTGGCACCTCCGCTTATACCGGAAGTCGATACCAACTTGCTTATTTCAAATGGAATACCCTATATATTTTAGGGTTTTCGAAAAGAGCATAAAATTCTGAGTCGAAAATAAATAATCCTATACCTACACCTAGCCGCTTCAGAGATATTTAAAATTTAATAGAAAATTTGACAGGTGCAACGTTTTGCAAGAACCGTTATAACTTTCTTCGTGTAAAAGATCCTCATTTGCTTCTTGTCACGTAAAAAGAACACAAGGATAACTACGTTCTACAACTAAAATAAATTCAATGATATCATACCAAGTGTTTCGTTTTTCGCGTTACATTTTGTCAACTTCAAACCGCGAAAACTTCTTTAGGTCAAATGGAACACCCTGTATTTTTTTTCCTTTTTTCTGATATTAGCATTGTGGGGGTTAAAGTTACAACTTTTTGAAATATTTGCGATTTTATTAGAAATTCATGAATTGTGGTAATCATTTCATCAAAATAGACATGATTAGAAACAATCAGTCATTATCTTATGTCAAAAAATGCCAGCACGTTTAAATGACACCCTCGAAGACTTTTTAAATTTGTTTATTATTTATGGAGAATGTGATAAAGTAATATCAAGAACTTGCAGCACATTTGCTACTCGATATCCAGAAAAACGGAAACCGTCACCAAACACTGTAAAAAGCATACTGGAAAATTTTAAAAATTATGGCTGTGCCAAGGCAAAAATGCAAAGAAGAAAGCCTATTGTTGATGACGAAAACATTGAAATAGTTATTCTAGGATATTTTCATGCATTTCCAAGGATGTCATTAAGACAAGCTGCTCTGGAATCGAGACTATGCAAGGATTCAATTCGCAGAATCTTATTAAAACATAAGTTTCACCCAGTTTCATTCCATATGGTTCAAGGATTAAAAGAAACAGATTTCCTAAGAAGACAGAATTTTTGTGAGTTTATTCTAATAAGGTTATAAGGGTCACGATTCTTATTTGGGAAATATTAAATGGACAGGTGAAGCAAAATTTACTAAAAATTGACATTTTAATAGACACAATTCGCATTATTGGAGTGACTCAAATCTTCATATGTTCAGAGACCGAAACTTTCAGGAAAGTTGTCAGTTCAATGTTTACTGTGCCATAAGAAACGATAGAGTGGTGGCATTACAATTTTATCAGGAAAATTTAAACGGTAAATAAAATTTTCTCTTCTGCTAATATGTATAGGTAAATTTTTGTTTTTTTTTTTAGGTGGAAGATATCTGAATATCTTACAAAATTTGAATAATAACTATTTAGAAAATTTACCTCTCGCCGAACATAGAAACATTTTTTATCAGCACGACGGTGCTCCCCCACAACGCATATTTAATTAATAATTATTTACAAGAAACTTTTTATAATCAATGGATTGCCAATAATGGACCTTTCTTATGGCCTCCTCGCTCGCCCGATTTATCAGTTCTGGATTATTTCATTTGGGGAACTATTAAAAATAAAGTTTATGAGAGCCCATTAACAACCATTGAAGATTGTATGCAAAGAGTAAGAAATACATTTCAAAACATATCACAGGATTCAATTAGAAGAGCTACCCATGAGGAATTAACCGGAAGGTGCGAAAAATGTGTCGAGGTTCGAGGGCGGAATTTTAAGCAATTTAAAAGCAAATTAAAATGAAATCATATTTTAAATTAATCTTATCTCTGCTATTTTAGTTCGTGCCATATCTTCAATTCGATTAATACGCATGTTACAGTGTTAGTGTTATTTTGCGTTTTTGTGGATATCGAGTAGCAAATGTGCTGCAAGTTCTTGATATTACTTTATCACATTCTCCAAAAATAATAAACAAATTTAAAAAGTTTTCGTGGGTGTAATTTAAACGTGCTGGCATTTTTTGACATAAGATAATGACTGATTGTTTCTAATCATGGCCATTTTGATGAAATGATTACAACAATTCATGAATTTCTAATAAAATCGCAAATATTTCAAAAAGTTGTAACTTTAACCCCCACAATGCTAATATCAGAAAAACGGGAATTCAATTTTAACACAACTTGACGTAAAAAAATACAGGTGTTCCATTTGACCTAAAAGTTTTCGCGGTTTGAAGTTGACAAAATGTAACGCGAAAAACGGAACACTTGGTATGATATTATTGAATTTATTTCAGTTGTAGAACGTTGTTCTCCTTGTGTTCTTTTTATGTGACAAGAGGTAAATGAGGATCTTTTACACGAAGAAAGTTATAACGGTTCTTGCAAACCGTTGCACCTGTCAAATTTTCTATAAAATGTCAAATATCTCTGACACGGCTAGGTTTAGGTATAGAATATGCTACATATTTTCGACTCAGAATTTTATGCTCTTTTCGAAAACCCTAAAATATATAGGATGTTCCATTTGAAATAAGTAAGTTGATATCGACTTCCGGTATAAGCGGAAGTGCCAGCTGCTTGTAATTATTTTAGTTGGATTGGCCACACCGACAGTAGTAATTATCTAAACTTTCAAAATTTTCTGATGCGTACTTTTCTCTATATCGATCGATTCAGTTCCCGGTGAGACACCCTGTATAGGCAGGACCAATCTACAACTTACTTCTGAATAGGAAAAATATAAATACTAATATTTGAATATAGTCATTTGTTAAAATAATTTATCTATGTGTAAAATGAAATGGGATTTATTTTTAATGTTCTTAGTCCACCAACCATCTGGAAGAGGTTTTTCTCAAGTAACAACTATTTTGTGAAAATATTATTGATTTATTACTCTCCCTCTCCCCCTTCCATTTCTACCCATCTCTCTAACCTCCTCTCCCCTTTTCTGCCGCCTCATACCTCCTCTTTCTCCCAGTCCTCTTTCAATTATATTTTTTTTATGAAATTATTTACTAATTCCGTTATTGTTCTTTGTTTCACTACGTGCACAAGTCGAAGCATACATACTTACCACACTGATATTGTAACCGCTAATCACAAATGTTGCGTAAGCCATGAGTAACTGCAGAGCCAAAATTTTCGAAGAAAACAGCTCCAGATTTTTGCCAAACCTAAAAATTTCAGCTTACTTTAAAATGACACGGTTTTTAGACGCAAATATGGATAAAGTAAATTTTTAGGCGAACAGCTTGCCAAGTATAAACGCAAGTCTCTTTTTCAGTTAAACTAAAATCCTTATTACGTAAATAATGGCACTTTTAAGGATCGACTATGCCGATCCCTGTAAAATTTTACTTAGACGCATGATTTGGATGATAAGTTTTTTGTAAATAGGTGCCCCAACGATGTAATTTCCAAGTGTGCAAGTCTCTCTACTACAGCCTCAAGTTCTTGTAAACTCTCTACAGCTTTTTGTATACGTGATTTCAGCTGAGTCCGATATACCTGGGAGAGATGTTGGTCGCCATATCTTAAGAATGCAGCCTCCAAAACTTTAAAATCCTGTTCCTGCGCCACTGGAATCGTCTGAAGCACTTCTAATGCTTGGTTCCTTAATGCTAAAACTAATGCCATAGCCTTTTCTTCATTATTCCAGTTGTTAGCACAAGCAGCTGCTCCAAATTGTCTTTTGTAGGTTGACCAAGAAGTTTGTCCGTCAAAAGAGGGCGGTTGTGTTTTAACCGAGAACCCGATGATACCACTAGCTGGCCTCCATTTTCTCTCAACTGTCGCTTAAGTCGTTCCATTTCTCCCTCAATTACCCGGAATGTTCCTTCAATATCACTTATTTTTCCTTCGACGTCAGTAACTGTTGCTTCGACTTTGCCAACTTTTTCTTCCAGATTATCAACTTTTTCTTTGATGTCATTAACAATCCCTATATCCTCCTTAATTTCATATTTGATCTCATCAGTGGCTGACAGGAGTCATGTTGCACTTGTATAATTTTTCTCAATTCTTCCTCGTGTCATTTCTTCCTTTTTTTTCAGGTCTTATCATTTTTCTTAATCCGTCCTTTTCTTCTTGACGTCGTCTGTCTTGTTCTTCTTTCTCTTCTAGACGTCGTTTTTCTTGTTCTTCTTGACGTCTCTTATCCTGATCTAGCATCAATCATATTTCTTAGTTCATCTTTTTCCCCCTGACGACTCTTTTCTCGTTCTGGTTGTCTCTTTTCCTGATCTAACATCATTTTTTCTTAATTCCGCGAACATGTCTTGTATTTGCTTTTCGGCAGCCATGGTTCTTGTTTCCATCCATAAAGTTCTTGAAACAGCACTAACAAGACTTATTTAAAGTCAATATAAAAGTCGGAATAGAATATTCTAGAAATTTTCTCGAAATATCACAAATAGGTCTTATTTATTGTCTATATCACTTCTCTGTTGAAAGCACTTAAATAACTACATTAATTTCTAAATAGAATGTTCTGGAAATTTTCTCAAAATGTCACAATAGCTGTTATTTAATGTCTATATCACTTTCCAGTTGACAGAACTTAACTGCACTAGTTTCCAAATAGAAGGTTCTGGAAATTTTCTCAAAATGTCCCAAATAGGTTTTATTTGATGTCAATCTCACTTTCCAGTTGACAGAATAGCTAATTGCATTAGTTTCCAAATATAATGTTCTGGAAATTTCTTCACACTAGCTCAAATAAGTCTTGTTTAATGTCTATAAAACTCTCCAGTTCAAAGCACTTCAATATCTCCTGTGGTTTCCCAATAGAGCGCTTTGGAACTTCATAGAATTCTACAGAAATCCTGTTGCAATCCCATTTCTGGCACCAATTGTTACGTCTTTACACCCTCTATTAAACACCCTGTACGTAGGTTCAATAAACTGCAACAAGAATCTTCACATACCACTGATTTATTAATCACTTAAAATTACAATAATTAATCCCAAAAAAATAACACAACTAATTATACTTGAATCTAACACAAATTCACTATTTTAAATCACAACTTGATACTGTTTCTTATTTCATCTTATCAGTTGCTTATCAAATACATAACTCTTCCATATCAGAACTGTACTTTATACTGAACTGTCGCTGGCTTCCCTGTTGTGCCTTTATAAACCTAAACATAGGCGTTCTAGAGTATTCTATACTGATCTCGTAGATTCCCGTAAGTTCGCACCCTTTCTGCTAAGTTCCATGGCTCGGTTTGGCGGTCGTCACAGAGATGGCGCCGCCGACTAGTATTACTTGGCTGGAGTGTAGAACACAGGGCCGGTTTCAGCACATAACAATACATTTTTTTGAGAATTTATATCAGCAATTTTTTAACGAAAATCTGGGCACGTAACTTTGTTCAGCGTTCTCTGAATCTCAAATATCCTTTTTTTTTAACATTTATAAGGATTTATGCCTTTTCAATAGTTTCAACTTAAAAAATTTAAAGCGTCCTTATTAAAGTTATTTCTTAGGGCGTCCACTAGCATAGTCCTTCGCTAAAAGTTGTATTTCGCGTGACATCAACTACCATTTTCAAAGAGAAAATTGTAACGTTCCCTTACAGCTTGCTCGCAGATATGTGTAAATGGTCATGTCTACTTGTGTGTTATACTTACGTTAACAGTTTGCAGTGATGGTTGACACATATTTTTAACCTGTTCATGACGGTCTCCTGAAAGTACTTAGAATTGAACTTTTCAACGTCCGAACTACCGTCCATAATTCCACTAGTTATTTTTCTCAATAATTCACTCAATAAAATAAGTTGCGCAGTAAGATGTTGAATACAATATACGAAGAGAAAATCATAGAATACATTTCCCAAAACAGACAAGGTCATATTCCATGATAAAATAGCAAACATAATCTCATACAAAGGACTAGGGTTGGTGTCAAATGGTGTCCAAATTATATTCGGAAGGAATTTCATCCCTTCTGGCATAGCTGCCAATGGAAAAATTATAAATAGTGCCATACACACGAATGAAGCGACGAAGAGGCCCTTAACCATCAGTGTAACATAGAAAAACCTCCGTTTCAATTGCGCTTGTACTTTTGGACCAGCAACGTGAAAATCCCAAAATTCTTCACGGATCGTTTGATAAAAATAATCTATTCGCCTTCTGTCGTAGTAAAAATAAAACATTTTAACCACTGCCTAGAAATATACAATTAATGAATTGTTCAAATGTGCTTTTAGAGGGCGGAATATTAAACATAATATTTTTAGTCGCAAACTCCTCTATAAAATCCTTATTTTACTATAAGGAACGTAACCAGACTCCAACCAACAGCTACTCTCCGGGCTATGCGCCCCGCCGAGCGCTGAATTACAAGTTACAAGTCTGGCGCGTTAAGTGTAATAATTGCATATTACCATCAAAACGCTAATGCTTCGATTGCAACAAACACCAGCCGAAAGACTGATCCTACTTAAAGGAGCTCTCATGCCTACCTTGCACTGATGAGAGCCAACAGCTCGAGACTGCAGTCTGCAAGTGGTGTGTGACGGCTGGCAAGAGAGCTCCTTTAAGTAGGATCAGTCTTTCGGCTGGTGTTTGTTGCAATCGAAGCATTAGCGTTTTGATGGTAATATGCAATTATTACACTTAACGCGCCAGACTTGTAACTTGTAATTCAGCGCTCGGCGAGGCACATAGCCCGGAGAGTAGCTGTTGGTTGCAGTCTGGTTACGTTCCTTATAGTAAAATAAAGATTTTATAGAGGAGTTTGCGACTAAAAATATTATGTTTGATTAATGAATTGTATGAAATTGTAATTCACATGCATTTTTACTAAGATGAAGGAAATAAATAATAGAGGATACCCCTCTGTATGGTTTTTAATGATTTAATATTAAACTGTTCAAGTTTATCCAATGTTAGTTTGAAACAGGGACCCGGACCGTTTTCAGACAGAAACTGGACCGGAATCGATATTTTTTTGTGGACCGGAACCGAAACTGAACAGATATTCAACTTAAAATCAACTTTATGGGCCGAACCCCTAAAAATAAAAATTAAAATTCCGGTTCTTTCTGTTATTTGGACTTTACAATTTGCTTTGATTTTTGGTTCAGCAAGAAGGGAATTTTGTTTATAAAAAGTTGGCAGTAAGTACTGACTAGACATTGTCATTGTTACTTCACTTTTATGTCAAATTTTGCAACTTTTGTCTGTTTTGCTGTTAGTTTTGTTTTGTTATGTTGAGAAATGGGACGAAAAACTACAAGCCCAGCCCATAAACAGTACGATTATGAGCAGGGCCGCATAATTATACCAAAGAACTCGACCAAATTTGAATTTTGGAAGAAGAAAAAATACATTACACCTGAATTATACATACTTGCACAAGAGCTATTGGGAGTACCCGCAACACAAGTCGGTGCCGAAAGGCTATTTTATGGTCTGAAATTTTTACTGCCACCTACAAGAAGGGCAGTGTATTAGGTCTATTATTGTTCATTATTTTCGTCAACGACTTAGTAACTAACCTAAACAATTGCTTCTTAACCCTTCTTGCAGACGACACCTCCTCTATCATAACTGCTGCAAACGTAGACCTTCTAAGCAAAAATGCCACTTTATGTGTTGATAAAATGTCACAATGGTGTCGCAATAATGGCCTGATTCTAAATCAGCAAAAAACTGTGTTTTTATTGTTTTCCCCCATTTCTGCTAAGTTTGATTTCTGCCTTTTGGTCAAAGGAAATCACAATCTCCATCAAAATGATCTTACGAAGTTCTTAGGCGTTCATATGGATATGAATATGTCATGGGAGGCTCATATTGAGAATCTGATGAAAAAACTGGCTAGTTTAAACTTTGCACTTCTTCAAATAAGGGACACTGTTGAAGCTGACACACTGAAAACATTCTATTACGGATGTATTTACTCGGTTTTGCAATACTGCATATTGTGCTGGGGAAATAGTTCTGGAATTAACAAGGTGTTCATTTTGCAGAAAAGAATTATGAGAAGTATGTTTTTTTTTTTTTATACATTTATTTAACGTCGGCCTATTTCCGCTACTGAGGCCTAACACCGACGCCTGTAGACGAGCTACCCCCAACCAGGAATTTTGCCGAACCTCTTCCCTTAAGAAGAGTAGGGATCTTTTACTTGCCTAACATTTAATAGACAAGGGACCGACGGCTTTACATCCCCTCCGAAGGATGGTATATCTCCTATACAACCCTCGCCTAAGGTTGTATAGCTTCCGCGCATACACTGATATACAAGCCGCTGGAAGATGTGTGAGGCGAGAACGCGGTTTCCGTTGGAATGGTCACCAATCCAAGTACTAACCGCGCCTGTCGTTGCTTTACATCGCATACCGAAGTATGTACATAGTAAAGACGCACCTACGCTCGCCCCCCAGAAGTATGTTTAAACTTCCCTACAATACATCCTGCAGAGATTCTTTTAAACAGCATGGTATATTCACTATTTATTGTATATATATTTTGCAGTCTGTATGTTTTGTCAGGAAAAACATTGATAGTCTACTAAAATGTGGTGATGTTAATAAATTTAGCACGCGACCACAAAAAAAAATATTTTTGTACCGCCCCATAGATTAGAGCAGACTAGAAGAGGGCCTTTTATTTTTTCAATAAAAATGTATAACCACCTGCCACAATTTATGAAAGATGCAAGTAGTTTTGTGATATTCAAGAAGATAGTAAAAAGATTCCTAGCGGAACATTGTTTCTACTCTTACGAGAAATACTACCTCTTTGTCTAATGTTCCCCATCTGATTCTACAATTTGTACAGTAGGTACCTACAAATTCTATGATAATTAAATCACTCATTTATTGATATACTTTTATTAGATCGTAGTTGTACATCTCTTTGTTTGTTTGTCTATTTCTCATATGTTGTGTAATCTACCTCTAACTGTATAGTGTATATGCGTGCATATATATGTACATATATTTATTATTATTTTTTGTTCTATTTTGTATTTGACAATTCCAATACTGTAATAGTCTATGGAAATAAACACATTATTATTATTATTACTATTATAAGATCAAACATAAAAGAAAAAATTTTGGAAGAGCAATTATTCGTGAGAACAGACTTTTTGGAGAAAAAAAACAGAAAAAGTTGGAAGTTTTGGTTAATCATTTAAAATTTTTCCAAAATACCTAATTCATTTGATTTTTGCATTTTCAGCTGAAACTGAAAAGTATGAAGATAAAGAAAATGAATATGAAGAAAAGGCAATGAAAAAAAATGAAGAAATTAGAATAGGATTTAGAACGGAAGAATAAAAAAGGCCTTTTGGAAAAAGACTTATAATCTAAAATACCCTAATAGACTCAGACACTCACACAAACATCCATCACCTTTCACACAAAAACAATGAATAAAATGGATGAATAACATTTAAAATTCCCAAAAGATGGATAAAAACAAATTAAAACTTAAAACTAAAACTCGCTTACTTCACTGATTCGGTTTTGATTGTTGAAACGGGTAGATCCGGACAAACGACAAATACCCGTTGAAACAATGCAGGTGAGAGTAGCATCCCAGCCACCCAAGATGTGAATAAAAATGTTGTGAATTTTTGAAATGTTTGATAATTTTGATGATTTTATGGGGATTTTTTGACGCCCAAAGAGCCTATTGGTATTCAGGTAGGGAATAATTCTAATAGTGAGCTTACTGATGACTCCGTTACCATGTGTCCATTTTTTTCTCGAAACAATGATAATTGCCTTTATTATTATTTAAACTTTCTTACTTTAATAGAAGTTTTGCTTTAAATAACATAACTAATTCTGTTTTTTTTGACATATCTTATGAGAATTATG
The DNA here is from genome assembly GCA_963675555.1 of Leptura quadrifasciata. Taxonomy (NCBI): domain Eukaryota; kingdom Metazoa; phylum Arthropoda; class Insecta; order Coleoptera; family Cerambycidae; genus Leptura; species Leptura quadrifasciata. The sequence continues at coordinate 15,579,123 of OY776681.1, read as the reverse complement.
TTTTATTTTATGTCTGGTCGATAGCCGAATGGGTTAAGGCGCGAGGTGGCAGTCGCGATTAATCACACGGACATCGCACAACCACAATTCTGGTTTCGGCACTGGCACTGTTGGAGGAAATGGTTGTATGTCCGCGTTTTTTCAATGTGTAACCCCCTTCCAGTTTTTCTAGTTCCCTGCAGTACGAGTCGATGAAATTTTTACATTCTGTAGAAAATGTTGACACTGACTAAGTGAGTAAAGTTTGTTGTTAGTTTATATAAAGATTTATAAGTATTATTATACATATTACAATCCTGTATACAAACTAATATAATATATATATACCCACCTATCATTTCATCACTTTCAGCCATAATTTATTAGTTAATAAGTCTGCAAAACAGTGTTCCGTATATAATAAATGATTTTTAAATATTGTAGGGCATGTATCCTTGAAAGGTAAGTTACGCGCGCCTATGGGTGGTACGCGTTCGAGGTCGGTTCACACTTGCACTTATTGTTTTCTATATCATTTTAAACTGACATTGGATAAAGTATGCCTTGTAAACATATAAAAAATTACTGGTTCTCATTTCTAACTTACCAAAAGTCTAAACGGATATGAAGTGACCAACTCGGTTAATCTTTTTGGATCATGGAAATTTTGTACTGCATAAATTGTTCGACAGAAGAGAATAAGCGACTTCAGAACAGCAGCGGGAGGCCAAAAATATTTTCTCTTGCCCTTCAATCCATGTATCGAGGCAAGATTCTTGAGCCACGCCATGGGATCTTCTAAAAATAAAATATTGTACAATGTACGTAATGTTCCGTGAATAACAACTGATGTACATGGCCTAATGGGAGATAGAGGACATCGAGCTTATTCCAAAACACCCCTGGAGTTGTAACGGTTCATTCTTATCGTGTATAAATTTAGCGAGATATTACTAAATATATCATATATCAATCGGTACAAACAAAACTTGTAGCTGTCAGCTTGGTGGTGTGATGGACAGTGGCGCGTCCTCTCACGCAGCGGCCCGGGTTCAAAACCGGGTCACAGCAAGTCGATGAGATATAGTGGATGAGTGGATTAGCTCGCGTCACCATATTTCGAAAGAGATGTAAAACTGTGGGTTCCATGTACTTACGATGTGAGCGCGTTAAAGATCCCTACCCCACGTCAAACTATGGGGGTGCGGCAAAATTTCCGGGTTAGGGGTTCCAGTGCCTACACAGACACTGATGAGCTTATCCCCTGGCGTCGGCGATTGGCCTTGGTAGCGGAAATAGGCCGACGTTAAATAAATTACTAAAAAAAGCCTGTAGCTCGCGGTATATTTTTATTCAGCTCTAAGGCTATGATTGGTGCATTTTTGGATCTGAGTCTCTGATTGGTTTAAGTATTTAACTTCGTTTTGATGAGAGATAGAGGATGCGCGCGGCGACATTCCCGTTGAGGGATGGTGTCCGCCGGGAGCAGCAAGGAGGAATTGCGATTAAAAATGTGTAAAAAGAAAGATTTATCCCATTTATTTTTCCCAGTTTTTCGACTAATTATTATTCCCTCGAGTTGAACGGAAGGTTCCTCGAGGATTTGACCTCGGCGACTCTTATTCTGGGTTTCCACCCCTGTGGGGAATTGGAAAATTGATATTTTTTTTTGTGAGAAAAAAATTTTAGATTTTACAGGAGGTGTCCCTTTGAATAAGATTGTAGGTGACCAGGGTTGTGTAACCACCCCCAGGGGTTATTCTCACCCTTCAAAAAAAGTTAATATTTTGTAGGGGGCATTTCTTTAAGGTAGGTGGTAGGAGACCGGAATTGTGAAACAAACCCCGGGGGTTGTTGTTTTTAAAAAATAGTATAAAAAATATGATCATTAAAGTGTTTTTATAAATTTCCACTCTCTTGATGGATAAAAACAACCCCCGGGAGTGGTTACATAATCCTGGTCACCTACCACCTACCTCACAAAGACGTGTCCTACAAAATATAAATTTTTTCTCAAAAAAAAAAAAAAATTCCTCTGAAAGGTGAAAACAACCTCCGGGGGGCGGTTACACAATTTTGGTGACCTACAATCTTATTCTAAGAAACACCTCCTGTTAAATATCAATTTTTTTTCTCACAAAAAAAATATCAATTTTCCAACCCTCTACAGAGGTGGAAGCCTGGGGTAGGGGCACGGTGTAGTATGTTAGGTGATGCGACAAGACCAGTACGAATGACTTCGTAAGTGTTTAGTTGTGTGTAATGCAATAGATGGCAGGACAAATAAAGTCTCGTCGTTACTTACGCATAGAAATATTAGAAACAGTTTTACAGGTTCTGTGTAGTTAATGCTCTGTAGATTTGTTTTATTTATATTTAAAGAGCCTTTTAGTTCGTTCTTTTTGTCTTAGTTTTGCCATTTAGTTGTGTATATATGCAACACTACATGCATCAAAGGAAATCCGTCTATCTATGCCATGATCTATGCCTAGGTAATTGCAGGGGTATATTCCGGGCACCATCTACTGAATTAAATAGAAACCAAGCACTTACGAAGCCATCGATTAACATGGCAAGTACCGTGTGTCTGACCACCTAATATACTACACAATGGGTAGGGGTGTCTAAGGTCAAATTCCTCGAGGGACCTTCCGTTCTACTCGAGGGAACAACAATTAGTCGAAAAACTGGGAAAAATAAATAGACTCACGGAAAAGGGGACTTTGGGGGTGGCTTTTGGCCAATTTGAGGGGGTTGCAGAGGTGGAAAAATTTGTTTGATCCCGAGGATCGATTCAGCATCCTTGAAACGGGGGTGGAGATTGCCTAGTCTCAGTCGCAAACATCCGGCAGTTCGTCCGACTCCTTCAATGGACTATTGTATTTTAATCAAGTTACATCTAGTGTAGCGGGGCGAGCGTGGGTGCGTCTTTACTACGTACATACTTTGATATGCGCTGTAAAGCAACGTAAGGCCCGGTTAGTAGTTGGACGGGTGACCGTTCCAACTGTTGTAGGGTATGTCCCCTACAAGTCAAAATTAAAAAATAAAAAATTCTAAAAATCATCAAAAAATCAAATAATCTCATGCCACCTGGCAAACTATATAAAAAAAGTCAATCAGACACCGTTAGCATCAAAAAACCACATTTCAATTCAAAAAAATCTGAGAAAATTAGCCAACCATCGATAATTCACAACTAACCCAAATTCACCAAAATCTAGAGTCAAACATTCATTTGCATTCATCCAGAACCAATTCATCACAAAAAACGTCACTTAAAAATACAGCCCCCGTATATTCGCCAAATTAGTCAAATTCCCCATTCGAACCCAAGTTCTCATTATCTCAATTCAATACGTCCCATTTTTTTAAGCAATTCCCTTTTTCAAAATATTCGAACTTCTTGACCACCCCTCGTATATGTAACCCCCTTAAAATTAACCGTCGAGTCCATTTCCCCACGTTCTTAAAACCATTTCGTAAATTTTCTATTCTTACTTTTCGATCAACCCCTGTATACGTCAAATCACGTTCCGTGCCTCGAGTCTCAAAAGTCCCAAATATCTTTTCACCGAATTTTCCCAACCCAATTGCTATTATAAACCTTCCCCATTTTTCGATCACCCCTGTATAATAGCAGACACACATACTATATCTACGCTCAGCTCGATTCGTAACCGTATTGTACCTTTTTAATATCTTATCTTAATATCGTACGCACTAATGGGAAACCTTTTAACGGCGTTACAGTTTGTTAACATCGGACCTCCGCTGATACCTTACGGGGTCGAGCCAGATTTTACACACAAAACGTCGAATAACTTCTAAACGAAAATAGATTCGACTCTCATTCAAATTTTAGTAAATGCCCCTTTGCATCGCCGATTTTTCTATGTAGATTTTATTTTCAAATTCCAAAATTTTCAAGTATTGCGCAACATGTCGCAATCGATGACTCATCCTTGCTCGCACGGAGCGATTTCAAGCCTTTCCAGCTCTCCGCGAGACTCGACGGGGCGAGAAAAACGAAACTTTTCTGAATTAGTATAAATACCGGTGCATCGCGAGTCGAAGTTAAGTTCAGTTTTGGCAGTGACTCTAGTGTAAAGTTCGCGTAGTGTTCTAGTGGAAATTAAGTTTCAAAGTTAGCTTTGTGTAATAGTTGTTGACGCTGGGTTCGGTTACTATTTAATTTATATTGTAGATACCCGCTTGGCTAGGCTTTCTTATTCCGTGTTCCTTGCAATCTTATCGTGACGAGCTGTTCGATTCTAGCTTCCCAGGCCGAAACCTGGTTAAAAAGAGTTCGTTTTTAAGATCTCGCCTTGAGTGGCCCCCCTTTTCAGTTTAGTTTTAATACTTCGCCTTAAGTGGCCCCCCTCGTTATTTTATAACAAAATACTTCGCCTTAAGTGGCCCCCTTTTCAATTTTTCCCTTTGCCTACGAGGCTTAATCGTAAAAGTGACTTTCTCAGATTTATTATTTTTCAACATTTTAATCAAAACCTAAGACTGAATTTCTGTTGTCGATTAGTTTCTACTTCAAAAAAGAAACTTGTAAAATAAATTAACTCTATTCAAACTCTGTTCAATATCCTTTCAATAAATATTTTTGTATTATCTTTTAATCATCGTGTCATTATTTTTTCTTAAATAAAAAACCTTCAACAACTAGGGTGTAGCCGTTGACCCTACAATAGCTATTTAATAATCAAACAAGTGCTTATTTAAATAAAGTGATAACAATTAGTGCGAACTACCATATACAGGGTGTAGCATTCGACCCGAAACAGCACTTACTAAAACCAACCCTGAGACTCAACCCATCGAAAATAAGTGCACGAACGCCCTCAGGGGTCTCAGCTCTAAACCCCCACAGTTCCAATTTTTATTTTCCAAAAACGAGGGCCTAATTCGTGTTCACAACGAACATCTTCCAGCGGCTTGTATATCAGTGTATGCGTGGAAGCTATACAACCTTAGGCGAGGGTTGTATAGGGGATATACCATCCTTCGGAGGGGATGTAAAGCCGTCGGTCCGTTGTCTATTAAATGTTAGGCAAGTAAAAAATCCCTACTCTTCTTAAGGGAAGAGGTTCGACAAAATTCCTGGTTGGGGGCTCGTCTACAGGCATGGGTGTTAGGCCTCAGTAGCGGAAATAGGCCGACGTTAAATAAATGTATTTAAAAAAAAAAGTCTAGTGTAATGTGCTTGAAAATTGAAAAAGCATTGGTGAATGCGACAGTGTTAAATTGAAAAGTTAGTTTCCGATTTATAGTAACATTTTTTACCAATTATATTATAGAAACTTTAGGGTATTGTTGTTGGACGTGTGTTTCATTGTAGTTTTTCCGTCAAGCGTCAATGCGTTGTAATAAGCAATGCTGCCCTGAATTTATAAGAAGATTTTTCTATTTCGCAAAATAAAAAACATACTTAATTAAATTCATAACTTAAACATGGCACACTTATACATATGGAATATGATGATAGTTTCTACCACTTCTGTTCTTGGGGATACTTTTATCCACATACAAACTAAAGATATTAAATCTCTGAACACCTCTACTCACCTTTGATGTAACATTTCTCTGTTGGGAATATTATAGACATATTTTTGCTATTATGTTTACTAAACGTGTAGTGGCTCTACCGCAAGTGTAGCTAATTTATATGTCCCCAGAACGTGAAATTATAGATAGGTAAATTTGCAATGCATGCTGAAATAATCTATAATTTTTATGAAACGTGTATGCAGTGATAAATTTTATATGATCTGTAGTATACAAGGTGTACTAATGACTAGTAATG